>CM066321.1:152729087-155699921 GCA_033807775.1 Saussurea involucrata
CCTTATTAATCCTTTAATTTGGCCATTGACTTCAAAAGAAAAGTTTATCACTCTCAAAACCTTCACATTTTCAAAATGTAACACGACAAAATTTATTATACAACCACAAAATACCAAAAACATGCTTCGACCACATAACTTTCACTTAGGTTATAATTAATCAAACTCAAAATTCCCCCAATTGTGTCACACACACTAATACCCACTTTGCGCATACCTTCTGCATAACAACATACCGGTATCGCTCACGGTTTTTGCTACTACCCGCACGGCATACGCGGAACGCATTCAGACCGCACCCAGTGACACACAAAAGTCCTCGTGCACCTTACAACTCTCGCCTTCAAAGTCAAAACTTGACATCTCAATACTTCCTTAACCCTGAACCTAATTCTTCCTCCAGACATGCCCGACACTCGGCAATTGTATTTCTAATCACCGAACAAAGATACAGACCCTCGTATTGATGTTACTAAAGTTTACTTTCGACTTCCTCGTTGTTCATCTCTCATTTGAATATAATTACCAAAACCACAAACTTTCTCCCAAGGTTTATCTCACACCTCTCCAATCTTGGAGTTCTTTCTTAGCTTAAAGCGTAATACTCTACGATCTAGCGAGTTCATAGCCTTCATGCATGATAATATAATAAATAACTCAATCCATACTTTTCTCATTTAAATAAATAACATTCGAAACAACGTGAGCACACACGCCCCAATCATTTTCATAACTCCCATGTACTACACAACGATCTCAAAACCGTTTGTCTACAAATTTCCGTAAAACTCAATCTTTCTCAACCCAAAAATATTGTTACAGCAGTAATATCTTAAATGAAAATCTTTTCATACGACAAAAGTTTAAAATTTATTGTCACAGAACAAACTAATCGTTTCTCACACTCATTTATATGATATCATCAAATCAATACCTTTGTTGGTTATAAAAAGTTTACTGATCAACACTTTCTTGACCTATTTACTATCATACAACTTTTTATATAAAATAAGAAGTATTTTGCAAGTTGCTAAGCCCCAAAATTTCGTTAGGTAGCGTAATTGAAATTGCCCTTTTTCTTTAAATAAATACTTGCACATACTAATTCATCTTTGAATAAAACTGTTATTTATGCATTTGATTTGCAATCAAGAAAACTCATGTAACACACATTAAAACATCGTGCCCAGAATTTACTCGCAATGAAGGCTATTTTACTCAAACAAGGTCAATCGCTTTACTTACATAACTTATCATTGACACTTTACTTCCGACCCGAAATCGCCCTCTCGGCCTTATAATAATTGCTACATCTGCATTACATGGCTCCCATACTCAACCATGTCATACTAATTCTGTATTAATCAATCATCTCATACTCTATCTCTGCACCTATCAAATCACCTATTAAAGGTTGCCTTGGCAGACTTTCATGAGTCCTACCAATTCCAGGTTGTCCTTCAAACCTCCAATCATATACTACTTTGTCCTCTAAAGGACCTTGGTGACGAATTCACCATTACTTTACTATAACTTAAAGAGATAACCACGAGAAATGGTTATGCACTTACATACATACAAAACGTACTTTACCGATCGTTAGTCACTGTAACAATTCAGAAATAGACATGCTCGTGTAACAATATATTCATAATAACAGTAGCTAATTGTAATTGTGAACATATCATACAGGAGAATCCCCGTTATCATTGTCATAGAACTAATTTCACGTATTTCCGTTAACTCTAAGACTATCCCGTCTTAACACTTCTACCCATATCTCACATATCATAACCTACTACGTCTCAGCTTAAGTCTAAGTATCTCATCAGCATACTTAGTTCGCTTAAACTAGTGCTCTGATACCATACTGAAACACCCTAACAACGGAGTCAATTTAAACCTTGAAATTTCCACCAGTTATGATCAAAACTTTCAAACTTATATAACCTGAGGATCAAATGTAAGGTTTTTATATACAACTGACATTACTTAAATAACTTATTGATCTAATCACCTCATAACAATCAGATTAATCGAATTATCTAAACAACTGTCCCAAGGACTTCAAAGAATAACTAGATCCTTTGTTATCTCTAAGTCTGAATCTCTCCAAAAGTTCTCTTCTCTCGTTCCCGCTACTTCCCAGGGCTTGTACCTGGTAAGAAGATTCAACTTGAAACATTAGGCTTTCGCCTAGTGAGAATACTCAAATCAAAATAAAACTTAATAATTAAACATGGACAGATAACTCAAACCTGTTCTCACCCATCTTACCGTACGACAACTCCTTTCCAACTCGGGGAATCTACCCCACTCCCATTCCTACGACTAACTCATTTAATTGTAACAACAAAATAAGAGTTAACTCTGAATCACTCCAGATTCACAATCAAAATTTACACACAAGAAATTACAAGTCAAAACTTGCCTATTTCTTAATCAGGAAGGAGAGATTACAAATTACTTTATGCCTATCTCTAATCTTCCCCTCATCACTGGGAAATCTACGATCTTCCCGATAATAATGGAAATCTCTGATCTTCCATAAATCGAAATGGGAATTACAAATCAAAATCTGCCTATTCCACATTCCACCTCTGCATCAATGGTCCCAATGGGATTATAATATCGCGATACTCAATCGGGACTCACGATGGTTCGAGGTTCACCCAATTACTAAAATTACACCCCTTTGGTCTATGGCGAGTAATCGGTTCCCATCATACCGTACCCAAGTGCCCTCGGTGACCGGATGCCTATTTTAGTAAAAGCACATAATCACATAATATAATACAATTGATACTACTATATGCGTCCAGCATAGGATGTATCATTTCTCTGAATATATTCTATGTATAAAATAAAGAATATTGTTACTCCACATCTCAATCTCTTTATTACCCCTTCTCTGAAATCTGATATGAGGATCATCATCTCAATAGTTATTTATATTTTCGAACTCATAGATAAGCCTTTATAATATATCTCAATTTGGCTTCTCAATCACACTTAGAGTTCATAATCATCTAACATATTGCATATAACAGATAATCCTGCTCATCATAAGGAATATGAATAATTCCTGTTCATCAACTTCTTAACTATCCCCTCATAGTAATTTAACACGAGAGTTAATATATATATCATTTGTTAATCTATATCTTTGAACTCATGGATGGATCTTTATAGTTTGTCTCAATAAAGCTTCAGATCATATTTAGAGTTCATAACCATATAGCAAAATGCATATAGTAGATAATCCATCTTAGCATATAAGAATAATAATAAATATTAGCTCATCAACTTTATAGCCAACTCATCATAGAAGTTTTAGCATGAAAATCAACATAGCACAACTTTTAATTGCTCTCTTGGCTTATCTCGGATTTTAATCAAGTCCATATAAAACATATTCATGCATACATATAAAACGTCTAATCCAATATTAATTACTGAATTTTAAAGAGAGATGAATAAACTCACCTGATGCGTTATCACTCCTTTTAGTCCTTTTTAACTCGTAAGGCTCCTTTCTTCACTACCACAACTTACTGTATTATTCAGTTTACATATACTGATATTAATTTTCCAAAACAAAACCCTCTACAACTGAAAATCCTTAATTTCTAAAAATTACATCTCAAGTCGCAATAGACTGAAGTCGCAGTCCACTGTTGCGATCCCAAATCCAAATCACAGTGAACTGGAGTCGCAGTCCTCTATTGCGATTCCAATTCCAAGTCGCAACCAACTGTTGCGACTACAGTACCAAGTCGCAACTGCCCATTGCGATTTCAACCCAAGTCGCAACCAACTGTTGCGATTCCAAAGCCAAGTCGCAATGGTCTACTGCGACTCCAACTCCAAGTCGCAATTGCCCATCGCGACAATCATGAATGTCGCAACTCAAAGTTGCGACTTCGATGATATTCGTGCAAATCTCAGTCCACTAAAACATTCTTAAACCCAGAATTTTGCAGTTTTACTCTATGTTAGATTATACAAACTTGCAGAAATGTTTAATACACTTATCTTAACATATCTTAAAAATCAGATTCTCATTATCATCAAATTTTACCAAAACTCAAACTAAAACTCCATAGAACAATCTAACTAAGAAGATGAAGAACTCAATGAGATAATTACCTTATGATTACCTTATGATTCTTCAAACCAACTTCAGATTAAATGAATTTCCAGCAATTCTTTTCTTCTCTCTTTTCTCGATTTCTCTCTCTCTCTCGGCTTTCTCTCCCTCAAACCGAATACACACACATACTCACCCCTCACACACTCTCACAATTAGTCTAATATTACCAACTAAGTGACACCTCACTTAATTCAACATGAGTCATAAGACTCTTTCCCAATGGACCTCCAACTTTTAAAGAATTACACAACCAACCCTTAATATTCAAATCTACTTCAACCAACACTTTTAAACCATAAAAAAAACTTAACCCCAAGTTAATTTGTAATTCACAAAATTATACAACGAAAATTCGGGATGTTACATCTAATTACCAAACCATCTCAGTACTCCAACTCAAAACCGAAAACATTACATCAAGTAACGTAACGCTACTGATTACTATTCCACCAACATAAACACTTTGACCATTTCAACTTCACCGCGATTAAAACTATTCTCACATAACCAAGCAATAGTTCAAACCACACTCATACCAACATTCCGAATTCACTGCCCAAGACTCCCGATATTCACCCACTTCCTCTAACGGAAACACTAAGGTCATAACTCGACCACATCTTATTCAACTAACAATTCCACTCCCCAAAGCCTTTCCTCAACCTCAATCGTAATACCCTTCCCGACCTAGCGAGTTCATAGCCTTCATGCACAGTGACAACGATTAAAATCATTTTGCACTCTTTTTAAAAACGCAATAGATACAAAATCATAAAACAAGCTTGAGTATGCGTGAAACAACATCACTCGAGATGAATAGTGAAACACAACGATCACAAGGATCTCTCACAGGCACCCTTACGATAATTCGTAACCTTGTCCATCCAAATCGATGCCGACACAACGGTTGTCTCTAATGAAATCCTTTCACATACGACTGGAACATTTTCGAACGAAATCACTTACCCAAAGTGGGTCTGTCAACTCCAACACTCGTTCATATAATAATAACGAGTCAATACTCATTTTGTTTATAAAACAAAACCTCGCAATAAAACGTTTCCAATATTTTCGTAACGAAGGTTCCCTTCTATAGATAAAAGCGTGAAATAATTCGTAGAGCATTAGGTTCAAAGCTTTATCGTATAGTAAAATAAGTTTATCCTTTACTTTAAAGAAAACACACGCTCGCACGCGTCGACTTATTTCCCAAAACAAGAAAACCTGTCATGCCCGTATATGCTTTCAACATGAAAGAACTCGTGTAATACGTTTAATGACATAATGCATGAAATTCAATATGCAATTGAAGGCTATTCACTCTAACTAAGTCAACCGTTGCACTCACTTCAACTCTTCACTGACACCATACTATGACCAACAACCGCTTTCTTACTTTTACTACAACTTGTAGTACAAGTGCTTCACAGCCCACCTGACCGACTACTCAACATGGTTTAACAATTGACCACTTATCTCACCTTCTACTCTTATACTTACCTCAAAACAACACTGATCTCTTTCATTCATTAACCTTGCCACTAAACCGTTTGACTAAGGAATCCAAGACTAGATTCCCTCACTCGATCTTGAATTGAAGGTTTTCAAGATGCCAACATAATTCTCACTTCCTATCCCAGAGAGTTTACCTCTAGACAGCTCATTGACATTCCAGACAACACTTCTTCTAGAAGTTACAAACATCACAAGGGATCTCCCATGACACATCGACTCTTTGCTAACAAATACAAGGTTAGAACCTTCTACATACTGCCACACTCACCACTCATCCCGACAATAGCGATTGATTACACCCATGCACCTGTAAATCCATAATAGCATTGGCCAGATGCGATTTGAATTTACCTTACATGAGGGTTCTCACTACCATTGTCAAGATATCATACGATTAAGGTCTTTCCTAATGGATTCCTATATCTCAGTTGTGACTCACTCTACCCCACAGTTTAAGTTTAGGCCCATCCGGTCACCTAAATCTCTTAAACTATGGCTCTGATACCATTTGTAACGACCCAATTTCCATAAAATAACATTAAACAATAATACAACCAAAAACGGTCCCAACACAAGTAATTTACATAAGTTCTACTCTAAACTCTCAGCGGAAACACCTTCACAACCGAGATACTACAGGAAGCCTGACGGTAATCTATAAGTCTTCACTAGCCTCTAGCTCTTCTACCTTGACGCTACCTTCCATCATCATCAGATGAAACTCCATACACGACTAACACCTGAAAATGGTTTTAGTTTTTGAAAAGCGAGGGTTAGACCACGAGGTCTAGTGAATTCCCTATTTAAAAACAATTTCACACGCATAATAGTATAAAACATTTAACCATTAAAAACGATCGGAAACCCAGTTTAAATACTTGACTCCACATAAGGGGATAGCACAGTGGTCGCAACTTTCATCACCCTACTAAGCCAGGTACGACATTCACCTTACAAAGCCAGGTACGACATTCACCTTACAAAGCCAGGCACGACATTCATCACCTTACAAAGTCAGGCACGGCATTCGGGCATCAATAATAGTTTCCCACTGTGCAACCCGACTCATCACATAACAACATCATCACAAGCATATGCAATCAACATTTACGTATAAATGAACGTATAAACAACTTGCATGCAATTGTAAACATTTCCATGTCATGTACAATAAAACCTTTCAAAAAGTTTAATCATGTCATCATGCTCGTAACCATAATCAGTTATGAAAACTTTTCGCAAAATATTTCATTCACACAAAGAAGGTAAGGGAACTCACCTTAGCCTTAGCACCTCGACACACGCTCCGGGACACATTTTAGCTCAAACCGAACACTTGAATTGGCGCCACAAAAATGGTGTTAAACCATCTAGTTACATCCCAAAACATTCCCAATAATCTCTAAGACCAAAACCCCAATCGACGCCTCGATCCTAGACCCAAACGAACAGCGAAACAGAAACAAGGTTTGGGGGACAGGGCTTGGCGCGCCTCCACACGCGTAGCCAGGCGCGCACAACACTAGTCTGTCCCCTTCACGATTTTTCCCTCCCAAACCCAAGGGTTCTCATCCCCAAACTTCCCCAAATCAGTTCTAAGTCTCCCAAATCGATATTTTAGGCACAATAACCATTAAGAATCATAAACCAACATTTAAAACAATGCAAAATCCATCAAATCCATCTATTGATTCATGAATTCAAACCCCAAAAATCAAGAACTCAAACCATAGAAAAATGAAGATTACTAAGCAAACAAGATGAAGTTCCTTACTGAAATGGTCAAAACTCATAGGGAATCAATCCCAAAATCACTTGCCTTCTTTCTTATTGATTAAGACTCAACCAACAAATGGATTATCAATTTCCCCAAACCAATTGCTAGACTAGCCAAACATAGAGAATAAGAAGAAGAAGAAGAAGAAATGAGAGATCATACCTTGAAGATGATAACTCAAATCATATGTTGCAACTCTTTCCACCACTCTTCCAATTGGGGTTCTCCTCCTATCTCCATTCTCCTTCCAAATCGTATGAACCAAAAGAAATGAAGTAATTTAGGGTTTTTCATCTTATTTTAGCTTCCTCAAATCACCCCCTTGGCACATAAGTTTCAAGTTTCACACTTTGGCCACCAAATTCCCATTTATTCTAAAAGAAACAACAAGAAATAATATGGGGTGTTACAGAAGTAAAATGGAATGTTCGCATTGAGAGAGTAGAAATTGAACAGAAAGTACTCAAAGTAGAGAATGAACATTCCATTTGATCAAAATACTACCTTATTGTCAAGAAATGTTCAAATTCTTTATTTGTGGAATTCATTGGATTTTGAATATTCGTTCCTTAAAAAAGAATGATACATTTGTGCAAATCCATAAAATATCTACATAAACCAACATATAAAAACCCCACATCATATATTTCTCGTCTATTTGTTCAGCCTTGTCGACATGCTTAATTTCATCAATCTCCCTCCCTTTTGTTCCATTTCATGATTTGCTATTGTTTTGTTGTGGCGGTGCAATTGTGTAGGGGGCAAATGTTGATTTTCATTACTCTTGTGTAGGGGAGGAAGGATATGGTGCTTGGGACAACGAGGAGTTTGTGATAGATGGAATAAAGAGAGTATGGGGTCAAGGATACACCGAAGTTAGGGAAGGGGATACTAGATATGCGAGGTATACTGTCAGTAGGGCGAATATGTGGAGATGTGAGGCAAGGGAGGTAAGGGGATGTCGAAAGAGAGGCTAGAAGTAAACCGCAGATGACGAAGTACACTAGCAGTTGGGTGGTTTAATTGGTAGGAGTTGTGAGGGACCAGGAGGTAGACTTGTGGTGGTGGCCAAAAGATATAAATGAATTCACCAGGGCTTTGGTCGAGGATAGATGTTGTGGATTTATCGTTTTTGGTCTCAATATGCATTTTATATGTGTGTTAATATTTAATGTAATATACAAATTTATTCTTTTAACAAGAAGTTGGAAAATATATAAAATGACTAAAAAAGTCTTCCAAGTTAACCTACTTAACAAAATTTGTTTAATAGAATTAGTGCATCTCCAACAACTTCTCTAAAATAGAGATTTTGGAAAATTTTTGCTCCAATAAATTCTCCAAAATGGAGAAAATAGAAGATAGAGTATAATTTTCTCCAAATTTACAGATATCTCAAAAAAATGATTACGAAAATAGAGAACTAATTTTTTATTATATCACACAAATAAGAAATTTTGAAATGAAATGTTTAGATGAGAGAATAAGATTTTATTAAATATATAAATTTTTTTAATAATACAACTAATGATTTATCTTCAAAACAAGAAATCTGTTGAAGATGGATGTAATTTTTTTTAAAGATTTTTTAGTTTTGGTTTGCTCTTAACGTAAAGATATTATAAAATGCAAACCATATAGATGAAATCCATAATTATTTCGTCTCTAAATAATATAATCCCGCCGTAAAACATAGGGGCAAAAAGGGGAGACTAATTGCACCCTTTTTGTTGCTAAGTGCACCCTCATGATTATTTTTTTTGTTTTTTGTCTTTTTCTTTTTTTCTTTTTCTATTTTATTTATTTGTATTATATATTTTTATTTATTTGTATTATATAGTTTAAAAAAGTTTTTTTTCTTTTACTTTTTGGTTTTATTTAAAAATAAATAAATATTTATAAATATAAATATTACTAATTTTTTATAATTATATAATTATAAAAATAAAACATAAACATTGCGATTTAACATATAAATAGAACATAAAATAATCTATATTACATTCGATTATTCTAAAATAACATTATCCGTGGTACAATTAACACGTAAAAGTCGCTCGTACTTCTGTATTCGATCTGAATACGGGGTAGCCCATCCTGCAGCACACAGATAACTGTAGTGGAAAAAATGTGTTACAGTAGTAGGGAACGGGTATCCTTCTGCCATATCTAATTTCACATAATGGTTACCATTAACGTACCCAGTTGTAAAAGCAACATGTTGATACCACGCTGGCGGAGTGGACCTAAGCGGCAAGTACGTCCCACAGCCTCCCATATTTATAACGTATAATATCACATTATATTTTGAAGCAATCAAGACACCTATTTCAGGCATTGTCATCCAGTGTTCAACTGGTGCACCTTGATCTGATTGAAAGAAGTTTAAAGTGTTGTAAACAATATTCCAATATTGACCTCCAAAAGCGTTGATGTATTCTGTCTTGTGTGTATCTAACTCTTCCATCAAGTTAAACCGAATTGTGGGCCATGCATCTTCATGAAGACCGAGACAGACATCTATTGCTCGGAATCCACAATTTCCATCACCTCTCACATCATGTACATGCGTAATGTAAGGGGGAAACATCTTTGGAAATTGATTAATGTATGGATGTGCATTATAGTTTTTGCCCATGAAAGAACTGTGTCTCGGTGGTTTCTGGTAACTCATTTTTTCCAAGTCAACAAATGTTGACGCGTTCGAACTACTACGTCTAAGGGGTCTTTCACTTGTAAAAGACGGGTCAACATGAGTTGCAACAGACGGATCAACATGAGTTGCAAATGAGGGATCAACATGAGTTTTTCTGAAAAGCTTGTCCTTCAACGAGGGCCATCCACGAGTAGTCTTGTTAACAACAGGTTCACGAACCCATGTTTTTTATGCACTGGCTATCTCTTTTATCTTTCTCAGAAAACTGAAATTCTACTTTATCATTTTTGCTTCTATTAATAACAATAACGAAACCAAGTGAATATCCCATATTGCGTACCCAATCAATTAGATATTTACGAGAATTAAACACCTGAAATTGACTTTTTTTTGTTACAAACTACTAACTTTACCAGATAATTTAACAAGATAAAATGAAACATAAAGATACCATATCAGTAGAAAATGCGGATGGTTGAGGCATTTCACAAGCTTCAGCTGATTTGTTTGAATTCACATTATCATCCTACACAAACACATAAAAATATGAAACAGGATAACATAATTTATATATATATATATATATATATATATATATATATATATATATAAAGTAGTGGATGTAATACCTCATTATTTGAATTATGATACCATTGAAAATCTTCACCCCAATTCGCCATTTTTAAGTGTTTTAAACCGATAAATTGAAATATCACGACCTACATAGTGACATGAGTAGTGATGTGAATAGTGACATGAATAGTGCATAGTGACGTGAATAGTGCATAGTAATTGTAAATGTTCTGGATACATCAATTGAATAAGCCACCAGATTGAGCTTGCTGATATTCCTGGAATATTATGTTTAACGCATAATGTAACACCCCGAAATTTCCTTTGTAAATTAATAAAAAATAAATTGTATTTTGGTACAATTTATATTTGAGAAATATAAGTTGAGGGGGGCTTTTGGTGTATTTGTTTAACGAATGAGGTGGTAAAGTGGAAATTGAGGTGATGACTCATGTTTAAAACATGAGGTGTCAATTAAAGATTAAATCAGTATTAATCTTGTATACTGATTTTAGTTACCTGTGTTTTAACAAAGAAAGAAAGAAAAAGAAGACAGAGAGAGTTAGAGAAAGCGAGACAGAGAGTTAGACATCGAGAAGAAGAAGAAGAAGAAGAAGAAAGTAAGCATTTGATTTGAATTTGTGGTAAGAAACTTGAATCCTTCTACTGATTCTTGTAAGGAAGTTAATTAATTGCATTATTATTTGTTTAGAACTGTTTTGGGATGTTTAACTCGAAGCTGTGAAGAAATCGAACAGTGTTCAGTTTCATTAAGGTGAGTTATTCAACTTTCTTTAAAATTAAGCAATGAAAATGTTAATAGATGTGTTGTATTTGTTATTAAACCACTTATAGTGCTTAATGGTTAAAAGAAATCGAGACTGGATTAACAGGTGAAAGTGATGATGAACAGTGCACTTTGCGCAATAGTGGGTTGCGAAAAGTAGAAGTTTTCGCAATAGAAGGTTGCGAAAAGTAAAGTTTACGCAATAATGGGTTGCGAAAAGTAGAAGTTTTCGCAATAGAGGGTTGCGAAAAGTGAGGTTTTCGCAACAGAGGATTGAGAGTTCTGGACTTTTCGCAGCTTTGGCTTGCGAAAAGTATAGCTTTTCGCTACAGTGGGTTGCGAACTATGAGCCATTCCAGTATCATTTTTATGGTTTTATGAGGAATATAATCTGAGGTATATATGCTATTTGTTATATGTTTATAACTCTGTTGTTGATGTAAAAATTATGTTATGTTAAATTGTAAGGACTTATTTATGAGTCCGGAGCTGTAGTTAAATGTTGGGATGTTGATCCCCGATGCTAAATGGCAAAGTGGGGATAATCGTTGAAATTAATATTATGTACATAGAGATATGGAATATATGTTGAATTGTATAGCTTTAGTGTACAATAGAAAGAGTGATGATACACAATTATTGTGTGGCGTTGGCTAGAAATATGCATCTGGTCTAGTGGGCATAAAGTACGGTATAATGAGAACCGTTTACTAGCCAGGGACCGTTGGGATGTATTTCTAGTTGTTGGAGTGAATCTTGAATCATCTGTGAGGGTCTCTGGTGGTTGTTGATCGCGATAAAATAAAATCTCATTTGGGGGACCAATGATTCAAGGTGGGGAGGAAATGAAATGAGGAATGGCAGACTTAGAGTTGTAATTCCCATTTCAAACGAAAGATGAGATGTCTTCATTGTAGAGAAATTGAAATCTTAATTCAGAAAGAAGCAGGTTTGGAAACTGTAATTTCTGGGAGTTGGAGTTACTTTTAAATCCGGTGGGATTTATAGTAATTCTTGATGGTAGTATGATGACTAGATGAATTAGTCATAAGTAAGGGAATAGGTGGATTCCAATGGTTGATAAGAGCTTGGTATGGTAAGATGGCTGATAACAGGTTTGATATATCTGTTAATATTTTAGTTGTTAAATTTTAATTTGATTTGGATAATCTCACTAGGCGAAAGCCTAATGTTTCAAATTAAATTGTCTTACCAGGTACTGGCTCTGGGAAATAGTTTGGGAAGTGAGATCACAGTTGAAGGGGATCAGACTTGGCGATAACGAAGGATCAGGATATTCTTTTGATGACTTTTGGGACGAGCCTTAGATAATCTAGTTGATCTTATTGTGATGTATAATTAGATTGATCAGATTATTTAAGTTAGTCGACTTTGTGTATATATAGAAATTTACTTATGATCCTTTGATTTATAAAAGTCTGATATTTTTGATGATCATAACGCGTGTATTTTGAGGTTTAATTTGGCCCTGAATTTTAGGGTGTTACACATAATGTGAAACGAAACCACACAATTGTTGGAAGTGTGGTATGCGATGACGATGTTTCACGACTTATAATGGGAATAGAAATAGAAGAGCATGGATGGGAGGAATCATCCTCCGTACAGTTTTCATCAAATACCAAAAAACATAACCTTTCGTACATAAATATGCTTAAATAACATTTCTAATTGCAGATTTTCAATACTTTCAAAAATACCATAACCCAAAAATCTAAACCTAGAGAAAACTTATAAATCATAAGAGAAAGAACATACCTTATAAACAACAGAAATCGAAACCCTCAGTCAAAATAAAATGAACTGAAATTTCTCTTTTTCTAACCAGAAGGACTGAAGCTGTTGGATGTTGCTGAGTGCTGCTATAACTTAACAACCAAAAAACTCTGCGTCGAACTTCTCTGTTCTTTCTCTCGCTGTTCTCTCTCTCTCTCGATGTACACCAGAAAATCAAATAATGTGAAAACATGCATTCTCATCACCATTTTAGAGAACATATTATATATTTACATTTTTGGTCCCTGTAATTAGTTATTAAATTACTTTTAATCCCTTACTTTATCATTTTTCATTTTATACCCTTATCATATTAACATAAATAATCGTATATAAACTAAAATATATTAAAAATACATTTTTTATTACAAATTATATATCATTGTATTCGTCTCGTCAATGGTATAATTTATAAAAAGAAAAAAAATATATATATATATATATATATATATATATATATATATATATATATAACAAAAAGAATAACAATATATATATTTCTATATTTCTAATATATATATATATAATCTAATAGTATAATGATTGCAATAATATATATTATATATATATTTAAAACAAAAATAATTGGATCGAAAAATATTGCATTCAACACCCAATATTGGGGTGCCATTAACACTGTCCGGGCAAAAAATGTAATTTGTTATATTTTTATGTAGAGTAAATTACGTTTTTCGTCCCTGTAGTTTTGCTAAAGATTGCATATTTTGTCCCTATGGTTTCAAAATTTTGATTTTCGTCCCTATAGTTTGTAATTCATTTCTATTTTCGTCGTTGAGGCCAAAATATTTCTTTTATGTATAAATGAGCAAATAGAAATAAATTGTAAACCATATAGATGAAAATAGTAATAAAATTTAAATTATAAAGACAAATAGGGTGATGAATTAAAAACTATAAGGATAAAAATTGCAATTTCAAAACTATAGAGACGAAAATAGAAATTTCAACAAACCACAGGGACAAAAAATGTAATTTACTCTATTTTTATGTATAAATACAGGGTTGGGGATGGTGTTGGAGTTGGTCAAATTTGCGTGTTCCCGCTTTCCGCTTTACGCTTTGTATCCATTTCCCACTGATTAGCGACAGGCGTAACCCTATCTGGCCTTCCCCCTTTCACCCATTGTCGCTACTCCATTCAGGTATTCACGAGTTCACGGAAATGGCGAGATAGGTACGTATTACATCCCTTCATGAAATCGTGCCTTGGAGTGTGCAAAACCCTAAATCCTTGAATCATTTTGTTCTGTTTTATGAAATTCTCTCGTAGATTTGTTTGGCATAGAACTCTCAATTTGGTTTAGGTTTTACTGTTGTTGCAAATGGTTTGGGGTGTGTTATTGGCTGTTTATAGTTCTGCAATGATTTTATTTGGTATTGGATAGCAAGAGTTAATACATTGAAATCTAGAAACAATGTTAGTATAAGAAGGGAATCATTAGCGCCAAAGGATGCACTAACTACTCAATTTCTGTTCAAAACTAAGATGCTAAGATGTTTATGTTGAAACTAGATATGTAGTAACTTTGCTTGTTGCTGCTGGAATGCAAAAATGCATCAAATTAGGCTTGGGCAGGGGGCTCAGGGCTGTTTGTAACTTTGTTAGATTATACATATATTGTCATATAAGCAAGATAAAGGATTATTGAATAGCATTCTGGTTAGTGCTTCCGATTTGGAAGATCTTTAATTTGTGTTCATGTATAGTTTATATTCCATAGAAGTTTGGATTCTTTCCAGAAACAGTTGGTTTCATAGAACATGATTTCACTAGGATGCGCCAATAAAATAAACTATCCGAGTTTTTTTTATACATCAATGGTTAAAAATAGAACACAGCAGATGGAAACAGAACTCAAAATCTACAATTTTGAATCATCGGTAGCTTTCGCGGTGTTTTACAGAGCTCGATAACTTCCCCCACTTGACCTGGAACTAGGAGTGTAAGCCGTGGATAATGATTTCCTTCCCATCGATGTTCCAACTTGACGAGAATGAACTGAATCTTGTTTAGTTTCCTGTGGGTTGTAAAACATCAGAGTGTCAAACCTTAAGAGTTGAAGTATATCTCTTTCACGAATTGAATTATATGATAAACGAAAGGAAAATCTATACCATATCTAGAGAACTCTTCGACATGATCCTTCCATAACCAGACCCTTCATTGATCGAACCATTGAGTTTCATTTTTGTTTCTTTCTCCTCAATGCTTGATTTTCTGGCATTTATAATCTTGTCCACCATCCTGCTTCCAAGAATCTGTCCACCATTTCCTGTTTGAAACATTCTACCACTACCCTTTTGAGCAGCCATGGTGGTCGTGTTTTCTTCGCTGGTAGGTGCCACTTTTCGACCTCTGGTAACGCTCGGTGAACACGACTGCCATCTTGCTCTCGTAC
Organism: Saussurea involucrata; assembly: GCA_033807775.1. Taxonomy (NCBI): domain Eukaryota; kingdom Viridiplantae; phylum Streptophyta; class Magnoliopsida; order Asterales; family Asteraceae; genus Saussurea; species Saussurea involucrata. The sequence goes on from CM066321.1 coordinate 152,744,766, forward strand.
TAGAAATTTCTGGTTTCTGAGGAGTTGCAACGATGGTGGTTTTAGTACTTTGGTTAATAGGCCGTCCTCTCGAAGCTGAAGTGGAACGATCTGTCTTTAGATTAGGTGGTGTTTCATCTGAAAAACCTGGAAATCGGGTTGGCATCCTGGATGTTACCAGAGGTGAAACCCCTCTACTTTTCTGCGTGGTTCTTGATGACGGATTCGTTCCCTGAATGCTTTTAGATTGATTTGTACCCAAGGAATTGAAACGGCCATCTCTTTCACTCAATGGTTTTGACATAGATGGAGTCGTATTCGACTTGTTAGCGAGTTTGGTCACACTACTCCTGTTGACAGTGCTGATCAATGGGATCGGAGCTGTTTTTATGTTCTTCTTCTGATCGGTGAACAAGCTGCTTGACCTCCCGTTAGGTGTTACCGATCTTGCTGGAATCGTTGTTTTCGACCTTCCTGCATCGCCACCAATGCTTCTTTGCTTTGCTTCCATTTCTTCTGGCTTTCCTGCAAACTGGGGGTAGGGTCAGACCAAAAAACGATCATCATACAGATGGAGAAACGAATACCGAGTGTGCATACATACCCGTGAAAGCGGCTGGATGATGGGCAATTCACGTTGGACGACAAGCTCGTGATTATTTTTCGTTTCCATCTCGAGAGATGGAAATAGAGGCGTAGCGGGTGGCGTCTTCAACCTTCGGTACAAGCACAATGATCACTCACTCCATTTTTAAAAGAATAAGTGTATATATATATATATAGCCATAGGTTCAATAGAGAAGTTCAAATATTTAGAGAAATAGAGAAGTGATCTTGACCATTCATTCGGTCAAGATCGGTTATAATTGGTCAAAAGTTGCGGCTTTGACCGGTCAAAAGTTGCGGCTGTTCCAAAAATAGAGGGACAATTTCGTAATTTTTACAATAAACACGGGCTGAGTTCATATATGAATCTGTGTGATTCACATATGAACTATACGTTCATATATGAACCTTTGTAATTCACATATGAACTCTTTATAACTAATTCATATATGAATCTTGTGATTCATATATGAACCTTTGTGTTTCATATATGAAACTAATTAACTGTAGGTTCATATATGAATCAGTTGAACCAATTAACTGATTCATATATGAATCTTTGTGTTCATATATGAACCTTTGTAATTTACATATAAACTTTTTTTAACTAATTCATATATGAACCTTTGTGTTCATATATGAACCTTTGTGATTTATATATGATTTTTTAACTAATTCTCATATGAACAAATTAACTGATTAATATATGAATCACAAAGGTTCATATATGAATTAGTTAAAAATATTTTATATATGAATTACAAAGGTTCATATATGAATACAAAGGTTCATATATGAATCACACAAATTCATATATGAATCACACAAATTCATATATGAACCTGTCCCGCGTATTTTTTACGAAACTACCCCTCTATCTTTGTGCAGACCACGCGAGGAATTATCCTATGCTTCTCGGTCAAAGCCGCCGATCTTGACCGAATGCATGGTCAAGATCACTTCTCTATTTCTCTAAATATTTGGACTTCTCTATTGAACCCTTCCCTACTTGATTAATATTATATATATATATATATATATTTAATGCTAATTACTTAAAATCTTATAAAAACAACCAATGAAGCTTGCTTTTAATGCTAATTACTTGATTAATATATAATATATATATATATATATACTATATTATAAAACATTTATGAAAAACTGTTAAAAACAACTCCTAAAGCTTCATGTGCCGCTATTTAATGTTAATTACTTAAAATCTTTTAAAAACAACTAATGAAGCTTTATGCACCGCTTTTAATGCTAATTACTTGATTAATATGTATCTTTAACAACCTTCAAATTCTTAAATTGTAGACTCTTATTAATTAATCTTTATCTCTAATCACTTTCAAATCCTCAAATCATGAACTCCTCAAAAAACGTCATTCTTTAAACAAATTTATAAAAAAAAACTTTTACCGTTTTCTTAAAACCACACGTAAAAATAAATTAGAACATTAAAATTGTGATATATCGCGCTGCATTGCGCGAGTAGACTTCTAGTATATATATATATATATGCAGAAGCCGATGAGTACTTACCAGTCGTAGTCGTTTTTGTCGCTTTCTCCAAGGAATGCGAGCCCTGGTCCTTTCTTTGCTGATGCCATCCCATAAAGTGGATAGTTTCCTGCATTCAAAACGATATTAATATCGATACTCATTGCATAGCGATCGAGATTAGACTAAGTAAACAGATAGATAAGTCACCGTTGGATTCAAAGTCATCGGAAACAGGCTGAAGAAGGCTTACAACTCGATCTTTATCGCGCTTTTGCATTTCCCGGAACAAACTAAGATCTTCCTCTCTATCTTTTGAACGATTAGACAATGGTGCACTCATCTTCCTCCGCCCATCGTTGCCGTGGCCGCCGCCACCACCACCACCATCGTTCATATCAGTTTTTTTCGTGTTGAAATATAGATGTATACTTTTAAGAATGATTCTATGCTCCAGCCATGGTTGAGTTTATTAAAGGAGATGTAGGACAACGACATGTATAGATGGCCGGCTGTTTTGATATGTTCTTTAAGGTGATGAAACCAAAGATGGATGGAATGTTGCATTTGGCAATTGTTGGGTTTATTTATTTATAGGTAAGGCTTGGGTTCTGAGAAGTTGAGTTAACGTGAGAATTGCGGAAGTGGTTATCAAGTGTTGGATGTACATTAGGATGAAATACATCAGATTAATCGCAGTATCAAGTTTGATTTATGGGTGAACTTGAGATTAAAAGTGATCAAGGATCTATGCTGTTAAAATCGGATATCAGTGCGATATCGGTCAAGGACCGATATTCGATATCTCGGATATATCGGTGATATATCGAAATATCGGTTTATATAATATTTTTTAGAATTATACATATATATATATGTTGGAAAATTTAGTAAAAAATATATGTTTTTACTAACTTTGGACACATTTAAATACATATATATATATATATATGTATTATATATAATTAACTCTTAGTGGGTTTGTGTTCTCCTATACGAGAGTTTCGAAACGATGCATAATGTGTCCAAAACGGAGTATGTGTGAATGAGATATCGATACTCAAAGTTGAGTACTTGGATGAAATTATCGAAAACCAAGTGGGTGTGGGAATGTATCCCACATAGGAAGAAAAAGTAAAACCTTAATGGTTTATAACCATGAAAGTGTGAGGGGTTTACAAGCTCCTTTGAATGGTTTTACTCCAACACCTACCCGCGCGCAGGGGGGTGCTGATTGAGGATTTCGTAAGCTAAAATCGCCGAACTTGTGTGTGGTCGCGACCTGCGGCTCCGAAATCTCAAGCTTGGTTTTGCTAATTTTCGTTTTGACAAAAAAACACCCTTTAAAAACTGCGATTTTTTGCCCTAAAAATCGGACGATATAGCGGTCAATATCGCCGATATTTTGCACCGATTTTCTGAGTATGACCGATTTTTCCGCTATATCGCGATTTTAACAGCATAGTCAAGGATTTAGATCCATTTTTCAAGCTTCTCACACGATAAATGGTTATGTGGTTAACTTTATCCGGTCAATTAGGTAAAACTTAAAATGTTTAGGTGGCGTTTAGTTCGCAGAATGTTTTTGGATGAAATGAAATCTGTCAAAGGAATTTGATTTTGAAGGAATTGGAATAGAATGTTGTCAAGTGACCCTTGTGGTAGACGTTGGAATGGAATCTCGTAAGGAATTGCAATATATCTGTTTGGTTCAGAGAATGTAGCTTTGGAATTGTAATGAAATATTGTTAAATGATGCCCTTTTTTGAAAATTTTAATTTTTAGGCCATGCGTAGCAGCCGCGGGTAAGGGGAGCGGGTAGGAGAGGGTAGGAGAGGGCTCCGGTACGGGGGGTTGCGGGTAGGGGGAGCGGGTAGGAGGCCGGGTTTGGGAACCCGGTGAACCCGCACATCTCTCTCTCTATATCCTTTATATATTAAATGGTTTAGGGTAGTATTGGGTTCATTGGGTACCGGTACTCCACTTTTGGGTAAGGATTGGGTAGGAGAGAAAAGCTGATGTGACGCTGAGGTGGCAAGGGTTCAAAGTGTACGGATACTCATGGCCTTATAAAACTAAAAGTACTTTGAAAAATAAAATATTAAATAAAAAAATAATAAATAAAATGAATAAACAAAATAGTTAAAATAAATAAATGAATAAATAAATAAAATATTAAGTATTTCAAAAGAAATAAAAAAAATTATACCTCCAAAAAATAAAAATAAATATTAAATTAAATTAAAATTAAAAAAAATAAAAGTATTAAATTAAATTAATTAGTTTATATTTAGGTTACAGGGTATATTTGGAACTATGAAAATACAAGATTTCATTCAATCAAAATCCCAAAGTATTGTGAAGAAATGTTGAATTCCTTTATCCATGGAATTTGTTGGAATTCAAAGATTCCATTGATCAAAAAGATTGAACCAAACAAGAGAATAAGGGGCTGTTTGTTTTTCAAAAATAACATCTGAATGTCTCTGAAGCCTGATTCGGTCAGACATTTCTTGTTTCAGACTGTTTGATTTTTTTTTGAATAAGAGCTGATAAACTCTGGAGGTCCTCTGAAAGAACAAGTGGTAATCTAAGCTCTTCTAACCTCTTATCCATGCCTATACTACATGCTTCCTGCTATTCTTCAGCTTATGCTTTCGTTTCTGAGAGAGAGGTGGAGTGATTGGGGGGTTTCACCGGACAGAAGAGAGAGAGAGAGATCTAGAGAGGGTGGTTTCATCGGAAAAGGGGTGGGGAGAGAGAGAGGATTCACCGGAGAAAGGGAAGGGGAGGGATGGTTTTGTCGGAGAAAGGGTGGGGTGGTTTCACCAGAGAAAGGTGAGGGGAGGGTTGGTTTCGCCGGAGAAAATGGATGGAAGTGAAGGAGCTCTCTGGATGAAATAGAAGCAAATAAGAAAAGCACTCTAAAAGCAAAAGCAAACACTCAAGTACTTTATTCTTTAATTTAATTTAACGTGTTCCTTTCGAAAAATAAAATAAATTTAGTAAAAGCAAAAGCAAACATCAAGTAAATTAAAAAATAATTAGTTTTAAATTTAGATTTCAGATGTCTTTCAATTTAAAAAACAAACAGTCTTATTTTTCAGATTTCAGACTTCAGCACCACCTCTTATAAAACAAAAGTGAAATAAGACTTTAGGGGGTGTTTGGGAGTGCTTTTCAGTCCCAAAAGTGTTTTTGGCCAAAAGTGCTTATTGACTTGTGGTGGTGGGAAAAGGAGTTTTTAAAAAAGTGTTTGAATTAGCTTTTGTGGTAGGAAAAACCAATAAGTCAATAAGTTATTTTTTTAAAAGTGTTTGGCTTTTTTTAGTTAACAAAAATGGCTTTTTGAATCAAAAAGCGCTTTTGGAATCAAAAAGTCAGGATTTTGTAACTTTTGGAAAATGACTTTTTGTAGTTTATCAAAAAGCAGTTTGATAAGTGCTTTTCAGTTACCCAAACACTATTTTTAACTTATTGGCTTCTTGAAAAGCCAATAAGTCAATAAGCAGTTTTATAACACACATCCAAACACCCTCTTAGACTTCAGACCTCTTAAAAAACAAACAGTCCCTAAAATTTGGTCAATGAAATTTAACATTTCAATTTCATCAGATTCTGCGAACCAAACACCACCTTAGTGAAAATAAGAAGGAAGTAAAAACAAAATTTGTAATTTTATCTTTATTCTTTTTGTCATCTTAATTGTTGTATCATCATCATCCTTATGTAAGCATCACTTTTCCATGATGACTTTGAATTTATTTATTATTTATTATTTTTCATGTTTTGTGTTATATATTTATATCAAATGTATATTTTAAATCTTAGGTGAAAGTTTGTATGAGAAGTTGAGGTTAGCGTGAGAAGTGGATCTGAACTGTTGATCAATTTTAAATTTTAATGTACGTTCATTTCTCATCCAAGAGTTGATAACTACTTCTCACCGTTAACCCAACCCTTATTTTTATTTGCTAAGGAGTTAACAAGTCCAAATATTGTGTTGTTAGAAAGATTACGTTGCAAATTAATTCACAACAGCAGTTAATATGAAGAGTGAAATTGCTTGGAGTCAGATTTCTATTTAATCAATAAAGTGAAAGTTAGGAAAGTATAATTAGATGGAAGTACGATACTCATAAGAGAAAAAAAAACAAGTGATCACACTTCGCCAAGTAAGATGCTTTTGGCATTAGGGCATCCACAATGGTCTACCCTTTCAAATGACTTGAAACAATATAAAAAAATAAAAAATTCAGTGGGACCCATCAATGACTTGAAGCAATTTTGGGTTGCCTCTCACAAACCCTTCTCCAACCACTTGGTCTGCACCAAGCGATTTGTACTAAGTCTTCCATTTAATTAATAAACAAATGGTGGACCCCACCAACCAATGACTTGATCAAGTCATTCATGGTCACCATTGGAGATGCTCTTACATCTACGGTTAAAGCATATGCGTTATTATATGTTAGACAAAAATAAAGCCTATCGATTCTTACTTTTGGACCGTATGTTTTTTTATACAAATAGGTTGTTACGTTGTTGACGAGGAGTTTTTAAGAGCATTGCTAAAATAAAAAAAAATGGGTTTTTGTTTGCTATTCATCATTGCTATCTTGTTTGCTAAAATAGAGATTTATGAAAAAATCTCTAAGGCTAGCTTTTTTTGGTACATGTTTGGATATGTATAAGCTAGCTTTTTGAAACGCTATTTGAAGCAGCTTTTCAGTAGTTTTTTTGTGGAATATTCAAATATTACTCTTATTAATATCAAGTATTATTTATTAACTATTATTATAAATAAATATTTTTTTTTAAAATTTAATTAATATTAATTAATAAATATTAACTAAAAATTATTAAATTAAATTTTAATTATACATTAATATTAGTTTTTATTTACTTAGAGTTTATTCATTTTTTTAATATCAATCAATATATTTTAATTATCAATTACTATTTATCTTTTCAATTATTATTTAATTATTTTTTTCATAAATATATTATTTTTCTAAAACTTGTTTTAACAAATTCAAAATTTATAGTATATATAGAGTAATAAATTTTAAATTCTTATAATTAACATGTTATGTTATTTAATTTTTTTACTAAATTGGTTGTATTATATTGTTGTAAGTTTGTTTTAATTATATAATTAAATATTGTAATTGATAATTTATTGAAGATGCCCTTTTTGGTCATTTTACATGTTTATAAGCTAGTTTTGTCAAATGTCACTTCTTCAGCTACCAGCTAGCTTATCAGTCAACAACTAGCTTATCAACTAGTTTGCCAAACATAGCCTAAATATAGAGAACTCTCTATAATTCTCTAAATAGAAGAGAGAAATAGTTATTTTATTCAACCCACCAATAACATAAATCTTTTATCATTTTATATTAAGTTTTTCTTTTAAAGTTTATTGAGAATATAAATTAGAGAATATTATATTCATATAATTTATGTTAAAATCTCTAAAATGGCAAAGCTGTTGGAGATGAATGTAATTCTTTTTAGAGATATTAATAATTGATTCTCTATTTTATAAAAATTATAGAAAAAGTGTTGGAGATGCTCTAAAGGAGTAGAGGTTAGTTTTTATTTTTGTAGGTCTAATGTTTACATGTTCTTCTACGAGTTTAACAAAGGCCAACACTTCTTTTGTCATCCTTGTATTTCTTGCTCTCAAACAAGTTTGACAAGTCAAAGTCATATGACATAGATGAAATCAACTCAAATCGTGGGATGTGCATGGATTTAGGGTTTTGATATTTGGTATTCATTTCATTTTAATTTAGGGTATTGATTGGTTTTGTAATTTGTTTCATTCCATTTTGATTTAGAATACATGGATTTTGTATTTTAAATTTTTGGAAAGCATTCACACATTTATTGTTTAGGTTTGAATTTGCACAAATTTATTGTTCGTGTTGTATATGTTAGGTGTTTACATGTTTTATGATGAAAGATTTTTTCCCGGTGTTTCATATTTACCTATAAGTCAAATCAAACGACCCTAATATGTCTCATTTGGAAGTAGTATATTGCAGATGTACGCTATATGCAAGCTTTATATTGAAGAGGTAAGCTATATGCAAGCTTTACCTCAACCGGTAGGATTGAGATGTTTCCATGAAGAACTTCAAACTCTAACTATAAAAAAAAAATTAATAAATTATTCGCTACAAAAGGATTTTTTTTAGTGAACGTGTCACAGCAAATGATCAAATTGCTCTCATGTGAAGTTAATGGCCCAAAAGATAACTACATTTAGGGTGAGAGACAGAAAACAAATAAGATGCAAATTACAAAGAATATTTGTAATTAGCGAAGTCGATGAACCAAAAAGCATAGTTCCAACAAACAATATGGCTAATTTTTGTAATTTACCATATTTTATCATAAGAATCACATACACTTGACTGTATTATAAATTATTTGAAAAATAAAACACTCGAAGACTGATTATTATACAAGTAAATTAGTAATTATAGTATTCATATCAGTATCTTAAAATTCTATAAATTAGCTGACAATCTTTATGTACCAACTTTTTTCATCTAAATTATCTTAAATATAATTTACTTTTTAATGAAATTAATTATATAAAAAACAAACATTTTATTTTATAAGTTAATACTTATGTCAATTTTTTCTTCTCACTTTAACTCAAAAAAAATATATTACATAGGGGTGAGCATCGGAATTGGGTACCCGTCTTTGGAACCGGAACTGTCGGTTCCAGAACCGGAACCAATCATTGGTTCCGCTTCTTAAAATACGGAACCGATTAGGACTGATTCTGGTTCTGGTTCTCATTTTTTTGCAACCGTTACCCGCTGGGTATCTAGAACCGGAACCTATGGGTACCCACTATCTTTTAATAAAAAATATATATATATATATTTATTTATTTAAATATTTAACAATGTGGTATTAGTTTTGTTAGTTGTTTTATTCGTTTTCATCCAAATGTTTTATTTGAGATGTTGGCGTAAAGACGTGAATTGTTATGGAAGTCGTTTTGTTGATGTCAATACTCAATATTCAAGAGTTTTTAATTAATTATAATTATTTTTTATCGGATTAGTTTTCACCATTTGTCGTATTTATTATTTTATGTTGGTACTTGATAATTTTCAATGGATTTAAAATTACAATTTTTATTGTATGAATTGTTAAAAAAATTGACATTGGGTATCCGAAAACGGAATCGGTGATTCCGGCATCGGTTCCAAAATATAGAGAACCGATGTAAGCGGTTCCGGTTTCATAAAATTTAGATAGGTATCCGGTTATCCTCCTCCTTAATATTACATAATAATATAATATAGTGTTTTTATATAATAAAAAGCGTAATTCAGTATTTTATCAATTTGGATAACTCGGAAAGGTGGGAATGAACTAAACACGAGGCAGCGGTATAGAAGAAATTGAGACGCCCTACTCGAAAATTCATTCTTCAATGATTCGCCCACCATCAACTTTCACGCTGCGTTTCCAACAGAATCAAATCAATCCAACGTCTCCTGGTTAATCCATTTGAAACACGTAAACAAATCATCCAAAACCCGCATCAGATTCGACGCAAAATTAGAAAGAAGAAGGTCCTACTAGTTTGTTAGGGTTAGGGTTAATAATAATAGAGATAGAAAGAAGAAGAAGAGTGGTGATATGGTGGCGGAAGATGGAGATGAGGGATCGAAATCAGAAATGCAGTCCTACTGGTTGACGAATTTCCCCAGAGATCTGATGGCAGGGGCAATGATGGGTGGAATGGTGCACACGGTTGTAGCCCCAATTGAGAGGGCAAAGCTTTTGTTACAAACCCAAGAGAGCAACACAGCCATTGTTGGAGGGAAGCACAGGAGGTTTCATGGTATGATTGATTGCATTCTTCATATGGTCAAAGAAGAAGGGGTTTTATCACTTTGGAGAGGTAATGGCAGCAGTGTTCTTCGTTATTACCCATCTGTTGCCCTCAATTTCTCTCTCAAGGTAACCCCCTCTTTTTTGAATTTTGTCATTTCTTTCTATCTAGGTTTATTTTTTGCATATGGGTTTCTGCTCAAATGTTTATATGACTTCTTACTGGAAACTAACCTAATGATTATTAATGAATAGAAGAGTTTTGGCAATAAAAAGTCCAAAAGACAGTTTCTACATGAATCTTGATCCCAAGAAATGTTGTAAAATGGTTAAACATTGGATGCATAAGCATGGATATCGGATCTTGTTGTTCAAGAAAACTTGTTAGTTTCTTGTAATTTGTAAATTCGGGTTGTTGTGCCCATGATAGATGTGTAGGATGTGTTTGTTTAGATTTCCTTGTTGAACGCAATTCTGTGTATGAATGCATGAGTTGGTGTTTTAATTATGAGGGAATGCAGATACTTTGATTTTGGGGTTCATATTATCGTTTATGTTTGAAATATGAAAATAACTCCAATGTCGTATGAGCCTCAAAGATGTTCACAGAACCAAGATATATTCAGCGGAAGTGCGTGGTGTCAATTTTTTTAAAGATTTAGTTGAGGGCTTGGAAGAATAAACTCAATGAGTGTAAGATACATACTAGATGTAGTTGTCTTATAAGAGGATTCTAATTTGCGCGTTTTTGTATAGATTTTTCAGGTGATGAAAGCATTGATTGAAAGCCGCACTTTTTAGTTGTTTTTGTCTTGATTTGGAAGGTTTCACATTATAAATTTGCTTGGCGTCCCACCCTTGGTGTGGCTGGTTAAGATAAAGATAATTGATGAACGCAATTGCTTTAAGAATATTCATCGACTTAGGGACGTTTTGATTTTGGCTTAATGGTTGAGCAATGTAGAGGTGTTTGGCTACAACTTAAGGATTAAGCCATGGCTTAATCTGGTCAGCCACCTCATCCATCTTTACCCATTCGGCCGATATTGTTTTTCCAAAAACACCTTTCCTCTTTCCTTGATTCTTCCATTTATGCCTTGTAAAACCTCCATTTTCTTCCAGCCCCATCGCAAAACAAAAGTAGATACGAAAGCTCTCTCTCGTGCGTGTATGTCGTCAGTGATCTGCTCCCCCACTGTCGCCAAACCTACCTCTCTCTAGAAAATCAAAAAGGAAAACCACAACCACCTGCTTATCGAACCCCCCCCCCCCAAATGACCTTTCTTCCATTTCTCTCTCTCTCTCTCTCTGGCAGTGGTGGCAATTCCAAATCTCCAGTGACAACTCGTTGGCAGAAACTTTCCTTACTAAATTGATTTTGATTTGTGGGATTTGATTTGATTTTAAGAAAATTATTGATTGAATCGGTGGGAATTTGTGCTTCATCTTCAAGATCTTCCGTTAGCTCCCAGGCATTGATTATACTCCGTTGCACAATTTTCAAGATGATCAAATTCTTCTTTACTTACGTAATCTGATAAATGAAGGGTACATGATTATAGAATTGTGGATTCTACGTCATCGAGACTATTTATTCAGTACAAAAAACAAATACCAATTCCTATTAATACATACAGACAACTTAATCCTTACAACCGGCTTAATTCATACCGAGCGTAATAGAAAACAAAAGCATACCGCCCCATCTTCTATTGATCATGACTAATTGACAAGCTCCACAAGTTTAAATTATGCCAGTAAGATGCATACCGTTGATTTCTTGTTTTAACCTTGTCCAAAATTGTTGCTTTGGGAAATGTCTATGCAGATTCAGCAGGGAGATTATTGTTAAAACTTTCAAGGGTTTTTGGATCATTTTTCTTTTACTTCTCATATTTTAGCCTTTAAGTGGGATTTTTCTTACTGGTAGAATATATAGAATAGTTTAATGATAACAGTATTCTAGAAAGCATTTAGCGAAGCTAGGCGGTCGAGTGACCTTCTAGCGCATGATCACCTGAGCAGGGATTAAGCAAAAACATAAATGGTTCATTTAAATACATAAAGTGTAATTGTTTTTAGACTAGGCACCCATGGCCTATGCAAAATATTTAGAACTGCCTGATGATGATCAAGGAATCTAAAGAGATTATGCTCCTCATGAATTAGTTTTAGTAACTCTACTTTTTCTGATACTTGTGAATCAAGTAGTAGTTTAAGTTATATTTAAATGAAAACAATGCTTAAGCATCTTATAATGTATTCTTTTGAGACTATATTACGAATATGCTACTTTTTCATGACTTCACAAATCTGCTAAGTGTGCAATTGATCTTATTGTGGTATTGGTTAACGTTAACAACTCTGCATTCCTGCAGGATCTTTATAAAAGCGTTTTGCGCAGCCGCAACTCTCAACAATCTACCTTCTTATCCGGTCCATCTGCCAACTTCATTGCCGGCGCTGCAGCCGGCTGCACAACATTAGTCATCATCTACCCTCTCGATATCGCACACACTCGCCTTGCCGCCGATCTTGGAAGAATGGAATCCCGCCAATTTCACGGCATTCGCCACTTCCTCCTAACAGTCTGGGCCAAAGATGGGATCCGTGGAATCTACAAAGGCCTCCCGGCATCTCTCCAAGGAATGGTGGTTCACCGTGGCCTCTATTTTGGTGGGTTTGATACAATAAAAGAAAGAATGTCGAAAGACGCTCCATCAGAAGTGGCGTTATGGAAACGCTGGATCGTTGCTCAAGCTGTGACAACGTCCGCTGGGCTTTTGTCGTACCCGATGGATACCGTGAGGAGACGGATGATGATGCAGTCGGGAATGGAACAACCCATGTATAGAGGCACTTTGGATTGCTGGAAAACGATCTATTCGACAGAGGGGTTGAGGTCGTTTTATCGGGGGGCACTTTCGAACATTTTTAGAAGTACAGGGGCTGCAGCGATATTGGTTTTGTATGATGAGGTGAAGAAGTTCATGGATTGGGGTGGATCATAGCATTCCCTAACAACAAGTTGTAGGAAAGAGTTAGAGTAGGATTATACCATACCCAAGAATAGAATTTGATACATTATAATGACATATGCAGTAGGTGTTACAATTATTAGATTTTGATAACAAATAAACCTGGATTGAATCCTATAGATTCAGATCAAAAATATGTTGGAGATCACCAACTTTGCCTTTTTTTAAAGATTTTGTGGGTTTGTTTGTCTTAAAATACTACGATCTATCTATATGGTGATCATCGACACAAGGCCCGACCCTTTACAGGCCTGGTCGAGCGGGACTTGTATTGAAAAGGGCCCAATTGGGCGCTTTTGGGCCCAACACCTAAATATTCGTTCATATCAAGCTTTAAGGCTCTGGGTTCTTTTCGGACAGGGCTCGGGTCAGACAAGGTCTAACTTCGAGCTTGGACTCTTTTGTGTGTTTATCGTATTGTCTATTAGCATATTCTTTTAATATGGTTTTCGAAGTTTTTTGTAAAACCAAAGAGAAAACATATTCAAAATATTTTACATTTAAATTAATAATTTGATTGGATGCAAATTATTGTGGGTTTTTAAGTGTTTTCCATGTTAGTGTGGAGGTGAAGTCATCCATGGTCTCAGGTTCTTTGTGGTTTTTAATTTTGGTGCTTTTGGTTTTTAGGTGATATTCATTAGAGGGAATCTTACCAAACATAATGACACACAACAATATTAATAGTAATATATTTTAGTGTCATCTATCATTTTTCATTAATTTAAAATTCAAAGTTTTTTAAGTCTTTTTAGAAATATATATACGGTGCATTTCATTTGCAAATCAAGCAATTTGTACAAACTTTGCAAACCACTATATTAGGAAACAACAAATATATTTATGGTAGTTATTATGATTCATTAATAATGATTGTGATATATATGGAAGATGATAAAGTTCATTAATTATGATCATGACTTTAAATTATGAAACATAATAAAATCATATATTTATTAAAGTTGATGAACGGCTAAGATTGATTTGTATAGTTTGTATGAATTGTTTGTTTGCAAATGAAATGCACCTTTTATATATATATATATATATAAATAAAGTTCATTTCATGTTTCTGAATTGAGGCAAAGATCATATTTATATGGTGAAATTTGTTTATAAATTAACAAACAATCCATATGGTATAAAGTATGTAGTTATTATGACTTTTTGCATTATGTGACATTAAGTCAACTGAATTTCAAAGAAAAGTAAGATTGTTGATCTCCAACATATTTTGGATATGAATCTCATAAATTCAATCTAAGTTTATTTGTTAGTAAGATCTCACAATTGTAACACTCATTGAATATGTCATCAAACTATTTCATTCTATTCTTTAGTATAATCTTACTCTAACTCTTCCTTGGAATTTGATAGGGGATGCTATGATCCACCCCAATCCATGAACTTCTTCACCTCATCATACAAAACCAATATCGCTGCAGCCCCTGCCCCCCGATAGAACGACCTCAACCCCTCTGTCGAATATATCGTATGGGTCGTTCCATTCCCGACTGCATCATCATCCGTCTCCTCACAGTATCCATCGGGTACGACAAAAGGCCAACTGGACGTTGTCAGGGCTTGAGCAACGATCCAACGTTTCCATAACGCCACTTCTGATGGAGCGTCTTTCAACATTCTTTCTTTTATTGTATCAAAGCAACCAAAATAAAGGCCACGGTGAACCTTTGTATTACCTTAAAAAAAAGGTATCGACTATTTAAACAAAGACATTTATGATAACTTTCTCATTTACTATACTGTATTGGCATATGTTTCTGTAACTTTATGTCTTCAACATTACGAATCAATAAGATCTAAGTGATAATTATAATATATAAAGTTAAACTCATCAAATTATAAGCTTTTTAAAAGTATAGGTTTTAGATCATTGTAAAGCACCCAAAAAAAATGACAATTATTTAAAATAGTGAATAATAAAGAATGGGAAAAAGGGGTTGTCTTTATGGGTGATGTAGACCAAGTGAAGACATATTGTGCACCAAACCTCCCCATTATAGAACTTGGATCCAATTTGCTTTTTGCACCTTGCCATCATTATTATTTCCTCAATGCAATTTGCTTTGTTGGATTCTATAATGGGGTTGGTTTTATTTTATTGTCCATGTTAGATATTTGAAATAAAGATTCATTATTAGATTCTTTTGGTTCTTACCTCATATTTGTTGGATTCTATAATGGGGTTGGTTTTATTTTATTGTCCATGTTAGATATTTGTGTGATTTAAATGCAATTTGATTTTATACTTAGTTTTTACATATCGGTATCCGTAGTTATAAAAAGTGCATAGCCGGACCTACATAGGGATATACAGTGGCAAAACCAACCACTTCTTGGTCCCGTTGTGGAAAATTTTACCTTTTTGTTTGATTGTGTACCCCTGTATTTATTGGAATTAAATTACTGATTACTTGTCGGTTTTATTTGGCCGAGTTGGTCATCATTATAAAATAAGATCTTTTGTTTTGAATTCGTTTAACATAATTTTAGCTTTAAAATTTTAGTTTGCATACATTTGTTGAAGATTTTGTTAAAAGGAGCATGGATAAGTCTCAAACGGGCAAACCCTTGACTTCCCTTTGTAATGGAAAAAACCAACCAACTAATCTATCATGTTTATCAAATAATACATGTGACCTTCACTACACAGCCTGATTAATGCACTTTAAAAGCGCACTTTTATAAACAACTTCCAGAGAGATTTATGAGTTTGTCTTTGAAAAAGTGGTTGGTGAATGTGTGTTTTTGGAGTTATGATTTATGGACCATTTACTAAGTTTTTACCTTGCTTACCGGATCACGTATCTTATTGGATAAACATGACAATGACTGTGAATCTTTGTCGGTAACAGCGATGGTAAGGACCGAGAGTCTTAGGGGTCGTTTACTAAATGATTATCGAGTAAGTGTTTACCAATATCACTTACCTTATCGGGCAAACCCTTGACTTTCCCTTTGCATGACAAACAAAACAAAAATCTTACCCACTAAGAGACATAACAAGGATCGAGAGTCTTACCGGGTTTTAAGATGTCATTAATGTTACATGATAAGGTAAGTGAGGATAATAATTTATCTTGCAGATAAGTGTTTGGTAAATGACCTATTATCCAGTAAATGAGGGTGGCGTATTTTACTCGCTTAAGCTTACCATGTAAATTGTTGCATACCATACCGTTTTGATAAACTAAAATCATACCGGTAATATAAATGAGAACGTCAACTTTTACCGGTAACTGCTTATCAACGTCCGTAACTTCAGGTTTGCGTAGTTTTTTCGCACGTTAATGTAAAATTATATATAATTTTGTTAATTTTCGTTTTGTTTTAAATATTTATTATTCTCGTTTAATCACCCCCTCTTAAAATATAGTATCTATTTATTTATATAGATATTGGGTTATTTTGGTATTGGTGACGTTTGGTTGCTAGTTTTTCTTTTAATATTTAGGCCTCATTTGTGTTTACTATTATTTTTATGGGAAATTAATTAAAATGCCACAAGTTTGAAAGTGAGTTACCAAAATACCTCAAAAAATTAATTTCTTACCAAAATGCCTTTTTTTTCCGCGGAGGGAGCCCTCTATAGCGGGCAGGGACTGAAAGTGTAAAATTTTGCAAGATTATTTACACTTTCAGTCCCCATAGCGGGCCATCGCGGGCCTCGATCACGGGGGTCAGGGACTGAAAGTGTAAATATATCTTGCAAAATTTTTCACAATTGGTCCCTGCCCGCGATCACGGGATCTTATCGCGGGGAAAAAGGGCATTTTGGTAAGAAATTAATTTTTTGGGTATTTTGGTAACTCACTTTCAAACTTGTGACATTTTAATTAATTTCTCTATTTTTATTTGTATTTTTAAAAGTAAATGAGGCGGTGTTTTCTATTTAACTACGCATTTGGTAAGATTGTTCTATTTTTTAATCAAACAAATAAGGTGGTATTTTTTTATTCCAAACATATAGATTATGATATTATTGTCTTTTTTTTTAATTAGTAAGTAATGTGTCGTTTACTAAACGCTTATTGGGTAAGCATTTATCGAATCACTTACAGAATGAGCATTACAATGACCGATAATTTTACCTGGTAAAAGGTACGACAACAACCGATATTTTACCCGGTATATGAGGAAGATCAAGTTTGCTCTTTTAGATAAGAGGTGCTTATAGACAATCCATCTTGATTACTGCGAATGTTACCCGACAAAGTAATTAAGAATGGTGACTCTTATGTAACGACCCAGACCATTTTGAAAGGATTTTACGTTTTATGTTAAGTTTTAATAAAAGTGAAAGTTGAGGGGGGTTGGTTGGTAATTTTGGGATAGAGTATAAAAGGGCACAAAACCCTAGGCCACATTCTAATTCCTGATTTTTGGTATGTGTTTGGCGGCTGGGTTTTGAAGAGAAAGGAGAATAGAGTTTTGAAGGTTTTGTGCATTTGAGGAGAAGAATTCCCAAGTTTCGAAATCAGAAGAAAGAGTAGGATTGGAATTCGTTTTCTGTAGGAATCATATCAGGTAATCCTTAATCCATAACTCCATTTAAGATTCGTCTGATGATTATTTGGGTTTTGAGGGTTTTCTCTTGTTTTAAGTTGTTTAAGACCATTAAGGGAGATTTAAGCACCTTTGGATTGTGTTTTGTTAATGAAACTCGTGGGAAATTGGTTACTGAACATTAAGTGATTATTCATCGTCTCATCTTTCGGTTTAAGAGGCGTACAGTAGGATTTTCGGCTTAAAAACTCGTCCAGCGCGTTATCCGGAAAGTCCCCTGGACGTTCGGAAACGTTAATCCGGTTGAAGGTTTCCGAATGCGGAAACTGTCCGGACGAGAAGGGTATCCGGTAAGTATCTGCCTGGTAAGTATAAGTATCCGGTGAGTCGAGTGTCCGGTAAGTATGAAGAACCCGGGACTTAGTATTGCCCGGATTGTTATGTCGTCCGGAAAGTAGAGTTATCCGGATAGGAGTTGTGTCCGGAAAGAAGTGTTGTCCGGAAAGTTTAGTAACCAGCTTACGTTTTGCCCATTAATTCAGGGAATCTGTTTGGGAGTCAGGATCGGTTTATCAAAGAGAAGTAAGAACACCAGGTGAGTTTTCTAAACTAAAACGTGTGGCTTTTAATATGTTTTCTAAAGCGATTGCATGATGAGAAATGCTATGTTTATACTTATGCTTTAAATGCATGAATGTTGTTTAAAGATTTATTGTGAGATGTATGTATACATTGTTTTGAATGTAGATTGGCTAAGTCGGGGAGTGTGGCCCGCCAGCTTGTGTCGGGAAGTGTGACCCGTTTATGCCAGGGGTAGTGTGGCCCCAATGTAAGGCAGCATGAGACTGACTCGTTGTCACCTTAGGGTGGCTTCAGGGTGCCAATTTATGAGGGGCGGATCTTATTCCGTGAATGATTTTAAATGAGCAGATTTATGAATGCTTTATGCTGAAAATGATAAACTGTTTTAAATGCTTTGACAACTGTTAGGAGGGACTCACTAGGCCTTATGGTCTAACCCTCGCATTTTCAAACTAAAACCTTTCAGGAAGGCAGGTGATGAAAGGCTCTAGCAAGTGAGCAAGGAGTTAGCAAGGAGGATTGATAGTATAGCGACACTATAGTACTATTTAGTTTATTTCTCAGTTGTGTAGGTTGTTTCCGTCAACCAAATTTTGTTATGATGTAAGGAAAATTTGAGACTCGATTTTGGGATATTCTATGATATATGACCTTGCATGTTCTATTTGTAAGAAATGAAATGTTTAAAAATGTTGGGTTGCTATATCTTACTAATCGGTTTACCATATAAGCATTTAATAAACGACCCGTTGATAAAAAATTGCATGTCATTCGTTATTTTCCTTTTAAAATTTAACTTTTAACTAATAGAATTGAATTTATTTTTCCTACAATTAGCATTTGAAAAATAAAATATTAATATCATCTCAATAAAATGGAATCTTAATTGACATTTACAAGTTATTACATAAAATAGGTATTTAAATATTTAAGATTTCGCATTTTATATAGTTTTTCAAAATGTAAAACGAACAAACTAGGATTTGTTGTTATATAATGTGTCTTTTTAAACCAACTTTATAAACTAAGAAAGCATAAAAGATGTTGCTAAATGTAGGTGTAGGTATATTTTAATCATTATTAGTTTAAATCAATACAAAATCTCATATAAATGTAATATTGATTACATTTTTTCATAACAAATGGAGTGTCGGACATGGTCGCTCATTCTATTGCTTATGTGACACGAAAACACCCTTTAACTATTTTCAATCCATGTGATATTATAGTTAATCACATATGATATGCGACCTTTGGCACGACCTAAGTTGTTGGCTAAGTTGCTAGCACACTACTAGGTCCCCTAACATGTACTGTCACATGTGGCAATGATTCTCTCTATGTGATATTAAAACTCATCACATATGATACTAAATGAGAGACATTGACGATCTTTAGGGTGACCTAGGTCATAGGCCAAGTCGTTCGCACGACACAAGATTATGTATATTATCACATGTGATAAGGTTTCTCCGTGTTTTTTTGTATAATGGGGGTGGTTCTCATTCATGGGCGGACCTAGTTAATGTGTATAGGTGGCACGTGCCACCGTATTGTTTCTCTGCCGTAAGGTAAAAAAAATTAGGTTCGTGAAAGGTGCAACTGTATCAATTTGTTTTGTGTCACCGTATATATTTTAAAACTGTAATAAGGACACAAGTTTCATTTGGTAGAGTTGGTTTTGAAGGCTTTTATTCTATTTCAGACCCGGGTTCGAGTCTTGTTCGAGTCATTTTTTTTTGTTTTTAGCTTTCAATTTCATATGTATGATGTTTCTAAAAAAAATGCAATAGTAGGACTCGAACTTGAGACCTCCAGTTTGAAAAGCAAGGGACTAACCACTAAACCAATATTGATTTTATGATAAATATATCTATATGTGTTTGTTATAGTCAAATGGTGCCACCGTTTGAAAAACTTTCTGGGTCCGCTCCTGTTCTCATTTGAACCTCCACCTACTCAAATAAGTTGTAAATATTTAATATTTGAAATAAAGATAGTGATTTCTCTTAGTTTTAATTATGAGTATTTTCTTTATGTGAACCGTAGAAAAAAAGTTGAAAATAGTCAAAATACCGACAACCTCGACGGTCCACACGAATCCGTCCCTTAGGAACCACATACAAGTAGACATTTCAAAGCTAACTTGGCTGTCGAGGCTAACGGAGGCGAACAAACCCGTCTTTCACACAATTCAACCTTGAACTTGTTGCATTTGGACAAATTCATTCCGTCAGCTGAGCTATATGTGTAAGGGCTACGATGATAAAATACTATGTCGTAAGACTCAATGTATCTTGTATGTTGTATTTACATATAACATATATGATTGTTAACTTTATGAAGTTTGAAATATATATATATATAGTCAATATTTGTAATCATAAATTGTATATATTTACATGGTTAATATATAATTAATATTTAAAAAATAAACAATATATAACTTTATAATATAATATATATATATATATAATAAGTATATAAGAATCTAAACACAATATTATGATGAGTCATTAATTTAAAGTAAAAGGTTTAAATAAAATAACATTATTTAAAAAGGAGGAGGATTGTAGATGATGTCATGATTGGGGAAAAGGCAAAGGTAAAAAAAGGAAAAGGAAAAGGAAAAAAAAGGGAATTTGACATGAGGTGTGGTTTGAGGCCCTCCCCTCATATTGGCATCTCCAATCACATCTTTTTTTACCTTCTTTTGGAAATAAAACCATCCATCATTTATTTAATTATAAATATCCCATTAATTATTAAATACCAATTATGGGTTTTGGGAGAGTTTTTTTTTATTGTTTTCAAATTTTAATAATTTTTATTTTTTAAGGAATATTTTTATTATATTATATTATAAAAATAAAAAACAAAATATGAAATGTTTTTGTTTTGGGAAATTAATTAAAATACCCTAAGTTTGACCATGTTTTACTGAAATACCCAAAATCTCTCCCACTTTGCAAAAATACCCTAAAAATCCGCGATGGGAGCCCGCGATCGCGGGCCAGGGACCTTTCTGACACCTTTTTAAACTTGCAGGGACCATTTTTGAAAAATAGAATCCCGCGATCGCGGGCTCATCCCGCGATGGGGTTATTTTTGTGACTTTTCAATTGCAAGGGACCATTTATGAAAATTTTGATATTTTTG
The DNA here is from genome assembly GCA_033807775.1 of Saussurea involucrata. Taxonomy (NCBI): domain Eukaryota; kingdom Viridiplantae; phylum Streptophyta; class Magnoliopsida; order Asterales; family Asteraceae; genus Saussurea; species Saussurea involucrata. The sequence goes on from CM066321.1 coordinate 152,766,035, forward strand.
GCACTGTTCACCCCATTTCGTCCATTTTTACGAATTTAAAATGAAATGTTACACTTTCAACCCCTATACTTATTTACTAAATTTACTTTATACCTTTTACTTTCATTATTTTAATTTTACATTTAACACATATAATCGTTTATTAACTAAAATACGTTAAAAAAATACGTTTTAATTTTAACAAATTACACCATTATAATCGTCTCTTCGATACGTTCGAAATGAGCCCAATCTTGAATTTTTTTGGATTTATATATTTTAATATATATCATATACAGTTATACACTACATAAAAAAAATATTTTTTATATTTAAAATTCATACTCTTATAGTTAATTATTTAATTTATGGTACATCTCTTATTTTTTTTCAATTTTGTTTTACACTCCTATCGCATTAACATAATAATCATATATTAACTAATTCATTAAATCGTTTTAAATTATTATTATTTGAATGTGTTTATAGATTTCGTCTGAAAAAGTTGTCTGCATGATTCCACTGAAAAAGTAACTGCAATATTCGTCTGCTCTTGAATAAAGGTCTTTCATTAGGCAGAAAATTAGTCTTTAAGTAGTCAAACATAGCTAATTAATGAGAATTTAGATCAGATTTATATGGTACTATCAAATGCAAGTTTCTATAATATAGATATTGTTCTACATTACATGATACCAATTTTTGCATCATATGAATCACTTCCAGACAACAAGAACCAATACCCCAATAATCAAGAAATAAATGCTTGTTCATCCAATAATCTCTGTATTAGGATTATCGCAAGTTTCATAAACCTACTTACTAGGTGTTGGAAATATGGGTTTTACTAAACTTTGGACGCATTTAAATTTATATATATGTGTTATATATAACTAACTTTTAGTAGGTTTATGTTCTTCTATATGAGATCTTCGAAATGATATATAATGCGTCCAAAATAGAGTATGTGTGAAAGAGATATCGATACTCAAAGTTGAGTAAATTGATGAAATTAGCAAAAACCAAATGAAGTAAACAGTAAGTCAATCACAATACTTTAACAAAATAAGTTAATACTAAAAATAACAATTATTTAATGTTACATAAACAACCTAACGTGGCCCTATTTGACAATGTTCATAAATGGACTCCGCCATATGTATGCGGAAATCTTTGGCAACAACCTCGGCTTCGTCAGGGTGTACCCATACCTCATTTTTATTTATCAACATTTGGACATTACGGCATACCCAGACATCGCAATCTGCAGTTATCCCGGCCTGCTGGGGTGCATTCTTGGCGAACTTATAGCGAAAGGCACCTGTCATTTCGCGACGTCTAACATCCTTGACCCGACAAAAGAAGTCATTCAGCACAACTTTAAACTTTGTCATTTGCTCTTCCAATTGCTGTCTGAAGAGACTGGCACTGTCGCTATCATATATGGTCATGGTCATAGCGTCAAGTTCAAACACTCCAAGCAGCCAATGTTGGGGATTAAGGCATATAGGGATGTACACCTGAAATATTACAATATTAGACAACTTAGTTAGCAACAAAACAAGTTAAATAAAATCAGAGTAAAACGATTTACATACCACATCGAGGAGAGCCCAAGAGGTCCCTTCCACGCCATTGCATGAATTAACCACAGAGGTGGGACCTAGATGCTCAATCAACAAGTAATGAAAGAACATACTGAACATCATGGTCCACCTCGTGTCTGTTCCACGATGTCTTTGCAACAACGAGACCCAACAATCGATGTGCTATACATAAAAAATAGATGGTTAGACATGTAAAATAAATATATTTGATTATATGACTATAATTAAACTTCATACTAACCACATCCAGTAAGTCAGACTCCAAAGGGTCAACGGCCAGCAATACATTGAAAAACGAGGGGGTGATTTCCAAGTTCAAGTGAGGGATGAAGATCAAGGGGGGGAGGCGACCAGTCCGGCACATCCTCAATATTTCCGATGCCGGTTGAGGCTCCGGTGAAGGCACCTTTCCCTTTTTCTTTCCTCCCTTCTTTCCCCCCGCTTTCTTTGCTTGTTTTTTAGCGGCCGGTGGTGTCGTAGATCCTTGTTGGCCAAACGGGTGACGAAACCATTGTGAAATTTTATGCGACCGCTTTAGAGGGAGCGGGGTCACCTGTGGTGGTGGATCTACAACATCCATCGAGTCATCGTCAGGCTCCGAGAAGTGCTCCGAGAAGTGATCCTGGATAATAGGAGACCCCGTCTGAAAATTACGTTACTCAATGTTTTAAGTACAATTTAGGAAATGTTCACAATTAAACCAAAACTACCAAAATAACTTACAGTATGCATTTCCGGCCTGTAATAGTCATCGGCCGAACCGCCAAAGATGTTTGTGATTGCTGTGGTGGCGAACGACGGCATGTGCTGTGCCCCCGACATCCCGGCCTGCGTGACATTGATCATTAAAATAGTTACAAAATTAGGATTATCGATATATAACTATAATGGTTACTCAGTGTCACTAACACTCTCCGGGATAGTCGAATATGATGTGGTGGCGAACGGCGGCGGCATCTGCGAGGTGTATGCCCCCGACATCCCGGCCTGCGTGACATTGATCATTAAAATAGTTACAAAATTAGGAACAAACATATAACTATAATGGTTACTCAGTGTCACTTACACTCTCCGGGATAGTAGAATAGGATGTGGTGGCGAACGGCGTTTGGGACATCCCGGCCCCCGACATCCCGGCCTGCGTGACATTGATCATTATAAGAGTTACAAACTTAGGAACAAACATATAACTATAATGGTTACTCAATGTCACTTACATTTTCAGGGAATGACAGATGGGATGTGGTGGCAAACGTCGCATGTGCCCCCTGTCCGAACGGAGCGGGGATCGGTGTCGTACTCGACAGCTAAAACAAATTTAGAACGTAATATTAATATACAAACTAAATAAACGTGGCCAACAAATTAAGTTAAACACTAACATTGACAGCGCTAAACTGTCTGTAGACTTCCTCCAGATAGTGTACACGTGTCTCTAGCGGCCCGTGGACGTAGTCCCACAGGACTTCATGTGAGCCACGCTGTGGCTCGTAGGAAGGAGCCGCCTGATATGGATTGTAGGAGGAGGAAGGGGGCGGCTGGTATCCACCAGAAGGGGGCCTGTCGTCGTCTTCCTCATCTTCGGAAGTAGGGGGACGTCGAGCCATTTCCGCCTTTGCGTCAATAAAGGCCACGCTGTCTCTGTACCAATCTGTGCCCATCTCGTCGACAGTAGGCACAAGGCGATCGAAAGGCAAGAGTGGCTTCTAAATATATGATAAAACATAAAAGAAATTAATAAGCGGGACTAACGTATGCAAATTGTAAACATAGTAAAAGAACTTACATTTCTAGACGCATTGAAGAACTGAAACCAAAGCGACCTACTTAAGGTAACACGCTTGTCCCAACGGGTTCCCCTAAGTACTCGATTGTCGCGCTTGACGAAATATCAGATTGATGCGGGAAACATCTCCAAGATCCATATCTGGAATTAGACAAGAAGAGCAAGTACGTAAAAAGAAAAGCCAAACAGTTTGTATGTATTACTAACAATTGTTATACTACGTATCTAACCTTGAAGGCGTATGTAAAACCACAAAGATTCATCTTTGCATGTCGATCAACGCGTCTGGCTATGGCTCGGTGCAGAATAGAGTAGCAATGTGTCCAGATATGGCTACCCCACGGGTAGCTGTTAAACAGCTCAAGGTCCTCGACGGCCCTAAGGACCGTCTCGGAAGCATACTGGCTATACTCACGGCCCAAGAAGCCCATATCCACGATCACCACCAAGCATACACGGACAGCATCGTCGTCGGTTAGGGCACTAAGGCCCTCTTTCATCATTTCCCGGGCTGCCTTCAGCTTCAAACGAGATGCTGAAATGCCCCAAACCCTAGGAACGAAGGAGCGGTCTTCTAAGGGAGGAAGGGGGGGAGCCTCTCCAAAACGTAGTCCTGTAATTAGACAGAACTCACGACGCCCAAAATGCAATTGAGAGCCGAAGAAATCAAAAAGCATCTCCTCCGGCTCAGCGTTGGCGTCCTCGACCTCCAACTGTAGAAACATGTGTACTAGCGTAGGGTCGCCACCAGAGTAAGACACATCCATCTATGGCCCGAACGGTGTCCCTCTATAGATGGTCTCAAGGGTATCCGCGCGATCACCTAATCCCCTAAAGAGCGCTCCTAATTCCTCGATGTAGGAAACTTTGCACCTTACCGTCAAGTCGATGTTAAAGAAATCCTTCTACATAGTCATTCACAGATGTTATAGTTATTGTTATATATAGATGTTGCGGTTTATTTTATTTTATATAGATGTTGCGGTTTATTTTATTTCAACGTATCATATTGTTATATATAGATAAAGTGCGGTGGTATTTTATTTCAACGATTGTTATATATAGATAAAGTGCGGTGGTATTTTATTTCAACGTATCATATTGTTATATATAGATAAAGCGCGGTTTATTTTATTTCAACGTATCATATTGTTATATATAGATAAAGTGCGGTGGTATTTTATTTCAACGTATCATATTGTTATATATAGATAAAGTGCGGTGGTATTTTATTTCAACGTATCATATTGTTATATATAGATAAAGTGCGGTTTATTTTATTTCAACGTATCATATTGTTATATATAGATAAAGTGCGGTTTATTTTATTTCAACGTATCATATTGTTATACATAGATAAAGTGCGGTGGTATTTTATTTCAACGTATAATAGTGTTATATATAGATAAAGTGCGGTTTATTTTATTTCAACGTATCATATTGTTATATATAGATAAAGTGCGGTTTAGGGACCCTAGTTGTCATTCTTAAAAGTTTAGGACCTAATTGGCATTCTTAAAAGTTTAGGACCTAATTGGCATTCTTAAAAGTTTAGGGACCTAAGTTGTCATTCTTAAAACCGTAGGGACCTAAGTTGTCATTCTTAACATTATTTTATAAAAAACACATTCTTAACAATTTTTTTATAAAATGTGTTTTTTTATAAAAAATTGTTAAGAGTTTGTTTTTATAAAAAAATTGTTATAGTTTTATGGTTTTATGTTTGAATGTGATATTTGTATGTTATAATGTGTATGTTGTTATAGTGTGTTTTTTCATATAAAAATTGTTAAAAGTGTTTTTTTATAAAAAAATTGTTAAAAGTGTGTTTTTATAAAAAAAAATTGTAAAAAATGTGTTTTTTTTATAAAAACACTCTTAACAATTTTTTTATAAAAAAACTGTTTTTATAAAAAAACACATTTTTAACAATTTTTTTATAAAAAAAACACTCTTAACAATTTTATATGAAAAAACACACTATAACAACATACACATTATAACATACAAATATCACATTCAAACATAAAACCATACATATCATGTTAAACATACAACATATTCAAACATAAGTTATAAACACTATAACAACCTACAAATCATATATCTTAACTTAAAATAACATACAAAAAATAACAAAAAACATAAGGAAAACATACCACAGAGGTAATACGAGACATCTTCACAAAACCCGAACGCGTATTCCACACGACAAAATTGAGAGAGTGGGAGAAAATTGAGAGAGTGATTAAAAAAATGAGAGTGACCGGTTTTTGGTCCCCCCCCCCCCCCCCTTATATAGTGCGGTCGAAGTAACATTTAGGGTTTAGGGTTCGTCAAAAGTGATTTTAGGGTTAACCCTGTGCCGACACGTGGCACAGGAGCCTGCGATCGCGGGGGGTCAAAGAAAGTCAAACGCGGGCAGGGACCAAAACTGCACACGCTGGCATTCTTGAGGGGGGAAAGCTGGACCGCGGACATTCTTGAGGGACCAACGCGGGCAAAGTGGGCAAACTTTGGTGACACGTGGCCTGGAGCCCGCGATCGCGGGCTCTATCGCAGATGTTTGGGGTATTTTTGTAACATGGGAGAGATTTGGGGTATTTCAGTAACACTTGGTTTGACTTAGGGTATTTTAATTAATTTTCCTTTTGTTTTTGTTATACTCTAAAATAAATTAATCTGGAAATCGTGCAAATGATCTTGTGAGTGATGGTGCATGATGAAATTGTGTACTTTATGCTTTACAAGACCCACCAGCTCGAAATCTCCATGACCGAGGGAGAGATAAAGGAAGTGCCACGTGCCACTGGGCCCGCCAGATAACTGCTTACGTCATCGTCAACTACCAAATAACTAACTACACTTGCTTTTTTCATACCCTCCTCCTTCATGGTAACATTTTGCTTTCACTAAATTACATATTCAGTCCCTGTAGTTTAGTGTGAATTACAAATCAGAACCGTATAATTCCTAGGTACGGGTTCCCTCCGAGGACGACTCCCATACAATTCTTGCGAGGCGAGCGTTGAAAAAGCGTCTACTTCAAACAAAATAATTACAAGGGTTGTCGTTATAGTTTGCATTTTAGACCGTTCATGTTGAAAAGTATTTTGATAATTTTATTGATTACTTAAAAAAATCATTTTAAATTATCAATTATTTGTTGCAACGTGTCCTTCCCTCTACCGTCCTTTCCCCCTCCTATTTTCCACCAATCATACCTTTCAACCATCTCCTTCGTCCCCACGGTTATATCTGACCTTTCTTTTCTCTAGTCACTGAGACCATCCACAACAACAATCTCAACCAATCCAATCTCAATTAAAATATTATTTTCTCTCTCATCCACTTACATAATATTCAACTCCAATCCAATCTCAAAATTTTCATACTCCAACCACAATCCCCTACAATCCAATCTAATCTACAATATTATTTTATAAAAATTATATTTTTTATTTTTTATACAATAATTGGGAGACATTGGCATGTGAACCTGAGAAAAATTGGTGTGGTGAAAATATGTCAACATTGGTCTCTATTTGTAGGGAATTGAAAACCATGAATTTTGGTATATTTTTTATTTTTTAATTTATTTATTAAAGTCAATTTTCTAATAAAATAAGTTTTATTTAAGAGAAAACTCTATTTTTGGTCCCTGAGGTTTAGTGATTTTTTTGAAACCGATCCCCATGGTTTCATAAGTCAAGTTTTGGTCCCTGAGGTTTTGATTTTGATCTGGATTTGGGGTCTCGTCCTTAACCCCGTTAATTGGTGGCGTTAGAGGCAGGGGCATAATGGTCATTTCACATTTCCCAAAAACAAATTCCCTCTTATTTTAACCCGCCATATTCTTCTTCTTCTTCACTTCATTCTTCTGTGATCTTTCTGTTTCTTCCTTCTTCCTCCTCCTTTCACGATTCAACCTCAAAATCTGGTAACAATCATGGTGTTATGTTATTGTGGAGGTGAAGCAGCTGTGAGAACCTCATGGACCACTGCAAATCCTGGTAGAAGGTTCTACACTTGTGGAAGAATGGTACACTGCTACGATTCTTCTTCTTCAACAATCATGGTGTAAAGTAATCATGTTTAGCTAATAACATTTAGTTTTTCATGTTAACAGGGCCAATGTTCTTTTTTTGGGTGGTTTGATCCACCTATTTGTTCAAGGTCCATTGATATCATTCCTGGGCTAATCAAAGCCAAAAACAAAGCTGAAGAATGTGTCAGAGAGAAAAAGAAGGAAATCTTGAAGTTGAATCTGCTCTTGGTCATGAGTTGGAGTTTTTTTTTGTGTATTTCATGCATTTAGCCTTGAGTTGATCTGTTTTGTGTATTGGTTATCTTTTGTAATCATCTCCTGTTTATCAGGTGTGTTGGTAGTATTTGTAATGACATCCTAGTTGTTAGAATAGTAATGTTTGGTGGTTTGATCCCTCTGTTTTTTGTAGTATTTGTAATGACATCCCTATGTTTTAATAGTAATGTTTGGTGGTTTGATCCCTCTGTTTTTTGCACATTTGATGATAACAGAACTGTAACCTATGTTGTGTACCTGTTTGTTGATCCAAAAACAAGATAACACATCACATAACATGATACAGATAACAGAGAGTAAAACTCTACTTTTGGTACACAACATTGTTGAAAGCATACCTGTTTTTGGTACACATTGTAACATAAATGTAACCTGTTTTGGTACACAACATAACATAAATGTAACCTCTGTTTTGGTACACAACATAACAGAAAAGTAACCTCTGTTTTGGTACACAACATAACAGAAATGTAACCTGTTTTGGTACACATACAATTCCAAAGAGTAAACACAAAAACAAACCTGTATTCAATACCATACCAAACCATAGATTAAGTAAACATAAAACAAACCTGTTTTGGTACACATACAATTCCAAGAGTAAACATAAAACTAATTGTTTTCAACTAACAACAAACCACAAACCACAGATTAAGTAATTGTTTTCTGCCAACCACAAACCACAGATTAACTAATTGTTTTCAACCATATACAAACCACATATTAGCTAATTGTCCTCATTGTCCTCCTTGTCCTTTACAAGTCCTGGAATTGTGCCCTTGATTCTTACACTTATCACAAGTCACAGTCTTCCCTTTCCTAGGAAGTTTACCAGTGTCCCCACTCCTCTGAGACAACTCCTCATTTGTCTTCCTTCTCTTCTTCTTTGGTCTCCCAATCTGTTTATGGTGAGTTGGAGGGAGTAAAGTTGTTGCCCAGTCACCTTTCTCCCATAGCAGGCTTCCATTAATGCTCAATCTTGAAGCTATACATTTCCCTCCATGTGCTTACTTTGTACACATCCTCAGCCCAATCTTCAAGTAACACATTGTTACCATTTGCTGCCATGTCCCAGTTTGTAGCCACAACATGCTTGCATGGAATTCCAGTTAACTCCCACTTCCTACATGAACATGTCCTTTCTCTCACATCTACTATACATTGGTCATTCCAAGGGCCAGAAACCTATAATTCAGTAAATACCATTAAAACAAAGCATAATATATAGTAAATACCATTAAATCAAAACATAAAAACCTATGATTTAATATACATACCTGGTACCTATCTCCTCCACTAAACAAGACTTGATATTTGGAGGCCTCTTTCTTGGCAGTCTCCAAGATTTTGTTTGCTGTTGGGGTAAGTGGGCCATCACAACTGTCTATGACTTTGCATACATTCACTATCCTCTTCATTAGATACACTCTAATGTATTCCAAACATGAATAAATTGGTTTATCCCTAGCATCAACAATTTGTCTATTGAATACCTCACACATGTTATTCAATAACACATCAGAGTGACACCTACCTGTTACCAAAGTATAAACAGGTTGAAATATGTTTACCAAAGTATAAACAGGTTGAAATATGTTTACCAAAGTATAAACAGGTTGAAATATGTTACCTGTGAAGTGTGCTCTGCTCCAGGATTGAGGAGGGATGTTGTTCAAATATTCAAAGCAGTCTGAATTGAACATTCTCAAACTTTCCATTGCAGTCTTAAATTGTGGGACAGTGGGGGCTGTTGCACATTGCCATAAATGATCCTTGTATGCTTTCCCTTTCCACACAAGTTTCATGTTTTCATGAATATGCCTAAGACAGTATCTATGCTCAGCAGAAGGGAACAATTTGGCAATTGCTGGAAGAATGCCCTATTTTCAAAATAATGTAACAATAACAATACAATTCAATTACAAAACAATAACAATTCAATTGAAAACCACAAACAGAGAAAATAAGTTCATACCTTTTGTCTGTCACTAATGAAAGTGAAGTTGGAATTTGTTTGAAGATCAAGGTCATCTCCAAGGCATTCTAAGAACCACATCCATGAACTTGTATTCTCAGCCTCTACTATGGCATACGCCACTGGATATATGCCCTGATTTGGGTCTATGCCCACTGCTGTTAGAATTTGCCCTGGAAATGGACCTTTCATAAAAGTACCATCTACTCCCAACAGATCCCTTCTACCTGCCCTGAATCCTCTCTTCAAAGAACCTAAACATATGTATACCCTTTTGAATTTCCTGGTGTTACTAGCTGGATTCGGTTCTTGCTCAACTTCAATCTTAATTGTTGTGTCAGGGTTGCATCTTTTTACCTCTGCCAGGTAATCCCTCAGGTGTTGGTATTGTAACCCATAGTCTCCCCATAACTTCTTCATCGCCATCTGTTTTGCCCTCATTGCCTTGCCAGGTGACACAAAGATCTCAAATTTCTCTGATAAGTGGGATTGAATTGCCTTCAATGGCATATTAGGATCTACCTTGATCTGCTCTGTTATGTGCTTTGAGAGAAATTGTGCAGTGGCCAAACCAACCTCCCTCGTTTGGAAGCATTTATGGGTGTCAAAATAGGTTTTCACAGTCCAGGTTTCTTCATTTTCTGCACATGATGCATACAAAACCCATTTACAACAGGGCCCATTGGACTTTCTCCAAGCACTCTTTCTTCCCTTACTAGGCCCACTGGACTCCTTTACATTTGGCATTGATCCCCTACAGACGGCCCTAACTCTTACAGCATCATTTCGGATCACCACTATGTCCCTTCTAGTCTGAATTGAATGCTGCTTGATTAGGTTGAGAATGGTTGTTTTATTACCAAATGTCTGGCCTAGATAGAAGACAACCTCCTTACACTGTATTTGGGCCCTACGTTTGCACAAACTGCCATTTTCATCCCCTGAATTAAAACCATCAACCTCAAAAGGATCAATATCACCTTCCACATTCACACTATCACTTCCCTCTCCATTTACACCAATCCAATCCACATAACCATCTACATAATCCTCCGGGTCATCATCTATACCAAATTCCTCATCATAGTCATTACTATTATGGCTCTCTATATCATCATGGTTGTTACTTCCCTGGATCATGTCCAAGTCCAAATCCAAACATTGGTTCAAGTCCAACCCATTGTCCAAACATTGGTTCAAGTCCAACCCATTGTCCAACCGTACTACTGCTTCCTGTTCTGGTACATCTGACTCTAACCCAATGAAAGGATCAAAGCTATGAATTATATGATCCATGCTTTGATTTGGGGTTGACAGGTTAGTCCTACCATGTTCCACAAATACATCAATAAGTTTAATAGCAGGGGCATATTGTAAGAGGTTTAACACATCCTGGTTACTACCTAATCCTCTTAACCCAGTATCCATATCACCTTCAGGAATCAAGAAATGGTAAAATTTGATTTCATGTCTATCATACCCTAATTTCATCACCATTAAATGAAACTCCTCTACATTTAATCCTTCTGTGTTAACCAAATCAACATAATCAGTCTTACCATTCTCGTATCTCCTTCCAGGAATGCTTGTAAAGCAACCTCCATGGTTCATCCTTACTGTAAACAATGTTGGGTATAGCTCTGTATGGAAAAATCAACAGAATAATTAGGTATGAAGAATGTGCAGTCCCAAAAATGGAAAAACATAAATGCATGTGAGCTTATCATATACATCACTTGGGTCAAATCCTTCGGCCAAATCCCTCCTTAATATCCATCCAGGTTCTTCCATCGTATCTTGAGCAGGGAACGATTTTGGTCGATAAAGGAGATTTTTGATCGAGAAAGGAAGAATTTTGATCGATGAGTGTGACTCAACACAGTGAAGAGACTGAGGTTTGAACTCTCAGTGAAGACGAAGAGATTAGTCGTTAGAGGGAATTTGTTTTTGGGAAATGTGAAATGACCATTATGCCCCTGCCTCTAACGCCACCAATTAACGGGGTTAAGAACGAGACCCCAAATCCAGATCAAAATCAAAACCTCAGGGACCAAAACTTGACTTATGAAACCATGGGGATCGGTTTCAAAAAAATCACTAAACCTCAGGGACCAAAAATAGAGTTTTCTCTTTATTTAATAAAAATCTAAACAAACCAATAAAATCATGACATGTGTCATTTAAAAAAAAACAACAATCTTGACCAATCTTAGTTTGTTGAGCGATTAGGTTCGTTTGAGATTGTTTGTAGGTTTTCTTTTTTATTTATTTTTTTAAAAAAATATTTTTGTCTTATTCACAATCTCAAAAATGAGATCACCAATGTGGATGGTCTGAGAACCCCTAACCACAACTAATTTCGTCTGAATGACTTGATTCATGACTTTCACTAAACTATATAGACGATATTCGTAATTTGCTATTTTCCTAATTTGATATATTCTAAATAATAAAATTAATTTTATTTTAAAATTTTCAAATTCAAAATATATTTTTTACTAAAATAAGATACTAGCTAGTAAGAACAATCTTAGATGTTTAAGTATCTATTAGTTGAATATGTACTAGTAGAAGTGTATTCGTACTCGTGCAATGCAGCGTGATACATCTCAATTTTAGTGTTTCGTTTTATTTTTTGTCTTGTCGATTTTATAATACAGTTTTGTGTGATTTTGAGAAAGCGATGATTTTTTTTATAAATTCGTTTAATTAATTTATATTTTTATTCAATTTAGGTTTGACAATGTAATGTTTTTTTTATAAAATAATAATTAAATATTTTGTAAAAATTCAATAATTATCTTGATTGTATTTTAAACTGTGTTATTGAAAATGTGTTAGTTTATCATGTATTTGATTGTGTTTATCAGTTAGTTATGAATTCAATATCCGACTTTAAAAAGTTGTACTCATGCTTACTTACTTGTAATCTTGAATTTTAAGTAATATGCATCAATAAACAGTACTTGATGCATAAAAATTTGTTTTTAAGAGTTTTTCTCAAATATTTTATCATATAGGTATAGATTAGTAAATTATATATTAGATCAGATATATTTCTATAAAAATGTATAATAATTAGAGTAAATTACGGATTTGGTCCCTGTGGTTTGGGGATTATTACGAAAATGGTCCCTAATCTTCGTTTATTACGGATTAGGACTTGACCTATGGATTTTTATAACGAGTTGGTCCCTCTGACAAACGGCCGTTTGTCAGCGTCCGTTAGAACCACCCACGTGCTTTGCACACGAGGGTATTTTTGTCCAATCCCTTTTCATCCCCCTTTTAAATGGAATTGGTTGCACACGAGGGACCAAAACTCGTATCATCTTCTTCCTTCTTCAATGGCTCACCGTATGTGTTCCTGTGGAGCTTCAATGGTGGTTCGCACATCGTGGACAACCTCTAATCCAGGGAGAAGGTTCTACAGTTGTGTAAGTTTAATTTCTTAACCCTAATGTCCATTGATTTTGGTGAATAATCCCTAAGCTCAACCAAAATGATTTGTACATGGATCATATTGTGGGTTTATTGCGTGGTTTGAACCACCGTTATGTCGTAGAGCTACATCTATTATACCTGGATTATTAAGGTCTAAGAACGCCATTGAAGACCAATTGAAGAAAAAAGTTGTGGAAAATCGAATGTTGAAGATATTGTTGGTGATCAGTTGGATTTTGTTTTTGGTACTCTGATTCAAGCTGATGTAAACCCTTAGATGTAGTTGTTGGTGATCAGTTGGATTTTGTTTTTGGTAATTTGATTGAAAGCTGATTCAACCGTTGGTGTAGTTGTTTTTGGTAATCTAGTACTGGTTGTTTAGACATAGTTGTTGTTTAGAGCATTTTGATGTAATCTTTATTGGTCATCAATATTAAATCATGGTTTGTGGCAAGTTAATTTCCTTAGTTGTTTACATTGTTTTTGGCACTTCTTCAATAAACCAGTAAACAAGTAAACAGATTACTAAGTAAGCAAACAGATTATAAGCAATGTTAAGCCAACTTCTGTTAAGCCAAATAAGTAAACAGATTACCAAGTAAGCAATGTGATTGGATACCAACTTCTGTTAAGCCAAACAATGTGATTGGATACCAAACTGTTGGGAACTGAAGATTTGCTAAGTATGGATAGTACTGCCAGAACAACATTACTACTTCCAGAACAAAGTTACTACTGCCAGTAAAGGTTAGTACTGCCAGAACAAAGTTACTACTGCGAGACATAATTAATACTGCTAGAGTGAAGTTAGTGTTGCTTGTCAAGGTTAGTACTACTGAAGTAAAGTTAGTACTGCTTGTCAAGATTAGTACTGCTGAAGCAAGGTTAGTACTGCTGAGTCAAGTTAATGCTGCTGGAACAAGTTAATGCTGCTGGAATGAGTTAATACTGCTGGAAAGAATTAATGCTGCTGGAGAATATTAGTACTGCTCATGATGAATGAAGTTAATACTACTAATGTGATAAGTTTGGTATGCGAAACCAATAAGCCAAACAGATTATAAACATCCAAAAGGGACATACATTAATAGTTTACCACATTGTTTTTAACACAAAACATCCAATACCAAAAGGCACACACACATCAAATACCAAAAATAAATACTTGTTTTTAAGTCAACACACAAACCAAAAGTTATGCATTTCCCATTAAGCTGGCCCTTCATGTTGGTCTTTCCTCTTGTCCCTTACAACTCCTTGAGTTATGCCCTCTCTTTTTGCACTTTGCACAAGTCACAGTCTTGCCAACCCTTGACAGTCTACACCCCTCAGTCCCTTGCATTCACTCTTTGGCCATTCCTCCCTCCCATTCAAAGGGCAAACCTTGTACTCATACACTGATTTCCAAGTAGCCATTGTGTAACTGTCATGCACCCAATTTTCTGGAAGCCCAACTTGTTCTCCATTAAGAGCCATATGCCATACTGTGGCCACTGCATGCCTACATGGAATGCCAGACAACTCCCACTTTCTACATGAGCATACCTTCTTAGATGAATCAACTACACATTGATCTTGCCATGGACCATTAACCTGATACTTGTACCCTCCATTCCACTTGACAATGTACTGTGCAGCATATTTTTTAATCTTCTCCAATATCTTGGTAGCTGCAGGTGTTATATACCCATCACTCTTTGCAATTACTTTTTGATTGGTTTGTCACGACCTTCTACAAGTTGCCTGTTAAAAACCTCACACATATTGTTTATCAAAACATCACAGTGAGCCCTACCTGTAACAACATACCACAATTCAATCTTATCAGTGACTTGTAAGTGAACATCATACATAGAATTCAATCTTAAAAACATGTACCAGTGAAGTGTGCTCTAGCCCAACTGTTAGAAGGTATGTCTTTTAACCACTGGTAAGCTTTTTTATCTACCTTCTCCAAATCTTCCATGCACTTATCAAACCTTGATACTGTTGTTGCTGTGGCACACTTCCATAACAAGTCCTTGTACAATTTTCCCTTCCAATGCTTCTTCATGTTTTCATGTATGTGTCTCACACAGAATCTGTGCTCTGCACAAGGAAAAACCCTAGCTAATGCTGGAAGAATCCCCTGCAAATAATTATATATACACATTAGTCTAAATCTAAAACTGTATACAATTAAATAGACATTATATTAGGATATACCTTTTGCCTATCACTAATGAAAGTGAAATTAGAATTTCTGCCCAACTCAAGGTCATCTCCCAAGGTTTCCAGAAACCAACTCCATGAATCAGTTGTCTCTGCCTCTACAATAGCATATGCAAGTGGATAAATTCCTTGGTTGGGATCAACACCAACAGCTGTTAGGATTTGGCCTGGATAAGGGCCCTTCATGAATGCTCCATCTATACCAAGCAAATCCTTCCCACATGCTCTGAATCCTTCTTTTAAAGCACCCAAGCAAATGTAAATTCGTTTGAACTGCCTTGTGGTTGACTCTGGATTTGGCTCATCCTCCAGTTCAAGCTTCACTGTCGTGCCTGGGTTGGCTCTCTGAAGTTCTAAGATGTAGTCCCTCAGTCCCTTGTATTGCTCAGTGTAATCCCCTTTGACCATGTTTTCTGCAATAACCTTTGCCCTATAAGCCTTCATGTTAGAAACACCAACTGAGAACTTCCTTTGTAGTCCCTTTGCCAAAGCTTTAATGGGAATTTTAGGGTTTGGAATAATGGTTTGCACAACCTCTTGAGACAGGAAGGTTGCTGTGCAATGCCTCACATTTCTTGTCTGAAGACAAGTGTGTTTATCAAAGTAGGTCTTGACCACTCATGTCTGGTCCAGTTTGACTATGGAAACCAACAAAACCCAACGACAACTTGGCCCATCCTGTGTTGGCCCATCCTGTGTTGGCCCATCCTGTGTTGTCCCAATGCTTCTACCCTTGCATACAACCCTGATCCTGTGCTTATCATTTTTTCTTATACACAAATCCCTTCTTGACTCAATGGAATGCAAAGTGATTGCATGTCTTACCTCTTCCTTGGTTCCAAAATGCTGCCCAACATAGAAATTACCACTAGTAGCTTCTGTTTTTTGTTGTTCCTTTCTAAGCCTGTGCAAAGACCTTTTCCTGCCACTCTCATAATCAGAGTCGTCACTACTGTCAAAATCTTCCATATCCATTGGATCAACATCATAGAATTCCTCATTCTCACACATATTTTCCTCCCTATCCACTAAAAGGTTCTTGTCACTAATAGGTTCACTAAAAGGATCAAAGTCCTCTAAGTCACCAACCATGAACTCACCTAACCCAACCATGTCATCACCAATACTATGCCATTGTTCACTCCTCACAGTCTCTTCTTCAAGTACTCTGTCACCTTGATCACCACTAACAGGTTGTTCTTCAGCCACTACAGGCTGTTCTTCAGCCATTACAGGCTCTTGATCACCATTTACAGCCTCTTCACCCTCCCCTGTTTTATACCATTCAAGACAGAGCCTTTTCTTGCAAGATGATTTATCTTTTTTTGTATTCACTTCACTAGGTCCATCATCAGGGATTTCTTCAATAACAACTTGACTAAACGTAGGAGACTTGAAATAGTTTTCAAGGTGGTAAAACCATGTTTCAAAAAGTAATAATACATTGGGTTTTCACCATTATAACCTAAATCTACCATCATGGCATCCACTTCATGCACACTCAGCTCATCACAATCTACTAAGTCGACATAATTAATCTTACCCTTAATGTACTCCCTACCTGGCGATCTTGTAAAAACCCCACCGTGATGAACCTTCATTGATATCAGGTTCGTGTAATGCTCTGTAAAAAAACAAAAAAAAACTATCATCTCTATATTGATTTTGTACGTACCACACAATGTAAAAATCTATATTTACGAGTACATACCATACACATAATGCATATCAACATCTTCATTGCTTCTTCGAATGTTCCACATTGGAGCGACCATGGAGATGAACGTCACTGAAGCTTTGTTATGGAGAAGATGAATAGCCAAAGCACAGGGTTTTGTATGAAATAAGGGTTTTACCCGTTTAAAAGAGGGACAAAAAGGGGGATGAAAAGGGATTGGACAAAAATACCCTCGTGTGCAAAGCACGTGGGTGGTTCTAACGGACGCTGACAAACGGCCGTTTGTCAGAGGGACCAACTCGTTATAAAAATCCATAGGTCAAGTCCTAATCCGTAATAAACGAAGATTAGGGACCATTTTCGTAATAATCCCCAAACCACAGGGACCAAATCCGTAATTTACTCTAATAATTAAGTAATATGGTATGAGCCGTGGTTATACAAAAAATTAATGAGTAAAGTTCACTTTTGGTCCTTAAAGTATGTCAATTTCAACGGATTTCGTCCTTAAAGTTCATTTTTTGAGAAAAGACCCTGACCTATCATATTTTCTCTCGCTTTTGGTCCAAAGGACTCACACCGTTTAAATCTTGCCGTTAGTACCCACACACGTGCATCTCACGTGAGGGTATTTTTGTCAATTTTACATGATTTCTATTTTTTTTTGTTTTTACAAAAATCTTCAAACATTAGGGACCAATTATGTAATTACTCTAATACATATATGTGTCTGTATATACATAACCTGATAACCTGATGATGAGTGAAGAAAACCCAGCCGCCGGAAGAAAACCCCGCCGCCGTTGCACCTCCGGCGACTGGTCGTCGACGACACCCACCCTCACCGTCATCTTTTATGTCTCTCGCTCTCTCTGTCTCTCTTCTCCGTCTCTCTCTCTCTGTCTCGATTTCTCTGTCCTGATGAGTGGTCAGGAAGAAAACCCAAGGACCAAAACCTCAGGCCAAAAACCGGCGACTCCACCGGTGATACCTCCGGCGACACCTCCGGTAACACATTCGAATCTATCTTCACTTTTCTCTGTATCTCGATCTCTCGATCTCTCTTTCTCCATCTCTCAAATCTTTCTATCTCTCAAGGGGCTTGGAGTGGGTGAAGGAGGGGTGGTAGACGGTGGCCGACGGTGATGTTCTTCAAGCACTCAGTCGAGATCTGGTGTGTTCTTCCGACACTCAAATCGGTAGCTTAGGTTTCTGATTTTGCTTCTTTTGTTTAGATAGATGATAATTTGGTTGTAATAGATTTTTACTTCTATTTTAGTTGTGTATATGAATGAAATTGTTCTTAAGATATAAGATATTGATGTTTATTATCTGGGTTAAAGGTTATGTTCACGGAATAAATTTATAAATTATTTGAGTTTTGATTTTAGATTCAAGATTTTTTAATGCTTTTTAGAGTTATCTATTCTTCATTTGTTCTTGTTTTGGGTGATGTTCATAGAAAATAATGTTTTTGTTTATATATTTTTGAAGTATTTTTTAAAGCTTTAAATACGATACGGGGTTTAGGTTGAGACTTGAGTGTTGGTGATTTGGATTTGTATTTTGGTTGAGTTTTTGTGATTGAGGTTTAGCCGGAGAAGATGACCGGAGATGGGGTTATTGCCGGAGAAGAAGACCGGAGAGGGGTTATTGCCGGAGAAGAAGACCGTAGATGACAAAATGACCGGAAGAAAACTACCATTTTGGCCCTGAAATCAAAAAGAAAATTACTGTTTTGGCCCTTTGTCTTTGATTTTCTATGAATATGTATATATATAATTTTATTTTTAATAGAAAATAACATAAATGTTTAAAATGACAAAAATGCCCTCACGTGAGATGCACGTGTGTGGGTACTAACGGCAAGATTTAAACGGTGTGAGTCCTTTGGACCAAAAGTGAGAGAAAGTATGATAGGTCAGGGTCTTTTCTCAAAAAATGAACTTTAGGGACGAAATCCGTTGAAATTGACATACTTTAAGGACCAAAAGTGAACTTTACTCAAATTTAAATAAGTACGTGAAAAAAAATTCACTTGTTTTCATTTTCATAATATATTTCTTGTCCTATTAAATATTTTATTAATTAAATAGGATTAAAAAATATTAAAATTAATTGAACAATATGAATGTGTCTTGGAATAAGCGATGGAAGAGAAAAATAGGGGAAGGTGATTTATTGTTAATTTCCAAGAGAGAGTGCTGTTGGTTTGGCTTTCAGCTGTGGGCGTGACGTCATTGATGGGATTACTTTTGCTGGCGTTTCCACGTTTGAAGTCAAGATGACGTCATATGCCATTGAATTATTCGGGTCCCACCATTACCCATGTGATCGGTTTTAACGTCAAATTTTTACCCGGCAAAACTCCGCTGTTTCTGACCCAACCTCCATTCGCATTAACGGTTCTCACGCGCTCCTCTGCCAACCGCCCCTTCTATACGATTATTAATTTTTCTAAATCAATCAATATCAATCAATATATATATTAAAACAAAAACCACGCGTGTGATGACGTATTGACGTGGCCTCTTCCTAAGACTTCATTCTCATTTTTCTTTTTTCTCACAATTTTGGTTTTTTTATAAATACAAAACTTCTCACTGAATGAGTTTAATTATTACAATTTAAATAGCTTTAACTTTCAACTTACATAATTTCTTAGAGATTTTTATGATATAACCTTTCATGTGTCCATCTATTAATTAAATAAAAACCTACAATAAATGATGGACACATTTGCTAGAAAATGATTCTTTATAGAGATAAGATAAATAGTTTATAAAATTTATATCTTTATATATATAAAAGGAGAATCTATGGTTGATGAGGTGGCATGCATGAAAATCAAGTATTCATCAAATGGTGAATTGTCCCACATTGGTGACAAAAGTGAAAAGTTGGAAGTGTGAGTGACTATATAAAGGATATGATATGACTTGAATGTTCATACAAAATTTGATTCATTTTTGGGTTAAATAGTTATTTTTTATTTACATGACAAAACATTTCATGTAATAGTTAAACATTTCATATATTTAAAGGAAAACCCAAGAGTAATGAGGTGGCATCATGAAAATCAAGTATTCATCAAATGGTGAATTGTGGTTGATCCTTCATTGTCCCACATTGGTGACAAAAGTGAAAAGTTGGAAGTGTGAGTTGCTATATAAAGGATAAGATATGACTTGATGGTTCATACAAAATTTGATCCATTTTTGGGTTAAATAGTAATTGTTTATTTACATGACAAAATATTTCATGTAATAGTTAAACATTTCATATCTTTAAATAGATAAGAGGAAACCCCAAAAGATACGAGTTAGCACAACGAGAGTTGAGTATCAAATAGTGGATTGTGGTTTAGTTGTAGATATCCCACATCGGTAAGAAGTTGAAATATTGGAATAAAAATGTTTGTATAAAAAAGATGGATGTAATGACATTATGTCAAGCCATAAGATTTTAGTATTCTCAAATAGTGAATTGTGATATATTAGAAAATGAGAGTGTATTAATAGGAGAATGTATCATTGAAAATTAAAAAGAGATTAATGATTGTTAAAACGAAGTTTGTTTACAAACACAATTAAACAATCAATAAGGTACGACCCTAAAGCCATAACATTTTAGAATTTTCAAATATTGAATAAAACAATCTATCTATATATATAAGAAATAACCAAAATAATTTGAGGTACCATTGTGAAACATCTTTTGACTAATACCTCAATAGATATTTTACAAACGATAACATAAATATTTATATAACATATATATATATATATATATATAAATAGAAAAATATTTACATTTTCTATCTTTCTTTATTTATATGTATAAAAGAAATAACCAAGGGTATTTGGAGTGACATTGTAAGATTTTTTATTCTTAAATCTTGCATTGTGGTATTATTTTAGTTATTCCACACTGATGAGGGAATGCTAGATCGGAGAATGAAATGGACTACAAGAAATGATGAAGGAAAGTTGTATATAAATTGAAATGAGTTTGGTAATCTCACACTGATAAGAAGATTAACATTTTTATGAAACATGTTAACATATATTGACAACAAGAGAGGGATACATGTTTAATTTGTGGAAACTCATAGAGTTCACCAAGTTTAGTCAAACCCTTTTTGGGAAAAAAAATTCTTCAAACCATTCGTAACAACAATATGTTTGGTGTGTCGTTTGAGTTCTAAACAATATAACAACAAAATTATTACCAATAAATCTCAATTTATTCGTAACAACAAATGGTAATCAGTAGATGAAAATGAACCACTTATGGAATTGCATTTTTCGTTTTAAATCATATCTCATTAGTATAAACCGATGAATTACCTTTTATCTTAATGCGATCAAGTAGTCCTTAAAATATTACTCGATACCGCGCAACGCGCGGAGCGCACACTAGTATAACTAAAAGGAAAACCAAACTAAAGTGATGTGACACCTTCTTAGAGCAGGATTTTTAGCATGAATTTTTTTTAATTTTTAAAATATTAATTATGTTAAAGACTTTTACGCCTCTATATGAAAAAATGTATTTTTCATTGCAATTAAGTCATTTTGGTACACTTACAACCACTTTGATTATATTTTTTACCTCCAAACCCTCCACCTTCCTAATAGTCTTTTTACTTTCTCAATCTTTTAATCCATTCATAACCTCTAACTCTTTTACTCTCTTCATCCCATAATTTCTTCATTTTGATTCAGATTTGTTTTTCTTCTCCATCTCCCAAGTTTTTTTTTTTCATTTTGTTTATGGTTTGTTTTTATTCTTATCGATCTCTTTCATCCCTCAATCCATGTCTCTCTATTTTCTTACCAATTATCTCCACTAACAAAGAGAAGTATAGATACACATGAGAATAAATTTGTTCATCTACGAAAGTATAGTATACACATGTTTATCAATATTATACATAAGAAGGACTTGGAGCATGGATCTAAAGATACTTTAAAATTTTGTGAGAATTTTGATTTTTTTTTTGTTTTTGTTGTCTTCATAGGTTGCGGGAATAAATATATGTTGGAGTTCGATGAAAAGTTGTCCGGTTCAAGTACGACAATCGTGGGCTCTCATTTGTGTCTTTTATGGTTTTTTTATAGTTTATCAATTTGTAGTTTGGTAAGAAAAAACACGATAATAAGGTGACATTTTTTAAGCATCTCAATCCCAATTTTATTTGTTCTCAAATTTTAACTTTATTATTGATGTAACTATTATTAAATCATTAAATCAATTAGACTATTCATTTTTGTTGATTACACCTAATATTTTTTTAATTCTTTTATTTGAGATGACTCTAATTTTTTATTTACTTAATATATATACACATGTAATCAAAATAATTATAAACTCATTTATATAAATGAAATTACGATCAATATATGGATATTTTTATTTACATATTTGAATATGATATGTATATATATTTATATTTACATGAGATGTGAATACAATAATATGTATTTTTTATTTACATTTTTCTGAGTTTTTGTTATTTTTGTAGTTATTAATAAAAATTTAATTAATTAGATTATTCATCTTCATTAGTTACACTCAAATTTCTTTATTTCTTATATTTCACATGACTCTAATTTTTTATTTACACAACATCAGTGAAAATATATAACCATTATGTTTAAAAACTCATTTATACAAATGTAAGCAAATTATCAAAATATACCGCCATTATACAAAACTAGGTAACAACACCCTATTTGCATAGTGATACATAGTGAATCTAAATATTTGATGGAAATATATGTATGGGATAAATCTATAATTCGATGTATTAAGAGTTATGACAAAACAATTCATAATATAATCAATAATTTCACACTTTTTTTTATCATTTTAAGCGAATTTCATGTTTTGATGAGTAATACTTATATATATATATATATATATATAGGGTCAGGTTCAAGGGAAAACCTAAAAAACAGAAAACTGAAGAACACCCTAGGGGCCATTCATCTGGACGGTATGCACTTGTGCATACAGGTAATTTGTAACATGCACACATGCATATACACAAATGCATAATGCACTTGTGCATAAAAACCAAAAAGTTAACTTAATTTACCTGTATGCACAAATGCATATCGTCCAGATGACATGCACACATGCATATGCACAAATGCATAATGCACTTGTGCATAAAAACCAAAAAGTCAACTTAATTTACCTGTATGCACAAATGCATACCGTCCAGATGAAGGGCCCCTAGGGTGTTCTTCAGTTTTTCGTTTTTTTGAGGTTTTCCCTCGAACCTCCCCCCTCTCTCTCTCTCCACATATATATATATATATAGAGAGAGAGAGGAAGATTAATTTGCAACCCACGAAAAGGTTGCAAACTTTGCAACCCTCATCACAACCGTTGATCTCACTGTTGGGTCATCACAGATTTGAAGTTGACTCAATTAAACCCACTTAGATACTTAGAATACTTTTGGATCCTTTTGTGTAACTTGTACTCTTATATCAATTGTTTGGTGAAGTCGAAGATCAACCGAAACCAAGTGCGAAGACTATCTCATTGCGGAAGTGAGAAAATCGGCAACAACTTTTCTACAAGTTACATCACCACCGATATGCTTGTGCTATCGGTGGACACGCATCACCGAATTGACGAAATTCGGTGAGAAGCTCAAGAAGACTTCCACCGATATGTGTTCAGAAATCGGTGAGAGTTCAAGAAGACTTCCACCGATATGTGTTCAGAAATCGGTGGGAGTTCAAGTAGACTGCACCGAAATATTATACACTTCGGTGAAACTTTGACTTTTCTAAAGAAGTGAGATTTCGAATTGGTGCAGTTTCCAATACAGGAGGTCGGCAGCCTTATTCTCTAAAGACAAAAGAGAAGATCATTTATTATGAGACAATATCCTATTATCAGATAAAAGTGGCATTTTGTCATTTTATCTATTCTCAGATAAGGTCCTTTTCTGGTACGACTGTCCTCCTGGTTCCTTGGATAAGTTAAAAAGGAGATATCAGCTTTTCAGAAGTCAACCTCTACAATGAATGGAAGAGTGACAAGTGTCCCAAGCATTAAATGATGCATGGACTATAAATAGAGGTGAAGACTCTCCATGCAAACCACGGCTTCTGAAGATAACTAAGTGCAAGATCCTTTCTTACTGAAACTGCATCTTGTGTCTAAGTGTCCAATTTGTTCTAAGTGTTTTTCAGTTTACTTTGTGTTAGATTGTTAGAATAGTTTAACTGTTCTTTTCCGCAACAATCTTTTGTTTTCTATGTGTAATTCTTATTGAAAGATTTTCAATATATTGAATTAAAACTTGTGAATAATCTGAGTATTGTATTCAACCCCCCTTCTACAATACTTGTTGAGCCATTTTGGGACCAACAAGTGGTATCAGAGCAGAAAGTTTAATTCATAAACTTGATCCGCAATGGCTGCCTCATCTTCATCCCCAACTGTTGAAAACACCGGTCAAAACAATTTTGCTGAAAATGGTTCCATTTCAAAACCTCCCAAGTTTAATCCTAACAACTTTTCTCTATGGAAAAGCCGTATGATGCTATTCATG
Organism: Saussurea involucrata; assembly: GCA_033807775.1. NCBI lineage: Eukaryota > Viridiplantae > Streptophyta > Magnoliopsida > Asterales > Asteraceae > Saussurea > Saussurea involucrata. Next base: position 152,790,618 of record CM066321.1, read on the forward strand.
GAAGGAGTGGATACTAGATATCCAACCATTCTCAAGGAGGGACCTATCATCCCGAGAGTTTGGGCTCGCTATGAAAAGCAGAGGCCTGGTAAGGAACCAATTGATAAGTCAAGTGACTATGATGATTCCGAACCTTCCGACATGGAGAAAGCAAAGACTACTGGTCGTTACATTCTCAAAAACCCAAAGGAATATACTGATGAGGAAAAACGATTGGTGTCTCTGGATTCTCGGCTTAGAGCAATCATTGCTCTCTCACTTCCTGATGAAGTCTATCACTCTCTTGTTAATTTCGGTACTGCTAAAGAGATGTGGACTACATTGTGTGTACTTTATGAGGGTACAGAGGAAGTGAAGAAAAGCAAAAAGATTGGCCTCATTCGAAAATATGAGCTCTTTGCCTATGAAAAGGGAGAATCTCTTCCAAGCTTTTATAACCGATTCAACTCTCTTTTAAATGATTTAAAGTTACAAGGTAGAGTTTATGATAATGAGGAAGTTCTATGCAAGTTTATGGATTGTCTTCCTAACTTTTGGGAAAACATTTGCACTTGCATTAAAACTACCAAGGATTTGGAATACATGCCTTTAACTGTTTTGTATGGAACTCTGTTCAACTTTGAACAAACCAAGCTTCATAGGAAAACCATCTTCAAAGAGATAAAAAGCTCTTCAATAGCTCTTATCTGTGAAAATTCCAAGAAAAGTCAAAATGTTCCTTGTATCACATATCCCTCATCAGACTCTGACACCGAAAATCAGAACAACCCTTCTCACCAAACGGAGGCATATCTGAGTGATGCCGATGATGAAGGTGATGAAATTTCGGTAGACCGAATGTCTGATGAAATGGCTATGATGGCTGGTTTTAAAAATAAATCTCGAAATTTCAACAAACCCAGAAGTTTCAGAAAACCATCATTTACAAAAATGTCTTCTTCTGACAAGACAAATGAAGAATGTTTCAACTGTGGTAAGAAAGGACACTTTGCAGCTGAGTGCAGAAGCAAGCGTGTGTCAAAAGTCAATTCTACGTCCTCTGACAAATATCCTTCAAAATTTGAGAAATCCAAAGACAAATCCTATTTCAAGAAAGATTCTCAATCCTCCTCACTCTCACATCAGGAACGTGCTGAAAAGTACAAAGCTAAGTACAAGAAGGAAAAAGAAAGAAATGAAGGATCTCAAAGAAGAGGAAAAGGATTGATGGCAGAGGCTCATGATTGGGAAGAAGAAGAAACCTCTGACAGTGATTCTCCAAATATGTGCTTTATGGCCATATCAGAAGAGGTGGAAGAAGAAAAGGCCAAGTCTCCAATGGCATTAGTTTCAACTGAATGCTCATCATCATACTCTCAGGTACATCCCTTTAATGACATGACTGATATTGAAAAGATAAATGCTTATGAATCTTTAACTCAAGACTTTTACACTATCAAAGATAGCAAGAAAAGAAAATCTGCTCAAGTTAAAATTCTCACATCTCAACTTGAATCTTGCATGTCTAAACTTGAAAAGTTTGAGGAAATCAAAGCTGAGCTTGAAAATCTAAAAGTCATAAATCATGTAATTGAAAAGGAGAAAAATAAACTGTTCAAGAAGTTAAAGAAAGAACAGGAAGTTGTCAGAAAATGGACAAACTCTTCAAGGAATCTTGAACAAATCTTTCAAGATAAAATCGGTGGTGGTAACAAGTTTGGGTTAGGATATGAAAAATCCATGCTTGAAAAATCTTCCCATGCACTTGTTCCCATCACCGATACATGGGATGATGACTTTGAGTCAAACTCTTGTGATTCCATTTCTCTAAATTCTGTTGATCTTAGTGAAGCCTTAAAATATGGAATGTTTATAAAAGCCAAAGAATCTTCATCAGATCAAACCCATAAAGTGCAAGAATTGAAGGATGCTGTTAAACCCATTCATGATGTGTTCAAAGATTTAACCATTGATAACAACTCTTCAAATCTTTCAAAATCACAAGTGTTCAAAGAAAAACACACCACCGAAAAATCCATCACCGATTTTGTCCAAAAGGGAAAGACCAAAGTTTTCTCAAGAAAGACCCCGACCATGCTTCAACCTCAAGAACCGAACTTTTTAGAGGTCCTCGCAATCCACTTTTTGGTCCAAAGATTAAGATTGATGTTAGACAACCTAGGGGGGGTAAGGTTGTATTTTAAATCTTTTACTTTCAAAAAAATTCTTTTATAAATAAATACAGTACAGAAACAGTATAAATAAATCAGAGTATAGAAATAATAAATAAACAACAATTATATAAACAGATATAATTTAAATGCACAGCGGAAATGTAAATAGATAAGGGAAAGAAAATACTTGACAACGATATTTTTAAAGTGGTTCACCAAACACAAAGTTGGCTAGTCCACCTCGAGAAAATAACACTTCTCGGAGATCCAATACGAAAACGTGTTCTTTACGGTAGAAACACAAACCTTAATACAATAATATTGTCACGAATATCTCTACTCAGATGAGAGATTTATATGGATCACTCACTCTATTCAAACACTTACAAGAGGGTATAATTTTAATATGATAATCACTCTTGTAAAATATTAATCACTTGGATTTTTAGAGAGAGTTTGATCACTTGAGTTGTTTTGCTGATTCAACTAATCAAGAGATTTTAATCTGCTATCAACTCAAGATTTCTTGCTCAAAAATATTTTTATAAATTATAACTGATTGAGAGAAGAAACAGCAGAGTATTGATCAAATGCTGAGGAGGAAATTAATTGCTGGTTGGTGTAGTAAATGCTGAAGGAGCTGCTGGTATAAATAGTGGAGCATGCAACGGAAACTTCCTATGCAATCTGACATGTGAACAGTACGCGGTATACCGCGTTGCACACGGCGGTATACCGCCTGACAGTCGTACAAAGGGCAGAGGCGCTGGATTGCTTCTTCCGGCTGAAACACTCTTTTGCATTTAATGATGAATAGTAGCAAGAAGATATGATGTGATTTAATAAAATAACATATATATATATCATACGATTTATATATATTTAATATAGAAAAAATATATGTATTATATATATATTTGATTCAAGTATATTTATATAGATACGAAATATCCAAGTGATAAAATATTTTAGGGTGTTTATCATTTTAAAATAAAATGACGAAACTCTTCAGACTTGGATTCTTCAGATAAAATTATTCGAGATTATTTAAATATCTGCACACTCAGATAAAATATCAGATAACAAAGAATGCGGTGTGTTTTGTAATCATCAAAATAAATATGGAGATGTGATTTTATGTGTACCAAAAATATATCACAATATTAAAGCGGGGTACACTTGCACCAACAATCTCCCCCTTTTTGATGATGACAAACACAACGCTAAACACGAGAGCATACTCGGTTTCTCTCCCCCTTTTGTCGAAGCAAAAAGGGTTTAAGAAAATCGCTTATGCTCCCCCTCGAAAGATGCTCCCCCTCAAAAGATGAAAATATTTGAGAGTTAGTATTTATCAAGGGTTATACTCAAGCATGCCTAAACCAAGCCTTAATTTAAAGAACGCTTTTTTGTTAAGGGCTTTTGTGAAAATATCGGCCAAATTATCTTCCGAATCAACCTTTTCAAGCACGATTTTGCCTTTTTGAACATTATCTCGTAAAAAGTGATGTCTCAATTCAATATGTTTTGTACGAGAGTGTAAAACAGGATTTTTACTTAGATTTATGGCACTTGAGTTATCACACATAATTGGAATTTTGGTTAGATGTACCTCAAAGTCGGTAAGAGTGTGTTTCATCCAAAGAACTTGAGCACATGCTCTTGCGGCGGCTACATATTCCGCTTCGGTGGTAGACAAAGCTACGGATTGTTGTTTCTTAGAGAACCAAGATACAAGTGAGAGACCTATAAAGGCACATACCCCACTAGTACTCTTTCGGTCAACAATAGATCCACCAAGATCGGAATCGGCGAAACACGTTACTTCTAACTCGGGTTTCTTTGCGTACCATAAGCCAAGATTAGTAGTACCTCGTAAATATCGAAAAATACGCTTGACAGCTTCATAGTGAGATTGTTTAGGTGAAGATTGAAAACGAGCACATAAACATACACTAAACATAATATCAGGTCTACTAGCAGTTAAATATAATAAACTACCAATCATACCACGATAAATCTTTTCATTAAAATCGTTTCCCTCCTCGTCACGAGATAATTGTAAGTTTGTGGTCATTGGAGTTTCAACGGGTTTGACATTTTCAAAGTTAAACTTTTTCAACATATCTTTACAATATTTAGATTGACTAATAAAAATACCAGTTTCACTTTGTTTGATTTGCAATCCTAAGAAGTATTTTAACTCTCCCATCATGCTCATTTCAAACTCGCTTGTCATTTTCGCAGAAAATTCATTACACAATTTTTCATTAGTGGAACCAAAAATAATATCATCAACATATACTTGCACAACCACAATATCATTTTGAACATATTTCACAAATAAAGTATTATCTATTTTACCCATAATATAACCACTAGAAATTAAAAAGGTTTTTAATCTATCATACCACGCACGCGGAGCCTGCTTTAAACCATAAAGCGCCTTTTTCAATTTATAAACATGTGTCGGGTTTTCAAAACTTTCAAAACCTGGAGGTTGAGAAACGTATACCTCCTCATTTATAATACCATTTAAGAAAGCACTTTTAACATCCATTTGAAATAACTTAAAATCTTTAGCATTTGCAAAAGCGAGAAGCATTCGAATAGACTCCAACCTTGCAACCGGTGCAAAGGTTTCGTCATAATCTATACCTTCTTGTTGACTGTACCCCTTGGCAACTAAACGTGCCTTGTTTCGTGTGACTCCACCGTTCTCGTCTACCTTATTTCGGAAGACCCATCTTGTGCCAATAATGGTTTGACTACTAGGGCTAGGCACTAAGTCCCACACATCATTCCTAGTAAATTGGTTCAACTCTTCTTGCATGGCCATTAACCAATCCTCATCACCTAAAGCTTCATCTATGGTTTTAGGTTCTATGGTTGAGATAAAGGCATGGAAAGCACAATGGGTATGGATTTGTGATCTAGTTGTCCTTTGGTTTAGGTCACCTATAATTTGATCTACGGGATGGCCTCGAGCGGTTCTAAGATTAGGATCATCTACACCTTGTGGAATAAAACAAGGAGGGGCATCACTAGTTTCAATATTATTTGTGGAAGGTTGGGTACCTAAATCCAAGGTACTAAGTTGTTGGGCTAAGACATCTCCTTCACAAACATTGTCATTTGCTAAGGGTGCACTCGGTTTGGGAGGACTCTCGTCAAAGCTAACATTTAAGGATTCTTCTACTACCATGGTCTCCTTATTTAGGATTCTATAGGCTTTGCTATTCCATGAGTAACCTAGGAACACTCCTTCATAGGCTTTAGGGTCAAATTTGGTTAAGTAGGATTTGGTGTTTAAAATGAAACATTTACAACCAAAAACTTTCAGGTGAGCTAAGGAAGGTTTTCTACCACGGTAAAGTTCATAGGGTGTCTTATTTAGGATACTTCTAATTAGGACACGGTTAAGCACATAGGTCGCGGTAGCAACGGCATCACACCAAAACTTTTGGGGAACTTGATGTTCGTTTAGCATAGTTCTACTCATTTCTTGCAACGTTCGATTTTTCCTTTCAACAACCCCGTTTGACTGAGGAGTTCGAGGAGCCGAAAAGTTATGAGTTATACCATGTTTATCACAAAAGGCACCAAATTGTACTTCATTATCGAATTCTCGTCCATGGTCCGTACGTATGGAAACAATCGTACAACCTTGTTGGTTTTGAATTCTTTTTCCTAAAATTTTAAACTTTTCGAAAGCCTCATTTTTATGTCTCAAAAATAAAGTCCAAGTATAACGGGAATAATCATCCACAATAACCAAAGTATAAAAATTTCCTCCAAAACTTTGAATAGCCATCGGGCCAAAAAGATCCATATGTAAAAGTTCTAAAACTCTTTGAGTAGAAATAACATTTTTTGATTTATGAGAAACGTGATGTTGTTTGCCGACACGACAAGCATCACAAAAATGATTATCAAACTTTAATTTTGGCAGGTCACTCACAAGCTCCTTATTTTTTAAGTTTTGCATTAATCTTAGATTAGCGTGACCTAAACGCCTATGCCATAAAGTAGAAACATCATTGATAGAAGATAAGCATACATTTTCAGATACAACAGTTTTACAAATATATAAATTTCCTTTTACAGAACCAGTTAAAAGAACTTGGCCATTTTTCAAGATTTTGCACGAGTCTTCTTCGAAGACAACAGTTATACCATTTTTACACAATTGGCGAACACTTAACAAATTAAAATGTAAATTATCAACATGATTAACATTAAGAAATTGAACATTATTGCAAGAAACTGTACCTCTACCAATTATATTTCCTTTGGAGTTTCCTCCAAAAATTACCTGTCCACCATCACATGACTTATATGATGAAAAGAGATTATTGTTTCCGGTCATGTGACGTGTGCAACCACTATCGAGTATCCAGTCCATATCAAGGTCAATCTACAATAATGAAGATGTAACTTTTATGGTCCCCATTTCTCGTGGGTCCTTGACAATTAGTTTCAATGTCAACCAACATGCATATATATAATACATTACACAATATTAATATATATATATAATACATCAAATAATATTAATATATATATATAACACATATCAAGTCAAACAAAATATATATATAATATATTAAACAATACACCAATATATATATAATAAAGAATCAAACAGAAAGTATATATATATATATGTGTAGTACGTATGTATATATATATAAACAAAAGTACATACAATAAAATATTATTTATATATAACATATATACAAGAATTCATATTTAAACTATATATATATATATATAATATATAACACATTTAAAACCATAAACGCATACCACCGGGATTATCATTACTAAACATTCCTTTTGGAATCCATTTATTTACCATTTTAATTTTGCGATTATATTTATCATACACATAAAAACAAGTATTTATATTCGCATTATTATTAGGTTTAGAATATTTATCATGGTACATGCGAGCATACGGTTTTCTCGTATTATAATTTACATTATTTATTTTACGCACATACGGATGTTTTTGTACATATTGATTTCTTGTATTAACTTTAGGTGATTCATAAAATCTTTTGATGGGTTTACAAGAACATTTATCTTTGCACGTATCGGAACCAATACCTTTTCTACATTTTATACGGTTAGGCATATTAAGCATGTTAAGAACCTTTTTATTACTACTTTCAAAGGCTTTAGCTAACATGTTATCTTTTTCATATGAAGCACATTTAGCCTTTAAACATGTAATCTCATTCTCAAGTATATCACATTTTGTACAAATAATATTTTCATGTGATTTTTTATTTAAGCATGCAATTTCTTTATTTAAAGCATCACAGGATTTACAAAAGTCTTTTTCTCCTAATTTAGTTTCTAATTTAGCAATTATATTCATATCATTTTCAGATTTTTGTTTGCCATCATTAATTTCCTTTTTACATGCATTTACAGTTTCTTTTAACATAGCAATTTCGTCTTTATAATTATTAGCAAGATTAGCCATTTTGTGAAATGATTCATATAATTCTTCAAGATTGTTTTCACTATCGCTATCATAATCACTATCGTAATTTGAATAAGAAGATTTTACCTCGTCGTCGCTTTCGGCCATAAGACAAATGGCTTGATAGTCATCTTCTTCTTCACTCTCGCTCCACGCGCCTCCAATGAAGGCTTTCTCCTTCTTCTTTTGGAACTTGTTCTTTTTCGGACATTCATTGGCGTAGTGGTCTTTATCACCACAAGAGTAACAATAACCTCTCTTTGGTTTTGCTTTTTCGTCTTCGCTCGAGTCGCCATTTTTCTTTACTTTATCTTCTCTTTTGTGGAAGTTGCGACTCCGGTTTTCACCGCCACGACGGTAGTTACCGTTTCTTTGAAATCTATTATTTTTAGAGAAATTTTTGTCAACATAGCGACTTCGTCGAGTTTATCGGATTGATCTTTTGAGGTGCTAGCTTCCTCCTTCTTCTTCTTGACATTCGGAGTTGAGGCATTAAGAGCGATCGACTTCTTTTTGACTTGCTCCCGATCTTTGTTTCTTTTGAGTGCAATTTCATGCACTTTAAGATTACCGATCAAGTCATCTATCTTCATTATGGAAAGGTCACGGGAGTCTTCTAAAGATGTTATCTTTTGCATCCACTCCGAAGGAAGGGCTCGTAGGATTTTCCTTATATAGTCCTCGTTAGGATAAGTGCGATCCAAACCTTTCAAAGTAGTCACAATAAGGTTAAATCTTTTAAACATTGAGTCAATTGACTCATCTTGTTTCATTTCGAACAGTTCATAATCGTGAACTAAAATATTTACTTTACTAGATTTAACTTCCGTGTTTCCACGATGAGTATTATTTAAACTTTCCCATATTTGATTTGCAGTTTTATATGTATATACTCTTTCAATTTCATCAGTTGTTAAAGCAGCATATAATATATTCTTAGCTTCAAAGTTTAAACAAAAATGAGTTTCATCAGAAGTAGTCCATTCATCTATAGGTTTATCAATAAAAACATCATCTTTCACAACGGTGGGTTTAAAATTCCCTTTTTCTATAATATTCCAAATCTTTTGATTTTTGCCACGCACGTGACATTCAAATAGCTCGGCCCAAATGCCAAACTTTTCAGTATCTATCAAGGGAGGTTTTGAAAACACAATATTAGTTTGTTGAGCCATTTAAAGGAATAAAAGAAATTTATGCAGAAATTTTTGAAAGACCTGCTCTGATACCAAATGTTAGACAACCTAGGGGGGGGGTAAGGTTGTATTTTAAATCTTTTACTTTCAAAAAAATTCTTTTATAAATAAATACAGTACAGAAACAGTATAAATAAATCAGAGTATAGAAATAATAAATAAACAACAATTATATAAACACATATAATTTAAATGCACAGCGGAAATGTAAATAGATAAGGGAAAGAAAATACTTGACAACGATATTTTTAAAGTGGTTCACCAAACACAAAGTTGGCTAGTCCACCTCGAGAAAATAACACTTCTCGGAGATCCAATACGAAAACGTGTTCTTTACGGTAGAAACACAAACCTTAATACAATAATATTGTCACGAATATCTCTACTCAGATGAGAGATTTATATGGATCACTCACTCTATTCAAACACTTACAAGAGGGTATAATTTTAATATGATAATCACTCTTGTAAAATATTAATCACTTGGATTTTTAGAGAGAGTTTGATCACTTGAGTTGTTTTGCTGATTCAACTAATCAAGAGATTTTAATCTGCTATCAACTCAAGATTTCTTGCTCAAAAATATTTTTATAAATTATAACTGATTGAGAGAAGAAACAGCAGAGTATTGATCAAATGCTGAGGAGGAAATTAATTGCTGGTTGGTGTAGTAAATGCTGAAGGAGCTGCTGGTATAAATAGTGGAGCATGCAACGGAAACTTCCTATGCAATCTGACATGTGAACAGTACGCGGTATACCGCGTTGCACACGGCGGTATACCGCCTGACAGTCGTACAAAGGGCAGAGGCGCTGGATTGCTTCTTCCGGCTGAAACACTCTTTTGCATTTAATGATGAATAGTAGCAAGAAGATATGATGTGATTTAATAAAATAACATATATATATATATCATACGATTTATATATATTTAATATAGAAAAAATATATGTATTATATATATATATTTGATTCAAGTATATTTATATAGATACGAAATATCCAAGTGATAAAATATTTTAGGGTGTTTATCATTTTAAAATAAAATGACGAAACTCTTCAGACTTGGATTCTTCAGATAAAATTATTCGAGATTATTTAAATATCTGCACACTCAGATAAAATATCAGATAACAAAGAATGCGGTGTGTTTTGTAATCATCAAAATAAATATGGAGATGTGATTTTATGTGTACCAAAAATATATCACAATATTAAAGCGGGGTACACTTGCACCAACAATTGATATAATTGGAAAGGGAAAAGGAAAGGAACAAAAACCCAAAAGAACTTTCATCTACCGAAAATGTTATAATTGTGGTGATACCTTTCATCTTGCTAAGGACTGTCCAAAGGAAAGAATTGACAGATCTAAACCCAAGGTCTCTCACATTTCTAACCCAAAAGGACCTATTACCAAATGGGTACCTAAGAACTGACTTGATGTTGTCTGCAGGTTTTTGAGCACCAACAAGTTTGGTATTTAGATAGCGGGTGCTCACGTCACATGACTGGAAACAAACATCTTCTTGTAAACTATGTGTCAGAAAAGGGTCCTTCTGTAACCTTTGGGGACAACTCCAGAGGTCACACTAAAGGGTATGGAACTCTCACAAATGGAACCCTTACCTTCAATAAAGTGGCATTTGTTGAAGGTCTCATGCATAATCTCCTAAGTATTAGCCAACTGTGTGATCTTGGATACAAAGTCATCTTTGAACTGCGTATCTGTACTGTTGTTGACAAGAATATGAAGGCTGTTCTCTCTGGAAGAAGGTTAGATAATGTGTATATCATTGATATGAGTCAAAACAACTCTTCAAATGTCTGCTTTGTGTCTGACGATACAGTCAAAAGAAACTGGCTGTGGCATAAACGTTTGTCTCATCTTAACTTCAAAACCCTTCATAAATTATCAAACAAAGAGCTGGTGACTGGCATGCCTAAGTTGAACTTTGTCAAAGAAAAGTTGTGTGATGCATGTGAAAAAGGGAAGCTCACTAAATCTTCTTTCAAAACCAAGCAATGCTCTTCCATCAATCTTCCACTTCAGATGCTGCATATGGATCTATGTGGACCAGTCAGCACTCCCAGTCTAGGAGGAAGAAGGTATATTCTTGTTATTGTTGATGAATTCTCTAGATATACTTGGGTGTCTTTTCTCAGGTACAAAAGTGATGCAACTGAAGAAATCATCAACTTTGTCAAAAAGAATGAAATTCTGAATGGTCAGCTTGTCAGATCAGTAAGAAGTGACAATGGCACTGAATTCAGAAACAGTGGTTTAGAAGACTTCTTCAATGAGAAAAGAATCTCTCAAAACTTCTCTGCTGTCATAACTCCACAACAAAATGGTGTTGTGGAAAGAAGAAACAGAACTCTATGTGAAGCAGCAAGGTCTATGCTGAGTGAAGCAAAACTGCCAACCTATTTTTGGGCCGAAGCTGTCAACACTGCCTGTTTCACTCAAAACAGGTCGGTGATAACAAAAAGACATGAGAAAACCCCGTATGAAGTCTTTCATGGAAGAAAGCCAAACATTGGTTTCCTTCATGTCTTTGGTTGTGTGTGCTTTATCCTAAATGACAGGGAAAATCTTGGGAAATTTGATCCTAAGGCAGATGAAGGAATCTTTGTGGGATATTCCTTGACCTCCAAAGCCTACCGAGTTTACAATCTTCGGAGAGAATGCATTGATGAATCTATCCATGTAAAGTGTGATGATTCAAGATCATCTTCTATGACAAATGATGATGAAGAACTACATAGATGGATATCATCATGCATTGGGGAATCTCCCATTTCAACCTCCACCGATCTACCTTGTATTCCAAATATTCCCTCTATTCCAAACAATCAAGTTGGGTCATCATCTTTATCGCCTGAAACCCTCTCTGCCGAAATTGCCTCCACCGAACCCTATCCATCATCCACCGAAATTAACCCCATCACCGAATCTCTTCCTGCCGATAATCCCTCTGACGACCCACCTTCATCACATCCTGCCAACACTCCAGCCTCGAACTTTCCTTCCACTTTAATTTTCCCCCACCGATGCCCCCTGCTCTTAAATGGACCAAAGATCATCCCATTGATCATATCATCGGTGATCAGCAAGCTGGTGTTCAAACAAGGAGAGGCACCAGTAACATCTGTCTCTATGTGAATTTCCTATCTCTTGTTGAACCTAAAAAGATTGAAGAAGCCCTAAGTGACCCATGTTGGGTTTCGGCCATGCAAGAAGAACTCTCCCAATTTCAAAGAAACAAAGTATGGAGACTTGTGCCTAGACCTTCAAGGAAAACCATCATCGACACAAAATGGGTCTTCAGAAACAAAATGGATGAAGATGGTACTGTCATCAGAAACAAAGCCAGACTCGTAGCTCAAGGCTACCGACAAGAAGAGGGTATTGACTATGATGAAACATTTACTCCAGTTGCCAGACTTGAAGCTATCAGGATCTTTCTTGCTCATGCTGCTCACAATAACTTCAGGGTATTTCAAATGGATGTGAAAAGTGCTTTTCTGAATGGAGAACTAGCTGAGGAAGTCTATGTGAAGCAACCTCCAGGCTTTGAATATTCCACACATCCAGACTATGTGTACCGACTTGACAAAGCTCTGTATGGGCTCAAGCAGGCTCCTCGAGCCTGGTATGACACTTTTGCCATCTTTCTACTCAAGCATGGCTACACTAGAGGTACAATTGATAACACTCTCTTCCACAAGCAAACTTCAGGTAATCTCATTCTTGTTCAAATCTATGTGGACAGCATTATTTTCGGTGCCACCGATGAGTCTCTGTGTGATGACTTTGCCTCTCTCATGAAAAGTGAATATAAGATGAGCATGATGGGGGAGCTAACATTCTTCTTAGGTCTTCAAGTGAAACAAATTTCAGAAGGAATTTTCATAAACCAAAGCAAGTACATTAAAGACCTTCTGAAGAAATTTGGTTTTGAAAACTCATCCCCCATGAAAACTCCCATGGCACCACCTTTGAAACTTGATGCCGATTTAAATGGTGAATCTGTGGATGTTACCCATTATAGGGGCATGATTGGTTCTTTGCTTTATTTAACTGCTAGCAGACCAGATATCATGTTTGCTACTTGTCTTTGTGCCCGTTATCAAGCAAATCCAAAGAAATCTCACTTGGATGCTGTGAAACGGATTTTCAGGTATCTAAAGGGTACCATGCATCTGGGTCTTTGGTATCCCAAAGACTCAGGTTTTGAACTCATGGGGTATTCAGATTCTGACTTTGCAGGTTCCAAAATTGATAGAAAAAGCACAACAGGCAGTTGTCAACTTCTTGGTGGGAAATTGGTGAGCTGGTCCAGCAAAAAGCAAAATTCAGTCTCAACATCCACTGCCGAGGCTGAATATGTTGCTGCTGGAAGTTGCTGCGCACAGATTCTATGGATGAAAAACCAGTTGAGAGACTACAATCAGTTCTACTCCAAGATACCCATCCTATGTGATAATTCAAGTGCAATTGCAATTGCAAACAATCCTGTTCTTCACTCAAAGTCCAAACACATCGATATCCGATATCATTTCATCAGGGACCATATCTCCACAGGTGACATTGAGCTGCATTTTATTCCAACTGATCTTCAGCTTGCAGATTTGTTTACTAAACCTCTGGATGAGGCCAGATTCACCTTTCTCATCGGTGAACTTGTATTTAGAATAGGTTCAAAAAAAAAATCGGTCTGATAATTCTCGGTGGCACCAAGCTCCTCTTTCGGCATGAATATCCTAAGTGAGCTTTTCGGTGATCCATCTCTCGATGGATCTCCTCGGTGCGCATATCTGCCCTCTTCGGTGTCTCAACGCCTCGGTGAATCTCTTCGGTAAGCAAATTCTCACCGATTCCATCTCGGCATACCTTTCACCACCGATGTCCACCGACAATCTCTTCATATTCCTCACCGATGTCCACCGAACTTCAATCCTATCCACACGTCACCTGTCAGACCCTTTCACCTCCCCGTTTCGTGAAACGGATTCCTGACCACAATTCCCAAGGTGGTCATGATTACCCTTTCTATTTTATTTCATTTTATTCTACTTTATCTTATTTTCTTTAAACCGTTCCCCCCATTTTTTCGAAAACCCTATATATACTCGACCCTTCACTTTCATTTTTCCTTTACGTTTCCTTCATCTTCTTCTCCGTTCTCTCTCTATAACCTGCAACCTAATCCTCTTCTTCGAGCTCTCTCTCGATCATCAATGGCGTCCTCAAAGAACATCCCCCCTACGTGTTTTGCTGATCTCGAGTTCAACCCATGCAATCACGTTGCTAGATTTGATCCCGACCCCTTCCATCCTGAATTCAATCACGTCATCAAGTTCTTCACTCGCTCTCCCCTTCTTCATGCCTTCACCTGTAATCCCAAAATGAGCAAAATGCTCATTGGGAAATTCTGGCTTACCTGTGTGTATGACACCTCCAATGATGCGATCCATGCATCCATCCTTTCTGAAGACAAGGGTGATCACGACCTCACTTTTGGGGTCGATGACGTTCGCACTGCCCTTAAAATCGATGCTTTCGATCCCTATAACGAATGGCATTCAGATACCGTTCTCGAAGATGTCCTTAGTGCAACAGGTTACATGGTCGATGACAACTCCAAAAGCTCCAAAGGTCCTGGAACTCTTCTTCGGAGTCACATGTGTGGTGTATGGAACTTCTTCTTTGCCCATGTGATCCACTGCCTCTCCCGAAAGACGAGCGGCCATGATCAATCCCCTTCATACATCACCAAACTTGCCCATGCCCTAATCTTTCAACGCCGAGTGGATTTTGCCCAGTACTTCTTCACCGAATTGGTGGAAGTGATCACACATCCAAAGAAGTGCCACGTTGCCTACCCCGATTCATCTCTATGATCATCCATCACAAACTTGGAAAAGCTCTGGACGAAGACCGCTGTTGATCCAAACCCTCAGTGATTTGATAATGACCCTCTCTTATATACTTAGTGAAAATTGTAAGTAAACAATATGTATCAGAGTTTCACTATCGCTGATAAGTACTAAGATCTTCCAGTACCGCTGATAGGAACTCTCGCTCTTTTAAGTTAAACATTCAGCGAAACTGTTCACCATAAATGCTCTGAGTCTGTTCAGTCATTATGGTGATCGCTGATAAGTTAGTTGTTTACTTATGATCCCTGAAGACAAATTTCACGTTAACAAAGGTTCTACGCTGAAGTCGAAGATCAAGCTCAAGAACCAGCGACAAGTCTCCTAATGAACTGATGCGGATCAACGAAGACTCAGATTTGTCCACTCAACGTGAAGTATCAAGTACAAGACTTCAGCTATCGCTGAACTCTATCATTCGCTGATATGAAATGATAGATCGCTGAATCAACGAAAGCTGATCATGAAGTCCTCCGTACAAAATACTTTTGTCTTATCCACCCTTGCACGACTCCGTACGAAATGTCAGAAAAGAACCTCCGAATATCTGAAATCGTACAACCACTCTGATACTACACTATTCATCCATACGGCTACTAAGGTTGTCAACCAAGGTCAATGACATGCAACCAACCAGCTGATGACACGTGTAAAGCATATACTGACTTGCATTAAATGCATGCAGTATATAAAGAGATGAACTCACTTCATTTGAAGTAACTTGCTAACTCTGGACAAGTTCAATCTCTTATCTCAAGATAGGTTATTATTAGTAATTTCCTTATCTCTCTTAGTGCAAGAAACCTTAGTGTTCCAACTTGTTTAGATTTAGGTTTATCCTTAATCTTGTCTCCGCAACAAGCTGTAAATTGTTAATGATTTATCAATAAACAATTTAGAAAAGTAAAATTTGTGTGTTTGTATTCAACCCCCCCCCCCCCCCTTCTACAAACTTGTATAGGCCTTCGGGACCAACAAGTGGTATCAGAGCAGATTTGTTTAATCTCATAAACAAGATCTAATCTAAGATATTTCTCTTCCTTGCTATTATCTGAAAATGACCACCAACACAAACACACATTATATAGACAATGGTTCTCTTGCAAAACCCCCTAGATTTTCCAGAGACAACTTCAACTTGTGGAAAAATAGGATGGCACTCTTCTTAGAAGGTGTAGACCCCACTATGACTTGCTATCTTGAAAACGGCCCACACATCCCTGTAACAATTGATCCTTTAGTTCCAGCCACTGCAAATAGACCTGCTATTCCAGAAAGGCTGATTCCTAAGGAAATACACATGTGGACCGACGAAGATAAGAAGAAAGTGGCTATAGATACAAAAGCCAGATCCATACTATCCATGGCCCTTCCTGACGAAGTCTACCATTCCGTCATGAACCTGAAATCATCAAAAGCCATGTGGGACACAATATGTGTTCAGTATGAAGGAACGTCTGAAGTCCAGGACTCAAGAAAGATCAACCTGGTAAGACAATACGAAAGCTTCATTTCTGGTAAGAATGAAACTCTCTCTGAAGTTCACCAACGTTTTAATTGCTTAATTATAGATCTAAAAACTGTTGGTAAGGAATATTCTAACTTTGAAGTGCTGACAAAGTTTCTAGAATGTTTACCTGAAAGCTGGGACAATTATTCTATGTGTCTCAAGTTGTCAAAGGATCTAAAATCAATGACCCTTGCTACCTTATATGGTACATTGCTGAATCATGAGCAATCTAGCCATCTTAAGAAGAATCTTGTAAAAGATTCCAAAAGCACCCCTGTTGCTTTAATCTCAGAGGAACCTTCTACTCAGCGACCTTCGGTCACTATCACTGAGTTAGAAAGTAACTCTGAAAGGTCATCAGACTCTGATTCTTCAGATGATGATGAATCCTTGGCTCTCCTAACTAAAAGGTTCAGGAGATTCGCCAAGAAGAAAATGTTTAGAAAGAACAAACCTCTTTCCATAACTGACAAGCCTAAATCATCAGCTTTTGTTGATAAGGCTACTGCTACTTGTTTCAACTGCGAAAAGACAGGTCATTTCGCTAATGAGTGCAGGTCTAAGAAAGTTTTCTAGACCCTCAGCTTTCTCAAAGAAAAACTTTGTTCCAAGGAATAAAGATGACAAATACTCAAAGCTGAAGGAGAAGTATGCGAAGCTGAAAAGCTTTAAGAAGAAAGGCAAAGGCCTGATGGCTGACTATGATTGGGCAGCTTCTGATGAAGAAGCATCATCATCTGACTCTGAAGATGATGAAGCAAATCAATGTCTCATGGCCAAGATTGAAGAAGAGGAAGAAAGCTCAGACATTCCCTCCACTTCAACATCTGCCATTCAGGTATCACCTTCTTTCTTTACCAATATTGCAAATATTGATGAAGCTGATAGTCTCCGTAAGATCGATCTCTTGACTAGAAGTTTATACGAAGCCATGAACGGCAAAACAGTGGTTGAAAACCAAAATCTTGATCTCGCTGAAAAGCTTAAAAACTGCTACCTTCAAATAGAAAAGCTTTCTAAAATTGAAGAAGATTTTAAAGATCAAGTATATTTAAATCAGCTAGTCAAAATCGAACGAGCAGAAGCTATCGCTGCATTAGAGGCTGAAAAAGCTACTGTTGAAGGATGGTGTAATTCTTCAACAAAGATCACTGAGATAATCAAGGCTCAGATTCCTCTGAGTGATAAACGTGGTCTGGGTTATAAATATGATACTCCAAAACCAACCACTGAACGTTCAATGCTTAAATTTGGAACGTTCGTATCCTTAGTCGCTGACACTTCATCATCTCAGTGCTCCTCGTCCTTTACACCAATCCCTGAGGAAACTCCTACCTCCTCAAAAGGTAAAGAGAAAATGGTTTATTCAAAACCTACATCTGTCTCTAAAGACAAAGGTAAAGGAATTGTTATTTATCAAAATCCTCAGAAGGGTACCTTAGTACCAAAGCTGAATGCTTCTAAAGCCTCAGTGACCTACCCCTCTGGATCTAGAAAGCTGATCTCTGGATCTATTCAGCGATCTACTCCTAGACTCAGAGTGGATGTCCTTGGTAAGAAATCTGAAGAACTGAATGTTCGTCCCATTTCTAAAGCCAATAGTTTACTTGGTGCTGGCACTTCTAATTCGAAATTAAAAGCTCAGCATACAAGTGGTCCTAGAACTACTTTTAGTTATAGGAAATGTTATCACTGTGGACTTACCGATCATATTGCTAGTAAGTGCCCCACAGCCACCAAAGCTGAAAAGATAGCTAAGGTGAAGATTGCCCCCAAGGCAAAGAAGACCAACCCTGGTGCAAATCAGGTCAAGGTGAATTCTACCACTGAGGTTAAGAAATTAACCAAAGTGAAGAAAGACAAAGCTGAATCTTCAAATGCTGCGAAGACTGCTGAACCTTCCATTCCAACTACTTCCACTGACAAACGTGTATACATGGTTAAGTGGGTACCCAAGAAAAACTAATCTTCCTTTGTATTACAGGTTAAGAAGGGTATCTGGTATCTCGATAGCGGATGCTCTAGACACATGACTGGAAAGAAAAATCTGCTCGCTGAATACAAGGAAGAGAAGGGTCCCTCTGTGACTTTCGGTGGAAATGGAAAAGGACACACCCGAGGGTATGGTGTACTTTCAAATGGTACAACCTCCTTCAGAAGAGTCGCATATGTTGAAGGACTGAAACACAATCTTCTGAGCATCAGTCAGCTCTGCGACATGGATAACAAAGTGATTTTCACTAAGGAATCCTGCTTTGTCACTGACAAAAAGGAGAAGATAGCTCTCAGCGGTTATTGTTTGGAAAATGTTTATGTAATAAACATGGACTCAACAACCACTGAGAACTCATGTTTCTTCTCAAAGGCATCTTCTGATGTTAACTGGCTATGGAACAAGAGGCTCTCGCATCTAAATTTCAAGACACTGAATACTCTTTCCTCCAAAGAGTTAGTCACTGGTCTACCTCAGCATTCATACGCCAAAGAGTCTTTATGTTCAGCGTGTGAAAAAGGGAAGCAGACCAAGGCAAGCTTCAAGTCAAAGCAAGTCTCCTCAGTTTCATCTCCTCTACAACTACTCCATATGGATTTGTTTGGCCCTGTTAACAAACAATCCATCGCTGGAAAGAAATATACGCTGGTCATAGTTGATGAATTCTCTCGTTACACATGGGTAATGTTTCTCCGTTCTAAGAGTGACACCCCTGAAGAACTCATCACCTTTGTTCGGAAGATGGAAACTCTGAACAATATGATTGTTCGCTCAATAAGGAGTGATCATGGAACTGAATTCAAAAACAGTTCTCTTGATTCCTTCCTTGAGAGTAAGGGTATTTCTCACAACTTTTCGTCAGTAAGAACACCGCAACAAAATGGAGTCGCTGAAAGAAGAAATAGAACAATTATTGAAGCTGCACGTTCAATGCTCAGCGATTCTCACTTGCCTACTCAGTTTTGGGCAGAAGCTGTCAACACTGCTTGTTTTACGCAAAACAGGTCGCTGATAGTTAAAAGATTCAAAAAGACAGCCTATGAACTCTTTCATGGGAGAAAGCCTTCAATCAGCTTTCTTCACATCTTTGGATGTCAGTGTTTCATACTGAACAACAGAGATGCCCTTGGAAAGTTTGATCCTAAGGCTGATGATGGAATCTTTCTTGGATACTCCTCAGTCTCCAAAGCCTTCAGTCTTCAACCGTAGAAGACAAACTGTAGAAGAAACTATTCACGTCACGTTTGACGAATCCCGTTCAGCGAACTCTAAACCGTCCGCTGATACTGAAGAACTGAATCAATGGATGTTTTCTCATCTTGGTGATTCAGAAGAAGTTCCCACTCCTCATGCTCACACCGTAGAAAATGATGGTCCTACTATCATTCCAGATATGCAGAATAGTGAAGCTGAAACATCTTGGGTCTCAGTTGTTCCTATAAACACTATACCTGCAGTTGATCCAAATGTCTCAGAAATTCCATCTATTTCTCAGCAATCAGTGAATGAAGTGACAAATGCAAACATTCCTCTCTTAGCTGATAATCCAGAAGTAGCTGAAGCCTCATCTTCAGTTTCTCCAGTTCAGACTGAGTCAGCGACGTATGCTCCGGCTCAGCGATGGACTGTAAATCACCCAATCGATCAAATTCTTGGTGATCCAAACGCTGGTATTCAGACTCGTAGAAGTGCAGGTAATATTTGTTTATTTGTTAACTTTATTTCTCTAACTGAACCAAAGAAAATAGACGATGCCCTCAGAGATCCAAACTGGGTCAGCGCTATGCAAGAAGAACTGACTGAATTCGAAAGAAACAAAGTTTGGAAACTCGTTCGTAGACCAACTGACAAAACGGTGATAGGCACTAAATGGGTCTATCGAAACAAGTTGGACGAACATGGTACTGTAACTCGCAACAAAGCTCGTATTGTTGCTCAGGGATACAGACAAGAGGAAGGCATAGATTATGACGAAACATTTGCTCCAGTAGCAAGACTTGAATCTATTCGTCTTTTCTTAGCATATGTTGTACACAAAAACTTCACTGTACATCAGATGGATGTTAAGTCAGCGTTTCTGAATGGAAAGATGAATGAAGAAGTTTATGTGGAACAACCTCCAGGATTCTCAGATCCTAAGCGTCCAGGTTATGTTTATAAACTGGACAAGGCACTTTATGGCTTAAAGCAAGCTCCTCGTGCATGGTATGATACTCTCTCTACTTATCTCCATATTGAACAATTTGAGAGAGGTAAGATTGACAAAACTCTATTTTTTTAGAAAAGTGAAAGGTCATATCATTTTAGTTCAAATATATGTTGATGACATTATATTTGGTTCTACTAACCCTGAGCTTTGTACTCGTTTCGCTGATAGAATGAAAGATGAGTATAAAATGAGCATGATGGGTGAACTAACATATTTCCTTGGTCTTCAGATTAAGCAAACTGAAAAAGGAACTTTCATTAATCAGGGAAAATATGTTAAAGATATGCTGAAGAAATTCGACTTAACTGAAAGTTCAGCTATGAAAACCCCTATGGCACCACCGCTGACACTTGATAAGGACACAAAGGGTGTTCCTGTCAATGTCACGCTGTACCGTGGGATGATCGGCTCACTATTGTATCTTACAGCTAGCCGACCCGATATTATGTTTGCAACATGCTTGTGTGCACGATATCAAGCTGAACCTAAGATATCTCATATGAAAGCTGTAAAGCGAATCTTTCGATATCTTAAGGGTACAGCGAATCTAGGCCTTTGGTATCCCAAAGACTCAGGAATCGATCTAACCGCCTATTCAGACAGTGATTTTGCAGGTTGCAAAATGGATAGGAAAAGCACCACAGGAGGATGTCAGCTCCTGGGTGGAAAGCTGGTAAGTTGGACAAGTAAGAAGCAAAACTCAGTGTCCACTTCCACAGCTGAAGCTGAATATGTAGCCGCTGGAAGCTGTTGTTTGTGGATGAGAAATCAGCTACTAGACTATGATCTTCAGCTCTCCAAAATTCCAATCTATTGCGACAGCACTAGTGCCATCGCTATAGCAAACAATCCAGTGCTACACTCAAAGACAAAACACATAGAAATCAGATATCATTTTATCAGAGATCATGTGATGAATGGTGATATAGAACTTCATTTTATCCCAACTGATTATCAGCTAGCTGATTTATTTACCAAACCTCTTGATGAGACAAGATTCAACTTTCTCATCAGCGAGCTTGGAATGCTGAACTTTGAAGGGTAAAATCTTCAGCGGTTCACATTAATCAGCGATAGGATAAAATCAACTCGTATAACCTATTCAATCATCTTCTCTCTGAATAAAATTGGTTAAACTGATATCCAGGTATGTTTTCTCTCTCTGACAAACGCATGAAAATGCAAGATTTCAAAACAAATGCATCGCTGAATATCTCTTCCTTAACAGCGATATTTTGAAAGTTCTTAAAACCTTCACTGATATTTTCTATTCAGTGCTTCATGTTTTTCAAAA
This sequence comes from Saussurea involucrata, assembly GCA_033807775.1. NCBI lineage: Eukaryota > Viridiplantae > Streptophyta > Magnoliopsida > Asterales > Asteraceae > Saussurea > Saussurea involucrata. Next base: position 152,812,409 of record CM066321.1, read on the forward strand.
GAGTCCCTGAGCTTTCAAAACCTCAGAGACATCCTAAAAGAATGTGAAAGGACAGTTGTGACGTCATTGCAACGGATAACACCAGGCACGATTTCTTTCTGACACACGTTTGCACGTTTCGTTCAAACTTCCAATCAAATGCAAACACGTGTCCGTGTCATGATGAAAACCTTTTCCCGCTCAAGGTTTTCTCTTTCTAAAACTCCCTATATAAACAAAATCTTGGTTTATATTTGTCTTTTACGCGATCAATCTTCCTCCGCAAGAAAAGAATTACTGTTGCATTTGTGCTCTCAAATCTTCAAAGAACTGTTCATCATCTTCTTCATCAAAACATCAAGGTTAATATGTTCATATTTTTTAAATGCAGATAACTTGTTTCTGATCTTATCATTGTTTTAAACAAGATCAAACAAAAGAACTTCTTAAAAATAAAATCATTTCTTTCATGGTTTTATGAACACAACCATTTCATGGTTGTTCTTCAAGTTTTAAATCTTAATCTTAAACTTGTTCTTCATTCGTATCCAGTTTTTTTTTGAAACTGGAATACAAGACTTTATGGGTTTTACATTTCGTTTCAAAAATCATGAAAAACCCTAATCTTCATTAAGACATTTATGTCTGAATGAAATGGACAAAATTCGAACCATCTTAATGGAAATTCTTTCCATATCAAGACAATTCTTATTTGTTAACATCTTTGGTTGAACTGATAATACAGAGAAATGGCAACTTCAAAGATCAATGTTACCGCTGAGAACATCTCCGCTGACTCTGAGGAAGTGGAAATCCTCAAGGCTCCACAAGTCAAGTTTGAACTTGACAAACTGGATTGGACTAAGGTGAACAACCTCTCTGCGCTTCTCGAGTTTCCTCCTCGAAAGAAAGTCACACATCTGGATGATGCTGTGAATTTCCTGAAAAACTGCTACATTTCAACAGCCCTGACCATCACACCTCCTGCAAGTCAGCTACTACTATCCCAGTTCTGGTACTCTGCCAGACACACTCAGCTACCATCCACCAAAGATGCATCCAAAACCATCGATTGCATACTCAGCGATACTGAGTATGGCACAATTAAGATAACCCCCGCAATCATTCGAAAAGCCCTGAACTTTCCCAATGCTACCAAAGAAAAACCGTTTGTTCCATTCCCTGACCATAAGAAGCATGCTGACAGAGAAGAAATCATTACTTTCCTCGACGCAATGGGTTACATCTGGGAAACTGGAAGGGACAAGAAGCCCGAGAAGAAGCTGACGCTGATAAAGAAGTCCAAAATGCCCAGCGAGATGAATTTCATCTTCGCACACCTGATCAGCTGCATGACAGCGAAGACAGGCTCCTCTGATCAAGCGGCTCAACCTCAGCAGGCTATGGGATACGCACTGCTGAAAGGTCTACATATTGACTGGGCATCTATCATTTATGATGACCTAGTACAAAGAGTAGATTTTGCTGCTGACAGACCTGCATGGGTTCCCTACCCCCGTTTCATCAGCGCCATCTTCCAATATGGCCTGAAGGACAGCTATCCTCAAGAGGGTGACCTGAAACTTTCTCAGGTTGGCCCTAAGGTGCTCGATTTCAAACCTGTCGACAATGAGGTACGTCTCTCTACCCTTCTCTCTCTTCTTAACCCTAATTCTTCGACTTCTGTGGCTCCTTCAGCGACAATACCCATCGCTGATGCCCCGGCCACACAATCCTCTCCTTCTAAGAAAAGGAAACACTCTCATACCCCACTTGATTCCAAAAGGATCAAGAAAACCAAGGAGCAACCCCAGCAATCCCATGCTGAAGACTCCTCAGCTCATTCTGAAGAGCTGAAGGAAAGTTCCGTGGTACGCTCTGCCACACCCATTCAAGCCATCCCTCCAATCCAGACTTCAGCATCTCCAAACGCCGAGGTTAGAAACTTGGAACCTACCCAACCTCCCTCAGTCTCTCAAAAGACTGATGAAGTGATTGTCAGCGATTCCAACGCTGAACTCAGTACCCGAACCCCATTCTTATCCTTCGCTTCTCCCTCCACTCACTTGGACTCTCCTCCAAAGAACACTGGAGATGCCATCATTCCAGAAGCCACCGCTGACGCTTCTCAACGAATGATGAAGACAGGACCTGCAGAGATCACCATACCTCACCGTACTTTTGAGGAAGATATGGAACATTATTCAGGAACCCGCAATTTTGACGAGTTCGTAAACCCTCCTGCAGGTACACACAAAATCCTATAAACTGTGACTAAACCCCAAACTTCTGAGCTTTCCTCTGTTCACGAGTTTTTATCTGTTACAGGTCCTAATTTGGGAGACATCAACGAGTCTCTGAAGTCCGTGGAAACAAAGCAGACCGGTCTCACCACCACACTCTCCAACAACTCTACAGCCGTAACAAACGCTGGAGAGAATTTGACAAAGCTAACTACGGCGGTGGAGAAGAAAGCTTCCACAGATGACATTAAGGGCCTTGATAAGACGCTCAGCGATTTTGCCAAAGTACTCTCTGACATCTACACTGACTACACCAGCCTCAAAAACTCAGTTTCGACCGTGTCGAGCGAAGTTACAAAGCTGAAAACATCGGTTGAACATCTCGAGGGGGATATGTCAGCTGTCAAGACCGACTTGGGTTCTGTAAAAACCGACGTTGGTTCTATAAAGACGATGATCGAGACGCTGGTCAACAAGGAAAATACTCCTGCTCCTGCCCCTGCCCCTGTATTGGAAACTTTCACAGCGGCGGATCGTAAAGAGCTGAAGAAGATCACTCCTGCTATATCTGGCCTTGAAGACAGATTAGCAGCGATTGAAAGTTGTATTAAAATCTCTGGCCAAGAAGACAGAGAAAATACAAATGCTGAGTCTACCCATTCCTCCCCCAATCATGAGAAAGAGGGGGAGAAGAGCGCTGAACATCCCGAGGAGAAGAGCGCTGAACATACCGAGGAGAAGAGCGCAGAGGATCTTGAAAAGAGCGCTGAAGACCTTTCCCATGATGAATCTATCAGGGGAGAGAAGAATGAAGATCTTATCGCTGGACCTCAGGGAGATGAAAACCCTGAGGGAACCGAGAAGCTCGCCTCTGTATCTGAGGGGGGGCAACTCGAAGACGAAGGTGAAGAATCCGAAGCAGAAGATGATGAAGACATCGACATCCCTGATAATGAACCATCCTCCTCTCCAAGGAATGATGATGACGAAGATGACTATGACTTCTTTGTCGTCAAACCTGCCCCAAAGATCAAAGCTCGTAAGGGAATTTCAATAAATGAACCAACAGGGGAGCGGACAAAGACAAAGCCCTCAGCCTCTGGCGCTGAGAAAGGCAAAGGCAAAGGCGTCGCTGAAGATGAAAATCTGGCGATCTTGCTTGTAAAGCCGGTTTGTCAGGTACACTAATCATATCTCACTCCATCCCTCCTCTATAAGTTCTACTACCCTAGCCTACACCTGAACATATTTCTCTTTCTCTTTCTACCCAAGTTCTTCTACCCATGTTCTTATTTGTAAGATCGCTGTGTTTCAGCTAGTCCTCTCCCCTGTTTGAGGATGTCGCTGAAGGTTCTACTACTGCGACTTCACAAATAAAGCCAGCTGCTGCTGATGAAATAATCCCAGTCTTAGATTTGATCTCTGAGACTGATGAACTAGAAGAACAACCTCTCTCGCACAGAAACAGACCTTCCTCAGCTCCTCAAAAGCTGAGTGAAGAGGATCAAAAGAGAAGAGAGGAAATAATAAAGCGATTCGAGGATCAGCGAATCATTCTAAGGCGTGATCAACTTCCTTCAGTTCCTCCAAAGTTCAAAATCTCCAAAGCTGAATACCAGGAACACCTTAGAGCTGAACGCCTTATCGCTGAAAGGAAGGAAGCTGAAGAGAAAGACAGAGAATACGCCATCAAGCTTACTCAACGATCAATCAAAGACCCCAAGCTGAAAAGAGTTCCCATTGATGTTCAACGTCAACTCTAGGATGATGCTCAAGAAATCGTTAGAGAAAAGACAAAGGTCTCTGATACAACTTTGGAATGGGCTAAACAAATGCTGACCTATCGATCAAGACCATCCAAAATAATCAAAGCCAACATCAGAGGAAAAATGTACGCTGATGTTCCTTTTGTTGAAGTGGATGTCTACAGAGATGACAAAACCAAGCAAACCTTCTATGCTTCTTCATTAGAAAAGTTTGGTCTCTCTGAATGGTTAGAAACGAAATTAGCCATTCAGGGATCACGCTCAAAATTCAAAAGCCATGTTGAGATGATCTTAAACAAACAGATCGACTTGCTTTCATCTGCTATGGATATTCCTCCTACTCTTCCTCAACCGAAGAAAGCCTCTGCTAAGAAGAAGAAAGTTTCTGATTCAGGTCCAATCATTCGAAATGAAACAGGTATTGGTTTCTCTCATGCTGAAGTTCTTGGCCCTGATGCTGATCTTTCAATGCTTGACACCTCCCTACCACCTGGAGAAACCTTCATCCCTGGCACAGTGGTAAGTGATCCATATGGTATATTCTTCTTAGACTATGATGGAAATCCTCACTTTCAACGTGTCTCTGAGCTCCACATCGCTCCCATCGAACAACTCAGAGATCTCGTACACTGGTGTGAAGTCAGACGCGACATCAAAGCTAGACACCTGAAGCCCTTGATTTTTGAAGCTGCTCTGAAGTTAAAGAATCAAGGAGTAAATGTCCCTGACTGGATGATTTCGCTTAATGAGATCTTTAAGGAGTACAAGCCCTTGATGCTGAAATCTTTGTATCAGTTATCCTTCTGTACTTGTAAATTATTTCGCTTGTACTTGTAATCTTTCTGTTCTTCATTGTAACCTGATTCAATATTTTAAAGAAAGATTTCAGCGAACGTAATTTACTCCATCAGTACTGAAAATATCCCAGAAAACAGTAAAAGGGACAAATATTTTATGAGTTCTTTTTATCCTTATGTTTTCATTAAATAGCAATTTTCTTTGTTGCTATGTCATAATCAAATAGGGGGAGATTGTTGATCCAAACCCTCAGTGATTTGATAATGACCCTCTCTTATATACTTAGTGAAAATTGTAAGTAAACAATATGTATCAGAGTTTCACTATCGCTGATAAGTACTAAGATCTTCCAGTACCGCTGATAGGAACTCTCGCTCTTTTAACTTAAACATTCAGCGAAACTGTTCACCATAAATGCTCTGAGTCTGTTCAGTCATTATGGTGATCGCTGATAAGTTAGTTGTTTACTTATGATCCCTGAAGACAAGTTTCACGTTAACAAAGGTTCTACGCTGAAGTCGAAGATCAAGCTCAAGAACCAGCGACAAGTCTCCTAATGAACTGATGCGGATCAGCGAAGACTCAGATTTGTCCACTCAACGTGAAGTATCAAGTACAAGACTTCAGCTATCGCTGAACTCTATCATTCGCTGATATGAAATGATAGATCGCTGAATCAACGAAAGCTGATCATGAAGTCCTCCGTACAAAATACTTTTGTCTTATCCACCCTTGCACGACTCCGTACGAAATGTCAGAAAAGAACCTCCGAATATCTGAAATCGTACAACCACTCTGATACTACATTATTCATCCATACGGCTACTAAGGTTGTCAACCAAGGTCAATGACATGCAACCAACCAGCTGATGACACGTGTAAAGTATATACTGACTTGCATTAAATGCATGCAGTATATAAAGAGATGAACTCACTTCATTTGAAGTAACTTGCTAACTCTGGACAAGTTCAATCTCTTATCTCAAGATAGGTTATTATTAGTAATTTCCTTATCTCTCTTAGTGCAAGAAACCTTAGTGTTCCAACTTGTTTAGATTTAGGTTTATCCTTAATCTTGTCTCCGCAACAAGCTGTAAATTGTTAATGATTTATCAATAAACAATTTAGAAAAGTAAAATTTGTGTGTTTGTATTCAACCCCCCCTTCTACAAACTTGTATAGGCCTTCGGGACCAACAACCGCAAGTCCCAAACTCCCAGATTCACTTATGACTGGTCTCCACCGATCGTCGGCAGCAAAACTCTCAACGTCGGTGTTCTCGACACCGATCGTCCTTTACGCCGAGGTATGATCACTTTAGCCATCTCTCCAGATCTTCAATGGGGTGATTCTGAAATTCCAGGGTTTCAACACCCCGATATCCCCGAGGTCCTTCCTGCTGTTATGACCTCTTCCCCCCATCCCAGAGTAAAATCGGTCGGCGCGAAGAAGAGATCGGCCGCCGATGCCTCCGCCGCTGCTTCCAGGACCATGACACCGATTAACCCATCGGTGGCTTCCTCGGTCCACAAACCTTCTAAGCGGAGGCACTCTTCGTCCCCCCCCCCCCCCCCCCCGAAAAATCGTCTAAAAAGATCTCGGGGAACTGTCCGTAAGCCATCCCCTTCCAAATCATTTTTGTTCACCACCGACCATTTGGTTCTCCCTAAGGCATCCCTAAATTTACCTCCTCCAACTCGTTCTTTGAGTGAACACGCAGACTCTCCCACCGAAAGTCTAGACTCTCCCTCCGAAAGTATGGACCTTGCACTGCACGGCCTTTCACCCGGTCATTTCTTGATCGATGATGATGCACAACCCGTTCAGGGTTCCCCCATTAGATCCCCCCCATGACTTCTTTCCAGGTCTCTTTCACGACACTGGTTCTCCCCGAACCTCCCCGTCGGTCGGGGCGATCCTCATTGAGTCCTCTTCCCCCTCACCAACAAAGTCACCTTTGAACCAAACTTCTCCCCGAAGTTCTCTCCGGGTTCGAACTCCCCAAAGATCGCCTACGCCACATCAATCACCCTCCCCGGGTCAGGAATCACCCCGACGATCTCCCACTCCGCCACCGAGACCACTATTTCCCGATGAAATGTTATATCCCAGCAACATTCCCATTTCGGCGGAGGATCCCCATCGCATCCGCTACATAGTTCCTGGGGATGTCGGGGGTGAAACCACTGTTCAAGCGCCATCTTTCATTGAAGACTTACAAGAGAGTGCTCGACAATGTCGGCTTGTCGGCACCCAAATTGAATCTTTCAAACAGGCCACTCTTGCAATGATCGTCATGACGGGTTCCCGAATGTCCACTATCGAGTCTCGCCTGCCGCAGATCCTTTCAGATGCTATTACCGATGCTCTACGGCCCTTTACCACCGACATCTCCTCTTTGGTTTCCAAGGTGGATTCTTTGTCACAATCTCATAGGGATCTTGCCTTCTCCTTTGGTGCTTTCAAGGCAGCCTCCACCGTCAAGGATTCTGAACTTCAGAGGATGCTTCAAGAAGCTAAGTCTCATCAAGACTTCATCCAGGCCACTGCAACTCTCTTCGTGACATTCATGCCCAACTTCAAGAATTCGGCCATCTGGAGATGGATCTCGGTGACTTCACCATGGTTTCTGAAGAGGTACCGAAACAACTTTCTTTTCTTCATGAGAAATTTGACTACATTTTCAGACAGATGGGTATGAATATTCTGGCTGGTGCTGAGGGGGAGAAAAAGACAACCCAACCTAAGTTGCCATCTCTTAAACAGTCGGTCATCCCCAAGCCTCCATCTTCCACCGATGACATCCCTGATACCACCGAAACTCACGCTGAAACCACCGACATTGAGAGGGAGCAACTCTCTAAAGAAAAAGAGTTGGAGTTGGAAGACAAAGCAACAACTGAGGGGGAGCAACTTTCTGCGGCCGAAACAGACAAGGGAAAGAAAAGTCTTACTGCCGAACAATTGGCCGAACAAGAAAGAATAGAGAAAGAAAAGATGAAGTGTGGGACTCGTCCCACCGATGCAGACAAACTCAAACTTAAATCTCCTTCATCACATCTGCAGGAACCCAATCTCGGTCTGACTCCTCAAGAAAATGAGGAAGCCAGATTAGCCCAAAAAGCCCTTGATGATACCAAGGCCCTCTCTTTAAAAGTTGCAGAGGAAGAAGCCAAGAAAGCAAAGTCCACCGATGCCGTGTCGGCACAACAATCGGTGCTGAGTGAATTTGAACAAGAGAGAAATGAAGAAGTCAGTTGGTACAAGAAGAAGATGCACCACCGATCCGACAGAACCCCGATCTCAGGTGTCAATATCGCAATCTCCAGAGCCAACCCAAAAGACATCAGGCTTATCATTGATCGGGAAGATGGCTCCTTGAAAAGTGTGAAAGACTACCAACTCAAAACCTACGGTCTCCCCGAATAGTACGAGATCTCTCGACACTTGGCCAAATATCCAAACCCAAAGAAGGACATCTTTGTCAAATACATTGATGGTCTAATGGCAAAGATGAAGGAGATCAAAAAGAAGTATAGCATCGTGCTGACCACCGATGAAAGATCGAAATTGCAATCCTTGAAGGAAGAAGTGCGCCTTCCCAAAGTCCAGAATCCGCCCGACACTGTCTTCAAGGATATGGCAAAGGAAGGAAAGATACCGAATGTAAGTAACTTAAATCTTTCCCTTCCCACTTCAGCATCATATCCCACGACAACTCTGTGCCTGTCACCAATTCCAGGACTATATTTCAACGATGGTTTCGGCAAACGAGCCTTCTTCAGATTCTCTTAAATCCCCGTTGCCGACACCATGTTTCTTTAAGGCCTCCACAACTTGTTCCCTCACATCCCCGATGCTCAACCCTACTACCGAATCCTAATGGATGAGATTAAGCGCCGACAATCGTCAAAGAAGTAGGATTTCATTTTACCTATCGGTAGTTTTGATAATCTTTTGCTTCCTTTCCTTACCGATGTATGAGAATGACTTATGCAATTCAAGTGCTTCTCTTGTTTATATTTTGCTGTACATACCTTTTATTTCCTTGCTTTATATATACTGTATAGATATACTCAAAGAAACATAGTTCAAAAAAAACAAAAATAAAAAGAAAGGTCTATGTGAAAAGAACCCAAAAGAGTAAAGAGGGTCAAAATGCACTTATTTTCATCTGCTCTTTAATATTCTAAGGATAGAGATCAAATTCAAATAGGGGGAGATTGTTGGGTCATCACAGATTTGAAGTTGACTCAATTAAACCCACTTAGATACTTAGAATATTTTTGGATCCTTTTGTGTAACTTGTACTCTTATATCAATTGTTCGGTGAAGTCGAAGATCAACCGAAACCAAGTGCGAAGACTATCTCATTGCGGAAGTGAGAAAATCGGCAGCAACTTTTCTACAAGTTACATCACCACCGATATGCTTGTGCTATCGGTGGACACGCATCACCGAATTGACGAAATTCGGTGAGAAGCTCAAGAAGACTTCCACCGATATGTGTTCAGAAATAGGTGAGAGTTCAAGAAGACTTCCACCGCTATGTGTTCAGAAATCGGTGGGAGTTCAAGAAGATTGCACCGAAATATTATACACTTCGGTGAAACTTTGACTTTTCTAAAGAAGTGAGATTTCGAATTGGTGCAGTTTCCAATACAGGAGGTCGGTAGCCTTATTCTCTAAAGACAAAAGAGAAGATCATTTATTATGAGACAATATCCTATTATCAGATAAAAGTGGCTTTTTGTCATTTTATCTATTCTCAGATAAGGTCCTTTTCTGGTACGACTGTCCTCCTGGTTCCTTGGATAAGTTAAAAAGGAGATATCAGCTTTTCAGAAGTCAACCTCTACAATGAATGGAAGAGTGACAAGTGTCCCAAGCATTAAATGATGCATGGACTATAAATAGAGGTGAAGGCTCTCCATGCAAACCACGGCTTCTGAAGATAACTAAGTGCAAGCTCCTTTCTTACTGAAACTGCATCTTGTGTCTAAGTGTCCAATTTGTTCTAAGTGTTTTTCAGTTTACTTTGTGTTAGATTGTTAGAATAGTTTAACTGTTCTTTTCCGCAACAATCTTTTGTTTTCTATGTGTAATTCTTATTGAAAGATTTTCAATATATTGAATTAAAACTTGTGAATAATCTGAGTATTGTATTCAACCCCCCTTCTACAATACTTGTTGAGCCATTTTGGGACCAACACTCACATAATTAGTTTCTCTATGTAATTTATTGTTCCTAGTTTTTTAAAGGGCAATTACAGTATTTTATATTTATACTGTTTTCCTTTTTTTTATCTGGCGGTTTTCAAATAGTTACCATATTGGATTAGCGAGAGATATGGTAACAATATTCTCAATTCAAAACCTGTGATTTACTGGATGATTCATTATCTCCTATAATAGTGGGGTTTTTTTTAAGGTCAATATTCATCCGAATTTTTTAATAATGGATCAAATATTTGTTGTCAAACTCAACGATTTCATGCAACTTTATTGTTAATGTAATTGAGGATAAAATATTTTAAATCTTATTTTGATTATCATTTCCTAAAGTCATGCAATGTTATCGTTGTGGTGTATATGAAATATTTTTTTATTGATTTGTTCATTAAGTATTAAAGCTTTATATATCCGAGTAAGAATTATTCATGAACGACAATAATTGAATCCCAAAGACACTTATACCATGGATGGAACTAACAGCAAAATTGTTGTTGATGAAGTCGATGCGCAAGTTCGTAATGATTGCTTGCACGTTAACAATGTTGACGAAACAGTTACGGAACATGTTGTCGATGATTACGTACTATCGCTATGTTATGTTCATGATCTGAGCAAGAATTCATCATTGATCTTTGATTCTTTGTTATGTAACGAAAACAACGGTGACGGCGTCTTCGAGGAAACTGAAGAAGAACTGCAGATAATGGGGGTTGACGAATCGGTTGATGATGACGTAGAACCAGGTACATTATTTAATAACTACTATATAGAGTTTCATTGTTGTTTGGTACATAAATTATCATAAACTATGTTGGTACATAAATCGCATGTCAACAAATGATTTCAGTCCTATATCCTTAAGAGCATCCTTTTGTGCGGTGTTTAAGCCACTTATAGTTTCGTACAGTGTTTTGGGTGAAGTTCGTGTTTTCAGGTTTCCAAACTTATGTATCCTTCTTCTTGAACCTGATGAACCAGTCCTGTAAGCCTTCTGGTGGGTGTCCGATTTTTTGTTTTCTGTCTTGGCAACTGCTGCATCACCGTGGGCTCCTGGTTGTTATCATAAAAATTTATATACCAACAAAATAATACTAACATAAATTGTAGTTAATATTTAAAACCATAATTTTGTCAGATGTATGTACCTTGCAGTTTCACTTTAGAATTAGGTTTTATTGAATCATCTTCTGCAGGTGAAGAAGTGGTGTCCAATTTTTTGTTTTCTGTCTTGGCAACTGCTGCATCACCGTGGGCATAGAATAACAGAAGCATTTTCTACAGGTAAATGAAAAACAGCAATAGTTTATACCCATCATATTAAGTTAATTACGATATAACATGAATGCATTGGTAAAATGTTAATGTCATACCATGATTAGAAGAATCGGATGATGTTTCGCTCTTAAGTTTTTTGGGTTTCTTCTCATCGCTCAGCGGTGATTTACCTTGATACATAACCACTAAAAATAAATAATGACTCACTCCTTAAACGACGGTGTAATAAAATATATGCAAACTACAAACCTCTATTCTTTTCAGAAACAAATTCTGAACGATTAAAATCCGATACACACAAAGGGTTAACATATAAATTGAATCAAACATACTTAAAAATTTGATTCAAACTTCAAATGTATACCTCTATCATCAGTATGCTGATTTATGTTATCAGCCATTGAAAGCTCCTTCATCAGGACTTCCACCCCTGTAGCAAATAAAAGTTAATGAATATCCAATACAAAAGCATGTTAGAGAATCAAATCATGCATACTTATGTAACAGTATGATTGCCACAATCATATGAATCATGAATTTGACGATTCATTGTAGTACTTGAATCATGATTACCAAAAAACTATGATTCTCACAACCATGATTAATCATGATTCTAACACTCATGATTAATATGAGTCATTGTGTTGACGATTCAGTATACTACTTTAAAAATGATTAACAAAAAAATATGATTCTCACAATAATGATCACCTTCACATAGGTAACTTTGGATTCGTGGTGAGTGAATACAAATTTTAATATTAAAGTATAAATTCTGTTTTGTGGTCTTATTGCAGCTTTTCAATTGGATGCAAAGTAAATTCAATGGTGGACAAGGATCTAAGAACTCGAATGCCACCTCTGCTGCTCGTAAGTAACCTTTCTGTTTCTGTCCACTTTGGCTGATTTTTGTTGTGTTTGAACTGTGTTGGTTAAATCAAGTTATGATCTTTTATTGGTTTATTTGAATTGTAGTTATTGGAAGAAAAAACAACATATTTTGGGCACAAATTCTTGAAACTAGTATATTGCACATGCTTTTAACATAAGAAATTGCATGCATATGCTGATTGCTGGGGTTGGTCCCTGTTATAAGAAGGAAATACTTAAAACCATGTTGTTAATAAGTTTATGGTTATCGGCATTCCGCAAATGATATTCGAAAATTTTAATAAAAGACTTATGTTTTGAGCTTGTATGCAATTTGATTAGTGATTTGAGCTTTCAATAATACAGAGACTGAAATCGATCCAATGAATCGGAGGATTATAGATCTTGAAAATCCATAAAAGAGTCGGAAAATGGAACCTTTATATGTTTTCATTCATATTGAAATCAGAATCATGTTTTTAGTTATGTGTTGTGTAGATCACACCAGTCAAGAACCCCGGAAAGAAGAATTTAGTGATTGGCCTCATGGGTTGCTGATGATATGAACTTTTGGCAACAACAATCTACCAAGTGAAAATGAAGAAATTCAAGAAACCCGAGAGGAAGAACCATCGTCTCCAGATCTTTCAGAATTCTCACCTGAGGAGATTGGGAAACTACAGAAAGAGCTAACAAAGCTCCTGTCCAAGAAACCGGCTGCTAACAAACAAGAGAACGTTGCTGATCTCCCATTGGATAGATTCCTAAATTGCCCATCGAGCTTAGAGGTTGATCGTAGGCTTTTTATCACAGTTAATAGCGATAACAATGATAAAGAGGAAGATATTGATCGCACAATTAGAGTTATTCTTGGTAGGTGCAAGGATATTTGCATGTATAACAGTAAGAGAACAATCGGGAAGAAATCAATTTCTTTCCTTTTCAAGAAGATTTTCGTATGCAGCAGCGGATTTCCATCAATTCCTAGTGTGCGTGATCCGCTTCAGAATCAAGAATGGAGAAGGTAATCTTGTTTTCTTTTTTGGTTTATTTTGTTTTTCTTGTTTTTTATTTTTATTCTGATTATCTTCTGATTATTCAGCTCTTGAGGGCTATGCTTAAGAACAAGATCAACCCTTCAAACTCTTCTCAAACGTCAACAAAGAGGAAGTTGATCGAGGCAAGACGACCACCCAAGAAAGGGGAAGTTACAGAGGAGGAAAATGAAAAGGATGTGTCGAAATGGGTCAAAACTGATTCCGAATGTAAGTGTTTTTTTGTTCAGAAAGTAGACTCGTTAAACTTGGGACACTTTCTATTCCACATATTCTCACATGATATTAGAGTCAAGGTTTACCACTCTAGAGACTTGACACTTAATCTGTACTCATCTAGCCCCTCTAAAAACTCGTGAATATACGCAATCATGATTCCTAAAACCATGATTAAGAAAATCATGAATTATGAATCCATATATATGAATTAACAATTCATATCATCATTAGTTATGCCAGGTTAACAGTTATCAAGCTTTTTTTAGGTACATGATTACAAAATTAGTTGTTTCGTGACTATATCTTAATTAATATTCACGAAGCTCATGATTCTGTATCAGGCATAAATCATGATTATTAACAAGTGCAAGAATCCTTACTCAGCATTACATAGTGCTAGCTAACATGTATTAACAAATATTGATCACCTTCACATAACAAAAAAATATGATTCTCACAATCATGATCACCTTCACATACCTAAGTTTGTATTCGTGGCGAGTGAATACAAATTTTAAGATTAAAGTATTATAATCATGATTAACTCAAACATGATTGTGGCATATACGCATTCATGATTCCCAAAACCACGATTAAGAAAATCATGAATTATGTATCCATATATATGAATTAAGCAATAGTTATATGACGTTGGAACCCAAAATATTGTAACCCAGAATAAAACCCCCTTTTAACATACAATTTTAGTATAGAACCATCTTTTTATTTACCTGTTTTATTATAAACATACAAGAAACGTCCATATCAGTTACTGTAACCCAGATAAAAACCCCTTTTTAACTATAACAACATAAGATGTGAAGAACAATAATTTTTTTCCCTAATCTTTAAAAACATAACAAACAGTTACCTGTAGAATTAATACCTTCATTAGATGATGTATCCGTTATTGTAACAGGCAACGATTCCATTTTCTGTGGTTCATCTTCTCCGCCTAAATCAATAACTAAATCATCGGCCTCACATGGTGGTTGCTCAGAATGAACCTCTTCGACTGAATCATCAAAATCATGATAATCGGGTTTGCCGCAATGTTTTTTAAGCGGGAGAATGAATATTTTACCATGATTCTCTCGCTTTTTCGTCCCCCTGATCAGTGATATGAAATCGAGAACAAAACCCTAATTAGAAATCATATACAGAGACAAATTGTGCAACAATGAGAAATACTTTTGAGTTTATAAAACATACCTCTGAATCGATGCGCCATTTCAATTGTTTAGACCATCTCCAACCATACTGCATAACATCAAATTTGCAGTATGGCTTCCCCCAACCATACACCATAACACCAAAAATTTGCAGTATGGCTTTTTTCCTTTTTCAAAACACACCAAATTTGGTGTGTCACTATTGACACTGCAAAATTTTAAGGGCCCACCAATATCAATTTATTTCATTTATTTTTATGTTTTAAATAATATAATTATTTTTTATGATATTAGTTTTAATAAATATTAATCTAAGTTAACATTTTATATGTTTTTGTTAATTCGTTTTTTTTATTTAAAATTAATTTATAAATAAAAGATACCATTAAAGAAATTTGACAAAATATAATTTCATAAAAGAAATTAAAATTACATAATACTTGAAATTAAAATTACTTAATACTTGAAATTAAATAACATAAACTAATACATAAATTAAAATACAACACAAAGGACATACACTAATACATATTAAACAACACAAATTAATACGTAAATTAAAAATTCCAATTGTTTTGTCCACTCGTATACAGGTGAAAGTTTTCATCAGCGTTTTGAGATCCTCCGGCTTGCTCTTCAACTCCTCTAGATCCTTGATACTCGGATGCACGATATTGAGATCCTTGATATGGAGTTCCTTGTCCATCTTCATTAGTATAATTAATTGTGTTATTTGAATTAATGTATTTTTTTCCTAGTAATGTAAAATTTATAATTAAAAAATCATCGTTTTATTTTGACCGAGATCTAATTACATTAATTACTTATTTACTATGATAATTACTTATAAATTAGGGAAATTAATTAAAATGCCACAAGTTTGACTAACTGTTACCGAAATGCCATAAATTTTTTCCATTTTGCAAAAATGCCATAAATACCCGCGATGGGAGCCCGCGATCGCGGGCAGTGGCATTTTTGTAATTTTTTTAGCCCGCGATCGCGATAGTACCCGCGGTGCATACGATTTCTACTTTTTGGTTGAGTTTTGATTTTATATTTACACTTTCACCCCCTATACTTATTTACTAAATTTACTTTATACCTTTTACTTTCATAATTTAATTTTACATTTAACACATATAATCGTTTATTAACTAAAATACGTTAAAAAAATACGTTTTAATTTTAACAAGTTACACCATTATAATCGTCTCTTCGATACGTTCGAAATGAGCTCAATCTTGAATTTTTTTTGGATTTATATATTTTAATATATATCATATAAACTACATAAAAATTATTTTTAACGTATTTTTAATTCATATCCTTATTGTTAATTATTTAATTTATGGTACTCTTATAGTTAAAATACGTTTTATTTATTTTATTATCGATGGTCCAAGTGTAAGTATTAAAAATTGGCGGAGCCTTTGAGATGGACAGACATCGATCTTTTTGTGCATACTCTGTAACTGCAAATACTTCAGTTCCAAACACACATGAATCATCGTTCGCCAAATACCCATTTTCACAATTCTTAAATGAGTCCAGTGATACCAATTTGTCAAAATCCCATTTCATATTCTTCTCGTGAAACCTTCTCCTATTGCCATTCACGATATCTATAAACAAATTCAAATAATAATAATTAAAAACGATTTAATGAATTAGTTAATATATGATTACTATGTTAATGCGATAGGAGTGTAAAACAAAATTGAAAATACGTTAAAAATAAATTTTTATGTAGTTTATATGATATATATTAAATCCAAAAAAAATCAATGTTGGGCTCATTTCGAACGTATCGAAGAGACGATTATAATAGTGTAACTTGTTAAAAGTAAAACATATTTTTTTAACGTATTTTCGTTAATAAACGATTATATGTGTTAAATGTAAAATTTAAATTATGAAAGTAAAAGATATAAAGTAAATTTAGTAAATAAGTACAGGGGTTAAAAGTGTAAATATCAAATCCAAATCACAATTTCGAATTAAATTTTACACTTTCAACCCCTATACTTATTTACTAAATTTACTTTATACCTTTTACTTTCATAATTTAAATTTTACATTTAACACATATAATCGTTTATTAACGAAAATACGTTAAAAAAATATGTTTTACATTTACCATCGATAATAAAATAAATAAAACGTATTTTAACTATAAGAGTACCATAAATTAAATAATTAACAATAAGGGTATGAATTGAAAATACGTTAAAAATAATTTTTATGTAGTTTATATGATATATATTAAAAGGAAATTAATTAAAATACCCTAAGTTTGACCATCTTTTACTGAAATACCCAAAATCTCTCCCATTTTGCAAAAATGCCCTAAAAATCCGCGATGGAGCCCGCGATCGCGGGCTCCAGGCCACGTGTCACCAATGTTTACCCACTTTGCCCGCGTTGGTCCCTCAAGAATGCCCGCGGTCCAGCTTTCCCCCCTCAAGAATGCCCGCGTGTGCAGTTTTGGTCCCTGCCCGCGTTTGACTCATTGACCCCCGCGATCGCGGGCTACACGTGTCACCAAAGTTTGCCCACTTTGCCCGCGTTGGTCCCTCAAGAATACCCGCGGTACAGCTTTCCTCCCTCAAGAATGCCCGCGTGTGCATTTTTGGTCCCTGCCCGCGATTGACTTTCTTTGACCTCCCGCGATCGCGGGCTCCTGTGCCACGTGTCGGCACAGGGTTAACCCTAAAATCGCTTTGACGAACCCTAAACCCTAATTGTTTCTTCGGCCGCACTATATAAGGGGGGGGGGACCAAGACACGACCACTCTCAATTTTTTTAATCACTCTCTCAATTTTTAATCAAACTCTCTCAATTTTCTTCCACTCTCTCAATTTTGTCGTGTGGAATACGCGTTCGGGTTTTGTGAAGATGTCTCGTATTACCTCTTTGGTATGTTTTCCTTATGTTATTTGTTATTTTTTGTATTTTATTTTAAGTTAAGATATATGATTTGTAGGTTGTTATAGTGTTTATAACTTATGTTTAAATATGTTCTATGTTTAACATGATATGTATGGTTTTATGTTTGAATGTGATATTTGTATGTTATAATGTGTATGTTGTTATAGTGTGTTTTTTCATATAAAAATTGTTAAGAGTGTTTTTTTATAAAAAAATTGTTAAGAGTGTGTTTTTATAAAAAAAATTGTTAACAATGTGTTTTTTTTTTATAAAAACACACCCTTAACAATTTTTTTATAAAAACACACCCTTAACAATTTTTTATAAAAACAGTTTTTTTATAAAAAATGTTTAATAGTGTGTTTTTATAAAAAATTGTTATAGTTTTATGGTTTTTATAATGTGTTTTTTTATAAAAAAATGTTTGATTTTTTTTTATAAAAACAGTTTTTATAAAAAAAATGTTAAAAATGTGTTTTTTTTATAAAAAATTGTTAAGAGTGTGTTTTTATAAAAAAATTGTTATAGTTTTATGGTTTTATGTTTGAATGTGATATTTGTATGTTATAATGTGTATGTTGTTATAGTGTGTTTTTTCATATAAAAATTGTTAAGAGTGTTTTTTTATAAAAAAAATTGATAAAAAAAATTGTTAACAATGTTTTTTTTTATAAAAACACACTCTTAACAATTTTTTTATAAAAACACACTCTTAACAATTTTTATAAAAAATTGTTAAGGGTGTGTTTTTATAAAAAAAACACATTTTTAACAATTTTTATATGAAAAAACACACTATAACAACATACACATTATAACATACAAATATCACATTCAAACATAAAACCATAAAACTATAACAATTTTTTTATAAAAACACACTCTTAACAATTTTTTATAAAAAAACACATTTTTAACAATTTTTTATAAAAACACACTCTTAACAATTTTTTATAAAAAAACACATTTTATAAAAAAATTGTTAAATATGTGTTTTTTATAAAAAAATGTTAAGAATGACAACTTAGGTCCCTACAGTTTTAAGAATGACAACTTAGGTCCCTAAACTTTTAAGAATGCCAATTAGGTCCTAAACTTTTAAGAATGACAACTAGGGTCCCTAAACCGCACTTTATCTCTATATAACAATATGATACGTTGAAATAAAATAAACCGCACTTTATCTATATATAACACTATTATACGTTGAAATAAAATAAACCGCACTTTATCTATATATAACACTATTATACGTTGAAATAAAATAAACCGCACTTTATCTATGTATAACACTATTATACGTTGAAATAAAATACAACCGCACTTTATTTTTATATAACACTATTATACGTTGAAATAAAATACAACCGCACTTTATCTATGTATAACACTATTATACGTTGAAATAAAATACAACCGCACTTTATCTATGTATAACACTATTATACGTTGAAATAAAATACAACCGCACTTTATCTATATATAACACTATTATACGTTGAAATAAAATACAACCGCACTTTATCTATGTATAACACTATTATACGTTGAAATAAAATACAACCGCACTTTATCTTTATATAACACTATTATACGTTGAAATAAAATACAACCGCACTTTATCTATATATAACACTATTATACGTTGAAATAAAATACAACCGCACTTTATCTATGTATAACACTATTATACGTTGAAATAAAATACAACCGCACTTTATCTATATATAACACTATTATACGTTGAAATAAAATACCACCACACTTTATCTATATATAACACTATTATACGTTGAAATAAAATACAACCGCACTTTATCTATATATAACAATATGATACGTTGAAATAAAATAAACCGCACTTTATCTATATATAACACTATTATACGTTGAAATAAAATAAACCGCAACATCTATATAAAATAAAATAAACTGCAGCATCTATATATAACACTAACTATAACATCTGTGAATGACTATGTAGAAGGATTTCTTTAACATCGACTTGACGGTAAGGTGCAAAGTTTCACACATCGAGGAATTAGGAGCGCTGTTTAGGGGATTAGGTGATCGCGCAGATACCCTTGAGACCATCTATAGAGGGACACCGTTCGGGCCATGGATGGATGTGTCTTACTCTGGTGGCGACCCTACGCTAGTACACATGTTTCTACAGTTGGAGGTCGAGGACGCCAACGCTGAGCCGGAGGAGATGCATTTTGATTTCTTCGGCTCTCAATTGCATTTTGGGCGTCGGGAGTTCTGTCTAATTACAGGACTACGTTTTGGAGAGGCTCCCCCCTTCCTCCCTTAGAAGACTGCTCCTTCGTTCCTAGGGTTTTCGGCATTTCAGCATATCGTTTGAAGCTGAAGGCAGCCCGGGAAAAGATGAAAGAGGGCCTTAGTGCCCTAACCGACGACGATGCTGTCCGTGTATGCTTGGTGGTGATCGTGGATATGGGCTTCCTGGGCCGTGAGTATAGCCAGCATGCTTCATCGACGGTCCTTAGGGCCGTCGAGGACCTTGAGCTGTTTAACAGCTACCCGTGGGGTAGCCATATCTGGACACATTGCTACTCTAATCTGCACCGAGCCATAAGCAGACGCGCCGATCGACATGCAAAGATGAATCTTTGTGGTTTTACATACGCCTTCAAGGTTAGCGCTGGAGGAAGTCTACAGACAGTTTAGCGCTGTCAATGTTAGTGTTTAACTTAATTTGTTGGCCACGTTTATTTAGTTTGTATATTAATATTACGTTCTAAATTTGTTTTAGCTGTCGAGTACGACACCGATCCCCGCTCCGTTCGGACAGGGGGCACAAGCGACGTTTGCCACCACATCACATCCGTCATTCCCTGAAAATGTAAGTGACATTGAGTAACCATTATAGTTATATGTTTGTTCCTAAGTTTGTAACTCTTATAATGATCAATGTCACGCAGGCCGGGATGTCGGGGGCCGGGATGTCCCAAACGCCGTTCGCCACCACATCCTATTCTACTATCCCGGAGAGTGTAAGTGACACTGAGTAAACATTATAGTTATATGTTTGTTCCTAATTTTGTAACTATTTTAATGATCAATGTCACGCAGGCCGGGATGTCGGGGGCATACACCTCGCAGATGCCGCCGCCGTTCGCCACCACATCATATTCGACTATCCCGGAGAGTGTTAGTGACACTGAGTAACCATTATAGTTATATATCGATAATCCTAATTTTGTAACTATTTTAATGATCAATGTCACGCAGGCCGGGATGTCGGGGGCACAGCACATGTCGTCGTTCGCCACCACAGCAATCACAAACATCTTTGGCGGTTCGGCCGATGACTATTACAGGCCGGAAATGCATACTGTAAGTTATTTTGGTAGTTTTGGTTTAATTGTGAACATTTCCTAAATTGTACTTAAAACATTGAGTAACGTAATTTTCAGACGGGGTCTCCTATTATCCAGGATCACTTCTCGGAGCACTTCTCGGAGCCTGACGATGACTCGATGGATGTTGTAGATCCACCACCACAGGTGACCTCGCTCCCTCAAAAGCGGTCGCGATCAATTTCACAATGGTTTCGTCACCCGTTTGGCCAACAAGGATCTACGACACCACCGGCCGCTAAAAACAAGCAAAGAAAACGGGGGGAAAGAAGGGAGGAAAGAAAAAGGGAAAGGTCCCTTCACCGGAGCCTCAACCGGCATCGGAAATATTGAGGATGTGTCGGACTGGTCACCTCTCCCCCATGATATTCGTCCCTTACTTGAGCCTGGAAATCACCCCCCGCTTTTTCCAAGTATTGCTGTCGGATGACCCTTTGGAGTCTGAGTTACATGATGTGGTTAGTATGAAGTTTAACTATAGTCATATAATCAAATATGTTTATATTACATGTCTAACCATCTATTTTTTATGTATAGCACATCGATTGTTGGGTCTCGCTGTTGCAAAGACATCGTGGAACAGACACCAGGTGGACCATAATGTATAGTATTTTCTTTGCCTACCTGGTGCTCCCCCATCAAGGTCCCGCCTCCGTGGCCAACTCATGCAACGGCGTGGAAGGGGTTTCTTGGGCTCTCCTCGATGTGGTATGTAAATCGTTTTACTCTTATTTTATTTAAGTTGTTTTGTTGCTAACTAAGTTGTCTAATATTGTAATATTTCAGGTGTACATCCCAATATGCATTCATCCCAAACATTGGCTGCTTGGAGTGTTTGAGCTTGACGCTATGACCATGACCATATATGACAGCGATAGTGCCAATCTCTTCAGAGACCAATTGGAAGACCAGATGAGAAGGTTTAAAGATGTGCTACTTGACTTCTTTTGTCGGGTCAAGGACACGAGGCGTCACGATAGGTCAGAGCTCTTTCGCCATAAGTTCGCCAAGAATACACCCCAGCAGGCCGGGATGAATGCAGATTGCGGTGTCTGGGTATGTCGTAATGCCAGCATCTTGATAAATAACGATGTGGTATTTGTACACCCTGACCAGACCGAGGCCGAGGCCAAGGCATTTCGCATACATATGGCGGAGTCCATTTATGCCCATTGTCAAATAAATCAAAGTTAGGTTGTTTATGTAACATTAAATAATTGTTATTTTTAGTATTAACTTATTTTGTTAAAGTATTGTGATTGACTTACTGTTTACTTCATTTGGTTTTTGCTAATTTCATCCATTTACTCAACTTTGAGTATCGATATATCTTTCACACATACTCTATTTTGGACGCATTATATATCATTTCAAAGATCTCATATAGAAGAACATAAACCTACTAAAAGTTAGTTATATATAACACATATATATATATATATAAATTTAAATGCGTCCAAAGTTTAGTAAAACCCATATTTCCAACACCTAGTAAGTAGGTTTATGAAACTTGCGATAATCCTAATACAGAGATTATTGGATGAACAAGCATTTATTTCTTGATTATTGGGGTATTGGTTCTTGTTGTCTGGAAGTGATTCATATGATGCAAAAATTGGTATCATGTAATGTAGAACAATATCTATATTATAGAAACTTGCATTTGATAGTACCATTTAAATCTGATCTAAATTCTCATTAATTAGCTATGTTTGACTACTTAAAGACTAATTTTCTGCCTAATGAAAGACCTTTATTCAAGAGCAGACGAATATTGCAGTTACTTTTTCAGTGGAATCATGCAGGCAACTTTTTCAGACGAAATCTATAAACACATTCAAATAATAATAATTTAAAACGATTTAATGAATTAGTTAATATATGATTATTATGTTAATGCGATAGGAGTGTAAAAAAAAATTGAAAAAAAAAATAAGAGATGTACCATAAATTAAATAATTAACTATAAGAGTATGAATTTTAAATATAAAAAATATTTTTTTTATGTAGTGTATAACTGTATATGATATATATTAAAATATATAAATCCAAAAAAATCAAGATTGGGCTCATTTCGAACATATCGAAGAGACGATTATAATGGTGTAATTTGTTAAAATTAAAACGTATTTTTTAACGTATTTTAGTTAATAAACGATTATATGTGTTAAATGTAAAATTAAAATAATGAAAGTAAAAGGTATAAAGTAAATTTAGTAAATTTAGTAAATAAGTATAGGGGTTGAAAGTGTAACATTTCATTTTAAATTCGTAAAAATGGACGAAATGGGGTGAACAGTGCCAAAATATCAAAATTTTCATAAATGGTCCCTGGAATTTTTCAAAAATGGTCCCTTGCAATTGAAAATTCACAAAAATAACCCCATCGCGGGATTCCATTTTTCAAAAATGGTCCCTGCAAGTTTAAAAAAGTGTCAGAAAAGGTCCCTGGCCCGCGATCGCGGGCTCCCATCGCGGATTTTTGGGGTATTTTTGCAAAGTGGGAGAGATTTTGGGTATTTCAGTAAAAAATGGTTTGACTTAGGGTATTTTAATTAATTTCCCTATATTAAAATATATAAATCCAAAAAAAATCAAGATTGGACTCATTTCGAACGTATCGAAGAGACGATTATAATGGTGTAACTTGTTAAAATTAAAACGTATTTTTTTAACGTATTTTAGTTAATAAACGATTATATGTGTTAAATGTAAAATTAAATTATGAAAGTAAAAGGTATAAAGTAAATTTAGTAAATAAGTATAGGGGGTAAAAGTGTAAATATAAAATCAAAACTCAACCAAAAAGTAGAAATCCTATGCACCGCGGGTACTCACCACGATCGCGGGCTAAAAAAATTACAAAAATACCACTGCCCGCGATCGAGGGCTCCCATCGCGGGTATTTATGACATTTTTGCAAAATGGAAAATATTTATGGCATTTCGGTAACAGTTAGTCAAACTTGTGGCATTTTAATTAATTTCCCTATAAATTATGGATATTGTATTTATTAGAAATGTTTAATAATAATGGAAAATGGTTTTTTTAGATGGGCCCACCAATTTGGTGTTTTTTTAGGGTATTACTATCTACACCCCCTCCACACACAGTGTGTGTGCACACATACACCTTATGTGTGTGTGTATGTGTGTAAGGGGGTGTAGATAGAATTCACCTTTTTTAAGTATGATTGGAGTTGAGATGTTTTTTAGTGTTAAGGGTCCTACCAATTTTAGTGTTTTTGTGTTATTTTTGGTGTGTTGGGTTGCAGAAATTGTAATGCCAATCTTGTATGAGTGAACTCGGAAACTGAATCATCGTGGGAGAGAGAATATCGGGATTTTAATACGTTTGAATACTGGTTACCATAGTTACCCGGATACCCCAAGAAGTTATGTGACCAATCTACCCTTTATCGGCTTATTAATGGAAGGCTATCAATTAAATTTTTTTAAATTTAAAAAAAAAACTAGGAATTAATCTTAACCATACAATTAGTAATCAATGGTTGGATCATAGGTTTCATGAGTTGCAAGATTATTTAATGGTTTCAAAATATATCATCCATATATATATGTATATATATATATATATCAAAAGAAACAAATGAGAAATGTAATGAAATACTTTCATATCAAGTGTAATATATATTTATATTAGTTTAATATCAAACATAAGGTTATCAACTCATTTAACTTCAATGTTTTTTTTTTAAAAAATATCGTCATCGTGCAACGTGCGATGTCGAACACTAGTTAAGATAACACAAAAACATATTCCACAAATATTCTTTTCCAACTTACGGGGTGTTTGGTTGGGGTAATAAGGGGTAAGAAATAAAAATGATAATAAAAACCGCTGTTTGTTTTGATATAATATAATGGGCCCATTATTCCAAACCCATTAATTTTCATTTCTGACTAAATTGGGGGGAATGAAAGTTTTATTCTCACTCAGTATTTTTTTCTCATGCGTTACTTCGTTTCTCGATGTTGAATGGAAATGTTTTTTATTTTCACATTGGAGGTCACATTTTTTTATTAAAAAAATTATATAAAACATTTTTTATTAATTATATTGGTTTAACCAAACATCATCAATGGAATGTCCATTCTTAATCTCATTCTTCTGCATTCAAATTTTCATTTCTTAAAATGAACCAAAACTCCAATCTCGTATTCCTCAAACCTTTTTGCTAATATAGTTTATGTTGTATTTATATATCTTTAATTATTTAACAAAAGTTAAATAAATAATATATTTATATAGATTAATATTATATAATAAATTAAATAGGGAAATTAATTAAAATGCCCTAAGTCAAACATCGTGTTACCAAAATGCCCTAAATCTCTCCTAGTTTGCCAAAATGCCCTTTTTCCCGCGATGGGAGCGCGCGATCGCGGGCTCAGGGACCATTTTTGACACTTTTTTAAACTTGCAGGGACCATTTTTGAAAAATTCCATCCCGCGATCGCGAAAGAGTCCCGTGGTGGATTTATTTTTGTGACTTTTCAATTGCAATGGACCATTTTTGAAAACTTTCAGGGACCAGTTTTGAAACTTGACCCCGCGTTGACCCGCGGTCGACCGAATTTTATTTTTAAATTAAAATGTTACACTTTCAACCCCTATACTTATTTACTAAATTTACTTTATACCTTTTACTTTCATAATTTAATTTTACATTTAACACATATAATCGTTTATTAACTAAAATACGTTAAAAAATACGTTTTAATTTTAACAAGTTACACCATTATAATCGTTTATTCGATACGTTCGAAATGAACCCAATCTTGAATTTTTTTGGATTTATATATTTTAATATATATCATATACACTACATAAAAATATTTTTTATATTTAAAATTCATACTCTTATAGTTAATTATTTAATTTATGGTACATCTCTTATTTTTTTTTAAATTTTTTTTACACTCCTATCGCATTAACATAATAATTATATATTAACTAATTCATTAAATCGTTTTAAATTATTATTATTTGTATGTGTTTATAGATATCGTGAATGGCAATAGGAGAAGGTTTCACGAGAAGAATATGAAATGAGGTTTTGACAAGTTGGTATCACTGGACTCATTTAAGAATTGTGAAAATGGGTATTTGGCGAATGATGATTCATGTGTGTTTGGAGCTGAAGTATTTGCAGTTACAGAGTATGCACAAAAGGATCGATGTATTTCCAACGTAACTTAGATTAAAATTATCTCCTCCAGTTCAGTCCCGTCCTGTAACAACCGAGATTTTTTACGTAATTAAATAATTAAGGGCTTGTGTAAAAGGTGAAACAAGAAGAAAGTTTGAGGGGTCAAAGTGTAAAGTTGGGAAAGTTATTTAAAAGGGGTCCAAAGCCCTAGGAGGAAATCATTCTTCAATCAGTATTATTTCTGTGTGTGCTCTGTGTGTGTGTGGCGGCTGAGAGGAAAAGAAGAAAAGAAGAAGAAAGGGCGATGTTGGTGATTTTGGGAAAGCAAGTGAGGAATTCTTGGCATCTATTCAAGTAAGTATTCTAATCCTCCTTCTCCTTAGTTCCTTCTTTCCGATTTGAAGATGTTTGGGAGGGTTTGGGTGTGTGTAATCACACACACACTCGATGTCCAGCGCTGTTTGCAATATTATGGAGGTTGGGAAATCGATTTTTGAGTTTAATCGGTAATGTGAGCCTAGAATCTCTCTTTGAACCGATTTCTAGTTTAGCCTTAAGGTTTTCGGTAAGTTTTAGCAAGTTTTCGTTTTGAGCAGTAGAAAAACCCTGTTTCAGACCTGTCTGCGTGTCTGGGAAGAAGATGAAGTGGTTGAGTCTGAAATTCGCAAGCTAAGCCTGCGAGTTTGGGAAATTCGCAAGCTAAGCCTGCGAGTTTGGGAAATTCGCAAGCTAAGCCTGCGAGTTTGGGGAAAATCGCAAGCTAAGCTTGCGAGTTTTGGAGAAAATCGCAACCCAAGGTTGCGAGTTTCAGAGCCCTGCGAGTTTCTGTGTCTTGCGAGTTTCAGTACCCTGCGAGTTTAGAGTCTTGCGAGTTTTAGAGGACTGCGATTTTCGTGCCTTGCGAGTTAGAGCTGAGAAAGTTTAGCTAGGTGCATCCACTTAATCAATAAATTATTGTTTAGGTGTGCGTTTGGAGCGAGTCTTGAAGTAAACGGGAGTTGCAACCAGGTGAGTTTTCTAAACCAAAATGTGTGGCTTTTAAAGTGTTTTCAAAATGTGTTGAATGATGAAAATTGCCATGTTGTATTATTATGCTTTAATTGCATGAAAGATGTTTAAAGTTTTATGTAGAATGTATGCATACATCAAGGAGACGTAAACTGGCAAAGATGGGAGAGTCGTTCCGCCAGCTCTCGTGCGGGAAGGGAGGTCCCTATATGCCAGGAGCGAGGCTCCGCAAGGCAGCATGAGGCTGACTCGTTGTCACCTTCGGGTGGCTTCAGGGTGTCAGATTACGAGGAGGCGGACTTCGGTCCGTAAGTGTTTTTGACGTGTTGATTATGAATGATTAAGGCTGAAAAGATAAACTGTTTTTCAATGCTTTGATAACTGTTAGGAGGGACTCACTAGACCTCATGGTCTAACCCTCGCATTTTCAAATTAAAACCTTTTCAGGTAAGCAGGTTTCCAGGAGCTCGGGCAAATAGGCTGAGCTTAGCAAGAAGAGTCAAGAAGCGTAGTGACACTCTAGTTATTAGTTTTTCTCAGTTGTGTAGGTTGTTTCCGCGAACCTATTGAGTAATTGTAATGAAATTTTGAGACCGTGATTTTTGGGATATTATGAAATTGATGTTTTGCATGTTAATTTTGGAAGGGTCTTTATAGTTGGTATCAGAGCCATAGTTTAAGGGATTTAGGTGACCGGACGGGCCTAAACTTAAACTTGGGAGTAGAAATCACTATTGTAGATACAGGAAATGCGTTAGGAGGTCACTATTATAGAGATAGGACTAATAGGGTATTGAGGACTGTCATGTAAGGTAAGTTTGAAATTTCACCTAGCCAGTGTAATTGCGAACTTACAGGTACATGTATGTGTTTAACCTGCCTTATTATTCCGAAGTGGTAGTAAGGAACTAGTGTTTATGTCGTGTGCCAGTACTTTAGAATGTCAGCAAGATCCCTGAGGAGTAGACTGAGACCCTTGTTGGGGAAGTTTCTTGAGAAGTCATGGATGATGTGATGTATGTATACATCGTTGAGACGGAATGGTGTTTGGAATGTTATGAGCCGTCTAGAGGTAGACCTTCGTGGTTCGAAGGGGATGAGTGATTTCTTTTGAGTAAGTCTCCTGGATCAGGAGAGTCTCGATTCTAGGAATCGTGGGATAGATCTGTTCGGATAGTAAGGAGGGACAGTGTCGAGATCTTGAAGGTGTCAATCCAAGAGCGGGCAGGGGATTAGAGTCCTGACTCTTTAGTCGTGTTATTCAGTGGCAGGATCATTGAAGAGAGATTTCTGTAGAATACTGAAAGCGTGTAGAAGTATAATATGAGATAAATTGGTCAAGATGAAAGTAATATGAAATAGTTGAGTAAGTGGACCGTTGAACGTATGTATAGCAAGCTGTTGCAAGACCGAGGGGGGGGGGGGCGACCGCTGGTCGAAAGTAGAGTGTCAATGATAAGTTGCGTGAGTAAAGCGATTGACCTTGTTTGAGTGAGTAGCCTTCAATTATAAGTAGACTTTCATGCATTAAGATCGTATATGTGCATATGAGATTTTTCATAAGTAAAGTAAATGTGTAGATATCAAATTTGATCGGATATGAGTCGGCGTGTGCAAGCGTATGTTTTAAGAAAAATGCAAATCCATTTACATCGCACAATGAAGTCTTGAGGACTACGATCTACAAAATATTCCACTCTTTTCATTATAAGTTAAATTGTTGCAAAAGTCAAGAAGACGTTTGAATGCAAAACTTTTATGACCAAGATAAGTTTTGACATGTTAAAGTTATATAAGTGAATGTGAGAACCGACTGGTTTACCTCGTGTCGGTAAGTCCTTTCAAAATTTTGTCGTATGAAAAGATTTTCATCCAATATTTATTTCTGTCGTAACAATATATTTTGGTTGAGTAAGATTAAGTTTCACGGAAAGTTGCATGCAAACGATTCTCGAGATCGTTGTGCAGGGTATTGAAGGGGTCGTGTGTACCCAAGTAGTTTCCAAGTGTTGTTTCTTTAAAATAATCAAAAGTGTGATGATTTATTTATCGCGTTGTCATGCATGAAGACTATAAACTCACTAGGTCCTAGAGTACTACATTTTAAGCTAAGGAAGAACTCTTAGAGTGGAGAGGTATTGGACAGATCAGGGGAGAGTGTTCGTAGTTTTGATACTTATGTTCAAGAGGAGAGATGAGCAGTGGAGGAGTCAGAAGTGGACTTTAATGTCGGTTGTATGAGAGTCTGTACCCTCGTGCGGTGACTGGAAATACAGTTGTCGATGGACGGTTGTGTTCAGGGGAAGGACTAGAAGTCAGCAAGGTATTGGTATTAGCAACTCATTATGAGTAGTGTGGTGAAGTAGAGATGAAATATCCGCGACGTTGAATAATAGTTTTAAAGTGATCTTGTAATGTTAACGTTTCACGAGTGAGTTTGAAATGAGGACGACGGGATGTGAATTTGATTATGATATGTGGGAATGATTAGGTTCAGTAAGGGACCCTTGTTGGAGAATAGGTTAAGGAAGTATCAACGGGTCAACTATTGACGTTAAAGTCGGCAGTTGAGTGAGGTGTTTGAGACCGAAGACTTGAATCAGAAGGTTGAAAGTTGAAGGACCACTTTGTAGGGGTGTTAAGATAGTGAAAGACTGCTGTTTTAGATAAGCGTTTTACCTACGAGATGGATGGTTCGTAAAGAATGAAGTATTTAGCATAAACGGAGTGAGGGTATAGATTATGTCGATCTGTGAGGGAGTGCGCCCTGTCTATATATTGGTTTGGGATCGCAAAGAGCTATCAGGAAACGAGTATGTTAGAGTTATTCAGATATTCGTGTGTTGTGGTTCAACTAGAGCTGGGAGAGAGGCAATGTAGCGAGATAGACCTGGTTAATTATGATTGAGGTCTTGAAGATAAGTTTGAGTTGTGTACGATTGTCCATGAGAGTCTTGGTCTGCTGTGTGATGTCATGAGTGAGTAATGTACAATTATATAGTGGCAATAATTGCCAAGTCGAATGTGCCAGCTAGCGTCATAGCGATGAGAGATTTGAGAAAGAGGAAACTTCAGATAGAAGCCTGTTGGAGGTTTCGGTTTCGGTTGGGGTGTTCGTGTTGTTAACTAGGTTGTTGGAGCACGTAGGGTGTGAGTTGACGTCGTGATATAATTATGTTCGGGATAGCATCACGGAGTGGTGGTGGGTAGTTACCCGAAGGAGAAGCCAAGTGTCTTTAACTGTAGGAGTCACTAAGTAAGCATATTTTGGGATAATTGGAAGTTTAAAGAACTTGATGGATGTATTAGTCAGAGTGTGGTGGAATAGACGTGAAATCCTTAAAGAAGGTGAGCTGTTGCTTATGTGTGAGTGAATTGTCTGAGAAAGTAAAAGTCGGAGTTTAAAGAATGTATAGTGACGTCGAACTCTGGTGTCAATTCGAGGTGATTTGGTCGGAAGCCTAAAGTTAGAATGTTAGTGCAACCGTTTGGTTACGTATAGTGATGAGAAAGCTTTTGCAGTTTGGGAATTGTCGGAAGAGAGGGACGAGTAATGATAGTAGATAATGCTCCACGCTAATGTGGGGAGGTGAAGACAGTATGTCGGATTAAGTAAGTTAATCGGAAGTAGTAAACTTGACAGTAATTCCGATGGGTGTAGTGTTGTGTAGGTTGTCCTTAGTAAGTGTGCGAACTTTTGGAAAGAGTTTTGAGGGAGGAAATTGTGTATGTTTTTGTGCAGGAAAGAAGTGGATAGGACGACTGAAGGAGTTAAGTTAGTGGCTTTGTGAGAAACGTTCAAGCGAACTGATCGTTCAGTGTAAGCTATCGAGAACAGTAGGGCGTGATCGAGATTACCCCTCCTAGATGAGTGGGAGTAACCGAAGTTATGTTATATGGCTGGACGCATGTGGCAAGCAGTGAGAAATTGATGAGCCTTCAGGATAAGTTCAATTCGGATAGGTGAGTGCTCAAATGAGGAAGTATAGAGGTTTCCTACTATTAGACACGTTAAGTGAGAAATGATGAAGTTGTGAGAACGTACGAATTAGTTGACGTGTTGTAACCAATGTGATTCGGGAAGGGATTATGATCTACTTAGACGTATGTCGGTTGGAAAAAGTAATCCAAAAATTTCAGGTATACCAAGGAGAGGCTCATGGGTGTGAGCTTGTCGGGATGTACAAGGTTGGCCTGGCGTCAAGTTGTCAGTGAGCGAGTTTTCTTGGTAGAAGATTCTCGCTGTCGTGGAGGGAAATTTCTGCCAAGTCCTTTTCTTAAGGAAGTGTAAATGTATAAGAGATCTTAATTAGACGTGTTTAAAAACTGTGAGTCCCGATGTGGGGACGGAGGCGCGGTTGGCCTTGGTTTTATCAGGTAGTTTTAAGCGAGTATAGTGATCGAATGGGGTACAAGTAAATAGTGCAAGATGGCACGTTTTAGCAAGTGATGACTTGCCGAGGGCGGTTTCAGGTATGAAGTGCGGTTATGTTTCCCATCTGAACGATTTGGGGCAGCCGAGTAGAACTGAGTGGTTGAATTGAGAACATAAGACCGTGGAACCTCGAGAATTGAGAGATAGGTAAAGTGGACTACGTCTGTGGACCCGTCGGAGTTATGAAAGTTGAATAGATAGTGCGCGATCTTGAGGTACTAGATGAAACTTTGGGGGATTTCGTGGTGTGATGTGCGCCTCTGTCATGAGGAACAGATGAAGGAAGCTGTAGTAATGTCGACCTTGCGAGAATTACAGGCGATAAGAAGTTGACTTCTGTCTTTAGTGAGTAAGTTAGAGCAGCGACATATAAGTTAGACTTGCCAGAAGAAAATAAGAGGAGTGCATCAAACTTTTCTTGTGTCAAATCTGAAGAGATGTTTGGTTGAGACCGATGTAGCCATTCCATTTGAAAATGTTAGCATCGATGAGAGACTGTCGTACGAAGAAGAACCAATAGAGATGGTGGACAGCAAGGTCCGGAAATCAAGAATAGAGAAATTCGGCTAGTAAAAGTTCAGTGTAGGTATCATAAGGGGGCGAGAAGCAACGTGGGAGGTGGAAGCGGAGATGAGAAACAGGTACCCTCACCTCTTTAAGAATGGAATTCCGGGGACGGAATTCTTTTGAGGGGGGAGTGTTGTAACAACCGAGATTTTTTACGTAATTAAATAATTAAGGGCTTGTGTAAAAGGTGAAACAAGAAGAAAGTTTGAGGGGTTAAAGTGTAAAGTTGGGAAAGTTATTTAAAAGGGGTCCAAAGCCCTAGGAGGAAATCATTCTTCAATCAGTATTATTTCTGTGTGTGCTCTGTGTGTGTGTGGCGGCTGAGAGGAAAAGAAGAAGAAAGGGCGCTGTTGGTGATTTTGGGAAAGCAAGTGAGGAATTCTTGGCATCTATTCAAGTAAGTATTCTAATCCTCCTTCTCCTTAGTTCCTTCTTTCCGATTTGAAGATGTTTAGGAGGGTTTGGGTGTGTGTAATCACACACACACTCGATGTCCAGCGCTGTTTGCAATATTATGGAGGTTGGGAAATCGATTTTTGAGTTTAATCGGTAATGTGAGCCTAGAATCTCTCTTTGAACCGATTTCTAGTTTAGCCTAAAGGTTTTCGGTAAGTTTTAGCAAGTTTTCGTTTTGAGCAGTAGAAAAACCCTGTTTCAGACCTGTCTGCGTGTCTGGGAAGAAGATGAAGTGGTTGAGTCTGAAATTCGCAAGCTAAGCCTGCGAGTTTGGGAAATTCGCAAGCTAAGCCTGCGAGTTTGGGAAATTCGCAAGCTAAGCCTGCGAGTTTGGGGAAAATCGCAAGCTAAGCTTGCGAGTTTTGGAGAAAATCGCAACCCAAGGTTGCGAGTTTCAGAGCCCTGCGAGTTTCTGTGTCTTGCGAGTTTCAGTACCCTGCGAGTTTAGAGTCTTGCGAGTTTTAGAGGACTGCGATTTTCGTGCCTTGCGAGTTAGAGCTGAGAAAGTTTAGCTAGGTGCATCCACTTAATCAATAAATTATTGTTTAGGTGTGCGTTTGGAGCGAGTCTTGAAGTAAACGGGAGTTGCAACCAGGTGAGTTTTCTAAACCAAAATGTGTGGCTTTTAAAGTGTTTTCAAAATGTGTTGAATGATGAAAATTGCCATGTTGTATTATTATGCTTTAATTGCATGAAAGATGTTTAAAGTTTTATGTAGAATGTATGCATACATCAAGGAGACGTAAACTGGCAAAGACGGGAGAGTCGTTCCGCCAGCTCTCGTGCGGGAAGGGAGGTCCCTATATGCCAGGAGCGAGGCTCCGCAAGGCAGCATGAGGCTGACTCGTTGTCACCTTCGGGTGGCTTCAGGGTGTCAGATTACGAGGAGGCGGACTTCGGTCCGTAAGTGTTTTTGACGTGTTGATTATGAATGATTAAGGCTGAAAAGATAAACTGTTTTTCAATGCTTTGATAACTGTTAGGAGGGACTCACTAGACCTCATGGTCTAACCCTCGCATTTTCAAATTAAAACCTTTTCAGGTAAGCAGGTTTCCAGGAGCTCGGGCAAATAGGCTGAGCTTAGCAAGAAGAGTCAAGAAGCGTAGTGACACTCTAGTTATTAGTTTTTCTCAGTTGTGTAGGTTG
Organism: Saussurea involucrata; assembly: GCA_033807775.1. Taxonomy (NCBI): domain Eukaryota; kingdom Viridiplantae; phylum Streptophyta; class Magnoliopsida; order Asterales; family Asteraceae; genus Saussurea; species Saussurea involucrata. The sequence goes on from CM066321.1 coordinate 152,846,122, forward strand.
TTTCCGCGAACCTATTGAGTAATTGTAATGAAATTTTGAGACCGTGATTTTTGGGATATTATGAAATTGATGTTTTGCATGTTAATTTTGGAAGGGTCTTTATACGTCCCGTCCCATCCAGTTCAGTCCCGTCCAGTTCCGTCTCGTCCCATCTAGTATGCGTACCAAACGCAACATAAGAGTATCATAAATTAAATAATTAACTATAAGGGTATGAATTTTAAATATAAAAAATATTTTTTATGTAGTGTATATGATATATATTAAAATATATAAATCCAAAAAAAATCAAGATTGGGCTCATTTCGAACGTATCGAAGAGACGATTATAATGGTGTAACTTGTTAAAATTAAAACGTATTTTTTTAACGTATTTTTGTTAATAAACGATTATATGTGTTAAATTTAAATCTAAATTATGAAAGTAAAAGGTATAAAGTAAAATAAGTAAATAAGTATATGGGTTGAAACTGTAAATTTCAATTCGAAATTGTGATTTTGATTTGATATTTACACTTTCAACCCCTATACTTATTTACTAACTTTACTTTATACCTTTTACTTTCATAATTTAATTTTACATTTAACACATATAATCGTTTATTAACTAAAATACGTTAAAAAAATACGTTTTAATTTTAACAAGTTACACCATTATAATCGTCTTTTCGATACGTTCGAAATGAGCCAAATCTTGATTTTTTTTGGATTTATATATTTTAATATATATCATATACACTACATAAAAAATTTATATTTAAAATTCATACCCTTCTCGTGAAAGCTTGTCCTATTGCATTCACGATATCTATAAACACATACAAATAATAATAGTTTAAAACGATTTAATGAGTTAGTTAATATATGATTATTATGTTAATGCGATAGGAGTGTAAAACAAAATTGAAAAAAAAATGTACCATAAATTAAATAATTAACTATAAGGGTATGAATTTTAAATATAAAAAATATTTTTTATTTAGTGTATATGATATATATTAAAATATATAAATCCAAAAAAATTCAAGATTGGGCTCATTTCGAACGTATCGAAGAGACGATTATAATGGTGTAACTTGTTAAAATTAAAACATATTTTTTAACGTATTATAGTTAATAAACGATTATATGTGTTAAATGTAAAATTAAAATTATGAAAGTAAAAGGTATAAAGTAAAGTAGATAAATAAGTATAGGGGTTGAAAGTGTAAATTACAATTAAAAATCAATAAAAAACAGTGCCGCGAGACTTTTCGCCGTGACCGCGGTTCAAAATTTTCAAAAATGGTCCCTGGAAATTTTCAAAAATGGTCTTTGCAATTGAAAAGTCACAAAAATAAATCCACCGCGGGACTCCTTCGCGATCGCGGGATGGAATTTTTCAAAAATGGTCCCTGCAAGTTTAAAAAAGTGTCAAAAATGGTCCCTGAGCCTGCGATCGCGGGCTCCTATCGCGGGAAAAAATGGCATTTTGGCAAATTGTGAGAGATTTAGGGCATTTTGGTAACACTACTTAGGGCATTTTAATTAATTTCCCAATTAAATATGATATTCAATAAATAGAATCATTTCAGTTAACATGCGTTATTTTCATGTTATTAAATATTTTGAATACATTTCTTTTTACAAGATGGAATTTTAGTTATTTTATAGAAAAATATGACGTGATATATTTTGATAAAAAAATATAAAAAATGTTAAAATGACCTTCCTTAGTCACCATCCCTCTTTCTTATTGGATATCAAAAAGCAAACATGAACAAGATCTTCTGGACCGTCCATAGTCCCTCGAATCTGTAGCAAATAAAGTTAAAGCCAGAACCTTGATTTTATTTTTATAATGGGATATTTTTCTACAATGGCACTATAGCAAGGGCGGACCCATAATTTTTTACATACGCCGACATCATATTATATAGAAAAAAAATAATTACAAAAAACACGGTTTCTATCGATGTGTTTTCATCTTTTTACCGGCATTCAATATTGTCTAATGTGTTTTTAGTCTAATTCCACTGTTTCGATGGATTTTTAAAACTTTTTGCTTAATGTCGAGAGATTTTTAAGTTTCTTTATCGATTTCGAGGAATTTTTCCCCTTTTTTGGTTGATTTCAAGAGCTTTATTTCGATTTTTTTGATTGATTTCAAGAGTTTTTTTGGTTTTTTGGTTAATTACGAGGTAGGGTTGCACCTTCTTGAAATTTTCAAAATAATACGGTAGCACCTTCCAAAACGATACGGTTGCACCTTTCACGTACCTAAAATTTTTTACCCTTCGCCTGATAAATAATACGGTGGCACGTGCCACCGTATCCTCCAAGCTAGGTCCGCCCATGCATTATAGATAGTATCTCTTCAGATGATTTACGATCGACGATCAATATTTGTATTGATCGTGTCTCAACTCTGCCTTTATCAAGAGACCTTGTCATCAACCTCATAAACGGGTGTTGAACAATCTTTGAAAGATATTTAATGAGAATAATGAAATCCTTTTATGGATTTGCTGTAAAAGTTCGAGGCCTCTTCATGAGGCTACTTAACATATCTTGATTTTATTTACGCTCTATTTGATTATATGTTTCTTAAACAATTTGACGTACGTTTTGAACGACTACAATAACCAAAATATAATATACTTTTTCCCCGTAAAGAGACTTGGATGTTGTTTGGCTTCATAGTTGCTTTGCAACCGGAGAAGATGAATATACTTCGTCTTCAATTGATTGTTCTTATCCACCATCCATTGTAGTAGGAGTTTCATCGACAAGGGCTTCTTTTACTTGAATGTTTCCATTAATGGTGTGTTCAACATTATCAAGCGACCATTGTCGACTCCTTTTACACCTTTTCTTGATTGAAATATTGAATAATTTTGATAGAAGAATCAACTGGATATTGAATAATCTGTATTTCTCATTGAAAGTTTGAAAACGAGTTGTACAAATTTTATGGTTTTTTGGGTTAAAGAAGTAAGAGATGAAACAAGAGAAAAAAAAGACATGATTACAAAACTACCTTAATGTGGGGGGACATATGGGACAATTAGGAATGGCAACGGGCCGGTTTCAGGACGGTTCTTAAGGTCCCCATCCCCGAAACCGTTAAGCATTCCCGTCCCCGTAATCGTACCAATCCCCGTCGGGGATCTTATTGGGGATCCCCATCGGGTCCCCACGGTTTCCCGATCCCCATTGGGGAACCCGTTAAGAAAAATGCACCGTTATCTGTTGGTTTTACCCGACCCGACCCGAACCCGAACCAAAAAAAAACATAGGCTTTTAAAAGATAAAAAAACACAATTTTCTCAATCACAAGTTCATTCGACCAAATACACTTTAGATGGAAAACAAATAAGAAAGAAAATACATCATGCAAAAACAATACTACGAGATAGTTTTCTTTTCATGAAATTCTTATGATGTTAGATGCATATTTATTTTATAACAACAAAAGCAAAAGGATCTACTCCAACATCCATAAGTAGCAATTAGACCAATCAAGCTTAATTATATATTTATTTAGCCTTTGCCATACAAGATAACACAACTTGGCACATCAAAACAACATGAAAAACAGTAAACGTTTTCTATATTTTGGATGAGATCAATTAGTAAACTTGCCAGTTGTCACTGATTAAAGTCTAATGTCAAAACAAGCAAATATTGGGCATAATCTTGAAGACATGCATACATACACACACACACACACACACACAAGTTGTAGGCCATAATATTTTTAAGTTTACAAAATATACTATATATATATAGCCGGGCCGGGCCGGTGTGTATGGTCCCCGTCCCCGTTAAAATCCCCGTCCCGTACCCGTTAAGAGGTCCCCGAACCCGACCCGAAACGTTCGGTTTTCGGTTTTCACCGTCGGTTTCGGTTTTTTTTGCCATCCCTAGTATAACAACCCAATCTAAATAAAGCATACTTAGCATTTATATTAAACAATTACAAAACTGGGTCTATAAAATTCCATTACATCTGACTGAATAACTTAGGTTGGCGGAAACAACCTATACACAACTGAGAATAACTATCACTAAAAGTATGAGTGGCACTGTCTCTATCTGCATCTGTACTCTATTCTGCGTCTGCTCGCTTACCGAAGTCTCCTACTATCTGTTTACCTGAAAAGGTTTAGTTTGGAAAATGCGAGGGTTAGACCATGAGGTCTAGTGAGTCCCTCTTAATAGTTATCAAAGCATTTGAAACAGTTTATCATTTTTAGCATAAATCGTCCATAAAACTATTCGTATAAAATCAATCACGGAATAAAGGTCCGCCCCTCGTAAATTGGCACCCTGAAGTCACCCTAGGGTGACAACGAGTCAGTCTCATGATGCCTTACAGGGTCACACCTCCCTTGGCATAAACGGGACACACCCCCCGGCACGAGCTGGCGGGCCACACCCCCCGACTTAGCCAATTTACATCTCAATCAATGTATGCATACATCCCACATATATTTTTAAACAACTTTCATGCAATTAAAGACATGAGCATAAAACATGGCATTTCTCATCATGTACTCGCTTTAGAAAACACATTAAAAGTCACACATTTTAGTTGGAAAACTCACCTGGCTTGCTCGCTCCAAAGCTTCACACTTACACTTCCGATCTCTAGGTAGACACCTATTAACCAGAAAATGTGCGTCACAATCTAATAATTTAAATTCAAGCCTTCTTCCGAAAGTACCCTCAATTATCTTATTTGGTGAGTCACGTTTCTAACCCAATTACTTACGTTCCGAACTTTACTTACCAACTCAAGTCATTAATTCAGGATTCCCTAAATCTTAAATTCCAAGATACCGGCCCAAGAAGGTAGTCCATGCTTACTACCACAAGTGTTTGCCTTAAATCCCAATTTAGAAATTGTGGACTTAAGGTTCACTTAACAAATCTCAAATTTCCAAATAAACTATTCGGTCCATTATATAATCCATTATGTTTACCAACATTAGCCCTTTTATTACTACACATCATGAACCACGTGGCCTGCACTAAAATTTGACTCCAAATTGCTTTTGACAACAACATAGCACGTGGCCCAAACACTAAAACCAGCCCAACACTGAAACAGACTAGGTTTGCGCCACCCGGAGGTTTGCGCGAACTGGCTTTGCGCCAATTACCCTTGGCGCGAATTGGACTTGCACCAGCTGCCCATGGTGCAAACTGGACTTTGCGCCAGTTGCCCATGGCGCAAACCGGTCCCTTTCCACCAAACAGTTACCCGATTCCAATTTAACTCCAAACATTCCTAAAACAGCTAACTGGGTTACTAAACTGAGGGTTTACCCCTTAAGCAAATTCGACACCATTTGACAACAGTTCATCTTTTTAGCTGGTACAAGTTATACCCTAACCAATAACCCACATGAACATTTAATTCAACTTCGACAATAACAATATGAATCAAAACTCGATTGATATCTTTATTTGATTTCTCAACCTACATAACCGAGAGCAACTGGCAACCTACAATTTTACCATTACTTGTAAAAGAGAAAAAGCAAGGGAAATGTTTCTTACCCGAAAAAACTCACGAAACGGAAAACTGCTGTCAAGTCTCACCTCCGCCGGCGACCACCACCGGCAACCGGCTGCCGGCGTTCCTCAGTCGTTCCTCCGGTCTCCTCCTTCGTCGCCGGCGACCCCAGCCACCATCTCCATCTCTCGTCGACTCTCTCTCCCTCTCGCAGCTTCTATCTCGTCGACCCTCTCCCTCTCGCAGCTTCGATCTCGTCGACTTTCTCTCTCCCTCTCGCTGCTACTCCTCGGCGCACACACACCGAACACACACACTCACAACACCATTGTTTCTTTCGCTTGGTTTTTCTCCTCACGAACAAACACAGGATTCCATGGCATCTTCTTTCTCTTCCTCTTCTCTCTCTCTCGATGTGTACCAGGTTACACACATATCCCACCAAAACCCTAAAAACAAAAGAAATGTTTTTCCTCTTAACATCAGTATGTGCGGCGCATCAAAAGAGAAGGGAATTTAATTTCCCCAATTTACATATTTTACCCTCATACCTTTAGCAATAAGCAACTAAAATCCCTAATTTCTATTTAATTCTCATTACTTATTTTGAGTTATTACAATTTCCCCTCCTTAATGGAATTCCGTCCCGGAATTCACTCCAAAGATAACCGGCGAAATTAATTATCAAAGTTCAAACCTCAACTCTCAGAATAAATCCTTCCAATAACAAAACAATACCTCAGCTGCGCAACTCTGATTAAATTCACAATCTTTGCTTATAACAGGAAAATCCAATCATCATATATTTATCTCCCAAACAAATCTAACAATTCCGGGGCCTTACGAACCTCGGTTCCAATATTCTTCCGATTAACAACAATGACCATAAAATCAGATAGCTATAAATAAGGTCATCCCAACTTTCTTACTTAAGTTGATTTGAATAATCCTTTAACGATCATTGTGTTAATCTCAATAATACCTCCTCACGAACTCTCGAAATCCATCTTATAACCCACAAGCAACTTTAACTTGACCAACTTACTTCAATTATAATTATCAACTTATTTCAAACGATAAACTCCAATTGAGACTCATTTCATTTCTTTCTATCAACGACAAATTGTCATATATCATAACTTAGCGTCAACATCTCGCTAGACTGGTATTCACAAAAACCATCCGTCAAAACTGATTTCTTAATTAACAACTCTCACTGAGTAGCTCAACAATCCAAAATTTTTCAAAATAATCTGAAAATTACTCATTCCATCATACTATCATCAACTTCTCACTTTAACAAATCGATTTCCCCCTATCCATTCTTAGTAAGAATCTCGGTAGAATCATAACGTCTCCTGTAATAACAATAAATGTCATTACCTAACAAGTCTACAAAATTTTGGTCAACCAATCCAAGACTTATACATCTATCATGACATTCCAATTCAACTAATGATCATACTACTATTCCATCCCATAGCCTCCATCATGTCTTTCATTAACCAAATCTCCAACTGTCTCTTACTAGGGTCATTCCCTCTCATGTACGAAACAATTCACGGTCTTCAAAGTTCTAGCATTTACTATAACTCATTTTGGCTGATTCATCCGTCATCTTCCTGTAAACTCCCAATGATTCCAAAACATGCTTACTAAACGACTCTTACAACCAAAAGCACTTGGTATTTCGCTTGGGTAATCACCCTCCACCACTCTGTCATTCTGTCTCGAACATAATTATACCACATCGTCAACTTACACCCTACGTGCTCCAACAAACTGGTTACAAACCGTACACCTCAATTTGAAAACCCCAAACAGGCTTCCATCTAACGCTTCCTCTCTCTCTCGAACACCGCATCACTACGACATTAGCTGGCACATTTAGCCTGTAAAATACTGCCATTACACAACCGTACACTCTTGCTCATAATATTATACTACATACCAGATCTCTCATGATCCTTCACCCAATTCGAACCTGTCTTCATATCCTCCCGTACCCACAAGCAAGTCTATCTCGCTACGTAGTCATTCCCCAATTTGTTGAACTATAGCTCACGAGTTCTCAATTAATTCAAACACACCATGCTAGCTAGCTCTTTACGATCCAAGCCCTTACAGAGGCACGACACATTTCTTACTGACTGGTAACATCTACACGCTCGCTTCGTTTGTGCTAAATACCTCATTATTCTACGTATCCCTCCATACTTCGTAAATGGAACGCTTATTTCGAACGAAAACTTCTCATCCTATTAACACCCCTACAAGGTGTTATATCCACTTTCGACCTTCTGGTTCACGTCTTCGGCCTTGGCCACACTACTCAACTGTCGACCTCTACAACAACAGACAACCTGTAATTACTTTCTTAACTTATTCTTAAACATGGGTTCTCTCACGGGACCTAATCCTATCAACATATCATAGTCACTTCGTAATACGTCTCCCCCTTTTCTGGACTTACTCCTGTAACATCAATATTACAAGCTCATCTCAAAACTCACATTTCCACGTCACGGACATTTCATTCTCCCTTACCACACTACTCATAACGAGTCGCTAAAACCATCCCCTTGAAGACTTCAAGCCCTCCCTCCGGATACAACCGTCCCTTGACAACCGTACTTCTAGTTACCGAACAAGGGTGCAAACCCTCCTACGTCCGATACTATGATCCACTACTGACGGAACACCTATCCCGATACTACAACACTCTCTCCTGATTTGACCATCAACTCTCCACTCTCGGAGTTCTCCCTTAGCTTTAAAATGTAACACCCGATGACCTAGTGAGTTTATAGCCTTTATGTATGACACACGTAATAAATAAATCATTTCGCGCCTTTTATCATTTTAATTAAACAACATCTGAAAACATATTGGGTACACATGCCCCCATCACTCTTTAAACTTCAATGGCCTACACCACGATCTCGAGGATCGTTCGCATGCAACTTTCCATAAACTTAATCTCACTCCACCAAAATATGTCGTTACGACGGAAATGTATTGAGTGAAAATCTTTTCATACGACCGCATCTTGAAAGAAATTACCGACACAAAGTAAACCAGTTGGTTTTCATACACTTTTATATAACTTCAACATGTCAAAACTCATTTTGGTTATAAAAGTTTTGCATTAAATTGTTTTCTTGACTTTTTGCAATAATTCAACTTGTCATGAAAAGCGTACAATCTTTTGCAAATCGTTAAGCTTAAAAATTTCTTTGTGCGACGTAAATAAAATCGCCTTTTCTTTAATCATACGCTTGCACATCCTGACTCATTTTCGGTCGAAATTTATATTTACACATTTAACTTCAATCGTGAAAATTTTATGTTGCATAAAAGAACACTATGCATGAGGCTCTACTTGCAATTGAAGGCTACTCACCCAAACAAGGTCAACTGCTTAACCCACGCAGCTTACCTTTGCCACTTTTCCTACGACCAACGGTCGCCCTTTTGGTCATGCAACAACTTACCGAACACGCTTTCTATATCTCACTTATTCAGCCCTTTCATGCTATTTCGTTTTAATCAATTATCTCACCTTCTACCTCCACTCGTTTTCAAACAGACACTGAAAAGCTCTACTAAAAAGTCGGGACTCTAATCCTCCACTCGCTCTTGAATTGACACCTTCAAGATCTCGACACTGTTCTTTCTTATCATCCCAACCGATCTACCCCACGATTTCTAGAATCGGGACTCTTCTGAACTAGGGGTCTTACCCACAAGCAATTGCTCGTCCTCTTCGAATTCACGAAGATCTATCTCTAGACGACTCAACACTTTCCAAACAACTTTCTTCTCTACGATATATACATACATCACATCATAAACTGATCTTTTACGATACTCCCCGACTATAGGTCTCAGTCTACTTCTCAGGGATCTTACTGACATTCTAAAGTACTGGCACGCGACACAAACACTAGCTTTTGGCTACTACTTCGGAATAATAAGGCAGGTTAAGCACATACATGTACCTGTAGGTTCGTAATTACACTGGCCAGGTGGAATTTCAAACTTACCTTACATGACAGTCCTCAGTACCCTATTAGTCCTATCTCTATAATAGTGTCCTCCTAACGCATTTCCTGATTCTCAGTTGTGATTTCTACTCCCAAGTTTAAGTTTAGGCCCGTCCGGTCACCTAAATCCCTTAAACTATGGCTCTGATACCAACTGTAACAACCCAATCTAAATAAAGCATACTTAGCATTTATATTAAACAATTACAAAACTGGGTCTATAAAATTCCATTACATCTGACTGAATAACTTAGGTTGGCGGAAACAATCTATACACAACTGAGAATAACTATCACTAAAAGTATGAGTGACACTGTCTCTATCTGCATCTGTACTCAATTTTGCGCCTGCTCGCTTACCGAAGCCTCCTACTATCTGTTTACCTGAAAAGGTTTAGTTTGGAAAATGCGAGGGTTAGACTATGAGGTCTAGTGAGTCCCTCTTAACAGTTATCAAAGCATTTGAAACAGTTTATCATTTTTAGCATAAATCATCCATAAAACTATTCGTATAAAATCAATCACGTAATAAAGGTCCGCCCCTCGTAAATTGGCACCCTGAAGTCACCCTAGGGTGACAACGAGTCAGTCTCATGCTGCCTTACAGGGTCACACCTCCCTTGGCATAAACGGGACACACCCCCCGGCACGAGCTGGCGGGCCACACCCCCGACTTAGCCAATTTACATCTCAATCAATGTATGCATACATCCCACATATATTTTTAAACAACTTTCATGCAATTAAAGACATGAGCATAAAACATGGCATTTCTCATCATGTACTCGCTTTAGAAAACACATTAAAAGTCACACATTTTAGTTGGAAAACTCACATGGCTTGCTCGCTCCAAAGCTTCACACTTACACTTCCGATCTCTAGGTAGACACCTATTAACCAGAAAATGCGCGTCACAATCTAATAATTTAAATTCAAGCCTTCTTCCGAAAGTACCCTCAATTATCTTATTTGGTGAGTCACGTTTCTAACCCAATTACTTACGTTCCGAAATTTACTTACCAACTCAAGTCATTAATTCAGGATTCCCTAAATCTTAAATTCCAAGATACCGGCCCAAGAAGGTAGTCCATGCTTACTACCACAAGTGTTTGCCTTAAATCCCAATTTAGAAATTGTGGACTTAAGGTTCACTTAACAAATCTCAAATTTCCAAATAAACTATTCGGTCCATTATATAATCCATTATGTTTACCAACATTAGCCCTTTTATTACTACACGTCATGAACCACGTGGCCTGCACTAAAATTTGACTCCAAATTGCTTTTGACAACAACATAGCACGTGGCCCAAACACTAAAACCAGCCCAACCATTTAACCGGCCCAACACTGAAACAAACTAGGTTTGCGCGAACTGGCTTTGCGCCAATTACCCTTGGCGCGGATTGGACTTGCACCAGCTGCCCATGGCGCAAACTGGACTTTGTGCCAATTGCCCATGGCGCAAACCGGTCCCTTTCCACCAAACAGTTACCCGATTCCAATTTAACTCCAAACATTCTTAAAACAGCTAACTGGGTTATTAAACTGAGGGTTTACCCCTTAAGCAAATTCGACACCATTTGACAACAGTTCATCTTTTTAGCTGGTACAAGTTATACCCTAACCAATAACCCACATGAACATTTAATTCAACTTCGACAATAACAATATGAATCAAAACTCGATTGATATCTTTATTTGATTTCTCAACCTACATAACCGAGAGCAACTAGCAACCTACAATTTTACCATTACTTGTAAAAGAGAAAAACCAAGGGAAAGGTTTCTTACCCGAAAAAACTCACGAAACGGAAAACTGCTGTCAAGTCTCACCTCCGCCGGCGACCACCACCGGCAACCGGCTGCCGGCGTTCCTCAGCCGTTCCTCCGGTCTCCTCCTTCGTCGCCGGCGACCCCAGCCACCATCTCCATCTCTCATCGACTCTCTCTCCCTCTCGCAGCTTCTATCTCGTCGACCCTCTCCCTCTCGCAGCTTCGATCTCGTCGACTTTCTCTCTCCCTCTCGCTGCTACTCCTCGGCGCACACACATCGAACACACACACTCACAACACCATTGTTTCTTTCGCTTGGTTTTTCTCCTCACGAACAAACACAGGATTCCATGGCATCTTCTTTCTCTTCCTCTTCTCTCTCTCTCTCGATGTGTACCATGTTACACACATATCCCACCAAAACTCTAAAAACAAAAGAAATGTTTTTCCTCTTAACATCAGTATGTGTGGCGCATCAAAAGAGAAGGGAGTTTAATTTCCCCAATTTACATATTTTAGCCTCATACCTTTAGCAATAAGCAACTAAAATCCCTAATTTCTATTTAATTCTCATTACTTATTTTGAGTTATTACACCTAGGGACAATGGAGGCACTAATAGCATCTCAACAACTTTTCTAAAATAGATAATTCTCTAAACTTGGAGTTTTTCACTTAGTAATCATTCTTGGGGTTATCTCCATATTTGGAGAAAAAATCATTCTCTCTCATACTTTCTCCATTTCGGGATAGTTTTGGGGAAGTTATTAGAGATTCTCTAAATGGTTGGAAGATTATGTCATGAAAAACTAGAATAAAATAAAAACTATAAAAGTAGATTATATAATAAACAAATATGATGAATGAAAACCAAAATTTTATACTCTAGAAAATAGAATGACTAATGTAACATCTCAATTTTTTTATAAAAGAGGATGTTTGGGTTTATTAAATAATTTGAGTATAATTATTTGATAAGGTATGATTTAATTATATGATAGATTAATTTTAGAGTTTATCCCCGATTAAATTACGTTAATGGTTTTGTGGAGTAATAAGTTAAGGGGTAAACTTTATTTTTATTTTGGAAGTTGGAGGGTATGTTTTGCCAATCAAAGGAAGTTTGGGGTTTGTTTGGTTAAATGGTGGGTGAGGTGTCAACACCCCAGCAAAAGATTGGATTAAATGAGGAGGTGTCCTCATTATTTCATTTTAGTCATCAAATTTGTATTTGGTGTGTGTGTGTGTTGAACGACGCAAGAGAGAGAGAGATAGAGCTAAAATGGAAAGAAGGAAAGACAAGGAGAAGAAGGAGTAAGCAGATTGCTATCATATGGAGTTTGTGGTTAGTTTGTGGAATCAAAAAGGTAATCATCTTACATAAATATTTCTTTTTATGTAGATTGAGTTTCTATGGATTTTAGAAATGGGTTTTGATATGTTTTGATGATTATGATAAATCTGGGTTTATGATTATGTTCCATTGGTAGTAATAAACATATCTGCAAGTTTATAGAAACATTCATGGCTTAAAACTAGAGATTTCTGGGTTTTTACGTTTTTCAGTTAGTTGAGATATTCATGAGCTCAGTTAGTTGCGACAGTTATGAACTCAGTTAGTTGCGACAATTATGAATTTAGTTGGTTGCGATATGGTGCTATGTCTCAACAGTTGGTTGCGATATGGTGCTATGTCTCAACAGTTGGTTGCGATATGGTGCTATGTCTCAACAGTTGGTTGCGATATGGTGCTATGTCTCAATAGTTGGTTGCGATATGGTGTTATGTCTCAACAGTTGGTTGTGATATGGTGTTATGTCTCAACAGTTGGTTGCGACAAGTGAGGAGTTATCGCAATAGTGGGTTGTGACAAGGTTTATTGTAGCTAGTTGATGGCGATAAGTGTTGATAATTTTGGTTATTTTATGATTCTTAGTCTTTAAGGGTCCTGTACAGCAAATTAATACTAGTACGTTATGTATATGAGTATTTTAGATCTCTATGGAGTTGGTGACGGAAATTCCTTACGCTTTGAAAAAGGAAAAGTAACTCTTCTGCTATCAGGTGAGTTCATTCTTACCTTACATTTTTATAATGTTTTAAATTATGGTAATGTGCATTTTATAATTAACTGTTTTGAATGAATTTTGGATGGATGATTATACGAGTTTTAACGATTGGATTTAATGGCCAAGTGGGTTGAAATAATATTTATATCAACGATCGTGAGTGATGATATAAATGGTTAGACTTATGCTATAAGAAATTGACATATTAAATGTGATTTGCTTATACTGAATGATATGAGAGATTTATAAAGGAGAGTTGCTCATACTGAATGTTATGAGAAGTCTATATTAAGAAATAACCGGTACGAGTACAGTTAAGTGTAAGGGATTTATATACACTAGTTTTTTTGGATAACGTAGGATAGGCAAAGTATAATTGCTAATTCCTGTTTGTATTGGAAAGTAATGAATAGGCAAGGTAAAATTGATATTCATGATTGAATGATTGGATAGGCAAAGTAGAATTGCTATTCATGTATAAAGGAGGAATAGGCAAGGTATAATTGTTATTCCCGTGTATCCTTGAAATGAATGAATAGACAAAGTAGAATTGTTATTCATGTGAATGATTGAATTGACAAAGTAGAATTGTTATTCATGTGAACGGTTGAATAGACAAAGTAGAATTGTTATTCATGTGGAATGGTTGAATAGGCATAATATAATTGCTATTCAGGTGGAATGTTTGAATAGGCATAGTATAATTGCTATTCAGGTCGAATGAGTTAACAGGCAAAGAAGAGTTGCTAATTATATTTGAGATGTGGAAATATGAACTAGACGAAGTGTAAGTGTTGTTTCCTGGGTTTTCGATGGATTAAAAATAGGCAATATATAAGTGCTATTTCTGTATCCATTTCAAGAAGAATGTATGACGTTTGAATGTAAGTCTGTAGGATTGATTTATAAACTAGAATTCGTGATGATTCATAGTGGACTATTGAGTATGGTGATGTGACTTTATGAATGATAGCCATACTCATGGGATTGAGTATGATTCAGTTGTTATGAGATGAGTATGAGTATGGTAAGAACGAGTGTAAGTCAAGTTTGATAAACCTTGTTTACATTGATTTAAAAGTATTATTTTGAAACTGAATGTTCTCACTAGGCGTTAGCCTAATCGTTTCAAATTGTATTTTCTTACCAGGTATGAGCTTAGGGAAGTAATGGGATTAGTGGAGAGGTTATGGTGATGACAAGTTAATGTAAATTGACTCTTGTCATTATTTTCACTCATTAAGAACGTTTATGTTATGGATTTTAGATGAGTAAACCCTTTTATTTCAGGTTTAAATTTACCCTGATTTTTAGGATGTTACAACTAAGAAGGTTAAAAATGAAATATTACTTCTTTTTAAATAATAAACAATGGTTCTTGAAACTCGGACATTTAATTGATAATTTTTCTAATATACCGAAAAGATTTAGGGGCTGTTTGTTTACCTCTTAATGTAACCATTAAGAGGTCACATCCGAATCGGTCAGAGGTGATATCTGTTTGGTAAAAAATCAATCTCTTAATGGTGATAATAACCTCTGAGCCATTTTGTGGTTAGGGTATCCCTCAACCATTCAGAGTGTTATTCTTTCCAATCCTACCCTTCTCCTAAAAAAATTGGCCGCTATCCACATCCTTCCATTCCATTGCCGCCCCTGCTTCTCTCCCATCTCGCCGGCTGCTTTTCTCCCATCGTTGTCGGCTTTCCCAAACAATCGCAACCACTAAACCCCCGACGTTGTCTTCTTTACCCTTACTCCGACATAGTCGAATTGATTCTCTCAGACCCACGTATCAAGACTTACAAAGGCTTATCCTTCTTCAACATCATCTCAGAAAACCAATCTTTAATCCCCTTCAAGATCAAAATTCAACACCATGTAACACTAATTTACAGGGCGATCAAGTCAAGGAAGTTTGAAGACGCCGAGAGTCTGATAACTTCATTAGCAAATGATGGAAATCTCAGGTATCCTTTTTCAAATGTAGTTTCTTTTGCTGAGAGTCAACATTTTCATCCTAGAGTTTTGTCAAAAATGTTCAATTTGATGCTAAAAGTTTATTCCGATAGTGGGAAATTCATTGCGGCTTTTGATGAAAATGATACATGTACTTAATTTGTTTTAATTTGTTTTCAATTTGTTTTCAATTTGTTTCCAGATTTGAGAACCCTAATTTGTTTTAATTTTGTAAGTCCAGGATTCAATCTTACAATCAAATATGAACAATCAAATAGCAAATGATAGATAATTGGATCAAACAAACTTGTATTCAATCAGGAACAGATTACAGATCTAGAGAGAGAATCTCTCTAAGATTACAAAAGTGAATACAAAGTTATGCGGGAAAGTTAGTTAGCTTATCAGTGCTAACTTCTATATACACTGTAAGGAAATGCTAAAGCTACAGTACATATAACGGAAAGACTAATAGAACTATTACACGTGTTCTATTTAACTAACAGACTATAAAAGAAAATATCCTGTCATAAGTTCTGAACATGTTGTTCAGAACTTCTAAACATTCTTCTGACTAAGCACATCAGAACTTCCTTCAAGCACTTGGACGTTTTCCAACTTCATCTTCAGAGGTTCTGAGTCTCCTACTCAGAACTCTCATCCTTCTATTCAGACTTTCACACTTGTAATCTTTTCAAGACTTCTCAGCCAGAGCTTCTGAGTCTTCTTACTCAGAACTCTGAGTCTTCTATCCAGATCCAACACTTGTAACTTTTGACAAAACTTCAGATCTAACAATCTCCCCTTTTTGTCAAACAGTCATGTACTTATCAACATTGATCTCTTTCAAAGCACGTACAATCTTCAAAAGAATTACATTTCTCAGATTAAGCCTTCTTTCAATCTTTTCTATGATCTCTTGTATTTCTTCAACTTGTTTTCCTCTTGTTAACTTTTTCTCCAAGCTGTGTTTGATGAACCTTAGAGTTCCAGAACAATATTTTGCTACTTCTTCTGGTCTGAAGAAAATCTTCTCTTTTCTGCCATTTCTTAAGAAAACTCCCAACTCTGGATGTTTTACAACATTTCCACTCTTCAGAAGATTCAATTGTTCATGATCATTGTTTGGCTTGGAAAGATATACACATGGTCTTTGTATATACAGAGCAATCTGAAAATCTGTATATGCATACCATCTCAGAATGTAAAACATAGCATCTCTCACTGCTGCCAATGCTCCTCTCTCCTTTTTATGTTTACTACAGTCTTTATTTGACAAAAGACTATACAGCCTGTAGAAATCTGTTACTGAGATCTTGTTAAAGTCTGCTTCAGTGAAGTAGTAGACTTTTCCATCTTCTCTTAATACTTCAAACGAATAATACTCATGTTTCTGAACTTCTTAACACTCAATTCTCTTATTCCAGTGATTAAGAAATCTGAGTACACTGCCTCTTTTGGTTTTCCTAAACATCTTGACATCTCTCCACGAAGCCATTTATGTACATCCGTTCTGTCATGATACACACTTAGAAAGTTGACTTCTCTTGGTTGAAAAAAGTTAGGAAGAGCATACTCCAGAAAGTAACCATTAACATCAATAGGTATTTCTTCTTCATTAGCCTCAGACTTGTCTGGTTGATCTCCATCTTTCATTTGATCATCTTGTGAAGACACATCAGGAATATCTTCTTCAACTTCTCCTGAATAAACTCCATTTACTTCATACTTAGCAGGGAATACAAAGTCTTTGTGTAACAGTTTCTTTGGGTTTTCTTCTGAAAGTAACCATTCACTGCAGTTTCTTATTTTATTCCTGAGTTCCAATCTTTCATTTACACATCTGATACACTTTTCTTTTACAGCAGTTCTGTAATTTTCAACATAAGCCTTCATCTTTGATACTGTTAACTTCAGAGTAGCATCACTGTATTTTACTAAATCATTCAATCTGAAAAGAATGACTTGGTTGAATTCTGAATGAATGAACCTTTCATTTCCTACTTCTTCACTGACAAATCCATCAAAGTTGTTTATTACCTCCAGAGTTCTGATTGGACTTATCAAGTTACACTTCTCTTTTCTTGACTCAATTGCCAACTGAAAGTCATATAAGTACATATTTCTGACATATATCCCCAGAACTCTTCTGCATTCAAGTTCTATCCAAGTCTCTTCAGTGCCAGCAAAGAACTTCACCAAGAAAATTTGATCATCCAAAAACAATCTATGAAAGTCAAAACTAGTTATGTTCACCTTCAAGTTTCCTTCTTTCAAGACATTCATGTTAACATATTTCAGACCATCAAATTCTTCAGTCAAAAAATCTAACACCTTCACAATTCTTTTCTGAACAAGTAACTTTTCATCAGGTTTTCTTAATCTGTTTGATGCTTCTGTATATATCATCTGAACATTTTCATCCAAAAACCCATCAATGAAGTTTTCAATGTCAACATGCTCATCTTCTTTGCAATAGACAGACTCACAGTTGTCTTCAGGATAAACATTAACAAAGTAGTTTCTTGCCAGTGGTGTATCTTCTCTTTCAACAATAAAGTCACACAATGGTTCTTCAAGAACTGGCAAATCAATTATGGGAATAATAATTGGACTCATGTATGTATAAGAAGGCATAAAGAAGTTTGCAACTTTTACAAGATCTTCTTCTGACACATCTTCAAAGAAATAATCTGCTATATCTTTTTCAAAATTTCTTGAATATCTGACTGTGTGATCCTCTTCTCCCAACAAATCAATAGGTCTCACTGTTCTGATAACTCTTTGAACTTTCTGAACATTAAGAGCTCTGACCAACTCACTATGCATTCTCCTTATTAGAATCTCATTCAACCTTCTTTCTTCCACCTCAGAGTTAAGAAGCTCAACTCTGGTATAAGGAACAGTTTCTTTACAAGTATTCACTTCAGAACTTTCAATCAAACTTTCCTCAGAAATATCTACCATACTGATCTCACAACCTTCTTCAGAAGAATCTGTCACTACTTATTCTGCAATCACATTTTGATCTGTCACTATAACCTCATCTGGTCCAAAAATGCTTGTTACTTCTGCATTAATACTCTGATCTGTTATCATCATATCAACTGTTTCAATATTTTCATCAGCTATAACCTCCTTATCAGCCATAAGTACTTCAGTCTCATCAGAGTTTACCTCCATCTCAGTATTTAACACCAATTCCTCTGTTTTTTCAGTAGCATTACCAGAAGAGTTTTCATTTCCCACATTCTCAGTTTCCATAGCATTTTCAGTATCTGAACTTATTTCATGAACCTCCACTAACTTTTCAACATCTGCTGATTCATCAACCATCTTTTCAATAACTTGTGACATCTGAATATTCTCTGAATTCTGAACCTCTGCATCTGCTAACTGCATATCTGCCAACTCAAAATCTGCTAACTCAATATCTGCTGACTTTTGAACATTTTCTATCTCATCAGTGCTTTGATTTTCAACCTCAGTACTTTGTTTTTGCCTTTTCTCCCCCTTTTGATGATCATGAGGATCATTATCATCAAACTTTCTTTTTAAGTGCTGAGTTGATTCTGATTCAGGTTCTGCAACAGATACAGGCATAATGGCTAATGGCTTTGAAACACTAGCCAAAGTTGAACTTACAGCTTGTAACAATGAAGATTTTAAAACCTCCATATTCTTGAAAAGCTCCTTTTGAAATTCTGACATTTCATCCTTGATCTCCTTTTTGTGAGCATCCAAGGATTCTTTCATTCTATCCACTTTTGTTTCAACTGAATTTGATTTGCCTTCCAACATGATTTTGAGTTCCTTCACCTCATTTTTCAAAGAATCAACCGTACTCTCCAATTTTTCAACTTTCTCCCCCAACTCCTGATTTTGTTTCTGAATCTTTTCAAATTCAGAACTTTCTAACAGTGATCCTGAAACAACAGATGTTCCAGTTTTCATGTGCTCAGGAAGCTCATGGCCTGTAGATGCCACAAAGACATCATGTACAACAGATGCACTGTGTAAGGAGGCTTTTAAGATGTTCACATCCCCATGACTTCCATCCAATCCTTGACAACCAATATTAGGAGTGTCTATGGATGTTGTTACAGGAATACGAAATTCCTGTGATGTGCTAGTGTTGAAAGGATTTTCAGGCTCAAATTGAATTTTACTGTGCAATTCAGACTCTATGTGTTGAATAAAATCTTGGGATTTATCACCTCCCTCCAAATGAGTTTGGGATGGTTCCCCTGTTTGTTTTGAAACAGTAGCATGTTGAAATGCTTCTGAGTGGCTAGGGATGGGTTGTTCAAGTTCCACCACGGGATCCATGGTGTTTTCTTCAATGTTGGTCACCAAGGGTTGTGAACCAACAGTAGATGTGGTTGCCCGGATTAAGATGGCTGGATCAGAATTATCTCTTTCTGTTTCTAATTCTGTTAACAATCTCTCATCCTCACTTCTCTCTTTCTGTTTTTCAACTTCCATACTAACCAATCTCTCTGAATGTTCCCTCTCTATTCTCTCAGAATGTTCTCCCACCTGAACATTCTCCCCCTCTTTATTTTGATTAGACCCCTCACCTCTCATCTCAGGTTGTTCCTCATGGGTAGGGGCTTGAGGTTGTTCAAGTCCCATTGAGGTGCAATATGCTTTTAATATCTCACTCTCCCTTGGAATATATTGCCTAAGAGACCTTGGAAGAGGTCTGTGATTCGGAAAATTTTCAAGTTTAAGAGCATAAATCATTTTACCCATGTAGAAAATTGGTCCATGCTCTTCATTTGATCTTCTTGGTATATTTCTGTCTTGATCCATTGCATGCCAAATTACCAACTGCCAATACCTCTGATAAGATATATAAGTGAGTATCCTATCCTTTGTTCTTCCTTCTTTTGCCTTCTGATTCCTCTCAAAAGTATTCTTCATATCTTCCCATAGAATAGAAGTATAATCATAATGCATATTTTTGACTAACCCATGAAAGATCTGCAAAATTTGCTTTGAACCTTGATCTAGTGAACTGTTCTTCCCAGAAAGACATTTGTTGATTATATTGAAAAAACATGCCCAAATTGGTGGCAATTTATTCCTTCTGAATAAGCTTAGAGTCTTCAATTCATCATTATACCCTAATCTTCTAAATTCAGCCAATAATTCCTCTGTTAATGGAGAATCTTCAAAATCTGATCTCCCATGTAAATCATCCTTTTCTGGTAGCTTTAGCATTGTTCTCATAAACTGTATATTCAAAGTTACAGTGACTCCCCCTATTTCAGATACAAAATTGTTACCTTGTAATTCCAATTGCTTCCACCACTGTTGGATATACTGAACAGGAACCGATTTCTTCATTGTAAACCATTTCTTAAAAGGATGGTACTTCAGCAATTCTATGATTATCCTATGTTCTTTCTTGAATCTAGTTTCATCAAGTAGTAACACACAGTTATTTTCAATCAACTCTAAATACTCACTCTCAGGAACAATCCTCTCACCAGAATTAGATCTTCCAGACATTATTGACCTAACCGCACTTTGTTCATGTTGGATGTTGTCATTTCCCCCATCTACATCTCCTTCAGATTCAACCATATGTTCATCCCCTGCTTCCCCTTCTACATTTCCTTGCACAATGTTTTCTCCTATTGCCCCTTCTTCTACGACTCTATTTTCAGGCCTCTGTACTTCATCATCCTCTGAATCGGACGAGGATTCCATCAATGATTTTGCAGAGTGTAAGGAAATAGGATTACTTCTTCTCGAACCAGACATGATTATAATGTGGAATATTGAAAGAAAACAAGATCAAAGAACTCTGGATTTATGCGTATCTCACTTTTCGCTCTTGGAATTCAAATGAATTTGAAAGAGGGATTTTAAGGTCTATTTAAAATCCGCGAAGCTGAAAGGTTTCAAACGGTGAAAAGTTGCCTTTTGTCAGAGTTATAACGGATTCTAACACTATGAAGTACCACAAAAGATATTAAATGAAACGTGGCATCATCATTTGAATAAGGAGCTGACACATGTTATTTGATAGAAATTAACACAAGTTAAAAGTTCTGAATAACACGTTCAGAGTTCTGAGAATGCATACTCAGAAGTTTTGAGTACACAGTTCAGAAGAAAATTCCCTTGGAGCAAAAATTCATTTAAAATCAACTTTTGATTAATATAAAACATTTAGTTATCCAGAAGTAGTTTGAACAGATAGAAAATTATTTTATCATCAAAATCTTGTCCTTCTTTTGATGATTTGGAATTTCTGAAAAACATTTAAATTCTAACATCTGACCTTGAAAACCATTTTAAGGGTTCAGAAGTAGTTTGAACAAATGAAAAAGATTTATCATTGATAGCTTGTTCCCCTTAGAATGATTTGTGATGAGAAAAGAATATACAAACCTTATAAGCACCTCAGAACGATATCTGAATGATTTCAATGCTCCCCCTTGACTTTAGCATATACTCAAACACATATTAGACATAAGGAAAGAAAAAAAAATAAAATAGAAAGAACTTAACAACATATTGAAACATTTGTGATTCTCAGAAATGTGTTCTGAAAGGTAGTCAGAAGTTCTGATTAACCTAATCAGAAGTAAAGAATATGAAGTCGGATTTCTAAAGTATTGACTCAGAAGTTCTGAACTCAAGACTCAGAAGTTCTGAACTCAAGAGTCATAATTCTGAATTCAAGAGTCAGAGTTCTGAGTACACTACTCAGAAAATCTTACTTAGAAAAATTTTCATTTCTGAAAAAATAACAAATATACTCAATTAGTTAGATTAAGCATCCCTATTTTACATATGAGAAAATTGAACCTTTTGTGATCAAGAGGCTTTGTGAACAAGTCAGCCAATTGATACTTTGTATGCACAAAGTGCATTTCTATTGTTCCCTTTTCCACATAGTCCTTAATAAAATGATACCTTACATCAATATGCTTGGTCTTTGAGTGCTGAACAGGATTCTGAGTAATTGCAATAGCACTTTCTGAATCATAATATATGGGAATTTTGTTGAGTTGATATCCATAATCCATAAGTTGTGTTCTCATCCACAAGGTTTGAGAACAACATGCAGCAGCAGCTACATACTCTGCTTCAGCAGTGGATGTGGATACACAGTTTTGCTTCTTTGAAGCCCAACTCACTATCTTATCTCCCAGAAAGTGACAAGCTCCAGAAGTACTTTTCCTGTCCGATCTACTTCCTGCATGATCAGCATCAGTAAAAGCAGTCAGTTTAAAGTCAGTTTCTTTTGGATACCAAAGGCCCAAATCAGGTGAACCTTTAAGATATCTTAAGATCCTTTTAACAGCAAGAAAATGGGATTCTTTTGGATTAGATTGAAATCTAGCACAGAAACATGTAGCAAACATGATATATGGCCTACTTGCAGTCAGATAAAGCAGAGAACCAATCATGCCTCTATACAACTTGTTATCTACTGAGACTCCAGAGAGATCAACATCTAACTTGATATTTGTTGCCATTGGTGTTCTCATAGAAGCACAATCAGACATCTTAAACTTTTTCAAAATATCTTTTACATATTTTCCTTGATTTATGAAAATTCCATTTGACAATTGTTTTACTTGAAGACCAAGGAAAAAGTTCAATTCTTCCATCATGCTCATTTCAAATTCTGATTCCATGACTTTTGAGAATTTAGTACATAATTTTCCACTTGTAGAACCAAATATGATATCATTTACATATATCTGAATTAAGATCAAATCATCGCCTATTTTCTTTAGAAACAGAGTAGTGTCAATTTTACCTTTCTTGAAGCCAAAGTTTAATAAATGTTGAGTTAGAGTGTCATACCAGGCTCTTGGTGCTTGTTTTAGACCATATAATGCTTTATCTAAAACATAAACATGATCTGGGAATTCAGGATCAACAAAACCTTCTGGTTGGTAGACATAAACCTCTTCATTAAGTATACCATTCAGAAAAGCTGATTTGACATTCATTTGGTATACTTTGAAGTTCTTATGTGCACCATATGCCAAGAAAATTCTGATTGCTTCTATTCTTGCCACAGGTGCAAATGTCTCATCATAATCTATTCCTTCTTGTTGAGAATATCCCTTTGCAACCAATCTAGCCTTATTTCTGACTACAACACCTGACTCATCTTTCTTGTTTCTGAATACCCATTTTGTTCCAATAACAGATTTTCCTTCAGGTTTTGGAACAAGTCTCCAGACTTTGTTTCTTTCAAACTGTAGCAATTCATCTTGCATTGCTAAAATACAATCTGGATCCTCTAGGGCTTCATTGCCTTTCTTAGGTTCAATCACACTTAAAAATCCTACAAACACTGCTTCATTTGCTGTTTTTGATCTAGTCTGTACTCCCACTGATGGATCTCCTATCACTTGATGAATAGGATGGTCTTTTGTCCATTTGTTTGAACTATGAAGCACATCAATCTCTGAAAAATTGTTGTTTGTATCATTCTCATCTATAATAGCTTGTAATTTTGAACTGTCCCCTTGTTCTGGTACTCGTTGAGGTGAAACATCCAAGTTTGGATTCTGACTAGTAGAGTCAGAATTCTGATTGACTTGCTCAGAGTTCTGAGTCTCTGGACCAGAAGTCTGATTATCTTGTTCAGAATTCTGATTGTCTTGTTCAGAATTCTGAGTTCCTTGTCCAGAATTCTGAGTACTAGGCTCAGGAGTTTCATCACTTGTATTGATCATAGTTGGACATTCCTCAGATGGACCAGTATCAGAAATTACAGTTGTTTGAACCACTTCTGAAGTTCTCTTCTTTATTTCTTGAATCATTTTTGGATTCTAAAAATCTGCATAAGATTCAGAAGTTAGTTCCAGAAATGCATCCTTAAACAATAAATTGAGTTCTGAACAGTTAGGATTAGAAGCTGTTTCAGAAGTCATTTTTGTCTTATCCTGTTTGAGTTCTGAACTGTTCTGTTCAGAAGTCTTCATTCTTGACTCATCAAATGTCACATTAATGCTTTCCATTATCCTCTTGGTTCTTCTGTTGTAGAGGCTGAATGCTTTGGAAGTTAGTGTGTAACCAACAAAGTATCCTTCATCTGCCTTTTTATCAAATTTACCAAGATTTTCTCTGTCTTTGAGAACATAGCATCCGCAACCAAAAACATGAAAGAATTTAATCAGTGGTTTTCTTTTGTTTATCAGTTCATAAGCAGTTTTATTCAATCTTTTATTAATCAAAGTTCTGTTCTGTGTAAAACAAGCAGTGGCTATTGCTTCAGCCCATAAGAAGGTTGGAAGATTTGAATAAGCCAACATGGTTCTTGCAGCTTCAACTAGAGTTCTGTTCTTCCTTTCAACAACACCATTTTGTTGAGGAGTTTTGACAGCAGAAAAGTTATGAGAAATCCCAGAGCTTTGTAAAAAGTTTCGAAGAGTCTCATTTCTGAACTCTGTTCCATTGTCACTTCTGATTTTCTGGACTGGAAGTTGTAAGAATACTTGAATTCTTTTGATGAAATTAATCAGTGTTATAGCAACTTCTGACTTTGCTCTTAAGAATTCAACCCATGTGTATCTTGAATATTCATCCACAATGACAAGTATATATTTCTTTCCTCCCATTGATTGAACTGAAATTGGACCACATATATCTGTGTGAATCATTTCTAATGGTGACAAGCATGAAGAATCCATTTTCATCTTATGAGAACTTTTCTTCATTTTGCCCATTTCACATGCTGAACATAATGATTCCTTCTCAAACTTGATCTTTGGTAACCCTTTAACTAGATGTTTGCTAACCAGATTGTTCAGATCCTTAAAATTCAAATGAGAACATCTTCTGTGCCAGAGCCAATATTCATTTGCCACAGCATTTGACAATAGACATACTGGAGTTAAAGCTTGAATCTTTGAAAAGTTAACCACAAATAAGTCCATATGTCTTTTGGCCCACAACACCTTTATATCTTTCTCAGTTAGAATTAAACAACCTGTTATACTGAACTTGATTTGGCAAAAACTATCCAAAAACTGACTTATGCTGAACAAATTATGTTGTAAGCCTTCCACATAGAAAACCTTCTGAATAGTCAGATCTCCCTTTGTTAAATCCCCATAACCTCTAACCTGTCCTTTACTGTTGTTACCAAAGTTTACTGCTCCTCCAGCCTTTTCTGTGAAACTTGACAGAGAAGACTTATGACCTGTCATGTGTCTTGATGCTCCAGAATCTAAAAACCACACATGACAGCCCTGCAAAAACAATTAGTTAGATTTAGGTACCCATTTTGTAATGGGTCCATCTTTGTTAGCTTTGGTATCTGATTTAACAAAAGTTCCTTTGACTTTCCATTCAAAATCTTCTTTTAAGCACCACTTTCCTTGTACTTTTATGAAATCAGAACATTTTCTGTTCACAAAGTTGTTTCTTTTGTTCTTGAAAACTTTAGGTTGAGACTGAGAGACATTTTCAGTCTTCTTTTCTTTAGTTTGAAACATGTTTTCATTCTTCTTTCCTTTTTCTTTAGATTGAGAAATGTTTTCAATCTTCTTCCCTTTAATCTGAGTTTGAGGAACAGAAACAGTCTTTCTTTTTGAATTCTGAGTTGCTTTGTTTATATAAGAAACAAATGTTATTATAATTTGACTTTTCTGTGATGATTGAAATGAATGACTGCCACATTGAACACATTTGAGATTCTTTCTTGCAAGAGATAATAAATCTGAAACATAAGTCTTTTCACTTTTATTGCTGGTATTCAGATTACATTTGTATTTAATACAAGAACTATTGACTTTAGGTTCAACAGTAGTATTCATCTCAATCTCCTCATAAACTCTTTTCAGATCATCTTTCCTTTTGCTTTCCTCTTTTTTTGAAACATTCAACTTCTCAGAATTAGTAGATGATCTAGATGATTCACCATTCTCAAATGTACTTGATTCATTAAAGAATTTCTTATTTTCTTTTAAAGCATTAATCTTGAAAAGATCATTCTCAGCCTTTAACTTCTCAAGCTCTGTTATTTTCTGAACATAAGTGTTGTTTTCCTTTAAAACTTGGTCCAGTTTAAAATCTACATCACAGTAATCATTTTCAAGCTCATCAAAAGTTTTCCTTAAGTCCTCAAGTTCTTGACTAACAAGTTTAAACTTCTTTTCAAGTTCTAAGAAACCTTCTGAATTAGATTGAGAATTTTCAGTTGACTCAGAATTCTGACCTTTAGACTCAGAGTTCTGACTAATGGAGTCAGAATTCTGACTAGAAGACTCAGACTTCTGACTGACTGTTTCGGAAACCTTACTTGCATCAAATATACTTTCAATGTCAGAATATGAAAAACTTGGTTGTTTATTTTTGTAACCGACATTCAGAGAGTCATATTTGAATTTAGCATCATTATATTTTGGTTTCTCTTCTGTTGGTTTAGAAATTTCTTTCTTAACCTTGTCATATGAAACTTCTGATTTCTCAGTTTTTGATTCAGAAATTGTTTCCTTTGCTTTTACAGGACTTGATTTTTGCAAACTATCTGAACTTGTTATAGAACTTGCAGGTCTCACAAAAACTTCAACAATTTCTGGGATTTGTGGTTTAGGAACTTGTAGTTTATCGAAATCATAAAGATTTGTTGGTGCTCTTTTCAAAACACATTTTCCTCCAAACCTAATCCCATTTTTGGATTATAAAATCTTGTGTCTTTAACATTGCTTGTGAGAAGATTCAAGGTTTGTTGAGTTTGACCTCTTTTCAAATTAAGGTCTTCCAACTCTTTGATTTTTGTGTACAAATTCTTTCTTTCCTCAAATAACATATCAAACTTAATTTGTAAATCACCCTTTTCCATCTTTAACTTCTGTAAGTTCACTTTTCAATTCAGAAATCTTTTTCAAAAGATCAGAATTCTCATTTCTGACTTTTTGTTTCTCAGCTTCAGATTCTTCAAACTGTTCTTTAATTATTTCTTTTTCTGTTCTGAAATTGTTAACCAGAATCCTTTCACCTTTTATCTGTTTTATGAGTTTAACAAATTCAACATTCATATTACCAATCTGAGTCATTAAATCAATTTCAAGGGCAGAATGTACCTCAATTGAAGATTCAGAACCTGAATCCTCATAGTCAGAATCATCTTCATTCTTCAACTTAGCCATATAGCTTTGCATCTGAGAAAAATGAATGCAATCTTCCTCATCAGAAGAATAGTATAACCAGTTCTCTTGTTCTGCTAACATTGCAATTCCACTATCTTTGGTTTTAGCCAGTTGAGCCTTCTTTGTATAGTACTCATAATCTTTAACTACTTTCACTCTGCAATCTCTGGCAAAATGTCCAGGTTTTCCACACTTGAAACAAAGATCTTTTTCTTTTCTTTCTTCCTTCTCCTCTTTCTTCTCATTCTTACTTTCTTCTCTATTTTCCTTCTTCTTGTATTTCTCTTCTGAACTCCCCTGTTCTCTTCTGTATTTGCCCTGAAACTTATTCTTCCCATGTCTCTTATTGAAAGTATTGGTCAATAAGGCCAGTTTCTCAGCAATCAGCTTGATATCAGCATCTTCATCAGATTCCTCTTCCTCAGCAGACTCTTCCTCTATCTTTGGAATTTCAGACAAAAACCCAGATTTCTTGGATGATTTGGTGACTTTGGATTTTGAAAGCAAAGCTAATTGATCAGAAACACTTTTCTTTTCCTCAACCACTTGCTTAACAGAATCCTCATGTTGATTCAGAACACAAAATAGATCATTTAGATCTTCCTCACACATATCCTTGTTCATCTGAAGACTAATTGCAAAAGACGACCACTCTGAATTAAGACTATTTAGAAACTTGTAGTTTATCTCAGACTTAGTCTTCTTCAGCCCATTCCTCCTAAGGTCATTCAATATTGTGCAAAATTTACTGTACGTTTGGGTTAAACTTTCTGACTCCTTTGCTTTGAATCTCTCATAAGCATTGATGCTTTGATTCAACTTTGCTTGAATTGATTTGAGTGTTCCCAACATCTGCTTTTCCAGTTCATCCCACATTTCCTTTGCAGAGGTTCCACTGTCAATTCTATTGAAAACCTCATTAGGAACTGCCAAAGTCATCAAAGTAATAGCTCTTTTGTCTATTGCATGTCTCTGTTTCTGAGATTCTGTATATTGTGAGAAATTCTTCTTCACCCTGGTAGCAGGAATCTCCGAAGTAGTATCAATTGCAGGTGTAGCAGCAACATCTACGTAGACTTCAATTGGACCTTCGCGAATAGAAATCATCAAGTTCTCATCAATGTTATCCAAGAATTGAATCATACGAATCTTCCATTGATGATATTCTTCCGGAATAAGAACAGGTGGTTTCGTTTCAGATCCTATAGAGAGAAATTCTTTCGAAGACATGATTTCTAAAATTGAATTGAATCGATTCAACAGAAAGACAAATTCAAATTTCTTTAATCAAAACAGAACGAATTCAAGAATTACTAAGAATTCAAGAATTTCGAGTAGCAGCGGAATCAATTTACGAATTGATCAAGAAATCTTCAAGAACACGATCAGGAACCTTCACAATCACGATCTTGAACAAATTTGTTTGATGATTAGCTCTGATACCAATTGTAAGTCCAGGATTCAATCTTACAATCAAATATGAACAATCAAATAGTAAATGATAGAGAATTGGATCAAACAAACTTGTATTCAATCAGGAACAGATTACAGATCTAGAGAGAGAATCTCTCTAAGATTACAAAAGTGAATACAAAGTTATGCGGGAAAGTTAGTTAGCTTATCAGTGCTAACTTCTATATATATTGTAAGGAAATGCTAAAGCTACAGTACATATAACTGAAAGACTAATAGAACTATTACACGTGTCCTATTTAACTAACAGAATATAAAGGAAAATATCCTGTCATAAGTTCTGAACATGTTGTTCAGAACTTCTGAACATTCTTCTGACTAAGCACATCAGAACTTCCTTCAAGCACTTGGACGTTTTCCAACTTCATCTTCAGAGGTTCTGAGTCTCCTACTCAGAACTCTCATCCTTCTGTTCAGACTTTCACACTTGTAATCTTTTCAAGACTTCTTAGTCAGAGCTTCTGAGTCTTCTTACTCAGAACTCTGAGTCTTCTATCCAGATCCAACACTTGTAACTTTTGACAAAACTTCAGATCTAACAAATTTGTTTTCAATTTGTTTGATTTTGTTGAAAAATGATACAGAGGTTTGATTAGTTTGGTTTTGATTTATTTGATTTTGTTTGATCTGAAGAACATATGAAGAAATATGTGTAAAAGAACATATGAAGAAATTAGGTTGGTTTGATTTGTTTGATTTTGTTGAAAAATTTTATCTGTTTGGTTTGATTTGTTTGAAAAAATGATACAGAGGATTAAAATGGTAATTTATTATCATTCAGAGTTACCATTCATAACAGTTACCAAACAACCAAATTTTATTCTGCACTCAACCATACAGAGCCTCTCAATCATTCTGACCTCTCAACCATTATGCACTAAACCATTCAGCAACTGCCAAACAGCCCCTTAGAGATAATGATTAAGGGCATCACCAATGTATTTCTCTATTTTACTATTTATTATAGAGAGTAAAATAGAAAATGTGTTAAATATTCTCCAATGTATTACTCTATTTTACACTCTAAAAGAGAATATTTCAAGTATATCTCTTTTATTTTGATTACATATATTTTCAATAATACTCTTATATTTATTAACTTTATAAATTGCATCCTTATACTTTTTATTTTCACAATACCCTTATATTTATTAACTTTATCATATTATTTTAACGACGTTATAATTCATATTTAATTTCGTATTAAATTATCAAAAACCAAATTTCGTTAAATAAAAATGTTACATTTTCAACACACATCTAAAATTAAAATACATAAGCATTTAATCGGAATTAGATTTTTTTTCTCACAAATGATCAACTAACACATCCCGAAGTGCAAAGTGAACTTCTTTATCCTTAACATGTCTATATCAAGCAAGATATTGTTGGAATGCATCATTATCATTTGTCATCATTTCGACCTCTATTGGTGGTACTTCTCTCATAACTTCAACCGGCTCATCGAGATCACGTTCGTCGTCGATTATCATATCATGTAAAATAATACATGTAGCTATTATCATATTTTATTTGTTGTCTAATACCAGTTGTTAAAGTTTATTAGTTTTTAAAATTAGTTGGATAAATTTAAATTGAATTTAAGACTTAAAGATAAATATAATTATAGTTTATTAAAATTGGTATTAGACAACAAATAAAATAAAAATACAATGATCTAAAAAATAGAAGAGCATTTTTGTAATTATCAAAAAGTTAGAAAAAAATAGAGAGTTACTATTCATTTATCTATTTTAGAGAATAAAATATAGAGTTTATCGAAAAGGATTTAAAAAGTAAAATAGAGATTTAATTGGAGATGGTCTAAGATAACACACATGAAAATATATATTAAAATAAATGTTAAATTAAAAATAATAAAATAATTTGATGTAATTTGTTTTGATTTTATTTTTATTGTTTTTAAAAGAATATAAAAATGGGTTTTTACCATGAGGGGAAGCGCGTGGTGGACACACGAGGCGGATAAAAGTATGGAAAGCGTAGAGGTTACGTAATACGTTTACTTTTATGATGTAATGAATCACCCCCACAATCTTCCATTTATAAATCCTTCCATTCACCACAACCACACACACACCAACCCACCCACTTGCTGCACAACCGTTGACGCACCACCGCCTTTCCTCCCTCCCTCCCTTTCTCTCTCAATCTTACTAGCCGGAGGCCGGATGCAGGGCGTCCACGGCTACCGTCTCCGATCCGACGGCGGAGTCCGTCTCGAATTAACGCCAACCTCGAATTCCCCTCTCGCAATCGATATCTCCGAATCCACCGAAATGAGGATCCAACGACTCATAACTGAGAATCCGGTCATCATATTCAGTCGCTCAGCCTGTTGCATGTGCCACGTCATGAAACGCCTCTTCTCTTCCCTCGGTGTTCACCCTACCGTCATCGAATTGGAGGAGGACGAGATCGGAGCTCTCTCCGCCTCCCAGCAGGACAGCGGAGAGACCGTAGCTCCGGCGGTGTTCATCGGAGGAACACGTGTCGGTGGATTAGAGAGTCTCGTAGGGCTTCATCTGAGTGGTCACCTTGTTCCAAAGCTCGTAGAAGTTGGTGCTCTGGCGCTGTAGCTAGCTACCCCAAACACAGGGGTATTATGGTAATTTACAAAAATATAATTTGTGTTCCTTTTTTCTTGCAATTATTTGTATTTTTTCCCCTTATACATGCACCAATTTTATTTTCCAACTGTAAAAAATGCAAAATTAAGGTGAATTATCCATGGTATAAGTATGTATGCAGAAAGTACAAGTGATGAAATCAGATGTTGTGCACCCTTGATTTGTTGTTTTGTTTTGAAGGGTCAGCGATGGAATCTAGACCTTCCATTTTGCATGTTATGCAAATGGTTCCCTTCATTTTCCACATATATTACTACCTATCCTTTGTTCTTATTATAAAAGACAAAAAAAACAATATTTTATTTAAAAAACAATTAAATAATAAAACAACTTACAACATAAAGAAAACTTTTACCATTAATAACAACAAATTAAATTTTTTACAAACTTTATTTTGTAACCATTTGGTGGTTAGTTTAACAAGTAATAAGGTTTAGGATTTTCGGGATCCTTTGTTATCAGTTTGAATGTGCCTGAGAATATTTCCAAGCTGTACTCCAAGACCCTGCGATTAGTCGAGTTGCATGCAAGCCGTATCCTATACTCATTAGAAAACAAAACACCAACCACATGGTATTTTGTGTTATTTTATTTTATGAATAGTGAAATACAGAAATTGATTGTAATACTATATATGTATATATTAACAATTTGGTATCAAGGGAATATACTTAAAATGTATTGTTTGGTGTAAAAATAGTATGGATGGTTAGGGATGAATCATTGTTTAAGTAAATAATTACTTTATGTTGTTAAAAACATGATGTTGACTGTTGGAACTTAAAATATAAGTAAATGAATGTTTGTTTATAATATAATAAAAAACAATGATATAATTTACCCAACAAAAATATATATATATATAAGTAAATGAATGTTTGTTTGTTTAAAATAACTTAAAAATATGTTCAATTATTTGGTAATTATGTTTTG
Organism: Saussurea involucrata; assembly: GCA_033807775.1. NCBI lineage: Eukaryota > Viridiplantae > Streptophyta > Magnoliopsida > Asterales > Asteraceae > Saussurea > Saussurea involucrata. Next base: position 152,878,666 of record CM066321.1, read on the forward strand.
AACTGTTAAAAAATATATGTATCATTTTTAATTACTAAAATATCGACTTAGGCTATGTTTGGCAAACTAGCTGATAAGCTAGCTTATGACTTATAAGCTAGCTGGTAGCTGATAAGCTAGCTGATGAAAAAGTCACGTTTGGCAAAACTAGCTTATAAGCATGTAAAATGACTAAAAAAGACATATAAAAAAATAGTAAATAAATAATAATTATATGAACATGTTTCATTTCTTACTTTTTCATGATAATTAAATTTCTTATTTGAAACGCCCCAAGTCTCAATACAATTGTTGTATTTAGAAGATTAATTAATGTGATCCATGATAAATACTGATAAGATATTACAAACTCTAATTTTAGATGTCATGCTTTTTGAAACGGATCCACATTAAGTTACTTCTCTAAAATTGGAATATGAAAATGAATCAAATCAATTTGACATTGGCCTTTATTGAGCCTGATGTGGTTCTAACTTTTTAAGGGTCAGAGTAATATTGAATTATTTGTATTCACTATAGTCACTCACGGTTATAAAAGGCTCGCCGCAACAGCTGCTATGACGCGCCGTGGTTTAAGGCTTGGATCTCATGCCACGCTATACATGTGGCACGCCATGGCCTAATGTGCGGTCTCACGCCATTTATTATGTGTTAAAATTAATCATTTAACTAGGAGCATTATCCATCTTCGTTTATGATGAGTTGATTGTTTTAAAAATGAACCAAGCAGTTTTAACAAAATATATCTTAGAGTAAATTATGTTTTTCGTCCTTGTAGTTTGTTGAAAAGTTCCATTTTCATCAATGGTCTTCATTAATTACCCAAACAATCATTGTGGTTTACATTTTTTTCTTTTTTCCCTTGAGGCTAACACTGTTAGTTGAGTTCGTTAACTATGGGCATGGCGATATTTGTAACTTTTTATTGAACTTCATATTAAAAATTAAACAAATATATTAATACATTGTATTAAATTCTTATTAAGCTCTCTCTCTCCACCCTACACTCCCTCACCGACTCCATCTCCCAACTCTTGAGCGATCATCTTCTTTGGTAACCGCCACCACTTGCAACCATTTCCCATCGCAACTTTGCTTGACACTTTCAATGTCGGGGGTTTTCAAACTTTATGTTCAAACAACTCTTAATGTGGAAATACGTTTGAATATAAAAGTGTAACAAATATAATCGACAACACAAACTTGAACTGTAAAAAGATAAGGGTTAGAGAAACTTCACAAACGATGTAACGTGGTTCACCCAAACGTGGCTACTTCCACACCAAGACACCTTCTCGAGGCGATCCACTGTAAGTTTTCCTTTTCAAACGAAAAACAAAAACCGTTGTACACACAATGATTTACAAATATGAACACTTGCCAACTTTCGGGTTCGGGATTAGTGGATTCTCACTCACTCGACTAGTCGACTTACAAATGAGAATATCAAATGGGAGCTTAAGTGGTATGTATATCTCTCTTTGATGAATATGATAATCAAAGAATGAAACTTGAAAGAGATTATATTGTGAACACTTTAAATAAGTGTTAGAACTGAGAGTAAACTCTCAAAATTCATTTTCAAAGTTATGTTTTAAATTACGTTTTCAAGGCCATATCCAAAAAAAATCTATTCGAGCTATAAGTGGAAGTCTGTATGGGACACCAAGTGGACATCCACTTGAACACTTTTTATGAAATCTTCAAATTTTCACCTTTTGAAAACATGATTGATTATTATATTTATCTACATCATGTTTTTCATAGGATAGACCCGGTGATTGTCTTGAAGCATAAGAGGATGTAGTCAAAAGTCAAACAAAAACAATTATAAAAAATTAGATTTTGTGAAACCCGATATATTAAAAATAATATATTTGAAAATTTGTATGAAGTGCATCTAAAGTGAGAGATAATAAAGCTGGCTAATTTTAAATAAATAATATAAAATGAAATTATAAGTCAACTCTTTTACAAGACTCTTTTAAATATATTTTATAAAAACCAATACATTTTAGTATGTATCCTCTTTTTTTTAAAAGATCATTTTGTTTCATATAGAAACTCATTTTATAAATTCAAGATTTCATTATATATAAAAATCTAGTATATCTTTATATTTTGAGCGATCAAGTTATTTTTTAATAGATAAATCACTGAACTTCATGAAACTGATTAAATTCATCTTTATAACCAATAAAACCGGTTAACTAAAGTCCAAAAATACCTAGCACATTTTAGAGTAAACTACACTTTTGGTCCCTGTGGTTTGGTGTTTATAACACATTTGGTTCCTACAGTTTAAAAATTACACTTTAGCCACTACAATATGCCATTTGGTCCGGATTTGGTCCCTCTGACCAACGTCCGTCCAATGTCAGACGTTAGCCGCTACCACGTGAGTTAAGCATGAGGGTAAATCAGTCGTTTTCCATCTAAACCCCTTTTTGTCTCTTTATTGTCAAAAACAAAAACCCTTGTTTTTGTTTTCGTCCCTATCGTTTACCCTCTGTTCCTCAACCTTTCTCTCCACCATCTTCAAACTCTCGAATGCAACCTGCAATGTGGACGATTAGGTCAGTACATGAAGACTTTGATCTACAGTACATATATGGTAAGTATATCCTTGACAATTTTTAAATTTTTTTCAAGTGTCTAGTTGATTGAAACTGATGTCATTAGTTTGAATATTTGATTGCAGAGCATTATCCTAACCTCATTACATTAAAGATACATCATGGTGGTATTTTTACAAAATGGCCTGGAAGGAAGTACATTGAAGGTAAAAGTAACTTTATTGACTTGGTTGATGTTGATGAGCTTAGTGTCCATGAGATCAATGCCATGGTTATTGAGCTTGGCTACACTGGTAACTACCCCATGTATTACCATTTTCTTACCCCTGATAGTAACCTAGATATTGGACTTAGAGCCTTAGGCAATGATCAAGATATAATCAATCTTATCAAGCACACCTCAACTAATAAAATGATTGAGGTATACATAGAGCAATTTAGGACAACTGTGGGTACCTACAACAAGTCACCAGGTGGACTAAAAGTTGTAATTGAGGAACTTCCTGATGAAAATCCTTCTCTCATTCCTCAATCAAGAAGAAAGTCATGCAAAAAGAGGTTATTGTCGGAGTGGAAGGAACTAGAGGAACCAGAGCAATATACACCAGTAGTTGAGAGTTGGTTAGGACAAGCATATGGGATTGATGAGTCAGTACTTGAAACTGGGTTGGAACAAGACCTCAATCAAGAGTCTTTTGAATTTGATCCTTTATGGGAAAAACGTGGTATTGAGCAACCATCTGTTCAAGAACCATCTATTAAAGAACAAAGTGTTCAAGAACAATTTGTCCAAGAAGAAAGTGTTCAAAAACAAACTGTCCAAGAAGAAAGTGTTCAAGAACAAACTGTCCAAGAAGATGACAGTGAAAACTTAGATTACATGGAGGATGAAATGGCAGAGGTTTGTGTAGACATGAAGAACTTTAGTTCCATCATAGATTGGGATCTTGAATGGTTGGGTAATAAAGAGGACTTAGTTGAGGAACATAATTTAGGAGAAGATGGTCCACTTGAAGTTTAAGTTGATGCTTTTTATAGTGAATCTGACTCAGACATTGAAGGACGTAGGAAGCAAAAGCTTAGAAAACTAAGAAAGGAGCATGCACAGGATGTAGGGAATGTAAACTTTTTATGTTGGGGATTGCTTTGGCAATAAAAAGGAGATTAAATGTAACACCCTAAAAATCAGGGTAAATTTAAACCTGAAATAAAAGGGTTTACGCATCTAATATCCATAACATAAACGTTCTTAACTAGTGAAAGTAATGACAAGAGTTAATTTACATCAACTAGTCTTCACCATAAACTCTTCACTCACCCCATTACTTCCCTGAGCTCATACCTGGTAAGAAAATATAATTTGAAACGATTAGGCTAACGCCTAGTGAGAACATTCAGTTTCAAAAATAATACTTGTTGGGTCACTTAAGATTTGAAGATGACCTCAGTCTTTCATTTTTACATAGTTCATACTTAGAATAATTTTTAGGTTCTTTACAAGCAACTTAATTATGTAAAAATGTTCGGTGAAGTCGAAGATCAACCGAAAGAAACAAAGTAGAAGTGCATCTTCAAAGAGGATTGAAGATTGAACTTCTCAGCCAAAAGTTAAGCTGCTACTTGAAGACTTCCTAAAGTCTTAGGCCAGTTGATAGGCGGGTTCACCCCCCCCCCCTAAATCTTACCGCAAGTCTACGGGTCGAAATCAAGTAATAATACTAGAAAGTACGAGTATCGAACACAGGGAACTAGGAACTAAGTATCACAATTACTATAAACTCTATTAACTGAACGTCGCAATTTTGAGTGGTTGGTGGTAACTAATTAATTGCAATTAAATAAATCAAACACAAGACAATAAACAACTTAGGAAACTTTGATAGAGAAAACAGTTGAGAGTTGGAAATCCTAAGGTTTTCACCTATAAACATCTAACTCGGAACAATACCAGTTATTCCATATAATGAATACCCAATCTTTAAAAGTCACCGTTGTTCTTTCTCAAGCAACAACGGGTTTTATTTTGAAAAGCACAAGTCTTATCTCTCGATCTCAACCTATGGAATTCAAAACACATTAAAATCAATATTTAACGGGACTAAGGCTTACTTGGTATATCTCTATCACCAATTTCTCACCTTAGGCATGCAATTACTAGTTCTAGTTATCAATTAATTCTCTCGAACTTAATTGAAAACAACAAAACAATTGAAAGCTAGCTAGACTCACAAAAGCATTAAAAACCAAATCACATGCTTCATTAAAATAGAAAAACTGATAAAAGTCTCAAGTCATATGTTCACATGCTTAAACCAAATTCATTCCAACCCCCAACATATAAGGATTAGTTCATGTTGGTGGTGGATACAAACACAAGAGAAAGAATGGAAACAATGAATGCAAACATAGTAAACGTGAATGTGTGGAATGTAATGGTGAACTCCCTTCTCCCGGCTCTAATCCGCTTCGCGTCGTGACTTACTCCTCAATCGATCCTCTATCGTGGCTCCAAAAGCTCCGAAAAACCTCTGAAAATCGCCCCCAAGTCGCTGTCGTTCGTCGTGTGTGAGATCTTTTGAGAATGACCTAATTCTGGAGTACATAAAGCCTGAAAAACGAACAGAGTGTTGCGCGGTTTTGGCCGCGGTTTGCAAACATCGCCCGAAACCGCGCGTGTTTCTGAGGTGTTTCCGGGTCAGGTTTGGTTCCTGGTTCGGGCGCGGGTCTTGAGCTTGGATCTCGGGCTTCCGTTGGGCTTCGTTTTGGCTCTTTTAGGGCTCTTTTCAGCTTCTTTTCTCTATGATTACTGCATTTTATATAACCTGCACATTTCACTCGATAAACCATTAAATTCCGCTTCTTTGCTATCAACACAAGCCAATCTCATTGGTTTAAGAACCGAAAATAACGCCAAAAAGTGGCGTTATCAACAACCCCAAACCGAGCGTTGCTTGTCCTCAAGCAAATTAGCGATAAAAATAGAATAAAAGCATATATCAGTGAAATATAATAACTGCACAACTCCCAATTGGTACCATGTAATGCACTGGTGATTTCCCATACCCGTGAATTGCTTATCTCACTCTCGCCTCATTCTTATTCTGTTTGATCTATGGCCTTCCATTGTAAGTTGAACTCGTGACTGCTCCGTTTCCATTAAGGTCGTACTAGGTCTAAACATACTAGGGAAAACATTTCGCCTCGACCCTACCTCATGGGATTCTCTCATTTCGCTCGAACCTAGGTTATCGCACATGTTGTCATGTATAGGGAAGTTATGTACAAGAATACTCTAGAATTACATGACAACTCTAATGAAAGACGCACAAATGTTCAAAAAGTCGATCTCAGGAAGGAATCAAGTAGTAAGACAGGGAATATTGGCAAAAGTGGTAGCATACCGTAATCATATTTTCCAGAAGATCATCCAGGTCTTTACAAAGGTTGTAACGGGGCTAAGGTACCGGTTAAAAAACGAAGGTTAGAATGGTTCAAAGATCCTTAGTGTATCAATCATTAGCAGTTCTGAACTTATTGACTTTACTTCCTATCACTTGGCCCTTTCGTCATTGCTGGAGTCGCTTTGACTCTCTTATTTTTCAGCTGTAGATAGCTGTCTAAACTAACTCTTTTTTTTGTGGGGCATCATTGGCCCTCTTTTCTATTTATTTTCATGACTGACCTGTATTATTTCTTTTCCGCTCTATCTTTCGTAGTTCGTTACCGCCTCTATTTGACACACTTTCGGATAAGGGTTGGCTAAGGCTTTCGGCTAGGGTTTCATGGTAGGTCTGAAATGAACAAGGTGAGTGTTTTGGCGACAAAAAGGGTTGTGGATACACACAAATGGGTAAAAAGATATGATAGCTAAACACGGGTTAACACTGCTCACAATGCCTGGAATCATCTCTTAAGGTCCACATGATATGGTCTACTACACCCTTACCTAATATCCCGATGGTCGTCTTTGCTACTCAATGCAATAATATAGCGAGATCATCCTATATTCACAACAAGGAACTCGAAAAAGTGTATACGAATTAAGTGTTTAAATCCCTCGAAATGAAAAGACGTCTTTTAGGCTCAAATCTTACTAATGGGTGGTATCCACTAATGTCCCTAGTCATGTCCTTTCCCGGTCCTTCCCTAATGGTCACGTCACTATCACGAGATTCTTCCCACAATGGTCGGTCTCAATCATTCAAAACAAAAATTTTGGCTAATGTGATCTAAGCATGCAGAGGTGCGGGAAATCTACATGCATAAACACGGGCCCGATTGGGCAACCCCAAACCTTACCCACACATTGTCCCCAATGTGCAAGTGTCGGCGTAGGCGATACTGAAACAAGTATCGTTGTACGGTTATTACAGGTATCAGACAGGTAAGGTATAACATTACAGCACAAGCATCAAAGAGTGATTCCATTTAAATATGGCCACCCCAAATCTAGGCCGTGGCCTAGGTTTGTCAAACAACGCCAACCCCAAACCTCGGTGAAACCGAGGTTTGCACATGATTAAAAGTGAGTGTGTAGATGTTTGCAAAGTGAGGCACCCCAAACCTAAGTGAAACTTAGGTTTGTTGCATCTCGTTTAACTAATAAGAAACATAACATCATACACCACTCGTTAACATACAGAGTTAGGCCATACATGTTGCCCGAACGGAGGGGATTCTCTTGAAAGATTTGAACGACCATGATTGAGAGACATCGGAGAAAATGAAGCGAGAGGGTAGAAACGAAAGAAATCAAAGCAAAAAGCGAAAGAAAGCAACGAAAACAAAAGACTTCAAAAACAACTCAGGGACCCCCGCGACTTGGCACGCGGCTTGTAAACCGCGGCCAAAGCCGCGTAAGTCTCTGTTCCATAATATTTATTTTTTTTATTTTTTTTTTGTAAATAAAAACACTCTAAAACATAAATAGTGAAAGAAAATGCAAACCTCGGTGGGTTGCCTCCCACCCAGCGCCTTGGTTTCGGTCGTGGCTCGACCTTCCTCCCGATCATTCCTTCGGCTTTCCTTGATCATCCGGTTTCTCTTCACTTTTGCTTATTTCCCTCTCGAACATCTTGAATACCGCTTTCTCATCGCCAACCCTCAGGGTCATCTCTCCTTCTTCCATGTCGATCAGCGCTCGACTCGTGGCCAGAAATGATCTTCCCAATATCAGCGGGACTTTTTCATCTTCATCTATGTCGATCACAACGAAGTCTACCGGAAAGTAGAACTTGTCTACTTTGATTAACACGTCCTCTACCACTCCATATGGATATATTATCGATCTGTCCGCGAGCTTAAGGGTCATGTATGTCGGCTTCACTTCCCCCAAGCCAAGTTTCCTGAAAACAGATAAAGGCTTTAAGTTAATACTAGCTCCTAAATCACACAACACTTTATCAAAGGAAAGATTCCCAATTTGAATAGGGATCGAAAAACTTCCTGGATCCTTAAGCTTCGGGGGAAGCTTGTTCTGAATAATCGCGCTGCACTCCTCAGTAAGTGCAATGGTGGACTGGTGTTCGATTGCCCTCTTCTTTGATACGATCTCTTTCATGAACTTGAGATACGTTGGCATTTGGGTAAGCTCTTATGCGAAAGGGATATTGATGTGAAGCTTCTTGAAGATATCGAGGAATTTCTTGAACTGTTCATCATCTTTATGTGTAACAACCCATATTCCATATATATAATTAACATACATTTCATAACATAATTTCATCAAAAGATACATCATATTTCATATTCGGTCCCATAGTCTTGCTAAACATAATAGTAATTCAGTACAAACTTTTTCGACTAAATAATTTACATTATGACTAATAACAAAGTCCCAAGTACAAAAAAAACCCTTCATGATCTTCATAACACAAGTCTTCCCAAAAAGCTAATCACAGATTATCTTATCATTGATCCTTACTTGCTCCATGACCTGGAATACATATTTTAAAACAAAATGAGGGTTAGACCTAGTGGTCTAAGTGAGAAAATCCCTGTCAATTTGAAATCATTTATATAAACTCCATTTACATAAATTACATTCATATAACACAATCACAATTATCAATTTGAACTCACTCTTCATGTACTTTCCCTTCTCATTCCCATGACCATATTAGTTGGTTGCAACCCAACTAATAAATTATCTCCACCGTACAACTTCTACGGCCAACACCACAGTACAACTACTACGGCCAACATCATCGGTCCTAATCCCGGCCGATATACTCTCGTATAATACTTATGCAAATATAATATAATCTTCACATATTATATTTCCAACATAAGCATATAAACACATCATTTATCACATATTCTATACACACATATATGTATTCCAGTTTAAAAACATTTTCAAGTAAAACTCACTTGGTTGTCTTATCAAAACGTCCTCCAAGCTTTTCTCAAAACAATTCAGCTTCACTTCAATTTCACAGTATCTGTACAAGTCAAATACATATACCACTTTACCAAATAGAACACCTAAGACTCTCTAACATGCTGAGAATCCCAAATAACTTATCAAACTCTTATCCTCAAATGTTCCCCTACGACGACTTAACACGGGGGTTCCGCTACCCGGTTAGCGGATGGGGTCAAAGGGCAACGCCCTTGCGGGGTCTGGGGGCGGCCCCCACGAAGTTTTCGGAACAACTTAACTCAAAATACATTTGGAAACTATATCCGGACACTCAAAAGTATCCGAAATCACAAAATTGGTCAAACAGCTAAAGTGTCCGGACAACATGACTTTTCCGGACAACCTATACAATCCGGACGTCATCCGGACACCAAAGTAATCCGGACAGCATCCGGTATCTTAACTCATCCGGAAACTATAGAAAATAGAGACTTACCAGGATAGTTGACTCGTCCGGACACCATCAAAGAACTACCCGGACACCATCAAAGAACTACCCGGACACTACCAACAAAACCATCCGGACACATTCATGGTGTCCGGAAACTACTGTCGGTTTGGTGCTTTTTACCCAGAAAATCGACTGAATCCTTAACAGATATGAAATTGACTGTTCCAATCCGATATAAACTACTTAATAGCAATTACAAACATAAATTATAAAGGAACATACCTTCAAATCACTTCTAAGAAGACCAAATGGAGCCTTAACCCTTCCTTTTCTTTCTTCTTCTTTTTCTCTCCAAACACACACTTGCACACACTGATTTTTCTGTTTTATAAAACATCTGATTTCATCCAGGGATAATATCTAATTAAATTACCACTTTAGTCCCTAAACTATTCAATAATAACCAAAATACCTTTTTAACTTATTAATTAATCCAAACACCCCTAAACTTATAAATTCACCTAAACTCACCCTAAATATCAATTATAGAGTTAAATAAATTTAACGGAACGAGACTTTAACTAACGAACTTACCCGGGGTATTACATTATGTGTTTTCACCCGGTTCGGAAATGGTAGTGGTGGTACGAACGGTTTGACTGGTGGTTGCCTCTTCTTCTCTTCACTCTTCTTGGCCTCTTCAATCACTATATCTTTCTCGGCCCCCAACTCATTCACTTTTATGATCTCGATGTCTTGCTCTTCGGGATTGGTATCTTTTGATGACGGTTCTCGTGCAGGCTCCTTGATCAGCTCCTTGCCACTTCTCAGATAAATGGCATTGCATTCTTCTTTTGGTTTCCTTTCAGTCATGCTCGGGAATGTTCCGGGAGCTCGGTTTTGTAGGGCTTCAGAAATTTGCCCCACTTGCCTTTCAAGGAGCTTTATGGATGTCGTGTTCTGATCAGTCGCCGCTTTGACCGTGTTAACCGTGCTTGCTAGCTCTCCAACCGTGCCATCCATCTTTGCCATAAACCTTATCATCATACCCTCCAGCCCCGGTTTCTTCTCCATGGATGGTCCCTCGTCGTATTTCCTTTAGTTAAAACCTGGAGGACGGTAAACATTGTTAGCATGGGAAGAATTAGAAAAGTTAGAAGAATTACCTTGTGGTTGTTGACCGGGTTGACTCCATGAAAAGTTAGGGTGTTTCTTACACCCCTCATTATACGTGTTCGAGAAAGGGTCGTTCCTCGGCTGGTGATTCCGGTTCTGTAAAAACTGAATTTGCTCGGGTTCTTCTGGATTACCACCTTTCAAATGGTTCGTGATCGCAGCTAGTTGAGCTTTTATTTCTTTCAGCTCATCCGATTCTTGAACACTCGCAACTCTTCTAACAACTGGTCTTGGAGTAGAAAAACTGTGTTCGGCTAAGTTCTCGATCAAGGCGACTGCTTCTTCATATGTCTTCTCCATTAGGGCTCCACCCGCTGCAGCAGTGATATCATTCTTGAACTGCGGGTGAAGGCCTCCAAAGAAAGTTTGGATAATTACCCAGCCGTGTAACCCGTGGTGAGGACACTTTTTCAACATATCCTTGTATCTCTCCCATGCCTCGTATAGGGTCTCTTGGTCCCATTGCGCGAAGTGAGTAATGTCGGCCATTAGCTGAGCAGTTCTTCCCGGTGGGAAGAATTTATGGAGGAATGCGGCCTTCAAGTCTGCCCATGTAGTGATCTGATCCGCTGGTAGGCTCTCTATCCAAATTTCAGCTCTACCCTTGAGTGAGAAGCTGAACAGTCTTAGCTTGATGGCATCCTCGTTCACCCCATTGATTTTGAACGTGTTGCATATCCTCTCAAATGCACGAAGATGTGCATGAGGATCTTCTGTCGGGGCCCCTCCGAACTGGTTTTGCTGTACCATGACAATGGTGCTTGGTTTAATTTCGAAGTAGTTCGCCCCAGTAGTGGGCGGTTGGATGCCTATGCGTGCGATTGCCACGTTTGGATTGGCAAATGACCGCATCGGAACTCTCGCCGGAGGAGGCGGAGGTGGGTTGTTAACAGGTCTCTCGTCGCCCATCTTTAATTTCCTTTGGGATTTGGATGCTTTACGTATCTGACGGGCGGTTCTTTCGATCTCCGGATCAAGTGGTTCGATTTCCTTCCCTCGGGTCTTCCTTGGCATAAACCAATTAGTACCTGAAAAGAAAGTAGGCGAAGTTAGCAATCCAGAAATTGAAAGTGACGGAACAAAGTAAATAAAAAATGTTCAATGTAATAGCGCTTATAGCTGGTAGTGCTATCAGTTGCAACTAGTTCCCCGGCAACGGCGCCAAAAACTTGATAGGCGGGTTCACACCCCCTTAAATCTTACCGCAAGTGTACGGGTCGAAATCAAGTAATAGTACTAGAAAGTACGAGTATTGAACACAGGGAACTAGGAACTAAGTATCACAATTACTATAAACTCTATTAACTGAACGTCGCAATTTTGAGTGGTTGGTGGTAACTAATTAATTGCAATTAAATAAATCAAACACAAGACAAAAAACAACTTAGGAAACTTTGATAGAGAAAACAGTTGAGAGTTGGAAATCCTATGGTTTTCACCTATAAACATATGACTCGGAACAATACCAGTTATTCCATATAATGAATACCCAATCTTTAAAAGTCACCGTTGTTCTTTCTCAAGCAACAACGGGTTTTATTTTGAAAAGCACAAGTCTTATCTCTCGATCTCAACCTATGGAATTCAAAACACATTAAAATCAAGATTTAACGGGACTAAGGCTTACTTGGTATATCTCTATCACCAATTTCTCACCTTAGGCATGCAATTACTAGTTATAGTTATCAATTAATTCTCTCGAACTTAATTGAAAACAACAAAACAATTGAAAGCTAGCTAGACTCACAAAAGCATTAAAAACCAAATCACATGCTTCATTAAAATAGAAAAACTGATAAAAGTCTCAAGTCATATGTTCACATGCTTAAACCAAATTCATTCCAACCCCCAACATCTAAGGATTAGTTCATGTTGGTGGTGGATACAAACACAAGAGAAAGAATGGAAACAATGAATGCAAACATAGTAAACGTGAATGTGTGGAATGTAATGGTGAACTCCCTTCTCCCGGCTCTAATCCGCTTCGCGTCGTGACTTACTCCTCAATCGATCCTCTATCGTGGCTCAAAAAGCTCCGAAAAACCTCTGAAAATCGCCCCCAAGTCGCTGTCGTTCGTCGTGTGTGAGATCTTTTGAGAATGACCTAATTCCGGAGTACATAAAGCCTGAAAAACGAACAGAGTGTTACGCGGTTTTGTCCGCGGTTTGCAAACCATGCCAGAAACCGCGCGTGTTTCTGAGGTGTTTCCGGGTCAGGTTTGGTTTCTGGTTCGGGCGCGGGTCTTGGGCTTGGATCTCGGGCTTCCGTTGGGCTTCGTTTTGGCTCTTTTAGGGCTCTTTTCAGCTTCTTTTCTCGATGATTACTGCCTTTTATATAACCTGCACATTTCACTTGATAAACCATAAAATTCCACTTCTTTGCTATCAACACAAGCCAATCTCATTGGTTTAAGAACCGAAAATAACGCCAAAAAGTGGCGTTATCACCAGTACACTTGAAGAGCAAGGAAAATGTTGAAGATGTTGAAGACATGATCGGCAGGATATAACTTGAAGATGTTGAAGACATGATCTGCAGGATATAACTTGAAGATGTTGAAGACATGATCGGCATGATATAACTTGAAGATGTTGAAGACATGATCGGCAGGATATAACTTGAAGAATTCTTGAAAAAGAATTCTTGATGATATCTTTTGAAAACATCTTCGGTCAAACAGCAGGTATATTATACTCTATCTGCAAAATATATCTAGGATATCTTGCAATGATAAAGACATCATCCAAGGATCAGAAAAAGGTTATTTGGATTCCTTATCTCTTTCAAGAAAGATCAGCTTCAACAAGCAGGTCAACGCTTCAAGACAAAAGTGCATTTCAGTGTTTCAGAAGACCTGCTGCTCTCTTATCTCTACTTGACAAGTGTCCATGCATTTAATGCATGAGGCACTATATAAAGATACCATCTTCAACTTTGCAAAGACAACAAGATTACAAACTCTCCAAGCTCTCAAGTGCTGGCATTTCTCTCCTCTCTCAAAAGTTCATTGTTTGTACTAAGTGTTTTACAATTGTTCTTATTCTCTGTGTGTCTATGTGTAAGATTGTTTGAACTGATTTATCTGTTCTGTTCCGCAACAATCAATAGTTTCTGTGTGTAATTCTTATTTGAAGTTTTTCAATAAAAGAATTAAATTAAGTGAAAATTTTGTGTATTGTATTCAACCCCCCCTTCTACAATACTTGTTTACCATTGCTACTTAATAGCTGGGACCAACAAGTGGTATCAGAGCAGGTCAGTTTAATCTAATAAACTTGATCTGCAATGGCTTCATCTTCTTCTTTAAACAAATTTTCTTCTCAAATCTCTAATGCTGGATCATACGACAATGGCTCCATAGCCAAACCACCAAAGTTTAACCCTAATAACTTCTCCTTGTGGAAAAGTCGTATGATGCTCTTCCTAGAAGGAGTTGACAGCAGATATCCCACCATACTCCATGAAGGACCTCTTGTCCCTAGAGTTTGGGATCGTTTTAATGCCAAAAATAAAGATGATGAAGAACAGACACCTGCTACTGGGATATACATTGTAAAGGACCCCAGTAAGTACAATGATGAAGATAAACGTCTTGTAGCTCTTGACACTAAAGTCAGAGCCATCATTGCCCTCTCTCTGCCTGATGAGGTTTATCATTCTCTTGTAAACTTTTCTACTGCTAAGGAATTGTGGTTCACTCTGTGTGTTCTTTATGAAGGTACGTCTGAAGTGAAAAAGAGCAGAAAGATTGCTCTTGTTAGAAAATATGAACTCTTCTCTTATGAGAAAGGAGAATCTCTTTCAGACTACTATAACCGTTTTAACAGTCTTCTTAATGATCTTAAACTGTTGGGTCGCATGTATGATAATGAGGAAGTCTTGTGCAAGTTTATGGATTGTCTTCCTGATTTTTGGCAAAACATCTGTACTTGTATAAAGACAACCAATGATCTTGATCACATGCCTCTCACTGCTCTTTATGGAACTCTCTTCAACTATGAGCAGACTAAGTTGCAAAGGAAGTCTGTCATCACATATATAAAGGGCTATTCTATAGCTCTCTTAAGTGACTCTTCCAAAAGAACTATATGTACTCCAAGAATCACCTACCCATCTGACTCTGATCATGATAGTCAAGAAGATCCCAATGAACATTCAGAAGCATATCTTAGTGATGCTGATGATGAATGTGAGGAAACTTCAGTTGACAAATTATCAGATGATATGGCCAGGATGGATGGGTATTCTAAATCCAAATCTCACTTTTCTTCTGCAAAATCTAAGTTTAGTCGACAACCCTCATCTTCTCTCTCCAAACACTCTTTTTCGAACAAATCAAATGAAGAATGTTTTAACTGTGGTAAAAAGGGTCATTTTTCTTCTGAGTGTAGAAGTAAACGTTTTGAAAAACCCAGAACATCTTCCTCAGGCCAATTTTCCTCAAAATCGGGAAAATCCAAATATGATTCTGACCGGGCTGAAAGATACAAAGAAAAATACAAAAGAGAAAAGGAAAGAAACGCAAGACTAGTCAGAAAAGGAAAGGGTCTGCCTGCTAAAACTCATGATTTGGCAGATGAACCCACATCTGAAAGCGAGAAGGACATTTCAAATGTGTGCTTCATGGCCCAGATAATCGATATGGATGATCCAGAAGGTCACACCCTCTCACCTGCTCTTGTATCAGCTAAGTGTTTCTCCTCATCTTCACAGAATTGACTGGTACTCTACCAAAGATGTCTGTACACTCTAACCCTCTCACCTTTTTACCTTATCTCTCACCCTCATTTCCTAAGTGTATCATTTCCTAAGTCTATCTTTTCTTCATATATCTTACATCTCCACAAGTCCATACTAAACATCAAAGCTCCTCTGCTGATGACTCCTCTTTAAGTCTACCACTTACTGGAGATCCTATCCTTGACAGATTGTCATCATCCCCTCCTACATCTTTCAGGTATCTTACTCATCCTAACTCCTTGCCTACCTACTCCTTTCCTTGCCTACCAATTATGCCTAACTATCCCTCTCCTTGCCTAACACCTTGCCTAACTCTTTGCCTACCAATTCTTGCCTACCGATTCTTCTCTTAATAGATCCTAACTTCATCTCTTCATCTTTAACCTCCCTCCTCCCTTTCAAAAACCTACATGCTATCCTATATTCTTCAACAATGGCTTTATCAAAACCATTCCCAATCTCCAAGAAAATACTTTCTCAAGTACTCATATTCACACTCACCAAATATTCCTTCCTTATCCACTCCTACCGATTTGCCCTCTTCCACTCCTGAAGATTTTCTTATGCCTCTCAACCTCAACCTTCTCTTCCTTTAGCACCACATCCTGGATTTGAAGATCCCTCCCTTCATGACTATGTGTGGAGCTTGAAGATTTGAAGATCCCTCCCTTCATGACAATGTGTGGAGCTTGAAGATTACTCTTTGAAGATTGAAGACTTGAAGATCACACCTTGATCTTGAAGACCTACATTTGAAGATCAATCTTCCGAAAACTCGTTCCAGCAATCTTCCGAAGATTTTTACTCAAATTTAGTTATAAAAAAAGAATAAAAAAAGATAAAAAAAGAGAGAAAAGAATAATCAAAAAAAAATGAGAAAAGAAAGATAAAAAAAGAGAGAAAATAAATATAAAAAAAGCAAAATAAAAAAATTGTAGCAAACCACCCTCATTTCTTGCCTTTTTGCGGTCAACCAAACAACACCATCCTTTTTTTTACTTTTTGCCTGCCGAAACCCCCCACCCCATACCTGTCGAAACCCCCCTCCCTTCCCTCTTTCCTTTTCCTTTTCCTTTCGACAGCCGACACCCCCCCCCATATTTCCTATTTTGCCGAACCCCCCCCCCCGCTTCATTTCTTATTTTGCCAACACCCCCCCCCCCCAAAAAAAACTATTTCTTTTGTTTTCTGCCGAAAGATCCAAACTACCCCCATTTTTTGTGCCTATTTTTATTCAACTACCCCTAACCCTAATATTTTTTCGGTTACAATTTTTTTACAAAATATATATATTTTCTCTCCTAACTTTAACTCTTCCCTTACATCTCTCATCATACTTCCACCTTTCCTTTTACCATCTATTATCTCCCTCTCACATTTTCCTGAACACTCACCTCTCCCATCACTCTCCCAATTCTTCCATCATATTACCTTTAAAATAATCCATTTTCTTTTTACCCTCTCTTAGCCACTATACATACCCAACTTACTTCTCATTTCTTCACTCCTTTCATCTTAAAAAAAATAGTCTTGTGTTATGGCCGATTTTCCAACTTTTCTTAGTGTTTTTCCTACGTTTGCCGCTGAGGGGGAGAATCCATCTGAGGGGGAGCAACATCAACTCTGCTACTCATATCCAGCGTCCAACTCGAAAAAATGAGGAAATTGGCGGACCGATCAACAGGGAGCACATCAGTCCGGGTGGATCTAACTGAGGGGGAGGAACACAAAGACCGGCTGATCTACTAAGGGGGAGCAAAACAAAGACAAATGATGATGATGTTGAACAGGAAGAGCTGAAGATGCCAAGAGAAAGAAAAAAGATGCAAGAGATGGGCAGATGCAAGAGATGGGCAGAAGCATCCTGAAGCTGATTCACTCAGACTCAACCTTCTCTCAAAGATTGTCACCATAATGGGTTTGTCTCCTACCAAAAACCACAGACTCATTTGGTTGATGGCTTGAAGATTTGGAACATATGAAGAAAAGCAAAAGTGCGTGAAAGATAAAGTTCTCCAACACATCAACGGGCTGCTGATCAAAATGAAGAATCCTCAAGCCAGACACAAGTTTCAACTCTCCTCTCCAAAGATGCAAGTACAGTTTGTTTTGTTCATATTGTCTATTCTTCATTTTTTATTAGTTTGTACAGATATACCTTATTCTTTCATTATACTTGTAATTGTCGGATATACTTAATTTTTTTTCTCCAAAAAGAACAAAAAAATGGACTATGTGAGAAGAACCCAAAAAGAGTAAGCAATGGTCAAAATGAATTATTCATTGTTTACTTCTCAGATTCTAAGTATGGATGTCATCCTCAAATAGGGGGAGATTGTTGGGTCACTTAAGATTTGAAGATGACCTCGGTCTTTCATTTTTACACAGTTCATACTTAGAATAATTTTTAGGTTCTTTACAAGCAGCTTAATTATGTAAAAATGTTCGGTGAAGTCGAAGATCAACCGAAAGAAACAAAGTAGAAGTGCATCTTCAAAGCGGATTGAAGATTGGACTTCTCAGCCAAAGGTTAAGCTGATACTTGAAGACTTCCTAAAGTCTTAGGCCAGTACACTTGAAGAGCAAGGAAAATGTTGAAGATGTTGAAGACATGATCGGCAGGATATAACTTGAAGACGTGATCTGCAGGATATAACTTGAAGATGTTGAAGACATGATCGGCAGGATATAACTTGAAGATGTTGAAGACATGATCGACAGGATATAACTTGAAGAATTCTTGAAAAAGAATTCTTGAAGATATCTTTTGAAAACATCTTCGGTCAAACAGCAGGTATATTCTACTTTATCTGCAAAATATATTTAGGATATCTTGCAATGATAGAGACATCATCCAAGGATCAGAAAAAGGTTATTTGGATTCTTTATCTCTTTCAAGAAAGATCAGCTTCAACAAGCAGGTCAACGCTTCAAGACAAAAGTGCATTTCAGTGTTTCAGAATACCTGCTGCTCTCTCTTATCTCTACTTGACAAGTGTCCATGCATTTAATGCATGAGGCACTATATAAAGAGACCATCTTCAACCTTGCAAAGACAACCAGATTACAAACTCTCCAAGCTCTCAAGTGATGGCATTTCTCTCCTCTCTCAAAAGTTCATTGTTTGTACTAAGTGTTTTACAATTGTTCTTATTCTCTGTGTGTCTATGTGTAAGATTGTTTGAACTGATTTATCTGTTCTGTTCCGCAACAATCAATAGTTTCTGTGTGTAATTCTTATTTGAAGTTTTTCAATAAAAGAATTAAATTAAGTGAAAAAATTTGTGTATTGTATTCAACCCCCCCCCCTTCTACAATACTTGTTTACCATTGCTACTCAAAAGCTGGGACCAACAATACTTTTAATCAATGTAAACAAGGTTTATCAAACTTGACTTACTCTCGTTCTTACCATACTCATACTCATCTCATAATAACAGAATCATGCTCAATCCCATGAGTATGACTATCATTCAAAAAGTCATAACACCATATTCAATAGCCTACTACGAATCATCACAGGTTTTAGTTTATAAATCAAGCCTACAGACTTACATTCAATCGCCATAACCTCCTTCTTAGAATGGATACAGAAATAGTACTTATATAAATATTGCCTATTTTTAATCCGCCGAAAACACAAGAAAACCACTTACACTTCGTCTAATTCATTTTTCCACATCTCAAATACGAATAGCAATTGTACTTCGCCTATTCGCTACAACCAATATGAATAACAATTATATCTTGCCTATTCTTCATTTTTACATGGATAGAGATTCTATTTTGCCTATCCAATCCTTCAACATAAATAGCAATTCTACTTTGCCTATTCAATCATTCATCATGAATAACAATTATACTTTGTCTATTCAATCATTCAACATGAATAACAATTATACTTTGTCTATTCAATCATTCAACATGAATAACAATTATACTTTGTCTATTCAATCATTCAACATGAATAACAATTATGCTTTGTCTATTCAATCATTCAACATGAATAACAATTATGCTTTGTCTATTCAATCATTCAACATGAATAACAATTATACTTTGTCTATTCAATCATTCAAGGATACACGGGAATAACAATTATATTTTGTCTATTCCTCCTTTTCAAGGATACAGGGGAATAACAATTATACTTTGTATATTCCTCCTTTCTACATGAATAGCAATTCTACTTTGTCTATTCAATAATATAAATAGCAATTCTATTTTGCCTATTCATTTCATTCCAATACAATTAGGAATAGCAATTATATTTTGCCTATCCTACGTTATCAAATAAAACTAGTGTCTATGGATCCATTCCACTTATTCGTATTCGTACAGAATAATGCTTAATATGAATTTCTCATATTATCTAGTAAAAGCAAACCTCCTTTATAGATCCCTTATATCACTCAGTATGAGCAAATCACATTTAATATGTCAATTTCTCATAATATAAGTCTAACCATCAATATCATCACTTACGGTTCCTTGGTATAATTTTATATACACAATTGCCCATTAGCACAAATAGTTAAAGTTCATATAATCGTCCATCCAAAACTCATTCAGGAAATACTTCTTTATAAAAATATACCTTATCGTAATTTAAATACTTTATAAAAGAGTAAGGTAAGAATGAACTCACCTGATAGCAGTAGCGTCACTCTTACTTTACTTCTTAAAGTTGTAAGGAATTCTGTCACCAAACTTCACAAAGTTTGAAATACCCAAATACAGATAGTATTTATATCAATCTACTAAGTAGGACTCTTAAAAGACTAAGAATCATAAATAACCAAAATCCTTGACACTTATCGCAACCTACTAACTGCGATAACACTTGTCGCAACCTACTACTTGCGACACAGTACTTGTCGCAACCCATTGTTGCGATATCTCCTACTTATCGCAACCAACTGTTGCGACATGCATCTTATCGCAACCAACTGTTGCGACATGCAACTTATCGCAACCAACTGTTGCGATACTATCACTCTTGTCGCAACCCAAAGTTGCGACATTCATATGCTTATCGCAACTATCATCTTTATCGCAACTCACTGCTGCGATGTTCATCTTTGTCTCAACCAACTGAAAACGTATTTAAGCCAGAATCTATACTTTTAAGCCATGTATGATCCTATAAATTTCCAGATATGTTTAAGACTACCAATAGAACATAATCATAAACCCAGATTTCTCATAACATTCAAAAACATCATAACCCAATTTCTAAACCCATAGAAAACTTTAACTACATAAAAGAACTAATCTAAGTGAAGAACATACCTTTGATTCTCACAGGTTGCACCTTAATTTTCCAGCTGAATAATTCAGTCTTCTTCTTCTTCTTCTTCTTTGTCTTTCTTTCTCGGTTCTCTCTCTCTCTTTCTCTTTCCGTACACAACACACACGCACACACTTAAGATATCAAATGGTAATATTAGGACACCTCACCTCACTTAATCAATTGAGGCGGTGGTGATGACACATCTTTCATCACTTAACCAAACTAGTCCCTTAATTATTATCAAATGACGATTTATACCCCCCCAACTTATAAATTAAAATTAAAGTTTACCCCTTAACTTATAACTCCGTATAACAATTAACGTAACTTACTCGGGGATAAACTCTAAAATTAATCTATCAAATAATTATACTCAAATTATTTAATAAACCAAACATAATACTTTATATAGAAAATCGAGATGTTACATTAAAGACAGGATTGCCAAACATTCCATTGAAACAAGGAGAGACCTTTCTATACTGAAGAATGACAAAGTAAGGGTAAGGGTTGTGTGCAGGGGTAAGGGTTGCAACATGTAGTGAAGAGGTGGGTGAGAGTAGCAATGCAAAGTCAAAGTCAACTAAGTCAAAGTCAACAGGGTCAAAAGTTGATGGGCCCATCTGCCCTTAGGTATTGCACATCTCTACAAATGGTGAATACAAAACATGGGTAGTAAAAACCTACAATGATGTGCATAAATGTCTTCAATGCAGAAAAGTGAGACAATGTACATCATCCTTTCTCTCATCACAAATAGAGGGTACCATCATGCCTAACCCAACTATTCCTATTGGAGCCCTAAAAGACCAACTCCAAGCCAAACTTCAATTGCAACTTTCAAGACAGAAGGTATTTAGGGGAAAGTCAAAAGCTTTGGAGAAGATGTAGGGGACTTACACTGCACAATACAGTTTGTTGAAAGACTACATTCTTGAGCTAAAAAAGACAAATCCAGGGACAACAGTGAAGCTGGAGGTTGAAAGTGAACCAAACATGGAATCCTCAATAAAGATACACAAACAACACCCAACTGGTAATCAACAAAAGTTTCAACTTTCGAGCTTCAATTGTCTTCTCGTTCAACTGTTGCTCAACAATGTTCTTGCTTTTGATCAACCCAGGAATCACTTGCATGGCACGTGCACACATTGGTTTGTCAAGCCATTTTACAAACCCACAATTTGTAGCCTGTGAAACAAAAAATAACAAGATTTTAGGCAGGATTTAGGGTTTTTGAAAGGATTTGAGACCACACCACTTAATGGGTTTGAACAACAATAGAACCTTCGTCCAGGGTTGTTGTTAGTCCAGGAGGTTCTTAAATTCGCAGTGTAGCCACACACGCAGAACACCATTGTTGATTGAGAGCTGAGACAGAGCACACTCGTTCGTGTCTTCGGTTTGTTTTTTGGAGGTAAAAAAATTCGATGTGGGGAAGAAGCTCATTAAATAAAGAGACAAAAAGGGGTTTATAGGGAAAAAGACTGATTTACCCTAATGCTTAACTCACGTGGTAGCGGCTAACATCTGACATTGGACGGACGTTGGTCAGAGGGACCAAATCCGGACCAAATGGCATATTGTAGTGGCTAAAGTGTAATTTTAAACCGTAGGGTGTAATATCCCGAGTAAGTTCGTTAATTAAATTATCTTTCCGTTAATTTTAGTTAACTTTAAAATTGGGTGTTTAGGGTAAGTTTGGGTAAATTTATAAGTTTAGGGGTGTTTGGGTCATTAGTGAATAATACAAGGTTTAAAATGGTAAATATGGGTTGATATTATCCTTAGGCAAACATATATTTTCATTCAGCAGAAAATATCCAGAATTAAGTGTGTGTGTGTGTTTTGGGGAGAAAAGAAGCAAAAGAAGAAAAGGAAGGGTTAGGGATTCAATTGGGTTCTTTGGAAGTGAAATTAAGGTATGTTCCTTTACATTTTATGTTTGTAATTGATAATAGAAGGTTTCTATCGGAGTAGAATAATTGATTTCATGCCTGGTAATGAATTCTGTCGATTTTGGGTAGAAAATGAGCAACCCGACAGAGGTTTCCGGACACAATATGAATGTGTCCGGTAGTCGTTTTGATAGTGTCCAGTAGTTTCTTTGGTAGTATCCGGTAGTCTTCATGCTGGTGTCCGAACGAATCAAGTAACCGGTAAGTCCCTCTTTTCAGTAAGTTTTCGGATGAATTAGATATCGGATAGCATCCGGATTACTTTGGTGTCCAGATGATGTCCGAATTGTTTATGTCGTCCGGAAAGTGGTGTTGTCCGGTTTATTTAGATTATCCGGAAAGTCATGCTCTCCGGATTGTTTGAGTTGTCCGGATAGTCTTGTGGTGTCCGAGAACCTTAGCTGTTTGGTCACTTTTGAGAATTTTGATACTTTTGAGTATCCAGGGGCTCGTGTTTTGTCGACTCTTGGATAGTTTATAAATGAGGACTGAATATACAGTAGACTTGACTTCAGTTTGGGTTTGGGGGAAACAATTGAGGATTAGAGTTATCTAGAGTTTTTAGCTTTAGTAAGTCTTATGTGTTCTATTTGGTAAAGAGGTACTTGTATCTAATTGTTTTAGATTCTGTGGATTTGGGGTGAAAGCTATATCGTTTTGAGAAAAGATTGGAAGCATTTTGATAAGCAAACAGGTGAGTTTTACTTTAAAAAGTTTTTAAACTGGAATAGATATATGTGGAATGAGAATGTGATAAATAGTGTAATAATGTGCATATTATGTTTATATGAATATTACACTACATGAGTACAAGTTGGTCGGGCATAGGACCGGTGCAGTTGGCTGTACAGAGGGACAGCGGTGTTGGCTGTATTAAGTACAACGGAGTAAAATTGATTAGTTGGCTCGCAACCATCTAATTTGGCCATGGGAATGAGACAGAAAAGTACACAATGCATGAGTCCTAATTGGTATTTATATTGGTGTTATGTATATGGTATTTGTACAAATGATTTTAACTGACAGAGATTTTCTCACTTAGACCATTAGGTCTAACCCTCATTTTGTTTTAAAAATATGTATTCCAGGGCGTGGATCAGGTAAGAGCAAGTAACAAGGATAATCAATGGCTAGATTTTGTGAAGACTTATGTTACGAAGACTAAAACGTGTTTTGCAGTTATAGTTTCATAATTAGATATCGTGTATGTAATTAGCAAAAAAAAGTTTGTAATGAAATATCTTATTTTGGTTGTAAAGACTAAGGGACCTTACTTGTGATACGATGTATCTTTTGTATGTAACGATGTTATGCAATATATGTTATTTGTTGCTTGTTTGGGAACCGGGTCGTTACATAGGAACCAAATGTGTTATAAACACCAAACCACATGGACCAAAAATGTAGTTTACTCCACATTTTAATATCTTGAAAAGTCAAGCCCGTAATTTTTCATAGACAAATAAATTATTACACTTATAAAATAAATAAAAATATACAGTCGGGACAAGGGGAAGAGGGGGAGAACGAGGCAGGGGCAGAACTGGAGGCAGAGTTCAGCCGCGAGGTAATGAATTTGTTATAAGAGACGACTTGACGGCTGAAATGGGAAGACTGCAAGCAAGTATACAGGCTATGTTCCACCGAACTCGTAATACTGAAACTGAAATACCAGATCCTAATCTGGAAGACGAGATGCCCATTACACATACTGTCATACCAGTGCTAAGGAAGTGTGACTATAAGATGTTTCTAAGTTGCAAACCTCCAACCTACGCAGGAGAAAGAGATCCAGTGAAGGCCATGAGGTGGCTAAAAGAGATAGAAGCTATCTTCAAGACCAGCAAGTGCGCTGAAGAAGATAGAGTGCTATACGGAACCGCGATGTTGAAAGCAGATGCTTTATATTGGTGGGAAGCTCTCATTACCTCTAGAGGATCTGATGTGTATTCTACTTTCTCTTGGGATGAATTCACAATAGCTTTCAAACGACAATTTTGTCCTCAAGCAGCAGTTAGACAACTAGAGGAAGAGTTCATGAACCTGCAACAGGGAAGTTTATCGGTTAAGGATTATACTGCTCGTTTCCTGGAGAAGTCTCGTTTCTCAGAGTACTATGTTGCCACAGAGGCACTTAAGATGGAAAGGTTTATCTTCGGGTTAAAGTCAGAAATCCGAAGTCTAGTGATTGCAAAGGGACCGAAAACCTTCTCAGTCGCAGTAGATGCCTCGGAAAATGTGGAACGGGATAGAGGAAGAGATGCTGGTGATAAGAGTACTGGAAAAAGAAAATGGGAAGGACCACAGTATGATCCAAAGAAGTCCAGATTTCAGAGATTTGATAGTCGTACACCTTTCAGACCAGCTGAAAGACCTTGCCCAAAATGCAACCGTTTTCATCAAGGAAATTGTCAAGTTGATCCTCGAGTGTGTTACAAGTGTGGAAAAACCGGCCATATTGCTAAAGACTGTAAAGTAACTCGATTTTGTTTCTTATGCAATTCTCCTGATCACATTCAGTTTGATTGTCCACGGGGGAGAATACAACAGGGTGGTACTTCAGTGAGACCAGCGGGAGTAAGACCGGTAGTACCAAGGCCAGAGTTACCCAGAGCTAGGGGTCGTGCCTTTCAGATGACAGCACAAGAAGCGGAGGAAGCTCCTGATGTGGTTACAGGTACATTCTTAATAAACTCTACACGTGCTAAAGTGTTATTTGACTCCGGTGCAAACCGATCGTTCGTGTCTCCTTCATTTGCTGCTTGTATGCATTTAAAACCTAAAATGTTAGATCGTGCTTTAATGGTAGATACTGCAAATGATAATCAAGTATCAGTTAAAGAGGTATTTGATAGTTGTGTAATAAATATAGATGGGTGTGGAGTACCTATTCAGTTGTTTCCTATAGCTTTGATTGAATTTGATGTGGTAGTGGGAATGGATTGGTTAGCCGAGAATCAGGCTAGTATAGTTTGTGATAAGAAGTTGATTAATGTTGTATTACCTGAGAAGGGACCAATAGTGATTTATGGTGATCGTAGAAATCATCAGTCTTGCCTTATCTCTATGATGAAAGCTCGTAAGTGTGTTAATAAAGGCTGCCCGAGTTACTTAGCTTATGTAATATATACTAAACTAGAAAAGAATAAGTTGGAAGGTATTCCTGTGGTTTGTGAATTCCCGGAAGTTTTCCCAGATGATTTGACTAGTCTTCCGCCCGTTAGACAAGTAGAGTTTGGTATAGATCTGATTCCTGGAGCCGCTCCTGTTGCCCGTACACCGTACCGTCTGGCACCTCCAGAGATGAAAGAAATGATGACGCAACTGCAAGATCTTTCAGATAAGGGCTTATCAGACCCAGTTCTTCGCCGTGGGGAGCACCAGTGCTGTTTGTGAAAAAGAAAGACGAGTCGATGAGGATGTGTATTGATTATCGGGAACTGAATAAGCGCACGATCAAGAACAGGTATCCACTTCCTATAATTGATGACCTCTTTGATCAACTAATTGGAGCTTGCTATTTCTCCAAGATTGATTTGAGATCTGGTTATCACCAACTGAAGGTTAAAGAAGAAGACGTTCTGAAAACTGTTTTCCGCACAAGGTATGGTCATTACGAGTTCTTAGTGATGCCCTTCGGCCTGACGAACACCCCAACTGCCTTCATGGATTTAATGAATCGAGTATGTAAGCCATATCTCGATAAATTTGTTATTGTGTTTATCGATGATATTCTTATTTACTCCCGATCCAAATAAGAACACGCCCAACATCTTCGTTTGATTCTGGAATTGTTGAAAGAGCAACAGTTGTATGCTAAATTTTCAAAATGTGAATTCTGGCTACGGGAAGTTCAATTTCTTGGGCATGTAGTTTCCGAGAAAGGCATTCAAGTTGATCTGACGAAAGTAGAAGCAATTGAAAAGTGGGAACCGTCGAAAACGCCAACGAAAGTACGAAGTTTTCTGGGCTTAGCCGGCTATTATCGAAAGTTTATACAAGATTTCTCTCGTATCGCTACGCCTTTGACCAAGCTGACTCGAAATAATATAAAGTTTGAATGGAAAGCAGAGCAGGATGGAGCATTTCGAATGTTGAAAGAGAAACTCTGTAGCGCGCCGATACTGTCACTACCTGAAGGTTCCGATGATTTTGTTGTTTACAGTGATGCTTCCAAACTGGGATTGGGATGTGTACTAATGCAGCGTGGGAAAGTTATTGCTTATGCTTCTAGACAACTGAAGGATCATGAACGACAGTATCCTACACACGACATGGAACTTGCATCAGTTGTTTTCACGCTAAAGATTTGGAGACATTATCTCTACGGTTCTAAATGTCAAATTTACACCGATCATAAGAGTCTCCAACATCTCTTCGATCAACGAGAATTGAATATGAGGCAAAGAAGGTGGTTATAGTTGTTGAATGATTACGACTGCGAAATTCTTTATCATCCGGGGAAAGCAAATGTGGTAGCTGATGCACTGAGTCGTCAAGAGAGAAGCGGAACAATAAAGACAATTCCACTACAAGCTGAACTTCTACCTAGCATCTTTGGCGAATTGAAGAAGTGTCAAGTAGAAGCTTTCCAAGAGGAACAATTGAAACTAAAACGGTTAGTGGGGATATCAGCATTGCTTGTAAAGGATGATCGTGGGTTACTGTGTTTGGATAGCAGGATTTGGGTGCCTCGTTTGGGTGGTTTACGTGATCGAGTGCTACAAGAAGCTCATAAATCTCGTTTCTCTATTCATCCAGGTACGAATAAGATGTATAAAGATCTAAGACAATTTTACTGGTGGCCGGGAATGAAAATAAGTGTTGCTTAGTATGTGGAGGGTTGTTCTACTTGTAAGAAAGTAAAGATTGAACATCAAAAGCCTTTTGGGCAGTTACAACGTTTAGAAATACCTACGTGGAAATGGGATCAGATTACTACAGATTTCATCATGAAGCTACCAAGGACTCCAAACGGGTTTGATGCCATTTGGGTGATCGTTGATAGGTTGACAAAGTCTGCTCACTTTTGCCAATAAAAGAAACCTATCCATTAGAAAGACTAGCCAAATTGTATATCGACGAAGTAGTAACTCGACATGGAGTTCCAATATCAATTATTTCTGATCGTGATAGTCGTTTTACTTCAAGGTTCTGGAGAAGTTTTCAAAGAGAAATGGGGACGCAGGTAAAGTTAAGTACAACGTATCATCCTCAAATTGACGGTCAAAGTGAACGAACGATTCAGACTTTGGAAGACATGCTACGGGCCTGCATTGTTGATTTTGGGGGATCATGGGATAAGCATTTGCCGTTGATTGAATTTGCCTACAATAACAGTTATCATTCCAGCATACAAGCGGCACCGTTTGAAGTTCTGTATGGTAAAAAATGTCGAACGCCTCTGTGTTGGAATGAAGTGGGAGAAAAGCAATTAGCAGGGCCGAATATAGTTCAATTAACCGCGGATAAGATTACTCAGATTCGGGAACGATTGAAAGTGGCTCAAGACAGACAGAAAAGCTACGCTGACCGACACCGAAAACCGTTAGAATCCCAAGTTGGAGATTTCGTGATGTTAAAAGTCTCGCCTTGGAAAGGAGTCATTCGTTTTGGCAAGCAAGGTAAACTCAGTCCAAGGTACATCAGACCGTTTGCAATAACAGATAGAATCGGTGAAGTAGCTTACCGGTTAGAACTTCCTCCAGAGTTAAGCGGAGTCCATAATGCTTTTCATGTTTCGAATCTACGAAAGTGTTTGGTTACTCCAGATCAGGTAGTTTCTCTACCAGATATTCAGGTTGATGAAAGGCTGAACTTTGTGGAGGAACCCGAAGCCATAGTTGACCGTAAAGTTAAAATGCTGCGGAATGGAAAGAAGATCAAACAAGTAAAAGTACAGTAGAGACACCATAGAGGTCAGGATGCTACTTGGGAATCAGAATCAGAAATGAGAACTAAGTACCCGTACCTTTTTGCCTAACTGAATTCCGGGACATAATTCTTTTAAGGGGGAGATGGTGTAATATCCCGAGTAAGTTCGTTAATTAAATTCTCTTTCCGTTAATTTTAGTTAACTTTAAAATTGGGTGTTTAGGGTAAGTTTGGGTAAATTTATAAGTTTAGGGGTGTTTGGGTCATTAGTGAATAATACAAGGTTTAAAATGGTAAATATGGGTTGATATTATCCTTAGGCAAACATATATTTTCATTCAGCAGAAAATATCTAGAATTAAGTGTGTGTGTGTTTTGGGGAGAAAAGAAGCAAAAGAAGAAAGGAAGGGTTAGGGATTCAATTGGGTTCTTTGGAAGTGAAATTAAGGTATGTTTCTTTACGTTTTATGTTTGTAATTGATAATAGAAGGTTTCTATCGGAGTAGAATAATTGATTTCATGTCTGGTAATGAATTCTGTCGATTCTGGGTAGAAAATGAGCAAACCGACAGAGCTTTCCGGACACAATATGAATGTGTCCGGTAGTCGTTTTGATAGTGTCCGGTAGTTTCTTTGGTAGTATCTGGTAGTCTTCATGCTGGTGTCCGGACGAATCAAGTAACCGGTAAGTCCCTCTTTTCAGTAAGTTTTCGGATGAATTAGATACCGGATGGCATCCGGATTACTTTGGTGTCCGGATGATGTCCGGATTGTTTATGTCGTCCGGAAAGTGGTGTTGTCCGGTTTATTTAGATTTTCCGAAAAGTCATGTTGTCCGGATTGTTTGAGTTGTTCGGATAGTCTTGTGGTGTCCGGGAACCTTAGCTGTTTGGTCACTTTTGAGAATTTTGATACTTTTGAGTATCCAGGGGCTCGTGTTTTGTCGACTCTTGGATAGTTTATAAATGAGGACTGAATATACAGTAGACTTGACTTCAGTTTGGGTTTGGGGGAAACAATTGAGGATTAGAGTTATCTAGAGTTTTTAGCTTTAGTAAGTCTTATGTGTTCTATTTGGTAAAGAGGTACTTGTATCTAATTGTTTTAGATTCTGTGGATTTGGGGTGAAAGCTATATCGTTTTGAGAAAAGATTGGAAGCATTTTGATAAGCAAACAGGTGAGTTTTACTTTAAAAAGTTTTTAAACTGGAATACATATATGTGGAATGAGAATGTGATAAATTGTGTAATAATGTGCATATTATGTTTATATGAATATTACACTACATGAGTACAAGTTGGCCGGGCATAGGACCGGTGGAGTTGGTTGTACAGAGGAACAGCGGTGTTGGTTGTATCAAGTACAACGAAGTAAAATTGATTAGTTGGCTCGCAACCATCTAATTTGGCCATGGGAATGAGACAGAAAAGTACACAATGCATGAGTCCTAATTGGTATTTATATTGGTGTTATGTATATGGTATTTGTACAAATGATTTTAACTGACAGGGATTTTCTCACTTAGACCATTAGGTCTAACCTCATTTTGTTTTAAAAATATGTATTCCAGGGCGTGGATCAGGTAAGAGCAAGTAACAAGGATAATCAATGGCTAGCTTTTGTGAAGACTTATGTTACGAAGACTAAAACGTGTTTTGCAGTTATAGTTTCATAATTAGATATCGTGTATGTAATTAGCAAAAACAAGTTTGTAATGAAATATCTTATTTTGGTTGTAAAGACTAAGGGACCTTACTTGTGATATGATGTATCTTTTGTATGTAACGATGTTATGGAATATATATTATTTGTTGCTTGTTTGGGAACCGGGTCGTTACATAGGAACCAAATGTGTTATAAACACCAAACCACATGGACCAAAAATGTAGTTTACTCCACATTTTAATATCTTGAAAGGTCAAGCCCGTAATTTTTCATAGACAAATAAATTATTACACTTATAAAATAAAGAGTAAATTACATTTTTCGTCCCTGTGGTTTGTTAAAAATTTATGTTTTCGTCCCTGGTCTTCATTTATTACACTGATGGTCATTGTGGTTTGTGATTTGTTTCCTTTTTGGTCCCTGATCCTAAAAACCATTAACAAACGGACGTCTTCTCATTTTTTTTTATTCTTTTTTAGTTTTGTTTTATTAGATATTTCTATTATATATTATAAAATTAAATTATTACTTTGGAAAGTGTAGCCACCCACCAACCCACTTCTACCCCCCCTCTCTCTCTATCTCTCTCTCTCTCTCTCTCTCTATCCACCCATCTTTATCCCCCGTACACGCACAATATTTGTTCTCTCTCCATTATCTTTCTTTTTCTCTTTCTCTGGTGAATTTGTTCCCAGATTCCATATGCTTTCCATCTGATTCCTGTTTATCTCTTCATTCAATTCTTGAAAACCCCAGATCCCCCTTCTTCTTTTTAGCTATGATGTCTTCCCTCCGCCCAGATCTCACCAACAAAATCCACCCTGAACCATCCTACTCTTTCTCCTCGCCGGAGCAAGAAGCCGCCGTCGACCATTTCGACCTCCTGCCGGACTCTCTCCTCCTCTTGGTTTTCAACAACATCGACGACGTCAAAGCCTTAGGACGTTGCTGCGTTGTTTCCAAGCGATATCATACCCTTGTTCCTCAGGTTGAAAACGTCGTCGTTCGTGTCGACTGTGTTATTTTCGATGACGACGCCACCTCCGCCTCCGGCGCCTCTGATAAATCTCGTGGACCTTTTTCAAGTCTCGTCGATAGGTCAGCAATCCTCGCCATCCGCTCCGTCGTCGGCGGCAGATTCATCCTATGGAACATCTCCCAACCCTCCACACCTTAAACATGGCCAGGAGTATTCTGCGACAACAAAACCAGTCGTGTCGTCGAGCTTCACTTCCCCATCACAACAATTGCACCTCCTTATTCCCCCACCATAGAGCAGCATAGTTAACCTAATTTGATTTGATCGATGACTACAAAACCCAGAAAAAACAATAGTGGTCGTCGGAGACTGGTTAGGATGAATTTTCATTGTGTTTTTGCATTTTATGGCAGTGGTCAGGGTGGTATGCAATGCCCGAGATGGAGATGGAGATGCTGATTTGTTTGAAAGGCTAGGGTAAGACAAAATATTTAATTAAAAAAAAGTAAAAAATCATAAATCCCTTTCTTAACGGACTTTAACGGCTGTTAGAGTCAGGGACGAAAAACGCAATAAAATGCAAACCACAATGATCATCAGTGTAATAAATGAAGACTAGGGACGAAAACCGAAATTTTTAGCAAACCATAGGGACGAAAAACGTAATTTACTCTAAAATAAATAAAAATATACAATCACTCTCATATATTAAAAGACCGGTTGTAAAGTACAGAAATTCAATTAAAGAAAACAAATATACAACTTTAAATTTTGATTCGAGTTTGTTAAACATCAATTATTACAAGACGTTAATTAAAACATATTTAAAGGCCCAATAACTTCTTTAAAATTTAAGGGGGTGTTTGGGATTGCTTATTTAAAACAACTTATGCTTATTTTTAAAAGTGTGTATCAACTTATATGATGGCAAAAAATAGTTTTATAGGAATGGGTAATAAAGTAAATATGTAAATAAGCAATTTTAAATAAGTTAGAATGAAGTAACTTATCAAAAGCAATTTATTTGCGATGTAGAAAAGTCATAAACACTTTTTATTTTTTTAATCAAAACGCTAAAAACGACTTATTTGCAGTGTGGAAAAACAATAAATAAATAAGTTAAAAAAAGAGTAAATTACATGTTTGGTCCTCGTGGTTTATGTGTTTTAACAGTCTGAGTCCCTATTTTAAAATATCTATGGATTGCATCCTCGTGGTTTGCATTTTATAACGCCTTGGATCCCTAAAACTAACTTCATCCAAATTTTCTCCGTTAAAATGGTCACGTGCAAGGCACATGATGGGTAGTTTGGTCATTCTATGCATGTTCCTCATTTTATGTTAAAAAATAAAAACTAAAAAAACAAACACCAATAAAACATTGACACGTGTCTTTCTCTCATCTCCCTCCTCCCTTCCATTGTTTAAGAAATTTTTCGGCAAGACTTCGATCACCACCACCAACAGCAGCACCATTCAAACAAAAAACCTACGTTCGTCTCTAAATCGATACAGAGTATGAAAAAGAAAACCCAACTTCATATCAAAATCTTAATCTACTACAGAGTATGAAAAGAAAACCCAACTTCATATCAAAATCTTAATCTACTACAGAGTATGAAAAAGAAAACCCAACTTCTAAACCCCGTTCTCGACTAATAATGTGTTTGTCAACGAGGTTCGATCCTTCTGATGTAAAGAAGACATACTAGGGTACGGTTTTTCATACATAGGGAATTTGTGGTAGGGGGATTGTAGAGATTTCTATCACTGCTTTTGAAAGATTTCTGACTAGCAGATAAGGCAAATTAAGAAATTGACAGCAAAGTAAAGGTGTACAGCCATGGAAGACCTCGTATCGTGAAGGACCCAATTTCTTGTGTGTTTGGAGGAACACGGTGATTAGGACACGAACCTCCCCTGAATCGATTCCAATTTAGTAGAGGAGGGGGGTTGAGATTCAACACAGTTTTAAGAAACTGATATGCATGTTTATCATTTAAGGAGAATGAAAAACCCGTCGATTCCAAGAAGGGGGAGTTGAGGGAGACGAAGGGTGAGAAGGCCAAAGATGGTGGTGCTCGTTGACAGAGGAAGTCGGAGATGGTGGTCGCCATCGTTGGCAGTGGTATTCGCCAAAGACGGTGGTCGTCATCGTTGACATATGTATTCGTCGGAGACGGTGGCGTATTTGCCGGAGACGATAGGTAGGGCAATGGTCTATGTATCATGTACTAGAGATAAATATATACATGTTTTTTATATTATAATATTATATAGAGTAACATACATATTTGGTCCCTCTTGTTTTTAATACAAAATAAAAAATGAAATAGAATGACTAAAATACCCCTGTACTGAACCTATTTAACACAATTTTTTTAACGGAGTTAGTTTTAGGGACGTAAGGCGTTATAAAATGCAAATCATGAGGATGCAATCCATAGATATATCAAATAGGGACTTAAACTGTTAAAACACATAAACCACGAGGACCAAACATGTAATTTACTAAAAAAAAAAGCAATCCCAAACACCCTGAACAAAGCTTCCAAGGGAAGGAGAAAACATTTGATATCAATTCCATCAAAACCAATTGCGCCAAAACCCTTCCCCCAAACTCCTCCTTTGCCGGTAAAATCTCACACCTTCCTACCTGCTTCTCTGCTCCGAAAACTCAAATAAGTTGCTTTTCAACTTCGATTATACCGTCCAAGTATCATTTCACTAACGCCAGCTTATATTTCTTGTTTTTCAAAATCGTGTTTTAACAATCTGTGAAAATTTTGAATCATACTTTACACTTCTCTAGCAGTATTGAGTTTCTGATGACGATGTTTACTTTTGTCAGGTTTAATGGACATGGACCCTGATGACGTTTTTCGAGACGAAGAAGACGACCCTGAAAATGATTCCTATCAGGTTTTCTTCCCCATATCAGTTATTTTGTATGTTAATTTTGTTTTTATTAACATATGGACTTTGGTTTTAATCATTTTGGGAAATAGGAAAGGCAGGCAAGCAAAGAACTATTGGTGTACTTGGTGGATGCTTCGCCAAGAATGTTCAACATCACTTGTCATGGGGTTTGGATATACCTTTCTTTACACAAATCTACAGTTGTTACATGTTTCTAATTATCGTCAATCTGATTAGAAGGATAAAACTAGTAAGTGTTAAATGTTAATGTGTCTATAATCAACATTTTTCTAACCATGATGATAGATAGTATGTGGTTTTTGGATTGATTGCAACTTCGAAGCTGTATTTTCGTGGACAAAAGGAGTATTTGTTTGATGTGAAGTAAAACATTTGTTTTCATGTTCGGATTTATTTCGGTTTATTCTCACCTTAATTTTAAAAGGAATATTAGTTACTTTTGTAATCAAATTGGACAAGATAAACTTGTGTCTTCCAATTCTCATGATTATGGTTTAGAAGGCAATAGCAATATTGTACCAGTAGATTCATAATATTAGCTTTTACATATTAATTGAATCCAAATGTTTTTGCCATTCCAATTTGGAAGAGTATCAATGTTTATGCTGATGGCAATGTTCTACAGGAAGATCAAAAGAATGAATCTCATTTTCATGTTGCTGTAAGTTGTATTGCACAATTTATCAAGGTGCAAATCATCAACAGGCCATATGATGAAATTGCAATATGCTTCTTCAACACTGTAAGAACGCAACTCAAGTTAGCTGAAATATGTGTGTATCTTTGTCATTTTGAATGGACATCATACTCTTTTTAACATTGTGTTCTCAAGTCTGTTTCGTTCCTGAATCATATTTTTCTTGGCTATACTAAGCATTCAAGGGAACTGAATCACCTGTTTTGATTTAAGAACATGTGATTTCTAATCGAACTCCATTTTATCTTTGTTTTGTGGGTTAAGATCGTTATTGAGCATTCGATATTGCTAAATAGAATTCTGATTTATTTTCAGTTTCTGGAGCATCATATGTTTATAAGTTGTTCAATTGCTTCAAAATTGTTAATACATGGATACTTGTACATATGTCATGGAGTCCATCTTTTACTCTTCGTTTTATTTTTAGCACACCAGCTTCTTTATTCAATATTTATTGCCAGTACTAATTTGTGTTTATCTGTTGAAATGGGTATCATTGGCAGAGAGAAAAGAAAAATCTGCAAGATCTAAATGGTGTTTATGTATTTAATGTTGCTGAAAGAGAACATTTGGACAACCTTACAGCACGGTTTATAAAGGAATTTGATTGTGTAGAAGGTATGCCTGTGATGTAATATTACAAAATTAAGATTAAAGTGATGATCATGTTTAAAGAGAAGGTGGAATAATGTTTGCATGTATTGGTCAAATAAAGAAACACTGAAGCATGATGGTTCTTTTGGTCATTATTGCAAATAAAATACTGCTCTTTTGTTGACAAAGTAGATTTCTGTTGTTTACATTATGCCTATTGTATGAATGCAGAATCCTTCAATAAACTTATTGGCAGCGAGTATGGTATTGTTTCTGGATCTAGGGATAATTCTTTGTACAATGCACTCTGGGTTGCACAGGCACTACTGCGTAAAGGGTAGGCCATCTATTTTTCACCCCTTCCTGGGTAAATTACATCGAGTTTCTTCTTCTCATTCCTTTTCCTTAAGCATGTACGATACGAATTTTTAGGGTATAACAATGTGATAAAATTTTCAGATCTGCCAAAACAGCTGATAAGCGCATCTTGTTGCTTACAAATGAAGATGACCCATTTGGAAATATCAAGGGAGTGACAAAGCTAGACATGGCTAGAACAACATTGCAGCGAGCTAAGGTAAAATTCTGGTTCTCCATAACTAGATTCTACTTTTGATTTAGAAGTTCAAACCTTCTACGCGTCTCCATTAAAAGTTTATGTAGATTCTTTTGTTTTTTAGCTCTTTGACTTTTTATTTTAATAGTTATTTTATACTAACTTAATTGTAATAGTTATTCTATCAGTGGAGTCTCATTTGTGAAAGGAGGGTCTGGCTGAAGTACTTACAATATATCTTTTCAACTATTGCAGGATGCACAAGACCTTGGCATCTCAATTGAACTTCTACCTTTAAGTAGGCCAAATGAAGAGTTTAACGTCTCACTATTTTATGCTGTATGCTGACGGTTTGAATTTTATTGCCTTAGATTATAAATCTTTTAGTTATTTAGACCTCACATCATCAATCTTTTACATATCAGGATTTGATTGGATTGGATGGTGATGATCTTGCTCAGTTCATGCCATTGGCTGGAGAAAGGTATGCATGGTTTAAGTTATTTTGTTTCACTGTTGTGAGTGTTGGATGATTAAAGGCTTCTTGTTATTCAGATTTGAAGACATGAAAAAACAATTAAGAAAGCGCATGTTCAAGAAGCGTAAAGTCCGCAGGATCACGTTTATGATTGCAAGTGGCTTATCGATTGAGCTGAATACATATGCTTTGATCCGTCCCACTGTTCCAGGTCTGCAAGTTGCTTTACTTATGCAGTCAACAAAAATACATGATGATAATACAGGGGCCGTGAGATTGATTCTTTCTACTTTTGTTGCAGGGACCATTACTTGGTTGGATTCTGTCACCAATCTTCCTTTAAAGGTGATTACTTGGAAGTTACCCTTTACTTTCTGGCTTTATATATGCTATTTTGTAATTTGGGAGATACAATAGATATGGAGTAAGGTTTTATTGTTTCCTATCAGTTTATAATATTTGATGCAAGGTCATCTTAGGGGTGTCAAAAACCAACCAAAACCGAATAACCCATCCGAAACCGTAACCGAATAACCCACAAACTTAGGGTTATTCGGTTTTCAGGTTAAATGGTTCGGTTAACTGAATAAGGGTAGGCCTTTTTTGGCATCATTTATTTTTTATGGTTTTGGTTAAACTGAATGAGTCATTATATAATTTTTTGTATTTATATTTTACATTTATAGGTTATCTTTAAATTCAAACCAGCATTCATTTTGTAACCCTTTCCATCTTTCATAACTTACCCAAGAAAATTGTAACCCTTTTGTCAACCAAATTCCCCCAAAAAAACTTTGTTCAAAGCCTAACCTTTTTAGGTTCGGTTAACGGGTAGTTCGGAGAAAGTTGAAAACCAAATGAATAACATCTAGGTCCTCTAGCTGTTTCACAAAATCCCCATCAAGGTTCAACTGTTCAAGTAAAATAGAGCTGAAATATAATTCACAGGTTATCCATAAAGGAACTTATATGATTCTTGAAGTGGTTATGGTTGTTTTTACATCTACAGGCTGAAAGGTCATTCATCTGTGCTGACACTGGGGCACTAGTGCAAGAGCCTCCAAAGCGTTTTCAAAGTTACAAGAAGTAAGTCCAATTACTTGTTGAAATTTGTTTATAAGGACTTTCTTGTCCTTTGGTATTGTGTGCATTTTATGGATTTGAAAATGAGAAAACAAAGAGATGTTAAAGAACAAAATATAATTGGTGATCTATCTGGCTATTAAAATTTTTACTCGGTGTTTTCTTGAAATTAAATGAATCAAGTTCAGTTTTTGAAGTTGGAATTACTGGGTTTGGCATATATAGTCAAAGTGGACAATTATTGGAGTTTGAAGAGAGTAATAGTTTGCTTTAGAACCTATAGGTAAGGCTAGTTAAAATTAACCCATCTATGACTACATTTCAAAGATGTCAAAGCATGTTTGCCTCTAATCCGGTGTGGAATAACACTCCAATTGTGACAAGAGTAACAGACTCATTGCAGCTTCTCCTTAATGAAGCTGCATCAGCCTTTTTTGTGTATTATATGCTATCACCGTAGTTGGGATTCTATGCATTTTTAACTTATTGAAGTGGTTGTTTCCTATAACATCTGAATCATGTCCATTAATGGCTCAATTCTGATGTAATCATCTCATCTGATGATACTATATACTTTTCCAGTGAGGAAATCAAGTTTTCAACAGAGGAGCTTTCAGAAATCAAGAGAGTTTCAACAGGAAATCTACGGCTTCTAGGTTTCAAGCCACTAAGTTGCTTGAAGGATTATCACAACTTGAGGCCATCGACATTTGTCTTTCCTAGTGATGAGGTTGTTTTCCATACATTAGAGACCTTTGATGTCATTTCATCCCCTATATTTCAATCAAAACTAAACATAATATGCTGAATGTCTTCGTCCTTGCCTAGCTTTTTAACCTATAGCTATATTAAATACTATATTAACAGAAACAACCGCTCTATCCTTTGGGGGTAGAAAACAGGTCTGCATAGAGATATAATGGTGCATCTTTATTACTAGTCTATTGTTCTTGGTTTCCTTACTTCAGCATGATATTCTTGTGCAGGAAGTGATGGGAAGCACGTGCATCTTCATTGCTCTTCACAGATCTATGATACGCCTAAAACGGTTAGTACTCAAAATTATTAGTATTCTAGTCCAAGAAACATTTTGTGATTGATACCCTCAATTAGATAGGTCTGCGTTATATCTCATAGTTAATAGGAGTCTTTGATCCCTTCACCAACTGTCATTATTGATTCAAAGATGAACAGCTATATTTCACTTGAAGGTACTAAATTTCTATATATCCGCTATCTACTATGTTATGCATTACAACTTAAGAATTAATCTTATAAACCGGAGAAATGTAATATATATCACATGCAAGGCTGCATATGGTAAATGCTCCTTTACCCACTTTAAAATATTTGTGCATAGTTGTTCTTTTATCTTTGATCAATAACTATTGCTCTCCATGCTTGCATTGCATTGCAGTGCTTTTAACTTTTAACTTTTAAGAGTTAAGTTTGATGGAAAATGATCGACTCTTTTGAAACCTGAATCTCAACAATGGGTTCACCTGCAGTTCTCACAGTTTGTGCAGAGATGTGGGTCCTGTTAACAGACTAAGGCATTGTTTGGCAAAAAAAAGCTAGCTTATAAGCTAGTTTTTTTTTTCTGGGTACATGTTTGGATGACCATAAGCTAGCTTTTTGAAACGCTACTTGGAGTAGCTTTTCAGTAGCTTTTTGTGAATATTCCAATATTACCCTTATTAATATCAATTATTATTTATTAACTATTATTATAAATAAATATTAATTTTTTATATTTAATTATTATTAATTAATTAATATTAACTGGAAATTATTATATTAAATTAAATTTTAATTATACATTAATATTAATTTCTATTTATTTAGAGGTATTGTTAATCATATAAATTAATTTTATTTATTTTTAATAACAAAAAATATATTTAATTATCAATTACTATAAATCTTGTCAATTATTTTATGATTATTTTTTTCATATTATATGTGGCGGTTATTTAAAATCATAAATTAATATATATTTCTTCTAAAGAACGTTTTAATAAATTCAAATTTTATAGTATATATGTAGTAATAAATTTTAAACTCTTTTAATTAACATGTTATGTTATTTTTTTTATTTTACTACATTGGTTGTATTAATTAATGTATTATATTGCTATAAATTTTTTTAATTATATAATTAAATATTGTAATTGATAATTTATTGAAGATGCCCTTTTTGGTCATTTTACATGTTTATAAGCTAGTTTTGCCAAACGTTAATTTTTCATCAGCTAGCTTATCAGCTAACAGCTAGCTTATGAATCAACAGCTAGCTTATCAGCTAGTTTGCCAAACAAAGCCTAATTGGTTTGGAATTGTTATACTTGAATCCAAATTTGATTGAATCCTCTATAAAGATTTATATTCAAATGCTAAATGGAATTGGGCATTGAACTCCAATTCTGATATGGATATTATTTGAATCATAATGTTATCCAAATTTCGTTCAGCAGAGCTATATGTGAACTAGAAGCAGTGACTCCTAACTGAAATGAATTAGAATCCAGATCTATAAGTAGTAGAAAATTTTGCAATTTCAAATCTATAACAAAAAAGAACAATAGTCACCAAATTGAAAAAAACTTTAAATGATGAATGATCTCACGAGGCAACAAAATTACGTTCCTTCAATGAAGAAGGGTTACATTACAATAAATGTTTAATAACCATCATACTGTTCTAGAAAAATCATTAACAAACAAAACCATCTTAAATTCAAATTCTGTTCAAAGTTGATTGAAATGATCCTTCATATTCGATTATTCTCTCAAGTGCATATAAGTAAGCATACCTTGAGTGAGGAAGAACAGTGCAATCTAAGGAGAAGAGCTAGTTTGAGAGGGGGCGGAGGGAGAGGATAGACTGACGGAAGTCATACTATTAATTACTAACAAAGACGAGCCTTATATATGCATGTGGATAATATTTAGTCATTGTGTGCTTTTTTCTAGTCTGATTGAATCAGTATCCAGTACCTCAAAATATTTATACATTCTTAGGTCTATCAAAAGGATTTGTGTCTCTCTGTCTCTCTCTGATGATTGAGAAAATGACACACGGTTTTAGGAATGTGTAATTATTACACTTCTGTGTTTATCTGGATCTCCTGTTTATATGAGTGGACTAGCAAGTGTATGCATGTCATTTAGGATTCAGTCAAAGTCTCTTATCCTTTCTTTGCTTTCAGTTTTGCAGTTGCCTTTTACGGAAGTTCAACTCGTCCTCAACTGGTTGCTCTGGTTGCACAAGTAAGATATGGTTATCTGCCTGCTTCTCTTTATGTCCCACAGTCCCAATTCTTGGTTGCTTCTATCATGCTGCCAACTTGATTTCAGGAAAACCATCTCTTGCAATCTTTACAATAATATAAAGTAATTAATACAGCCTAATTCTTTGCTTTAGTTAATTTTGTTACTGTTAAAAGCTGCACTCTTGCATATATTTTTTTCATTTATTGCAAAAGGGCAAAGTGGATAAACGCACACGCGCCCAGGGGCGGATCCAGAAACTTTTTCAAACGGTTGCACCATTTGACTATAAGAAAAAAATATAGAGATATTTTTCAAAAAATCAATATTGGTTTGGTGGTTAGTCCCTTGCCTTTCAAACTGGAGGTCTCAAGTTCAAATCCTTCTATTACAATTTTTTTAGAAACATAATAAATATGAAAATTGAAAGCTAAAATCAACAAAAATGGCTCTAACAAGATTCGAACCTGGGTCTCAAGTAGAATAAAAGCCTTCCAAACCAACTTTGCCAAAGGAAACTTGCGTCTTTATTGCAGTTTCAAAATATATATGGTGGCACAAAACAAATTGATACGATTGCACCTTTCACGAACCTAATTTTTTTACCTTACGGCGGAGAAACAATACGGTGGCACGTGCCACCGTATCCACCCTTCTGGGTCCGCCCATGCACGCACCAACATATTTTTACACTTCTTTCACGTACTTCAAAAAAAGATTCATCAGTGACATACTTGTTGTCTATATTCATATGAATTCCATCATTTTCAGCCAGTTTTAATCAAATTATTTTATATAAAACAACAATAATCGTTGAGATTGGTCAGATTTTCTTTATCAAAGTGTCATCCTTTTCTCCTGCACTGATATTATTGTTAGTTAATTTAATTGAAAAAGGAATGAAAGTGATGTAGCTGATATGGTTAGAGTACGTAATTAGAAAAAGTGTAATGTTGTTTTTGTCTAAGTTACGTTGCAAAAATACGTACAACATATGTTAAACTAAAAAATTCTTGAACTAACGAACTTACGAACACATCAAATCTGATGGATCTGTATGGAATGGAGGCATGCATGGTGCTGGGTTTTTGGGGGGGGGGGTGGGGTGGGGTGGGGTGGGGTGGGGTGGGAACTAATGTGGGATGGTTAAGAGGTAGGGAAGGGGTAAACGGAGGACTAGTATATAAAAATATAGTAAAATAGCTATAATTAACTTGGCTTGTTTGGGTAGAGCTTTATGATCCATTTAATCCATCATAATAATGTGTTAAAGGTTATCAACTCATGAATTAGCTTTTGTTGACCCATTTTAACCCAATCAACAAAAAGATGGGTCAAATGGGTGGTTTTGTTTTGTTTTAAATGGATCACTTGAGCCATATACCTAATGATTTGCAAATTTTAGAGGCCAAAATTACCTCCTCCTCCCTTCAATTGGCAGATTGTAATGATTCAATGCACCAAAATGGGTTGGTCATTGTACTAGGTCAAGGTTGAGTATCATACATTCTTTCGCAACAGTACCTTCTGGTACCAATGCGTGCAGTCATATAATCTGAGTACTTGTTAACAACTAAACTATTTCATGGTAAAAGTTGGTCAAGCTTATTTTAGCAGTCTCCCTTAATCAAGTTGGGTTATCGTGTTTCATAAGTTGATAAACAGATTTATATGACATTTAGTACAGCAAACTTTCTGTGATAGTAACAGGAAGAATATAAAAAATAGACATTTTTAAGGAATTTAAAACCATTAGATATAAGGAAGAATTAACTAAGAAGCCCTTCTTTGGGGGAAATAACAATTCCATGCAATTCCCTTGCTAAAATGATACATCAGGCATTTGTAGACGAGTACAAATTATAGAATATCTGACTATCAAAACTGCACCTGAGCGTATTTCACCTGACATGCTGTTTATCGGTTTATGATGTCATGATTCTTTTCAATTTCATTGAAGCGCAGGAAGAAATTGTTGATGCCGGTGGTCAAATTGAGCCACCAGGAATGCACATGATATATCTTCCATATTCCGAGGACATAAGACTCATTGAAGAGGTCAGAAAAAGCCTGGGTCTAATTTGATCTTATTTATTTATTTTTTACGTAGAGTTGCTCTTATTTTGTAAAAGCGGAGTTTACTGATGATTGTTCAAATTACAAGAACAAATGACAAAGTTGCTTCTTAATATTTCATAAACCCTTTGTTTTTATGAAATGTAAAATCTTGAACATGTTTTGAAAAAGGCTATGTATGTAGTGTTATCAGTGGTCTTTTTTGCTTCTTGCAGCTTCATTCAGAGACTAGTGGCAATATGCCTTCGGCTACCGATGATCAAATACAGAAGGCCACTGCTTTGATGAAACGCGTGGACTTGAGAGATTTCTCTGTCTGCCAATTTGCCAATCCTGGTATCCCCTTTGTTATTTCATAGTTACTATGAAACATCATTTTTGGTATTGTTAGGCTTAGATTGGATTTTCTTTTTGGATATAGTTATTATGAACTGGTCTTCTCATTTTCTTATGAGTACTTAATATCTGCATACTCACACACATGCATATATATATATATATATATATATATATATATATATATATATATATATATACCAGTAGTTTCTCAGATAAATTTGACTGAAACACTTTTTGCAGCACTGCAGAGCCACTATGCAATAGTACAGGCTCTGGCCCTTGATGAGGATGAGATGCCCGAAGTTAATGACGAGACTCTTCCGGATGAAGAAGGCATGGCTAGGTACTCATACAGTGTTTTATGTTTATGTTTCTTGTTTATTTTTTAATGATATATGTATATGTATATATTACGTTTCTTGTAATCTGTTAATGGTTTCATTTTTAGGCCACTTCAACT
Source organism: Saussurea involucrata (assembly GCA_033807775.1). Classification (NCBI taxonomy): domain Eukaryota; kingdom Viridiplantae; phylum Streptophyta; class Magnoliopsida; order Asterales; family Asteraceae; genus Saussurea; species Saussurea involucrata. The sequence goes on from CM066321.1 coordinate 152,922,236, forward strand.
AGTTTCTCATAAGAGGCTTGTTGTCGGAAGGGGTTGAGAGAGGATATTTACGATTATGCCCCATCTCTTTATCTCTTGTTGTTAGGCTTTATATGAGTGGATGTATCATTGCAGGCCAGGGATTGCTAAAGCATTGGAAGAATTCAAGGTGTCTGTGTATGGAGAAAACTACGATGAAGAAAATGAAAAGGCAGCTCATGGGAAGGAAAATGCCGCCTCCAAGAAAAGGAAAGTGGCTTCCGAAGATGCGCTTAACAAGTGTGCGTATTACGATTGGCCCAAACTTGCAGATGATGGAAAGGTGATTTTGAACTTTGTTGTTTGTTATGTTTTGAACATGGCTGTTGAAAAAGCTTTGAAAAGATGCTTGAAGAGTCTAAACTCTTTGCCTACTATATATATATATATATATATATGAGTTTGGATGATGGTTGGGTTGAAGTGTTATTTGTTGAATGCAGTTGAAGGATTTGACCGTACAGGAGCTGAAGTCTTACGTAACAGCACACAAGCTTCCTGTTGCTGGGAAAAAAGAAGCTTTGATCAGTAGGATCTTAACACACATGGGTAAATAAATCACTAGCTTTTCTCCTTACCCAATTTTGTGTAAGCAACCCATTACTATCATTGAAACCAACTTTTAGCTAACTTTCGGTTTGCACAAAACCTACCAATTTTGGGTAAAGTATGAATGAATAGAAGGCAAGTTTTGTATGTTACTGATTAATTTGAGGTTTTTTACATTTCCTACCTTTTGACCTTCTTTTCAAACTTGCATATTGAACCCTGTATATGGACGTCTATAATTTTTCCCATGTAAGCGGTCAAGGTTAACCGAAACCGGGCCTGCTCTATAACCGGTTACCCGCATTGGTCCTTGTGTAACTGGTTACAATGACTAGTTGTGTAACTAGTTGGAAGGAATGGTGCACTACTTTTTTATGCAACATTTTATTTCAAACAATTGATGTCTTATTCAAGTATAGAATAAAGAAATAGATAAAAAAAAATACCGCAACGGTTTAGTTTGACCGGTTACATTGGTTATAGTCAGTCTTCATATTTTCAGCCAACAACCGGTTATAAACAGGACTGGTTAAGCTATGACCGGTTAGAACTTCAGGAGGTAGGGATGGGGACCGGTTAAGGTCCAATTGGTTAACCCATTGCCCCTCTTTAAAATTAGGTGATGGAACGGGAAGACATGGTATATAGAAGATGATAATTAGGGGTACAAACGAGCTGAGTCGAGTAGTAGGTTATTTGAGCTCGGCCCAAGAAAATTATATTTGGCTTGAGCTCGATTAACTTTTCAAAGTAAGCCTTGAGCTCGAATACTTTTTGAATAATGGAGCTTGAGTTCGATGCTCGTTTGTGGGCTTGAACTCGCGATTGATTATCTTGTTTATTGGCTTGAGTTATATAATTTTTATATTTTTATTGTATGATTTATGAATACATGTGAATGTTTGGTTTGAAAAAGTTTATCCTTGAATAGCTTGGCTCGACTCGAAAAATTTAATTGATTATTGAATGGACCGAGTCAAACATTGGTGTTTCGAGGCTTGACTTGTTAGATTGAACGAGTTTTATTTTGTGTTTAGGGCTCGGCTTGTTAACTTGAATGAGTTTTATTTGTGTTCGAGATAAGATATCGAACTCAAGTACACCTTTAATCATAACAGTGAGATTGAATGGTGCCTTCAAAAAAAATCATATAGTCATTTAATGGACTAAAATGTTAAAAATGATTATTCAAAATTAATCGTGCAAGAAGTCAAGGGACTAAATCTGTAGGTTAAGTAATAGTTCAGGGGTTAAATATGCGCTTTACTCTAAAAAGAACAAGCAAAGGGGTGGTATATGTAAGTTGTGATTTATGGTTAACAAAAAGCCCCACCTCCACCCCTCCTCCATTCCTCGGTGCTTGCCTCCTCCAATGAATTTCTTCCAATCTGTCTTCTCCGACGATCCGGACCCTTCTACTCCGGAATCCCAATCCCAAAACCCAGAATCAATTCCTCAAAACCCTAGTCCTAGTGCCAGCATCCCAGCCATCGCTTCCGCATGGACTTTCGGTAGCGGCTTGATGAAAACCCTAGCCTCCAAGTCCGAGTCCGTCATTGAAACCTACCGCCGTGATCTAGAGGAATTTAGCTCCGGGATCAAGAAAGAAACAGCCGTGATCCGTGAAGCAGCCGCCCGTGCCGTAAAGGACCTACCGACCTCCCTTGAAGCCGGTGCCGGCTTGGCTCAGGAGTCGCTCGAGTCGGTCGGCCAAGTCATCGACGATCTCGGTAGTACCGTCACCGAAATTATAGCCCAGGGTAAGGATTCGATACTGGCCGTTGATTATTCTGATAGTGATAGTGATCTCACTGATGCTCATATTAGTAAGAGAGTTAGTAGTAGAGATGATTTAGGGTCTCTGAAACCCTATAGTAGACTTGATGCACACATTCGAACGATTCAAAGTGATATGAACACGTATTTGAAGGATCCTGAGGATTTGGTGGAGTATAATGAATGGAAATTAGGGTTTAATTTTGATGAAAAGGTGGGGGAGATTGATGATATTATGAATGGGAATGATGGAGTGGTTGGGGAGATATATAGAGAGATTGTTCCTGCTAGAGTTGATGAGGATTCGTTTTGGAGTAGATATTTTTATAGGGCTTATAAGATTAACAAGGCAGAAGAGGCTAGGGCTAAGCTTGTGAGGCGAGCGATTTCAGGTGATGAAGATGAAGAATTGAGTTGGGATGTAGATGAAGATGATTATGAAGAAAATGCAGAATCTGAGTTGAAGGTCGAAGGGAAAGAATCTTTAGAAAATTCGGAAAAAGAAGGGGAGAAATTGGATGAGGAAGTGGGTGTTTCTGAATTGAGAAAGGGGGATCCGACAGAATTGGAAGTTGAGAACTTGGAAGCGAAAACAGCGTCTGAAGGGAAGACGGATAGAGATAGTGATATTTCGGTTGTTTCTAGCCAGCCATCACCGGAGGAAGATGGATGGGATGAGATTGAAGATATAGGTAGCGGTGATGAAAGCAAGGATAAGGTGGTGTCTCATGGCAGCAGCAGCCCAAATAGGGCAGAGTTGCAGAAGCGATTGAGCGGTGCTCAGGAAGAAGAAGAAGATCTTACATGGGATATTGAAGATGATGATGATGATGAGCCTGCTAAAGCATGAAAGCCCACAAGTATTTCCAAATTTGATTTATTAATCACCCCCATCTTTCAGGGTAATTTATCTGGTAAGTACTTGGACCATGTTCATTGGTTATCTTGATCTTTCTCCCCCTGTTTGTGATGTACATAATGTGATTGTATCTTTTAAAGAAGAAATTGCAAAACTTATTTGCTCCCTTTTGCAATTTTACTTTGGTTTGGGGATTCCTTAGTTATTTTATCATATGTGCATGGCTCCTGTTTTTTAATCCATTTGAAGACACAGGACATGATGGTCAACAAATTGTTGGCATAACATTATACTAGGACAAAAATGCATTTTTTTGGTCTTACCAAAGTTGGTGGAACAAAAATAGGGAAATGTGACTAGTTTTGTAAATTTAATGTCAAATTAAAACCGTAAAACCTTCCACAATTCTTTTGCCTACCTATCTCACTTTTGCTCATCTAGTCATGTGGTCTTGTTCAGTCCCTAAACCACATTGTCGATATACTTGTTCCCACCATCGGATTTATATAATCGAACATTTGATGATATTAACATATTGGCAAAGTTCATTAGCATGATTATGTGGTTGTTAACATGGTAGGACTAGTCGAGTCTTGTCTGCAGAAAACAGTCATATGGGTTTTTTAGTAGAGGTTACTGATTTGATTTGATTTGAGATGTAAATCTTAACACAGGTCTTATAAAGAGTGTTGAAAATGCCCTATTTCGCAGAATTATAAGCTTTTGCACAATTTGCCCCTTGGGATCGATAAACCTTTTGGTGTGATTCTTTTATGGTAAAAAATTCATTTATTTTGCAAGAACAAGAAGAAAACAAAGGATCGGATTCGGATCATCCCTGTAATATACAGAGAAGTGGCCCATTTAAGAACAAGAAAATGACATCGTGATTTGGATTGAATCTCGGATTGTGACATGTGCAAACCATTTAGCATTATGCAAAAAGTCCAACATATTATTAAAGTAAGATGTAGTGGTTTTTTAGCATTATGCAAAAAAGATTTTTAAATAAACCCCTTATTATTTTATTGTTTCGCACATCAACCCCTCTTTTTTGACCAAAAAAGTATTCATTTAACAAAATACATTTGATTAAACCATTCTTTATATGATTCATTTATCTATTTATGCATATACTTTTAACTAAAGAAAATATATCACGCTTTGTGTTGATAAGGAATACAATAACGTTATTCCAACAAGGATAAATACCCAAAATTAGGCATGGGAATGGTCCCAACCCGTCAAGAAACCCAGTCCACCCGTCTCAGTAGGGCATGGGGACAGGGTTCACAAATATTTGATTTAAAATAGTTTATATAAAAAAGAAATATTTGAATATTTGATTTAAAATAGTTTATATAAAAAAGAAAAAAAAATGTTTGAATAATTAAAAATGTTTATTTTAAGTAAGGCGACCTGAGTAGTAACATTTACAATGCTTCACTATCAAATTCCAAAAACACAAATACAACAATAATAAATAACAACAAAATGATTTCTTTACCTCTCCATTTTTAATAAACCTTTTCCCGCGATCTTCACTTCTCCCTCGACCGACCCAAACTCTTATTCTTTGATGACTTGGAAGTAGTAGAATCGCTATGTTTCTTTCTCAACGGACCGCCAGCAGAAGCGGGTTCCACCAACGGCCCAGACCATGTCTGGATGGGTGCCTTCCCATACGAAAAATTAGAACTGAATGGCACATCTGGAGGATCAAAGCTTGGATCCATATGCATGTGATGATGTGACGAACCAAGTGGGTACCCAAGCGTCCCATCTTGGTGGGGTGGAGGAAACTTTTCGCTCTTGCTTTTTGCATTTGCATGCGTGATCAACCGCCGTCTCTGCCAAGAAATCACAAGAACCAAATGGTGTAACAAACATCTACTGGTGCTAGTAAGCAATAACCTTAAAGTAAAACCAAAGACCAAATTGGGCTTCAAGAGAGAATTTGCATGCCGTAAGGCTATATTTGGCAAACTAGCTGATAAGTTACTACCTAATGGATGAAAAGCTAGTTGTAGGTTCATTTGATTTGGTTTAATGATTATGATAATATTAATCAAGGACTAAAGTTTGCATGACATACATCAAGGTTTGTTTGCAGCTCGGCATTGGCTTCAGGAGCAGGAACTGCTCTAGCAGGTCTTTCACGTGTGCGTGTCTTCTTCACACTATCAGCATTGGATTTACCAGCAGCTCTCAATCTATCAAAAAAATTGAGGCTCAAGTTACAATCTGAGTTGATGAACAATTAAAATAATTTGTCAAACTTATTAGATTTGGTGATAAACTGATAATTGTCACGTCTGTAGTGAAAATCCACAACGCACACCTTCTAGCTTCTTCATCACGTAGTTTAGCATCCATCTCCTTGGTGGGTGGATATTTCGGAAGGCTTGAAGGATCACAAGCGTAGGGTTTTGTTGTAAAGAACTGAAAAGGCAATGCATAACAGTTAATATTATAAATAATTGTCAAAATTGTACGGTTTACTATTGGAACTTAGGATCCAATTAGACCATGAAGCAAACTCTAAATAGATAGTCACATTCTGTTTCATTTTTCTATTAATTTTACCATTTCCTGGCCACGGTCAACTATGTACTCTACATAAATGTGGTGCAACCCCGATAGGCCTCTATAGTCTCTCATATGATACACGAGTGCATTTACACATGTATAAACAAATATAATATCATCTCAATAAAAGAAATAAACTAATACATGTATCATACATCAAATATGCAACACAAATACACGTTCAAACGTAGGTCTCCTCATGGTTTTGCGTTTAATTAGTATAGTGAAACATCAGCTCGCATTCTTATAAGAGAATTCATTTATAGACTGATGTTGTAGTGTTAATTCCTTCATGTTCAAATAAACCCAAACCAGCTAATACACTAAACAAGACCTAAATGGCTTAAGGTTGAGTTCAAATATCACGAGTTCACTAAAGAAATAGATATATAATGTAAAACCTACAGTAGAATAAGACAACTTAAAACAGATAACGAATAAATAAGTCAAAAGAGACGCATGTGAAAACATTTCAAGCATATAATCTAATCAATTAGATTGTAATCACTATATATCAAGTCATCCAACTACCACAATTAACTTTGATAACACAAACAGAAAAAGGAAACTTTGTGTCCTACTCACGATATGGTTCTCTTCAGTTATTGAAACTGCAGTATGTTCTTGAATGTCTACCTTTATAAACTTTAAGAAAAAATAGTAAAAAACAAGGAGAGATAAGGATGTGATTTTGAAAGATATTTATAATACGAATTATCACAAACGCTCAGAAAGCAGGCATGGTATAACTTATGTTGCAAGAAAGCAAAACATAAAGAAAAGTAACAGAACAAGAATAATATGTTATCTTGATATGGACACTCACTTCACTATTCAAAGCAGCGGTTGCAGTTAGACGTTCAGCTGGATCAATAGCGAGAAGGGTATCAATTAATGGTAACGACGATGGTGGAAAATCTTTGAATGTCTCCGCTATGCATCTTCTATATGACTGTTGGGGCTTAAATATGGTCGCATGTGGAAGCTTTGACTTTTTCCAGTATTCGTCAGAAGGGGAACCGCATAACTTGAAGATCTTATGAAGCTGCTCCACCTGGTTCAAATGAGTTCAAGTGATCAACAGGGTTAACCTCCAAAACAATTTCAGAGTCAAATAGTTGCAATAAAAAAAAGTCAAGAAATTGTGAATTACCTCTGTTCGACCAGGCATGATAGGTTTCCCAGCCAATAACTCAGCCAAAATGCAACCTGCGCTCCATATGTCAACACCTACACCATAATCAGTAGCTCCAAGAAGAAGCTCTGGTGGTCTATACCATAATGTAACCACCCGACTAGTCATTGGCTGCTTCTGGTTCGGATCAAAGAAGGATGCTAAACCGAAATCAGCAATCTTTAGAACCCCACCGTTATCAAGAAGAAGATTTGACCCCTTGATATCCCGATGCAAAACATGGCGGTTGTGACAATGTTCAAGTCCAGACAGTAGCTGATGCATATAACATTTGACCTACAACATTCATGGAACCTTAACACGAAGAAAACAACAACATTAACCAGACCCATTGGTTAATTTGAAGAAAGTAACGGAATCTAACCTGAGGCTCGGTAAATTTGATTGTAGGACTGGCAGCGAGTCCAGCCAAATCGTGGTCCATGTACTCAAAAACAAGGTATAAACTACAAGACATTCTTGATGTGACTAGCCCTTCCAATTTCACAACGTTTGGGTGATCTAGACGGCGTAATATCAAAATCTCTCGGGCCATAAATTTCACACTCTCGGGCTCCAAATTGTCAAACCGAACCTTCTTTAATGCAACAATTTTTCCTGTCATGGTATCCTTAGCTTTGTACACATTACTGTATGTACCTTGTCCAATCTAATCACAACATCACAATATATATCGTAATCAATAAACGAAAATTCAGTGAAATTTGTTAGTCATCACAAAGCTAAAATTGGTTTGCAATTGAACGAAAATCGATATTCGATTGTAAACCAGGGGACAAAGGAGAGCGCAACAAGTGTCCCCGAGTGTCACATTTCATCATGAATGACGAAGATGAACGTTCATGCCCTATTCATAATGAATAATACACGATTCCTGATCCATGACTAATTGATAAATCATTCATGATGAATGACCCGGATAAGTGTGGACACATGACGCGCTCTCCTTTGTCCCCCTGATCACAACCTAAAATTGGTTTGCAATTGAACGAATACATGCCTATATATATGTCACTTCAGATTTTCCCTATATACATGCCAACTCTTTCTTATGATATCAAACAATTGATCAAAGAGTGATAAATAAACTTAACCTCCAACAAAAAATTCAAAGAAAACTGTAACATTACTTGCCTTGTCGATTTTCTCAAAAGTGTCAGCTCTCCGAGGTGTCCACCCATTGATGGCTTCTCCGGCGACGGCAGATAGCCAAGCTGGCCAGCCAGCAGCAACCTGTTCACCATGGATGTTCTTAGGTGGATTACTCAGTCTAGGATTTGGCTTTGACCGCCTTCTCTCACCTCTCGGCCTCACACTTCCATCTTTCTCCCCTTTCCGATCCACTCCATTTTGTGCCTCCCCGCCGGCGCCACCAGTGCCGCCGTTGCTGCTATCAGGATTTGCCACCAAAGATCTTTCTTTCCTCTTCTCTACAACGATCTCAGAACTCGCTGGACCAGAAGACGAAATCTCTTTCCCAAATACACAACCCATCGCTCATGACATTAAAAACCCTAACCCTAACCCTCATTTCTCATCACATTTCAAGACAATTCCCTTCATACACACCTGAATAATTATGACGCAGGGCATATTCCAACAGCAATGAATGAAGTGGAATAATGGGGTTTGATTGAGATGAACCCTAGATTTTTATTTTGTTTGCACAACAAAGCAAGGGCAGCAATGATTTAGAGGTATAAAGTCCACAAATGAAAAACAAAAGGTTGATGGAACTGTAGAGCTTTAATTGTGGTTTTGTTAACAAATGGTATTGAAGATCTAGGTGATAATAAAGTAAGTAGGAGTGAGTTCCACTTGGGAATAAAAAGAGACAGATTACGTACGACTTTGTTTGAAGGATTTGGTGGAATTGCAGAGTGACAGAGAGAGGTGATCTGCTCCCTCGACTTCTTCTTCTTCTTCTTCTTCTTCTGCTCTCTCTCTCTCTCTCTCTCTCTCTCTCTCTCTCTCTCAATCAATCGATCACTCCACTTCAACTACGCCAAAATCAGGCGCTCAAATATTATTATTTCATTTCAATTTCAATTCAAAGCTCGTGGGTATAAATCAAAAAACAATCTTTTACCCTTTTTCATCATCAAATTACATGTTTTCTTTCCTTTACATGAATTAATTTAAAAAGTTATATACTTAGCGGTTGTGACTTAATGGATTGCATAGCTTATTTGGTTTATTCGGTAAGTCATAAATGATTGTTCGGTTGTGGCTTAATGTTTCAACTGAGTCCAAAGTAGATGTGTCCTTAGCACTCATCCATGGTTATTCCAGAAATGCCCCTTGTGATATTAAACAACAACGTCCGCCTCCACCAGGAAAAACTATGAGATCTACGATATCAAACATGTTTTCTCACAACCGGTCATCGCCTCCTCCCCCACCGTCAATTAGCTAGCTCCTCCTCCCACATCGTCGATCATTTCCTCCTCCCCTTCCTCGGTCATCTAGCCCCCCCCCCCCCCCCCCCCTAAACCAACCGTCGGTCATCTCTAAGTTCAGCTTTGGAGCGACTTTGATTATATGTTCATAATAGAGAGGTCAAGATGGAAATGTTCGAAAAATAAATCGATTCGAATATGATTTTAGTGAGTTTTTTTCATCTATCAGCAAGTCACACGAAGGACCATCAAGTACTAGTGGGTAAACGTCACAAGAGCAAAAGTTGCATCAAACCTATAACATCTTTTGATTCACGTGTATTTAGGGTTTCATTGCTTTGTGTTTTTTTCGAATTGGAGTTTCATTTGATCTCCTTGTTGTTCTTGTTATGGGTGCTCGATATAATATAACTAATCCATAACTTCTGGAGTTTCATTTGATCTCCTTGTTATGGGTGCTTGATATATATAACTTCTAAAAATTGGTGTTGCTTGATTATTTGTGGCAAATATTGTAAAATTGATGTGCAATTGTTGTTTAATGACTAATTTAAAGCAAAGGGTCAAATAGCCATTTATATTTTTCAGACTGTATGTTCAGTAAAACAACCGAACAACAATCTAATTAAATTCATAAAGACAACTTTATCTACACATGTCATGACTTAAATGAAAACTAACTGATTAATCCCTTATTGGGCGTTTGGTTTGCAGAATAGAATTTCATGGAATTGAAATTTATCAAAGAAATTTGAATTTGAAGGAGTTGGAATAGAATTTGACCACGCGTTTGGTAGGTAGGAATTCAAGTCCTTTACTTTAAGCCAATAAATGATGAACTCCTTAAATTGTGGAATTCAAAGGATTCCATCACTTTCTTTATGTGAACCAAACATAGGATTTGGAATTTGGTCAAAATTCATGAACCAAACAGCCCCTTAGATTCCTATAGTGTAATTGTAACCCTCATAATTTTGGGTTTTCGATTGGGTCTAATGGTAATTGTTGAACATTTAAGATCAGTGTGGAAGTGAGTTTTTATATAGTTTTCATTTTAAAGGAGTTGGAATCGAATCAGATGTGAAAAATAAAGGGCATAAAATAGTGCCTCACGCGACCTAGGTCGTAAATAAAGTCACATGACTCAATGTTTGGCGACCTACAGGACACGGGCGACTAGCCACGCGACGTAAGTCGCAGTCTAGGTCGTGGGATTGATATGGAGGATTTAAAACCCCGATTTTCTAGGGTTTTTCTTCATTTATCCCCATCTCTTCCCTTTCCTCTCATTTAGGCGATTTTGGCACTATGAGTGGCGATTTTAGAGGCATCTGGAGCAAATGGAATGAAGTTCTTGGAGATGAAAGAATCATGGTGGTTGATCTTGCATATTTGAAGAGGTGAGCATTTTGAGATCTATATTTAGATTTTGGTGTATTTGAAGTTTGAGTTAATGTTTGGTGTCTCATTCACTTGGGTTTTAGTCTTGATAAGTTTCCTTGGCGGGTTTTACTTGTGAATGTCTTCACCATTTTGGAGGCTAGATATGAGTTTGGAACCTAGGTTTAACTTAACCTGGCAATATGAGTTCAAGTTTATTTATGACAACTATGTACACGCTAAAAATGTTCATTTTGAAGTATTTATGTGTTTTACTTAATACTTATCAAATGTTGGTTGATTAAAGCGTGTTATCCTCAAATAGGTTATAAATTTGATTTTTGTCAATGTTAGGGTTATACTCAAATAGACCGGAGTGTACAATATCAAAAAGTTGCACTCTTAACACCTACAAAATTTATCACCAAAAAAGTGTATGAATTAAAAGGTTGTACTCTTAACAAATTCAAAAAAATTAAATAATAAAGAAAACACAAAACACATAAATAGAGTTGCTAGTTAGTAACCAACATATGATATTGGGTCTTGTTAAAACTTCATGTAGGTGTTAAAAGTAGCAAGCACAATGAGTAGAAGATAGGCCATGGAGCCGATGAAAGACAAGACCATCGCGATAGCAACCCGATGACAAAATTTATCGAACACATCACACACCTTTCCCCATTGTACATGTGAGTTGCCTTTGTAGCCGATAAGACCAACAGCACCAGTGGCACCAATTGCTGAGAAAAGGAGCGCCACCATTACCAGGTCTAAAATGGTTATCATTAGTGACACTTTTTTGTTTCCACCTTTAGTTGCTAACATAAGGATCAAAGACATTGTTGTATAAGAGCACGCAATTGCATTCATGATCACAAAGTACCTGTAATAGCAATAAACGATCTATTTTAACAAATTAATGTCTATATCAACATAGTTCGATCTATACCAGTCATTTAGACAACCAATACAAAGAATATAATATTTTTCATCAAATACATTTGCATTCAACTACAGGTAAAAATATATCAGCATATTTGAATAAAAAAAGGTATACAACTTCAAAAAACATTCCTTTTTTCATAGGCCTTTTGAACCCGTTTTATATATTTGAAGTTTTCGACACTCGGCCACTAGCTAAGCCTTTAATTTGCTCGATAAAATGCAAATGACATCTAAGAAGGCATGTAGTTTTATTTAATTGCCATTTTGAAGAACATATTTCTAAAAGACACTCTTTAAGAGTCTTTAGTTTGAACTTTGAAAATATCTATTTTAGAATAAGTAATTTAGTGTGAAAATATATATTTCAAAAAATCTATTTTCAAAAGATATGTCAAAATATAAAATTTTAAGTGGACATTATTTAAGATATCGACCCTTAAATGATGTTTTTAAAATTATAACAAACGCGTAATTTAAAAAAAATGCTATCTAAAGTAACAACTAAATGAAACTTTATTTATTTTTAAACAATTTCGTTTCAAATTAAGTGTCTACAATTTAATTTTTGTTCATCTCAAAATAAATATTCATTTAAAAAAATAAGTTTTCACTTATGGTATATTAATTATAAAATGAAGATTTTTTATTTCTATTATAAAAGATAAAAGTATCATTTAATTATTTAAAAAATGTAATAATAATACATTTTTTAAATTGTGACATTTTTATTAATAACATTTATTACGAATGGAATATTTATCATTAAAAATAAAGATTAAATGAAAACAAATTCTATCATATTAAATGTGGTTTTTTAGTCTTTTAAGAAAACAAAATTGATCACTTATAACAGAAATAAAATATAAAAGGTAGGTGGGAGTCATGAAGTAACGTTTTTTTGGGAAATTGAATTTGAAAATCTTAATTGAGGCAACTTAATTTAATGCATAAAAAGATAATATATTTTAATGCGAGTCCAAAAATTACAAACGAATATATTGGTTGAAATTGACATCGAGTCCGTGATGTATAACGATCATTGACTCGATCTCCAAGATACACGGAGCCCTCAATATATGTATCTTGTTTATGATGAACGTTATACGTGAAGTCACACATGATGCATGGCCGTGACTATGGGTATTCCAATTTTCTTTAGATATGGAACAACAAACCAATTTGTTGTTTTAATTTATAAGACTTTTAATATAAAATATGTTATAATTTATTTTATTTATTAATTTTCTAACACTTTCTTAATAATTTGCATAAATTAATCAAAATATAGAAACAATATTTGAGTGAAAAAATAACATATAATACCATAAATAAAATTTAAAGAAGGTATAAAATATAAAATAAAAGACATATTTGATGTTTTAGAAAAAATTAGATCTTATTTTGAGGCTATATTGATAAACATAAGTCTATTCCAGCTTGTTCCACATAAAAGTCCTACCAAACGTTGGGCAGTGATCCCTATTATAGTATATCATGTTATGTGTGCCAAACGCACCTTATGATTAAGATTTGTTGGTAGAGCTTGTATAATTATACGATTTTTAAGTTAAAACTTAAAGCCTAAAATTGCAATAAATTTATATGTATTAATTTAACCGCCAAAATCAAGGGAATTGCAGGCAAATCGGAAACGTAAGGGAGAGAGTACGTACACCATGGCAGACATGTGAAGCCACTTAGCAGTGACCGGCAAGTTGATCGGCGGCAGTGAGGGGACGATGGTCAGACTGACGGTTGTTGACTGCTTATTCAGTCCGAGTACTAGAGCTGCCGCCAGAGTTAACGCCAGCGCCAAAAACCTCACCACCAAATCCGTACGCCTCCTCCTTCCTCCTCCACCGTTCTCCGCCTGGCCATAGCTCCGCTCCTTGTACTGCATCTCCATAATTATAATTCCGAATTAACTAGCAATTACAGTGAATTGAAAGAAGAGAAGAGGTGTGTGCAATTGGAGGTACACTGCTGCATGTATATATATATACAGGGGATATGATATGAGGCGGTCTTATTCATTATTCCCTCCATCCCAAATCACAAAATACAATTCTATATTTCATATATTATATTAGGGGTGCCAATTTTGTACCGAGGTAAACCAACTAATTCTCGTACAAATCATGTATTTGTTGCATCCCTTACAAACCACAGTCTGCATATGTGCAGGCTGGTTCTGCATATATGCATTGTCCCATATAAATATATGTCTATTATATGTATATTCTTGCACGTATTCATATGCATATATGCAGAACCAATCTGCACATATGCAGACTGTGGTTTGTAAGGGATACAACAAATGTAAGGTTTGCATTTTATGGAGCCTATATATATATATACCTCTCTCTCTCTCTCTCTCTATATATATATATATATATATATATATATATAGACCAAGACTATTTTACAAACCAATGAAATCTAACAAACTGTACAAACTCTTGTTTTCAATGTGTAATTGAATGAAAGTGTTTCATATGATGAAATTGTTTCATATAATTCTTTTTTTGATGAAACTGTTTCATATATTTTTGTTTCTATCTAACAATGAAATTGTTTCATTATTTCTCACCTTGATGAAATTTGTTTCATATATTGTTGATGAAATTGTTTCATGTATTATTGACTAATCAACCTCCATAATAAAGAAAAAGTGATGAAAAAGAAAAAATATGATTGGTTGAACGTGGTTTGTACGATTTGTTAGATTTCACTGGTTTGTAAAATAACCGACCCCTATATATATATATATATATATATATATATATTTTGAGGGGAAGACTATTTTGAAACCCTCCAAAAGGTTGAAACCCTTGAAACCCACTTCATCACCATTGATCTAAAAATTTAACGGTTGAGATCAAGTGAGAGATAATGCACGATCCACTAACCTTAATTTTAGGAGATTATTTGTTTGATCTCAACCGTTAAATTTTTAGATCAATGGTGATGAAGTGGGTTTCAACCTTTGAGAGAGTTTCAAATTATCCTCCCTCTATATATATATATATATATATAACAAGTGTGTGTTATGTTAGGAGGGTGAAATAGTAAATCTGTGTTCTTGTGTGGAATAGAAAGTTTATGGTTTTGTACAATGATATTGAGCTTTTGTTCCACATCATTCTTGTGTCATCATGTCATCTTAAATATGATACTATTTTTTTTATCGAAAAATTAACTCAAATAGCTATTTTATTCTAAGGAAATTGGTTTTCTAGTCATTAATTTTCCATTTTTACTAAAATGTTACTATATTCGTAACAATCGGGTTCGTAACTTGTGAACGTAGTTGAAAAACACCAAAAAATACGTATCAGATCTTTTTTCTTTAAAAAAAATTGCATACCTTGGTCGTAACTTTTTTTTTTTTTTTACTTTTTAAGGAAAACCGATCAAATTCATTTTTTTTTGTGTTTTTTAGCTAGGTCCGCAAGTTGCGAACGCATGTATTGCGGATGTAGTGACATTTGAGTCAATACATAAGAGGAATATATGCCCTGTAGTCGGCCCACCAATACCTCCCAAAAATCAAGAAGAGTAACTAAATAATTTCCCGGTCAATTAAAATTACACCAATAAATTTTTAGATTTGGTTTCGGGTTCAACACAAGAATGAACTAGTATAGCTTAGCTTGGTTTTTGATTCTACTGTTTTTTAATTTTTGGTTTCTTTGTTTTTCTTTGTCATCAGCAAGACAAAGGACAAATAGGTATTTGCATGATTTTATCTTATCTTGTTTTTTCATATAGGAAGAATATTGAATGTGAAAAAACAAGATGTAGAATCTAATTCTAACTTCATATATGGTATCCAATTTTGCAATTAGATATAATCAAAATTGACAATTAACTGAATAGATGATGACAATTTGTTGAAGATCCATTCTACTCGTAACCCCTATTATATGAGTGGTATATGAGTGAGGTAGGGGTAATGAAATGTGATTTATAACAACCCAACAAATTTAAGAATAAAAATTAAGCATGCAATTCATTTAAACTAGAACATCCCAAAATCGTGGTCCAAAATTTTCCTTACAATGAACAATAATAGGTTTGCGGAATAACCTACACAACTGAGAATTTACTAAACAGAACTATAGTGTCACTACACTATCAAGCTTCCTTGCTAACCCGTGACTCACTTGCCCGAGCCCTTCGCCACCTGTATTCCTGAAAAAGTTTTAATTTGAAAATGCGAGGGTTAGACCATAAGGTCTAGTGAGTCCCTCCTAACAGTTATCAAAGCATTTAAAACGGTTTATCATTTTCAGCATAAATCATTCATAAATCTGCTCATTTAAAATCGTTCACAGAATAACGTCCGCCCCTCGTAAATTGACACCCTGAAGCCACCCTAAGGTGACAACGAGTCAGTCTCATGCTGCCTTTCGTGGGCCACACTACCCCTGGCATAAAGGGATTACTTTCCCGCATGAGCACTGGCGGGACTACTCTCCCGTCTTGGCCAGTTTACGTCTCAAACAAGGTATGCATACATCTCATAACAAAACTTTAATCAACATCCATACATTTAAAGTATAAGTATAAACACAACATTTCTCATCATGATATCGCTTTAGAAAAACATATTAAAAGCCACATGTTTCAGTTTAGAAAACTCACCTGGTAGCAAAACTCTTCCCTACTTCAAGTCTCGTACCGACCGTACACCTAAGCATAATTCATCAATCAATTAAGCGTGCCTTAGATTTCTGATCCTATGACCTCCTCTTAACTTAG
Organism: Saussurea involucrata; assembly: GCA_033807775.1. Taxonomy (NCBI): domain Eukaryota; kingdom Viridiplantae; phylum Streptophyta; class Magnoliopsida; order Asterales; family Asteraceae; genus Saussurea; species Saussurea involucrata. The sequence continues at coordinate 152,938,713 of CM066321.1, forward strand.
ACTCAAGTACACGTTTCCAAGTCTAATTACCAACGCTTCGACTCATAAACCTTAAATCCGAACCTTAACCAATTCCGCCCAACACGCGCGAAACGAGCCTACCAACAGAAGCCCAAGAGGCCCAGACCTGGTTTGCGCCAACAGCAGGTTTGCGCCACCTGCAGGTTTGCGCCAACCACGTTTTGCGCCAACTTCATCTTCTCCAACAGTTTGCGCCAAACAGGTATGTGACGACCTGGAACTCTGTTCAACCCCATTTTACGCCAAAAACACCGAAAACACATGTCTAAGCTAGAATTCGGTCCAAGGGAAGGATTCCAAAGTTCACATTGCGACCTTAAGCATCCTAATCGATTCCTAAACAATTCCCATACTCAAAATACAAAAGCACCCATTTCCATGGTGCTCAACACACACACAGACCTCAAAATCGGTTTCTAAACCCCGAAACAGAAAAGCTAAGAAGAAGAGAGTCTGCGATTGCTTACCTGAATTAACTGCAAGAAGAATCCTCCTCACTTCCTCCCAAACCGCAAGAAATCGCCAAGCAGAATCCCTTCTCTTTCTCTCTGCGTTTTTCCTTCAGCCGCCACCACCCAAAATGGAAAGAATGAGATGTTCTCCTAGGGTTTTGTGCCCTCTTAATTGCTCTTTCAATTAATTACAAATTGGTCCCTCAGTTCCCTTTTATTTTAAACTTAACACAAACTTTATGTTTATTTCACTTCGGTCTTGGTTGTTACAACACTCCCCCCTCAAAAGAATTCCGTCCCCGGAATTCCATTCTCAAAAAGGTGAGGGTATCTGCTCCTCAAATCTGACTCCACTTCCCAAGTTGCTTCCCGTCCCTTGTGATACCTCCACTGAACTTTCACTAAACGAACTTCCTTATTCCTCGTCTTTCGAACCTTACTGTCTACTATCTCGATTGGCTCCTCCTCATACATCAATTTCTCATCAATACAAATATCTTCTAGTGGTATGGCCACATCAAAATCGGCCAAACACTTCTTCAGGTTTGAAACATGAAAAGTCGGGTGAACCCTTCTTAGTTCTTCTGGCAATTCCAACTTGTAGGCTACCGCGCCAATTCTTTCAATAATGGCAAAAGGCCCGACATACCTCGGCCTAAATTTCCCTTTCTTCCCAAAGCGAACAACACCCTTCCAAGGTGACACTTTAAGCATTACCTTGTCACCCACTTGGAATTCAATCGGCTTCCTTCGTCTATCCGCATACTTTTTCTGTCGATCTTGCGCGATTCTCATCCTCTCACGGATTACTTCAATCTTATCCGCCGTTAGTTGTACAATTTACGGTCCGGCCAACTGCCTTTCTCCTACCTCATTCCAACACAGCGGCGTACGACACTTTCGTCCATACAGGGCTTCAAATGGCGCCACTTGGATGCTGGCGTGGTAACTATTGTTATAGGAGAATTCTATTAACGGAAAATGCATTTCCCACGACCCCTTGAAGTCGATAACGCACGCCCGAAACATATCCTCTAACGTCTGAATCATTCTCTCACTCTGACCATCCGTTTGAGGATGATAGGCCGTGCTCAACTTCAACTGCAAGCCCAACTCTCGTTGCAAACTCCTCCAAAATGCCGACGTGAACCGACTATCATGGTCAGACACTATGGATCGCGGCACTCCGTGCCTAGACACAATCTCATTGATGTACAAACGTGCCAACTTCTCCAACGAATCCGACTCCCTCATAGGCAAGAAATGCGCCGACTTGGTGAGTATATCCACTATCACCCAAATCGTATCGTTGCCCTTAGGGGTCCTTGGTAATTTCGTAACAAAATCCATGGTGATATTATCCCATTTCCACACTGGTATCACCGTGGACTGCAGTTCTCCATATGGACGCCGATGTTCCGCTTTAACTTTTAAACAAGTCACACATCGCTCCACCAGATGAGCGATATCCTTCTTCATCCCTGGCCACCAGTAGAATTGCCTCAAGTCTCTGTACATTTTGTTCGTTACCGGGTGCATGGATAATCGCGACTTATGCGCTTCTTCAAGAATACTTACGATTAGGTTCCCTAACTTGGGCACCCATACCCGGCCTTTCATACACTTCAACCCACCACTGCTGATTTCGAACAATGACGTCACCCCGACGACTCTTTCGCTCTTCACGTTCACTCCTAGCAACGCTTCCTCCTGAAACTTTTTAATTTCTTCAAGAAGATTCGAGGTTGCCTCAACTCTGAAGGCCACAACTTTGGTTCGATCTCTCTGCTCTTTCCGACTTAACGCGTCGGCTACCACATTGGCTTTACCTGGGTGATATAAAATCTCGCAGTCGTAGTCGTTCAATAGCTCCATCCATCTCCTTTGTCTCATATTCAGTTCTTTCTGATCAAACAGATGCTTCAAACTTTTGTGATCGGTGTAAATCTGACACTTCACTCCATATAAGTAATGTCGCCAGATTTTCAGAGCGAAAACCACCGCCGCTTACTCCATGTCATGAGTGGGGTAATTCTTTTCGTGATCTTTCAATTTTCGAGAAGCGTAAGCAATTACCTTTCCATTCTGCATCAGCACGCACCCCAGCCCAAGCTTAGAAGCGTCGCTAAATATCACAAACCCTTCCGATCCATCAGGTAACGACAAAATCGGAGCACTGCATAAACTTTCTTTCAGCTTCTCAAACACAGACTTTTGCGCTTCCGCCCACACGAATTTGACATTCTTCCTTGTCAAAGAGGTCAGTGCTGAAGCTATTCGAGAGAAGTCTTGAATAAACTTTCGGTAGTATCCGGCTAAACCGAGAAAACTTCTCACCTCCGAGGGGTTTCTTGGCGTCTCCCACTCTTTAATGGCTTCAATCTTAGCAGGATCTACCTTGATACCGTCCGCCGACACTACATGACCCAAAAACTGGACTTCTCTTAACCAAAACTCGCATTTCGAAAACTTCGCATACAACTTCTCGAGCGCCGCTCGAAGATGCCTCTCGTGATCCTCCCGTGTACGAGAATATATTAGGATATCGTCAATGAAGACGATCACGCATTTATCTAACAGTGAGCTACACACACGGTTCATCAGATCCATGAACACCGCTGGCGCGTTAATCAACCCGAAGGGCATGACTAAAAACTCATAGTGTCCATATCTCGTACGGAAAGCAGTCTTCGGTACATCTTCCTCTCTCACCTTCAGTTGATGATAACCCGATCTCAGGTCTATCTTTGAGAAGTAACTCGCACCTTGAAGCTGATCGAAGAGGTCATCGATCCTCGAAAGCGGGTACTTGTTCTTCACGGTTACCTTATTGAGTTCACGGTAATCTATGCACATTCGCATAGATCCGTCCTTCTTCTTAACGAAAAGTACTGGTGCTCCCCAAGGCGATGAGCTCGGACGAATGAAGCCTTTGTCGAGTAACTCCCGTAACTGGTTCATCATTTCCTTCATCTCCGCTGGTGCTAAGCGGTAGGGCGCACGGGCAATCGGTGTCGCCCCAGGTAACAGTTCTATTCTGAACTCCACTTGACGATCCGGAGGCAGACTCGTCAAGTCATCCGGAAACACTTCCGGATACTCACTCACTACTGGCACATCCCTCACACTCTTCTTTTCCTTCTTAGCATCTAACACATAAGCTAGATACCCCGAACAACCCTTTCCCAAACATCGTCTAGCTTTCATCAACGAAATCAAACACAACTTCCTATTCCGCTGATCTCCGTAAATTACCACTTCTTTCTTATCAGCCAAAGGGATACGGATCAGCTTCTTATTGCAAACAATGCTAGCGTCATTATCCGCTAACCAGTCCATCCCTATGACTACATCGAACTCTCCCATCCCCATAGGATACAACCTTAACGGGAAAAAGTGACCATCCACGTCGATGTTGCAACCCTCATAAACCTCCTTTACCCAGACTCGACAATCATCAGCTATCTCTACCTCAAACCCAAAGTTCAACCTCTTGGGTTTCACTTGCAATTTTTGAACAAAATTGGGCGTTGGCCCCCGAATCAAACAACACTTTAGCAAGTATCGAGTCTATAGGAAAAGTACCTGTCACCACATCAGGCGTGTTCTCCGCCTCCTCAGCCGACATGTGGAAAGCCCTCGCTCTAGCGCGAGCCGACTCCACCTTCTTCTCATTACTCCTTCCTCCGCTACTGCCACCTTCATTACCAACATAATCCCTCTTTAGTTGCGGGCAATCCCACCTGACATGACCCAACGATCCACACTGATAACAGGTCTTCTGTCCGCGACAGTCTCGAGCCAGATGCCCTGTCCTCCCACAATTATAGCATCCACCCTTATCAGTCAAACATTCTCCCCTATGCATCTTGCTACACTTAGCACAAGGTTTCTCCGATGACTTAGATACCACCCGCCATTCAGGTCTGGCTGAACCCGACCTCTTATTGTCTCGACTCGGTCCTTCCCACTTACGCTTATCTCCCACTCTTTCGTTCAATTGTCTGATCTTATCCTTTTCAGTAAGTTCTGCTTTATCTACAGCTGCCTGAAAAGTAACTGGATCTTTTGCCTGCACCAATTCTCTTATAATGCTCTTCAACCCAAAAATATACCTCTCGATCCGTCTTTCTTCAGTAGGCACGTACAATTCAGCAAATCTGGCCTTCTCAATGAACTTCGACGTGTATTCTTGAATTGTCATCGTCCCTTGCTCCAAACCCAGAAACTCTTCTCCAATTTCTTAACTGCTGCCAAAGGGCAAAACTGTGCTTTGAATCTTCTAACAAACGTTTCCCACGACATGCTCTTAGCTACCTCTGATCCCCTTCCTCCAGTTTCAACATCCCACCAAAAGATCGCTTCAGATTTCAACATCGACCTTGCAAACAGAACCTTATCCTCCCCGGCGCACTTACTAGTATATAATGCTAACTCCATCTCGCGAACCCACTTCACAGCCAGAACGGGGTTGCGTTCTCCGTTGAACGTTGGAGGTTTGCACGACACGAAAGTTTTAAACGAACACCATTTCACTGCTTTCGGTTCAGAGACAACAATCGGAGTTGTCATCGAGTTGTTGCCGATCTCAGTCTGTGGTTCACCACCTTCCTCAGTCTTCTTCTCAGTACCACTTTTACTTGGTTCTCCAGATGTAGTCTTATTCTGATTATCCAGCACTGCTTTCAAGGTCTTTTGCAGTTTATCCATTTCCGCTGTGAACTTATCCTCCGTCATGAAAGCCGGTGCAGTCTCAGGTTTACCCCCTTTCTTAGCCTTTGTTTTCTTCACCGGTGCTGAACTTTCTTGTTCGGACAACTCCCGAACCTCAGGCTCTTCTACACTCTTTGCCTTGCGCCTAACCGGCGCTTTCTTTTTCTTACCCTTGCCCTTGGTGGTTGCCGCCCCCACCTCAGTAACGGCCTTCCTCGGTATCGCTCCTCTGGGTCTCCCACGGCCTCTACCTCGCCACGAGTGGCCGCCACTCTTGGCTGATTCACTGGTTCGTCCTCAGCAATTTCCTCAACTCTCATTGTCTCCTCGCGCAGTGTAGTACTCTTTGTTTGCGCTTCTCCCACTAGCAGAATTGACCTACTCCTCAAAGCTCTTGCAGACATTCTGATACACAACAACAACAACAACCGAAGGCTCACTTACTAATAAAGACTCATTAGTACCATAACAACGGGATAATAAGGTAATTTAAGCACATACATGTACCTGTAAGTTCACAATTACACTGGCCAGGTGTAACTCCAAACCTACCTTACATGACTGTCCTCGATACCCTATTAGTCCCACTTCTAAAATAGTGATCTCCTAACGCAGTCCTGATTCTCAGTTGTGATTTCTACTCTTCACTGTTTAAGTCTAGGCCCGTCCGGTCACCTAAATCCCTTAAACTATGGCTCTGATACCAACTATAACAACCCAACAAATTTAAGAATAAAAATTAAGCATGCAATTCATTTAAACTAGAACATCCCAAAATCGTGGTCCAAAATTTTCCTTACAATGAACAATAATAGGTTTGCGGAATAACCTACACAACTGAGAATTTACTAAATAGAACTATAGTGTCACTACACTATCAAGCTTCCTTGCTAACCCGTGACTCACTTGCCCGAGCCCTTCGCCACCTGTATTCCTGAAAAAGTTTTAATTTGAAAATGCGAGGGTTAGACCATAAGGTCTAGTGAGTCCCTCCTAACAGTTATCAAAGCATTTAAAACAGTTTATCATTTTCAGCATAAATCATTCATAAATCTGCTCATTTAAAATCGTTCACAGAATAACGTCCGCCCCTCGTAAATTGACACCCTGAAGCCACCCTAAGGTGACAACGAGTCAGTCTCATGCTGCCTTTCGTGGGCCACACTACCCCTGGCATAAAGGGACTACTTTCCCGCATGAGCACTGGCGGGACTACTCTCCCGTCTTGGCCAGTTTACGTCTCAAACAAGGTATGCATACATCTCATAACAAAACTTTAATCAACATCCATACATTTAAAGTATAAGTATAAACACAACATTTCTCATCATGATATCGCTTTAGAAAAACATATTAAAAGCCACATGTTTCAGTTTAGAAAACTCACCTGGTAGCAAAACTCTTCCCTACTTCAAGTCTCGTACCGACCGTACACCTAAGCATAATTCATCAATCAATTAAGCGTGCCTTAGATTTCTGATCCTATGACCTCCTCTTAACTTAGACTCAATTACACGTTTCCAAGTCTAATTACCAACGCTTCGACTCATAAACCTTAAATCCGAACCTTAACCAATTCCGCCCAACACGCGCGAAACGAGCCTACCAACAGAAGCCCAAGAGGCCCAGACCTGGTTTGCGCCAACAGCAGGTTTGCGCCACCTGCAGGTTTGCGCCAACCACGTTTTGCGCCAACTTCATCTTCTCCAACAGTTTGCGCCAAACAGGTATGTGACGACCTGGAACTCTGTTCAACCCCATTTTACGCCAAAAACACCGAAAACACATGTCTAAGCTAGAATTCGGTCCAAGGGAAGGATTCCAAAGTTCACATTGCGACCTTAAGCATCCTAATCGATTCCTAAACAATTCCCATACTCAAAATACAAAAGCACCCATTTCCATGGTGCTCAACACACACACAGACCTCAAAATCGGTTTCTAAATCCCGAAACAGAAAAGCTAAGAAGAAGAGAGTCTGCGATTGCTTACCTGAATTAACTGCAAGAAGAATCCTCCTCACTTCCTCCCAAACCGCAAGAAATCGCCAAGCAGAATCCCTTCTCTTTCTCTCTGCGTTTTTCCTTCAGCCGCCACCACCCAAAATGGAAAGAATGAGATGTTCTCCTAGGGTTTTGTGCCCTCTTAATTGCTCTTTCAATTAATTACAAACTGGTCCCTCAGTTCCCTTTTATTTTAAACTTAACACAAACTTTATGTTTATTTCACTTCGGTCTTGGTTGTTACAACACCCCCCCCCCCCTCAAAAGAATTCCGTCCTCGGAATTCCATTCTCAAAAAGGTGAGGGTATCTGCTCCTCAAATCTGACTCCACTTCCCAAGTTGCTTCCCGTCCCTTGTGATACCTCCACTGAACTTTCACTAAACGAACTTCCTTATTCCTCGTCTTTCGAACCTTACTGTCTACTATCTCGATTGGCTCCTCCTCATACATCAATTTCTCATCAATACAAATATCTTCTAGTGGTATGGCCACATCAAAATCGGCCAAACACTTCTTCAGGTTTGAAACATGAAAAGTCTGGTGAACCCTTCTTAGTTCTTCTGGCAATTCCAACTTGTAGGCTACCGCGCCAATTCTTTCAATAATGGCAAAAGGCCCGACATACCTCGGCCTCAATTTCCCTTTCTTCCCAAAGCGAACAACACCCTTCCAAGGTGACACTTTAAGCATTACCTTGTCACCCACTTGGAATTCAATCGGCTTTAAAATCAAACACTTTTTAATCGGCCTTACTTTTTAATCAAACACCTTCAAAATCAAACACTTTTTAATTTCTAAGTTACCATTTATACCCTTAGAATTAGTTATCCAATTTACTTTTAATCCCTTACTTTTTCATTTTTTATTTTACACTCTTATCATATTAACATAAATAATCGTATATGAACAATAATGCATTAAAAATACATTTCCTTTTTTACAAATTACACCATTGTAATCGTCTCGTCAATACCTTCAAAATGAGCTCAATATTGAATATTTTTGGATTTAATCATATTATTAAATATCATGAACATGTACAAATTAATTTGTTTTATATCCCTTACATTATTCATTTTTATTTACACCCTTATAATATTAAAAATACATAATCATAATTTAACTAAAACATATTAATAAATGCATTTTTTTACAAATCATAATATTACAATATTCTCGTTAATAATTTCAAAATAAATTTATTATTGAATATTATTTTAACTTAATAATATTGTGAAATATCATAAATACGTATCAAGATTTTTCAAGAATGACGTACTGAGATTTTTAAAAAATTTGTACATTTTACGCTCTTATCTATATTTATCTATTATACTCCTTTAAAAATAATTCCATTTACGTTTATTCTTGAATTTTTAAGAAGTACAAATCTCAATATATCATGTACAAGTTTAAAAGCTTTAAAACCTCCAACGTTCAACATGATAATTAAAAATAAAATTATTTTTTATTTTTAAATTACATTTTATACCATTATAATTAGTTATTTAATTTACTTTATATCCCTTCTTCTTTCATTTTTCATGTTACATCCTTATCATATCAACATACATAAACTAAAATACATTAAACAAATTTGTTTTTCTTTTTTATAAATTATACCATTATAACCGTTCATCAAAACCTTCAAAATGAGCACAAATGTTATGGGTTTGAAGACCCCACTATCGAACGGATATTTTTCAAATTTTTTGACCAATTAACCATATTGACCTTTAATTTTATACATCTGATATGCGATCTGTTGGGTCACCTAGATTTGAAATTGACTCTACGATGTTCTCCCTTACATCTTACTTAGAATATTGTAGCATGGTTCTTTTAGAGATGACTTGTACAAGATATCAACTGTTCGGTGAAGTCGAAGATCAACCGAAACCAAGCTTGAAGACATTCTACTTGTGGAAAATAGAAGACACTTCTTTGCACTCAACCAAGTCATTTTCCACCGATTATGTTCTTACAAATCGGTGGACAATCTCTCCACCGAATGGTTCTTACAAGTCGGTGGACAATACTTCACCGATTTTGTTGTCACAAATCGGTGGACAACTCTTCACCGATCTTGTTTTCAACAAATCGGTGGACATCCCTTCCACCGACATATCCTCTGTCGGTCTGTCTCATCTCACCGATAAGGATGCTGAAATCGGTGGGATCCTTGTGTTTTCAAATACAAGATCTTTTCTCTACAGATTGTTTCAAGTTCCAAAGTCAATTATATCGGTGAAACCTCATCGGTGTGATTTTCTTGGAGTACACATCAAGAAGATCATTTATTATGGGACAATATCCTTTGACAGATAAAAGTGACTGTTTGTCGTTTTATCCGTTATCAGTTAAAGTCATTTTCTTCAGCATGGGCTCTATTTCCAGTACCTAGTAAAAGGTGATAAGGACATCTCAGCTTTTCAGAAGTCAACATCCTCATCAAATATGATGATGACAAGTGTCCCAAGCATTCAATGCTTGTACAGTCCTTGCCACTATAAAAGGAAGAAGATATCCCCATGCAAACTACGCTTTCTGGAATTCTCTCAGTGCAAGAAATCTCCATATTGCTTGATAACTTAATAGCTTTGCTCTCAGTGTTCTTGGTTGTTTTGTTTAGTATACTTTGTGAAAGATTGTTAGAATAGTTTATCTGTTCTTTTCCGCAACAGTCTTTAAGTTTCTTTGTGTAATTCTAGTTGAAAGATTTTCAATAAAAGAATTAAAATTGTGAAATTTTTTGAGTATTGTATTCAACCCCCCCCCCCCCTTCTACAATACTTGTTAAGCCATCTGGGACTAACAAGTGGTATCAGAGCAGAAAGTTTAATTCCATAAACTTGATCTGCGATGGCTGCCTCTTCTTCTTCAACCATTGAAAACTCCTTTCAAAACAATTTTTCTGAGAATGGCTCCATAACAAAACCGCCTAAGTTTAATGCTAACAACTTTTCTCTGTGGAAAAGCCGCATGATGCTATTCATGGAAGGAGTGGATACTAGATATCCAACCATTCTCAAAGAGGGACCTATCATCCCCAGAGTTTGGGCTCGCTATGAAACGCAGAGGCCTGGTAAAGAAACCATGGAAAAAGAAATCTCGAGTGATTCTGATGAAGAAAAATCCAGTGCTACTGGTCGTTACATCCTAAAAAATCCTAAGAAATATACTGATGAGGAAAAATGGTTGGTTTCTCTTGACTCTAAACTAAGAGCAATTATTGCACTCTCACTCCCTGACGAGGTCTATCACTCTCTGGTTAACTTTGAAACTGCTAAAGAGATGTGGACCACATTGTGTGTACTGTACGAAGGTACAGTGGAAGTAAAGAAATGTAAGAAGATTGGTCTTATTAGAAAGTATGAACTCTTTGCTTTTGAAAAAGGAGAATCTCTTCCTAGCTACTATAATCGTTTCAACTCTCTTTTAAATGATCTGAAGTTATTGGGCAGAGTCTATGATAATGAGGAAGTCTTATGCAAGTTCATGGATTGTCTTCCAGAATTTTAGGAGAATATATGTACTTGCATTAAAACTACCAAGGACCTTGAGTTCATGCCCTTAACTGTCCTGTATGGAACTCTCTTCAATTTTGAGCAAACCAAGTTACAAAGGAAATCTTTCATCAAAGAGATAAAGAGCTCTTCTATAGCTCTTGTCAGTGAAAGTTCCAAGAAATCTCAAAATGTTCCTAGAATCACCTATCCTTCATCAGACTCTGACAATGACAGCCAAAATAACTCTACCCACCAAACGGAGGCTTATCTTAGTGATGCTGATGATGAAGGTGAGGAAATTATGGTTGAACAGTTGTCTGATGAAATGGCAATGATGGCTGGTTCTAAGAACAAGTTTCGTCCTTTCAACAAATCCAGAAACTTTAGAAAATCCTCATCTTCCAAGACTTCATCTGATAAGTCAAATGAAGAGTGCTATAACTGTGGCAAGAAAGGACACTTTGCATCTGAGTGTAGGAGCAAGCGTGTTACTAAGTCTAGGAACCCATCCTCTGACAAATACTCTTCAAAGACTGAGAAACCCAGAAATAATTCTTTCAAATCAACCTTTTCCAAAAAGGATTCCCAATCCTCTTCCTTAGACCATCAGGAGCGTGCTGAGAAGTATAAAGCCAAGTACAAGAAAGAGAAAGAAAGGAGTGAGGGTCTTGAAAGAAAAGGAAAAGGTCTAATGGCAGAAACTCATGACTGGGATGAAGAAGACACATCTGACAGTGATGCTCACAATATGTGCTTCATGGCCATTTCTGAAGAGATGGAAGATTCTGAAAAAGCTACCTCTCCAATGGCTCTTGTGGCAACTGGGTGCTCGACAGCTTATGCTCAGGTACATCCTTTTAATGATATGACTGATAGTGAAAAGATTGATGTTTACGAATCATTTACTAAAGATTTTTATGCTGTCAAGGATAGCAAGAAAAGAAAAGCCATTCAGGTTAAAACTCTCACCTCTCAACTTGAAGTCTGCATGGCTAAACTTGAAAAGTTTGAGGAAATCAAATCTGAGCTTGAAAATTTGAAAACCATAAATCATGTGATTTCAAAAGAGAAAAATCACCTTTTTAAGAAACTAAAAAGGGAACAAGAGGTTGTTAGAAAATGGTCCAATTCGTCCAAAAATCTTGAACAAATCTTTCAAGGCCAAATCAGTGGTAATGATAAATTCGGTCTAGGATTTGGGAAAACTGTTGCTAATAACTCTTCTCTTGCACTCATCCCTTCCTCCAATACATGGGATGATGCCTCAGAGTCAAGTTCTTGTGACTCCATTTCCTTAAACTCTTTAGATCTGGGTGAAGCCTTAAAGTATGGAATGTTTATAAAGGCAAAAGAATCCTCTTCATTTCAAAACATTGAGAAGCAAGATTCCAATGATGTTTCAAAACCCAACCATGATTTTCTCAAAGATTCAGTCATGGATGAAGCCTCTTCCTCTAACTCCTCAAAAGCTAAACCTTTCCAAAGAGCAAATCCCACCGATTTCTCCACTGTTGAGCAACCTTCAAATCCCACCGATTTCCCTACCAATTTCTCCACCGATGATCTTCCCATACCTCTTCATGAGCTGTTGAAATCTATCCACATAGATGAATACCCCTCTTCTGATCATAAACCTTCAAAGATCCCTAAGAGAGAACACCAACCTTCATCAAACAGACTCTCATCCTCCGACAAAAGGAAATATGTTGTTGATCTCCATCCCAAAAGTAATAATCCAAAGATATTTACTGGCAACTCATATGTTCTTCCCATTCCCATATCGATGCTTTTGAAAAGGTCAAATCTCAAGGAATCATCATCTTTTAACTCTGACAAAGGAAGCCTTGGACCCAAACCTTCTGCATCATCCTCTTCTGCCAAAATAATAAAGATTAATGGGAAAAGTAAATTCAAGGAAAGTGGTCACAATTATAAAAAGATTTTTATTTATAGAAAATTCTATAACTGTGGTGACACTTTTCACATGGCTAAGGATTGTCCCAAGGAAAGAATAGATAGAACCAAACCTAAAGACCCTTCTTCTTCTAACCCTAAAGGACCCATCACCAAATGGGTACCAAAGAACTAATCTGTTTTTGCATGCAGGCTTTTGAGCACCATCAAATATGGTATCTGGATAGTGGGTGCTCACGCCACATGACGGGAAACAAATCTCTCCTTATCAACTATGTGCATGGAAAAGGTCCATCTGTAACTTTCGGTGATAACTCTAAAGGTTATACCAAAGGATATGGAACTCTCACTAATGGATCTGTCACCTTCAATAAAGTGGCCTTTGTTGACGGCCTCATGCATAATCTTCTTAGCATTAGCCAACTGTGTGATCTTGGATATAAAGTTATCTTTGAACTTTGTGTCTGTACTGTGGTGGACAAAAACTTCAATGTGGTGTTATCTGGAAAAAGGATGGAAAATGTCTATATCATTGATATGGGGCCAAATAACAATTCATCCAATGTCTGCTTTGTGTCAGATGACACATCCAAAAGGAACTGGTTGTGGCATAAGCGTCTCTCTCATCTAAATTTCAAAACCCTTCATAAAATCTCCAACAAAGAGCTGGTGACTGGGATGCCAAAGTTGAACTTTATCAAAGAGAAGCTGTGTGATGCATGTGAAAAAGGGAAGCTCACCAAAACTTCCTTCAAGACCAAGCAAAGCTCTTCCATCACTCTTCCTCTCCAGATGCTGCACATGGACCTATGTGGACCAGTCAGCACTCCAAGTCTAGGAGGCAAAAGGTACATTCTTGTAATTGTTGATGAATTTACTAGATATACTTGGGTGTCTTTTCTCAGGTATAAAAGTGATGCAACTGAAGAAATCATCAATTTTGTCAAGAAAAATGAAGTTCTTAATGGCCAACTTGTTCGTTCGGTAAGAAGTGATAACGGCACTGAATTCAGAAACAGTGCTCTTGAAGACTTCTTCACTGAGAAAGGAATTTCTCAAAACTTCTCTGCAGTCCGTACTCCTCAGCAAAATGGAGTGGTGGAAAGGAAAAACAGAACTCTATGTGAGGCTGCTAGATCAATGCTAAGTGAATCAAATCTTCCCATCTATTTTTGGGTTGAAGCTGTAAATACCGCTTGCTTTACCCAAAATAGGTCAGTGATATCCAAAAGACATGATAAAACCCCTTATGAAGTTTTCCATGGCAGAAAACCAAATATTGGCTTTCTCCATGTTTTTGGCTGTGTGTGCTTTATTCTAAATGATCGTGATAATCTTGGGAAATTTGATCCCAAAGCTGATGAGGGAATCTTTGTTGGATACTCCCTATCCTCCAAAGCTTATCGTGTGTACAACCTCAGGAGAAAATGCATTGATGAGTCTATTCATGTCAAATTTGATGATCTTAGATCATCATCTCTGTCAAATGATGATAATGATGATTTACACAGATGGATCTCTTCTTGCATCGGTGATGCTCCTCTTTCAAACCCCACCGATACATCTTTCACCCCCTCCAATCTATCTCCATCAAAAAACCAAGTCGGGTCATCCTCTATAATTCCCACCGAAATTGACCATGCTTCCACCGATGCACCTTCTCCCACCGATGTGCATCCCTCCACCGACGAACTGCCTTCCTCCGATCCAATTTCTTCCACCGAAAACATTGCCTGTTACCCAACCTCTGATCCCACTCCATCTTCACCTATAACGTAAAATATTCCACCACCTCTACCTCCGGCAACCAAATGGACCAAAGATCACCACATAGATCAAATCATCGGTGATCAACAAGCAGGTGTCCAAACACGTAGAGGAATTGGGAATATTTGTCTCTATGTGAATTTTCTCTCTCTTGTTGAACCCAAGAAGATTGATGAAGCTCTTGCAGATCCCTGTTGGATCACTGCCATGCAAGAAGAGCTCTCTCAATTTCGGAGAAACAAAGTTTGGAGATTGGTTCCCAGACCCCGACAGAAAACAATCATTGGAACCAAATGGATCTTCAGAAATAAAATGGATGAAGATGGTACATTTATCAGAAATAAAGCCACACTGGTTGCTCAAGGATACCGACAGGAAGAATGCATTGATTATGTTGAAACGTTTTCCCCTGTTGCAAGACTTGAAGCAATAAGAATCTTTCTGGCTCATGCTGCCTACCGAAATTTCAGAGTATTTCAAATGGATGTCAAAAGTGCCTTCCTCAATGTGGAACTTGTAGAGGAAGTCTATGTGAAACAACCTCCTGGCTTTGAAGATCCAGCTCATCCAGACTATGTGTACAGACTTGACAAGGCCCTTTATGGTCTCAAGCAAGCTCCTCGTGCTTGGTATGACACACTTGCCAACTTCCTTCTAAAGCATGGATATTCCAGAGGTAAAATTGACAATACTCTCTTCATCAAGGAGACCTCAGGTAATCTTATTCTTGTCCAAATCTATGTTGATGACATCATCTTTGGTGCCACTGATGAGTCACTATGTGATGAGTTTGCTTCTCTTATGATGAGTGAATATGAGATGAGCATGATGGGAGAGCTTACATTCTTTTTGGGCCTTCAGGTCAAACAATCTTCAGAAGGGATTTTTATAAACCAAAGTAAATATATTCGTGACCTTCTGAAGAAATTTAATTTTTTAGATATCTCTCCTATGAAAACTCCCATGGCTCCACCTTTGAAACTCAATGCTGATCTTAAAGGTGAATCTATGGATGTTACCCACTATCGAGGCATGATTGGTTCTCTTCTATACTTAACTGCTAGCAGACCGGATATTATGTTTGCTACTTGTCTATGTGCCCGTTATCAGACCAATCCTAAAGAATCACATTTAAAGGCTGTAAAACGGATTTTTCGGTATCTCAAGGGTACCTTGCACTTGGGTCTTTGGTATCCCAAAGACTCAGGTTTTGAACTAATTGGGTATTCAGATCCAGATTATGCAGGTTCCCAGATTGATAGAAAAAGTACTACAGGAAGCTGCCAGCTTCTAGGTGGCAAATTGGTAAGTTGGTCCAGCAAGAAACAAAACTCTGTGTCAACCTCTACTGTTGAGGCTGAATATGTAGCTGCTGGAAGCTGCTGTGCTCAGATCCTGTGGATGAGAAATCAACTCAGGGACTATGCTCAAATCTACTCCAAAGTCCCAATTCTGTGTGATAACTCAAGTGCAATAGCTATTGCAAACAACCAGTTCTTCATTCCAGATCTAAGCACATAGATATCAGATATCATTTCATCAGGGACCACATCTCCAAAGGTGACATTGAGTTACATTTCATTCCCACCGATCTACAGCTTGCTGATCTGTTCACCAAACCCCTAGATGAAGCCAGGTTCAACTTCCTAATAAGTGAACTTGGCATGTGTAACTTTCAATAACTGTCTGTCTTCACCTTCCACCGATCTCACATCGGTGAACACTCTCTTAGTCTATCTTCTTCCACCGATCTCACATCGGTGGACACTCTCTTAATTCCACCGATCTCACATCGGTGGACACTCTCTTAGTTTCTCCTTTCCACCGATCTCACATCGGTGGACACTCTCTTCTTTCCTCTTTCTACACCGATCGCACACCATACTCACCACCGATATATACACCGATCACCGATATCTACTACCGATGGCTTCTTGTCGGTGTGTTATATTCCACCGAAAATTACTTCTTCCACAAATCTCTCCCACCGACGTCTATACATCTTCCCACCGATATCCATGACCGATTCATCCCCGTCGGTGAGATCTGCACACCGAAACACATCACCGAATCCACTAACCTTATCCCATACGCTTCCCCATGCTCACATCACCCCTAAGACCCTAGATGTCAGTGACTTTGACCGTCCCTTTTCCATGTAAAACCTTTTTCAACCACATACCCCGAAACCCTCATCATTACCTTTTCAACTTGTTTAATTTGTTTAAATTTTCTTATTCATAACCGTTCCCTCCTAAACCCTTCATTACCCCAAAACCCTCATACTTCCTTCTATATATATACGACCCTTCACCCTCATCCTCCTTCATTTTCTCTTCTCGAAACCTGCGACTCCTCCTCCATCTTTTTCCTTCATTCTCATTCCCACAATGGCACCCACCAAGATACCTACGTGCTTTGAAGACCTCATCTTCAACCCTTGCAACCATGTAGCAAGGTTCGAATCCGATCCCGCTCATCCTGAGTTCGACACTATTATCAAGTTCTTAACCCGCTCACCTCTTCTCCATGCTTTCTCCTGCAACCCAAAGATGAGCAAAATGCTCATTGGCAAATTTTAGGTGTCTTGTGTGTATGATATTTCAAATGAAGCAATCCATGCCTCTATCTTTTCTGACGAAGAGGGTGATCACGATCTTACTTTTGGCGTGGATGATGTCCGTCGTGCTCTCCGGATCGAAGCCTTTTCAGAATATTTGGACATGCATGTCAACAACTTTCTTGAGCAAGTCATCAACACTATTGGCTATGTCCAACATTATGAGGATAAAGCTTCCAAGTCTTCTAAAGGACCAGGTACCCTTCTTCGCAAACATATGGGTTTGGAACTTCCTCTTTGCTCATGTGATCCATTGTCTCTCTAGAAAGACAAGTGGTCAAGACCAATCCCCATCTTATATTACAAAGCTCTCTCATGCACTGATTTTTCAAAGAAAGGTGGACTTTGCTCAGTATTTCTTTACTGAGCTAACTGAAGTAATCAAACACCCGAAAAGGTGTTATGTCGCATACCCTCGGTTCATCTCCATGATCCTTCAACACAAACTCGGTGCGGCCTTGGATGCGGATCGTAAGTCTAAAACTCCTCGCTTCATCTACGATTGGTCATCACCCTTTGTTGGCCAAAAGACGCTCAATATTGGCCATCTCGCTACTGATCTCCCTTTACGCCAAGGTATGATCTCCTTCGCTTTATCTCCCGATCTTCACTGGGGTGATGCGAAAGCTCCCGGAAGTTTCCGAGGCACCCCAAGTTGTAGTGGCCCCTTCTTCCCTTTCTCGAGTAAAGTCGGGCGGCGCGAAAAAGAAACAACGTACGACCCCCGACACCTCCGCACCCGCTTCTCGAACTATGCCACCGAGAAATCCCTCGGAGGCTTCCCCGGTTCAATCCCCATCTCGTAAGCGGAGGCACTCTACTTCCCCTTCGAGATCTCTTTCAAAGAGGTCTCGGACACCATCGGCCCAACCGACTAATCCAACTGTCGATTCTCGAAAATCGCCAGTTGTTGAACTTCAACCCTCCGGGCCAAGGGAATCCGTTATTATCCCCACCGACTCCTCTGCAGTCTCTCAAAAGACTACAGTTGTAGAAATGGAGAACCCACATGCCTCTTCCCTCACCTCTTCGGGTGGTAGAGATGACTTCGAGGACTCTCCCCTCGAAGGAGTTGACTTGTCACTACACGGCCTTTCACCCGGTCAGTTCATGATCGATGATGAAGCACAACTCGATCTGAGTTCCCCCCCCCCAAATCCCCCCCCCCCCCCAATGACTTCTTTGAATTTCTTTTGGAGGACACTGGTTCTCCCCGAACCATCCCGTCCACCGACGAAATTCACACCGAGCCTCCCTCAACGCAGATTACTCCCACAGATGACATCTCCACCGATCCCCCCTCCCCACCACCGAAACAGCTCTCTCCCCGACATCGGTTACTTTACACCGAACCTTCCTGGGTTCAATCGACTTCCTCTCACTTCATTGAGGATCGAATACTACCTCACTCAAGTTTGACACCAACCGAACCCCATCTACGGGCTCTCAATCCTCCCCCTACCGATGCTCTTCGTGAAACTCTTCGGTCTCTGTCTGACAATTTGGCCTCCTTAGCCAACAAAGTGGATACTTTGACCACTTCCCACTCCAACATTGCGGCTTCATTCGATGCTTTCAAGACTTCTTCTACAGTAAAAGATACTGAACTTCAGAGACTTATTCAAGAGGCCAGAACTCATCAGGATCTTGGCAAAAGCATCACCGATTCTCTTAGCTCTCTTCACACCAAAGCTAACAACATGCTGGAGAAAGCTCAATGGGAAATGGACTTGGGTGATTTTTCTATGATCTACGGTGACAGCAATCACAGCTTGGCTCATCTTCACACCAAGTTTGATAGTGTTTTTAGACAGTTGGGTTTTAAGGTTCCGGCTGCTGCTGAGGGGGAGAAGACTCTTGGTCATCCAAAAATGCCTTCAATTAAGAGATCTATCATCAACAAGCCTTCACCCACCACCGAAAAATCCTCACCCTCCACCGAAACCTCTCCCATCACCGAAACATCTTCATCCTCCACCGAATCATCACCTCAGGCCACCGAAACACCTCTTATACCCATACCGAAAACTGCAGGTACCACCGATCAAATCTCCACACCGACCAAGTCTCCATCAGGAGTGAAAAGTAAGGCAACGTCTGAGGGGGAGCAAGTTTCTAAAACCCCCAAAGACAAAGGCAAGAAAACCCTCACTGCTGAACAGTTGGCCGAAGAAGAAAAGAAAAAGAAGGAGTTGACAAAATATGGGAATCGACCTGCTGATGCCCAAACTTTGAAGTTAAAGCCTCATTCTCTACAATCTCAGGAATCCAACCTCGGTCTGACTCCTCAGGAAATTGAGGAAGCCAGATGAAACACCCTAAAAACAGGGTCAATTTAAACCTTGGAATTTACCACAAGTTATGATCAAAGACTTTCAAACTTATATAACCTGAGGATCAAATGTAAGGTTTCTATATACAAACGTCATTACTTAAATAACTTATTAATCTAATCATGACATAACAATCAGATTAATCCAGTTATCTAAACAACCGTCCCAAAAGCATCAAAAATCTCTAGATCCTCCAGTATCTCTAAGTCTGAATCTTTCCAAAAGTTCTCGTCTCTCATTCCCGCTATTTCCCGAAGCTTGTACCTGGTAAGAAGATTCAACTTTAAACATTAGGCTTTCGCCTAGTGAGGATACTCAAGTCAAAATAAAATTTAATAATTAAAACATGAACAGATAACTCAAACCTGTTCTCACCTATCTTACCGTACGATAACTCCTTTTCAAATCGGGGAATCTACCCCACTCCCAATTTCCTACGACTAACTCATTTAATCGCAACAACAATATAAGCGTTAACTCTGAATCGTTCCAGATTCATAATCAGTAATCACACACAAGAAATTACAAGTCAAAACCTGCCTATTTCTTAATTAGGAAGTAGAGATTACAAATTACTTTATGCCTATCTCTAGTCTTCCTCTCATCACAGGGAAATCTCTGATCTTCCCAAATCGAAATGGGAATCATTAAGCACAACTGCTTATTCCACATTCCACCTCAGAATCAATGGTCCCCATGGGATTATAATATCGCGATACTCAAATCGAGACTCATGATTCGAGGTACACCCAATTACTAAAATTACATCCCTTTGGTCTATGGCGAGTAATCGGTTCCCATCATACCGTACCCAAGTGCCCTCGGCGACCGGATGCCTATTTTAGTAAAAGCACGTAATCACATAATATAATATATGTAATAATCGATACTACTATATGCGTCCAACATCCAGTATATCATTTCTCCGAACATATTCTATATATATAAAATATCAAGAATATTAGTATCTCCTCATCTCAATCTCTTAATTACCTCCTCTTTAACTTAACATGGAAATTAATATCTCAATAAAGCTTCACATCATATTTAGAGTTCATAACCACATAGTAATTTCATGTAGTAGATAATCAAACTTAGCATGCAAGATTAATAATAATACTAGTGCATCAATTTCATAGATAACTCATCTTGGAAACTTTAACATGGTAACCAACATAACACAACTTTTAATCGCCCTCTTGGCTTATCTCTAATTTAATCAAATCCACATAAAACATATTCATGCATACATATAAAGCATCTAATTCAAGATTAATTACTGAATTTTAAAGAGAGTTGAATAAACTCACCTGATGCGTTATTACTCCCTTTAATCCTTTTTAACTTGAAAGTCTCCTTTCTTCACTATTATAGCTTACTGTATTAACCAATTAACATATACTGATGTTAACTTCTAAAACAGAACCCTCTATAACTGAAAATCCTTAATTTCTAAAAATCACGTCTCAAGTCGCAATGAACTGAAATCGCAGTCCACTATTGCGATTTCATATCCAAATCGCAGTGAACTGAAGTCGCAGTCCTCTATTGCGATTTCAATTCCAAGTCGCAGTGAACTGATGCGATTTCAAAAGCCAAGTCGCAACTGCCCATTGCGATTTCACTCCGAATCGCAACCAACTGTTGCGATTCCAAAGCCAAATCACAATGGTCTGCTGCGACTCCAACTCCAAGTCGCAATTGCCTATTGCGACTTCGATGATGTTCATCCAAGTCTCAGTCCACTAAGTTCATCTAAAACCCAGATTTTTATACTTTTAATCCATGTTTGTTTATGCCAATTTGCAGATATGTTTATTACACTTATCTTAACATATCCTAAAACTCAGATTCTCTTTATCATCAAATTTACCAAAATCCAACATAAAAACTCTGTTGGGTCATCAAGATTTGAAGATGACCTCATGATCTCCTTTTATACTTTGAAAAACATTTTATACTTAGAGAAATTTTGGATGCATGGTTCTTTGTAATGGCTTGTACAAGATATCAAATGTTTGGTGAAGTCAAAGATCAACCAAAGTCAAGATTAAAGATTCTCTCATTGTGGAAGTGAAAGATCTTTTCTCAAACATACAAGTCATTGTTCACCGAAATTGTTCTCACAATTTCGGTGGTATCTCCACCGAAACTTCTCTCTATTTCGGCCAAGTCTCAAAGAAGCTTTTCCCAAAGATGATGTCATATATCCCAAAGATGATGTCATATATCTCAAAGATGATGTCACATATCTCAAAGATGTGTCACATATCCCAAATGACATTTCGGTGGGACCTCAAAGAAGCTTCAAAGATGTTTTCTCCAAAGATGTGTCACATATCCCAAGTTTCCATCGGTGGTGCTTTTCTTGAAAGAAAATCTGAGAAGCAAAAGGAGACAAAAGTGAGAGACATAATAAGACAAAATGAGAAGCAAATTCATTTTGTCTTGGAAGAAATCTTACAACCTTTCTTCGGTGGTGCATTTGTTGAAAGAGATTTTGAGAAGCAAAAGAAGACAAAAATGAGAGACATAAGAAGACAAATTGAGAAGATATTTTCTACATGGATAAAGTGACCTTCTGTCTTATTATCCATTTCCATGCAAAGCTCTTTTCTCATGCATGAGCTCTTCTGACTGTACCTTGTAAAAGGTGACAAGGACTTCACAACTTTCCAGAAGTCAACATCCTCAGCAAGTGTGAAGATGACAAGTGTCCCAAGCATTCAATGCTTGCACACTCCTTGTCACTATAAAAGGAAGAGCTCTCCATACAGAAAGATACATATCTTGAGAGACCTTGAAGATTACTGTGAGCTCTTGATATTCTACGCAAACTGGAAGAATTCTCTAAGTGCAAGAATTTCCAGTTTGCTTGAAAAACTTTATAGCTTTGTTCTAAGTGTTCTTAGTTATTTTGTTGTATACTTTGTGTAAGATTGTTAGAATAGTTTATCTGTTCTTTTCCGCAACAGTCTTAAGTTTTCTATGTGTAATTCTTGTTGAAAGATTTTCAATAAAAAGAATTAAAATTGTGAAAATTTTGAGTATTGTATTCAACCCCCCCTTCTACAATACTTGTTATAGCCATCTGGGACTAACAAGTGGTATCAGAGCAGAAAGTTTAATTCCATAAACTTGATCTGCGATGGCTGCCTCTTCTTCTTCTACTGTTGAAAACTCTTTTCAAAATAACTTCTCTGAAAATGGCTCTATTTCAAAACCTCCTAAGTTCAATCCCAACAACTTCTCTTTGTGGAAAAGCCGCATGATGCTGTTCATGGAAGGAGTGGATACTAGATATCCAACCATTCTCCAAGAGGGACCCTTTATCCCCAGAGTTTGGGCTCGCTATGAAACGCAGAGGCCGGGTAAAGAAACCATGGAAAAAGGTGATTCTGATGATTCGTCTGATGAAGAAAAATCTGCTGCTACTGGTCGTTACATTCTTAAAAATCCTAAGAAATATACTGATGAGGAAAAACGACTTGTGTCTCTTGATTCTAAAGTTAGAACTATCATTGCTCTCTCTCTTCCTGATGAAGTGTACCACTCTCTGGTAAATCTCTCTACTGCCAAAGAGATGTGGTCCACTCTGTGTGTTTTGTACGAAGGTACAAATGAAGTTAAAAAGAGCAGAAAAATTGGTTTTGTTAGAAAATATGAACTCTTTTCTTATGAGAAAGGAGAATCTCTCTCCAACTACTATAATCGCTTTAACAGTCTTCTTAATGACTTAAAGCTGTTAGGTAGAGTGTATGACAATGAGGAAGTCCTGTGCAAATTTATGGACTGTCTTCCCGATTTTTGGGAAAATATCTGTACTTGTATAAAGACAACCAAGGATCTTGATCATATGCCTCTTACTGTTCTTTATGGTACTCTTTTCAACTATGAGCAGACGAAACTGCAAAGGTTTATAAAGAACTCTTCTCTAGCTCTCCTGAGTGACTCTTCCAAAAAGACTAAGTGTTTTCCAAAAATCACCTACCCATCTGACTCTGACCATAATAGTCAAGAAGATCCCAATGATCATTCAGAAGCATATCTTAGTGATGCTAAGGATGAATGTGAGGAAACTTCAGCTGATAAATTATCTGATGAAATGGCCATGTTGGATGGGCACTCTAAATCCAAATCTCATCTCTCTTCTGGAAAATCTAAGTTTGATAGAAATTCATCCTCTTCTCTCTCCAAACACTCTCCTTTGGATAAATCTAATGAGGAATGTTCTAACTGTGGTAAAAAGGGTCATTTTGCTTCTGAGTGTAAGAGTAAACAGTTTGAAAGACCCAGAACTGCTTCCTCAGGCCGATTTTCCTCAAAATCGGAAAGATCCAAATATGATTCCCAAAAGTTCAGCCAACACCTCTCTTCTGCAAATTATAAGCGGGCTGAAAGATACAAGGAAAAATACAAGAGAGAAAAGGAAAGAAATGAAAGACTTATCAGAAGAGGAAAGGGTCTGCCTGCTAAATCTTATGATTTGGCAGATGAACCCACATCTGAAAGCGAATGACTCCTCAACTGCTCTTGTATCAGCTAAGTGCTTCTTCTACTCTTCACAGGTACATACTATGTGTTTTATCTATCTTTTATGAATTCTCTTATTTCAAACTCTTTTGCTATGTGTCCATAATTTCTGCCATCACATCTGAAAACATAAATTTTGGAAATTTTATTTGGCTAGTCTCTGGGTGTTGTTTCTGTCTTAAAAGGAAATCCTCCAAAATTTTTCCAAAAATAACTTTATGACTTCTCATACCGATTTTCTTCTTAAATCTGTGAGTTTCAAAATGTCCAATTCAAAAGAAAGGATTTATGTACTCCCAATTTTTGAAATATGAATTCTATGTGATGCACCCCCATTCTTTGTTATCTCTTCAAAATCTTTGAGCAAAAGTTAGGAAAAATGTCAAGTTTCTAAAAGGAACTCTCTTTATAGAAAATGCTATATCTGTGGTGATATTTCTCATTTTGCCAAAGACTGTGTGAAATAAAGAATTATTCTGAGTGATATAAATTCTTTTCATTCTTTTTCTTCTAACCCAAAAGGACCCACCTTCAAAATGGGTACCTGGAAATTAAATTCTTTGTGATTGCAGATTTTGAGCTGGGCAGATGGATCTATGTGAACAAGTGAGAAAGTTGACAAAACCTTAGAATTCTTTACTCTCATGACATCATAAGCATGTTGATGTCATTCTCATGACATCACCATCTCCAATCTCTTAAAATTCCATTTCTTTTCTAAACCTCACCACCGAAATTTTCCTTAACCACCAAACCAAAACCATATCCCACCATACTTTACTTCCCATCATACGTTTTGCCTCCTCGATCGGTGGTACCCCTCAAATTCGGTGGAACCCTTCAAATTCGGTGGTGAAACCCTTCTAAATTCGGTACAATCCTTCAAACTCCTCGGTGGAATCCTCACACCGATCCACCACCGAGTCTACACCGAATCTCCACCGATCCACCACCTCAAATCCCTCCACCGATCCACCACCTCAAATCCCTCCACCAATCCACCCACTACAAACTCTTCTACAGATGTCACCCCAAATCCTCAAACTCAATCTTTTTGGGTCATCAAATTGGAAGATGAAATTCCAATCTTTTCTTCACTTTGAAGATTTTCTCCATAATGTCTTAGAAGTTTTACTACTGATTTTCCACCGAAAATCCTACCGAAAATAGCCAATTTTCGGTGGATTCTCCTTCATTTTCGGTGGAAAAGCAAAAAAAAAAAAAAAAAAAAAAATCCTACCGATTTTCCACCGAAAATCCTACCGAAAATAGCCTATTTTCGGTGGATTTTCCTCAATTTTCGGTAGAAAGGTAAAGGTAAAAAAAAAAAAGAAAAAAAAAATATCCTACCGATTTTCCACCGAAAATAGCCTATTTTTGGTGGATTTTGCTCAATTTTCGGTGGAAAGGTAAAAAAAAAAAAAAAAAAATCCTACCGATTTTCCACCGAAAATCCTACCGAAAATAGCCTATTTTCGGTGGATTTTGCTCAATTTTCGGTGGAAAGGTAAAAAAAAAAAAAAAAAAAAAAAATCCTACCGATTTTCCACCGAAAATCCTACCGAAAATAGCCTATTTTCGGTGGATTTTCCTCAATTTTCGGTGGAAAGGTAAAAAAAAAAAAATCCTACCGATTTTCCACCGAAAATCCTACCGAAAATAGCCAATTTTCGGTGGATTTTCCTCAATTTTCGGTGGAAAGTCAAAAAAAAAAAAAAATGTCTTGGTTCTGGCCGATCTTTTCATTTTCTCTTGGTGTTTTTCCTACGTCGGCCGCTGAGGGGGAGAATTCATCTGAGGGGGAGCAACATAAACCCTCAGTACTCATATACAGCGACCAACTTGAAAAAATGAGGAAGTCAACGGACCGGTCAAGGGGGAGCACTTCAGTCCGGGCGGATCTAACTGAGGGGGAGAAACACAAAGACCGTCTGATCTAACTGAGGGGGAGCAAAACAAAGACAAAGGATGCTGATGCTAAACATGAAAAGATGCCAAGATGCAACAGTTGGGCAGAAGTATCCTAAGGCTGCTGATCAAAATGAAGAATCCTCAAGCCAGACACAAGTTTCAACTCGCCCCTCCAAAGATGCAAGTAATATTCATTCTGTTTATACTGTTTATACTTCTTTCCTTTTCCTTTCGATTATTTGTACAGCTATACCTCTTTATTTTTTCTTATATGTAAATATCATATATACATACACACAAAAAAAATGGACTGTGTGAAAAAGAACCCAAAAGAGTAAAGAAGGGTCAACTTGCATTATTCACTGTCTTACTCATGTTTTTCTAAGTATGGATGTCATCATCAAATAGGGGGAGATTGTTGGGTCATCAAGATTTGAAGATGACCTCATGATCTCCTTTTATACTTTGAAAAACATTTTATACTTAGAGAAATTTTGGATGCATGGTTCTTTGTAATGGCTTGTACAAGATATCAAATGTTTGGTGAAGTCAAAGATCAACCAAAGTCAAGATTAAAGATTCTCTCATTGTGGAAGTGAAAGATCTTTTCTCAAACATACAAGTCATTGTTCACCGAAATTGTTCTCACAATTTCGGTGGTATCTCCACCGAAACTTCTCTCTATTTCGGCCAAGTCTCAAAGAAGCTTTTCCCAAAGATGATGTCATATATCCCAAAGATGATGTCATATATCTCAAAGATGATGTCACATATCTCAAAGATGTGTCACATATCCCAAATGACATTTCGGTGGGACCTCAAAGAAGCTTCAAAGATGTTTTCTCCAAAGATGTGTCACATATCCCAAGTTTCCATCGGTGGTGCTTTTCTTGAAAGAAAATCTGAGAAGCAAAAGGAGACAAAAGTGAGAGACATAATAAGACAAAATGAGAAGCAAATTCATTTTGTCTTGGAAGAAATCTTACAACCTTTCTTCGGTGGTGCATTTGTTGAAAGAGATTTTGAGAAGCAAAAGAAGACAAAAATGAGAGACATAAGAAGACAAATTGAGAAGATATTTTCTACATGGATAAAGTGACCTTCTGTCTTATTATCCATTTCCATGCAAAGCTCTTTTCTCATGCATGAGCTCTTCTGACTGTACCTTGTAAAAGGTGACAAGGACTTCACAACTTTCCAGAAGTCAACATCCTCAGCAAGTGTGAAGATGACAAGTGTCCCAAGCATTCAATGCTTGCACACTCCTTGTCACTATAAAAGGAAGAGCTCTCCATACAGAAAGATACATATCTTGAGAGACCTTGAAGATTACTGTGAGCTCTTGATATTCTACGCAAACTGGAAGAATTCTCTAAGTGCAAGAATTTCCAGTTTGCTTGAAAAACTTTATAGCTTTGTTCTAAGTGTTCTTAGTTATTTTGTTGTATACTTTGTGTAAGATTGTTAGAATAGTTTATCTGTTCTTTTCCGCAACAGTCTTAAGTTTTCTATGTGTAATTCTTGTTGAAAGATTTTCAATAAAAAGAATTAAAATTGTGAAAATTTTGAGTATTGTATTCAACCCCCCCTTCTACAATACTTGTTATAGCCATCTGGGACTAACAAACTCCATAGAAGACTTTAATCTAAGAAGATGAAGAACTCAATGATATAATTACCTTATGATTCTTCAATTAGTTTCAAAACCTCAACTGGAAATCTTATTTCTCCTTGCTAATTCCTTCTTCTTTCCCTTTTCTCGTTTTTCTCTATCTCAAGTCGTAACACACATCCAAGTACACAAGATACACACAAAACTCCTTTACTTGGTTAACATAGCTAAGATAATGACACCTCACAAGTTTGAACATGAGTCATAGGCCATTTCCAAATTAAACCTCCAACTTTAGAATAATGACATTTCAACCCTTAAATAAAAATCTATTTCAACCAACACTTATAAACAATTACAACTTAACCCCCAAGTTAATTATAATTCACAAAATAAAACAACGAAAACTCGGGATGTTACAATACTCCCCAACTTGAAAATGATTTCGTCCTCGAAATCAAAGCTAGGTAAACAAATGAGGATACCTATCCCTCATACTCTCCTCTGACTCTAAAGTTACATTAGTACCTCTATGGTGTTTCCACTGTACTTTCAACATAGCTACTTCTTTACCACTACGTAGCTTTCTAACTGATCTTTCTAAAATTGCCTCTGGTTCCTCTACACAACGACTCTTTTCATCTATCCTCACATCTGTGAGTGGAATCACATCCTCCTCTTCGGCTAAACACTTCCGAAGATAACATACATGAAAAGTATTATGAACTCCTTCCAATTCTGGTGGAAGATCTAACTTGTAAGCTTGTAACCCAATTCTTTCAACAATGGTGAAAGGTCCTAGAAAACGAGGACTCAACTTCCCACGTTTTCCAAACCTTATCACACCTTTCCATGGGGATACCTTGAGCATCACACGCTCCCCAACTTGAAATTCCTTTGGTCTCCGCTTCGGGTCAGCATAACTTTTCTGTCTATCTTGGGCTGCTTTCATATGCTGTCGAATCTCTTTTACTTTATCCGCTGTTTGCTGTACTAACTCTGGACCAGCAAACTGTTTCTCCCCGGCTTCTAGCCAACACACCGGAGTTCTACACTTACGACCATACAACGCTTCGAAGGGTGCTCTCCCGATGCTCGAATGATAACTATTGTTATACGCAAATTCTACTAACGGTAGATGCGTATCCCAGTTACCACCAAAATCTAAAACACAACACCTGAGCATATCCTCCAAAGTTTGAATAGTCCGCTCACTCTGTCCATCGGTCTGTGGATGAAAAGCAGTACTCAAATTAACTTTAGTACCCAATTCTTCTTGCAATGATCGCCAAAATCTCGAGGTAAACCGACTATCACGATCTGACACTATCGACACCGGTATACCATGCCTTGACACCACTTCATCAATATACAACTTTGCTAATTTCTCAATTGGTGATGCCTCTTTCATTGCTAGAAAATGAGCACTCTTAGTTAATCTATCCACGATCACCCATATTGTGTCGTTACCCTTTTGCGTCTTTGGTAACTTCGTCACAAAGTCCATGGTAATCTTCTCCCACTTCCATTCCGGAATTTCCAAGGATTGGAAACTTCCGTAAGGTTTCTGATGTTCAGCTTTCACCAACGAACATGTTGTACACATCTCTACCTTTCGAGCTACATCTACTTTCATCGCTGGCCACCAAAAATGCAATTTCAAATCTCGATACATCTTCGTACTCCCAGGATGTATGGAATACTTAGATTTATGAGAATCTTCGAGAATCAACTCTCGATTTCCTCCAATTTTAGGCACCCAAACTCTTCCTTGAAATAATTTAATCCCCCGGCCATCTTCAGTCAACTGAAGATGTTGCTTACCCATTACTTCTTCTTTCAGATTTTCCTCTCGCAAAGCAACCACTTGTGCTTCTTTAATCTTTTCCATCAAACTTGATGTTACATCAATTCTAGCGTTTACCGATTTCAAACACCCACCATACTCTTTTCTACTTAAGGCATCAGCCACGACATTTGCTTTACCAGGATGGTAATGCAATTCACAATCATAATCCTTAAGCAATTCTAACCATCTTCGCTGCCTCATGTTTAATTCTTTCTGATCAAAAACATGTTGCAAACTCTTGTGATCAGTATAAAGAGTACACTTCGTTCCATACAAATAGTGTCGCCACAACTTCAAAGCGAACACCACTGCTGCTAACTCTAAATCATGGGTAGGATAATTCTTTTCATGCTCTTTAAGCTGTCTTGAGGCATAGGCAATCACTTTGCCCCTTTGCATTAGCACACATCCTAAACCCATCTTTGAAGCATCACTATATACAACAAAATCTTATGTCCCTTCTGGCAGGGCAAGAATAGGTGATTCACACAGTTTTTGACGTAATAATCTGAAAGCTGTTTCTTGCTTCTCCGTCCAAACAAACTTCTCATTCTTTCTGGTTAACAACGTCAAAACAGATGCAATCTTAGAAAAATCTTTTATGAATCTTCTATAATAACCTGCTAATCCCAGAAAACTTCTTATCTCAGATGCACTTCTAGGTGTCTCCCAATTCGTCATCGCTTCAATCTTTGAAGGATCTACTTTAACTCTTTCAGAAGTAATTACATGACCTAGAAACTGCACTTCCTTCAACCAAAATTCACACTTTGAAAACTTCGCGTATAACTTCTCTTTTCTTAAAACTCCTAAGACTTCACGAAGATGCTGCTCATGATCTTCTTCAGTCTTTGAATAAATAAGTATGTCATCAATAAACACGATGACAAACTTATCTAAAAATGGTCGACACACTCTGTTCATCAAATCCATAAATATCGCAGGAGCATTTGTCAACCCAAATGGCATTACAAGGAACTCATAATGTCCATATCTTGTTCTAAACGCTGTTTTTGAAACGTCTTCATCTCTTACTCGCACTTGATGGTATCCAGATCTTAAATCTATCTTTGAAAAGCATCCCGCACCTTGGAGTTGATCAAATAAATCATCAATCCTCGGAAGCGGATACTTGTTCTTAATAGTTACTTTATTCAACTCTCGGTAATCAATACACATTCTCATGGTACCATCTTTCTTCTTGACAAATAAAACTGGAGCTCCCCACGGTGAAGAACTCGGTCTTACGAAACCCTTATCTAATAACTCCTGAAGCTGAGTCATCATCTCTTTCATCTCAGCAGGTGCTAAACGATAAGGTGCTCGTGCAATCGGTGCCGATCCAGGAATAATATCGATACGAAACTCCACCTGTCTTTCAACTGGCAAACCTGGAAGGTCATCCGGGAATACATCCGGAAACTCACGCACCACGTTGATATCTTGAATATTTTTCTTTTCTAACTTTGTATCAATAACATAGGCTAGATAAGACCAACACCCTTTCGATAAACATTTCCGTGCCTTCATCACTGAAATCAACGGAATTTCTCCTTCCTGTTTTTCCCCGAACACAATTACACTATCTTTCTCGCCCATTGGAATTCGAATCAGCTTCTTTGCGCACATAATTTCTGCCTGGTTGTTGCTCAACCAGTCCATTCCTACCACAATATCAAAACTCCCAATTTCCATTAACAACAAGTTAATCGGAAATTCTGTTCCCTCTATCATAATCTTACAATCGGCCAGGCTCTCCTTAACCAAAGTCTGAACTCCATTAGCTATCTCGACTACTAAGGCATCTCCTAGAGTAGTAACATGCATAGCTAATTTATGTTGAAACAACTTGGATACAAAAGAATAATTTGCACCACTATCAAACAACACACGTGCAGGAACAGAGTTTATAAGAAATGTACCCGAGACCACGTCCTTTGACCCTTTCGCTTCATCAGCAGTCATTTGGAATGCACGACCGGTTGGTTTGGGAATATCCAGCTTTCTTCCCTGATCTCCTCCTCTTTTCAACTTCGGAAAATCTTTTCGAAAATGACCCGGTTGCTGACATTCAAAACAAACCGACCCAGGCACTGTACAACTCGACGCCATATGTCCCATCTTCCCACACTTGAAACATTGATTTCCGACCACACGGCATTGGCCAAAATGTTTACTTTTGCATTTTGAACACCAACCCGGTTCTCTACGAGAATCATTGCGAATGTTCTTTCCAAATAATCTTAATTTCGGAGAAGGTTCGGAACGACCCTCCCATTTTCTCTTTTCTCCAACCTGCGCTTTCTCCTCCTTATCCTTCACATACATCTCTTCTATGACCTTAGTTTCCTCAATCGTCTCCCTCAAAGTAGCAGATTTTGAACTACGAACTCTTGTCATCATATCTGCTGGTAGACCTTTCAAGTAATACTTAATCTTTTCTTTCTCTGTTGAAGCCACGTGCCCCACAAGATTTAGCTTCTCCATAAAGACCTCGGTATATTTTCTCACCGACATATTACCCTTCTTAATATTCCGAAACTCTTCTTCAATTCGGTCCATCTCGTGCTCGTTACAATATTCTTCTAAAATATTTGCTTTAAACTGACCCCAAGTTACGGAATTCAAAGCTGCTTCCGTCACAGTTGATGACAACACATTCCACCACTGTAACGCTTTTCCACGTAACATTTACGACCCAAATCTCACCTTAGATCTCTCATCTGTACATTCACAGGCACGAAAAGCCTGCTCGATTTCTCTTATCCAGTTCATACAAACCACTGGATTATCATCTCCCTTGAATTCTGGTGGTTTACAACTTAGAAACGTCTTGTAGGAACAGCTTCTGTCAACCCTTCTAACTGTCTCCACTCCTGGATTTACAGTCGGATTGATCACATTAGTATCGGCTACTGTTCTCCTTGGCTCCACATTTCGATCATTAATCAATTTCGTAAACATCTCTGCCTGTCTCCCCATTACAGTATTCATCATCTCTGCTTGCCTCTCCATTGAAGCATTCATCAGCCGAGTCACATTATCCATTATTCGCCCCTCCATACCTGAATCTGACGACGTTTGATCAACATTACTAGTACCTCCTGGATGTACTCGACTTCGCATTCCTCCCAAGGAAAGAAAATCTGATGGCGTATCAGGAACTCCGCCCAATCCTGTTTGTCTCTCTCCAGCACCGTCTAACCAATTCCTATTCATCGAAGAATTTGGAGACCTCGGGGGCGTATTCACCATCGTTCTGATGGAGCATAAAAGAATACTCATCAGATAATGGTTTATACAACTAAACATACAATACATACTTTACCGCTAATCAGTCACTGTAACAATTTAGAAACAAGTATGCTTGTGTAATAATATATTCATAATAACAGTAGCTAATTGAAATTGCGAACATATCATACATGAGAATTCTCATTACCATTGTTACAGTACCAACTTCGCGTATTTCTGTCGACTCTAAGACTACCCATTCTTAGTATTTCTACCCAAAACTCACGGATCATAACTTAACTCATCTCAGCTTAAGTCTAGGTATCTCAATTCCATACCTAGTTCGCTTAAACTAAAGCTCTGATACCATACTGAAACACCCTAAAAACAGGGTCAATTTAAACCTTGGAATTTACCACAAGTTATGATCAAAGACTTTCAAACTTATATAACCTGAGGATCAAATGTAAGGTTTCTATATACAAACGTCATTACTTAAATAACTTATTAATCTAATCATGACATAACAATCAGATTAATCCAGTTATCTAAACAACCGTCCCAAAAGCATCAAAAATCTCTAGATCCTCCAGTATCTCTAAGTCTGAATCTTTCCAAAAGTTCTCGTCTCTCATTCCCGCTATTTCCCGAAGCTTGTACCTGGTAAGAAGATTCAACTTTAAACATTAGGCTTTCGCCTAGTGAGGATACTCAAGTCAAAATAAAATTTAATAATTAAAACATGAACAGATAACTCAAACCTGTTCTCACCTATCTTACCGTACGATAACTCCTTTTCAAATCGGGGAATCTACCCCACTCCCAATTTCCTACGACTAACTCATTTAATCGCAACAACAATATAAGCGTTAACTCTGAATCGTTCCAGATTCATAATCAGTAATCACACACAAGAAATTACAAGTCAAAACCTGCCTATTTCTTAATTAGGAAGTAGAGATTACAAATTACTTTATGCCTATCTCTAGTCTTCCTCTCATCACAGGGAAATCTCCGATCTTCCCAAATCGAAATGGGAATCGTTAAGCACAACTGCTTATTCCACATTCCACCTCAGAATCAATGGTCCCCATGGGATTATAATATCGCGATACTCAAATCGAGACTCATGATTCGAGGTACACCCAATTACTAAAATTACATCCCTTTGGTCTATGGCGAGTAATCGGTTCCCATCATACCGTACCCAAGTGCCCTCGGCGACCGGATGCCTATTTTAGTAAAAGCACGTAATCACATAATATAATATATGTAATAATCGATACTACTATATGCGTCCAGCATCCAGTATATCATTTCTCCGAACATATTCTATATATATAAAATATCAAGAATATTAGTATCTCCTCATCTCAATCTCTTAATTACCTCCTCTTTAACTTAACATGGAAATTAATATCTCAATAAAGCTTCACATCATATTTAGAGTTCATAACCACATAGTAATTTCATGTAGTAGATAATCAAACTTAGCATGCAAGATTAATAATAATACTAGTGCATCAATTTCATAGATAACTCATCTTGGAAACTTTAACATGGTAACCAACATAACACAACTTTTAATCGCCCTCTTGGCTTATCTCTAATTTAATCAAATCCACATAAAACATATTCATGCATACATATAAAGCATCTAATTCAAGATTAATTACTGAATTTTAAAGAGAGTTGAATAAACTCACCTGATGCGTTATTACTCCATTTAATCCTTTTTAACTTGAAAGTCTCCTTTCTTCACTATTATAGCTTACTGTATTAACCAATTAACATATACTGATGTTAACTTCTAAAACAGAACCCTCTATAACTGAAAATCCTTAATTTCTAAAAATCACGTCTCAAGTCGTAATGAACTGAAATCGCAGTCCACTATTGCGATTTCATATCCAAATCGCAGTGAACTGAAGTCGCAGTCCTCTATTGCGATTTCAATTCCAAGTCGCAGTGAACTGATGCGATTTCAAAAGCCAAGTCGCAACTGCCCATTGCGATTTCGACCCAAGTCGCAACCAACTGTTGCGATTCCAAAGCCAAGTCGCAACTGCCCATTGCGATTTCACTCCGAATCGCAACCAACTGTTGCGATTCCAAAGCCAAATCTCAATGGTCTGCTGCGACTCCAACTCCAAGTCGCAATTGCCTATTGCGACTTCGATGATGTTCATCCAAGTCTCAGTCCACTAAGTTCATCTAAAACCCAGATTTTTATACTTTTAATCCATGTTTGTTTATGCCAATTTGCAGATATGTTTATTACACTTATCTTAACATATCCTAAAACTCAGATTCTCTTTATCATCAAATTTACCAAAATCCAACATAAAAACTCCATAGAAGACTTTAATCTAAGAAGATGAAGAACTCAATGATATAATTACCTTATGATTCTTCAATTAGTTTCAAAACCTCAACTGGAAATCTTATTTCTCCTTGCTAATTCCTTCTTCTTCCCCTTTTCTCGTTTTTCTCTATCTCAAGTCGTAACACACATCCAAGTACACAAGATACACACAAAACTCCTTTACTTGGTTAACATAGCTAAGATAATGACACCTCACAAGTTTGAACATGAGTCATAGGCCATTTCCAAATTAAACCTCCAACTTTAGAATAATGACATTTCAACCCTTAAATAAAAATCTATTTCAACCAACACTTATAAACAATTACAACTTAACCCCCAAGTTAATTATAATTCACAAAATAAAACAACGAAAACTCGGGATGTTACAATACTCCCCAACTTGAAAATGATTTGGTGTGCTGTTTTCACATTTGAAACTTCTAACCATGGCTCGCATCTACAATTTTCAAACAAAAATGGTAACTAAAGAAAGACCGAACATACCCATCCAATAAATCACACAATCAACAACAACATAAAAATAGATTCTTTTACATTTTTGTAAATTCAATATAGTAGCAATGCAGTGTTACTTAACATCAGAGTATTATTAAGAACACCCTAAATTCCAAAATCCATATACAAAAAATTACACCAAGCACCGTTTAGCCAAATGCTTACTCATTAAGCCTACACCGTTAAGAGTAACACTCTAACTTATTTTACCGGATAAGATTGTAGCCCAATCAATAGGGTATTGTATGCAACAATTTAGTCGGTAAGTGCTTAGCGGGTAAATGCCGCACCCTCACTTACTGGATAAGACTGTTTATCTATATCACCGCTCTTACCGGGTAAGATTTTCGACCATTGCCATGGTACCCGATAAGGTAAGTGACCCGGTAAATACTTAGCGGATAAACACTTACTAAACGGCCCCAAATTAGAATTGAGACTCAATAACTTCAAACCTAACAAGTCCACTTTTCATCCTTGATAGCAGCTATTATCCCATGCGTACTATGACTACAATGAACCCATACTACCATCATATCTAATCTTCATTAAGTCTTGAATCCATCCAAAGGCACAAATCCTATAAGCAAAAGCCAGGAAACCAGTTATTGCCAAATTAAATACTTCAACAGAAGAATTTGTCTACATCTGCATCTTTTGAATGCAACTGAACCCAAAACAACAAAAAAGCAAACCATGTTACTGCAACACATACAAACAAGCAATCAAACCAGCAGGTGAATACTTGAACATAACATCACTCTTGTACCCAACACCTTGAAAGACCAAAATGAGAAATATACGACCATTTAAGATCACAACAAAGAGATGCACCAAAACAAAAGTCCAAGGACAACGATACACAAACAAACTCAGCAACCAAGACACAACTGCAAACTTTACCAGACTTTAAATTGAATTAATTAATTGCTTCCCAACAAAGGATTGTTAGAACCAAAGGTAACAAATTGTAACCAAAGTTCACCAACCACTTAATCAAACATAGCCAAAAAACCTTGCACCAATTAACTTCTAAAAGCAACATGTTTCAAACCAATTACAAACCCAACATCAATTATAAGGAGAAAGTTGAGAGCTTTGAGAACCAAAAGCCAAGCAACCATATTAGAACATCCATGTCATGAAGCTCATCATATTGGTGCAATGCAACCTCAAGGAACTGGTGTAATATCACATAAAAGGAGAGTGATAAAAAATACATACTGTTGTCACAGTGTATGTTATCAAGGTATCAACTTGCCCATACTATTGTCACAGTGTATGTTATCAACTTGCCCAATGATGGATACGAAAAAATTTCATCCAAAATGCCAAAATTTATGACAAATTGAAACCCATTAACTATTTGTTGACTATGAATTCCTTAAGGATTCTTGGGTTTGAATATTTGTGACAGATATCAAACTAAATTTCTGTAAAGATTCAGTTAAACCAAATGGCTGAAAACAATAACTTTACCACTGTAAAGATGTTTCCTGCATCAAAATGCAATTAATAAGGTTATGCTAGGCAAAAAATTAGTCATGCCGACCTATTCAATCCTCTCAACCTAATTATAGGTTCTGATTGTATTCTCTTATACTGGAGCAGACATAATTGATGTACTTGTCTATACATATGTATACTTTTAAAGTGTTACAAAGAGGAATACAGATAAATTGAAGCACTTTCAAGTGGTATAAACACAAATGCACACAACTTTAGAACTCTAAACATAGTGAATCTTTCAAATAAAATAAGCATGTGGAATATGCATATCAGATGGTACAACAAGAAAATTAAAACAAACTTGATTACTTTATTATCTTTTCATCACCATATTATATGAACACATACATCAGAATGAGACAGAAATAAACCAGTCATATTAGCAATCAAAAATCTCATATGGAACTGATAACGAATTAGAGAGAGCAAACCTTTTTCTTAATGGTGGAGGATGGAACTGGAGCACCACCAGACACCGGTAGCACTTGAAGGTTCTTTACCACGTTCTCCGCCGCTTCCCTTCATATGGAACCGATATCGAACTGGTTGATTGTCAGACTTGAGCAAATACATAACATTAAATCGTAAATACACCCAAATAAAACCAGCCTAGTAACACATGATAATTATACCCATTACTAATCGATCACGGAAAGCCATCTAAATCCCCAAAAGCCATCTAATCGGAGTCAAAAAGGACCTCCAAACAACAATCCTATCCCACCCCACCCTCATATTCGATCCCGGAAAGCAACAACCAAAAATGCAATTTTGGGCCAAAAAACCCAAAATCGGACAGAACCATACCACAATGACGATATAAACGGCGTTGCCTTCGATTTCCATCGGTGGTCGTCCAGATTGCGGGGTCAAATGTTTCAAAATGAACCCTATCCCGCGATCGCGGGACATATAGCGAAAAAAATGGGTATTTTGGTAAGTCAAAGTCAAACTTTGGGTATTTTAATTAAATTCTCATTAAAAATTTATGGTATATATGTAATAATAAATTTTAAATTCTTTTAATTAACATGTTGTATTATTTAATTTTTCTTTACTACATTGGTTGTATTAATTAACATATTATATTTTTATAAATTTGTTTTAATTATATAAATAAATATCGTAATTGATAATTTTTTTGAAGATGCCATTTTTGGTCATTTTACATGTTTATAAGCTAGTTTTGTCAAACGTGACTTTTTCATCAGCTAGCTTATGTGTTAACAGCTAGCTTATCAGCTAGTTTGCCAAACCCAAACATAGCCTCAGTCTGTTATGAAATATATGTTGCTAGTTTGATCATCCACATCAATCTTTCAAATGGTTTTACAAGATTACATGGATATATATGTAAATTGTAAGCTCTTACACTTTATAAAATATAAAAATCATATGCAATGTCATGTACATAAAACATTAACATTAACATTTTTATTAATTTAATTAATTTATTATTTTGTTTAACATTAATTATTAATATTTTTATTAAATTTAATTCAATTATTAATTTTTTTAAACATTAATTTTATATTATATTGTAATTTACTGTATAATTTATTTATTTATTTATACTATAATTTAATATATTATTTATATTATAAATAAATCATATGTAGTATTTTTATGTTATTATAAATTATTAAGATACGTAAATATAAATTATCAATAAGTTTTTGTTTATGCTAGATGCGGGTCCCACCCATAATCAACTATTTATATGTTGTATCTCAAATAACTACCATCAAAAATCATGTAAGTAGATATGTGTAACGTCTGGTGATGAATTTGAGATTTTTACCGAACATGTGCATCTTTAAGGTAGACCATAGGCTTGCAAAGTCATTGTAGGACCTATTTAGGTGACCCGGCCAATGGACTCAAACACCCGAATCTGATGGTAACCCCTAAACGGTGAGTTCGAAATGCAGTCTTGTGTATACCATCTTCAAACACCCGAATCTGATGGTAACTCCTAAACGTTGAATGTTCGCCCATGGTCTATGCGGATCTGGGCATCTGGCCCAAATGGCTTGGCATGGAAGGCTACCCAAAAATTGTGTTTTTAGCCGAATTCCTCCAATTTAAGGAATTTTTTAAGTTTTTTAGTTGATTTTGAGGGATTTTTTAAAAGTTTTTTGGTTGATTTCGATAGACTTTTTTCGGATTTCTGGGTTGATTTCACGAGACATTTTCGATTTTTTGTTAATGTTGTATTTTCTAATATCTAAAAGCACCCCTCAAAGTTTAACGGGTGCATAGTTCATACGAAAAAGCCAATTCTGTTTACAAAAATTTGTTGAACAGATGCACCATTCATACCCAAAAAAGTAAATCTATTTGTGAAAATTAGTTGAACGGATGCACAAACCAAACTTTTTATTTGATTGATAATCATATAAAGCAGAAGATATTTTAGCCATTTGCATCAAGCTCAAACTTCCTTCTTGCATGCATGGGGGCGAAAAAAGGAAAGAGAGGGATGGGGTTTCTCTCGCTTTTGGCATAGTGGGCCCCCAGTGGGGGGCTCGCACGACGGGCTATTAGCTCAGTGGGTAGAGCGCGCCCCTGATAATTGCGTCGTCAAACCCGCTTGAATTAACGAACACAAATGCAACCATTCATCATCATTCCAAGATCATCAAAGATGGTAGCATATAACACGAACCCACAAGATTAAACAAGAATTTGATCTAATCACTAATCACAAATTAGAAAAAGCAAGTGTAAGATGATATAAATTTGACATCATATATGCAAAAATGGCATATAATTTACAATACATTTGCAAACAACATACCATCATAAACTCAAAAACTCAAAAACTTTCAGAAAATTGCTTGTTCCCCTAGTTCTTGCCCAGCCATCCCTTCCTCAACAACCTTTTTGAAAAACTCTTCCAATGTATCCTTCCCGTAACTCGGCGTCTTCTCCGCACTATATTCCTTAGTTTCGGGATCATAAATCAACATACTTTCCGCTGCATAATACCTCCCGATCTTCCCAAATTCAGCCGCATCTTCCAACGAAGGAAATATATTCACAAGTGAATCAAGAACCCCTATCGCAAAATCCATGATCTCAATCGGAACTTTAATGAAAAATGGCTTCTTTCCCACAAGTCTAAACAACATCTCCCCTTGTTCCAATGGCGTCAACGCCTTCCCAGGTCCACCAATTGGTAAAATCTGGTTAATCTTGTCGGTATTCACCACGCAATCAGCGATAAACGAAGCCAAATCTGGCTCGCTAATCGGCTTACAAGCACACAATTTCCCATCTCCAAACATCACATATGGCTTCCCATCTTTCACTAGCCCAACTTGACCCCCTAAACTTTTGAAAAAAGCTGTTGGCCTAACAATGCTGTAGCTAAAGCTATCATCTTTTTCGGCTTCTTGAATCAATTCGGATTCGAATTTCAATTTCGCTCGTTGGAATTCAAGAAGGGGCTTTTGCACACAGATTGCAGATAAAAGAACAAAATGTTTAGCCCCAAAACTCCTACCGGCTAAAAGACTGTTCTTGGTGGCTTCATAATCAATTTTCCAAGAATCTTTAACACCTCCAGATCGGCTAGCAAGACAAGATACAACAACATCAATTGAAACCCCCAAATTTTGTAAACTTGTCTGTAAAAGATCCAATTGGGTCACATCTGAAAAGCAAACATTGGCTCCATTTAATTTGGCTAAGGTTTCTTCTTTGCTGTTTTTACCTTTGATTCCACTCTTGTCTCTACAAACTGCTATTACATTAAACCCTCTATTAACCAGTTCTTTAACCACAAAGTTCCCAATGTACCCAGTTGAACCCACAACTAAAACGTTGATTTCTTTAGGGGGTTTGTCTCTAAATGAAGATTTAGGGGGAGATTCAGGGGTTGTGGGAGCTGAAGCAGTTACAAGATTGTGTTTTTTTGGATTGAAGATGGAGGTTTTGGATAGATGTAAAGGAAGAAAAGCAAATGGGTATGAACTTACATGAATTTGATTTGGGTAATGAGAAGAAAGAAGATTCTTGAAGGTTGAAGATGAATAACCGAGTGTGATGCCAGAGAAGGAGGAAGAAGTGGACATGGTTTGATTTTGGAAGATGGAAAAGTGAAGGAGTTTCTTGGAGGAAACATAATAATTTTTTATCCCTTTTTCTATCAAACACGAATCCAAATGATTGGTTGGTGTTTCATCTTACTATTTTCCCAAGGGTTTATCAAACCCCGCTTTCATGAGGGTAAAAAATTATTAAGTTCGATTAACTTGACCACTCGGATTCTATAACATTACTGTTCGATTTGATTCGTTTAAAAACTAGATTAAATTTCACTAGTCACAATTTAAGTCAAGTCAAGTCATTCGAACATACATTTTTTTTGAGGCAAACATTTCTAATTCTTACGAATTTATAAATCAAAATATAAAGATTATCGAACATAAGTAAATAAACGGGTTAATCGATCTCGAACTCAAAATTTTAGAGAATTACATTCATAATGGAAATTATGTTTAATTTCAATTTTTTAGTTTAGAAATTATAACATTATTATATTATATTATTAAAATTACTCCGTATTTAATTACAATCTCTTTGTGAGATTAGCTCAACGGACAAGAGGTTGCCGGTTTAAGCCCTACCAGACTAGTATAGATTTTCTTGTTTCTTCTCTAGGGCCCCTGAGATCATTAGATATGCGTCTAAGTTGGTTTGGACTGGACATCCACGATTATTTGACAAATAAGTAAATAATATAAAAGTATTTTTATCTACTATAGAATGTTTTTTAAAAATCTTGATCTTCATAAAAAGATTTAGAATTAGAGGGATCCAGAAAGATTTGGAATATTTGTTTTAAAGAATTTGGAAGAGTGAAATTTCATTTTTTATAAATAATATATAAAATTAATTGAACTATCTTTTCTTTTCATTAATTGATTATTACAAAACAAGTGTTTTTAACATATTTTAAAATTTTATCACAAACAAATCATATAAAACCCGGAAATTGACCAAACATCCCCATGAGAAATCTTATGTTTGTGGGATTTTAAATCCTGGAAATCCTTTAAACCAAACAAGGGCTTCGAATGAAATTCAATTCCAAATTTAAGCCAAACATACAAACCGAATAGGATTTTAGAACATTTAAATATATATTTTCAAATACAACATTTTGTTCTTAAAAACAAATTGTTCGCACAAATGACCATCTTAGCAAGAAGGGATCGGAAGCCTGAAATTAAGACAGTCAAGACCACCCTATGAACACGGTGATTGTTAAGCTCCAGTCGATCTCAAACATAGAATTGAACTCGTTTAACCTAACGAGACACACATGGTCAATTCAGCTCGTTTGAAAGCTTGATAAAAGCATACAACACTCTTCAAGTCAACCATGTTCATATGTTCATCCTTCATATGAACATTTGGAGAATTAGACTTGGACGATTGCCCGTACGTTCGGTGTTATCCGCGACGGAATAGGCTTGCATTCAGTACTTTGTCTCAGATGTGGAAATGAGGTTGAATCAATGGATCATGCTTTAGTAGGGTGTACTGAAGTAAAGCAATTATGGATTCAAACTGGCAGGTGGTGGGGAAAGAATCTAGAAGGTATAACCTCTATTCAGGATTTGCTGAATCTGGACTAACAACAGGATGAAGAGGCAAAAAAGGAGAGATGGTGGACAGAGGTAAAATGGTCGTTCCTATATTTAATTTGGGCACATAGAAATAAGATTGTGTTTGATGGAATCACGGGGAGAAGAGCAAGTTACGGGATCGCTTTTTCAAGTTCCAAAAGAAAGTTTTCGAGTGGATCAAGAAACGGGAAAAACAGGTTCCGATAGATTGGGTTAGATGGCTTTCGAACCCTTCAGGAGTCTGACCGGAAGGCATGGCAGAAAGTTTGGGCGCGAATCGAATGTTATCAGGTATGTTGAGAAAAGGATCTGAGCTGCAAAAAACCGGAGCTGGATGGAAAAGTGATCGAGTGAATAGGTCTGCTCGACCTGTCATGATTGGAGCTCACCAGATTCTGTGGAGATTCAAAGTTTCAGGGCTGCGGAATAAGGGGTTAAGGAAGATGCCGGCGAGGAGTTATCTGTTTCAATGTCTGTACTCTGTTGTAGGAGAAATAATGACCAAAAAATCGGTTGGATCGCCCAAGATGAAGAAGGCAGAGGTAAACAGTAACGTATGCGGGTGTTTGAACTTTGAAGGCGCTGAGACAGAGATGGGATGGGCT
Organism: Saussurea involucrata; assembly: GCA_033807775.1. Lineage (NCBI taxonomy): Eukaryota > Viridiplantae > Streptophyta > Magnoliopsida > Asterales > Asteraceae > Saussurea > Saussurea involucrata. The sequence goes on from CM066321.1 coordinate 152,981,823, forward strand.
GATTGATCTGCGTGTGGGGCCGGAAAGGGGCTGAATCAATCAGCTCCCTTTATTTCGTACAGCTGAGGGAAGTTTGGCTCGAGGTGTGCGATCTGCTGTTGGACGCAATCAGCGAAGGAAGGCCCAAACACACCAGGTTTGGCCTGTTAAGCCACTGCTGCAGAGGTTGGTTATTGACTGTTTGAAGCAGTCCAATTGTCCTGTACAGCGGCTGGGAATTGGCTTGAGGATGGTGAATCGCTGCTGGATCGGTTTTATGATGGTTTAGTCATGGTTGGTCGTATGGGGGTCGTGTGCTTAATGATGTTTCTGTTTGTTTTTGGTCAGCTTAATCGGGCTGTTTGGTTTTGGCTGTTTAGCCACTGTTTGGTCTGAGGTGTGGCTTATTTGTGAAGGTGCTGTAAATATTGTAACTTTTGTACATGTTTTGGGGTTAAATAAATTTGGCTGCAGTTCAAAAAAATATGTTCATCCTTCATAAATCATACAATAAAATCATAAATCATACAACAAACAAACGCGGTCCCAAACACTCTTTTTTCATAAGAAGACAGGCATTGAGTTCTAGAGTATGCATTACATATGAAAAGAAGGCAATGTGCAGAGTAAACCCAGTCATTTAACTGGGTCTGTTTAACTTCATCCACACACATCACATGTGGAGAAAGAATTACAACAAAAATACAAGTTTCTGAATACGTTGGTCGAAGAATGTATATATAGTGCAAGAAACAAACCTGAGATTTATTCTTGAGGAAGAACAGGAGGGGCGATGGTGCGGGTGTTATAAGAATTGCAGTGGCGACATTTCAGCCCCATTATATGGAAGAAAACTTCAGTAGTGTCATTGCAGTCGTTACATAGGATCCAAACCTGCAATTTTTCCACATCTCGAATCACTTCTATTTAAATGTTCTTGGTAAAAAGTAATAAATAAGAAAACAGGTACTTTGATTGGATTAAGGATGATCTGAAGGGTTAGTACCTTCTTGTGCCTGTAATCTTCAGGCATGGCAGTAGCTTCAATCTGAGAAACAAAACGAACCAACTTAATAAACGAAGGGCGCGCTGTTTAAAACTTGTATAAGGGCTCTTTTAGACAAAGGGGTCCCTCATATCTCTCATGGTATCAAACATAGACCATAAAACCTATATGCACATAGAAGTCTCCATTTTATATGTAAGAGCTCTTTTCGAGAGAGATTCAAAAGGGCAGGGGAGAATGAACATCACCAACTGAGATCAAGACTCTTATTAAGGGTACGAAAAACATGATCATGAGCTCGTTTTGCAAAAGCATGGAGTAAACTAGAAATAAAACTAATCCACAAGCATTGATTTTATAGACACACCTCCTCATCTAGTCTCTGCCAAATCAAGGACATATCTATTGCTGACTTTGAGCATATAGGGCAGGAGAATCTGTAAAAGAAGTATCAAAATTTAGCAATATATATATATATATATATACACACACAAGATACAAATATGAACCAATGGAGTCCTACAAATGCTTACTTCTGACGCTTAATCATTTCGTGAAAACATTCACGGTGTATCGTATGCCCACATTTCAGGACATTAGTGTCTTTCAGTGAGTCGAATAGGTACTGTAAATGCAGTGGTGGGAATGTTAGAATTATCATGTTACTTAGAAACCAATAAAAGATCATAAAATAAATAAGAAAATGAAAAAGGAACAAACCTCATAACATATAGGACAGTGATGTCGCATGGAGTTTTCAACACATGAATGATTGTCACGTAAACTTAGAGCATAGCAAGATCCTAAATCAAATAGCATAACAGAGAAAATTATAACATAAAATTTAAGCATATATACAAGAACATGCCTGAGTGATGTAATATGATGGCAAAATGAGTTATTATATATGCAAAAATACAAAATTGATCACATACCATGGTACAAAAATAATAAATTGATCAAATCCTAGGTACAAAAATAGAAGAAAATGACGCATACCACACTTCTTGCAATGAAAAAAATTCTCACGACCGGCAACTCTGAAAAGAAAAACAAACGGTTTGGAACTTGGATGAGAAATAAAAAAAGATCCCAATTATTGAATAAGCATCTTAATAGACACATAGCCCACTGACCTGCAGATGCCACAATCATCGCAGTGGAACTGCCCCTTCTCACTCTGCAATGTGAAAGTTAGCATCAATGAAACAGAAACCTACTCATAGAATACAAAGGATATATGAATTGATTTGGTTCATACATCATCATCATAGAATTTACAAATTTCACAAAAATAGTCTCCCATGTTGACACCACAGTTTGTGCAGACACGAGCAACCTAAACAACCACAAAACACTTTTAAATCCAGGGACAAAATGAAGAAAAGTCAAGAAATCGGTTCTAGTTTGAGTCACAGGCATATACCGGCTGCTCAGTGTCACAAACTAAACAAATAACCTGCAACAAACATGAATGTAGTAAGAACCGGAAGGCATACAGCACTTCATGTTAGCAATGTACTGATGCAACCAGGAAAAAAAAATCAAGCAATGTGTAGTTTACAAAACAGTTGTATCAAACCAGAAAGAAAACAAAACCAAGCGCTTATGTTTGACACAATGTCCTAATAACAGACCACTTTTCTGTTTCCCTGGATACAACCGCTTATGGTAAGGGGCTGTTTGTTTACCTCTTAATAGTTCCATTAAGAGGCAACCTCTGATCATTATGAGGTGAATCTTGTTTGGCAAAAAAAAGCCTCTTAATGGTTCTAAAACCCCCGGAATGATTTTGTATCTTGGGCCTCCCTTAACCATTCAGCGCCCTAATTTCATTCTGAACAATGACCAAACATCCATATTTCAAATTGTACCATATCATAAAAGCCTCTTAATCATTTTGACCACTTAATCATTCTACACCAAACCATTCAGCAACTGCCAAACAGTCCCTAAGACTTTCTGGTTGACCATGGTGCCGGGATCTGAAGCCAATTGTGGTCCAAGATTTGTGGAGAGAGCATTCTAGCCAATGGTAGATTACTCCCCCTCCAACAAATTAGGAATTCATATATAAACACAAATTCATTTCCATTCTCCACCTATGTGATGTCAGAACTTCCCAACATCACCCAATTGTCCTCTTGAAACGAGAAACTTTAAGAATCAGCTTTTCGTTCCACATACTTGGTTTTTGACATGTTATATATATATATATATATATATATATATATATATATGAAAAGTGTTATTTTTGGTGAGAAGTGTGAGAAGTACTTTTAAACCGTTGATCACTTTTAATCAAATACTCTCCCATGAATTGCGGCTTAAAAGGGAATTGATCCGGTGCATCTCAATGCATCTTATCTCCGTGCATCTCGTCCTAATGTTCGTCCATTTCTCATCCAAAGGTTGATAACCACTTCTCACCAGATTTGGCACTTCTCACCGGAACCCAACCATATATATATATATATATATATATCAAAAACTAACAACATATTCCCAAATGTGGCTTGGAATACATATGATACTTGGGGTCCAAACCCCCACTCAATTTCAAGTACAGATTGAGCATCAAGAAACAGGAAATTTGATGTGTGAAACTTACTTGCTTTACATCAAATCGAACAAGATCATGCCAATCGAATGGGCTGTTCAACATGTTCTGAAGAAGAAGAAGAAAAAAAAAACATAAGAACGATATAACAAGCTACAAAAATGTAATCGTCGATTGGGAAGCACTTGAAAATAGATCTAAAAGTAGGTCAGAAATTATCTAATCAATCAATACATCATTTAATAATACTAATTACAAGATGAAGAATGGTCTAATTGAAAATAAAGCAGAAAGAATAGATTATTACCGTAACCTCATTGTGACAATGGCGACAACCAAATATCTCGTTGCAACAAGGAGCACGAATCATACATCTTCTTCGATAGTGCTTGCATCTAAACAAATCAACAGGTTCAGGAAACAAATTGAAAACAACAAATCACAATCGAAAGCATAAGCAGCAAGAAATAGTCATTGGGAAGAATACCCATAACCCATCTTCCCGAAATCGGAACGTTCCATTGGAAGTAGATATTGGATTTAGCAGGCTTTCGTTTGTGAAGAAGGCTATTATTTATTGCATCGGTCGCATCTGTACTCTAATCGTCATACAACTACAACCCTTCTCTTTTTATTTATTTAAAGTAACAATTTTGGTCCCTAGGGTTACATAGAATTACAAACGACGTTCTTTAAATTTCAATTAAGTGTAATAGTGGTCATTGTATTTTGAAAATTAACACTCTTAGTTAAACCTTCGTTGGGTATTTTTCTTCATTTCATATTTTTTCTTTTGAAGATTAACTTTTTTTGGAACCGGCTAGTTTCACCTTATCCGGGTATCCCAGGATTCCTTTCGGAGCCACCCAGACTAATCCCCTTTCACCAATGTCTTAAGCGCAAGCGCAGGGTTGAACCCGTGACCTCTGGCAAGACCAGAGCGTCAGCACGTTACTTGCCGACCACTACGCCAACTCTCTGAACTATTTCTTTTAATGAAAAAATATTAAACTTTCTTATTTTAAATAATTAAGTCCCTAGACATTTTTTTCAATAAAGAGTAAATTACTGTTTTGGTCCCTAAGGTATGTCAAAAAATACGAAATTGGTCCTTTATCTTCAAAAATTACCTTTTTGGTACCTCACGTATGCAGCTTTTTACGAAATTGGTCCCTCGAGCTGACGGACGTCTATTTCCTCCGTTATCATTAAGGGCATTTCTGTCTTTTTATATTTCTTTTTTTTAGAATTAAATTTTAATGGTTTTTTATTTTTATTTTTTCTTATTTTTAATTAACCAATTAGAAAATGACACGTGTCAATTTATTTTAAAAAAAACTTTTTTACTTTTTATTTCTTCTCCTTCTTTCTTTCTTCTCTTTCATTCTCTCTTCTCTTTCATGGTGGAAGAATACAACCCACCACCACCATCATACACCCACCTGCACCAGTTCCTTGCGAAAAACCTTATTCAGATCCTTGCGAAAAGTTTAGGAATTGGTTGAGAAAACTTCGGTAAGCTTTCCGTCCAAACCCGTTTTTCCGACAAGACACCGACGAGATATTCCAATCACCCAAACCCACTGATTTCTTGACAAAGGTTACTTCTGAAAATTGCTTTCTGATTGAATTATTATGAAGAAGAGATTTGTGATGAAATGAAAGCAAGAATTCGATGGAAAAATCAACTTCCGACTAAACCCGTTTTTTCGGCGACTTCTCCGACAAAAACTTTCAGAACACGGATCTGTGTGTATGTATATATATATATATATATATATTGTATCTGTGTGTGTATATATAAAGGAGAGAAGAAAGAAATATGGTGGTTGTGGGTTGACGATGGTGGTGATGGGTTGATGATGGTGGTGATGGGTTGATGATGGTGTGTATATATATATACTATATATGTGTGTGTATATATGTGGTGTGTCAAAGGTGGTGCAGGTGGGTGTATGATGGTGGTGGTGGGTTGTATTCTTCCACCATGAAAGAGAAGAGAGAATGAAAGAGAAGAAAGAAAGGTGGTGCAGGTGGGTGTATGATGGTGGTGGTGGGTTGTATTCTTCCACCATGAAAGAGAAGAAAGAAAAAGTAAAAAAGATTTTTTTAAAATAAATTGAGACGTGTCATTTTCTAATTGGTCAATTAAAAATAAGAAATAATAAAATAATAAAAAAACCATTAAAATTTAATTCTAAAAAAATAAATATAAAAAGACAGAAATGCCCTTAATGATAACGGAGGAAATAGACGTCCGTCAGCTCGAGGGACCAATTTCGTAAAAAACTGCATACGTGAGGTACCAAAACGGTAATTTTTGAAGATAAAGGACCAATTTCGTATTTTTTGACATACCTTAGGGACCAAAACAGTAATTTACTCTTCAATAAATTAAATCATCGAACTATTAAAAACTGGTTACTTACATCCGTTTAACCCAAAAAAGTTACATGTAACCGACTTGAAAGGTTTAAAAGTAAAAATAAACTTAAATCGGTTTTAGCATTCTTAGGCCCTACGCCATTAAAACCTCACACAAACATCGGTGTCACTCCCCCTCTTCACTCCGGGTCATCCCGTCGTTGTCTGTCACATTGTTGGCCCATGCCATCAATCTCCTTTTTTTGACCCGTTTTTTTATTCTTTGATTCTCCCTCTTTTGATAGGTAAAAAATAGATTAAAAAAAAAGAGAGAGATTGATGGCAGGGGACAACAATGTGATTGACGATATGGAGAATGAACAACAATGGGGCAACAGGGAGTGGCGATGGGGAACGATATCGTTGTTTGTAAGGAGTTCGAATGGTGTACGCTTTGACAATGGTAACGTTGATTTACGTTTTCTTTTTTACTTTAAAACATTCCCAGTCAGTTACATGTAACTTTGTTTTTTGTTAAAATAATGTAGATAGCTAATTTTTAAAAGCTCGATGATTTATTTATTGAAAAAAATGTTCAAGAACTATCATTTAAAATAAGAAAGTTTAATAGTTTTTATCCAAAAAAATAGTTTAGTGACTTAGGGGACGTTTTTCCAAATGCTTACCCGCTTTATGCGCTTACTGGTAAATTCAACACTATAATTACTTTAAGCCCATGGCACCCCATGGCCTAATGCACAGTTTTCGTAATCTGATATTTGATTTTTCCTTACATTTTTAATGTCTTATTTGCAAGTTTTTAATATATAACCTAATTTAACTTGCTTATTACTATTGGCTCATTGAATAACACTACAAAACATATCTTTTATATATAATATTATATATGAATTAGAAATTTGACGTCATAAGTTACGCCTTGAAAACGTCATGGCTTCGTCGTGGCTCCTAAGGCTTGAGGTTTGACCTCGCCGCCACGCCACGTCTCACGCCATTTAGAACCTTGATTATTTACCAGGTAAGATTTTAGTTCATCAAAAAAGTATCGTATGCAACAATTTTTCCGGTAAGCGCAAATCGTGGTAAGAGTCTTCACCACAACTTACTGGGTAAGACTCTCGGTCTTTGTCTTAAGTCTTATCAAGAAAGACTTTTGATCCTTGTCATGTTGATCCGAAATAAACAGTCTCAATCATTCAAAATGAAAAAATTTAATGATTTTTTCATCCAAAATAAAATAGTTGACAGTGTTTCTAAACTTTTCCCTATTATTTAATTAATATTTTCCTTTTAATATGTAATTTAATTTTCGGAAATATGAGAAATAAATATTACACAGGTGGTCCTTATGGTTTACCTAAATTTTGGATTTGATCCCTAAAGTACACTATCTACAGTGGTGGTCCCTAAGTTTTTGATTTACTTTCATCCATGGTCCTCATATATTTAATTTACTTTCACTCAGAGTCCTCGTATATTTAATTTACTTTCACTCATGGTCCTACTATATTTAACATAGAAGGATCATGAGTAAAAGTAAATCAAAAAGTTAGGGACCACCATCGTAGATAGTGTACTTTAGGGACCAAATCCAATTTTTAGATAAAGCATAGGGACCACCGGTGTAATTCACTCTAAATTTAAATAAAAAAGCAGATAACAAAAGGCCAAAAATGCCCATTGTACCTTTTCTCTCATTGGCTGACCTGGCGGTGGGTGGGCCCAATATTCCGATTCAGTTACCTTATCCATTCTTTTTCTAATGAGCATCACACCTTTCCGTTTATAGCAAGTCATATTAAACAAGAATACAAAGAGTAAACTACAATTTTCATCCTCTCAGTTTATTATTTTTAGAGTAAATTGCAATTTTGGTCCCTGTGGTTTGTTATTTTTCTCACTTTTGGTTCTTCGAAAATTTTTATTGCAAGAAAAACTCTGTGGTATGCAAAAGTGCTCAGTTTTGGTCCCTCATGACTAACACCGTTAGGTTGCCTCCGTTAAAACCCACCATGTGCTAAGCACATGAGGGTATATTGGTCATTTTGTCTTTTTTTCTCATTTTTCATTAAAAACCAAAAATAAAATGATCAAATCAAACTCATCTCAAGTCATCTTCTCCGGTCAAACCCCATCTCCGGCCACCGTAATCCTCAGGGGAGAAGATCAACCATCAAAAATCAAGATCAAATCAAACTCAATAACAACATTAACATAAAAAATCAAGATCAAATCAAACTCAACAACAACATTAACATAAAAATACATCACAAATCAAGATCAAATCAAACTCAACAAGAACATTAACATCAAGAATATTTAAACTAACATCAACCAGTTCAAGAATATCAAGAATCAACCCTAAATCTAAAAACAAAAATCTTATTCTAATCGATAGATTCCAGATCGAGATCGAAGGACAAAAGAAAAAACAAGATCGATAAACAAGTTTTTTGTCTCGATGGTTCCAGATTTATGAACAAAAACAAAACTTGAACAAGTTCTGGTCCAGATCGATCGATCCCAACCTTGTTCCTGATTTCCTTGATTTCCTTCAAACCGAAAACAAAAAATGCAACAGAACTCTTGATTTCCTTTCTCACTCACAACACTTCAAGCCTGCAAAACAGGTCGATCCCAACCTTGTTCCTGGACGAGAAGGATTCGTAGAAATGAAAGAATAAAGAAGACCTAAGTAGACGAGGGGGACGTTGTAGATGGGAAGGACGTCGTAGACGAGGAGGACGTTGTACGGGTACACCAAAGATGATGGGGCTATGCCGGAGACGATGGAGCTACGTCGAAGACGATGGGGCTAAGCCGAAGACGATAGGGCACTAAGTAGCGATGATGGTGTAGTCAGTTATGGAGGAGAACAGATTGAGCGTCACCGGTGGTATTTGCAGAGAAGAGGTCGTGAAAGGAAATGAAAGGAAGGATAGAGATAAATAGGGTGGTCGGTGGTACAGAGAAAGTGGTGGGCGGTCGATGGTTGAGAGGAGGAGAGGGCAAGTCTTCTAGGGTTAAAAGAAGATTGGGCAAAAAGATTGTTTTACCCTCATGTGCAAGGCACATGGGGCATTTAACAGCTGCAACTTAACAGACGTTAGTCTTAGGGACCAAAACCGAGCACTTTTGCATACCACAGGGTTTTTCTTGCAATAAAAATTTTATGAGGACCAAAAGTGAGAAAACAACATACCACAGGGACCAAAAATGCAATTTACTCTTATTTTTAATTGTATTTGTCTTTAGTTTTTAAGGATTGCTTTTATTATCATCATAGTTCACAATTAATTTCATTTTTCATCCTTGGAACTAACCTTTTTACAAAAAATCAGTTCAGACGAGAGTATTTTTGTCTTTTATATTTTTTATCTGGTTTGCTATTAAAAATCAAAAGCAATGTCTTACTCTTTTAGAAAGAAAAAAAAAACACCCCTACCCCATCCCGTACGTCCAACCATAGCTTCTTGTTCTTCGGTTAGCTTGCACGGTGGATAAATCCACTAATGAAACTCATCTTCACTAGTTTTTTTTTACCTATATTGTTCTTCTTCACAATTCTTGACTGATCACAACAAAGCTCATGGTGTCCATACTTGGCCTCCTCCTCCTTGACAACCACAATTGTAGCTCAGGCGATTTTAATAACTCAGATGTAAAAGAAGAAAGAACAAAGGGAGAAAATGGGTTACAATGATACATCCTGACACTGCACCGAAAATTCAAGTTCATGATTTGCAAAAAAAATCCTCCACTACCTGTATTCTTGTGTATCTTTGTATAAGAGGTTTGTTGATTATTGTTTTTCGATCTCAATCCCTTGTTTCATTCTCAATCCCTTAAACCTTAGGGCTTGTTTTTTTTTAAAGTCTTAATATCTCTTAAATCTATTTCGGTTAGACCTTTTTTGTCTTTAAGGGTGTTTGTTTTTCTTTTTAAAAAAAGAGCTTAAATGCTCTGAAAGTCTCTTATTTCACAAGAGGCAAACTATTGTCTTAAAAGCTCTTTTCCTATCATAATCGATTATGTGCCCTAACTTTTAAATCCGCTGTCTCCATCGCTTCATGCCTCCATCGCCATTTCTCCTCTGATAATTCCCTTTCGCCACCGTTCCAGCTGCCCATCGACCGTCGTTCTCTCTGTTCTCTTCCGTCAACCCTCGACGTTCTCACTCCAACGACCATCATTTTTTCCCGATTCTCCTCTGATAACTCCCTTTCACCGCCGTTCCAGCCGCCCATCGACCGTCGTTCTCTTCGTTCTCTCCCGGCAACCCTTGACGTTCTCACTCCAACGACCATCGATTTTTTCCCGATTTGTTCTTCATCTTCCAGATCTGCAAGAGAGGCAACTTTCCTTTTTTTCCCTGAGAAATTTGTAGAAACGTTTCATATAATTTTTTGGGTGAAATGTGTTTTGGTTTTGGTTTTATAAATGATTTTTTTGTTGAAATGTGAACAAACGTTTCATATAATTTTTTTTACAGATATGTTCTTCTCTTTGTACAATAGTGTTTTGGTTATAGTTGTTGTTTTTGGTGAAATGTGGGTATTTGTTCATTTTCTAACTAATGGGGATGTGGGTATTTGTTAGAATTTTGTTTTTGTTTTCATCATTTATGTGGGTGTCGACTTTGTATATGTTTACTGATTTGGGTTTAAACCTATTGTTGGTAGTAAATCATCAATATATATATATATAAAGAAGAATGTTAGATAGAGGATTAAGGATAGACTTTCAAGGCCATTTATCTAATTTTCTATAATTTTGATTTATTTTAAATAAAAGTCATATATTAAATGTTCTCATTAATTACTAAGACTTTTTATTTTTCATTTTATACTTTTATAAGATAGATAACATCAATATAAATCAAATATTTTTTTAATAGGTAATATTTTTTTATCTTTTAGTAGACTAACAATGTTTATAAATCAAAAATATTTTTAATATTGTATGTTTTTATACATTTTTATAGATAAGCTAACAATACTTATAAATCAAAACTTATCTAATAAAATATATTTTTTATTTATTTAATTTTTTGTTTTTCTTAATAAGTTAACAATGATTATAAATCAAAAAAATTAAATTATTTTATTTTCTTAATAAGATAACAAAACTTTTTATTTTTTATTTTATAATTTTATGAGATAGTTAACAATGATTATAAATTAAATACTTATTTTAATTGAGTATGTTTTTTTTTGGATCTTTTAGTATGTTAACACCAATCAATATATATATATATATATATGTAACGACCGAGATTATTTCTGAAAGACTTTTGCTTCTTGTGTTAAGTTTTGTTAATAACGAAAGCTGAGGGGTTATTTGGTAACTTGGGATAGGGTTTAAAAAGGGCACTAAACCCTAGGAAATTAATGATTTGGAGAGCGTGGCGGCTAGAGAAATAGCAGAGCAAAAGTTTCGGGCGATTTCATCCAAAATCGGGAGAAAGAGAGGAGAAGTTTCTGGTAATCAATCTCAGGTAAATAATCTAAACCTTCTCCTCCTTAGTTTCTGTCCCATTGTGTTTAGAAACGGAATTTGGAGTCTGCATGATTATAAAAATGGGTAATCAGTGCATTTGGTTGTTTTGGAAGCTGGGTTGATTAAGAAATCGAATATAATGAGTAAGTTTTCAATGGGAACCTTGTAATCACGTCTAGTGGACTAATTCTTCGTTTAAGCATTGAAATCTTGACTTAAAGTAGTAGTCGAGATCGAGCTGTAACCCGACTCCCGGTGTCCTCGACTCCCGGTATGGTGGAGTCCCGGTGTTGCCAACTCCCGGTATGGTGGAGTCCCGGTGTTGCCAACTCCCGGTATGGTGGAGTCCCGGTGTAAGCTGCATGTCCCGGTATTGGTGTTGGTGGGTTTAAGACTCGGTAATGTTTATGGGCCAAATCTGATTGGACCGAATTATTATCTAGCATTAGTCTTAGTGTTGGGCCATGTGATCAGATCCTTTGTTTCCATTTCCTTTTTGAGATGTCACGTGAGAGAGAGAGAGGTATCACCTCCTTTATTTATTTCTTCAATTGGTTGGCCACGTGAGCATCTCCGATATTTAGAATGTATTTGAGGTTGGGCTTGAAGGGAACCAAATTAGGTGGCCACTGGAGTAGTTAATTAATGTTTGAGGAGTAACCTCGAGTACCGATTATTAGATTTATGATTCATAGTTTCTAATATAATAGGTGATCCACCTAGAGATCGGAAGTGTAAGAGAGAAGTTTTGGAGCAAGCAAGCCAGGTGAGTTTTCTAAACTAAAATGTGTGGCTTTTAAAGTGTTTTCTAAAGTGATTACATGATGAGAAATGCCATGTTATTACTATGCTTTTAATTGCATGAAAGATGTTCAAAGTTTTATATGTGAAAGCTATTGTAAAGTAATGTGACAGTTTTATGAAGTGTTTTCGTGAAAGTGTTTATATGTGAACGATTATGGGGCGGACCTATTCCGTGAATGTATGCATACATAGTTTGTGGTGTAAATTGGCTAAGTCGGGGGTGTGGCCCGCCAGATCATGCCGGGGGGTGTGTCCCGTTTATGACAGGGCGATGACCCTATGCGGCAGCATGAGACTGACTCGTTGTCATCTACGGGTGACTTCATGGTGCCGATTTACGAGGGGCGGACCTTATTCCGTGAATGATTTTGGATGAACAGTTTTATGAATGATTTATGTTGAAAATGATAAATTGTTTTTGAATGCTTTGATAACTGTTAGGAGGGACTCACTAGGCCTTATGGTCTAACCCTCGCATTTTCAAAATAAAACCTTTTCAGGAAAGCAGGTATTGAAAGGCTCTAGCAAGTGAGCAAGGAGTTAGCAAGAGGAAGCCGGATAGTGTAGTGACACTATAGTAATATTTAGTATTTCTCAGTTGTGTAGGTTGTTTCCGCCAACCACTCTTGTTTTAATGTAAGGAAAATTTGGGTCCCGATTCCGGGATACTCTATGTTATATGACCTTGCGCGTCTTTTTTATGAGAAATGAAAACGTTTAAAGTGTTGGGTTGTTATAGTTGGTATCAGAGCCATAGTTTAAGGGATTTAGGTGACCGGACGGGCCTAAACTTAAACTTGGGAGTATAAATCACAACTGAGAATTAAGGAATGCGTTAGTAAGGCATTATTATTAATTTAAGAAATGCGTTAGAAGGACACTCTAGTGAAAATAGGACTAATAGGGTACCGAGGACGGTCATGTAAGGTAAGTTTGGAATTACACCTGGCCAGTGTAATTGTGAATTTACAGGTACATGTATGTGCTTAACCTGCCTTATTATTCCGAAGTAGTAATCTGAAGCTAGTAATGTGTCGTGCTCTAGCAAGCTAGAAGGTCAGCAAGATCCCTAAGGGGTAGACTGAGACCCCTTATTGGGGAAGTTTCATGAGAAATCATTTATTATGTGAAGAATGTATACATAGTAGACACGAGATGTTGCTTATAATATTATGAACCGTCTAGAGATAGATCTTCATGGATTCGAAGAGGATGAGCGATTGCTTGTGAGTAAGACTCCTGGTTCAGGAGAGCTCCGATTCTAGAAATCGTGGGATGAGATCAGTTAGAATGGTAAGGAATAACAGTGTTAAAATTTTGAATGTATCAGTAGAACCCTGACTTCTTAGTCGAGCTTTTCAAAGGCAGAGTAATGAAATAAGATACCTATAGCGAAATGAAAGCATGTAGAAGTAGAAAATGGGATGGCGATTCAAACGAAATAATATGAAAGGGTTGAGTAAGGGAGATGTGAGAAGTGTGTTCGGTAAGTTGTTGCATGACCGAGAGGGCGACCACTGGTCGTAAGTAAAGTGTCAAGGGTAAGCTGCAGAAGTAAAGCGATTGACCTTAGTTGAGAGAGTAGCCTTCAACTGCAAGTAGAATCCCATGCACAGTGTTCTTTAATGTAAACCAAAATTTTCACGAGTTAAGTTAAATGGGTAAATATGAATTTTAATCGAAAACGAGTCAGAAAGTGCACACGTATGTTTAAAGAAAAGGGTGGTTTCATCCACGATGCACATTGAAGGTTTGAGTATAACGATTTACAAAGTATTCCACATTTTTTAATGATAAGCTAAATTGTTACAAAAAGGTCGGGAAAACATTTGCCAGCCAAAACCTTTACAATCAAATACCTATTGAATTATTGATATCATACAAGTGAGTGAGAACCGAATGATTTACTTTGTGTCGGTAATTCTTCCAGAATGGTGTCAAATGAGAAGATTTTCATACAATATAATACTGTCGTAATAACATCGTTCGGTCGGAGTAAGATTAAGTTTATGGAAAGTTGCATGCGAACGATTCTCGAGATCGTTGTGCAGGGCATCGAATTTATAATAGTGTTGGGGCATGTGTACCCAAGATGTTTTCAAGTGTTGTTTATTTAAAATGATGAAACACACGAAATGATTTATATATTACGTGTCATGCATGAAGGCTATGAACTCACTAGGTCGTGGGGGTGGCGTTTTAAAGCTAAGGAAGAACTCAGAGGGTAGAAGATTGCTGGTCAAATCAGGAAGGACGTTTGTAGTTTTGGTAGGTGTTCAAGATGAGAGTTGATCAGTGAATGAGTCAGAATTGAATTATAGTGTCAATTGTATGAGGGACTGTACCTTGTTCGGTAACTAGAAGCACGGTTGTCAAGGGACGGTTGTGCCTAGCGGAAAGACTTGAAGCCTTTAAGGTGATGGTCTTAGCAACTCGTTATGAGTAGTGTGGTGAGGAAGAATGAAATATCTTTGGCGTGGGAATATGAGTTTCGAGGTAAGCTTGTAATGTTGTCGTTGCATGAGTATGTTTCAAAAAGAGAGAGACCGATCATGAAGGTGATTAGGGAATGTTGGAAGGACTAGGTTCCGTAAGGAACCCTTATTTAAGAATAAGTTAAGAAAGTAGTTACAGATTATCTGTTGTTGTAGAAGTCAATAGCTGTGTACGATGGTCGAGACCGAAGATGTGAACCAGAAAGTTGAAAGTTGATGGAACACCTTGTAGGGGTGCTAAGAGGATGAGAAGTTATGATTTTGATTAAGCGTTTTATTTATGAAGTATGAAGAGATCGTAGAATGATGAGGTATGAACCCGAGCGAAGTTAGTATGTAGATTTTATTGTCCAGTAAGGGACTGTGCCCCGCTTATGTAAGGGCTCGGATCGTGAAGAACTAGCTAGAATGTTTGTGTTTAAGTTAATTGAGAACTCGTGAGTTGTAGATCGACAAGCCGGGAGAGGACTAAGTAGCGAGATAGACTCGGTTGTGTATGCGTGAAGATGTGAAGGCAAGTATGAATTGTGAAAGAATGGCCAGGAGGGATTTGGTCTGCAGTATGATATGATGAGTGAGGAATGTACAGATATGTAATGGCATTAAATTCCGAGTTAAATGTACCAGCTAGTGTCATAGTGATGTGATGTTAGAAAGAAAGGAAGCTTCAGATAGAAGCCTTTTTGGGGGTTTCGTACGAGATATACGATTTGTTAACCAGATTGTTGGAACACGTAGGTGTAAGTTGACGTTGTGATATGATTATGTTCGGAAGGAAATGTCGGAGCGGGAGTGAGTGATTACCCAAATAAGAAACCAAGTGTTTTTGATTGTGTGAGTCGATAAGTAAGTATGTGGTTGAAACCTTTGGAAATTTTAGAGAAGGCGATGGATGGGTTAGTCAAAGATGTGGGGTAGTAGATGCGAAATCTTTGAAGAATGTGAGTTGTTTCTTTTGTATGGAGGAATGATTAGAGGATGTATTAGTGAGGGATCCAAAGATGTGCAATGACTTCGAACACAGATGTCATTTCGAGATGACTTGTTTGAATACCTTAAGTTAGAACTTTGATGCCACCGTTTGGGTATGTTTAGAAACGAGTAAACGTTTCAGCAAGTGAAAAGGTTGGAAGAAAGAGGCAGGTAATGTTTGAGAGGTGATGCTTCACGTTATTGTGGGGAGGTGAAGATAGTACGTTGGGATAGAAGAGAAGGTTGGAAGTAGTAAGTTGGTCAGTAACACCAAGAGGTGGAGTAGCGTGAATAGCTTGCCGGTAAGTGTGCGAATTGCTAGAAAGAGTTTTGAGGAAGGGGATTGTGAACGTCTGGTGCAGGAAAGAAGCAGATAAGATAGCCGAATGATTCGAGTTGAGTTGGCAATATTGTGAGAAACGGTCAAACGAACTGATCGTTCAGTGTAAGCTATTGAGAACAGTAGAGTGCGACCTAGGTTACTCTTCCAAGTTGAGCGAGGATAACCGAAGTTATGTTATGAGACCGGACGTTTGTGGACGTTTGTGGCAGTCAGTAAGAAGTTGATGAGCCTTCGGGATAAGTTCAATTCGAACAGGTGAGCACTACAATAAGGAATTTTAGAGTTTCCCATTTTGGCCACGATTAAATGTGAAATGATGATGTGGTGAGAACGTGCGAGTGAGTTATCGAGCAGTAGCCGATGTGATTCGGGAAGGGAATACGGTCTGCTTAGGCGCATATCGGTCGGAAGAAGTGGACTAGAATTACAGGTAACTCGGGGAGAGAACTCTTAGGTGTGAGTTCATCAAGATGTGTAAGGGTGGCCTTGTGCCAAGTGGTCGGGAGAGTGATGATTCCTGGTTTTAGAGCCTCGTTGTAGTGGCGGGGAATTTCCGCCAAGCTCCTTCTTTTAAGAAAGTAAAGGGGTATGAGAGACCGTAAGTAGACGTGTTGAATAACCGTGAGTTCCGACGTGGAGGCGAAAGCGAGCAAAATGGAGGCGCGGGTGGCCTTGGATTCTTCTAGTGGTGTCTAAGCGAGTATAGTATTCGGAGAGGTTGCAAGTAAATAATGCAAGATGACACGTTATAGCAAAGTGGTGACTCGCCGAGGGCGGTTTTCTGAGTATGGGGTGCGGTTATGTTCCCCATCAGAACGGTTTGAGGAACATAAGGCTTTTGAGCCTTGAAGTTTGAGAGATAGGTAAGGTAGACTAAACCTGTAGATCCGGTGAAGTTTTGAAAGTTGAATGGATGTGGCGCGATCTTAAGGTACTCGCCGAGAGTTTGAGAAGAAATTATATGTGTGATGTGCGTCTCTTTGGTGGAGAGCCGATGAGGGAAGCGAGGTGATAGCGACCTTGCAAGAATTTCAAGCAATAAGAAGTTGACTTTAGCCATTAGTGAACGAGTTCAAGTAGCGGCATACGTGTAAGTCTGGTCAGAGGAATGAAAAGGGGGTTCATCAGACGTTTCATGTCTCAGATTTAAAGTTGTGTCTGTCAGAAGTCGATGTGGCTGTTCCTTAAAGGGGGCATCAGTATTAATGAGAGGTTGACCTACGTAGGAGGACCGATTGAAGTGGTGAACAGTAAAATACGAAAGACGAGGAACCAAGAGGTTCGTGTAGTGAAGGCTCAGTGGAGGCATCTTAAGGGACGAGAGGCAACGTGGGAAGTAGAATCAGACATGATGTCCAGATGCCCTTATTTTTGGAAAATGGAATTCCGAGGACGGAATTCTTTTGAGGGGGGGAATGTTGTAACGACCGAGATTATTTCTGAAAGACTTTTGCTTCTTGTGTTAAGTTTTGTTAATAACGAAAGCTGAGGGGTTATTTGGTAACTTGGGATAGGGTTTAAAAAGGGCACTAAACCCTAGGAAATTAATGATTTGGAGAGCGTGGCGGCTAGAGAAATAGCAGAGCAAAAGTTTCGGGCGATTTCATCCAAAATCGGGAGAAAGAGAGGAGAAGTTTCTGGTAATCAATCTCAGGTAAATAATCTAAACCTTCTCCTCCTTAGTTTCTGTCCCATTGTGTTTAGAAACGGAATTTGGAGTCTGCATGATTATAAAAATGGGTAATCAGTGCATTTGGTTGTTTTGGAAGCTGGGTTGATTAAGAAATCGAATATAATGAGTAAGTTTTCAATGGGAACCTTGTAATCACGTCTAGTGGACTGATTCTTCGTTTAAGCATTGAAATCTTGACTTAAAGTAGTAGTCGAGATCGAGCTTGTAACACCCCAAAAACAGGGCTAATTTAAACCTTAAAAATTCCACAAGTTATGACAATAAAACTTCAAACTTATATAACAAGAGGATCATACATCAAGGTTTTCTATAAACAATAACTTCAAATCAAATAACCTATTAATCAAATCATACATCATAATTAGATTAACTAGGTTATCTAATCATCTGTCCCAAAAGTATCAAAAGAATAACTAGATCCTCTGTTATCTCCAAGTCTGAGTCTTTCCAAAAGCTCTCAACACATTTTCCCGCTTACTTCCCGGAGCTTGTACCTGGTAAGAAAGTTCAACTTGAAACATTAGGCTTTCGCCTAGTGAGAATATTCAAATCAAATTAAAATTTAACAAATAAAATATTAACAAATATATCAAACCTGTTTCCATCCATCTTACCGTACAACAACTCCTTTCACCACTGGGAATCTACCCCATTCCCAACTTATGATTATTCATCTAGTCATAATAACACTACCAAGAATTTACCATGAATCATCCCAGATTCGAAGTCAAACTCTTAACCAAGAAATTACAAGTCAAAACCGGCCTATTTCTTAACCCGGAAGTAGAGATTACAAATTACTTTATGCCTATCTCAAATCTTCCTTTCACCATTGGGAAATCTCCGATCTTCCCTTTAACAATGGAAATCTCCGATCTTCCATTTGAAATGGGAATTGCAACTCTAAGTCTGCTATTCCTCATTGTATTTCCTCCCCACCTTGAATCACTGGTCCCTCAAATGAGATTTTATTTTATCGCGATCATCAACCACCATAGACCCTCACAGATGATTCAAGATTCACTCAAACAACTAGAAATACATCCCAACGGTCCCTGGCTAGTAAACGGTTCTCATTATACCGTACTTTATGCCCACTAGACCAGATGCATATTTCTAGCCAACGCCACACAATAATTGTGTATCATCACTCTTTCTATTGTATGCTAAAGCTATACAATTCATCATATATTCTATATCTCTATGTACAGAATATTAATTTCAACGATTATCCCCACTTTTCATTTAGCATCGGGAATCAACATCTCAACAATTAACAACAACTCCGGACTCATAAATAAGTCCTTACAATTTAACATAACATGGTTTTTACATCAACAACAGAGTTATAAACATATAACAAATAGCATAGAAAAATCAGATTGTATTCCTCATAAAAGCTTCAAACTACTACTGAAAGTCCAAAACTTTTCGCAAGCCACTGTAGCGAAAAGCTACACTTTTCGCAAGCCAAAGCTGCGAAAAGTTCAAACTCGCAACCCTCTGTTGCGAAAACTCCAGAACTCGCAACCCTCTGTTGCGAAAACCCCACTTTTCGTAATCCTCTATTGCGAAAACCCCACTTTGCGCAACCTACTGTTGCGAAAAGTCACTGTTCATCGTCTTCTCTACTGATTCAGCTCACCAGTTTGACTCCTTTAGCTTACCATTTCTTAATTAAACCATACCACTTAGTTTATACACAAGTATAACATATCTATAACAATTTTAATTGCTTAATTTTAATAAGAGTGAATAAACTCACCTTATCAGCTTTTTGATCACTGATCACATTCCAGCAGCTTAATCAAACAGCTTAATGAGCATCCTTAGCAACAATCTGAACACTTCTGATCACTTTGTTCTTCAGATTCAGTGGCTAAATCGAAATAACACAAGATCACCAAATCAAATACTTTTCTTCTGTTTCTTCTTTTTCTTTCTCCTTCTTTTTCTCTATCTCTTTCTGTCTATATCTCTTGATCTCTATTCTCTGTGTAATCTCATATTACACAACTGAATACTCTTAAGTCCTATAATCAGGACACCTCATCAAAACAAAGATGAGTCATAAGAAAATTCCAAACTACACCCCAATCTTTAAAGAAATGTCACAACACACCTCATACATTAATAAAACACATTATAACCCTTAAGTTTAATATTTCTCAAAAGAAATCCTTAAACTTTCAACATTTGTATTTTAACCCTAGCTGAATTATAATACTCTATATAATTCAAGGTTACTCCAAATACAAATACATCCCAAATCTTATTAAAATAAATAATAACGAAATTTAGGATGTTACAATACTCCCCAACTTGAAAATGATTTCGTCCCCGAAATCAAAGTCAGGTAAACAAATGAGGATATCTATCCCTCATACTCTCTTTCGACTCTAAAGTTACATTACTACCTAGGTGGTGTTTCCACCGAACTTTCAACATAGCTACTTCTTTACCACTACGTAGCTTCCTAACTGATCTTTTCAAAATTATCTCTGGTTTTTCCACACCGCGACTCTTTTCATCTACTCTCACATCAGTGAGTGAAATCACATCTTCCTCTTCGGCTAAACATTTCCGAAGATAACATACTTGGAAGGTATTATGTACCCTTCCCAATTCTGGCGGAAGATCCAAATGATATACTTGCAAACCAATCCTCTTAGAGTAATTGTTATCATCAAATCCATGTTTGACTACTTCTTAGTCTAGCATACCGTTATCATTTCTCTCTTGTTTACACGGAATATCCACCACACAGCTACAGTCCAAAAGGACAGTTTCTCTAAAAACGTCAGTTAAGATCTCTAGCCAAATCCTCGTAGCACCGAGAACTGCATTCGATGTATTTCTTTTACATCTACTCAATACTCCAACACTATAGCTTCACGGTTACAGTATTCTCTTCACCTAAAACCAATGGGATTGAGAAGAACAAGGGTCTTCCTTTCACCCCATCATCATCACAACTCACTCTCCAGGTCTCAAAATAACATTAACACGTACTACCTGAAATTTCCACGTACACTGTAAATTAAGCATACTCGTTACTATTAAATACTTCAACAACCACGGCAGTCCATTATTACATCCATGACTTACACGTTTCTTCGGTATAGAATGTTATTACTCCTTCACATCACTATCTCATCGCACAACCACAATACAACCAAGCACCAAAGTATTGAACATCAAAAGTGATAACTCTATTGAACCTGCAATATGATTACATTCTTAAGTCCAATCTTTCTATCATAGGAAGCAACTCACACAATCAAAATCACTTTGGGTAAACACCCAATACCATTCCGACACTCTGTTTCAATATTAGCCATATCACTACTCCATCTTACAAACTACATGCCCCAACAACTTTAATGACAAAGTGGTACTTTTCATCCAGAATCCCCGAAAAGACTTCCATCAGATGCTTCCTAGTTCTAACTTCATAATATATACTAGTTGACACATTTATCTTGGCAGTTGATACCAATACTCACTCGCACATTCTCCACCCATAACCTTTCACCACAGACCAGGTTTCTCACAAGCATTCATACACATATTAACCGAGTTTATTTCACTAAATATCTCCTCCCCAACTTTAGTTGAACTACCACTCCCGGTTTGCTAAATAACTTGAACTTATTCGTTCATACTAGCTCCCTGTGATTCCAAACCAATACCAAAATACGGTACAATCCTTCACAGATCAACATTTTCCATACTTCACTTCATTTGTGCCTAATACTTTCTCCTTTGTAAACCATCCACATCGCAAGTAAAACACTTCTATAACACAACAGTCTTTCATAATTTTAACACTCTTACAACCGGTCCTTCAGCTTTTATTCTTCTGATTTAAGACTTAACAATAATTGAATCCAAAAGAATACCCAAAACATTCATATCCTGCAAACTTCTATTTTAATACAATTCATGTAATTCCAATCTCAAGCCTACAACGAGCTTATTAAATCGGGTCAATGCTCTTAAGACTCAACTGAGTTCAAAACCGAGCCATCTACTCCAAGGATCAATGATCATTATGCAACATACGTTCCGAGGCATAATAAATCTATGACTCCTTCATTGCTACTTTCCCAACGAAGTCAATTTATATAGGTATATGCAATTCTTATATACTTCACAATGTATATACTCGCCAAGGTTCGTTAGTTCCTAAGGTATTAAAACGCAAAAAATATCAAACAGTCTTTACACTTAAGACCGACACTTATTCAAATAGAATGCAGTTAAGCATATAACACAACCAAGACTCCATCTCGAGTCAGTAAAACTGACAAACATTCAAAAGACTTATTTGAATATCAATCAAGCCTTTAAGGCCAAAATAAACGTTTGGTTAAACATGTGTCACGCACACGATTACATAAACCAAAATACATTGTTACCCAATTCTTTACCGATCTGTCCTCCAAAGGATTTTGGTGGCATATTCACCATCGGTCTACTATGACTTAAAGGGATAACCATAAGAAATGGTTATGCATACAAAACATACTTTACCAATCGTTAGTCACTATAACAATTTAGAAATAAACATGCTCGCGTAACAATATATTCATACATGAGAATCCTTGTTACCATTATAACAATACTAATTTCACGTATTTCCGTTGACTCTAAGACTATCCCGTCTTAGTACTTCTACCCACATCTCACAATTCATAACTTAATTCATCACAACTTAAGTCTAAGTATCTCATCAGTATACTTAGTTCGCTTAAACTATTGCTCTGATACCATATTGTAACACCCCAAAAACAGGGCTAATTTAAACCTTAAAAATTCCACAAGTTATGACAATAAAACTTCAAACTTATATAACAAGAGGATCATACATCAAGGTTTTCTATAAACAATAACTTCAAATCAAATAACCTATTAATCAAATCATACATCATAATTAGATTAACTAGGTTATCTAATCATCTGTCCCAAAAATATCAAAAGAATAACTAGATCCTCTGTTATCTCCAAGTCTGAGTCTTTCCAAAAGCTCTCAACACACTTTCCCGCTTACTTCCCGGAGCTTGTACCTGGTAAGAAAGTTCAACTTGAAACATTAGGCTTTCGCCTAGTGAGAATATTCAAATCAAATTAAAATTCAACAAATAAAATATTAACAGATATATCAAACCTGTTTCCATCCATCTTACCGTACAACAACTCCTTTCACCACTGGGAATCTATCCCATTCCCAACTTATGATTATTCATCTAGTCATAATAACACTACCAAGAATTTACCATGAATCGTCCCAGATTCGAAGTCAAACTCTTAACCAAGAAATTACAAGTCAAAACCGGCCTATTTCTTAACCCGGAAGTAGAGATTACAAATTACTTTATGCCTATCTCAAATCTTCCTTTCACCATTGGGAAATCTCCGATCTTCCCTTTAACAATGGAAATCTCCGATCTTCCATTTGAAATGGGAATTGCAACTCTAAGTCTGCTATTCCTCATTGTATTTCCTCCCCACCTTGAATCACTGGTCCCTCAAATGAGATTTTATTTTATCGCGATCATCAACCACCAGAGACCCTCACAGATGATTCAAGATTCACTCAAACAACTAGAAATACATCCCAACGGTCCCTGGCTAGTAAACGGTTCTCATTATACCGTACTTTATGCCCACTAGACCAGATGCATATTTCTAGCCAACGCCACACAATAATTGTGTATCGTCACTCTTTCTATTGTATGCTAAAGCTATACAATTCATCATATATTCTATATCTCTATGTACAGAATATTAATTTCAACGATTATCCCCACTTTTCATTTAGCATCGGGAATCAACATCTCAACAATTAACAACAACTCCGGACTCATAAATAAGTCCTTACAATTTAACATAACATGGTTTTTACATCAACAACAGAGTTATAAACATATAACAAATAGCATATAACTATCAGATTGTATTCCTCATAAAAGCTTCAAACTACTACTGAAAGTCCAAAACTTTTCGCAAGCCACTGTAGCGAAAAGCTACACTTTTCGCAAGCCAAAGCTGCGAAAAGTTCAAACTCGCAACCCTCTGTTGCGAAAACTCCAGAACTCGCAACCCTCTGTTGCGAAAACCCCACTTTTCGTAATCCTCTATTGCGAAAACCCCACTTTGCGCAACCTACTGTTGCGAAAAGTCACTGTTCATCGTCTTCTCTACTGATTCAGCTCACCAGTTTGACTCCTTTAGCTTACCATTTCTTAATTAAACCATACCACTTAGTTTATACACAAGTATAACATATCTATAACAATTTTAATTGCTTAATTTTAATAAGAGTGAATAAACTCACCTTATCAGCTTTCTGATCACTGATCACATTCCAGCAGCTTAATCAAACAGCTTAAGGAGTATCCTTAGCAACAATCTGAACACTTCTGATCACTTTGTTCTTCAGATTCAGTGGCTAAATCGAAATAACACAAGATCACCAAATCAAATACTTTTCTTCTGTTTCTACTTTTTCTTTCTCCTTCTTTTTCTCTATCTCTTTCTGTCTATATCTCTCGATCTCTATTCTCTGTGTAATCTCATATTACACAACTGAATACTCTTAAGTCCTATAATCAGGACACCTCATCAAAACAAAGACGAGTCATAAGAAAATTCCAAACTACACCCCAATCTTTAAAGAAATGTCACAACACACCTCATACATTAATAAAACACATTATAACCCTTAAGTTTAATATTTCTCAAAAGAAATCCTTAAACTTTCAACATTTGTATTTTAACCCTAGCTGAATTATAATACTCTATATAATTCAAGGTTACTCCAAATACAAATACATCCCAAATCTTATTAAAATAAATAATAACGAAATTTAGGATGTTACAGAGCTGTAACCCGACTCCCGGTGTCCTCGACTCCCGGTATGGTGGAGTCCCGGTGTTGCCAACTCCCGGTATGGTGGAGTCCCGGTGTTGCCAACTCCCGGTATGGTGGAGTCCCGGTGTAAGCTGCATGTCCCGGTATTGGTGTTGGTGGGTTTAAGACTCGGTAATGTTTATGGGCCAAATCTGATTGGACCGAATTATTATCTAGCATTAGTCTTAGTGTTGGGCCATGTGATCAGATCCTTTGTTTCCATTTCCTTTTTGAGATGTCACGTGAGAGAGAGAGAGGTATCACCTCCTTTATTTATTTCTTCAATTGGTTGGCCATGTGAGCATCTCCGATATTTAGAATGTATTTGAGGTTGGGCTTGAAGGGAACCAAATTAGGTGGCCACTGGAGTAGTTAATTAATGTTTGAGGAGTAACCTCGAGTACCGATTATTAGATTTATGATTCATAGTTTCTAATATAATAGGTGATCCACCTAGAGATCGGAAGTGTAAGAGAGAAGTTTTGGAGCAAGCAAGCCAGGTGAGTTTTCTAAACTAAAATGTGTGGCTTTTAAAGTGTTTTCTAAAGTGATTACATGATGAGAAATGCCATGTTATTACTATGCTTTTAATTGCATGAAAGATGTTCAAAGTTTTATATGTGAAAGCTATTGTAAAGTAATGTGACAGTTTTATGAAAAGTTTTCGTGAAAGTGTTTATATGTGAACGATTATGGGGCGGACCTATTCCGTGAATGTATGCATACATAGTTTGTGGTGTAAATTGGCTAAGTCGGGGGGTGTGGCCCGCCAGATCATGTCGGGGGGTGTGTCCCGATTACGACAGGGCGATGACCCTATGCGGCAGCATGAGACTGACTCGTTGTCATCTACGGGTGACTTCAGGGTGCCGATTTACGAGGGGCGGACCTTATTCCGTGAATGATTTTGGATGAACAGTTTTATGAATGATTTATGTTGAAAATGATAAACTGTTTTTGAATGCTTTGATAACTGTTAGGAGGGACTCACTAGGCCTTATGGTCTAACCCTCGCATTTTCAAAATAAAACCTTTTCAGGAAAGCAGGTATTGAAAAGCTCTAGCAAGCGAGCAAGGAGTTAGCAAGAGGAAGCCGGATAGTGTAGTGACACTATAGTAATATTTAGTATTTCTCAGTTGTGTAGGTTGTTTTCGCCAACCACTCTTGTTTTAATGTAAGGAAATTTTGGGTCCCGATTCCGGGATACTCTATGTTATATGACCTTGCGCGTCTTTTTTTATGAGAAATGAAAACGTTTAAAGTGTTGGGTTGTTATATATATATATATATATATATATATATATATATATATATATATATATATATATATATATATATATATATATATATATATATATATATATATAAAGAAGAATGTTAGATAGAGGATTAAGGATAGGCTTCCAAGTTCCAAGGCCATTTATCTAATTTTCTATAATTTTGATTTATTTTAAATAAAAGTCATATATTAAATGTTCTCATTAATTACTAAGATTTTTTATTTTTTATTTTATACTTTTATAAGATAGATAACATCAATATAAATCAAATACTTTTTAATAGGTAATATTTTTTTTATCTTTTAGTAGACTAACAATGTTTATAAAATCAAAAATATTTTTAATATTGTATGTTTTATACATTTTTATAGATAAGCTAACAATACTTATAAATCAAAATTTATCTAATAAAATATATTTTTTATTTTTTTATTTTTTTGTTTTTCTTAATAAGTTAACAATGATTATAAATCAAAATTAATATATATATATATATATATATATATATATATATATATATATATATATATATATATATATATATATATATATAAAGAAGAATGTTAGATAGAGGATTAAGGATAGGCTTCCAAGGCCATTTATCTAATTTTCTATAATTTTGATTTATTTTAAATAAAAGTCATATATTAAATGTTTTCATTAATTACTAAGACTTTTTATTTTTTATTTTATACTTTTATAAGATAGATAACATCAATATAAATCAAATATTTTTTTAATAGGTAATATTTTTTTATCTTTTAGTAGACTAACAATGTTTATAAATCAAAAATATTTTTAATATTGTATGTTTTTATACATTTTTATAGATAAGCTAACAATCATCAATATATATATATAAAGGAGAATGTTAGAGAGATGATTAAAGATAGGCTTCCAAGGCCATTTATCTAATTTTCTATAATTTTGATTTATTTTAAATAAAAGTCATATATTAAATATTCTCATTAATTACTAAGACTTTTCATTTTTCATTTTATATTTTTATAAGATAGATAACATCAATATAAATCAAATACTTTTTTAATAGGTAATGTTTTTTTATCTTTTAGTAGACTAACAATGTTTATAAATCAAAAATATTTTTAATATTGTATGTTTTTATACATTTTTATAGATAAGCTAACAATACTTATAAATCAAAATTTATCTAATAAAATATATTTTTTATTTATTTAATTTTTTGTTTTTCTTAATAAGTTAACAATGATTATAAATCAAAACTTTTAAATTGTTTTATTTTCTTAATAAGCTAACAAAACTTTTCATTTTTCATTTTTCATTTTATAATTTTATGAGATAGTTAACAATGATTATAAATCAAATACTTATTTTAATTGAGTATGTTTTTTTGATCTTTTAGTATGTTAACAATGCTTATAAATGAAAAATATTTTTAATATTGTATGTTTTATTTATTTACATTTTTATAGATAACCTAACAATACTTATAAATCAAAACTTATTTAGTAAAATATACTTTTTATTTCTTTAATTTTTTTTTCTTAATAAGTTAACAATGATTATAAATCAAAAAATTTAATTTTTTTTATTTTTTTAGTAAGATCTATACCAATGTTTATAAATCAAAAATATTTTTAATATTGTATGTTTTTATACATTCTATAGATAAGCTAACAATACTTATAAATCAAAACTTATCTAATAAAAAATATTTTTTATTTATATAATTTTTTGTTTTTTTTAATAAGTTAACAATGATTATAAATCAAAACTTTTAAATTGTTTTATTTTCTTAATAAGCTAACAAAACTTTTCATTTTTTATTTTATAATTTTATGAGATAGTTAACAATGATTATAAATCAAATACTTATTTTAATTGAGTATGTTTTTTTTTGATATTTTAGTATGTTAACAATACTTATAAATGAAAAATACTTTTAATATTGTATGTTTTATTTATTTGCATTTTTATAGATAACCTAACAATACTTATAAATCAAAACTTATTTAGTAAAATATACTTTTTATTTCTTTAATTTTTTTTCTTAATAAGTTAACAATGATTATAAATCAAAAAATTTAAATTATTTTATTTTTTTAGTAAGATCTATACCAATGTTTATAAATCAAAAATATTTTTAATATTGTATGTTTTTATACATTTTATAGATAAGATAACAATACTTATAAATCAAAACTTATCTAATAAAATATATTTTTTATTTATTTAATTTTTATTTTTCTTAATAAGTTAACAATGATTATAAATCAAAACTTTTAAATTGTTTTATTTTCTTAATAAGCTAACAAAACTTTTCATTTTTTATTTTATAATTTTATGAGATAGTTAACAATGATTATAAATCAAATACTTATTTTAATTGAGTATGTTTTTTTTATCTTTTAGTATGTTAACAATGCTTATAAATGAAAAATACTTTTAATATTGTATGTTTTATTTATTTACATTTTTATAGATAACCTAACAATACTTATAAATCAAAACTTATTTAGTAAAATATACTTTTTATTTCTTTAATTTTTTTTCTTAATAAGTTAACAATGATTATAAATAAAAAAATTTAAATTATTTTATTTTTTTAGTAAGATCTATACCAATATTTATATTCTTTCTTTTAGTAAGTTAACAATATTTATAAATCAATATTAATTTTAATAAATTATATTTTTATATATATTCTTTTATTTTTTTAGTAAGATAACAACTGCTTATAAACAATAAAATTTTCTAATAAATTATAATTATTATTTTATAACAATGGTTATTTTATTATAATTATTGAGTTTATTGATTTATTTTTCCTTCATAAGTTTACTTGATCTAAATATTATATGAACTTTTTTTATTAAGATAGATAACAATGATTACAAATTAAGTATTTATTTTAATAGAGTAAATTTTTTATTTTATTTTTTTCTTTTAGTAAGCTAAAAATGTTTTTAAATAATTTATTTTAATATGTATATTTTTATCTATTTACATTTTTTGGATAAGTTAACAATACTTATAAATCAAAACTTTTAAATTATTTTATTTTCTTAGTAAGATACCAATGTTTGTATTCTTTATTTTAGTAAGCTAACAATATTTATTTTAATAAATTATGTTTTTTTAATTTTTTTTGTTTTTGAATAAGATAAAAACTGCTTATAAATCAATTTTTAGTGAAGTATATATTAATCTTTATAATAATATTTGTATTCACCGCGCAAGGTGCGGTGCGGTGCTGTTACTATAACAACCCATAATTTAGAACATGCATAAAATAAATATCCCCAAAATCGCGATCCAAAATTTCCTTACAATAATCATAAATAGGTTTGCGGAAACAACCTACACAACTGAGAATTAAACTAAGTTGAATTATAGTGTCTCTACACTATTCATCTTCCTCTTGCTAACGCCCTGCTTACTTGCTAGATCCTTTCGATGCCTGCTTTCCTGAAAAGGTTTTGTTTGAAAATGCGAGGGTTAGACCATGAGGTCTAGTGAGTCCCTCCTAACAGTTATCAAAACACTTATAAACAGTTTATCAATTTCAGCAATATCATTCATAAAACTGATCATTCAAAATCATTCACGGAATAAAGTCCGCCCCTCGTAAATCGGCACCCTGAAGTCACCCGTAGATGACAACGAGTCAGCCTCATGCTGCCGTATAGGGTAGTACTCCCCTGGCATAAACGAGACACCCCCCCCCCCCCCCCCGGCATGATCTGGCGGGCCACACTTCCCGACTTAGCCAATTCACACCACAATCTATGTATGCATACATCCCACATATAATTTTTAAACAACGTTTTTGCATTTAAAAACATATGTATAAATATGGCATTTCTCGTCATACAATCGCATCAGAAAACATATTATGAATCACGCGTTTTAGTTTAGAAAACTCACCCGTTGCTTTGGAAATTCTCGCCTCTTAACTCCTTTCTTACGCTCCCAACTTCTAGATTAAACACCTAGAATTAGAAACGTTTGCGTATCATAAAACACGAGCTTATACACAAATTGCGCCCTTAACTACCCAAGAGAAACCCAGCTTGCGCCACTAACTTCTCAAGAGAACCCGACTTTGCGCCAAACGGCACTGGCGCAAATTTGACTTTGCGCCACCAACACTGGCGCAAATCTGACTTTGCGCCACCCACACTGGCGCAATTCTGACTTTGCGCCACCCACACTGGCGCAATTCTGACTTTGCGCCATCTGCTTCTGAACTGACATCTAACACTGGGTTCTCAGCTCTGGACTCGATTTACAGCGTTATAACTGTACACTAATCCTCTTAAACGAGGAAACTAACCATAGGAGTGATTACCAAGGTTCTCACTACTACTTAAATCATCTTAATAGACTTTCTTAATCAAAACCGTGGTTAAATAAATAATCAGGGATTAACCCCCTATTGATTAAAATAACCTCGATTCCCATTCTAAAACAAGGATAATCAGCTAAGGAGGAGAGGAATTAGATTACTTACTTGATCTTGAATGCAAACAAAAGCTCCTTTCCTTCTCCCAAATGCTAATCGCCAAGAAAATCCTTCTCTATCTCTCTCTGCGTTCTTACAGTCGCAAATCACCAAACATTCAGGAGGAGACTGTTTTCTCCTAGGGTTTTGTGCCCTTTAAATACTTTTTCCCTTAATTACCAACTAGCCCTTCAACTTCCATTATATTAACACTTAGCATAAAACATAGAAAATCCTTTTTAAAATGGACCCGGTCGTTACATTACTCCCCCCTCAAAAGAATTCTGTCCCCGGAATTCCATTCTCGAATAGGTGAGGGTATTTGGACCTCATGTCCGCTTCCACCTCCCAAGTCGCCTCTCGCCCTTTGTGATACCTCCACTGAACTTTACTAAACGGACTTCCTTGTTTCTCGTCTTTCGTACTTTATTGTCTATGATCTCGATTGGTTCTTTCTCATACATCAACTTCTCGTCAATCCTGACATCTTCTAACGGAATAGCCACATCGGCCTTGGCCAAACACTTCTTTAAGTTGGACACGTGGAAGGTCGGATTAATCCTTCTTAATTCTTCTGGCAGTTCCAGCTTATAAGCTACTGCACCGATTCGCTCAATGATAACGAAAGGTCCAACATATCTTGGCCTCCACTTTCCTTTCTTTCCAAAACGTACCACACCTTTCCAAGGTGACACTTTAAGCATTACCTTGTCACCTACTTGGAATTCAATCGGCTTCCTTCGTCTATCTGCATACTTCTCCTGTCGATCTTGCGCGATCCTCATTCTCTCTCGGATAATTTCTATTTTGCCTGATGTCAGTTGAACTATTTCGGGACCGGTCAACTGTCTCTCTCCTACTTCGTTCCAACATAACGGCGTACGACATTTCCGTCCGTACAATGCTTCAAATGGTGCCGCTTGGATACTCGCGTGATAACTATTGACAAAAGTCAACTTCTTATCGTCTGCATCTCTTGCAAGGTCGCCATCCTCTCACTTTCCACATCGGCTTTCCACAAAAGAGACGTGTAACACACTAAAACTTTCTTCCCAAAATTCCATCGAGTACCTCAAGATCGCGCACCATCTATTCACTTTCATAACTTTGACGGGTCCACAGACTCAGACCACCTTACCTTTCTCTCAAACTTCAAGGCTCGAAAGCCTTATGTTCTTCAATCCAACCCGCTCAAATCTACTCGGTCACCCCAAACCATTCTGATGGAAAACATAAGCGTATGCCATACATTGGGACCGCCCTCAGCGAGTCACCACTTTACTATGTCGTGCCATCTTGCACTATTTACTTGCAACCTCTCCGAATACTATACTCACTTAAAAACCACTAGAAGAATCCAAGGCCTCCCGCGCCTCCATTGCATACTTCCGACCCCACGTCGGAAGTCACGGTTTTAAAACATGTCTACTTACGGTCTCTCCTGCCTCCTTACTTCCCTAAAAGGAAGAAACTTGGCGAAAATTTCCCCGCCACTACAACGAGACTCTAAAACCAGGAATCATCACTCTCCTAACCACTTGGCACAAGGCCTCCATTGTACCTCTTGACGAACTCACACCTAAGAGTTCCCTCCTCAGGTTACATGTAATTTCTAGATCACCTCTTCCAACCGATAAGCGTCTATGCAGATCATACTCCCTTCCCGAATCACATCGGCTACCGCTCGATAACTAAGTCGTACGTTCTCTCCACATCGTCATTTCACACTTAACGCGACTAAAAAGGAAAACTTCCATGACCCCTCATTGAAGTGTTCGTCTATCCGAATATAACCTATCCTGAAGACACATCAATTTCTCACTGCTTGCCACAAGTGTCCAGTCGTATGTAACCTAACTTCGGTTACCTTCACAAACTATTCTCAATAGTTTATCACTGAACGACTAGCTCGCTGGAACATCTATCACAACATCACCATCTCAACTCAAATCGTCCAACTGCCTCATCCAATTTCTTTCCTGCATAAGACGTACACAAATCCCCTTCCTCAAAACTCTTTCCAGAAGTTCACACACTTACCGATGGCAATCTATGCACGCTACTCCACCTCTCGGTGTTACTGACAAGCTTACTACTTATAACTTTCTCCTTTAATCTGACATAATATCTTCAACTCCCCACAGTAACGCGAAGCACCGCCTCTCAAGCATTACTTGCCTCTCTCTTTCGACCTTTTCACTTGCTACAACATTCTCTCGATACTCTACATAATCAAACGGTTGCATCAAAATTCTAACTTAAGGCATTCAATCAAGTCATCTCGAAATGACGCATTTGATCGAAGTCATTACACACCCTTTGATCTCTCACTAATACCTCCTCTAATAACTCCTCCATACACAGGAACAATTAACATTCTTTAAAGATTCGCATCTACTACACCACATCTTTGACTAACCCATCCATCGCTTTCTCTAACACTTCCAAAGGTTTCAACAATATACTTACTTAGCAACTCACACAATAAAAAACACTTGGTTTCTTATTTGGTTAATTACTCACATCCACTCCGACATTCTATTCTGGCACAAGCCAAAACCACGCCCACTTACCAATCACGTGCTTCCTCAACTTGATTAACAAACTGCACACCTCAACCGAAACCTCAAAAAGGCTTATGCTTCATCTATCCCACTAACATCGCATCACTATGACACTAGCTGACACATTTGGCTTGACCATTTCTGTCACTACACATCCGGACACTCTTGGCCCCTAACATCACACTGCAGACCAAAACTCTCATGATCATTTGCCCAATTCAAACTTGCCTTCACATTCTTCCGTATACACGATCGACTTTATCTCGCTACATAGTCCCTTTTCAATCTGAAGAACTATAACTTACGAGTTCTCGATTTGCTCACACACCAACATTCTAGCTGGCTCTTTACGATCCGAGCCCTTACATAAGCTGGCACTTTCCATCTTGGGATGATAAAATCTACACACTCGCTTCTCTCGCATGATAACCGAATCTATCTCCACTTTATTTGAATCATAACTCACGAGTTTCCAATTAACTCAACCATACTCACTCCTGCTAACCCTTTGCGATCTCATAACGAGTACATGAAAAGGGTACAATCTCTCCCAGATCGACATGATCCAAACACTCACTTCATTTGAGCTAAATACCTTATCCTTTATGAACCATCCAACTCTCGAAAGTAAAACTCTTATTTAAAACAGTCGTCTTTCACTAGCTTAACACCCCTACAAGGTGGTCCTTCAACTTTCAACTTTCTGATTCAAGTCTTCGGCCTCATATACTTTACACAACTGCTGACTTCAACGTCGATAGTTGAACTGTTGATACTTTCTAACAAGGGTTCCTTACTGAACCTAATCCTTCCAACATATCATACTCACTTCATTTTTCCGTCGCCCTCATTTCAAAACTTACTTATGCAACGTCAACATTACAAGATTACTTTAAAACTCTTATTCGACTTCGAGGATATTTCATTCCTACTTCACCACACTACTCATAACGAGTTGCTAATACCAGTACCTTGATGACTTCTAGTTCTTCCTCTGAACACAACCGACCCTCGGCAACTGTATCTCCAGTCACCGCACGAGGGTACAGATCTTCATACAATCGACACTAAAATCCACTTCTGACTCCCCCACTGCTCATCTCTCCTCTTGAACACAAACACCAAAACTACAAACATTCTCTCCTGATCTGTCCAATACCTCTCCACACTAGGAGTTCTTCCTTAGCTTAAACTGTAGTGCTCTACGACCTAGTGAGTTCATAGCCTTCATGCATGACAACGCGATAAATAAATCATTTCGTACTTTTTATCATTTAAAGAAAATATCTATTGGAACAATTTGGGTACACACGACCCCAACATTCTCATAACTCCAATGCCCTGCACAGCGATCTCGAGAATCGCTTGCACACAACTTTCCAAAAACTAACTCTTACTCGACCAAAATATGTCTTTACGATAGAAATACATTGGATGAAAATCTTTTCATACAACAAAACTCTGAAAGGTTTCACTGACACGAAGAAAACCAGTCGATTCTCACATTTAGTTATATAACTTCAACATGTCAATACTTTTTTTAGATTATAAAAGTTTTGCATTCAAACGTCTTCTTGACCTTTGCAACAATTTAACTTATGATAAAAAAGTGAAATATTTTGTAAATCGTAATTCTCAAAACTTCAATGTGCGATGTAAATGGATTTGCACTTTTCTGTAACATACGCTTGCGCACGCCGACTCACATTTGATCAAGTTTGAATTTTACACATTCACTTTCACTTATGGAAAATTTTCATGTACACACGTACAACTCAGTGCATGAAACTCTACTTGCAATTGAAGGCTACTCACTCAAACAAGGTCAATCGCTTTACTCATGCAACTTATCATGGACACTCTTCTTTCAACCAGTGGCCGCCCTCTCGGCCTTGCAACAACTTGCTATACATACATTCCATTGTCCACTTACTTAACCATTTCATACTATTTTCGTCTTGACCAATTTATCTCATATTATACTTCTATACGCTTCCAATATTCTACAGGAATCCCTCTTCAATGATCCTGTCACTGAACATCTCGACTAAAGAGTCAGGGATCTAATCCCCTACTCGCTCTTGAATTGACACTTCCAAGATCTCGACATTGTCCTTCCTTACTATCCGAACTGATCTATCCCACGATTTCTAGAACTGGGACTCTCCAGAAACGGAAGTCTTACGCACAATCAATCGTTCAACCTCTTTGAATCCACGAGGATCAACCTCTAGACGACTCATAACATTCTAATCGACATTTCTACTCCACGATGTATACATACATCACATCATAACTGATCTCTCACAATACTTTCCCAACAATGGGTCTTACTCTACTCCTCAGGGATCATGCTGACATTCTAGATTACTTGAACCCGTCATATAAACTAGTTTAAGACTACACCCTCGGAATAATAAGGCAAATCAAGCACATACATGTACCTGTAAATTCACAATTACACTGGCCAGGTGTAATCCTAAACTTACTTTACATGACTGTCCTCGATACCCTATTAGTCCTATTTCCACCATAGTGTCCTCCTAACGCATTTCTTATATCATTAATAGTGCCTTCCTAACGCATTTCCTGATTCTCAGTTGTGATTTCTACTTCCAAAGTTTAAGTTTAGGCCCATCGGGTCGCCTAAATCCCTTAAACTATGGCTCTGATACCAACTGTAACAACCCATAATTTAGAACATGCATAAAATAAATATCCCCAAAATCGCGATCCAAAATTTCCTTACAATAATCATAAATAGGTTTGCGGAAACAACCTACACAACTGAGAATTAAACTAAGTTGAATTATAGTGTCTCTACACTATTCATCTTCCTCTTGCTAACGCCCTGCTTACTTGCTAGATCCTTTCGATGCCTGCTTTCCTGAAAAGGTTTTGTTTGAAAATGCGAGGGTTAGACCATGAGGTCTAGTGAGTCCCTCCTAACAGTTATCAAAACACTTATAAACAGTTTATCAATTTCAGCAATATCATTCATAAAACTGATCATTCAAAATCATTCACGGAATAAAGTCCGCCCCTCGTAAATCGGCACCCTGAAGTCACCCGTAGATGACAACGAGTCAGCCTCATGCTGCCGTATAGGGTAGTACTCCCCTGGCATAAACGAGACACCCCCCCCCCGGCATGATCTGGCGGGCCACACTTCCCGACTTAGCCAATTCACACCACAATCTATGTATGCATACATCCCACATATAATTTTTAAACAACGTTTTTGCATTTAAAAACATATGTATAAATATGGCATTTCTCGTCATACAATCGCATCAGAAAACATATTATGAATCACGCGTTTTAGTTTAGAAAACTCACCCGTTGCTTTGGAAATTCTCGCCTCTTAACTCCTTTCTTACGCTCCCAACTTCTAGATTAAACACCTAGAATTAGAAACGTTTGCGTATCATAAAACACGAGCTTATACACAAATTGCGCCCTTAACTACCCAAGAGAAACCCAGCTTGCGCCACTAACTTCTCAAGAGAACCCGACTTTGCGCCAAACGGCACTGGCGCAAATTTGACTTTGCGCCACCAACACTGGCGCAAATCTGACTTTGCGCCACCCACACTGGCGCAATTCTGACTTTGCGCCACCCACACTGGCGCAATTCTGACTTTGCGCCATCTGCTTCTGAACTGACATCTAACACTGGGTTCTCAGCTCTGGACTCGATTTACAGCGTTATAACTGTACACTAATCCTCTTAAACGAGGAAACTAACCATAGGAGTGATTACCAAGTTTCTCACTACTACTTAAATCATCTTAATAGACTTTCTTAATCAAAACTGTGGTTAAATAAATAATCAGGGATTAACCCCCTATTGATTAAAATAACCTCGATTCCCATTCTAAAACAAGGATAATCAGCTAAGGAGGAGAGGAATTAGATTACTTACTTGATCTTGAATGCAAACAAAAGCTCCTTTCCTTCTCCCAAATGCTAATCGCCAAGAAAATCCTTCTCTATCTTTCTCTGCGTTCTTACAGCCGCAAATCACCAAACATTCAGGAGGAGAATGTTTTCTCCTAGGGTTTTGTGCCCTTTAAATACTCTTTCCCTTAATTACCAACTAGCCCTTCAACTTCCATTATATTAACACTTAGCATAAAACATAGAAAATCCTTTTTAAAATGGACCCGGTCGTTACAGTTACCTAGTTTATATTAATAACAATATTAATGGTACTGTAAGTTGGTTGTTCTGGACTTCTGGTCATATGCTTTTCTGTTTGTTTTGTATTGTAGTTGGTTGTCAAGCATCTAATGGTTGTTGAGAGAATTCCTATGCATATTTTGAATTAACAGTTATGTAAAGATAAGGGTGAGTGGTGAATTAGTATATGCATATTTTGGAAATCTACATGGATCTGTAACTTGAATCAAAGCCAATTTTGCAATCACTGATTTGAATATTATTGATAAGCCATATTTGAAATACATGGCACATTTTATTATCATTGTTGCTTTTCACATAGTTTTGGTGGTTACGGATAATTAATGGTTTATGCATATATATGCATTCTGACTTTCTCAATGATTGTTTTGTTTGTAAATTAATTTTTTGCACATGTTTTATGGTATGG
Organism: Saussurea involucrata; assembly: GCA_033807775.1. Lineage (NCBI taxonomy): Eukaryota > Viridiplantae > Streptophyta > Magnoliopsida > Asterales > Asteraceae > Saussurea > Saussurea involucrata. The sequence goes on from CM066321.1 coordinate 153,019,418, forward strand.
GGTTCTTTTGATGTTGTTTTGGTTTCTTGGAGTTATAAGTGAGATATGTTTGTATTCTAAGGTGTTGTGGATTCAAGAATGACAGATTTGCAGAAAATAATGTGGGTTTTTTTCAACCATTTTGACTAAATTTTATATAAAAAATTTGTGGGTTTTTTTCAAGAATTACAGATTTGCAGAAAAGATTGTAGGGATTGGAGAAAAGAGATGGTGAGTTTGAGCTTCTATGAACAAACAGAAATGAGGGTTTCCTTTTTTCTTGGGTGGAAAAGAACAAAGAATGAGAAGGGTGAACTTTGTATCCAGAAAATGTTGATTAAAAAAATCATGCTTTAAACAATCTACCACTCAAAGAACAAACAAGAGATTTTCTTTATCCCCCAAACAAATTAAAGCCCTTTTTTTTGGCAATACTTACAATTTTCATTTTATGTCTACATATTTGTATGTAAGTGATGTTTTGTTTTCTGTTCTTTAAAATTCCATCCTAGAGTGGATGATTAGTATATACTGGAATTGTGGTTTGTTTTATGAAATTATCCTCTCCAAATATCACAAAACAGAGGCCATGAATGTTAAGATCCTCTTGTTACGTTTTACCTTCTGGTTTTTCTAAGTGCTCCAGGTATTATTGTATCTCTTAGATGCCATATACAGTGGTGCTAACCTAGTTGCTTGGATATAGAAAATGTCTATGATTACCGGTTCAACCTGGAAGAATTATATCAATGGCAATGGCAATGGCAATGGCAATCATATCAAAATTGTGGACATTAATTTTCATTTTCTTACTTGCAAATTGCAATTTCTTTTTTTCTTGTTATGGGTTAAGTAATATATATACTGAAATTTTATTAACCTCATATACTTTATTAATTTTAGTTGTCTAATTATATCATGTATAATTTTTTGTCAATTGATGTTCTTCATGAACCATGAGATTGGAAATTGTAATAGGTCTGTTTTGGCTTGGTCTCTTGTTTTGTGGTTCTGTTTGTTGTACTTTTGTTTATTTGTGTGGTTATAAAATTGTTTATTTGTGAACCTGTTATTTTTAATTTAAATTTTGATGGTGTGTATATGTTATTTCTTGTAATCTTTATAAATGCGTTCTTTCTTGTGAGCTAATTATTAATTAGTGATGGACGAGAATGTACGCGTAAGATGGACAAACGAAATTATGAAATGTTTTTTAGAGACTTGTATAGAAGAGGTTAATCGAGTGAGTCGAAATGGAAGTAGTCTTCGAAAAGAATCTTGAGTAAAGTTGGCACAAAAGCTTGAGGAAGTGTGTCGCGTAAAACTTGGGCAAAAACAATTGAAAAATCAGTATAATTATTTGAAAGGAAAATACTCGGGGTGGGTGTACTTGAGAAATAAAACGGGGAATATTTATGACCCTGTATTGAATACGTTTATCAGTTACAAAAACAAACAGTGTTATGATTATGATTCAGATTCAGATTCAGATTCAGACGTTTCAATTTACAAAAACAAACAGACTTATGATTCATATTCAGATTCAGATTCAGACGTTTCAATTTACAAAACAAACAGTCTTGTTGATTCAGATTCAGACTTCAGATGTTACAAAAACAAACAGTCTTATGATTCAAATTTTAAACTTCAGCACCACCTCTTATAAAACAGAAGTGAAATAAGACTTCAGACTTCAGTCCTCTTAAAAAACAAACAGCACCTTAGTGGCTGAGAATCAAACAACGTTGTGTGTGTAAACATATGAACATAAAAGAAATTTGTAACACCCTAAAAATCAGGGCTAATTTAAACAAGATTTAAACATAAACTTTCTAAACTTTATACATAAGCAAAGAATTAACTATGAGGATCATATATACAAATATCGAATTCTATAAATAACCTATTAATCTAATCATGTCACTATAATCAGATTAACTAGGTTATCTAAGCAATCCATCAAAAAGCCTCATTGTTTAATTAACTTCTCCGCTATCCCAAAAGCTCTCGTCACACATCCCTTTACTTCCCGGAGCTAGTACCTGGTAAGAAAATATAATTTGAAACGATTAGGCTAACGCCTAGTGAGAACATTCGGTCGCAAAATAATATTTTTAAAATCAATGTAAACAAGGCATAACAAACCTGGTTTACCATCTTTCTTACCAATTCGTAACACATCTTGCGATGACGGGGTTAAACCCGATTCCATGAATATGACTGACACCAAATCAGTCATAGTATCATGTTCCAGAGCCCACTACGAATCTCCACGAATTCTAGATTAATGCTCATATCCAAGAAATCACAATTACACATGTCAATTTCTTGGAAAGGAAGTATGGATTACAATTACACATGTCAATCTCTTTCCTTCCTTAGAAATGGGAATTTCGATTAGTCCACGCCTATTTCTCATTTCACCTAAACGGGAATTACGATTAGTCCACGCCTATTCCACGTTTATCATACACACTGGAATTACGATTAATCCACGCATATTCCATGTGTTCATATAAAAACTAGTGCCTATGGATCCATTACACTTATTTGTACTCGTATAGGTTATTGCTTAATCAAATCCTTTTCAAATATCATAAATGAAATTAAGCAAAACCATTAATTTAAGATAACCGATTTTACTTCATAAAATCATTCGTCACAATTCATCCAAAACATTTCATTATAAAAATGTACCTTACCATAATTTAAATATGTTTATAAAAAGAGTAAGGTAAGAATGAACTCAGCTGATAGTAATAGTGTTACTCTTACTTTACTTTCTTAAAGCCGTAGGAATTTCCGTCACCAACTTCACAGAGATCTGAAATACCCAAATACATATTGTACTAGTATTAATCTACTGTACAGGACCCGTAAAGACTAAAAATCCTAAATATCCAAAATTCTCGACACTTATCGCAACCCACTAGCTGCGATAACCCTTGTCGCAACCTACTCCTTGCGACACAGTACTTATCGCAACTCATTGTTGCGACATCCTTTTCTTATCGCAACCAACTGTTGCGACATGCATCTTATCGCAACCAACTTGTTGCGATATACATCTCCTCGCAACCAACTGTTGCGATACAACCCACTTGTCGCAACCCAAGGTTGCGACATTCATATCTATCGCAACTATCATAAATATCGCAACTCACTGCTGCGATGTTCATAACTGTCTCAACTAACTGAAAATGTAACTAATCCAGAAATCTATGTTTTTAAGCCATGAATGATTCTGTAAATATGCAGATATGCTTAAGACTATCAACAGAACATGCTTATAAACCCAAATTTTTCATTCTTTCCAAAGACATCAACACCCAATTTCTAAACCCATAGAAAGCTTGGTAAACATAAAAGGAGGTAATTTAAAAGAAGATATACCTTTGTTTTCAACACTGAAATTCTTAATTCTTTCTGCTGAATCTGTTTTCTTCTTCTCCTTCTTTCTCTTACGGTTCTCTCTCTCTCTCTCTCTTGTTCTTCCGTACCAAAACACACACACACACACACAAAGACACAAAATGATAATATCTCTTATCTAAACGACACCTAGCTGAATTAAAAGAATGGGGCGGTGGAAGTGATTAACTTCCATCACTTTAACCAAACAGCCCCCTCAATTATCAACACTTGGCAATTAACATCCTTTGACTTATAAATTAAAATTAAAGTTTACCCCTTAACTTAAAATTCCGTAAAACAACTAACGTAACTTACTCAGGGATAAACTCTAACATTAATCTATCAAATAACCGATCACAACTTATCAAATAATTATACTCAAATTATTTAATAAACCAAACGTAATCCTTTATAAAAATCGAGATGTTACAGAATTATTGAGATCCTTAATGTTGATCTATATAAGAAAATACACAACGCGTTAGTTGCCAACTTGAGCTTCAGGCTTTAAGTTAACTATTGAGATCCTTGAGTAAGGAAAACCAATATTTAGTATAACCTACTTGTGACGACGAAACAACAAAAAGATGGTTATGTGTGTGTATATGCTTTGCAAATGATTGTGTGTTGTGTCGAGAGTGCCAGAGTAGGCCAAAAATGTTGGTCTATGGGATCGGGAAGAGGGTTATCGGCGTTGACGGTGTTCTCTGTCACTCGTGTCATATATTATATTAATATTTTATATTAACATAATACTAGATACGTATCCGCGCACGATGCGGCGTGAAGTATCTTGAATCTAAAGCCGATAATTTGAAAAAATAATTTTGTTTCATGTTCATATTTATTCGTTTTTAAATCGCATATCAGATGCATAAACTTAAAGATCAATATGGTTAATTAGTCAAAAATTTTGAAAAATATTCGTTCGATAGTGAGGTCTTTAAACCCATAACATTTGTGCCCATTTTGAAGGTTTTGATGAACCGTTATAATGGTATAATTTATAAAAAAACATATTTGTTTAATGTATTTTAGTTTATGTATGTTGATATGATAAGGATGTAAAATGAAAAATGAAAAATGAAAGGAGAAGAGATATAAAGTAAATTAAATAACTAATTATAATGGTATAAACTATAAAGTGTAATTTAAAAATAAAAAATATTTTTATTTTTAATTATCATGTTGAACGTGGAATGTTTTAAAGCTTTTAAACTTGTACATGATGTATTGAGATTTGTACATCTTAAAAATTCAAGAATAACCGTAAATGAAATTATTTATAAAGGAGTATAATAGATAAACATAGATAAGAGCGTAAAATGTACAAGTTTAAAAAAATCTTGGTACGTCATTCTTGAAAAATCTTGATACGTATTTATGACATTTCACAATATTATTAAGTTAAAAAGTATTCAATAATAAAATTATTTTGAAATTATTGACGAGAATATTAACTTGTAAAAAAATGCATTTATTAATGTGTTTTAGTTAAACTATGATTATCTATTTTTAATATTATAAGGGTGTAAAATGAAAATGAATAATGTAAGGTGTTAGGACACTGAAGTTGTCCTTTATAATAGAAAGTTTTGTAAAGCAATAGATGTGTTAAAGGGCTTATTGTCACGGACTTGTCTCTACAAGATCGCGTGCGGCCTTAGTTCTCGAACTAAGTCAGCCAAACTCCCGAAACAACCAACGATTAAGGCAAGTAAAGAGAACACAAGAGATTGTTGGAATGCAAATGAAACTTATATTGCTTAAGAGAACTTACAAGAGAGCTTAGAAGAATGTTTTGAGGTGTCTTGTGCCAAATGAGGCCACTACCTATTTATACTACTCTAGGGAACATTCTAGAGAATATCTATCTAGATATGTACATGGATCATTCTAGATCTATCAAGAGGGATTCTATATACAAGAGGCTTCTACCTCCTTCCATGGAGAGTCTTCTAGAAAGCTTCCACAAGGTCCTCCATGCTTCTTGAGTAGTGTAGAAGGTTCCGGATTCCGGTGAACCTTCGGGAAATCCGTCTCACGTTTGGCGGGTCGTCACATTCTCCCCCACCTAAGCTCGCGACGTCCTCGTCGTGCCATCTTCATGATATTCCTTGATCTTGTCCGCGAATTGCCACAATGTGTCTTGAGCTTCCCAACTTGCTTCACTATCGGGCATGTTTCGCCACTTGACCAAGTACTCTGTGTAGCTCGGCACTCCTCGTCTTGAAACCTTTCGATCCGAAAGAATTTCCTCAACCTCCCGATCGAAAGAAGTCACAACCGCAGTCGGTGCCCTTTTGGACACTCCCCGTTCCGGGTCTTCCATATCCTTGTGATAAGGCTTGAGAAAACTTACATGGAAAACCGGATGAATCTTCAACTTGGGCGGTAGTTGAAGTCGGTATGATACCTTCCCAACACGTCCAATCACTGGGAAGGGGCCTTCGTACCTTCGTATCAACCCTTTGTGCACTTTCCTCAATGATTTAAATTGTTGAGGTAGGAGTTTCACCATCACTTGGTCCCCAACCTTGAACTCGACGTGTCTCCTCTTTTCGTCCGCCCATTTCTTCATCTTCCTTGCCGCTTTATCTAATGAAGCCCGCGCCATATCCGTTTGCTCGTGCCATTCCTTCATGGTCTTGTACGCGGCCGGACTATTCCCATCGTAAGACGCGGCTAAGGCATTTGGGGTTAGCGGTTGCCGCCCCGTAACCAACTCGAAGGGACTCTTCCCTGTAGCCTCGCTTCTTTGCATGTTGTACGAGAATTGTGCAACATCAAGAAGTTTCGCCCAATTGCTTTGGTTGGCGCTCACGTAGTGTCGAAGGTAGAGCTCCACCAACGCATTTACTCTTTCCGTTTGCCCATCGGTTTGGGGATGGAAGCTCGTAGAGAAGTTCAAATCCGTCCCCATGATCTTGAATATCTCCGTCCAAAATCTTCCCGTAAACCGTGGGTCTCGATCGCTCACGATCGTATGTGGCACACCCCAATACTTCACCACATTCTTGAAGAAGAGCTTTGCCGTCTCTTCCGCGGTACAATCGGGTGGTGCGGCTATGAAAGTTCCGTATTTTGAGAATCGATCCACCACCACGATTATGCTTCCATAACCTTCCGTCTTTGGCAAGCAAGTGATGAAGTCCATGGAAACACTCTCCCATGGTCCCTTGGGTGTGGGTAATGGCTCTAATAATCCTCCCGGTTGTCGTTGATCTATCTTGTCTTGTTGGCATACTAGGCACGTCCGAACGAATGTCTCTACATCGTCCCCCATCCTTGGCCAATAGAACGTACCTTCCACCAGTGCTAGTGTCCTCTTGATTCCTGGATGACCCGCCCACTTCGAATCATGACACTCCTTCAAGATAGTTTGCCTAATATCCCGCCACTTAGGCACGTACAACCGATCTCCCTTGGTGAATAAGAGATCTCCTTTGAGCCAAAACCTTCTCGTATTCCCGTCCCGAGCCAATGCCACCAGCTTCTTGGCCACAGGATCGCGCTCCAATCCTTCCTTAATTTGGCCTTGAAGGAATAATTGGGGTTGAATGATTGTCGCAAATCCCGTCTTGCGACTTGACGCCTCTGCTGCCATGTTAGCTTTCCCCGTCTTCGATCCCGGTTCCAGCTCCATCGTATGGTCCACCTCCCTCCTAGGCGGAACCCTTTGTCGTAATTCCTTGGGCACCACGTCCTTGTACTCAACAGAAACATTCTCGATCTCTTTTGGTACCTTCTCCGTGCGTCTCCCATCATCATGCCTTTGCCTTGTAACCCCTAGGTAGTAAGGCTCGTTCTTGCTGTATCCCTTCTTGAATTGCATGGCTGATAGGGCCTTGGCGCTACTCTTAGGCCCGCGTTCCGTATCCACCATACAAGTCTTTCCCCCATCTAGGATACATAACGAATTGGCGAATGGCATAGGGAAAGCCCGTACCTTATCGAGGAAGTCTAACCCAAGTACCACCTTGAAGTCGTCCATGGGAACCACCGAGAAGTCAATCCCTCCTTCCCACTTACCGATCTTCGCTCTCACCTCTTCGGCTACGCCATGGATTGGTTTGGCCGTAGAGTTCACCGTCTTGACAGTACCACTCCCTTTTGTCGCCTTAATCCCTAGCCTTGCGGCTTCCTCAATGGACATGAAGTTATGAGTAGCACCCGTATCGACAAGAGTACGTACCTTATTTCCATTGATGATAGCTTCAACGAATTGCAACCCCTTGTTGGCTATCTTGGCCACCTCAGTTTTGCCTTTGATTGCGTTTAAGATCCGCATCGACCCCATGCATTCATCCCCGTCTTGAGAGCAACCCTCATCTCGAGTTATGGCATGAAGCTTAGCTTTGCTTGGGCAATCTCGGGCTCGGTGTGGTCCATCACAAAGGAAACACCCATTGTTCTTGTAGGTCGTCCTCAAGTCTTTGTTCTTCCCGGTTGGTGGCTTTCGTGCATCATCATTTCTTGCTTGGGTAGACTTCTCTCCCCCACCTTTCTCATGGTTACCCCTCCGATCCTTTGGCTTCGACGGTTCCTTCTTGCTAAAATCGATCAAGGCCTCTGCCTCAGCAATAGCCGTTGCGAGATCTTGTACCCCACGTCGCCTCAACTCCGTTTTGGCCCATGCTTGCAAGCCATCAAGAAAGTAGAAGAGAGAGTCTTTGTCGGAAAGATTCGGGACCTCCAAGACAAGATTGGTGAAGTCCTTCACATACTCCCGGATCGTTCCGGAATGCTTTAGCTTACGAAGACGACTCCTCGCCTCGTCCTCGGCATTCTCCGGATAGAATTGCTTCTTAAACTCGCGAATGAAATCACCCCAAGTAGAAATGTTACACGTACCTTTTTCGATATCTCCATATCGACGTCGCCACCACAAAGCCGCGGTATCCTTCAAGTACCTCGTGGCTGTCTTGATCTTCATCGCATCCTCCACGATGTTGACCCCATCCATGTATTGCTCCATTTCCCATAGAAAATCATCAACCGCCCTAGCTTCCCGCTTTCCCACAAACGGTGATGGTTTCGGAATCTCAACCTTTGGAGCATGGTTGCTAGTGTTGCCACCTCCACTAGCCATGGCCCGTTTAGCCAAACTTAAGTCGGCGTGGATCTCCTCCAAGCTTTGGTGAATCGTGGAGATCTCTTCTTCCACTTCACCTCGAAGCTTAGTTAGCTCGCTCATGAACATACCTCTTAAGTCATGAAGCTCGCGTCTCAAGTCGCCACCCAAGACATTGAGGGCGCTCTTGAAATCATCCCGCATATCGGCAAAGTCGGAGTCCAAACCTTCCACATGTTGGTTTACCTCCTCAACTTGTGTCTTTATCTCGGCCACGGATGTCTCTACACCCGTCATCCTCATTTCCAAGCTAGAGAGTAAATCTTTGGACTTACCTCGGTTCTTGTTAGCTCCTTCTTTGCGAGACTCTTCTCGGCCACGGTTCTCGTCAGCAACGGATGCAGTAGCAACGTTCTTATCGGACTCCTTTGCCATGCCTTCAATCGACCTGCTCTGATACCAAATGTCACGGACTTGTCTCTACAAGATCGCGTGCGGCCTTAGTTCTCGAACTAAGTCAGCCAAACTCCCGAAACAACCAACGATTAAGGCAAGTAAAGAGAACACAAGAGATTGTTGGAATGCAAATGAAACTTATATTGCTTAAGAGAACTTACAAGAGAGCTTAGAAGAATGTTTTGAGGTGTCTTGTGCCAAATGAGGCCACTACCTATTTATACTACTCTAGGGAACATTCTAGAGAATATCTATCTAGATATGTACATGGATCATTCTAGATCTATCAAGAGGGATTCTATATACAAGAGGCTTCTACCTCCTTCCATGGAGAGTCTTCTAGAAAGCTTCCACAAGGTCCTCCATGCTTCTTGAGTAGTGTAGAAGGTTCCGGATTCCGGTGAACCTTCGGGAAATCCGTCTCACGTTTGGCGGGTCGTCACATTATGCTTAATTGTTGTAGCAAGTGATGAAGACTATAAATAGGTCTTTATTTGTAGTTTGTAAGAAGTGAATTCATTAATACAAGATGTAGATCTCTAATCACTTTGTGTTCTCTCTAGGTTAGATTTCTTTTTCAATAATGTTCTTCATCATCTTGTTACACAATACTTGGATTGTATGAAGATCATGGACCTAACAAGTGGTATCAGAGCTAAATCGAAGAATTTTTCATTGATACGATCATTGGATCTTCACAATTCAAGCGTTTTTAGCCCTATTTTGCTCAGATTTCGGAGATTTATGGTGTTTGTTCAAGAAAAAAAGTCGAACTCACTTTTTGGATCAAAACTTCATCAAATCGATCGAATTACATGTTTTGATCAACTAGAAATCTGTTCATCTTCATTTTTCGAATAAGTCTGCGAAAGAATCACTGAAATTGGTCAAGAATTGAAGAAGTTATGATGATTTTAGTGATTTTCGAATGCTGTTACTTGAATTCGGATTATTCTTGATGAATTCGGATTATTCTTGATGAATTCGGATCCTTCATCGTTTACTGTTCATTGATGAATTCGGATCCTTCATCATTTACTGTTCATTGATGGTTTCGAATCCTTCATGCTTTACTGTTCATGGTTTCGGATGCTACTACTGTTTGGATGGCTTAGATGGTTTCGAACTGTTCAGAATTGTTGGTTTCGGATCTTGTGAAGTCCGAAATATTGCTGAATTTGGTCATCTTAGTTTTGAATTTCGGAATGTGCTTACACCTAAAGATTCAAAGGTATGGATGGCTTCGCATCTTTCTAATCCTCATTCTAATGGTTTCGAATTCCATTTATTCAAGATAGGCATGGTTTCGCATCCAACATGATACGAAATGGCTTGATTTCGAACCCTACATGATCCGGATTCATTGATTTCGGACCCTTCATGATTCGAATTGCCCTGATTTCGGACCCTTCATGATTCGAATTGTCTTGATTTCGGACCCTTCATGATTCGAATTGAGTGATTTCGAACCCTTCATGATTCGAATTCCATGATTTCGAACCCTTCATGATTCGAATTCCATGATTTCGAACCCTTCACGATCCGAATTCATTGATTTCGCACTCTACATGATTCGAATTCCCTGATTTCGCACCTAACATGATCCGAATTGAGCTGATTTCGCACCCTACTTAATCCGAATCCATGGTTTCGAATCTGCCTACATCCGAATTCTGATGGTTTCGGATCCAAGAAATTTATTGAAAAATATTTCTCATTATAAAAAAAAACCCCGTGCTAAGTCTCAGGAGGGGGACATTGTTCATGGATTTTAGCATAACGCGTGTGTGACATCATTCAGATATTCAGCTTGCCACATACATTTAGCAACTGTCAAAGTTTAAAAGAGCTCAAGTCTTTCAAGATATTCAGAAGTTGATTGTTGGAGTTCAGTCTTTGATTGGATTGGAAGAGACGCTTGAATATTTGCAATCATTATTCTGAAGTTTTGTTGACGATGCTAGACCTTTGAGTGCTCTTTATCATTCTTCTGACTTGATCAACCAGAATTGTGAGAGCTTGCAATCATTGTTCTGGTGCTTTGGTTGTGATTCAGACTTTTGAGTGCTTATAATCATCCAGCTATTTCTTGAAGATTGAAGTTCTGGATTCTCTTCATTCAGTGGCTTGAAGTATTTTGAAGACGAGCATTTCTCTACAGTTGCTGAACAATGTTATTTGCTTGGGTCGTCTCATCCCTACCGAGTAGCGCGTGTTTTTACCGTTCCTTCTTCGAGCAAATTCGTATCAAGCTCTTAAGCCGAATTCCTACTCAACTCGTGATAAAACGACGGATTCCTTGTTTTACACTAAGAATGCATTTGGTTTTTCATTCAAAACTCACTCGTTATCATTCTTGTGGGCTTATCGGAACGAGCTCGAGTTTCTACATTTTGGAGATGTTGTTCGTGCACTTAGTGGAGTACATTGGATCTAAGTTTTCTCAAAGTTGAAAATATGATGAATAAGAGCAACATTCAAGGGGGAGCCAAGCCTACATTTGAAGAATGCACCGCTAAAGTTTTTACAAGGAAATCAAGGGGGAGAGGAGCTAATGATTTGAAGATGATTTGTTTTCCAAAACTTTAGGGGGAGAATGTTAGGACACTGAAGTTGTCCTTTATAATAGAAAGTTTTGTAAAGCAATAGCTGTGTTAAAGGGCTTATGCTTAATTGTTGTAGCAAGTGATGAAGACTATAAATAGGTCTTTATTTGTAGTTTGTAAGAAGTGAATTCATTAATACAAGATGTAGATCTCTAATCACTTTGTGTTCTCTCTAGGTTAGATTTCTTTTTCAATAATGTTCTTCATCATCTTGTTACACAATACTTGGATTGTATGAAGATCATGGACCTAACATAAGGGATATAAAACAAATTAATTCGTACATGTTCATGATATTTAATAATATGATTAAATCCAAAAATATTCAATATTGAGCTCATTTCGAAGGTATTGACGAGACAATTACAATGGTATAATTTGTAAAAAATGAAATGTATTTTTTTAATGCATTCTTGTTCATATACGATTATTTATGTTAATAAGATAAAAGTATAAGATAAAAAATGAAAAAATAAGGGATTAATAGTAAATTGGATAACTAATTCTAAGGGTATAAAGTGTAACTTATAAATTAAAAATTGTTTAATTTTTGGGAGAACTGTGGGAGAGAGGGGATTTCTAGGCTGCTTTTAGAGTTGTGCAATGTGTAAAAGAAATTGTAATCTTGAAAAATTGATTGTTGATAAAAACCGTAATAGTATTTTAATTAAGTAGAATAGATATAGATAATAGAAAATATGTTATATAAAATATATTAATGGGTAAAAGACAAAACAAAAAAGGATAGAAAGGCAAATAAATAAAAATGCCCCTCATTTAAAAAAAATGTTTTAAGGATATTAGTGAGAGGGACCATTTTCAAGCAAAATGTAATATAAAAATGACCATTATTGTACTTATTGAATTATAAAGACCTTTTTTTGTAGTTGTGTTAACCACATGGACCAAAATTGAAGTTACTCATTTATTGATAATAATAATTATTTATAGAGTTAACTACTATTTTCATTTTTGTGGACTTTTTGTTATTGTATTTTATAACTAGGTAACTGCGTCGCGCGTTGCACGATGTATACTAACAGTGTATATGAATATAAGTACGATAAAATATTTAGATAAGACCAAATTTTAACTTTGCTTTATATATTGATGATTGATTGTTAGAATAATAAGAAAAAAATACTCAATCGTTAAAAAATATACACTTTTAAAATAAGTTTTCATTTATAAGCATTGTTAGCTTACTACAAAAAATAATAAAATTAAATAATAAAAAATATATTCCATTAAAATAAGTTTTCATTTATAACCATTGTTGCATTTCATTAAAGTTTTGGTTGTGTAAAAAAAATTCAACTAAAAATATATGTTAGATTAATAAAAATTTAATACGAATACAGGGTATAATTATATATATTGTTGTTAAAAATGTGATATAAATAATATTTTGTTTTGTTGAAAATATTAATATTGAATATATAAAATAATAAAAATTAGTAAAGAAAATGAAAGAATTAACCCATTTAATGCTATCTTTGATTTAAAAAAAAATCAAAATTCTAAGAAAATTTTAAAGCTTCAATTGAGGTTTCTCCTTAGCTCTCTCTCCTACATTTTCCTTTATATATATATTGATATTGATGATTGTTAGCTTACTACAAAAAATAATAAAATTAAATAATAAAAAATATATTCCATTAAAATAAGTTTTCATTTATAACCATTGTTGCATTTTATTAAAGTTTTGGTTATGTAAAAAAAATTCAAATAAAAATATATGTTAGATTAATAAAAATTTAATACGAATACAGAGTATAATTATATATATATTGTTGTTAAAAATGTGATATAAATAATATTTTGTTTTGTTAAAAATATTAATATTGAATATATAAAATAATAAAAATTAGTAAAGAAAATGAAAGAATTAATCCATTTAATGCTATCTTTGATTTAAAAAAAATTCAAAACTCTAAGAAAATTCTAAAGCTTCAATTGAGGCTTCTCCTTAACTCTCTCTCCTACATTTTTCTTTATATATATATATATTGATTCATTGTTATTTTTATCTTACATTTATAATTATTTGTTTTAAATCCTGTATTTCCATGGTTGTTTTGGAATTATAAGGGGGTGTTTGGTTCACGGATTCTGATGGAATCTGATGAAATTGAAATGTCGAATTCCATTGACCGAATTTCATTCATTCGTTTGGTTCATTCTTTTTTTTGGTTCATTCTTTTCGACGGAAAGAAATGTCCAATTCCACCAGATTCCATAAATAAGTGAATTTGAAATTTCTTAGCAATCTTGAAGGATTTTGATGGAATTGGAATTGATGGATTGTTGTATTTTCATAATTCTAAATATACCATTTAACTTAAATATAACATAATTTAATTTAATACTTTAGGTTTTTATTTTATATTTTATATTTTGATTTTATTTTTATATTTATATTTATATTCATATTTTATTTTTATATTTTTATATTTTTTATTTTTATTTTAATTTAATTTTATATAATATAATTTAATACATTTTTTATTTTCTCGAAATATATTTTATTTTTTCAAAATATAATTTTGTTTGTTTGACAATATATTTTATCTGGGTTGTGTATATTATATTTTTTTGCGCATTAAAGTATTTAAAAATTATTTTATTAAAGTATTTTTAGTGAAAAAAATATATTTAATGATTATTTTATAAATAATTTTTTGTTTTAAAAAATTAAAACTTATCAAAAAAGGTATTTGGTCATTTATAATAAATTCATTCCAATTCTACATTTTGTGAACCAAACAGACAAATTACAATTCCTTTAATAGATTTCATTCTAATTCTGTCAATCAAACAGGTGATCAAACCTGACAACATTCCATTCTATTCCAATTCCTTCAAAGTTAAATTTCTTTAACAGATTTCATTCCATCCAAAAACATTCTGCGAACCAAACGCCACCTAAAAGAGTTTTCAAGATGAGAAGAGAACCATGCCTGGATTCCCAAATATTAAAACCCAAGGATGTATGTCGACGACAAAACATAAATAAAACTATTTCTCCTATCCTATCCTATCCTATCCTAATCCCCCAATCACGTAAATAAGCATCAATAAAAATAGAATTAAACCACCAATTAAATAAAATATATTGTGTATTCACGTGATTGGCAAGAAATAAATAGGACTATAGAATATTGAATGGAAGAGTTGGTCATGAGGCATGAAATCAAGGTTTGTTACCAAACGTTTACCGGACAAGCGTTTATCACTCTCATTTAGCTTATGGGATAACATTCTCGACTATCAAAATAGATTATGGTAAGCTTTTATAACCTCATAAGCGTTTACCGGGTAATAATCATCACCCAAAGTTACCGGGTAAGACTCTCATTTCTTGCCTTCCTCTTACCGGTAAGATTCTTGGTCCTTGTTATGTTCACCCGGTAAGGTAATCGAACCCATGAGCTCTTACCAAGGTAAGTGTTCAGTAAACAGCTCATACTCTTTTTGAATTGGCATGATTTTTCATGTTCAAATAGCAGTCGCGACTCGCGAGGTCCCAAGAACTGCTTTACGACCGCTATAGCGACGCGATGAACAGCATAGTGCATATGTATACATGAGTAGTACATATCTATGTTGTATTTTCCATATTCAAACTATATTCATTCTCTCGGTTACCCGTACTTAATCGAACAGCAAGTAAGCTACAGACCAACAATACTCGAACCAAAGCAAAACGATCAAGAAAAATACGCAGATAAAGACGAGCAAATAAGAACTAATCGCTAGAAACACAACAAAAAGTATGATTAACATTATGAGATAATGTGCTTAAAAGTTCAAATCAACAATGCCAAGAGCATGTTGTTGATAACAAACAAATGACTTGGAACAACAAAGAGGCGCATGAAATTGCACCAAATTCCCATGGAAAAGAAATAAATCGCACGCTTGAATCATTATTATAAAGCAGAAAGACGGAAAATTGTACGCTAATGATGAGGAACTCCATCTCCGTCTCCACCTTTCGCCTTCTGTGCAGCAGCTCTTATCTGACGCTGCTCCTCTTTGTATATCCGGTTTCGCCGTTGGAACTGCCAGTTTAAATTCCAAATTTCAGCTCACACACATTACTATATCTTCACAAAACTAATGACCAAAAAGATATTTAAAGTTCATTCTTAAAAGTAGAGATTTAAAACTTATACTAACAACTTGACATTCTAATCCTCCCTCAGATTTGTGTCGCCATCCCATTGAGACAGTCGTGATAATTCAGCAACACCCAAGTGTGGGGTTCAAACTCAGTAGAAATTTTTAACCATTGGACAAGCCCATAAACATAATTCTGGATGTAAAATGCTAGAAATACCCGATACTCGTCCTATATGCGCCTATTGTTCTTTTTTTTTCTTTTGAAAGCCGTGTCCATTACTAAGTGTGATGGTCATGAAGATAATCAACGAAGTTACATTGCTTTGATCATGGTGTTTTATACTCATTCATTTTAATTACCTGCTAATCAAGTTGTTACTAGTCTTTTTATGTTGGGTTCCTTTTGTCATAGTAATGATACTACAAATACTTTCATTATTTGGTATGACTTCAAATACCTTTGGGCTATGCCTTTATTAAGTTAATTTGTTATTGTATTTAACACACAATATTACATATCATTCTGCACCCAAATTTTGGTTTTCTTAAATGCTGATCCCATGCATCCGTCTCCATGCTTCCTAGTTAGATGAGGATGCTTCCTAGAAACGTTGGGGTCAATTTGCTCATAGTTCATATTTTAGGGTAAGTGGTGTTTTTCATGTACAGGTGTAGAAAAAAAAATACTGGCACGGAAGTCTTACCTCTGCCACTAACAAATGACCGAGGCATATTCCCCGAGGTGGGGCGGTCCAAAATAGCTTGATATGCAAATATATGTTATTATGAACTTTATGGATTATTTTTATTTTTATTATTGAGGTGTACGCCTCACGGTACTAAAGGAAAACATCTTACCAGATTTTTCAAAACCTTGACTAATCTAATCTAAAATGTTGAAGGTTCAAGAGAAGGAGAATAAGACATATAACCAACAAGAACTTGAGGCATGACCTTTGGCCAAAAATCGTGCACCTACACCCTAACTCCCTAAGCCCTAGAGAACCAACCAAAGTATGGGAAAAAGGAAGTCCTGTTGGATAAGAAACATAGACCTACAACCCAAGGCAAAGGCCTACACTATATCAGTTGATTGTAATAAACATCTATAATTTATCAAACCTTGAATTCTTAAAAACTTAATTCAAACTCAGGAGTCAGGCCAGCTTGACAGCTAGAGCAGCAGATTACACTACAGACACTGAGACAGTTTAACTTCATATTTAACACCTAAACCTTTGTGATGCTTTAAAGCTTCCATGTAGGTTGATGGTTATGATGAAGCGCCACGACAAGCAAGGACCAACAAGGCAACAACAGATGTGGAAGTAAGAGACTCCCACAACCTCAGGTATACTTCAAACAATTGTTATGTATATTAGTGATACATGCACACAATACAGGTCGCCAACAAGACAATAGAGAGCCAAGGTGGGTCATGTGATGAAAAGAATAGGCATCGTAGGGCTGTGGTTTCTTCTCTTTTTTACTCTCGTAACATGTAAATTTACGAAATGAAGTGATTACATCACTGTAGAAAGGAAAAAAAATACAGTTAATATATTACTTATTGGGCCTAGAGGGTGGACATACAACTCCAAAATTAAATACAAATACCCTATATATCTACGTGAAGCCATCCTTAACTGCATAATCAAGACATATTATGTCTTATACTTATGTGTAGAATGGTCAAGTTAAAACTAAATTAACAAACTATGTACATATCAAAAAATTAATTGCACGTCTAGTTTCAGCTCCATTCTCTGTCTTTAAGGACTTCTATCCCAAGAGATGATGTAATATCTAGTCCAACTAAGTTAACTTCCATATGCACCATATAACTTAAAGAACTTCCTAGAATTGTTTTTGATATGTAATTCACACTTTAACATAGTAACAGTACTGAATTATCTTTTACCTTTCTTCTATATATTGACAGTAATGCATCAACCTTAGGTAGTAGCTTTATTAAACTATCTGATGTTTGATAAATCTTATTTCGATGAAACTTTATACTAAAATTAAACCTGTGATCTAGACAAGAGACGGTACAAAGGCGAATTGGTTGGTCTGAACAATTGCATATAAAAGCTTCAGTTAAACATCTTTATTGTCTGGTGGCTTTGAACCCCAAACTATCTCAAACCAAACTACGATCCTCCAATAGAAGAGGAGAGAACATATATAATTGAAGGCACCTACATCACCCTAGCAATAGATAATTGAACTTTAGAACTCCCATCTAATCCCTAAAAGGAAATATGACATTGACTATCATCCTAGAATTCGTCATATCATGTATAAGTCTGTCTTTTCTCCAGCTATTGCAATACATAAAGTTAATGCCTAGTCAATAAACCATCAAATTCAACAGAGCTTTTTATGCAATGCCCCATAAACAAAAACAACAATGCAACCAAGTTCAAAGATTGGTCACGTGCCTTGACCTTTACCTTCACCAATCTCATTTATAAGTAACATTTCAACAACCAAAAATAGAGTCCGAATATAGTTGCAATTGGAAAACCAGTTTCAGTGCCCCATATCCAAAAGAGAATTCAGTAACTCAAGTAATCATCCAAACCTAGCAATCTTATGATACCCTCCTTTCCCACAACAAAGCATGGATACATTTTGGCTTTCAAGTTCAAAATTGGTACTACCCACCTTCAATAAAATCTTGTTAATTACAACAATAGAATAATCATGGATTCATTCATAACAGAACATATACCAAAATTGAATTTCAAAAGTTACATATTTGATTTCAAAGGTCGGAGTGCACATTTCCTGTCTGAAAAAAAAATTACATTATCTAAAACAGAATCTGGTCATATTTGTTTGGCCGGTAAAACCTCTACGATTAGGTTCTGGTAATGAATTAGAGTGATCGACTGGAAGAAGCATTTAGCAAAGTAGAAATGACTATCATTAAACCCAGACCAATTGCAGATTCTTCGTAACGAAAAGTGCAAATCATCAATTAGGGTTTAGAATGGCCTAAACATTACACCTGTATTAGCGTTGATGATATGCCGATCTCAACATCATTCAATCCAATGTGTAAATACATTATCAAAATATATACAGACATAGGGGGTTTAGATTCGATTCGATTCAAGTAGTTTGTACCTCTTTTGAGTGGTGAAGACACTCGAGATAGTCTTCACGAAGAAGAGAGCAGTCTTTGGGTTCTCTGCAACGAGACATACACTCACTGAAATCCATCCAGAAATCGTAGCACCTGCCCTTGTTCCCTGTTATCCCCCATCCCGACGCCATTGATTCTGATTTTGACCTCACGATCTCCTTCTGAACTCTGAATTATAACCCTGAACCGAACCAAGGTAGAAGGATGGTGTGTTCCAATGACGGGCCTATCTTTATATTTGGGCCTTAGACCATGTGCCGTTGGAACTGGCCCAAGTTGTGGTAAATTTTTAATAATTACTTGAAATCTATCCATATAATAAATAAGTAACTAGCATGTCACGTGTCGTCTTTTGGTGAGCCGTCTTCAGTATTTTCCTGCCTAAACATGTATCTGAACGCAGTTTACATTATAAGTTCAGTTAGCACACTCATATTCACTTCTTCTTAAATCTCTCCTTAATTCAATTTTTTAGTTTATACGTTGCATTTACTACCCTTATAATTAGGTATGTAGTTACTTTTAGGGAAATTAATTAAAATGCCACAAGTTTGACCCAAACTTACCAAAATGTCACAAATCTCGCCCATCTTACCGAAATGCCACAAAAAACCGCGGTGGGCACCGCGATCGCGGGCCCCAGGCCCACGTATCACCAAAGTTTGCCCACTTTGCCCGCGTTGGTCCCTCAAGAATGCCCGTGGCCCAGCTTTCCCCCCTCAAAAATGCCCGTGTTGGCAGTTTTGGTCCCTGCCCACGTTGTGCCCCCGCGATCGCGGGCTAACCCGCCACGTGTCGGCCCAGGGTTAACCCTAATTTTTTTTTGAAGACTCAAACCCTAATTTTTACACTTTTGGTCCCTGAAAAATTACACTTTCAGCCCCTGTACTTGGACGAATCTTGCATGC
This sequence comes from Saussurea involucrata, assembly GCA_033807775.1. Classification (NCBI taxonomy): domain Eukaryota; kingdom Viridiplantae; phylum Streptophyta; class Magnoliopsida; order Asterales; family Asteraceae; genus Saussurea; species Saussurea involucrata. The sequence continues at coordinate 153,039,134 of CM066321.1, forward strand.
TTTTACTGTTTTTTCCACAATTATTGTACTTTGAAGACCAATTTGTGGTTGAAATTCATTTGCATGTTTGAATCAGTGTTAAATCAGTGTTTTTGGAATACCAGTTTGTGGATGAAATGAGAGATTGGTTGTCATCAATGTTGGTTGTTTCATTCATAAATAGATGTAAAATGCAATCCATAATCCACACACCGATTTCATACTTCTTTCTGCAATATTTTGTGTTTGAGATACTACTGAAAAAATGAGTTCATCTGTTGCAAAAGCTAAGCTATTTTCTGTTACGATGATGAATGGGTGGAAGACAACAATGAGTGGAATTTTGTTTATAAATCTAAGCATGGTGTAAAAGTGTCAGTAAACTATACTTATCAGAAATTTCTTGCATACGCCATGCAAAAATGTGGAATCAACCCTTCTGCTGTTTGCAAGTTAGTGTTTAAAAATGGCGATGGGTCATTTGTGGATTTATCCAACGATGGGGATATCTTTACTTTTCTGCACTTTGCAGTTGATTCAGAAAGGCCCCCATTACTTTTTGTGTATCCCGGCGTATCCGACGAAAACGACGACGACGGTAACGACGAAAACCTCCAAATAGAGCAGCCTGATTCTCAATTTCAGGCGTCCAACGCCCCAACGGTTCCGGAGATGCAACAACAACAACCACAACCACACGAAGGGCGTACTGCTGGAGTTGCTGATGACGAAACCCACGTTTTCAGAACGGGTAATTCTGAAATAGACAGATCAGACACCGATAGTGATGATCAGACCCCTAGTAGAAAATCATGTAGTCAGATAGATGACTTTTTTTATATGCCCCATATTCTTCCAGACTCCCATACCCAGACACAAACCTACGAACCTACACCTTATATTCGCAGTGAAATGTTACATGTAGGTCAGATATTCGAGTCGAAGGATCCCTTGGCAAGTCAGGTCGGACTTAAGTTCTTGGAAGAGGGTTTCGAAAGGCGCACGTCGAAATCTGACAAAACTAGATACATAGTTGAATGTGCCAGAAAAAACTGTGAGTGGAGGATGTACGCGGTTGAAACGGGTGGCAAAGGAGGTGCGTTCATTATTATAAAGTTGGACGACATACACACTTGTACGAGGACGCAACTGAATCCCCACCACAAACAAGCCAGCAAAAAGACTTTGGGTGCGATACTGAAAAAAAAAATTCTTGATGTTAGTAGGTCATTGCGTCTAAAGGACATCGTCCACGATGTTCACCAGCAGTTCGGCGTCACGATTGATTACCACCAAGCTTGGCGTGCGCAATGCCATGCACTGTTTATGGTGAGAGGCACGTTCGAGGAGTCGTATAAACGACTCCCGACATATTTATATAATTTGCAGCTGCAGAACCCTGGTACTGTCACGCAGCTACGGACCGATTCACATCGTTGGTTTGAGATGTGTTTCGTGGCCCTTGGACCCGCGGTACGTATTTTAACACGTCATATGCTTACACATTATAAACTATAACATTTACAAAGGAAAACCACCTATGTTTTTGCAGATCCGCACATTTGTGGCAAATCTACGTCGTGTCCTGATAATAGACGCAGCCCATTTAAAGGGCCGTTACTTGGGTATGATGTTCCTGGCGGTTGCCATGGACGGGGATAACTCCATCGTTCCAGTAGCTTTCGGCGTAGGCAAGTCCGAAACCGGGGACGAGTGGACTTGGTTTCTGTCCATGTTGAGACAAGCTATCGGAGACCCGCAAGGGTTGGTGTTTATGTCCGACAGGGCTCCTTCCATAAGCGCCGCAATCTCTGCCATCTACCCAAACGCCCCTCACGCCATATGCTGTCGACATTTGTAGATGAACGCCAAATCCAAGGACAAACGTATTACGACCAACAAGAATGTCTATTGGGCGGCATGCAGAGCATATACGGATCGGGAGTTTAACAAGTACATGAATATGCTACGACATAGTGCCGACGAAGCAGCCAAAGTCTTTGACGATGCTGGACCGGAGAGGTGGTCCGCGGCCCATTTTCCTGGACAACGGTATGACATTCTGACCTCGAATAGTGCAGAGTCTGTGAATGCACTCTCCCGTTTTGCGCGTAGATGTCCGATTGTTAATCTTATGGACTACTTTAGGGCCTTTCAACAAGAGTGGTACCAAACTCGACGCCTAAAAGGAGCTGAGATGCAAAATGCACTCACACCAACGGCGGAGAAGATCGTTCAGTACAGGGCGCGTCGTTCGGCGACATGGCCGGTAAGAACAATCGGGTATGGGAAGTACGAGGTGCATGATGACTATCTTCACGCGATTGTGAATATGGAAGACCACCTTTGTTCGTGTCGCGAATGGGATAAATCTGGGTTACCGTGCGGCCATGCCATCGCTGCAGCAAGACATACGGGTCGTAGAGATTGCAGCGACTTGGTTGTTTGTTTCTTCACGTCCGAATATTACCGGAGAACTTACGTGGATGTAATAAACCCAGCTGGACCCCCTGCAGCATGGGTGTATCCACCCGAACTCTCTTCCGCCATGCTATCCACCTTTAATCGATAAGAATAGAGCCGGGAGACCGAGAAAGAACGACCGACGTCCATCACGTGGTGAAAGTTCGATACAACGAAGATGTACTCGGTGCCAATGCGTAGGACACACTCGTGGAGAGTGTCCCAATCCCGCCCCTTCAACCGTGCCAAGGAGACATTCAGTGTAACGTCCCAAAAGTTACAAGGAATTTAAAATTTTTAAAAGTAATGCATTTCATTATAATCAAACCAAAAGTTAACAAATCCCATTACAATAAGAATAAACGTCGTTATTTAAAACCGTCAACAAAGTTTAAGCAGCGGAAAGTTATATAATTAAATCCCCATTTACTAAAAATCAATTTAAACAATCTTCGCCTTGCGCCCGTGTGTACCGTCATGCCCGACTGCTACTCGCACCTGAAAACATAAGACATTGGGAAGGGGTAAGCACGAAGCTTAGTGAATTCAATCCTTACATAGGATCGCAATCATATCAGCATCACCCTTAAACATACCAGCACATAAATTTCTTGGAACATCCATCAAGAAAATATAACACGATTAATAATAATCCTTATGCTCCTTGGAACCACCATCAAGAAGACATAATCACAACACATTATACCAATACACCTACTCCTTGGAACAACCATCAAGAAGTGGCCTTATACTTCTTGGAACAACCCTCAAGAAGATATAATCACAACACATTATACCAATACACCTACTCCTTGGAACAACCATCAAGAAGTGGCCTTATACTTCTTGGAACAACCCTCAAGAAGATATAATCACAACTCATTATACAAACGCATATACCTCTTGGAACATCCATCAAGAAGTACATCAATCACAGTTCAATATATACACACAAATATATATATTCCACACCACAATAATATCAACAAACAATCATAATCAACACACTCGAACTATAGCAACACAAATATAATTCTCATCCTATATAGTGAGAGAACTCACCTCAAACGCAAAGCTTATGACCTCAACCGCAACACGAACCGGCCAACACCAGTTCACCTTTTTCCACCTAAATAAGCGTTAACAATTGTCACGACTGCTAGTGACGTCCCAAACCAAAGCCACGACTACTAACTTTAAAAACACATTCTTCCAGTTTTTACTCTCAACACGCAGGTCTGTTCGGGACCTGTTTAACCCCTTATAAACTGATTAAACCAGAAATATTTTTCCATAAACACAAATTCCCATGTCTTAGGGTTCTAGGGACATATCGCACGCGCTCTAACGATTTTTCTACAATTTATTAAGGATTTTACAAAACCAACCTGCTGCACAGCGAAAAACAGTACCTTTCAGTACAAAACAGCAGTTTGACACTAGCTATGGTCCGAACTGGTTTTTCCGCCAAACATAAGAAACTTACTAGACTCAGAATGGGAACTTTTGGCACTGGTTTCATCCCAATCCGACATTTCCCGAGAAAGTTATGGCTTTCACAAAACAGTGGCAGAAACAATACAATTCACATGAAATGATAACTACTGATTATAATTCTATTAAGTCAAGTCTTAACCCAAACAGACCCGGAAAGCCTAATAACTTACTGGAAAAAGGTCATACTAAGCTGGACAACAGCCGTGCACCACCCCCTGCCGCCTCCGGCGGCGGTGGTGGTTGGCGGCGGCGACGAGGGTTACGGTAACACCCTCCGGCGAGACCTCCCAACGTCACCCACTCCCGACTCCTCTGCAACTTCACACCCACACACCCATACGCACCCCCTGCTGCCACCACAGCGGCGTGCAGCGGCGGCCCCACCGCCGGCAGCCGTGGCTACGGCGGTGGTGGTGGCGGTTTGCAGCGGTTTTTGACAATTAACAAACGAAAGGTTTACGAACTACCTCGACGCAACGTTTCTCGTCCTCTAATCCGACCGAACTCGCCGGCGATCACCTTCTTCCTCCTCTATCCTCGTCGCCGGCAGCACCCTCTTTCTCTCTCTCGGTTCTCTCTTTCCCTCTCTCTCTCTCTTCGATTTCTCTCTCTCTCTTTTTCTCTTCTCGGCCGAACACAACAAGAAGGAGGGGTAGCCGTAGGTTTTTCTCTTTTGTTTTCTATTCCTTCTCCTTTTCTTCTTGGTCACGGCAACAAGCAAAACAAACAAAAGAAAGGGTTTTGGTCATTGGGTAATATGGGCCTAACCATGCATGTTTTGGCCCTTGACACTTCTAGCCCCTCAACTTAAACCTTCTCGCAACTAATCAAAATTCCGACATTTTTAACGATTAGGTCCAACTCGACTAACCCCGTTAACGGAAGCCACATTAAATCAAACTTAAAAGAAGAGAATTAATACTAATAAATTACATACCGGGATACGGGCTTTACAACTCTCCCCCACTTGGATTAGACTTCGACCTCGAAGTCTAGACCGGCGAATAACTAGGGAAAGTTCTCGCACATCTCCGCTACGGGTTCCCACGTCCACTCGAACCCCTTCGATGCGGCTACTGGACTTTCCTCAACTAGAATCTAAATTTCTCACCCCGTCTAGAAATTCTCGAATACTTTTCTTACTATCAAAACTCCTTCAAGGACACTGAAATTATGCTCGGAGGAACACTCCTACAACTGGATTCATTCCTAGCCAAACGACTTCGGTTGTCTCCCAACCTTAGATGTTCTATACATCCCGATTCAACCTTCAAACTCTAACCATTCTAAAGGTGTTCACCAATATACCTTATAGGATACTCGAATCCGATCATTCCTACCATTACTGCCGATTAACTTCCACGAGTTCTAATAGACTCCCAAAATTTATTTCACACGGGTCATCAAACCAGTAAACTTATAATCATCTACGAAGGTCATTCCACCATAACCATTCATCACAATTAAGCATCTCAGGGTTACTACTATCATCACCATCATTATTTAAAAGCAGCTACAAATCTCCGATTACACTAAAGGTGTTTGGCCTCAAGCCCAAAAGTTGACACCTAATTATTCTACTTACTTCAAAAAGGTTACTGTGCATTTATTCTCTTAATTACAAAGGGCATCCTTCCCTTAACCGACACTATTCGGCCTACCGTATCAACACGTGTGGAATACCCAATCCTCCATCGTCTACTTATCCTCCACGCTCGCTGTAGGAAACCTAGCTACACCGTATCGAGATACACCTTAACGCCTACCTCCCAGGTACGTCTCAAGTCCCGGCACATCGGAACTACCTCTCAGGTAAGTGCCCAATACTGTATCCTCTTAGTGCCTACTGGAAAGTCAAGGTCATAACACATGAATACCGGAGTCCCTCCCCGAGATACCCAACCGACCAATACCAACGACTGACTGACGTGACCAAGGATCCAATGCAAAACAGTCTACCAACAACATGCCTATCCCGGAATGACTCACTCACCCAACATGTAAATACTCAACGTGCAATAAGTGCAAAACTGTGCAACAAAACAACCCATCAACAAAACTCCACATCGAGCCATTAAAAACCGTGCAATTGACCCATGACTATCTCAAAGTCAGAACCGAGCAAAACGCTTCACGCTTGCTAGACCCATAAGTCGGTCAAAAACGCGTTTAAATAAAGTTTAAGCAAGCAATACTCTAAAATCAACATTAGTCCCAACCTCGACATGGGTTAAACCAAAGAGTTTTCCAAAAGGACTCACACCCTTAAAATTCTCAAAATGACACATAACACTTATAAGCGCACTTCCCAAATGGTTTACAAAATCATTTACAAAATATTTTCAACGTCAAGATTTTTCATTTCAAAAAGACCGTAAGCAATAAAACTACTATTACCAGGTCGGTAGTTACGCAAAAATGGACACGCTCGTCCCACATATGAAAATCATGTTGAAAATCATTTCATTGCAGCTTAGTTTACTCACTAAACGTAAAGCGAAATGAATAATTTCTTTGAAAATGAACCGTCACGGTTCTAGTATGAATTGACTCATGACATGTATTTAAAGTAACCGCTCGACCTTACACCGGGTGCGACAGAAGTGTGCACATAATTTCAAAATCAGTTCCACGACATTTGACCCCAAAATTCCTCTTCTTCCAGCATAAAATGTCGTGGCACAGGGTTCACCAACAAATCTTACGCGCGCCGGCTAGTCATACAAAACGATGAAACGGTTTACAATATATTTTTGTTAAAACACAACTGTCTCGTGCAAGTTTCAACTTAAAGATAAAACCAATCTGTTTCCATCATTTGAAAAATCGACTAAAATCTCATAAAATCTCAAAAGGTGGGGTTCTTTAAATTGATTTCCAAGATTTCCCCAAATGGTCACATCAACAAATGAGATATGCACCTCATGAAATTAACCCACACGACTCAACATGCCGTAAGACAAAACTTATTTTAACCAAATCACTCAAATAGCTTTATACAGACATCGTAGAATGTAACTTTCCGTCTCAACTCTAACATATGTGGAGGAGTTCCAATGTTAAAGTCACAAGCCGTAGTCACTTGCCCAACATTTTAAACACCACAAAACACGGATATCATCTTACCCGAAAGAACCGTTGGAAAAACAACCAAATGAGACAAATTCTAACAAAGTTTGCACTCCCGTGATAAAACGATTTCATACACTTTCCAAAACTATATTTCAAAATCTTGTGTGTGTGCTGAACATTTCCCAAAATTCCAAAACACCATCCATAAAATGATTTGAAACACAAGAATTTGTTAATGCAATCTATTTCAAAATCAAGCTTTGTGCATGACTCAGTCGACATTCTACGCCTCGACTCCTACTCCTCCAAATCTCTCCGATCCACTAACGTCATCCGGACATTTAAACCTCTTAGGCAAGTTGGGAAATTACGTCAAATAATCCCTACGATTTTTCCTCAAATCAAAGTCGGCTCTATAAGCCTATGATTCTAGCACAATCATCCATCTTGGCCCGAAACAAACATCATCCTCATCGTCACTCCAAGTGACTAATACTAGAATCGTACTTTTATTCCAACGACTACTAATTTATAACCTTCGACACTACCCCAACGATCATCCCATCAAAGCAAATCAAGTACACACCTGTACTAGTAGGTTTACTATAGTCGTTCCTCCTTGTGATGGCTATTCTGGGTAGATATTACAACGAGTTATTAGCACATAATAATTCACACTAACAATGCTTACGCTCAACTCCTTGGATTCCTCGTGACTTTCCCCGACTCGAGCATTGATCATGTGTTTCCGATAGTAGGAGCTCTACTACTACCTTCCACACCTATCATCACTCGTTCCGAGTTCCATCCGATGGGTCCAAGTAGTTTCTCGTCGATAACTACACACATATGCCCGCACCGGCATATGTACACACTTCTCCTAGCTCCCTAGGAATTCCACCCAACTCCACTACCCTTGCTATGACGAAATCCCCACTAGTCATGACGAGTCGCCTCGCGAATGCACAGTCGTACACAGTGTAAAACCAGATAGACATTCGAATATAAGATTCTATCCTACAACGGTTGGACTCAAACAAGAGCTGCGCAATAGAACTAAATCCGACATTCTAAGGCTATTTGGTTCCTACCGCATACAACCTATAGTGCATTCACTTAACAACTTATCAAGGCTAGCATGAACTCCTATTAGCAAACAACAAACATGCAGTACAGTGTAATAAGCACCAAACAATCCAGCACACATACTCCTATGTTCTAAAAAGCAATCTAGCATACATACTCATATGTAAACACTCTTCCCAGCTCACTAGGAATTTCATCTCATCCCACTACCCTTGCTACCACAGAATCCCTATTAGCCATAACGAGTTGCCTCGTGAATACCCAATCGCATGTAGCGTGAATCAAATAGACATTCGAATACAAGATTCTATCCTACAACGGTTGGACTCAAACAAGAGTTGCGCAATAGAACTAAATCAAATATTCTAAGGCTATGTGATTCTTACTGCATACAACCTATAGGGCCTTCGCTTAACAACCTATTATAACTAGCATTAATTCCCACTAGCAAGCAATCATCATACAGTACAATGTAAACCACATAGGCAATCTAGAAAGCGATAAATACACTAAGTATTGTACCTTCCCACATAGCGTCGGCTGACTGTACACACTGCGCCCTCAATCACCGTTTCCCAAACGGGTTTTCCTCTTTCCTTTATTCTAAAAGATTTTAGTAAAAGAATTTAAAATTTCATAGCCGCAACTTAAGACCAAACACACCGACATGTGTTTGATTCACTCAAGCTGTGCTCTGATACCAAGTTGTAACGTCCCAAAAGTTACAAGGAATTTAAATTTTTTAAAAGTAATGCATTTCATTATAATCAAACCAAAAGTTAACAAATCCCATTACAATAAGAATAAACGTCGTTATTTAAAACCGTCAACAAAGTTTAAGCAGCGGAAAGTTATATAATTAAATCCCCATTTACTAAAAATCAATTTAAACAATCTTCGCCTTGCGCCCGTGTGTACCGTCATGCCCGACTGCTACTCGCACCTGAAAACATAAGACATTGGGAAGGGGTAAGCACGAAGCTTAGTGAATTCAATCCTTACATAGGATCGCAATCATATCAGCATCACCCTTAAACATACCAGCACATAAATTTCTTGGAACATCCATCAAGAAAATATAACACGATTAATAATAATCCTTATGCTCCTTGGAACCACCATCAAGAAGACATAATCACAACACATTATACCAATACACCTACTCCTTGGAACAACCATCAAGAAGTGGCCTTATACTTCTTGGAACAACCCTCAAGAAGATATAATCACAACACATTATACCAATACACCTACTCCTTGGAACAACCATCAAGAAGTGGCCTTATACTTCTTGGAACAACCCTCAAGAAGATATAATCACAACTCATTATACAAACGCATATACCTCTTGGAACATCCATCAAGAAGTACATCAATCACAGTTCAATATATACACACAAATATATATATTCCACACCACAATAATATCAACAAACAATCATAATCAACACACTCGAACTATAGCAACACAAATATAATTCTCATCCTATATAGTGAGAGAACTCACCTCAAACGCAAAGCTTATGACCTCAACCGCAACACGAACCGGCCAACACCAGTTCACCTTTTTCCACCTAAATAAGCGTTAACAATTGTCACGACTGCTAGTGACGTCCCAAACCAAAGCCACGACTACTAACTTTAAAAACACATTCTTCCAGTTTTTACTCTCAACACGCAGGTCTGTTCGGGACCTGTTTAACCCCTTATAAACTGATTAAACCAGAAATATTTTTCCATAAACACAAATTCCCATGTCTTAGGGTTCTAGGGACATATCGCACGCGCTCTAACGATTTTTCTACAATTTATTAAGGATTTTACAAAACCAACCTGCTGCACAGCGAAAAACAGTACCTTTCAGTACAAAACAGCAGTTTGACACTAGCTATGGTCCGAACTGGTTTTTCCGCCAAACATAAGAAACTTACTAGACTCAGAATGGGAACTTTTGGCACTGGTTTCATCCCAATCCGACATTTCCCGAGAAAGTTATGGCTTTCACAAAACAGTGGCAGAAACAATACAATTCACATGAAATGATAACTACTGATTATAATTCTATTAAGTCAAGTCTTAACCCAAACAGACCCGGAAAGCCTAATAACTTACTGGAAAAAGGTCATACTAAGCTGGACAACAGCCGTGCACCACCCCCTGCCGCCTCCGGCGGCGGTGGTGGTTGGCGGCGGCGACGAGGGTTACGGTAACACCCTCCGGCGAGACCTCCCAACGTCACCCACTCCCGACTCCTCTGCAACTTCACACCCACACACCCATACGCACCCCCTGCTGCCACCACAGCGGCGTGCAGCGGCGGCCCCACCGCCGGCAGCCGTGGCTACGGCGGTGGTGGTGGCGGTTTGCAGCGGTTTTTGACAATTAACAAACGAAAGGTTTACGAACTACCTCGACGCAACGTTTCTCGTCCTCTAATCCGACCGAACTCGCCGGCGATCACCTTCTTCCTCCTCTATCCTCGTCGCCGACATCACCCTCTTTCTCTCTCTCGTCTTCTCTCTTTCCCCCTCTCTCTCTCTTCGATTTCTCTCTCTCTCTTTTTCTCTTCTCGGCCGAACACAACAAGAAGGAGGGGTAGCCGTAGGTTTTTCTCTTTTGTTTTCTATTCCTTCTCCTTTTCTTCTTGGTCACGGCAACAAGCAAAACAAACAAAAGAAAGGGTTTTGGTCATTGGGTAATATGGGCCGAACCATGCATGTTTTGGCCCTTGACACTTCTAGCCCCTCAACTTAAACCTTCTCGCAACTAATCAAAATTCCGACATTTTTAACGATTAGGTCCAACTCGGCGGGAAGGGATGGATTCCGGGGATGGGATCCCGATTCATCCCGAAGCTTTATTAAAAAAAAATTTATTTAATTTTTAAAAATAATGCCGTTGAACGACTCTTTGTAAAAAAAAACTTCTCAATTTAATCCTACTATATATTTAACCCTCAACCTCTTATTTCTCACACCTCTCAAACTCTCTAAAATTCTCTCAACCTCTTATTTTTCACACCTCTCAAACACTCTTCCATTCTCTATATTTTAAACAATATGGATTCGTCACAACCCTGTTCACCAACCGCATCATCATCATCCGTAGACACCGACGAGTTGTTGAATCTACAAAGGGAAATTTTTCGACAGACTGCACAATCGCTGTATGGTAGCACCGCCTCATCGTCAACAAGAGAGAGGGCCACAAACATTGAAAGAGGTCGAGTAACTGCAAACGAGCGGCTTATGCGGGACTACTTTGGTGTCAACCCGATTTATACACCGGATATGTTTAGGCGGCGGTTCAGGATGAGCAGACAACTATTCGAACGAATAGTTGAAGATTTAGAAGTAGGGTATCGGTATTTTAGACTTCGGTTTGACGGGTTAGGCAAACAAGGTTTTTCTCCGATACAAAAGTGTATTTCTGCTATTCGGCAATTGGCGTATGGAGTAAGTGCTGACGCACTTGACGAGTACATCCGTATGGGAGAGAAAACGTCACGAGATTGTCTGTACAAATTCTGCACAGGTATTATTGAACTGTATGGTCAAAAATATTTACGCAAGCCTACTTTTATTGATATTCAGAAGTTGTACGCCGCGCATGAAGCTAAACACAGATTTCCCGGCATGCTCGGCAGCATAGACTGTACTCATTGGGCGTGGGCAAATTGTCCGAATGCATGGCGAGGTCAATTCATGAGAGGTGATCATGAGCACCCGACAATCATGCTAGAAGCAGTGGCCTCTCAAGATCTATGGATCTGACACGCATACTTTGGTGTTGCCGGTTCCAACAACGACATCAATGTTCTCAATAAGTCGCCCATCTTCAACGATGTATATGATGGAAAAGCACCCGAGTGCCCTTTTGAGGTGAATGGAGCCACCTACAAGCACGGATATTATCTAACGGATGAGATATATCCGGAATGGGCTACTTTCGTAAAATCATTTACGTGCCCACAAGACCTTAAACGACAAAAGTTCAAGTCCGCGCAAGAATCCGCACGTAAAGATGTTGAACGAGCTTTTGGCGTGCTTAAAGCACGTTGGCATATACTTCATAACCCGGCACGCGGATGGGAACTCTCAAGATTGGCAAACATTATGTACGCTTGTGTCATATTACACAATATGATACTCGAAGACGAAAACCATGCTATTTGTGGTGACGTGGAAAACGACTTTTTCACGGATGATATCGAAAGCCAAATCAGTGAGACACAACGCGCGGCAAATGTTCGAGAAGTCATAAACCGGGACACTCATAATAACCTTCGGTCGGATTTGGTCGAACATATTTGGCGTATCCAAGTTCCCAACAATGACGACGAGTAGATTTTTAAATTTATTTTGTAATTTTTATTTTTAATGAATGATATGAATTTTAATTTTTATTATTTATCTTATTTTTATTTATTAAAAAATATATAAATATTTTTATTTTGTTAAATAATTAAATGTATAAATAAAAGAATTAAAATAAATGAGGTGGCAAAATGGTTTGAGAGAATGAGGTAAGGGTGTTTAAGGATTGAGTGAGGGATTAAAAAAAGCTGATGTGGCGCTGATGTGGAGATGAAATCTTTGAAAGATAGAGCGATGGGGTACTGATGGCCTAATACCAAATGATATTGGGTCCACGGTGGTGATGACCATGCATATTCCTGTCGTCGTATCAACATTGCGTTTCACAATAGAAAAGACTGCAAAATCACGCATCCAAAATCCAAACCCTTCATAAAACCCTAGACACACCGAGCCCTGAAACTCTTTCTAGTCTGAAGCAATTTCTCTCGCTTTCCGATCAGTCTACGATTCACAGGATTCCGGAGCAGCCTCATTCAAAACCCTAGCGACTCCCAAACAAAATCCTTTTCACAATCATGGCTTCCAATTCCCCCAATCTCGAGTGTCGCATGTACGAAGTCCGTTTTCCTGAAGTTGACATGGCGGTGATGATTCAAGTCAAAAGCATTGGCGAGATGTGCGCGTACGTTTCACTTCTCGAGTACAACAACATTGAGGGCATGATTCTCTTGTCCGAGTTGTCACGGCGTCGAATTCGTAGTATCAATAGTTTGATTAAAGTGGGGCGCATTGAACCTGTTATGGTGCTTCACGTAGACGAAGACAAAGGGTATGTTAATCTTAGCAAAAGGAGGGTTTCTGAAGAGGACATTCAGATTTGTGAAGATAGGTATAATAAGAGTAAGCTTGTTCACTCTATTATGCGTCATGTTGCTGAAACTATGGAGCTTGATCTTGAGGTAAGTAAGGGTTACTTTACGTTGTTGGATTTGAATGGATATATATTTTTGCATTTTGTTTTAACAGTTCATTGAACCACATCGTATAAGGATGTAAGCCCTAAACATGGTAAATGGATAATTGTAAGTGCACTAGTTGCTCATTTCATGGTGTTGTCTATTTGACACAGAAAGTTAGAGACCCTATACGGATTAATAGATTTGGAGAGTAAATGAACATATGTGTGTAATGAGCGTTCTATTTATAGTAAAGTGCAAGCCCTTAGGTGGACCTGAAGGGACTTGAAGCTGTGACCTCTGGGAGCTAACCCAAGGTTTATCTGTTGAGTTAGCCCTAAGGTTAATGCTATATCATGTCAATTTTTATATTTCGAGGTTGAGGAATGGTAATGGAGGGGACCAAGTTTGTGCATCAGAAATTTGGTTGTTTGCTGTCTACCTGGATTCAGCAGTGATGCAGCATCACAAGCAATCCACAGGATGGTGAATAGGTGTTACAGTCGTTCATTTAGTTTGTTAAGCTTTTGGGGTTCTTTTCACTTCATGAAAATCTAGTTTAAGTAGGATTTTAGAAGCTTAATAAAAGAACACTTATAGGATGTTAACCAACGAGGTATTATATTAGATGTTTTTTTAAATTCTAGATATGAATGAAGTTCAAGGAAAGCATTGTGCATAATATATGAATATGAAGCAGTGCGATCAAGAAAGCAGGCTTGCTAAAATGTAGTTTATGTAGGTTTTATTAACTTATAAACCAACGTTTATAGGAAGTTAATCAAATGGTTATTATATTAGATATTTCTTATTCTAGCAATCGATGACCTTCAAGAAAAGTATTAGGCATAATATACAGTGCAGTCAACCATATAGAGATCAAGCTAAAGTTCAAACCCATAACACTAGGAGTCTAGGAGTTGTAAGGGTTTGAATAACTCACTTTCTGCTCCATTATCTTTCAAGCTTTTCTTTGCATAGTTAGCTGCTTTCGTATCCAACTATCCCGAGGTGGGGAAAACCACAACCATTCTAAAGCTACCAACTGTTTTCTTATCCTTGCTCTATGGATACAAATTATCCTAATAATAATTTATATTTGTATTTTCATTTTCATATTCTTTAGAGTTTAGATGTTAACTGATAGAGTTATCTCTCCCCCAAGAATAAGATATGAAGGTTGGGTTCTTCTGTCCTGCTGCACTCAACACTGATTCATTATCTCTTAAGCTTAGGTTTTTTCTTTTCCTTCAGGGTTTTGAAAAATAAAGAGTTCAGTTTTCATCATGTTTGACTATCAGGATATACAGCTTTATGCTTTTTAAATATATTGTTTGTTATGTAGAATAGTTAATGTCACTACCATGGATATTTGTTGGTTTATGATATTGCTTCAATCAATTAACAAACAAATTGGTACGTAGAATTAGATATATGATAGATATTTGAAAGGTTCATTCATTGACCATCATGCAGTTTTTGCTCAAGAATCTCTGTCATGTAGTAAGAGGGAACACTTGTTTTTCTAGAGTTTGGGGGCTACGGAATGGGGTGCATTTATTGCTAACATGTGGTCATTATAGGAATCTGTCACCAATTTTACAACTGCATTAGTTTGAGGTTTTCAGTTCTGGCTTTCTAAAAATTGCATTTGCATTTTGCAATCCTGTAGTAGAGATATCTGAATTGGCGATAGTCCACTTGTTCCTCAAATTAATTGCTTTAACAAATGAAAATATATACTAGGCACATCAGCACATGAAAGTATCATTTGTAGGGGTCTCAACCCTAACCTGTTCTGCACTTTGTCTGGTTTTTTCTTCGAGCGTCGGATCATACTTTTGGAGCTTACATCATGATGACTTCTACATATTCGTTCTTTTTTACTCAATTGCTTTGATACACCCAAGCCACATATCGTATAGGCACACATTAGGACATAATGATATTCATCATTGTTACAATCAATGTTGAAATTGCTAACCACTGTGATTGTGCATTGCATGTCAGTACTTAATAGCTTCTTGGGCTATTGTCACATTAACATATAGGATTTTTTGCTTTTTAAATGTTAACCATGTGTTGTTTTGTAATTTGTGCAACGACAGGACCTGTATATTCATGTTGGTTGGCCTTTGTACCGGAAGTATGGGCATGCCTTTGAGGTGAGGGTTGTGAAATAGATGGATGACACTCTTAACAGTCATTGTTGGACAGTGGAAATACACATATCTCATTCTTCTGCTATTCTCTTGCAGGCATTTAAATTAATTGTTAGTGATCCTGACACCATTCTCAACTCACTCACTCGTGAAGTTAAAGAAACTGGCGCTGATGGAAAAGAGGTAACTTATGCATGCTTTATATCACTTAACCTACCTTCTGCTAGTATGCTTCAGTGATGATCACCTCAGAAGTACTCGTAAATCATAATGTAGGTGATAAAAGTGGTTCCTGCTTTGTCAGAGGAGGTCAAAGATGTATTAGTGAAGAACATTAGAAGGAGGATGACTCCACAGCCATTGAAGATCAGGGCAGATATTGAAATGAAATGCTTTGAGTTTGACGGGGTTCTTCATATTAAGGTTTCTATTTGTTCTGCTTCTCTTATCCGTTAATTTAAAGACTTGCCTTTAACAAAATTTTGATTTTGAAAGGCAGTTGCAAGTGAAACAATCATTAAAACTTCTTTGTGATTTTCTATTCCTTAGGATGCCATGCGGAAGGCTGAAGCTGCTGGGAATCAGGACTGCCCTGTTAAAATTAAGTTGGTTGCTCCTCCATCTTATGTTCTTATCACACAAACTCTTGATAAGGTAAATGAAATATTCTGGTTGATCTTTATGATTTCGAATTCATCCATGCCCCTGCTGGGGTTGAAGGGTGTGATTTTCTGAAGTTAATTGGTATGTCCATTCCGTTAGTTTAACAAACTGTTTAACTATTAATTAAATGCAAAGAATACCCCTCAATAATGATGAAGTAGGTGAAACTTGTGGACTGAAGCAATAACAGTAAAAATGATGAAAATAGGCAAATAGGTTAGTGCATTGTCAACAGAATGTGCCTTTTTGTAGTTTTCTGTAATGATTAAATGCAAGTAGATTTCTGAAACTGTTTTCTGGTATGAAAATTAGTTAGTTTCCATGACCTCTTAACAGCTTATTACAATACCATGAAATGATGGAAGAGTTATCTGTTAAACCTTAAACGTTAGCCTTGAGAAGTGTGTGTATTGTATCTTTTATTTGTCAACATTTATATTTCTCTATTTTTGTTTTATAATATATGGCTACTAGCCTACTATATGCTTTATGTAGAGACATTTCTCAGTATGATCCTGTTAGATGCATATATGAATTTATATTCTATAATATTTAGGGTTTCTTCCTTTGTTTCGTTGTAAACACAAAAAATTTACATCCATCAGTTAGACGGCCATGGCCTGTTTTTGTTTGGCAGTTGGACAAAGATATAACTTCTGCCCTAAAGATAGGTATTTGTTGACCGAACTGGTGAGTTTGACAGGAATTGGTCTACTTGAATTAGGGTTTGATTAGTTTGATGGGGGAATCGGTTCATATTGGGATGAGATGATGCATTTCATTTGTCACCTTTTTTAGCACCGCTATTATAACTTCAAGGCTTAGGCATGATCTCATTGTTTGATGAGGTGGTTGATCTTTCAGAAGTACTAGCCTGCAGGGTGTTTTCTGTCAACTATAGTCCCCTGTTTGTGAGGCAACGTTAGGGCACTCAACATTAGTTGCTAGATATTGGTTTTTTAATATATTATTTTTTCCCTTTAGATTACATTTATAAATGACTTTATATGCTTTGGCTGTACTTCCCAGGAGCAAGGAATTTCGGTTCTTACTAAAGCAATTGCTGCTTGTACCCAAGAAATAGAGCACCACAAGGGAAAACTTACAGTAAAGGAAGCACCCCGAGCAGTAAGTGTCACCTTCTAACTTATTTTCCTTGCAATATTGGTTTTTCATTTAAATTCCCCATATACCTCGAAAAACTTGTATTGAGCATTCAACTAAGTTTTAATTGGCCACCTTTAATTAAAATAGAGTTACAAGTTCTTGAGATGCTTCCAAAATGAGGCCATTGGAGTTGAATGTAACATAAGAACAAATGTGAACATTGCTACAAACCAAATGACCCTCTATCGAACTTGAGACTAATATCCTATCTACCCCCCCCCCCCCCCCCCCCCAAATCTTCCCATTCATGTCGCTTCAAGTCCCTACACATAGAATGGTAGCCTAGGTTTAAGACTACAAGAACTCCGATTAGAGGTCAAACCTGATGACTCGAATCGATTTCTTTTCAAGGAGACTAATATGTCGTCTTCTAAGATTAATGATTTAATTAGCTGAATCGAGTAATGGGTTTTGCATATGTATCTAAACATGGTTCCTTTGGCGCAGGTGAGTGAACGTGAGGATATATTACTTGCTGAACGTATGGCGAAGCTAAGTCAAGCCAATGAGGAAGTGGAGGGAGATGATGACAGTGAAGAGGAAGAAGATACGGGTATGGGAGACATCGATCTAGACAAACAAATCGAAACTTAAGGGAGATCAGTTTTCGAGAGCGGTTTTCAGTTTCTAATTGTTATTTTCATCCAATCTGACCTGGTTGGCATATGAATAGGCAATCTTGATTTCCAAATTTGATATTGGTTACAAAGATGATTTTACCCATCAATACAAATGAAATGAGCATGAGCATGAGCTCTGGGTATTATTTCTTTTTGGTTTCTTGTTTCTTTAGACATATTGGAATAAGAGAAAAGAACCTTTTTCCCCCATGGTTGGGATGAGCTTATCCAACATGTTAGATTCACTGGTGCCTAATGTATGAGAAATGTATGTTTTGTTACTCCGGTTTGGTTGAACCAAGAACTCGCCATGTGTGGGTGTTGATGAGTCGAGCTGTTTGGGTTCGGCTCAAAAAAATCGTGCTTGATATTGAATCGTTTTTCAACGTTATAGGTATAGCTCGATGCTCGTTTAATAATTTTGACCTACATGTTAGAATCTAAAGTTCCAAGTTTTATAAGTCTGTTTTTGGGCTTGAAATCGAGATCGATTATCGTTTTAATTTTTTATGTACGAGTTATGAACATATTCTGCTTGAAAAACGTATATGCTTTTATTCGATTCAAAAATTTTAATCAAATTTTGGATGAGCCGAATTGAATGTGGGATTGAGATCAACTCAGGTTCGAAATTACTAATCTCGAGTGACTCGTTAAACAGGGGCAGCCCTACTAAGAGGATAGTTGGCGCACGGGCCACTACTCAATCGTCTTCGTCTCGTTGAATTGGAATTTTAGCGAATATATGTTTTTTTTTACATTTTAAAGGTTAGTTTTTAAGAGCATCTCCAATGAACATCATTTTTGCACTTTTTGGTGACATATTATTTCCAACTCATCAAATAACAAATTTATGTAAAAGTCTACAATGGTGGTTCTTATAAAAACCTCATTTTTGTGGGTCCCATTTATTTGTCAATATCAATAATTATTATATATTTATAAACAAATATTAATTATTTAATTTAAATACCAATAGCAATGAAGAACTTGTCATTTCACACAAACTTCATGGTAAGAATCAATGATCTTATTTAAGAACCTAAAGAAGTTTGAGTTCTTATAAGAATTCTCCACAATGGTAGTTCCTACAAGTCACTACACTTTTTGCTTGTAAGAATCTTGCATTAGAGATGCTCTAATACCTTTGTGAATAGATTCATATGATTTTGGTAATGCAAATAGAATTGTAAATAGATCTTTTTTTGTAAAGTTTAAATCAAAGGTTTAAAGTTTTATTTATTTAAGTTTATTTTGTAAATCTAAAAAAGATTGAAATCAAGGATAAAAGGTATGCAACCACAAGGGTTGTGGCGTACCGGTTAAGAGACCCTGGAGATGTAGTGAAATATCCCATCTACCCAGGGTTTGAATCCAGGCGTACACAACAATTGTGGCCACTGAGGTTTAATCAGGGCTGATGTCTTACAGTCATAATTTGCCAAGAGATTAGTCTAGGCATAGCCTAGAATACCAAAAAAAAGGATAAAAGGTATGCAAACATTTTCTTTATCTCAATAGTAGCAAAGTGATGAAGGTTTTTCTGTAAATACCCACGTCTTGACTGTTAAAAAAATTAGAAGCTTTTGAAAAGTAGTTAAAGAGACTGCCGATTTAATTGTCGTCCTAATAAACCTTACCATCAATAATTGGGAGCACACTTACGTTGTGTTCTCGAGTTTTTGAAAATTAGAAGCATGGCAAGGTGGGGGCAATGGCGGATCTAGAAACTTTTATAGTTGGGAGAACACTTACGTTGTGTTCTCGAGTTTTTTTAATGAAAGAAAGGAACGGAAAGGGGAGGAAAATAAAAATGTTGTGTTCTCGAGTTTTTTTAAAAAGGGAAAGGAAGGGAGGGGGAAGGAAAATATTGATGATTTTCCTCCCAAAGCTTTCGGCCCAAATGTGGGAGGAAACGGGAGGAAAGGAAAGAAATGAAATAAAAAGAATTAAAAATATTTATAAAATTACAGATATACCCATTAATTACATTTCATTATGAAATAAATGAGGGTATATTGGTAAAAGTAACATCTTTACTTTCCTTTCTCTCCTGCTCAAGAACATGAAAATTTATTTTCTTTCCCTCTCCTTCTTTCAATCTCAAGAACACAAATACAAATATTTATTTCCTCCCCTTTCTTTTCTTTCTCTTCCTTTCTCTTCTTTTCTTTCCTTCTAAACTCGAGAACACAGCGTTAAAGGCGTCGACAAAAATTTCAAAACTGAATAATTAATATAGACCAAAACGGTTCGGGTTTTTGTTTTTGGCTTAAACGGCTCGGTTAACGAATAAAGATAACTTATTCGGTTCGGTTTTAGTTGATTTTTTACTGAATAAAGATAATTAGACCAGTAGTATGTTTTCGAGCTAGGCTCGAAAAAATTATACTAGACTCAAGCTCGACTGGAACTCGAACAACCTTTTCATGTAGGGCTCAAGCTCAAATATTTTTTGATTTACCAGGCTCGATGTTCGTTTACGGGCTCGTACTCACGATCAATTACCTCGTTTATTGGCTCGAGATTTATGATTTTTATATTTTATATTTCGAACGAGTCGAGTTCAACCTAGCATTGGAGCCTTGCTTCCTTCTTGTTGAGGTCCCAATAAGAAAATTTAATAAAAATTTTATTTTTTTATAGTTTTTTAAAAACATTTGGTGGGTTTTGTTGGGGGGCCTAGGACCCCTACCAATAACGAGTAGGGGTGAGCAAACCCCGATTAACCCGAAAAACCCGACCGACCCGTTACCCGATCAACCCGAACTTCACTTACCCGATGAACCGAAATCCGATTTGGCCCGAACCCGATCAACCCGAACTTCACTTACGGTTCGGTTTGGGTTGGGTTGGGTTTTTCCAAACCCGAACCCGTCCGAAACCCGAAATTTATAAAAAAATATAATTTTTTTATTTAATAAATCGTAAATATATATTTCTAATTTCTGTTTCCTGTTAAGAACATAATAGTAGTATGAATTAATTTGTTTCCTGTTTTGTGTTTAGTTAATTAGTTTCTAATTTCTTCATTTGTAAATTGTAATTTGAAAACTGTTTTGATTAAACTTAACACCAGTTGGGTGGTGGATTTGAAGATCAGAGATCTTGAATTGGTATGACTTTGTCCTTGTGTTCATCAAACATTTAATTACAAAAGATAAAGAAAATTAATATGGGGTTTTTCGGCCCGAGTGGATCCACCCCTAGGTGGGGATAGGGGCGTGACAGTGACAATAGTTGCATGATCGTGGTGGGGTAGGGGTGGCTGATGTTGGTTAACCTGAATGCAAAAAGATAGAATTCAATTTCTTCCATTAGGTCAAGGAAGATAAATTCATTGATTTGTGGAATTTATGGAATTCAAATGATTCCATCTATTTCAAGAATCGAACCAAACAAAGGAAATGGAATTTGTCAGTCCAATTCCATCAAATTCCGTCGAATTCTACAAACCAGACAACCCTTTAAAATAAATTATAATTTCAAATTTTTATCAAATCCCACATACGTAAATGCTAAAAAAAATCTTTAACATAAAAAATATAGTTTTTGAATGTTGTTTCGTAAAAGTGAAGTTGCATCATTTGAAGGTAAAGGCAGCAGGTACCAAATATCTAGACAGGGTTCATGTCAAATATATTTATTTATGGATAGATGGGATCATGTATTGTTTATTTATATATATAACAAAACCAAGATACTATTTATTATCATATCAACACATAATGTTGAGTAATTGAGTTGCATTTTTAAATACAATAATAAATGTGAATAAGCAAATGTTAATCTTAACTGTCCAATAGGTTACTAACAGCATCTCCAACAGCTTCCTCATTTTGAAAAAAAATAAAGAACATGAGAATTTTGAGTTGTATTTTTGCTCCAATAACTTCCTTAAAACTATCTCCAAATATGAAGATAATCCAAAAAAAGGATTACTAATTGAAGAGTACCGATAGAAATCTTAGAAAATAGATATTTAGAGAGAGATAATATTTTAATAGATGAATAAAATATTTTAATATTACAATCAATGTTTTTTTTCTCTAAAATGGGGAATCTGTTGGAAAGAAAATTTGGGGGGAATCTGTTTGAGATACTCGTTCGCAAAATTTATTTTGAAACTTTAGATTAAAGATTTTGAAAGTTGATTTAGTACAATAAAAATAAGCACATAGTTTGTTCCTTGTTAATACAGTTTTCCCTTACTTTAATTTTTTCTTTATATAAAATTTGTAAGGTTTCAAAATGTTTTTGAGGGATCTAGCAAAATTGCTACCTTACTGTCACGGACTTGTCTCTACAAGATCGCGTGCGGCCTTAGTTCTCGAACTAAGTCAGCCAAACTCCCGAAACAACCAACGATTAAGGCAAGTAAAGAGAACACAAGAGATTGTTGGAATGCAAATGAAACTTATATTGCTTAAGAGAACTTACAAGAGAGCTTAGAAGAATGTTTTGAGGTATCTTGTGCCAAATGAGGCCACCACCTATTTATACTACTAAAGAGAACATTCTAGAGAACATTCTAGAGAACAACTATCTAGATATGTACATGGATCATTCTAGATCTATCAAGTAGTATGCTATTTACAAGGAGTTTCTACCTCCTTCCATGGAGAGACTTCTAGAGAAGCTTCCATAAGTTCCTCCATGTTTCTTGAGTAGTGTAGAAGGTTCCGGATTCCGGTGAACCTTCAGGAAATCCGTCTCATGCTTGGCGGGTCGTCACATTCTCCCCCACCTAAGCTCGCGACGTCCTCGTCGTGCCATCTTCATGATACTTCTTGATCTTGTCCGCGAATTGCCACAATGTGTCTTGAGCTTCCCAACTTGCTTCACTATCGGGCATGTTTCGCCATTTGACCAAGTACTCTGTGTAGCTCGGCACTCCTCGTCTCGATACCTTTCGATCTGAAAGAATCTCCTCAACCTCCCGATCGAAAGAAGTCACAACTGCAGTCGGTGCCCTTCTGGACACTCCCTGTTCTGAGTCTTCCATATCCTTGTGATAAGGCTTGAGAAAACTTACATGGAAAACCGGATGAATCTTCAACTTGGGCGGTAGTTGAAGTCGGTATGATACCTTCCCGACACGTCCAATCACCGGGAAGGGGCCTTCATACCTTCGTATCAACCCTTTGTGCACTTTTTTCAACGATTTGAATTGTTGAGGTAGGAGTTTCACCATCACTTGGTCCCCAACCTTGAACTCGACGTGTCTCCTCTTCTCGTTCGCCCATTTATTCATCTTCCTTGCCGCTTTGCCTAACGAAGCCCGCTTCATGTCCGTTTGCTCGTGCCATTCCTTCATGGTTTTGTATGCGGTCGGACTGTTCCCATCGTAAGACGTGGCTAAGGCATTTGGGGTTAGCGGTTGCCTCCCCGTAACCAGCTCAAAGGGACTCTCCCATGGTCCCTTGGGTGTGGGTAATGGCTCCAATAATCCTCCTGGTTGTCGTTCCTCTATCTTGTGCTGTTGGCATACTAGGCACGTCTGGACGCATGTCTCTACATCATCCCCCATCCTTGGCCAATAGAACGTACCTTCAACCGATGTTAGTGTCCTCTTGATTCCTGGATGCTCCGTCCAATTCGAATCATGACACTCCCTCAAGATAGTTTGCCTAATATCCCCCCACTTAGGCACGCACAACCGATCTCCCTTGGTGAATAAGGGATCTCCTTTGAGCCAAAAACTTCTCGTATTCCCGTCCCGAGCCAATGCCACCAGCTTCTTGGCCACAGGATCGTGCTCCAATCCTTCCTTAATTTGGCCTTGAAGGAAGAATTGGGGTTGAGTGATTGTCGCAAATCCCGTCTTGCGACTTGACGCCTCTGCTGCCATGTTAGCTTTCCCCGTCTTCGATCCCGGTTCCAGCTCCATCGTATGGTCCACCTCCCTCCTAGGCGGAACCCTTTGTCGTAATTCCTTGGGCACCACGTCCTTGTACTCAACAGGAACATTCTCGATCTCTTTCGGTACCTTCTCCGTGCGTCTCCCATCATCATGCCTTTGCCTTGTAACCCCCAAGTAGTAAGGCTCGTTCTTGCTGTATCCCTTCTTGAATTGCATGGCTGATAGGGCCTTGGCGCTACTCTTAGGCCCGCGTTCCGTATCCACCATACAAGTCTTTCCCCCATCTAGGATACATAACGAATTGGCGAATGGCATAGGGAAAGCCCGTACCTTATCGAGGAAGTCTAACCCAAGTACCACCTTGAAGTCGTCCATGGGAACCACTGAGAAGTCAATCTCTCCTTCCCATTTACCGATCTTCGCTCTCACCCCTTCGGCTACGCCATGGATTGGTTTGGCCGTAGAGTTCACCGTCTTGACAGTGCCACTCCCTTTTGTCGCTTTGACCCCTAGCCTGGCGGCTTCTTCAATGGACATAAAGTTATGAGTAGCACCCGTGTCGACAAGAGCACGTACCTTGTTTCCCTTGATGACAGCTTCGATGAATTGCAACCCCTTGTTGGCTATCTTCGTCGCCTCAGTTTTACCTTTGATTGCATTCAAGATCTGCATCGACCCCATGCATTCATCCCCGTCTTGGGAGCAACCCTCATCTCGAGTAATGGCATGAAGCTTAGCTTTGCTTGGGCAATCTCGGGCTCGGTGTGGTCCATCACAAAGGAAGCATCCATTGTTCTTGTAGGCCGTCCTCAAGTCTTTGTTCTTCCCGGTTGGTGGCTTCCGTACATCATCATTTCTTGCTTGGGTCGACTTCTCTCCCCCACCTTTCTCATGGTTACCCCTCCGATCCTTTGGCCTTGACGGTTCCTTCTTGCTAAAATCGATCAAGGCCTCTGCCTCAGCAATAGCCGTTGCGAGATCTTGTACCCCACGTCGCCTCAACTCCGTCTTGGCCCATGCTTGCAAGCCATCAAGAAAGTAGAAGAGAGAGTCTTTGTCGGAAAGATCCGGGATCTCCAAGATAAGATTGGTGAAGTCCTTCACATACTCCCGGATCGTTCCCATTTGCTTGAGTTTACGAAGACGACTCTTCGCCTCGTCCTCGGCATTCTCCGGATAGAATTGCTTCTTAAACTCGCGAATGAAATCGACCCAAGTAGAAATGTTACACGTACCTCTTTCGATATCTCCATATCGACGTCGCCACCACAAAGCCGCGGTATCCTTCAAGTACCTCGTGGCCGTCTTGATCTTCATCGCATCCTCCACGATGTTGACCCCATCCATGTATTGCTCCATTTCCCATAGAAAATCATCAACCGCCCTAGCTTCCCGCTTTCCCACAAACGGTGATGGTTTCGGAATCTCAACCTTTGGAGCATGGTTGCTAGTGTTGCCACCTCCACTAGCCATGGCCCGTTTAGCCAAACTTAAGTCGGCTTGGATCTCCTCCAAACCTTGGTGAATTGTGGAGATCTCTTCTTCCACCTCACCTCGAAGCTTAGTTAGCTCGCTCATGAACATACCTCTTAAGTCATGAAGCTCGCGTCTCAAGTCGCCACCCAAGACATTGAGGGCGCTCTTGAAATCATCCCGCATGTCGGCAAAGTCGGAGTCCAAACCTTCCACATGTTGGTTTACCTCCTCCACTTGTGCCTTCATCTCAGCCACGGATGTCTCTACATCCGTCATTCTCATTTCCCTTACTTTAATTTTTTCTTTATATAAAATTTGTAAGGTTTCAAAATGTTTTTGAGGGATCTAGCAAAATTGCTACCTTACGTTCTACATTTTACTATAAGGAGATACTTGGATCATTGATCACTTTTAATCATACCTTATCCACGAGTCACGCTTAATACATGAATTGATTCGATGTATGTCAATTTAATATATATACAAGAATGAAAATCATTTTTTTTATCAAACTAATGGTCCGTTTACCAAACACTTACATTGCACATTACCAACCGGATTGATATGACAAGAACCAAAAATCTTATCTGGTAAGAATGAATGCAAGGACCGTCGAGAGA
This sequence comes from Saussurea involucrata, assembly GCA_033807775.1. Lineage (NCBI taxonomy): Eukaryota > Viridiplantae > Streptophyta > Magnoliopsida > Asterales > Asteraceae > Saussurea > Saussurea involucrata. Next base: position 153,065,077 of record CM066321.1, read on the forward strand.
CTTACCCCGGTAAGTGCGGGGGACGACGCTTACTACGGTTAGCGCTTACCGAGTGTATTGTTGCATACGAAACCGATTTAGACTATAATTTTACCCGGTAAGTAAGTGATACTGTTAAATTTTACTGATAAATGCATTTGTTAAAACCACATCAGGAGTATATTATATACATACAAGGAACGGTATATATATTTATATACATAAAAGCACCGCGTATTTCGAACTTCCTTTCGTTTGAGTTTCTCTCCCATTCTCTCTCTCTCTGTGTTCAAAATTTATTGGTCTCTCCCCATTCAACAGCAATTAATTTCTCCCATCCCAGATTCTCATTCCCCATAATCATACACGATTTTGGAAATGGCTTCCGAAACGATTCAAACCGATTCCCACATCACGCCCAAAAGATTCTCCATTCCGGATTCCATCCGCTACATCTTTCGAGAACAACGCCTTCTCTTTGTCGTCGTCGGAATCGCCATTGCAGCTCTCATCTCCAATGTCGTCGTCATTCCCTCCCCTAATTCGCCCTCCCAACAGATCTCTAACTCCATTCACATTCCCGCCTCCACTTCCATACCTCGCCGGAGAGCCTTTGAGCTCCATTCCGATCACGTCAATGCTGGTATATATATATATATATATAGCCAATTCAATTGAAATCACTTTCCGTTTTTTTAAAAATTATTCATTTCTAGGGTTTAAGTTATGGTATGTAGCGAGAGGCACAGGTATCACGTGAGAAATGTCATTTTTAGTGAGAACTGTGAGAAATACTTTTGAACCGTTCATTTTTAATCGAATATCCTCCCATGATTTGCGGCTTAAAAGGGAATTGATCCGGTGCATCTCAATACATCTTATCTCGGTGTTTCTCATCATAATGTTCGTCTATTCCTCATCTAATGGTTGATAACCAGTTCTCACGCTTCTCACCGAATTTGACGTTTTTCACCGGAACACAACCCTGAAGCGAGATATATAAAGTTTCGGGTTCAAAGCCACCTATTATGGTTTTAGTTGTATGCAAAAATTCATTTGAAATAACTAAAAACCGATTGAAAATTGACAATATTTGATCATGTGTATATAAGTTTTGATGTTACGCAGGTGGGAGGATTCCTCTTGGGTTGAAACCAAAGAGTATGAGGGTGTTAGTGACGGGTGGATCCGGGTTCGTGGGAAGCCATCTGGTGGACCGTTTGATGGCGCGTGGCGATAATGTTATCGTAGTCGATAATTTTTTTACAGGCCGGAAAGATAACGTACTCCACCATCTCAGGAACCCTAGGTTCGAGCTCATTCGACACGACGTCGTTGAACCCATCTTGTTAGAAGTCGATCAAATCTACCATCTTGCTTGCCCTGCTTCTCCCGTTCATTACAAATACAACCCCGTCAAAACCATCATATCCTTTTTGTATAGTCTTTTCTTATACAAATTGCATTGCAACCTTTGATTAATTTATCACACGGGTCATTGAAATCATGAACATTAAGGGTGTGTTTGGTACACTGGACAAGACATAACAGAACAGAGATCATTGTCCCATGTTTGGCAGACCTTTTATGTGGAACAGACAGGAACAAAGTGGAACAGGCCTGTTCCACCCCCACCCCATGGAACAAGCTGGAACAAGGTGGAACAGACTTATGTTTTACCAATATAACCTCAAAATAAAATCTAATTATCTTCTAAAACATCAAATACATGTTCTATTTTATATTTTATTCGTTCTTTAATTTTTGTTTATTTTTATTTTGTCTAATGTTATCTGTTCTGTTCTGTCCAGTTCTGTCTACCAAACGCTGAACATCTGTTCTGTCCTGTTCTGTCCTGTCCCGTCCTGTTCTGTTCTATCATGTCTGCGTACCAAACACACCCTATTTGATAATAACAATTTCAATGGAAAACCATAAAAAAATGAAAAACCGAGGAATATCCCTGTAACCATTCATTTGAACAGTATGCACATATGCATACAAGTAGTTTGTAAGCAATTTGTCCGACATGCATATGTGCATAACATGTACGTGTGCATAAAAACCAAAAAACACTCCAATTAGTTCTATGCACTTGGGCATATCGTCTAGATGAATGATTAGTAGGATGTTTCTCAAATTTTCATTTTTTTGGCCCTCTTTCTATACATAAGGTTTTGTTGAGTCTATTTTTTGATAATTTGCTGCATTTAGTTTTGGTTTACATTTGAAAGCCTTGACGGATATAGCGATCACAAGACAAACGTGGTGGGAACGTTGAACATGCTGGGACTCGCAAAGAGGATTAACGCGCGGTTCTTATTAACGAGTACGAGTGAGGTCTATGGTGATCCCCTTGAACACCCTCAGGTTGAGACTTATTGGGGCAATGTGAATCCCATTGGTGAGTTTCACTACCTCTAGTTTTATCTTTTATTAGTTTTCTTTATTCTAAAACTAAATCAAACGAACCCAATATATATTTCTAATAGATGTAGATGTAGGGTCTGGTTACCATTTTCTTTTTCTTTGCGAGTTACATTGTCTTCCATGGGTTATGGGCAGGTGTTAGAAGTTGTTACGATGAAGGAAAGCGTGTTGCCGAAACCCTCACCATGGACTACCATAGAGGGCTTAACATTGAGGTTATCAAGATTTTTCAATCTTTTTGCTTTACATGTGAAAAAGATGACATTTTTTTGATGATATATTGAGTTATCTTTTGTAGGTTAGAATTGCTCGGATTTTCAACACATACGGACCACGAATGTGCCTTGATGATGGTCGTGTTGTTAGTAATTTTGTCGCTCAGGTAAGTGTTTTTGGAAACTTCGTGTAAACTGTTGCAGTCCCACATCAACTAAACACAGACCATCAAAATTAACGGGTATATCTCTATTGAGAGATTCAAAGGGGGTCTACATTTCTTTAAAAAAAAAACGAAAAACTGAGGCTCATATGGACGGTATGCACATGACAAGTAATTTGAACTGTTTTTTTATGCACATGTGCATGTTACAAATTACTTATATGCACATGTGCATACCGTCTAGATTACTGATTACTTATATATATAGTAATATGAATATGTGTTAAATAATGTGATGACTTTGTGAATCAACTAGGCCTTGAGGAAAGAACCCATGACTGTTTATGGAGATGGAAAGCAAACCAGGAGCTTCCAATATGTTTCAGACTTGGTAAACTTGTAGCTTTTAATCTTCTTATGAACTTGTTTGAATTGTTCGAAAATTGATGCATGATGAATAATTAACAGGTGGAAGGATTAATGAGGCTGATGGAAGGAGAGCATGTTGGACCTTTTAATCTCGGAAACCCTGGTGAATTCACCATGCTTGAACTTGCTAAGGTAATCATAATAACCCTCATCACCGCCGGCCATCATTTTTTTATAAACCTGAACCGTCCGTCGTCAAAATCATTCCAAAAATCATAATCTAACTTTTTTCTTTTTGGAATTACGACGGTAAGACATCAGCCTAGCCATGTACGTATGATCTAACTTTGTGGTGGTGCGTGGGTTAATTAATTTATGGCAGGTGGTGCAAGATACGATCGATCCAAATGCAAAGATCGAGTTCAGACCAAACACAGAAGACGACCCACACAAGAGGAAGCCGGATATTTCAAGAGCGACGGAGCTTCTGGGGTGGCAGCCGGTGGTCCCCCTCCGTGAAGGACTTCCTCTGATGGTATCGGATTTCCGGCAACGCATCTTCGGCGACCAGAAAGAAGGTGATAGCAGCACGAGTACGTTTTCATCTGTGTAAGTTATGTTTTGGGTAGTAGGTTTAATTATTAGGTTAGGAAAAAGAACAGAGGTTGAAGAGGAAGAAGCAGGCTGCTTCAGGAGAATAAGTTGATTAACAAAAAGAAATTAAACGATAGCGTATTGTGTAGGTATTAATAAAATAAACAAACCTAAAATTGGTACCTGCAAAATTAATTAACACGTATTTATGTATATATATAGGTCGATCGAGTTTGTATACTCGTGAATTTCATCACAAACTTTTTGTGTAATATACGTATTTTGTAACGGTAGTCGTTTTTTATTTACTTTCTGTTTCTAGTGTTGACTATCAGGTGTTTTGTATAATTTCCTCTCCATTCTTCAGTGGTATTAAAAACCATGGACTGGTACATAAGTGGTGACACCACTGCGGATGCTCTAAATCTTACACCAAACACTAAATTTGGTGTAAAAAACACTATTCACATCTCTAATGGGGTCTCTATTTTTTCCACACTAAATTTGGTGTAATGAATAGTAGTATTACACTATATTTGGTGTAACACTATTCATTTATACTAGTTTTACATCACTTTTAAAAACTAGTGTTACCCATTGGAGATGATTTACTATTAACACTAAAATTTACACTACTTTTTACACTATTCGGCGTAAAATACAGTGATCATTGGAGATGCCCTAAGGAGGGATGTATGTGTGATGAAATGGTTTGACAATGAAGTGTGAAACGATGATAGAAAAGAAACATAATCTAAAAACGGGTCGACGTTGACAATGACAACTCATCACTGGATACATAGTCGACATGAAGCAAATACCTAGAGTTGAAGTTTTAGAATTCATGTTTCCCAGGTACCCGGGGGGAGGGGGGGAGTTTTAAATTAGATATATGATATTTATTTATAAATCTGTAATAATCAATATATATATATATAAATAAGAATGTAAGAGAGAGAGTTAAGGAGATGACTTCTTTCAAATTTATCTTTTTTCTCATAATTTTGAATTGTTTTTAAATCATTTCAACACATCAAATGCTAAAGCTTTTCATTTTCTTTTTTAATTTAAATTAAAAATTATTTGTACTTTCATTTCTAAACTAACAATCAATATATATATATATATAAATGAGAATGTAAGAAAGAGAGTTAAGAAGATGGCTTCTTTCATATTTATCTTTTTTCTCAAAATTTTGAATTATTTTTAAATAATTTCAACTCATTAAATGCTAAAGCTTTTTATTTTTTTTTTAATTTAAATTAGAAATCATTTGTACTTTCATTTCTAAACTAACAATGATTATAAATTAAAACTTGAGTAATTGCATTTTTGGTCCATGTGATATGTTGATTTTTGCACTTTTGGTCCCTAGAAAATTTTTATTGCAAAAATAGTCCTTGCTGTATACCAAAGTGCTCGGTTTTGGTCCCTCCAAGCTAACACCGTTAGCTTGCATCTGTTAAACCCCCTCATGTGCCTTGTGCATGAGGGTATATTAGTCATTTTACTGTATTCCTTTTGTTTTTCACTAAAAGACAAAACCACATGAACCAAAATTGCAATTTACTCAAAATACTTAAAACAAAACATTATATATATATATATATATATTACACTGTATCGTAAACCCATCTTCTTGACTATCTCCTTCGGTGGTCGATCTTCTTGAATATATATGTATGTATATAGCATCGTCTCCAACCTCCAGCCACACCCCAACCTGCTCCATACACACCCATCTCTACCCACCTCATGCTCCTTTCTCTCTCCCCTCCTAAGACGCCAACCCATCACCTCCAGACGAAAAACTCCGGCGACAAAAAACCCCACCACCTCCCGACGAGGTGTTATCCAGCATCATCCTCACCACCATTTCTTGATTTTCTTCAACAATGAAACAAAAATGGAGGTTTCAATAATATATATATATATATATATATATATATATATATATATAGGGGCTCCTTCTTTTGTTAACCAGTCATATATGCACATCAGGCAATTGTAATATGTGCATATATGCAATGCCCGATGTGCATATATGCACATCATGAAAAAGTTAACAAAAGAAGGAGACCCTATATATATATTACATAAATCATAAACCCATCTCCATAATATATATATATATATATTACATAAATTGTAAACCCATCACATGACCCAATCGTAAACAATAAACTGAAGAGGTTCCGGTCGACCATCTCCATCACTGGAAATCCCACCTGTCTTCCGGTTATCTTCTCCGGTAGGACCAAATCACGGGAACTTCATCGGTTATCTTCTCCGGTCGACCATACCATATGTTCCATCTGTTCTCCAGCCATTCGCTTCTCGTCATCGGGAACGTCATTCTGGTTATCTCTCTTCTCTCTTTCTGTTTCCTCCGGCGACTTCGAACCCTTGTTGGTGCAGGTTGTGGCTTTTCATTTTTTCAGGTTTAGCGAATCCAGCATCATGTGTGTGTTAGTTTGCCGAAATTTGTGAGTTGCATGAGGTTGTGAGTTGTCGGACTTGTCGTCTGGAGGTGGTGGGCTTTTTTGTTGCCGGGGGTGGTCGGAGTTTGTCGTCCGGTGTTTGGGTTACCATTTACAGTAATATATATATATATATATATGTATATATATATATATATATAAAAGAGGAACTGTTTGTTGTTTTTAGTATATATATATATATATATATATATATATAAAAGAGGAACTGTTTGTTGTTTTTAGTAAAAAAATAAATAAATTATAGAGTATTTTAAGTAATTTGCAATTTTGGTCCCTGTAGTTTTTTGTCTTTTAGTGAAAAACAAAAGAAATACATTAAAATGACTAATATACTCTCATGTGCAAGGCACATGAGGGGGTTTAACAGATGCAAGCTAACGGTGTTAGCTTGAAGGGACCAAAACCGAGCACTTTGGTATACAGCAGGGACTATTTTTGCAATAAAAAATTTCAAAGGACCAAAAGTGCAAAAATCAACATACTACAGGGACCAAAAATGCAATTTACTCTTAAAACTTTTATCAAATTTTATAATTTTTATAAATTAGACTTAAATTAAAATGAGTTTTTTTAATTTACATAATCCATAACTTAATATGCAAAGCTAACAATGTTTATAAATATAACTTTTTTATTGAATAAGCTAACAATAATAGTAATAAACTATTGTATTTCAATTTTTGTATTTTTTTAATAAGCTAACAATGTTTATAAATCAAAAAATTTATTAATTGAGTCTATTTTTTTAGTAAGGTAACAATGTTTATAAATAATAATAATTTTTTTTTGTAAGGTAACAATGGTTATAAATCAAAAAATTTATTTAAAAAATCAATTATGTTTCATTCAATATTATATATATTAAGATATCAGTCTTATAAGTCAACTTCTAATAAATATATTATCTTTTATTTTAATTGAAATGAAGTATTAATTAATAGAAGGTTACATCATATTTGTACTCACTATGAGTAATTAAAAGCTTATTAATTAAAAAAACTTATCATTTTTTCCTCAACTATGAATAATCAATATATTTATAAATTGATCATAATAATACATATTTGTTTATATCTGTTTATTATCTATCTATTATATATTAAGAAACAAGCACATCCAATGATGTACGGTGTAGTAGGAATTGAGGCTATGAATTTTCTCAAAATATAGTTAAACCCAAGTTGATGAAAAACTAGGCGAAGAAGATGTGTATATAAAGTATTTATTGATGTTGATGAAAATTGTAAAATAATGTTTGGCAAAATAGTTAAACCCAAGTTTAATGATTAAGTTAAATGTATATTATTCTTTTTGTCTTATTTTAAAATAATTTCAACTAAGTTTAATGATTTTAACATCAATATATAAATTAAACATTAAACATTAAACAACCAATATATAAATCTAACTATTTTTGTTTTTTTGGTAAACTAGCAATGCTTATAAATCAATTTTTTATTAATATTAATTTTTATTGTTTATGAACTTTATTTTTTAGTAAGGTAACAAATGTTGTAAATCAGTACCTTTTATGTTTATTTATTTTTATATAATCAATAACTTAATTAATGTTAACAGATAATTTAAATTGCTAATTGTAAGATAACAATGATTATAAATCAATAGTTTTGTACATGAATTAATCTTTTAATTTATTTTATTACTTTTTATGTATATAATAATACTATATCTTTAATAAGTAAAATGGTTCATTGGCTAAACATATTTTTTAGCTGACCATTCTTTTGAAAAAGATTATCCATATAAAAATTAAGAAAAAAAAATGAAATTTTAAGTGGATGTATGAGGTACCATTGTGGAAAATGTTATTTAATTTCTAAATAACCTAAAAACATAATGATTACTTTTGCATCTTAAACTTTTCATAACAAAATTATCAATATGCGTGGATTAACCACCAAAGAAATATATTTCATCTTAACTTTGTCTAATATTTCTTAAAAAATGATTTTTGATTTTTAGTATTTTAAAATTTTGAATCATGATTTTGTTTTGCTCACCTATGTCTTTGAAATGTATAATTGTGCATTGGCTAAAAGAACAACAAGAAATTATGTGGTGGTTTCTTATACATAAAGTGAAATACTGGTTCTTATTAGTTCAATATCTAATACGTAAATGTTTTTCAAGAAAAATATATAATACGTAAAGGATCAAACCACTTAACGTGCTACGAAGAAAATCAAAAAATGTTTAACATCACCGCACAACACGCGGTGCACAACACTAGTTATTAATGTTGACAAATACATGATAGTCGTTATGGTACCCACAAAAATGAGGCTCTTATAACAACTATTATTAGTTCCAAATAAAGTGACACCAAGAAGTACAAAAATCAAGGAAAGAATTATTAAATCGTTCAAAGATAATCAGTTACTTGGTAAAAAAAGGTATTTAACGCGTTAAATTGTTTGTAAAGTTTGTTTTAAACCCCAAAATAAAGTATTAAAGTTGGTTATTTAAAATAGGAACGATGACAAAATTGATTTTATTTTAACTCTAATGTATTTAAAATGATATAATATTTGAACTGATACATAATTTACTAAGAGTATTGATTTCAATGTGTAAAGACATAAAGTGCCTCTTAATAAAATCAAAATCAAAGTTATCAATTGTAAGGGGTCGTTTATCAAACACTTATTCGAGTAAGCTCTTACCAAGTCACATTATCTATCGGATTGATATGGAAAGGACCAAAAATCTTATTCGGTAAGTGATGGCGACGACTCTTACCACGGTCAGCGCTTACCGGGTGAATTGTTGCATACGAAACCGATTTGGCGGGCTAAAATCATACCAGGAAAGTAAGTAATAGTGTTAAATTTGATTGGTAAGAGCTTACACGGGTAAGCATCTGGTAAATTATAATTAATAATTAGCAAATTAATATTAAAAAATTATCAGTAAAAACATAAAGAGTGTATTTTTTTTAGACCATTCAAAATAAACACTTTTTTTTTTATCGAGTTGCGTCGGTCGATGCAACAGTTTAACATGGAAAGATTCTTATGTATCTCGTCTTGTTCTTTATTTTATTTTATTTATTTTAATTTTATTAAATCTTATATCAAATAATTTGTTGTAAATTGGAGGTGTAGAAAATAAAATAAAATAAATTTGCAATCAAGTGCATTAATTTCAAAGTATGACTTGCATTTGTAATTATGTGAAAATTGAACTATATACACACATATTATTAACTTCTAAATACTTTTTTTTTATTAATCGGATGATTAGTTAGATCAAATATATATATATATATATATATATATATATATATATATTCAAAGATAAAACATGGAACAGTAAGAAGCCTATTCTTCCGAGTCTTGCGAGCCGTTGAAGATGGAGAACTTGTAGTAGAGGAGTAAGAGAACAACGAGGAGGAGTAGTGCCATACCTACAGGGGTGCCACTAGCTTGGTGGATAGAGGCACGTTCAGTGGTTTCTGGGGATCTTGAATTAGATGAAAGGTATTGAATGACTAAAATAAGAACAACAGGTAGGAGAGTGAAGCCTAATGGACTGAAAATGTAAGATATGATTTCAGACAAAACTTCTCCTCCACCTCCTAAGAATATCAGCATCACCACCACCATCGTGCCTATCGCCGCTAGTGCGATCCCCTGGATTGCTCCTCCGCTTTCTTGTATCATTGCTGTTTCTTCACTTCTTGTGTGATGGAGAGTGTTTCCAAATACTTGTTCTCTTGGTATTCCCTTTATATGGGAATGGAGGTGTGAGGTGTCTATGATAATAAATACAATATGTGAATGAGTGGGGTTCTACTTGAAAGGGATGTATTTTTATGAGGTAGATATTTTTTGTCATGTGGTAAATATGAAAATAGTTTTGTATATATAATTCTTTTGGAGCATACTTATAAATTTGCACAAGTTAAAACAATTTAGAACAGTAAAAATGGAATGGGTTTGCATGTCTATGAAAAGAGTAAGATTGGTTTTATAACAACCTAATCATCAAATGCATTTAAGTGTTTGCTTTTATTTTTCTTTCTTAGTGAATTAATTAAATCTTTGGAGAATGTTTAATTGACCATGGTTTAATATATTAGTTTAATGAATTTTTCTCTTAAAGCCTTTAGATCATCTCCAACATGAGGTTCTTATAAACAAAAATCGAAGTAACCTGTAAGAACTATCATTGTGGGAAGTTTTTACCAGGATTTTTCCATGGTGGGGCACCTTTAAGGTAGTTTAAATTCTTATAAAGTTGTCCGATGTATTTTTAGCCAAAATCCAACGTTTCGAGTGTTTTTTTAGTTGATTTTATAGAATTTTTAATTTCTTTTGTAGATTTGGAAAGTTAATTTTTGTTTTTTGGTTGACTTCGACGGAAAATTACTGGGAGAACATTAAGGTAGAAACCAAAAATATCTAAGTTTTTACCCTAAAATTTTCGGTTTTTTTTCCTTTGTAATGGGTCCCATCCCCATAATTTTCTAAGTGCATCGGCCCCTCTTATAAGAACTTGACCCCTTTTGAGCTATTATTTAAGAAATTTGTTCTTACCACCAAGTTTGCTTGGATTAACAATTTCTTCATTTTTATTGGTATTTTAATTAAATATTTTATATTTATTTATAAATATATAATAAATATTGACATTGATAAATACATGGGATTTACAAAAAATAAGTTTCTTATAAAAACGCCGTCGTAGATGACGTCAAAAAGTGCAAAAATGAGGTTTTCACAAGAACATCACCCATTTTGAGTTCGAAATTTATGTGAAGTGACAATTTTCTAATTTTTATTGGTATTTAAATTAGATATCTTATATTTATTTATAAATCTGTAATAATTATTAATGTTGACAAATACATTATAGTCGTTATGGTACCCACAAAAATGAGGCTCTTATAACAACAATTATTGTATGAGATCCAAATAAAGTGACACCAAGAAGTACAAAAAGAACGTTCTTATAAGAACCTGCATCGATGATAGCACTTAAATTACAAGAAATATCAAAAGAATTTAGCATCACCAATGTGCAACTTTTAATATTTGAACCTGTTTTTTGTGCATATTTCTTCTGTTGCAACACAATTGACCATAAAGACAAGTTGTGTAACAGAAGACCTAACTTCAAACAAGCCTAACCTTTTGATGTATAACAAAATAAAAAAGTCAAGGCAACAGATAAATCAACCCAAAAATGAGTCTTGAAGATAGAAACCGAAATTAAATATCAGTTGCATGCAATCCAAAAATGAGTCGAAACATTAAAGCAACAAAACATCCATATTTTTAAATCTAATAATAATAATAGAACAAACGAACGTAAAAGCAACAAGTGCATCCAACTCTCAATTTGCTGGCTGGCTGGCTTTGGATGGATGACTGATTTCTTAACACTTAACCTCCTTCAATCCCACACCAAAGTACAAAAATGTTGGGTCTGCAGAACCATCTTTGTAGTAAGCAAACACTGTTGTACTGTCATCATGCATGCTCTCCCCAACAAAACTACAAAACAATAAGCCATGGTTTGTGTAAGCATTTGCCATATATAAATATTAATGGACCCAAGTGCACATTCTTCCTAATCAAAATAGAAATGTCCAAGTATATTAAGATTGTTAGGTGTCATAGAATTACACTTGCATTGCTGATTAAATATCAAGTTGGCTAAGCAAATATAGATGAACCTAACCTTGCCCTTCTTTGGCTTGAAGATAAATGTTAAAAATATGTTCTACTTTCATCTATACTTTAAAAAAGTCCAAAATTAGTCAAGAATCATGTGGATGGACAATGCCCTTCATTGGGTAACCACCTCCAATCACTCTCAACTTCACAAAAATTGTTGCAACAATAGTTTTTACTTTCCTGTTTCTCAAGTAATATGATAATTGAGAACCTAATCCTGATTTGTCAATTCACAATTAAGATGTATTATGCATTATGTTATGGCTCAGAATAAAAGAATAGTTGACTTAAAATTTGAAATGACACATAAAAAGATCAGCTTTTGTCACGTAATATGGCTGAACTAGGGGTGTAAATGAGACGAGACAACTCGTGAGCTACTCAAGATCGACTCTGTCAAAACTCGACTCGACATACTACGAGTCAAGTCGAGCGAACTGATATTCGACTCGATAAGCTCGTGAGATACTCGAATATATTTTATATATAATTTATTTTATATTAAAACTTATAGAATATAATGTTAAAAAGTTAATAATAATTGTTTTAATATAATACATTAATAATAAAATAATATAATACATGAATAATAAAATAATATAATACATGAACAAGTTTTTTTGTTCCTTTAGTTAAACGAACAAACATGAACAAGGGTCCCGTTCGTTTATTTATGTTCATGAACGTTTGTTCGTTCAATTATGTTCGTTTACGTTGTAAATGTTAGTGTACGTATAATAATAACTAGAGAAATTAAAGCAAAATAGTGTACGTAAATGTTTGTGTACGTTTAAGTTTGTTTACTAATATAATGAATAAACATCACAATAATAATAATTAGTATTATTATTTTAATAGAATTGATAATAAAAATAATAATAAACAAGTTTTTTTGAAAAAAAATGGAAACTAATCATGTAAAAGACATGGGTGAACTCTTGAGGGAGTGTGTCTAGTCCATCCCACATTGGTGGGATATAGAACTCAATGCTTTGAACTCCACTATATATAGTCCCTTTCATTCCCTTGTTTTTACATCAATTGTCTTTCCTTAATGGCTTGAGCAAAGTGGTTTGAGCCTATATGATTATTTTAATAGGAGTTCCCCCATAAAGTGGGTTCACCTTGAGTTCTTTTATGCATTAAAAGACTTTGAGCTTGATTCGAGTTCAAGTTTGATTCAAGTTCGAGCTTGAATCGAGCTTGAATCGAGCTTGAAACGAGTTCGAGTTCGAGCTTAGGAATTGGCTTTCGAGTCAAGTTCGAGCTTGGATTTTTACTACTCGTGAGTTTTCGAGTCGAGTTCGAGCTCGAGTATTGGCTTTCGAGTTCGAGCCGAGTATAATGATACTTGAGCTCGACTCGCATCACTTACACCCCGAGGCTGAACCATAGAATGCCAAATAAAAGAATCTTCATTCATATGCAAAAAAATGAATGAACAAAAGACTTACAACTGGAGGTCACTGAGCTTAGAGAGGAGGTACTTAGTTGCTGCCTCAATGTTTTTCTTAAAGAACTCTTGCTTCTCTGCATCAAGCTTGGGAGTGAGTTGTTTGATGTACCTCTTGATGTAGGTAACAAACTGCTTCTTGTCAAAAGGAGGTTGCTCCTACACATGTGGTGTTTTCAAATAGTTAAGCCAATAGAATTCTCAAAATTTATTAGAATACCAGAATCAGTTGCCACTTTTTACCTGGAGTCTAAAGGTATCAACGATGTCGACAACCTTCACTGTTTGATCATCAACACCCTCGTCTTCTTCACCTCCTTCAGCAGAAGGGTTTGCACCAATGTTAACATCCACTGCTCCTTGTACCACCCACTGCAGACAGAAGTTTACATATTACAGGTTATTACAATACTTCTAATTATTCTATAATTTACTCACAACTTCACACATCAAAGATTTACAAATTAAATGATGTTACAAGCCCAACCTTTCCTTCAACTTCCCATAGAATCCCATTCAAGATTTCGTTGTAAGGAAATGAGTCCGAGAGAAGCTCATCACCTAAAATTACAAATACAATCTGAATTAGATAAGCAAGCTCCACTATATAATAATCAAGACATTGAAATAAGAAATTTTGCATGGTTGATAAACGACAAAAGTGTTATAAAAATAACAAATTAAGGCTGCCTAAGTGGTCAGCTAGCCATTAAGTGGCCTCAATAGCTTAATTAGTTGAAACTGCATCATTCTGATTAGCAATTAACCATTGAATTAAGTATTTGAAAGCTTATGCAGGATTTCTCAATTTTTTCTCAGTCTGTGTTCGTCAAACAATTGTTCCCAAATCAGAATGTTTCCAGTCCTTTCTTGAGTGATTATATAAACGAAAATAGGTAAAAAGTCCTTCAAATATTAAGTTGGATCAAAATAATATACCATCAAACTTTGTTAATTATATCTTATAATGTTACATGCATAACACTCAACCGCTCTCTCTCGCTCTCCACGTCCACTTAATAGAGAACTAATCGGTACATAATAGCTGCAAGGGCACTTAAAAGCTATAAAATTACAATATAAGTTCATTAATCGTTAGATGCGGAAAGCATTCGGATGAATGTTAAAAAAATATACTTTAAACACAAAAAATAAAATCAGAAAACAGTTCTTGCACATAAAGTACGAAAAAATATTATCAACAATAAAAGATATAAACCTTAAACAAAAATCAAGTAAAATATAAAACTTCAAACATGATAAGCAAGAAGATGATAAACATGAACAAAAAACTAAAACAAACAAATAAAAAATTCTACCACAAACCGAACCAGATACCAATTTTCAGATCTAATAGCCACCGTATGGAATTATCCGTCAAACATATATTAAATCATCACTAGATCTACACAAAAACAACTAACTAATCATAATCAGTAACAAGAAAAGTAGAAAACCCTAAAATTGGCAATCTAACAGATGCTAGCTCGAAAATCAACAATCAATCATTCAACTAAAATCAAACAGTGTAACAACAGATCTATGAGATAAAAGAAGAGATTACCAGTAAGCAAGTCCTGATAGACCAACATGCTTGCAAGATGCTTCTCGGATCGGTGAAAACAGGGAGTGGAGACAAAGCAAAAGGGAGAGCAGCACCTTGCAGCGGGGGGAGAGGGTTTGTTGCGCGTATATACGGCGAGTATATATAGGGCGAGGGTTTTGGGGGAAGCAGCGGCTTGAATGTTAAATTACGAAAATAGGTCTAGCTTTTCTGTAAATTCCATCTTTGCCCTTTCTAATTATTGCACCATCTGGGTCGGCCTAAAAGCACCCGATTCTCCCCCAATTCATTCAACTTTTGACTTTGAGGAATCTTTATCTTTTATACCTTACGAATCTTTTTAATTCCTTTTTATAAAGAGATTTTAATTAAAATACTCAAAGTTTGACTTTGACTTACCAAAATACTAATTTCTTTCCTGAATTTGTTAAAATACTCATTTTTTTCCGCGACCCTGGTTCGCGATCATGCACAAGGACCAATTTTGAAAAATTGAATCCCACGATTGCGAAGAATATAGTCCCGCGATTGAATCAATTTGGTGAGTTTTGATTTGATATTTACACTTTCAACCCCTATATTTATTTACTTACTTTACTTTATGCATTTTACTTTCATAATTTTAATTTTACATTTAACACATATAATCGTTTATTAACTAAAATACGTTAAAAATACGTTTTAATTTTAATAAGTTACACCATTATAATCGTCTATTCGATACGTTCGAAATGACCTCAATATTGAATATTTTTTTATTTATATATTTTAATATATATCATATATAGTACATAAAAATATTTTTAATATTAACAATTCATACCCTTATAGTTAATTATTTAATTTATGGTACATCTCTTATTTTTTTCAATTTTGTTTTACACTCATATTACATTAACATAATAATCATATATTAACTAATTCATTAAATCGTTTTAAATTATTATTATGTGTATGTGTTTATAGATATCGTGAATGGCAATAGGACAAGGTTTCACGAAAATAATATGAAATGGGGTTTTGACAAGTTGGTATCACTGGGCTCATTTAACAATTGTGAAAATAGGTATTTGGCGAATGATGATTCATGTGTATTTTGAGCTGAAGTATTTGCAATTACAGAGTATGCACAAAAGGATCGATGTATGTCCATCACAAAGCCTCCGCCAATTTTTTATACTTACACTTGGATCATCGATAATAAAATAAATAAAATGTATTTTAAAATAAGAGATGTACGATAAATTAAATAATTAATTATAAGAATATGAATTTTAAATATAAAAAATATTTTTATGTAGTATATATGATATATATTAAAATAAATAAATCTAAAAATATTCAATATTTGGCTCATTTCGAACGTATCGAATAGACGATTATAATGGTGTAACTTGTTAAAATTAAAACGTATTTTTTAACGTATTTTAGTTAATAAACGATTATATGTGTTAAATGTAAAATTAAAATTATGAAAGTAAAAGGTATAAAGTAAAGTAAGTAAATAAGTATAGGGGTTGAAAGTGTAAATTGCAAATCAAAACAATCAAAACACAGGACTATTCTTCGCGATCGCGGGATTCAATTTTTCAAAATTGGTCCCTGTCCGCGATCGCGAACCAGAGTCGCGAAAAAAAATGGGTATTTTGACAAATTCATGAGAGAAATGGATATTTTGATAAGTTAAAGTCAAACTTTAAGTATTTTAATTAAATTCCCTTTTATAAAAGAACATTAAATATTAATAATGTTATTGATTAAAAATGTAAACAATACTAATTAACAAATTTAGCTGTATTATAGAATATTTGAGATACAATCTTAAAACTATAATGCATAACTATAACTTCTAAAGTTATATATTTTAATTCATATATTTAATTGATAAGTATAATAAACATCTTATTCTAAATAAAAGAAGTCTAAAATATAATTATGATAAGTATTAATTTTAAATAAAATATTAAATTATTATGCTTATAAAAAAATATTATATTATTAAATCTAAAATAAATTACTTGTTATTAAATTTAAATTAAATTATAATAAATAATTGAATTGAGGGAAAAGTCCAAAAAAACCAATGGACTTTTTTTGTTTGGAATGATTAAGTCATTGGACATTTTTTGGAACAAATAAGTCACTTACTTTTTAAATCCTATTAAATAAATTCTTAGACTTTCTCAAACTTGTTAGATACATCCTTATGACCTCTAAAACTAGTTAATGTGGTAAAATAATTGACCCACAACCTGCAAATCCGACGATAGAATGAAACGTCTATCTCTAGTCTCCGACTGCAACGACGTTCCTGTTATTGAATTCGGTACTGTTGATAGACGCCTCTAAAACAAATTGGCTATGCTTGACGTTGTTATGGTTTTTTAGGTAATAAACCACGGTGTTCCTGATGAAATCATGGATAAAATGCAATTGAGAATATTTCCAGTTGCCGGTGGAAGAGAAAATGAAGTTGTAGTCGAAGGATCCTTCGAAGACCATGACGTTATTATGGGTCATTTAGGTAAATGACCTTAAATGAGTTTTTAATTAAAATCATGACACCTATATAAGAAAAAATGGGTTTATATTTTAATTAAACTATGCATTCGCATGTGATTTAGAATTGATTATAAATATAAATAATATAATTAACACAAAAACTTTATATAATAATTACTTATCAATACATGACAAATCAAAATAAATGAATTGCTTTTGAATTTGAATAATTATTCCCAATTTGAAATGTAAAAGAAAAACAAGAAGTTATATGCAAACACTACTGTAAAAATTTATTAATTTGACCGTGGTTGGATTAATATGATTTATTGAATATCAAATCGATCAATTGTATGTCATTGTGAGAGACTGAGAGGGACAACTTCGGCCAACAGGGTCGAGAGAGGTGTCGGGATTGGAGACGTTCTACAATTCGGACACGTCGGATTTAACCGCAGCCACGGGGCAACACACTATCATACTATCATCTCACTTTATAATCGGCCAAATAAATCGAGCAACACGAGTTTTTCGTTTGATTTTCACATCTGAATAAACCACAACCGGGTTTGCCTCATTGAGACCCATGTCCACCATGCAATGGGCTGAGTCGGGTTGTCTGCCGATCGCACTGCCCGCGTTCCTCCACCGCCTGAGATCTGAGATCTGGTGGTGGTGGTGATGGTTGTATACTTCTGGTACAATAGTAAGAAGCCAAGGTGCTGGTTTTGATGAGCAGGAGTATGCCGAATGAGATTCCGATACCGTACCCAAAACCACTGACACAAAACAAAGATAACAAGACCGGTATCATACTATCATCTCACTTACTATCTTGAGACAGATACGGTAGTGATTTAGAATTGATTTCACAACTTGCGGATCAATTGGTTACATAAAACATAGAATGAAAAGTCTATTGTTCCGTTTAGTTACTGCCTTACACGACCTGCATATCCGATGACGATGGTGGGCAACGACACTGGTGGTGTACGGCGGTGGCAACGGGGTACAGTGGTGGCGTACGACGATGGAAGGCGACGGGGTACAGCGGGTCTGACGGAGAGGGTGGGGAGCGATGGACTGATGGTTTGAGAGAGATGAAGATGAAGCGACGTTCAATCGGTTTAGGGTTTTTGTTTACTTCTAATTTTTATTTTTACCTGCTATACAAGTTCCAGGTTAAAACTTGAAGTTATTAAGGATGTATTTGATATGTTTGCAAAGTTTAAGGATTTAATTAATAAGTTTTAGCAAGTCCAATGATTTATTTGTTGTAAAAAATTGTCAAATGATTTAATCATTCCAAACTAGAAAGTCCATTGGGTTTTTCTATACTTTTCCCTTGAATTAAACAAATTATAAAAACTTTTAAATTGTTAATTTGGTAATAATATCGATATATTTCTTGAATTTTAATATGGTCTTCAATTTTATATTTTATTTAAACATAAAAATATTATTGTTTTCTCAAAATTATATAAAACCATATTACAAGATCAATAAAAAAAGAAAAAAAATATTAAAATCGAGATGTATCATGCTACATTACGCGAGTAGTAACGCTTTAATTTACAACTCATGTAAATCATACAACTCATACAACCCACATCATAATCGTTGAGGGTGTGTTTGGTACGCAAACAGGATAGGACAGGACATGACAGTTGTTCAACGTTTGGTAAGATATAACTAGACTGGACAGGACAAAACATAACTGGTAAAATGACCGATTTACCCCTAACAAGTTATTTTGTGTTTTTTTACCATATAATCAATTTAAATAAAAATTAACAAATAAACAAAACAACAGATCATGAACCAAAATTAAATCAGTGTCTGTAAATCAAAAATGAAAGCATGAGGAAATGATGGGATTACACATATTCCTTGGACAAAATTGAACCAGTGTCTATCGAGCTTTGTTGGAGCTTCATTTGAGCTTGAAACGAGTTCCAGCTTGATAGTTTGCTTTCGAGTCGAGTTCGAGTTTGGATTTTCACTACTCGCGAGTTTTCAACTCGAGTTCGAGCTTTTGAGTTCTAGTTGAGTATAACAATACTCAAGCTCGACTCGCATCATTTACACCCCTACTTCTAACCTGTAACATCTCGATTTTCTTTAATGATATTGGGTTTTATTAATTAATTGAGTATAATTAATTGATAAGTTATGAGTTAGTTGATAAATTAATTTTAGAGTTTAACCCCGAATAAGTTATATTAATCGTTTTTATGGAATACTAAGTTAGGGGTAAACTTTAATTTTAATTTATAAGTTAGAGGGTGAAAGTTGTCAATAGTTGGAAGTTTAGGGGTGAGAAGTGAAACTCCCACCCCACCACCGCCTCTTATGTATCAAATGGAGGAAAGAAAGGTATTTGGATCACTTTCTCATTTGTGTGTGTGTGTCGTCGGTTTCCAAAAGAGAGAAAGAAATCGAAGAAGAAGATAAGAAGAAGAAATCTGATTTATTGCAGTTGGGAAGCTTGAATCAAATAAAGGTAATCATCATTAATCCTACATCTTTTTAGTTAAAAGCTTTCTATGGAGTTTTTAGATGGGTTATGGTAAATTTTGATGATTATGACAATCTGAGTTTTTGGATATGTTAAGATAGGGATATTGAACTTATCTGCATGTTTGCATAAACAAACATAGCTTAAAAGTATAAAAATCTGGGTTTTAGATAATTGCAGAGGGTTGAGACATTCAAGCAAGTCGCAGTAGTGCATTGCGACATTCAAGCAAGTCGCAATAGAAGGTTGCGATTTGGGTTGAAGTCGCAATAGACGGTTGCGATTTGGTGTTGAAGTCGCAATAGAGGGTTGCGACTTGGCATTGGAGTCGCAACAGTTGATTGCGACTTGGTGTCGAAATCGCAATAGAAGGTTGCGACTTGGGTTGGAATCGCAATAGTGGGTTGCGATTTGGGGTTGGAGTCGCAGTAGTTGGTTGCGACTTGGCCCAGTGCGTTGCGACTTGAGACGTAGATTTTAGAGATTAAGGATTCTTAGTTCTTAGAAAGTCCTGTTCTGTAAATTAATATCAGTATATGGGTATATTGGATATTACAGTAAACTGTGGTGGTGAAGACAGAAGTTCCTACGTCTTTAAAAGATATAAAAGAAGTGTGACTTCATACCAGGTGAGTTTATTCAACTCTCTTTAAAATTCAGCAATTAATATTGAAATAGATATATAATATGTATGTCTGAACATGTTATTAAGGACTCGTATTAATTAGTAATGAGTCCAAATAGATGACTAAAAGTTGTGATATGTTGATCCCCGTGCTAAAAAGCAATGAGGGGATAGTTGAGAAGTCGAGGTGTCAAGACTATTAATATTCTTTATAAATGTTTATATATATATATATAGAATATGTTTTGAAGATGAATATATATTGTATGTTATGCACATATGATAGTAAGAGTAATAATACTTATGTATTGTGTGGCGATTGCTAGAAATAGGCATCAGGTCATAGTAGGGCACCTAGGTACGGTCTAATGGGAACCGAAATACTTGCCATTTGACCAAGGGATGTAATTTCTAGTGAACGAGCGTATCTTGAATCATCGTGAGGGCCCCGGTTGTGTATCGCGATATATTAATCCCATTGGGGTCAGTGATTCTGAGATGGTGAGGGCGTGAAATGTGGAATAGGCAGATTTTGATTTGTAATTCCCATTTCGAATTGAAGATTGGAGATTTCCATTTTATAGGGAAGATCGGAGATTTCCCGTTGTGAAAGGAAGATTAGAGATAGGCATAAAGTAATTTGTAATCTCTACTTCCGGATTAAGAAATAGACAGGTTTTGACTTGTAATTTCTTAGATAAGAGTAATGACTTTGAATCTGGGATGATTTATAGTAAACTCTTGGTAGTGATATTATGGCTAAACGAATTAGTCATAAGTATGGGAGTGGGGTAGATTCCCAGTATTGAAAGGAGTTGTTGTACGGTAAGATAGGCGAGAACAAGTTTGTTTTATCTGTTGAGATTTTAATTGTTTAACTTTAATTTGATTGAATATTCTCAATAGGCGAAAGCCTAATGTTTCAAGTTGAATTTTCTTACCAGGTACAAGCTCCGGGAAGTAAGCGGGAAAGTGTGATGAGGATTTTTTGACAGACTTAAACTTAGAGATAACGGAGGATCTAGCTGTTCTTTTGATACTTTTGGGACAAAGGATTAGATAACTTAATTAATCTGATTGTGATGTATGATTAGATTAATAGGTTATTTGATTTAGTGTGTTGTATATAAAACCTATACATTTGATCCTCAGGTTATAGAAGTTTAAAGTTTTATGATCATAACTTGTAGTAATTTTAAGGTTTAAATTGGCCCTGTTTTTAGGGTGTTACATAACCCCTCACTGTAACGCCCCAAAATCAGGGCTAATTTGAACCTTAAATTTCAACAAGTTATGATAAAATAAACTTCCACTTTCATATATATAGCAAGTGAATTAACCACTAGAAGTATATTTACAAGTGCAGAATTCTCCAAATAACCTATTAATCTAATTATGCCACTATAATCAGATTAACTAAGTTATCTAAGCAATCCTTCAAAAACTCCTTCTGTTAACTGACTTTTTCCGCTAATCCAAAATGCTCGTCCCACATCCCTTTTACCTTCCCGAGCTAATACCTGGTAAGAAAACATCATTTGAAACGATTAGGCCAACGCCTAGTGAGAACGTTCGTTTCCATAATAATATTTGCAAAATCAATGTAAACAAGTTATATCAAACATGATTACCCTTTTTCTTACCATACGTGTAACTCTATTCCGTTAACACGATCTTCATCTAATCCCATGAATATGACTGACACACATTTCATCATCATATCATGTACTAGAGCCATACTACGAATATTCACTGATTCTAGATTAATACTCTTATTCCAGAAATCGCAATATACACATGCCCATTTCTATTCATATCCTATTCCAGAGCCACACTACGAATCTTTCTCAGATTCTAGATTAATGCTCTTATCCAATAAATCGCAATTACACATGCCCATTTATGGGAAAGGAAGTAGAGATTACAAACACTTATGTCAATCCCATTTTCTTCCATAGAAATTGGGAATAACGATTATTACCACACGCCTATTCCACAATTTCCACATACACACTGGAATAACGATTATTACCACACGCCTATTCCAGGGTTTCTCACACACATCAGAATAACGACTAACTTCATCTATTCCACGTGCACATAACCATTAGTACTACACACATCACTGGAATAACGATTATTACTACACGCCTATTCCATGTGATTACCAAACACTAGTGCCTATGGATCCATTACACTACTTGCACTCGTATCGATATTTATTTAATATAGATTCCTCATAACAATAAGTATGAGCAACTCATATTTATACCTCCTAGATTCCTCCCTCATAGCATACAGTATGAGCCAATCTCCTTTACCTATACCAAACACCTGCCTAGTAACAAACTGGCACAGTCATCAAGCCTAACATACTACCCTTCGAATGTACGTATGTTCATGCTAAACTAATTATGTCTCAATCACTAAATCACAACGATTCACAATTAATAGAACTGAAAATTGCCCAGTCTGCACAAAGTGTCCGGACAACCCAAAGTTTCCGGATAACCCATCTTATCCGGACGTTTCCATTTTCCGGATACCATAATTTCCCCGGACAATCCCAACATCCGGACAACACATTCTTTCCGGTAAATTCCTACTTTTCCGGATAATATTCAAATCCGGACAACATCCGGACTCTTTAGTCATCCGGATACCATCCGGTACTTACTCCATCCGGATTCTTTCAATAAAAGATAAAACTTACCCGGTATCTATCGCATCCGGAAACATTCATCATCAGGGTGTCCGGATACGGCGATTCATCCGGACAACTCGCTCCTGCAGCCTAAAATTCAATCTAACTTCTTGTCTGTTCGATTCAGCTCATTCCCAGTACAACCACACATTTCATAATCACTTTATACAGCTATTTCAAGGTTCAATTTAACATAAGAACACTGATTTAAGCAAAGTATAAATGAACTCACCTTAGGTTTGCAAAACCCACTTTAATCCTCAATCTGATGCTTCAAATCTGATGTTACTGGTACGTAAATCAAATCCAAAACATAATTTTGTTCATAATCTAACACATACAATAATCACAACTGAAAACATCAACAAATCCCTTACCAATTTGATGAAAATCTTGCTTTCTTCCATTTTTCCTCTTTTCCTGCTTCTCTCTATATCTCCCTCTCTCTTTTGCCGACTCACACTTATAAAAATGAGATAGAATCTCAATAAATCAGATATTATCATATACACATTTTCTTATTAACAAAACACTCCCTCATGTTTCATTAATTCCAAAAGTAACACCAAACTTTAACCTCTTGCATTTTTAACTCTAATGAATTATAAAACTTCTATATACTTCAAGGTTACACCAAAATACAAATACATCCCAATTCTCATTAAAACACTATTAAATAAATTTCAGGATGTTACAATACTCCCCAACTTGAAAATGATTTCGTCCCCGAAATCAAAATCAGGTAAACAAATGGGGATATTTATCTTTCATATTCTCTTCCGACTCTAAAGTCACATTAGCACCTTGATGGTGTTTCCACTTTACTTTCAACATAGCTACTTCCTTGCCAATACGTAGCTTTCTAACCGATCTTTCCAAAATTGCCTCTGGTTCTTCCACACAACAATTCTTCTCATCCACTCTTACTTTAGTAAAAGAAATCGCATCATACCAACATGAAATATTTTGTACATCTCTTCCCTTTAAGTCTTACATACTTAATCACAATCTAAAAGTCCAGAAAGAACAAGAATTCATCTTTTCATATTTTCGGAACCTTACCTCTTTCATTAGTATTCGCTCCCTAACTTGGATTTGCAAACCTCCTTAGAGTAACTGTTCATCATCAAATCTTTATCCGACTATTTCTTGGTCTACCATACCGACATTAACCGTAACTCGATCTCCGGGTCTCAAAATAACATTACCATCTACTGCTTGAAAATCTATACTCACCTTAAATTGAGCATACTCACCACTATCGCACTATGCGACCATTGCAACCCAATACTAAAGTGTTGTATAACAAGGGTGATAATTCCATTGAACCTGCAGTATAACTACATTCTTAGGTCCGATCTTTTTATCATTTCTTCCCACGTTAGCATGGAGTACTACCCTCCAAACATTACTTGTCTCTTTCTCCCAACTTTTCCTCATACTGATAACATTTTCTTATTACTATACCTAACCAAACAGTTGTACCAAAATTCTAACTTAAGGCAATCAACCTAGTTATCTTGAAACAACATACCGTCCCAAGTTACTACACATTCTTTAATTTGCAACTAATACTTCCTTGGACAATTATTTCATACATAAGAAGCAACTCATCTTCCTTAAGGATTTTGCATCTTTTACATCACATTTTGACTAACATATCCATCATCTTCGTTAATTTCCAATGATTCAAGAACATAAACTTACCTAGCGACTCACACAACCAACATCGCTTTGAATAAACACCCACTACTTTTCCGCCATTCTATTCCGATATTAGCCATATCACTACACCATCTTACAAACCACATACTCCAACAATTTTATTGACAAAATCGTACTCTTTATCTGAAATCCCCGAAAAGACTTCCATCGGATGCTTCTTCTTTCTAACTTCACATTACATACTAGTTGACACACTTATCTTGGCACTTGATGCCACTACTCGTTCTTACATTCTCCACCCATAACATCTCACAGCAGACCAGGTCTCTCATGATCATTTGTACACAATTCAAACGTACATTCATGTTCTCCCGCATGATTAATTGAGTCTATTTCACTATTATAATCCTCTCCAACTTTAGTTGAACCACAACTCGCAGTTTCTAATTAATTTCAACTTACTTGTTTCCTGCTAGCTCTTTGTGATTCCAAACCAAAACATAGACAGGACACAATCCCTCACGGATCGGCATAGTCTATACACTCGCTTTGTTCGTACCTAATACTTCACCCTTAATAAACCATCCACACCGCAAGAAAACGCTTATCTAAAACAACAGCCCTTCACTATCCTAACACCCCTACACGGTGGTCCTTTAACTTTTAATCTTCTGATTCCAGGCTTAATATTCATACCTGATCTCAGAAATAACCAATGTATTCATATCATGTAAACTTCAATTATAATACAATTCATATAATTCCAACCCCAAACCTACGTCGAGCTAATTCAAACCAGGCGAATGCTCCCAATACTCAACCGAGTCCAAAACCGAGCCGTCTGCTCAAAGGATCTAATGATTATTTATCAACCTCTACTCATGCAATTAAATACATCTAACTCACATCATGCAACACACGCTCCGAGGCGTGATAATCTCACAACCCCTTCATTGCTACCTTCCCAATGAAGTCAATCCATATATGTATCTATATGTACACGTATATGCAACTCTTTTATACTCAACAATGTATATCACTTACCAAGGTTCATTAGTCCCAAAGGTACTAAGAATACAAGATCATCAAACGGTCCTCTCACATAAGACCAATACTTAAAACGACACTCATTTAAATAAAATGCAATTAAGCACATATCACATCATAATTATTGTACAACCACAATAACTCTAAAAGCGTAATTTGACCACATAGCTTTCTCTTATGCGATAAATTAATCAAAATTTCTTTCACTCGCGTTTTATTCGTCAATCACTCAAATTTCCCCAAAAAATGGGTGTTTCACAAAATATAGACCATTCTGTAACATCCCCAGTCTACCGTACACGATAATGTCCGCTTTGCGCATACCCTCTGCATAACAGCATGCCGGTACCGCTCACGGTTTTGTTCCTGCCCGCACAGGCATACGCGGGACGCACCCAGACCGCACCCAGTGACAGGCAAAAGGCCTCATACACCTTACACAACTGCCGACTTCAAAGTCAATAGTCGACCTGTCGATACTTCCTTAACTTATTCTTCAACAAGGTCCCTAACTGAACCTAATCCTTCCAACATATCCTAATCTAATTCACTCCCATCGTCTTCATCTCCAATTTATTCGTGCAACGTTAATATCACAAGATCACCCTAATTTCTTATTTGACGTCAAGGATGTTTCCTTTATGTCTCACTACACTATTCCATCACCTTGACGACTTATAGTTCTTAATGCCTTTGTGAGCGTAGCTAACTTGCAATTGTTTTATTGTTGTCAATTATGTTCGAGAGAATCAATTGAGATCTAGAATTAGGAATTACATGTCTAAAGTAAGAAAGGATAGAGATATACCGAGTAAACTTTAGTCTCATAATAACCTACGCTTAATGTGTTTTGAACTATATAAGGTGAGATCGAGAGATTAATCTTGTATTTGTTTTCGAAATAAACTTCATGGTAGCTTGAGAAAGCATCATGTTGTTACACATATAACTGTTGTTACTTGAGAGAGAGCAATGGTTAGATCAAGGTTGAGTAGTCATTAACGGAATTAACTGGTATTTGTCATTAGTCTGATATTCATATGTGAAACCTAAGGATATCCAACCCTCAACTGTTTCTCCATCTGAATTCCAAAACTGCTTACTAGTTGTCTGGTGTTTGTTTGATTTTAATTTCTGCAAATAATTAGTTATAACACCAAATCTCCAAATTTGACAGTCCAATTAATAGTTCTTGTAGTAATTGTGATATTTAGTTCCTAGTTCCCGTGGATTCGATACTCGTACTTCCGTACACTATTACTTGATTCGACCCGTACACTTGCGGTTAGATCCGCGGGGTGTCAAAACCCCGTGTCAAGTTTTTGGCGCCGTTGCCGGGGAACTAGTTGCAACTAATAGCACTACTAGCTATACGCGCTATTAGATTGGACATTTTTATTTTATTTATTTATTTCGTATTTTATTTCATCACTTTGAATTTCTGGATTGCTAAGCTTGTTATTTTCTCTTCAGGTGCTAGTGGTTTATGCCAAAGGAAACCCGAGGGAAAGGAATCGAGCCAATCGATCCGGAAATAGAAAGAACCGCTCGTCGGCTACGTAAAGAAGCGAAAGCGAGAAGAAATCTGAAAGTCGAAATGTCTGACGACGAGAGACCTCCACGTAATGATCCGCCTCGCAACAACCCACCACCACCTCCTGCGAGACGTCCTATGAGGTCGTTCGTCGATCCGAATGTGGCGGCGGCCCGAATAGGCATTCAAGCGCCCGCTACTGGGGCAAACTACTTCGAGCTGAAGCCGAGCACCATCGTGATGGTGCAGCAAAACCAGTATGGAGGGACACCGACAGAAGACCCTCATGCACACCTTCGTGCATTTGAGCGGGTTTGCAACACTTTCAAGATCAATGGCATGAACGAAGATGCCATCAAGCTGCGATTATTTGGATTCTCCCTCAAAGGCCGAGCCGAAGCATGGACCGAGAGCATCCAGCCAGATTCGGTCACCACATGGGCACAATTGAAGGCTGCATTCCTTCAAAAGTTCTTTCCCCCGAGTCGGACCGCCCAATTAATGGCCGAGATCACCCATTTCGCACAATGGGATCAAGAAACGTTATATGAGGCTTGGGAGCGCTTCAAGGACATGATCAAGAAATGTCCTCACCATGGGTTACAAGACTGGGTCATCATTCAGACCTTCTTTAGTGGCCTTCACCCGCAGTTTAAAAACGATATCATTGTTGTCGCGGGTGGAGCACTAATGGATAAATCTTATGAAGAGGCATGCGAGCTGATTGAAAATCTTGCCGAGCATAGTTTTTCCACTCCAAGGGCTGATGTTAGAAGAGTCGCGAGTGTTCGGGAGTCGGATGAGCTTAAGGAACTAAAAGCTCAACTAGCTTTTATCACGGACCGTATGAAGGGAAGCAATCTGGGAGAACCTGAACAGGTTCAATTTATGCAAAACTGCAACCATCAACCACGAAACGATCCGTTTTCCAACACTTATAACGAGGGGTGGAAAAAGCACCCCAATCTTTCATGGATTCAGCCGGGTCATCCACAACCAGGTAATTTTTCTAACTCTTCTAATTTCCCTAATACTAATAGTGCTTATCGTCCTCCAGGTTTTCAGCAAAGAAACGAGGGACCATCCGGGGAGAAGAAGCCGGGATTAGAAGATATGATGATGAAGTTTATGTCAAAGATGGACAACACGATCGGAGAGCTAGCGAGCACAGTGAATACTGTGAAAGCCGCAACTGAGCAGAATACAACTGCAATAAAGATTCTTGAAAGACAAGTAGGGCAGATTTCTGAAACCCTACAAACCCGACCTCCCGGAGCATTCCCGAGTATGGCGGAAAAGAGGAACCAAGAGAACTGTAACGCCATTTATCTGAGAAGCGGAAAGGGACTGAATAGAGAACCGTCATCTGAAGAGCCCGAGCCCGATAGAGAGATTTCGAATGAAGAAAAAGAAGTCGTGGTTGAAGAGAGCGAGAAGAGTGAAGAGAAGAAGAAAGAAGAAACACCACCGGTCAAGCCGGAAATCTCGAGAGTACCCTACCCAAGCAGGCTGAAAGCAAATAAGGACCAGGTTCACTTTTCTAAATTTCTTGATGTCTTTAAAAAGCTAACCATTAATATCCCGTTTGCAGATGCACTTACACAAATGCCCTCTTACGCAAAGTTCATGAAAGAGATCCTTTCCAAAAAGAGGGCACTTGATCACCAGGCCACCGTTGCACTCACTGAAGAGTGCAGCGCAATTTTTCAGAATAAGCTGCCCCAAAAGCTTACAGATCCAGGGAGTTTCTCGATTCCTATTCAAATTGGCAGTTTTAATTTTAATAAAGTTTTATGTGATTTAGGGGCTAGTATTAATCTCATGCCTCTATCTATTTTCAGGAAACTTGGCCTGGGTGAGGTAAGCCCAACATATATGACATTGAAGCTGGCTGATCGATCGATAAGGTACCCATACGGGGTAATTGAGGACGTGCTCATCAAAGTAGGTAAGTTTTACTTTCCTGTCGACTTCGTAGTAATAGACATAGATGAAGACGAGGAGGTCCCGTTAATTCTGGGGAGATCCTTTCTGGCTACGAGTCGAGCATTGGTCGATATGGAAGAAGGTGAGATAACTTTCCGGGTAGGCGGTGAGAGAGTAATCTTCAAGATGTTTGAGAAGACGGGAGGTCGAAGTGAAGGAGAAGCTGGAGCTCGTCATGGAGGACCGAAGATGAAGGAAGCCGCGAAGAATCGCAAGTGTGGGCGATTTGACCCCGCGGACACTGAGCCGAGTTGAGAACCGCACAGTCGTGCCACGACTTTAAATAAGGCGCTGGGTGGGAGGCAACCCACCAAGGTTAGTTTCCTTTTCTTATTTGTGAGTGTGTTTAAACAATGAAAAAGCCAAAAAAAATCGAAAAAATCAAAAATAGCTGAAACAGGAACATACGCGACTTGTCACGCGGGTTGCATACCGCGCAGAAAGTCGCGGGGCCCTCTGTTGGCTTTCTGAAACAGAGGGTTACGCGGTTTTCCACGCGACTTACAAGTCGCGGGCTAAACCGCGTGAGTCCCATGTGCCCCGTTCTTCGTTTTTCGTGCAGTTTTTGTTCCCTTTCTTGCTTTGTGTGTTTCCTGTTTTTGTTTTGTGTCTTTCCCTTGTCTTGCATGTTCTCCCTATCTTCTTTGATCGATGCTCAACCAATCAAGAATCCTCCGGCCGGGCAAAACAGGTATGTTCTAAATCCTTCTCTGCTAAAAGAGTGGTGTTTGATGTGTTATTCTATTTCAATTGCACGAGATGCAACAAACCTAAGTTTCACTTAGGTTTGGGGTGCCTCATTGTTGAACCATCTACACACTCACATTAGACCCTGTGCAAACCTCGGTTTCACCGAGGTTTGGGGTTGGCTTTTATTTGGCAAACCTAGGCCACGGCCTAGGTTTGGGGTGCCCAGTTTAGAAATTTTGGGGATTTCTTTTTGCTTGCTATGTTAATGTTTTACCCGTCCTCTTTATACATGTAAATAACTGCACAATGATTGAGTCGCATCACCTACGACTTTGCTTGCACATTGGGGACAATGTGTGGGTAAGGTTTGGGGTTTCCCAATCGGGCCCAAGCTTATGCACGTAGATTTCCTGCATTTCTGAGTGTCTAGATCAAAGTAGCAAAATTTTTTGTTTTGAATGATTGAGACCGACCATTGTGGGAAGAATCTTGTGATAGCGACGTGACCGTTAGGGAAGGACCGGGAAAGGATATGACTAGGGACATTAGTGGAGACCACCCGATAGTGAGATTTTGAGCCTAAAAGACGTTTTTCATTTCGAGGGATTTATACACTTAAGTCACATACACTTTTTCGAATTCCTTGTCGTGAATGTAGAATGATCTCGCTACATTATTGCATTGAGTAGCAAAGACAACCATCGGGATATTAGGTGAGGGTATAATAGACCATATCGTGTGGACCTTAAGAAATGATTCCAGGCATTGTGTGTTTGTTTTAACCTTTTTTAGCTATCGTTTCCCCTTTTACCCTTAGTGTGTATCCATAGCCATTTTGCAACCAAACACCCACCTTATTTCTTTCTAAACCCATCATTTACCCTTTAGCCAAAAGCCTTAGCCAACCCTTATCCGAAAGTGTGTCAATCAGAAGCAGTAATAAACCAATAGAGTGAGAGCATAAAAGAAGAACTCCGGCCAACAATGAGAATAAAACGGGTCAATGTAACCCGAGAAGTAGAAAAGAGGACCAATGAAGTCCCAAAAAAAAAAATGCAGTTACTTAGATATTATCTATAGCCGAAAATAAGAGAGTTAAAGCAACTCCAATAGTGACGAAGAAGGCCAAATAAGAGAGCGAAAAACTATAGAGTTCGGAACTGCCAATGATTGACATGCCAAGGATATTTGAACCTTTTTACCCGTCGTTTCATAACCATAGCCTTAGCCCCATTACAACCCGTGTAAAGACCTGGATGATCTTTTGGAAAATGTGATTACGGTTTACGACTACCTTTACTGATATTCCCTGTCTTGCTACTTGATCCCTTTCTGAGATCCATTTTTGGACATTTGTGCGTCTTTCAATAGAGTTGTCATGCAATTTTGAGTATTCTTGTACATAACCTCCAAAACATGACAACACGAGCGATAACCTAGGTTCGAGTGCAAAGAGAGTATCCCGTGAGGTAGGGTCGAGGCGAAATGTTTTCCGTAGTATGTTCAGACTTAGTCTAACCCTGATGTGATCGGAATAGTCACGAGTTCAACTCCCAATGGAAGGTCATAGGTCAAACGAAATGAGAATGAGGCGAGAGTGAGATAGATATTCACGGGTATGGGAAATCACCGATGCATCACTTGGTACAGATTGGAATTGTGCAGTTATTATTCTTTCTGAGATATATGCTTTTATTCTGTTTTATCGCTAATTTGCTTGGGGACAAGGAACGCTCGGTTTGGGGTTGTTGATAACGCCACTTTTTGGCGTTATTTTCGGTTCTCAAACCAACGAGATTGGCTTGTACTCAAGTAAAAAGGCGGGTATTTTACGGTTTATTGAGTAATTTACGCAGGTTATATAAAAGGCGGCATTCCTCGGAAATAGAAGCTAAAAAGAGCCCAAAACGAGTCAGAACGAAGCCTAACGGAAGCCCAAAAGCCAAGCCCAAGACCCGCGAACCAGAACCGACCCAGAAGGCCTTCTGCATAGCGCGCGACTTCCCACGCGACTTGCAAGTCGCGGGGAAAGTCGCGTATCCCTCTGTTGTCGAGTTTCAGTTTTATAAGTCGGGATTTAGGTCACTTTTTCGATATCGAACTTACGGCAAACGATTGGGAGCAGTTCGGGGGCGATTTTCAGAGCCACGTGACACCGTTTGGAGCGAAGATCGAGAATCAATCGAAGGATCGTTCAAGACGCAAAGGAGATTTCAACACGGGGAAAGGGAGTTCATCAATTCATCTTACACATTCACCACCATCACGTTACCATGTTCACTTTCACTTTTGTTTCTCTTTCTTTTGTGTATGAATCCCCCAACATCATGAACTAACTTTAAGATGTTGGGGGTTGGATTGAATTAGGATTGAACATATGATGGATGACGAATGATTTTTATCAATTTTCCGATTTAATGAATGCATGTGATTTTGTTCTTAATGCCTTTGTGAGCGTAGCTAACTTGCAATTGTTTTATTGTTGTCAATTATGTTCGAGAGAATCAATTGAGATCTAGAATTAGGAATTACATGTCTAAAGTAAGAAAGGATAGAGATATACCGAGTAAACTTTAGTCTCGTAATAACCTACGCTTAGTGTGTTTTGAACTATATAAGGTGAGATCGAGAGATTAATCTTGTATTTGTTTTCGAAATAAACTTCATGGTAGCTTGAGAAAGCATCATGTTGTTACACATATAACTGTTGTTACTTGAGAGAGAGCAATGGTTAGATCAAGGTTGAGTAGTCATTAACGGAATTAACTGGTATTTGTCATTAGTCTGATATTCATATGTGAAACCTAAGGATATCCAACCCTCAACTGTTTCTCCATCTGAATTCCAAAACTGCTTACTAGTTGTCTGGTGTTTGTTTGATTTTAATTTCTGCAAATAATTAGTTATAACACCAAATCTCCAAATTTGACAGTCCAATTAATAGTTCTTGTAGTAATTGTGATATTTAGTTCCTAGTTCCCGTGGATTCGATACTCGTACTTCCGTACACTATTACTTGATTCGACCCGTACACTTGCGGTTAGATCCGCGGGGTGTCAAATCCCCGTGTCAACCCTCATACATCCGAAACTAAAGTCCACTTTCGACTCTTCCACTGATCACCTCTCATCTTGAACACAAATTCCAAAACTACGAACATTCTCCCATGATTTATCAAACACCTCTTCGCTCTCGGAGTTCTTTCTTAACTTATAGTGTAATACTCCATGACCTAGTGAGTTCATAGCCTTCATGCATGACAACTTGATAAAAGAATCATTTCGCACATTTTCTCATTTTAAAGAACAACACAAGGAACATCTTGGTTACAAATGATCCCAACATTCTCATAACTCCAATGTACTGCACAACGATCTCAAGAATCGTTTGCATACAACTTTCCATAACACTTAATCTTTCTCAACCAAACGATATTGTTACGACAGTAATAAAAATGAAAATCTTTTCATGCGACAAAAGTTTGAAAGAAAATTACCGACACGAAGTAAGCTAGTCGGTTCTCACATTCGTTTATATGATATCATAAAGTTAATACTCTTGTTGGTTATAACAATTTTGCTGGCCAACGCTTTCTTGACTTTTTTTGCTACCATTTAACTTTTTATGTAAAATACGAAGTATATTGCA
Organism: Saussurea involucrata; assembly: GCA_033807775.1. Lineage (NCBI taxonomy): Eukaryota > Viridiplantae > Streptophyta > Magnoliopsida > Asterales > Asteraceae > Saussurea > Saussurea involucrata. Next base: position 153,098,967 of record CM066321.1, read on the forward strand.
AATTGCTAAACTCAAAATTTCAATGTGCGCCGTAAATGGAATTGCCTTTTTCTTTAAAAACATACTTACACATGCTGACTCAACCTAGACTAAAATTGTTGTCTATGCATTTGTTTTGGAATCATAAAAACTCACGTAACACACACTAGGACACCATACATAAAACTCTATTCGCAAATGAAGGCTACTCACTCAAACAAGGTCAATCGTTTTACTCACGCGACTTATCATTGACACTCTACTTCCGACCAGTGGTCGCCCTCTCGGCTTTGTAACACTTACCATACATGCATTCCATGGCCCACTTACTCAACCATTTCATACTATTAAAGTTTGCCTCGGCGGACTTTCATGAGTCCCGCCAATTCCAGGTTGTCTTTCCAACCCCCCCCCCCCCAATCATTTACTGATCTAATCTCCAAAGAATTGAAGGACCTTGGTGGCGTATCCACCATCGTTCTACTATAACACAAAGAGATAACCATAAGAAATGGTTATACGAGTATAGACATGCAAAACGTACTTTACCGATCATTAGTCACTGTAACAATTTAGAAACAAGCATGCTTATGTAACAATATATTCATAAATAACAGTAGCTAATTGAAATTGTGAATATATCATACAGGAGAATCCTCGTTACCATCATTACAGTACTAATTTCACGTATTTCTGTTACCTCTAAGACTATATCGTCTTAGTACTTCTACCCATATCTCACATATCATAACTTAATTCATAACAGCTTAAGTCTAAGTATCTCCTCAGCATACTTAGTTCGCTTAAACTATTGCTCTGATACCATATTGTAACGCCCCAAAATCCGGGCTAATTTGAACCTTAAATTTCAACAAGTTATGATAAAATAAACTTCCACTTTCATATATATAGCAAGTGAATTAACCACTAGGAGTATATTTACAAGTGCAGAATTCTCCAAATAACCTATTAATCTAATTATGCCATTATAATCAGATTAACTAAGTTATCTAAGCAATCATTCAAAAACTCCTTCTGTTAATTGACTTTTTCATCTAATCCAAAATGCTCGTCCCACATCCCTTTTACCTTCCCGAGCTAACACCTGGTAAGAAAACATCATTTGAAACGATTAGGCCAACGCCTAGTGAGAACATTCGTTTCCATAATAATATTTGCAAAATCAATGTAAACAAGTTATATCAAACCTGATTACCCTTTTTCTTACCATACGTGTAACTCTATTCCGTTAACACGATCTTCATCTAATCCCATGAATATGACTGACACACATTTCATCATCATATCATGTCCTAGAGCCATACTACGAATCTTCACTGATTCTAGATTAATACTCTTATTCCAGAAATCGCAATATACACATGCCCATTTCTATTCATATCCTATTCCAGAGCCACACTACGAATCTTTCTCAGATTCTAGATTAATGCTCTTATCCAATAAATCGCAATTACACATGCCCATTTATCGGAAAGGAAGTAGAGATTACAAGCACTTATGTCAATCCCATTTTCTTCCTTAGAAATTGGGAATAACGATTATTACCACACGCTTATTCCACAATTTCCACATACACACTAGAATAACGATTATTACCACACGCCTATTCCAGGGTTTCTCACACACATCAGAATAATGACTAACTTCATCTATTCCACGTGCACATAACCATTAGTACTACACACATCACTGGAATAACGATTATTACCACACACATATTCCATGTGATTACCAAACACTAGTGCCTATGGATCCATTACACTACTTGCACTCGTACCGGTATTTATTTAATATAGATTCCTCATAACAATAAGTATGAGCAACTCATATTTATACCTCCTAGATTCCTCCCTCATAGCATACAGTATGAGCCAATCTCCTTTACCTATACCAAACACCTGCCTAGTAACAAACTGGCACAGTCATCAAGCCTAACATACTACCCTTCGAATGTACGTATGTTCATGCTAAACTAATTATGTCTCAATCACTAAATCACAACGATTCACAATTAATAGAACTGAAAATTGCCCAGTCTGCACAAAGTGTCCGGACAACCCAAAGTTTCCGGATAACCCATCTTATCCGGACATTTCCATTTTCCGGATACCATAATTTCCCCGGACAATCCCAACACCCGGACAACACATTCTTTCCGGTAAATTCCTACTTTTCCGGATAATATTCAAATCCGGACAACATCCGGACTCTTTAGTCATCCGGATACCATCCGGAACTTACTTCATCCGGATTCTTTCAATAAAAGATAAAACTTACCCGGTATCTATCGCATCCGGAAACATTCATCATCAGGGTGTCCGGATACGGCGATTCATCCGGACAACTCGCTCCTGCAGCCTAAAATTCAATCTAACTTCTTGTCTGTTCGATTCAGCTCATTCCCAGTACAACCACACAGTTCATAATCACTTTATACAGCTATTTCAAGGTTCAATTTAACATAAGAACACTGATTTAAGCAAAGTACAAATGAACTCACCTTAGGTTTGCAAAACCCACTTTAATCCTCAATCTGATGCTTCAAATCTGATGTTACTGGTATGTAAATCAAATCCAAAACATAATTTCGTTCAAAATCTAACACATACAATAATCACAACTGAAAACATCAACAAATCCCTTACCAATTTGATGAAAATCTTGCTTTCTTCCCTTTTTCCTCTTTTCCTGCTTCTCTCTATATCTCCCTCTCTCTTTTGCCGACTCACACTTATAAAAATGAGATAGAATCTCAATAAATCAGATATTATCATATACACATTTACTTATTAACAAAACACTCCCTCATGTTTCATTAATTCCAAAAGTAACACCAAACTTTAACCTCTTGCATTTTTAACTCTAATGAATTATAAAACTTCTATATACTTCAAGGTTACACCAAAATACAAATACATCACAATTCTCATTAAAACACTATTACTGAAATTTCAGGATGTTACACTCACTTACAAAGATGGTCCCTGAAATTAGAAAAATTTACACTCACACCCAGAGAGGGACTTAGAAATTTTTTCATACGGTGGCACCATATTTTTCATACGATTTTTATCTAAGTGTCTTTCTTCTTTTTATCGACGTTCAATATCGCTCGATGTGTTTTTAGCCAAATTCCGGCATTTCGAGAGATTTTAACGTTTTTTGCTTGATTTCGAAAGATTTTTTCGGTATTTTTTGTTGATTTCAAGAGATTTTTTCGGTTTTTTGGTTGAATGGGTATAAAATTTGGGCCTTTTTCAGTTTAGGTGCACCCCCTGTAGTTTTCAAAATAATACGGTAACACCTCCTAAATCAAGACGGTGGCACCTTCACGAAAACGAAAATTTTTATCCTTCGCCAAATAATTAATACGATGGCACGTGCCACCACGTACCCACCTACAAGTTCACCCCTGCTCACACCATTGTACTTCAATAAGATCTCAATGTAACGGTTAAGGTTATTACAAATTTCCTTCTCATACACATCATATACATTTTACATTCTCAATACATGATATGAACTTTTATGTTTTTTATCTATTTAGATATAAATTTTAGGAAAATTGTAAGAGCTGTTTTAGAGCACATCCTACATAATATATAAAATGAAGTTTGTTGCTTTTAAACCATCTCCAACCCAAGACTAAAAGACTAAGAACATCTCCAACAATTATTCTATTTTAACGATTGTAACATTGATTATATTACTAAAATAGTAAAATGTTACTTATTTCTCCTAATAATTTATTTCAATGTCTTTTATTGGTTGAAAAATTAAAATATTACTTCTCTTTCTAAAAAGTGGGGTTGTAAACATTGTCCAAATATGGAGGTTTTTTTTATTCTCTCTCATTTTTTTTCTATTTTAACATACAAAATACCATATCTGTTGGAGCAATTTTTTATTATTAAGATGTCACTTTTCTCTGTTTGAGCATAGTTGTTGGAGATACTTTAAAACACAAAAATGTAGGTGTTTTCATCTTCACCAACACTAAAAACTAAAGAAAAAAAGTCAATAAAATAAGTATCTATATTTGGAGGTCAATAAAATAGGCATCTAAAATTAAATATTAATATTTTGTTCAACTTTTGTAATTATATATATATAGAGAGAGAGAGAAAAGTTCAAACGAGAACGCTAACTATTTACGAGAAGCACGAGAACGGACGTCCATGTACAAAATCACATGTGATTCACAACAAAATCATACGTGATTAAAAAATGCAAAGCGTGCGGTTTGTCCCGCGGTTTGTACTGTGAATCACATGTGATTTTGTACATGAGCGGTGCTCCTCACGTTTTCTTAAATTGTTACGCTCAACGTTTGAACCCGCCTCTCTCTCTCTCTCTATATATATATATAAATTAATAGTCATCGAGTAATATATTTTTATTATTATAATATTAAAGATGTTTTAAGGTTTTTTTTATGGTTGGAGATGGTGTTTTTAGTGCTTTTTTTAATGGTTGGAGCTCATATTTTTAGTTTTTCTTTTTGTATGATTGGAGTAGATTTTTTTGTAGGTGTTTTTAAAAGACCCACAACTTTTAGTGTTTATAGTGTTGTTTTAAGGCCATCAGTACCGCATGCGGGCTCGGGCTCGGGTAGGGAGGGTTCCAGCGGGTTGTGGTACGGGGGTAGCGGGCTTGGGGGTAGCGGGTTTGAAAACCCGAGAAACCCGAGGCTTTATTTGTTTTTTTTTTTGTTTTTTTATAAATAATTTGAAAATAAAGCCGTTGGCAACGGCTCCTTTTAAATTTTTTTTTTTCAATTTAATCACACTATATATATTAATCCAAACCTCTTATTTTTTCACACCAAAATCTCTCAAATTCTCTCAAACTCTCTCAAATTCTCTCAAACTCTCTCAAATTTTATCATGAATCCAAACAAAACACCTACATCCCGTCGTAACCGACCGGATACACCGCAACCGCAAGAAGACCCGGAGCTTGGTTTCCAAGCGTTTTCACAACAAGATTATCATCCGCAATTTTCGCAACAATTTTCGCCACAATTTCCGCAACAATTTTCGCAACAATTTTTCCAACAATTTCCCCAACAATTTCCTTACCAATTTACACGTCCCGGTTTGATTCAACAAGGTTTTACTCCGGCCAACTACAATCTTCCTTCACCCGCAATCGATCTCGACGACGACATTGTTCCGGAAACCCAACATTCTAGCCCGCACACACCACAATCCATCTACACACAACAATCTATCCCGGAACCATCAAACCCGACACCAACGAGAAAAGGAAAAAACAAACAATATGAAAATAGAGCCGCCAAACAGATGTGGAGTAAAGACGAGGAACTCGCGTTAGTGTCGGCGTGGGTTGACGTTTCGGAGGACCCCGTTGTCGGTAACGCACAAACCGGTGGTAATATTTTTATTGTTATTATTATTATTATTGTTATTATTATTATTATTAATAATATTGTTATTATTATTATTATTCTTATTAATATTATTATTATTATTATTGTTATTATTATTATTATTGTTATTATTATTATTCTTGTTAATATTCTTATACTTGAATTTACATAAATGTAGAAAGTTTTTGGACCCGAATCGGGCAAGTGTTCTTTAGTTTTATGGGTCGCGGAAATTATAGAACAACTCATCAACTCAACACCAAGTTCAACGACCTCAATAAAAGAATAAATTCTTTTGGCGGCATCTACAACAACTTGGTCACTAATAGATCAAGCGGAATGAGTGAGGCCGACATTTCACGAACGGCACACGAACGGTACCGAACACAACTTGGGTTTGCTTTCACTCACAAACAAGCTTGGGAAGTCCTCAAAAAATGTCCAAAATGGGGAGCCGTTCCAACGATGACGACAACTTCATCGCGGGGTTCAAAACGTACCAAACCTTCCGATGATGACGATGAAGACGTCAACGAGGTCGAGCAACTTCAACGACCCATCGGGAGAAACAAGGCAAAAAAAACATCAACGAGTAATACGAGCGGGTCGAATACGAACGAAAGTGTTACTCAGTTGTTGACGAAGTTCAACGAGAAGATTGATGATACAATGGAGTACAAAATGAAAAAACTCGAACTCGAACAAGATAAGTTGGAACTCGAACGAGAAATCGAACGAGAAAAACGATTTGATAAAGACTTCGAGTTTTTCATAACCCCGCATGATCACCTTACGAGAGATATTTTGAGGGCTACTTTGGCGAAGAAAGAGAGAATTAGAAAATTACATAATTTTGGGTAATTTTGTATTTTGTAATTTTTATTTTTTTAGTGTTTTGTATTTTGTAATTTTTATTTTTAATGAATGATATGAATTTTTATTTTTATTATTTATCTTATTTTTATTTATTAAAAATATATAAATATTTTTATTTTGTTAAATAATTAAATGTATAAATAAAAGAATTAAAAAAATGAGGTGGCAAGAGGGCTTGAGGGTAGCGCTACGCCACTTGAGGGTTTGAGGAGAGGGTTATGAGAAAAGCTGATGTGTCGCTGATGTGGCGCTTGAGGGCTTGAGGGTTGCGCTACGGATGGCCTAATAGCCGTTAGGTTGAAGATGCCCTAAATCAAAGGTGAAAGTTTATCGGTATGTTAAATATTGTAATAATATAATATATAAACTTAAAAACTTTATAAATTAAATGTATTTTTTTTTTTGAAATTTTATGCTTTATATCTATATTTAAAAAATTGTTGGAGATGATTTCACCCCAATCAAATGTAGAAGTTGTTGTAATGCTCGTCTAAAATTCGTCACAAATGAATCATAGTTGTGTTTATTGTATTTGCATCAACAACTATATGTATTCAAATTTTAAATGTAAAAATAACTTTTACAAATAATTCATGTTTTTGATATATACAATATCACAATAGCTTAGAGCATCCACACCCATCTTGCATAATGTCTTACAAAATGACATGGCATGTCATGTGGCTTGCAAGGTCTTGCAAGTTTAACAAGTCCTTTCATATTTAGAAAAAAAGTCTTTCACAAATATATATATATATAATACATTTTTGTTTAATTTAATTTATTTATTAGTTTGTTTAAACATTAATTATTAATATGTTTATTAAATTTAATTCATTTATTAATTTATTTGAACATTATTTTTTATTAAAGTTTCTTACTCACAATTTATTTTAAATAAATAATATTTTTTATGTAATGTTTTTTTATTTAAACTACTAAAATAAAAGAACATTAATATAACAGACTACGAAAATACAAATACACAGACATCAAAAAAATTACATAAGTAATTACAACATAAATATTACATCATCATTCGTTTAAAAGCATGTGAATTTGTTTTTCGTACAAACTTTGTTGTGCCGGAGTCATTTTAATAAATGTTGCATGCTTTCGACATATTCATGTATTTTATTTGTTAATTAAATTATATTTACACAAAATATAGTAAAAGAAAACAAAAGTAAAATTTTAGTTATCTATATTTTATAATTAATTTATTATTTATATTATAACTATCTATATTATTTATATTATAATTTATTACTTTATAAAGGAGTTTGGTCTTGCATGGATGTGGAACGTGTTATTGTAAAGCTGATGTGACACATTATAAAGAAGTTTGCTCTTGCAGGAGTGCGGATGGTCTTAGCCTGCATCTCTTATTGAGTTGGAATCACAATTTTTTTATTAATAGAAATCTTCGACCAACTTTTTTTTCTGACATATAAGTAATTTATAAATGCAATCTTTATATTATTTTGAACAAGTTTAATTTCTTAATACTCGTATATTTGTTCAATCGACATCCATGTTTATTTTTCTCAAGTTTTATCCATAAGTTTGACATTAAAACAAATAAAATTAAGCCACACATTTTATTTTCATGATCCAACATTAAACAACTTAAATGATATCAACTAGTCATGACAATTGTCTCTGCAAACATAATCTTCATAGTAACATTTTACAGTCTTCGTGCAACACCAACACCAGAATCCATTGTTGCACTTTCTTTCTAGACATGTTGTAATATCAATCTCCTCGTTTCCAATGGTGCTATTAACAAAACTCTGCTCTTTCGGATACGGAATACATTCACAGTCTCTTCCCAGACCTGAAAACATGAAACATATGTCATTAACGATAAATAACAATAATTAAATACGTCATTTAAGATCATATAGCTATCAATAACCACAATAAAGACACATGTATAATACATAAACACGATGCATATGCACAAACATTCGTATATCATAGTTGCTGAAAGGATGAGACCAAAGAGGAGAAAACGATGAATGTTATTGATAATAGCCATTGAGTTGAGAGTTGAGTTGTCTAGTACTGGTGTACGATACTCGGTATTTATATGCATAATGATTCGAACTTCTCACCCTTTGTTATATTGTCTTATAAAAAAGGTTTATTTAAAGCTTTTTTTGTAAAGATATTAAATGTATTTATTATTTTAATGCTATAACGTAGAAATGGTGAAACGGTCCGCAATTGATTCTTTTTAGATTTGAAATTTCCTTTTATATCTTGGACAAAATTCATAAAAAATGGTTGAATACGTTTTTTTTAAGGGTGTCCTAGGCTATGTCTAGACTAATTCCTTGACAAATTATGACTGTAAGATATCAGTCCTGATTAAACCTCAGTGGCCACAATTGTTGTGTACGCTTGGATTAGAACCCTGGACAGATGTGATATTCCACCACACAAACCTTGTGGTTTGGATATGTTGTTCTAATATTCACCAAAAATGGATTAAACAAATAATTTATTGTTCGGGTATAATTTTGAAAACATTTTCCGACATGGAAAAACAACGAGGGGGTAAATAAATATTTCCAAAATTATTTTTTCAGATTTGGGAGAAAATTAAATTATAATTTCAAGATTAAATGCATGAAATATTATAATTTTTCATTATAGTATTATATATTTTTTATTACAACAACATATTTTTAAATTATTTTTTATTCGGTATTGTATTTTGAAAAACCAACACTTTATAACAATTGGTAACTTGTTACATTTTAAAGTTGTTAATCCTATATTTTTCCGTAACATAAATTAAAAAATCCATTTATAATTTTTTGTAATAATTTCTTTCGTTTTCTCTCTGAAATGATTTGTATCTCACTCATGGTACGTTTTTCATCTATCTCTCAAAGAAAACACCTTCAAATCATTTCACTCTTATTAAATCTTTTTTTTTGGAAAGAGTGTTATAGGCTATGCCTAGACTAATCCCTTGACAAATTATGACTGTAAGACATCAGCCCAGGTTAAACCTTAGTGACCATAATTGTTGTGTACGCCTGGATTAAAACCCTGGACAAATGTGATATTACACCACATCTCGCAGGGCCTTAACCAGTACGCCACAACCCTTGTGGTTCATTCTTATTAAATTGTATACATATTAATTATTATACAGTAATGTATTTAATATGATGTATTTTTGTCAAGATAAATACTTTGTTTGTAATAAAATGTATATTTTCCTTGTTTCAAAAATAAAATATTTTTTTATATTTTTTTAAATGTTATCGATATTGTGCTATACATTTTTTTTACTATTGTTATGTTAATGACAAATTTAGTAATTTTCTAATTAATATGATATGCTTACTGAATAAGAACATCTTCAATAGCTTCTCTAAAATAGAGAAAAACAACATTTTTTCTCTAAAGTGATCCAACAACTTCTCTATCTCATTCTCCAAAATAGAGAACAATGGAAAAATATTATTTTAATGATTTTCCACCAAAAAAAGAGAGAGATATTATTTTAATGATTTTTCATCCAAAAAAAAAAGAGTGAAAAATAGTATTTTAATTATTTCCTACCAAAAAGAGGAAAGAGAAATATTATTTTAATAATGAAAGAAAATATATTGAATATTTTAATAATATAAGTCATAATTGGTTCTCTAAAATAGAGAAGCTGTTGAAGTTGAAATAAATTCTTTTTAGAGATTTTTTGTTTTTATTCTCTATTTTAGAAAAATTATAGAGAAGCTGTTGGAGATGCTCTAATAAGTCAAGAAATTTAAAAACAAGCTTCAAGATAAATATTTTGCTTGTATTTTTTTCTTTGTTCACAAGATACGTTTTTCTTAAAATGTTAGTGAGATAGAGTATGATATATAAATCTTCTCAATATTGTTATATTGACAAATTAAATTTTTTAAATTAATTTAATATATTTATTAAATAATACATAAAATTAAATTTTATAGAAAGTCCAATTATATAATAAGAAATTACATATGAAAAATATGTTACACGTGTACGGTGACATAACATGGAAACATTTTAACATATGTTATGTTATATTAATTCAAATTAAAATGTTACGCATCGTTATAATGTTAAACTTTTCAAAATATAATAAAATATAATTTAAATTTATCTTGTTGCAATAAAAAAATAAAAAAATAACATGCTATAATAAATAAAATTATAAAAGTCGATTATTATAACCAAGTTATTTTATATAAAAAGAATGTGTATTAACTAAGATTGCACAAAAATATACAAACCAATCCAACCTAATTTGAAACCACCTATATCTATTCGAATTATAAATAGAGTAATTTACCTAGGTAGCCAGTTAGCTTAGAGGTTTTTAAGTTTTAACTATAAAAACTTTATTTTACAAAAATATCTGGAAACCCATGAGTCTAATATCGTAACATTCGTTTTACTTGTGGTGTCAGACTTTTTTCTAACAAAAAGAGATTATTTTTACGATTTTCTAGAAATTTGCAGGCTTGCGTGCCGCATCTTGCGGTTTCTACTGATTTGTTTAAAATGTTTCTTTTCGATCCTGTGGTTTGTAAGTTAAGGTATTCGTTCATAACCGCAACTTGAGGTTTTCTATGGTTTGTTAATTATAAATCGGCGAATGTCAAGTCTCGTTGGAGTTAGGGTGTTGGGATGAATGTCTTCGAAGGGCGTCGAGAGGTAGTGTTGAGGCTGTTCAATTTTGCGAACTACAACAAATCTTGTCTACCTTTGTGCCCTCCAGTCAAAAGGATAAATGAGTGTGGTTGTCAGACGGGTCGGGTGATTACTTGGTGGTTTCAACTAGGCGTTTAATTGATTCTAGTCATTTGGAGGTGGATTCTCATCCTACTATGTAACGACCGAGTCTTTAAAATAAAAGGGTTATGCGGTTTTGAGCAAAGTTCGGAAATATTAAAACTTGAGGGACCAGTTTGTAATTAAGGAAAAAGGTATTTAAGGGCACTAAACCCTAGGAGGAACATTCTATTCCTCATTTGTGTAGGCGTCGGCTGGAAGAAAACGCAGAGAAAGAGGAAGAGAAGAAATCGGTGATTTCAGCTGGAAGAAAGAAAGAAGAAGTCCTTGAATTCAATCAAGTAAGTAAGCTAAACCATCTTCTACTTAATTTCGGTTTAGAGGATTAAGAAACTGATTTTTGGATGCTGAATGCTGAGCAAAAATGGAAAATCATTGTTTTGGTTTAATTGGATTGGAGGTTTTACTTAAGAGATGATTTGGAATGATTAGGTTCCAATGGGAACTTTCTTAATCACTTCTAGTAGCATGTTCCTTCGATTTAATCAAATAAAAACCAGTCTGAGTCGTAAAATCGAACCAAGTAGAAATCTGTGCGAAAATATCAGTTCAGAAGCAAATGGCGCAAAGTCAGAATTGCGCCAGCGTGGGTGGCGCAAAGTTAGGATTGCGCCAGCGTGGGTAGCGCAAAGTTAGAATTGCGCCAATGTGGGTGGCGCAAAGTCAGAAATGCGCCAGTGCCGTTTGGCGCGAAGTCGGGTTCTCTTGAGAAGTTAGTGGCGCAAGCTGGGCTTTCTCTTGGGTAGTTAAGGGCACAATTTGTGTATAAGCTCGTGTTTTTGATACGCAAACGTTTCTAATTCTAGGTGTTTAATCTAGAAGTTGGGAGCGTAAGTAAGGAGTTAAGAGGCGAGAATTTCCAAAGCATCAGGTGAGTTTTCTAAACTAAAATGTGTGGCTTTTAATAAGTTTTTTGAAGCGATTGTATGATGAGAAATGCTATGTTTATATATATGCTTTCAAATGCAAGAATGTTGTTTAAAAATTATATGTGGGATGTATGCATACATAGATTGTGGTGTAAATTGGCTAAGTCGGGAAGTGTGGCCCGCCAGATCATGCCGGGGGTGTGTCCCGTTTATGCCAGGGGAGTACTACCCTATACGGCAGCATGAGGCTGACTCGTTGTCATCTACGGGTGACTTCAGGGTGCCGATTTACGAGGAGCGGACTTTATTCCGCGAATGGATTTGAATGATCAGTTTTATAAATGATATTGCTGAAATTGATAAACTGTTTATAAGTGCTTTGATAACTGTTAGGAGGGACTCACTGGACCTTATGGTCTAACCCTCGCATTTTCAAACAAAACCTTTTCAGGAAAGCAGGTATCGAAAGGCTCTAGCAAGTAAGCAGGGCGTTAGCAAGAGGACGATGAATAGTGTAGAGGCACTATAGTTCAACTTAGTTTAATTCTCAGTTGTGTAGGTTGTTTCCGCAAACCTATTTTTGATTCTTGTAAGGAAATTTTGGATCGCGATTTTGGGATATTCCATATTTAATGAAATGCTTGTTTAATTTTAGTTGGGTCATTATAGTTGGTATCAGAGCCATAGTTTAAGAGATTTAGGTGACCGGATGGGCCTAAACTTAAACTGTGAGGAGTAGAGATCACAACTGAGAATCAGGAATGCGTTAGGAAAGCACTACTTTAGATGTAGGGCTAATAGGGTATCGAGGACAATCATGTAAGGTAAGTTTGGAGTTACACCTGGCCAGTGTAACTGTGAACTTACAGGTACACGTATGTGCTTAAAATACCTTATTACCCTGTTGTTGTGACACTGTTGAGTCCTTAGTATTAAATGAGTCTCCTGTTGATGTTATGTAGCAGAACGTCTGCAAGAACTTTGAGAAGTAAGTCGATCCCTAATGCGGTAGATACCCTAACAAAGAGTACTACGCTGAGGGAGGAAGGAGTGAGAGTCGAGGAAGAACCAGTGAATCAGCCAAGAATGATAGCCACTCGTGGGCGAGGAAGAGGCCGTGGGAGACCCAGAGGAGCGGTACCGAGAAAGGCAGCGACTAAAGTGGGGGCAACGACCACGAAAGGCAAATAGAAGAAAAGGAAAGCGCCTGTCAAGCGCAAGGCAAAAAGTGTTGGAGAACCGGAGGTACAGGTAGTATTGGAACAAGAAAGTTCGATGCCGGTAAGGGAAACAAAGGCTAAGAAAGGGGGCAAACCTAGAACTGCACCGGCCTTCGTGACAGAGGATAAGTTTACGGCAGAGATGGATAAGTTGCAAAAGACCCTTCGAGCAGTGTTGGAAAACCAGAACAAGACTACGTCTGGGGAAAGAACCAAGAGCAATACCGGAAAGAAGACCGGGGAAGGTAGTGAACCGCGAACTGAAATAGGAAACAACTCGGTAACAACTGCTTCGGAACCAAAGGCAGAAAAAGGATGCTCGTTTAAGACTTTCACGTCGTGCAAACTTCCGACCTTCAGCGGAGAGCGTGATCCCGTGTTGGCTGTGAAATGGGTTCGCGAGATGGAACTGGCGTTCGATACTAGTAAGTGTACCGAAGAGGATAAGGTACTGTTTGCCCGATCGATGTTGAAATCTGAAGCAATCTTTTGGTGGGATGTTGAAACTGGAGGAAAGGGGTCAGAGGTGGCTAGAAGCATGCCGTGGGGGACGTTTGTTAAAAGATTCAAAGCGCAGTTTTGCCCTCTGGCAGCAATTAAGAAATTGGAGGAAGAGTTTCTGAGTCTGGAGCAAGGGTCGATGACAGTTCAGGAATACACGTCGAAGTTTATTGAGAAGGCCAGATTTGCTGAATTGTACGTACCTACTGAAGAAAGACGAATCGAGAGGTATATTTTTGGGCTGAAGAGCAGTATAAGAGAATTGGGGCAGGCAAAGGAACCAGTTACTTTTCCGGCGGTCGTGGATAAAGCGGAACTTACTGAAAAGGATAAGAACAGACAGATGAACGAAAGAGTCGGAGACAAACGTAAGTGGGACGGGCCGAATCGAGATAGTAAGAAGCTGAATACAGTCAGGCCCGATCTGCGGGTGAAAACCAAGTCAGTGGAGAAACCTTGTGCAAAGTGTAACAAGATGCACCGAGGAGAATGTTGGGCTGAGGGATGTTACAAATGTGGGAAAATGGGGCATCTATCCCGGGATTGTCGCAGTCCAAGGATCTGTTATCAGTGCGGGATGTCGGGTCATGTCAAGTGGGACTGTCCGCAATTGAAGAAGGGTCATGCTGGGGGTGAAGGTGGAAGTAACGGAGGAAGGGGTAATGATAAGAAGGTGGATCCGACACGCGCCAGAGTAAGGGCTTTTCACATGTCGGCTGAAGAGGCGGAGAACACGCCTGATGTGGTGTCAGGTACCTTTCCTATAGACTCGATGTTTGTGTCGCCCATTTTTTGATTCGGGGGCCAATCGTTCGTTTGTGTCGCCTATTTTTGCTCAAAAATTGCACGTGAAACCCAAGAGGTTGAACTTTGGGTTTGAGGTAGAAATAGCTGGTGATTGTCGAGTCTGGGTAAATGAGGTCTTTGAGGGTTGCAAAATAGAGGTGAATGGTCACTTTTTCCCGTTAAAATTATATCCTATGGGGATGGGGGAGTTTGATGTAGTCCTAGGGATGGACTGGTTAGCGGATAATGATGCTAGTATTGTGTGCAATAAGAAGCTGATCCGTATTCCTTTGACCGACAAGAAAGAAGTGGTAATATATGGGGATCAACGAAATAGGAAGTCGTGCCTGATTTCGTTGATCAAAGCTAGACGATGTTTAGGAAAGGGTTGTGCGGGGTATCTAGCTTATGTGATAGATGCTAAGAAGGAAAAGAAGAGTGTGGAGGATGTGCCAGTAGTGGGTGAGTATCCGGAAGTGTTTCCTGATGATTTGACGAGTCTGCCTCCAGATCGTCAAATGGAGTTTAAAATTGAAATGTTACCTGGGGCGGCACCGATTGCCTGTGCGCCCTATCGGTTAGCACCAGCGGAAATGAAGGAGATGATGACTCAGTTGCAGGAATTGCTCGACAAAGGTTTCATTTGTCCGAGCTCATCTCCTTGGGGAGCACCTGTACTTTTCGTTAAGAAGAAGGATGGATCTATGCGGATGTGCATAGATTACCGCGAGCTTAATAAAGTAACCGTGAAGAACAAATACCCGCTTCCGAGGATCGATGACCTTTTCGATCAACTTCAGGGCGCGATTTATTTCTCAAAAATAGACTCGAGGTCGGGTTACCATCAATTGAAGGTAAGAGAAGAAGACGTGTCGAAGACAGTTTTCCGTACGAGGTATGGGCACTATGAATTCTTAGTCATGCCCTTCGGGTTGACTAACGCGCCCGCAGTGTTCATGGATCTGATGAATCGGGTGTGTAGCCCACTGTTGGATAAATGCGTGATCGTCTTCATTGACGATATTTTAATTTATTCTCGGACACGAGAAGACCATGAGAGACATCTCCGGGCAGCACTGGAATTGCTAAAGCGTGAGAAATTGTACGCGAAATTTTCGAAATGCGAGTTTTGGTTAAGAGAAGTTCAGTTTTTGGGTCATGTGGTATCGGCGGATGGTATCAAGGTGGACCCTGCTAAAATTGAAGCCATTAAAGATTGGGAGGCGCCCAGAACCCCATCGGAGGTGAGAAGCTTTCTCGGTTTAGCAGGATATTACCGGAAGTTCATTCAAGACTTCTCTCGAATAGCTTCGCCACTGACCTCGTTGACAAGGAAGAACGTCAAATTCGTGTGGGCAGAAGCGCAAAAGTCTGCGTTTGAGACGTTGAAGGAAAGTTTATGCAGTGCTCCGATTTTGTCGCTACCCGATGGATCGGAAGGATTTATGATATATAGCGACGCTTCTAAGCTCGGATTGGGGTGTGTACTAATGCAGAACGGGAAGGTAATTGCCTACGCTTCTCGATAGTTGAAAGATCACGAAAAGAACTACCCCACTCATGACATGGAGTTAGCGGCGGTTGTGTTCGCGTTAAAGATCTGGCGACATTATCTATATGGGGTAAAGTGTCAGATTTACATCGATCATAAAAGCCTGAAGCATCTGTTTGATCAAAAAGAGCTGAACATGAGGCAGAGGAGATGGATGGAACTGCTGAGTGATTATGATTGCGAGGTTCTTTATCACCCGGGTAAAGCAAATGTAGTGGCCGACGCGTTGAGCCGAAGGGAACGAGGGGAACAGACCAAAGTGGTGGCTTTCAGGATCGAGGCAACCTCAAATCTTCTCGATGAGATTAAAAAGTTTCAGGAGGAAGCGTTACAAGAAGTAAACGTGAAGGGCGAAAGAGTCATAGGGGCTATGTCACTGTTCGAAGTCAACAGTGGTGGGTTGAAGAGTATGAAAGGTCGGGTGTGGGTGCCCAAGATGGGAAATTTAAGGGTAAGTATCCTTGAAGAGGCGCACAAGTCGCGATTGTCTATGCACCCGGGAACAAACAAGATGTACAGAGACTTGAGACAATTCTACTGGTGGCCAGGGATGAAGAAGGATATCGCTCACCTGGTAGAGCGATGTGTGACTTGTTTGAAAGTTAAAGCGGAACATCAGCGTCCATATGGAGAACTGCAGTCCACGGTGATACCAGTGTGGAAATGGGATAATATCACCATGGATTTTGTCACGAAACTACCAAGAACCCCTAAGGGCAACGATACGATTTGGGTGATAGTGGATATTCTCACCAAATCGGCGCATTTCTTGCCTATGAGGGAGTCGGATTCGTTGGAGAAGTTGGCGCGTTTGTATATCAACGAGATTGTGTCTAGACATGGAGTACCGAAATCCATTGTATCTGACCGTGATAGTCGGTTCACGTCAAAGTTTTGGAGAAGTCTCCAGCGTGAATTAGGATCTCAACTGAAGCTGAGTACGGCATATCATCCACAAACGGATGGTCAAAGTGAGAGGACTATTCAGACGCTTGAAGATATGCTTCGAGCGTGTGTGATCGATTTCAAAGGATCGTGGGAGATGCATTTACCATTGATAGAGTTCTCATATAACAATAGTTATCACGCGAGTATTGTAACACCCTAAAAACAGGGCTAATTAAAACCTTAAAATTTCACAAGTTATGATCAAATAACGTCAAACTTATATAACAAGAGGATCAACAGTAAAGTTTTTATATACAGTAGACATCTACTCAAATAACCTATTAATCTAATCATTACATCATAATCAGATTAACTAGGTTATCTAATCATCTGTCCCAAAATATCAAAAGAATAACTAGATCCTCTGTCATCTCCAAGTTTGAGTCTTTCCAAAAGTTCTCATCTCACATCCCTGCTTACTTCCTGGAGCTTGTACCTGGTAAGAAAATTCAACTTGAAACATTAGGCTTTCGCCTAGTGAGAATATTCAAATCAAATTAAAATTTAACAATTAAAATCTTAACAGATAAATCAAACCTGTTCTCGCCCATCTTACCGTACAACAACTCCTTTCAACACTGGGAATCTACCCCACTCCCATACTTATGACTAATTCGTCTAGCCATAATAATACTACCAAGAGTTTACCATAAATCATCCCGGATTCAAAGTCAATACTCTTATCCAAGAAATTACAAGTCATAACCTGCCTATTTCTTAATACGGAAGTAGAGATTACAAATTACTTTATGCATATCTCAAATCTTCCTTTCACAACTGGGAAATCTCCGATCTTCCCTAAAACAATGGAAATCTCCGATTTTCCATTTGAAATGGGAATTACAAATCAAAATCTGCCTATTCCACATTTCACGTCCTCTCCACCTCAGAATCAATGGTCCCAATGGGATTAATATATCGCGATACACAACCGGGACCCCCGATGATTCAAGGTACACTCAATCACTAAAAATTACATCCCTTTGATCAATGGCTAGTAATCGGTTCCCATTATACCGTACTAAGGTGCCCCCGATGACCGGATGCCTATTTTTAGCAACCATAACATAATACATAAGTATTATAACTCTTAATATTATATGTGCATAACATACAATATATTTATCTCAAAACATATTCTATATACATCTATAAAGAATATTACTCTCTTGACACCGCGACTTCTCAACTATCCCCTCTTTGCTATTTAGCACGGGGATCAACATAGCATAATTCTTAATTACATGCTCGGATTTATTAATATTTTAAATAAGTCCTTTCAGTTCATCATGATCATATCTTAATATCAAAATTGAGTTATAACATATATCAGATTTACATAAATCAGAAAGTCGCATCTTATGAGTATTGCACAACCAACTGTGGCGAAATGCTCAACTTTTCGCATGCCACAGTGGCGAGTTTCATACTTCTCGCAAGCCACAATAGCGAGATTCTCACTTCACTCCAAAGAGCCTTGCGAGTTTCTCAAAATGCGCAACCCACTGTTGCGAGTTTCTCAAAAATGCACAACCCACGGTTGCGAGTTTCTCACTTTTCGCAGACACTGTTCATCGTCTTCTTCATTTATCCAGTTCACAATTACTTCTAAATAAGCCTACTATTTATCAATTAAGTCATACTAAAGCATTCAGACACATATTTAACCATCTATTTCAACTTTAATGGCTTAATTTTAAAGAGAGTTGAATAACTCACCTGAACACTTCTGAATACTGTGTCTTCACCAAAACTCAATTCCTCAGCTTAATCAACAGCTAAACACATAATTACTACAATTAGATACCTTCCTTACAAGAAATCAGTAAAACAACTTCAATTTCTTACCACAATTTCTCCAAAATCAGACTTTCTTTCTTCTGCTTCTTTTCTCTTTCACGGCTCTCTCTCGATTCTCTCTGTCTAATTTGCAAAAGTGACCGACTCAATACTGAGGTTATCTCAGTATTAGGAAACCCACTTTCCATAAATAACAAATTAACCCCTCAAGTTAATTTTCACATCTAACTTTGCACTTTTGCCAAATTACAAACTTAACCCCAAAGTTAATAATTATACTTCACAAAATAATACAACGGAAATTCGAGATGTTACAAGTATCCAAGCGGCGCCATTTGAAGCATTGTACGGACGGAAATGTCGTACGCCGTTATGTTGGAACGAAGTAGGAGAGAGACAGTTGGCCGATCCCGAAATAGTTCAACTGACGTCAGACAAAATAGAAATTATCCGAGAGAGAATGAGGATCGCGCAAGATCGACAGAAGAAGTATGCTGATAGACGAAGGAAGCCGATTGAATTCCAAGTAGGTGACAAGGTAATGCTTAAAGTGTCACCTTGGAAAGGTGTGGTACGTTTTGGAAAGAAAGGAAAGTTGAGGCCAAGGTATGTTGGACCTTTCGTTATCATTGAGTGAATCGGTGCGGTAGCTTATAAGCTGGAGCTGCCAGAAGAATTAAGAAGGATTCATCCGACCTTCCACGTGTCCAACTTAAAGAAGTGTTTGGCCGAGGCCGATGTGGCTATTCCGTTGAAGATGTCAGCATTGACGAAAAGTTGATGTATGAGGAAGAACCAATCGAGATCATAGACAGTAAAGTACGAAAGACGAGAAACAAGGAAGTTCGCTTAGTTAAAGTTCAGTGGATGTATCACAAAGGAATGGAAGCAACGTGGGAAGTGGAATCTGAGATAAGGATCAGGTACCCTCACCTTTTTGAGAATGGAATTCCGGGGACGGAATTCTTTTGAGGGGGGGAGTGTTGTAACGACCGAGTCTTTAAAATAAAAGGGTTATGTGGTTTTGAGCAAAATTCGGAAATATTAAAACTTGAGGGACCAGTTTGTAATTAAGGAAAAGTGTATTTAAGGGCACTAAACCCTAGGAGGAACATTCTATTCCTCATTTGTGTGGGTGTCGGCTGGAAGAAAACGCAGAGAAAGAGGAAGAGAAGAAATCGGCGATTTCAACTAGAAGAAAGAAAAAAGAAGTCCTTGAATTCAATAAAGTAAGTAAGCTAAACCATCTTCTACTTAATTTCGGTTTAGAGGATTAAGAAACTGATTTTTAGATGCTGAATGCTGAGCAAAAATGGAAAATCATTATTTTGGTTTAATTGGATTGGAGGTTTTACTTAAAAGATGATTTAGAATGATTAGGTTCCAATGGGAACTTTCTTAATCACTTCTAGTAGCATGTTCCTTCGATTTAATCAAATAAAAACCAGTCTGAGTCGTAAAATCGAACCAAGTAGAAATTTGTGCGAAAATATCAGTTCAGAAGCAGATGGCGCAAAGTCAGAATTGCGCCAGCGTGGGTGGCGCAAAGTTAGGATTGCGCCAGCGTGGGTAGCGCAAAGTTAGAATTGCGCCAATGTGGGTGGCGCAAAGTCAGAAATGCGCCAGTGCCGTTTGGCGCGAAGTCGGGTTCTCTTGAGAAGTTAGTGGCGCAAGCTGGGCTTTCTCTTGGGTAGTTAAGGGCGCAATTTGTGTATAAGCTCGTGTTTTTGATACGCAAACGTTTCTAATTCTAGGTGTTTAATCTAGAAGTTGGGAGCGTAAGAAAGGAGTTAAGAGGCGAGAATTTCCAAAGCATCAGGTGAGTTTTCTAAACTAAAACGTGTGGCTTTTAATAAGTTTTCTGAAGCGATTGTATGATGAGAAATGCTATGTTTATATATATGCTTTCAAATGCAAGAATGTTGTTTAAAAATTATACGTGGGATGTATGCATACATAGATTGTGGTGTAAATTGGCTAAGTCGGGAAGTGTGGCCCGCCAGATCATGCCGGGGGGTGTGTCCCGTTTATGCCAGGGGAGTACTACCCTATACGGCAGCATGAGGCTGCCTCGTTGTCATCTACGGGTGACTTCATGGTGCCGATTTACGAGGAGCGGACTTTATTCTGCGAATGATTTTGAATGATCAGTTTTATAAATGATATTGCTGAAATTTGTAAACTGTTTCTAAGTGCTTTGATAACTGTTTGGAGGGACTCACTAGACCTTATGGTCTAACCCTCGCATTTTCAAACAAAACCTTTTCAGGAAAGCAGGTATCGAAAGGCTCTAGCAAGTAAGCAGGGCGTTAGCAAGAGGAAGATGAATAGTGTAGAGGCACTATAGTTCAACTTAGTTTAATTCTCAGTTGTGTAGGTTGTTTCCGCAAACCTATTTTTGATTATTGTAAGGAAATTTTGGATCGCGATTTTGGGATATTCCATATTTAATGAAATGCTTGTTTAATTTTAGTTGGGTCATTATATACTAGGTGGAATAGACTTGTTCCCATCAAAGTTAATGTGTTCGCGTGGCGGTTTCATCTGAATCGGCTCCCTACTCGGTTAAATTCGGATAAAAGAGGTATCGATGTCTCGTCTCTCTTATGTCCTAATTGTGATGGGGGTGGAGGACTACAATCATCTTTTCTTTTCATGTCCTATCGCTAAAGTCTTATGGGTTCTTATTGGTCGTTGGTGGCAAATGGATATTCTGAATACTTATTCAGATTGAGTCTCTTGAATTGACTCAATTCAGTTGAAGAGAGAGTTTTTTTGTGCTTTGAAACAGTTACGCTTACCACTTTGTGGTCTATATGGGTGTTTCAGAGTGGTATTCTCTTTGGCAACCCGAAACCAAGGAAGGCGACGATTTTTTAGAATATTATAACTCGTGCTTATTTTTGGGTTAATCATAGAAGTAACAACTTGTCTATTAGTTGGGTTGGTTGACTTACAAATTCTTCTTTTACCATGATCTCTATGTAATTGTTTTATTTTTCTAGCATCTAATACTTTTATAAAATTTCGCAGTTCAAAAAAAAAGTAAACAAAAATAACAATAACAATAAATTAAAAATCATAGGGGTGAAAAACTCATTAAAACAGTTTGCTTAGTTGTAATCTTAAATGTATAATTACTACTTTAACCTTAGTAATTAAGAAATTAATTAAATCAAATGATTGGTTTATAACTTTATATTGAATCACACGATATCACAAAACTTAGGCATTGTTTTGCAAAAAAAAAAACTAGCTTATAAGCTAGCTTATATTTGGGGTACATGTTTGGATTACCATAAGCTAGTTTTTTGAAAAGTTACTTGGAGTAGCTTATGGGTAGCTTTTTGTAAATATTTCAATTATGCTCTCATTAATATTAATTATTATTTATTAACTATTTTTTTAATATTCGTTTTGGTCATTTAAATGCTTATAAGCTACTTTTTGCCAAACGTGATTTTTTCATCAGCTAGCTTATCAGCTACCAGCTAGCTTATCAGTCATAAACTAGCTTATCATCTAGTTTGCCAAACATAGCCTTAGAGTGTTTGTTTGACTAGACTCCTACTGCTAAAAAGTATACAAATCTATACAATCGAACATAAAGAATTTTCTATTTTCGTCTCTTTGATTAGAAAATTGAGTTTTTCATTCCTATAGTTTTTAATTTTTTGTTATTTTCGTCCATCGTTTAATTCCTACTTAACAGACTACAGGAAATTTCAAGTTACGGTTACAAACGAAGACCGTAATCTACAAACCACAGGCCTGGAAAATAGCAACTTTAAATAAAAAAGTGGAAACCACAAGTTCCCGCAAACACACAAATTTATAGAAAAACGTAAAACTTGATTTTTTTCTTCCTTTTTTGTCAAAAAAATATGACATCGCAAATAAAAGGTATCTTACGGTGTCAACTTTGCAAAATTTCAAATATCTTTATAAGAAAAAAAATTAATTGTTACAACGACTATCTATCTAAATATCTCGATATAAAAATCCCCAAATCTGGTTGTAACAACCCAGTCTAAAATAAAGCATGCAATTCATAATAACTGAAACATCCCAAAAACGGGTCCCAAAATTTCCTTACACAAGTCTCAAAATTCAGGTTGGCGGAATCAACCTATTACACAACTGAGAAATACTATAATTAAGTGAAATAGTGCCAAAGCTTCTACTGCCTCTATTCTCTAACTGCTCCGTTGACCTGCTAGAGCCCTTTGCTACCTGCTTTCCTGAAAAGGGTTTTAATTTGAAAAGAAGCGAGGGTTAGACCATGAGGTCTAGTGAGTCCCTCCTGACAGTTCTCAAAAAATCGTTTTAAAACTTTTCATCACTTTCAGATTATATAAATAATCTTTCAATAAATAAACTTTCACATAGCTGAACAGTAAAAATCTTTCACGGATAAATCCGCTCCCGTAAATGGCACCCTGAAGTCACCCGAGGGTGACAACGAGTCAGTATCACGCTGCCTTACTGGGACTCATTCCCATGGCATAAACGGAACCTCCCCCCGACGTGAGTACTGGCGGAACCTCCCCCCGACTTAGCCAATTTACGTCTACACAATGTATGCATACATCTCACATAAAAACTTTAAACAACTTTCATGCAATAAAAGCATAAGAACAAAACATGGCATTTCTCATCATGTATTCACTTTAGAAAAACACGTTAAAAGACACGTATTTTAGTTAGAAAACTCACCTGATACGTTTGCTTGCTTTTCCCTACTCTGCTCTTTACTTCCAAAATGTCTACTTGAACGAAAGGATATAATTAAAAGCTAACTAGAACTATCCGGACACTTCTCACTTGCCACCCTACTTTTTCGGACAGGTTACCGGGTAACCCCACTTTTCCGGATACCGCTTAGTACCCGGACAACAACTCTTATCCGGACGACACAGATTCTCCGGACGACTAAACTTATCCGGACGGCACAATCTTTTCGGACAACACTATACCCGGACACCTTCTACAACACGACCAAGAAGTTTCCCGGACACTCACCCGGACACCTTCATACTTGAAGGTTTCCGGACGAACGCTGGACGAGTTTTAGAGGTCAGAATCTTGCTAAACGCTCCACAATTAGGATGATAATGCGATAAGTAACCCCCAAAGTGTTCTATAATCGTTTCCCACAAACTTTACTAACTAAACATGATTTAATGACGTTCGAATCTCACTTCTAGGCCTTAAATAGCTTTTACAAGGAAAAACCCTCAAATCTCCCAACAACAATAAAACAATCCGAATCAGAGTTATGGGTTAGGGATTACCTGAGAGATTCCTTGCAGAAAATGAATTCCAATACTACTTCTTCTGATTCCCAAGAGTGATGTTTCTCTTCTCCGATTGCACAAAACCTCCAAAAACTCTTTTCTCCTTTCTCTCAACTAGTCTAGCCACCAACAATAAGAATGCCTAGGGTTTTGTGCCTTTTTATACCCCATCTCCTATTTACAAACTAGCCCCTCAACTTCTACTTTTGCTTAAAACTCCACACCAAACGCAAAACATTTCGAAAAAGGTCTGGGTCGTTACAACACTCCCCCTCAAAAGAATTACGTCCCCAGAATTCCATTCTCGAAAAGGTGGGGGGTATGTGGACATCATATCTGATTTTACTTCCCACATTGTCTCTCGTCCCTTATGATATCTCCACTGAACTTTTACTAGCCAAACTTCTATGTTCCTCGTTTAGCAAACCTTACCGCTCACGATTTATATCGGTTCTTCTACGTAAGTCAACCTCCCATCTATACTGATGTCCCCTCAACGGAACAATCACAATGACCTCTGACAAACACTTCTTTAAGTCTGAGACATGAAATGTCGGATGAACACTCTTTAATTCTTCTGACCAGTCTAACTTGTATGCTGCTGCTCTAACTCGCTCACTAATGACAAGGTCAACTTCTTATCGCCTGCATCTCTTGCAAGGTCGCCATCATCTCACTTCTCACATCGGCTCTCCATAAAAGAGATGTGCATCACACTACGAATTTCTTCTCAAATTCACATAGAGTACTTCAAGATCGCGCACTATCTATCCAACTTCCATGCTTCGACGGATCCGCAGACATAGTCCACCTTACCTTGCTCTCAAACTTCAATGCTCAAAGCCTTATGTTTTTTTCTCAATCCAACCACTCAGTTCTACTCGGTTGCCTCAGACCGTTCAGATGGGAAACATAACCGCACCCCATACTTTGAAACCGCCCTCGGCGAGGCACCACTTGCTAAATCGTGCCATCTTGCACTACTTACTTGTACCCTCTTCGATCACTATACTCGCTTAAAACTACCTGATAAAACCAAGGCCAACCGCGCCTCCATTTGCTCGCCTCCGTCCACACATCGAGACTCACGGTTTTAAACACGTCTAAATAAGGTCTCTCATACATTTATACCTCCTTAAGAGAAAGAACTTGGCGGGAATTCCCGCCACAACAACGAGAATCTTCCACCAGGAAAACTCCCTCACTGACAACTTGGCACAAGGCCAACCTTGTATATTCCGACAAGCCCACCCCCAGGAGTCCCCTCCTCGGTATACCTGAAATTTCTAGGTTACTTCTTCCAACCTACATTCGTCTATGCAGATCATACTCCTTTCCCGAATCACATCGGCTACAACTCGACAACTAATTCGTACGTTCTCACCACTTCATCATTTCACACTTAACGTGTCTAATAGTAGGAAACCTCTATAATTCCATATTGGAGTACTCACTTATCCGAATTGCACTTATCCTGAAGGCTCATAAATTTCTCGCTGCTTACCACAAGCGTCCAGTCATATAACATAACCTCGGTTTCTCCCACTCAACTAGGACGGGTAACCATGATCACACCCTACTATTCTCAATAGCTTACACTGAACGATCAGTTCGTTTGAACGTTTCTCACGAAGTCACTAACTTAACTCATTCAGTTGTCTTATCCACTTCTTTCCTACACGAAATCATACACAATTTCCTTCCTCAATACTCTTTCCATAAGTTCGCACACTTATCAAGGACAATCTACACAACACTACGCCTATCGGCATTACTGTCAAGTTTACTACTTCCGATTTACTTACTTATTCCAACATGCTGTCTTCACCTTCCCACGTTAGCGTGGAACACTGCCCACCAACATTACTCGTCCCTCTCTTCCGACAATTCTCAAGCTGCAAATGCTGTCTCATTACTATACATAACCAAACGGTTGCACTAAAATTCTAACTTAAGGCTTTCGACTAAATCACCTCGAACTGACACCAGAGTTCGACGTAACTATACATTCTTTAAACTCCAACTTTTACTTTCTCAGATAATTCGTTCACACATAAGCAACAACTCACATTCTTTAAGGATTTCACATCTATTCCACCACATTTTGACTAATACATCCATCCTCTTCTTTAAACTTCCAATGATCCCAAAATGTGCTTACTTAGCGACTCTTACAACTAAAAACACTTGGTTTCTCCTTTGGGTAACTACCCACCACCACTCCGTGATGCTATCCCGAACATAATCATATCACCACGTCAACTTACACCCTACGTGCTCCAACAACCTGGTTAACACTCGAACACCTCATCCGAAACTCCCAAAAAGCTTCTATCTGATGCTTCCTCTTTCTCTAACATCACATCACTACGACGCTAGCTGGCACATTTAACTTGGCAATTATTGCCACTACATAACTGTACATTCCTCACTCATAACATCACACTGCAGACCAAAACTATCATGGTCATTCATACACAACTCAAACTTATCTTCAAGACCTCATGCATAAATAACCGAGTCTATCTCGCTACATTGTCTCTCCCCAGCTCTAGTTGAACCACAACACCCGAGTTTCTGATTGATTCTAACATACTCGATTCTTGCTAGCTCCTTGCAATACCAAACCATTACATCGACATGGCGCATTTCCTCACAGATCGACATAATCTATACCCTCACTTCGTTTGTGCTAAATACTTCATTATTTACGAACCATCCATCTCATAAGTAAAACACTTATCTAAACAGCAGCCTCTCACTATCTTAACACCCTACAAAGTGGTCCTTCAACTTTCAACCTTCTAATTCAAGTCTTCGGTCTCATACACCTTACACAACTGCTGACTTTAACGTCAATAGTTGACCTGTTGATACTTCCTTAACCTATTCTTCAACAAGGGTCCCTTACTGAACCTAATCCTTCCAACATATCATAATCAAATTCACATCCCGTCGTCCTCATTTCAAACTCACTCGTGTAACGTCAATATTACAAGTTCACTTTAAAACTCTTATTCGGCGTCGAGGATATTTCTTTCCTACTTCACCACACTACTCATAACGAGTTGCTAATACCAACACCTTGATGACTTCTAGTCCTTCCTCTGAACACAACTGTCCCTCGGCAATTGTATTTCCAGTCACCGCACGAGGGTACAGACCCTCATACAACCGACATTAAAGTCCACTTCCGACTCTTCCACTACTCACCTCTCCTCTAGTACGCAATTACCAAAGCTACAAACATTCACTCCCGATTTGTCCAACACCTCTCCACTCTAGGAGTTCTTCCTTAGCTTAAAATGTAATACTCTACGACCTATTGAGTTCATAGCCTTCATGCCTGACAACGCGATAAATGAATCATTTCACACTTTTGATCATTTTAAAGAAACAACACTTGAAAACAACTTGGGTACACACGACCCCAACATTCTCATAACTCCAATGCCCTGCACAACGATCTTGAGGATCGTTTGCATGCAATCTTTCCGTAAACTTAATCTTACTCAACCAAAAATATGTTGTTACGACAGAAATAAATATTGGATGAAAATCTTCCCATACGACAAAATTCTGAAAGAAGTTTACTAACACGAAGTAGACCAGTCGGTCCTCACACTTATTTATATAACTTCGACATGTCAATACTCATTTTGGTTATAAAAGTTGTGCATTCAAACGTTTTCTTGGCTTATCATGAAAAGAGTGGAATATTTTGCAAATCGTAAACCTCAAGACTTCATTGTACGATGTAAATGGATTTGTATTTTTCTTTAAACATACGCTTGCACACGCCGACTCATATCCGATCAAATTTGATATTTACACGTTTATACTTTTCTTATGAAAAATCTCATGTACACATATACGAACTCAATGCATGAAACTCTACTTGCAATTGAAGGCTACTCACTCAAACAAGGTCAATCGCTTTACTCACGCAACTTATCATTGACACTCTACTTCGACCAGTGGTCGCCCTCTCGGCCTTGCAACGATTTGCTATACATACATTCAACAGTCCACTTACTCAACCATTTCATACTATTTCGTCTTGATCAACTATCTCACTTTCCACTTCTACATGGTTTCGTTTCACTATAGGTATCTTATTTCATTTATCCTGCTAATGGAAAGCTCGACCAAGGACCCAGGGCTCCATTGATACCTTCAAGGTTTTGACACTGACTTTCCTTACCATCCTGACTGATCTATCCCATGATCTCTAGAATTGGGACTCTCCCGAAACAGAAGTCTTACTCAAACTCAAGCATTCTTCCTCTCCGAATCCACGAAAAGCTACCTTTAGACGACTAATAATACTCTATACAACATTTCTTCTCTACGATGTATACGTACATCACATCACCACGACTTCTCATGAAACTTCCCCAACAGGGGGTCTCAGTCTACCCCTCAGGGATCTTGCTGACATTCTAAAGTACTGGAACACGACATAAACACTAGCTTCTGACTACCACTTCGGAATAATAAGGCAGGTTAAGCACATACATGTACCTGTAAGTTCGCAATTACACTGGCCAAGTGGAATCTCAAACTTACCTTACATGACAGTCCTCAGTACCCTATTAGTCTTATCTCTATAATAGTATCCTCCTAACGCATTTCCTGTATCTACAATAGCTTCCTCCTAACGCATTTTCCTGATTCTCAGTTGTGATTCCTACTCCCAAGTTTAAGTTTAGGCCCGTCCGGTCACCTAAATCCCTTAAACTATGGCTCTGATACCAATTGTAACAACCCAGTCTAAAATAAAGCATGCAATTCATAATAACTGAAACATCCCAAAAACGGGTCCCAAAATTTCCTTACACAAGTCTCAAAATTCAGGTTGGCGGAATCAACCTATTACACAACTGAGAAATACTATAATTAAGTGAAATAGTGCCAAAGCTTCTACTGCCTCTATTCTCTAACTGCTCCGTTGACCTGCTAGAGCCCTTTGCTACCTGCTTTCCTGAAAAGGGTTTTAATTTGAAAAGAAGCGAGGGTTAGACCATGAGGTCTAGTGAGTCCCTTCTGAAAGTTCTCAAAAAATCGTTTTAAAACTTTTCATCACTTTCAGATTATATAAATAATCTTTCAATAAATAAACTTTCACATAGCTGAACAGTAAAAATCTTTCACGGATAAATCCGCTCCCGTAAATGGCACCCTGAAGTCACCCGAGGGTGACAACGAGTCAGTATCACGCTGCCTTACTGGGACTCATTCCCATGGCATAAACGGAACCTCCCCCGACGTGAGTACTGGCGGAACCTCCCCCCGACTTAGCCAATTTACGTCTACACAATGTATGCATACATCTCACATAAAAACTTTAAACAACTTTCATGCAATAAAAGCATAAGAACAAAACATGGCATTTCTCATCATGTATTCACTTTAGAAAAACACGTTAAAAGACACGTATTTTAGTTAGAAAACTCACCTGATACGTTTGCTTGCTTTTCCCTACTCTGCTCTTTACTTCCAAAACGTCTACCTGAACGAAAGGATATAATTAAAAGCTAACTAGAACTATCCGGACACTTCTCACTTGCCACCCTACTTTTCCGGACAGGTTACCGGGTAACCCCACTTTTCCGGATACCGCTTAGTACCCGGACAACAACTCTTATCCGGACGACACAGATTCTCCGGACGACTAAACTTATCCGGACGGCACAATCTTTTCGGACAACACTATACCCGGACACCTTCTACAACACGACCAAGAAGTTTCCCGGACACTCACCCGGACACCTTCATACTTGAAGGTTTCCGGACGAACGCTGGACGAGTTTTAGAGGTCAGAATCTTGCTAAACGCTCCACAATTAGGATGATAATGCGATAAGTAACCCCCAAAGTGTTCTATAATCGTTTCCCACAAACTTTACTAACTAAACATGATTTAATGACGTTCGAATCTCACTTCTAGGCCTTAAATAGCTTTTACAAGGAAAAACCCTCAAATCTCCCAACAACAATAAAACAATCCGAATCAGAGTTATGGGTTAGGGATTACCTGAGAGATTCCTTGTAGAAAATGAATTCCAATACTACTTCTTCTGATTCCCAAGAGTGATGTTTCTCTTCTCCGATTGCACAAAACCTCCAAAAACTCTTTTCTCCTTTCTCTCAACTAGTCCAGCCGCCAACAATAAGAATGCCTAGTGTTTTATGCTTTTTTATACCCCATCTCCTATTTACCAACTAGCCCCTCAACTTCTACTTTTGCTTAAAACTCCACACCAAACGCAAAACATTTCGAAAAAGATCTGGGTCGTTACACTGGTTCCCTCGTAGAAGCATGTCGATGATTTGATCTTTACTTTTTAAGGGAAATAATACAAGATCTTACGAAAAATAGTGAAGTTTATGTACCAAATCTTAATAATATAAAATTTTCTTATTTAAATGAACTGTTTCCATTTTTTTCGCATTACATATTTTACCAAACATAAAAATGATTGTTACGGAGACGATTTATGAAAGCAAATTTTACTAAAAGTAAATAAATTAATTGTTACTTATATATATATATATATATAGAGAGAGAGAGATGGGTTCAAACGACTGAACGAGAACGCTAACTATTTAAGAAAACACGAAAAAGGTCGCCCATGTACAATCATATGTGATTCACGTACAAAATCATATATGATTCACGCGACTTGCAAGTCGCGTCCAAGGTCGCCCGCGTCCAGATTTTTGCAGTTAGTGTAAAATCACATACGATTTTGTTCATGAGCAACCTTTTTCGTATTTTCTTAAATAGTTAGCATTCTCGTTTGAACATTTTTTTTCGTTCTCTCTCTCTCTCTCTCTATATATATATATATATATATATATATATTGGTTTAAATGTGAAATTAAAAACACGTAAAATATACAGATATTTTGATCCCTTTTAACTTGTTAAGTAAATTTATATATAACTAGTTGTATACCCGCGCAATGCGGCGGGGCGGCATTTTTTTGTAGTTTAAAAATTGAAAAAATAGTGTAAATGTTTCTTGTTAAACCACTTAGCCAAGATAACAAGTTACAATGTGAATTTGATAAGTAAAGGTATACCAAGCTTGTACTTTATGACTCCATATTTTCAAGTATATATTTTGTGGCATGGCTGATTTCCAGCCCGCGCAATGCGGCGGGATGTAAAAGTTGAATAAATATAAGAGTATACCAATTACAGATGCACATTTGCAGTTCTACACTTGAAGCTGTCGCACCATAACCTTTATTGATATCATCGTATCAAAAGTCTTTCTTTTTCAGTTTGAAACCTTAAATAACGTCACTCGGTAGTTGCTAAGAGCTCATTCAAAACATGTAAAATGACAGCCTTAAAAAACCAATCAACTTCCAAAGGTTTAACCCCTAGTCCAACATAAACAATGCGGCGGGAACCGGATGTATGAACTTTGAAGCATTCTTGGTTTTGTTGGAGATAATTTTTAAGATGATAGATTTTGAAACAGAGGATGATGATTTCCATTCCACGTCTTCAATGCATGCTTATTGACAATTAGTACAACAATTATAGAATAAAATATTTTTTGTGCTTATATGTGTAGAACATTCAAATTAGCGTTGTACATATGCAAAACTTGTAAAACAATATAACATCATTATTCATAAGGACATGCTTCTCATTATTCCCAAACATTATTGTCAAATGTTTACAAGTTCAATCTTCAGTAATGTTACACGCACAATAGTCAAAGATTATTATCAAAAAACAGTTAATTCTTGATAGCCTATTGATATGCTTACATAGATAAATTTATAATTCCACACGCAAATGCAAATGTTCTCAAGTAGTCATGCCAAAATAACTAACATAGTACCTAAATGGCAAAAATATAGAGATGCATCAGATTCTCTATAATTTTTCTAAAATGCAGACTCTAAAGTGAAATTTTCTAAAAAAAATTGCATTTAGCTCCAACAGATTCTCTATTTTAGAGATTTTAACATATTTTATATTATTAAAATATTACTTATATTTATCATCTCAATATGTCTTTGAAAATATATTTTTTTAAAATAATAATTCAACCCGGTGAGAATGAAACAAAAAGTAATTTCTCTCTCCATCTACCAAGTTTTAGAGAATTCTCTAAACTTTGAGTTTTTTAATACACAAAATTCTACTTTCAAATTTAACATCTACTTTGAAAAACAATAATCATAATCACAAGGGAACAAGAATATGCTCATTTAAAGCATATCAGTACCATCTCAATAACTACAACACATCTCTCTTTAATTCCTTTTCAAGAGAGGTTTTTAGGGTCAAAACTTATTCTGTTCCCTTGGCTTTTACTTGTGAGCCATAGTTTCTTTTGAACTAAAAACCAATACATTGTCACTACCAACCATTATGAGAAGATTGCAGTTGAATACTTCCCCAGAAAGTCTATGAAAGTTTTTCTTCCGGGAAAAGCAGCGGGCCTCAGAACATGATCCATCTCAATCGACATGTCTTCGAAACTGCAACCTTTCTTGTCAATGAATGTGTGAGAATCACCTATGTCACTACAAAAGTATGATATAATACATAACTCAGAGTTTTAAGATAGTTTTTACTACACAAGCCCAAAAGAAAAGCAAAAAAATGGAAAAATTCAGAAAGCATAAATAATGAAAGCGATTAAATATATGTGTATACCGTAATTAATTGTGGTTGGTTTCTTTAAAAATAGCCTCATTGAATATTTAGAGAAAGTTAACTATTACGACAATTTTTAAATTTGTAAGTGTGGGTATATGGAATAGCTCAAAAACAGACTGATTTTCCAGGCTATCGAGAATTGTCAGAAATTAAAACAAGTGAACCTGACCAAACAAAAATGAATCGTTTGCACTTATATATACAGGTTGTTGTCTAGCTGATGGAGACAACTCCGAGAGGTTCGGTCATACCATATCATTGTATAAATGGTCACAATAAGAACTTTACTAAAAACTATCATTTGTTGTAATCAATACATAAAGAAGCAAAAATCTTTGACATGAACAACAAGAACTATGGATAAAAAGCCAGTGAATGGAGAAAGTTATGCCCATAATCTTACAGATCAAGAAGATCAATAAAGCTTTGGGTCCTAGATTTGCTGGAACAGTCGGGTTATTAGGCTAAATTAACTTCTGACAAACTTCTTCAGCAACGATAAAAACCTGTATATCAATTAGATGTGTTTCACCATATCAAAAGCAAGTAATATTGGCTAGTTAAACCAACCAAAAATATGCCAAAAACAGGAAAAAGATTGTAGTTAAAGCAAGGCTGCAGAAGTTAGATAAATTGGAAATTGAAGTAGGAAGCATGAAATCATGTTGGAATATTAAAAAAAACTGAAACGAATTGCTGATAACACAAGACGAAATCGAGAGGAAATCAATACCCTTGAAAGCTTTGTTCAAGTGCATGGCGTCATCAGAAGGCGATAGCAACACTGGTGGAATTGTCAATGTAGCCATTGTAGGAGACAATTACCATGTAAATTTGATGCTGGGACATATGATCTAGAAATACAAATATATAGACGGTCCCTTCTTTGTGCAGTCATAACAAACTAAAATCTGGTAACAAAAGCAACTCCATTGAAGAGCACCTAAACAATTTTGATTATGTTCAAAAATACTTAGAACCAATAAAAAATGGGTTGTTCTAGACCACAAAATTAAAGCATGAAGCAAGTAACTGTGAAACAAATGCACCTTTAAAACAGAAAAGCACATTTGTCAAAAACATATAAGCACAACAATTGTTTTTTTACTTTCAAAAACACACAAAATACGGTGAAGATGGTTACAAGACGCAACCCCACTGAAGAGAACCCTAAAAATAGCAGCACATTGAATTAATTCCAAGAACCAAGATGAAGTACAGAAATTGAACAACTATAAAAAATCCAGTTCTCTAAAATCATATACGGCACTAACCTTGTAACAGATGGTGCAAAGCAAAACCCATATACGGCACTAACCTTGTGACTGTGTGTGTTTTTGGAGTGATAAAACCCCATTTGAGAAGCTACCTGATAAATATTTCTGCCCAGGTATGAATGATTCAATCTCTCATCTTTTTGGCTTTTTTCACTGATCATATTGCAAGAATTGCATTCTGGTTATATACCCATTTGATCATTTGGATTGATTCTGCATATGAAAACATATAAATCTATGGTTAGAAGAGTAATTGAACATTTCTAACAAAGAACTATTATTCGTAAAAGAAAACCCATATGGGTTCAAATTCCCTTTTTTCTTCTTTTTGTGGATAAAGAATTGAAAAGTTTGAATCTTTGCAGTTTGTGGTGCCCCAAAAAGAAGGTTCAGGGAATACACACCTCATGTGACCAAAAATGCTAATTCAACAGATGTTAGAAATTCCAGGAAAGCTGAACTCAAGAGAGATGAAGCCATTGGGTAAATTCTGCACCTAAGCTCTCTCACACACACAGAGAGATAATCAAAGAACAGAGACTTATCAATGGTGTTTTTACCCTTTTTCAGGAAAGCATTACCTATTGGAATTGCAGTCGGAGTTGTTGCACTTGTTGCCTTGTACTTCTACCTCAACAACACCTTCTAGAAACAGGTGTATTGCCGGAGAAATTGTCACAAGAGGGTTTATTCCTTGATCAAGAACAACACAAACAGAACACGGGTTGTATTTAACAAAGGCAACTAAGAGACAAAAAGAGCATGTCTAAGTAAACTTGTAGATCGAAATAATACCTTATCTCCAATATACCCCAGAAGAATTGTCAGCTAACATAAGCATCTTCTTACCTCCCATCCATTCTAAGGATCACAACCGTGTTCTTCTGGTGACCAAAACCCGTAAATACTGCAAACCCTCGTTCAAATGAACCCAAGCCACTTTTCATTCTAAACTAAAACACTTTGGTAGTACACCTGCAACACCAAAAAGGAAAATACAAAATCCATTGAAAAAAATACGACAGCAAAAACGAAAATACCTCAAAAATCCTTTGAAGTGGAAACCCTTGCATATAAATGAACAAAATCAAGTGAACAAATAGAAAACTTGAGAGTATGAATAACCAAGTAAAAAAGTAAACATAAATCGGTTGTGTACCTGATTTGAGATGCGATAATAAGAAATAAGAACCCTAAGAAAAATCAAACAGAAAACTTGAGAGATAAATCGATGCAGTAACACCGAGAAATAAGGGATTCGATAAATCGATGGTCTACATGAAACCCTAAATCGATGGAAAGAAAGTGTTGCCAGTGAGCTTCGATAGAGAAGAGTACCAACGATTGAAGGTCGAGATGCGTACCAATGGCCTTTGGTAGAGATCTGCTGCGTTTGCTTCGGTTGATATAATCGATCAGAACGTCGTCTGCTTTGGTTCTTCGTGCGCCCACGATCCTCCCTTCAATCTAGTCGTCTCGCCTGGTTTTCTCACTCGAAATATGAGAATGAGGGAGTCTTATGAGAGAGAGATGGGTGAAGTAGGAAAAGAAGAATCGCCGACTATTATGAAACCCATTTGAATTTTGAAACAAAATAGAATGGAATCATCTTGGAGGTGTCACCGGGAGGTTAGGAGCTGATACAGGGGATAACTCAATGGTCATTTTTTAAAATTAAAATTAAATTTTTAAGACTTTAAGACTTTGTGTATAAAGAAGTAGTATCTTGTGCATTTTAAGTTGTATTTAAGACTTTAAGACTTTCATCCAATATGCTTTATAATGTAGTATAGATATCATACAAAACAACTTACGATTCAATTTTTATTATATAAACTAGTAATTGCATAATATAATACTATTTTTGGGATATGTGATAAAGAGTTAGGTTTAAACAAAAATAATAAGAGAATAATAGAACTGTTGAATCACATGTAATTTTACACTAAAATCACATATGATCTAAGGTTGAGTCCGGACGTCCGCATGACTTCTAGTAGGACGTCCGCGATGCATCTGATGAGATATTTTGTGTTTTTAAGGTTTTTCCCACTCTCTTCCCTCGTTTCATTTTCACAATCCCAAATCAGATCTCTCTCCTCTCCCACTCGATTTTCCCTCCCCAAAACCCAAAATCCTCCATTTTCTCTCTTCCATCTCCCTTTTCTTCAAGAACACCAAAGTGGGTTTGATGAATCAAGCTTCTATGGTTCCAAGGCTTCAAGATATTCATCTTCTTCACCATTTCCACCATTGTTGAGCTATCTTAGGGTTTTCTTTAAATACCCATTTGTGAGTTCATCTTCACTTCTCAAACCTTTATTTTGGTAACCTCAGAGATGTTTTGTTGATGGATTCAAGTTGTGGTAAGGTAATCTTCTCTTCTCTTCATCTATGGAAATTAGGGTTTTAATATAAGTTGAGTTCTTGATGTAAAATGGTTGGGGAATGATTCTTTATGGTTGGGTGTGAATATTTATGGTTGAAAACTTTTGGATCTAGGTTTTGGAAGATTTGGCTTGAAGATTCAAGTTTCTTCAAAGGAGCTTACGTTTGGGGAAATCTAGATTTAGCCTAAATATAGCAAGGTGAGTTCAAGTTGATTTGTGAAAACGTTGTACATGCCAAAAATGTTATTTTCCAAGTATTTATGTGTTTTACTTGAAATTATCAATTGTTGAGTTATTTGATGAGTTTAACCTCTTTTGAAGTGTTTACCTTTATAAAGTTGTAAAACACCCGTATTTGGGATTTTTGGATATTTTGATGTGTAGAAATCATAATATGTCCTTAAAAGAATTATTGCTCAAAATGGAGTTTATTCGATGGTTTAATCATATTGGTGTAATTGATTTTATAAACCATTTGGGGAAAATGCACATTTTAGTGTCATGAGTCATTTTGAGAATTATAAGAGTATGAGTCCATTTGGGGAACCGTTTTATATTAATCTGTGACGAGTTTTGGGTTAATGAGGATTTTATGGTATACGTTTACCTAAACGACGTTTTAATGCGTTTATATTTTGAGGACCGTTATTTATGGGTCTAATGGGTTTTGAGCATTTTGCTCGGTTTTGACTTTGAGGGAGTCTTGGGGACATTTTGTCCGGTTTTAATGGCTCAATGTGGAGTCTTGTTTATGGTTTGCATTTATTGCACGTTATTGATATTTACATGCTCGGGTGCTTTAGTCGTTCCGGGATGGGCATGTTATTGTAGACTGTGTTGCATTTGATCCATAGGCACGTAAGTCAGCCTTTATTTGATGGTCTACTGGGTGTTGCGGGATTGTACCGGGCCCCATGTTTTATGACCTTTACTCTTCAAGGGTGTAACGACCGAGACTTTAAAATAAAGGGGTTATGTGGTTTTGAGCAAAGTTCAGAAATATTGGGACTTGAGGGACCAGTTTGTAATTAAGTAAAAGTGTATTTAAGGGCACTAAACCCTAGGAGGAACATTCTATTCCTCATTTGTGTGTGTGGCGGCTGGAAGAAAACGCAGAGAAAGAGAAAGAGAATAAATCGGCGATATCATCTGGAAGAAAGAAAGAAGAAGTTCTTGAAATCAATAAAGTAAGTAAGCTAAACCATCTTCTTCTTAATTTCTGTTTAGGGGATTAAGAAACTGATTTTGGATGCTGAATGCTAACCAAAAATGGAAAATCATTGTTTTGGTTTAATTGGATTGGAGGTTTTACTTAAGAGATGATTTAGAATGATTAGGTTTCAATGGGAACTTTCTTAATCACTTCTAGTAGCATGTTCCTTCGATTTAAACGAATTAAAACCAGTCTGAGTCGTAAAATCGAACCATGTAGAAAACTCAGTGCAAAAATATCAGTTTAGAAGCAGATGGCGCAAAGTCGGATTTGCGCCAGTGTGGGTGGCGCAAAGTCAGATTTGCGCCAGTGTGGGTGGCGCAAAGTCAGAATTGCGCCAGTGTGGGTGGCGCAAAGTCAATTTTGCGCCAGTGCCGTTTGGCGCGAAGTCGGGTTCTCTTGAGAAGTTAGTGGCGCAAGCTGGGTTTCTCTTGGGTAGTTAAGGGCGCAATTTGTGTATAAGCTCGTGTTTTATGATACGCAAACGTTTCTAATTCTAGGTGTTTAATCTAGAAGTTGGGAGCGTATGAAAGGAGTTAAGAGGCGAGAATTTCCAAAGCAACAGGTGAGTTTTCTAAACCAAAACGCGTGATTCATAATATGTTTTCTGATGCGATTGTATGACGAGAAATGCCATATTTATACATATGCTTTTAAATGCAAAAACGTTGTTTAAAAATTATATGTGGGATGTATGCATACATAGATTGTGGTGTAAATTGGCTAAGTCGGGAAGTGTGGCCCGCCAGATCATGCCGGGGGTTGTGTCCCGTTTATGCCAGGGGAGTACTACACTATACGGCAGCATGAGGCTGACTCGTTGTCATCTACGGGTGACTTCAGGGTGCCGATTTACGAGGGGCGGACTTTAGTCCGTGAATGATTTTGAATGATCAGTTTTATGAATGATATTGCTGAAATTGATAAACTGTTTATAAGTGCTTTGATAACTGTTAGGAGGGACTCACTAGACCTCATGGTTTAACCCTCGCATTTTCAAACAAAACCTTTTCAGGAAAGCAGGCATCGAAAGGCTCTAGCAAGTAAGCAGGGCGTTAGCAAGAGGAAGATGAATAGTGTAGAGGCACTGTAGTTCAACTTAGTTTAATTCTCAGTTGTGTAGGTTGTTTCCGCAAACCTATTTATGATTATTGTAAGGAAATTTTGGATCGCGATTTTGGGGATATTTATTTTATGCATGTTCTAAATTATGGGTTGGTATAGTTGGTATCAGAGCCATAGTTTAAGGGATTTAGGTGACCGGACGAGCCTAAACTTAAACTTTGGGAGTAGAAATCACAACTGAGAATCAGGAAATGCGTTAGGAAGGCACTATTATTGATATAAGAAATGTGTTAGGAGGACACTATAGTGAAAATAGGACTAATAGGGTACCGAGGACGGTCATGTAAGGTAAGTTGGGATTACACCTGGCAGTGTAATTGTGAACTTACAGGTACATGTATGTACTTGATCTGCCTTATTATTCCGAAGTTGTAGTCTGAAGCTAGTCAGGTGTCGTGTTTCAGTACTCTAAAAGTCAGCAAGATCCCTGAGGGGTAGACTGAGATCCCTGTTGGGGAAGTTTTGTAAAAGATCATTTTGATGTGATGTATGTATACATCGTAGAGGATAAATGTTGTATGGAATGTTATGAGTCGTCTAGAGGTAGCTCTTCGTGGATTCGAAGAGGATGAATGATTGCTTTTGAATAAGACTCCCGATTCTGGTGAGTCCCAGTTGTAGAACTCGTGAGGTAGATCAGTTGGGATGTCAAGGAAAGACAGTATTGAAATCTTGAAGTGTCAATAGAGCCCTGACTTCTCAGTCGAGCTTTTAATGGCAGGATAAATGAAATAAGACCCTTTAGTGAAATGAAAGCATGTAGAAATAAATATGAGATGAATTGGTCAAGACGAGAATAGTATGAAATGGTTGAGTAAGTGGACCGTTGATTGTATGTATGGTAAGTTGTTGCAAGGCCGAGAGGGCGACCACTGGTCGAACATAGAGTATCAATGATAAGTTGTGTGGGTAAAACGATTGACCTTGTTTGAGTGAGTAGCCTTCACTTGCAAGTAGAGTTTCATGCATTGAGTTCGTACATGTGTACATGAGATTTTTTTAATAAGTAAAGTAAATGTGTAAATATCAAATTTGATCGAATATGAGTCGGCGTGTGCAAGCGTATGTTTAAAGAAAAATGAAAATCCATGTACATCGCACAATGAAGTCTTAGAGGTTTACGATTTGCAAAATATTCCACTCTTTTCATGATAAATTAAATTGTTGCGAAAAAGTCAAGAAAACGTTTGAATACAAAACTTTTATAACCAAAATGAGTATTGACATGTTGAAGTTATATGAATGAGTGTGAGAACCGACTGGTTTACCTCATGTCGGTAAATTCTTTAGAATTTTGTCGTATGAAAAGATTTCATTCAAAGCATTACTGTCGTAACAACATATTTTTGGTTGAGTAAAGTTAAGTTTCACGGAAAGTTGCATGCAAACGATTCTCGAGATCGTTGTGCATGGAATTGGAGTTATGAGAATGTTGGGATTGTGTGTACCCAAGTTGTTTCCAAGTATTGTTCTTTAAAAATGATAAAGGGTGCGAAATGATTTATTTGTCACGTTGGCATGCATGAAGGCTATGAACTCACTAGGTCGTAGAGTACTACATTTTAAGCTAAGGAAGAACTCCTAGAGTGGAGAGGTGTTGGATAGATCATGGGAGAATGTTTGTAGCTGTGGTATTAGTGTTCAATTGGAGAGATGAGCATTGGGAGAGTCAGAAGTGGACCGTAGTGTCGGTTGTGTGAGGGTCTATACCCTCGTGCGGTGACTGGAAATACAGTTGTCGAGGGATGATTGTGTTCAGGAGAAGAACTAGAAGTCATCAAGGTATTGGTATTAGCAACTCGTTATGAGTAGTGTGGTGAAGTAGGAATGAAATATCCTTGAATTCGAATGAGAGTTTTAAAGTAATCTTGTAATGTTGACGTTACATAAGTAAATTTTGAAATAAGGGCGTCGGGAAAATGAAGTTGATTATGATAGGATGGAAGGATTAGGTTCAATAGGGAACCCATGTTCAAGAAGAGGTTAAGAAAGTATCAACAGGTTGACTTTGATGTTGAAGTCGGCAGCTGTGTAAGGTGGCTGAGGTCAGGACTTGAACCAGAAGGTTGAAAGATGGGGGAGCACCTTGTAGGGGTGTTAAGATGGTGGAAGACTGTTGTCTTAGATAAGCGTTTTACTTTCGAGGTTTGGATGGTTCTTGACGGATGAAGTATGTAGCACGAACGAAGTGAATGTATAGAGGATGTCGATCTGTGTGGGATTGTGTCCTGTCTATGTAATAGTTTGGAATCGCAAAAGAGCTAGTAAGAAACGAGTATGTTAGAGTTAACCAGGAACTCATGAGTTGTGGTTCAACTGGAGTTGGGAAGAGACAAGTAGCGAGATAGACTCGGTTATTTATGCGGGAGAGCATGTGAGTAAGTTTGAGTTGTGTACGAATGACCATGAGAGATCTGGTGGGCAGTGTGATGTTAGGTGGAGAATGTATGGATAAGTAGTGGTATCAATTGCCAAGATAAATGTGCCAGCCAGTGTCGTAGTAGCGTAATGTTAGAAAGATGAAGTATTGAATAGAAGCCTTTTCGGGAATTCGGGTGAGGTGTACTATTTGTTAATCAAGTTATTGGAGCACGTGGTTTGGAAGTTGGCGTTGTGATATGGCGATTATCGGAATAGAATGTCGGAGCAGTAGTGGGTGGTTACCCGGATGAGAAACCAAGTGTTTTTGGTTGTGTGAGTCGCCAAGTAAGTATAATCTCAGAATCATTGGAAGTTAAAGAGGATGATGGGTGTGTTAGTCATAATGTGGTGGAATAGAGGTGGAATCCTTAAAGAACGTGAACTGTTGCTTATGTGTGAACGAATTGTCTGAGAAAGTAAAAGTTGGAGTTTAAAGAATGTATAGTGACGTCGAACTCTGGTGTCAGTTCGAGGTAAATTGGTCGAAAGCCTTAAGCTAGAATGTTAGTGCAACCGTTTGGTGGTGTATAGTGATGAGAAAGCATTTGTAGCTTGGGAATTGTCGGAAGAGAAGGGCGAGTAATGTTGATGGGCGGTGCTCCAAGCTAACGTGGGGAGGTGAAGACAATATGTCTGAATAAGTAAGTAATGCCGATAGGTGCAGTGTTGCGTAGATTGTCCTTGATAAGTGTGCGAACTTTTGGGAAAGAGTATGGAGGAAAGAAATTGTGTATGATTGTTGTACAGGAAAGAAGTGGATAAGACAACTGAATGAGTTAAGTTAGTGACCTTGTGAGAAACGTTCAAATGAACCGATCATTCAGTGTAAGCTGTTGAGAACAATAGAGTGTGGTCATGGTTACTTCTCCTAGCGAGTGGGGGGAAATCGAAGTTATGTTATATATCTGTACGTTTGTAGCTAGCAGTGAGAAGTTGATGAGCCTTCAGGATAAGCCAATTCGGATAGGTGAACGCTTCAATAAGGAATCATGGAAGCTCTTCTGTTTATGGTCACGTTAAGTGTGAAGTGATGAGAACGTATGAAATAGTTGTCAAGCTGTAGGCGATGTGATTCGGGAAGGGAGTATAATCGACTTGGTCGTATGTCGATTGGAAGATGTAATCTAGAAAATTTACGTACCCGAGTAGGGAACTCCTAGGTGTGAGTTTGTCGGGATGTACAAGGTTGGCTTTGTATAACACGGGCCAAGTGGTTAGTGAGTGATTTTTTTTCCTAGTTAAAGATTCTTGTTGTTGTGGCGGGAAATTTCTGCCAAGTTCTTTCTCTTAAGGAAGTATAAATGTATGAGAGACCTTATTTGGCAGTGTTTTATAAAACCGTGAGTCCCGTTGTGTGAACGGAAGCGAGCAAATGAATGTGCGGTTGGCCTTGGTTTATCAGGTAGTGTAAGCGAGTATGGTGATCGAACAGGGTACAAGTAAATAGTGCAAGATGGCACGTTTTAGCAAAGTGGTGACTCGCCGAGGGCGGTTGCAAAGTATGGGGCGCGATTATGTTTCTTATCTGAATGGTTTGGGGTAACCGAGTAGAACTGAGTGGTTGGATTGAAAACATAAGACTGTTGAACCTTGAGTTTTGAGAGATAGGTAAAGTGGACTAAGTCTGTAGATCCGTCGAAGTTTTGAAAGTGGAATTGATAGCGCGCGATCTTGAGTCATTCGATGAAAATTTTGAGAATAAATCCATAGTGTGATGCACACCTCTTTTAGTGGAGAGTCGATATGGGAAGTGAGATGATGGCGACCTTGCAAGAGATGCAGGCAATAAGGAGTTGACTTTTGCCATTAGTGAGAGAGATAGAACAACGGCATACAAGTAAGACTGATCAGAGGAATTAAAGAGTGTTCACCCGACTTTTCATGTATCAAACCTGAAGAAGTGTTTGGCCGAAGCTGATGTGGCCATTCCGTTAGAAGACGTTAGCATTGATGAGAAACTGATGTATGAGGAAGAGCCGATCGAGCTAGTAGACAGTAAAGTACGAAAAACGAGGAACAAGGAAGTTCGTTTGGTGAAAGTTCAG
The DNA here is from genome assembly GCA_033807775.1 of Saussurea involucrata. NCBI lineage: Eukaryota > Viridiplantae > Streptophyta > Magnoliopsida > Asterales > Asteraceae > Saussurea > Saussurea involucrata. Next base: position 153,142,212 of record CM066321.1, read on the forward strand.
TGGAGGTATCACAAGGGACGAGAAGCAACGTGGGAAGTGGAATCTGAGATGAGGAGCAGGTACCCGCACCTTTTTGAGAATGGAATTCCGGGGACGGAATTCTTTTGAGGGGGGGAGTGTTGTAACGACCGATACTTTAAAATAAAGGGGTTATGTGGTTTTGAGCAAAGTTCAGAAATATTGGGACTTGAGGGACCAGTTTGTAATTAAGGAAAAGTGTATTTAAGGGCACTAAACCCTAGGAGGAACATTCTATTCCTCATTTGTGTGTGTGGCGGCTGGAAGAAAGCGCAGAGAAAGAGAAAGAGAAGAAATCGGCGATATCATCTGGAAGAAAGAAAGAATAAGTTCTTGAAATTAATCAAGTAAGTAAGCTAAACCATCTTCTTCTTGATTTCTGTTTAGGGGATTAAGAAACTGATTTTGGATGTTGAATGCTAACCAAAAATGGAAAATCATTGTTTTGGTTTAATTGGATTGGAGGTTTTACTTAAGAGATGATTTAGAATGATTAGATTTCAATGGGAACTTTCTTAATCACTTCTAGTAGCATGTTCCTTCGATTTAAACGAATTAAAACCAGTCTGAGTCGTAAAATTGAACCAAGTAGAAAACTCAGTGCAAAAATATCAGTTCAGAAGCAGATGGCGCAAAGTCAGATTTGCGCCAGTGTGGGTGGCGCAAAGTCAGAATTGCGCCAGTGTGGGTGGCGCAAAGTCAGAATTGCGCCAGTGTGGGTGGCGCAAAGTCAAATTTGCGCCAGTGCCGTTTGGCGCGAAGTCGGGTTCTCTTGAGAAGTTAGTGGCGTAAGCCGGGTTTCTCTTGGGTAGTTAAGGGCGCAATTTGGGTATAAGCTCGTGTTTTATGATACGCAAACGTTTCTAATTCTAGGTGTTTAATCTAGAAGTTGGGAGCGTATGAAGGGAGTTAAGAGGCGAGAATTTCCAAAGCAACAGGTGAGTTTTCTAAACTAAAACGCGTGATTCATAATATGTTTTCTGATGCGATTGTATGACGAGAAATGCCATATTTATACATATGCTTTTAAATGCAAAAACGTTGTTTAAAAATTATATGTGGGATGTATGCATACATAGATTGTGGTGTAAATTGGCTAAGTCGGGAAGTGTGGCCCGCCAGATCATGCCGGGGGGTGTGTCCCGTTTATGCCAGGGGAGTACTACCCTATACGGCAGCATAAGGCTGACTCGTTGTCATCTACGGGTGACTTCAGGGTGCCGATTTACGAGGGGCGGACTTTAGTCCGTGAATGATTTTGAATGATCAGTTTTATGAATGATATTGTTGAAATTGATAAACTGTTTATAAGTGCTTTGATAACTGTTAGGAGGGACTCTGTTAGTACACAATGTATCCAAGATTTAGGACTAATTGTAATTTAGTCAATTATAGTCAAAGTCAAAATTATCTAGGTTTGGTCAAAGGGTATTTAAACCTAATTGTTAGGGTTTTGTGTGCGAGGTCATTTGTGTATCTAGCCACCATAGTGTGTGTGTGTGGCCTCCAAGAGAGAATTGTTCTTCATTCCCATCTTTTACATTTCTCTTCAATAATCAATGAAGCATATGAGTTAATCTTGTTACCTGAATCATTCTCAATTGGTATCAGAGCAATGTATTCATTTAGATCAGATTAGATTTTATTGAGAGTTTTTGCATTTTGAGTGTTCTTCAAGTTTTTCATCCGTTTCTTATTGATTTTGATCATTTGAGTTCTTCAAATGGATTAGGATTGATATAGAAGTGTTTGATATTCATTTCTGTGTGTTTTCATTCCATAATCACACCAGAATCGATCTCAAATCGTGCAAACTCGGATTTTCGAACTTTTGTGCAAAAACCTACTGTTTTGGATCGAAAATCACTGTTCTAGTGGTTTTTGGACAAAACTTGAAGTAGTAAAACTGTCCAGAATCGCATTTCGACCTTAACTACCATTTTTCAGATCATTTGGATCATTTTTGAAGAATCAACTCCCGATCATTTGAATCTTCATCGAAATCGCAATCATCATATATTCATCGAAGTCGCAATCATCATATATTCATCGAAATCGCAGTGAACGTCTAGTGAACAGTACAAAGTCGCAGTGACCTGTTGCGACTTGACTCCCAAATCGCAGTGACCTATTGCGACTTCGATCCCGAATCGCAATCCATTACCCCGTGAACAGTAACAAATCGCAATCCTCTATTGCGACTTGAGTGAAATTTTTACTCTGTTGCGATTCCATTTCGTTGCGATTCCATTTGTTGCGATTCCATTTTGTTGCGATTCCATTTGTTGTGATTCCATTTCATTGCGATTCCATTTGTTGCGATTCCAACTGCTGCGACTTCATTGCATTGCGACTTTAGTGGGTTGAGACTTCAGTTTGAATTTTTTTTTCTCTAATCAAATCTAAAGAATACAAACGATCAAAGACAAGTAATCGAATATGACTGCTAGAGATATACTAACGATTGGATCTAAGGATAAACCACCGGTTCTTTTTCCCAAAGAGTTTAAAATATGGAAAGACCGTTTTATGGATTATGTGGAAAGACAAGAGAATGGGGAGTTCATTTCACATTTACTGATTAATGGACCGATGGAAAAGATAATGAGAAGAGGGATTCTTACTGACGGGGAACCAATTCCTGAATGGGTTGAAGTTTTACCAATTCACTATGACATTGAACAGAAGAAGAGATATTATGGGGATAAGATGGCAAAGTCCTTTGTAATTCAAGCTTTGACTAATGATATTTACCGAAAGGTAGATAGCAAGAACCACTCCGGGAAAGCCATGTTTGATGAATTGATAAAACTTTATCAAGGTTCTGAGATTGAAAACCAGATGAGAATTTCAAATGCTATTAATCTTTATGAGAGTTTTAAACAGAAAGATGGTGAAGCTCTTGATTCCACATACGACCGTTTTACCACGATTTTGAACGAACTGAATAGATACAGCATCAACAAGTCTATAATTGAGCATAATGTAAAGTTTCTGAATGTACTTCAACCCGAGTGGAAGAAGTATGCTCATCGTATGAAACAAAATTCAAGGTTGAATGTTTTTCCCCTTCAAGAGATGTACGAGACGTTGAAACAGGATGAAGAAGATGCTGAAGCCAAGAGGACAAAGAAAAAGAAGAAGGACAATAGGGAAGAGAAAAGAGAGGATAAGAAGGAAGAAGAACTAGAACCGCTTGCTTTGGTGTCTGTCAAACCAAACAGAAATTATTCAAAGCATTCTGATGATGAACAGGGTGAAGATGGTGAGATAGATGAAATTGAAAGTATGAAGCGAGCAATGGCACTTCTTACTAACTCTTTTAAGAGAAAGTTTGGAAAATCTCCCGGGTCCAACAATCAAAGGTATGCGTCTGGTTCCAAGAATTTTGAACACAAGGCGAATGTTGAGTCGAGTAGAAGGTTTGATGATAAGAAGGTTGAGTACAAGAGAGAGGAGTACAAGAAGCCTGAGTATAAGAAGCCGGAAGAGAAAAGGGTGTTTGAGAAGAAAGAGGAAGTTCCGACATGCTACAATTGTGGGAAGCCTGGTCATCTCTCTAAAGAGTGTTGGAAGCCAAAAGTCAGGGATTCTACGTACTACAAGAACAAGTTGCTGCTTGCCGAAAAGAAAGAATCGGGGATAGCACTGTTGGTCGAAGAAGAATACTGGCTAGATATGTCTGATGATGAAGCTGAAGGTGAGAAAGCTGCTCAGACTAAGATGTGTTTCATGACCAAGAAAACCGATGGTGATGGTTCAGAGTCTACTTCCAACGAGGTACATTCCGCTCTTTACAATCAATTCTTTACTCAACAAGCTTATTTAACAAAAAGATTAGAAAATCTAAAAAGAGACCAGGAAAGAGCAGACGAGTTAATTTCCACTCAAAAGGCTATAATAATAGATCAAGAAAGTAAAATTAAAGTTTTTGAAAAGAAAAAGGCCGAATTTGAGATTGGTCTTGCGTATTTTGAAGAAAGAATAACTGAACTATCGGATAAATTATTGAATTCGGAAGTTAAGAATAGCGAGTTTGAGAGTCTTTTGCATGCTTACAAAGATAGAAATGATGAGTTATGTGAAAATGTCAAGGATCTGGAAAATAAATTGTACAAAGCAGGTCAAACTGAACAAACAATTCGCATGCATAAACCAAATAAGTTCAGATATTTCAACTCAAAATGGGGAATCGGGTATGACAATCCACAATACCTGAGCAATGCTTTATCAAAATCTCCCACTTTGTACAAATTTGAATGGATGATGGATGATGAAGACTATAAGGCTGAAGAAGAAATAAAAAGGAAAACCACAGTTAAGATGCAACTTCCTTTTTGGTATGGTCCAGACAATGCAAAGGCATTGAATTCCAAGAAAACCTTACCAAACAATTATTTTGAGAGTTATGTTGTTAAAGAACCGGAGGAGAAAGGGAATACTCAAAAGGTTGAAACTGTCAAACCAGTTTTTGAAGGTAAAAGATACTTTCCACCAATGGTTCTTGAACAAAAACTCATGGACCTCGAAAGCAAGATCCAAAGCAACATTCAAGAAGTCAGAAATGACGAGAAGCTTGCTTTTGAGATTGAGAAGGAAGTTTTGCTCACTGTATTTTCAGAAAGCTTAAAGGAAATGAAAACAAAACTTGAGGAAATATCTGAAGAAAAAGCTTTAAAAGAAAAACAATCTTCAGATTCAGATGTTTCCTCATGCAAAGCTTTTATAGGAAATGCTATCTTGAGAGACTGGACAACCAATGACCAAGATGATTTTGAACCTTGGGATTTGGAAGATCAGTTTGATAAAGATCCTCCTATATATTTTCCTACGGAAGAAGATAAAATTTTTCAGAAAGAGTTTAATGACTTTCCTTTTCCCAAGTCTGATGATATCGGCAAACCATCCTATGATACTGATACTGATATTGATATTGATTTTGAAAGCAAGAATGCTGGTAAGGACAAAGGTAAAGGTGTATGTGAAGTGCCTGTTCAATTTGATTTCTGTACCAAACTTCCAGATCACACCACTTTTCTAATAAATGAAGAGAAACCTGAAAAGATTATTTTGGAAGGGGAATCTTCAAAATCTGTTGAGAAAATATCTGTTAATGATGTTCATTCTAAATCCAAATCAAAACCATCATTACAGAAAAGGAACAGAAAAACAAAAAGAAAGAAGCATGTTAACTCTTTTCAGACTCAATATTCAAAAGCTTACAACTCTTATTTGTCTGGTTTTTCAGATCGTAATTTGAAAAACAACACGCGTCTTGAGTGGAGAATAAAGGAGTCCACACAGGATGTGGCCCAGATCAAATCATCCCACGTTACTTTAAATGTTTTAAACTCCAAGAAAGTTTCAAATGTTATTAATTATGATGTTGGCACTAGACGAAAACTTGTAGTTCCTTACAAGGTTTATTCAATGCGCCAACTGATTAATTTGGCACGAGATCAAATTTGTTGTGCTTCTTGTGGTGTGGATGATTTTATCTGCAAATCAGATTATAACCGTTGGTTTTACTCAAATGATTTTTTTAAAACCAATTATAGAAAACAAAATGCCAATTCCAAACATACTAATCAGAAAGGACCCAATTGGCAGTGGGTACCAAAAGTTGTTTAAATTATATTTTGCAGCCCAGTCATGTGTGGTATTTGAATTTCGATTGCTCAAAAACATGACTGGTAGAAAGGAGCTGCTGAGCAACTTTGTGGAAAAGGAGATAATGAAACTAAACACATCGACCTCAGGGGGAGTTAATAGAATACATCCTATGCACAAATTTAGGGGGAGTGTGCATCACTATCATGTAAGTGTTGATCCGTTGTGATTAATTGCCTCTGAGGAGTTAAGGTATGTGTTCTAATTTGTTTTTAAACACTAACTCTTAAATGATGAAAACAATTTAGAAAAATCTTTGCATCATTTAAGGGGGAGTGAAAACCGTGTTTAAAATCATGAGTGCTTAATCAATTGGAAGTTGGACATCTTCCAATGTGATAAAATCTTTCAATTGTTATCTGAAAAATGTCCAAGTATTTCATTTATCGCAACAATGCACTGAGATAACATTTGAACAGTAAGTTATCACAACCAACTATTGCGATTAAAAGTTAAACATCATTCTATCGCAACACTTAGTTTGCGACAAGAGAACTATCGCAACCTTGCATTGCGATAAGAACATATGAACAGTAACGTATCGCAACGGCCTGTTGTGATAAGGGGTCATGAATATCGCAACCCGTTCATTGCGATAAGATTGAGGGTTCTTGCAATCTGTTCATTGCGACAACCTGACACTGTGGCGGTCAAACCCTTGGACCAATCAGTTGTTGCCACGTGTCCTTCTCTCAACCTTCTATGAATACAAAGAGTTTGAATCCTTTTTTTGTCTCATTTCAAAAACCCTCTCAACTCTCTAAAATAGTTGTGTTCGATTTCTGAAAGTGTTTTAAGATTTTCGAGTTTTCATCCATTCATTTCCTTTCAGAATCATATCGAGGTAAATATTCCTAACTTTTATTCGATTTCATCGCCGTGATACCAGAACCTGTACTTGCCTATGCCGACCAGTAGTCTGAGGTAGTTAGGTAGTATAGATTAGCTAATGCACTAGTGGTCCAGCCAGAACCGGCCGGACCTCCCCATGGTGCAAACTCACTAAGCGGTGAGGGTTTACTTGTCGAGCAGGTTCAGAAACTTGGGGTTCCTGAACGGAGAGAGGTGAGGAGAACTTTAAGAAAGAGAGTGGGTGGGGTGGCTAGGACTGCTGGTCTGGCATCTTCTCCCAGAGCTATTCGTATACCCATCCTCGATAACATACCGATGGAATCCGAGGATGATTCAGATTTTAACCCCCGAAGATTTTGGAGACATAAGGCGGAATGAGGGAGATATAGTAGAAAATACTAATGTGAGTTGTGATGTGGTGAGAAAAGAAATGGGAGAGAAAGAGATAGGGTCAGACAAAGTTTTAACTACTGGCTCTCCCCAACCTAATCTGAGCCGGGTAGCCACATCATCTACCAACGAGCGTCTGTCGCCGTTGCGTATTGAAACAGACATGGTGGACCCAACCATACAATGCACAACCCCTCTAAGCCACTCATCGGCATCTCAATTTCCGATGTTTCATTTGCCACAGGGGATAAAGCACAAAGTCTATCGGTGACACACTCGGTGTCTGCTGGTATTGAAACAGGTAGGCTCCTGCCCCGGCCACCGCCCATTCTTCAAAGCACAATTAGTCTAGGACCTTTTGGAACAACTTCTTTTCCTAGGACACCGATGATGGCATAACACCAAGTTGTGAGCTTTTGTGCTCCAACCGGAACACCCAGAGTGTGGCCACCATTTATTGGTAACCCACGAGGATAGGGTGGAAGTCCTGTCATAGTTAACATCGCGCCAACTATGAACACAGGCAGTACGGTTGCTACAACCGCTACTTCAACGGGGAACCTATGTGGCCCGGATGTTAGATATCTTTTTCCCGTTTTTGATCCCGAAGATGTTATAAGGATGCTTGGAACGCCCCCTCATTATATTACTCTTCCGTTATTATCATCTGTTTTTGCCTCCATTGACAAAGCCCACAAGCAACACAGACATGCTATGTAGAGTACCGTTGAGAAATTAGCAAGAGAATTGAGCAAAGCCGTCAAGAGCAAACATATTGCTGAATCGTCGTCAACCCCTCAGATTCAACCATCCAATACACAATCGGACCCACAAGAACCACCACCAGTTCCATTACACCAAATCTGAAGACCAGCTCAAATGAGAGCTATTAGCCCGACTCCTAGCCAAAAGTGACACAAGTACAGCTGAAGAAGTTGATCTAATTGGTTTACTCCGTTAACATACCCAACCTCAAACACACCACCTTCGAGCAACGACTTCGAGCGTCTTACCAACTCAATCTACTGCAGTGTTGGGGGTTTAGATCAATCAGCTAGTGAACGGGAAACGGGAACCGGCGGAACGGACACTGAAATGGTTGAAGTGGATGAAACCAATGTTCTAGCTGATGTCATAACTAGGGTTGAAAAGCCTCCGGTTGTTGACAATAGAACTGATGATGAAAGGATGATTGATGATATGCTTATTGAGATAATCTATATTGATTCTGAGGAAGAAACTGAGAAAACAATCGTCCGGATCAAAGAGGAAATAAAAAGATTTTGTTTTGAAGACCTTGATCAACCTACACAGATTTGAAGTTCGTGTTTCAAGACTTTGTGACTATTTGTTTCGGAAGAGCCTCATGAAGATTAAAGCCTATATGAAGATTAAAGAGCTGAAGACTATCGTCATATTTTTTTTAAATCTTGGATCCATAGGGGGAGATTGTTAGTACACAATGTATCCAAGATTTAGGACTAATTGTAATTTAGTCAATTATAGTCAAAGTCAAAATTATCTAGGTTTGGTCAAAGGGTATTTAAACCTAATTGTTAGGGTTTTGTGTGCGAGGTCATTTGTGTATCTAGCCACCATAGTGTGTGTGTGTGGCCTCCAAGAGAGAATTGTTCTTCATTCCCATCTTTTACATTTCTCTTCAATAATCAATGAAGCATATGAGTTAATCTTGTTACCTGAATCATTCTCAGACTCACTAGACCTCATGGTCTAACCCTCGCATTTTCAAACAAAACCTTTTCAGGAAAGCAGGCATCGAAAGGCTCTAGCAAGTAAGCAGGGCGTTAGCAAGAGGAAGATGAATAGTGTAGAGGCACTATAGTTCAACTTAGTTTAATTCTCAGTTGTGTAGGTTGTTTCCGCAAACCTATTTATGATTATTGATAAGTGCTTAATTTTGAGTACTTAAGCACTAATTTCTCTTCTCTTTTAGGTAGGATTTTACACTTTTACATCCCAATTTGAGTCTTTTATTTCATTATTTTACACTTTATTGATTTGGAGCTTAGGATGATGATTTACTTGTTTTCATGGGATGTTTAGGTTAATTCTAACTTGGTTTGAAAAACCTCTTTGATGTACAGATCATGCTGCAGCAGGGCTTGCAGCATTGGGCAGACGCTGAACTGGAGCTGATGGGAGAATTGGAATTGGCTTAACAAGGATTGGAAGAAGTCTTTGGTTTACCCATTGGTTAAGCCAATTATTCAGCTGAAACAAACTAATAGTTGTAATCTAATTATCTTTTGTACTTTTCTAGTTAGCTTTTTGTAACTAAGGGTTAATTCCCAACTAGATTGGTTGCCATTTTACACCTTTAGCCCCTTCCTATTTGCTATAAATAGGAGACTTTGGGTGCCCTAATTGGCATCACTTTACTATCTCTCATATGGCACTTACTACATTCTCTCTCCACCTTTTATAAATTTGGTGGCTGAACTTTTCAGTCCCAATTCTCTCTGAAATTCCAACAACTTTTCCAGATCTTCAAGTGTTCTTTAGTTAATGTTCTTATTATCTTCAAATCTTCATATACCTGTATGAATACTTGTAGTATCGTCTGTGGCACTGGGCAGTAATTTTTAGTTGCTTTCTTTTGATTCTATCGTATATCTCTAATCTTGGTAGTTAGTTTATGTCTTTATTTTTCTGCACTTAATATAAGCATCTTACATTATTGTACTTATATACCATCCTTTGATATTGTCATTTATTTCCTTGTACTTTTATTCTCTTGTTAGTTATTAGTTATAATCTTGGTTTTCTAAGTATCATTTCCATTCTAGTATAATGTTTACCTTACATATCTTTTGCATTTATTTCAGTTTATTTATTATCATGAGTAGCTAAGTATATTAGCTTGGGTGGGAGGCAAATGGTGTTATGTTGACCAAAATAAAGTAGGCATTTTCAATGGCAAAAATGATGTTTTATTATTCCAACCCAAGTTTCTTCAAGATAATATAACTCCTTGACAAATTGACCACTTTGATAGTGTTAAAGTGTCATGGACCTCGAGAGAGGCTATTGAATAGCACGTCAATTTGGATGACTTAAGGGGTAATATCGAGATAGTTACTTGCAATGAGAGTTGTTACTTTTGTTTTCTAAAATGATTCATTCTTGATAAGTTATCTTTTTCTCAAAGGGTTAAAATGAAGTAGACTTAGAGATAAGCTACTTAGGATTACATCAAACTTGGGAGGTACGGGGGTTATATCGAGAGAGTAACTTTTAACAAAGAGAATTTGTTTTTCCGTATACTTTGAGAACTCCATTCTATCGTTCTTTACCTTTGGTTCTGCTCAGATATGAGATTGCTGACTGCTACTGGAATCATGGGATGGTGAGAGTCCGAGAGGAACGTGTTTCAAAGTAGATAATAAAACCAGTTTTTGTCACTGTTATGCTGCAGCATCTCTGCAGCAGTAGCCTACTGGAAGCTGGTTTAACATAACATCGCGAGTCTTACACCCTTGCTTCTTTTTCATTACTGTTTGTTATAATCTGTGATACTCATCAACCAACCAATCAAAGATATTTTCTTCCAAATCGTCATCTGAAATCATTTCTTTCATCATACTTTAATGCAAATTTTAACTCCAATCTCTGTGGGACGATATTCGGTATTTTACCATTTTATTATTTGAGAGACGGCATAGTTCTATATAAGTATACTTTCTTGTTGGTTCTATTAGCACACGTCTATAGGCGTATTCAAAGCACGCACTCATCAAGTTTTTGGAGCCGTTGCCGGGGATTGGTAAGCTAAAAGTCTATAAAAGTATTTTAAAAGATTTGATTTTTCTAAGCACCGTTGGCTATTTTAAAGGTTTTCTGAAAGTGGTGTATGCCAAGAATATCACGTGGGGAACTTTTCGAGTTAGATCCGGATATTGAGAGAACTTTTCATCAAAGAAGAAGAATTCAAAGAACATCAAACTCTCTCAATATGGACGGACCCCCACCCGGTTTTGAAAATAGACCACCAAATCCACCACCTTTAGAAAATCCTGTTCGGCCGCATTTGGAAAATCCCGTGAGACCACCTTTAGAAAATCCAATTCGGCCTCCGCCAATCTTTGTAAATAACCATCAAAATCCACCCGTTTTTGGTAATCCACCGTTTCATCCATTTCAACAAAATCAACCTTTTCAACAAAATCCACCACCTCACAATCATAACAATGAGGAAAGAGATGATAATGGATCTATTGGTAATGTTGAACCACTTAATATCATTGATCTTGCAAATTCGAAAGATGGAAGAATTATGGACTACGCAATCCCAAATTTTGAGCAATTAAATTCTGGGATTGTTAGGCCACAATTAGATACTTTACATTTTGAACCAAAACCCATCATGTTTCATATGTTGCAAGCCAATGGTCAATTTGTCGGATTACCATCGGAGGATCCCCATTCCCATTTAAAATCTTTTATGGAGATCACCGATGTTTTTCTAATCCCTGGAGTTTCTCCCGAAGCCTTAAGGCTCACTTTATTTCCATTTTCTCTAAGGGATAAGGCAAGAGTATGGTTCAATTCATTAACACCAGGTTCAGTACCATCTTGGGGTGATATGGATGAAAAGTTTTTGCGAAAATATTTTCCACCTACCCGTAATGCTAAGTCCAGAAACGAAATTTGCATGTTTAAACAAATGGACGATGAAGCAATTCCCGATGCTTGGGAAAGGTTTAAAGAATTATTAAGGAAATGCCCTCACCATGGCATTCCCTACTGTATTCAACTCGAGACATTTTACAATGGACTTGATTCCAATGCAAAACAAATGCTCGATGCGACTTCAGGAGGGGCCTTTACCTTTAACACCTATAATACCGGGTATGAAATTCTTGAAAAGATTTCAGCAAACAATGGACAGTGGGCTGATCCAAGAGCTCAAACTTCAACTCAAAAGAAGACTGTTGGGTTGCATGAAATTGATGCATACACTGCATTGACAGCTCAGCTTGCTTCCATGACTAATATGCTTAAAAACATCACTTCAGGTCAAGGAGCATTGCCAGCTGCCACTAAACCTCATGCACCTGTCCTTTCTGTGCAATGTGTATGTTGTGGTGAGGAACATTCTTATGAACATTGTCCTCATAATTCTGAATCTGTAAATTATGTTCAAAACCGACCTAGTCCTCACTCCAACACATACAATGCCAGTTGGAAGCAGCACACAAACTTCTCTTGGAACAGTCCATGTTTATATCCACCCGCACAAAAGCCACAAGGGAACTCTAATTTTCAAAATCAAGCAAGCAGTTCTCAAAACCATTACAAAGGAAATTTTCAAGGCAATCATCATCAGAATAACCGTAACCAAGGTTTTCAAAACAATCAACCACCTTTTCAAAACCAAAATCATGCACCTCCACATGATGATTCAAATCTTTCTTTGGAAGAAATCATGAAAGGGTTTATGACCCAAACTCAAGCTTCAATCAGAAATCTTGAAATTCAAGTCAGTCAACTTGCTTTAAATCAAAGTACTAGGGCCTCAGGAACTTTGCCTAGTAATACTGAAATCCCAAAGGCCCCAGGAAAGGAACATGTGAAGGCTGTGACTCTTAGGAGTGGAAAAGAATTACCTGAAACCGTGGAGAAGGAATTTGGCCATTTGACCAAAACACATTTTGATAAATTATCCAAAACCAATCCTACTCCAGAGATTCAGGTTGTTCCAAATCAAAAAGAAGACCAAGGCCCTAAGATCACTAGTTCAAGTCCGTCCAACATGACCAACACCAAAAGCATATTGGACCCATCTTGCTCAAAACCATCAAACAAAGTTGTTATCAAACCAGTTCCCCCTGACATTCCTTACCCCCAAAGGATGAGGAATGAACATGAGGAACTGCAATTTAAAAAGTTTTTGGATGTTTTCAAACAATTGCACATCAACATACCTCTTGTTGAAGCAATCGAGCAGATGCCCAATTATGCTAAGTTCCTTAAGGACATTTTGAGTAAGAAAAAGAAGCTGACTGAGTATGAGACTGTTGCCCTCACTGAAGGTTGCAGTACTCTGTTTTCCAACAAAATACCCCCTAAGCAAAAAGACCCAGGGAGTTTCACCATTCCTTGTTCAATAGGTGGGAAAGAAGTTGGACAGGCTTTGTGTGATTTAGGTGCCAGTGTCAATCTCATGCCTTTGTCAAATTTCTAAAGTTTAGGCATAAGAGAAGCTAGACCTACCACAGTCACACTCATTTTAGCAGACAAAACCATTGCCTATCCAAAGGGTAAAATTGAAGATGTGTTAGTCCAAGTTGACAAATTCATTTTTCCGGCTGACTTTATCATTTTAGACTTTGAGGCTGATTAAGATATTCCCATTCTTTTGGGAAGACCTTTTTAGCCACTGGTAGAACTTTGATAGACGTCCAGAAAGGAGAGTTGACCATGAGACTTCAGGACCAAAAAGTCACATTTAACGTTTTCAATTCTTTAAAGTACCCTAGTGATATGGAAGACTGCTCAAGCCTAGAAACCATTGAGTCATCGTGTCATGAGAAAGAAGTCAACCAGACCTATAGGATAGAAGAGGAGGATGAGGAAGAAATTGAGGAATACGATGATGATGATGATAAGATTTCCATAGAAAAGAAGACTGTCCCGTTGGTTGCTGCAGCATTTGAGCTGCTGGAAAATAGTGAGCAAAAATCAGTCATACCTTCCATAGTTTCACCACCTGACCTGGAGTTGAAGAAACTCCCATCTCACCTTAAATATGCCTTTCTAGGAAAAGAAGACAAATTACCTGTTATTATATCAGCTACTCTAGAATTGCATCAGGAAAAGAAGTTAGTGGATATGTTGAAGTTGCACACCAAAGCCATAGGATGGACTATTGCTGACCTTAGGGGGATTAGTCCTTCCATTTGTCAACATAAGATCATCTTAGAAGAAAAGAACTTCAAGTCCATCGAACCTCAAAGAAGGCTGAACCCTGTCATGAAAGAGGTAGTAAAAAAGGAGATTTTAAAATGGTTAGACGCAGGAATTATTTTCCCAATAGCCAGTAGTTCTTGGGTTAGTCCAGTCCAATGTGTGCCTAAGAAGGGAGGGATCACTGTCATTTCCAATGACAAGAATGAACTCATCCCAACTAGAATAGTCTCCGGATGGAGAATTTGCATGGACTGCCGTAGACTAAACAATGCTACTCAAAAAGATCATTTTCCTTTACCTTTTGTTGATCAAATGTTAGACAGGTTAGCTGGAAAAGAGTTCTACTGCTTCTTGGATGGATACTCAGGTTACAATCAGATAGCCATAGCACCGGAAGACCAAGAGAAGACTACTTTCACTTGTCCTTTTGGCACTTTTGCCTTCAGGAGGATGCCCTTTGGACTTTGCAATGCGCCTGCTACTTTCCAAAGATGCATGATGTCCATATTCTCTGACATGCTTGAAAAATCCATTGAAATATTTATGGATGATTTTTCTGTTTATGGTTCATCTTTTGATCATTGTTTGGAAAATCTAAAACAAAGTCTTAAAAGGTGTGAAGAAACTGACTTGGTTCTTAACTGGGAAAAATGTCATTTCATGGTTACAGAAGGAATTGTCCTTGGTCATTTAATTTCAAAAAGAGGAGTCGAGGTAGATAAAGCTAAACTTGAAGTTATTGAAAAACTTCCTGAACCAACCACTGTTAAAGGAATCAGAAGCTTTCTTGGTCATGCTGGTTTTTATAGACGTTTCATAAAAGATTTTTCAAAGATTTCAAAACCTTTATGTCTATTATTACAGCAAGACCAAAATTTTGATTTTAATAAGGATTGCAGAAATACATTCCTTACTTTAAAGAAAGCTTTGGTAACTTCCCCAGTGATTGTTACTCCTGAATGGGACAAACCTTTTGAAATCATGTGTGACGCAAGTGATTGGGCTGTTGGTGCAGTTTTAGGTCAAAGAAAAGGAAAGATTTTTCATTCAATCTACTATGCAAGCAAACCCCTAAATGAAGCTCAAATTAATTACACAACAACTGAAAAGGAATTATTAGCAGTGGTTTTTGCATTTGAAAATTTTAGATCATATTTAATGGGAGCTAAAGTCATTGTTCACACTGACCATGCTGCCATTAAATATCTCATTTCAAAGAAAGATGCAAAACCAAGGCTAATAAGATGGGTTTTGCTACTGCAAGAGTTTGACTTAGAAATTGTTGATAGAAAAGGTGTGGAAAACCAAGTGGCTGATCATCTGTCTAGGTTAGAGAAACTTGTTGAGAGTAGGGAAGGAGGTGATATCATAGAAACCTTCCCTGATGAAAAAATTCTTATGGTGCAATCACAACTGCCATGGTTTGCTGACATAGCTAATTATTTAGCTTGTGACATCAAACCTTCTGATTATACGCACCATATGCTGAAGAAATTTCTCCATGATTGCAAATTCTACATATGGGATGACCCTTTTCTGTTTAAACTTGGTGCAGATCAAATACTGAGAATATGCATCCTAGAAACAGAAGTGGTAGCAATTCTGCAGCATTGCCACCAATCAGCTTATGGAGGACATTTTGGAGGCCAAAGAACAGCAACTAAAGTTCTTCAATCTGGCTTCTATTGGCCTACTCTCTTCAAAGATGCCCACAACTTTGCACAAAGGTGTAATGAATGCCAGAGAACTGGTTCCATCTCTCAGAAAAATGAAATGCCTTTGAATGGTATCTTGGAGGTTGAATTATTTTATGTGTGTGGAATTGATTTTATGGGTCCATTCCCATCATCAAACAATTGCCAATACATTCTTGTTGCTGTTGATTATGTATCAAAATGGGTAGAAGCAATGGCATGTGTTTCAAGTGATGCTAAAACTGTTGTTAAGTTTTTACAAAAACAAATTTTTAAAAGGTTTGGTACTCCCCGTGCACTAATCAGTGATGAGGGTACCCATTTCATAAATAATTTGTTGAGTAAAGTTCTTGAAAAGTACAATGTGAAACACAGAATTGCCACTGCTTATCACCCTCAAACAAATGGTTTAGTTGAACTCTCAAACAGGGAAATCAAAGGGATTCTAGAAAAAGTTGTTAAGCCAAATAGAAAAGACTGGGCTTTCAAGTTAGATGATGCTTTATGGGCATATAGGACTGCTTTCAAAACTCCTTTAGGTATGTCCCCATATAAGTTAGTTTTTGGAAAGGCCTGTCACCTCCCTTTAGAGTTAGAACACAAAGCATACTAGGCTATAAAGGAACTGAACATGAATCTAGATGAAGCTGGTAACAAAAGAAAGTTACAACTCTGTGAACTAGAAGAACATATAAACATGTCCTATGAGAATGCCAAGCTCTATAAAGAGAAAACCAAAATATGGCATAACAATAGGATCAGGCACAGAGAGTTGAAAGCTGGTTAGAAATGTCTCTTATTCAATTCCAGGTTGAAATTGTTTCCAGGTAAACTTAAGTCTAGATGGTCAGGCCCATTTGTCATACACAAGGTTTATCCATACGGGGCCGTAGACTTAGTTAACCCAGAAGACAATACTGTGTTCAAGGTAAACGGTCAGAGAGTGAAGTTGTACCATGAAGTCGCAAAACCTCCACAACACTACCCGGTGGAGGTGATTTCTTTGTGCTGAAAGCTTCAAAAACATATGGGAACTATCTTAAAGTTCTAACTATCTTTGTAAATAATCTCTTTATGCTTATTGTTATGTTTTCTAGTTCAGTTATGTTTGATACATCTGTTAGTTTGCAGCTAGAAAAGAGAAAACGGGACAGCTAAGTCAATGCTGCAGCATCCAGCCTTATCAGTTGCAAAAGCCAAAATTCAGTTGCATTTAAGTGGGGAAATCTGGAATAATAAATTCAAAAGGTGTTTTAAGGATTGTACAGAGCAAATATCAGTATTTGTATTTTAAAAAGATACCAATTTTTACCCTTTGGGTAAAAACTTTGATATCTTTTGTGGAGTACTATGCCAGATATCATGTGTACTGTCCTTAAACATTAACCCTTGGATTTTATCTTTGCCCTAATTTTACAGCTGTAAAACACCAACATCCCTTGTAAATTTTCAGATAAGGACACCTACCTATTCAAACCATCCTTTCATCTTCCCTCTCTCTACTCCCCGCTCTCTGTTACGACCACCGAGCACCATCATCGCCACCATCAACCACCACCATTTCCTACTCAAAATCTTCACCTAATCCGATTATCCATGGCTAGGGTGAAGCAGGTCGCTCCAAGAAACCCTAAAACGGGTGTTGTTCGTTGAAGCGGGAGAAACCAGGCGATGGTTCGGCCTCCGGCCACCACCGATAAACCACCAGAAGCTATTGTTCTCGATGATCAATCCAAAACACCACTTACACGAGAAGAAATGCTAAGAAAGGCGAAGGGTGCGGTTGTAAAGTCATCAATCAACACCACAACCTCCGTCGCAAACACCGCAGGAACCATCGTCGCCACCACCACTACAACCGAAAAACCACCATTCGATGCATTGTCTCTTACCCTTCACTCTACCACTGCAGAAACAGACCAAAGTCAAAAGGAAAAGGTATCTTCTAAACCTAACACTACTTTGGTGGATGAACAAGCAATATCTCGTTCTGAAAATGAATCGGTAATACCCACCAAAGTGCAAAGTCAACCTTTTTCTAACCTAAATATGCCTGTTGATGCATTTCTTTTGGGGGGAAATGTCGAAACCACCATTCCCCCTCTTGAGACCGAAATACCACAAACAGGGGATGGGGTGGTTAAGGGTGAGAAAGACCAAACTTTGGGTGAGAAAGGACATGTTGTTAGTAAGAAAGAAAGGGATGTAGATGAGCAAGTTATGGAAGTGAATGAAACAGGGGAGGGTGTGATTGTGACTGGAACAGAGCCTAACACAGTGGTAGAGCTGAACGAAATAGAGGTAGGAATAGTCGCGAATGAGG
Source organism: Saussurea involucrata (assembly GCA_033807775.1). Classification (NCBI taxonomy): domain Eukaryota; kingdom Viridiplantae; phylum Streptophyta; class Magnoliopsida; order Asterales; family Asteraceae; genus Saussurea; species Saussurea involucrata. Next base: position 153,160,089 of record CM066321.1, read on the forward strand.
AGTGTGCTGGAGAGAAGTTACCGGACCTAAACGAGAGACTTTATTACTCGGATGATGAGTTGATAGTCGAGAGCCTTAGACCTCAAAAGAGAAAAGCCTTAGGGAAGTCCTTTGCCAAGAAAACCCAACCTAAATAACCCCCTACAAAGAAAGCTAAGAGGGTGATGGAGAGGGGAGAACCATCTGGAACAAAACCCAATGAAACTAACTGGGATGCTGCAGCACCATTACAACATGAGCAGGCACTAGATAAGAAGAAGAAATCAACAGAAACAACCATTTTCATTAATAGACCAAAGGCTCCACATAAGGGATTTATCTCAAAGGCAGTGGCAAGGGTATGGCCTAAGCACAAAAATAGGGTAGGATTGCCCGATAAGGGGTTTGACGAGCAAAGCCTAAGAGAATTTCATTTCATCCGAGATGTAGTCGACACCCAAGGTTTGGAGAAAGTGGCTGAAGTGTACAATTCCTATAACTTGACCCTCATGAGAGAATTCTACTGTGAAGTTTCTGTTACCTCATCACCCAAAATTCAAATACGGGGGGTTACCATCAAACTAACCGGAACAACCTTTAATAAATTCCTTAACCTCGATCCACCCAAAAGACCGAATATGGCACATTAATGAGAAAGGGGAAACCATCAGATTTGGCTGAAGTAGCGGCTGTTTTGGGAAAGCCGAAAACCGAATGGGACCTCCACAACAATTTCATGTTAAGCTCGTTTAAAGCTCTCAATCTTTCAGCATCATCGAACGTATGGATTAATTTCATACGACACTCCATCTCGCCTACAACCCATGACAGCACCATATCTGTAGATAGAATGTTTCAATTGTATTGCTTAACTACAGGTCGAAGCATTAATCTAGGAAGGATCATGGTCGATAGCATTCGGGAGTGTGCATCCCGTACCAGGGGGAAACTGTACTTCCCTGGTATGCTCACCCGATTGCTAGTTGCTGCTGGAGTACCGCAATACAAAGATGATTTGATCGTGCGTGAACAACGGGAAAAATGGGAGATTGATATGAAAGCAGTCAATCGGCTGTGTAACCGAAGAGATGGTCGGGTGGAACCAAATGATCTGATGGTACTGGTGCAGGATCTGTTGGCGCAAAACAACAGTTTGATGGAGGAGATAAGGAGGCAAAAAGAAGAGTTCATGGGTAAGTTTGGGACATTGAAGGAAGAAATGATGAAGGCTGCGGATGGAAAGAAAAAGGGAACCGAAGAAGGGGTATCTGTAGATAAGCAGGTAAGAAGGCTAGAAAGCAAGGTGTTGGGGAAGAAAGAAAAGATAATGAAGCTGAAAGATCAAGTTGCGGATTTGATCGAGGAGAATGCCCTTCTGCGGGCACAAGCTGTTGCAAGAGTTGGTACTGCAGCATCCACTGCTGCAGCATCCAGTGATGCCTTTGGAAAGAATTAACTTCATCCCTTAAATGGGACAGGTTCAAATCACACTCTTTAGATCCATTTTCATTTTATTTTCTTATATTTGTGTCTGGGATTAGTTTTGCTGTTTTAGTAGTTTATTTTCATGCATATGGGATCATGTTGTTGATAACTCCGAATGCTTGCATAGCCATAATAATTTTCAAAACACACATGTTAGTTTTAGGATTGATTCATGCTAGAACTAAACACAATAGTGCTTGGGACACAATTTGGTCCACATTCAGCATAAATCACAGAAACGATCCATGCTTTTGCTCACTTTTAGCCACTAAAAACGTCTAAACACATCCATGCTCCACAACAATGAGGACATTGTTAATTTTTTAGTTTGGTGTGGGGGTGCCTAAAAATGGCAGCAAAAGCATAGCTTAAAGGCCATGAAAAGTGGTCTAAAGAAACACAAAAATACCCCATAGGGGTAGGTGTAAGGTTCCAACCAAAAAAAGTGCCAGAAATTTCAAAATTTTTACAAGTGTTGGAACATGTTGTGAGAAAAGGCAAGGTGAGAAAAGAATACGCCATAAAGAGAGAAACCTTTTTTTTCCTTTCAAAAGCTTTGGTGATCTGTGATGTGGTATGTGCGATCATAACAAAAAGACAATGTGATTAGTTTATGGTTCATAATCATGAATAAGATGATCGGTTGGTCGTTTTAGAATTATGACAGGCTATGCTATGTATGTGTGGATGTTTCAAGGTCATGTGGTGCACTTAATGCCATCCATTTGCATATTTTTCAAAAATTTGAGTCGTTTCTTTCGTCTTTTTCTTGCTTGGGGACAAGCAAATTTCTTAGTTTGGGGTGGTGATAAGTGCTCAATTTTGAGTACTTAAGCACTAATTTCTCTTCTCTTTTAGGTAGAATTTTACACTTTTACATCCCAATTTGAGTCTTTTATTTCATTATTTTACACTTTATTTATTTGGAGCTTAGGATGATGATTTACTTGTTTTCATGGGATGTTTAGGTTAATTCTAACTTGGTTTGAAAAACCTCTTTGATGTACAGATCATGCTGCAGCAGGGCTTGCAGCATTGGGCAGACGCTGAACTGGAGCTGATGGGAGAATTGGAATTGGCTTAACAAGGATTGGAAGAAGTCTTTTGTTTACCCATTGGTTAAGCCAATTATTCAGCTGAAACAAACTAATAGTTGTAATCTAATTATCTTTTGTACTTTTCTAGTTAGCTTTTTGTAACTAAGGGTTAATTCCCAACTAGATTGGTTGCCATTTTACACCTTTAGCCCCTCCCTATTTGCTATAAATAGGAGGCTTTGGGTGCCCTAATTGGCATCACTTTACTATCTCTCATATGACACTTACTACATTCTCTCTCCACCTTTTGTAACTTTGGTGGCTGAACTTTTCAGTCCCAATTCTCTCTGAAATTCCAACAACTTTTCCAGATCTTCAAGTGTTCTTTAGTTAATGTTCTTATTATCTTCAAATCTTCATATACCTGTATGAATACTTGTAGTATCGTCTGTGGCACTGGGCAGTAATTTTTAACTGCTTTCTTTTGATTCTATCGTATATCTCTAATCTTGGTAGTTAGTTTATGTCTTTATTTTTCTGCACTTAATATAAGCATCTTACATTATTGTATTTATATACCATCCTTTGATATTGTCATTTATTTCCTTGTACTTTTATTCTCTTGTTAGTTATTAGTTATAATCTTTGTTTTCTAAGTATCATTTCCATTCTAGTATAATGTTTACCTTACATATCTTTTGCATTTATTTCAGTTTATTTATTATCATGAGTAGCTAAGTATATTAGCTTGGGTGGGAGGCAAATGGTGTTATGTTGACCAAAATAAAGTAGGCATTTTCAATGGCAAAAATGATGTTTTATTATTCCAACCCAAGTTTCTTCAAGATAATATAACTCCTTGACAAATTGACCACTTTGATAGTGTTAAAGTGTCATGGACCTCGAGAGAGGCTATTGAATAGCGCGTCAATTTGGATGACTTAAGGGGTAATATCGAGAGAGTTACTTGCAACGAGAGTTGTTACTTTTGTTTTCTAAAATGATTCATTCTTGATAAGTTGTCTTTTTCTCAAAGGGTTAAAATGGAGTAGACTTAGAGATAAGCTACTTAGGATTACATCAAACTTGGGAGGTACGGGGGTTATATCGAGAGAGTAACTTTTAACAAAGAGAATTTGTTTTTCCGTATACTTTGAGAACTCCATTCTATCGTTCCTTTACCTTTGGTTATGCTCAGAGATGAGATTGCTGACTGCTACTGGAATCATGGGATGGTGAGAGTCCGAGAGGAACGTGTTTCAAAGTAGATAATAAAACCAGTTTTTGTCACTGTTATGTTGCAGCATCTCTGCAGCAGTAGCCTACTGGAAGTTGGTTTAACATAACATCACGAGTCTTACACCCTTGCTTCTCTTTCATTACTGTTTGTTATAATCTGTGATACTCATCAACCAACCAATCAAATATATTTTCTTCCAAATCGTCATCTGAAATCATTTCTTTCATCATACTTTAATGGCAATTTTAACTCCAATCTCCGTGGGACGATATTCGGTATTTTACCATTTTATTACTTGAGAGACGACATAGTTCTATATAAGTATACTTGCTTGTTGGTTCTATTAGCACACGTCTATAGGTGTATTCAAAGCACGCACTCATCAATTATTGTAAGGAAATTTTGGATCGCGATTTTGGGGATATTTTTATTATGCATGTTCTAAATTATGGGTTGTTATGAAGGGTACACTAGGAGGGTTGAGTCCGGTTGAGCTGTTAGGTATGATTGACGGGCGTTTATGACCTTCGCCATGTTGGGGCAATGCCATGGTTGTATCCCCGCTTGTGCCGAGCCTTTGGTGGTATTCTTAGTAATATTCCGCTAAGGCCGGCTGTCTCTTTGGGTGTGTCTTGAAAGGTGTCGTATGGGATACTTGGGCTTTTATGTCGTGAAGTGTCGTACGATTAACATTGTATGAGTGACATACTTTTGTGTTCATCCACTCTCAATGGATACGGGTCTCCCCCGTCGTCGGCCAACCTTACTCGGGATTTTATAATTGTCCATGTTTTATTATCGTTGGTCTTGTATGATTGACTGCAATTGATGACTTTAATATTGAATTCCCCTCCATGTATATTAAAGTTTAAATGAAGCATGTCATTTCCATATTTATGGTAGTTGAACTTCATTACATTTTACGTTCGCGTGAGTATTGGTTCGTATCATGTTTTCGGTGAAGTATTTTATTTATATGGATTATTCTTCCATGATTTATGGGTTGAGTGTTTTGTCATCAACCGTGTTGAAGGTTTCGCATAATATGGATTTATTCACGTTTTGAGTGAGTTGGGATTGGAATTCATTTTGGAAAACGCTTTATACCTTTTGGGAACTTTTCTCATAGATTTTGGGTGCGTTGGAAAACGAGTCATTTACATCCTCTCATAAACTCTTTTGGAAATCATAATCTATGTCGAAAACTTTCATTCAAATAATTGTTTAAATCATGTTATAAACTCTTGAACTCACTAGGCGTTAGCCTAACCCTTTTATTTGTCGGCATGTGCAACAGGTTCAGGTTGAGAGTAGTTCTAGTGACACTGTGAAAAGTCGTGTGCTAGTAAAGTGCTCGAGAGGTGAATAGCTTAAGTGATGTTTCCGCATTTATCCGGGCTAATTTGAACCTTAAATTTCAACAAATTATGATAACATAAACTTCAACTTTCATATATATATATATATATATATATATATATATATCAAGTGCATTAACCACTAGGAGTGCATTTACAAGTACAAAATCTTTCAAATAACCTATTAATCTAATTATGTCACTATAATCAAATTAACTAAGTTATCTAAGCAATCATTCTAACTCCTTCTGTTAATTGACTTTTCTGCTATTCCAAAATGCTCGTCCCACATCCCTTTTTACCTTCCCGAGCTAGTACCTGGTAAGAAAACATCATTTGAAACGATTAGGCCAACGCCTAGTGAGAACATTCGTTTCCATAATAATATTTGCAAAAATCAATGTAAACACGTTATAACCAACCTGATTACCCTTTTCTTACCATACGTGTAACTCTATTCCGTTAACACGATTTTACCCAATTCCATGAATATGCCTGACACACATTCCATCATCATATCATGTCTCAGAGCCATACTACGAATCTTCACTGATTCTAGATTGTGCTCTTAACCCGGAAATCGCAATATACACATGCCCATTTCCACTTGTGATATAAATATATATTCCAGAAATCGCAATATACACATGCCCATTTCCACTTATATCATTCTCCAGAAATCGCAATATACACATGCCCATTTCTTAAGAAAGGAAGTAGAGATCACAATTACGTATGTCAATCCCTCTTCTTCCTTAGAAACCGGGAATTACGTTTATTCCAGGGTTTCTCACACACATCAGAATAACGACTAACCTTCGTCTATTCCACGTGCACATAACCATTAGTACCACACACATCAGAATAATGACTAACTTCATCTATTCCACGCGCACATAACCAGTAGTACTACACACATCAGAATAATGACTAACTTCATCTATTCCACGCGCACATAACCATTAGTACCACACACATCAGAATAATGATTATTACCACACGCCTATTCCATGTGATTACCAAAGACTAGTGCCTATGGATCCATTACACTTTACTAACGTATATGCATAACAACATATTACAGCTCATATCATATTCTCAAATCTAAGAATACTAGATAACCTATCGTATCTTCATCCTCAAATGCCCCCCCTTCGGCGACTTAGCACGGGGGTTCCAAAACTGCATCCAAACATCAGAACCTAACATTCTCAATTTCTCAAAAGTGTCCGGACAACAGGGGTTTCCGGACAACTGAACTTTTCCGGATAACTACAACTTACCGGGTAAACTATACTTCCCGGATACCATTACTTTTCCGGGTAAATCCTACTTTCCGGATACCTATATAATCCGGACGACACCCGAAAACTAAAGAAATCCGGATACCATCCGGTAACTAATGCTATCCGGAAACTATAATAAAATGAACTTACCGGATACTTAATCACGTCCGGACACATTCATCACCTCGGTTTTCCGGATACGACGTTTTATCCGGATTCTTTCGACCTGCAGCTTATAATTCGATCTAGATACATATCTGTTCTATTCAGCTCATTCCAGGCCATCCCATACAGTTCATAACCAATTTATACAGTTATTTCAAGGTTCAATTTAACATGAAAACACTGATTTAAGCAAACAACAAATGAACTCACCTTTTTTTTGATGTAAAATCCACTTTGCTGCACAAATTCAATCCCAATCTGCTGTAAACGATTTGAAAACCTATTCACAATCATAGATTCGTTTACAACCCTATAACTACAACAATTTATCAGAAACTCAGATTAATTTCTTACCAATTTGAGCCAAAACCTTGCTTTTCTTCCTTTTCTCTCTTTTTCCCTTTTCTCTCTACTTCTTCTTTCTCTCTTGACCGACCCAAAGACCAAAATCAGATAATATCTGATTTTCAGATATTTTATCCAAACAAACTTTTGTCAAATGACCCAATACACCTCCAAGTTTCCATTATTTCTCAAAACAACACCAAACTTTAAACCCTTGTATTTTAACCCTATTGAATTATAAATTACAACATAATTCAAGGTTTTAAACCAAAATACAATTAGATCCCAATTCTCATTAAATTATTATTATTGAAAATTCAGGATGTTACAGGTTAAGTAACACCCGATGTGGTTTTAGTCTTTGTAATGAAATTTACAACTTGTTGAGGTTAACCATAGACTTTAAATTGAGGTATTTCTCGCATTAGTTATTAGAGAGAAATTCTATTATTTTGGATGTAATATCGAAAATTTTATTTAGTTGTTCTTTCCAATTCGAGGGTGTTACACGTCATTTTCCAAAGTACACATCAAAGTGCATTTATACCCGAAGATTTACAAACGTAACATAAATCATTTAATATGGCAATACTTAGAATTTATCCATCAAAATACCAAAATTACACATTTTCTCAAACCGAAAGGGTTACAACTTCTAAAATGTTCATAAGATTGGAAATGACCCACACGTTAATACTTTAAAAACATATCACCACATAAAATTATGCACATTTCCAACAAAAAGCTAAAAGTGCATTTTTACTAAGTAATATTCAATTATGCAATAATTATCAAAACACTTCAATTAATACTCATTTTGTCAAGTTACCCAAAAATCGTAAAAGTGAGTATTTTGTGAGGTTTATAAAATCAAATACTCCAAGTAATCAAAATCATCAAAATAACTCAACAATGAATATTTTCATGTAAAACACTTTAAACACTTTAAAATGAACATTTTGGCATGTACAACGTTTTCACAAATCAATTTGAACTCACCTTGCTAGATTTAGGCTAAATCTAGATTTTTTTTCCAATTTGAGCTCATTTGAAGAAACTTGAATGCTCAAGCCAAATCTTCCAAACCTAGATCCACAAGTTTCTAACCATAAATATTCATATCCAATCACTTAGAAACGTTCACCCAAACATATTACATCAAAATCTTCATTTTGACCAAAAACCCCAATTTGACCTAACCTTTCTCAAAATCGTCCAAACCGAAATTGGAGAAATATAACACTAGTAAATCATCAATGAAAAATTTATAACTCATATAGAAGCTTGGAAATGAGGATGATGAACTTACCACTTAGATTTTGATGAAAACCTAGAAAACCCTAGCCACAACCTTGAAGAAATGGGTGAAGATGATGAACTCTTGCTCATAGCTTCCAATCCTTAACTTGATGATTTACCACTTTAATTCTAAAAAATCTAAGCCATTAATGCCCCAAAATCGAAGCCAATGGAGTAGGAACATTCTTGGGAGGTTTTGGGAGAGAAATGGAAAAGATTAAAAGTGAGAAATGAGAAAAATGGTTGAAATCCCGTTTTCGATAGCTTCTGCCCCCTGGGTGCTACATTGACCATCGACTATGACACATGTCAATGTTGATGGTCATAGTCACTCAGGAGGTACCGACGCCTGCTTTCCACCTGCGACTGTGCCAATGCGACTATGACACTGTCATATCGCCAGGCATTGTAGCCGAAACCGTACCATGCACCGAAACTCGACTTCTTCCACACCAATATTCCCGATACTCTTAGGGACTTTAAGTAATGTCGTCCCAACATAAATCACACCATTTTCGAGTGATATTTACTTACTGAAATTACGGGTGTTACAGAACCTTCCTATTATTATATGTACATGTTATCATGTTCCTCCGTAGAATGTTCGAACCCCCTCTTCATCTTTCACGATCCAGATCTGTTCAAACCCCTTCTTCATCTTTATTTGAGAGGACCCTTGGTATGCATAATTGATAATTGAAAGCAAAACCTTGCAGGAATGCATCGCTTTTCTCAAACCTTTGCTTATAACCCATATTCAAAAGGGAAGGATTACAAGGGTCTCCAATGGAGATAAAAGTTGAGGGGGAGATGGAGGCTAGAAAAGCAGAGGCAAATCCACACACATTACACCACACATACCCCACATCCTCTCTCCCTCAACAATAGTAAAAATCCACTTGACGACTCAACTGATGTACAAATCGAGTTTTCTATACTAGTGTTGAAGGAGTGTACATGACATGTACACGTGGGTTTGTTTTGAGGAGTTGCAGTTTTTTTTTGTAGGTTGGTGGCGGTTTGGTGCAGGTTATATATATGTAAATATATAAGTCGTAGGTCAAGTGAAATAAATAAGGGAAGGGCTCATAGGGACTTCCAATGTACTTATTTTTGAATTAGGGACCCAACTTAAAATGAAATACAAACAACAGGGACTCCTAGTGTACTTATTTCAAATTAGAGACCATATTCAGATTTTAAGCTAACCATAGGGACCAACGATGTAATTTACTCTAATTTATATGGCAAAAAACCAAGACCATGTCTCATGTTGGATGAAACATAATTTAGTGGGATACTTTCTATAAATTCATAAACTTTAGTGGCTAAATTGAAAAAAACTTTCAAATCTCTGCCCTCCGTTTTATTAACTCCCGATGCCGCAGGCCGAGGACGGAAATCATACGCGACTGAGCACGGCAGACTCTTTCGTCTCCACCCATCCGTCCACCGGCTACGGCGGTTCTGTCTCCCCAATTGAATCAATCCTGGTAATGTTCTTCTACCGCTAATATTGAAATTATCATTTCCTTTAAACTATATTCTTCAAAAAGTATGATGCTAATTTCATGTTGCAAACAGTAGAAATCTTGTAATTTCACGTATACAACTTCAAATAATAGACTAGTGAGTTTGAAATTACTTATTGATGTTTAGATGCAGCGGTGGGGCTTTTCTTGTATCCGAAACCCTAATTTTAAAGTAGAATTTCTTTTTCCCTCTCTACTTGCGTTGGCGATTTGTGTTCAAATGTGTGTTTTCTATAATAATTTGTGATCCTATTGGTGATATAAATTTAGATTCGTTGATAGGGATACAATTTGTTGAATGCCTCCTGAAATTACTCTCAAAGTATTGGATCATTTTAAGTGATTTTCAAGCGAGGATGGCTGGTAGATCATTTTTCTTTTGTATAAAAAACCAAACCAAACCAAACTAGCCAAGGAAATGCCATCTGCAATTCCACATGTATGGTAATATGTTCACAGACCTGATTTCTTACTCTAAAAATAGAGATGGTGATTTCGTTAAGATCCCTGCGGCAAGTGCAAAAAAACAAATACGATTAACTTTGAATGGGTAGATAAAGAGTAAGCACAACAATATAAATAGAGGTAAGTACAGGAGAAACATAACCAACTCCCTCTCCAACTAATCCTATCCCCTACTAACTCCCTCTCCAACTTCCTCCTTCCCTCCCATCTAGATCCCCACCTCTAATATGCTACCCTAGTCTTGCGTCTCCAAGTGCTGCTTTCAGGGGAGTATTTTTTCTTTTATAGTATTTCTCTCTTGTAGTATCTTCTCTTATAGTATTTGTACAGGGTAAGTTTGGTGGAAGGAAAGCTAGTTGCCTTCCCATTTCTTCTGACAGTAGTAGACACGGCATGTGGCACATGCATGGCTCCAACTGGAAGGTTAATAAAGTAATAAACAAAAAGTGCGGAGTCTTTCACATTTAACCTGCCACAAACAATGAACAATGGTCGATAAATAGAGAAGTGACAACCACACAATTAGGAGAACATTATGTTTTCTACTTTTCTAGCTTATGTGAAAGCAAACCAAAACTCATATTAAGAGGAAATTTGTGCACAGCAAAAGAAGATCAGCGAATCGATTGAAGAGAGTCATGGAGTAAGTTGAAATAGAGACATGGGAGCTATGAGAAATAGAGAACAGTCAGACTTGTCGACTAGAAATAGACTTTGAACAATTACTAATTTAGAAGAAGACAGCATACACTTAGTAAAGGACTTATAAACTTGTCACTCATTGATCAAAAACCTAAAAGGCAGGATACTTTAGATTTTTGTTTCATTAACGCTGTGTTCTCTAGTTTTTTTCTTAAGGAAAGGAAGGGAAAGTAGGAGGGAAAGAAAAAATGTTGTGTTGTCGATTTTTTAAGGAGGGAAGGGAAAGTAATGTGATTTTCCTCCCAAAACTTTCCTTCCAAATGTGAGAAGAAAAAGGAAGGAAAGGAAAGGAAAGAACTTTTAAAAATTAAAAATATTTATAAAATTACACATATACCCATCAATACATTCCACTATAAAATAAATAAGGGTATATTTTTAAAAGTGACATTTCGTTACTTTCCTTTCTTTTCGTTCCCTTTCTTTTCTTTTCTTTCCTTCCAAAATTCGAGAACACACCGTAAGTAGGCCTAAATTTCAAAGTTGTGCATTGCACCACTTCATTTCACCATGCTATATTCATTGTACGTTTGTGCCTTGGCTCCATGGTATGTCGCATTTTCCCTGCTGTGCCATCTTACATGGTGTGGCGTCACCTTTGAAATGCGCCATGTCATGGCTCATACTTGACACAATGACACCTATATTTCTACCGCTTCAATTCAGATACCATTATGCAATGATGTTGTAAATACATCTTCAACAAAGTGAGTGTCAAAGAAGATGAAAAAGGAAATCCAGAGGGGGGGGGGATCCACTACTAACCTCAAACTTTACCCTTCACAAGCTGCCTTCGAGCTACACAACTAATTATAAAAAAGGGAACATCTCTTCCAGAATCCAATTATTCAACAAAGAAACTAACAACTAAGTATTAGATATGGATTATATTATAGAAGAGGAAGGATCATGCGAGGAGTTAAACATTATGCGAGAATGCGAGAAGTGTGATATCATATATGATTACATGCCTTGTGGGTGTGTTTAATCATATATGATTAAACGTCTATGTATTGCCAATGTAATCGTTTAATCATATATGATTAAGCTTGTGTATCATATATGATATCACACTTCTCGCATTCTCGCATAAGGTTTAGCTTCTCGTTTGAACCTGCCCCTATTATAGAATTCCCCAGAGATGGTGATGTTTATGGCATAAGATTTATTTGAGAGGCAAATACTGCGTACTTTGCTTATACTTATGTTCAACGTGGGGAGATCCTGGTGCACCTCAGAACGGACTAAGCATGTCCACTTATAGCTTTCGCAATGGTAATACTTGTGTTTGCAAGCCACATCTTACAACTTTTTTTCATCGATGACATATAGGATGAGTGATCAATCTCTTCATATTCTGTTTAAAATGTTTATATTCATTGCAAGTATAAAAGAATCCTTACCTTTTTCTTGATATGGCATAAACAGTAAAACAGTGAACTGATGACTGCCTTCATGGTTCTATTAATTTATTTAGGTGTATTAATGGATAGTTCATATTACCACATCTCTGCCATTCCTTAGCAGCCATATGCAGCATCAATTGACCAATCTTCTTTGCCCTCCTTGCAAAATTAGTTGTTGGCATGATCCCACGTTTGACCAATCAACTTAGCTTTTAAATTCCCTATGTAAAAGATTTTTTAGTGTTTATTTAGGGGGTGTTTGTTGCATCTTAATGGTGCCATTAAGAGGCAACCTCTTAATTGTGCAGAGTTAGAGCTTGTTTGGCAAAAAAATTAAATCGTCTGAACCGTGACAAAACCCTTTGAACCATTTTTTATCTAGGCCAAAGCCAAATCATTCAGAAGCCTCATTCTTCCACCTTTGCCCTTCAAGTATCGGTCTTTCTCCTCCAATGCCCATCTCCTTCTACACCGATCTCCTCCCTCAGCTGGTCTCCTTTCACGACGATCTCCTCCCTCTGCTGGTCTCCATTCACACCGAAAAAGGGAAATCAACATATTGTGCTATATATGCTTATGATTTGTCATAATATGTTGATTTTCCAATTATTTGACATGTTTTTTTTCTAATTTAATTTGACCACCTAGTTGTCATTTGTGGTATAAATATGTTTGGACTAAATCATACAAAGGGTTATAGAATGGTAATTTGTTGTCATTCAGAACGGTGACCAAACAACCATATTTCAATTTGCAGTTTTGCACTATATCATACAAAGCCTCTTAATCATTCTCACTACTTAACCATTTTGCATCAGATTATTCAGCAAATGCCAAACAACTCCTTAGAGATAAACATTTTTATTCTTCTTGGTTAAATAAGATAGGACACATCAATTGAAGGAGTTTGAATAGTGATCTTGAAGACTTGAGGTTATTCTTTACTCCATAAAGTGTCGGGCTGTTAGCTGAATGTTGAATTAATGTTGAATAAAGAGACAGCATTGTGCATATTTTGCTAAGGAAGCTGAATGACTACTGTCCTAAAACGACTAAACTGATGTTCACGCTCTAGATAATAAGTGACTAGCTAAGTACCAAAATTTGAAAGAAAAAAAGCATGAAAGGAACACATGTTTCTTGCTGCTTGTTGTGAGGTGTATGATTTATGAGCAGTTATGCCGTATTGTCAATATCAAATTATAGATGCTTCAGAAGCTCTACTTCCATGTTTCTTTAGTTTTAGGTAAATCACATTTTTAAATGACTTTTCTGGTTAATTAGTTTTGCCTAATTTTTTTAACTGACAAGTTCATTAAACAAAAGACTACAATTTACTGAAGCAATATGTAATAGCGAAAGTACATCCCAATTAAAACCCACCAACTGAACAATACCACCACAAGTCCACAACCGACAAAGTCTTACCAACATTAAACTTTCTTCAAATCATAGATCTGCAATGACGGAGGTTTTTGGGGCATGACTTCAAGTGTCACACATGTCAGTTTTAATTTCAAAATTTCACATTAAATTTCTAGCTTTAGAGGGAAAAGGTATATTTGCTGCTAAAACAAAAATTTCATGTAAAAGTTGATTTGTAGTTTACCGTTTGAAATATGAAGAATTTTCTTGGAATGGCTGCTGTACCGCCGAGTAGCACATTTGTATCATGAGAATGAATTAGATGCCTAGCATGTCAAATTAGCTTTTTGCGTTAGCCTTGAGCCACTTTTTTGTCTACGAATTCCATGCAGTTGCACTCTTAAGAAAATGATTGGTGCAGTCTAAATTTGAACTTGTGCGTTGCTTTTCAATCAAAAAGTTTGTCACTAGGAACCACAATTTCTAAAAGTCCCTAGGCAACTGAATTGAAAACCACGGTAAATATAGCAAGGCGCGACATAGGGTTTCATTGAAGTTGAGGGGCATGGTGTATATTTTTTCTTGACAATCCGATTTGCACTACTGTTTGGAGCCAATATTATCTTATAGCTTAGTTTTTACACTGTAACAAGAATCATAAAATTTCTCCTGGCTGTCTAATCTATTATTTGTCTTCATTCATGCTGGGCTGGCAGTGTGATATTGTAGGACTTATAAGGGTGCTTTAGGTGTCATGCGGCATATTGATTGTTCCTGTACACCAATCTGCTCACGAGCTGTGTGGCTACACAAGACTTGTAGATTGGGATGGCTCCATGAACCTTTCCTTTCCTCTCTTTTCTTTTCTTTCCAAACTTTCGATCATTTATACTTTTTTTTTGCGTCAAACTGGCCCAGGTCTTTTCTTGTTGGACCAGATATTTACTTTTAACTAGTTGACAAGTTGCTATGACTTCGAGTTCTGAAATCATATACTGACTCTTTATCGACACATACAGTGATAACTACACGCCTCCATCTTATGCACTACTTAGAATCTTGAAAAAGACTTGTTTTAATGTTAAAGGAAGGCTAGAGGGCTGTCCTTTTTTTCTTTCGAAAATCTTGTTTTAGGGTGCCAGTGTCACAACATTTTGTCTAATATTGTCCTATTTGATGACAATATAAGAATATGGCTATAAGCTGCCTTGACCAAGGTTTTGAAAGACGCTAACGCGAGGCGAAGCATTTTTTTTAGTACCTCGAGGCGTATGCCTCAACAATAAATATAAAAAAATTCGTAGCAAACAACACATATTTCCATACTAAGCTATGGAAGTCATAAAAGTCTTAAAAACATAAACTAAATACATTAGATTTGTGTTTGGATGTGTTCATGTTAGTCTAATCATGGTCAGCAACAGTGGCGTAGCCAGTAGGGGGCAGGCTGGTGCTGAGCCCCCCCTAACTGGCGAAGGTTATATAATGTATATTAGGAAAAGGGAACAGATCTAGTCTCTTAGCCTAGTGGTTAGAGTCACTTCTTCTAGCTTTCCATGTGATGTGACCAGGGATCGAACCATGGAGGAGGTTGTTTTTTTTAATTGATAATCTTTTGTTTTAGAAAGTTCTAACATTTATATTTTGTCCTTAAATGTTTTAAAAAAAACTTATTATATTAAAACTAAAAATAAAGTAATTCTAGATTAATATCATTGTACAAAGCTAAAAATTATATAACTTAAATTTTCTATAATGTTAGATTTTTTATTGTAAATTTTTATGATATCATTTTTCGTTAAAGAGTTGTGAAAGCTATTTTTCGTTCATGTATATGATACAATATTGATATTTATATTGACGTTAATCATATTATGGTTATAAACTTTTTAAAATAATGTTAGCTTGATGACAAAATATATTTTGAGCTTCGATTAAAATTATAAAATAAAAAGTTTATCTCACTTCTAACATTTCATAAACAAAACTCACAATATTCATGGTTTTTTCGTTTCCTATCTACACAATATCGCACGTAAAAGCTCCTCTCCAAATCTCACAAGACTTGTGATAATATACATTAAATCACATATCTCACATTAACATTTTGCTTAAATGCCTTAAATTGACAAGTTAATTTGATTTCGTTTATCATCTTCCAACCCCCCCTAACCTAGAATCCTGGCTACGACCCTGGTCAGCAAAGGTGGTGTTTATTTTGCTTTTAATGAGCTAAAAACAAACTGTTGTTTGTTTTTATAAACAAGTATCTAAATTAGTAAATGGGCTCTTAACAAGGTAGCAACATTGATAAGCCATCTCTTCCCATTCTAAGGCTCATTTTTTCTGCATTGCCACTTTCTTCTTCTCCTTTCTTTTTATTGACACCTCCCATCATTTATCTACTTCCACCTTCGAGAGGCAATTTTTTCTGTTAGAAAACAATTTTCTGGCTTGAAAGTTGCCAAATTCATCACATACGGCTCAATCCCAGCAGCACCTCTTAATCGTTTTTTAAAAACCATGGCCTTGACATAGGACGCTCTAAGACATGACAACTTAGTGGCAAAAGGGTGAACATATACCTGTTAAAAGACATATTTCAACAAGAAAAAGGAGATACAGAGCTCAATAAGATGCATAGGCTGTAGAAGTCTATCTCTAATTGCTAGTTTGCCACCAATTTTGGGAAAAATCCTGCCTATTTCCTGTACTACACATCATTCTTTACATAGTGTTCAAATTTACATTTCACCAAAGTCCCTGGTGTTGCATGAAGTTATCAAGAATCTAACAATTATGACCACCATTCTTTTGGATTTATAACTTCTCTGGCATCTGGGGTTAGCATAATTCAACCTCTCACCATTTACATAGTTGCAGTATTCTATAACTCTGTAAGGTGCACAAGTGGAGCTGGCATGCTATAGGAAGATGTAGATATTATGCTTTTCTAGGTCACCCCCTAACCAACCCTAAGGAGTGACCAACTGCTGACTGGCCTGTCTGATGTTAACCAGACCGAACCAGACAGTTATGTGTATGTCTTACCCGGAGATGGGGTCGGGGGTTGTACACAGACCTAACCTCTACTGCAAAGAATAGAGCGACCGTTTCTTTAAAAACCGTGGCTTGTGCAAAGTGTGCGAAAAGAAAGGATAAAACTTGCAAGAAATATTTGTGGAGAAAGAACATTCAAAGAACTTGAAAATAAGAAAGGCAATGCTAAAAGTGTAAAAACGAGTTAGAAGTAAGCAACAACATCCAAACAGACAGACAAACAGCCAATAAAACATACAAACAGAAGCAGTTACAAGAAAAGCCAAGGTAGGAATAACTACACCCGTAGTCTAACCTAAGACTGAGGAAATCTAAGTGCTGGCTAACTAACTCTACACCCATCCTATAACTCTTCAAATCCCTTCCCCCTTCTAACTCTGAGGTTGCAGGGTCCTATTCCAGCATCCTTCTATGATTGATTACTGAAAACTCTTCCATTGTGTTAAAAGTTATACTAAAAATAGAAGAATGAAGAAAAATGGAAGAAAGGAGCAAAAAATGAGTCGTTTGTTCCAAATTGTGACCCACCATGAGAATTGGGGATATATATTTGAATTATTCAGTTTTTATCCCTCAGAAAGGGGTGAACTATTCTTTCAGTTTGAGGCTTTGAGCACATTATGATTTTTTTAACATTTCTATGTTTGCCTTTGGCTTCTCAGCCTATATTATAATTATAAGTGAATATAAACAGTCAATTTATGTTGTTTCCTCCTATTTTACACTTGCATTTAGGTAACCTTTAGTTCCTTGTCACTTGGTCTTTTGGCAACCATGTCCTCAATTACCTTGTCTCTACCCAAATCTACTGAAGTAGTTGGAATATGTTAAGATATTGAAGCGCTTTGCTAGGAGAATGGCGTTGAACCTTTTTCTACATATTTAACAACTACCTCCTCCTCAAAATAGGACTATATTATCATAGACTAAGATAAAAGATTGGATTATGGATCTTCGTGGTAGTTTTACTATGATTGGAATTTGGAAGGGAAAGAGTTGAAAAAACCAAACCAACCCGGTTATATAACAGGTAATTGGGAAATACAATAGCTAGAACAATGATTCAATGGTGTGTGCACGATTTAAGGCTGTGCAAGTGGACAATATAAGGGAAGGGTGTTGAAACCTTTTCTATATTCATGGTTAACCTTTGCTGGATTTATTAAGCGCTTCTCAAGAATGTTTGGAAGTGGTTTATTTATCTACACCCCTCCCCCTTCTTTCTCATCAACTTTATTTCTTGGTGATATATGTACTAGGTTTGAGTTGCAATGACTAAAGTCAAGAAGGTACCAGAAAGATCCGGATCAAGGCATCGTAGGGCAAGCCCATATTCTTTACGATCATTTCATTCAAAAATTATGAAAGATACCCGTCACAAGAAACAACGAAAGGCCTCTCAGAAGGATTGGCAAGATGCAAAATGTTCAGTTTGTATGGAGTATCCTCACAATGCCGTTCTCCTGCTTTGTTCCTCGTATCACAAGGGCTGCCGCCCATACATGTGTGCAACTAGTTATCGGTATTCCAATTGTTTAGACCAGTACCAGAAAGCCTACACCAAAGTGGACCCCATCCAAAGCGCACCGCCATGGGAAGGGTCAATTGTTGACCCAACCTTGACTTTAGGGTCAGATGGGGCCTCAGAGAAATCTCGAGCACCCGAGCTTTTATGCCCGCTTTGCCGTGGTCAAGTAAAAGGGTGGACCGTGGTGGAACGTGCACGCAAGTTCCTTAATTCCAAGAAAAGGAGCTGCATGCAAGACAACTGTTCGTTTGTTGGATCATACGGAGATCTAAGGAAACACGTACGAGCCGACCACCCGTGTGCTCGCCCCCGAGAAGTGGACCCATCGCTTGCTGAGAAATGGAAGAAACTTGAAAACGACCGAGAACTAAACGACGTGATGAGCACGATTAACTCGACAATGCCGGGGTCGATTATAATGGGGGATTATGTGATCGAAGGGAATTTCCGTGGCTTTCCTAGAGATGATAATGTGGATAATTATTTGGACAGTGTTCTTTTTCGGTTAGGATCGTTTGATGGGAGAAGAAATGCACGTAGCGGTTATGCAATTGTTGAGAGGGGTCGTCGATCACTGGATGATGAGGAAGACGATGGTGATGGCGGCATTGAGGTGCGGCTTGGCGGTGCTGCGTCAGCATCTGGACGTGTTCGTAACTACATTCCTCGCATCGGTCGCCGCCAAGGCAGGGTGTTTTTGAGTGGCTCAAGGCGGCGACGGGATGCACCAACAGGTATCATATTCTAGTCTGTCTTATTATATCTAAAACCAATGCCATGGTTTTCTTATGGTTTTCAGATGATTTTGTTCATGGGATTTATTTAGTCATTTGATGAGTTTAGACATTAAACCCAATAATAAATGAGCCCTTTGCACAGCCTTTGAATTTATATATTTATTTATTTATTTATTTTCTTATCATTTTGTCGCAATGTTATAAAAAGGATGATCTACTTGCTTTTAAGTCGATCACTTAACAGATTGTTGCATGTCTGATTTGCCTATGTTAACATTGAGGAATTATTAAGTTGAACACTTAAAATGCATGTTTTATTATCGAAATTAAACGTTCGTAAAAGTCTATTGAATTATTGGATGAACTCGTAGTTTTGATTTTTTGTTTATATTTATCACGCAAGTAGATTATGAATTATTTTTAGTATGATTAGTTCCTCCTCTTAACGGCTTGAGCCTTGAAGCCACCCAAAAACCACATAGATTCAGCACCACTATGGCTACTGGCATTCCTTTCTTCCACATTATTGTCTCATAGGGAAATTCCCTTAGGTCACATAATCCCCCATTATTGATCGATCCCGGCATTGTCGAGGAGTTAATCGTGCCCATCACGTTGTTTAGTTCTTGTTTTCAAGTTTCTTCCGTTTTGTCTACAAGCGATGGGTCTACTTTCTCGTACACGTTTTCTTAGATCTGCATATGATCAGTCATCCAACAAACGAGCGACGAGGAGTTTGCGTGCACGTTCCACCACATTCCGACGAAGTGGGCATAAAAACTTGGGTACTCGATATTTCTCTAGATCTGAACCCAAACTACCAGCTGTGCACTTTGGCTTGAGCCCACTTTGGTATATGCTCTCTTGTACTTAGAGATCGCCAAAAATCGGTCCTCGACCGGCCCAAATCGGTCCCAATCCTGAATAGTGATCCCGTAGTCGGTCCCGGTCCCGATCCAAATAAGAAGGTACCGGTCCCGCTAATTTTTTTTATTTTTCTTCAAGATTAAATTTTAACATGTAAAAAATACATTTTGAAGAATTTGATCAATCAAATACACTAAAAAATGGGAAATTAATTAAAATGGACCAAATTCGTAATTGTGTTACAGAAATACCCCATATCTCTTCCGGTTTACAAAAATATCCATTTTTCCTGTGATTTGACCCTCGATCGCAGATTAAAATAAAAAAATTCAAAAAAATTCGCGATTTATTCCCTCGATCGTGGATTATATCCAAATTTGTACAATTTAAAATCTAAAGTAAATGAAATGAAATGAAATCCTCGATCGTGGTTTTCTGTTTTCCAAAGCAAATGACCACCAAATTTGTCAGAAGGGGTTGGGTATATCCCACCATTTTTGTTTTCTAAAGTAAATGAAATCCTCGATCGTGATTTCCTGTTTTCCAAAGTAAATGAACCACCAACGAAATGACCCACATAGCGAACCACAACGGAGATTGTACGAACATCAACTTGAAGAACTTCTAAAAGAACAATGATATATTTTTATGTGTTAAGTTTGTATTTTTTTTAATATGTAATTTATTTTATTGTACTTTAATATAAATTGTATTTTGCATTTTTTAATGTCTTTCAAAAAAAATTTATCAACAAAAAAAATTATTCATACATTTTTTCATAAACAATATTCTCTACAAAACATGATTTGACATAAAGCAATTTCTAATTTAGAAATTATTCCCTACAATTTCATATACTATTCACTGTCACATCATCAAAAAATGCTGATTTGACATTTGCAAATTACCAAAACCAATTTCTAATTTTGCAATCATATTCACAACCAATACAATTTCTAAATTTGCAATCCTACGTGTCACTTTGCAATCCATATGAAATTGTTGTGAAATCCTTGTTGTGGATCCTCTAACCCACCATTTTTGTTTTCTAAAGTAAATGAAATCTTCAAGGGTGCGTTTGGTTGTAGGACAGGACAGAATAGGACTGGACATGACAGAACATGACAACTGTCCAGCGTTTGGTAGAACATAACTAAACGGGACAGAACAGAACATGATTGACTAAATGACCAATTTACCCCAGCATCAAACAGCAACAAAAATTGGCAAACCAGAATCAAGGAGAGGAACCCAACACAGATCAAAACCAATTTAATAAACTTCTAGACTATTCTAATAACGTTCCAATAATACGAAGAAAATCGACCGACAAAAATTGGCTTCAAAATCGCAGGTTGCGTCGAGTGGTTACTTGATTCAATTGGCCCGCCCAAATTCCTACTGTTTCTTCACCCCAAAAAAATTGAAATCCAGTTCTCTTTCTTTGTACTCAAATCGAAGATAAATCAAATTCCATCCACCGACTTCAGATGGCAGATAACACCGATTAGGCCAAATCTGTAAGAAAAATCGATTAGCACAGAGACGATTTAGAAATCGATGAACACGAGGAAGACGATTTAGCAGTAGGAGAAATCGATTAGCATGAGTGAGGCGATATTCGGTTTCTCCACAGAAGCGTGAATCGATGAGGGAGATCTTCGATTCAGGATGAATGAGGCAAATAGCAATCGATGAAAGTGGCGATTAACACAAGAGAGACGATTTAGCAGTAGGAGAAATCG
This sequence comes from Saussurea involucrata, assembly GCA_033807775.1. Taxonomy (NCBI): domain Eukaryota; kingdom Viridiplantae; phylum Streptophyta; class Magnoliopsida; order Asterales; family Asteraceae; genus Saussurea; species Saussurea involucrata. The sequence continues at coordinate 153,181,690 of CM066321.1, forward strand.
ATTAAGCACAAGATATACAATCTTCAATTTCATAACAGCAGCATCAATCAAAGGAGGAGAGGCGTGAAGGAGGGGAGGCGTGAAGTAGGATATTATGTTGAGGGGTATAATTGTACAAAAAGCCTTGTTCCACTTAGTTCTAGGGGTTAGGAGGGAACAGGTGTGTTCCACATTTGTCCAACTTAGTTCCACCTTGTTCCACTTAAGGGTCACACCAAACATGGGACAGATGTGTTATGTTCCATCATGTCCACCGTACCAAACGCACCCCAAGGGAACAAATCACGGGAGAAAAGTACATTTTAATTAATTCCCGCGATCGAGGGAACAAATCGCAGGAGAAATGGGTATTTTTGTAAACTGGGAGAGAGATGGGGTATTTCTGTAACATAATTACGAACTTGGTCCATTTTAATTAATTTCCCTAAAAAATACATTTTAAAAAATACATGTTATCATAATTGAATCAATCAAATATACTAAAAAATACGTTTTTTTAATACTTATAAATATCACTGTTCTAAAAAACTCGTCGCACAGCCGCCATGGCACCAAGGCTTGTGTCTCACATCACGTTAAGCGTGTGACACACCATGGTCTAATGCGCAGTTTTCGTAATGCGATATTTGATTTTTCTTTATGTTTTCCATATATAATCTAATTTAACTTGTTATTACTATTGACCCATTGAGTGCCACTACATAACATATGTTTTATACATAGTATTATATATGAATTAGAAATTTGACGCCATAAGTCATGCCTTGAAAACGCCATGGCTTCGCTGTGGCTCCCAAGGTTTGAGGCTTGGCCTCACCGCCACGCCACGCCTCTTAGAACCTCAATAAATATATTTAAACATAAACTTTAAAATAAACTTTAAAATCGGACCGGTCTCGGTACAAACCTTGTTTTTTTGATGAAAATCGTAACCAATTAAGAACCAACGAGCCATAACTTATCCCTACTGGGCCAGACCCGGTCCCAAGTCGGTCCTGGGCCGGATCAGGCCCATTTGGCTCGGGCCTACCGGTACAAGGGTCAAAACAATTGGAAGAGTCGGTATCATGCAAAAACAATTCCCTTTCGTGTTAAGGTCAGGTCAGAACAAGTAAAGATATAGTTATATTGTGTGAAATTGTAACTTTCACATCACCTTTTAACTGTGTATTGAAATGTTACATTTTACTGTGGTATTTTCACGGGTCTTGTGACAAAATTTCACACTTTTCAGCCCACAATTGGGATACCGATAACTAGCTGCACAAATGTATGGGCAGCACCGCAGCAGCCCTAGGCATTCTGAGGATACTCCATACAAACAAAAGATGTATCGATCGATCATTAAGGCTCCAGAATCCATATAAAAATGTTATTTACAAAACCTAAGAAACATAACCGATGATTGCTAAATAAACAAACTTTTTTTTTAATAAACTTATAAACAAAACATGTAACTACAAATATGCACCAAGAAAGAACAGGATACAAAAGACAAGCCTTTGACAAAAGGATTCCTACTGCCACAGATAATTATCACGAAGATAGATTACAAAATGCTATACATATTAGCGACTATATATGTACACTACACTACGTGCTTACGTATGTTCAGTCAGCTTTCAATCTCAGTATCTCCTTGGCAATCCTCTGTCTAAAATACTTCATGTGTTCCTACAAGAAACGATGATCGCATCAAGGATTCATGTCACACTTTTAACATCTAAAATCACGACGAATGAGATGGTTTATGCAATAAACTTATGAATCCCGTGACAATAGAGTTGATCCGTAAATTAGGGGATGTTTGGTTGGTTTTCCATTAACTACCGGATAAAGTTGTATGTGTGAATTAATTGAGAATGTTTTTGTTTTGAGGCCTTTTCTTAGATGGAAGGAGTGTGTCTTTTTAATTGGGAGGGGTAGGCTTGGAAAAAACTTGGCTTTCTGCATAAAGCTCCCCCCCCCCCCCCTAAAGCTTATTGAATAAGCCACTTTCTATATCATGAAGCCACTACCAAACAATCATGTATAGCTAACCAAAAAAGCTATGAGTCCCATTAAGCTGCTAACAAACAAGCCCCAAGTCATATAAGACACCATTTAGAGGAAACTTATCCCTACAGGGGGGAAAAAGGCAGACTGTCATGTAATAACTCACCTGCTTGAAGCAGAGGCCAATGTCCCTGCTATAAAAATCTGCATACTTGATCATAAACACACCACAGTCATTTCTGCCCAAAAACAAAACCATGATTAGAAGAAAACACATAACACTAAATTTTGAAGAAATTAAAAAACCTCAAAGGTGGTATAAAACCAATTGGTTTATTTATTTATTTATATCTCTTTTCGGTTTGAAACGCCAAAGAAACACACAAACAACATATCCAAAGAGACTCGAACTCACAACCTAATAGTTGTAGAGACTTGATTGGTACCATTAGGCTAAAGATCACTTTGGTTATAAAAGCAGAGCAAAAAAGATGGTACTTGACTTCAATATCGTAGAGAAGGTCAAGATCTACATTTCTTGGCCTCATTTTTGACTTCATGGACTATTTTATCTCTCTCAATTATTAAAGAAGTTGGCAAAATGTCGGATTACATTTGAAAATCCTTAAAAGTTTTGAATCATACACACCCGTTCTCCTGTTTAGGAAGGTCCTTCACGTATTCTTGCTTCCAAGAAGTAATGTCAATGTCTTTCCCGTTTTTATCTTTCACCTCATCCACAATGTACTTGCCCTGGTGAATACGAGCAATAACTAAGCTACATGTATAATGTGGGTTTGAGGAATGTGTTCTCATATATGCAACTAAATTGTCATAATAACTCAAACACAACAAAAGGCAGGTAACAGAAGACATATTTACTTCCAATTGAAAAGTAAAAATACTGGCATGGGGGAAAGTTCAAATGAGAACCTGGGAACCAACTATTTCATGTATTATTTATAATGAATAAACCCTGAGTAATCATGAATATCATACATTTTTATTATGAATAATTTACATCGTGAATATCTATCACGACATTCATCATGAATAAAGCATAAACAGTTGGTTCATAAGTGTTCTCGAATTATTTATGATTCTCATTTAACCTGTCCCTATTGGAATTTATATAAAAGACCACTATGACCACACAAGGCAAGGAGGTGAGACTTACCAATACCCTCATTACTTGTTCATCAAATCCTCCAAGTGAGTCGAGATATTGGAACTTTGCTTCTTTTTTGTTGATAACAGCCAAGCACCAATGTATTTCTTTGTGGACAGGAATAAATATCTGCTTAAAAGCTATGGTCAGAATACTGAGATTTAAACAAGAATAGCATGGAATTAGGAAAAACGCAAAGTAATCATAAACTGCTAACACTTTACTTTGTCACACTCAAAGAGACTGTATCCCAACTTCTTCTGCGTAGTCCATCTTCTAACCGACTTGTAATCATAGCCAATCCTTCCGCTTGTTAACTGGGAAGCAACAAATAGACAAAATACATGATAGACGCAAACGGGTTATCAGAATAGAGTCTCACAAACCGAGGTTAACTAATATATACATGCCAAATGTGATTATCTACCATTCATCACCGTAAACCAATAGAAGGTAACTAGGTTCCATAGATGCTTTTATGTAAGCCAGAGAATTTTCGATCTAGATTGCTCCCCTTTAGAATTCTTAAAGTGAAAGTAATTGCGTATTAGAAACTTTTGCCATAGAAACAGAATCAAGTGGTGAGTTGCATCTTAAGAAAACGAAGTAAAGTGCAACTTTTAGGTCTGTTCATTAGGGCCGAGTTAAGGGGAAAACCGGACAAAAAAAAACTGAGAAACATCCTCCTGGTAACCGTTCATTTGGATGGTATACACATGTGTATACAAGTAATTTGTAACATGCACATGTACATAACATGCATAAAAAAAACAGCTGCAATAGCTTCAATTACTTGTATGCACATGTGCATACCGTCAAGATGAACAATTACGAGAGTGTTCCTCAGTTTTTCAAATTTTCAAGGGTTTTCCTGAACCTCCCTTATGAGTCCTAATCAGTTACAAACCATACAAACCAAATAATTGAGATATTTATGGAAAACGATGAGGTTCATTTATTATGATCAGGATATTTATGGAAGATGGTCAGAGTTCATTATGAATTTCTGATCAATGTTTTAGATTAGGAAACAATCAATATATTTATGGAATCAGATATTCATTAGTTTAGAAGGACGATTGAGATTGGTTTGTATGAATTAAAAGGTTTGCAAATGATTGAGACTCTTGTTCATTATTATGATATCAGTTAACGATTCTATAATTTATTAATTTTCATTCTATAATTTATTATGATATCAGCTCTTTCATACACAAAGGAGCTGGCAATTGCTGGCATTAAGCCACTAGAAAGGGTGCCAAAGGTGCACCCCCTAGATGGCTAGATTGGTGTATGAAAGTTGTTAGAAGACTCGGGATGACTTTTGGGAAAGTTGGTAACTTAACAAATTTCCCAGATAAAGAGTCGTATCCTAAAACCAAAAAAGTTGCAAAATTTGCAAGACAAAAGAAGCTGATAAATAAAGCCAACAAGAAAAAATGATTAAACAATAGACGGCAAAAGATGATATGAACCAACCTTCTTGTAGAAAAACGTGTTGAAGAAATGACACTTCAGATACTTTTGGGGCTCCCTTTTTTCCCTCTCTTTCAGCAACTCAAGATAAACATTAACAACCTTCAATAATATGAAAATTAATACTACAGATCTTGCACATTTAACAAGTTATGTTGCCTCCATTTATAACTTCAAACATAAAAAGTTACCTCATCATTTAACCATTCCCCAGGTCTTAAACACCTTAGAACTTCTCCTGTGATTATAATATTTGAGTTCACATGAGTGACCAAAACCTTCCTTCTGCAAATACACATAAAGAAGCGTTTGTATATGGGTGTACGATAAATATTGTTAGGGCTAAAATTGATTAGGAGCCGGGGAACCGCCCACAAGGAGACACGTGGCATATCCATCACAATATGGACATGTCATTCATCATGATTGTTGTAACATATTCATCATGAATAGGTGATTCATGAAGAATAACACCACCATATTCACGATAAATGTGTTATTCATGATGAATATTCGTCTTGAAGAGGGATTGTGGTGGGCTGTGGGCGGTTCCACGTTTCCTATACATTTTGGGTTCCTAACAGAACTTCCTCTCTCTCTCTCTCTACACACACACACACACATCAAACCATACCGACTAGAATTAGCGAATGCATTGTCAACCATTTTCTTCTCATCTTCAGTAAGTGGCCGGAAAGGCTCAACCGGTATATCCTGAAAAACATATCAATTTAACATAAGAAACCAATCACTAATACAAGTAAAGTTTCATTTCCAATAGCTTCAAAACACAAAACAGCTCACCTCCTCTTTCTTTGGAGGCCCCAATTGTCGACACAAAGCTCTCTTTGCCTCTTGTAGTTTGATATGAAAGCTCAATCTCCTTATCGTTGCATCCCTTTTTTCAGCTATATAACGCTTCAACTTCCCCACCAAATCCGATACCACCCCAGAAGAATTACAAGGCTGAAAGCCAAGATTTTCTTCAGTTTTCCCATCCAATTCCCTATATTTCGAAATGACATTTTGTAGCTCCCCTGAATTGTTAATGTCTTCTATCTCACCTTCCGCCATTGCAACCTCCTCAACACCTGAATCCCCTGAAGCAGCATTGTCATCATTAACAGCCTGTACATCATCCACACCAGTGTCTTCTACTATCCGATCTTCCTTTTTAAACATAACATCGCTGCAACTACCAATTGCTGCTTCGTTCGTGCTTCTATACTTTGAAACCAAAAAGTTCCCCATTTTGTCACCAGATATACCCGATTTTTGTCTAGTATTTCTACTTCCACTAGTGAATCCGTTAACAACTCTAGAAGGAGCATGGATTTCTCTTGTGATTGGGGTCAGATGCTGCGGATATAGACTAAGCCTTGAAACAGAACCCTTCGTTGTATCCCTAAAAGTGGAAGAAGACCAGTATGATGATCTGAGCTTCTTCGAAATGTGAGGATTGTCATAATAACCGAACGCAGACGGTGATGAAGATTGAAATTCTGCTTCGCGCTTGTTGCGGCTACTGGTCAAAGCACCCATTACCGATCGAGGAAACAATCTAGGGTTTCTGAAACCCCCTTGAGAAAGAAATCTATGAGGCAGCCGGATGTTGGCATGCGATCAGGAAATTTGTTGAAGCATTAAATCCCTAGATTGAGACTCAGGAACAAGTTTTTGTTGATTCTATTCACGATGTTTGATCGAAAAGGGGAAAAGGAGTTGCTTTGAAGAAGAAGTGGATGAAGATTTCAGCTGGTTGTTGCAGCAGATTTGTTTGGGGTTTTGAGAGAAAGTTGTCAGTTTTGTATGTCTGTTGTGGAGAGGTTTCTTTGGATTACAAAGATGTTTGGGGTTCATTCATCTATATATCAACAACTTTTTGCAAGTTTGTCAAATATGTCAAAATAAACCACTTATTATAAAAACGTTATAAATTAACTCAAATTTTGATATGGTATTAATTTATTATTTATATTAATTTAGAGTAAAATGATAAAGATATCAAAAGACTATCCCTTTACTTTATTTTAGTTATTATTTAGATTTAGATTTAGATTGTTTAAGTAACCTATCTAATGGTATTCAACATCCAAAAAAACTACCAAATAAAATGTGTCCCATGCCGAAATATCACAAGTAGAACTTATAGTCGGCCAAATAAAAAATCGAATTTCTTTTCAGAATATTAGGGTTTCCATAAGGCTTTTAATTAGTGTGCTTCTGACTTGATTTTATTTGTCTTCTATGGTTAATCATCGTCTAACACTATCACAAAGGGTGGGGAATTAGGGTAGATATGGGCAGTGGTGGATCCAGGAATTTTTTCCTTGTGGGGCACCTTTAAGGTAGCTTAAATGTCCGTAAAGTTGTTCGATGTATTTTTAGCCTAAATCCAACGTTTTGAGAGCATTAGAAGTAAAATATGTAGCTTCTTAAGTGGCACTTTGTGGAAGAGTTATTTCATAATTCCAAACCACTACCTATCTTCATAACATTCTCCCAAATAAACATATTGCCTTCACGTCCCTTATCCAATGTCTGTACAGCAAAATTCCATCTTACTCCCACCTCTGGGTTTCGGGTGCTTGTGCTTTTGTCAGGATCGATTCTTAACAAGAATTAAACTTCTTAGAAACAGAATTTAGAGAATCTTGCGGAATAGAACTCTAAAATAATTAAAGAACAATCAATAGAATTCAACACATTGTATATATCAAACTGTATTACTCACAAGCTTTACACCAAACCTCAATCTTGTTGAACAGGCTCAACAAGACGACTTCTACTTCTCTAGAAATAGGGTTCTAACACCTTGAGGTTAATTCACTCTTGAATGAATATCAAATTCTATTTCACTCGTATATCTTCTATATATTAATAGCTATCTATCAATACTATATATACAAAATTAATTACAAGATAACTATCAAAAGAAAATTGATCTTCTGAATCTTCGTTAAACATATCTTGATCAATTCCTTCTTTGTCTCCAAAAGTATCGCATCCCAAACTTATCAAGTCAGCAGTATTAACAATGATTTGGCTCAGCAGCATTAACGACCTTCAGCAGTATTAACCTTCACAGTCTTCAAGCAGTAGTAACCCAGCTCAGCAGTACTAATCATGTCTAGCAGTAGTAACTTCTTCTAGCAGTAGTAACTTCGTCTAGCAGTAGTAACTTCTTCTAGCAGTAGTAACTTCTTCTAGCAGTAGTAACCTTGACTAGCAGTAGTAACGAAGAACTGGCAGTAGTAAAATTGTCTTGGCAGTACTAACCATACTTAGCATATCTTCAGTTCCCAACAATCTCCCCCTAACTTGACTTTTAGGAAAAGAAGTCAAGTTCTTCAGATGATGCTTCCAAAACCTAATCATACATGCCTAGATTAGGATTCAATCCCAGACTTTGATTGAGAATCCTTTTTACCAAGAATCTACCCATTGCTGAATCCTTGTTGCAGGTCAGCTTAGTATGTAACATTCCTTGCAGCCTCTTCATGCTGTGATTGTATATTTCATCCACCAGATAGTATTCTTGAGTTGCAGAGTCAAGGGAGATGACATATACTCCACAGTTTTCATAGAGCATCCAGTTGGTAATGGCTTGAAACTGTGTGTTTATCCTATGCTGAACTGCTTCAGGTTTGAACATTTGGCACAAGAATTCAAGTACCATTTTAGAGATTGACATCCCTTGCTCAGTCAGCATGTTTTCATATAGCCTCATCCCAACTTTGAACATTTCTTCTAAGTCTGATCTTGAGCAAGTTCTGACAATTTTTCCCCAAGTTGAAAAGACTTCAAATTTTCCATCTGCTCTTTTTATCCTAATGAACTCCTTTCTACCATCTTTCAAAGTGTCCCAAAAGATGATTTCAGGAGCCTTAGATGATATTGGTTCAGCCTGAATTGGAATTGGGTTAGAGTCAACACCAGTAATGTACAAATCACATTGGGCATCAGTTTGTGATTGTACATTGCTTGATTGCCCTGATGGAGTTGCCACTTCTTCTTCAGCAACTTCTGAGGTTAATTTTTCTTTCACTGTTTCCTCCTGGGCCTCTTCTGCAGTTGGCTCCACCCTTGGCTTCTTTTCATTTTTCTTCTGTGAAGTTATGGGCTTGGTGCTTGGTCTTTTCTTTGACATCATCTTGGTTCTTTTAAGAGTTTTAACAGCTTCAGGAGTTGGTTCAGCTGTTTTAAGTTTCTCAGCAGCAATAACCATTTCTGCTGCTATGGCTGTTACTGCTTCTCTTAGAACATGTAATGATGCTGCTTCAACACTGTTCTTCACAATCCAGTATATTTCTTCATCAATTTCAGCTTGAGATGTAGTTACTGCTTCCTGCTCAGTTTCTGCTGCTTTTTCTGTTTGGCCTTCAGCAGCATTAACTGTTTCTGCTGCTTGTTCAAACTCAGCAGTATTAACAGTTTCTGCTGCTGTGGTTTCTGCTGCTGTTGTAGTTTCTGCTTCTTTAATAAGCTCTTCCACCTTTTCTGTTTCCCCCTTATTCTGTGCACTGGACTCCCCCTTAAACTGTGCATTCTCAGTTTCCATTTCAGTCTCCATCTGAACTGTCTCCCCCTCAACTTGTAGACCCTTTTTATTCAGTTCTGCTTCTGATTCTGACTCTGACTCCCCCTTTTTGGGAGCATCATAAGCTGGAATTCTTTTTCTCAGCACAAATCTTGCCTTTTTCCTTCTGTGCAACAACTTGGTGACCATCTTCTTGAGCTTCTCAATTTGAGACTGTTGGTAGGTGACCACAGTCTTCAGTTGCTCAATCTCCTTCTTTTGTGCCATAACATCCAAGTTGACATTCCCTATGGTTTCCATCAATTCCTCATAGTTATATCTATCCTCACCTTGTTTAGAAGTGTTTACCTTCTTTAAAGGATCACTGGAAGTTTTAGCAGAAGCCTTCTGCCTAGCAGAAGCACTACCTGCCCCCTTGGTTTCTTGGCACCTGGGTCCTCCTAATGATTTCTCATTTAGAGTTGCCATGGGGAAGGTCTTATTTATGTTACCACTGTCCTTCTCTGTGCTAGCAGAAGTAGTGGCAGCCTTAGCACCCATATGCTCATCCTTCTCCTTAGAGAGCACCTTCTTGGGGTTGGGAGACACCCCTGTGGTTTCCCTGTTGATATTCTCAATTGGAGAATGCTCCAAATGAGGGCTTAAAGGCTTAGGGCTCTGAGTAGGTACATCAAGGGAAGGAACCTTGTGCACCTTTCTTCTTTGAAACCTTTTGGTGATTGTGGGAGTGGGTTGTTCAAGAATGGACTGAGGGATGTCTTTTGAGATGGAAGGTTGGGATTGGTCATCAGTGGGTGTGTCTAATGAGGGCCTTGACCCTGATGCCATACCTTCAATTGTGTGGGACACAACCATCATTGTGGAGAACAATGGTGTGTCAACTCCTTCCGAGTCCCTAGGAAGTCTTTTCATATTTGAAAAAACCTTCCCTTTAGGGGATTTTGGTACATATACCTCATCAAACTGAGGTAAGTCCATCAATTCCTTGTTAATAACTTCTTGCACAAACCTTGGATACATGTAAAAGCTCTTTTTGGATTCCAAGTTTGATACAAGATCATTAAAGATCATAGCTGAAAAATTGTACTTTCTGGCAGTGGATAAGCAGACCAAGGCATATGCAATGGGACTGCTGAACTCACTCCATCCAGTAGTTTTCTTGGAAATACAGTGCATCAGTGTATGAACAAGAAATCTCCATTGGTTAAAAAATTTTGACTTGTAGAATTTAAAAACACCAATGGGACCTTCATACCCCATTCTTTGTAAAGTCGAATATAAGTCATCAGAAGATAGAGAGGTTATACCTGAGGCATCATCCAAGTGAAGAGAGATGCGAATAACCTCCTCTGTGACTTTCAAGGGTTTATCACAAACCCTTGTTCGAATGGTTTTCTGCCCTTCTTCGAAACTAACAGTGGCATTCTCCCAAAATTGTGTCTGATGTTCGATATAGATGGTTGGGCTCACTGTTAGGGCATATGAGATGTGCGAGGATTTAAGAAAATCGACGATATCGTGGAATCCCGCAGCTTGTTTCGGCTTTTGAAGCATGGCTATTTCATTGTGCTCATCCACAAACTCCATGATTCCTGAGGATTCTTGAAAGAAAAACACAAAGATTCTGGGGAGACTAGGTTAGAACGAGAGAGAAGAAGTAAATGCGAAGAGTCGTTATGAACTTTGGCGGGCACACAGGGGTATTTATATGCCCTAGATTATCAAAAGCAGTATTAACGACAAAAGCAGTATTAACTACTGAGCAGTATTAACTGCAAGGCAGTATCAACTACACAGCAGTATTAATTACCAAGCAGTATTAACTACCTAGCAGTATTAACTACCGAGCAGTATTAACTACCAAGCAGTATTAACTACCAAGCAGTATTAACTACCTAGCAGTATTAACTGCACTAGCAGTATTAACTGCACTAGCAGTATTAACTACTAAGCAGTATTAACTGCAAAGCAGTATTAACTTCTGAGCAGTATTAACTACACAAGCAGTATTAACTGCACAAGCAGTATTAACTACTAGAACACAGGCAGTAAGTAACTCTGCACTGTGCATCACTTGTCAAATCCTCAAATGTCATCTTACACATCACTTTTACCACTTCTCTTACCTTCTGTAGGATTATTTTCAAAAGTAACATGTCCTCCATCAATTCATTTGAAAAATTGAAGGCATGCCATGTTACCTGTTATGTGCCTAGAGCAACCACTGTCAACATGCCAAATGCTTATCCCCATAAGCTGTTGATTGCCCTGCACATCTGATAAATCAATTAGTTTTTGTTAGGGACCCAAGCCATAGTGGTCTTGGGTCTCCCTTGATCATCAAAATACTTACATTCTGTTTTGATGAGCTTGTCAAAGTGAGGAACATCAGTGCTTGAGTACTTTGTTTTGATGATAGGTCTAGAAGCAGTACTAACTGATGCAGAAGTACTAACTTTGTTAGCAGCACTAACACTGCTTCCAGAAGTACTAGCCTTCTCAGCAGTATTAACTAACTTAGCAGTACTAACACTAGAAGCAGTATTAATTGTTGAAGAGGTACTAACTGTGTTAGCAGTAATAACACTGCTAGCAACATTATTGCTTCCTGCAGTACTAACATTGTTAGCAGTACTAACTGAGTTGGCAGTATTATCATTAGTACCTTTAGGCATCCATACTCTAACACTTTCTGTTTCTGCCTTTTTCATGTGGCTTTTGGTTTTAACTTGATTCTTTGCCACAACTTTCCTCACAGGCTTTTTATAGCCACCATTCTTTCTGTAACCACCAGGTTTTTGAAAAGATCTTTGAGCATTAAACCTTTGGTTAACAGGATTGAAATAACAGTATTTGGCTAAATGATTTAGCTTACCACAGATGAAACAAGGTTTTGGCCTGTTAATTCTGTTCAGATCAACTCCTTGTCTCATAGCCCACTGGTTATTCCAATTTCTTTGATTACCCCTTTTGTTATCATGTTTTTGGGGCTTAAGCTCTTGAGATTTCTTACAAGAACACTGTTTACAGGTATTGGAGTTCACAACTTTGGGCTGTGTGGAATGAACTCCCTTTTTCTCTTCAGTCCTTTTGATCTCTTTGTTCTTGACACATGGACTTTCACATTCCTCATCAGAGTCTACTTTGTCAGTCTCATCCTCAACAACTACTGTTTCTTCACAAGGATCTATATTAATCTTTAATTCAGGATCCTTTCTATCCTTGGTCTCTAACAAATCAGACTTAGGAGGTATGTAGTTGTTGTTGTAGGGTGGAGGTGTGGCATTGTACCCTATCCCTACTTTCATCTTGTCATGGATTTGAGCCTTAATGATGGTATCCATGGTTTTAGAAGCACAGGTAAACTTTTCAACATCAAGTTTAACCTTCTTAAGCTCTTCTTTTAATTTCTCATTCTCCTCCCCAGACACTTTCAGCTTAATCTCATACTCATTCTTCTCCCACTTCCAATAGTTAGTATCATAGTGGTGTTGAAGTTCATTAGCTTGAAAAGCTCTAATCTGTTCCTCAAACCTTTCTACAATTCTAACATAATCTTTCACATCTTTCTCTAGCCTCTTAAGGTTATCACACATACCCTGATTGTGATCCCTATATCTTTTAACAGCATCAATGCAGGCTTGAGAACAGAGTTTAGATTGTACCTCAGTGGGAATATCAGATACTTCTGCCATAAGAGCTTGATTCTGACAGGCTTCCTCAGCTTGATCACTCCAATCAAAAGTACTGTTTAATTCAATAGAATTTTTCATATTGACTGTAGAATTCTAAGAAAACCTTGCTCTGATACCACTTGTCAGGATCGATTCTTAACAAGAATTAAACTTCTTAGAAACAGAATTTAGAGAATCTTGCGGAATAGAACTCTAAAATAATTAAAGAACAATCAATAGAATTCAACACACTGTATATATCAAACTGTATTACTCACAAGCTTTACACCAAACCTCAATCTTGTTGAACAGGCTCAACAAGACGACTTCTACTTCTCTAGAAATAGGGTTCTAACACCTTGAGGTTAATTCACTCTTGAATGAATATCAAATTCTATTTCACTCGTATATCTTCTATATATTAATAGCTATCTATCAATACTATATATACAAAATTAATTACAAGATAACTATCAAAAGTAAATTGATCTTCTGAATCTTCGTTAAACATATCTTGATCAATTCCTTCTTTGTCTCCAAAAGTATCGCATCCCAAACTTATCAAGTCAGCAGTATTAACAATGATTTGGCTCAGCAGCATTAACGACCTTCAGCAGTATTAACCTTCACAGTCTTCAAGCAGTAGTAACCCAGCTCAGCAGTACTAATCATGTCTAGCAGTAGTAACTTCTTCTAGCAGTAGTAACTTCTTCTAGCAGTAGTAACTTCTTCTAGCAGTAGTAACTTCGTCTAGCAGTAGTAACTTCTTCTAGCAGTAGTAACTTCTTCTAGCAGTAGTAACCTTGACTAGCAGTAGTAACGAAGAACTGGCAGTAGTAAAATTGTCTTGGCAGTACTAACCATACTTAGCATATCTTCAGTTCCCAACAGCTTTCCTTACAATTCGACCTCTACCATCCACAAATTCCAACCCGCTCTACTCCATGTGTTTTTCTCGGTCTCCCACAACATCATCCGACCTATCATCCAAGAAGTTCATTGTCTCACGGTACGTGACTTTCGACGAATTTGTGTTCCCATTCTCAAAATCTTCCATTCCACGTGACACCTACACCTTTCTAGATTCCACCGTGTCCGCGGTGTTTTGACTTCACCCGGACAACCCGTTTATGGGCATAGTCCCGGGACCTACTCCTGCACTCCTCCTAAAGTTTCGCCTGAAACCCTTCTACTCACACCAACACTCGCTTGCCCTATTCCACAAATACAACCCCCCACGTCCCATGACCAGCCGTAGTAAGGAGGGTATCTCAAAACCCAATCCGCGATACACTCTTCACGCCATGCACCAATCCATCTCGCCTCTTTCGTCCTCTCACATCAATGCCCTCCGTGACCCTAATTGGTCCAACGTTATGAACGATGAGTATAAGACACTAATTAAAAAATGATATTGGAGAACTTGTACCTCGTAACCATAAGGCTTGTGGCGTACTGGTTAAGGTTTGTGGGGGATGTGGCTAGTAACCCATCTACCCCAAGTTCGAATTCAGGCGCTTCCAACTTGTGGCCACTGGGGATAAACTCAGGGTTGCACACTTTAGCAGCTGGAGCAATTGCCTCACCTTGCCGGGATTAGTCGGGGCAATGTCCTCGGATACCCTTCAAAAAAAAAAACTTGTACCTCGTGCCCATTGGGTTAACATTTTTTGGTACATATGGAGTTTTACACATAATTTTCGTGCTAACGTGGTACTTGAGCGCCATAAGGCTCGTTTGGTTATTAATGGCAGGTCTCAACAGGTGGATGTGGATATCATGAAACGTTTAGTCGGGTTGTCAAGCCTGCGACTATACACACCGTTTTAAGCATTGCTTTGTCTAAAAAATGGGGCATTCACCAGCTTGATGTGAGAAATGCCTTTCTACATGGGGCTTTTAATGACAACGGTATTCATGCACCAACCACCAGGTTTCAAAGATGATCCCTACCCAAATCCTGTCTGCCGCTTAAAGCGTTCTCTCTATGAGTTAAAGCAAACCGAGGAAATGAACTCGTATCAAACGTTGAGACATTATAAAAACATAAGGCCACATGCCACGTTGAATATGGGCACGAGAATGTAGGTGGAACAACATATAAATAGTATAGCAAGTTTAGGTGCAATATTTGTATTAAAGAATTGCTATACATATCTAGTTTAATATTTGGAAAGTTAAGAAAATATAATTATTAACGTATGATTTTATAAAACATTCTTAAAAAGGTCTCAAAATCAGTAATGTGGCAAACCTGACTCCAACAATATTACAACATCAATAATTTTACACCGAGTTTGATATAAATGAAGCCAAATTGAAACTCCTGTTGTCTGTATGGTACTTTTTAGGGATGAGCAAATTAGACCGGTTTCCTGAACCGAACCGGTACCATGTATTCGGTCCGGTTTTTGGTTCCATATAATCTTAAAATTCGGGATTCGGTATTTCGGCACCGAGAATACCCTGAAAATACCGAAACTTAACCGGGTTTATTAGAGGGTGGTGTCTTTTAAACTTCTTTGCTCATCCCTATTTTCTCCTAATAAAGCTAATCTTTTACTTGGCTTTGAACTTTTAATTGTTAAATTTTTGATTGTTTAGGATTGATTTTGAAACACATTTGAAACATATGAATATATTTTGGTTTGGGATTGATTGTTAATTTTTTTATTGATATTTGTTGTTTATTATTATTAGAATTGAAGAAACGGTGGTGCATTTGCCAATGCAGGTGAATGGATCAGGTTATTTAGTCAATAAAACCTACATCTCAGGTTATTCAAGTAACGGATCAGGTTAATGGCGGAATCAGTTTTCCCTCCACTTTTTACCCCCAAACAAAAAGCAAGAAAAACCAAAGTTTCATGGATGGAGGTTTAGGTTTCCGATTGATTTTGATACATAGGTGATACGTTTTAAAATTTTCGGTCCTAAATGGTGCTAGTACCGAATTTTCCTTCCCGAAACCGAAAACGAACCGGTACATACAGTTTGGTTCTTGGTACTGGTTTTCACTCCCAAAATTTTTCGGTTCCAACCAGTTTGGTACCGATCCAGTCCCGATCTCATCCCCGTACTTTATAGTTATATTAGACGCTATAAATAATCGATACATTTCACCAAATTGAAACTTCTGTTGTCTGTTTGAGGACCTATTTGGTTCAAAAGTAAAAACCCCAATTCGGACCAACAGGTGGGGCCCATATTTGTATCAGTAGTCTACCAACGGCATGTTTGGTTATTTCAATGGCATGTTTCAGTCCTCTTCCCCGTTGTTTATGGCATGTTTCGATCATCTTCCCCATTTATATAAGATAGTGACCCACCGGTTCAGGGCCGTGGGCTAATCCTTCCGACCGCCGCAGAAGGTCATCATTATCTCTGATCTGCCATGGCGATGGCAATGGGGTTTGCTACCCCAATCAAGTGCAAGGTCACGCCTATTATCAATAACAACAACAATCACTACCATTTGCTTGATGCGTCATATGTGAAACGCGCCGCCGAGTTGTCTGATAAGTCTGCCGGCTTCACCTCGCCGCATCCTAACTTTGGTTGCGTGATTGCAACTAGTGGCGGTGCCGGGAGAGTTGTCGGAGAAGGTTATCTGTACGGGCAAGGGACGAAGCCGGCCGAGGTTGTGGCGGTGGAGGCCGCTGGAGAGTATAGCAGAGGTGCCACTGCTTATGTAAACATGGAACCTGGAGACTGCGATGGGGACATCACCGCTCTATCTGCTTTTATCAAGGTTATTTGCTTTTAGATTTAATTTCATTTGAGAATTTGAAGTTGATAGAAATCTGATTAATTGTGCTTGATTGTTGTCCAAAATTTAAAGGAGTAAAACATATAATTTGAATCTCAGGATATGGAGAATTGAGTTCTATAATTCAAAAGATCTATTTACTTATATTTCATCTTTTAAATAAAAAACTTTCCAATACATTTGCTTGATTCCTAGCAATATTTCCATTTGAATTCGTTGGATTTTGATCTTATATGTGATGGTCTTTCGAGAATCTGGATTTGCCAACTCAACAAGATGATGAAATATAATTATGGTCATATCATCATATGGTAATTTGGATGCATCATACAGTCTCCTGCTTCACTCTACTCAAGTTAACTAAGTCTAAGTTGGGAAATGGTTTGGAATCAGAGGTCAAGAAGATGGGCCTAATTTGTGAACTTACTTGGAATTAGAGATTAAGAAGGTGATTGATGTAAGCAAAGTAAGAGGTCCAAGGTGAATGAAACTTAGAAAAGAGAAGGTTAAACTGAGTTCAGTTTCTTAATAGAAATATGAGGATTATTGATGTTTCCTATCTTCCTTTTCTTTTTTGTTATCATCATATACAACTATAGGAATTTGGTCACAAGACAATGTACTCATATTTAATGCGAAGTATTACTTCAAATTTAAGAAAGCTTAATCCTTAGGCAGGAATTACTAGAGTTGTTATCGGCATCAGGCATCCATTGCAACATCTTCGGGGGAAAGCTGTTCAGGCATTGAGAAGTGAAGGACTGCAGGTTGATGTTCTTGGGGAGGATATTCAAAGTGTCTCCATTGAGGTAGAACATAATCATTTGTATTCTCTATGTGCTTAACTCTGTTTTTGCCATGGTTATAAGTGGCAAACTTATGGGGTCTTAGCCCTTCTCCCCACCAGGGAAGTTTTATTTGGAGATACTTGCAGATTTTCTTCCTTAATGTGATCCTTTCAAAGTATTATAGTTATCCTAATATGATGATGACTAGTAGCAGCTTGTGAAGATAAGGAAACTGATAGGACGATTGCCACAGGATTTATTATCTTTGCTTAGCGAAACTGGCATACCAGCACTGTATTCATCAATTGATCAAGAAATTAAGGAAACAAAAATCTTTGTCGTCATCAGCCAATTTCTTGTGACATCACTCATCAATGTTATTAAATAGATAGTGGGAAATAGATAAACTTGACAAGAAACTGATAGTTTAATACCATCTGTGTTTCTTAGGGTGTAAGGGTAGGCCGCTCAGAAACATAACTGATCAGGTAAGTTGGATGGAATGCAAGGGAATGGTTGTGGACAAAAACCTTGCTCCAAAGTCCTTGCTAAGCACTTTTTATTTTCATTTTTTATTTATTTATATGGAGTTATACATTTGTGGCATTGTGGTTGTTGCTGAAATTTTCATTATGTTAATTTACAGGATGTATGACTATATTCTTTTCTTTCTAATATATTAATGTATATTGCAAATTTCTAGGATGCTCTAAAATCCTGTCTCCTTGTCAATGCTCCTTTGCTATATAGATCAGCTTCTCGAGTTCCATTCTCTGTTCTGAAGTATGCAATGACCCTTGACGGTGAGTATCACATACTTCCAAAAATATTGGATTTCACTCTCTAACAAGGCCGATTTAATAGATCTCTTCGCTATGGAGTTGGGCTAACCGGCTAAGTTGTTCAACTAAAAATATCACTGATTCCCCATATTCTGACAGGAAAAATTGCTGCTAGTAGCGGACATTCATCATGGATAAGCAGCAAAATGTCAAGAGGTCGAGTTCTTGAATTACGTGCTAGAAGTGATGCAGTTATTATAGGAGGAAATACTGTACGCAATGATAGTATGGAACTTTATGCTACTTTAATTTCTATATATTGTGAAAATGCCCTTGGTAGTTTCTCATTACACTTTTTTTAATATAGATCCGCGTTTAACTCCAAGACTTGGACGTGGACATGTGCCAATGCGAATTGTTATGTCGCAAACTCTTGATCTTCCGGAGGTTGCAAATCTTTGGGATGTCAGAGATGTGCCTACAATAGTTGTCACTCAGAGAGGTGCAAGAAAGAGTTTCCAAAAATTTCTTGCATCTAAAGGTGTTGAAGTGGTGGAGTTTGATATCTTGAACCCTAAGGATGTTGTGGACTACCTTTATGATCGTGGTTATCTTTCTCTATTTTGGGAGTGTGGAGGAACATTATCTGCATCAGCTATTTCCTCAGGTGTCATACACAAGGTGTGTTGTGTGCGTGTCATATACTGTTTATTCATGAAGCTCCACCTGTTCTACTAAATGGAGTCGATATGTCTGACCAGCCATCTGGATAAGCTGTTGCTTGATGCATGCCACTCCTTTTGAAGCTATTGTGCGGTTTTCGTTTCTTATATTTTTCTTCATCGCAAAGATTTAACAATGTGCATGGTGTTTGCTTATGTGACCAAGATGCACATCGTTCCTTAGTCATGCCTTTTCACTGTTTATTGTACTTATACCAATCATGTACATGCTTTGCTAATGCAGGTGCATGCATTTGTTGCTCCTAAGATAATTGGTGGAAAGAATGCACCTTCTCCAGTTGGGGAACTTGGGATGGTTGAAATGACACAAGCTTTGGAATTAATTGATGTTTGTTATGAGCAGGTTGGTATGAATATGATTACATTCAAAATTTTGAGTATTTATTTGTGATTGAAAGGTCCATCCCTGTTGGTACTGCATGATGTCCGTTAAAATGTGGAACTACGCTCAAACTATGTGGTCAAATACTGGGCAAGCAATTTCCTGGAAACAAAATAAACAAAAAGTAAAAACACAGAACTGTAGGAACTCATTCAACCAAAAAGCCAATGGAAGTACTTTAACTTGTAGATGAACTTCAATTTAGATTTGCCAATTATTGCACCATTCATACAACTAGAAATTTGGGTGTGGAAGATCTAGGACAGTCCATGGGCATCTGGCAGTGATTAATCTCCCTCATAGGTGGCAAGCATAGTTAGCAACCCAGAGAAAAAGCTATCTCACATAACATGTATTATGTTCATCCTAAATATTTATGTTCTTGCTAAATACTGAATGTTCACCGGCCTTAATGTTAAATTCTGATAAACTCTTCATTAATATTGCAGATTGGACCTGATGTGCTTATTAGTGGATATCTGCATCCCATTCCTGATCTGACACCTGTTATTCCATCGGTTGACGAAACTTTAGCAATTGATCCATCCTCATCTCCTTATGATTCACCAATCATATTCTTCAATAAAACATGGGACCCATATGGTAGTTTCTCCAACTTTTCTCCTCATCCAATTCAACTGCCTGATGGAAGTGGTGACTGTGTTACCTGGCCAAGTGTAGAGCACTATTATCAGGTAATTTTTCCCCATGTGCAGTTCTGCACCGGATGCTGCTTACTGTATGATCCATATGATGCTATCTGATATCTCCCCCCTAAATGTAGGCACACAAGTTTGTGGGCTCGAGTAATCCTAATGCAAGAAGTTATGTTGAAGCAATATATTTGGCAAAAAGTCCTGAAGAAGCAGCACGGATGGGAAGGAAAATACAAAGAGAGCACCCAGATATGGTATGCCTTCCACACACTTCTTGATGTGAGTCTGTTTCCATATTTAATTCAATAGAAGGAAGGTAGAAGATTATGAGAAATTTGGGTTTGGGTGATGTATCAATCGAAAAAAAAACTTGGAAATAAATATAGATCGTATACCCTTTTCACAATCTTGAGTTTCACGAAAAATCTAACCTTCAGTGATATGCAGATTTTACCTCTGCCCCAAGAAACCGAGAAACTGTTTCTGAGTGATAAATATCATTGTTGGTGAACAACATTTGTCGAACATCTTTTATTCTTCAAGCTGTAGTATTTTCTTTTGGCATTTATACGAGGACAATATTAGTTTGCAGTGAAAAGTCAAGACAAATGGTTCAAGATTCAAGAAATCAATTACTCAGATTCGAGTTATTTCTTGGTGATGTTGATCAAACACCATTGGTTATGCAGGTAAGGTCCGACTGGGAAAACGTGAAGACCGAGGTGATGTACAAGGCACTGAAATGCAAGTTCTCGATTTACCCACACTTGAATTCCATGCTTCTATCGACAGCTGGTTGCGTACTCGTTCAAGCTTCTAATAAGGATCTCTTATGGGGTGGAGGCCAGGATGGCGAATGCCTTAATTCCTTAGGACAACTACTCATGAAGTTAAGATCCGAGTTTCTAGATTGTGACACGCATAAGCCCGAAATCTCTACCCATTACCATGAATTCTGATCATATATATACACATACATCGTTGCTGACCGCTTGAACCGGAGGGTTAATTTAAGTTATAATAATCAGATAGCGTGATATCAACAGTTTTGATCTTCACGCCTCTATTTAGGCATCAATCATTATCGTGTAATATTCCGTTTTTAGTTTCGTGATTTCTGGCCACCTGCCAAAAATAGTACGCCTTAAAGGACCGAGTTATACAAGTTATTATCTTTTTCTCTCAAAGCGTATGTAAACACTGCGTTTGTGTAGCGTTGCCTGTTATGCAAGTTTCGGCCACAATCCACATGCTTGACCAAGTGCTGGTATATCCTTCCTTCGTAATTCTCGATTTCGCCTAAAACGGCCTCGTTTAGAGGTATTTGATTTCGGCTACAATCCACATGCTTGACCAAGTGTTGGTAGCAACTTTATCCGGTAGGCGTTTATCAGGGCATAAACTTTTTCTTCACGTCTCGGTTCTTGTTATGCCTCTTACCGGGTAAGAATCCAGATCCTTGTCACGCTCACCAGAAAGGTAAGTGACACCGAGTAAATGTTTACTTGGTAAATAGTTGGTAATTGACCCGATAAACATTTTTTCAATTAAATATATGTTACATATAAAATTTGAAAGCCGGTTATGATAAATTGAAATGGTGGTGGAAATGAATTTGAAAATTAGGAAAGGTCCCCATTATAGAAGTATAACAAGTTCAGTGTCGTACTTACAAAACATAAAACAAAGAGGGTACTTTTAGAAAATATTAGATAGTTTGAGGACCGTTTTGTGCTAAAAGTAAAATCCCAATTAGGCCGAGTAGGCTGGACTAACCGCCACAGAAGCTCTTCATCTCTGATCTGCCATGGCGATGGCGGTGGGGTTTGCTACTCCAATCAAGTGCAAGGCCACACCTATAATCAATAACAACAACAATAACTACCATGTGCTTGATGCGTCATATGTGAAACGCGCCGCCGAGTTGTCTGATAAGTCTGCCGGCTTCACCTCGCCGCATCCTAACTTTGGTTGCGTGATAGCAACCAGTGACAGTGCCGGAAAAGTCGTCGGAGAAGGTTATCTTTACGGGCAAGGGACGAAGCCGGCTGAGGTTCAAGCGGTGGAGGCCGCTGGAGAGTATAGCAGAGGCGCCACTGCTTATGTCAATATGGAACCTGGAGACTGCGATGGGGATCTCACCGCTCTATCTGCTTTTATCAAGGTATTCTTGTATTTGCTTTTGATTTCAGTATGGAAATTTAAAGTTGATAGAAATTTGTTTGATTGCTTTTAGTGCTTGCATCGTTGTTCCAGAATTTAAAAGGAGTGCACTTAGAACTTGAACTCAAGATATTGAGGACTGAATTGTATAATTCAGACGGTTTATTAACTTTTATTTAATCTTTTTTAATAAAAACTTTCCATTGCATTTGGATTTTAGATGTGATGGTTGTTTTGAGGACCTGGATTATATATAGAGGAAGGCTAACTCAACAAGACAATGAAATGTAGTTATTGTCATATGGTAATTAGATGCATCTATCACTTCGGCTTCACCCTACTTAAGTTAACTAATAAGTTGGGAAATGGTTTGGAATCAGAGGTCAAGAAGATGAACCCAATTTGTGAACTGACTGGAAATTTGAGAATAAGAAGGTGATTGAAGAGAATGAGATAAATTAAGAAGTCCAAGTTGAGGAACTTAGAGAAGAGAAGGTTAAACTCGAATTCGAAAGGCAACTGAAGTGGTCCCTATGAAGACTTCTTAGAATATAATAACAGTTTCTTAATGTTGAGATAAAGGGAATTGTAATAACCATTTGGTTTTTTTGGAAAATTATATTTCTTGATATACTAAAGCACCTTTTTAACATCATGTTAAACTAAGGGGCTGTT
Organism: Saussurea involucrata; assembly: GCA_033807775.1. Classification (NCBI taxonomy): domain Eukaryota; kingdom Viridiplantae; phylum Streptophyta; class Magnoliopsida; order Asterales; family Asteraceae; genus Saussurea; species Saussurea involucrata. Next base: position 153,204,501 of record CM066321.1, read on the forward strand.
TACCAACAATAGCTAATAAGCGCTGTCTAGAATAAGAGGTCTGACCAGAATAAGCGGCTCTGTCTAAAATAAGTGCTGACTGGAAAATGAGTGTTTACCAAATATTTTGGATTTGGTGTTGATCGACAAAAAAAGACCATTTTAACCCTATATATATGGTGAAATACTAAATAAAATTTACTAGATATTAATGTTTAAATGATTGTTGAATAGACAAAAATTACAAATAAATAAAGTGCTGGGCAAATAAAAAATCATTTAGACGTTATAAAAATTAAAATAAACATTAATTTATAATATTTCATGTATAAAAAATGTTAATCTTTGTTTAAAAATATTTTGTTTGTCGTAACCTCTTTCCCTCTAAATTCTCGTAGTTAAAATTATTCCATTTAATAAAAAAATTGCTTAAAATATTCCACTTAGTTGGGGTATGTGTGTAGGGATGAGAGAAAAAGTGTACAAGTGTTGTTTTTTTGTCTCTGTAGTCTGTAGTGAGTGAAAAAGAAAAGAAAAAAGATTTTAAGGGAAGAAAAAGTTTGTAGTAAGGGTAAATAGGAGACATGGGTCGCTGAATGTGGTAAGAATAGGGGTTGTCTCTTACTACAGACAGATGTACGGTCAGCACATATTGATATTTCTCATTTTAGTAAACAAACTCACCTCTTATTTGAATAAGAGATTTTTTAACTAAGAGGTTAGTAAACAACCACTATGATACAGACCTGAACAACAGATCTTTTGAATGGAATAGAGCATAATACTTTGTGACTGTAAAATCAACACAGAAGATATAATTCTGTTGTGCAACTATCTACTCAACAAAAGCCGTGTTCAGTTCTATTTCAATCTTAACGCTTAATCTGACATTCTACACAATATTTTCATAGTAAACTGTTTGAGTGTCCTTGCATTGTACGGAATGGCCACAAGTACCTCTTTCTTAACCAAATTCTAGTAGTATGATATAGTTTCAATATTCAATGTTTGCCGACATATTCAAGGAGGAAATCTGGGAAGTTGCTTGAAATTTTGAGCTTACTTTATCCTGAACTCCTATCTTAACTATCTTTTATTATTTACTTTATGTTTGCGTACTGTGTACCTTTTATTCTAAATACAATCTTGAATATAAGGAATATATGTCTTTAAATGGTAATAGTTTAATTAAAATTGAAAGTAAAAACACCACAGAAAGAACTGATTTTACACAAGATGATATAGTTCCAAACAGACTTTACTTGGATTGCATTATCATCCTGGAATAATTTTCTTTCTTTTGGCATTGCGAAATAATAACCGAGTTCAGGTTCTTAATAGAAATATGATGATTATTGATGTTTGCTATCTTCCTTGTCTTTCTGTTATCACCATATACAGCTACAGGAATTTGGTCACAAGACATGGTACATTGGTACTCATATTTAATGCAAAGTATTACTTCAAATTTACATGCATCTGAGGCTTAATCCTTAGGCAGGAATCAGTAGAGTTGTTATCGGCATCAGGCATCCATTGCAGCATCTTCGGGGAAAAGCTATTCAAGCGTTGAGAAGCGAAGGACTGCAGGTTGATGTTCTTGGGGAGGATATTCGAAGTGTCTCCATTGAGGTATATTATAATCATTAGGATTCCCTACGTGATCAACTCTGTTTTTGCCATGTTTATAAATGGCAAACTTATGGGGTGTTAGCCCAGCCCTGAAAGCATGAGGCCGCTTTTTACTTTTAGTGAGTCGTACGTTTGTGGTATTGTGGATGTTGCTGAAATTTTCAGTCGAATAATATCCATGATGTAATCCTATGTTCTTTTCCTTCTAATATTTTAATGTATATTGCATTATTCTAGGACGCTCTAAAATCCTGTCTTCTTGTCAATGCTCCTTTGCTATATAGATCGGCTTGTCGAGTTCCATTCTCGGTTCTGAAGTATGCTATGACCCTTGATGGTGAGTATTGATCTCTTTGCTAGTATGGAGTTGGGCTAAGTTGTTCAAATAAACATAAGTCACTGATTCCCCATATTTTGATAGGAAAAATTGCTGCTAGTAGCGGACATGCATCATGGATAAGTAGCAAAAAGTCAAGATCTCGAGTTTTTGACTTACGTGGTAGAAGTGATGCAGTTATTGTAGGAGGGAATACTGTACGCAACGATAGTATGGAACTTTATGCAACTTGTAATTTTTGCGTATTGTGAAATTGTCCTTGATAGTTTCTCATTATATCTTTTAAATATAGATCCTCGTTTAACCCCAAGACATGGAGGTGGACATTTGCCTATGCGAATTGTTATGTCACAAACACTTGATCTTCCGGAGGTTGCAAATCTTTGGGATGTCAGAGATGTGCCCACGATAGTCGTCACTCAGAGAGGTGCAAGAAGGAGTTTCCAAAAAATTCTTGCATCTAAAGGTGTTGAAGTGGTGGAGTTTGATATCTTGAACCCTAAGGATGTTGTGGACTACCTCTATGATCGTGGTTATCTTCCCCTCTTGTGGGAGTGTGGAGGAACATTATCTGCATCAGCTATTTCCTCCGGTGTCATACACAAGGTGTGTGGTGCTTAATCATGCATTTTCATTGATTATTGCACTTATTGATACCATTTGTGTACACTCTTTGCTAATGCAGGTTCATGCTTTTGTTGCTCCCAAGATAATTGGTGGAAAGAATGCACCTTCTCCAGTTGGGGAACTTGGGATGGTTGAAATGACACAGGCTCTGGAACTGATTGATGTTTGTTATGAGCAGGTTGGTATGAATATGATTACTGTTGACATATATGTTGAATGCTCTGATAAACTCCCAACTAAAATTGCAGATAGGACCTGATGTGCTTATTAGTGGATATCTGCATCCTATTCCTGATCTGACACCTGTTATTCCGTCGATTGATGAAACTTCAGCAATTGATCCATCCTTGTCTCCTTATGATTCACCAATCATATTCTTCTATAAGACATGGGACCCATATGGTAGTTTCTCCAACTTTTCTCCTCATCCAATTCGACTGCCTGATGAAAGTGGTGATTATGTCACTTGGGCAAGTGTAGAGCACTATTATCAGGTGATTTTTCCTTATGTGCAGTTCTGCACCAGTTGCTTCTCACTGTATGATCCATATGATCCTATCTAAGCTTTTTTTATTTTTATTTTTTTCGAAATGTAGGCACACAAGTTTGTGGGGTCAAGCAATCCTGATGCAAGAAGTTATGTTGAAGCAATATATTTGGCAAAAAGTCCTGAAGAAGCAGCACGAATGGGAAGGAAAATACAAAGGGAGCACCCAGATATGGTATGCCTTTTCTTTACAATATTAATCTGCAATGAGAAGTAAAGTAAAATGGTTCATGAAGTCGATAACTTAATTTGAGGTTTTTCTTGGAGATGTTTATAATTCACCTTGGTTACACAGGTAAGGTCCGATTGGGAAAACATGAAAACTGAGGTGATGTACAAGGCATTGAAATGCAAGTTCTCAATTTACCCACACTTGACTTCGATGCTTCTATCGACAGCGGGTTGTGTACTCGTTGAAGCTTCTCCCCATGATCTCTTCTGGGGTGGAGGCCGAGATGGCGAAGGCCTCAATTATTTAGGACGTCTACTCATGAAGTTAAGATCCGAGTTTCTAGATGGCGACACAAATAAGCCCGAAATCTCTGCCGGGTACCGTGAATCCTAATTATATACACATCGTTGCTGACTGTTTGAATCAGAGGGTTAATTGATCCACACCTGTCTTACATCTTTGCAAGGTACCACAAGTTTCTGCTCTAGGTAATGCATCCATTTAAAATGGTGTTGTTGCTTGTGTTTTTAGCATAATTAATACCTTTATTTGCATTGTATCTGTACTACTGTATCAATTTTTATAATGTATATGGAAACCAATGAATCTTTTGTGTTATATTCACAATTTTCCAATATTTGAATATATTATGGTGAATACTTGCTGGTTTGCAGTTCTTATAGAAGATGATATGCTGGTTCTCATGGTTAGTCTGCATGAAATCTTACAAATGCAAAGAGAACTAGGCAAGAATACCCACCAACTACATAATTTGGTTGGTTTTCCATTAACTCCTGTGTGGATAAAGTTTTCTGCCTGGATTAATCTGTTTTTATAGATCGGGAAGATTTTTTGTTTGGGAGGTTTTTTCATAGATAATTGAGCGTGTTCTTTAATTGGGAGACGCAGGTTTGGAAAAAAAACTTGGCTTTCTGTATAAAGCTCCCCCCAGAAGCTTACTGAATAAGTCACTTTCTATATCATTAAGCTATTACCTAACAGTCACGTATAGCTGAGTGAATAAGCTGCTGCATATACAAATGATACATTTCATCAAGAACATGCAGAAAACAGTAGGCTAGTTACAGCCACAAAAGAACCCTGCAACTCAATTACATTCAGTTACAGCATAATCCCACAAACATATGTCAACGACAGTTTCGTTTCAAATAGATTTGTACAAAGTTCTAGGCGTGTATCTATTCTGGAATTTGCTAAATTGTACTCGGTCGTTATTCCACCTCTTTCAGATGCTCAGTTTGGCGAAATAAGGCTTTCGATGTAAGTTCTTCTAACCTTCAAGTCTTTCAGTTTCTGAGAAGTATTTACACTTTTACATAAAGTTCTTTCTTTAAAGTCATATATTATTAACATGAGATTTCTGCTAACCAGCAGAATCTTGCCTTTCTCATCTAAAAACATTGGTTCAACCATTGGAATTCTATTAGAGCATAATCCCAGACACAGTTGGAGAAAAAGGGTACAAATGTAGAGATTTGAAACCAAAGTTAAACAAGAGTTGAAATTACACCATATATTTAATAACAACAGATCTCTTTACATATATTTATCACTCAGGGAACACTAAAGATAACAAAATAAAGGGATATATCCCTATTCAAAGAAACACGACAGAAAACCACACTACTAACAATCTAAAAGATTTTAAGGCCATCCATCCATCCATCCATCCATCTATTTAGAACAATAAGGAAAAGAGTTGGCTACCTCATGATGAACTCAACTCAACCAAATTGTACCATGAAAACTACACTACTAACCCTAGCTTCTAATCTTGTTGGATCTTTTACCTTATCTGCACTATATTGTTGTTATTCCACATCTTTCAATTGCTCAATTTTGGCGACACAAGGCTATCGACATAAGTACCACAAACCCTCAAGCCTTTTAGATTCTGAGAAGTATTTAAACTTCTTAAAGTTCTTGCTTTGACATCGTATATTAACAGGAGATTTTCGCGAGCTAGCAGAATCTTGCCTTTCTCATCATAAAACATTGGTTCAATCGGTGGAATTCCATCATGAATTGAAATCTTTGTCCAAGATTCCCTTACCCCATATTGGTTCATCAACCAAACCCCACCTTTCAGGAAAATAGCAAGTTTTCCACCAAGAACAGTCAATTTCCAAACATTCGTAGACACGAAATCAAGATTATCATGCAAATTGGGGGATGCTACTTCACTGAATGTCTCATCTGCTACACTAAAAGCAACAATCACTGGTAAGAGATCAGAACCCTTCATAGCAACCCAATGAAGAAACCCATTAACAAAAACACCTGACCCAAATCCAAATCTCCCATAAGAAAAATCATAAGGAGAATCAGTTACCCATCTCCAAGTATTGGTTCTAAGGCTATACACATGCACAGAAATAGTATCAAGAGGAATCAGATAGTGATTATGAAAGTAAGAGATGGTAACAACTTTGTAATCATCAGTCAATGAATCATACCCAAATCCATACATGATTTCGATTTCTGACCAATTATTTATCAGCTCGTAATCGGATTCCGGCAATTCCATGATTTCCTTAGTCGTAGGGTTTAGAATTACGAGCGAATGAACATCATCGGAGTTACGAGCAGATGCCAAAACAAGCCCGTTGCAAGAACAATAGGGGGTGAACTTGAGATGATGAGATTCGAAGCGAAGCTTCGCTGGTCTTTGTACTGGTTCATGGTGATGAAATGGGAGTGAATAGAGTGAATGGTTGTTGGAGATGAAGATGAGGTGGTTTCGATTACGGGTGGTTTGATGGGTTTTGATGAATTGGGGATCTGAGATTAGGGATAACCAATCCTTTGATACGCATTTGAAGCGGCCAAGAGATTTAGCCGGAAGACGATATAAAATGTCGGTGATGACCTCCGGTGGGATTCTGATGTTGCTTTCCGACGACATTGTTAGCCGGACGACTTCAGTTTGAGAGATTTTAAAATTTCAACCTCATAAAATATCAGAGGGTTGGCGTCGACAATAAATTCTTTTTTTTTTCTTAGGGGTATTTGGGATTGTTTTTTTTTTACTTATTTTTTTTTTGTTTTTTAAACGAGGAATTGACCTTTTAAAATAATATAAAGTCACCAATTACAATAAGATGGCAGGCAAACGAGCAACAAGCTGTGCCGCAACCCCCTTTTGGATGTCAAAACCAATCCTACTAAAAATGAAATTTTGTGACTTAGGGGTCGAAAAATTACTTTGCACAACCCGTTGAACCCTAGTCAAAAACTCCCCTGCTTCCGGAGCTAGGAAACCAAAAGTATCGAAAGCAAAAGGGATAAACACGTGTTGATTCTCTACACATGCTTTCTCGTGTTTAGCAACTTTGCTCGATTCCGCTCTCAACGCAGCTTGGCCCGCCACAAACCCATTTTCTCTAAGCCCAACAAGGGGGGACACTCCAGTAAGATCCACACAAGCATGTTTCCCCCCAGCCCACCCAAACACAAGTATATCAGCTGGCCGTAAGGTAGATCTCCCTTCAAGCGGATCCGTCAGAAAGTTCACCGGGGCCTCCTTTTTAGAAGAAATTCCAGCCCGTTTAAGAACATCATATAGAACATCCCTAACCAAATCATGCGTATATTTGAAACCAGGTAACTCCTTGCAATAGACCGCATGTTCGCCAAAAGAATCCAAACAGGCCTTGCGACAGACTCGGCAAGGCTCATCAGCTGGAAACAGAGGGATCATTAGCCGGTACTTAAGGATAGCCCGGTACTCCAGAGCCGACATATGCTGACCCAGTCCTTCAATGGGGATAACCGTAAAAAAATCCTGAGCATGAGGAGCTCGGAGACATTCAAACACCGCTTTTTGGCGAGGGGATAAATCAAACTTCACTCCCAAACTCTGGACGATTCCACTAAAAAGGGCACACGCCAAAACATTATGGGCTTTAGGGGGGGCGGTGTCCTTGTTAGAGAAACCGCTAAGATCGAAATCAGGAATGGCCATGCGCAAGCTTTCCATCGCACACCCATAATCAGAGTCCAACCCATCAATACCACATCCTGAAGAATGTGGTCCTGCAAACTCCAAGATTGCGCCCTCGAGGCCACAAAAGCACAAGTAGATACATCCTCAGCCGAACATAACCCCAACCCACCCAACCGAGCCGGAAGGGATGCTAGCCTCCATTGAAAATCCCCAAAAAAAGGACCCCCACAAACCACAATAGCCTCTATCGCTCTCCGAAGTCCATTGTCAAAAATAGAAACAGCTTCCCCTATATACATAGGTTGGCACGTTCTTAGACCGAACAACAGCTTTGCGACACCCATACATGAGAGGAGCAAAAGGAGCTCCGATTGAGGGTCCCGCAGACTTGGGAGGCAACTCATTAGTTCCACAACACGAGATGCCCTTTTCACGGCCAAACTACTAATAAACCCCGCATCCTGGCTAACAGCGCCTCCAGGGAGTTTCACACCCAACGTCGGCCTCCCGATCCCTCGGGGAAACAATCCATCCTGCACCTTCACCCCATTGCATGACGGCCAAAAAACTTCTGTTTTCTTAATGTTGAGTTCAAGGCCCAGGCGGGGCCCCTCAGCCCTGATTATATCTAAGGCTTTAGCTACCTCTTTAGTGTCTCCGATAATCGTACCATCATCCAAATACCAAGCATGGAAAAGAAGTTTGCAGAAGTCCCTGATCCGGTGAACAAGTGGGTGCAAAACTAAGGCAAAAAGGAGAGGCCCTAAAGGGTCCCCCTGATGAACTCCAGTGGTGGACCAGATATGGTCATCACCCACATATAACCTCGCCGACTGACCATATAGAAAATCCACCCATAGGGAAATGGACGGGCATCGAGTCCGAACCTCATGCAGCAGGGTAGTCCGATCCACCAAGTTGAAGGCATTAGAGAATCAACAGTAAGCATAGCCAACGACCCATCTGCGTGAAACACATTTAAGAATCTATTCGCGCTATGGAGCACGGCCTCTGCCCCGCTGGGGACTCCCACCCCAAACTGAAAGTCACAAAGGTACTTGGACATCTCCTTCCGGACACCCCTCATAGCCACCTTAGAGACCAGCCTCCTCCAAATCGCGCCCACGGCAATAGGCCTAATCCCATTGTCCGGCTTGAGCAACGACGTGAGGGGCGCAGATGCAACAAACTCCGCCAAAACCTTAGGGCACCTCCCCCCCAACCATAAATTAACCACCACAGAGATAGCCTTGAGTAACCCAACGGCGATCGCCGACCCCTCTCCGCAAAAAGCATCTAAAATGTGCTGGGCCCTCAAACCGTCCCGCCCACAAGAAGTCCCTTTTGGGAAAGATTGAATACACCCAAGAATGCTATCGACATCCACATCCAGGGGGGCTCAGAGAGCAAGGAAACAGGCATAACCGGCGGGGGCAGAATGGGATGCTTAGCCAACAACGCTGTCAGCGTATCCGTACCGAAAGATGCAACCCCCGAAGAACATAAAACTTTAACTGCAGCAGTGAAATGCCCGTCCGCAACTTTCCTCAAACATTGTTTAACATTGGCGCACCCCGCTGAGCTATCGGACCCAGAGACAAGCTCACCCTTTCCCGAGACCACCCTCAAGGGTTGGGCAAACAGCGAAAGGATAAGTTCAATAAAACCATCCCCACCCCAAGCTGCCAACGACCGCTGAATACTATGGCATTGCAAAGACTTCCGATTACCACCCCTGCGCTCCTGACGGTTAGAAGGCCTGAAAACACGCAACGTGCAACGTGGTAACAACCAAAGTTTTACCCACGCCTCAATAGACGTTGGCATAGCCGCCACCTTACCCAGAGCAGCAGCTAACGCATGAGAAAACGCCATACGACAACTATGAGGGATGCTCTTAACAGTCGTGATAGGTAGGGAGAACACCCGGTCAAGGAGAACCTCATCCACCACCACCCCTCCCAAAGGAACCACTCCCCTCCCAACATGTGGCCTAGCGATCCCCACTACAAACTCCTCCACATCTCCCGCAACCCACTTGAACCGGGCCATCCCATCCGCATGATGGCATGCCCGGCTGAGAGCATGCAAGCACATACACACCCCACACAACCATTGATCCGTGACCTTTAAAGCCTCCCCAACCGAAACAAACAATTCACAATCCGCATTGAGCGCCTCTCGCAAGGCCCCCCTCCGATCGTCCGGTGACAAGTGGAGACGCTTAATATGCGCAACCAGTCGAGGAAACCCCTTGGACCCCGCCACTCCATCTGGGCAACAATGGAAACCCCTAAAGGGACACGGCCAAACACCCACCGAAGAACAAACACTCACCTCCATGGAGGGAGCCCAAAAAGAAAAACAAACACTGATTCAGGGACCGAGAAGGTCCAAGAACCCTAAACCAAACTCAAAATTTGGTTGATTAGAAAACAGAACCGAGAAGGTCCAAATGGCCGATAGCGGACGCAACTGTGACAATTGTAACCCAATCCAAAAAAAGTCCCTGCTGTTGCATTTGATGAAGCAGAAACAAAGCTGTTTCAGCTCTCTGAGCTTGTTCATAAGCTGTGAACATTGCAGTCCAGCACACAAAATCTCTCTTATTGTTTTTCCTGACCACAAATAAGTTATTTTGAGTGTTTGGATTGAAAAAAAGAAAAGTGTTTATGACTTTTTCCGACCACAAATGAGTTGTTTTTGATAAGTTAATCAATTTAAACTTATTTGAAAGTGGTTATAACTTATTTGTTCAAATTACATTTTTACCCCCAACTCCTTTTTATCATAACATAAGTTGATAAACACTTTTAAAAATAAGCAATCCCAATCACCCCTTAATGTTTTTCCAAAGAAAATTACTTTCATATACTTAAAAACAAATGTGTTATTAAGTTTTAAAAGTTATCTTTAACAATTTTTAAGTGTCTAATATTTGACAAATGAAGCACATAGATATTTTATGTAATGATTATTTTAATTTATTGTATGTGACGGTCATATAAGATAGATCAGAAAGATCGACTTGTGACTTGTAGACAGTCGTTTCACTTGGTTTTTTAAATATATTGTTAATAGTATTTTACTTAAGTTTCGTATCTTATATGTATGATACTGATAGATTTAAAAAAAAAGTTAACAATTACCGGTTAATTACCAAATGGTGTCAGTGACGTTTAAGAGCATCGACACCCAAGACTCCTTGTAAGATGACACGACATGCCATGTGGCTTGCAAGTTTATTTGAACATTATTTTTTTAATATTTTTATTAAATTTTCTTACCCACGCTTTATTTAAAAAAATGATATTTTTATGCAATGTTTTTTATTTAAACTACTAAAATAAAATTACATTAATATAAAAATTACGAAAATACAAATACTAATAGATAAACGTACACAAACATCAAAAAAATTAAATAAGTAAATACAAAAACATAAATATTACATGTATTTTATCTGTTAATTAGATTATATTTACATAAAATATTGTAAATAAAAACAAAAGTAAAATTGTTATCTATATTTTATATTTAATTTATTAGTTATATTATAATTATCTATATTATTTATATTATAGTTTATTACTTTAAAAAGAAGTGGAAAGTGTTATTGCAAAGTTGATATAACACTTTAGAAAAGAGTTTGGTCTTGCAGGGATGTGGATAGTCTAACACCTTCATCTCGAGTAAGTGATGGTTTAGGAGGAGGTCGATAGGAGGGTTTTGATTAGGGTGTGGATTTTAGGGTTTAGTTATGTTCTTTTTCTTGAAATGGCAGATCATTTGATGATTGAAGACATATCACACATATTAAAATTTGGAATAAAGAAATGAAAATAAAAATACAGTCTTCCAAATTTTTGTGATGGGGGCACTTACCCTCTCCCCCTGTAGTAACCTTAATAGTTATATTAAAGGTAACATCTGAATTTTTAAAAGGTAAATCTTATTTGGAATAATAAAGTTTTGCATCTTAATGGTTTTAAAACCATTTGAACGGTTTTGTATCTTGGGTCTCTCTTAATCATTAAGCGTCTTAATTTCAGTCTAAATAATCATCAAAAAACTATATTTTATTTTGCACTATATCATAAGAGTCTATTAATCATTCTGATCACTTAGTTATTTTGCACAAAACCATTCAACAATTGTCAAACAACCCTTTAATTATTAGATGAAGAAAAAAAAGTTTATGTAATTAGAGGGAAAACTGTTCTTTTATTAATTAAAAAATGTAATAATTACTTATTTTTGAAACTATATGTATTTTTTAATGTACATATTTATTTTGAAAAAGAGAATATATTTTATGAAAAAATGATAAATATTTATTTACAACCTACAAGAATGATTTTAATAATTATCCCAAAGATAATAATATATTTGAAGGATAGTAAAATATGAAAATCCAATTAAAAATAAAAATTTGAACGTGTTCCATGATTTTGTCACCGGCGACGAGGGCCACGAGTTCGAACATCAAAGAGAGATTCAACGCAGACCTTCATATACTTTTTACTCCCAACTACTTCCACTTTGCTCCCCCAAAACTCAAATCTACTGACTGATTTCACACCCCTTTTGGATTCGGTTGCTAGCTTTCCAGCTATGGCGGCCTTGAAGAAGCTCCATATCTTCTTTTTTCTTTCACTCTTTTTTGCCCTAAGTCAAGCTGATAGTACCGTTGAAGAAGTTGCAGTTGGATCCGACAACTCCGAGCCGTTTCGAATCGAATTGGATAAACTCACCTCCAAGATCCAATCACTTGGTTTGTCCTCTTCTTTTACCCCTCTAATCTGTCAAATTTAGTTGGTACTAGTAGTGTGAGTATTTATTTCAGTAGAAGTAGTTGGTGTTCGTCGAATTGTACGGGAAGCTTAAATCTGGCGAACTAGTACACTGTTTCTTTTCTTTTGGTGTATTTTATTTTGTTAATTTCGCCGACCCTAGGTCCGTAGTAAGAGTTGAAACTAGTTGGCCATTGTTTTTGGTTCAAAAATGCTTTTTTGAACAACTCGGTGTTTTAGTTGGCCTGTTCTTTGAGTCTGGCCTGACTGTTGGTGATTTTAGTGTCTCTCAACCGTTTGGTGTAATTGTGATTTACTTTAATCGATTAAGGTGATAACGTAAACAACAATGAGTTAGGAGGTCCTGAGTGTACACTTACAAATGCTGCCTGAATCATCTTAGATCGCCGAAAGGCGGGGTCCAAGGGGATGATCTGGAAAAAATTCAGAAGGTTGGAAACCTTAGTGAAATTGTTTCTGAACTTAGTGAAGTTTTGACCAAGTATAAGTTCAGAGACATTGTAATAAGAGCTCCGAGTTTTCGCTCAAATTCCCGGATCAGAGCCTCTGGTCTTTGTGAATTGTGATCAGAGCTCCGAACTTCTGCTTCGTGATGCTTGTGACTTAGAGCCTCTGAGTCAGTTGTAACTGTTTTCTAACCTTATCCGTAAGCAGTTGTAACTGTTTTCTAACCGCATGTAACCATCGAGCTGTCATATAAATATATAATATGTGTATATATGAATTTGTGCCTTAATTCGTGTATGAAATTTCTGGATTATCCCGATACTAATTTCATGCAAACCTAAGACATTAAAGGGACGAAATATAGTATTTGGAAAGTGTCTTCCAATACACAATCCATAAATCTATCCAAGTATTATAAAACCACAAAACCCAAATTCCCCAACACTGACCACATAAGCGAAACCCCAAATCATCATCTAGACACCTCTTGGTTTAGGTTCGTGTTGCTTCACTTTGCTGTTAACTCCAGGCTTTCTAATCTGACTTAGGTTACTGTTTCCTTTTCTTTTTTAGTATTCGGAAAATGTGTTTTAACTCATTGATGTTTTCGACCTCAAGTGAATGTTGGAGGAGACTACTTTGTAAGCCAGGCTAACCAACTGACCACCTCTGGGTTACTGTTTCTTTTATGTTTATACGTAACTTCTTATTGTAATTGGTTTGCATAATGATCACTGGCCTATTGGTCAAATGATCGTTCACCTGCAAAAAAAGCATAACAAAATTTAGTCCGAAAAGATGGATTTTATTTGAACTTTAAGCGTGTGGTTTCTGGACTTTCAGAAGTTAGTTTATAACTAAAAAGGGGAAGGAGAGCCGAGAGAATTGTTGGGTGAGAGGTTTATTTAGTCGACTTGTATAAATGGTTGAATACACTTATTTACTTCAATTTCAATGTGACCGTTTTAAAGAATCACTTATTGACGAGAGGAATCAAGAGTTAAAAAGCAAGGATGAGACCATTGCTCAGAAAGAGAAGGTAATTGCAGAGAAAGAGAAGACCATCACAGAGAAGTCAGATAGCGTTAAATCATTGCAAAGTGAAGTAACTAAGCTTGAGGTAAGATGTTTAATGATTTTGCGGATTCTACTTTGTTATTACTACAAAAGTAAATGAAATCTCTTGGTATATATATTAAGCCCCCATTCTTCTGCTTAACAGGCTAAAGTGTCCTTAGATGCTAATCAGCAAGTCAAAAAAGCTCATGCACGGGCTCGTGAATTGGAGAAGCAGGTTTGCATAAGAAATCATTCTACCAAAACGTGTCAATATCACAGCTGGTATTATATAAATATTGAATTATTGCAGGTAGAGAAACTCCAAATGGAGATGGAGTTTAAGAACAACTTAAGGGAGGCCTTGGAAACCCGCACAAAAGAATTGGAGAAGCAGGTGCTTGATCTAAACCCAAAGCTTGAGGATGTAAGTTGTTCTGGAATTATTACTTTTTATCTCCTTTTTTGTGATGAATATGTAATCCGTTTGGTGAGTTGAGTTAAGCGGCCTTACACATTTTTATTGTGTTTGTCTATCTTTTGTTTCAGCTTCAACAAGTTGTTGATGAACATAAGACAAAGCTTCATAAAACTGAACGTGCTCTTATAATTGCCGAGGTATGCTCACAAAATGGTGTTTGGTATACTTCTTTAAATATGTCGAGATGCAATGTCGTTACATGTATAATAATCATATGCAGGAGGAACTTAAGAAGGCGAAATTTGAAGCGACTTCGAAAGTTAAAGAACTGACAGAGGTAAAAGCTGAAACTTAGCCATCTCATGAATCTTTGTCCAAGTGTTCATATTTAAGTAAACTTATTCTGTGCTTTATAAACTTTATTCAGGTTCACGGTGCTTGGTTACCACCTTGGCTTGCAGCTCGTTTAGTTCGTTTTCAGGCTTATGCAGAGAGCCATTGGAAAGAGCATGGAAAACCTGCTTTTGAGTCCCTTATGCAAAAGGTAGTTTTTGTATATCCTATTTTTGGTAGACATTATTGAATGGCCATTTACCTTAAGCTGTTACTTTATTGGTTTCGTTGGGACAGGCTTTGGAGAAAAAGGCAAAAGCTGAAAAATGGGCTGAACCTCATATGCACACGATCAAAACTGTAAGTGACTTTCTGATAGCTTTATTTATTTTGTTGGATTGCTATAGTTTTTGAACTTCTAATTATATCCGATGTATTTTTAAATATACACAGAAATGGGTCCCAGCTGCTAGGGAACAATGGGCGTTGGTGATAACTAATGCTGAACCACATATACAATCATTGACCCAAAAGACTAAAGAGGTTTATATTCAATCTAAAGACGCCCTAACTCCACATATGATCAAAATTAAGGAAGTTGTAGACCCTCACTTTCAGGTATGTTTTTCCCCCTCAATCTTACTTCCTCCTTAATTAAGATGTGTCCTAATTAGAAAACTTGGGGGCAGAGTGCCAAGAAAGTCTGCAAGCCATACATTGACGATATTGCCACTGCAACAAAGCCTCACCTCGATAAAGCACGTGAAACAGTAACGCCTTACACAAACGAGGCAGTTCAAGCTTATGGGAGGTTTCTTGAATCTGCAACCAAATACCATAATCAGGTATGGAATACATAGGTCTAGTATTTGCTTAATGTTCGTAGATTTCTTTCTTTTTCCTTATGTAACTCAATCAGATATGCATAGAGTCGTTTTTGTCTTCTTTATTGAAATGTGATGCCTTTTATAGGTTTATCTGCATCGGGTTCCGGGGAAACTGCTCATCTGGACAGTATGCACATGTGCATGCAAGTAATTTGTAACATGCACATGTGCATAATGAACACATGCATAAAAACCAAAAAATAGCTTCAGTTACTTGTATTCACATGTGCATACCAATGAACGGTTACCGGGGTATTTCCCAGTTTTTCATTTTTTGGGGTTTTCCGCTAAACCTCCCTCTATATACTTATGATTGTGTGGATTAGTCTTTTAGCCTTTTGGGCCATATCATATCTCCTTTTAGAGTGATACATATGTAGCTATTGTTGTTTTATCTTGAACACTATCTGAAAGTACTGTATTATCAAAGGTTCAAGGCATCGTTGAAGAATCACTGAAAAAACATGAAATTGGCAAAGCTTTTGCAACCAAGGAGTTGGTGTGGTTTGCTGTAAGTCTCTGTCTCTCTTTCTCTGTTTGTGTGTGTGCATTTGCCTACCTCCCCCCAGCCACAACAAAGACCAGAAGTAAAAGATAATTGGGTATATTTATGTTGCAGGCCTCTGCATTGTTGGCGCTGCCAATCCTCATCCTGTTCAAAACTGTGTCGGCCATCTTTTTGTAAGTTTTTCTCTTACACATTAATGGAACAAAGAACCTCCGATATTCATATATTTAAACTCAAGAATGTAAATTATTTACCCATTCTCTTGAATGCAGTAAAAAGGCAAAAAGACCAAATCCCACTCCAAACCAACCACGTCGCAAGGCTAAACGTGCACATCCAGACAAGTAGTAATACACAGAAGATCAATGCTTGTCTCTGTAAACACGAATTTGAGGTATGCAGCTCCAAAACTTGAAAATTATTCGCAACATCTACGATGAATCTTTTTTTATTAAAGTATATAATATTTATATACGACAAATACTCACACACAAGCCAAAATATGCAATTATGTTAGACTTGTTAGTGATTTTTGACACAATAACTGAGGAATCAATAGCATATTCACACCACACGAATGGCATATCCATTGGGCTCTACAACCTTGTGGGCTTGAATCTTTTTAGAGACATGGGGGTGTGAGTTTGTTTGAGCTAAAAAAAAACCCATTTAATTTGTATTCCCGCCACGTAGAAAGAACCGTTGGCAACATGTTTCATAATTTTCATAACCTTTATAACTTCATTAACTGAAGTGCGCATGTTTAGTTATCAATCATCATCGACCTACTTGAATGCTCAAACTTATAGCCAGGTGGTCTTTCTTAGGTTACTAGAATTAAAAGAAAAATGAATTGGATTGAAGTTAAACTACTATGGTTTATGATTTTATTTGTGTTTATTTGCAGATAGAATGGATACTTTCTGCAGGTTGGCTGCATGGAGAGATTATATATATTGTTACTGAAGGCTGCTGTTGTATGATTTATTGTAATACTAATGCATAGAAAAGAACAGTCAGGAAAGTGTAACAAATAGTATTATGGAGGTGTGTATGTGTCATTTTGCTGTATTTGCCACTTATTATTTGCTTCAATTTTGAGTTTAGTTGATTGATTGCTTTTATTAGAATGAAGCTCCAATGTATTTAAGGTGGTGTTTCTTTGTGTGGTTAACTTCTTGAAATGAATGGAATCCTTTGAATTCAATAGATTAACGATTGTATCGTTCCTTGGTAAAAAGGAATGAATTGAATTTCATCCTTTGGCAAATGTAATGAATTTTATAATTGGCTTTAAAAAGACAAAAATAACCTTTTGAATCAAATTTAATCAACATCACCCACCCACCCCAACAACTACTGTTACTTGTCACCCAACCCTACCCCCACTATGATTTTCATGACGCCACCCATCGTCAACCCCTACCCCTCCCCTGCTTATCCACCACTACCGACACCGTCACAACTGCCTGCAGGCCACCCCCACCTACCCACCACCATTACTAGCATGCCATCACTGTCATTGTCATAGCCACCACCCCCATTGACTCCACCACGACAATACCGCCTTTGTCATGGTACCAATTAATATTATCATTATATTATATTTATAATATAGACAAAAGAAGTATGAAATTGTCAAAAAGAGGTATTTTGATTTATTATTATTATTATTATTTCATTTCAGTTTTGAAGTTATATATTGTCAAACAAATATGGAGGTTCCAATTCTTTTGAGAGATTCCATTTCAACTCTTACCAATCAAACACATGATCAAATTCAATGTCAGTTCCCTCAAAGTCAAATACCATTGATGGATTCCAATTCCTTCAAATTCCTTTATGTGAACATAAGGACCATTTCAACCGTTTGTAACTGTCGATCTCTCATATAAATATCACTACAAAACTGTTAGAGTCCCACATCGGCTAGACTTGGACAAATTATCCTCTATATATGTTGGAACCTCTCTTCTCTCTTCAAGGGCTCTTTTGGAGAGTAATATAGGGGTTCCACATATTTAACATGGTATCAGAGCCAAGGTCTACCATCTGGGACGTCTTTGCCCGGGACTCGGCACTCTGGGACATCTTTGCCCATCTAGCCTCAGTTGGAGGGGGCGTGTTAGAGTCCCACATCGGCTAGACTTGGACAATTCTCTCTTCAAGGGCTTTTTTGGAGAGTAATATAGGGGTTCCACATATTCTAACAAAAACAAATGACTTTTACCCACAAAAGTTTTACCCAGGGAAATTTTCGTCAGTATTACCTAGGGATCACCCAGGAAATATCAATGGTTCGGTAACATCCGATGTTTTTCAGAAAAATACCCGTGGATCACCCAGGGAAACGTCGTAGGTAAAAGTCTTTCGTTTAGTAGTGTATGTGAACGAGAATTGAGTATATATAAGGACTCGATCTTACAACCTTTAAGATTAGAGTTTTCATTTGGATTATCTCAATACGAAATTTGTGATACCCAAGGCAACAATTGTCGAATTATTGTATTCGAAAAGCGTACTTTCCGTGATCCAAGTGATAATCCGGTACACGTATCATCTCCTATCCTCATTTCCTAACAAAAAATCTTTGGATGTGTGTGCTCATAATCCCCCTTTTCTACAGTTTCAATGAATGATCGATCGATGCAAAATCACACTTAAGAAGATGAACATTTTGTTATCTCCATTTGTTGATGTATTTATGTAACTCATTGGATGACACATGTGTAGGATTCAAAGAACTCAAGACCTCCATGTTTTCCGATGGAAGTTCCAATAACCTTCGTTTTCAGTTCCTAAGGTTGTCACAAAAACTAGGTTCTGGTTAAGAAATCTTGGATAAAAGTCTGTATCGTCCAATTACTATATTTTGACCCGGTATGCATTTTGTTACACGAAATCAGTATCGAGATAATCCAGATTTTTTTATACACGAAATAAGGCACCAATTTCGTGTATATATATATACTCCAAATCACGAAATATGTATTTGTAAGAGAGATCGACAATTATGGGAGTGTTAAACAAGGGAGACCAGAGATAGGAGTTGAGTCATCTCTGGACTCACTCGTCCAGAGCTAGTCCTTATGACCAACTAGAGATAGCCGAAGACTACCAGAGACATCTCTCGATATATTAGGATTTAGCAAATGTTCTAAGTCTGAAAGCCCAAGTATGGACTCACGTCCAGAATACTCTGATCCGAAAAAAAATTCTAGGGGCGCAGCCTCTTGACCCAAGCGGGACCAACGCCAAGGGGCTCAGCCCCTTGGAACCCCTCTAGCTAGGGGCGCTGTCCCTAGGACCCCGTAAGGGGACGCGACCCCCTTACTTCTGCATTATGACGATCTAAGGTGATAGAGGCAACATTTGTGAGTGTGCACTACGCACCTCCTAACTCACATATGTTTGCCTTATTACTTTAATCGATCTCAAGTAAATCACAATTACCCAAAAAATGATCGATGACACTGAAATCACCAACAAAAGGTATTAGTTTAGAGGCTGATATTTTATTTTAGGTTTCTTGTTACTAATAATGAATTTATGTTATATATATATATATATATATATATATATACTTCAACTATATAATCATTCTCTTCTTTGTTTAGATGTATACTCCATTTGTCTTTCCATCTTCCAACTGATGACAGTAGTATAAGATAATGTTTTTAGTTCTTCATTTCTTCATTAACATATACATCTGAATTAATTGATATATTTTAAGCTCTCTTTTGTACTCTTTGGATAACTGTAAAATGATTAGTCTACCATGCAAAACTAAAAAACAAAGTAGAAAATGAACTACAAAAGTGATACAGGAAACAAAGACCCAAAATAGTTGAACTCTAGAGATCTCTAATAGAATAACAGACAGTAGTGTGGTTAATTGTTTGTATATTTTCGTCTTTTCCTCTTTTTTCTTCTTTTCTTTTTTTGGGAAAAGGCGGGGGACGGAACCCCGAAAAATCTTTATTGACCGAGTTATGATAGTCTTAGAAGCAACCAAAACTAGTTTGACCCTTTTTTTTACCCTTTTTTAATGTGTCACCTGATCCAACCTAACCAATATATGTGTTTTCCACTTAGCGAATAAGCCACTTGCTGTGTGAGTAAGTCGCAAGTAAACACTCCTACACGTCTGCGTGAATAAGCCATTTTTGTCACTAAGCTCATTAAGGCGCAAGTAAACACACCCTTAGTAGCGAATTAAAGCCACTGAAAAACACACACACACACGCACACACATATAACCTTCTGAATGATTTCCCCTTTCTGGAAATAAAATACTAGCACCTTAACTGTATAGTGCCTAGTGTCAAAACCATATCCTGTGGATCTAGGGTCTTTAGGATTACTTGAAACACAATCTGGTATGTATATATGTATATCTACCTACTTACAACTTTTGGCTTAAGTTTTCACTTTTACAATCATTGATCCATGATAAAGACAACTAGCATTTGATAATAATTAGTTTGAGTAGTTTTTATATGTGAAGTGTGTGACAAGTAGCCTGCTGTCATGGAGGAATCCATATTTAATTGTTACTAGCCATGGTTCTTGGTTGTTTAATTTCTTATAAGTAAGAAACATATATAGGTCTTGGTGAGAAGTGCCTTTCAACTACAACCATGATTGATCTTTATCGACAAAGTCGTTGGTAAACGATTACCAGTGAAATCGATGCTTTCATGAAAGCGCGTCGCTCATGGTTGTGCACACATGTACACTTTTTGCCCAACCAAGCAAGCAACATATTTTTAAATACAGAACTAGATGATGATTTCAACATTGTTTTCAATATGGTTTCGTCTATGACTAAAACAATATATGCATATAAGATGACCAAATGAATCTTGTTTTCGTGGGCTGCTCGAGATAATATATTAGTCTTCTGTCAATTGCGTGTCTCTTTTAATGTGAACAACGAGACCGCTGTTCTGAATTTTCCATCAAGTCTATATAAAAAAAAGACTATTATGTACGCTCTCAAATTCGTTCAACTTCAACAGATAATACAGAATGGCACGAGACATTAGTTAGAAAGTATAGTACAATTTTAGTTAAATAAAATATAAGACCGAAATCTAATGCATCTTTGATCATAATGATAAAAAAGTCGGCCACCCGTAAGTTCAAACAAGAGATGTTCATACTTGTTTCGCTTTCACCAAATTTATTTACGATGACACGTACCTATTATATATACATACAGTACAAGAACTAAGTTATGAGGCAGGTAAGAGCAAGTGATTTAAAAGATCTATAAACTTTCGAAGTATAGGACAAGTAAAGAGAAGATTACGACAGATCGATGCAGATATGTGTCCCTATTAATGCTCAATAATGCAAAGCTTAATTATATATGCCCATAAATCTTTCCATAATCGTAACCAATCCACTTCTATCTAGAAGGAATTACATTACTAATACGACAAGGCCCTACCTATGAACAATCCAAACATGTTTGTATCACTAGACGCATAATCATTTACAAACCCAATAAATCTTTTACACTTATAAACAAATTTTCATGTGTTGTTTCATATATGTGAAATATAGAGTGTTGTTTCATATGTGAAACGTTAATGAACGTTTTGTGTGTAGAAAACATTCCACATGTGAAAAAAACATTGTATAAACATTGGATTTTTGTATGAATTGAATATTAGGTTTGTAAAAGATGGGAACTTGTATCACTATTTTATCCTATGAGAAAAATAAACTTGCTATTTCGTTTAATTTATTAATTTTAAAGATATTTTCCAATATATATATAACTTATTATTAATAAAGTTGGTGGATTAAAAATATTATCAAACTTGTGCTATAAAATACCTCCTTTTTCTTTTTTGGGGTTGAGAAACGCCATACTATATATAAGAAGATTTGACATGTGTAGGTAGTCAATGATAGGTCACTTCCCTTGCTCATTTGGGGTTTCTGTTTTCCGTATTATATATATATATATATACTCCATAACTATATATATATATATAAAGTGACTGAAAAAATTAATAGGCATGCACTTTCTTTAATTCGTGTTCATGGATCATCAAAGAAGATAATGGAAGGGGAAGTCATTGCATTATAATTATATGAATAAGTGAATTAAAGAGCATGATGTCTAATGGCTATCGTATCGATCGTATGGTGGTTTCATTTATAGAAACTTCGAAGACCCGCATCATATAGAGGAAGTAAAACTTTTGTTGTGACCCATTGATGTGCATCAATCTTTGATCGAGTTCCTTAAATTAATTTGGCATTAACCAGAAAGGATAATAATTCGTATTTAAAAGTACTCTTTGAGTTATCCAAAAGAATATATACACACCAGTACCATTTGGGCAAGAGAAATTAAGTCCTGTCGTGGTTGGCTTCAATGCTTGTTTTGCTATATATATGCAAGACATATTTATCTTCTAATCTTCCTTGATTCTTTTTTGTCCTAGCCATTTTGTTCACTGATTTTTAATGCTTCTGTCTTTAATGCAAAATTAGAGGCTAACAAACTAGAATATATATCGTCATCGGATTGTGTATGTGTAAAACAAGAATTTGATATAAAGAATTAAGGAAGGAAAAATTTTCCAACACACACACATATATATATATATATATAGAGAGAGAGAGAGAGAGGAGGGGGTTCGGGGAAAACAAAAAAATGAAAAACTGACGGTATGTAAATGAACGATTTTTGGTTTTATGCATGTGTGCATTATACACATATGTATACCATCCAAATGAACGATTACTAGAGTGTTCCTCAGCTTTTCATTTTTTTACGATTTTCCATGACCCTAACACTATATATATAGAGAGAGAGAGAGAGAGAAAGAGAGAGAGAGAGGTTCAGGGGAAAACCTAAAAAAAAACGGAAACTGAAGAACACTTTGGTGACCCTTCATCTGGACGGTATGCACTTGTGCATACAGGTAAATTATGTTGTTTTTTGGGTTTTATGCACAAGTGCATTATGCATTTGTGAATATGCACAAATACATGTTACACATTACCTGTATGCACAAGTGCATACCGTCCAGATGAAGGACTATCAGGGTGTTCCTTAGTTTTCCGTTTATTTGAGGTTTTTCCTTAAACCTGACCCTATATATATATATTGTTGCAAACACTAATTCTTCCCTATAGTAAACAAACATCGAGTAAAAAACGATATATGACTATCATATCAAACCTATTTCTTCTAGTACTAGAACCATGCATGTTCTACATTTGTTAACCCAGTAAATAAAATTTATAGGTAGTATATGACTTAAATCACATGACAACTTTAATATTTAACATTGATCCCCATACAACATTTCGTTAGCAATCTCTACCACTTTTTATATGATCACCTTAGGCTTTGGGGTTTAAGTTTTAAACTCAATTTATTGATTTTTTTTAAACCTTAAAAAACCCCTAATTACCAAAGGGGCGTCTTTGCCCTACCAATATATGAGCCTTTAGCCTCCCCGTAGGTCAGGAGTTTAAAATGTGTGAATTTACTTGTTACATTTGTTGTATATAAATATTATATACTTAAAAAAACCCTAATTACTTGAACATATAATTGTTGTGTGCACAAATAATTTGATCCGTAAATACTTTCTCAAATAAACCCATCATAATGTCATTTGTTGCATATATATAGAGTTATGGGTCACACTAGGATCCAAACTAGCCTTAAAATTGTTGAATTTTTGTTATTTGTCTGTTGAAAGTTTTCTAATAGTATTTCAATGTACTAGCGCAACTAGAATTTTGAACATGTAATCCATTTTCAACACCTTTCCCAAATTCCCATATTTCACATAAGAACAACCTAGTAAAGAATCTCTATAGCTTTGACATTATGAGAGGAAAATTATTTTAAAACAAGCTAAGTCATGCCATGCACTAATTACCTCGTTATCTTGATCGGGTGTTTCTTAAGTTTTTATTTGGTAACCGTGAGTTTTCGGACCAATTTATACTCGCCGAATAATCCATGGGCGATCACAAAAATGGCCTGGAGGCATCGATCATAGGTGAACCTCCATGGCCACAAGTGGAGGCATCATAGGCGATCGAACCTCCATGGCCACAAGCGCTTTATCAACGTCTGGATTCGAACCCGAGAAAGATGAGATTTTCACTAGCTATATCCCCTGAATCTTACCTGTGCTCATTTCATGTTTGATTTCCGAATGATTATTCTCTTAAAAGTTTTCCCACATGATGGACGGTGCAAATTAATTCCCGTTTTAAATATCTATCGTAGCAAGTTATCAATCACCAATTAAAACAAGAGGATTGAAACTTATATTATGTAACTTTATCCTTTAATAATATTCCGAAAAAAAAAACTTGTTAATTTTATTTATTATGCGAAAATAACAATAAAATTTTAAAATCGGGGTACGTACAAGAACGAACGGATGTAATAATATAATTAGGGTTCTTGAACTACGACTTTTCGTTGCCCGGAAGTGTATATCTTAAGACTTATAGTAGGTGAGAACTTCCTAGAATCATCCTCCCTCTCTTCCTTGTTTCTTTTTATAGTTGTAAGCTAGAAAATTTTAAATTACAAACTAGTAGGCAAGAAAACTTCACAACTCCACACCAAACCTTATCTTTGAGTTACCATTAACACTAACACCTTGCTTTCCTTTCACCTCTTTTGATCAAACTTGTGGTATAGTTAGGAACCCACACATGACCAAAGTGGGTTATTAGTTAGTTTTCGACAATTATATTTTAGGAAAGGTGGTACTAGCTAGCTAGATATGGAAGGAGAAGTGAACAAGGAGGCAGAAACACTTCCTCCAGGGTTTCGGTTTCATCCTACCGATGAAGAACTCATCACTTCTTATCTTATAAACAAGATATCAGATTCGAGTTTTACTGGAAGGGCAGTTACTGATGTTGATCTCAATAAATGCGAGCCTTGGGATCTTCCTGGTATGTGCTTATAGCTACTTTCTCTTCAAAAACTAGTTTGTATGATATGATGCTGTTTTAGTTAAAGTAGGGTTATCATGTGGGCTTAATTATGCAAGCCAACATATAACTACAAAAGGGAATCTGGATTATGAACATATACTGTTTCCCTATCAAAATCCCTCTTCATGAAAAATAAAACTTAGGGTTTAGTTAGTTTTCATTAAGTTTACTTTGTGCATGATCAAATAGCAATTGGAGTAATTAATATTTTGATGTTTGGTCCACAATATGTTCTTCATTTCTTAGAATATATCACTGGATCATGTCTTCTATAATCACAATTCACAAAGCATATCCCCATTTTAGAACACAAAAAATTAGCTAAGGGGGAATTGTTTCCAGCCAAAGGGATATATATGCTAAATCCCTATCACTTCTTAGATTTGAATCAATCATCACCATTTTCACATGGTAAATTATAAAAAATAAAATAGAAGAAAACACTTAATTACTATCATTGATGTACATATATTATCTATTTTATTCTGCTAAATCTAGTTGGGTTTCGAATAACACATTGGGTATATTGTAAAATTATATTTTCAAGAAAAAAAAATAGAATCACTGTTAGTTGCATATTAAAATTGGCAGGAACGAAATAATATATATGAATCTTGTGGAAGATTTACACTAGCTTGAAGTGATCATTTCTTATAGTAATGGTTAATCTCATCTTCATTTTTCCTAACAAACTACATGGAGTGATTATGGATGATAGCTGCCCTCACAACCAGCTTATATATATATATATATATATATATATATATATATATATATGGGTTAAATCAAATGAGAGTCACAAATATGTTAAAAACCCATAAGAACCGATATAAAAATATTTTTTTTACATGATACTTTTTCATCAAATGTTAGGATTTAAGATATTTTGCTTCACATATACTTGTTTCACCATGCGAATATTATTTACGTGTATTTTTCATTTCACTAGGTGAATCAAAAATTGTTTTCCACAAGTAATATTTCCACAAGGTGAACACGAACAAATGTGAAACAATATCTTAAATCATAGATTTTGATGGAAAAAAACCTTGTAAAAAACTATTTTTATATTGGTTCTCACGGGTTTATAACATATTTGTGGTTCTCATTTAATTATCGTCGTTAATTTTTGAAAAAAAAAAAGAGGTTCGAATTTATATGACAATATCTCACAATTTCAAGTGGTTTTAGATTATGTTACTTGGGTACCTCTAAAAACTGAAGGTTTCCCATGCACACGAATTAATACATTGAATAAGCAACTAATTAACTTTGTGTGAATAAATATATATATATGAAACAGGAAAGGCAAAAATGGGAGAGAAAGAGTGGTATTTCTTCAGCCTAAGAGACAGAAAATACCCAACAGGAGTGAGAACAAACAGAGCCACCAACTCTGGGTATTGGAAGACAACCGGCAAGGACAAGGAGATCTTCAATGGCGTCACCTCCGAGCTCGTTGGCATGAAGAAGACGTTGGTATTTTATAGAGGCAGAGCTCCTCGTGGCGAGAAAACCAATTGGGTCATGCATGAATATCGTGTTCACGCCAAATCTGCATTTCGAACTTCCAAGGTACTAGCTACACTTGCACTTATTTGTTAGTCCATCAACCACCTTTACATTAAAATTGTTTCAAAATCCATAAGAAATTAATTAAATTGATTTTGATCTTCATGTCATGATCTGCTCATGGCTTTTTCCTGTTACATATATATTGAATTTTTCTGCATCTGTCTCTCTGGAGTATAATATTTGGTTATTTACTGAAGAGATCAAATACTCCTTTTATCCCCAAAGATCTTACTTGATTAATCTTGACTCTACTCTCAAGTCATAACTAAGAACCAAATTCACAATTTTGCTAAAGTTTTCATGTATTTGATAGTTTGACACTGAAGAAGTATGTTTGAAATATGTAAAAATTCATGTGAACAATATATCTATACTATATTATAAAGCATTTGAGAAAAACTATTAAAAACAAGTTTTTACGCATCAAATACTTGTTATTGATGCATATTACTTAAAATGATGCATGAGTACAACGGTTTAAAGCTGCATATTTAAATTCATAACTAACTAAATAAACATAATCAAATATATAAAGAATAAACATCTCATTTTAAATATAAAATGTATTATCAAATTCTAACGGAATACTTAATTATTTTTTATAAAGAACATTATATTATTAAACATAAAATAATTCACGTCATTATTAAACCTAAAATAAAAAAATTAAACTAAACAAATTTAAAGAAAACATCACCGTTTTCTCAAAACTATATAAAATTGTTTTATAAAATCGACAAAGACAAAAAAAAAACATTAAAATCGATGTATTCCGCTGCATTGCATGAGCAGACTTCTAGTCTATTACTAATTGATCAATTTATGCGTATATGTAAACAAAGAAAAGTTAAATTTTTTGAAGTCATGGTTAGATTTTGCTACTCAAAATTAACAAATATTAGTGATTATGAAATGACACACTATCTACCATTCTAAGATTTGTTTGGTTTCATATACAGGATGAGTGGGTTGTTTGTCGGGTTTTCCAAAAGAACTCCGGTGGCAAGAAGTATCCGTCATCCACTCATTCAAGAGCCATGATTAATCCCTACAACCTTGAAATTAACCCTTCTTCAGGGATTCATCTGCCTCCCAATATCATGCCATCGGATCCAAGTTACCAATTCCCCGTTGGATTAGGAAGAACTTACATGAGCAACGCTGATCATCTCGCCGAGTTCTCTAGGGTTTTTAGAGGTAACACGAATATGCCTCTCCACCAAACCCAAATGAACTACCCTAATGAAGCCACTGGAGCTGAATGCTTTACTATTTCTGGGCTGAATCTAAACCTAAGAGGATCAACTTCAACGCCGATGAGGCCAATGGGCGCACCACAACCACCATATCCACAAGAGGATGTAAATTCTTCGATGCTTATAAGCAATTGCGGGCTCGGAAACGAGCAATCTATGAGCTATGGTGAGGATATGAGTAGCAATGCAAATGAGCTTAGCAACAACAGGTTCATGATGCCAATGGACCAGTGTGGTGATCTTGACAATTACTGGGCTCCCTATGACTGTCCATAAATGAAGGATGATACTCTCGAATTTCTCATCATCATTCACTACAACAAAATTGAGTTTATAGGATGCTTAAAATAAATAAGCGTTATAATAGAGTGGTTTATAGGACTTGAGTTAATAGGACCAACAAAAAAGTGTCTTATCGAAAAGTGTTACAATAAGTTTATAGAACACTTTTGGTGTCATAACAAGTTTTTTAAGATATTTTCAAAAGAAATTGCCGTACGTATTAGCTAATTTTATAGGACGCTTTTGAGAAGTGTCCTATAAACCCATGTTTTCAGAGAACACTTGTGTTTCTAGCACACTTTTTAAATAGTGTCCTATAAATAGTTAATAGGACGCTTTATTTGAAAAATGTCGTGAAAAACTTCTTATGAAGCCCAAAAGCGTCTTATAAACTTTTTGTAACACTTTTATATATGAAGCTTTTTTGTTTGGTCCTATAAACTTTGGTCTTATAAAACACTCTATTAAAACGCTTATTTATTTTATACGTCCTATAAACTCAATTTTGTTATAGTGATTCTTCAAAGGCTAGTTGAATCAAGGGGCATGAGAACACGAAAACGTTATGGGTTCAACTCTTCAAGATTTGCAGCTGGTCTCCCTATTCATGAGTGAGATATATATATATATATATATATATATAGGTAATTAGCTGTCTTATGTTAGTTTCATTAGTTGGTGTTTTTAAGTTCTGTTATCGATAGACCATCACATAAATAGGTTTGTGAGGAGAGCCACATATAAGCATGCAAGGATAACTGCCTCCCAAAGACCCAAACCGTTCTTCATATCCTGCAATTGTGAAATACAGTTTTGTGTTATATAATTTTGGCTGTTTAATATGCTTTAGAAATTCAGTTTTTGTGCTAACTCAATAGATGATTATATATATTTTATTAACGAGTATTATCCAGGCATTGGTGGATTCAAATTTTTTTCCAGCGGGACACCTTTAAGATAGATTAAAGGTCTGCAAAGTCGTCCGATATGTTTTTATTTTAATTTCATCGTTTTGATGGATTTTTAAAGTTTTCTTAGTTGATTTCAAGAGATTTTTAAGTTTTTTTTGTCAATTTTAAAAGACTTTTTTCGGTTTTTTTGGTTGATTTCGAGGTACTTTTTTTGGTTGATGGGGTCCCGGACGAGAATTACTACGGGAACTATGATAGAAACTTAAATATATATATATATATATATATTAATCTAAGAAAATTCTATTTCTTTTATATGTGAGCAAAATATCTTAAATCCAAGCATTTGACGGAAAATAATCATTAAAATATTTTTATATCTGTTCTCACGGGTTTCTAACATATTTGTGGTTCTCATTTGATTTATCTATAAAGAGAGAGAGGGGGGATGATCAAACGAGAATGCTAACTATTTAAGGTGGCGTTTGATTCGCAAAATATTTTTGGATAAAATGAAATATGTCAAAAGAAATTTAACTTTGAATAAATTTGAATGGATTGTTGTCAGATTTGACCACATGTTTGGTTGGCAGACATTAAATAAATTTTAATTAAGTAATTGGATTTTGTCTGTTTGATTCACACAATGTAGTTTTTGGAATTGGAATGAAATATTGATAAATGACCTAAATACATTGTTTTGAAAACTTTATTTTTTTAAACTAAAAATACTTTAATAAAAGAAACATCATGTGTAAAATAATATGAAATACTAAATCGATATTAAATTTCTTCAAAATAACTAAACTACAACAAATGTAGTCTATTGCGACGACTTTTGTCGTTGCTAAAGATCAATATTGATCTTTAGCAACGACTTTTGTAGTCGCTAAAGATCAATAATGATCTTTAGCAACGACTTTTGTCGTCGCAATAGATTACATTATTCTTTATCTGGTAAAGTAAATACATAATAGACATAATTCAATGGTTATTATATTAATTAAAAGAGTTAATTATTATACTAAATAAATTTTAAAAGACAAATTCCCTTAAAATATATTTTGAAAAAATGAAATAAAAACAAAAGCGTTAAACTAAATTAAATATGTTGCAAGCAGAATAAAAGTATATTTTGAAAAATAAAATATCAAACCACAGTCTGCATATGTGAAAATCAGTGTACATATGTGAACAATGTGCATAATACATATGCATATATATATATATATATATATATATATATATATATATATATATATATATATATATATATATATATATATATATATATATGTGCAAAATATACATATAATGGACATACATTCATATGGGATATGCACATTGGTTTGTAAGGGATGCAACAAATACATGGTTTGTATTTGATTTGTATCCAAAATATATATATATATATATATATATATATATAGTCCCATTCATTTGAACCTTAATCCGGGCTAATTTGAACCTTAAATTTCAACAAGTTATGATAAAATAAACTTCAACTTTCATATAAATAGCAAGTGAATTAACCACTAGGAGTACATTTACAAGTACAAAATTCTTCAAATAACCTATTAATCTAATTATGCCACTATAATCAGATTAACTAAGTTATCTAAGCAATTCTTCAAAATCTCCTTCTGTTAATTGACTTTTCCGCTATTCCAAAACGCTCGTCCCACATCCCTTTTACCTTCCCGAGCTACTACCTGGTAAGAAAACATTATATTGAAACGATTAGGCCAACGCCTAGTGAGAACATTCGTTTCCATAATAATATTTGCAAAATCAATGTAAACACGTTATAACCAACCTGATTACCCTTTTCTTACCTACGTGTAACTCTTTTCCGTTAACACAATTTTACCTAAGTCCATGAATATGACTGACACACATTCCATCATCATATCATGTCTCAGAGCCAAACTACGAATCTTCAATGATTCTAGATTGTGCTCTTAATCCAGAAATCGCAATATACACATGCCCATTTCCATTCATATCCTATTCCAGAGCCACACTACGAATCTTTCTCAAATTCTAGATTAATGCTCCCACCTAAGAAATCGCAATATACACATGCCCATTTCTTAGGAAAGGAAGTAGAGATTACAATTACATATGTCAATCCCTCTTCTTCCTTAGAAACCGGGAATTACGTTTATTCCATGGTTTCTCACACACATCAGAATAATGACTAAACTTCATCTATTCCACGTGTACATAACCATTAGTGCCTATGGATCCATTACACTTACTACACCCCTGCCTAGTATTAAACCAGCACAGTCTATAGGCCTAACATACTACCATTCAATTGTACGTATGTTCAAGCTACATAATTTATGTTTCAATTCCTAAATCATACCTTTCTATGATTAACAGAACCTGCAATTCTCTAATTTCTCAAAAGTGTCCGGACAACAGAGGTTTCCGGATACCTCTAAACTGTCCGGAAAACACATCTTTCCGGTTAACACAACTTTCCAGTTAATTCCTACTTTCCGGATAACTACAACTCACCGGGTAACCAAACATCCCGGATACCACTACTTTCCGGTTAATTCATATTTTCCGGATACTTATCTAATCCGGACAACACCCGGAGACTAAAATAATCCGGATACTATATTCATCCGGGAAGTTACAAGAAAACAATACTTACCGGATACTTTGTTGCGTCCGGAAACATTCAACACAGAGGTTTCCGGATACTGCATTTCGTCCGGAAACCTCGACCTGCAGCTTAATAATTCGATTTAAACCTATGTCTGTTCGATTCAGCTCATTCCAGACCATTCCATACAGTCCACAAACAGTTTATACAACTATTACAAGGTTTAATTTAACATATAAACATTGATTTAAGCAAACAACAAATGAACTCACCTTATTTTGCAAAACCCACTTTGCTGCACAAATCTGATTCCAATCTGATGTTAATGATTCAGAAAACCTAATCAACAAACAGATTCGTTCATAATCTAACACCTACCAACAAATTTTATCAGAAATCATAACCAATTTATTACCAATTTGAAGCCAAGACTTGTTTTCCTTCTTTCTCCCTTTTTCTCCTTTTTCTCTCTGCCGACTCAAAGAACCAAAATGAGATATTTTCTCATCTCAACTGTTTTATCCATACACACATTCAATATTTACCAAACACACCTCCAAGTTCCAATATTTTCAAAAGTAGCACCAAACTTAATCCCTTGTATTTTAACCCCAATGAATTATAAAATTACTACATAATTCAAGATTTAAACCAAAATACCAATAGACCCCAATTCTCATTAAAACAACATTATTGAAAATTTGGGATGTTACAATACTTCCCAACTTGAAAATGATTTCGTCCCCGAAATCAAGATCAGGTAAACAAACGAGGATACCTATCCTTCATACTCTCTTCCGATTCTAAAGTCACATTGGCCCCTCGATGGTGTTTCCACTGTACTTTCAACATAACTACTTCCTTACCACTACGCAACTTTCTAACCGATCTTTCCAAAATTGCCTCCGGTTCTTCCACACAACGGCTCTTCTCATCCACTCTTACATCAGTAAGTGGAATCACATCTTCCTCTTCGGCTAGACATTTCCGAAGATAACAAACGTGGAAGGTATTGTGGATTCCTTCCAATTCAGGTGGAAGATCCAGCTGATAAGCTTGCAATCCGACCCTCTTAGTGATAGTGAAAGGTCCTAGAAAACGAGGACTTAACTTCCCACGTTTACCAAACCTTATCACACCTTTCCATGGGGATACCTTAAGCATCACGCGCTCCCCAACTTGGAATTTTGTTGGTCTTCTTTTCGGATCAGCATAACTCTTTTGTCTATCTTGAGCTGCTTTCATATGCTGCCGAATTTCTTTCACTTTATCTGCCGTTTGTTGTACCAATTTCGGACCAACAAACTGTTTCTCTCCGACTTCTAACCAACACACCGGTGTTCTACATTTCCGACCATACAAAGATTCGAAAGGTGCTCTTCCAATACTGGAATGATAACTATTGTTATATGCAAACTCTACCAAAGGTAGATGCGCATCCCAGTTGCCTCCAAAATCCAATACACATGATCTGAGCATATCTTCCAAAGTTTGAATAGTCCTTTCACTCTGTCCGTCAGTCTGTGGATGATAAGCAGTGCTCAGATTTACCTTTGTACCTAATTCTTCTTGTAGTAACTGCCAAAAT
Organism: Saussurea involucrata; assembly: GCA_033807775.1. Lineage (NCBI taxonomy): Eukaryota > Viridiplantae > Streptophyta > Magnoliopsida > Asterales > Asteraceae > Saussurea > Saussurea involucrata. Next base: position 153,237,460 of record CM066321.1, read on the forward strand.
CTCGAGGTAAACTAACTATCACGATCTGACATTATCGACACCGGTATACCATGCCTTGACACCACTTCATCAATATATAGCTTCGCCAATTTCTCAATTGGTGACGCTTCTTTCATAGCTAGAAAATGAGCACTCTTAGTCAAACGATCCACAATCACCCAAATAGTGTCGTTACCTTTCTGAGTCCTTGGTAACTTTGTCACAAAATCCATAGTAATCTTCTCCCACTTCCATTCCGGAATTTCCAAAGACTGGAAACTTCCATAAGGCTTCTGATGTTCAGCTTTCACTAAAGAACATGTTATACACTTTTCCACTATTCGTGCCACATCTACTTTCATAGCCACCAATAGTGTAACTTCAAATCCCTATACATCTTAGTACTCCCAGGATGTATAGAATACTTAGATCTATGGGCATCTTCGAGAATCAACTCTCGATTTCCTCCAACTTTTGGCACCCAAACACGACCTTGGAATAATCTAATTCCACGACCATCTTCAGTCAGTTGAAGATGTTGTTTGCTCATAACTTCATCTTTCAGGTTCTCCTCCAGTAAGGCCTCCACTTGTGCCTCTTTTATCCTTTCAATCAGACTGGACATTACATCAATTCTAGCATTGGTCATTTTCAAACATCCACTATACTCTTTTCTACTTAAGGCATCGACTACTACATTGGCTTTACCAGGATGGTAATGCAATTCACAATCATAGTCCTTAAGTAACTCTAACCAACGTCGTTGTCTCATATTTAACTCTTTCTGATCAAAGACATGCTTCAAACTCTTATGATCAGTATAAAGAGTACATTTCGTGCCATACAAATAATGCCTCCACAGTTTCAAAGCAAAAACAACCGCTGCTAATTCCAAATCATGCGTAGGATAATTCTTCTCGTGCTCCTTAAGTTGTCTTGACGCATAAGCAATTACCTTGCCCCGTTGCATCAATACACATCCTAGACCCATCTTTGAAGCATCATTGTACACAACTAAATCTTCCGTTCCTTCTGGTAAGGAAAGAATAGGAGCTTCACATAACTTTTGACGTAAGGTTTTGAAAGCTTCATCTTGTTTCTCCGTCCAAACAAACTTCACGTTCTTTCGAGTCAAAACAGTCAAAACATAAGCAATCTTTGAAAAGTCTTTAATAAATCTCCGATAATAACCTGCGAGACCTAAGAAACTTCTTATTTCAGACGCACTTCTTGGTGTCTCCCAATTCGTCATAGCTTCTATCTTTGCTGGGTCTACTTTAACTCCTTCCGAAGTGATCACATGACCTAGGAATTGTACCTCTTTTAACCAGAATTCACATTTCGAGAACTTCGCGTACAATTTCTCTCTTCTCAACACTTCTAAAACTTCGCGTAAATGGTGTTCGTGATCTGCTTCAGTATTTGAATAAACAAGTATGTCATCAATGAATACAATGACAAACTTATCTAGGAACGGTCGACATACTCTGTTCATCAGATCCATGAATATTGCTGGAGCATTTGTCAAACCAAATGGCATTACAAGAAATTCATAATGCCCATACCTTGTTCTAAAAGCTGTCTTAGGAATATCTTCATTTCTTACCCGAACCTGATGATACCCAGACCTTAAATCAATCTTAGAAAAACATCCCACACCTTGGAGTTGATCGAACAGGTCATCAATCCTTGGAAGCGGATACTTGTTCTTAATAGTCACCTTATTCAGCTCGCGATAATCAATGCACATCCTCATCGTGCCATCTTTCTTCCTAACAAACAAAACCGGAGCTCCCCAAGGCGAAGAACTCGGTCTAACGAAACCTTTATCCAACAACTCCTGAAGTTGAGTCATCATCTCTTTCATTTCGGCCGGTGCTAGACGATATGGTGCTCGCGCAATTGGTGCCGATCCAGGGACAAGGTCAATACGAAATTCTACCTGCCGTTCAGCCGGTAGACCAGGAAGATCATCGGGAAATACGTCTATAAAATCACGTACCACTCTGATATCTTCCACTCGCTTCTTTTCTGACTTTACATCTAAAACATAAGCTAGATAGGATGAACATCCTTTCATTAAACATTTACGCGCTTTTGCAACAGAAATTAACGGAACTTCCCCTTTTCACTTTTCCCCAAAGATGAGTACATCATCCCTATCAGCCATTGGAATCCTGATTAATTTCTTTGCACAAAATATTTCTGCCTGATTGGCTGTCAGCCAATCCATACCTACTATCACATCGAATCCCCCAATTTCCATCAACAACAAGTCGATCGGAAATTTTGTCTCTTCTATCGAAATAAAACAACCATCAAGTCTTTCACGAACCAAGACCTGACCCCCATTAGCTACCTCAACTACTAAGGCATCTTCCAAAGTAGTAACATGCATAGCTAACTTGTGAAAGAACGACTTAGACACAAATGACAAATTTGCACCACAGTCAAATAAAATGCGCGTTGGACAAGAATTAACAAAGAATGTACCCGAAACAACGTCTTTTGATTCCTTAGCTTCGTCAACTGTCATATGAAAGGCCCGACCCGTTGGCTTTGGAACATTTGATCTCATACCTTGATCCCCGCCCTTTTTCAATTTTGGACAATCCCGACGGAAGTGACCCGGTTGTTTACATTCATGACACGTTAGTCCTTGTACGGGACAATTGCTCATAATATGTCCACCTTTCCCACACTTAAAACATTCCAACGCTGTCACCCGACACGGCCCAAAATGTTTACTCTTGCACTTTGAACACCAATTTGGTTCACGACGCGAATCATAACGAACACCTTTACCAGCTGCCTTAGGTCTCTGAAAAGACTCTGATCGGCTCTCCCATTTTCGTTTCTCCCCAACTTGGGTCTTTTCTTCTTTATCCTTGGCGTAGACTTCTTCCATCACCTTAGCTTCTTCAATAGTTTCCCTCAGTGTTGAAGCTTTAGCGTTTCTTACCCAGGACATCATGTCCGCTGGCAAACCCTTCAAGTAAGCTTTAATCTTTTCTTTTTCATTAGGAGCCACATGCCCCACCAAATTCAGCTTCTCCAAAAACGTTTCAGTATACTTTCTCACTGACATGATACCCTTCTTGAGAGTCCGAAACTCTTCTTCGATTCTATCCATCTCGTTCTCATTACAGTACTCCTCCAAAACCTTCTTTTTGAATGACTCCCAAGTCATAGCAGTCAATACTGAAGCCGATATTGAAGCTGTCACTATGTTCCACCATGTCAGTGCATTACCTTTTAACATTTGAGATGCAAATCTAACCTTTGACTTTTCATCACATTCACAAGCTCTGAAAGCTTGTTCCATTTCCCTAATCCAGTTCATACAGGTTACTGGATTATCTGTTCCTTTAAACTCTGGCGGCTTACAACTTAGGAACGTCTTGTAGGAGCAAACTCTTTCCACTCTCCTTTCTGTTTCTGTTACTGAAGTATGAAGTGGATTAATTACCCCAATATCAGTTCCCGTTCGCTGCAACTCTGAACTTCGATCGTTCAATGCTTTCATAAACATTTCGGTTTGTTAAGCCATTGCGTTCGTCATCATTCTTGTCATGTTTTCCATCATTCGGGCTTCCATATTTGACCCCGACATTTCTTGCTTAGCTGTACTAGTACCCACTCTATGTACTTGACTTTGCACTCCTCCAAGAGAAAGAAACCCCGGCGAAGTCTCATGAATTTCGCCTAATTCAGTTTGCCTTTCTCCTGTGCCATCAATCATGGACCTATCCATCGCAGAAATAGGAGATAGTGGCGGCGTATTCACCATCGTTCTGATATACACAAGAGGATAACCATAAGAAATGGTTATACACATACGAACATACGAAACATACTTTACCGATCATTAGTCACTGTAACCATTTAGAAACAAGCATGCTTATGTAACAATATATTCATAAATAACAGTAGCTAATTGAAATTGTGAATATATCATACATGAGAATCCACGTTACCATTGTTACAGTACTAATTTCACGTATTTCCGTCAACTCTAAGACTATCCCGTCTTAGTATTTCTACCCATTCTCACGAATCATAACTTAATTCATCACAGCTTAAGTCTAAGTATCTCATCAGTATACTTAGTTCACTTAAACTAATGCTCTGATACCATATTGTAACGCCCCAAAAATCCGGGCTAATTTGAACCTTAAATTTCAACAAGTTATGATAAAATAAACTTCAACTTTCATATAAATAGCAAGTGAATTAACCACTAGGAGTACATTTACAAGTACAGAATTCTTCAAATAACCTATTAATCTAATTATGCCACTATAATCAGATTAACTAAGTTATCTAAGCAATTCTTCAAAATCTCCTTCTGTTAATTGACTTTTCCGCTATTCCAAAACGCTCGTCCCACATCCCTTTTACCTTCCCGAGCTACTACCTAGTAAGAAAACATTATATTGAAACGATTAGGCCAACGCCTAGTGAGAACATTCGTTTCCATAATAATATTTGCAAAATCAATGTAAACACGTTATAACCAACCTGATTACCCTTTTCTTACCTACGTGTAACTCTTTTCCGTTAACACAATTTTACCTAAGTCCATGAATATGACTGACACACATTCCATCATCATATCATGTCTCAGAGCCAAACTACGAATCTTCAATGATTCAAGATTGTGCTCTTAATCCAGAAATCGCAATATACACATGCCCATTTCCACTAGTGATATAAATATATATTCCAGAAATCGCAATATACACATGCCCATTTCCATTCATATCCTATTCCAGAGCCACACTACGAATCTTTCTCAAATTCTAGATTAATGCTCCCACCTAAGAAATCGCAATATACACATGCCAATTTCTTAGGAAAGGAAGTAGAGATTACAATTACATGTGTCAATCCCTCTTCTTCCTTAGAACCGGGAATTACGTTTATTCCAGGGTTTCTCACACACATCAGAATAATGACTAAACTTCATCTATTCCACGTGTACATAACCATTAGTGCCACACACATCAGAATAATGACTAAACTTCATCTATTCCACGTGTACATAACCATTAGTGCCTATGGATCCATTACACTTACTATACCACTGCCTAGTATTAAACCAGCACAGTCTATAGGCCTAACATACTACCATTCAATTGTACGTATGTTCAAGCTACACAATTTATGTTTCAATTCCTAAATCATACCTTTCTATGATTAACAGAACCTGCAATTCTCTAATTTCTCAAAAGTGTCCGGACAACAGAGGTTTCTGGATACCTCTAAACTGTCTGGACAACACATCTTTCCGGTTAACACAACTTTCCGGATAACTACAACTCACCGGGTAACCAAACATCCCGGATACCACTACTTTCCGGTTAATTCATATTTTCCGGATACTTATCTAATCCGGACAACACCCGGAGACTAAAATAATCCGAATACTATATTCATCCGGGAAGTTACAAGAAAACAATACTTACCGGATACTTTGCTGCGTCCGGAAACATTCAACACAAAGGTTTCCGGATACTGCATTTCGTCCGGAAACCTCGACTTGCAGCTTAATAATTCGATTTAAACCTATGTCTGTTCGATTCAGCTCATTCCAGACCATTCCATACAGTCCACAAACAGTTTATACAACTATTACAAGGTTTAATTTAACATATAAACATTGATTTAAGCAAACAACAAATGAACTCACCTTATTTTGCAAAACCCACTTTGCTGCACAAATCTGATTCCAATCTGATGTTAATGATTCAGAAAACCTAATCAACAAACAGATTCGTTCATAATCTAACACCTACCAACAAATTTTATCAGAAATCATAACCAATTTATTACCAATTTGAAGCCAAGACTTGTTTTCCTTCTTTCTCCATTTTTCTCCTTTTTCTCTCTGCCGACTCAAAGAACCAAAATGTGATATTTTCTCATCTCAGCTGATTTATTCATACACACATTCAATATTTACCAAACACACCTCCAAGTTCCAATATTTTAAAAAGTAGCACCAAACTTAATCCCTTGTATTTTAACCCCAATGAATTATAAAATTACTACATAATTCAAGATTTAAACCAAAATACCAATAGACCCCAATTCTCATTAAAACAACATTATTGAAAATTTGGGATGTTACAGTAACCTCCTCCATAGAATACTCCCAACACAATCAATCCATTACATGAACATCTCTTACATCCCTGTATTTTACATGCATTTTATGTTCTTTCTTAAACACCGAATCCATGTGCATTTTACATGTATGTGGGGCTGTAAAATAAACCAAACGTCTAGCCGTTTTAAGAAAATGAATGAAAATGAACACGTATTTTTAGTTAGGTTAGTTAAATCAGCGAACACGAACGATGGTATCGTTCGTTCATATAAGTTCGTGAATGTTTGAACATTCATGTTTGTTAAATGATGGGTCGATTACGTTCGTTCATTTATGTTCGTTAATGTTCGATTGTTCATTATACTCTTATGGTAACAATAGTAAAAAACATTCAACCCGGATATACGTTGAACATGTATGAAACAACTAAAAAGCAATAAATGGTTTGCGTTAATTAATGAAAGTTGAACACGTATGAAACGAGTATGTGTATCAAAAAAAATATGGATTGCAAAACTAATATATATTTTTACTGTTCATAATCGTGCACAGTTGGCATTTCACATATGTTCTCAAGTAAATTATACTCTTATGGTAACAATAGTAAAAAACATTCAACCCGGATATACGTTGAACATGTATGAAACAACTAAAAAGCAATAAATGGTTTGTGTTAATGAAAGTTGAACACGTGAGAAGGTTGAACACGTATGAAACGAGTATGTGTATCAAAAAAATAATATGGATAGCAAAACTAATATACATTCTTATTGTTCATAACTGTGCACATTTTACCATTAGATCAATTATGCACAAACTGTTAATAATGGTTCTGTAAAAACGTCCCTCATTAACAAAATATCAAGTGAGAAATGAATCAACAAACTCCAACGACAACGTCGAACTTTGCAGAATTAGTAGAATAGTCCAACATATCGGGTTGCATATATTCTTGATGACGATGAAAATCCATTTTCATGCAAACCGAACTATGATGAACGAGAGCTCCTCATACCAACAACTTGTTTTTTTAAATTAAAATTACCTATATCAAATTAGTAACTCCCCAATGTAATGAACAATTAATATTTGCTTTTGTAACTCCCATTTTAAAAGTCCACCAAAAAAACCTTTTTACAAAATACCAAATGTACCCTTTGACACTAATTAATATGTTGACACTAACCAACTAGAAAGATGAAATCCTATTGGTCTAAAGTGGTTAGTAAAGTTAACACCATTTGGGAGGTTAACAAAACAACCTCCCTCTATGTGCATATGTGCATATACATATCTTTATATATGTGCATACGTGCACATGCACCTTTATATATATGCATATACATATTTTTATATATGTGCATACGTGCACATGCACATATGCATATGCATCTGTATCTCTATATATGTGCATATGTGCACATGCACATATGCATCTGTATGTATGTGCATATATGTATATGATGAACTTGATTTCCATTCTGAACTATGTTTCAGGATGTTCTGAATCTGTGACCAAAACCCAGTAAACCAATAACATTGTGCACATGTGCACATCGACCATCTAGGTTACAAACAGGTGATGGATACGAATGAGGTATCTATACATATGCATGTATGTGCATATGTGCACATACGTCATACGTTAGCATCACGTTGATCTCCCTGAGAATTAAAAATAAATTAGTTTTTTAATCCTTAAATTAAAAATAAAGATCAATTGAAGATAGCCGAGATTTCTTCTTTTTTGGAAGAGATGTTATTTTTGATAACCATGCCCTGATAATTAGGTGATTCCGTTTTTAAATCTTTGTTGTTTTGGACAAAAATGCCCTTATGCACAATTGTCAACCTTCTCTTTATAATTTTAAATAATATTATAATTCTTGATTTAATTATAACCGTTGATCTTAATAATCTATGGTTATGATCGGTTAGCATGGTTAATACCAATAGATTGGTTAGCAAAAGAAGGGGACCCTATATACATATATATATATATATATATATATATATATATATATATATATTGTGCTTTGTTTGTGATGACAGGTACTAGTGGTTGATGTTAAGAAGTTTGAGGATGAGCCAGTAGCAAAAATAAGGGGCCGTTTACCTAATCACTTACCCGGATAAGTGTTTATCGGTAAAATTCAACACTATCGTTTACTTTTGGGATAAGATTTTGTTGGTGCAAGTGTACCCAGCTTTAAATATTGTGATATATTTTTGGTACACATAAAATCACATCTCCATATTTATTTTGATGATTACAAAACACACCGCATTATTTGTTATCTAATATTTTATCTGAGTGTGCAGATATTTAAATGATCTCGATAAATTTTTATCTGAAGAATCCAAGTCTGAAGAGTTTCGTCATTTTATTTTAAAATGATAAACACCCTAAAATAATATACCACTTGGATATTTATAAAACCCTAAACTGTTTTTAATTAAAGATATTTAAAATTATTTAAAACTAAAGTTTTATTAATTTTTATTAAAATAATCTTTAAACTATTTTGTCAACTCAAAAAATCTTTTTCCAAAGCATTTTACTGTTCATCATTTAATGAAGAAGAGTGTTCAGCCGAAAGAAGCCTTCCAGCGCAACTGCCCTTTGTACGACTGTCAGGCGGTATACCGCCAAGGTCCACGCGGTATACCGCGATACTGTTCACCCATCATTTCTTCTGCATATGAAGCTTCTCTTGTCAGGAACTTTTTCAGGCGGTATACCGCCGTGTGCAACGCGGTATACCGCGGGTACAAGTACCGTTTGTTTTTTGCAGGGTTGACCTTCTCCTTGCAGTGTACTTTTTTCTGACGCAGGTATACCGCGATGGATTGCCGGTATACCGCGAAAGCTTCTGCCCTGTTGCTCATCCAGTATAAATATCATGCAACCACCAGCCTTCAATGACACACCAACTTCAGCAATAAATTCTCCCTCAGCATTTGATTATTATTCTGCTGCCTTCTTACTCACACTAAATCACTTAAACTGATAAAATTAATTTTTTGAGTAAGAAATCTTGAGTTGATAGCAGATTAAAATCTCTCGATTAGTTGAATCAGCAACACAACTCAAGTGATCAAACTCTCTAAAAATATCCAAGTGATAAACCTTATTCAAGAGTGATTATTCATATTAAAATTATACCCTCTTGTAAGTGTTTGAATAAGAGTGAGTGATCCACATTAATCTCTCAAAGTAGAGTGATTCGCGTTTATTGTATTAAGGTTTGTGTTTCTACCGTAAAGAACACGTTTCGTATTGGATCTCCGAGAAGTGTTATTTTCTCGAGGTGGACTAGCCAACTTTGTGTTTGGTGAACCACTTTAAAAAATATCGTTGTCAAGTATTCTCTTTCCCTTATCTATTTACATTTCCGCTGTGCATTTAAATTATATCTGTTTATATAATTGTTGTATATTTATTTGTTTATTCTCTGCTTTATTTTTACTGTATTGTTTGTACTGTATTTTTTGTAAAAGAATTTTTTTTTGAAAGTAAAAGATTTAAAATACAACCTTACCCCCCCCTAGGTTGTCCAACATTTGGTATCAGAGCAGGTCTTTCAAAAATATTCTGCATAAATTTCTCTTATTCTTCTAAATGGCTCAACAAACTAATATCGTGTTTTCAAAACCTCCTTTGATAGATACTGAAAAGTTTGGCATTTGGGCCGAGCTATTTGAATGTCACGTGCGTGGCAAAAATCAAAAGATTTGGAATATTATAGAAAAAGGGAATTTTAAACCCACCATTGTGAAAGATGATGTTTATATTGATAAACCTATAGATGAATGGACTACTTCTGATGAAACTCATTTTTGTTTAAACTTTGAAGCTAAGAATATATTATATGCTGCTTTAACAACTGATGAAATTGAAAGAGTATATACATATAAAACTGCAAATCAAATATGGGAAAGTTTAAATAATACTCATCGTGGAAACACGGAAGTTAAATCTAGTAAAGTAAATATTTTAGTTCACGATTATGAACTGTTCGAAATGAAACAAGATGAGTCAATTGACTCAATGTTTAAAAGATTTAACCTTATTGTGACTACTTTGAAAGGTTTGGATCGCACTTATCCTAACGAGGACTATATAAGGAAAATCCTACGAGCCCTTCCTTCGGAGTGGATGCAAAAGATAACATCTTTAGAAGACTCCCGTGACCTTTCCATAATGAAGATAGATGACTTGATCGGTAATCTTAAAGTGCATGAAATTGCACTTAAAAGAAACAAAGATCGGGAGCAAGTTAAAAAGAAGTCAATCGCTCTCAATGTCTCAACACCAAAAGTTGAGAAGAAAAAGGAGAAAGCTAGCTCCTCGAAAGATCCATCCGAAACTCTCGATGAAGTCGCCATGTTGGTAAGAAACTTTTCCAAATTTCTTAATAATAATAATAAATTTTCTAACAATGGCAGATTTCAAAGAAACGGTAACTACCGTCGTGGTGGTGAAAATCGAAGTCGTAAGTTCCATAAACGAGACGAAAAAGTTAAGAAAAATGGCGACTCGAGTGAAGACGATAAAGCTAAGCCAAAGAGAGGCTTTTGCTACTCATGTGGTGACAAAGACCACTACGCCAATGAATGTCCGAAAAAGAACAAGTTCCAAAAGAAGAAGGAGAAAGCCTTCATTGGAGGCGCGTGGAGCGAGAGTGAAGAAGAAGATGACTATCAAGCCATTTGTCTTATGGCCGAAAGCGACGACGAGGTAAAATCTTCTTACTCGGATTACGATAGTGATTATGAAAGTGATAATGAAAATAATCTTGAAGAATTATATGAATCTTTTCATAAAATGGCCGCTCTTGCAAATCGTTACCAAGATGAGAATGCTATGTTAAAAGAAACTGTAAATGCATGTAAAAAGGAAATAAAAAATGTTAAACAAAAATCTGAAAATGATATGGATATAATTGCTAAATTAGAAACTAAATTAGGAGAAAAAGATTTTTGTAAATCTTGTGATGCTTTAAATAAAGAAATTGCATGCTTAAATAAAAAATCACATGAAAATATTATTTGTACAAAATGTGATATTCTTGAGAATGAGATTACATGTTTAAAGGCTAAATGTGCTTCATATGAAAAAGATAACATGTTAGCTAAAGCCTTTGAAAGTAGTAATAAAAAGGTACTTAACATGCTTAATATGCCTAACCGTATAAAATGTAGAAAAGGCATTGGTTCCAATACTTGTGTTGATAAATGTTCATGTAAACCCATCAAAAGATTTTATGAATCACCTAAAGTAAATACAAGAAATCAATATGTGCAAAAACCTCCGTATGTGCATAAAATAAATAATGTAAATTATAATACGAGAAAACCGTATGCTCGCATGTACCATGACAAATATTCTAAACCTAATAATAATGCGAATGTAAATGCTTGTTTTTATGTGTATGATAAATATAATCGCAAAATTAAAATGGTAAATAAATGGATTCCAAAAGGAATGTTTAGTAATGATAATCCCGGTGGTATGCGTTTATGGTTTTAAATGTGTTATGTATATATGTTATATATATATATATAGTTTAAATATAATTTGTTGTATATATTATATATATAAGTAATATATATTACTATGTACTGTTTGTTGATATATATATACGTATTACATATATATATATTTATGGTGTTTGTTTAATATGTTATATATATATTTGTGTTTAATGTATTATATATTAAAGTTGTTTAATATATTATATATTTTTTTTGTCTTACTTGATATGTGTTATATATATATATTAATATGGTTTGATGTATTATATATTGTGTAATGTATTATATATATATATATTCTGTTTGACTTTATATATATGCATGTTGGTTGTCTTGGAACTAATTATCAAGGACCCACGAGAAATGGGGACCATAAAAGTTACAACTTCATTATTGTAGATTGACCTCGATATGGACTGGATACTCGATAGTGGGTGCACGCGTCACATGACCGGAAACAATAATCTCTTTTCATCATATAAGTCATGTGATGGTGGTCAGGTAATTTTTGGAGGAAACTCCAAAGGAAATATAATTGGTAGAGGTACAGTCTCTTGCAATAATGTTCAATTTCTTAATGTTAATCATGTTGATAATTTACATTTTAATTTGTTAAGTGTTCGCCAATTGTGTAAAAATAATACAACTGTTGTCTTCGAAGAAGATTCTTGTAAAATCATAAAAAATGGCAAAGTTCTTTTAAATGGTTTTGTAAAAGGAAATTTATATATTTGTAAAACTGTTGTATCTGAAAATGTATGCTTATCTTCTATTAATGATGTTTCTACTTTATGGCATAGGCGTTTAGGTCACGCTAATCTAAGATTAATGCAAAACTTAAAAAATAAGGAGCTTGTGAGTGACCTGCCAAAATTAAAGTTTGATAATCATTTTTGTGATGCTTGTCGTGTCGGCAAACAACATCACGTTTCTCATAAATCAAAAAATGTTATTTCTACTCAAAGAGTTTTAGAACTTTTACATATGGATCTTTTTGGCCCGATGGCTATTCAAAGTTTTGGAGGAAATTTTTATACTTTGGTTATTGTGGATGATTATTCCCGTTATACTTGGACTTTATTTTTGAGACATAAAAATGAGGCTTTTGAAAAGTTTAAAATTTTGGGAAAACGAATTCAAAACCAACAAGGTTGTACGATTGTTTCCATACGTACGGACCATGGACGAGAATTCGATAATGATGTACAATTTGGTGCCTTTTGTGATAAACATGGTATAACTCATAACTTTTCGGCTCCTCGAACTCCTCAGTCAAACGGGGTTGTTGAAAGGAAAAATCGAACGTTGCAAGAAATGAGTAGAACTATGCTAAACGAACATCAAGTTCCCCAAAAGTTTTGGTGTGATGCCGTTGCTACCGCGACCTATGTGCTTAACCGTGTCCTAATTAGAGGTATCCTAAATAAGACACCCTATGAACTTTACCGAGGTAGAAAACCTTCCCTAGCTCACCTAAAAGTTTTTGGTTGTAAATGTTTCATTTTAAACACCAAATCCTACTTAACCAAATTTGACCCTAAAGCCTATGAAGGAGTGTTCCTAGGTTACTCTTGGAATAGCAAAGCCTATAGAATCCTAAATAAGGAGACCATGGTAGTAGAAGAATCCTTAAATGTTAGCTTTGACGAGAGTCCTCCCAAACCTAGTGCACCCTTAGCAAATGACAATATCCGTGAAGGAGACGTCTTAGCACAACAACTTAGCAACTTGGATTTAAGTACCCAACCTTCCACAAATAATATTGAATCTAGTGATGCCCCTCCGTGCTTTATTCCACAAGGTATAGATGATCCTAACCTTAGAACCGCTCGAGGCCATCCCGTAGATCAAATTATAGGTGACCTAAACCAAAGGACAACTAGATCACAAATCCATACCCATTGTGCTTTCCATGCCTTTATCTCAACCATAGAACCTAAAACCATAGATGAAGCTTTAGGTGATGAGGATTGGATTATGGCCATGCAAGAAGAGTTAAACCAATTTTCTAGGAATGATGTGTGGGACTTAGTGCCTAGCCCTAGTAGTCAAACCATTATTGGCACAAGATGGGTCTTCCGAAATAAGGTAGACGAGAACGGTGGAGTCACACGAAACAAGGCACGTTTAGTTGCCAAGGGGTACAGTCAACAAGAAGGTATAGATTATGACGAAACCTTTGCACCGGTTGCAAGGTTGGAGTCTATTCGAATGCTTCTCGCTTTTGCAAATGCTAAAGATTTTAAGTTATTTCAAATGGATGTTAAAAGTGCTTTCTTAAATGGTATTATAAATGAGGAGGTATACGTTTCTCAACCTCCCGGTTTTGAAAGTTTTGAAAACCCGACACATGTTTATAAATTAAAAAAGGCGCTTTATGGTTTAAAGCAGGCTCCGCGTGCTTGGTATGATAGATTAAAAACCTTTTTAATTTCTAGTGGTTATATTATGGGTAAAATTGATAATACTTTATTTGTGAAATATGTTCAAAATGATATTGTGGTTGTGCAAGTATATGTTGATGATATTATTTTTGGTTCCACTAATGAAAAATTGTGTAATGAATTTTCTGCGAAAATGACTAGCGAATTTGAAATGAGCATGATGGGAGAATTAAAATTCTTCTTAGGATTGCAAATAAAACAATGTGAAACTGGTATTTTTATTAGTCAATCTAAATATTGTAAAGATATGTTGAAAAAGTTTAACTTTGAAAATGTCAAACCCGTTGAAACTCCAATGACCACAAATTTGCAATTATCTCGTGACGAGGAGGGAAACGATTTTAATGAAAAGATTTATCGTGGTATGATTGGTAGCTTGTTATATTTAACTGCTAGTAGACCTGATATTATGTTTAGTGTATGTTTATGTGCTCGCTTTCAATCTTCACCTAAACAAACTCACTATGAAGCTGTCAAGCGTATTTTTCGATATTTACGAGGTACTACTAATCTTGGCTTATGGTACGCAAAGAAACCCGAGTTAGAAGTAACGTGTTTCGCCGATTCCGATCTTGGTGGATCTATTGTTGACCGAAAAAGTACTAGTGGGGTATGTGCCTTTATAGGTCTCTCACTTGTATCTTGGTTCTCTAAGAAACAACAATCCGTAGCTTTGTCTACCACCGAAGCGGAATATGTAGCCGCCGCAAGAGCGTGTGCTCAAGTCCTTTGGATGAAACACACACTTACCGTTTTTGAGGTACATCTAACCAAAATTCCAATTATGTGTGATAACTCAAGTGCCATAAACTTAAGTAAAAATCCCGTTTTGCATTCTCGTACCAAACATATTGAATTGAGACATCATTTTTTACGAGATAATGTTCAAAAAGGCAAAATCGTGCTGGAAAAGGTTGATTCGGAAGATAATTTGGCCGATATTTTCACTAAAGCTCTAAACAAGAAGGCGTTCTTTAAATTAAGACTTGGTTTAGGCATGCTTGAGTATAACCCTTGATAAATACTAACTCTCAAATATTTCATATTTTGAGGGGGAGCATTTTTTTGAGGGGGAGCATAAGCGTCTTTCTTAAAACCCCTTTTTGCTTCGACAAAAGGGGGAGAGAAACCGAGTATGCTCTCGTGTTTAGCGTTGTGTTTGTCATCATCAAAAAGGGGGAGATTGTTGGTGCAAGTGTACCCAGCTTTAAATATTGTGATATATTTTTGGTACACATAAAATCACATCTCCATATTTATTTTGATGATTACAAAACACACCGCATTATTTGTTATCTAATATTTTATCTGAGTGTGCAGATATTTAAATGATCTCGATAAATTTTTATCTGAAGAATCCAAGTCTGAAGAGTTTCGTCATTTTATTTTAAAATGATAAACACCCTAAAATAATATACCACTTGGATATTTATAAAACCCTAAACTGTTTTTAATTAAAGATATTTAAAATTATTTAAAACTAAAGTTTTATTAATTTTTATTAAAATAATCTTTAAACTATTTTGTCAACTCAAAAAATCTTTTTCCAAAGCATTTTACTGTTCATCATTTAATGAAGAAGAGTGTTCAGCCGAAAGAAGCCTTCCAGCGCAACTGCCCTTTGTACGACTGTCAGGCGGTATACCGCCAAGGTCCACGCGGTATACCGCCAAGGTCCACGCGGTATACCGCGATACTGTTCACCCATCATTTCTTCTGCATATGAAGCTTCTCTTGTCAGGAACTTTTTCAGGCGGTATACCGCCGTGTGCAACGCGGTATACCGCGGGTACAAGTACCGTTTGTTTTTTGCAGGGTTGACCTTCTCCTTGCAGTGTACTTTTTTCTGACGCAGGTATACCGCGATGGATTGCCGGTATACCGCGAAAGCTTCTGCCCTGTTGCTCATCCAGTATAAATATCATGCAACCACCAGCCTTCAATGACACACCAACTTCAGCAATAAATTCTCCCTCAGCATTTGATTATTATTCTGCTGCCTTCTTACTCACACTAAATCACTTAAACTGATAAAATTAATTTTTTGAGTAAGAAATCTTGAGTTGATAGCAGATTAAAATCTCTCGATTAGTTGAATCAGCAACACAACTCAAGTGATCAAACTCTCTAAAAATATCCAAGTGATAAACCTTATTCAAGAGTGATTATTCATATTAAAATTATACCCTCTTGTAAGTGTTTGAATAAGAGTGAGTGATCCACATTAATCTCTCAAAGTAGAGTGATTCGCGTTTATTGTATTAAGGTTTGTGTTTCTACCGTAAAGAACACGTTTCGTATTGGATCTCCGAGAAGTGTTATTTTCTCGAGGTGGACTAGCCAACTTTGTGTTTGGTGAACCACTTTAAAAAATATCGTTGTCAAATATTCTCTTTCCCTTATCTATTTACATTTCCGCTGTGCATTTAAATTATATCTGTTTATATAATTGTTGTATATTTATTTGTTTATTCTCTGCTTTATTTTTACTGTATTGTTTGTACTGTATTTTTTGTAAAAGAATTTTTTTTTGAAAGTAAAAGATTTAAAATACAACCTTACCCCCCCCCTAGGTTGTCCAACAGATTTTAGTCCACCAAAATGACATCGTATGCAACAATTTAGTCGATAAGCGCTAACCGTGGTAAGAGTCGTCGCACTCACTTACCGGGTAAGACTCTCGGTCCTTGCTTTCGACTCTCGGTCCTTGCTTCCGCTCTTACCAGGTAAGATTCTTGGTTTTTGCCATATTCATCCGGTAAGCTAATGTGACTTGGTAAGCACTTACCCGAGTAAGCGTTTTGTAAACGACCCCTAAGTCTCCCTCAACATGTGCCATATGGTCATCATGGCTCCTTCTTTTCATCTTCATAAACAATTAAGCATTAATGTATCAAACTATCAATGGCGGTTGAAGGTGTTCTAATTTATTGCTGATCAAGATGAATTTCTCCTGTAAGTTGTAAAATTTAGGAGTTTGCATACAAGCTGATAGATGATGACAACGGATGATTGGGGAAATCACGCACATTTGCTATCAGAGTAGTAGTTTACATTACGGGTCGTTTACCTAATCACTTACCCGAGTAAGTGTTTACCGGTAAAATTCAACACTATCGCTTACTTTCCAGGTAAGATTTTTGTCCACCAAAATGGCATCGTAAGCAACAATTTAGCCTGTAAGCGCTAACCGTGGTAAGAGTCGTCGCACTCACTTACCGGGTAAGACTCTCGGTCCTTGCTTCCGCTCTTACCGAGTAAGATTCTTGGTCCTTGCCATATTCATCCGGTAAAGCTAATTTGACTTGATAAGCACTTATCCGGGTAAACGTTTTGTAACCTTCCCTTAATTTTGGGTTGTTTTAAATTTGTTTTTTGGAATTTTGATCACCAACGTTTTGCTCAATAAATAAATAAAAGAATGCGGAGAAAATTAACTTCAAAACTTGATTTAAAAAATTAAAAGATGACATGCTTAAATAGGTACTAGAACCAATAATCCTAATGTGACTAGAGAAAGAAAACTGAACTTATCTAAACTTATCTCCTAAAACACTTATCTCTTCCATCCTATATAACTTAGGTGAAGATATTTTATTTTAGAAAAATTATAAAAAAATATAGTGAATTGTAGATATGGTACCTGTAATTTTGTGTTTTCTTTAACTATGGTTCTCATTCTATGTTTACTATGGATACGGTCTCTATGGCTAGAGTTCTCAACACTAACACCGTTAAATTTTAAAGGTTAAAGGCATCATGTGTCTTGCACATGATGGGTTTAAACTATAATTTTGGTCCCTATGGTTATAGAAATCTTTGAAAGTGGTCCCTATGGTTTATTATTAGTTTTACATTTTCTTTTAAAAACTAATAAAAATATAATTATATATAGATATAAGTATTATTAATATATATATATATATATATATATTAAAATTATAAAAACTTTATTATATATCCTTAAAAAATATAATTATATATATATATGTATATATATATATATAAATATTATTAAAAAATAAAGTATATTATGTAATTCGTATATATATATTAATATATATTTATTAAAAATATTTTAATTTTTTAATAATGTTTTCATATATATAATTAATATTTTATTTTCTTTATCGACTTCATCAACACTTTCATATTAAAAGTATATAATGTTTAAATTTAATGTTTCATGTCAAAATTTAATTTTTAAACATTAAATTTAAACATGGGACATTAAATTTAAACATTAAATTTATTAATTATATAATTTTAATAATTATATATTATTTGTATATTTTAATTATAAAAATATTGACGAGATTGATCAAGAAAATAAAATATTAATTATATATATGAAAATATTATTAAAAATTATAAATTTTCTAATAAATATATATATTTTAACATATATATATATATATACTTGAGATCATGTGAGACCATGCTATTTCCGTGAGACCGTGAGACCAAAAAATTAACACTAAACATTCACAGCAAAAGACTGTGATGGTAAACCTTCACAGTGTTTTTGCTGTGAAGGTTTGTTGTTTTTCTTACCTTCATATTGAATCACTGTGAAGGTTTAGTGTTAATTTCTTAGTCTCACGGTCTCACGAAAACAGGCTGGCCTCACGTGAACCCAACCCTATATATATATATATGAATTAGATAATATACTTTATTTTTTTTTTAAATAATATATATATATATAATTATATTTTTATTAGTTTTTAAAGGAAAAATGTAAAAACAATAATAAACCACAGGGACCACTTTCAAAGATTTCTATAAACCACATGGACCAAAATTAGAGTTTAAACCCAACAATGCACATGATGCCTTTAACCTTTCAAAATTAACGATGTTAGTGTCGAGGGACCCTAGCCACAATATATTGCATACCACAAGGACCATATCCAAAATAAACATAGAATGAGGACCATGGTCAAAGAAAACACAAAACCACGGGGTCCAAATCCATAATTCACTAAGGTGGCGTTTGGTTGTCGGAATTGAAATCTGTCAAAGGAATTGGAATCTCAAGGGATTGGAATGGAATTTAATCATATTTGATCATGCGTTTGGTTGGGAGGAATTGGAATGGAATTTGTCAAAAGGATCAGGTTTATCTGTTTGGTTCATCAAATATTATAGTGGTGGTGCGATGGAGGCAGTAGTGGTGATGGGGTGGAGGCAGTAGTGAACGTGGCGACGGCGACTACGGTGGTAGTGGTGGTGATGGCAACGTTGGTGGCGAGGGTGGGGGTGAAGGCCATAGTGGTAACGACGATGATGGCGACGACGACGACCGCATGACAAGTGATAGCGGTAGTGGTGACGGTCGTAACGATGAGTGGTGGCGTCAGTGGCGATGACGGGTGGTGGCAACGACGGAAACAACGAGTGGTTGTGGCAGCAGCGGCGACGCCGACTGGTGGTGGCGGAAATAGTGACATTCATCATGGTGGTGGTGGTGACGGCCACGGTGGTGGTGGTGGTGGGGGTGGGGTTGAAGGCAACAGTGGTATCGCCGATGACGACGGAGATGGCGATTGTGTTGATGATGGGTGGTGGTGGCAATGGAAGTAATGACAGGTGATGGTGGTGGCGACGACGACGACGGGGGTGTGTCGGCGATGGCGACGGGTGGCGGTGGTGGCCGTGTGGCGACGATGGTGATATCCGTCCTGGTGGGATGGAATGGATTGGAATAGTATAGAGAGTATAATAATTTTTTGAGTAAACTACAAATTTCGTCCCTGACATTTACCCGAAACTACGAAAACCGTCCCTAAGCTTCAAAAAGTGCAGAAATCATCCCTTCTGTTTGGATTTCGCTTTGAAAGGGGTCCCTCGTCGTTAACTTCGTTAAAAACTCAGTTAAGATAGGGGTATTTTCGTCTTTTTACACTTTTTTGTCTTTTCTTATTTTTGTCCTTTTCTTGTCTCTCTCTCCTAACACTCTTTCTTCCCCATTTTTCGTAAAACTCTTTCTTTCTCCATGCATTTACCTCCTTCTTCCCCATTTTCCTAAAACTCTTTCTTATTCCATGGATTTACCTCCAGATGAGTTCCAAATCATTCTTTAATCACCCAAATCCAAGACCCACTTTCCAATTCACCCAATTTAATCATTAACAACACATCAACACTCATTTAAAGTGTAGATCCCAGTTTGATCAAGTAACAACGTAATGAACGCAACGATTAAGCTTTATTGATCGAATGTGGAGAGTATTACAAGATTGGAATGAAGAACACTCTCTCTATCTCTATTAGATGTACTCAATATTCTGATTAATTCCCTAAACCCTTTTCTAACCTAATTACCACCGAACACACTTTAAATATCAAGGCTTGACAAGCCCAAGCCCAATACCCTCTAATCTAAGCCCATTAAGCATAAAAGGCTTTTACAAACAAACAAAGAAAACAATTATTTTTCTTTATATCACTTTCTATTTTATAGGACTTTTAGTCCTAACAATCTCCCCCTAAAGTTATATAAAGAAAAAATACGTCTTGAAATCTTCAGGACCTGATCTTCTCTTCGTCTTGAATCTTTGACAGATGTTGGCATTCCTCGACTTCATGTCTTTCACACTCCCCCTTGATTTATGCTCTTACTCTTCATAGTATCACGAGTTGAACCACGAGTTGAATTGGCTTTCAGCTTGGGAACATGTAGCGAACACTGCTTGGTAAGGGACCAATAATTCTTTTAAGTCCTGTCACAGCCTCACCAATTTTCTTTTCTCTCCAAACTCGTCTATGCATTTAGACCCCTCACTGTTGTCTATAAAGGATGTGTTTCTTGGGTAGGTCCTTCCGGTTCTGGATAGACCATAGAAACAAAATAAATCCTATCACTCATTTCATACCTTTTTTTCCACCAAATAAAACAGTTTAGTAAACATTGAAGTACGAGTTCTAAACTGAAGTGTTTAGAAGTCAAAAAAATGAAGTCCGAGTTCTGATCTGAGGTAATCAAAAGTCATCATTAAAACAATAGAAGTCCAAAGAACAAGATCAAGCGCAAAACGGAATGACTCGGTAAGCACAATGTTTGCAACAAATGAAACAATTGATCAGAAAGTTTAATTGTGAAGAACAAGTCACAATTATTATATCAGAGAATAAGTGAATCATTAGTAAGAAATGACGTACTATGAGAACAAAATTGGAATTCAAGCGAGTGTATTTCCATCGAAAAATCAACAAAATATGTGAGACATGGAAATTACTAAATCAAGAAAATATAACACGTGGTAATTCGGGAGTGTAAGGTCGGAGAAAAACAAACACAAGTAAGTTTTTCAGAATAAGTTACCACGGTTCTTTGAATTCACAAACAATTCATGTATGTTCCATAAAAAAAACCTGGTACTCCCCCTCAAAAGTGGCATAACCTTGAATTGTTAGTCATGTGACATGAATAATTTGAATTAGATCACGCATGACATTCCTGCAAAACAAATCAAAAAGACTTTGGTATCCATGCTTTGATGGATCCTTGATGGTTAGATGCCTTGGCTTTAAAATGGGGATTGGGGATGCTATAGGTACAATACCAGCTGTTCACATACCTTGGATGTACGAAGTCACTCTTTCCACATTAAGTGCAACAGATCTTTGCTCGGTTTAAACTGACCAGCTTAGCTATAGGGTAAACATGAGCAGGTGAACCAGTCATGGAAATAAATGACTCTGTATCAACTACAGGAGAATTATGAGACTTGTTTCCATCACTGTATTCTGTAGTTGATTTCTTTCTCCAAACCATTTTTACTCTTCTAAAAACATGATTATCTGAAGACTCATTAAGCTCACTGTCAGAGGAACTAGAGTAGTAAGATTGTCTTTTGTGAGAATTACCGGTTTTCGAGCGTTTCTTTGACCATCTTTTCAACTTAGATTTTGACGATTTTGGTTGAGAAACGTTTTTGGGGGCAGAAGTGGAACACTCCCCTCTTTGAAAGTTAACCGGTGAAGGCATTTTGTTGAGAAATTGAACATGACTCACAAGCTTTGGAGCAAAGTCGATCTTAGAAATATCATCATCTTGACAAGCTGAGGAATTCATGAACTCAGAATATCGTTGAGCAGAGTCAAGTGGATTTGGACAGTCAGAATCGGATGAGGAACAGTTAAAGGAATCATCCGCAAAAGGATTGTTGAAATCAGGGAAAAGATTCCTTTGAGCTGATTCAGATTGAGCCGCTTTACCTTTATTTGGTGAAAACAAAGGTTTGTCATCTGTGTCAAGGGACACGCCTAGAAAAGCTTTACACGAGGAGTTATCCGAATTAGTATGAGATGGGTCAACCGAGATGGTGTCCGGAGAGATAGGCTTCATCGGGGTATCCTCAGGACATCCCTTGGCCATCTTTGTTGTTAAAAGTTCTGTCGCCAGGGCAGACAGTTTGGAGTTTAATTTGGCAATCTCGGTCTTATAACTCGTCCTTTCAGATTCGGATAATGACTCGGTTTTATTCTTTTTGAGCTCATGGATGGTAGATAAAAGTACAGCTCTTTCGGTTTCAAAAATGACCTTATCTCTCAAGATTGATTCTTCAAGTTTAAAAATTATATTTTCCAAAATCAAAGGTGGAATGTAACGTTTGAACTCTGATTGGGCATGAGAAACATCATCTGGTGTTGCCGTAACGGGAACCGGAGTTTCCACCGTTTTGGCAAGTGAACAGATGTCGAAGTAATCATTGAAGAGATAAGGGGTTTTGCTCTTTAAATAAAACGCATTAAGAGTCTCATACACGAAAGGAACTTGTACATTAATGTTTTTCTTAGGTGGGTCATCTTCCGAATCAGGTTTATCATTTGCAAGCTTTTCCCCTACTTTTGGTAGTGGAATACCTGTTTTGCGTTTAAGGTCTTCCTCTTCCTCATCTTTCTGAGACACTTTGGTCCACTCGATCTTATACTCAGGATAATGCTTATCTAGGCCCAAAAAGTTGAATTCATAAAGGGTGGGAACCTTAGATAAGATTTTCTTAAGGTAACACGGATTATCATATCCGAGTCCCTAAAGGGCGTTATAATACTTGAATTCCTTCGGTTTGTTCAGATGAATCGTTTGGTCTGTTTGACCTCGCTTGTACAGTTTGGATTCAAGATCCTTAAGCTTGTTAGTCAAATTATCATTTTATTTTTGAACGGTTGAGCGAAGATTGACAATCTTATTATTCTCTTCCTGAGACTTATTGAGTTTTTCGGTGATTTCAGATAATTGGGTTTCTAGGGATTCAGCTCTTTTTGAAATGGCTGAGCATTCAGATTGATATTTTTCTATCACACATTTGTCGTCAGCCTTTTCAATAGCTAGCTTTCCTATGGTATGGTATTTTATTTTAGCATCGGCTTCTAGCTTAGAGATTTGCGCTTCTAAATTAGAAACTTTCTCTTTGAGCTCAGAGTAAGTCGGGTAAGACATTGTTACTTGAAAGAAATGATCGTGAGACAAATCAAGATATCGATCTAAAAACAAACGGTGTATCACAGAATACACAAATGTCTCCCTTCGGTGACTTAGCACAGGGGTCCCGCTACCCGATTAGCGGGTGGGGTCAAGGGGCAACGCCCTTGCGGGGTCTGGGGGCAGCGCCCCCATAAATTTTTTAAAACTGAAGGGTCAGAACACTCCCGGGTGTGGTTTCCTATGCAGAAGCAAAATCTGGAACAGAGATCCGGAATGTGTGGGATCTGGAACCGAGTCAAAATCCGGTATGATCCGGAACTTTGTGATCCGGAATCTGAGTGAGGATCCGGAATTAGGAAATTTGAAATTGAAAGCAATACCGGATTCGGAGTCTACGATCCAGAATTCAAGAAACCATAGTCTAAGATCCGGAATCTGAGTATCCGGAATTAGAAATCCGGAATTGGAGTCAAAGATCAGAAAATGGATACCGGAAGTGTCGAATCCGAAACTGAAAAACAATACCGGAAGATGGAATAAGATGGAATCCGGAACTTGTGATCCGGTATGTGGGATCCGGAATCTATAAGATCCGAAAATCACACAGTACCAGAACTCAAGAACACGTATTCAAACACCGGAACTCGAACACTTACCTGGAAATCGAATTTCTGCACCCTTTGGAATTGGAAACCTTCTGCAAACACTTTAGAACACAAACAAGCAACTAGGGAATGCAAAAACAACTAATCAAATCGATTAATCAAGCGCTTTTTGAAGCAAAATTGAGTTTTTATAAAGAACGGAGTGTAGATAACCCAGAAACCAAAAATCTCAAAATTGATTAACCTAAACTTGATTAAACACGAAGAAACTTTGATATGCCTCTAGAAACGCAATAAGAAGATTATCTTAAACATCAATTTCGATTTTAACACACAAATCAAAGATTAAGATTCTAACCTCAAGAATACAACGCCGTTTTGTGAGATGTCGATGAACACAGATAAAAATTGACACCTTTTAGATCGATAGATTTGTCCCTCTACTCTGATACCACATGTAGATCCCAGTTTGATCAAGTAACAATGTAATGAACGCAACGATTAAGCTTTATTGATCGAATGTGGAGAGTATTACAAGATTGGAATGAAGAACACTCTCTCTATCTCTATAGCCGTACTCAATATTCTGATTAATTCCCTAAACCCTTTTCTAATCTAATTACCACTGAACACACTTTAAATATCAAGGCTTGACAGACCCAAGCCCAATAACCTCTAATCTAAGCCCATTAAGCATAAAAGGCTTTTACAAACAAACAAAAAAAACAATTATTTTTCTTTATATCACTTTCTATTTTATAGGACTTTTAGTCCTAACATAAAGATTCAATACTAATTTTCTAAACCAAACCCATCACACAGAAATGGAAGAAGAAATCAAAGCCAAAGAAATGATATGAAGAATATGATGATAATAATAATTAATACATGTAAAAATGTTGATACTATAAAATTTAAAAACAAAAGTATGATAATAACAATAAAAACCAAGTGAGGGTGCCGGAGATGGTGATCGGAGCAAGTGAGGTCGCCGGAGATGGTGACCGGAGCAAATGAGGTCGCCGGAGAAGGTGACCGGAGCAAGTGAGGGTGTTGCGATGGTCTTGGTGTATGGGTTTAGGGATCACTATTGGGGGGGGGGGGGGGTTGCGATGGTATTGGTGTTTTATGGTTTTACAGGGAAATATATATATATATATATATACATGTGTGTGTATATATATATGTGTATAAATAATATCAATATAATTTAAAGAAAATTACAATTAGGCCCCTAATGTTTTATGTTTTTTACAAGGATAAGAAAAAACAAAGAAAAATTACAAAATGAGAGAAAAAATATGGTTTGACGAAAATACCCCTGACTCTAACGGATAATATTAACGGAGTTAGTGAGCAGGGACCACTTTTAAAGCGAAATCCAAACAGAAGGGATGATTTATGCACTTATTGAAGTTTAGGGACGATTTTCATAGTTTCGGGTAAACGTCAGGGACGAAATTTGTAGTTTACTCTAATTTTTTTCTTGAAGATGGGAGGAAGGAATTGAAATTCCTTGCTAGAACCTAAGGAATTTACATTCCACCATTTGTGGAATTTGAATTCCTTTTGAAAACTCAAAAAATGAACCAAACGTAGGAATGAAATTTGGTCAATGAAATTGACCATTCCAATTTCCTCAAATTCCGCCGGATTCCAACGAACCAAACGCCACCTTAGGTGGTGTTTGTTTTTCAAGAAATGTTGAAATATGAAGTTTGATTTCACTTATGATTTTTAAGAGGTGGTGCTAAAGTCTGAAATTTAAATCAATAAGCATATTTATTTTGAAAACTGACAAACGTCTGAATTATAAATAATCGTTTATTTTATCCCTAAAAAATTCAACTTAAATACATCAATTGAAGTGTGCATCGACGAAACAAAAAAATAAACAAAAGAAGGATGTTGGCAGATTTGCGAGTCTGTGGAGTTTTAATTAGGGATGAGCGTGAGCACCGTTTTCCCGAACCGAACCGGGACCGTACCGAACCCGAACCGATACCATGTATTCGGTTCGGTATTCGGTTCCAAACATTTCTAAAAATCGGTATTCGGTACCGGGATTTTCCCGAAAAAACCCGAAACCGAACCGAAATTTTTAAAAGCAAAGTTTGTAAAAAAGTTTAATTATGCTTATCATCTCCTAAATAAAGTTTATCTTGATTGTTGTTAACATTAATTATTATTGTTTCTTGATGTATATATAGAGATTGAAGAGTTGATAAACAAACAAAATGGAAAAACGAAATTGTTTAACTTTTGATTTGTTTTGATTGTTTGTGATTGGTTTTGAAACACATTTGAATCGCTATGAATGTATTTAGGTTTGCGATTGGTTTTGAGACGCTTTTGATAAATTTTAAAATTTTCGGTCCTAAGTGGTCTTAGTACCGATTTTCCCGTCCCGAAACCGAAACCGAACCGATACATACGGTTCGGTTTTCGGTACCACTTTTTAGTCCTAAATATTTTCGGTACCAACCGGTTCGGTACCGGTCCGGTCCCGATCTCATCCCTAGTTTTAATCATATCTCACACATCAAAACCCCGATTTACGCGATTCAAAATTTCTAGAAAGACAACACACATATCTATAATCTTCGTGTTTTACGTTTTTGCAAATTCGGTCTGCATTTGGACGAAATTAATGTTAAATTAATGTTGAAATAAAAAAAGTGGTGTTGAACTGAAATAAGAAAGAAAGAAATAAGAGATAAAGTCACCACTGCTATAAAATGTTTTAAAAAATTATCTAACCTTAATACTCTTTTTTCTAAAAAAAATATATTATAGTAAGATAGACATCCATTAGATTATGTTTATCAGCAATCCAATCCAATCCAATCTCTATTAAAAAAATTATTTCTCTCTTCCACCTACTTAATTTCAATCTCAATCCAATCTTACATTTTTTGCAGTTTATTAGCAATATAATCCAATCTCAAATATTTTTAAAAAAAAAAATATATATATATATTTAATATATTATCATACATATAATATTTTTATTATTATTCTTGAATATAAAAAATAGATAAAAAAAACTATCTAATATTATAAAAAATAATTATAATTATAAAAAAGAAACTTACATTGAAAATAAATAAAAAAAGTTACAAATAGAAGTACGGAATTACATATTAAAAGGCAATGTTCGACGGCTCGGGAAGTGGGAGCTCATCTGCATCAATGGTGGAACGCTTGGCCGACAGCTGCTGTTTCGGTTAAGGACCTGTGGGATGCTGCGCAACAAACGAGTGCTCACAACCATATAAGGGAGGTGGCGGAGGTGATCTTCTTGGCTTATTCTTGGGTCATGTGGAACGAACGAAACGAGAAACTCTATAAAGGAAAGATGAAAAACACAAGGGAGATCGCTAATCTAATCAAATATTCTGCATTTTACTGGATTAAAGCTAGATCTAAGATTGGTAGTGTCTTATGCTAGGATGATTGGAATACTTCCCCCACAAAGTTTGTAAATAACCTGTGTTATCTAGCGTCTCGCTAGTTTGGTTGGAATGTATCGTGCTTTTTGCTGTCCAAAAAAAAGAAGAAGGCATAAATGACATAGCAAAAATTCAGTACCGAATTTTTGTCTTATATGTTCAATCAAATCATTTTTTAGAGCATTATGTGCCTCCCTAATCCCTATCACGAAGTTGTTCCCTATTAGTCATATAAGTGGCTAGGTTTTCAATCCATAACAGAAAATTGCAAAAAATAAAGTTTTTAAGATAAGAGAGTATTGAAATAGAGAGAAAGATTGGTGTGCTTAAAATATGTCAATATTGGTCTCTATTTGTAGGGAATTGAAAAATATGAATTTTGGTATATTTTTTATTTTTTTGTTAAACTTATCTTTTTATTAAAATAAGATTTATCTAAAAAAATCTACTTAAACCAATCATGTAATGGCATGTGTAAAATATTTAGTTAAAAAGATAAAAAATAAAATGCTCAATCCAAGATTGGATTGCGAATAAGATTGTGTTGGCCATCTCCAAAAAATTTTATTTTATCTTTTTCTTTTTATTAATCTATTTGTCTTTTTTCTTCAAAGGATCAGATTGGATCGTAGTCTTAATATGCTCTAAGATCACTATATTATCTGATACCTAAACCAAAACTAAAATCTCATCGCATTCATCCATCCATCCTAATCAAACGCACCACTACCATCGATCTCGATTTCTCCAGGTACGAATTCTTCAACCGTGGTTTCCGATTTCAATTTCTCAGACAGCGATTTCCATGGTTCTCGATATCAATGGTCTCCGATTTCGACTTCGATGGTTTTCTGAGTTTCCACTGGACCAACAGTAGATGATGCTACTATAACTTTTGCTTTTCATGGTTTCTGAGTTCCATGCTACTGTCAATTTTGTTTCTAATTTCGCCTTTTAACTTATGTGATATTTTAGCTTATGGAATATTCCATCTTTGACTAGTCATACGAGTGAATAGTAGTGACACAATCCCAATTTGGAGATCCTTTTTCTACGGCAATTTGTATTTTCTTATTATCACTGGCTATTGGATCATCCCAATTAGTTGATTTCATTGATTGAATGTGCTTTATCTTTATCCAAGGACCCCAAATTCGTTTTTTTTTATCCAAACAGGTTTTGGCAGACATCTTGAAGTAATTATTGGGATTCTATTGGAAACTAGTTAGAGATTCTTGGTATATAGACAGACATTTGAACACGTTATGGGTTTTTGATACTTTATTGTTTGTTATCTATCTTGTTCTTGTCGAAGACTCTCTGTTCGCTATTTATTAGTAAGAAAAAAAAACTTTTGATTTCGCAACTCGTGCGGTATAGTATGCTTTTTTGATAGCTTTCTCTACTTGGTATTTGATTTCGACGGGCAGGAAATTAGAAATTTCAAGGCGTATGGCGATTACTAGCTATCTACCGAACAAATTTAAGTCTTTGTTAATTAATTGTTATATCAAAGGTACAACAAAGTGATAGATGATCGAGTTTGGTCATCATATAACACACGCATACAAAGGTTAATTAACACATAAAGAAATTAAAGAGCGATGGCGACAGTAACATCATGTGTACTTTCGGCCGTAAAGTGTTCAACTAATGATCGTCCCATCGGGTTCAGAGTTGGAGATCGGAAGACTGCACTTTCAAGTGTTGTTAAGGTATTTATAAACTCAAACTCAAATTTCATTTTTCTTAGTTAATTATGATCATCAAAACCGTCCGATTAACATATATATCATATGAGATTTTATCATCATATGCTCTTATGATGCATGATCAATATGGATCTTCTTAATCATATATATGAAAGATATATGGCAAGTGTTGGTCTTGCATACTTGCAAGTTAACTTTTAAGTGCCCAGAATATATATACGATTATTGAGACTCCAATTGATTCTCTGGTGTGCTCATTCTTCTAGATCATGGTTCCATACCGATCCTGCTAGGATTTTGCTTGTTCGTTACATGTAGGTAACTAAGCAATTTACAGCTCTTATGGGGCTGCTGTCTTCTTTGAGGATCTAATTAATTTGCTGTTTAGCCCTCTGCCTTGTGTATTTTTGCTTTCATCAATAAAAATAAAAATGAAGTTATGGGTATATAATTAGTAGAGAGAGTGTAATTAGATAAATTAATCCATGATTAATTAGTCTTTGTAAACTTGAAGTAGAAATAGTCCTCAATGTTTGATGGTTTTTTTGTACTTATTTCTAATGAACATGCAGCAACCAGCTACACAAAAGCTGGAGAATGGAACGCCCCTCAAAACTGAAGCTAGTAAAGTTATGAAGACGGCTTCAATGGCAATTTTAAACACGCTTGCAGATTCCATCTTTCACTTTGTGGACCAACCCATGCTTCCATCTCAGGTGTATATATATATATGATACAAATCAAATACAAACCATGTATTTGTTGCACCTCTTACAAACCAATGTGCATATGTGAACAATGTCTGCATAATCTGAGATGCATTATCCCATACGAATGTATGTCCATTATATGTATATTCTTGCACGTATGCATATACATATGTATATGCAAATTGTTTACATATACACACTGGTTTTTAAGGGATGCAACAAATACATGGTTTGTATTTTACGGAGTATATATATATACTCATTCTTTGCATGTGATGTTTCAGGTAATGTGAGGTTGTATAATAGATATTTGGAGATCAAATTTCTCTAGCTACCTAGGGATCACCCAAAAAATACCAATGTTCGATAGAATTCGATGTTTTTCGAGAAAATATCCATGGATCGCCCATAGAAATCATGGGTAATCTTTCACTGTCACTGATTTGCATTACCCACCAACTTTTGTGACGGTTTTGTGACGAATCACCCTTTAGCAACAGATTTTCCATGGAACAAGTAAAGTCTTTCGTTTAGTAGTGATAGTTAACCCAAAAATAAGCACGGGTACCTTAATGTTGGATTGATGTTCTGTTTGTCTTTTTTTCCTTTGTTCCCTCTTCCTATCTTAGCGTTGTAGCTAGGGTTTATTAAATGCAATGATATATTTAACAAGGGTTCTTTGCCAACATTATTTGTTTGTAGAAAAACTTTGCACCCGTTGATCGGGAGATCAGGGAACTTGTAAAAGTTGATTATTGTCAAGGCGAAATCCCACAAGATTTTCCAGAGGGTGTTTATATTAGAAATGGTGTTACTTCTCAACTTCTTATATATACTACTACTATTATATACTTAATTCTTCCTATTCTAGCTTTTGCACAAAACTAAGACTACACACACATACGAGAGCATCACTACAAAGCAAATGATTTTTACCCACAAAATTCACCGAGAGAAATTTCCTTCGGTGATTACCCGGGGGTCACCCATAAAATATCAATGGTTTGGTAGAATCCAATGTTTTTCGAGAAAATACCATCGATCACCCAGAGAATCCATGGATAATTTGTCACTGATTTGCATTACTCACCAAAAGTTTACCCATTAACTTTTGTGACGGTTTTGTGAAGAATCACTCTTTAGCGACAGATTTCCCAGGAAAAGTCTTTCGTTTAGTAGCCACTTAGCCAGGTCATAGAACAGCATGACAATGAACGATATATATATATACAATGCTTTCTTTAATCCATCTGTGTTTAAATCTATACCTTGTAGACATATATAATATTCAAAATTTGAAACGTTATGCAGGTGCAAATCCCCTATTTGGAGGTTTAAAATATGCGGTATCAGTGTTTGGAAAAACGGACAGCATATGGATTGAAGGAGAAGGGATGCTTCATGCTCTACATTTCACCAAAGATGCACAAGGGAACTGGAGCTTTTACTATAACAATAGATATGTCGAAACAGAAACATATAAAATGGAATCCCAAAGTAAGAAGCCTGCTTTTCTTCCAGTTGTAGAAGGAGATCCTCCGGCAGTACTAGCTGCATCGTTTTTTAATGTGGTACGATTCCCAGATTTTGTCAAGTTCCTTGTTCCGCCTTTGATCTTGAAAATCTGTAGCTTACTAATAAGATATTGTGTTTATTCTGACTTGGTTTTGTGATTTTGGCAGTTAAGATTTGGAGAAAAGAACAAAATTATGAGTAACACCAATGTTTTTGAGCATGGTGGAAAGCATTATTCTGTTGCCGAGAACTATGTGCCACAAGAGATAGATGTAACTAGCCTTGAAACTTATGGTAATTGGAACCCGAGTACCGGAGCTTGGTCTCGGCCTTTCACATCACACCCAAAGGTTAGTATATATGGGGCAGGTTCAAATGGCATATTCATCGGGAATATGGATGTATTATTCATCTTGAACGTACTAACATGCATATTCATCATGAATATGTGATTCAGCATGATGAATAACACTTTCATATTAATCATGAAATTTTATTCATGATGAATATTCATCTTGAATAGGACACATGGTGCGCTTTGGACAGTTCCTGAGCTTCTAATAAATTTTGGGTTCATAACTCTAGTGTGTGTGTATATATATATATATATATATGTATATATAGGTGTTCTACAAAATTCCCACATAATGGGACCATATTCATAGTTCAAAAACACATTCTTCAGAACACAAGCTCATAGAGAAATCATCTTTTATTCTGTGTAGAAAGTACCAGGAACAGGAGAACTGGTTATGGTAGGGGTTGAGCCGACAAAACCGTATTGTATTATGGGTGTCATTTCAGGTACTTCAATAAATGGTTAAAGATCTATGTTTTATCTAGCTTTACTGATCACGTTTTTTGTAGTCGACGGAAAGGAACTTGTCCACGAGTTGGACCTACAACTAGATCATTGTTCGCTTTTCCATGATATGGGGGTTACAAAGAAGTGAGTTCTATCGATTCCTATTAGTAGCAGCGGTCGCAAAAATCTGTGATTACCTAATTATGTTCATTTTGTTTGTGGGATCGATATTAATCAGGTACAACATTTTAATTGATTTTATGCTCACAATGAGCGTAGAGAGGGTAATGAAAGGAGGCCAGTAAGTACCTTAATCGTCTCGAAACATAGAAACAGATATTATGGAGATCGACAAAAAGAAAAGCATAAAACTTTGGTATTGTTGTTAGGTTATTCAAGTACGAAAGGGAGAAAGATGCAAGGATTGCAGTGATTCCTCGCTATGGTGATGCAGATTCGATCAAGTGGTTTCATATAGAACCTTGTGTTGTTTATCACCTGATGAACAGCTTCGAAGATGGGGACGAGGTGCTTGTCTTATATCATTATTATGGCACTACAATAAAAATGGATTTAAACATCGTATTTAAAAGTGTTACAATACGTTTATACGATGTTATTACGCATTTTAACATGTTTTTAGGACGTTTTTAAAAAATAAAGTGTTCTATTAGTTATTTTATCGGACAATTTTGAGAAGTGTCCTTTAAGCCCATATTTTTATAGGATATATTTGTGTTTATTGGACATTTTTTCAAATAGTATCGTATAAAATAACTAACATTTAACTTTGAAATCGTACTAAAAAAACTGTTAAAAGTATCATATAAACTTATTATAACACCTTTAGATATGACGATTTTTTGTTTTGTTTTATAAATAATTTTATAAACCAATATATAGTGTTTGTGGTGTCATCATTTTATAACTCCATGAATCTTTGTTGGTGGTTTTGTGATACAATTATCTGATTTTGTAATTAACATGTTTAATTTGGCATTTGATTTGTACCAAAAATAGGTTGTTGTGAGAGGATGCAAGGCAAATGCTGCCATTATTCCAGGACCCGATTGGGGAGAGGATAAATTTAACTGGTTCTCTAGAGGATTTAATTTCAAACCAGTTGAGTCAAATGATCAAAGAGTGACTGCAGAAGATCATGGAATGCTGTTTACTAGGGTTAGGGAATGGAGATTGAACATGGAGACAATGGAGGTCAAGGAGAGAGATGTAACAGGAACGGAATACTCGATGGACTTTCCAACGATCAATGGGGATTTTACAGGTCTTAAACATCGATACGGATACACCCAGGTTGTAGACTCTCTTGCAAGCTCTAACTCAGGTAGTCTAATTATTCATTATGTTCTAGCTACTATGGACCTTAATTGGCTATTAATCATACCATTATTGTTAAAAATGGATCTCACCAGAAATGCAGCTATCACGCTAAATGCGTCTAAGATGTTCTAACAAACTAAACTGATTTATAGGATTTATCTATACTACTTTATAAAAATTGTAAAACGGTTTTTTTTCTAAACTTTCAGTTTTTCTAAACGTATCACTTTTTAAGCTATATATACAACTCTCAAGCTACTAAGAAATCCCTTCTCTTCCACGTTCTTCTCAAAATCAAACAATTTTCAATTTCTAAGTTACACTTTATATCCTTAGAAATTAGTTATCCAATTTACTTTTAATCCCTTACTTTTTTATTTTTTATTTTACACTCTTATCATATTAACATAAATAATCGTCTATGAACAAGAATGCATTAAAAATACATTTCTTTTTTTACAAATTACATCATTGTAATCGTCTCGTCAATACCTTCGAAATGAACCCAATATTGAATATTTTTGGATTTAATCATATTATTAAATATCATGAACATGTACAATTTAATTTGTTTTATATTACTTACATTATTCATTTTCATTTTACACCCTTATAATATTAAGTTATACTTTATACCTTTAGAATTAGTTATCCAATTTACTTTTAATCCTTTACCTTTTCATTTTTTATTTTATACCCTTATCATATTAACATAAATAATCGTATATGAACAAGAATGTATTAAAAAAATATAATTCTTTTTTTACAAATTATGCCATTGTAATCGTCTCGTCAATACCTTCGAAATGAACCAAATATTGAATATTTTTGAATTTAATCATATTATTAAATATGAAGGTTCTAAATGGCGTGCGGCGTGACGTGGCGGCGATGTCAAACCTCAAGCCTTAGAAGCCATGTCGTTTGTCATGGCGTGACTTATGGCGGCAAATCTCTATATCATATATAATATTATATATAAAAGCATATGTTTTGTACTATTAATCGATGACTCAATGACAATAAACAAGTTAAATTAGGTTATATATTAAAAACTAGCAAATAAGACATTAAAAAGTAAATAAAAATCAAATATCTCTTTAAAAAGATCGCACGTTAGGCCATGGTGTGCCACATGCATAAAGTGGCGTGAGGCACAAGCCTTGAGTCACGACGCGTCATGGCGGCTGTCGCGGCGAGCCTTTTATAACAGTGCTAAATATCATGAACATGTACAATTTAATTTGTTTTATATTACTTACATTATTCATTTTCATTTTACACCCTTATAATATTAAGTTACACTTTATACCCTTAGAATTAGTTATCCAATTTACTTTTAATCCTTTACTTTTTCATTTTTTATTTTATACCCTTATCGTATTAACATAAATAATCGTATATGAACAAGAATGCATTAAAAAATACATTTCTTTTTTTACAAATTATATCATTGTAATCGTTTCGTCAATACCTTCAAAATGAACCCAATATTGAATATTTTTAAATTTAATTATATTATTAAATATCATAAACATGTAAAAATTAATTTGTTTTATATTCCTTACATTATTCATTTTCATTTTCATTTACACCCTTATAATATTAAAAATACATAATCATAATTTAACTAAAACATATTAATAAATGCATTTTTTACAAATTATAATATTATAATATTATCGTCAATAATTTCAAAATAAATTTATTATTGAATACTTTTTTAACTTAATAATATTGTGAAATATCATAAATACGTATCAAGATTTTTCAAAAAATGACGTACTGAGATTTTTTTTAAATTTGTACATTTTACGCTCTTATCTATATTTATCTATTATACTTCTTTAAAAATAATTACATTTACGTTTATTCTTGAATTTTTAAGAAGTACAAATCTCAATACATCATGTACAAGTTTTAAAGTTTTAAAACCTCCAACGTTCAACATGATAATTACAAATAAAATTATTTTTTATTTTTAAATTACATTTTATACAATTATAATTAATTATTTAATTTACTTTATATCTCTTCTTCTTTCATTTTTCATGTTACATCATCATCATATCAACATACATAAACTAAAATACATTAAACAAATATGTTTTTTTTATAAATTATACCATTATAACTGTTCATCTAAACCTTCACAATGAGCACAAATGTTATGAGTTTGAAGACCCCACTATCGAACGAATATTTTTCAAATTTTTTGACCAGTTAACCATATTGATCTTTAATTTTATACATCTGATATGCGATTTAAAAGCGAATAAATATGAACATGAAACAAAATTATTTTTTTCGAATTCTCGGCTTTAGATTCAAGATACTTCGCGCCGCATCGCGCGCGGGTACGTATCTAGTGTTTATAAATACAACAATTGTGCATCATATATAAATACTGATGGAGCTACATAGGCACCACGGGGTGCATTTTTTTTTTTGGGGGGGAGTGTGTCCTAGGTTATACCTAGACTAATCCCTTGGCAAATTATGATGTAAGACATCAGCCCTGATTAAACTTCAGTGACCACAATTGTTGTGTATGCCTGGATTCAAACCCTGGACCGATGGAATATTCCACCACATCCCCCAGGGCCTTAACGAGTACGGGGGGCATTTGATTTTTAATAAAATTGATATAGATGGAAAATGAGAAGTTAATGGGAAATTTGTGTTTTTATTTGTGTACATATATATATATACTAAATAAATATATAAAACAAACTTTGTTACATTTTAATATATTTTCCACTCTTATAAAATGTTCGGTGTTTCTAAATCTTGATTCGTATATAAAGGTATTATAAGAGGATCTCATAACGAATTAGATATTCTAAAAAGTTTTTAGAAGACATTTGGAATAGGGTAACCTATAAGTAGTCTTTATAACACATTTATGTGACACTGACAAATTTTTATAGGACAACTGTTAATAAACCTTTATATTTCAAATGTATCCCAAATTAAAAACTTAAACTTTACATAGGACATGTAATTGTTTATTCCTATAAATTTAAGATATTAAAGCAATCTATTATATTATTTAGACATATTTGACGTTTTATAAAGTTGTTTTTCTTGTTGTCAGCATTTTGTAGTCGGTAACAAGGATAGTAAATATGTTTCAGGGAAAACTAAATATGGCGGACTTGCCAAGTTATACTTTGAAGAAGCGGAGCAGCAAAGCACGCTAGGTGAAGGAAACGTAAAGATCAAGTATCATTGGTTACCGAAAAATAACTTTTGCACAGGATCGGCTTTCGTGGCGAAACCAGAAGCCGTGGAGGAAGATGATGGTTGGATTGTTACATTTGCTCATGATGAAGACCATGATACTTCTTATGTACGTACTATCAAACACTTTAATTTCCCCTGTAGATCTATATTACTAGATGTGTATGATCTATAGGGTTGGTTTTCGGTGAGGAGTTGAGTTAACATAAAAAGTGGCTATCAACCGTTAGATGCACATTATTAGGATGAGATGCACCGGATTAATCCCCGTATCAAGCACGATTCATGGGTGGCTTGAGATCAAAAGTGATCAGGGTTTTAATCCACTTCTCACGCTTCCCAGGTTAATTTAACTTCTCACATGATCCTTCGACATGATATATATATATATATATATATATATATATAAATGATGAGGGTACGTATTATATTTCTTAATTGATGTGGTTTGTTTGTGATGACAGGTACTAGTGGTTGATGCTAAGAAGTTTGAGGATGAGGCAGTAGCAAAAATAAGTCTCCCTCAACGTGTGCCATATGGTCATCATGGCTCCTTCTTTTCATCTTCATAAACAATTAAGCATTAATTAATGTATCAAACTATCAATGGCGGTTGAAGGTGTTTTAATTTATCAATTGATGATTGGGGAAATCACGCACATTTGTTATCAGAGTAGTAGTTTACATTAGAGGCCGTTTACCTAATCACTTACCCGGGTAAGTGTTTACCGGTAAAATTCAACACTATCGCTTACTTTTCAGGTAAGATTTTAGTCCACAAAAATGGCATCGTATGTAACAATTTAGCCGGTAAGCGCTAACCGTGGTAAGAGTCGTCGCACTCACTTACCGGGTAAGACTCTCGGTCCTTGCTTCCGCTCTTACCGGGTAAGATTCTTGGTTCTTGCCATATTCATCCGGTAAGCTAATTTGACTTGGTAAGCACCCGGGTAAGCGTTTTGTAACTTTCCCTTAATTTTGGGTTGTTTTAAATTTGTTTTTTGGAATTTTGTTCACCAACGTTTTGCTCAATAAATAAATAAAAGAATGCGGAGAAAATTAACTTCAAAACTTGATTTAAAAAATTAAAAGATGGCATGCTTAAATTGGTACTAGAACCAATAATCCTAATGTGACTAGAGAAAGAAAAATGAACTTATCTAAACTTATCTCCTAAAACACTTATCTCTTCCATCCTATATAACTTAGGTGTAGATATTTATTTTAGAAAAATTATAAAAAATATAGTGAATTGTAGATTTGGTGTCTATGATTTTGTGTTTTCTTTGACTGTGGTTCTCATTCTATGTTTACTATGGATATGGTCTCTGTGGTATGCAATATATTATGGCTAGGGTTCTCAACACTAACACCGTTAAATTTTAAAGGTTTTTTTTTAAGGGTATCCGAGGACATTGCCCCGACTAATCCCGGCAAGGTGAGGCAATTGCCCCAGCTGCTAAAGCGTGCAGCCCTGAGTTTATCCATAGTGGCCACAAGTTGGAAGCGTCTGAATTCGAACTTTGGGTAGATGGGTTACTAGCCACATCCCCCACAAGCCTTAACCAGTGCACCACAAGCCTTGTGGTTTAAATTTTAAAGGTTAAAAGAGTTTAAACTCTTATTTTGGTCCCTATGGTTTATAGAAATCTTTGAAAGTGGTCCCTATGGTTTATTATTATTTTTACATTTTTCCTTTAAAAACTATGAAAAATGTAATTATATATAGATATAAATATTATTAATATTGTTGGGTCACCAAGGATTTGAAATTGACTCACCGATGTTTTCCCTAAAACTCCTACTTAGAATATTTTAGTTTGGTTCTTTGAATGACTTGTACAAAATATTAAATGTTCGGTGAAGTCGAAGATCAACCGAAACCAAGCTTGAAGACTCTCTACTTGTGGAAAATAGAAGACTCTCGGCAACATACAAACAAGTCATCACCACCGAATTGCCTGGACAATTTCGGTGGCCACGTTCACCACCGAATTACCTGAACAATTTCGGTGGCCTCCTTCACCACCGAAATGCTCTCATAATTTCGGTGGTCGCTCTCTCTCTCCACCGAAGATCTCTGAATTTCGGTGGAAACTCCTTCGGTGCTAAAGTCTTGAAGGAAAGATCTTTTATTATGGGACAGAATCCTCTAGCAGATAAAAGTGACAGTTTGTCTCTTTATCCATTATCAGTTAAAATCCTTTTCCTCTGCATGAGCTCTACTGTCTGCACCTGTAAAAAGTGACAAGGACTTCTCAACTCTCCAGAAGTCAACATCCTCAGCAAGTTGGAAGATGACAAGTGTCCCAAGCATTTAATGCTTGTGCACTCCTTGCCACTATAAAAGGGAGAAGACCTCCTCTTGCAATCTCACGCTTTCTGGAATTTTCTGAGTGCAAGTTTTTCATATTGCTTGATAACCTTATAGCTTTGTTCTAAGTGCTCTTAGTTGTTTTGTTAGTATACTTTGTGTAAGACTGTTAGAATAGTTTATCTGTTCTTTTCCGCAACAGTCTTAAGTTTCTTTGTGTAATTCTTGTTGAAAGTTTTTCAATAAAAAGAATTAAAATTGTGAAAATTTTGAGTATTGTATTCAACCCCCCTTCTACAATACTTGTTTAGCCATCTGGGACTAACAAGTGGTATCAGAGCAGAAAGTTTAATTCCATAAACTTGATCTGCGATGGCTGCCTCTTCTTCTTCTACTGTTGAAAACTCTTTCCAAAATAACTTTTCTGAAAATGGGTCCATTTCAAAACCTCCTAAGTTCAATGCTAACAACTTCTCTTTGTGGAAAAGCCGCATGATGCTGTTCATGGAAGGAGTGGATACTAGATATCCAACCATTCTCCAAGAGGGACCCATTATCCCCAGAGTTTGGGCTCGCTATGAAACGCAGAGGCCTGGTAAAGAGACTGTTGAAAAAGAAATCTCTAGTGATTCTGATGAAGAAAAATCCAGTGCTACTGGTCGTTATATTCTCAAAAACCCTAAAAAGTATACTGATGAGGAAAAACGTTTGGTCACTCTTGACTCCAAAGTAAGAGCTATTATTGCACTCTCTCTTCCTGATGAGGTCTACCACTCTTTGGTGAACTTTGAAACTGCTAAAGAGATGTGGACCACACTGTGTGTTTTGTACGAAGGTACAGAGGAAGTAAAAAAAAGTAAGAAGATTGGTCTTATTAGAAAGTATGAACTCTTTGCTTTTGAAAAAGGAGAATCTCTTCCTAGCTACTATAATCGCTTCAATTCTGTTTTAAATGATCTAAAGTTATTGGGCAGAGTCTATGATAATGAGGAAGTCTTGTGCAAATTCATGGATTGTCTCCCATAATTTTGGGAAAATATATGTACTTGCATCAAAACTACCAAGGACCTTGAGTTCATGCCCTTAACTGTTCTGTATGGTACTCTCTTCAATTTTGAGCAAACCAAGCTTCAAAGGAAATCTTTCATCAAATAAATAAAGAGCTCTTCCATAGCTCTTATCAGTGAAAATTCCAAGAAATCTCAAAACCTCCCTAGAATCACCTATCCTTCATCTGACTCTGATAATGACAACCAGTCTAATTCTACCCACCAAACGGAGGCATATCTAAGTGATGCTGATGATGAAGGTGAGGATATTATGGTTGAACAATTGTCAGATGAAATGGCAATGATGGCTGGTTCTAAAAATAAATTTCGTCCTTTCAACAAATCCAGAAGTTTTAGAAAAACCTCATCTTTTAAGACTTCTTCTGATAAGTCTAATGAGGAGTGTTTTAATTGTGGCAAGAAAGGACATTTTGCATCTGAGTGTAGGAGCACGCTTATCTCCAAGTCTAGAAACCCATCTTCTGAGAGTCTCTCCTCAAAAAGGGAAAAATCCAAAAATATGTCTTTCAAATCATCCTTTCCCAAAAAGGAGTCCCATTCCTCTTTCTTAAATCATCAGGAGCGTGCTGAGAAATATAAAGCCAAGTACAAGAAAGAGAAGGAAAGGAGTGAAGGACTGGAAAGAAAAGGGAAGGGTCTTATGGCAGAAACTCACGATTGGGATGATGAAGACACCTCCGACAGCGACTCTCAAAATAGGTGCTTCATGGCTATCTCTGAAGAAATGGAAGTTTCTGAAAAGGCTACCTCTCTAATGGCTCTTGTGTCGACTGAGTGCTCGACAACTTATGCTCAGGTTTCTGAGCGCCATCAAATATGGTATCTGGATAGTGGGTGCTCACGCCACATGACGGGAAACAAATCTCTTCTCATCAACTATGTGTCTGAAAAGGGTCCATCTGTCACTTTTGGTGATAACTCTAAAGGCTACGCCAAAGGCTATGGAACTCTCACAAATGGATCAGTCACTTTCAATAAAGTGGCATTTGTTGAAGGCCTCATGCATAATCTTCTCAGTATTAGTCAACTGTGTGATCTTGGATATAAAGTTATCTTTGAACTTTGTATCTGTACAGTTGTGGACAAGAACTTCAATGTGATGTTATCTGGAAAAAGGATGGAAAATGTCTATGTCATTGACATGGGACTAAGTAACAACTCATCCAATGTCTGCTTTGTGTCAGATGACTCATCCAAAAGAAACTGGTTGTGGCATAAACGTCTTTCTCATCTAAACTTCAAAACTCTCCACAAAATTTCAAATAAGGAGTTGGTGTCTGGCATGCCAAAGATGAATTTTGTCAAAGAAAAGCTGTGTGATGCATGTGAGAAAGGGAAACTCACCAAAACCTCCTTCAAGACCAAACAATGCTCCTCCATCACTCTTCCTCTCCAGATGCTGCACATGGACCTATGTGGACCAGTCAGCACTCCTAGTCTAGGAGGAAAAAGGTACATTCTTGTAATTGTTGATGAATTTACCAGATATACTTGGGTGTCTTTTCTCAGGTATAAAAGTGATGCGACTGAAGAAATCATCAATTTTGTCAAGAAAAATGAAGTTCTGAATGGCCAACTTGTTCGGTCAGTAAGAAGTGATAATGGCACTGAATTCAGAAACAGTGCTCTTGAAGACTTCTTTACTGAGAAAGGAATTTCTCAGAACTTTTCTGCAGTTCGAACCCCACAGCAAAATGGAGTGGTGGAAAGGAAAAATAGAACTCTGTGTGAAGCTGCCAGATCCATGCTAAGTGAATCAAATCTACCTACATATTTTTGGGCTGAAGCTGTTAACACTGCCTGCTTTACCCAAAATAGGTCTGTGATTTCTAAAAGGCATGATAAAACCCCATATGAAGTTTTCCATGGCAGAAAACCGAATATTGGCTTTCTTCATGTATTCGGCTGTGTGTGTTTTATTCTGAATGATCGTGAAAATCTTGGGAAGTTTGATCCCAAAGCTGATGAGGGAATATTTGTTGGATACTCTCTATCCTCCAAAGCTTATCGTGTGTTTAACCTCAGAAGAAAATGCATTGATGAGTCTATCCATGTCAAATTTGATGATCTTAGATCCTCATCTTTGTCAAATGATGATGATGAATTGCACAGATGGATCTCGTCATGCATCGGTGCTGCTCCTTTGTCTAACCCTACCGATACTCACCTCACTCCCTCCATTCCATCTCCTTCAAGTATCCAAAATGGGTCACCACCCTCTCCTCACACCGAAATTGACCAGCCCACCGACACCATTCCTCACACCGAAACACTTACTCCCACCGAAAATCCAACCTACCACCGAACCTCTGATCCCACTACTTCAACTCATCTCACTCAATATACTTCATCACCTCTACCCCCTGCCTCAAAATGGACTAAGGATCACCCTATTGACCAAATCATTGGTGATCAGCACACAGGTGTCCAAACACGTAGAGGAGTTGGAAATATTTGTCTCTATGTGAATTTTCTCTCTCTTATTGAACCCAAAAAGATTGATGAAGCTCTAGCAGATCCCTGTTGGATCTCTGCCATGCAAGAAGAGCTTTCTCAATTTGAGAGAAACAAAGTTTGGAGATTGGTTCCCAGACCCCGAAAGAAGACAATCATTGGAACCAAATGGATCTTCAGGAATAAAATGGATGAAGATGGCACTGTTATCAGAAACAAGGCCAGACTAGTAGCTCAAGGATACAGACAGGAAGAGGGCATTGACTATGATGAAACATTTGCCCCTGTTGCAAGACTTGAAGCTATAAAGATCTTTCTGGCCCATGCTGCCTACCGAAATTTTAGGGTCTTTCAAATGGATGTTAAAAGTGCCTTCCTCAATGGGGATCTTGCAGAGGAAGTCTATGTGAAACAACCTCCTGGCTTTGAAGACCCAGCTCATCCAGACTATGTGTACAGACTTGACAAAGCACTGTATGGTCTCAAGCAAGCTCCTCGTGCTTGGTATGACACTCTTGCCAACTTCCTTCTAAAACATGGATACTCCAGAGGTAAAATAGACAACACTCTTTTCATCAAGGAAACTTCAGGTAACCTCATTCTTGTCCAAATCTATGTTGATGACATCATCTTTGGTGCCACTGATGAATCACTTTGTGATGAATTTGCTTCTCTCATGATGAGTGAATATGAGATGAGCATGATGGGAGAGCTTACATTCTTTTTGGGCCTTCAGGTCAAACAAACTTCAGAAGGAATCTTTATAAATCAAAGTAAATATATTCGTGACCTTCTGAAGAAATTTAACTTTTTAGATAGCTCTCCTATGAAAACTCCCATGGCACCACCGTTGAAACTAAATGCTGATCCTAAAGGTGTATCTGTGGATGTTACCCTTTATCGGGGCATGATTGGTTCTCTTCTATACTTAACTGCTAGCAGACCGGACATTATGTTTGCTACTTGTCTTTGTGCCCGTTATCAGGCAAATCCTAAAGTGTCACACTTAAAGGCTGTAAAACGGATTTTTCGGTATCTCAAGGGTACCTTACACTTGGGTCTTTGGTATTCCAAAGACTCAGGTTTTGAGCTAATTGGGTATTCAGATTCAGATTTTGCAGGCTCCCAGATTGATAGAAAGAGCACTACAGGAAGCTGCCAACTTCTTGGTGGTAAATTGGTAAGTTGGTCCAGCAAGAAACAAAACTCTGTGTCAACCTCTACTGCTGAGGCTGAATATGTAGCTGCTGGAAGCTGTTGTGCTCAGATCCTATGGATGAAAAATCAACTCAGGGACTACAATCAATTCTTTTCTAAAATCCCAATTCTGTGTGATAATTCCAGTGCAATAGCTATTGCAAACAATCATGTTCTTCACTCTAGATCTAAACACATAGATATCAGGTATCATTTCATCAGGGACCACATTTCCAAAGGTGACATTGAACTGCACTTCATTCCCACCGATTTGCAGCTTGCTGATTTATTCACTAAACCCCTTGATGAAACCAGGTTCAACTTTCTCATAAGTGAACTTGGGATGTGCAATCTTCAAGAATAACATGTGTTTATGCTCCACCGATCTCACATCGGTAGACACTTCCTTATCCACTTCTAACTCTCCACCGATCTCTCATCGGTGGATAAATCTCTGTGCCTCTCCACCAATTACCTTCTCCTTCCATCCACCGAAATCTGATTCGGTGGCATCTCTCTCCTCTCTAACACCTCTACC
This sequence comes from Saussurea involucrata, assembly GCA_033807775.1. Classification (NCBI taxonomy): domain Eukaryota; kingdom Viridiplantae; phylum Streptophyta; class Magnoliopsida; order Asterales; family Asteraceae; genus Saussurea; species Saussurea involucrata. The sequence continues at coordinate 153,281,922 of CM066321.1, forward strand.
GACTACCCATTCGGTGGACTCCTTCTAAACTTCCACCGACATCGAAACTCGGTGGAATCCTTCAACTCCTTCACCGAAGTCAAAATTCGGTAGGATTTATCTAACCTTCCACCGAAATCTAAGCTCGGTGGAACCCTTCAATTCTTTCCCCGAAACTCAAATCGGTGGAACCCTTCTAATTCGGTACAATCCTTCAAGCTTCACAGATCCACCACCGAATCTCCACCGATACACCACCGAAGCTACACCGACCCACACACACTTATCTTATACGATTCCCAATGTCTCCTGGTGACCCTTCAATCCCAAAACCTGTCAGTGATGGGAGACCTTTCCCCTTCCAGCCGCTATGTGTCCCAACTCCCCATATCCCACTCCACTTTTCGCCGTATAAATCCCATCTCCCAATAAACATCATCTCTCCTTTATCCTCTCTCACCACTATATATACATAAGCCTAAAACCCTTTTCCCTCACACTTCTCGAACCCTGAAACACTTATCGGAAAACCTCTCAATCTCCATTACCATGGCATCCTCCAGATATGTTATTCCCACACGATTTGAAATCTTAAGTTTAATCCATGTAATCACGTTGCCCGCTTCGACCCAGATCCCGCTCATCCTGAGTTCTCCACTATCGCAAAGTTCCTCACTCGCTTTCCTCTTCTTCATGCCTTTTCTTGCAACCCCAAGATGAGTAAAATGCTCATTGGCAGATTTTGGTTAACCTGTGTATACGATCCCTCCAACGAAGCCATTCACGCCTCCATTCTTTCCGACGACGCCGGTGATCACGACCTTACGTTTGGGGTCGATGATGTTCGTCTCGCACTCAAGATTGACGCCTTTCCCGACTACGAAGAAATGTATTTGGACACCGTACATGAAGATGTTCTTCTTACCACCGGGTACGTGCTCGACGACTCCTCCAAAAGCTCCAAAGGCCCCGGTACTCTTCTCCGCAGCAAATGGGAGGCATTTGGAATTTCTTCTTTGCCCACGTTATCCATTGCCTCTCTCGCAAAACCAGTGGGCATGATCAATCGCCATCATACATCACCAATCTCGCACATGCCCTCATCTTCCAAAGAAAAGTCGACTTCGCCCAATACTTCTTCTCGGAGCTTGTCGAGGTTATCAAGACTCCCAAGAAATGTTACGTTGCATATCCACGATTCATCTCCATGATCATACAGCACAAACTCTCTAAGGCGTTGGAGTCAGATCGCAAATCCCCTTCACCGCGATTCTCTTATGACTGGTCTTCTCCGTGTGTAGGCACCAAAACTCTCAACGTTAAGCCGCTCGCCACCGATCGCCCCTTACGACCAGGTATGATCTCTTTTGCTCACTCTCCCGAACTACATTGGGGTGATGCGAAAATTCCCGGGTTTCATCACCTGGAAATTCCAGAGGTCACTCCAACTGTCGTGGCCCCTTCTCCCCGTTCCCGAGTTACGTCGGGTGGCACTCAAAAGAAACGACAAAAGGCCACCGACACCTCCGCACCCGCTTCTCGAGCTACGCCACCGAGAGTTCCCTCGGAGGCTTCCCCGGCTCAAACCCCTTCTCATAAGCGGAGGCACTCATCTTCCCCTTCGGGATCTCTTCCAAAGAGGTCTCGAAAACCATCGGCCCAACCGACTAATCCAACTGTCGATTCTCGAAAATCGCCAGTTGTTGAACTTCATCCCTCCGGGCCAAGGGTATCCGTTACAAACCCCACCGTCTCCTTTGTTGCCTCTCAAAAGGCCTCAGTTGTACATTTGGAGAAACCTCAACATACCTCCCCACTCGATTTTTTGGGTGGTGGAGATGACCTCGAGGTCTCTCCTCTCGAGGGTTCTGATTTTACACTTCAAAGCCTTTCACCCGATCAGTTTATGATCGATGAGATTGCACAACCCAATCAGGGTTCCCCCCCACAGATTCCACCCCCACATGATTTCTTTGCATTTCTTTTAGCGAACACTGGTTCTCCCCGAACCATCCCGTCCCCCGAAGAACATCCCACCGAGTCTCCCTCGCCGAGGTACCAATCTCCACACCGATCTCCTTCGCCGAACCCTCCACTCCGAACCCTCTACACCGACGAGCTTTCGCCTTACTTACGAAATCCCCTCCCCGAAGCAGATCCCCTACGCATGCACTCTTCGTTTCCCGAAATCGGTGGTCAGACCTCATCCCACTTAGACCGACCTTCTGTTTTTCTTCAATCCACCATTTCATTAATCTCCCAGGCCAACTCTAGAATTTCAACTCTTGAGACAAAGTTGTCTCAATTGCTCTTCAATGCAATCACCGATGCCCTTGTACCGATAAATTCCTCTCTTACTACCTTGTCTTCTAAGGTGGATTCCCTCACAAAGGCCTCCAGCACCGAAAAGTCTGAATGGGAAATGGATATGGGTGATTTCTCTCTGGTTCCCAACACCATCTCTGGTAGCTTGGCCTTCCTCCACTCCAAGTTTGACAAGGTGTTCTCTGAGATGGGTTTTAAGCTTCCGGCTGTTCCTGAGGGGGAGAAAACCTCAGCTCCACCGAAATTGCCATCCATAAAGAGATCTTCCAGTAACACGCCTCCACCGAAAACCTCTCCACCATCACCGAAACCATCTTCACCGAAAGCCTCATCACCGAAAGCCTCATCACCGAAATCCTCTTCTATTTCACCAACACATACAGGTACCACCGAAGCATTAGACCTTGATGCATCAACTGAGGGGGAGCAATCCAGCAAAGCTCCCAAAGACAAAGGCAAGAAAGCTTTTTCGGCCGAAGATTTGGCTAAAGAAGAAAAGAAGAAAAAGGAGTTGGCAAAGTATGGGGCTCGACCTAAAGGTACTGAATCTCTTAAACTCAAGCCTGCTTCTCATATAATCACCACCGAACTCGGTCTCTCCCCTCAAGAAATTGAGGAAGCAAAAATCGCTCAAATCAACTTAGATAAATCCAGAGATCTCTCCCTTAAAGCTGCTGAAGAAGAAGCTGCAAAAGCAAAATCCACCGATGCCATTCAAACCCAAAAATCGGTGCTGAGTGCCCTAGAACAAGAAAAGAATGATGAAATTAGCTGGTACAAAAAGACCATGCACCACCGAAACAACAAGTCACCAATTTCAACTGTAAAGATTGCCACCTCCAAAGAAAACCGGAAGACATCAGGCTGATCATTAACAGAGAAGATGGTTCGATAAAGAGTGTGAAGAAAGTCATCTCCAACTCTTCGGTTTCTCGGAATGGTATGAAATCTCTCAACACCTGGTCAGGAGTCCAAATCCAAAGAAAGACATATTTGTCAAATACATTGATGGACTGATGGGAAAGATGAAAGGAATCAAAAGAAAGCACAACATCACTCTTTCCATCGATGAGAGAGCCAAACTTCAATCTTTGAAAGAGAAAATCATCCTTCCTAAAGTTAAAAATCCTCCTGACTCGGTCTTCAAGGAAATGGCAAGAAAAGGTCAAATCCCAAATGTGAACAATCTAAACCTCACAATCCCAACTTCGGTCCCCTATCCTACCACAACCTTGAGCCTCTCACCAATACCAGGATTGTTCTTCAACGATGGTCTCGGTCGTCGGTGCTTCTTCAGATTTGCCCAGATACCCATCGCCGATACTATCTTTCTGGAAGGCATCCACAACCTCTTTCCTAACATCCCCGAAGCTCAACCTTTCTATCGAAACCTAATGGAAGAAATCAAGCGCCGACAATCCTCAAAGAAGTAGGTTCTCTCTTTTGGTACTTGTAAAAGTTAGTTTCTCATTTTGTAAACTGTACGAGAACTAATCGTAATACAAGTATCTCTCTATTTGAATTTTATTTCGGTACATACTTTACTTTCCTCTACTTGTAAATACTGTACATAGTATACATACTCATACAAAAGAAACAGATCAAAAAGAACAAAAAGAATGGTCTATGTGAAAAGAACCCAAAAAGAGTAAAAAGGGTCAAAATGCTTTTACTTTTCAAATACTCTTAAATATTCTAAGAAAGGAGCTCAAATTCAAATAGGGGGAGATTGTTGGGTCACCAAGGATTTGAAATTGACTCACCGATGTTTTCCCTAAAACTCCTACTTAGAATATTTTAGTTTGGTTCTTTGAATGACTTGTACAAAATATTAAATGTTCGGTGAAGTCGAAGATCAACCGAAACCAAGCTTGAAGACTCTCTACTTGTGGAAAATAGAAGACTCTCGGCAACATACAAACAAGTCATCACCACCGAATTGCCTGGACAATTTCGGTGGCCACGTTCACCACCGAATTACCTAAACAATTTCGGTGGCCTCCTTCACCACCGAAATGCTCTCATAATTTCGGTGGTCGCTCTCTCTCTACACCGAAGATCTCTGAATTTCGGTGGAAACTCCTTCGGTGCTAAAGTCTTGAAGGAAAGATCTTTTATTATGGGACAGAATCCTCTAGCAGATAAAAGTGACAGTTTGTCTCTTTATCCATTATCAGTTAAAATCTTTTTCCTCTACATGAGCTCTACTGTCTGCACCTGTAAAAAGTGACAAGGACTTCTCAACTCTCCAGAAGTCAACATCCTCAGCAAGTTGGAAGATGACAAGTGACCCAAGCATTTAATGCTTGTGCACTCCTTGCCACTATAAAAGGGAGAAGACCTCCTCTTGCAATCTCACGCTTTATGGAATTCTCTGAGTGCAAGTTTTTCATATTGCTTGATAACCTTATAGCTTTGTTCTAAGTGCTCTTAGTTGTTTTGTTAGTATACTTTGTGTAAGACTGTTAGAATAGTTTATCTGTTCTTTTCCGCAACAGTCTTAAGTTTCTTTGTGTAATTCTTGTTGAAAGTTTTTCAATAAAAAGAATTAAAATTGTGAAAATTTTGAGTATTGTATTCAACCCCCCCTTCTACAATACTTGTTTAGCCATCTGGGACTAACAAATATATATATGAGTAAACTCTACTTTTGGTCCTTAAGGTATAGTGATTTCTTTGAAACAAGTACTGGTGGTTTCACAAGTCGACTTGTGGTCCTCATGGTTCTGATTTTGCTCTAGAATCAAGAACTGACCACTAACCCCGTTAAAAACCTCCGTTAGAGCCAGGGGAAAATTCGTCCTTTCACCATTTTGTCTTCTTTTTGTAACTCTTTTTGCTTTCCCATATGTTTGCAAAAATAATAAAACTTTAGGGACCAAATAAGTAATTAACTCTAATATTATATATATAATATATATATATATCTCACAAAGGGGATCGTCTTCCTCCTCCCCCACCTTTTTTGCAGGTAAAAATAGAGAAAAATAACTGCTCATTTCTGCCCAACACTTTCTCAATAACAAAACTACAGTTTGGTCTTCAATGTTGTCTTCAATACTCTTTCAAGATTAAAGATTCATTTCATCATAAATCTTGAAGTTTTAATCTACACCCACATACCATCTTCTTCTTTTTCATCTTTAACCATCACTCGTTTACCATGGATGTTCATGTTCCTCCACCACAAGAAGTCAACTCGATCATCACCACAACCTCCTCATCTTCCTCAACTTCTTCTCCGGCCACCACTCTCAGCCGCTACGAGAACCAAAAACGCCGTGACTGGAACACCTTCAACCTCAACCTCAACCTCAACTTCCTCAACTTCAACCTCAATAGCATCACCGCCTCCGCCAGCATCACTGCCGCCACCTCCACCCACCACCACTTTAGGTTTTCTTTATCATGGTTCTAAAAAAGTGCAGGTGGGGTGTGGTGTGTTCATCATTTGTGCAAAAAACCACCAAATAATCAAACCAAACTCATCTCTTGGCCGGAGAAATGGTGGTGGCTGGAGAAATGGTGGTGGCTGGAGAAATGGTGGTGGCCGTGAACTGCTCCTCCTCCCATTTTGTTTTGATTGAGAGAGATGAAGTAGAAATTGTTGTTTAAATAGAAATGAAAACCCAAATGGAAGGTAACCTCCTTTATAACTGTTGTATTGAGAGAGAGAGAGAGAGAGAGAGAGAGAGGTTTTGGTCCCTGTGATAAGCTTAACCAGTGTTTTATATATATATATATATATATATATATATATATATATATTATAGAAGTTCACCAAAATCCCAGCAATTATGGCCAAAATGGTGAAAATTGATAATGATAATAAAAAGGGTGTTCTTGTTATGATAATAAAGAGGGTGTTCTTGGGAAGCAGTGGTAGGAATGTGAAACTGCTTCTTTTTAACAACCCTTTTTTTCTTTTATGGTAGTTTCGTAATTAGTATGAATCGCAATGGCTGGTTATGAATGTTGGAATGCTACAAGACAAAATAACATCACACCCATTTCGATTTAGAGTGTTTCTTTATGGTTCTTGAGAGATTTTATAAGAAACCAACTTTAGTAGTTGAAGAATTTCATGGTGTTTTGTTTGATTAGTAGCAAAGGTTTGTCATTATTGAAGATTTGATTCAAGTTTAGAATTTTTTTTGAAATGGGTCTTTAAAAATGGATGAAAACAAACTGTAGCAACTCTTACAAAAAGGTGGGGGAGGAGGAAGACGAAGTGGGTCTGATATATATATATATATATATATATATATATAATATGTATATAAAAGAGTCAATTACAAGTTGGTCCCTAAAGTTTGATATTCTTGACAGAATTAAAAAGAAACAAAAAGAGTTACAAAAATAAGACAAAATGGTGAAAGGACGAATTTGCCCCTGGTTCTAACTGAGGTTTTTAACGGGGTTAGTGGCCAGGTCCTGATTCTAGAGCAAAATCAGAACCATGAGGACCACAAGTCGACTTATGAAACCACATGTACTTGTTTCAAAGAAATCACTATACCTTAGGAACCAAAAGTAGAGTTTACTCTATATATATATATTAAAATTATAAAAACTTTTTTATATATCCTTAAGAAATATAATTATATATTATATATATATATAAATATTATTAAAAAATAAAGTATATTATGTAATTCATATTTATATATATTAATAAATATATTTATTAAAAATATTATAATTTTTTAATAACTTTTTCGTATATATAATTAATATTTTATTTTTTTTATCGACTTCATCAACACTTTCATATTAAAAGTATATAATTAATAAATTTAATGTTTCATGTCAAAATTTAAATTTTAAACATTAAATTTAAACATGAGACATTAAATTTAAACATTAAATTTATTAATTATATAATTATATAATTTTAATAATTATATATTATTTATATATTTTAGTTGTGAAAATATTGACGAGATTGATCAAGAAAATAAAATATTAATTATATATATGAAAATATTATTAAAAATTATAAATTTTCTAATAAATATTATATATATATAGACTTGAGATCATGTGAGACCAAACTATTTTCGAGAGAGCGTGAGAACAAAAAATTAACACTAAACCTTAACAGCAAAAAACTGTGAACAGTGAGACCGTGAGACCAAAAAATTAACACTAAACCTTCACAGCAAAAGACTGTGAAGGTACTGTAATGGTAAACCTTCACAGTGTTTTTGTTGTGAAAGTTTGTTGTTTTTCTTACATTCACATTGAATCATTGTGAAGGTTTAGTGTTAATTTCTTAGTCTCACGGTCTCACGAAAACAGGTTGGTCTCACGTAAACTCAACCCTATATATATATAGGGGTGGGTTCAAATGAAAACTCAAATTCAATTGTGAACATGAGGACAAGTCACAATCATTGATCAAGATTTGGAAAACTAATCAATGGTTAAAACTTAATGAAACCAAATGAGAAGTGATTAGGGACAAATATGGAAATTTGAATCAACGTCTACCATCTTAGACTTTTTATTTTCTTTTTTAATTAAAAAACTTTTAACCCCTTAAAGTTTAAAATAAATTATCTTAAAAATTACTAATATTTTAATCAAACAAATTACATCAAACAAAACGAGAAGTTCTTGCTCTTCGATATGACATCCATCTCGATATAGTTTTTTTTTCATTTAAACCGTTTTTACGTGAAATGTTATGTATGTGTTATATTTTGTATGAATATGTATGCACATTTTCTGCTGTCCATATTGTAACACCCCGATTTCGAAAGGAATCGATATTTTAAGATAAATATGAAAAATAGGATTTTAGGTTAAATCCTAGTTTTTATGGTCTTGTTGGATGGGGAATTTGAATACGAGTCCAACGGTTATTTCCGGAGCGAAAACGGAGCTAAAACGAAGAAGTTATGGCCAAAACAGTATTTAAGAAGAAACCAAACGAACAGTGCCCCGCGCCAGTCATGGCGCCGATGAACCCGCGCGGAGCACCTGATCAGCATAAAACGCGAATTTCACCCCCCAAACGTCATTTCTTCATATCTCTCTCATTTCACCTCCGTTTTTGGCGATTCAAAGTGTCATGGTTTCGATTTTTAGAGCTTTTCAAGGATAAAGTGTTAGTTTTGAAGTTCATTGGAAGATTCAAAGGTGTTTGGTGGTGGTAAGCCTCTCATTTCTCACTCTCAAATCTCTTCTCTTCTCTCCAAATCGTTTCCCCTCTTTCCCTCACAAACCCTAACTGATTTTGGGGCTTTTTCATGGAGATTAATGCGTTCCTTCTCCATTTTATGCTAGTGGTTTCATTTATTGATGCAAGAGCAAGTTTTCATCTCCAACACTAGATATTTTTGGGGTTTTCTAGGTTTTCATCAAAACCTAAGTGGTAAGTTCATTTCCTTCATTTACAAGCTTCATTATGAGTTATAAATGTTCCATGGATGATCTCCTAATGTTTTGTTCCTCCATTTTCGGTTTGGATGATTTTAAGAAAAGTTATGACAAATTGGGGTTTTTGGTATAAATGGAGATTTTGATGGTTGATATTTGGGGAACAATTCTAAATGGTTAAATGTGGTTATTGATGGTTGGAAACTTATGGATCTAGGTTTTTTGAAGTTTTGGCTTGAGGATTCAAGTTTCTTCAAATGAGCTTACGTTTGGGGAAAATCTAGATTTAGCCTAAATCTAGCAAGGTGAGTTCAAGTTGATTTGTGAAAACGTTGTACATGCCAAAAATGTATTTTTCCAAGTATTTGTGTGTTTTACTTAAAAATTATCAATGTTTGAGTTATTTGGTAAGTTTGACCCTTTTGAAGTGTTTAACTTTATAAAGTTTGTAAAACACCCATATTTGGGATTTTTAAATATTTTAACGTGTAGTAATAATGAATATGTCTTCAAACGATTTATTGCTCAAATAGAGTTCATTCAATGGTTTTCTTTCATGTTGGGTAATTGATTTTATAAACCATTTGAGAAAAGACACATTTTAGTGTCATGAGTCATTTTGAGGATTATAAAGGGTATGAGTCCAATTGGGGAAACCCTTTGTTTTTAACCCGTGTAGAGTTTTGGGTTAATGATGATTTTGTCGTACATGTTTACCTAAACGATGTTTAAATGCGTTTTGTATTATAAGGACCGTTATTTATGGGTCTAATGGGTTTTGAGCATTTTGCTCGGTTTTGACTTTAAGGAAGTCTTGGGGACATTTTGTTCGGTTTTGATGGCTCAATGTGGAGTCTTATTTATGATTTTCATTTATTGCAACACATTGCATATTATTGCACATTATTGATATTTACATGCTTGGGTGTTTTAGTCATTCGGGTTGAGCATGTTTTATAGAATGTGTTGCATTGGATCCATAGGCACGTAAGTCAGTCTTTATTTGATGGTCTATCTCTTTGTGCACTAGGAGTGGACTATTGGGATGCATGGTTATATGCGTAGGCCGTGGGGGCCACTAGCGAGTATGCAATAAGGGACATTGAAGTCCTTGAGGTGTAACTCGTCTAGACTGGATAGGCAATATGGTCCCATAAGTCCTTGAGGTGTAACTCGACGAGGTATGCAATAAAGGCATGGGAAAGGTTTGAGGTTGTGATGTCTTTATGGCATGGGAACTAAGACCGGGACTTGAGGTGTAATCCAGTAACATCATAAGTGGTGTAACTTTATGTGCCTGTCACTTTCGATGGAATCGGGTCTCCCCCGTCACCGAAATGTGTTTTTTTGGGTAGTTACTTTTATCCATATTTTCGGTGACGCTATTTATTTATATGAAATGTCTTCACGGTTCATTGGCAGGGTTCTATGCCTCATCCTATTTGGATGTTTTAAAATATTGGAGTTTTGTTCACGTTTATATTTCTTGGGATATTTAACGTCCAAACACGTTTTGAGTGAGTTGGAGTTGGAATTCATTTTGGAAAACGCTTTATACATTTTGGGAACTTTTCTCATAGATTTTGTGTGTGTTGGAAAATGAGTCGTTTACATCCTTTCATAAACTCTTTTGGAAATCATAATTTATGTCGCAAACTTTCATTCTACAATTTATATAAATCATGTTATACATTCTTGAACTCACTAGGCGTTAGCCTAACCTTTTTATTTGTTGGCATGTGCAACAAGTTCAGGTTGGGAGTAGTTCTAGTGACACTACGAAAGGTCGAGTGCTAGTAGTGTGCTCGAGAGGTGAATTGGTAGTGAAGTCTTCCGCATTGAGTTTTGGAAATAGCAATTGTACTTGAGTTAAGTAACACCCGATGTAAATTTAGCCTTTGTATTTAAGACTTGAGTCATATGTATTGATGGAGGTATTTCCCGTATTGAATTATAGGGAGAAATCCTATTATTTTGGTTGTATTATCAAAAATTTTATTTAGTTGCTCTTTCCCAATTCGAGGGTGTTACAAGTTGGTATCGGAGCATAAGTTTGAGAGAATTAGGTGTTGATTTTGGATACCTAGACTCAAACTAGCATTCTTTTAAGTAAATGAGAGTGAAATTTCACCATTAGGCACTTTAAGATAGGATGTTTCAAGGTCGATGGAGTTGCTAGAAACTTGAATCACATCGAGAGTAGCAAGGATAAGCATGTACGGTGCGTTCATAATGACGCCTAGCCAGTATCATGGTGAACCTGCTAGTTACATGTGCATACTTGAACTACTTTAATGTGATGACCGTTGGGGTAGTGAAGAAGTTTCTAAGCGAGTAGTCGTTGAAAATGATTGACGATTTTAGTATTAGTCACTAGGGTGACAATAAGCATGATAATTGCTTTAAGTGGACCGTTTCGGGTCAAAATTGATGGTTGGATTAGAACCATAGACTTATTGAATTGACTTTGATTCGAGGAGAAATCGTAAGGTTAATCGAGGTAATTCCCAACGTTGCCATAAGAGGTTTGAGCATCCGGATGACGGTAGTGTGACCGGAGGGATTTGGAGGAGTATGGTTTGAGACGTTGAGTGCCGACTAAGTTATGCACAAAATTTATTTTTAAGATAAATTGCATCAGTCATTTCTTGTGTTTCAAATCCTCGTGTGGATTGTGTTACAAAATCTCGGAAAAACGTTTAGCACACACAAGATTTTAAATCATGGTTTTTGAACATGCATAAACAGTAGAAGAGAAAGAATTTTTCTGTATATTCAAAACGCAGCAGAATACAGAGTATTTATACAACTAGATTACAACAAACTAATCCTATAATTAAGGTAACAAACATTGGATATATATAGCTAACAATATCCCTGACAGCTAGGGAGTTTATCTCGACAGCTGGATAATCCAACACTCCCCCTCAAGCTAGCGTGTATATGTCAATCATGCCAAGCTTGCACATAAAATCTTCAAATAAACTTCGTGTGAGCCCTTTTGTCAGAATGTCGGCAACTTGCTGTTTTGTGGGTACATAAATTATGCAGACACTTCCAGAGTCGATTTTTTCTTTGATGAAATGTCGATCTACCTCCACATGCTTAGTTCGGTCATGATGAACCGGGTTGTGAGCTATACTGACAGCTGCTTTAATATCACAATACAACTTCATAGGAGACTCAAATGAGACACATAGTTCCCCTAATAACCGTTGTAGCTATATTCCCTCACATATACCATGTGCTATTGCCCTGAATTCTGATTCAGCAGTACTTCGAGCCACCACATGTTGCTTTTTACTTCTCCATGTTACAAGGTTTCCCCATATGTAACTGCAATATCCGCTCGTAGAGCGTCCGTCAGTGGCAGCACCTGCCCAATCAGCTTCTGTGAATACTTCGATGAACCTGTTATCTTGTTTCTTGAAGTGTAGTCCTTTCCCAGGTGTCCCCTTTAGGTATCTTAATACCCTGTAGGCTGCTGTCATGTGTGCTTCTCTTGGAGAGTGCATAAATTGGCTAATAACACTCACAGCAAAAGCAATATCAGGTCTTGTATGAGAGAGATAAATGAGTTTTCCTACCAGTCGTTGATATCTCTCTTTATCGACCTCTGAACTATCTTCTTCAGCCCCTAGTTTTTTTGGGTCCATTGGGGTGTTAACAGGTTTACATCCCATCATCCCTGTTTCTGCTAGTAAGTCAAGTACGTACTTCCGCTGCGAGATGGAAATTCCTTCTTTGCTTCTTGCAACTTCCATTCCTAGGAAGTATTTGAGTGATCCAAGGTCTTTCATTTCGAACTGTAAACTAAGGTAAGATTTTAGCATATTGATTTCATCCACGTCGTCTCCTGTCATGATTATATCATCAACGTATACGATAAGAATGGAAATCTTACCATTTTCTGAGTGCTTGAAGAACAAAGTATGATCTAATTGCCCTTTAATGTACCCTCTGCTTTTTATTGCTTGAGTGAATCGGCTAAACCAAGCCCTTGGAGATTGTTTCAGCCCATAAAGCGATTTCTTTAATTTGCACACCTTTCCTTCGGGGTTCTCAAATCCAGGAGGAAAGTCCATATAAACTTCCTCATTAAGTTCTCCGTTCAAGAACACATTTTTCACGTCCAACTGCATTAGAGGCCATTCAAGATTCACTGCCAAGGAGAGAAGTACTCGTACAATATTAAGTTTGGCAACAGGGGAAAACGTTTCCTGATAGTCGATGCCAAATGTTTGAGTGTAGCCCTTGGCTACAAGTCTGGCCTTGTACCTGTTTATGCTACCATCACTGTTGTACTTGGTGGTGAACAACCATTTGCATCCAACGGTGTTCTTACCATTTGGTAGGTCAATTAGTTCCCATGTTTCATTATTCTTTAATGCCTCTAGTTCCTCCAAGACTGCACTCTTCCATTTAGAGGATTGCAGGGCTTCTTCTATGGTTTTTGGAGTCCCAACTTGATCCAGATGAGTGACGAATGACCTATGTGTAGCTGATAATTTCTCATATGACACAAAATTTGAAATAGGATGCTTTGTGCATGATCGGGCTCCCTTTCGGAGAGCAATTGGGAGGTTTTCATGACTTGTAGTATCCAGTGATGGTTGTCCGTTCCCAGAACAGTTTTCAGGAGCAACTTCTTGACAATTCAAAGTCGTAGATGTATCCATTCTGGTAGGATGATGTCTCCTTGAATAAACAAGCAAATCTGGCCTGTTTGGTTTTGGAACCTGTGGGTGTGGGTGAGTACTGGTGGTGTTTGGAGGTGGTTCTGGGATGGGAATTATTAAAGTTTCATTTTGATTTTTTTGGGTTTCAGCACTCTCATGGTCAAGAAGATCAATTAAGGACTCATCTTCATTTAGATTCTCCCCCTAAAGATGAGGCAGGGAAAAGTACGGCTCGGATTCGAAGAAGGTGACATCTTTGGAGACAGAGACTCGTCGTAGGGTTGGTGAGAAGCATTTGTATCCTTTTTGGGTGGAGGAATATCCAATGAAAACACATTTGTGGGCTCGTGGGTCAAGTTTGGACTGACTAGGATCACGGGAGTGGACAAAGGCTGTACATCCAAAAACATTTGGTGAGAGAGAGGAGGTTTGAAATAGTGGAAAATTTTGTTTTAGGACATCAAGTGGAGTTTACATGTTAAGAACTCTCGATGGTAATCGATTTATAAGGTAACATGCGGTGAGAACAACTTCATCCCATAAATATTTAGGGATGTGCGTGGTGAACATTAGGGCCCGTGCTATGTTTAATAAGTGACGGTTCTTTCGTTCGGATACACCATTTTGTTGGGGTGTATCCGGATATGAGCTTTGGTGTATAATTCCATTGTCGGATAGGTAGGTTCCTAGGATAGAGTTAAAGTACTCCCTACCATTGTCGGTACGAAGTGTGTGGATTGTGGTTTGAAATTGGTTTTTAATCATGGTATGAAAGGTTTGAAAGGTTTTCGGGGCTTCTGATTTGTCTTTAAGGAGATAAACCCAACATAGTCTTGTGTGGTCATCAATGAAAGTGATGAACCATCTTGACCGGAAATATTTTTTATACGGTTGGGTCCCCAAATGTCACTGTGAATTAATGAAAAAGGTTGAGAGGTAGCATACGGTTTAAGAGGATATGGAACACGAGTATGTTTTGACAATTGGCAAATTTCACACATCAAAGAACCAACATCTTTATTCAGAAAAAGGTGAGGAAATAAATGTTTAAGATACTGAAAATTTGGGTGCCCTAGTCTACGATGCCACATCATAATTGCGGTATTATGGGAAACTGCAGAGCTTGAGTATGCTTGTTTATTCTCGGATTCATGTCCTTTCCAGATGTAGAGTCCATCTTCGACTTTAGCATTGCCAATTGTCTTCCCCGATCCATGTTCCTGCACACGACAATCAGTAGAAGAAAATAGAGCAAGGTACTGGTTATCTTGAGTAAGTTTTTGGATAGATAGAAGATTACAAGTCAACTTTGGCACATGGAGGACTTTAGTAAGTAGGAGATGATCAGTAAGGCGAACTGACCCCGTGCCTGCAATAGAGGAGAAGGATCCATCGGCAATCCTTACCCTCGACAGGTTATGACATGGGTTATATGTATGAAACAGGGAAGAGTTACCGGTCATGTGATCGGTGGCCCCAGAGTCAAAGATCCAATGGGTATTACCATTGGATTTAGAAAAAACACTAAGGGAAGTACCTTGGATAGGCTTGCTGAGGAGTTGGTGCAGTGTCTCCAGCTGAGTTCTATTTAGTTGAACATTCACTACCTCATCTGGGTTAGGATCTGGTACAAGAGAGGATGAGGCATGGTGAGCCTTAGCTGTTGTTTGACCCTTGTTTGCCCATGGATATCCATAAATTTTATAGCACTTATCGCGTGTGTGGCTTGTTCTGTTGCAATGAGTACACCATATACGGTCTCCTTGTTTATTCGTTCCTTGGTCACTTCTTTCTCGAGGCTTGAAGTTGGGGGGTCCTTTTGAGACAAGGGCTGAAGTCTCTATGGGACGATGACCATTGGTGGGAACTGGTTTGGCCTCTCTTTGCTCTCCAAGCATCACACGTCTGCGATTTTCTTCTCGTCGAACTTCTGCAAATGCCTCTCCTATTGCATGTAAGGGAGATCGGCCTAGAGTTCTTCCACGAACTTCATCCAGATCTCGATTTAAACCTGCCAAGAAGTCGTAGAGCCTTTCTTTCTCTAAATGAGTCTTGAATTTGACATGCTCTTTAATTTCACCCCAATCGGCTTCATAGAACATATCAAGTTCCTGCCATAAAACTTTCAAACAATTATAATAGTGAGTTACTTCAGATGTACCTTGACGAATCTCTTTCAACTTCATTTTGATTTCGAATACTTGAGAGGCATTTCCCAAGTCAGAGTAGTTTTCTTTGACCGCCTTCCAGATATCCTTTGTTGTTTTGAATAAGAGATAGGTACGGCTTATATTACTTTCCATCAAGTTGATGAGCCACGCCATCACAATTGAGTTGTTGAGTTCCCATGTATCATATTCCTTATCCGTTGAGTTAGGACGAGGGATAGTACCATTGAGGTATCCCAATTTTCCTCTTCCTCGGATAACCATTAAGACATATTGAGACCACTGCAGGAAGTTCTTTCCATCGAGTTTGTGACTGGTAATCACCAAAGGTGAGTTGTCACTATAAACAGGGGTCTGTAAATTTGTAGAGGACTCGGTTACACTGACTTCTTTTGTCATGATGTTTGGACGAAGAAATCAGAAGGCAAAATCATGCAGATTTGCACTGATTGAGAAGAAATCCGAATTATAGTCGGATACAAAAAAAGATTGGACTGACCAGTGTCTAGAACAGGAAAATCGTAGCCTGGATCGAAAGCTCTGATACCATATAAACAGTAGAAGAGAAAGAATTTTTCTGTATATTCAAAACGCAGCAGAATACAGAGTATTTATACAGCTAGATTACAACAAACTAATCCTATAATTAAGGTAACAAACATTGGATAAATATAGCTAACAATATCCCTGACAGCTAGGGAGTTTATCTCGACAGCTGGATAATCCAACAAATTATTTTATTGCGGAGATTGCAAATTTTGTTGGGACTTGCTTTATTTTGTTGTTGTCCAACGCTACTTTCGGATACAGTGATATCGATATTTTAATGATGTTTAAGATGTTGGACAAGTAACTACGACTTATGACTTTAACATTGGACCTCCTCCACATATGTTAAGGTTTGGACGGAAAGTTATCTTCCATCATGTCTATGTCAAGCTATTTTGGAGAATTTATTTAATGTGAGTTTGTTTAACAATGTTGTTTATATAGTATTACAACAAAAAGGGAATTTTTGGAATTTTGACGTTTTAGTCATGATTTTGCTTATTGCAATTCAATTTTTGGAAGCGAAATGTTTGGTGCCATTTTGTTGACTTGAGGTCATTGAGCCCCATTGAGTTTCATGGAGTTTCGGTCTAGCTTACGATGTTTTGTGTCACGTGAGTACAATTTCATAATGTGTATACTCCATTTATTACGTGGGAAGTTATGAGTTATATTGGGCATTTTGTCCCCCTCAGGTTTTGTTGAGAAATATTATTTTATGCCATAAGACGACCAAGAGGGACGAGTTTTGGAACTTTGGTGTCGCGTAATTTCTCTTTCAAAGATTTGTGTTAGCACATTTTGTTGCAATTTGTTCAGGGTATGGATTGATTTATTCGTGACGTAAGTAGTGCATGAAAGAACAT
Source organism: Saussurea involucrata (assembly GCA_033807775.1). Taxonomy (NCBI): domain Eukaryota; kingdom Viridiplantae; phylum Streptophyta; class Magnoliopsida; order Asterales; family Asteraceae; genus Saussurea; species Saussurea involucrata. The sequence continues at coordinate 153,298,872 of CM066321.1, forward strand.
CTTGATAGCATTTCATAACAATTTGCTTATTGCGTTTTCGGCTAATTGATTATTTTATTATCATTTCATGCAAACGCATTATATCGACCTAGGGGTATGCATAGTTTGGTAACCATTACTTCTCGACACTTTGATAAACGAGTCGTGAATGAAAATGTTTTATTAACTCATTGCATAAATGAAGGTCATTTTGTCAAAGTATGTTTTAGTGTTGTGGGGATCATGCATGGTTTACGATACGGTACATTTCAAGAGGTTTGGGGTTCAATTATCACTCTTGGCACTTATGTATTTAATTTTTGTTAAAACTAGTGAAAGCCCATAACTCCTCTTCATAAATTACATTTAATACACATTAAATACTCTATTAATATGATGTAATTTGATCATTAACTCTCTCCAAAATTATAAAATTTTCATCTTTATATTTTTAATTTGTTTTTTGTTATTGATTTGATTATTATTGCATGAAAGTCTATATGTATAGTTAATTTTGATTTACAAAACATCCAAAAGCTTATTCTCGAAATCAACCAAAAAATCAAAAAAATTCTCTTGAAATCAATAAATAAATCCCCAAAAATTATCTCGAATTGACACAAAAAAACAAAAAAAAATAATCGAAATCGACAAAAAAACTTAAAAAATCCCTCGAAATCAACCAAAGATTGGAAATAAATATCTCGAAATAAACTAAAAACTTAAAAATTGCCCTAAAGACAGAATTCGGATCGACAACAATTTCTTAGGTTTTTCTAATTATTCGACATTATACTTGGAAAATGTTCTATACACGATTCTTGAGATTATCCCGTTTTATCTTCTCCCGGTCCCTATTTCTAACAATTAATGGCCTTATCCCAATATCTTGGATTTCTGGTGTTCTATTGGACGTTGGAGATTTTTCTACTGGTACTATACTATGACTCCAATAATTAGCCGATTTCATTGATTGAATGTGCTTTATCTTTATCCAAGGACCCCAAATTCGTTTTTTTTTATCCAAACAGGTTTTGGCAGACATCTTGAAGTAATTATTGGGATTCTATTGGAAACTAGTTAGAGATTCTTGGTATATAGACAGACATTTGAACACGTTATGGGTTTTTGATACTTTATTGTTTGTTATCTATCTTGTTCTTGTCGAAGACTCTCTGTTCGCTATTTATTAGTAAGAAAAAAAAACTTTTGATTTCGCAACTCGTGCGGTATAGTATGCTTTTTTGATAGCTTTCTCTACTTGGTATTTGATTTCGACGGGCAGGAAATTAGAAATTTCAAGGCGTATGGCGATTACTAGCTATCTACCGAACAAATTTAAGTCTTTGTTAATTAATTGTTATATCAAAGGTACAACAAAGTGATAGATGATCGAGTTTGGTCATCATATAACACACGCATACAAAGGTTAATTAACACATAAAGAAATTAAAGAGCGATGGCGACAGTAACATCATGTGTACTTTCGGCCGTAAAGTGTTCAACTAATGATCGTCCCATCGGGTTCAGAGTTGGAGATCGGAAGACTGCACTTTCAAGTGTTGTTAAGGTATTTATAAACTCAAACTCAAATTTCATTTTTCTTAGTTAATTATGATCATCAAAACCGTCCGATTAACATATATATCATATGAGATTTTATCATCATATGCTCTTATGATGCATGATCAATATGGATCTTCTTAATTATATATATGAAAGATATATGGCAAGTGTTGGTCTTGCATACTTGCAAGTTAACTTTTAAGAGCATCTCCAACAGCATTGCTAAAATAGAAAAAAATGGGTTTTTGTTTGCTATTCATCTCCAACAGTATTGCTATCTTGTTTGCTAAAATAGAGATTTTTGGAGAAATCTCTAAATATAGAGAATTCTCTATAATTCTCTAAATAGGAGAGAGAAATAATTATTTTATTCAATCCACCAATAACATAATTTATTTATCATTTTATATTAAGTTTTTCTTTTAAAGTGTATTGGGAATATAAATTAGAGAATATTATATTAATATAATTTGTGTTAAATACTCTAAAATAGCAAAGCTGTTGGAGATGAATGTAACTCTTTTAGAGATTTTAACTTTTGATTTTCTATTTTAGAAAAATTATAACAAAACCTGTTGGAGATGCTCTAAGTACCCAGAGTATATATATTTGCTCTCGTTTGTTAGCCCCTGGCTATCTTTTAATATGAATTGCCGTTTCCAAATATATATATATATATATATATATATATATATATATATAGGGTCAGGTTCATGGAAAACCCCTAAATAACTGGAAAACCGGAAAACCACAAAAATACGGAGGAAAAAGTATATCAGTATGAAAGTCAAATTAACGAGAAAAATATGATCGTTTATTTGGTGTAATTTATTTCATTCGGATTTTGTTTATTTTTCGTCTTTTTTCGAATAAAAAATAGGGGGGTGTGAGGTTTTTAAATTTAATTAATATTGTTGTAACCGTCCGTCTAATCACATCCATCAGATTATCTAATCTAACGGTTGATAAAGTGTTTTTTAGTTTTCCATTTATTTGAGGTTTTCCTCTTAACCTCCCTATATATATATATATATATATATAACTCTTCGTAGTGTCCGGGGATCATCATTTCCATGTCTCTATAGGATTATTGAGCTACAATTGATTCTGTGGTGTGCTCATTCTTCTAGATCATGTTTCCATACCGAATCTGCATAGTATTTTGCATGTTCGTCACATGTAGGTAACTAAGCATGTGTTTGGCTGTCGTTTGCATGGATGTTCTATACATACATATATATATATATATATATAGGGGTGGTATCGGGTACAAACCAACTAGTTTGTACAAACTCGTACAAACCATACCTAGCTTCATGATTTTGTAAATTTGGCTTCATGAATGTATATATATATATTTTGGCTTCATGAATATATAATTTGGCTTCATGAATATATCATTTGGCATTTTTAACTAATTTTTTTACAAAAATAAGGGTATTTTAGGGTATTTTTGTAAAAAAATTAGTTAAAAATGCCAAATGATATATTCATGAAGCCAAATTATATATTCATGAAGCCAAAATATATATATATATAAATATATACATTCATGAAGCCAAATTTACAAAATCATGAAGCTATGTATGGTTTGTACGAGTTTGTACAAACTAGTTGGTTTGTATTTGATACCCAGCCTATATATATATATATATATATATATATATATATAGCCTTAGGTTCAAATGAGAAGTGCAAATATTTTGAGAAATAGAGAAGTGATCTTGGCCATTTATTCGGTCAAGATCGGTTATAATCGGTCAAAAGTTGCGGCTTTGACCGGTCAACAGTTGCGGCTGTTCCAAAAATAGAAGGGTAATTTTGTAATTTTTACAAAAAACACGGGTTGAGTTCATATATGAATCTGTGTGATTCACATATGAACTATACATTCATATATGAACCTTTGTAATTCGCATATGAACTCTTTATAACTAATTCATATATGAATCTTGTGATTCATATATGAACCTTTGTATTTCATATATGAAACTAATTAACTGTGGGTTCATATATGAATCAGTTGAACCAATTAACTGATCCATATATGAATATTTGTGTTCATATATGAACCTTTGTAATTTATATATAAACTTTTTTTAACTAATTCATATATGAACTTTTGTGTTCATATATGAACCTTTGTGATTTATACATGATATTTTTTTAACTAATTCTCATTTGAACAAATTAACTGATTCATATATGAATTACAAAGATTCATATATGAATCACAAAGGTTCATATATGAATTAGTTAAAAATATTTTATATGTGAATTACAAAGGTTCATATATGAATCACACAAATTCATATATGAATATGTCCCGCGTATTTTTTACGAAACTACCCCTCTATCTTGTGCAGACCACGCACAGACCACGCGAGGAATTATCCTCTGCTTCTCGGTCAAAGCCGCCGATCTTGACCGAATGCATGGCCAAGATCACTTCTCTATTTCTCAAAATAATTGCACTTCTCATTTGAACTTCTCCCTATATATATATAGGGGTAGGTTCAAACGAGAAGACAGTCCATTTGCGAGAAGTCGAGAAAGAATGTGGGCCACATATTTCATTATTTAAAAAATAACATAAAAAATAAAAAATATTTTAGAAATTAGGATAATTATCATTTTAAATCGGATAAATCTTTAAATATCTCATATATCTTTTAAATTTATTTATTTTTTAATTTTAATAAATTCATATTTTTATCAACTTTTATATTTTTTTTCTAGATACACTTTTGATTAAAAATCATAATTTTCATCAAATGTCACATGTGAGTTCCACCATTTGTTATCTTTTTCATCATTTTATATCTAGTTTCTTGATCCACGTTTTTAATCACATGTGATTAACTTTGTTTAATATATTATCTGTTATGTATCACATATGATCCAGTATGTGAATTTTTGTATATATCACATATGATAATATACCTCCAAATATAAAAGACGTATAATCACATATGATGATATTTACATTATAAAAAGATCTATTAATATAAATATACATAATCACATATGATTAACTAAAATATCTACAATAATCACATGTGATAATATGCATAATCACATGTGATACTATGATATGTACAAAAATTAACATATAGTGAATCATATGTGATAATATGCATAATCACATGTGATAATATGCATAATCACATGTGATAATATGATATGTACAAAATTTTACATATAGTGAATCATATGTGATACGTAATAATCATTTGTTAACTTAAGTTAATCATATGTAATTCAAGATCCAAAAAATAGAAAAAAAAATTGTGAAAAGCAATAATGAATTGATTATGGATATCATATGTTGTGATATTTGATCTAAATTGTGATTTTTTTTTTTAAAAATGTATCCAGATTTTTTTACATAAAACTTAATTAAAAAAATAATGAATTAATTGAAATTAAAATATAAATAAATCTAAAAGATATAATAAAACTTTAAGAGTTTATCCAATTTAAAATGGTAATTATCCTAATCTCAAAATTTATTTTTAATTTTTAATTTATGGTATTTTTTTAAATAATTAATTTTGTGGTTCATATTCCTTCTCCCCTTCTCGCATATCACTTTGCTTCTCGCATGATCTTCCCTCTATGTATGTATGTATAATGTATACTTGGGACGGACCTTAAGAGGTGCCAACGGTACTGGCACGTGCTACCCTATTGTTTACGGTACTGGCACGTGCTACCCTATTGTTTCTTCGCCGTAAGGTTAAAAAAAATAGTTTTATGAAAGGTGTAACAGTATCATTTTAAAAGGTCCAACAATATCAATTTAAAAGGTGTAGTCGTATCATTTAAGAAGTGCAACTGTATATCGTAATCAACCAAAAAACTAAAAAAACTCTTGAAATGAGCGAAAAACCTAAAAACTCTTGAAATCAACCACAAACCCAAAAAAGTCTTTCGAAATTGATAAAAAAAAATTGTGTGGATGTTCTATACATATATATATATATATATATATATATATATATAGAGAGACTTGGGATCATGTGAGACTAACATGTTTTCGTGAGACCGGTGATACCAAGTTTTTACACATGAATCTTCACAGCAAACACTGTGAAGGTAACATTCACAGTGTTTTTGCTGTGAAGGTTCGGATCTTTTTTTACCTTCACATTGTTTTGCTGTAAAGTTTCAAGTGTTAAAATTTGGTCTCACCGGAACCCAACCCTATATATATATAATGTATACCAGGGACGGACCTTAAGAGGTGCCAACGGTACTGGCACGTGCTACCCTATTGTTTCTTCGACGTAAGGAAAAAAAATAGTTTTATGAAAGGTGTAGCAGTATCATTTTAAAAGGTGCAACAGTATCAATTTAAAAGGTGTAGTCGTATCATTTAAGAAGTGCAACTGTATATCGTAATCAACCAAAAAACTCTTGAAATGAGCGAAAAACCTGAAAACTCTTGAAATCAACCACAAACCCAAAAAAGTCTTTCGAAATTGATAAAAAAACTTATAAATCCCTCAAAATTAAGTTAAAAACTTTAAAAATCCCTCGAAACGGTGAAATTAGGCTAAAAACACATCTGACGACATTGAACGTTGGTACAAAGATGAAGATAGTCGATAAAAACCGTATAAAAAATATGGTGCCACCATATGAAAAGTTCATGGGTCTATCCCTGATGTATACGTGTATAGCATACATATTGGATATATAGTGTGCACATTCATATTTTCAATATACACTACATATAAATATGTACATAGATATACACTATCTATATATACATAAATACATACTAGCTAGCTATACATTCATTGATAGATGGTTAATTACACTACTAAACAAACAGACAAATCCGACGGAAATTTCCGACGAATTGTCCGGCGGATTATACGCTGGAAAATCACTAATGAATTACCGGCAGATTCCCGGTTAGAAACTTAAATGGCGTTGAATTCCTCCGAATTATTTTTCAAGTTTTTTTTATAAAAAACTTATGTTTTTTTGGCGGCTTTCCGGCAGACTTTATATATTTCTTTAACTATTTATTTATAAAACCATTAAACTAAAATTAATTAACTTTTCCGACAGAATATTCTGTCGGAAAATAATTAATATTTTTTTAAAATAATAAATAAATACTTTAATAAATTAATTCAATAGTATTTCTGGGCCGGAAATTTTATTTATTTATTTAAATCAATTTCATAAATAATTAAATAAGGTTAATCTTAATTACTTATTTAATTAAGTAATTCGTTAAACGGAAAAAGCATTCCGCTGAACTTCTGGCGGCCATGATCCGCCGAAAATATGAAATCTACCGAAAAGGCCGCCGGAAAGTCAATCATCGGCGCATTTTATTCTAGCCGTCGTATCTGCCGGAAATCCGCCAAAAATCAGTTTTCCGGCGGATTTGGCCATCGGAATTGGCTTGTCGTCTAGTAGTGTTACATATATACACATACACATACACGTACACGTACACATAGATATATGATGCGTGTATGTATTTATGTGATTCTTTATGTATGTGTTTGTAAATGATAAAGTTTTAAGTTTTTCTACAAATATTGTAAGCTATATATACGGGTTTTAAATAGATATTTTGTTGATGTCAAATCATGCTTAGATATACAGCTCTTATGGGGCTGCTGTCTTCTTTGAGGATCTAATTAATTTGCTGTTTAGCCCTCTGCCTTGTGTATTTTTGCTTTCATCAATAAAAATAAAAATGAAGTTATGGGTATATAATTAGTAGAGAGAGTGTAATTAGATAAATTAATCCATGATTAATTAGTCTTTGTAAACTTGAAGTAGAAATAGTCCTCAATGTTTGATGGTTTTTTTGTACTTATTTCTAATGAACATGCAGCAACCAGCTACACAAAAGCTGGAGAATGGAACGCCCCTCAAAACTGAAGCTAGTAAAGTTATGAAGACGGCTTCAATGGCAATTTTAAACACGCTTGCAGATTCCATCTTTCACTTTGTGGACCAACCCATGCTTCCATCTCAGGTGTATATATATATATATGATACAAATCAAATACAAACCATGTATTTGTTGCACCCCTTACAAAACAATGTGCATATGTGAACAATTTGTGCATAATCTGAGATGCATATATGCATTATCCCATATGAATGTATGTCCATTATATGTATATTATTGCACGTATGCATATACATATGTATATGCAAATTGTTTACATATACACACTGGTTTTTAAGGGATGCAACAAATACATGGTTTGTATTTTACGGAGTATATATATATATACTCATTCTTTGCATGTGATGTTTCAGGTAATGTGAGGTTGTATAATAGATATTTGGAGATCAAATTTCTCTAACTACCTAGGGATCACCCAAAAAATACTAATGGTTCGATAGAATTCGATGTTTTTCGAGAAAATATCCATGGATCACCCATAGAAATCATGGGTAATCTGTCATCGTCACTAATTTGCATTAGCCACCAACTTTTGTGTGACGAATCACCCTTTAGCAACAGATTTTCCATGGAACAAGTAAAGTCTTTCGTTTAGTAGTGATAGTTAACCCAAAAATAAGCACGGATACCTTAATTTTGGATTGATGTTCTGTTTGTCTTTTTTTCCTTTGTTCTCTCTTCCTATCTTAGCGTTGTAGCTAGGGTTTATTAAATGCAATGATATATTTAACAAGGGTTCTTTGCCAACATTATTTGTTTGCAGAAAAACTTTGCACCCGTTGATCGGGAGATCAAGGAACTTGTAAAAGTTGATTATTGTCAAGGCGAAATCCCACAAGATTTTCCAGAGGGTGTTTATATTAGAAATGGTGTTACTTCTCAACTTCTTATATATACTGCTACTATTATATACTTAATTCTTCCTATTCTAGCTTTTGCACAAAACTAAGACTACAAACACATACGAGAGTCTCACTACAAACCAAATGACTTTTACCCACAAAATTCACCGAGAGAAATTTACTTCGGTGGTTACCCAGGGATCACCAAGAAAATATCAATGGTTTGGTAGAATCCAATGTTTTTCGAGAAAATGCCCATCGATCACCCAGAGAATCCATGAATAATCTGTCACTGATTTGCATTACCCACCAAAAGTTTACCCATTAACTTTTGTGACGGTTTTGTGAAGAATCCCCATTTAGCGACAGTGTTAGAATTGATGAGCGAATCAAACGATAAGTAGATGAGATAATCGAGAGAGATGTGGCTGGAATCGACAGCAGCTTTTCATATATTGAGAGAGCAATTACAAAAGAAGATTAACCTAATTATGAAACATAAGAGACCTATATATACTAGATAAGTTACAGGTAATTACAAAACTAGCCCTTGTACTTTACATATGTACGATAATAACTCTAACATCCCCCCCCCCTTTCAAACTCAAGTAGGGGAAGTTTGCTTAGAGACAAAACCGTCAGCCTTAGGTGTCATGTGATTACAACATCCAGAGTCAAATATCCAAGGGTTACCTGATGCGGAGGTATTGCACTGAGAATTCATACCCATAGAACCTGTCATGAGTTGCTCCATAAGCTCTTGGTTTCGGCGCATGAGTTCCATAAGATCAGGCGATGAGTTGTTGCTGTGTGATGCCTGAACTGTCGACGTAGGGGTATCCTGAGTGATTGATCCAGCAACTGATTGAGTTCCAAGCTGTTGCCTTTGATTACCTGAGTTCCTTGGATGCTTTGGACAGTCAGACCTATAGTGTCGTGGATGTGTGATCCCACACCAACGACATTTTCGAACTGGGCAGTTGAGGAGAAGATGAGATGTAGAGTGATAGAACGTGCATTCACTATTGTTCCCCTTTCCTGCAGGTTTTGACTGTTCATTGTTGTTCTACTTATCTTTTGGCTTTCCTAAGTTCGAAGTATAGAGCACAGTATTCGAGGGCAGAGGGAAGCGTTGTTGAAGACGAGTTTCTTCACTTAGCAGTTCCTTGATGGCCTCTTCAAAAGTAGGTAATGGATGCCTGTGTAGTAGAGAGGCTCTAACATTCTCAAAACGGTCAGTGAGTCCCATTAGGATAGTAATCAAATGTAGTTGGCTAAAATAGGCGGTAAACTTCCGAGTTGTGTCATCAAAGATTTGAGGTGCACCCAAGCTCAAATGATCTCTAAGAGCTTGCATCTCAGAGATGTACGAGTTGATGGACTGATCAGGTAGTTGTCTTTTGTTCTGAAAAGTAGTCCACAACTGATACTGATGTGAGAGACCTGTAGAAGTGTACATTTTTGCAAGAAAATCCCACAGTCCTTTTGTTGTTGTATAACCAAGGAATTGTTGATTGATCTCAGCAGTTGTGGATGCGTTTATGAATCCCAGGATGCGAGCATTCATGATATCACAATCATTCATGTGTTTTGCAAAATCAACCGCACTCTCATTTTCGTTTTGAACCGGGATTTGAGTGGCACCCGTAACATAGGTATGCAGACCATGAGACTTGAGAAGAATAGTCATATGATGATGCCACAAAATGTAGTTATTCCCATTGAGAATAACCGAGATAGGATTGGAGTAACTGGAGTTGAGAGCCATCTGACTGACGAGGGGATTCCTGTATTAGTGATCTGGAACAAACAAAATAAGCAAGTTCCGAAAATGAGAGTTTCGGAATTGAGAACCGGAAATGAGAGTTCCGGAATTAAGAATCGAAAATGAGAGAACCGGAAATGAAAGAACCGGAAATGAGAGAACCGGAATTGAACAGGATCCAGAACCGAGTGGATCCGGAATTCGTGAGGTACCGGAATTGGACAGGATCCGGAACCGAGATGATGAGATCCGGAATTGGGAGAACCGGAATTTGACAGGATCCGGAACCGAGTGGATCCGGAATTCGTGAGGTACCGGAATTGGGAGGTTCCGAAATTTGTGCGATTCCGGATTAGGTTATTTGGATTTAGCGATTCGACGAACACGAAACAAAAATTGAACAATGGAAGAACAAAGGAAAAGACGAGCAATCAGAAAAATAGATAAGACATACCTAAAGCTCTGATACCATGTTAGAATTGATGAGCGAATCAAACGATAAGCAGATGAGATAATCGAGAGAGATGTGGCTGGAATCGGCAGCATCTTTTCATATATTGAGAGAGCAATTACGAAAGAAGATTAACCTAATTATGAAACATAAGAGACCTATATATACCAGATAAGTTACAGGTAATTACAGAACTAGCCCTTGTACTTTACATATGTACGATAATAACTCTAACAGACAGATTTCCCAGGAAAAGTTAGTAGGTAAAAGTCTTTCGTTTAGTACAGGTAATAGAACAGCATGACAATGAACGATATATATATATATACTTTCTTTAATCCATCTGTGTTTAAATCTATACCTTGTAGACATATATAATATTCAAAATTTGAAACGTTATGCAGGTGCAAATCCCCTATTTGGAGGTTTAAAATATGCGGAATCAGTGTTTGGAAAAACGGACAGCATATGGGTTGAAGGAGAAGGGATGCTTCATGCTCTACATTTCACCAAAGATGCACAAGGGAATTGGAGCTTTTACTATAACAATAGATATGTCGAAACAGAAACATATAAAATGGAATCCCAAAGTAAGAAACCTGCTTTTCTTCCAGTTGCAGAAGGAGATCCTCCGGCAGCAATAGCTGCATCATTTTTTAATGTGGTACGATTCCCAGATTTTGTCAAGTTCCTTGTTCCGCCTTTGATCTTGAAAATCTGTAGCTTACTAATAAGATATTGTGTTTATTCTGACTTGGTTTTGTGATTTTGGCAGTTAAGATTTGGAGAAAAGAACAAAATTTTGAGTAACACCAATGTTTTTGAGCATGGTGGAAAGCATTATTCTGTTGCCGAGAACTATGTACCACAAGAGATAGATGTAACTAGCCTTGAAACTTATGGTAATTGGAACCCGAGTACCGGAGCTTGGTCTCGGCCTTTCACATCACACCCAAAGGTTAGTATATATGGGGCAGGTTCTGTTAGAAATCTAAAATTGATTAAGAACCTGGGACGGGACCACAGCATGACAAATGACATATTCATCGGGAATATGGATGTATTATTCATATTGAACGTAGTAACATATTCATCATGAATATGTGATTCAGCATGATGAATAACACTTTCATATTAATCATGAAATTTTATTCATGATGAATATTCATCTTGAATAGGACACATGGTGCGCTTTGGACAGTTCCTGAGCTTCTAATAAATTTTGGGTTCATAACTCTAGTGTGTGTATATATATATATATATGTATATATAGGTGTTCTACAAAATTCCCACATAATGGGACCATATTCATAGTCCAGAAACACATTCTTTAGAACACAAGCTCATAGAAAAATCTTCTTTTATTCTGTGTAGAAAGTACCAGGAACAGGAGAACTGGTTATGGTAGGGGTTGAGCCGACAAAACCGTATTGTGTCATGGGTGTCATTTCAGGTACTTCAATAAATGTTTAAAGATCTATGTTTTATCTAGCTTTATTGATCACCTTTTTTGTAGTCGACGGAAAAGAACTTGTCCACGAATTGGACCTACAACTAGATCATTGTTCGGTTTTCCATGATATGGGGGTTACGAACAAGTGAGTTCTATCCATTCCTATTAGTAATCGGGGTCGCAAAAATATGATTACCTAATAATGTTCATTTTGTTTGTGGGATATTAATCAGGTACAACATTTTAATTGATTTTATGCTCACAATGAGCGTAGAGAGGGTAATGAAAGGAGGCCAGTAAGTACCTTAATCGTCTCGAAACATAGAAAACAATATTATGGAGAGAAAAAAAAGCATAAAACTTTGGTATTGTTGTTAGGTTATTCAAGTACGAAAGGGAGAAAGATGCAAGGATTGCAGTGATTCCTCGCTATGGTGATGCAGATTCGATCAAGTGGTTTCATATAGAACCTTGTGTTGTTTATCACCTGATGAACAGCTTCGAAGACGGGGACGAGGTGTTTGTCTTGTATCATTGTTATGGCAGTACAATAAAATTGGATTTAAACGTCGTATTTAAAAGTGTTACAATACGTTTATAGGATGTTTTTAGGAATTTTAAACATGTTTTTAGGACGTTTTTAAAAATAAAGTGTTCTTCTAGTTATTTTATAGGACAATTTTGAGAAGTGTTCTATAAACCATATTTTTATAGGATATATTTGTGTTTATCGGACACTTTTTTAAATAGTATCGTATAAAATAATTAATATAACATTTAACTTTGAAATCGTACTAAAAAAACTTGCTAAAACGCCTAAAAGTGTCCTATAAACTTATATATAACACTTTTAGATAGGACGATTTTTTGTTTAGTTTTATAAATGATTTTATTAATACGTTTAGACATTTTAGACATCTTATAAACCAATGTTAACATTGGTTTATAAACCAATGTTGTTTGTAGTGTTATCATTCAACTCCATGAATCTTTCTTGGTGGTTTTGTAATATAATTATCTGAATTTGTACTTAATATGTTTTTAAGTAGAAAAGCTTCAGATTCTTCTGAACCCTTTTAACATGTTTAGTTTGGCATTTGATTTGCACCAAAAATAGGTTGTTGTGAGAGGATGCAAGGCGAATGCAGCCATTCTTCCAGGACCCGATTGGGGAGAGGATAAATTTAACTGGTTCTCTAGAGGATTTAGTTTCAAACCAGTTGAGTCAAATGATCAAAAAGTGACAGAAGATCATGGAATGCTGTTTACTAGGGTTAGGGAATGGAGATTGAACATGGAGACAATGGAGGTCAAGGAGAGAGATGTAACAGGAACGGAATACTCGATGGACTTTCCAACGATCAATGAGGATTTTACAGGTCTTAAACATCGATACGGATACACCCAGGTTATAGACTCCCTTGCAAGCTCTAACTCAGGTAGTCTAATTCATTATGTTCTAGCTACTATATATGGACCTTATTTGGGTCTTAATCATACACCATTATTGTTAAATATGGATCTCACCAGGAATACAAGTATCTTATAGGACATTAAATGCATCTAAAATGTTCTAACAAACTGATTTATAGAATTTAAGTTTATAAAGCATCATATATAAATATTGATGGAGCTACATAGGCACCACACGGGGTGCATTGGATTTTTAATAAAATTGATATAGATGGAAATGAGAAGTTAATGGGGAATTTGTGTTTTTATTTGTACTAAATCAAGTTTGTTACATTTTAATATATTTTGCCCTAATAAAAACATCATAGTCTCAAAACTCAGTGTTCCACTCTTACAAAATGATCGGTTTCATGTCTCTAAATCTTGTTTCGTATATAAACAAACCAAGTGTTCCACTCTTACAAAATGATCGGTTTCACGTCTCTAAATCTTGATTCGTATATAAAGGTATCACAAGAGAATGTTATAACGTATTTAGATATTGTAACAAGTTTTTAGAAAACATTTGGAATAGGGTAACCTATAAGTAGTCTTTTTATAAGACATTTATGTGAAGTGTTATGTTGACAAATTTTTATAGGACACTTGTTAATAAACCTTTATATTTCAAACGTATCTCAAATTAAATTACTTCAACTTTACATAGGACACGTAATTGTTTATTCCTATAAATTTAAGATACTGAGGGGTTGTTTGGCAGTTGCTGAATGGTTTAGTGCAGAATGATTAAAAGATATATTGCAAAATGAAATATATGTGTTTGGTAATTGTTTAGAATGAAATCAGGGTACTAAATGATTAAGGGAGGCCTAAGATGCTAAATCATTCCGAGGGTTTTAGAACCATTAAGAGGCAAACATTTCTTTTGCCAAACAAGATTTACCCACTTAGCGATTCAGAGGTTGCCTCTTAATGGAACCATTAAGAGGTAAACAAACAGCCCCTAAAACAATCTATTATATTATTTAGACATATTTGACGTTTTATAAAGTTAGTTTTGTTGTTATCAGCTTTTTGTAGTCGGTAGTAAGGTATAATCTCGGAGTCTATAAGGATAGTAAATATGTTTCAGGGAAAACTAAATATGGCGGACTTGCCAAGTTATACTTTGAAGAAGCGGAGCAGCAAAGCACGCTAGGTGAAGGAAACGTAAAGATCAAGTATCATTGGTTACCGAAAAATAACTTTTGCACAGGATCGGCTTTCGTGGCGAAACCAGAAGCCGTGGAGGAAGATGATGGTTGGATTGTTACATTTGCTCATGATGAAGACCATGATACTTCTTATGTACGTACTATCAAACACTTTAATTTCCCCTGTAGATCTATATTACTAGATGTGTATGATCTATAGGGTTGGTTTTCGGTGAGGAGTTGAGTTAACATAAAAAGTGGCTATCAACCGTTAGATGCACATTATTAGGATGAGATGCACCGGATTAATCCCCGTATCAAGCACGATTCATGGGTGGCTTGAGATCAAAAGTGATCAGGGTTTTAATCCACTTCTCACGCTTCCCAGGTTAATTTAACTTCTCACATGATCCTTCGACATGATATATATATATATATATATATATAAATGATGAGGGTACGTATTATATTTCTTAATTGATGTGGTTTGTTTGTGATGACAGGTACTAGTGGTTGATGCTAAGAAGTTTGAGGATGAGGCAGTAGCAAAAATAAGTCTCCCTCAACGTGTGCCATATGGTCATCATGGCTCCTTCTTTTCATCTTCATAAACAATTAAGCATTAATTAATGTATCAAACTATCAATGGCGGTTGAAGGTGTTTTAATTTATCAATTGATGATTGGGGAAATCACGCACATTTGCTATCAGAGTAGTAGTTTACATTAGAGGCCGTTTACCTAATCACTTACCCGGGTAAGTGTTTACCGGTAAAATTCAACACTATCGCTTACTTTTCAGGTAAGATTTTAGTCCACAAAAATGGCATCGTATGTAACAATTTAGCCGGTAAGCGCTAACCGTGGTAAGAGTCGTCGCACTCACTTACCGGGTAAGACTCTCGGTCCTTGCTTCCGCTCTTACCGGGTAAGATTCTTGGTTCTTGCCATATTCATCCGGTAAGCTAATTTGACTTGGTAAGCACCCGGGTAAGCGTTTTGTAACTTTCCCTTAATTTTGGGTTGTTTTAAATTTGTTTTTTGGAATTTTGTTCACCAACGTTTTGCTCAATAAATAAATAAAAGAATGCGGAGAAAATTAACTTCAAAACTTGATTTAAAAAATTAAAAGATGACATGCTTAAATTGGTACTAGAACCAATAATCCTAATGTGACTAGAGAAAGAAAAATGAACTTATCTAAACTTATCTCCTAAAACACTTATCTCTTCCATCCTATATAACTTAGGTGTAGATATTTATTTTAGAAAAATTATAAAAAATATAGTGAATTGTAGATTTGGTGTCTATGATTTTGTGTTTTCTTTGACTGTGGTTCTCATTCTATGTTTACTATGGATATGGTCTCTGTGGTATGCAATATATTATGGCTAGGGTTCTCAACACTAACACCGTTAAATTTTAAAGGTTTTTTTTTAAGGGTATCCGAGGACATTGCCCCGACTAATCCCGGCAAGGTGAGGCAATTGCCCCAGCTGCTAAAGCGTGCAGCCCTGAGTTTATCCCTAGTGGCCACAAGTTGGAAGCGTCTGAATTCGAACTTTGGGTAGATGGGTTACTAGCCACATCCCCCACAAGCCTTAACCAGTACACCACAAGCCTTGTGGTTTAAATTTTAAAGGTTAAAAGAGTTTAAACTCTTATTTTGGTCCCTATGGTTTATAGAAATCTTTGAAAGTGGTCCCTATGGTTTATTATTATTTTTACATTTTTCCTTTAAAAACTATGAAAAATGTAATTATATATAGATATAAATATTATTAATATTGTTGGGTCACCAAGGATTTGAAATTGACTCACCGATGTTTTCCCTAAAACTCCTACTTAGAATATTTTAGTTTGGTTCTTTGAATGACTTGTACAAAATATTAAATGTTCGGTGAAGTCGAAGATCAACCGAAACCAAGCTTGAAGACTCTCTACTTGTGGAAAATAGAAGACTCTCGGCAACATACAAACAAGTCATCACCACCGAATTGCCTGGACAATTTCGGTGGCCACGTTCACCACCGAATTACCTGAACAATTTCGGTGGCCTCCTTCACCACCGAAATGCTCTCATAATTTCGGTGGTCGCTCTCTCTCTCCACCGAAGATCTCTGAATTTCGGTGGAAACTCCTTCGGTGCTAAAGTCTTGAAGGAAAGATCTTTTATTATGGGACAGAATCCTCTAGCAGATAAAAGTGACAGTTTGTCTCTTTATCCATTATCAGTTAAAATCCTTTTCCTCTGCATGAGCTCTACTGTCTGCACCTGTAAAAAGTGACAAGGACTTCTCAACTCTCCAGAAGTCAACATCCTCAGCAAGTTGGAAGATGACAAGTGTCCCAAGCATTTAATGCTTGTGCACTCCTTGCCACTATAAAAGGGAGAAGACCTCCTCTTGCAATCTCACGCTTTCTGGAATTTTCTGAGTGCAAGTTTTTCATATTGCTTGATAACCTTATAGCTTTGTTCTAAGTGCTCTTAGTTGTTTTGTTAGTATACTTTGTGTAAGACTGT
Source organism: Saussurea involucrata (assembly GCA_033807775.1). Classification (NCBI taxonomy): domain Eukaryota; kingdom Viridiplantae; phylum Streptophyta; class Magnoliopsida; order Asterales; family Asteraceae; genus Saussurea; species Saussurea involucrata. The sequence continues at coordinate 153,316,004 of CM066321.1, forward strand.
TAGAATAGTTTATCTGTTCTTTTCCGCAACAGTCTTAAGTTTCTTTGTGTAATTCTTGTTGAAAGTTTTTCAATAAAAAGAATTAAAATTGTGAAAATTTTGAGTATTGTATTCAACCCCCCTTCTACAATACTTGTTTAGCCATCTGGGACTAACAAGTGGTATCAGAGCAGAAAGTTTAATTCCATAAACTTGATCTGCGATGGCTGCCTCTTCTTCTTCTACTGTTGAAAACTCTTTCCAAAATAACTTTTCTGAAAATGGGTCCATTTCAAAACCTCCTAAGTTCAATGCTAACAACTTCTCTTTGTGGAAAAGCCGCATGATGCTGTTCATGGAAGGAGTGGATACTAGATATCCAACCATTCTCCAAGAGGGACCCATTATCCCCAGAGTTTGGGCTCGCTATGAAACGCAGAGGCCTGGTAAAGAGACTGTTGAAAAAGAAATCTCTAGTGATTCTGATGAAGAAAAATCCAGTGCTACTGGTCGTTATATTCTCAAAAACCCTAAAAAGTATACTGATGAGGAAAAACGTTTGGTCACTCTTGACTCCAAAGTAAGAGCTATTATTGCACTCTCTCTTCCTGATGAGGTCTACCACTCTTTGGTGAACTTTGAAACTGCTAAAGAGATGTGGACCACACTGTGTGTTTTGTACGAAGGTACAGAGGAAGTAAAAAAAAAGTAAGAAGATTGGTCTTATTAGAAAGTATGAACTCTTTGCTTTTGAAAAAGGAGAATCTCTTCCTAGCTACTATAATCGCTTCAATTCTGTTTTAAATGATCTAAAGTTATTGGGCAGAGTCTATGATAATGAGGAAGTCTTGTGCAAATTCATGGATTGTCTCCCATAATTTTGGGAAAATATATGTACTTGCATCAAAACTACCAAGGACCTTGAGTTCATGCCCTTAACTGTTCTGTATGGTACTCTCTTCAATTTTGAGCAAACCAAGCTTCAAAGGAAATCTTTCATCAAATAAATAAAGAGCTCTTCCATAGCTCTTATCAGTGAAAATTCCAAGAAATCTCAAAACCTCCCTAGAATCACCTATCCTTCATCTGACTCTGATAATGACAACCAGTCTAATTCTACCCACCAAACGGAGGCATATCTAAGTGATGCTGATGATGAAGGTGAGGATATTATGGTTGAACAATTGTCAGATGAAATGGCAATGATGGCTGGTTCTAAAAATAAATTTCGTCCTTTCAACAAATCCAGAAGTTTTAGAAAAACCTCATCTTTTAAGACTTCTTCTGATAAGTCTAATGAGGAGTGTTTTAATTGTGGCAAGAAAGGACATTTTGCATCTGAGTGTAGGAGCACGCTTATCTCCAAGTCTAGAAACCCATCTTCTGAGAGTCTCTCCTCAAAAAGGGAAAAATCCAAAAATATGTCTTTCAAATCATCCTTTCCCAAAAAGGAGTCCCATTCCTCTTTCTTAAATCATCAGGAGCGTGCTGAGAAATATAAAGCCAAGTACAAGAAAGAGAAGGAAAGGAGTGAAGGACTGGAAAGAAAAGGGAAGGGTCTTATGGCAGAAACTCACGATTGGGATGATGAAGACACCTCCGACAGCGACTCTCAAAATAGGTGCTTCATGGCTATCTCTGAAGAAATGGAAGTTTCTGAAAAGGCTACCTCTCTAATGGCTCTTGTGTCGACTGAGTGCTCGACAGCTTATGCTCAGGTTTCTGAGCGCCATCAAATATGGTATCTGGATAGTGGGTGCTCACGCCACATGACGGGAAACAAATCTCTTCTCATCAACTATGTGTCTGAAAAGGGTCCATCTGTCACTTTTGGTGATAACTCTAAAGGCTACGCCAAAGGCTATGGAACTCTCACAAATGGATCAGTCACTTTCAATAAAGTGGCATTTGTTGAAGGCCTCATGCATAATCTTCTCAGTATTAGTCAGCTGTGTGATCTTGGATATAAAGTTATCTTTGAACTTTGTATCTGTACAGTTGTGGACAAGAACTTCAATGTGATGTTATCTGGAAAAAGGATGGAAAATGTCTATGTCATTGACATGGGACTAAGTAACAACTCATCCAATGTCTGCTTTGTGTCAGATGACTCATCCAAAAGAAACTGGTTGTGGCATAAACGTCTTTCTCATCTAAACTTCAAAACTCTCCACAAAATTTCAAATAAGGAGTTGGTGTCTGGCATGCCAAAGATGAATTTTGTCAAAGAAAAGCTGTGTGATGCATGTGAGAAAGGGAAACTCACCAAAACCTCCTTCAAGACCAAACAATGCTCCTCCATCACTCTTCCTCTCCAGATGCTGCACATGGACCTATGTGGACCAGTCAGCACTCCTAGTCTAGGAGGAAAAAGGTACATTCTTGTAATTGTTGATGAATTTACCAGATATACTTGGGTGTCTTTTCTCAGGTATAAAAGTGATGCGACTGAAGAAATCATCAATTTTGTCAAGAAAAATGAAGTTCTGAATGGCCAACTTGTTCGGTCAGTAAGAAGTGATAATGGCACTGAATTCAGAAACAGTGCTCTTGAAGACTTCTTTACTGAGAAAGGAATTTCTCAGAACTTTTCTGCAGTTCGAACCCCACAACAAAATGGAGTGGTGGAAAGGAAAAATAGAACTCTGTGTGAAGCTGCCAGATCCATGCTAAGTGAATCAAATCTACCTACATATTTTTGGGCTGAAGCTGTTAACACTGCCTGCTTTACCCAAAATAGGTCTGTGATTTCTAAAAGGCATGATAAAACCCCATATGAAGTTTTCCATGGCAGAAAACCGAATATTGGCTTTCTTCATGTATTCGGCTGTGTGTGTTTTATTCTGAATGATCGTGAAAATCTTGGGAAGTTTGATCCCAAAGCTGATGAGGGAATATTTGTTGGATACTCTCTATCCTCCAAAGCTTATCGTGTGTTTAACCTCAGAAGAAAATGCATTGATGAGTCTATCCATGTCAAATTTGATGATCTTAGATCCTCATCTTTGTCAAATGATGATGATGAATTGCACAGATGGATCTCGTCATGCATCGGTGCTGCTCCTTTATCTAACCCTACCGATACTCACCTCACTCCCTCCATTCCATCTCCTTCAAGTATCCAAAATGGGTCACCACCCTCTCCTCACACCGAAATTGACCAGCCCACCGACACCATTCCTCACACCGAAACACTTACTCCCACCGAAAATCCAACCTACCACCGAACCTCTGATCCCACTACTTCAACTCATCTCACTCAATATACTTCATCACCTCTACCCCCTGCCTCAAAATGGACTAAGGATCACCCTATTGACCAAATCATTGGTGATCAGCACACAGGTGTCCAAACACGTAGAGGAGTTGGAAATATTTGTCTCTATGTGAATTTTCTCTCTCTTATTGAACCCAAAAAGATTGATGAAGCTCTAGCAGATCCCTGTTGGATCTCTGCCATGCAAGAAGAGCTTTCTCAATTTGAGAGAAACAAAGTTTGGAGATTGGTTCCCAGACCCCGAAAGAAGACAATCATTGGAACCAAATGGATCTTCAGGAATAAAATGGATGAAGATGGCACTGTTATCAGAAACAAGGCCAGACTAGTAGCTCAAGGATACAGACAGGAAGAGGGCATTGACTATGATGAAACATTTGCCCCTGTTGCAAGACTTGAAGCTATAAAGATCTTTCTGGCCCATGCTGCCTACCGAAATTTTAGGGTCTTTCAAATGGATGTTAAAAGTGCCTTCCTCAATGGGGATCTTGCAGAGGAAGTCTATGTGAAACAACCTCCTGGCTTTGAAGACCCAGCTCATCCAGACTATGTGTACAGACTTGACAAAGCACTGTATGGTCTCAAGCAAGCTCCTCGTGCTTGGTATGACACTCTTGCCAACTTCCTTCTAAAACATGGATACTCCAGAGGTAAAATAGACAACACTCTTTTCATCAAGGAAACTTCAGGTAACCTCATTCTTGTCCAAATCTATGTTGATGACATCATCTTTGGTGCCACTGATGAATCACTTTGTGATGAATTTGCTTCTCTCATGATGAGTGAATATGAGATGAGCATGATGGGAGAGCTTACATTCTTTTTGGGCCTTCAGGTCAAACAAACTTCAGAAGGAATCTTTATAAATCAAAGTAAATATATTCGTGACCTTCTGAAGAAATTTAACTTTTTAGATAGCTCTCCTATGAAAACTCCCATGGCACCACCGTTGAAACTAAATGCTGATCCTAAAGGTGTATCTGTGGATGTTACCCTTTATCGGGGCATGATTGGTTCTCTTCTATACTTAACTGCTAGCAGACCGGACATTATGTTTGCTACTTGTCTTTGTGCCCGTTATCAGGCAAATCCTAAAGTATCACACTTAAAGGCTGTAAAACGGATTTTTCGGTATCTCAAGGGTACCTTACACTTGGGTCTTTGGTATCCCAAAGACTCAGGTTTTGAGCTAATTGGGTATTCAGATTCAGATTTTGCAGGCTCCCAGATTGATAGAAAGAGCACTACAGGAAGCTGCCAACTTCTTGGTGGTAAATTGGTAAGTTGGTCCAGCAAGAAACAAAACTCTGTGTCAACCTCTACTGCTGAGGCTGAATATGTAGCTGCTGGAAGCTGTTGTGCTCAGATCCTATGGATGAAAAATCAACTCAGGGACTACAATCAATTCTTTTCTAAAATCCCAATTCTGTGTGATAATTCCAGTGCAATAGCTATTGCAAACAATCATGTTCTTCACTCTAGATCTAAACACATTGATATCAGGTATCATTTCATCAGGGACCACATTTCCAAAGGTGACATTGAACTGCACTTCATTCCCACCGATTTGCAGCTTGCTGATTTATTCACTAAACCCCTTGATGAAACCAGGTTCAACTTTCTCATAAGTGAACTTGGGATGTGCAATCTTCAAGAATAACATGTGTTTATGCTCCACCGATCTCACATCGGTAGACACTTCCTTATCCACTTCTAACTCTCCACCGATCTCTCATCGGTGGATAAATCTCTGTGCCTCTCCACCAATTACCTTCTCCTTCCATCCACCGAAATCTGATTCGGTGGCATCTCTCTCCTCTCTAACACCTCTACCGACTACCCATTCGGTGGACTCCTTCTAAACTTCCACCGACATCGAAACTCGGTGGAATCCTTCAACTCCTTCACCGAAGTCAAAATTCGGTAGGATTTATCTAACCTTCCACCGAAATCTAAGCTCGGTGGAACCCTTCAATTCTTTCCCCGAAACTCAAATCGGTGGAACCCTTCTAATTCGGTACAATCCTTCAAGCTTCACAGATCCACCACCGAATCTCCACCGATACACCACCGAAGCTACACCGACCCACACACACTTATCTTATACGATTCCCAATGTCTCCTGGTGACCCTTCAATCCCAAAACCTGTCAGTGATGGGAGACCTTTCCCCTTCCAGCCGCTATGTGTCCCAACTCCCCATATCCCACTCCACTTTTCGCCGTATAAATCCCATCTCCCAATAAACATCATCTCTCCTTTATCCTCTCTCACCACTATATATACATAAGCCTAAAACCCTTTTCCCTCACACTTCTCGAACCCTGAAACACTTATCGGAAAACCTCTCAATCTCCATTACCATGGCATCCTCCAGATATGTTATTCCCACACGATTTGAAATCTTAAGTTTAATCCATGTAATCACGTTGCCCGCTTCGACCCAGATCCCGCTCATCCCGAGTTCTCCACTATCGCAAAGTTCCTCACTCGCTTTCCTCTTCTTCATGCCTTTTCTTGCAACCCCAAGATGAGTAAAATGCGCATTGGCAGATTTTGGTTAACCTGTGTATACGATCCCTCCAACGAAGCCATTCACGCCTCCATTCTTTCCGACGACGCCGGTGATCACGACCTTACGTTTGGGGTCGATGATGTTCGTCTCGCACTCAAGATTGACGCCTTTCCCGACTACGAAGAAATGTATTTGGACACCGTACATGAAGATGTTCTTCTTACCACCGGGTACGTGCTCGACGACTCCTCCAAAAGCTCCAAAGGCCCCGGTACTCTTCTCCGCAGCAAATGGGAGGCATTTGGAATTTCTTCTTTGCCCACGTTATCCATTGCCTCTCTCGCAAAACCAGTGGGCATGATCAATCGCCATCATACATCACCAATCTCGCACATGCCCTCATCTTCCAAAGAAAAGTCGACTTCGCCCAATACTTCTTCTCGGAGCTTGTCGAGGTTATCAAGACTCCCAAGAAATGTTACGTTGCATATCCACGATTCATCTCCATGATCATACAGCACAAACTCTCTAAGGCGTTGGAGTCAGATCGCAAATCCCCTTCACCGCGATTCTCTTATGACTGGTCTTCTCCGTGTGTAGGCACCAAAACTCTCAACGTTAAGCCGCTCGCCACCGATTGCCCCTTACGACCAGGTATGATCTCTTTTGCTCACTCTCCCGAACTACATTGGGGTGATGCGGAAATTCCCGGGTTTCATCACCTGGAAATTCCAGAGGTCACTCCAACTGTCGTGGCCCCTTCTCCCCGTTCCCGAGTTACGTCGGGTGGCACTCAAAAGAAACGACAAAAGGCCACCGACACCTCCGCACCCGCTTCTCGAGCTACGCCACCGAGAGTTCCCTCGGAGGCTTCCCCGGCTCAAACCCCTTCTCATAAGCGGAGGCACTCATCTTCCCCTTCGGGATCTCTTCCAAAGAGGTCTCGAAAACCATCGGCCCAACCGACTAATCCAACTGTCGATTCTCGAAAATCGCCAGTTGTTGAACTTCATCCCTCCGGGCCAAGGGTATCCGTTACAAACCCCACCGTCTCCTTTGTTGCCTCTCAAAAGGCCTCAGTTGTACATTTGGAGAAACCTCAACATACCTCCCCACTCGATTTTTTGGGTGGTGGAGATGACCTCGAGGTCTCTCCTCTCGAGGGTTCTGATTTTACACTTCAAAGCCTTTCACCCGATCAGTTTATGATCGATGAGATTGCACAACCCAATCAGGGTTCCCCCCCACAGATTCCACCCCCACATGATTTCTTTGCATTTCTTTTAGCGAACACTGGTTCTCCCCGAACCATCCCGTCCCCCGAAGAACATCCCACCGAGTCTCCCTCGCCGAGGTACCAATCTCCACACCGATCTCCTTCGCCGAACCCTCCACTCCGAACCCTCTACACCGACGAGCTTTCGCCTTACTTACGAAATCCCCTCCCCGAAGCAGATCCCCTACGCATGCACTCTTCGTTTCCCGAAATCGGTGGTCAGACCTCATCCCACTTAGACCGACCTTCTGTTTTTCTTCAATCCACCATTTCATTAATCTCCCAGGCCAACTCTAGAATTTCAACTCTTGAGACAAAGTTGTCTCAATTGCTCTTCAATGCAATCACCGATGCCCTTGTACCGATAAATTCCTCTCTTACTACCTTGTCTTCTAAGGTGGATTCCCTCACAAAGGCCTCCAGCACCGAAAAGTCTGAATGGGAAATGGATATGGGTGATTTCTCTCTGGTTCCCAACACCATCTCTGGTAGCTTGGCCTTCCTCCACTCCAAGTTTGACAAGGTGTTCTCTGAGATGGGTTTTAAGCTTCCGGCTGTTCCTGAGGGGGAGAAAACCTCAGCTCCACCGAAATTGCCATCCATAAAGAGATCTTCCAGTAACACGCCTCCACCGAAAACCTCTCCACCATCACCGAAACCATCTTCACCGAAAGCCTCATCACCGAAAGCCTCATCACCGAAATCCTCTTCTATTTCACCAACACATACAGGTACCACCGAAGCATTAGACCTTGATGCATCAACTGAGGGGGAGCAATCCAGCAAAGCTCCCAAAGACAAAGGCAAGAAAGCTTTTTCGGCCGAAGATTTGGCTAAAGAAGAAAAGAAGAAAAAGGAGTTGGCAAAGTATGGGGCTCGACCTAAAGGTACTGAATCTCTTAAACTCAAGCCTGCTTCTCATATAATCACCACCGAACTCGGTCTCTCCCCTCAAGAAATTGAGGAAGCAAAAATCGCTCAAATCAACTTAGATAAATCCAGAGATCTCTCCCTTAAAGCTGCTGAAGAAGAAGCTGCAAAAGCAAAATCCACCGATGCCATTCAAACCCAAAAATCGGTGCTGAGTGCCCTAGAACAAGAAAAGAATGATGAAATTAGCTGGTACAAAAAGACCATGCACCACCGAAACAACAAGTCACCAATTTCAACTGTAAAGATTGCCACCTCCAAAGAAAACCGGAAGACATCAGGCTGATCATTAACAGAGAAGATGGTTCGATAAAGAGTGTGAAGAAAGTCATCTCCAACTCTTCGGTTTCTCGGAATGGTATGAAATCTCTCAACACCTGGTCAGGAGTCCAAATCCAAAGAAAGACATATTTGTCAAATACATTGATGGACTGATGGGAAAGATGAAAGGAATCAAAAGAAAGCACAACATCACTCTTTCCACCGATGAGAGAGCCAAACTTCAATCTTTGAAAGAGAAAATCATCCTTCCTAAAGTTAAAAATCCTCCTGACTCGGTCTTCAAGGAAATGGCAAGAAAAGGTCAAATCCCAAATGTGAACAATCTAAACCTCACAATCCCAACTTCGGTCCCCTATCCTACCACAACCTTGAGCCTCTCACCAATACCAGGATTGTTCTTCAACGATGGTCTCGGTCGTCGGTGCTTCTTCAGATTTGCCCAGATACCCATCGCCGATACTATCTTTCTGGAAGGCATCCACAACCTCTTTCCTAACATCCCCGAAGCTCAACCTTTCTATCGAAACCTAATGGAAGAAATCAAGCGCCGACAATCCTCAAAGAAGTAGGTTCTCTCTTTTGGTACTTGTAAAAGTTAGTTTCTCATTTTGTAAACTGTACGAGAACTAATCGTAATACAAGTATCTCTCTATTTGAATTTTATTTCGGTACATACTTTACTTTCCTCTACTTGTAAATACTGTACATAGTATACATACTCATACAAAAGAAACAGATCAAAAAGAACAAAAAGAATGGTCTATGTGAAAAGAACCCAAAAAGAGTAAAAAGGGTCAAAATGCTTTTACTTTTCAAATACTCTTAAATATTCTAAGAAAGGAGCTCAAATTCAAATAGGGGGAGATTGTTGGGTCACCAAGGATTTGAAATTGACTCACCGATGTTTTCCCTAAAACTCCTACTTAGAATATTTTAGTTTGGTTCTTTGAATGACTTGTACAAAATATTAAATGTTCGGTGAAGTCGAAGATCAACCGAAACCAAGCTTGAAGACTCTCTACTTGTGGAAAATAGAAGACTCTCGGCAACATACAAACAAGTCATCACCACCGAATTGCCTGGACAATTTCGGTGGCCACGTTCACCACCGAATTACCTGAACAATTTCGGTGGCCTCCTTCACCACCGAAATGCTCTCATAATTTCGGTGGTCGCTCTCTCTCTACACCGAAGATCTCTGAATTTCGGTGGAAACTCCTTCGGTGCTAAAGTCTTGAAGGAAAGATCTTTTATTATGGGACAGAATCCTCTAGCAGATAAAAGTGACAGTTTGTCTCTTTATCCATTATCAGTTAAAATCTTTTTCCTCTACATGAGCTCTACTGTCTGCACCTGTAAAAAGTGACAAGGACTTCTCAACTCTCCAGAAGTCAACATCCTCAGCAAGTTGGAAGATGACAAGTGACCCAAGCATTTAATGCTTGTGCACTCCTTGCCACTATAAAAGGGAGAAGACCTCCTCTTGCAATCTCACGCTTTATGGAATTCTCTGAGTGCAAGTTTTTCATATTGCTTGATAACCTTATAGCTTTGTTCTAAGTGCTCTTAGTTGTTTTGTTAGTATACTTTGTGTAAGACTGTTAGAATAGTTTATCTGTTCTTTTCCGCAACAGTCTTAAGTTTCTTTGTGTAATTCTTGTTGAAAGTTTTTCAATAAAAAGAATTAAAATTGTGAAAATTTTGAGTATTGTATTCAACCCCCCCTTCTACAATACTTGTTTAGCCATCTGGGACTAACAAATATATATATGAGTAAACTCTACTTTTGGTCCTTAAGGTATAGTGATTTCTTTGAAACAAGTACTGGTGGTTTCACAAGTCGACTTGTGGTCCTCATGGTTCTGATTTTGCTCTAGAATCAAGAACTGACCACTAACCCCGTTAAAAACCTCCGTTAGAGCCAGGGGCAAATTCGTCCTTTCACCATTTTGTCTTCTTTTTGTAACTCTTTTTGCTTTCCCATATGTTTGCAAAAATAATAAAACTTTAGGGACCAAATAAGTAATTAACTCTAATATTATATATATAATATATATATATATATCTCACAAAGGGGATCGTCTTCCTCCTCCCCCACCTTTTTTGCAGGTAAAAATAGAGAAAAATAACTGCTCATTTCTGCCCAACACTTTCTCAATAACAAAACTACAGTTTGGTCTTCAATGTTGTCTTCAATACTCTTTCAAGATTAAAGATTCATTTCATCATAAATCTTGAAGTTTTAATCTACACCCACATACCATCTTCTTCTTTTTCATCTTTAACCATCACTCGTTTACCATGGATGTTCATGTTCCTCCACCACAAGAAGTCAACTCGATCATCACCACAACCTCCTCATCTTCCTCAACTTCTTCTCCGGCCACCACTCTCAGCCGCTACGAGAACCAAAAACGCCGTGACTGGAACACCTTCAACCTCAACCTCAACCTCAACTTCCTCAACTTCAACCTCAATAGCATCACCGCCTCCGCCAGCATCACTGCCGCCACCTCCACCCACCACCACTTTAGGTTTTCTTTATCATGGTTCTAAAAAAGTGCAGGTGGGGTGTGGTGTGTTCATCATTTGTGCAAAAAACCACCAAATAATCAAACCAAACTCATCTCTTGGCCGGAGAAATGGTGGTGGCTGGAGAAATGGTGGTGGCTGGAGAAATGGTGGTGGCCGTGAACTGCTCCTCCTCCCATTTTGTTTTGATTGAGAGAGATGAAGTAGAAATTGTTGTTTAAATAGAAATGAAAACCCAAATGGAAGGTAACCTCCTTTATAACTGTTGTATTGAGAGAGAGAGAGAGAGAGAGAGAGAGAGAGAGAGAGGTTTTGGTCCCTGTGATAAGCTTAACCAGTGTTTTATATATATATATATATATATATATATATATATAATATATATATATATATTATAGAAGTTCACCAAAATCCCAGCAATTATGGCCAAAATGGTGAAAATTGATAATGATAATAAAAAGGGTGTTCTTGTTATGATAATAAAGAGGGTGTTCTTGGGAAGCAGTGGTAGGAATGTGAAACTGCTTCTTTTTAACAACCCTTTTTTTCTTTTATGGTAGTTTCGTAATTAGTATGAATCGCAATGGCTGGTTATGAATGTTGGAATGCTACAAGACAAAATAACATCACACCCATTTCGATTTAGAGTGTTTCTTTATGGTTCTTGAGAGATTTTATAAGAAACCAACTTTAGTAGTTGAAGAATTTCATGGTGTTTTGTTTGATTAGTAGCAAAGGTTTGTCATTATTGAAGATTTGATTCAAGTTTAGAATTTTTTTTGAAATGGGTCTTTAAAAATGGATGAAAACAAACTGTAGCAACTCTTACAAAAAGGTGGGGGAGGAGGAAGACGAAGTGGGTCTGATATATATATATATATATATATATATATATATATATATATATATATATATATATAATATGTATATAAAAGAGTCAATTACAAGTTGGTCCCTAAAGTTTGATATTCTTGACAGAATTAAAAAGAAACAAAAAGAGTTACAAAAATAAGACAAAATGGTGAAAGGACGAATTTGCCCCTGGTTCTAACTGAGGTTTTTAACGGGGTTAGTGGCCAGGTCCTGATTCTAGAGCAAAATCAGAACCATGAGGACCACAAGTCGACTTATGAAACCACATGTACTTGTTTCAAAGAAATCACTATACCTTAGGAACCAAAAGTAGAGTTTACTCTATATATATATATATATATTAAAATTATAAAAACTTTTTTATATATCCTTAAGAAATATAATTATATATTATATATATATATAAATATTATTAAAAAATAAAGTATATTATGTAATTCATATTTATATATATTAATAAATATATTTATTAAAAATATTATAATTTTTTAATAACTTTTTCGTATATATAATTAATATTTTATTTTTTTTATCGACTTCATCAACACTTTCATATTAAAAGTATATAATTAATAAATTTAATGTTTCATGTCAAAATTTAAATTTTAAACATTAAATTTAAACATGAGACATTAAATTTAAACATTAAATTTATTAATTATATAATTATATAATTTTAATAATTATATATTATTTATATATTTTAGTTGTGAAAATATTGACGAGATTGATCAAGAAAATAAAATATTAATTATATATATGAAAATATTATTAAAAATTATAAATTTTCTAATAAATATTATATATATATAGACTTGAGATCATGTGAGACCAAACTATTTTCGAGAGAGCGTGAGAACAAAAAATTAACACTAAACCTTAACAGCAAAAAACTGTGAACAGTGAGACCGTGAGACCAAAAAATTAACACTAAACCTTCACAGCAAAAGACTGTGAAGGTACTGTAATGGTAAACCTTCACAGTGTTTTTGTTGTGAAAGTTTGTTGTTTTTCTTACATTCACATTGAATCATTGTGAAGGTTTAGTGTTAATTTCTTAGTCTCACGGTCTCACGAAAACAGGTTGGTCTCACGTAAACTCAACCCTATATATATATAGGGGTGGGTTCAAATGAAAACTCAAATTCAATTGTGAACATGAGGACAAGTCACAATCATTGATCAAGATTTGGAAAACTAATCAATGGTTAAAACTTAATGAAACCAAATGAGAAGTGATTAGGGACAAATATGGAAATTTGAATCAACGTCTACCATCTTAGACTTTTTATTTTCTTTTTTAATTAAAAAACTTTTAACCCCTTAAAGTTTAAAATAAATTATCTTAAAAATTACTAATATTTTAATCAAACAAATTACATCAAACAAAACGAGAAGTTCTTGCTCTTCGATATGACATCCATCTCGATATAGTTTTTTTTTCATTTAAACCGTTTTTACGTGAAATGTTATGTATGTGTTATATTTTGTATGAATATGTATGCACATTTTCTGCTGTCCATATTGTAACACCCCGATTTCGAAAGGAATCGATATTTTAAGATAAATATGAAAAATAGGATTTTAGGTTAAATCCTAGTTTTTATGGTCTTGTTGGATGGGGAATTTGAATACGAGTCCAACGGTTATTTCCGGAGCGAAAACGGAGCTAAAACGAAGAAGTTATGGCCAAAACAGTATTTAAGAAGAAACCAAACGAACAGTGCCCCGCGCCAGTCATGGCGCCGATGAACCCGCGCGGAGCACCTGATCAGCATAAAACGCGAATTTCACCCCCCAAACGTCATTTCTTCATATCTCTCTCATTTCACCTCCGTTTTTGGCGATTCAAAGTGTCATGGTTTCGATTTTTAGAGCTTTTCAAGGATAAAGTGTTAGTTTTGAAGTTCATTGGAAGATTCAAAGGTGTTTGGTGGTGGTAAGCCTCTCATTTCTCACTCTCAAATCTCTTCTCTTCTCTCCAAATCGTTTCCCCTCTTTCCCTCACAAACCCTAACTGATTTTGGGGCTTTTTCATGGAGATTAATGCGTTCCTTCTCCATTTTATGCTAGTGGTTTCATTTATTGATGCAAGAGCAAGTTTTCATCTCCAACACTAGATATTTTTGGGGTTTTCTAGGTTTTCATCAAAACCTAAGTGGTAAGTTCATTTCCTTCATTTACAAGCTTCATTATGAGTTATAAATGTTCCATGGATGATCTCCTAATGTTTTGTTCCTCCATTTTCGGTTTGGATGATTTTAAGAAAAGTTATGACAAATTGGGGTTTTTGGTATAAATGGAGATTTTGATGGTTGATATTTGGGGAACAATTCTAAATGGTTAAATGTGGTTATTGATGGTTGGAAACTTATGGATCTAGGTTTTTTGAAGTTTTGGCTTGAGGATTCAAGTTTCTTCAAATGAGCTTACGTTTGGGGAAAATCTAGATTTAGCCTAAATCTAGCAAGGTGAGTTCAAGTTGATTTGTGAAAACGTTGTACATGCCAAAAATGTATTTTTCCAAGTATTTGTGTGTTTTACTTAAAAATTATCAATGTTTGAGTTATTTGGTAAGTTTGACCCTTTTGAAGTGTTTAACTTTATAAAGTTTGTAAAACACCCATATTTGGGATTTTTAAATATTTTAACGTGTAGTAATAATGAATATGTCTTCAAACGATTTATTGCTCAAATAGAGTTCATTCAATGGTTTTCTTTCATGTTGGGTAATTGATTTTATAAACCATTTGAGAAAAGGCACATTTTAGTGTCATGAGTCATTTTGAGGATTATAAAGGGTATGAGTCCAATTGGGGAAACCCTTTGTTTTTAACCCGTGTAGAGTTTTGGGTTAATGATGATTTTGTCGTACATGTTTACCTAAACGATGTTTAAATGCGTTTTGTATTATAAGGACCGTTATTTATGGGTCTAATGGGTTGTTGGACAACCTAAGGGGGGGGTAAGGTTGTATTTAAAATCTTTTTCTTTCAAAAATTCTTTGAACAAATAAATACAGTACAAACAATACAGTAAAAATAAAGCAGAGTATAAACAAGTAAATATACAACAATTATATAAACAGATATAATTTAAATGCACAGCGGAAATGTAAATAGATAAGGGAAAGAGAATACTTGACAACGGTATTTTTAAAGTGGTTCACCAAACACAAAGTTGGCTAGTCCACCTCGAGAAAATAACACTTCTCGGAGATCCAATACGAAACGTGTTCTTTACGGTAGAAACACAAACCTTAATACAACAAACGTGAAACACTCTACTTTGAGAGATTAATGTGGATCACTCACTCTAATTCAAACACTTACAAGAGGGTATAAATTTTAATATGAATAATCACTCTTGAATAAGGTTTATCACTTGGATATTTTTAGAGAGTTTGATCACTTGAGTTGTGTTGCTGATTCAACTAATCGAGAGATTTTAATCTGCTATCAACTCAAGATTTCTTGCTCAAAAAATTAATTTTATCAGTTTATGTGATTTAGTGTGAGTAAGAAAGCAGCAGAATAATAATCAAATGCTGAGGGAGAATTTATTGCTAAAGTTGGTGTGGGCTTGAATGCTGCTGGATGCATGTATTTATACTGGATGATCAACAGTCTTGAGGATTTCGCGGTATACCGCCAGACCATCGCGGTATACCTGCGTCAGAAAAAGTACAGCAGAGGAGAAGGTCAACCTGCACAAACAAACGGCATTGTGTACCCGCGGTATACCGCGTTGCACATGGCGGTATACCGCCTGATAGGGTTTCTGACAATAGAAGCTTCAAATGCAGAGGATGTGACAGATGAACAGTACCCGCGGTATACCGCGTGGACCTTGGCGGTATACCGCCTGAATTTTTGTCCAATGGGAGCATGGCAACGCAGGGTTACAATCGGCTGATCACAATCTTGCAACAGTAAAAGGCATGGGATTTTAATAACATATATATATATATCAAGTGATTTAATATATATAAAAAAATATTGTATATATATATTTGATTCAAATATATTTATATAGATACGAAATATCCAAGTGATAAAATATTTTAGGGTGTTTATCATTTTAAAATAAAATGACGAAACTCTTCAGACTTGGATACTTCAGATAAAAATTTATCGAGATCATTTAAATATCTGCACACTCAGATAAAATATTAGATAACAAAATAATGCGGTGTGTTTTGTAATCATCAAAATAAATATGGAGATGTGATTTTATGTGTACCAAAAATATATCACAATATTTAAAGCTGGGTACACTTGCACCAACAATCTCCCCCTTTTTGATGATGACAAACACAACGCTAAACACGAGAGCATACTCGGTTTCTCTCCCCCTTTTGTCGAAGCAAAAAGGGTTTAAGAAAGTCGCTTATGCTCCCCCTCGAAAGATGCTCCCCCTCAAAATATGAAATATTTGAGAGTTAGTATTTATCAAGGGTTATACTCAAGCATGCCTAAACCAAGTCTTAATTTAAAGAACGCTTTTTTGTTAAGAGCTTTTGTGAAAATATCGGCCAAATTATCTTCCGAATCAACCTTTTCAAGCACGATTTTGCCTTTTTGAACATTATCTCGTAAAAAATGATGTCTCAATTCAATATGTTTGGTACGAGAATGCAAAACGGGATTTTTACTTAAGTTTATGGCACTTGAGTTATCACACATAATTGGAATTTTGGTTAGGTGTACCTCAAAATCGGTAAGTGTGTGTTTCATCCATAGGACTTGAGCACATGCTCTTGCGGCGGCTACATATTCCGCTTCGGTGGTAGACAAAGCTACGGATTGTTGTTTCTTAGAGAACCAAGATACAAGTGAGAGACCTATAAAGGCACATACCCCACTAGTACTTTTTCGGTCAACAATAGATCCACCAAGATCGGAATCGGCGAAACACGTTACTTCTAACTCGGGTTTCTTTGCGTACCATAAGCCAAGATTAGTAGTACCTCGTAAATAACGAAAAATACGCTTGACAGCTTCATAGTGAGATTGTTTAGGTGAAGATTGAAAACGAGCACATAAACATACACTAAACATAATATCAGGTCTACTAGCAGTTAAATATAATAAACTACCAATCATACCACGATAAATCTTTTCATTAAAATCGTTTCCCTCCTCGTCACGAGATAATTGCAAATTTGTGGTCATTGGAGTTTCAACGGGTTTCACATTTTCAAAGTTAAACTTTTTCAACATATCTTTACAATATTTAGATTGACTAATAAAAATACCAGTTTCACATTGTTTTATTTGCAATCCTAAGAAGTATTTTAACTCTCCCATCATGCTCATTTCAAACTCGCTTGTCATTTTTGCAGAAAATTCATTACACAGTTTTTCATTAGTGGAACCAAAAATAATATCATCAACATATACTTGCACAACCACAATATCATTTTGAACATATTTCACAAATAAAGTATTATCTATTTTACCCATAATATAACCACTAACAATTAAAAAGGTTTTTAATCTATCATACCACGCACGCGGAGCCTGCTTTAAACCATAAAGCGCCTTTTTCAATTTATAAACATGTGTCGGGTTTTCAAAACTTTCAAAACCGGGAGGTTGAGAAACGTATACCTCCTCATTTATAATACCATTTAAGAAAGCACTTTTAACATCCATTTGAAATAACTTAAAATCTTTAGCATTTGCAAAAGCGAGAAGCATTCGAATAGACTCCAACCTTGCAACCGGTGCAAAGGTTTCGTCATAATCTATACCTTCTTGTTGACTGTACCCCTTGGCAACTAAACGTGCCTTGTTTCGTGTGACTCCACCGTTCTCGTCTACCTTGTTACGGAAGACCCATCTTGTGCCAATAATGGTTTGACTACTAGGGCTAGGCACTAAGTCCCACACATCATTCCTAGTAAATTGGTTTAACTCATCTTGCATGGCCAATATCCAATCCTCATCACCTAAAGCTTCATCTATGGTTTTAGGTTCTATGGTTGAGATAAAGGCATGGAAAGCACAATGGGTAAGGATTTGTGATCTAGTTGTCCTTTGGTTTAGGTCACCTATAATTTGATCTACGGGATGGCCTCGAGCGGTTCTAAGGTTAGGATCATCTATACCTTGTGGAATAAAGCACGGAGGGGCATCACTAGATTCAATATTATTTGTGGAAGGTTGGGTACCTAAATCCAAGGTACTAAGTTGTTGGGCTAAGACGTCTCCTTCACGGATATTATCATTTGCTAAGGGTGCACTCGGTTTGGGAGGACTTTCGTCAAAACTAACATTAAGGGATTCTTCCACTACCATGGTTTCCTTATTTAGGATTCTATAGGCTTTGCTATTCCAAGAATAACCTAGGAAAACTCCCTCATAGGCTTTGGGGTCAAATTTGGTTAGGTAGGATTTGGTGTTTAAAATGAAACATTTACAACCAAAAACTTTTAGGTGAGCTAGGGAAGGTTTTCTACCTCGGTAAAGTTCATAGGGTGTCTTATTTAGGATACCTCTAATTAGGACACGGTTAAGCACATAGGTCGCGGTAGCAACGGCATCACACCAAAACTTTTGGGGAACTTGATGTTCGTTTAGCATAGTTCTACTCATTTCTTGCAACGTTCGATTTTTCCTTTCAACAACCCCGTTAGATTGAGGAGTTCGAGGAGCCGAAAAGTTATGAGTTATACCATGTTTATCACAAAAGGCACCAAATTGTACATCATTATCGAATTCTCGTCCATGGTCCGTACGTATGGAAACAATCGTACAACCTTGTTGGTTTTGAATTCGTTTTCCCAAAATTTTAAACTTTTCAAAAGCCTCATTTTTATGTCTCAAAAATAAAGTCCAAGTATAACGGGAATAATCATCCACAATAACCAAAGTATAAAAATTTCCTCCAAAACTTTGAATAGCCATCGGGCCAAAAAGATCCATATGTAAAAGTTCTAAAACTCTTTGAGTAGAAATAACATTTTTTGATTTATGAGAAACGTGATGTTGTTTGCCGACACGACAAGCATCACAAAAATGATTATCAAACTTTAATTTTGGCAGGTCACTCACAAGCTCCTTATTTTTTAAGTTTTGCATTAATCTTAGATTAGCGTGACCTAAACGCCTATGTCATAAAGTAGAAACATCATTAATAGAAGATAAGCATACATTATCAGAAACAACAGTTTTACAAATATATAAATTTCCTTTTACAAAGCCATTTAAAAGAACTTTGCCATTTTTTATGATTTTGCACGAGTCTTCTTCGAAGACAACAGTTGTATTATTTTTACACAATTGGCGAACACTTAACAAATTAAAATGTAAATTATCAACATGATTTACATTAAGAAATTGAACATTATTGCAAGAGACTGTACCTCTACCAATTATATTTCCTTTGGAGTTTCCTCCAAAAATTACCTGTCCACCATCACATGACTTATATGATGAAAAGAGATTATTGTTTCCGGTCATGTGACGTGTGCAACCACTATCGAGTATCCAGTCCATATCAAGGTCAATCTACAATAATGAAGATGTAACTTTTATGGTCCCCATTTCTCGTGGGTCCTTGACAATTAGTTTCAAAAGTCAACCAACATACATATATATAAAGTCAAACAGAATATATATATATATATAATACATTACATAATATTAATATATATATATAAAAATTAAAAATTAAATAAAATATATATATATATGTGCAGTACGTATGTATATATATATATGAATAGTATTATATATTACTTATATATATAATATATACAACAAAATATATTTAAACTATATATATATACATAACACATTTAAAACCATAAACGCATACCACCGGGATTATCATTACTAAACATTCCTTTTGGAATCCATTTATTTACCATTTTAATTTTGCGATTATATTTATCATACACATAAAAACAAGCATTTACATTCGCATTATTATTTGGTTTAGAATATTTATCATGGTACATGCGAGCATACGGTTTTCTCGTATTATAATTTACATTATTTATTTTACGCACATACGGAGGTTTTTGCACATATTGATTTCTTGTATTTACTTTAGGTGATTCATAAAATCTTTTGATGGGTATACATGAACATTTATCAACACAAGTATTGGAACCAATGCCTTTTCTACATTTTATACAGTTAGGCATATTAAGCATGTTAAGAACTTTCTCATTACTACTTTCAAAGGCTTTAGCTAGCATGTTATCTTTTTCATATGAAGCACATTTAGCCTTTAAACATGTAATCTCATTCTCAAGAATATCACATTTTGTACAAATAATATTTTCATGTGATTTTTTATTTAAGCATGCAATTTCTTTATTTAAAGCATCACAAGATTTACAAAAATCTTTTTCTCCTAATTTAGTTTCTAATTTAGCAATTATATCCATATCATTTTCAGATTTTTGTTTAACATTTTTTATTTCCTTTTTACATGCATTTACAGTTTCTTTTAACATAGCATTCTCATCTTGGTAACGATTTGCAAGAGCGGCCATTTTATGAAAAGATTCATATAATTCTTCAAGATTATTTTCACTATCACTTTCATAATCACTATCGTAATCCGAGTAAGAAGATTTTACCTCGTCGTCGCTATCGGCCATAAGACAAATGGCTTGATAGTCATCTTCTTCTTCACTCTCGCTCCACGCGCCTCCAATGAAGGCTTTCTCCTTCTTCTTTTGGAACTTGTTCTTTTTCGGACATTCATTGGCGTAGTGGTCTTTGTCACCACATGAGTAGCAAAAGCCTCTCTTTGGCTTAGCTTTATCGTCTTCACTCGAGTCGCCATTTTTCTTAACTTTTTCGTCTCGTTTATGGAACTTACGACTTCGATTATCACCACCACGACGGTAGTTACCGTTTCTTTGAAATCTGCCATTGTTAGAAAATTTATTATTATTATTAAGAAATTTGGAAAAGTTTCTTACCAACATGGCGACTTCATCGAGAGTTTCGGATGGATCTTTCGAGGAGCTAGCTTTCTCCTTTTTCTTCTCATCTTTTGGTGTTGAGACATTGAGAGCGATTGATTTCTTTTTAACTTGCTCCCGATCTTTGTTTCTTTTAAGTGCAATTTCATGCACTTTAAGATTACCGATCAAGTCATCTATCTTCATTATGGAAAGGTCACGGGAGTCTTCTAAAGATGTTATCTTTTGCATCCACTCCGAAGGAAGAGCTCGTAGGATTTTCCTTATATAGTCCTCGTTAGGATAAGTGCGATCCAAACCTTTCAAAGTAGTCACAATAAGGTTAAATCTTTTAAACATTGAATCAATTGACTCATCTTGTTTCATTTCGAATAGTTCATAATCGTGAACTAAAATATTTACTTTACTAGATTTAACCTCCGTGTTTCCACGATGAGTATTATTTAAACTTTCCCATATTTGATTTGCAGTTTTATATGTATATACTCTTTCAATTTCGTCAGTTGTTAAAGCAGCATATAATATATTCTTAGCTTCAAAGTTTAAACAAAAATGGTTGATATTTGGGGAACAATTCTAAATGGTTAAATGTGGTTATTGATGGTTGGAAACTTATGGATCTAGGTTTTTTGAAGTTTTGGCTTGAGGATTCAAGTTTCTTCAAATGAGCTTACGTTTGGGGAAAATCTAGATTTAGCCTAAATCTAGCAAGGTGAGTTCAAGTTGATTTGTGAAAACGTTGTACATGCCAAAAATGTATTTTTCCAAGTATTTGTGTGTTTTACTTAAAAATTATCAATGTTTGAGTTATTTGGTAAGTTTGACCCTTTTGAAGTGTTTAACTTTATAAAGTTTGTAAAACACCCATATTTGGGATTTTTAAATATTTTAACGTGTAGTAATAATGAATATGTCTTCAAACGATTTATTGCTCAAATAGAGTTCATTCAATGGTTTTCTTTCATGTTGGGTAATTGATTTTATAAACCATTTGAGAAAAGGCACATTTTAGTGTCATGAGTCATTTTGAGGATTATAAAGGGTATGAGTCCAATTGGGGAAACCCTTTGTTTTTAACCCGTGTAGAGTTTTGGGTTAATGATGATTTTGTCGTACATGTTTACCTAAACGATGTTTAAATGCGTTTTGTATTATAAGGACCGTTATTTATGGGTCTAATGGGTTGTTGGACAACCTAAGGGGGGGGTAAGGTTGTATTTAAAATCTTTTTCTTTCAAAAATTCTTTGAACAAATAAATACAGTACAAACAATACAGTAAAAATAAAGCAGAGTATAAACAAGTAAATATACAACAATTATATAAACAGATATAATTTAAATGCACAGCGGAAATGTAAATAGATAAGGGAAAGAGAATACTTGACAACGGTATTTTTAAAGTGGTTCACCAAACACAAAGTTGGCTAGTCCACCTCGAGAAAATAACACTTCTCGGAGATCCAATACGAAACGTGTTCTTTACGGTAGAAACACAAACCTTAATACAACAAACGCGAAACACTCTACTTTGAGAGATTAATGTGGATCACTCACTCTAATTCAAACACTTACAAGAGGGTATAAATTTTAATATGAATAATCACTCTTGAATAAGGTTTATCACTTGGATATTTTTAGAGAGTTTGATCACTTGAGTTGTGTTGCTGATTCAACTAATCGAGAGATTTTAATCTGCTATCAACTCAAGATTTCTTGCTCAAAAAATTAATTTTATCAGTTTAAGTGATTTAGTGTGAGTAAGAAAGCAGCAGAATAATAATCAAATGCTGAGGGAGAATTTATTGCTAAAGTTGGTGTGGGCTTGAATGCTGCTGGATGCATGTATTTATACTGGATGATCAACAGTCTTGAGGATTTCGCGGTATACCGCCAGACCATCGCGGTATACCTGCGTCAGAAAAAGTACAGCAGAGGAGAAGGTCAACCTGCACAAACAAACGGCATTGTGTACCCGCGGTATACCGCGTTGCACATGGCGGTATACCGCCTGATAGGGTTTCTGACAATAGAAGCTTCAAATGCAGAGGATGTGACAGATGAACAGTACCCGCGGTATACCGCGTGGACCTTGGCGGTATACCGCCTGAATTTTTGTCCAATGGGAGCATGGCAACGCAGGGTTACAATCGGCTGATCACAATCTTGCAACAGTAAAAGGCATGGGATTTTAATAACATATATATATATATCAAGTGATTTAATATATATAAAAAAATATTGTATATATATATTTGATTCAAATATATTTATATAGATACGAAATATCCAAGTGATAAAATATTTTAGGGTGTTTATCATTTTAAAATAAAATGACGAAACTCTTCAGACTTGGATACTTCAGATAAAAATTTATCGAGATCATTTAAATATCTGCACACTCAGATAAAATATTAGATAACAAAATAATGCGGTGTGTTTTGTAATCATCAAAATAAATATGGAGATGTGATTTTATGTGTACCAAAAATATATCACAATATTTAAAGCTGGGTACACTTGCACCAACATGGGTTTTGAGCATTTTGCTCGGTTTTGACTTTAAGGAAGTCTTGGGGACATTTTGTTCGGTTTTGATGGCTCAATGTGGAGTCTTATTTATGATTTGCATTTATTGCAACACATTGCATATTATTGCACATTATTGATATTTACATGCTTGGGTGTTTTAGTCATTCGGGTTGAGCATGTTTTATAGAATGTGTTGCATTGGATCCATAGGCACGTAAGTCAGTCTTTATTTGATGGTCTATCTCTTTGTGCACTAGGAGTGGACTATTGGGATGCATGGTTATATGCGTAGGCCGTGGGGGCCACTAGCGAGTATGCAATAAGGGACATTGAAGTCCTTGAGGTGTAACTCGTCTAGACTGGATAGGCAATATGGTCCCATAAGTCCTTGAGGTGTAACTCGACGAGGTATGCAATAAAGGCATGGGAAAGGTTTGAGGTTGTGATGTCTTTATGGCATGGGAACTAAGACCGGGACTTGAGGTGTAATCCAGTAACATCATAAGTGGTGTAACTTTATGTGCCTGTCACTTTCGATGGAATCGGGTCTCCCCCGTCACCGAAATGTGTTTTTTTGGGTAGTTACTTTTATCCATATTTTCGGTGACGCTATTTATTTATATGAAATGTCTTTACGGTTCATTGGCAGGGTTCTATGCCTCATCCTATTTGGATGTTTTAAAATATTGGAGTTTTGTTCACGTTTATATTTCTTGGGATATTTAACGTCCAAACACGTTTTGAGTGAGTTGGAGTTGGAATTCATTTTGGAAAACGCTTTATACATTTTGGGAACTTTTCTCATAGATTTTGTGTGTGTTGGAAAATGAGTCGTTTACATCCTTTCATAAACTCTTTTGGAAATCATAATTTATGTCGCAAACTTTCATTCTACAATTTATATAAATCATGTTATACATTCTTGAACTCACTAGGCGTTAGCCTAACCTTTTTATTTGTTGGCATGTGCAACAAGTTCAGGTTGGGAGTAGTTCTAGTGACACTACGAAAGGTCGAGTGCTAGTAGTGTGCTCGAGAGGTGAATTGGTAGTGAAGTCTTCCGCATTGAGTTTTGGAAATAGCAATTGTACTTGAGTTAAGTAACACCCGATGTAAATTTAGCCTTTGTATTTAAGACTTGAGTCATATGTATTGATGGAGGTATTTCCCGTATTGAATTATAGGGAGAAATCCTATTATTTTGGTTGTATTATCAAAAATTTTATTTAGTTGCTCTTTCCCAATTCGAGGGTGTTACAAGTTGGTATCGGAGCATAAGTTTGAGAGAATTAGGTGTTGATTTTGGATACCTAGACTCAAACTAGCATTCTTTTAAGTAAATGAGAGTGAAATTTCACCATTAGGCACTTTAAGATAGGATGTTTCAAGGTCGATGGAGTTGCTAGAAACTTGAATCACATCGAGAGTAGCAAGGATAAGCATGTACGGTGCGTTCATAATGACGCCTAGCCAGTATCATGGTGAACCTGCTAGTTACATGTGCATACTTGAACTACTTTAATGTGATGACCGTTGGGGTAGTGAAGAAGTTTCTAAGCGAGTAGTCGTTGAAAATGATTGACGATTTTAGTATTAGTCACTAGGGTGACAATAAGCATGATAATTGCTTTAAGTGGACCGTTTCGGGTCAAAATTGATGGTTGGATTAGAACCATAGACTTATTGAATTGACTTTGATTCGAGGAGAAATCGTAAGGTTAATCGAGGTAATTCCCAACGTTGCCATAAGAGGTTTGAGCATCCGGATGACGGTAGTGTGACCGGAGGGATTTGGAGGAGTATGGTTTGAGACGTTGAGTGCCGACTAAGTTATGCACAAAATTTATTTTTAAGATAAATTGCATCAGTCATTTCTTGTGTTTCAAATCCTCGTGTGGATTGTGTTACAAAATCTCGGAAAAACGTTTAGCACACACAAGATTTTAAATCATGGTTTTTGAACATGCATAAACAGTAGAAGAGAAAGAATTTTTCTGTATATTCAAAACGCAGCAGAATACAGAGTATTTATACAACTAGATTACAACAAACTAATCCTATAATTAAGGTAACAAACATTGGATATATATAGCTAACAATATCCCTGACAGCTAGGGAGTTTATCTCGACAGCTGGATAATCCAACACTCCCCCTCAAGCTAGCGTGTATATGTCAATCATGCCAAGCTTGCACATAAAATCTTCAAATAAACTTCGTGTGAGCCCTTTTGTCAGAATGTCGGCAACTTGCTGTTTTGTGGGTACATAAATTATGCAGACACTTCCAGAGTCGCTTTTTTCTTTGATGAAATGTCGATCTACCTCCACATGCTTAGTTCGGTCATGATGAACCGGGTTGTGAGCTATACTGACAGCTGCTTTAATATCACAATACAACTTCATAGGAGACTCAAATGAGACACATAGTTCCCCTAATAACCGTTGTAGCTATATTCCCTCACATATACCATGTGCTATTGCCCTGAATTCTGATTCAGCAGTACTTCGAGCCACCACATGTTGCTTTTTACTTCTCCATGTTACAAGGTTTCCCCATATGTAACTGCAATATCCGCTCGTAGAGCGTCCGTCAGTGGCAGCACCTGCCCAATCAGCTTCTGTGAATACTTCGATGAACCTGTTATCTTGTTTCTTGAAGTGTAGTCCTTTCCCAGGTGTCCCCTTTAGGTATCTTAATACCCTGTAGGCTGCTGTCATGTGTGCTTCTCTTGGAGAGTGCATAAATTGGCTAATAACACTCACAGCAAAAGCAATATCAGGTCTTGTATGAGAGAGATAAATGAGTTTTCCTACCAGTCGTTGATATCTCTCTTTATCGACCTCTGAACTATCTTCTTCAGCCCCTAGTTTTTTTGGGTCCATTGGGGTGTTAACAGGTTTACATCCCATCATCCCTGTTTCTGCTAGTAAGTCAAGTACGTACTTCCGCTGCGAGATGGAAATTCCTTCTTTGCTTCTTGCAACTTCCATTCCTAGGAAGTATTTGAGTGATCCAAGGTCTTTCATTTCGAACTGTAAACTAAGGTAAGATTTTAGCATATTGATTTCATCCACGTCGTCTCCTGTCATGATTATATCATCAACGTATACGATAAGAATGGAAATCTTACCATTTTCTGAGTGCTTGAAGAACAAAGTATGATCTAATTGCCCTTTAATGTACCCTCTGCTTTTTATTGCTTGAGTGAATCGGCTAAACCAAGCCCTTGGAGATTGTTTCAGCCCATAAAGCGATTTCTTTAATTTGCACACCTTTCCTTCGGGGTTCTCAAATCCAGGAGGAAAGTCCATATAAACTTCCTCATTAAGTTCTCCGTTCAAGAACACATTTTTCACGTCCAACTGCATTAGAGGCCATTCAAGATTCACTGCCAAGGAGAGAAGTACTCGTACAATATTAAGTTTGGCAACAGGGGAAAACGTTTCCTGATAGTCGATGCCAAATGTTTGAGTGTAGCCCTTGGCTACAAGTCTGGCCTTGTACCTGTTTATGCTACCATCACTGTTGTACTTGGTGGTGAACAACCATTTGCATCCAACGGTGTTCTTACCATTTGGTAGGTCAATTAGTTCCCATGTTTCATTATTCTTTAATGCCTCTAGTTCCTCCAAGACTGCACTCTTCCATTTAGAGGATTGCAGGGCTTCTTCTATGGTTTTTGGAGTCCCAACTTGATCCAGATGAGTGACGAATGACCTATGTGTAGCTGATAATTTCTCATATGACACAAAATTTGAAATAGGATGCTTTGTGCATGATCGGGCTCCCTTTCGGAGAGCAATTGGGAGGTTTTCATGACTTGTAGTATCCAGTGATGGTTGTCCGTTCCCAGAACAGTTTTCAGGAGCAACTTCTTGACAATTCAAAGTCGTAGATGTATCCATTCTGGTAGGATGATGTCTCCTTGAATAAACAAGCAAATCTGGCCTGTTTGGTTTTGGAACCTGTGGGTGTGGGTGAGTACTGGTGGTGTTTGGAGGTGGTTCTGGGATGGGAATTATTAAAGTTTCATTTTGATTTTTTTGGGTTTCAGCACTCTCATGGTCAAGAAGATCAATTAAGGACTCATCTTCATTTAGATTCTCCCCCTAAAGATGAGGCAGGGAAAAGTACGGCTCGGATTCGAAGAAGGTGACATCTTTGGAGACAGAGACTCGTCGTAGGGTTGGTGAGAAGCATTTGTATCCTTTTTGGGTGGAGGAATATCCAATGAAAACACATTTGTGGGCTCGTGGGTCAAGTTTGGACTGACTAGGATCACGGGAGTGGACAAAGGCTGTACATCCAAAAACATTTGGTGAGAGAGAGGAGGTTTGAAATAGTGGAAAATTTTGTTTTAGGACATCAAGTGGAGTTTACATGTTAAGAACTCTCGATGGTAATCGATTTATAAGGTAACATGCGGTGAGAACAACTTCATCCCATAAATATTTAGGGATGTGCGTGGTGAACATTAGGGCCCGTGCTATGTTTAATAAGTGACGGTTCTTTCGTTCGGATACACCATTTTGTTGGGGTGTATCCGGATATGAGCTTTGGTGTATAATTCCATTGTCGGATAGGTAGGTTCCTAGGATAGAGTTAAAGTACTCCCTACCATTGTCGGTACGAAGTGTGTGGATTGTGGTTTGAAATTGGTTTTTAATCATGGTATGAAAGGTTTGAAAGGTTTTCGGGGCTTCTGATTTGTCTTTAAGGAGATAAACCCAACATAGTCTTGTGTGGTCATCAATGAAAGTGATGAACCATCTTGACCGGAAATATTTTTTATACGGTTGGGTCCCCAAATGTCACTGTGAATTAATGAAAAAGGTTGAGAGGTAGCATACGGTTTAAGAGGATATGGAACACGAGTATGTTTTGACAATTGGCAAATTTCACACATCAAAGAACCAACATCTTTATTCAGAAAAAGGTGAGGAAATAAATGTTTAAGATACTGAAAATTTGGGTGCCCTAGTCTACGATGCCACATCATAATTGCGGTATTATGGGAAACTGCAGAGCTTGAGTATGCTTGTTTATTCTCGGATTCATGTCCTTTCCAGATGTAGAGTCCATCTTCGACTTTAGCATTGCCAATTGTCTTCCCCGATCCATGTTCCTGCACACGACAATCAGTAGAAGAAAATAGAGCAAGGTACTGGTTATCTTGAGTAAGTTTTTGGATAGATAGAAGATTACAAGTCAACTTTGGCACATGGAGGACTTTAGTAAGTAGGAGATGATCAGTAAGGCGAACTGACCCCGTGCCTGCAATAGAGGAGAAGGATCCATCGGCAATCCTTACCCTCGACAGGTTATGACATGGGTTATATGTATGAAACAGGGAAGAGTTACCGGTCATGTGATCGGTGGCCCCAGAGTCAAAGATCCAATGGGTATTACCATTGGATTTAGAAAAAACACTAAGGGAAGTACCTTGGATAGGCTTGCTGAGGAGTTGGTGCAGTGTCTCCAGCTGAGTTCTATTTAGTTGAACATTCACTACCTCATCTGGGTTAGGATCTGGTACAAGAGAGGATGAGGCATGGTGAGCCTTAGCTGTTGTTTGACCCTTGTTTGCCCATGGATATCCATAAATTTTATAGCACTTATCGCGTGTGTGGCTTGTTCTGTTGCAATGAGTACACCATATACGGTCTCCTTGTTTATTCGTTCCTTGGTCACTTCTTTCTCGAGGCTTGAAGTTGGGGGGTCCTTTTGAGACAAGGGCTGAAGTCTCTATGGGACGATGACCATTGGTGGGAACTGGTTTGGCCTCTCTTTGCTCTCCAAGCATCACACGTCTGCGATTTTCTTCTCGTCGGACTTCTGCAAATGCCTCTCCTATTGCATGTAAGGGAGATCGGCCTAGAGTTCTTCCACGAACTTCATCCAGATCTCGATTTAAACCTGCCAAGAAGTCGTAGAGCCTTTCTTTCTCTAAATGAGTCTTGAATTTGACATGCTCTTTAATTTCACCCCAATCGGCTTCATAGAACATATCAAGTTCCTGCCATAAAACTTTCAAACAATTATAATAGTGAGTTACTTCAGATGTACCTTGACGAATCTCTTTCAACTTCATTTTGATTTCGAATACTTGAGAGGCATTTCCCAAGTCAGAGTAGTTTTCTTTGACCGCCTTCCAGATATCCTTTGTTGTTTTGAATAAGAGATAGGTACGGCTTATATTACTTTCCATCAAGTTGATGAGCCACGCCATCACAATTGAGTTGTTGAGTTCCCATGTATCATATTCCTTATCCGTTGAGTTAGGACGAGGGATAGTACCATTGAGGTATCCCAATTTTCCTCTTCCTCGGATAACCATTAAGACAGATTGAGACCACTGCAGGAAGTTCTTTCCATCGAGTTTGTGACTGGTAATCACCAAAGGTGAGTTGTCACTATAAACAGGGGTCTGTAAATTTGTAGAGGACTCGGTTACACTGACTTCTTTTGTCATGATGTTTGGACGAAGAAATCAGAAGGCAAAATCATGCAGATTTGCACTGATTGAGAAGAAATCCGAATTATAGTCGGATACAAAAAAAGATTGGACTGACCAGTGTCTAGAACAGGAAAATCGTAGCCTGGATCGAAAGCTCTGATACCATATAAACAGTAGAAGAGAAAGAATTTTTCTGTATATTCAAAACGCAGCAGAATACAGAGTATTTATACAGCTAGATTACAACAAACTAATCCTATAATTAAGGTAACAAACATTGGATAAATATAGCTAACAATATCCCTGACAGCTAGGGAGTTTATCTCGACAGCTGGATAATCCAACAAATTATTTTATTGCGGAGATTGCAAATTTTGTTGGGACTTGCTTTATTTTGTTGTTGTCCAACGCTACTTTCGGATACAGTGATATCGATATTTTAATGATGTTTAAGATGTTGGACAAGTAACTACGACTTATGACTTTAACATTGGACCTCCTCCACATATGTTAAGGTTTGGACGGAAAGTTATCTTCCATCATGTCTATGTCAAGCTATTTTGGAGAATTTATTTAATGTGAGTTTGTTTAACAATGTTGTTTATATAGTATTACAACAAAAAGGGAATTTTTGGAATTTTGACGTTTTAGTCATGATTTTGCTTATTGCAATTCAATTTTTGGAAGCGAAATGTTTGGTGCCATTTTGTTGACTTGAGGTCATTGAGCCCCATTGAGTTTCATGGAGTTTCGGTCTAGCTTACGATGTTTTGTGTCACGTGAGTACAATTTCATAATGTGTATACTCCATTTATTACGTGGGAAGTTATGAGTTATATTGGGCATTTTGTCCCCCTCAGGTTTTGTTGAGAAATATTATTTTATGCCATAAGACGACCAAGAGGGACGAGTTTTGGAACTTTGGTGTCGCGTAATTTCTCTTTCAAAGATTTGTGTTAGCACATTTTGTTGCAATTTGTTCAGGGTATGGATTGATTTATTCGTGACGTAAGTAGTGCATGAAAGAACATCTTGATAGCATTTCATAACAATTTGCTTATTGCGTTTTCGGCTAATTGATTATTTTATTATCATTTCATGCAAACGCATTATATCGACCTAGGGGTATGCATAGTTTGGTAACCATTACTTCTCGACACTTTGATAAACGAGTCGTGAATGAAAATGTTTTATTAACTCATTGCATAAATGAAGGTCATTTTGTCAAAGTATGTTTTAGTGTTGTGGGGATCATGCATGGTTTACGATACGGTACATTTCAAGAGGTTTGGGGTTCAATTATCACTCTTGGCACTTATGTATTTAATTTTTGTTAAAACTAGTGAAAGCCCATAACTCCTCTTCATAAATTACATTTAATACACATTAAATACTCTATTAATATGATGTAATTTGATCATTAACTCTCTCCAAAATTATAAAATTTTCATCTTTATATTTTTAATTTGTTTTTTGTTATTGATTTGATTATTATTGCATGAAAGTCTATATGTATAGTTAATTTTGATTTACAAAACATCCAAAAGCTTATTCTCGAAATCAACCAAAAAATCAAAAAAATTCTCTTGAAATCAATAAATAAATCCCCAAAAATTATCTCGAATTGACACAAAAAAACAAAAAAAAATAATCGAAATCGACAAAAAAACTTAAAAAATCCCTCGAAATCAACCAAAGATTGGAAATAAATATCTCGAAATAAACTAAAAACTTAAAAATTGCCCTAAAGACAGAATTCGGATCGACAACAATTTCTTAGGTTTTTCTAATTATTCGACATTATACTTGGAAAATGTTCTATACACGATTCTTGAGATTATCCCGTTTTATCTTCTCCCGGTCCCTATTTCTAACAATTAATGGCCTTATCCCAATATCTTGGATTTCTGGTGTTCTATTGGACGTTGGAGATTTTTCTACTGGTACTATACTATGACTCCAATAATTAGCCGATTTCATTGATTGAATGTGCTTTATCTTTATCCAAGGACCCCAAATTCGTTTTTTTTTATCCAAACAGGTTTTGGCAGACATCTTGAAGTAATTATTGGGATTCTATTGGAAACTAGTTAGAGATTCTTGGTATATAGACAGACATTTGAACACGTTATGGGTTTTTGATACTTTATTGTTTGTTATCTATCTTGTTCTTGTCGAAGACTCTCTGTTCGCTATTTATTAGTAAGAAAAAAAAACTTTTGATTTCGCAACTCGTGCGGTATAGTATGCTTTTTTGATAGCTTTCTCTACTTGGTATTTGATTTCGACGGGCAGGAAATTAGAAATTTCAAGGCGTATGGCGATTACTAGCTATCTACCGAACAAATTTAAGTCTTTGTTAATTAATTGTTATATCAAAGGTACAACAAAGTGATAGATGATCGAGTTTGGTCATCATATAACACACGCATACAAAGGTTAATTAACACATAAAGAAATTAAAGAGCGATGGCGACAGTAACATCATGTGTACTTTCGGCCGTAAAGTGTTCAACTAATGATCGTCCCATCGGGTTCAGAGTTGGAGATCGGAAGACTGCACTTTCAAGTGTTGTTAAGGTATTTATAAACTCAAACTCAAATTTCATTTTTCTTAGTTAATTATGATCATCAAAACCGTCCGATTAACATATATATCATATGAGATTTTATCATCATATGCTCTTATGATGCATGATCAATATGGATCTTCTTAATTATATATATGAAAGATATATGGCAAGTGTTGGTCTTGCATACTTGCAAGTTAACTTTTAAGAGCATCTCCAACAGCATTGCTAAAATAGAAAAAAATGGGTTTTTGTTTGCTATTCATCTCCAACAGTATTGCTATCTTGTTTGCTAAAATAGAGATTTTTGGAGAAATCTCTAAATATAGAGAATTCTCTATAATTCTCTAAATAGGAGAGAGAAATAATTATTTTATTCAATCCACCAATAACATAATTTATTTATCATTTTATATTAAGTTTTTCTTTTAAAGTGTATTGGGAATATAAATTAGAGAATATTATATTAATATAATTTGTGTTAAATACTCTAAAATAGCAAAGCTGTTGGAGATGAATGTAACTCTTTTAGAGATTTTAACTTTTGATTTTCTATTTTAGAAAAATTATAACAAAACCTGTTGGAGATGCTCTAAGTACCCAGAGTATATATATTTGCTCTCGTTTGTTAGCCCCTGGCTATCTTTTAATATGAATTGCCGTTTCCAAATATATATATATATATATATATATATATATAGGGTCAGGTTCATGGAAAACCCCTAAATAACTGGAAAACCGGAAAACCACAAAAATACGGAGGAAAAAGTATATCAGTATGAAAGTCAAATTAACGAGAAAAATATGATCGTTTATTTGGTGTAATTTATTTCATTCGGATTTTGTTTATTTTTCGTCTTTTTTCGAATAAAAAATAGGGGGGTGTGAGGTTTTTAAATTTAATTAATATTGTTGTAACCGTCCGTCTAATCACATCCATCAGATTATCTAATCTAACGGTTGATAAAGTGTTTTTTAGTTTTCCATTTATTTGAGGTTTTCCTCTTAACCTCCCTATATATATATATATATATATATATATATATATATATATATATATATATATATATATAACTCTTCGTAGTGTCCGGGGATCATCATTTCCATGTCTCTATAGGATTATTGAGCTACAATTGATTCTGTGGTGTGCTCATTCTTCTAGATCATGTTTCCATACCGAATCTGCATAGTATTTTGCATGTTCGTCACATGTAGGTAACTAAGCATGTGTTTGGCTGTCGTTTGCATGGATGTTCTATACATACATATATATATATATATAGGGGTGGTATCGGGTACAAACCAACTAGTTTGTACAAACTCGTACAAACCATACCTAGCTTCATGATTTTGTAAATTTGGCTTCATGAATGTATATATATATATTTTGGCTTCATTAATATATAATTTGGCTTCATGAATATATCATTTGGCATTTTTAACTAATTTTTTTACAAAAATAAGGGTATTTTAGGGTATTTTTGTAAAAAAATTAGTTAAAAATGCCAAATGATATATTCATGAAGCCAAATTATATATTCATGAAGCCAAAATATATATATATAAATATATACATTCATGAAGCCAAATTTACAAAATCATGAAGCTATGTATGGTTTGTACGAGTTTGTACAAACTAGTTGGTTTGTATTTGATACCCAGCCTATATATATATATATATATATATATATATATATATATATAGCCTTAGGTTCAAATGAGAAGTGCAAATATTTTGAGAAATAGAGAAGTGATCTTGGCCATTTATTCGGTCAAGATCGGTTATAATCGGTCAAAAGTTGCGGCTTTGACCGGTCAACAGTTGCGGCTGTTCCAAAAATAGAAGGGTAATTTTGTAATTTTTACAAAAAACACGGGTTGAGTTCATATATGAATCTGTGTGATTCACATATGAACTATACATTCATATATGAACCTTTGTAATTCGCATATGAACTCTTTATAACTAATTCATATATGAATCTTGTGATTCATATATGAACCTTTGTATTTCATATATGAAACTAATTAACTGTGGGTTCATATATGAATCAGTTGAACCAATTAACTGATCCATATATGAATATTTGTGTTCATATATGAACCTTTGTAATTTATATATAAACTTTTTTTAACTAATTCATATATGAACTTTTGTGTTCATATATGAACCTTTGTGATTTATACATGATATTTTTTTAACTAATTCTCATTTGAACAAATTAACTGATTCATATATGAATTACAAAGATTCATATATGAATCACAAAGGTTCATATATGAATTAGTTAAAAATATTTTATATGTGAATTACAAAGGTTCATATATGAATCACACAAATTCATATATGAATATGTCCCGCGTATTTTTTACGAAACTACCCCTCTATCTTGTGCAGACCACGCACAGACCACGCGAGGAATTATCCTCTGCTTCTCGGTCAAAGCCGCCGATCTTGACCGAATGCATGACCAAGATCACTTCTCTATTTCTCAAAATAATTGCACTTCTCATTTGAACTTCTCCCTATATATATATAGGGGTAGGTTCAAACGAGAAGACAGTCCATTTGCGAGAAGTCGAGAAAGAATGTGGGCCACATATTTCATTATTTAAAAAATAACATAAAAAATAAAAAATATTTTAGAAATTAGGATAATTATCATTTTAAATCGGATAAATCTTTAAATATCTCATATATCTTTTAAATTTATTTATTTTTTAATTTTAATAAATTCATATTTTTATCAACTTTTATATTTTTTTTCTAGATACACTTTTGATTAAAAATCATAATTTTCATCAAATGTCACATGTGAGTTCCACCATTTGTTATCTTTTTCATCATTTTATATCTAGTTTCTTGATCCACGTTTTTAATCACATGTGATTAACTTTGTTTAATATATTATCTGTTATGTATCACATATGATCCAGTATGTGAATTTTTGTATATATCACATATGATAATATACCTCCAAATATAAAAGACGTATAATCACATATGATGATATTTACATTATAAAAAGATCTATTAATATAAATATACATAATCACATATGATTAACTAAAATATCTACAATAATCACATGTGATAATATGCATAATCACATGTGATACTATGATATGTACAAAAATTAACATATAGTGAATCATATGTGATAATATGCATAATCACATGTGATAATATGCATAATCACATGTGATAATATGATATGTACAAAATTTTACATATAGTGAATCATATGTGATACGTAATAATCATTTGTTAACTTAAGTTAATCATATGTAATTCAAGATCCAAAAAATAGAAAAAAAAATTGTGAAAAGCAATAATGAATTGATTATGGATATCATATGTTGTGATATTTGATCTAAATTGTGATTTTTTTATTAAAAATGTATCCAGATTTTTTTACATAAAACTTAATTAAAAAAATAATGAATTAATTGAAATTAAAATATAAATAAATCTAAAAGATATAATAAAACTTTAAGAGTTTATCCAATTTAAAATGGTAATTATCCTAATCTCAAAATTTATTTTTAATTTTTAATTTATGGTATTTTTTTAAATAATTAATTTTGTGGTTCATATTCCTTCTCCCCTTCTCGCATATCACTTTGCTTCTCGCATGATCTTCCCTCTATGTATGTATGTATAATGTATACTTGGGACGGACCTTAAGAGGTGCCAACGGTACTGGCACGTGCTACCCTATTGTTTACGGTACTGGCACGTGCTACCCTATTGTTTCTTCGCCGTAAGGTTAAAAAAAATAGTTTTATGAAAGGTGTAACAGTATCATTTTAAAAGGTCCAACAATATCAATTTAAAAGGTGTAGTCGTATCATTTAAGAAGTGCAACTGTATATCGTAATCAACCAAAAAACTAAAAAAACTCTTGAAATGAGCGAAAAACCTAAAAACTCTTGAAATCAACCACAAACCCAAAAAAGTCTTTCGAAATTGATAAAAAAAAATTGCGTGGATGTTCTATACATATATATATATATATATATATAGACTTGGGATCATGTGAGACTAACATGTTTTCGTGAGACCGGTGATACCAAGTTTTTACACATGAATCTTCACAGCAAACACTGTGAAGGTAACATTCACAGTGTTTTTGCTGTGAAGGTTCGGATCTTTTTTTACCTTCACATTGTTTTGCTGTAAAGTTTCAAGTGTTAAAATTTGGTCTCACCGGAACCCAACCCTATATATATATAATGTATACCAGGGACGGACCTTAAGAGGTGCCAACGGTACTGGCACGTGCTACCCTATTGTTTCTTCGACGTAAGGAAAAAAAATAGTTTTATGAAAGGTGTAGCAGTATCATTTTAAAAGGTGCAACAGTATCAATTTAAAAGGTGTAGTCGTATCATTTAAGAAGTGCAACTGTATATCGTAATCAACCAAAAAACTCTTGAAATGAGCGAAAAACCTGAAAACTCTTGAAATCAACCACAAACCCAAAAAAGTCTTTCGAAATTGATAAAAAAACTTATAAATCCCTCAAAATTAAGTTAAAAACTTTAAAAATCCCTCGAAACGGTGAAATTAGGCTAAAAACACATCTGACGACATTGAACGTTGGTACAAAGATGAAGATAGTCGATAAAAACCGTATAAAAAATATGGTGCCACCATATGAAAAGTTCATGGGTCTATCCCTGATGTATACGTGTATAGCATACATATTGGATATATAGTGTGCACATTCATATTTTCAATATACACTACATATAAATATGTACATAGATATACACTATCTATATATACATAAATACATACTAGCTAGCTATACATTCATTGATAGATGGTTAATTACACTACTAAACAAACAGACAAATCCGACGGAAATTTCCGACGAATTGTCCGGCGGATTATACGCTGGAAAATCACTAATGAATTACCGGCAGATTCCCGGTTAGAAACTTAAATGGCGTTGAATTCCTCCGAATTATTTTTCAAGTTTTTTTTATAAAAAACTTATGTTTTTTTGGCGGCTTTCCGGCAGACTTTATATATTTCTTTAACTATTTATTTATAAAACCATTAAACTAAAATTAATTAACTTTTCCGACAGAATATTCTGTCGGAAAATAATTAATATTTTTTTAAAATAATAAATAAATACTTTAATAAATTAATTCAATAGTATTTCTGGGCCGGAAATTTTATTTATTTATTTAAATCAATTTCATAAATAATTAAATAAGGTTAATCTTAATTACTTATTTAATTAAGTAATTCGTTAAACGGAAAAAGCATTCCGCTGAACTTCTGGCGGCCATGATCCGCCGAAAATATGAAATCTACCGAAAAGGCCGCCGGAAAGTCAATCATCGGCGCATTTTATTCTAGCCGTCGTATCTGCCGGAAATCCGCCAAAAATCAGTTTTCCGGCGGATTTGGCCATCGGAATTGGCTTGTCGTCTAGTAGTGTTACATATATACACATACACATACACGTACACGTACACATAGATATATGATGCGTGTATGTATTTATGTGATTCTTTATGTATGTGTTTGTAAATGATAAAGTTTTAAGTTTTTCTACAAATATTGTAAGCTATATATACGGGTTTTAAATAGATATTTTGTTGATGTCAAATCATGCTTAGATATACAGCTCTTATGGGGCTGCTGTCTTCTTTGAGGATCTAATTAATTTGCTGTTTAGCCCTCTGCCTTGTGTATTTTTGCTTTCATCAATAAAAATAAAAATGAAGTTATGGGTATATAATTAGTAGAGAGAGTGTAATTAGATAAATTAATCCATGATTAATTAGTCTTTGTAAACTTGAAGTAGAAATAGTCCTCAATGTTTGATGGTTTTTTTGTACTTATTTCTAATGAACATGCAGCAACCAGCTACACAAAAGCTGGAGAATGGAACGCCCCTCAAAACTGAAGCTAGTAAAGTTATGAAGACGGCTTCAATGGCAATTTTAAACACGCTTGCAGATTCCATCTTTCACTTTGTGGACCAACCCATGCTTCCATCTCAGGTGTATATATATATATATGATACAAATCAAATACAAACCATGTATTTGTTGCACCCCTTACAAACCAATGTGCATATGTGAACAATTTGTGCATAATCTGAGATGCATATATGCATTATCCCATATGAATGTATGTCCATTATATGTATATTATTGCACGTATGCATATACATATGTATATGCAAATTGTTTACATATACACACTGGTTTTTAAGGGATGCAACAAATACATGGTTTGTATTTTACGGAGTATATATATATATACTCATTCTTTGCATGTGATGTTTCAGGTAATGTGAGGTTGTATAATAGATATTTGGAGATCAAATTTCTCTAACTACCTAGGGATCACCCAAAAAATACTAATGGTTCGATAGAATTCGATGTTTTTCGAGAAAATATCCATGGATCACCCATAGAAATCATGGGTAATCTGTCATCGTCACTAATTTGCATTAGCCACCAACTTTTGTGTGACGAATCACCCTTTAGCAACAGATTTTCCATGGAACAAGTAAAGTCTTTCGTTTAGTAGTGATAGTTAACCCAAAAATAAGCACGGATACCTTAATTTTGGATTGATGTTCTGTTTGTCTTTTTTTCCTTTGTTCTCTCTTCCTATCTTAGCGTTGTAGCTAGGGTTTATTAAATGCAATGATATATTTAACAAGGGTTCTTTGCCAACATTATTTGTTTGCAGAAAAACTTTGCACCCGTTGATCGGGAGATCAAGGAACTTGTAAAAGTTGATTATTGTCAAGGCGAAATCCCACAAGATTTTCCAGAGGGTGTTTATATTAGAAATGGTGTTACTTCTCAACTTCTTATATATACTGCTACTATTATATACTTAATTCTTCCTATTCTAGCTTTTGCACAAAACTAAGACTACAAACACATACGAGAGTCTCACTACAAACCAAATGACTTTTACCCACAAAATTCACCGAGAGAAATTTACTTCGGTGGTTACCCAGGGATCACCAAGAAAATATCAATGGTTTGGTAGAATCCAATGTTTTTCGAGAAAATGCCCATCGATCACCCAGAGAATCCATGAATAATCTGTCACTGATTTGCATTACCCACCAAAAGTTTACCCATTAACTTTTGTGACGGTTTTGTGAAGAATCCCCATTTAGCGACAGTGTTAGAATTGATGAGCGAATCAAACGATAAGTAGATGAGATAATCGAGAGAGATGTGGCTGGAATCGACAGCAGCTTTTCATATATTGAGAGAGCAATTACAAAAGAAGATTAACCTAATTATGAAACATAAGAGACCTATATATACTAGATAAGTTACAGGTAATTACAAAACTAGCCCTTGTACTTTACATATGTACGATAATAACTCTAACATCCCCCCCCCCCCCTTTCAAACTCAAGTAGGGGAAGTTTGCTTAGAGACAAAACCGTCAGCCTTAGGTGTCATGTGATTACAACATCCAGAGTCAAATATCCAAGGGTTACCTGATGCGGAGGTATTGCACTGAGAATTCATACCCATAGAACCTGGCATGAGTTGCTCCATAAGCTCTTGGTTTCGGCGCATGAGTTCCATAAGATCAGGCGATGAGTTGTTGCTGTGTGATGCCTGAACTGTCGACGTAGGGGTATCCTGAGTGATTGATCCAGCAACTGATTGAGTTCCAAGCTGTTGCCTTTGATTACCTGAGTTCCTTGGATGCTTTGGACAGTCAGACCTATAGTGTCGTGGATGTGTGATCCCACACCAACGACATTTTCGAACTGGGCAGTTGAGGAGAAGATGAGATGTAGAGTGATAGAACGTGCATTCACTATTGTTCCCCTTTCCTGCAGGTTTTGACTGTTCATTGTTGTTCTACTTATCTTTTGGCTTTCCTAAGTTCGAAGTATAGAGCACAGTATTCGAGGGCAGAGGGAAGCGTTGTTGAAGACGAGTTTCTTCACTTAGCAGTTCCTTGATGGCCTCTTCAAAAGTAGGTAATGGATGCCTGTGTAGTAGAGAGGCTCTAACATTCTCAAAACGGTCAGTGAGTCCCATTAGGATAGTAATCAAATGTAGTTGGCTAAAATAGGCGGTAAACTTCCGAGTTGTGTCATCAAAGATTTGAGGTGCACCCAAGCTCAAATGATCTCTAAGAGCTTGCATCTCAGAGATGTACGAGTTGATGGACTGATCAGGTAGTTGTCTTTTGTTCTGAAAAGTAGTCCACAACTGATACTGATGTGAGAGACCTGTAGAAGTGTACATTT
This sequence comes from Saussurea involucrata, assembly GCA_033807775.1. Classification (NCBI taxonomy): domain Eukaryota; kingdom Viridiplantae; phylum Streptophyta; class Magnoliopsida; order Asterales; family Asteraceae; genus Saussurea; species Saussurea involucrata. Next base: position 153,356,442 of record CM066321.1, read on the forward strand.
TTGCAAGAAAATCCCACAGTCCTTTTGTTGTTGTATAACCAAGGAATTGTTGATTGATCTCAGCAGTTGTGGATGCGTTTATGAATCCCAGGATGCGAGCATTCATGATATCACAATCATTCATGTGTTTTGCAAAATCAACCGCACTCTCATTTTCGTTTTGAACCGGGATTTGAGTGGCACCCGTAACATAGGTATGCAGACCATGAGACTTGAGAAGAATAGTCATATGATGATGCCACAAAATGTAGTTATTCCCATTGAGAATAACCGAGATAGGATTGGAGTAACTGGAGTTGAGAGCCATCTGACTGACGAGGGGATTCCTGTATTAGTGATCTGGAACAAACAAAATAAGCAAGTTCCGAAAATGAGAGTTCCGGAATTGAGAACCGGAAATGAGAGTTCCGGAATTAAGAATCGAAAATGAGAGAACCGGAAATGAAAGAACCGGAAATGAGAGAACCGGAATTGAACAGGATCCAGAACCGAGTGGATCCGGAATTCGTGAGGTACCGGAATTGGACAGGATCCGGAACCGAGATGATGAGATCCGGAATTGGGAGAACCGGAATTTGACAGGATCCGGAACCGAGTGGATCCGGAATTCGTGAGGTACCGGAATTGGGAGGTTCCGAAATTTGTGCGATTCCGGATTAGGTTATTTGGATTTAGCGATTCGACGAACACGAAGCAAAAATTGAACAATGGAAGAACAAAGGAAAAGACGAGCAATCAGAAAAATAGATAAGACATACCTAAAGCTCTGATACCATGTTAGAATTGATGAGCGAATCAAACGATAAGCAGATGAGATAATCGAGAGAGATGTGGCTAGAATCGGCAGCATCTTTTCATATATTGAGAGAGCAATTACGAAAGAAGATTAACCTAATTATGAAACATAAGAGACCTGTTGGTGCAAGTGTACCACATCTCTATATATTTATATATATTTATTTTGATGATTACAAACACACCGCATTATTGTTTATCTAACAATTTAATCCAAGTGTGCAGTTGTTGAAGAACACGAAGATTTAATCTGAAGGGTTCAAGACGGAAGTGTTTACGTCGTCATTATTGTTTATAACTAATAATGATAAACACCCTAAAATAATATACCACTTGGATATTTCTAAAAACCCAACAATTAATTTTAATAAGGTTTTTGAGAAGATTCAGCCAGATTTGGTTGCAGTCCTGGAAGCTGTCTTTTCAGACGGCGGTATACCGTGGAGAATACCCGGTATACCGCGGGTACACTTTTGGCGGTATACCGCGGGTGTTCAGCCGGTATACCGCGGCAGGCCGTGTGCATCTCTGATTGGTTGAAGTTACTTTTCCTGACGGCGGTATACCGCGGCGGTACAGCCGGTATACCGCGGGTACTTTTTTCCTGTCAACTTTGCATGTAGCCGTTGGTGTGTCAGTCACCTTTTCTGACGGCGGTATACCGCATGCATTTGGCGGTATACCGCGGATGCACAATGCCGTTGGAGATGCTGATATATAAAGAAGCTGTTGGTGATGAAGAAAAGACAGACCTTAGACCACAACAACAGTAACAACAAGCAGCAAACTCTCAGCTCTCTCACTCTCACTTATTTTATATATATATATTTTATAAAACATTTTTTATAAAATATCCAAGTGTGAGATATTATACAAGAGTGATTACCCATTGTGAGTTATACTCCTCTTGTAAGTATTTGAATAACGGGTGTGTGATCCTGTTTATCTCATAGCAGAGGCTTGAGAAACTATTACAAATTCCTTTGTATTTGGTTTGTGTTTTTCCGTAAAGAATACATTTATTGGATCGTGTCGAGAAGTGTCTCGGCTGCTGGTTTATCACAGTTGGTGGTAAATCAGTAAATCTCTGTGTCAAGTATCTCTATCCCTTATCTCTTTATTTATTCCGCTGTGCATTTTAATTATATCTGTTTATATAATTGTTGTATATTTATTATTTGTATACTCTGATTTATTTATACTGTTTCTGTACTGTATTTATTTGTAAAAGAATTTTTGAAAGTAAAAGATTTTAAATACAACCTTACCCCCCCCTAGGTTGTCTAACATTTGGTATCAGAGCGGGGCTTTCAAAAATCGTCTATTTAATTTTTTAAATCCGTTTTTGTTATGGCTCAACAAAATGCTTGTTTTTCTAAATCTCTTCTTATTGATTTCGAAAATTTTGATCTTTGGGCAAATTCTTTTGAACGTTATGTTCGTGGGATAAATCAAAAAATTTGGGATATTATTATTAAAGGAAATTTCAAACCCACAAAATTTCAAAACAACAAAGTTGTTGAAAAACCTAGCTCGGAATGGTCCGACGAAGATGAGGCTAATTTTTGTTTAAATTATGAAGCCAAAAATTTTCTCTTTTCGGTTCTTACTAACGATGATATTGAGCGTGTTTATCTCTTTGAAACTGCTCGTGATATTTGGGAGAACTTGAACATCACCTATGGTGAAAACTCAAAAGAAAAGAGAGACGAAACCCGAGATCAAAGAAATGAAGAAACGTGTTTCATGGCCGACCATGATAATGAGGTATCTTCATCATATTCTTCTAAAAATAATTATGATAATAATTATAGTGATAATTATTATAGTGACGATGAAAATAATCTTGACGAATTATATAGATCATTTCATGATATGGCTGCTCTCGCAAATAAATATAAAGATGAAATTTCTAATTTAAAAGAAACCGTATCTGTATATAAAAAGGAAATAGATGACGGTAAACAAAAATCTGCTCATGATTTAGATGTTATCACTAAATTAGAAAATAAATTAAGTGAAAAAGATGTCTGTAAATCTTGTGTTATTTTAAATGATAAAATTGCATGCTTAAGTGAAAATAAAAATGAAAGTGTTGCATGTACAAAATGCGAGTCTCTTGAAAATGAAGTTGCATGTTTAAATGCTAAATGTAAATCGCATGAGAAAAATGACTTATTAGCAAATGCTTTTAATAGTAGCAATGATAAAGTGCTTAAAATGCTAAATATGCCTAATCGTATAAATTGTCGTAAAGGCATTGGTTCCGATACATGTGTTGATAAATGTTCGTGTAAACCCATTAAAAGATTTTTTGCATCTCCTAAAGTTGATACGAGAAAACCCCCATATATGTCAAAAATGAAAAATGTGAATTATGGGAGGAAACCGCATGCTCGTATGTATATTGGTAATTTTTCTAGATCTAAAAATAATGCGAATATAAATGCTTCATTTTACGTCTATGATGAATACGATCGTAAAATCAAAATGGTTAGAAAATGGATTCCGAAAGGAATGTTTAATGTTGATAATCCCGGTGGGATGCGTTTGTGGTTTTAAACCATTTATATGGCTTTGTATGTTTGTCGTGTTTGTTTTATGTCGACAACATATTTTTTGCAGTTTATGTTTTTATACTAACTGTTAAAAGGACCCATAAGAAAAGGGTACCACGAAAAATTTTCTTTGCCTTTTGTAGGTGTTTCCTGACGAGGATACAATACGTGCTTCCTGGCGAGGATATAATACGTGGTTACCTGCCGAGGTTATAATACGTGGTTACCTGCCGAGGTTATAATACGTGGTTACCTGCCGAGGTTATAATACGTGGTTACCTGCCGAGGTTATAATACGTGGTTACCTGCCGAGGTTATAATACGTGGTTACCTGCCGAGGTTATAATACGTGGTTACCTGCCGAGGTTATAATACGTGGTTACCTGCCGAGGTCATAATACGTGGTGATTTTTTAATCACATAAATTAACCGAATATTGAAGCCTTAAGATCCGTTTTGGTGCAAGTGTTTCGTATTGGTTTGTATATCTTTGTCTCTATTGCTTTTTGCATTTTATTTTATCCCTCAAATTTTATAAAATCAAATTGATATCGTTATTAATTTGAGGGGGAGCGTTTTAGCTCTTTTACCCATGAGATTATGCTCTCTCAAATATATGCATATTTTGAGGGGGAGCATCTCTCGAGGGGAAGCATACCGTCTTTCTTGACCCTTTTTGTTTCGACAAACGGGGGAGAGAAACCGCATATGCTCTTGCTTAGCGGTTGTGTTTGTCATCATCAAAAAGGGGGAGATTGTTGGTGCAAGTGTACCACATCTCTATATATTTATATATATTTATTTTGATGATTACAAACACACCGCATTATTGTTTATCTAACAATTTAATCCAAGTGTGCAGTTGTTGAAGAACACGAAGATTTAATCTGAAGGGTTCAAGACGGAAGTGTTTACGTCGTCATTATTGTTTATAACTAATAATGATAAACACCCTAAAATAATATACCACTTGGATATTTCTAAAAACCCAACAATTAATTTTAATAAGGTTTTTGAGAAGATTCAGCCAGATTTGGTTGCAGTCCTGGAAGCTGTCTTTTCAGACGGCGGTATACCGTGGAGAATACCCGGTATACCGCGGGTACACTTTTGGCGGTATACCGCGGGTGTTCAGCCGGTATACCGCGGCAGGCCGTGTGCATCTCTGATTGGTTGAAGTTACTTTTCCTGACGGCGGTATACCGCGGCGGTACAGCCGGTATACCGCGGGTACTTTTTTCCTGTCAACTTTGCATGTAGCCGTTGGTGTGTCAGTCACCTTTTCTGACGGCGGTATACCGCATGCATTTGGCGGTATACCGCGGATGCACAATGCCGTTGGAGATGCTGATATATAAAGAAGCTGTTGGTGATGAAGAAAAGACAGACCTTAGACCACAACAACAGTAACAACAAGCAGCAAACTCTCAGCTCTCTCACTCTCACTTATTTTATATATATATATTTTATAAAACATTTTTTATAAAATATCCAAGTGTGAGATATTATACAAGAGTGATTACCCATTGTGAGTTATACTCCTCTTGTAAGTATTTGAATAACGGGTGTGTGATCCTGTTTATCTCATAGCAGAGGCTTGAGAAACTATTACAAATTCCTTTGTATTTGGTTTGTGTTCTACCGTAAAGAATACATTTATTGGATCGTGTCGAGAAGTGTCTCGGCTGCTGGTTTATCACAGTTGGTGGTAAATCAGTAAATCTCTGTGTCAAGTATCTCTATCCCTTATCTCTTTATTTATTCCGCTGTGCATTTTAATTATATCTGTTTATATAATTGTTGTATATTTATTATTTGTATACTCTGATTTATTTATACTGTTTCTGTACTGTATTTATTTGTAAAAGAATTTTTGAAAGTAAAAGATTTTAAATACAACCTTACCCCCCCCTAGGTTGTCTAACAAGACCTATATATACCAGATAAGTTACAGGTAATTACAGAACTAGCCCTTGTACTTTACATATGTACGATAATAACTCTAACAGACAGATTTCCCAGGAAAAGTTAGTAGGTAAAAGTCTTTCGTTTAGTACAGGTAATAGAACAGCATGACAATGAACGATATATATATATATACTTTCTTTAATCCATCTGTGTTTAAATCTATACCTTGTAGACATATATAATATTCAAAATTTGAAACGTTATGCAGGTGCAAATCCCCTATTTGGAGGTTTAAAATATGCGGAATCAGTGTTTGGAAAAACGGACAGCATATGGGTTGAAGGAGAAGGGATGCTTCATGCTCTACATTTCACCAAAGATGCACAAGGGAATTGGAGCTTTTACTATAACAATAGATATGTCGAAACAGAAACATATAAAATGGAATCCCAAAGTAAGAAACCTGCTTTTCTTCCAGTTGCAGAAGGAGATCCTCCGGCAGCAATAGCTGCATCATTTTTTAATGTGGTACGATTCCCAGATTTTGTCAAGTTCCTTGTTCCGCCTTTGATCTTGAAAATCTGTAGCTTACTAATAAGATATTGTGTTTATTCTGACTTGGTTTTGTGATTTTGGCAGTTAAGATTTGGAGAAAAGAACAAAATTTTGAGTAACACCAATGTTTTTGAGCATGGTGGAAAGCATTATTCTGTTGCCGAGAACTATGTACCACAAGAGATAGATGTAACTAGCCTTGAAACTTATGGTAATTGGAACCCGAGTACCGGAGCTTGGTCTCGGCCTTTCACATCACACCCAAAGGTTAGTATATATGGGGCAGGTTCTGTTAGAAATCTAAAATTGATTAAGAACCTGGGACGGGACCACAGCATGACAAATGACATATTCATCGGGAATATGGATGTATTATTCATCTTGAACGTAGTAACATATTCATCATGAATATGTGATTCAGCATGATGAATAACACTTTCATATTAATCATGAAATTTTATTCATGATGAATATTCATCTTGAATAGGACACATGGTGCGCTTTGGACAGTTCCTGAGCTTCTAATAAATTTTGGGTTCATAACTCTAGTGTGTGTATATATATATATATATGTATATATAGGTGTTCTACAAAATTCCCACATAATGGGACCATATTCATAGTCCAGAAACACATTCTTTAGAACACAAGCTCATAGAAAAATCTTCTTTTATTCTGTGTAGAAAGTACCAGGAACAGGAGAACTGGTTATGGTAGGGGTTGAGCCGACAAAACCGTATTGTGTCATGGGTGTCATTTCAGGTACTTCAATAAATGTTTAAAGATCTATGTTTTATCTAGCTTTATTGATCACCTTTTTTGTAGTCGACGGAAAAGAACTTGTCCACGAATTGGACCTACAACTAGATCATTGTTCGGTTTTCCATGATATGGGGGTTACGAACAAGTGAGTTCTATCCATTCCTATTAGTAATCGGGGTCGCAAAAATATGATTACCTAATAATGTTCATTTTGTTTGTGGGATATTAATCAGGTACAACATTTTAATTGATTTTATGCTCACAATGAGCGTAGAGAGGGTAATGAAAGGAGGCCAGTAAGTACCTTAATCGTCTCGAAACATAGAAAACAATATTATGGAGAGAAAAAAAAGCATAAAACTTTGGTATTGTTGTTAGGTTATTCAAGTACGAAAGGGAGAAAGATGCAAGGATTGCAGTGATTCCTCGCTATGGTGATGCAGATTCGATCAAGTGGTTTCATATAGAACCTTGTGTTGTTTATCACCTGATGAACAGCTTCGAAGACGGGGACGAGGTGTTTGTCTTGTATCATTGTTATGGCAGTACAATAAAATTGGATTTAAACGTCGTATTTAAAAGTGTTACAATACGTTTATAGGATGTTTTTAGGAATTTTAAACATGTTTTTAGGACGTTTTTAAAAATAAAGTGTTCTTCTAGTTATTTTATAGGACAATTTTGAGAAGTGTTCTATAAACCATATTTTTATAGGATATATTTGTGTTTATCGGACACTTTTTTAAATAGTATCGTATAAAATAATTAATATAACATTTAACTTTGAAATCGTACTAAAAAAACTTGCTAAAACGCCTAAAAGTGTCCTATAAACTTATATATAACACTTTTAGATAGGACGATTTTTTGTTTAGTTTTATAAATGATTTTATTAATACGTTTAGACATTTTAGACATCTTATAAACCAATGTTAACATTGGTTTATAAACCAATGTTGTTTGTAGTGTTATCATTCAACTCCATGAATCTTTCTTGGTGGTTTTGTAATATAATTATCTGAATTTGTACTTAATATGTTTTTAAGTAGAAAAGCTTCAGATTCTTCTGAACCCTTTTAACATGTTTAGTTTGGCATTTGATTTGCACCAAAAATAGGTTGTTGTGAGAGGATGCAAGGCGAATGCAGCCATTCTTCCAGGACCCGATTGGGGAGAGGATAAATTTAACTGGTTCTCTAGAGGATTTAGTTTCAAACCAGTTGAGTCAAATGATCAAAAAGTGACAGAAGATCATGGAATGCTGTTTACTAGGGTTAGGGAATGGAGATTGAACATGGAGACAATGGAGGTCAAGGAGAGAGATGTAACAGGAACGGAATACTCGATGGACTTTCCAACGATCAATGAGGATTTTACAGGTCTTAAACATCGATACGGATACACCCAGGTTATAGACTCCCTTGCAAGCTCTAACTCAGGTAGTCTAATTCATTATGTTCTAGCTACTATATATGGACCTTATTTGGGTCTTAATCATACACCATTATTGTTAAATATGGATCTCACCAGGAATACAAGTATCTTATAGGACATTAAATGCATCTAAAATGTTCTAACAAACTGATTTATAGAATTTAAGTTTATAAAGCATCATATATAAATATTGATGGAGCTACATAGGCACCACACGGGGTGCATTGGATTTTTAATAAAATTGATATAGATGGAAATGAGAAGTTAATGGGGAATTTGTGTTTTTATTTGTACTAAATCAAGTTTGTTACATTTTAATATATTTTGCCCTAATAAAAACATCATAGTCTCAAAACTCAGTGTTCCACTCTTACAAAATGATCGGTTTCATGTCTCTAAATCTTGTTTCGTATATAAACAAACCAAGTGTTCCACTCTTACAAAATGATCGGTTTCACGTCTCTAAATCTTGATTCGTATATAAAGGTATCACAAGAGAATGTTATAACGTATTTAGATATTGTAACAAGTTTTTAGAAAACATTTGGAATAGGGTAACCTATAAGTAGTCTTTTTATAAGACATTTATGTGAAGTGTTATGTTGACAAATTTTTATAGGACACTTGTTAATAAACCTTTATATTTCAAACGTATCTCAAATTAAATTACTTCAACTTTACATAGGACACGTAATTGTTTATTCCTATAAATTTAAGATACTGAGGGGTTGTTTGGCAGTTGCTGAATGGTTTAGTGCAGAATGATTAAAAGATATATTGCAAAATGAAATATATGTGTTTGGTAATTGTTTAGAATGAAATCAGGGTACTAAATGATTAAGGGAGGCCTAAGATGCTAAATCATTCCGAGGGTTTTAGAACCATTAAGAGGCAAACATTTCTTTTGCCAAACAAGATTTACCCACTTAGCGATTCAGAGGTTGCCTCTTAATGGAACCATTAAGAGGTAAACAAACAGCCCCTAAAACAATCTATTATATTATTTAGACATATTTGACGTTTTATAAAGTTAGTTTTGTTGTTATCAGCTTTTTGTAGTCGGTAGTAAGGTATAATCTCGGAGTCTATAAGGATAGTAAATATGTTTCAGGGAAAACTAAATATGGCGGACTTGCCAAGTTATACTTTGAAGAAGCGGAGCAGCAAAGCACGCTAGGTGAAGGAAACGTAAAGATCAAGTATCATTGGTTACCGAAAAATAACTTTTGCACAGGATCGGCTTTCGTGGCGAAACCAGAAGCCGTGGAGGAAGATGATGGTTGGATTGTTACATTTGCTCATGATGAAGACCATGATACTTCTTATGTACGTACTATCAAACACTTTAATTTCCCCTGTAGATCTATATTACTAGATGTGTATGATCTATAGGGTTGGTTTTCGGTGAGGAGTTGAGTTAACATAAAAAGTGGCTATCAACCGTTAGATGCACATTATTAGGATGAGATGCACCGGATTAATCCCCGTATCAAGCACGATTCATGGGTGGCTTGAGATCAAAAGTGATCAGGGTTTTAATCCACTTCTCACGCTTCCCAGGTTAATTTAACTTCTCACATGATCCTTCGACATGATATATATATATATATATATATATATATATAAATGATGAGGGTACGTATTATATTTCTTAATTGATGTGGTTTGTTTGTGATGACAGGTACTAGTGGTTGATGCTAAGAAGTTTGAGGATGAGGCAGTAGCAAAAATAAGTCTCCCTCAACGTGTGCCATATGGTCATCATGGCTCCTTCTTTTCATCTTCATAAACAATTAAGCATTAATTAATGTATCAAACTATCAATGGCGGTTGAAGGTGTTTTAATTTATCAATTGATGATTGGGGAAATCACGCACATTTGCTATCAGAGTAGTAGTTTACATTAGAGGCCGTTTACCTAATCACTTACCCGGGTAAGTGTTTACCGGTAAAATTCAACACTATCGCTTACTTTTCAGGTAAGATTTTAGTCCACAAAAATGGCATCGTATGTAACAATTTAGCCGGTAAGCGCTAACCGTGGTAAGAGTCGTCGCACTCACTTACCGGGTAAGACTCTCGGTCCTTGCTTCCGCTCTTACCGGGTAAGATTCTTGGTTCTTGCCATATTCATCCGGTAAGCTAATTTGACTTGGTAAGCACCCGGGTAAGCGTTTTGTAACTTTCCCTTAATTTTGGGTTGTTTTAAATTTGTTTTTTGGAATTTTGTTCACCAACGTTTTGCTCAATAAATAAATAAAAGAATGCGGAGAAAATTAACTTCAAAACTTGATTTAAAAAATTAAAAGATGACATGCTTAAATTGGTACTAGAACCAATAATCCTAATGTGACTAGAGAAAGAAAAATGAACTTATCTAAACTTATCTCCTAAAACACTTATCTCTTCCATCCTATATAACTTAGGTGTAGATATTTATTTTAGAAAAATTATAAAAAATATAGTGAATTGTAGATTTGGTGTCTATGATTTTGTGTTTTCTTTGACTGTGGTTCTCATTCTATGTTTACTATGGATATGGTCTCTGTGGTATGCAATATATTATGGCTAGGGTTCTCAACACTAACACCGTTAAATTTTAAAGGTTTTTTTTTAAGGGTATCCGAGGACATTGCCCCGACTAATCCCGGCAAGGTGAGGCAATTGCCCCAGCTGCTAAAGCGTGCAGCCCTGAGTTTATCCCTAGTGGCCACAAGTTGGAAGCGTCTGAATTCGAACTTTGGGTAGATGGGTTACTAGCCACATCCCCCACAAGCCTTAACCAGTACACCACAAGCCTTGTGGTTTAAATTTTAAAGGTTAAAAGAGTTTAAACTCTTATTTTGGTCCCTATGGTTTATAGAAATCTTTGAAAGTGGTCCCTATGGTTTATTATTATTTTTACATTTTTCCTTTAAAAACTATGAAAAATGTAATTATATATAGATATAAATATTATTAATATTGTTGGGTCACCAAGGATTTGAAATTGACTCACCGATGTTTTCCCTAAAACTCCTACTTAGAATATTTTAGTTTGGTTCTTTGAATGACTTGTACAAAATATTAAATGTTCGGTGAAGTCGAAGATCAACCGAAACCAAGCTTGAAGACTCTCTACTTGTGGAAAATAGAAGACTCTCGGCAACATACAAACAAGTCATCACCACCGAATTGCCTGGACAATTTCGGTGGCCACGTTCACCACCGAATTACCTGAACAATTTCGGTGGCCTCCTTCACCACCGAAATGCTCTCATAATTTCGGTGGTCGCTCTCTCTCTCCACCGAAGATCTCTGAATTTCGGTGGAAACTCCTTCGGTGCTAAAGTCTTGAAGGAAAGATCTTTTATTATGGGACAGAATCCTCTAGCAGATAAAAGTGACAGTTTGTCTCTTTATCCATTATCAGTTAAAATCCTTTTCCTCTGCATGAGCTCTACTGTCTGCACCTGTAAAAAGTGACAAGGACTTCTCAACTCTCCAGAAGTCAACATCCTCAGCAAGTTGGAAGATGACAAGTGTCCCAAGCATTTAATGCTTGTGCACTCCTTGCCACTATAAAAGGGAGAAGACCTCCTCTTGCAATCTCACGCTTTCTGGAATTTTCTGAGTGCAAGTTTTTCATATTGCTTGATAACCTTATAGCTTTGTTCTAAGTGCTCTTAGTTGTTTTGTTAGTATACTTTGTGTAAGACTGTTAGAATAGTTTATCTGTTCTTTTCCGCAACAGTCTTAAGTTTCTTTGTGTAATTCTTGTTGAAAGTTTTTCAATAAAAAGAATTAAAATTGTGAAAATTTTGAGTATTGTATTCAACCCCCCTTCTACAATACTTGTTTAGCCATCTGGGACTAACAAGTGGTATCAGAGCAGAAAGTTTAATTCCATAAACTTGATCTGCGATGGCTGCCTCTTCTTCTTCTACTGTTGAAAACTCTTTCCAAAATAACTTTTCTGAAAATGGGTCCATTTCAAAACCTCCTAAGTTCAATGCTAACAACTTCTCTTTGTGGAAAAGCCGCATGATGCTGTTCATGGAAGGAGTGGATACTAGATATCCAACCATTCTCCAAGAGGGACCCATTATCCCCAGAGTTTGGGCTCGCTATGAAACGCAGAGGCCTGGTAAAGAGACTGTTGAAAAAGAAATCTCTAGTGATTCTGATGAAGAAAAATCCAGTGCTACTGGTCGTTATATTCTCAAAAACCCTAAAAAGTATACTGATGAGGAAAAACGTTTGGTCACTCTTGACTCCAAAGTAAGAGCTATTATTGCACTCTCTCTTCCTGATGAGGTCTACCACTCTTTGGTGAACTTTGAAACTGCTAAAGAGATGTGGACCACACTGTGTGTTTTGTACGAAGGTACAGAGGAAGTAAAAAAAAAGTAAGAAGATTGGTCTTATTAGAAAGTATGAACTCTTTGCTTTTGAAAAAGGAGAATCTCTTCCTAGCTACTATAATCGCTTCAATTCTGTTTTAAATGATCTAAAGTTATTGGGCAGAGTCTATGATAATGAGGAAGTCTTGTGCAAATTCATGGATTGTCTCCCATAATTTTGGGAAAATATATGTACTTGCATCAAAACTACCAAGGACCTTGAGTTCATGCCCTTAACTGTTCTGTATGGTACTCTCTTCAATTTTGAGCAAACCAAGCTTCAAAGGAAATCTTTCATCAAATAAATAAAGAGCTCTTCCATAGCTCTTATCAGTGAAAATTCCAAGAAATCTCAAAACCTCCCTAGAATCACCTATCCTTCATCTGACTCTGATAATGACAACCAGTCTAATTCTACCCACCAAACGGAGGCATATCTAAGTGATGCTGATGATGAAGGTGAGGATATTATGGTTGAACAATTGTCAGATGAAATGGCAATGATGGCTGGTTCTAAAAATAAATTTCGTCCTTTCAACAAATCCAGAAGTTTTAGAAAAACCTCATCTTTTAAGACTTCTTCTGATAAGTCTAATGAGGAGTGTTTTAATTGTGGCAAGAAAGGACATTTTGCATCTGAGTGTAGGAGCACGCTTATCTCCAAGTCTAGAAACCCATCTTCTGAGAGTCTCTCCTCAAAAAGGGAAAAATCCAAAAATATGTCTTTCAAATCATCCTTTCCCAAAAAGGAGTCCCATTCCTCTTTCTTAAATCATCAGGAGCGTGCTGAGAAATATAAAGCCAAGTACAAGAAAGAGAAGGAAAGGAGTGAAGGACTGGAAAGAAAAGGGAAGGGTCTTATGGCAGAAACTCACGATTGGGATGATGAAGACACCTCCGACAGCGACTCTCAAAATAGGTGCTTCATGGCTATCTCTGAAGAAATGGAAGTTTCTGAAAAGGCTACCTCTCTAATGGCTCTTGTGTCGACTGAGTGCTCGACAGCTTATGCTCAGGTTTCTGAGCGCCATCAAATATGGTATCTGGATAGTGGGTGCTCACGCCACATGACGGGAAACAAATCTCTTCTCATCAACTATGTGTCTGAAAAGGGTCCATCTGTCACTTTTGGTGATAACTCTAAAGGCTACGCCAAAGGCTATGGAACTCTCACAAATGGATCAGTCACTTTCAATAAAGTGGCATTTGTTGAAGGCCTCATGCATAATCTTCTCAGTATTAGTCAGCTGTGTGATCTTGGATATAAAGTTATCTTTGAACTTTGTATCTGTACAGTTGTGGACAAGAACTTCAATGTGATGTTATCTGGAAAAAGGATGGAAAATGTCTATGTCATTGACATGGGACTAAGTAACAACTCATCCAATGTCTGCTTTGTGTCAGATGACTCATCCAAAAGAAACTGGTTGTGGCATAAACGTCTTTCTCATCTAAACTTCAAAACTCTCCACAAAATTTCAAATAAGGAGTTGGTGTCTGGCATGCCAAAGATGAATTTTGTCAAAGAAAAGCTGTGTGATGCATGTGAGAAAGGGAAACTCACCAAAACCTCCTTCAAGACCAAACAATGCTCCTCCATCACTCTTCCTCTCCAGATGCTGCACATGGACCTATGTGGACCAGTCAGCACTCCTAGTCTAGGAGGAAAAAGGTACATTCTTGTAATTGTTGATGAATTTACCAGATATACTTGGGTGTCTTTTCTCAGGTATAAAAGTGATGCGACTGAAGAAATCATCAATTTTGTCAAGAAAAATGAAGTTCTGAATGGCCAACTTGTTCGGTCAGTAAGAAGTGATAATGGCACTGAATTCAGAAACAGTGCTCTTGAAGACTTCTTTACTGAGAAAGGAATTTCTCAGAACTTTTCTGCAGTTCGAACCCCACAACAAAATGGAGTGGTGGAAAGGAAAAATAGAACTCTGTGTGAAGCTGCCAGATCCATGCTAAGTGAATCAAATCTACCTACATATTTTTGGGCTGAAGCTGTTAACACTGCCTGCTTTACCCAAAATAGGTCTGTGATTTCTAAAAGGCATGATAAAACCCCATATGAAGTTTTCCATGGCAGAAAACCGAATATTGGCTTTCTTCATGTATTCGGCTGTGTGTGTTTTATTCTGAATGATCGTGAAAATCTTGGGAAGTTTGATCCCAAAGCTGATGAGGGAATATTTGTTGGATACTCTCTATCCTCCAAAGCTTATCGTGTGTTTAACCTCAGAAGAAAATGCATTGATGAGTCTATCCATGTCAAATTTGATGATCTTAGATCCTCATCTTTGTCAAATGATGATGATGAATTGCACAGATGGATCTCGTCATGCATCGGTGCTGCTCCTTTATCTAACCCTACCGATACTCACCTCACTCCCTCCATTCCATCTCCTTCAAGTATCCAAAATGGGTCACCACCCTCTCCTCACACCGAAATTGACCAGCCCACCGACACCATTCCTCACACCGAAACACTTACTCCCACCGAAAATCCAACCTACCACCGAACCTCTGATCCCACTACTTCAACTCATCTCACTCAATATACTTCATCACCTCTACCCCCTGCCTCAAAATGGACTAAGGATCACCCTATTGACCAAATCATTGGTGATCAGCACACAGGTGTCCAAACACGTAGAGGAGTTGGAAATATTTGTCTCTATGTGAATTTTCTCTCTCTTATTGAACCCAAAAAGATTGATGAAGCTCTAGCAGATCCCTGTTGGATCTCTGCCATGCAAGAAGAGCTTTCTCAATTTGAGAGAAACAAAGTTGAGGTCGCCGGAGATGGTGACCGGAGCAAATGAGGTCGCCGGAGAAGGTGACCGGAGCAAGTGAGGGTGTTGCGATGGTCTTGGTGTATGGGTTTAGGGATCACTATTGGGGGGGGGGGGGGGTTGCGATGGTATTGGTGTTTTATGGTTTTACAGGGAAATATATATATATATATATATACATGTGTGTGTATATATATATGTGTATAAATAATATCAATATAATTTAAAGAAAATTACAATTAGGCCCCTAATGTTTTATGTTTTTTACAAGGATAAGAAAAAACAAAGAAAAATTACAAAATGAGAGAAAAAATATGGTTTGACGAAAATACCCCTGACTCTAACGGATAATATTAACGGAGTTAGTGAGCAGGGACCACTTTTAAAGCGAAATCCAAACAGAAGGGATGATTTATGCACTTATTGAAGTTTAGGGACGATTTTCATAGTTTCGGGTAAACGTCAGGGACGAAATTTGTAGTTTACTCTAATTTTTTTCTTGAAGATGGGAGGAAGGAATTGAAATTCCTTGCTAGAACCTAAGGAATTTACATTCCACCATTTGTGGAATTTGAATTCCTTTTGAAAACTCAAAAAATGAACCAAACGTAGGAATGAAATTTGGTCAATGAAATTGACCATTCCAATTTCCTCAAATTCCGCCGGATTCCAACGAACCAAACGCCACCTTAGGTGGTGTTTGTTTTTCAAGAAATGTTGAAATATGAAGTTTGATTTCACTTATGATTTTTAAGAGGTGGTGCTAAAGTCTGAAATTTAAATCAATAAGCATATTTATTTTGAAAACTGACAAACGTCTGAATTATAAATAATCGTTTATTTTATCCCTAAAAAATTCAACTTAAATACATCAATTGAAGTGTGCATCGACGAAACAAAAAAATAAACAAAAGAAGGATGTTGGCAGATTTGCGAGTCTGTGGAGTTTTAATTAGGGATGAGCGTGAGCACCGTTTTCCCGAACCGAACCGGGACCGTACCGAACCCGAACCGATACCATGTATTCGGTTCGGTATTCGGTTCCAAACATTTCTAAAAATCGGTATTCGGTACCGGGATTTTCCCGAAAAAACCCGAAACCGAACCGAAATTTTTAAAAGCAAAGTTTGTAAAAAAGTTTAATTATGCTTATCATCTCCTAAATAAAGTTTATCTTGATTGTTGTTAACATTAATTATTATTGTTTCTTGATGTATATATAGAGATTGAAGAGTTGATAAACAAACAAAATGGAAAAACGAAATTGTTTAACTTTTGATTTGTTTTGATTGTTTGTGATTGGTTTTGAAACACATTTGAATCGCTATGAATGTATTTAGGTTTGCGATTGGTTTTGAGACGCTTTTGATAAATTTTAAAATTTTCGGTCCTAAGTGGTCTTAGTACCGATTTTCCCGTCCCGAAACCGAAACCGAACCGATACATACGGTTCGGTTTTCGGTACCACTTTTTAGTCCTAAATATTTTCGGTACCAACCGGTTCGGTACCGGTCCGGTCCCGATCTCATCCCTAGTTTTAATCATATCTCACACATCAAAACCCCGATTTACGCGATTCAAAATTTCTAGAAAGACAACACACATATCTATAATCTTCGTGTTTTACGTTTTTGCAAATTCGGTCTGCATTTGGACGAAATTAATGTTAAATTAATGTTGAAATAAAAAAAGTGGTGTTGAACTGAAATAAGAAAGAAAGAAATAAGAGATAAAGTCACCACTGCTATAAAATGTTTTAAAAAATTATCTAACCTTAATACTCTTTTTTCTAAAAAAAATATATTATAGTAAGATAGACATCCATTAGATTATGTTTATCAGCAATCCAATCCAATCCAATCTCTATTAAAAAAATTATTTCTCTCTTCCACCTACTTAATTTCAATCTCAATCCAATCTTACATTTTTTGCAGTTTATTAGCAATATAATCCAATCTCAAATATTTTTAAAAAAAAAAATATATATATATATTTAATATATTATCATACATATAATATTTTTATTATTATTCTTGAATATAAAAAATAGATAAAAAAAACTATCTAATATTATAAAAAATAATTATAATTATAAAAAAGAAACTTACATTGAAAATAAATAAAAAAAGTTACAAATAGAAGTACGGAATTACATATTAAAAGGCAATGTTCGACGGCTCGGGAAGTGGGAGCTCATCTGCATCAATGGTGGAACGCTTGGCCGACAGCTGCTGTTTCGGTTAAGGACCTGTGGGATGCTGCGCAACAAACGAGTGCTCACAACCATATAAGGGAGGTGGCGGAGGTGATCTTCTTGGCTTATTCTTGGGTCATGTGGAACGAACGAAACGAGAAACTCTATAAAGGAAAGATGAAAAACACAAGGGAGATCGCTAATCTAATCAAATATTCTGCATTTTACTGGATTAAAGCTAGATCTAAGATTGGTAGTGTCTTATGCTAGGATGATTGGAATACTTCCCCCACAAAGTTTGTAAATAACCTGTGTTATCTAGCGTCTCGCTAGTTTGGTTGGAATGTATCGTGCTTTTTGCTGTCCAAAAAAAAGAAGAAGGCATAAATGACATAGCAAAAATTCAGTACCGAATTTTTGTCTTATATGTTCAATCAAATCATTTTTTAGAGCATTATGTGCCTCCCTAATCCCTATCACGAAGTTGTTCCCTATTAGTCATATAAGTGGCTAGGTTTTCAATCCATAACAGAAAATTGCAAAAAATAAAGTTTTTAAGATAAGAGAGTATTGAAATAGAGAGAAAGATTGGTGTGCTTAAAATATGTCAATATTGGTCTCTATTTGTAGGGAATTGAAAAATATGAATTTTGGTATATTTTTTATTTTTTTGTTAAACTTATCTTTTTATTAAAATAAGATTTATCTAAAAAAATCTACTTAAACCAATCATGTAATGGCATGTGTAAAATATTTAGTTAAAAAGATAAAAAATAAAATGCTCAATCCAAGATTGGATTGCGAATAAGATTGTGTTGGCCATCTCCAAAAAATTTTATTTTATCTTTTTCTTTTTATTAATCTATTTGTCTTTTTTCTTCAAAGGATCAGATTGGATCGTAGTCTTAATATGCTCTAAGATCACTATATTATCTGATACCTAAACCAAAACTAAAATCTCATCGCATTCATCCATCCATCCTAATCAAACGCACCACTACCATCGATCTCGATTTCTCCAGGTACGAATTCTTCAACCGTGGTTTCCGATTTCAATTTCTCAGACAGCGATTTCCATGGTTCTCGATATCAATGGTCTCCGATTTCGACTTCGATGGTTTTCTGAGTTTCCACTGGACCAACAGTAGATGATGCTACTATAACTTTTGCTTTTCATGGTTTCTGAGTTCCATGCTACTGTCAATTTTGTTTCTAATTTCGCCTTTTAACTTATGTGATATTTTAGCTTATGGAATATTCCATCTTTGACTAGTCATACGAGTGAATAGTAGTGACACAATCCCAATTTGGAGATCCTTTTTCTACGGCAATTTGTATTTTCTTATTATCACTGGCTATTGGATCATCCCAATTAGTTGATTTCATTGATTGAATGTGCTTTATCTTTATCCAAGGACCCCAAATTCGTTTTTTTTTATCCAAACAGGTTTTGGCAGACATCTTGAAGTAATTATTGGGATTCTATTGGAAACTAGTTAGAGATTCTTGGTATATAGACAGACATTTGAACACGTTATGGGTTTTTGATACTTTATTGTTTGTTATCTATCTTGTTCTTGTCGAAGACTCTCTGTTCGCTATTTATTAGTAAGAAAAAAAAACTTTTGATTTCGCAACTCGTGCGGTATAGTATGCTTTTTTGATAGCTTTCTCTACTTGGTATTTGATTTCGACGGGCAGGAAATTAGAAATTTCAAGGCGTATGGCGATTACTAGCTATCTACCGAACAAATTTAAGTCTTTGTTAATTAATTGTTATATCAAAGGTACAACAAAGTGATAGATGATCGAGTTTGGTCATCATATAACACACGCATACAAAGGTTAATTAACACATAAAGAAATTAAAGAGCGATGGCGACAGTAACATCATGTGTACTTTCGGCCGTAAAGTGTTCAACTAATGATCGTCCCATCGGGTTCAGAGTTGGAGATCGGAAGACTGCACTTTCAAGTGTTGTTAAGGTATTTATAAACTCAAACTCAAATTTCATTTTTCTTAGTTAATTATGATCATCAAAACCGTCCGATTAACATATATATCATATGAGATTTTATCATCATATGCTCTTATGATGCATGATCAATATGGATCTTCTTAATCATATATATGAAAGATATATGGCAAGTGTTGGTCTTGCATACTTGCAAGTTAACTTTTAAGTGCCCAGAATATATATACGATTATTGAGACTCCAATTGATTCTCTGGTGTGCTCATTCTTCTAGATCATGGTTCCATACCGATCCTGCTAGGATTTTGCTTGTTCGTTACATGTAGGTAACTAAGCAATTTACAGCTCTTATGGGGCTGCTGTCTTCTTTGAGGATCTAATTAATTTGCTGTTTAGCCCTCTGCCTTGTGTATTTTTGCTTTCATCAATAAAAATAAAAATGAAGTTATGGGTATATAATTAGTAGAGAGAGTGTAATTAGATAAATTAATCCATGATTAATTAGTCTTTGTAAACTTGAAGTAGAAATAGTCCTCAATGTTTGATGGTTTTTTTGTACTTATTTCTAATGAACATGCAGCAACCAGCTACACAAAAGCTGGAGAATGGAACGCCCCTCAAAACTGAAGCTAGTAAAGTTATGAAGACGGCTTCAATGGCAATTTTAAACACGCTTGCAGATTCCATCTTTCACTTTGTGGACCAACCCATGCTTCCATCTCAGGTGTATATATATATATGATACAAATCAAATACAAACCATGTATTTGTTGCACCTCTTACAAACCAATGTGCATATGTGAACAATGTCTGCATAATCTGAGATGCATTATCCCATACGAATGTATGTCCATTATATGTATATTCTTGCACGTATGCATATACATATGTATATGCAAATTGTTTACATATACACACTGGTTTTTAAGGGATGCAACAAATACATGGTTTGTATTTTACGGAGTATATATATATACTCATTCTTTGCATGTGATGTTTCAGGTAATGTGAGGTTGTATAATAGATATTTGGAGATCAAATTTCTCTAGCTACCTAGGGATCACCCAAAAAATACCAATGTTCGATAGAATTCGATGTTTTTCGAGAAAATATCCATGGATCGCCCATAGAAATCATGGGTAATCTTTCACTGTCACTGATTTGCATTACCCACCAACTTTTGTGACGGTTTTGTGACGAATCACCCTTTAGCAACAGATTTTCCATGGAACAAGTAAAGTCTTTCGTTTAGTAGTGATAGTTAACCCAAAAATAAGCACGGGTACCTTAATGTTGGATTGATGTTCTGTTTGTCTTTTTTTCCTTTGTTCCCTCTTCCTATCTTAGCGTTGTAGCTAGGGTTTATTAAATGCAATGATATATTTAACAAGGGTTCTTTGCCAACATTATTTGTTTGTAGAAAAACTTTGCACCCGTTGATCGGGAGATCAGGGAACTTGTAAAAGTTGATTATTGTCAAGGCGAAATCCCACAAGATTTTCCAGAGGGTGTTTATATTAGAAATGGTGTTACTTCTCAACTTCTTATATATACTACTACTATTATATACTTAATTCTTCCTATTCTAGCTTTTGCACAAAACTAAGACTACACACACATACGAGAGCATCACTACAAAGCAAATGATTTTTACCCACAAAATTCACCGAGAGAAATTTCCTTCGGTGATTACCCGGGGGTCACCCATAAAATATCAATGGTTTGGTAGAATCCAATGTTTTTCGAGAAAATACCATCGATCACCCAGAGAATCCATGGATAATTTGTCACTGATTTGCATTACTCACCAAAAGTTTACCCATTAACTTTTGTGACGGTTTTGTGAAGAATCACTCTTTAGCGACAGATTTCCCAGGAAAAGTCTTTCGTTTAGTAGCCACTTAGCCAGGTCATAGAACAGCATGACAATGAACGATATATATATATACAATGCTTTCTTTAATCCATCTGTGTTTAAATCTATACCTTGTAGACATATATAATATTCAAAATTTGAAACGTTATGCAGGTGCAAATCCCCTATTTGGAGGTTTAAAATATGCGGTATCAGTGTTTGGAAAAACGGACAGCATATGGATTGAAGGAGAAGGGATGCTTCATGCTCTACATTTCACCAAAGATGCACAAGGGAACTGGAGCTTTTACTATAACAATAGATATGTCGAAACAGAAACATATAAAATGGAATCCCAAAGTAAGAAGCCTGCTTTTCTTCCAGTTGTAGAAGGAGATCCTCCGGCAGTACTAGCTGCATCGTTTTTTAATGTGGTACGATTCCCAGATTTTGTCAAGTTCCTTGTTCCGCCTTTGATCTTGAAAATCTGTAGCTTACTAATAAGATATTGTGTTTATTCTGACTTGGTTTTGTGATTTTGGCAGTTAAGATTTGGAGAAAAGAACAAAATTATGAGTAACACCAATGTTTTTGAGCATGGTGGAAAGCATTATTCTGTTGCCGAGAACTATGTGCCACAAGAGATAGATGTAACTAGCCTTGAAACTTATGGTAATTGGAACCCGAGTACCGGAGCTTGGTCTCGGCCTTTCACATCACACCCAAAGGTTAGTATATATGGGGCAGGTTCAAATGGCATATTCATCGGGAATATGGATGTATTATTCATCTTGAACGTACTAACATGCATATTCATCATGAATATGTGATTCAGCATGATGAATAACACTTTCATATTAATCATGAAATTTTATTCATGATGAATATTCATCTTGAATAGGACACATGGTGCGCTTTGGACAGTTCCTGAGCTTCTAATAAATTTTGGGTTCATAACTCTAGTGTGTGTGTATATATATATATATATATATGTATATATAGGTGTTCTACAAAATTCCCACATAATGGGACCATATTCATAGTTCAAAAACACATTCTTCAGAACACAAGCTCATAGAGAAATCATCTTTTATTCTGTGTAGAAAGTACCAGGAACAGGAGAACTGGTTATGGTAGGGGTTGAGCCGACAAAACCGTATTGTATTATGGGTGTCATTTCAGGTACTTCAATAAATGGTTAAAGATCTATGTTTTATCTAGCTTTACTGATCACGTTTTTTGTAGTCGACGGAAAGGAACTTGTCCACGAGTTGGACCTACAACTAGATCATTGTTCGCTTTTCCATGATATGGGGGTTACAAAGAAGTGAGTTCTATCGATTCCTATTAGTAGCAGCGGTCGCAAAAATCTGTGATTACCTAATTATGTTCATTTTGTTTGTGGGATCGATATTAATCAGGTACAACATTTTAATTGATTTTATGCTCACAATGAGCGTAGAGAGGGTAATGAAAGGAGGCCAGTAAGTACCTTAATCGTCTCGAAACATAGAAACAGATATTATGGAGATCGACAAAAAGAAAAGCATAAAACTTTGGTATTGTTGTTAGGTTATTCAAGTACGAAAGGGAGAAAGATGCAAGGATTGCAGTGATTCCTCGCTATGGTGATGCAGATTCGATCAAGTGGTTTCATATAGAACCTTGTGTTGTTTATCACCTGATGAACAGCTTCGAAGATGGGGACGAGGTGCTTGTCTTATATCATTATTATGGCACTACAATAAAAATGGATTTAAACATCGTATTTAAAAGTGTTACAATACGTTTATACGATGTTATTACGCATTTTAACATGTTTTTAGGACGTTTTTAAAAAATAAAGTGTTCTATTAGTTATTTTATCGGACAATTTTGAGAAGTGTCCTTTAAGCCCATATTTTTATAGGATATATTTGTGTTTATTGGACATTTTTTCAAATAGTATCGTATAAAATAACTAACATTTAACTTTGAAATCGTACTAAAAAAACTGTTAAAAGTATCATATAAACTTATTATAACACCTTTAGATATGACGATTTTTTGTTTTGTTTTATAAATAATTTTATAAACCAATATATAGTGTTTGTGGTGTCATCATTTTATAACTCCATGAATCTTTGTTGGTGGTTTTGTGATACAATTATCTGATTTTGTAATTAACATGTTTAATTTGGCATTTGATTTGTACCAAAAATAGGTTGTTGTGAGAGGATGCAAGGCAAATGCTGCCATTATTCCAGGACCCGATTGGGGAGAGGATAAATTTAACTGGTTCTCTAGAGGATTTAATTTCAAACCAGTTGAGTCAAATGATCAAAGAGTGACTGCAGAAGATCATGGAATGCTGTTTACTAGGGTTAGGGAATGGAGATTGAACATGGAGACAATGGAGGTCAAGGAGAGAGATGTAACAGGAACGGAATACTCGATGGACTTTCCAACGATCAATGGGGATTTTACAGGTCTTAAACATCGATACGGATACACCCAGGTTGTAGACTCTCTTGCAAGCTCTAACTCAGGTAGTCTAATTATTCATTATGTTCTAGCTACTATGGACCTTAATTGGCTATTAATCATACCATTATTGTTAAAAATGGATCTCACCAGAAATGCAGCTATCACGCTAAATGCGTCTAAGATGTTCTAACAAACTAAACTGATTTATAGGATTTATCTATACTACTTTATAAAAATTGTAAAACGGTTTTTTTTCTAAACTTTCAGTTTTTCTAAACGTATCACTTTTTAAGCTATATATACAACTCTCAAGCTACTAAGAAATCCCTTCTCTTCCACGTTCTTCTCAAAATCAAACAATTTTCAATTTCTAAGTTACACTTTATATCCTTAGAAATTAGTTATCCAATTTACTTTTAATCCCTTACTTTTTTATTTTTTATTTTACACTCTTATCATATTAACATAAATAATCGTCTATGAACAAGAATGCATTAAAAATACATTTCTTTTTTTACAAATTACATCATTGTAATCGTCTCGTCAATACCTTCGAAATGAACCCAATATTGAATATTTTTGGATTTAATCATATTATTAAATATCATGAACATGTACAATTTAATTTGTTTTATATTACTTACATTATTCATTTTCATTTTACACCCTTATAATATTAAGTTATACTTTATACCTTTAGAATTAGTTATCCAATTTACTTTTAATCCTTTACCTTTTCATTTTTTATTTTATACCCTTATCATATTAACATAAATAATCGTATATGAACAAGAATGTATTAAAAAAATATAATTCTTTTTTTACAAATTATGCCATTGTAATCGTCTCGTCAATACCTTCGAAATGAACCAAATATTGAATATTTTTGAATTTAATCATATTATTAAATATGAAGGTTCTAAATGGCGTGCGGCGTGACGTGGCGGCGATGTCAAACCTCAAGCCTTAGAAGCCATGTCGTTTGTCATGGCGTGACTTATGGCGGCAAATCTCTATATCATATATAATATTATATATAAAAGCATATGTTTTGTACTATTAATCGATGACTCAATGACAATAAACAAGTTAAATTAGGTTATATATTAAAAACTAGCAAATAAGACATTAAAAAGTAAATAAAAATCAAATATCTCTTTAAAAAGATCGCACGTTAGGCCATGGTGTGCCACATGCATAAAGTGGCGTGAGGCACAAGCCTTGAGTCACGACGCGTCATGGCGGCTGTCGCGGCGAGCCTTTTATAACAGTGCTAAATATCATGAACATGTACAATTTAATTTGTTTTATATTACTTACATTATTCATTTTCATTTTACACCCTTATAATATTAAGTTACACTTTATACCCTTAGAATTAGTTATCCAATTTACTTTTAATCCTTTACTTTTTCATTTTTTATTTTATACCCTTATCGTATTAACATAAATAATCGTATATGAACAAGAATGCATTAAAAAATACATTTCTTTTTTTACAAATTATATCATTGTAATCGTTTCGTCAATACCTTCAAAATGAACCCAATATTGAATATTTTTAAATTTAATTATATTATTAAATATCATAAACATGTAAAAATTAATTTGTTTTATATTCCTTACATTATTCATTTTCATTTTCATTTACACCCTTATAATATTAAAAATACATAATCATAATTTAACTAAAACATATTAATAAATGCATTTTTTACAAATTATAATATTATAATATTATCGTCAATAATTTCAAAATAAATTTATTATTGAATACTTTTTTAACTTAATAATATTGTGAAATATCATAAATACGTATCAAGATTTTTCAAAAAATGACGTACTGAGATTTTTTTTAAATTTGTACATTTTACGCTCTTATCTATATTTATCTATTATACTTCTTTAAAAATAATTACATTTACGTTTATTCTTGAATTTTTAAGAAGTACAAATCTCAATACATCATGTACAAGTTTTAAAGTTTTAAAACCTCCAACGTTCAACATGATAATTACAAATAAAATTATTTTTTATTTTTAAATTACATTTTATACAATTATAATTAATTATTTAATTTACTTTATATCTCTTCTTCTTTCATTTTTCATGTTACATCATCATCATATCAACATACATAAACTAAAATACATTAAACAAATATGTTTTTTTTATAAATTATACCATTATAACTGTTCATCTAAACCTTCACAATGAGCACAAATGTTATGAGTTTGAAGACCCCACTATCGAACGAATATTTTTCAAATTTTTTGACCAGTTAACCATATTGATCTTTAATTTTATACATCTGATATGCGATTTAAAAGCGAATAAATATGAACATGAAACAAAATTATTTTTTTCGAATTCTCGGCTTTAGATTCAAGATACTTCGCGCCGCATCGCGCGCGGGTACGTATCTAGTGTTTATAAATACAACAATTGTGCATCATATATAAATACTGATGGAGCTACATAGGCACCACGGGGTGCATTTTTTTTTTTGGGGGGGAGTGTGTCCTAGGTTATACCTAGACTAATCCCTTGGCAAATTATGATGTAAGACATCAGCCCTGATTAAACTTCAGTGACCACAATTGTTGTGTATGCCTGGATTCAAACCCTGGACCGATGGAATATTCCACCACATCCCCCAGGGCCTTAACGAGTACGGGGGGCATTTGATTTTTAATAAAATTGATATAGATGGAAAATGAGAAGTTAATGGGAAATTTGTGTTTTTATTTGTGTACATATATATATATACTAAATAAATATATAAAACAAACTTTGTTACATTTTAATATATTTTCCACTCTTATAAAATGTTCGGTGTTTCTAAATCTTGATTCGTATATAAAGGTATTATAAGAGGATCTCATAACGAATTAGATATTCTAAAAAGTTTTTAGAAGACATTTGGAATAGGGTAACCTATAAGTAGTCTTTATAACACATTTATGTGACACTGACAAATTTTTATAGGACAACTGTTAATAAACCTTTATATTTCAAATGTATCCCAAATTAAAAACTTAAACTTTACATAGGACATGTAATTGTTTATTCCTATAAATTTAAGATATTAAAGCAATCTATTATATTATTTAGACATATTTGACGTTTTATAAAGTTGTTTTTCTTGTTGTCAGCATTTTGTAGTCGGTAACAAGGATAGTAAATATGTTTCAGGGAAAACTAAATATGGCGGACTTGCCAAGTTATACTTTGAAGAAGCGGAGCAGCAAAGCACGCTAGGTGAAGGAAACGTAAAGATCAAGTATCATTGGTTACCGAAAAATAACTTTTGCACAGGATCGGCTTTCGTGGCGAAACCAGAAGCCGTGGAGGAAGATGATGGTTGGATTGTTACATTTGCTCATGATGAAGACCATGATACTTCTTATGTACGTACTATCAAACACTTTAATTTCCCCTGTAGATCTATATTACTAGATGTGTATGATCTATAGGGTTGGTTTTCGGTGAGGAGTTGAGTTAACATAAAAAGTGGCTATCAACCGTTAGATGCACATTATTAGGATGAGATGCACCGGATTAATCCCCGTATCAAGCACGATTCATGGGTGGCTTGAGATCAAAAGTGATCAGGGTTTTAATCCACTTCTCACGCTTCCCAGGTTAATTTAACTTCTCACATGATCCTTCGACATGATATATATATATATATATATATATATATATATAAATGATGAGGGTACGTATTATATTTCTTAATTGATGTGGTTTGTTTGTGATGACAGGTACTAGTGGTTGATGCTAAGAAGTTTGAGGATGAGGCAGTAGCAAAAATAAGTCTCCCTCAACGTGTGCCATATGGTCATCATGGCTCCTTCTTTTCATCTTCATAAACAATTAAGCATTAATTAATGTATCAAACTATCAATGGCGGTTGAAGGCGTTTTAATTTATTTATTTTTGAAACGACAATTCATTAAAACGGAAGCAAGCCAGAGGCTAGCCAAGAAGAGCGATTACATCGTTCTTAGACAGGAATAAGGGGAAATACTCCACTCAACAAAGTTAATACGACTTCCTTTGCGCCTATGAATCACCCATCTAAACGAGTTGGTGACTATGGAATCAAATAAATCGCTAATACTAGGGACAACCTTGCTGAATAGGTAAGTGTTGCGAAGACGCCATACGGAGAAACAAGAGATCATGAGAATAGCTTCGACTCCTTTTCGAGCATCCATAGGCACCCGTGAAGAATCGATCACATCCAGCGCCGCTACTAAAGAAGTGAACGAGGAGAAAGGGTAGTTCCACCACCTTTGTAACTTGTTCCACATATCCGTCACCTTAACGCATCGGAAAAATCCGTCAGAAAAATCCGCCGGAAATGGCTAATTTCGGCGGATTTTTCGGCGGATGCGGTCGCCGGATAAATGGGCGCCGAGATGGCCCGTTTTCGGCGGAATTTTCGGCGGATAGTTTGTTTTCGGCGGACGTTTCGGCGGAATAATCCGTCGGAAAAAAGTAGAAATAATTAACGAAATCTTAATTAACAAGATAATTAGAGATATATTTTCGGCGGATTTTTCCGCCTGAAATATATTTATTTATTTATCAATTAATAAAAAATAATAATTTCGGCAAATATTTCGGCGGATTTTTCCGCCTGAAATATATTTATTTATTTATTTATCAATTAAAAATAATAATATTTTCGGCGGATTTCGGGCGAAAAATTCCGCCGAAAATAATTTAATATATTCTTAATTATTTTTTTTATTAATTTAAAATATTTTTTTTCATGGAATCAGCTGAAAACCTGCTAAAAATTGTATAATCTGCTAAAATGCTATATATCATAAATTAAAACGCCCAATACATTGTTCGGGCCAAAACGACCAAATCGTTGTTCCAAATTCGTTCAAATAACACAAAACACAATTATAAAAGTTTCACATCACTATGGAGGCGGACGCGGACGCGGCGTACTTTGACTGAGACTTCTGACCAACTCGCACATCTCTTCATATTGTGCTCGTTCCAAACGACGGGCCTCTTCACGTCTCACTTCCTCTTCCCGACGTCTCGCATCCTCTTCCCGACGTCTCTCATCCTCTACCCGACGTTCCTCCTCTTGTGCCTTCAACTCTTGCACTTGGCTCATTAAGGTCTCAACGATGTGCTACAAAATAAAAAAGACATTAGAATATTTAATATGAATTAAAAATCAAATTGATAAACATCATTTAATGAAAAAAAACTGGTACACACCTGCTGGGAGGAAGACGACGCACCACTTGTCGAAGATGACCCACCCAATATCGCATTGGGATCTAGATGGTTTCCAAACCCAAACGAACGACCTTTCTTCGTTCCCCCGGTCACGTCATGCCATAACTGGGTATCAAGTGACGGATGATTGGCAAGGTCCTCGCCGTATCTCTCTATGGCGCCCGCCCGATACCCACCCTGTGGTTTTTACAAAATTATACAAGTCAATTTCGACAGCATAACGACTGTAAATAGGACGTTTCCATTTTCCTGTTAAACAACAATCCTAATGTTTGCCCAACAAATGGCAACCCAAACTAGATAGATATTAACGGCAAGATATATAACAAAACAATTATAAAGCTAAAAGTTAAACAATCCTAATGTTTGCCCAACAAATGGCAACCCAAACTAGATAGATATTAACGGCAAGATATATAACAAAACAATTATAAAGCTTAAAGTTAAACAATCCTAACGTTTTCCCAACAAATGGCAACCCAAACTAGATATATAAGATAGCTAGTTACCTAGTTATAATGTTTATAGTTAAACACAAACTATGTAGATATTGTAAAGTCTTGGTCAAAAAATACTTACCGCAAAACGGCTACACCGCGTTGTCACATACTCCTCGGATTCGGAAGATGTGTTATTCGCTCCCGACCGCTTCTTCTTCTTCTTCTTATGGGTATGGTCGAAGAGCTCAATACCCGACGGTGGCACGCCTCCTTTTGCTCTCGTCTGCAAAGATCAAATAATACAAACAATGGCGAATTATAACATGTTAAGCAATCAACAAACTAGTAACGCAATTGGTTAATTATAACATATGAAGGTCATACCAATCTTGAAGCTGTCTCCCCGAAAGAAATCGAGCCATTAGTATGCTTCGATATTTCTCCATCAATCTCAGTCATCCGGTTCGAGCGTGCCGTCACTGAAATCGACTTCCAATGATCGGAGTTCCAGGCATCGATCATTGCGTTCCACTGATTCGCATCTAACCAGGGGGGATTGAACGGCCGCAACAAGTCCATGTCTCTATTTGGGTCGTTCTCATCATAACGACGACCATTCTTGTTGCACATACGGATGGCTCTATTTCGTGCATATGAAAGATTGTCATTGTGGCATTTCCCAGATTTCCTCTCCCAAATTTGACGCATTGGAGAGTCCAACGTCGGGTCCCATTGGAAGTATTGCTGAACGTACATGTTTAGTTATTTTTAAGTTTACAAGAATACTACCAAGGATTTAATTACTTAAATATACACTACGAACCTGGAACTTCTCAAACATTTGGTTCCGAGTAGAAAGAGGGATGTGGGACCAAGTGCAACATGCCCCGATAGTGTATCGCCGATTAATGCTCGTCGCAACTCGGCTCGCTCGATCATAATCAAACCTACATAATGAAATTAATTAATATCAATACAAAGAACAATTAATTTGATCAATAAGTTAATAGAAATGAATTTACTCCATTGATTCTGTAGAGCGTGGAACATCTCATAGAAATGGCGTGCATGTTGATTCGGTTCTTGTTCCTCCCACGTACTTGATGTACCGGGAATATTTTGGTCCATCACCATTTGTTGAACACCGTCAACCTCGGAATAATCTTCGTCTACTATTGCATGTTGAACTAAGGGTTCTATTTCGCCGTGTGCATACCAGTGAGTATAAGAAAGCATGAATCCTGTTCTTAATAAGTCTAAATGAACCTCATCTCTAATTTTATACTTTTTAAGTTTACATTTCTTACAAGGACATTTTGTAAATAATGTTACCCCCTCATCTATGCCTCTCGGTAGAACAGATTGCTCATATGTGAAAGCAAAATCCAAAAATCGTTCAACTTCACATCTAAAAACAGAATTTATTTCACCACTCCTATTTACTTGTTTATACATCCATCCTCTATCTGCATTAGTCGACATAGCTACAAACACATAATATATACACATATTAGAAAAAAAAAGTTCATTTATAACTTACATTTTATATACATATAATATATATACACATATTAGAAAAAAGTCCATTCATAACTTGCATTGTTAAATGTTAACTGTTAAATGTCAACTGTTAAATAACACATACCTCTGAAACAATATTTTAGCCCATATGCTTCAACTTCAAGTGCTTTGTGTTATAAATACAAAACATTTACAAGAATGATTTAAAAATCATGACATATATACGTTCTTGAACTGATTAAGAAACCCATTAATAAATCAATCCATGTTAAAAATATTTAAAGTAATTGTATCACTGTATTATAAGTTTATAACCTATTTATTTCAAGAACTTATGTAATATTAGTGAATAAATGGAAAAAAAAAGTTACAGTATTTCAATCACCATTCACAAAATTAATACATTAACACTACAATTCAAAATGTCAATAATCCCAAAAGCCAAATGCAAAGAGACAAATTTCATAAGACACCTTCTGAACAAATTTCGTAAGAAAGCAATCGATTTCGAACAGACCCAAAAACGAGCAGAGATGGAGATGGAAATTTCAATTTCTATACATATACTGTTTCAATCTCATATATCAACAATATATATATATTAACAGGAAATTTCAATTTCTATATTAATATATTGTTTCAACAGGAAATTTCAATCGCATACATCAATAGCAAATTTCAATTTCTATATATATACTGTTTCAATCTCATATATCAACAATATATATATATATATATATATATTAACAGGAAATTTCTATTTCTATATATATATATATATATATATATATATATATTGTTTCAACAGGAAATTTCAATCGCATATATCTAGGAAATTTCAGTCGCATACATACATATATATATACATCAAGAAAATTTCAGGGTTTTCAGAAGATGAATTCAATCGCAATTTCAGGGTTTTCAGAAGATGAATTCATAAAATTTCAGGTTTTTTCAGAAGATGAAAATTTCAGGGTTTTCAAGAAAATGGAGATTGTAGAAAAATCGGAGAGATGGAGAAGACAATAGCAAGAGAAATTAACCATGAAATCGACGAGATGGAGAAGAAGAGAAGGGTAAATCGTACCTGAAATCGACGAGATGGAGCAGAGGGGATGAAGTCGTTCTTGCGAGATGGAGCAGAGGGGATGAAGTGTTCTTGCGAGATGGAAAATGGAGGCTCACGATTTTAGCTAGGGTTTATATGATCAGAGTTGTTATAAGGGTTTCGGCGGAATTCCGGCGGATTATGCCGCCGGAAAATAAATTTTCAAGATTTCAAAACTAAATTTATTTATTAATATGTATTAGTTATTATTATTATCATTAATATATTATTATTATTATTATATATTATTTATTAATATGTATTAGTTATTAATATATTATTATTATAATAATTATTATTAATATATATTAATATTATTATTATTATAATTATTATTAATATATATTAATATCTATTAGTTATTATTATTATTATTATTAAACAAAATATTATTATTATTAGTTATTAATATATTATTATTATTATTATTATTAATATATTATTATTAATATATATTATAGCATCGAAATCTCATTTGGATCCAATAAACCCCTGTCAGATCCATTTGACAGCCCAATACAGTCTATTGAAGCCAAAATCGTTCCATAAGCCCATAATGGTCAATTAAAGCCCAATACGATTCATTAAAGCCCAATACGTCCCATTAAAGCCCATAATGGTCTGTTAAGCCCATAACGGCCCATTGAAGCCCAAATGATCAATGAAGGCCAATACGGTCCATTAAAGCCCAATACGTTCCATAAAAGCCCATAATGGTCTGTTAAGCCCATAACGGGCCATTAAAGCCCAAATGATCAATTAAAGGCCAATATGGTCCATTAAAGCCCAATACGTCCCATTAAAGCCCATAATGGTCTGTTAAGCCCATAACGGCCCATTGAATCCCAAATGATCAATTAAAGGCCAATACGGTCCATTAAAGCCCAATACGTTCCATAAATGCCCAATACAGTCCATTAAAACCCAATCCGTTCCATAAGCCCATAACGGTCCATTGAAGCACAATACGGTCCATTATAGCATGGTACGATCCATTAAAGCTTAAAAGAATATATTAAACCACAAATAAACCCATTACAGTTCAATTGAGTTGATTAAACACCTAGTAGATCATTGAAACCCCAATAGGATCCATTAACGGCCATTTGGATCCAATAAACCCCTGTCAGATCCATTTGACAGCCCAATACAGTCTATTGAAGCCAAAATCGTTCCATAAGCCCATAATGGTCAATTAAAGGCCAATACGATTCATTAAAGCCCAATACGTCCCATTAAAGCCCATAATGGTCTGTTAAGCCCATAACGGCCCATTGAAGCCCAAATGATCAATTAAAGGCCAATACGGTCCATTAAAGCCCAATACGTTCCATAAATGCCCAATACAGTCCATTAAAACCCAATCGTTCCATAAGCCCATAACGGTCCATTACAGCCCATAACGGTTCATTGAAGCACAATACGGTCCATTATAGCATGGTACGATCCATTAAAGCTTAAAAGAATATATTAAACCACAAATAAACCCATTATAGTTCAATTGAGTTGATTAAACACCTAGTAGATCATTGAAACCCCAATAGGATCCATTAACGGCCATTTGGATCCAATAAACCCCTGTCAGATCCATTTGACAGCCCAATACAGTCTATTGAAGCCAAAATCGTTCCATAAGCCCATAATGGTCAATTAAAGCCCAATACGATTCATTAAAGCCCAATACGTCCCATTAAAGCCCATAATGGTCTGTTAAGCCCATAACGGCCCATTGAAGCCCAAATGATCAATTAAAGGCCAATACGGTCCATTAAAGCCCAATACGTTCCATAAATGCCCAATACAGTCCATTAAAACCCAATCCGTTCCATAAGCCCATAACGGTCCATTACAGCCCATAACGGTCCATTGAAGCACAATACGGTCCATTATAGCATGGTACGATCCATTAAAGCTTAAAAGAATATATTAAACCACAAATAAACCCATTACAGTTCAATTGAGTTGATTAAACACCTAGTAGATCATTGAAACCCCAATAGGATCCATTAACGGCCATTTGGATCCAATAAACCCCTGTCAGATCCATTTGGCAAAACCGTTCCATAAGCCCACAACGGTCAATTAAAGTCCAATACGATTCATTAAAGCCCAATACATCTCATTAAAGCCTAAAACGGTCTGTTAAGCCCGGCGGATATGAATTTTTTTTCTATTTTTTATTATTTTTTAACTAATTATAAAAGTTCCGGTCAGGCGGATGTGAATTTTTTTTCTATTTTTTAATTATTTTTTAACTAATTATAATATTTCCGGCGGATGTGAATTTTTTTTCTATTTTTTAATTATTTTTTAACTAATTATAATATTTCCGGCGGATGTGAATTTTCTGCCTGAAATATATTTACTTATTTATTTATCAATTAAAAATAATAATAATTTCGGCAACTATTTTCGGCGGATTTCGGGCGGAAAATTCCGCCGTGTTAAGCCCGGCGGATATGAATTTTTTTTTCTATTTTTTTATTATTTTTTAACTAATTATAAAAGTTCCGGTCCGGCGGATTACCGGCGGCTGTGAATTTTTTTTCTATTTTTTAATTATTTTTTAACTAATTATAATATTTCCGGCGGATGTGGATTTTTTTCTATTTTTTAATTATTTTTTAACTAATTATAATATTTCCGGCGGATGTGAATTTTTTTTTAATTATTTTTTAACTAATTATAAAAGTTCCGGCGGATTACCGGCGGATGTGAATTTTTTTTTCTATTTTTTAATTATTTTTTAACTAATTATAATATTTCCGGCGGATGTGATTTTTTTTTTAATGATGAAAAAAAATGTTACGCGGTAACGCACTATCTTGGTGGATTTGGGTCACAAATGTGATACATCGACTTGGGTCACAAATGTTACGCGGGATCATCGACTTTTTTTTGGGTCGTGAGTGTAAAAATGAAAAGTCGAAAGTTAGATTTGGGTCACAAATGTTACGCGGTAACGCACTATCTTGGTGGAATGTGCTGTCAACTTCTGTGTCAGCTACAGTTCTGAATGCCATGACTTGGGAAATGTTTAAAACAAAGATTCTGGAGGAATATTGCAATGAAACTGAAATGGACCGAATCGAGGAAGAGTTCAGAAACCTCAAGAAAGGTAATATGACTGTGAGAAAGTATACCGAATTCTTCATGGAGAAACTGAATCTGGTGGGGCATGTGGCTCCAGCTGAGAAAGACAAAATTAAAGCTTATTTGAAGGGTTTGCCGGCGGATATGATGACTAGAGTCCGAAGTTCGAAAGCTGCTACATTAAGAGAAACTATTGAAGAAGCGAAAGTAATAGAAGAAATGTATGATAAGGACAAAGAAGAGAAAGCACAGGTGGGAGAGAAAAGAAAAGGGGAAGTTCGATCGGGATCATCGTATGTATCAAAGCCCTTTTCTGATGGCCAGCATTTAGAGCCGCGTCAAGAGTCTAATTGGTGTCAGAAATGTAAGAGTAAACATTTTGGGTCATGTCGGGAGATATCAAGAGAATGTTTTAAGTGTGGAAAGAGTGGTCATCAAATAGAGAGTTGTCCTATCCAAGGACCAACTTGCTATGAATGTAAGAAGCCTGGTCATTATCGAAGGGATTGCCCAATGCTGAAAGATAGCGAGAGTAAAGGGAAGAAACCCAACATCTCAACAACAAAGGATTGAAATTTCACGTGATGATAAAGGACGTTAAGGGATGGATGGATACGTTTTTTAATATTGTTCTTGTTTATTCCACACATAGGTGTATGTGTAGTATGTAAATGATGCTAACTTATCTTTGGTATTTTGGTCGGTATCGAAAATTAGCTGTATTAGCTGTTGTGGTTCAATGATGTTTTAATGTTTGAGTTAAAATAAGATTAAGTTTAGTTGGATAAAAGATTTGATAAAGTGTATAGTTACCCCGAAGGGATTAGCAAAATTTCAAGTTGGGGAGTGGGTCAGGCATATTCATGGAATTGGGTAATAATCGTTATTCCAGTGTGTGTGGAAATTGTGGAATAGGCGTGTAGTAATAATCGTTATTCCCAATTTCTAAGGGAGAAAATGAGATTGACATAAGTGCTTGTGATCTCTACTTCCTTTCCGATAAATGGGCATGTGTAATTGCGATTTATTGGATAAGAGCATTAATCTAGAATCATTGAAGATTCGTAGTGTGGCTCTGAGGCATGATATGCTGATAGAATTATGGTCATCCTTATTCATGGTATTGGATGAAATAGTGTAATGGAATAGAGTTACACGTATAGTGAGAACGAAAAGGATAGGATTGCAGGCTTATCAGTTGGACCTTCCACCGGAGTTGGAAGGGGTCCATAAAACGTTTCATGTGTGTTATCTTCGGAAATGTCTAGCCGATGAGGAAGATGTGATTCCACTTGCTGATGTAAGGGTAGATGAAAAGAGTCGATGTGTGGAAGAACCAGAAGCAATTTTGGAAAGGTCGGTTAGGAAGCTACGTAATGGCAAGGAAGTAGTTATGTTAAAAGTACAGTGGAAACACCATCGAGGTGCTAATGTGACTTTAGAGTCGGAAGAAAGTATGAAGGATAGATATCCCCATCTGTTTACCTGGTCTTGATTTCGAGGGCGAAATCATTTTTCAAGTTGGGGAGTATTGTAACATCCCGAAATTTCGTTATATTATGTTATAATATAAATGAAGTTATTTTGTAATTGAGTTGTATCTTTGTGCTATATTTGCAAGTAATTGAGTCTTTGGGGGTTAAAAGTTAAGTAACCAAAGTTTGATGTTTTTATGTAAAATTAGAAACTTGGAGGTGTGTTTGGTCTTTTATTGAAAGTATGTGGATAAGAGGCTGAACTTTGAGGAAATATCTGATTTCCTTTTGTTGGGGTCGGTTTAGAGAAAAGCAAGAAAAAGAGAATTGGGGAGAAAAGAGAGAAAGAAGAAAACAAGAGTTTGGCTTCAAATTGGTAAGAAAATTGATCATGTTTTCTGAGGAATTTGTTGTAGATACATGGTGGTAAACGAATCTGTGATTTGAATAGGTTCTCAAATCGTTTACAACATATTGGAGCAACAGATTGTGATTAAAGTGAGTTTTCTTCAAAAAGGTGAGTTCATTCACTTTTGATTAAATACATGGTTTCTGTCAAATTAAATGTTAAGACACATGTATAAACTGGTTATGAACTGTATGGAATGGTCTGGAATGGGCTGAATCGAACAGATATGTATCTAGATCGAATTTTAAGCTGCAGGTCGAAGGTGTCCGGATAAAACCTCGTATCCGGATACCTCTGATGATGAATGTGTCCGGATGCAGCAAGATACCGGGTAAGTTCGAATTGCTTTAGTTTTTCGAATGATTTTAGTATCCGGATGGCGTCCGGATTAGAAAAGTATCTGGATGGTTTAGTTGCCCGGAAAACCCCTGTTACCCGGAAAACCCCTGTTGTCCGAAAAACCCCTGTTGTCCGGACACTTTTGAGAAACTGAGAAAGGCTAGGTTCTGATGGTTGGATACAGTTCTGGATGTGCTATCTGACTTAGTTCTAAAAATAATTTCTAGGGGCGCTGCCCCCAGACCCCGCAAGGGCGTTGCCCCTTGACCCCATCCGCTAACCGTGTCAAGTTGCCGAAGGGGAAATAATTGAGGATGAGGACGCGATAGGTTATTTAATATTCTTATAATTGAGAATATGATACAAGAGTGGCATGATATGTTGTTATGTATATACGTTAATAAGGTGTAACGGATTTGTAAACACTAGTTACATTGGATAACGTAGGATAGGCAAAGTATTATTGCTATTCCTGTTTATAGAGGAATGTAATGGATAGGCAAAGTAGAATTGCTATTCATGTTGAAATGGTGGAATGGGCAAAGTAGAATTGCTATCCACGTTGAAATGATTGAATAGGTAAAGTAGAATTACTATTCATATTACAATAATAGAATATGCAAAGTATAGTTGATATTCTTGTTGAAAAGGAGGAATAGGCGAGGTATAATTGCTATTCCCGTGTATCCTTGGAAATGTTTGAATAGGCAAAGTACAATTGCTATTCACATTGATTGATTGAATAGACAAGGTAGAATTGTTATTCATGTGTATGATTGAATAGACAAGGTAGAATTGTTATTCATGTGTATGATTGAATAGACAAGGTAGAATTGTTATTCGTATGTATGTTTGAATAGACAAAGTAGAATTGTTATTCATACGGAATGTTGAATATGCATAGTATAATTGCTATTCAGGTTGAATGAGTTAATGGGCAAAGAGAGTTGCTATTGATAATTGAGATGTGGGAGTGTGAATTAGATGAAGTGTAAGTGTTGTTTGACGGATTGGAAATAGGCAATGTATATATAAGTGATATTTCTGTATTCCATTTCAAAGAGAAAGTATGATGTTTGAATGTAATTCTGTAAGATTGATTGATAAACTAGAATCCGTAAGGATTAGTAGTAGGTTATTGGACATGGTGATACGACTTTATGAATGGTAGTTATACTCGTGGGTTTGAGTATGGTTATGTCATCATGAGACAAGTATGAGCATGGTAAGAATGGTGATAAAGCGAGTTTGAATATATGCGTTGATTATCTAATATTCCGATGCTGTTAATGTGTTAATTTAAATTGGATGTTCTCACTAGGCGTAAGCCTAATCGTTTCAAATCAACTTTTCTTATCAGGTACTAGCTTAGAGAAAGTAAAGGGAAGAGGGACAGGTGCTTATGGGGATTCAACTTGTTGATATTAAGAAGAGAAGTTGGCTGATATGAGATTGTTTTGATGAATGACTTAGACAATCCGTTTAATCTTTTCATAGTGAACAAGATTGGATTAATAAGTTGTTTTGGAGAATTTAAGTTGTATGTATTAAACCTCATAGTTAATTCTTTAAATATATATGAAAGATGGATGATTCTATAGTTAGCCTTGATAAACTTAAGGTTTAAATTGGCCCTGATTTTTTGGGTGTTACAAAATTGTTTTTGTTTAGTATCGTTTCGATCTCGCAGTTGCAAAACGGGCACAAGGTGTTATCGAGGTCCACTCCTAACTCGACTAGTCTATCCTTGGTCGGGATGCGATTGAGAAACAATCTCCAGAAGAAGATGTTGATCTTTGCTGGGACGAGATTATTCCAGCGAGTTTTATACGATCCGATTCCGAGATGTAGTCTCTCTATTTTCGCTCGCAAGGATTGGACCGTAAAGACTCCATCCGAAGCAAGGGACCATCTCCATTTATCTTTTGAGACGCCGATGACAACCGAGTCTATAATCTCCATCATTTGTCCCACTTCTGTATTTTCTCGACCCCCTCTCACCGTTCTTCTCCAATCCCAGGTATAACCGTTCGTGCTCAATCTGTCAGCAACCAAAGCGCTAGGATTTATGTCCAATTTGTAATCTCTAGGGAACTTTCCTTTGAAAATCCCTTCTCCGGTCCAGTTTTCTGTCCAGAATCTGGTGGTTTGCCCATTTCCAACCTGTTTGAGACAGATGTTGTCAAAACAAATACCAATCTTTTGCAGGCTGTTCAGAGCATCACCCACATGTTTCCAAGGTCCATGACCTCCCACTTTGACTCCTTGCTGCCCCATGTCAAACCCTCCGTTAGGACCGTGGATAGCTTTGATCACTTTGAACCAAGTCGCTGCCAGATAATTTCTGAACTTCCACACCCATTTGATAAGCAAGGCAATGTTGGCAGTAGGGGTGTTAACGAGTCGAGCTTTTAACGAGCTACTCGAGCTCGAGCTCGAGCCGAATAGTTGTCGAGCTCGAGTCGATCTCGAACACAAAACAAAGCTCGATGAAGTTAACGAGTCGAGCTCCATAACACCAATGTTCGACTCGACTCGTTCGAAAGCTCGATTAAGCTGTACGAGTCGAGCCGAGCCGAGCCGAGCCATTTGAGCATACACTTTTTTTAGCTTTACTTATTTATGTGTTTACAAATTATATAATCAAATTATAAAAATTATCGATCTTCAGTACATAAACGAGTTAATCGATCTCGAATTCGAGCTTATAAACGAGCATCGGGCTCGAGCTCGAACATTGAAAAAATATTCGAGCTCGAGCTCGAGCCCGACTTCGAAAAATTAATCGAGCTCGAGCCTGGTATTATTTTTTCGAGCTCGGCTCGAATAACGTACGACTCGACTCGACTCGGCTCGTTAACACCCCTAGTTGGCAGCATCGATGCTTCCTATGCCAAGGCCTCCGTTTTCTTTGCTTCTAATAGTTGATCCCCACTTCACCCACGTGATCTTTCTTGTTCGGTCTTCAAAACCCCAAAAAAAATTCTTTCGCATTTTTTCGAGCCTGGCGATGACCGCTTTTGGAGCTTTGAAGATCAACAAGAAAAAGGTCGGTAAGCTTCCTAGCACTGCTTGACAGAGGACTTTTCTCCCACCGAAAGACAGGGCTTTAGCCTTCCAATTTGATAGGCGTTTCTGGAATTTCTCGATGATGGGGTTCCAAGCTTTAATTCTTGACATCTTCTCTCCGAGAGGCACTCCCAAATATTTACATGGGAGTTTTCCGACTTTACACCTTAAATTTGAAGCAACTCTATTAACCCTTTCCGACTCAACTTCAATGCCAAATAGGGAACTTTTTGACAAATTTAACTTGAGCCCCGAAGCCAGATAAAAGCAACGGAGAATACAGATTAAGTTCTTTCCTTCTTCAAGCGACCATCTGTTGATGAAGAGGGCATCGTCTGCATAAAACAAATGAGTAATGTTAAATCTGTCCGGTCCAAGATCGACACCTTTCAATAAATCTTTAGAGCGAGCTTTATCCATAAGTAAATGTAGCCCCTCCATTGCCATTATAAACAGAAACGGTGACAACGGATCCCCTTGTCGAATGCCACTACGAAGACGAAATTCGTTGGTAGGAGAGCCGTTGATGAGCACGGAGGTCGTAGCCGAGTGTAAACACGCTTTTATCCAACTTCTCCATTTTTCCGAGAAGCCCATGACTTTTAGCACCTCCATCAAATAATTCCAATCCACCGAGTCGAAGGCTTTTTCGAAATCTGCTTTGAAGAGAAGCACCTCCTTTTTTTTGCTTTTAGCCCAACTAATAATTTCGTTGGCAATTAACGCCCCGTCAAGAATGTATCTGCCTTTTATGAAAGCAGATTGGTTGTCACTCACGATTAAGCCGATGACCTTGCTGATGCGATTTGCTAGGATTTTGGCTATTACTTTGTAAAGGCACCCGACCAAGCTGATTGGTCTGAAATCTTTGCATTCTTGGGCGTCCGGGATCTTCGGGATGAGGCAAATAAAGGAGGAATTGCATCCTTTAGGAATCCAGGATTTAGCTTGAAAATCAGAGACCGCATCGCAAAAATCGTT
The DNA here is from genome assembly GCA_033807775.1 of Saussurea involucrata. NCBI lineage: Eukaryota > Viridiplantae > Streptophyta > Magnoliopsida > Asterales > Asteraceae > Saussurea > Saussurea involucrata. The sequence goes on from CM066321.1 coordinate 153,397,833, forward strand.
TTTAAATATAGGCCAGAAGTGTTTGATAAAACCAAACGGTAATTTATTAATTGCTGATCAAGATGAATTTCTCATGTAGGTTATAAAAGCTGATAGATGATGACAACTGATGATTTGGGAAATCACACATATTTGACATTAATATGGTTGTTTTAAATTTATTTTTGGGAATTTTGATCAATAAACAAATAAAAGAACAAGGAGAAAATTAATTTCAAAACTTGATTTAAAAAACCAAAAGATGACATGCTTAAATAGGTACCAGAAATTATAATCCTAATTTGACTAGAAAAAGAAAATTGAACTTATCTCCTAAAACACTTAGGACCTCTTCCATCCTATACAACTTACTTAGGTGGGGATACTTTATTTTAGAAAAATTATAAAGAATCTGTTGGAGAAACTCTTAGAGCATCTCCAACTCCAATGCAAGGTTCTTATAACCAAAATGTGACGTGGCTTGTAGGAACTACCATTGTGGAGAGTTCTTATAAGAACCTCATCCCTTTTGGGTTCTTATTTCATGAAGTTTGTTTAAAATGTCAATGTTCTCATTTCTATTGATACTTAAATTTAATATTTGATATTTATTTATAAATATATAATAATTATTGACGTAGACAAATACATGAGACCCACAAAAATGAGGTTCTTATAAGAACTATCATTGTGGACTTTTATTTGAATTTTGAAATTAATGAGGTGGAAATGAGATGGCATCAAAAAGTGCAAAAAGAATGTTCTTGTAAGAACCTCCGTTGGAGATGTTCTTAGGTGGCGTTTGTTTTTTCAAGAAATGTTGAAGTCCGAAGTTTGATTTCATTTATGATTTTTAAGAGATTGCTGAAGTCTGAAATCTGAATAAATAAAACTATTTATTTTGTAAAATGAACATCTGAATATGTATAATTGTTTATTTTATCTCTAAAAATTAACTTAAACACGTCAATTGAAGGGAGCATCGATGATCCAACGACGGAACGAAAAAAGAAACAAAACAAGGATGTTGGCAGATTTGCGAGGTTGTGGAGTTTTAATCATATCCCACACATCGAAGCCCCAATTTAAGCGATTAAAGTTGTTCTAGAAAGCCAACACGCACATCTACAATCTTTGTGTTTTACTTTTTTGTAGATTCGGTCTGCATTTGGACCAAAATTAATGTTGAAGTAAAAAAAAATGGTGTTGAACAGAAATAATAGAAGATTAAAAGATAGAGTTGCCACTTTTTTGTCCGGGCGATAATAAAAGATAAGAGTTCCACAACTACTACAAATGTTTTAAAAATTATCTGACCTTAATTTTTTCTTTAAAAGAATATAAAAATATATTGAGTAAATTACATGATTGGTCCCTGTGGTTTACATAAAATTGCGTTGTGCGTCCCTATTTTGAAATAATTATGGAAAACGTCCCCGTGGTTTACATTTTCTCACGTCTTTGATCCATGTGTCCTAACACCGTTAAATGAATTTGTTAAGTAGATTAATTAGAAGGGCATTATAGTCATTTTACTCTTTTTCATATTTTAATTAAACTTTTAAAAAAACCACAGGGACCAAGAATGATCTATCAAAACCTTCTCACCACCACTTATGACTATCAAAACCTTCATTTTAAGAAAACCACCCTCCTCCGGCGGTCTTCCCCCTCCGGCTCCCACCCTCCTCACCACCACTGATGACTAGCAAAACCTTCATTTTGACTCAAACAATGATCTACTCTAACACCCAGTTGACAAACCAATAAGATTATTGATCCATCACACCATTTGTTTTTGTTTAATTTTGACTTTTGAGTTTCCGTCCAGAATCAGAATCAATGCTCGTTTAATTTCAATGATCTAGTTCTAGGGTTTCATTCAACTGCTCATTTTTTGTTTCTGATATGAGTATTTCCTGATCTACTGGTGCTTAACTGCTTGAATTTGGTTAAGGGTTTGATGCGATTTTGACAAACCATTTACGGGTTATTGAAAGTGTTAGAATATGTGAGTAGGTTGATAGATTGAGAGAGACACACTTGAGATGGTGGCAGAATCAGCCGTTTTCATATATTGAGAGAGTAATACAAATGGAGTGTCTAACCTAATAATGAAACCCTAAGAGACTATTTATACAAGGTAAGTTACACATAATTAAAGAAAGGACCCTGAACTACACATATTGACATTAATACTCTAACAGAAAGGATTTGAGAAAATCAAATGATTAGTAGAATATATTCGAGTTCATCTTGGTGTTTTAGGTCTTCACATGTGAATTGGGTACATATGGAAAAGATTTCTTTTGAGGTCAATCAACAGATTCAGTGTGATTAGCTCTTGTTTGTGGGTATGTATACTTGTATGAAGTTGTTCAGCCTGTAATCTTACTGAAAACAAAACAATTGTTTCACAGGATGTTTCGGAGGGAGTTTGTGATATTTATGATGGAACTTGGGTTATTGATGAAGGTTTGTGGAAAACGAATTTTGCTGCTCCGTTTTGGGTCCGAAGCAAAAAACATAAGATCGTGATCATGATTATCATGAACTTGCTGGTGTAAGTTTTCTTCATGTAATCCTCCATCGTCAATGGAGTCGAGAAGGGAGGATGCGAAAGAGGAGTTTTCCTCCGATGTTGCGGCGGTGGCAACGGTTGATACCTGGAATTCCACTCCGACATATTCATATGCAAATTAATTTGACACAGGTATGCTTTTCCGTTTGATGAATTGATTAGACAGTGTAACAATAAATATAAGAAATTACTAAATCACGTGAAGAAACATGACAGAAAATGGTGGGTAAGAGAGATTTGCAGAAGGATTGAATTGAAGAAAGTGAGAGATGATTGTGCTTTAATGGTGGGTGCGTGGGTGGGTGAGAGAGAGAGAGAGAGGTGAAAAGCCAAATGGTGCGGCTTCGATTTTGGAGATGATGGTTAGAGGGAAAAGGAAGGATATATATATATATATATATATATATATATATATATATAGGGTTGATATATTTTGAAACCATTAAAAAATCTTGCAACTAGTGCAACCCATGATCTAACATTAATTAATATATAGATGGTCAAGATTAATTTCTATTTTTTTTCAAAAAATTTAAATTTTTTAATTTACTTCCTTCCATTAATAAAGCGCTAAAGGGCAAATTAGTCAAATCATTTCTGATGCAAATCGGCTAATTCAAGAAACAAAGATTGAAGCAGATCATGATCCTGAAATTATCTCCACAACCACGATTCAGTTTCTTCTTTAACTCCTATATATTCGAGTAACAAATTCTGCAACCCTAATCAATTGAAGATGGCGGAAAGATTCAGAGGTATGTTTTGAAATCGCTATTAATGTTCTGATTATATCACAATGTTTATCTGTTCATGATTCTTAATTAGGGTTTTCATCCCACTGTTTTGAATCATCAGGCGGACGGAAAAGCGAAAGAATTATGCTAAAGTACTATTTCTCTCGCTTCAAAAACACTGAAGAAGACCCGATTCTCATCGAAGAACTTCCTTTTCCAGAAGAAAATACACAACTGGAACAACAGCCACTGCATGAACCAGATGATATGATTGTCGATTTTCTAGGGGCAGATTATCCACCAACAATGGAATCGTTGCCTGTTATGATCAAGGATACCACAACTAATGAAGGTATTTAATCGACATTGGGTTTTACTATCGTAATAAAAAACAGGGCAAAAAAAAATCTCTGTTCTTCAAACATGTTTTATGTTCAAATGGTACAAAAGGGGTTTCTTGTTTGGTATTTAGACAGCCTGATTTTTTTAATTTCATAAAACTTAATAGTTGGCTGGGATGAATGGGGGCCAATTCATGAATTTGACAATTTATGAATCATATATATAACATTCATGATTCACACAGACATGAATGTGAGAAAAACAGATGGGTTTGCTTGTCCAGTAATTCCTATTCATAATGGGGGACCCAATCATGAATTTAACAAATCATGAATCATATCTTCAAGATTCATGATTCACACATACATGAATAAAATACATTTTGGGTAACCACATCATTAATTGGACTACTTATGTAATGTTTGTTGTGTGATTTCAGTTGTGGAAGATCTCATGAGAGGGATAACTATGGATGAAAAGGGAACGCACAAAACATATGCAGAAGGTATTCAGTAGTTATCAGCAGAAGGTAGACATGGAAAGTGGTATTTAAACAGCCTGTTTTTTTTTAATTTCATAAAACTTAATGGTTGGCTGGGATGAATGGGGCCAATTCATGAATCTGACAAATTTATGAATCATATATTTAACATTCATGATTCACACAGACATGAATGTGAGAAAAACAGATGGGTTTGCTTGTCCAGTAATTCCTATTCATAATGGGGGACCCAATCATGAATTTAACAAATCATAAATCATATCTTTAAGATTCATGATTCACACGTACATGAATAAAATACATTTTGGGTAACCACATCATGATTTAGGAGTTTGAAACTTGGTTTTGAATACTTTATTTTGTTTTGGAAAACTATGGTTTGCTACATTTATCGATTTTTGGTTAAAGCATGTGTTTTGCTTGTTTTGTTAAATTGATGAAATGTGTATAAAATGATTACCAATCAGACTGAATTCATGATTTGTCATGTTTGAAACAGTCTGGTGGTCATTAGGATTTCCTGTTTACAAGACATTGTGATTGTGTTGGTATTTGACCATAAATATGATCCAGAACATGAATAACGTGCTAATCAGATTGGCTTTTTTTTATCTCAAAGGTACGTCTGAATGCAATTTCTGATGTATATATTTTATTTTATCTCAAAGGTACATCCTAATTTAAACAATTATAACCTTATGAATTTATGATTTAAAATTTATGATGATTCCAAACCAAAATCTGTGATGTTAACAGAATTTTAATCCATTACTAAAAAAATTCGGATGAATTTTAATCCATTATTTGATATAAAACCCTTTATTGTAGGACTTTTGGATCCTAGATTGGTGTTGTAACCGGGCTGGAGAAGGGGTCGAGGTCTGTCCGAGAGAGGATCTAACTTCTCACTGTTTCCTCTCGATCGAGGGGCTGTCCCGAATCCTGTTTCGGATCAGATGCAGGTCGGCATCAATAACTGTGTTTTGGGGCTATTTCGGGCTCATGTTTCCTGAGTCGTGGCTGTGGATGTGGAGACTGAAGTAGCGTCTTGAAGAGGGGATCGACTACTATGGACACCAGTCCGCAATAGCGACCGACACACGCGGGAACGGGGCATGTTTGCCTCTCGCAAACTGCTTCATCGTTGGGGCTGTTGTTTAATGTTTTTGATCCTTTTTGGTCCAGTTTGCCTTTGCTTTTGCTGGTCCTGTATGCTATTTTGTTACTGCTGCTACTTGGCAGTTTATGTTGGTGGTATAAAAGTTGAGTTTGCCTTTCAAAAAAATAAAATAATCCATTAATTCAAATATTTTGAAACGTGATTGTGGTTACCATAAATTCGCATGAATTAGTTATGGAATCTTTTAGCAAACTGCCGATTAAAACAAAAAGTGAAAATCACAAAATTAACAAATCTCTAAATTACCCTTATAAGAATTAGGAACAATCAATTAATAAAAGAAACTAATCTAATGAGATCAACGGTTATGATGAATGTTGCAAAGGTTGCAATCTTTTTGAGGGTTGCAAAATAGTCTTCCTCTATATATATATATATAATAATATTATTAATATAGTATCTAATAGTATAACATAAAAATTAGTTTTTTCAAAAATAGGAAAATATATAACATGACAAAAATGCCCTTAAAGTAAACTTTACTTAATAAAATATTTTAACGGTCTTAGGGCACAGAGACTAAAGGCGAGAAAATGTAAACCATAGGGACGTTTTCCATAAATATTTCAAAATATAAACGAACAGTGCAATTTTATGTAAACCACACGAACCAATCATGTAATTTACTCAAATATATCATAGTAAGATAGAAATTCATTAGATATGCTCTAAGATGACTATATTATCTGATACCTAAACCAAAACTAAAATCTCATCGCATTCATCCATCCATCCATCCTAATCAAACGCACCACTACCTTCGATCTCGATTTCTCCAGGTACGAATTCTTCAACCGTGGTTTCCGATTTCAATTTCTCAGACAGCGATTTTCATGGTTCTCGAAATCAATGGTCTTCGATTTTGACTGGACTAACAGTAGATGATGCTACTATAACTTTTGCTTTTCATGGTTTTTGAGTTCCATGCTACTCTCAATTTTGTTTCTAATTTCGACTATTGTTTTGTTTTGTGAAGTTTAACTCGTGTGATATTTTTTGAACTTATGGAATATTCCATCTTTGACTAGTCATAGGAGTGAACAGTGACAGAATCCCAATTTGGAGATCCTTTTTCTACGGCAATTTGTATTTTCTTATTATCATTGACTATTGGATCATCCCAATTAGTTGATTCCATTGATTGATAGTGCCTTATCTTTTATCTCACCCCGAAATTCGTTTCCTTATCTCAACGGATTCTTCAAAGGTAGGTATCCTCTCAACTACTAGGGTTCTATTGAAAATTGGAGATTCTTGGTATATAGATATGTTAATGCGTTCTAGGGTTTGATAATTTCTTGCTTGTTAATCGTTGTCTGATTGAAAATCTGTTTGCTATCAGTTCATTGAAAGTAATTCTTCTGATCTGACTCTGGTAAGCTTTTTGATCGATGGATCTTGCTTGTGGTTTTATTGTGGAGATGACTTTGAAGATTTTAAGAGATATAATTAGGGGTTTCATGTTCTGAATTGGGAGAATACCTTATAGTATCAGGATTCATCTTTTGAGTTTTGATTAGTGAAATTTGGCATATTTGATTTCTGGGTTCTCTTTATCTTTAATGAATATTATTGATTCTTGGTATATGCATATGTATGTAAGGTTGGGATCAAACGAGGACATGGTCATAATAAGTATATCACAGGTGATTTTGGACTAAAAAAACATCTGATATAGGTGTTCTCTTATTTTGACCTTTTTCCCGTTCTAACCTATATCAATTCCAGTGTGTTTAGATCTTGATTATGGATGTCACTTTTCACTTCGAAATTGGTATGAGTTGCAGAATCTTTTAGAAAGGGGTCATAATATGATCACTCCATCTCTGTTAAAACAGTTATCTATAGTAAATTCTAGTGCAAATTGTTACTCCCAACTTTATTACGTTTCATCATGAATTCGTACTACTTTCAAGCAATTGTATGTATTCTGTTATTGGAGGAATATTGCTTCTAGTTATCAACTCATTATTTGATTTCAATGTGCAGGGAGAAGAATCTTGAAGGCGCGATGGCAGTCACTACCAAACAAATGTCTTTGATTGTGGGAACCCTTGGTGTTTTGTCCTTCATATTCGGTGTTATTGCTGAAAACAAGAAGGTGTTATTGCTTTTCTTTGTCACCCCTTCGGTTTTCTAATGTGATCATAAATGGGGTGCCTCATTGTCCCTTGGGCCTTAGATGAGGTCTACGTACATCTTACCCTCCAAATCTTGATATATAGGGCTTCTATGGTTTGCTTTTGTTTATAAGAATTCATGGTTATGTTTTCTTGTGTTTTGTTTCCGCAATTCTTTTATTTTTTTTGTATTTGCAGCCTGCATCTGGAACTCCGATCACAGGGAAAGATGTTGTTATCTGCAAGTATCCAGCGGATCCAACAGTCGCGTTGGGGTATTTGTCCTTCGGGTTTCTTGCCGCCACTACATTGGCCGGAGGAATGTCGTTGTTTTATCCTTACAAAGGAAAGTCGATTCCAGTGCCTGCGTTGTTCCAGAGCACCAGTTTCTTCGTATTCTTCCTAATTGCTTTGTAAGTACACATCGATCTATTAAACTATTCTAGTATAATTATAGTTTGTTCATTGGACGTGAATACTGAATAGTGAATAAAGTACTATTGGTGCTAAATTTAGTGTCTTAACAAATGGAATACAAACGAGAAAACGGCTTTATACGTGCCCGTTTGTTGACAGGGGTTCGACTGGACTGGCGGCCGCAATGCTGTTATGGCCAACGGTTACTGAGCACAAACATCTTGTCAGCAACGTTCATTACAACCTTGAAACGACCTGCCCGACAGCGAAAACCGGGCTGCTTGGTGGTGGTGCGTTTCTAGCTCTTGATGCGGCTCTTTTCTGGTTGGTTTCCCTTATGTTGGCTGATAACGCAAGAGAAGACTACTTCGATGATGTTAAAGGTACCAGTGAATACGATGCCGATGGAATCATCAAGGGCAGTGCATAAAATTGGTTGGTTTTATTGATTCGGTTTATTGTTTTTCTATTGAAACTGGAGTTTATATGATACAAGTTGCAAGCAAAAGGTGGTCTAAATCGAACACTGTAAATACAGCTTTTATGTTATTTATTGATGAAAAACATGTTATGCGGTCCAGTTAGACGGCCATGGCAGCGGCTATGGTGTTGTAGTTTAAGGCTTGTGTCTAACGCCATGCTAAGCCCATGACACACCATGGCTTAATGTCTGTTTTTATAACGCGATATTTGGCTTTTCTTACCTTTTTAGTGTCTTGTTAGTTTTTATTTTTAATATATAACCTAATTTAAATTGTATAATATCATTGACTCACCAAGTAATGCTAGAAAACATATGTTTATATGTATATGTATATATATATATATATATAGGGTTGGGTTCCGGTGATAATGAAAGTTATAGTGACAAATGTAAGAAGAGATCTTCACTTTTGGATGGACATTAGGAACGTGAGAAGTGGTTGTCAACCGTTGAATGAGAAATGGACGCACATTATGATGAGATGCATCGAGATGTACCAGATTAATTCTCTTCTAAGCCGCAATTTATGGGAGGACATTTGATTAAAAGTGATCAACGGTTCAGATTCACTTTTCACGCTAACTTCAACTTCTCACACGATCCTTCACCTTAGGTTGAGAGCTCAAGAATGATTAATTCTCATATCAAGCGCGATTCGTAGGATGAGTTTGAGATTAAAAATGATCAATGGTCTAGTTTTTACCTTTTTATCTTCTCACCTTAACTCTTCTTCTCACACAATCCTTTGTCTATGTCTATATATGTGTGTGTATATAGAGAGAGGGAGGTTTAGGTGAAAACCTCAAAAAAAATAGAAAATTGAGGAACACTCTGGTAACCTTTCATCTGGACGGTATACACTTGTGCATACAAGTAAATTAAGTTGTTTTTTTGGTTTTTATGCACTTGTGCATATTACAAATTACTTGTATGCACATGCATACCGTCCCGATGAAAGGCTACTTGGGTGTTCCTCGGTTTTCCGTTTTTTTTAGGTTTTTCCCTGAACCTGACCCTATATATATATATATATAGGGGAGTGATCATTTGAAAACCACTATTATTTTACAAACTTTACAAACCGATTCCAACCAATCAGTGATTTTCTTTTATTTTTTGATATTTATTAATTCAAGGGGTATAATTGACATTCTCTATAGACATTTTTATATTAGATAATTATCCTATGCAGCTTTTTTTGGAATGGTTTCGTAATTTGGTAACCACCTATTTAGGGAATTGTTTTTTTTTTTGAAGAAATCCTCATGTTTTAATGGTTTAATTAAGTTTATGGTGGATGATTTAACCACAATCCGCCATGACAGTGGCTTCCACCACCTCTACAGCCGCCTCCATGGTACTATCTGGATCAATTTTAAGCTCCGACCATCGCCACCACCACATCGGCGAACCGGTGGTTGTTTAAAGAAGGGTAGTCTTTGTTTTCTTTCTCATGACCATCTATGTTCATCGTCGTGTCCTCTCCGTTCATCGTCGTTTCATCTTTGTTCATCGTCATGTCATCTCCGTTCATCGTCATGTCATATCCGTTTTATCTCCATTCATCTTCGCTCATCTCTGTTTCATCTCCGTTTTCATCGTTGTTCATCTTCGTTCATCTCTGTTTCATCACCGTTCATCGTTGTTCATATCCGTTTCATTTCCGTTCATCTGCGTTTCATCTCTGTTTCCATCGAATTTCATCTCCGTTTTCATCAGCCTTTCACTTCATTTGCGATTTGTTTTGTGTCAATCGTTATTAAATTTTACTCGATCAAGAACAATGGAAGCTTGCTTTAATTCTAAAAACAAAAATTAAAATTGATCCTCCATATAAAATGGTTAAGATTTAATATATATCCAAAAATGAAAAAACAATTACCATGATAAACAATAAATCGGTGTTTATGATTTAGTAATATATTGGAAATTGAAAAAAAATAGTCTTAAATAAAAATTATTCCATGTAAAAATGGTTTTTCATCCGAGTTTTTAAATTAAGATGGGATACCAATTGACAATTTTGCCCTTTCTTCAATTTCTAAACAATTAAAAAAATCAAAATAATTTAATTATTACCATAATTACAATGAATTCATCTTAGCCGTTGATAAATTCAATCTACGGTGAATAGATGGGTTTCATAGTTTGCTACATAAGGATGGTTTGCAAATGAAACCACTTATATATATATATATATAGGGGAAATATCAATTGCAAACCAGTCAGTTTGTGCAAACCCCGTACAAACCAATCTACAATCATGAATCTGCAATTTTTTTTTGTTGATGCTTCATGAATCTATATTTTGGCTTCATGAATATAAAATTTGGCTTCATGAATATATAATTTGGCTTCATGAATCTATATTTTCCGATAGAGCCCTAAAATACCCTTATGGATATAAAAAAGAAGTTATGGATATAAAAAAATAAGTTACGTGATTGGTGGAGATGAAACAATATGCTAAAAGCCCTAAAATACCCTTATGGATAAAAAAACAAAGTTACGTGATTGGTAGATTGGTTTGTACGGGGTTTGCACAAACTGACTGATTTGCAACGGATACCTCCCCTATATATATATATATATAGAGAGAGAGAGAGAGAGAGAGAGGTGGGTTCAAATGAGAGAGAGAGAGAGAGGTGGGTTCAAATGCGAACGCTAACTATTTAAGAATACACGAGAACGACCGTTGATGAACAAAATCATACATGATTCACGTACAAAATCATATATGATTCACGCGACTTGCCCCACAACTTTAAGTCGCGGTCAAAGTCGCATGCGTCTAATTTTCTGCAGTTAGTGTAAAATCAGATGTGATTTTGCACATGAGCGGCCGTTTTCGTGTTTTCTTAAATAATTAGTGTTCTCGTTTGAACCTTCATCTTTCTATATGTGTGTGTGTGTAAGAGAGAGAGAGAGAAAGAGGTATTTGGATTTGGGGTGTGACCTTGTCATCACACCATGCCTCGGGCCATTTGAAACCTTTGTTGAGAGTTGAGACCAAATATCGTGTTCTGACTCGGCACATGACATATATGCGAACATCCTACATTCCTATCTTGATTACTATCTATAGTATGTCAAGGTGCTAAAATTTCTTGTCCAATAAGTTGAATGACCGAAAAGATCGAACAAAATTGAAAATCAAACCAGAGTGTGAAAAACAGACAAAATAAAGTACGTAGAAGATCTGTTTTCCAACGTTTGAAATGTCTTCAAATCCAGAATAACATGATTGTTCTAGATTTAATTATATCCAAACTTTGGAAGAAAGATTTACAAAATTAGAAAAAGAAAGTGGAAATGGATTTGGATTTGGAGATAAATGACGATCAGATCCAACGTTTGCGATTTCGTGAAGAATGGTTTGCTCTTTGGAACCATCTATCCCATCCACCATCGACCGGCCCTCTTGTCCTGTTCGTAATGTTTAAGCAAAACTTATGTTTAATAGAAGCAGAAGAAACAGATTTAAACTCATCATGTTGATGGTAATAAGACATTTATGGAATAAGTTTACTTAATATAGATAGTATATGTTAGAGTATTAATGTCAATTTGTGTAGTTCAGGGTCCTTTCTGTAATTATGTGTAACTTACCTTGTATAAATAGTCTCTTAGGGTTTCATTATTAGGTTAGACACTCCATTTGTATTACTCTCTCAATATATGAAAACGGATGATTCTGCCACCATCTCAAGTGTGTCTCTCTCAATCTATCAACCTACTCACATATTCTAACATGGTATCAGAGCTCTAGGTAAGCATCCTCAACCATCTTTCAGATCTGCATTCTCAAGTTTATTTCCCTTATTTTGCTGCTGTCGATTTTACTCAGAAAATCCATTCTCTGTTGGTTTTTTGACAAAATTCCAAGTTTTAAAGTTGCTCAGAATATCATCACGAACCTACGTACCAATTTTCAGCCAAAACCGATCTGTTTTGCAAAACCCGACTCAAGAACACCATACGTTCATCCAAGTCGCAACGCACACACTCATCCAAGTCGCAACTGACCATTGCGACTTGACACTGTTCATGACCATTGCGACTTGGTACTATTCATGACCCCAAATCGCAACTGACCACTGCGACTTCACCTCCAAATCGCAACTGACCATTGCGACTTCACCTCCAAATCGCAAGTGACCATTGCGACTTCACCTCCAAATCGCAACTGAACACTGCGACTTGGTACTATTCACAACCCCATATCTCAACTGACCATTGCGACTTGGTACTATTCACAACCCCATATCTCAACCGACCATTGCGACTTGGTACTGTTCACAACCCCAGTTACTTGCGACAAGTACTGTTCACACTCCAGTTAGTTACGACATACCCTCTTATCGCAGTCTTCTCATATCGCAACCTGCCTGCACCACTTAAATGGCTCTCAGTACCGAGTCTCAATACAGTGACTGCTCATATTGTCACTCTACTTCTCATCTTCTTCCCAACTGCCCAAATCGACAATGTCGCTGGTGCGGGATCACACAGCCATAACACTATGGGTCTGACTGTCTAAACCATCCAAGGAACTCAGGTAATCAACAACACTCCAGTCATCAAAAGCAACAACGCACTGCGGATCAATCTCGCAAGACTCCTCTACGCCAATCTCAGTCATATGTTGGATCAATCTCTCCAGACTCCTCTACTCCAGCAACTCAGACACCGCAAGAGCTTGTGGAACTTCTACGCCAAAACCAAGACCAAATAAAGCGACTCGTGACAGGTTCTATGGGTATGCATAACACCAACTCATCACCTATGCATAACACCAACTCATCACCTGATCCTCTGGCACTCTTGCGACAAAACCAAGACCTAATAGAGCGCCTCCTGACAGGTTCTATGGGAATGAATTCTCAGTGCAATATCTCAGCACCAGGCAATCCTTGGCTATTCGACTCTGGTTGCTGTAACCACATGACACCTAAGGCTGACGGGTTTATCTCTAAGCAAACCTCCAGCATGTACTCATCAGTCCGCACTGCGGATGACACTCGGTTACCCGTATCTTTCAGTGGAACTGTATCTACCACCAACCTTCAATTACCTGATGTGCTACATATTCCAAACTTATCTCTGAGTCTGATTTCTATCACTCAACTTATGGAATCCGGCCTAATTGTTTTGTTTCATCCTACTGGTTGTGTTGTGCAGGATCCAAAGACCAAGCAGATCCTTGGAGTAGGCCGTAAAGTTGGTCGGATGGTTGAAGTGGCCTACCTCCGTCTCCCCTTACAATCCTCAAATCATGTTGCCTCTGTTTCCAGTACCCCTTCCTTTGAATTGTGGCATAAACGACTTGGACATTTATCTCTAGCTAGGATAAAACTGTTAGCTAGTTCAGGACTGTTAGGCAACACCTCTTCTGAAAACATTTCTTGCTTATCCTGTCAACTTGGCAAACACCATGCCTTACCTTTTCAACTAAATGAACTTAATTCTGTTTCCCCTTTTGACCTCATTCACTCTGATGTTTGGGGGCCAGCCCCACATCCATCCATGGGGGTTATAGATACTTCGTTATCTTTATCGATGATCACACACGCTTTACATGGATATATCTCATGAAACAGCGCTCCAAACTACCTCAAATCTACATCACCTACGCTCGTATGATCCAAACCCAGTTTTCCAAACCTATAAAGATTCTTCGAGCAGATAATGCTATGGAATACAAAGAATCTTCTCTCCTCTCTTTTCTTAGATCTCAGGGTACTCTTTCTCATTACTCCTGTCCAGGCACCTCTCCGCAAAATGGACGTGCAGAACGTAAACATCGCCACATCCTCGATACTGTTCGTACTCTATTAATCTCAGCCAAGTGTCCAGAACGTTTTTGGGGCGAAGCTGCCTTCACGGTTGTCTACACCATCAACCGTCACCCGACTCCCATCCTCAATCAAAAGTCTCCCTATGAAATGCTCCATGGGGTCTCCCCTGCATATGAACTCCTAAAAGTATGGGGTTGTGCCTGCTTTGTTCAGTTGCAACCTCATGAACACACCAAACTTGAACCTCGTTCTCGATTATGCTGCTTTATTGGCTACGGTATTGAACACAAAGGTTATCGTTGTTGGGATCCAGTCTCTAAAAGACTACGTATATCCCGTCATGTCACATTCTGGGAACATCTTCCCTTCTCAACAGTGTCTAAATCTCAAGACATACCCAATCCTTCCACTTCCTTCTTCACTGATAACTCTATCTCTTTGGACTCACTACAATTTGATTCCATACTGACCTCACCATCTGTCCCACCTCCTTCTAACTCACCTCCATCTGAGCTTTATTCGGTGCCATCTGTTCCACCTTCTTCCGCCTCTTCTCAACCGGAACCTTCATCTGTTCCATCTGAACCGTCACCGGCCTCATCTGTGCCATCTGATCACGATCAATCATCTGCACCAATTCCAAGTACTACTTCTGAGCCATCTGCTGAGTCTATGGATCCTAGCTCCTCTCAACCACAAGATGAAGCACGTCGCTCCGCTCGGGTAAGACAAGTTCCTTCTCACCTTCGTGATTATCATTGTTATGCCACTTTACTGTCCACCTATGAACCAACTTCCTTCAAGGAAGCTGATTCTAACCCTGTTTGGAAGCAAGCTATGACAGAGGAACTTCAGGCACTTGACAAAGCCAATACATGGGAGTTTGTTCCTCTCCCACCAGGAAAGTCACCCATTGGTTGCAAATGGGTCTTCAAAATCAAAACCAAGTCTGATTGATCCATTGATCGATACAAAGCACGCATTGTGGCAAAAGGCTTCAATCAAGAATATGGCATTGACTACGAAGAAACGTTTGCTCCGGTGGCTCGTGTCACATCAGTTCGTAGTCTTCTCGCCATAGCTGCCACCAAGAAATGGCCACTCTATCAGATGGATGTCAAAAATGCCTTTCTGAATGGCGATCTCGAAGAGGAAGTCTACATGAGACTCCCTCCAGGTGTGACCTCCCGTCAGGGACATGTATGTCGACTTCGAAAAGCCCTCTATGGCCTCAAACAAGCTCCTCGTGCTTGGTTTGAAAAGTTTAGTAACACCGTCATCTCCTTGGGATTTCTCCAAGTAACTATGATTCTGGCCTGTTTACTCGGACTACTGCTGCAGGTACTATCTTACTCCTGTTGTATGTTGATGACATGATCATCACTGGCAGTGACACTACAGGTATCAATCATCTCAAACAATCTCTCAGCTCATGTTTTGAGATGAAAGATCTTTGCAAACTACACTACTTTCTTGGACTTGAAGTTCTATCAGACTCTTCGGGCATCTATCTCTGTCAAGCCAAGTACATTTCAGATCTGCTGTCCAAAGCTGGGATCACGGACAACAAAGTTGCATCTACACCCATTGAGCAAAATCTGCACCTTGCTCCGAATGCCGGAACCCCGCTGAAAGACCCTACACGGTACCGTCAACTAGTTGGATCTCTGGTCTACCTGACTGTCACTAGACCAGATCTTGCCTATGCAGTTCATATAGTTAGCCAATTCATGGTTGGCCCGTGTTCAGACCACTATGCCGCTGTTCTTCGTATACTTCGGTACCTCAAAGGGACAATGTTCCATGGGCTTCATTTCTCATCCACCTCATCCTTACAGCTTCATGCCTTCTCAGATGCTGACTGGGATGGTGACATAACCGATCGTCGTTCCACTACCGGCTATTGTTTCTTTCTTGGGGACTCTCTTATCTCCTGGCGCAGCAAGAAACAATCGCTGACAGCTCGCTCCAGCACTGAAGCGGAATATCGAGTCTTAGCTGACACCACTCAAGAACTCGTATGGCTACGCTGGCTACTATCTGATATGGGTGCTCATCAATTTTCCCCAACACCATTGTGGTGTGACAACACTAGTGCTATTCAGATTGCTCACAATGATGTCTTTCATGAGCGTACAAAGCACATTGAGATTGACTGTCATTTCACGCGTCAACATGTTCTTCGCAAGACGGTTAAACTTTTTCCAATCTCAACCATTGATCAGACTGCCGATATCTTCACCAAAGCTCATCTTCCAGGGCGTTTTCGGGCTCTTGTTTCCAAACTCAATTTGGCTCATTCTTCCCCTACTTGAGTTTGAGGGGGGATGTTAGAGTATTAATGTCAATTTGTGTAGTTCAGGGTCCTTTCTGTAATTATGTGTAACTTACCTTGTATAAATAGTCTCTTAGGGTTTCATTATTAGGTTAGACACTCCATTTGTATTACTCTCTCAATATATGAAAACAGCTGATTCTGCCACCATCTCAAGTGTCTCTCTCTCAATCTATCAACCTACTCACATATTCTAACAGTATATATACGGTGGCTTACTGGCTTATCCAATTAAGCCATTGTTTTAATATTCAAGTATAAAATAAACATCAGTTTATCACATCATTAAGCAAAAATTAAACAGGTTTTCGATTAAATTTCAAATTTGATGACGTTAGACAATTTAATTTGTTATTCTTTTATCAAACTTATAAACTTAAATTACATTTTCGATTTTAAAAATTAAACTACTACGTAAATAACTTGTACAATACAAGTCATACTGCTCCCATATGCCAAATGATAATGAAAAATAGGTGGCTCATTTGATCTTTTTTAAGGGTGTTGTAACAATATCGTAATTGTTGATTACGTAAAAAAACCATATAAAAAAATTATCAAATAAAATGTGTGAAATACGAAAAAAAACTAAGCTCATTACACTAGTTAAGAAAAGAGATTTATCATTACAGAAATTTATTATATTTTATCTCGTATAAAAGAAAATTATGGTAACTGGGTTAACTTATGCCCATCGACTAATTAATTATCTTGGGGACTATCCACCGCATCAAAACATATGAATTTCTATGTAACAAGGGCTTTTACAGCACTTGAAATTGACAACCAGAGAATAAGAACATCTCCAACAGCTTTCCTAAAATTTCTCCAAAATGAAGAACTAAAAGTCAAAATCTTCAACAACAAAAAAATTTGGGAAATTAATTAAAATACCCCAAGTTTGAAAGTGAGTTACCAAAATACCCAAAAAAATTAATTTATTACCAAAATGCCATTTTTTCCGCGGAGGGAGCCCTCTATAGCGGGCAGGGACTGAAAGTGTAAAATTTTGCAAGATTATTTACACTTTCAGTCCCCATAGCGGGCCATCGCGGGCCTCGATAGAGCCATCGCGAGCCTCGATCGCGGGGGCCGGGGACTGAAAGTGTAAATATATCATGCAAAAAGTTTCACAATTGGTCCATGTCCGCGATCGCGGGGGAAAATGGCATTTTGGTAAGAAATTAATTTTTTAGGGTATTTTGGTAAGTCAACTTCAAATTTGGGGTATTTTAATTAATTTCCCAAAAAAATTACATTCATCTCCGACAGATTCCCTATTTTAGAGAAACAAATATTGATTATAATATTCTATTCATCTATTAAAATATTATTTCTTTCTTCAAATACTTATTTTCAACAATTTCTATTGGTGCTCTCGTCTAGTAATATTTTTTAGGTTGTCTCCATCATTCAGTCTCCTACTTTCTCCATTTCGGAGATAGTTTTAGGGAAACCGTTGGAGCAAAATTATAGTTCAAAATCTGTGTATTCTTTGTTGGAGATGCTAAGGCTCTATCTTACCGTATTTAGTATAAAACAATAACAAGCCAAAAGAAAAAACAAAGTAAACGAAAATGACAAAAGAGTAGATATTGGGGATTTAATAAGAAGATAAGAGTCTTACACTGGAAGCAGAGCATCTGTACTTGATTCAACACTTGATATCAGCCTGTAATTGTACCAACACACACACACATACACACACTCGCTCTTGTCAGTGTGTTTAATTCAAGAACACAGTCAAATTCAAGTCAACAATCAATTATTACTGAAATTAGTGCATTTATGAATTCACATACTGTTCACAGACAAGCGATGCTTCACCGAGCGTTTCCAGCTGATCCAGCTCTTCCTGAATCGCATCAAATCACTTTCTTCTACTACTCAGTGTATGTGTGATTTAATCGAACAACGAATTGAACAAATTAGCAAGTTTTTTCATCAAATCTAATCGATTACCTGAATGATCTGGATTTGTTGATTTTGCTGAGAAATTATTGCAGCCAATCGATGCTTCCCTATGAAATTCGAAGATCTCATACCTGTAGATGTTCGATGATTGTGACGATTATTACTATTGGTTTGTGATGGAGATTTTGATATGGATTGTGAAGGTTCGTCGTCGTGAGGTTCGGTGGCGGAATCCATTACCGATGGATTAAACCTAATCTGCAGGTTGGAAAGGATGAAGTATATGATGATGGTGGGGAGGGTACTTGGGGTGCTGAAAGTAAAGTTGTAAAGGAATAAAGAAATGGATGAGGATGCACATAAACCCAGCTACTTTCTAGTGGTTGGTCAACATGGTGTGGTGGGGGCTTGCGTGAAGCATGGACTCCCATATATATACAACTATACAAGTGGGGTGTTGTATCAAAATAGAAATCACATATAACCCCTCTTTATTTTTTATTTTTTATTTTTTATTTTTAACGAATTAAATTTAGAAAAACTAGATTGAACTACAAATTTGGTCCTTATAGTTTGTTGGTTAAAACACTTTTGATCCTTACAGTTTTGAAAGTTCAAATTTGCCATTGTGGTACATAAAAACGACTGGATTTGGTCTCTCTCTCTTTAATGGACATTAAGAAACCCCATTAAGTGAAGAATATTTTAGTCTTTTTCCACTTCTTTCTCATTTTTATTTAATGAAGAGTGAATTGCATTTTTGGTCCCTGTGGTTATCTGATTTCTTTGAAAGAGGGACCTAAACTTCAATATCTCAAGAAGTGGTCCCTCGGTTTTCAATTTTGCTCCAAAATGAGGACCTGAACACTAACCCCGTCAAAATATCCGTTAGAGCCAGGGGCATTTTCGTCCAACTATGTTTTTAGTCCAACTACAGGGACTAAAAGTGAAACAAACTTAAAAATAAACTACAGGAACTAAACCTGTAAAAATCTAAAACACTAATTGACTTAACTGAAAACTAACGAAAGGACTGAATTTGTAATGAAACTAACTGAAAAACTAACAAAGTCGTTAACAAAATAAAACTAACAAAGCTAACGACTAATAAACGAAATAGGACTAAAAATGTAACAATCTTAACAAACTAACGAAACAGTAACTAGCGAACACTAACAATTTTAACGGACCGAAAATGTCACGGTTTTAACGGACAACTAACGGATCGCCGTTAGTTACTGCTCATCGTCACCTTCGACGATCTGAGGTTTTCGACTTCGACTTTCTGAGATTTTACACGACCAAACTGATTTATTTTCTTTCTTTAGGTTCTCAGATCATTAAACCATCGATTTCACGATTAAAAACATAATCATGCAACATGTTATAATATGTGATCAATCAAGAACTAAACTCCATTGAAGAACACGTTTCTCCGATGAACCAAATTCAGTCGACAAGAAAATCACTTTGGGCGACAACTGAGGTTCTCGGGAAATACTTAGAGGCCCCTACAATTTCATGGTTTTTACAAAAACCAAAAACAAAATACAAAAAAGGAAGAAAATATGGTTGGACCATTTTGCCCCTGGCTCTAACGGATATTTTTGACGGGGTTAGTGTCCAGGTCCTCCTTTTGGAGCAAAATTGAAAACTGAGGGACCACTTCTTGAGATATTGAAGTTTAGGTCCCTCTTTCAAAGAAATCAGATAACCACGGGGACCAAAAATGCAATTCACTCTTTAATGAATAAATAGATATGCACATTACATCATTACAGGGACTAAAAATAAAATTTGTTGTAATATCTACATAAAGGGACAAAACCCTTACAAAATACCGAAAAAAGGTCGGGTGGTAGAGTATTCGATGTTTGGGCTCACTTTTCAAAAGTAGAAGGTGAAAATCCAAATGACCCTAGGTGTATATGCAACTATTGTAGAAAAACTACGTTTGAAATAGAAAGAAAATTGACACAACTAGTTTACGGACACACATAAAAAAGCAATGTAAGAAGTATTCGGGCAGGGAAACTGATAACAAGCAAAACGTACTTAGTTTTCAAACTGATAGTGATGGTTTGGGAAATTTGTTAGCCGTGTTTAGTACTTGCGGACGTATTTTGGACTCATTTAGGAGTTTATTGAGTCCCAAAACGCTCAAGGCATTAGTGTGTACCCAAAGTTGGTTGAAGGCGGGTCAAGGAGGAATTCAAACAAATTAGTATTTTGATGAAATACAATCTTATGAGTTATTGCAAGAAGGTAAACACTAAACATGATTTTAACTAATTTGATAATAGTAATATTTCTATTATTAGATGACATGACCAACCTCAAGGCCAAGAAAGCAAAAAACATCGGGGTTGGAGACGTCGAGAACGATTGTTGTTGATTGACGTATTATCATTGGGTTTAAACATTTTATTGTTATATTTCAATGGTTTTTGTTGGAGACGTCATGTTATTTGATCATTTTGTTTAGACATTCTTACATGTAATGTAACGCCCCAAAATCCGGGCTAATTTGAACCTTAAATTTCAACAAGTTATGATAAAATAAACTTCCACTTTCATATATATAGCAAGTGAATTAACCACTAGGAGTATATTTACAAGTACAGAATTCTCCAAATAACCTATTAATCTAATTATGCCACTATAATCAGATTAACTAAGTTATCTAAGCAATCCTTCAAAAACTCCTTCTGTTAATTGACTTTTCCGCTAATCCAAAATGCTCGTCCCACATCCCTTTTACCTTCCCGAGCTAGTACCTGGTAAGAAAAAACATCATTTGAAACGATTAGGCCAACGCCTAGTGAGAACATTCGTTTCCATAATAATATTTGCAAAATCAATGTAAACAAATTATATCAAACCTGATTACCCTTTTTCTTACCATACGTGTAACTCTATTCCGTTAACACGATCTTTATCCAATCCCATGAATATGACTGACACACATTCCATCATCATATCATGTCTTAGAGCCACACTACGAATCTTCACTGATTCTAGATTAATACTCTTATTCCAGAAATCGCAATATATACATGCCCATTTCCATTCATATCCTATTCCAGAGCCACACTACGAATCTTTCTCAGATTCTAGATTAATGCTCTTATCCAATAAATCGCAATTACTCATGCCCATTTATCGGAAAGGAAGTAGAGATTACAAGCACTTATGTCAATCTCATTTTCTTCCTTAGAAATTGGGAATAACGATTATTACCACACGCCTATTCCACAATTTCCACACACACACACACACTGGAATAACGATTATTACCACACGCCTATTCCAGGGTTTCTCACACACATCAGAATAATGACTAACTTCATCTATTCCACGTGTACATAACCATTAGTACCACACACATCAGAATAATGACTAATTTCATCTATTCCACGTGCACATAACCATTAGTACTACACACATCAGAATAATGACTAACTTCATCTATTCCACGTGCACATAACCATTAGTACTACACACATCAGAATAATGACTAACTTCATCTATTCCACGTGCACATAACCATTAGTACTACACACATCACTGGAATAACGATTATTACCACACGCCTATTCCATGTGATTACCAAACACTAGCGCCTATGGATCCATTACACTTTACTACCGTATATGCATAACAACATATTACAGCTCATATCATTCTCAAATCTAAGAATACTAGATAACCTATCATATCTTCATCCTCAAATGCCC
The DNA here is from genome assembly GCA_033807775.1 of Saussurea involucrata. Lineage (NCBI taxonomy): Eukaryota > Viridiplantae > Streptophyta > Magnoliopsida > Asterales > Asteraceae > Saussurea > Saussurea involucrata. Next base: position 153,419,956 of record CM066321.1, read on the forward strand.
CCCCCCCCCCCCTTCGGCGACTTAGCACCCCCTAGAAAATTTGTAGAAACTTAACCAGACAAAACATCTAGAATCTGCATCCAGACATTAGAACCTAACATTCTCAATTTCACAAAAGTGTCCGGACAACAGGGGTTTCCGGATACCTTATACTATCCGGACAACTATACTTTCCGGATAGATACAACTCACCGGGTAACCAAAATATTCCGGATACCACTACTTTCCGGGTAATTCATATTTTCTGGATACTTATCTAATCCGGACAACACCCGGAGACTAAAATAATCCGGATACTATCCGGTAACTAAATTCCATCCGGAAACTACGATAAAAATCAAGACTTACCGGATACTAAATCGCGTCCGGAAACATTCATTACCACGGTTTCCGGATACTGCGTTTTATCCGGAAACCTTCGACCTGCAGCTTAAAATTCGATCTAGATACATATCTGTTCGATTCAGCTCATTCCAGACCATTCCATACAGTTCATAACCAATTTATACAGCTATTTCAAGGTTTAATTTAACATATAAACACTGATTTGCACAAACCACAAATGAACTCACTTTTTTGAAGAAAACCCACTTTGCTGCACAAATCTGCTTCCAATCTGATGCTATGGATTCTGAAAACCAATTTGATAAACAAATTCGTTTATCACCATACATCTACAACAGATTTAATCAGAAACCCTGACAATTCTTACCAATTTTAAAGACAAAATCTTGCTTTTCTTCTCTTCTTTCTCTTTTCTCTTTGCTTTCTCTCTTTCTCTCCTTGATTCACCAAATCGACCCAACACAAGAAATCAGATAATTATCTGATTTCAGCTATTTTATCCAAACACACTTTCCATAAATGACCAAATACACCCTCTAGTTCCAATATTTCCAAAAGTAACATCCAACTTTAATCCTTTGTATTTTAACCCCATTGAATAATAAACTTACAACATAATTCAAGGTTTAACCCAAAATACAAATAAATCCCAATTCTCATTTAAAATATTATTATTGAAAATTCAGGATGTTACATGTAATATCTAAATATTTTTGAATTATCGGTTGTATTTTAAAGACATGCTTTCTCTATTTTTATGTTTCTAATTTTGATTTTAGCTTGTTTAAACACAACCCAATCAATTCGAACGAGCTGGGTTGGATTTTTTTTTTTGAGTTGAATCGAAATTTTTTCAAACCATCAATATTGAATTGATGAAATGTCTTCAATCCAATTCACCCGACTCATGAGCACTCCTAATAGCGGGTAGTAGCACTAGCATGAAATTTATAAAAATAAATAAATAATGATCAATAGAAAAGTAAAATTTGTTGTAATATCTACATAAAGGGACAAAACCCTTACAAAATACCGAAAAAAGGTCGGGTGGTAGAGTATTCAATGTTTGGGCTCACTTTTCAAAAGTAGAAGGTGAAAATCCAAATGACCCTAGGTGTATATGCAACTATTGTAGAAAAACTATGTTTGTGATAGTAAGAAAATTGACACAACTAGTTTACGGACACACATAAAAAAGCAATGTAAGAAGTATTCGGGCAGGGAAACTGATAACAAGCAAAACGTACTTAGTTTTCAAACTGATGGTGATGGTTTGGGAAATTTGTTAGCCGTGTTTAGTACTAGCGGACGTATTTTGGACTCATTTAGGAGTTTATTGAGTCCCAAAACGCTCAAGGCATTAGTGTGTACCCAAAGTTGGTTGAAGGCGGGTCAAGGAGGAATTCAAACAAATGAGTGTTTTGATGAAATACAATCTTATGAGTTATTGCAAGAAGGTAACACACTAAACATGTTTTTAACTAATTTGATAATAGTAATGTTTCTATTATTAGATGACATGACCAACCTCAAGGCCAAGAAAGCAAAAAACATCGGGGTTGAAGACGTCGAGAACGATTGTTGTTGATTGACGTATTATCATTGGGTTTAAACATTTTATTGTTATATTTCAATGGTTTTTGTTGGAGACGTCATGTTATTTGATCATTTTGTTTAGACATTCTTACATGTAATATCTAAATATTTTTGAATTATCGGTTGTATTTTAAAGACGTGTTTTCTCTATTTTTATGTTTCTAATTTTGATTTTAACTTGTTTAAACACAACCCAATCAATTTGAACGAGCTGGGTTGGATTTTTTTTTGAGTTGAATTGAAATTTTTTCAAACCATCAATATTGAATTGATGAAATGTCTTCAATCCAATTCAGCCGACTCAAGAGCACTCCTAATTACGGGCAGTAGCACTAGCATGAAATTTATAAAAATAAATAAATAATGATCAATAGAAAAGTAATATTATCCGTCATCGATCGGGTCGGGTGTACCGACTACCCGCCGAAGTTGGGTCAAAACCACCATTAGGGGTGAGCAAAACCCGACCGACCCGATAAACCCGACCGACCCGACCACCCGAACCACCTGGAAAAGCGTCACCCGACCACCCGACCACCCGAACTACCCGAACCCGATTATTTTTGCGGATATTTCGGATCGGGGTGGGTACCCATAGACCAAACCCGATCCGTCCGAAATATCCGAACTGTATGTTGTGTGTGTGTATGTGTGTGTATATATATATATATATAGATATACCTGCTGTGTATGTTGTATGTGTGTATATATATATATATATAGATATACCTGCTGTGTATGTATATATATATAAATTGCTGCGAGAGAATGAGAGATAGAGAAAGAGAGATAGAGTCTCAAATTAATGGAGTGGCAGTGTACCATTAATTTGAAATGGTACACATAACAGATGTTATATATATATATATATATTGCTGCGAGAGAGAGAGAAAGAGAGATCCTATCATAGAGATGTACCATTATACCTGTTGTGTATGTATGTGTGTATATATATATATATATATATATTGCTGTGAGAGATAGAGATATATACCTGCTATGTAAGTGTGTGTATATATATTGCTGCGAGAGATAGAGATATCCGAAAACCCGATCCGAAAACCCGAACCCGATCCCACCCGAACCCGAATCCCCGAACTATAGTTTGGACGGGTTTCGGGTGGCCTGAACCCACCCCGAAATCCGATCGGGTTTTGGGTTTTTGGTCCGAACCCGACCGACCCGAACCGTTGCTCACCCCTAACCACCATCCCTGTTTGGAGATGCCAAAGCCTTAAAATTGAAGTCAGTCCACTGCCATTAGATTACCAGTTTACCACCGATCACCATGTCCTCGCACGCTGTAACAGCTGCCACGGCAGCGGCGGCCGCCGTTAAGCAACTCTTATCTCACCCTTCGTTCACCTTCCCGCCGCTGTCTCTCCAGCACCGCCGCATCTCCTCTTCCCTTCTCGCTGTCGCCAGTTATTCCACTACCTTATCTGCTTCTACTCGTTACAGGAAAAAGCTAAATAGAAAAGATAATTCCATCAGTAGTAGTCGTAGAGCATTGTTAGATTCGGCAGTGAAGAGGAGAACTCGGTCGGATAAAAAGTTTGATGAGGAGAGTGTTCGTCAATTTGGTGACACCGAGAGTCATATTCCGGTGATGCTGGGTGAGGTATTGGAGGTTTTCGATTCCCGCGAGCTTCAGACGTTTGTCGATTGTACTCTTGGAGCTGCCGGACATTCTTCCGCCGTACGTGAATACGATTCTCCTTCCTTCTATTTTGATTTCATACATTTGCTTGATTTTAGAATTCAAATTGCTGTTCCGTGGTTATTGGCATTTGTAATTAAGGATGATTCGATGTTTTTTGGACCTAAACTGACACAAGTGCATCAAAATTCATTCAAACAATACAACATTGTCTAGGTATGCTGAAATACGAATATGATTAAATCGAGTAAACACACTTATTGCATTTTCATGGTTGGAGTGGATCCAAATTTACCAACGAATATGAATACAAATGGGCTAGAATGTTGATTGATATCGCCTGAATGGATTTCCCCACACCTTGCTCAAGTTAGCTGCCATGGCAACCTGCAAGCAAGAGTGTAGAAGGTTGTTTTTCCCACTTGATCTGCCTGAAGCATGGTAAGAGGCTCTATGTGAGAGGCTTAACCTATTAGAGAGAGAATGTATATGTTTGACAATGTGCTCAATAGATCCGATTTATCTCCCATTTTTTTTTAGGTTGGGGTATTTGTGTCTTAGATCCCAGGTGCTCCTGAAAGATTTGGTTGGGAGATGTAGATCCAGAGGTGCCTCTCCAGCACTAGGGGAAACATGTATAGCTGAGGTGTATGACTAAGTTGCTAGGAATTCTCATATGTCATTACTGATTCAATTATGGTAATGAAATTTACCTGGTTAATGATATACAACATTATGACATCAACTAAGCTTCTTCAGATATGACAACCTGGATTTATAGATTTAAATTTGAGTTTTTTCCATCCACCGGAGATATGTATGGTAAGCAAAAAAAAAAAAAAAAAAAACTGAGGTGAGCAATTTGATGACAATTGACTTTGCACCCAGTTGGCTCATTGGCAACTACGTATGTTCCCACTAGTATTATACTATTTTTTTGTTAAGGTTATGGTCCTATGCCGAGTACAGGCTCACCAAGAATATGTTCATGATTAAATGTTATCTGACCATCATGGTAAACAATAGAAACAGAAAGTAATGTTCAAGATTCACTAAATGACATGCCTAAACCTATATTTATATATAATATATATAACCAAATTGCTTGTGCTAGGTTTTTAGAAAACTTCTCTTTCTCAGTAAGTTGATATATTTTTGCTTCTTGTCTTGGGTGCTTTAATGTTCAAACTCAGACCCAGCTCTTTCTGTTAGAGTTGTAGCAGGCGTCTAGTGTCTCTTGCGATGTGTCTTCTCATTCAAAATATTGACTTTTGCCTTTGATGCTAACCTCATGTGCCTGAAATAACAGATAATTCAGGCTCATCCAGAGATGCAGTCATATGTTGGGATGGATTTTGATCCTGTTGCTCATGAAAAAGCAAAAGCTAAGATTGATTTGATCCGAAATGCCAAGTCATGTGACTCGACTTCCGACCTTAAAACACATACCCTTTTGCGAAATTTTAAGAACATCAGGTCCGCACTAGGTGAGGTTGATGAGAAGCTTCTGATTTCAGGAATCGATGGGATCCTAATGGACTTGGGAATGTCATCCATGCAGGTATGCAAACTGTAACCCTTTTTTATATAACATAGGGTGGTTGCAATTCTAGTACAGCCCTTTTACATATGTTACGGCTTTCTTGTCTTAGGGGCTGTTTGGTTGGTTTTTCATTAAGTCCTGTGTGGATATAGATGTCTGTCTGGATTTATCCGTCTGTATAGATTTTGATATCTTGCTGTTTGTTTGTTGTGCTGAACAAACGGTCTGAATGTCAGAAATGACTATTTTGCCCTTCTGTTTGTTTCTTGTTTTATTGATCTCTTGACACCATTACAACCAAAACCTTTGATTAAAGCTGTCTCTTGACACCATTGCAACAAAAACCTTCGATTAAACCTTCGATCTCCAAAAATCAGAATCTAAACACAAATTGATAAAAAAAAATCAAGAACATCAAACGCATCAGCAGCTTGCAACAATAACAATGGAGATGAAGAACAAGAAGCTGAAAAATCAAACCCAAAATCTAATCCTTGAATCAAATTCTTAAATCAAATCCTTAAAATAAAACCCAAAATTTCATTACGAATTTCGTTGAAATTATAGAACCTCTTCCCCGGCACCCACGTGTAAGAACTCGCCGATCTGTCAGGCTTCCGCTTCGTCTGATGGAGCTGAACCACTGCTCTGGCTCCCAACAACGGCGACCTGAGGGAGCTCAATAGTAGAGGAGCTTCCAAGCTGTGCAAAAATGTCTTGGAGCTTGTTGACGATCGGGATGACGTTGTGGCCAAGAGGAGCGGCATTGGAGTTGGACGGTGATGAAGGAGGTGGTTGTTGAGGCGACGAAGGGACGCCTGATTCGTCCGCCATTGAACTTGATTTGGAGGTGAGATCGAATTGCAGAGTGTGAAACCCTAGAGGTAGGTGGGAGGTGGAGAGAGTGGTTTTGAGAGAGAAGTGGGGAGAGGGTGCAGATTGAGGGGAGGGAACCGTGGTTTTTTTTCTTCTCTGTGAATGTGTGAAGTGAGGGGAAGGGGAAGGGTATTTTAGGGAGAGATGTGACTGAATGGATACAACGTATTCATTAAAGCTTAGCGAATAAGTTATGGACTAAACCAATAAGATGCTAACAAACACTCATGGATGGCTTAGCGAATAAGCCATACATGTTATTAAGCCAATTAAGCCACTACCAAACATGGCCTTATTGTTTTTCAGGAACAGTTTTCTTAAAGATCTAGGACCTTCAATATTAAAGTTTAACAAATATATAATCCATCTAATAGTACCTTTCTCATTTTCATGTGTAGGTGAATAATGCCAAAAGAGGATTCAGTGTGCTTTGTGATGGACCCCTTGATATGAGAATGGATCCTCAGGTCAGAACCGGCCTGTGTAATTGCCTTGCACTTTTGTTCATTGTTCTCTATTAGTGTTTTACATGTTCTTCACAATGGTTATTATTGCTCACATTAGCTTGGCATGCTGTTGTTCCAAGTCTTCTAATAAAAGCCAGTTCAGAGAATGTTCATGTATTTTGCTGGCTTAACTGATTGGAACAGGGATATTACAGGCAAGTCTGAGAGCTGAAGATATATTAAATTCATGGCCAGAGGCCGAACTGGGACAAATTATACGTGATTATGGGGAAGAGAACAATTGGCGTGCTCTTCAGAAGAGGATTGTTAAGGCCCGCTTAAGCGGTGGATTGCATTCTACTGGTGAACTAGTAGATCTTATACGTAGTTCTACACCTGGCGGAAAAGGTGGGGTTTATCTCCTTGAAGTTTGTAGTTTTCATGCATGCCTGCCAACTTGCTGAATTTATCCTTTTGGAACTTATCCATATATTATTATTGAAATGGATTCATTGATGATGGTTTATTACAGGAGGGAGGCAAGGTTGGATAAAGACAGCAACAAGAGTCTTCCAGTCTCTAAGAATTGCCGTTAACGACGAACTGAAGACGCTAGAGGCTTCGTTACACGACTGTTTCCGCTGTCTTGCACCTGGTGGGAGACTCGCAGTCATATCCTTCCATAGTCTGGAGGACAGAATTGTGAAGCAAACATTTCTCAACATCATCAACAATGGTTTAGTTGATGGACCGAAAAGTGAAGCTAATGGTGATGAGGAAAAAGAAGCATGGATCAAACAAATGATCCAAGGGGTCAATGGAACGATCCTCACAAAGAGACCCATAACGCCTTCTGAAGATGAGGAGAGATTGAATGTTCGCTGTAGGAGTGCTAAACTTAGGGTAATACAAAGAGACTGAGATCACGAGCGTTGAAATGAATTTCTTCGTTCTTTATTGAAGTGGTTGCGGTTGAAATGGTAAATGATCCGGAAATCGCTTTGAGGTTATTATTATGCACCCCTTTTGTGTATGCCAAACTATTTAATGTCTTCTGAGTTTTTTAACCACCATGGGAATGATTTAAGGGGAAGACTTTGTTTTGTGACCAAAGAAAGAGTCAAAAGTATAGAAGTCTTGGAGGGAAGTGCTATGGCTTTGTTTGTGGACTCATTTGAGTTTTGTAACCTAGGAAATGAAATTTTTTATTGAACCATTATGCTCGATTTGTATTTGGTATATTTGTATTTGCATAATAGAATTTGATGGAATTGGAATCTATCAAAGGAATTTGACCTTGAAGGAATTGAAATGGAATTTGGTCACATATTTAGTTGGTAGGAATTCAGTTCCTTCACTTAAAGATGGATTCATTAAATTGTGAAATTTAATGGAATTCAAAGAATTCTATCATTTTCATTATAGGATTTGGAATTTAGTCAAATGAGTTATCAATTTTAATTCCTTCAAAATCCATGAACCAAACAACCTGTAAGGAGTAAAAGTTCGTTTTCATGATGCGGTTTTACAGATGGCCTGTTTGGTTTGTTTGGTTTGCAGGGTTTGGTTGGATTTGAAATAGGTCCATCATCATCATCTCGTGTTTGGTGTAAAGTAAAGTTTGGAATTGAAATCCCGAGTTTCTATTAAAATCTCACAAACACTGAATTTAAATCTTATAAGTAATTGGTATTTTATGGGATTAATATTATATATGATTTGTTTATAAAAATATTTTAAAACCATTCGTTCTGTAAATTATCAGCTAATTAATTATTTTTATAACTTTTTTTATAGATATAAATTATCTATAAAGTATTGAATCCAATTCTATTTTAAATCCTTCAAATTAAACGCATGTTCCATCTCTCTAAGCCAGTTCATTTTTTTTATAAGGTTCATCTAGGCTTTGCCTAGACTACATCCTTGGCAATTTGGAAACAAACATACAAAGCGGCCGTCTGAGACTAAGCCTGGCCACAGAATGCTGACGCCTGGACTCGAACCCGGGGTGGATGGGATATTCCACCACATCCCCCCAAGCCCTTGCCAACACGCCACCACCCATGTGGTTCATACATGCTACTGGATTGTCTGCTCCGGTAAACTCTGGCGGTTTGCAACTCAGAAATGTTTTATACGAGCAAACTCTCTCCACCCTTCTGTTTACATTCACTACAGGATTACGCGGTGGAGTTACTACACCAGTACTCGGCTCTGGTCGTCGTAACTCAGTACTTCGATCATTTAACGCTTTCATGAACATCTCTGATTGTTGTGCCATTGCTCTATTCATCATTCGCATCATATTCTCCATCATGCGATATTCCATCGTAGACTCGACTGTCACCGGGTTAGAGGTACCGATACTCGTTCTCTGCGTTTGACTACCCATTCCTCCTATTAGAGGTGGCCTCGGCGGACTTTCATGTGTTCCGCCCGTTTCAGGTTGTCTTTCCAACCCCCAATCAATTACTGCCTTATCCTCCGAAGAATTAGGGGATTATGTTGGCGTATTCACCATCGTTCTGGTATAACACAAAGAAATAACCATAAGAAATGGTTACACGTACTCAAACACAAGAAACGTACTCTAACGTTCATTAGTCACTGTAACAATTTAGAAACAAGTATACTTGTGTAATCAATATACTCATAATAACAGTAGCTAATTGAAATTGTGAACATACTATACATGAGAATCCTCGTGACCATCGTTACAGTGCTTAATTCACGTATTTCCGTCGACTCTAAGACTATCCCGTCTTAGTACTTCTACCCATATCTCACAAATCATATCTTAATTTGTCTCAGCTTAAGTCTAAGTATCTCATTAGCATACCTAGTTAACTTAAACTAATGCTCGGATACTATATTGTAACACCCTAAAAATCAGGGCAAATTTAAACCTGAACTAGAAGGGTTTACGTGTCTAATATCCATAATATAATCATTCATAATGATTGGAAATAGTAACAAGTCAGATTACATCATAGGATCACTAAATAACAACTTATTAATCTAAACCATTCATTCGTGATTCTAGATTATCTAAGTTGTCTAAAGGATCTCCAAAAGATTATCGGATCTTCAAAAGATATTTACGTCAAACTTGTCACCACTGTATACTCTCCACTCATCCCATTACTTCCCTGAGCTCGTACCTGGTAAGAAAATATAATTTGAAACGATTAGGCTAACGCCTAGTGAGAGCATTCAGTTTCAAAATAATACTTTTAAATTAATGTAAACAAGGCATAACAAACCTGGTTTACTCTCATTCTTACCATACGTATAAACATCTTGCGATGACGGGATAATACCCGATTCCATGAATCTGACTAACACTAAGTCAGTCATGATATCACGTTCAAGAGCCCACTACGAATCTCCACGGATTCTAGATTAATGCTCATATCCAAGAAATTACAATTAGTCCATACCTATTTCTTGGAAAGGAAGTAGAGATTACAATTAAGCCATGCCTATCTCTTTTCTTCCTAAAGAAATCGGGAATTATGATTAGTTCACGCCTATCCCACGATTTCACATCAATATGAAATGAGAATTACGATTAGTCCACGCCTATTCCTCATTTCACCTAAACGGGAATTACGATTAGTCCACGTTTATCAAACACATGGGAATTACGATTAGTCCACGTCTATTCCACGTGTTCATATAAAACTAGTGCCTATGGATCCATTACACATAATCGTACTCGTGCAGGTTATTGCTTAATATAATTCATTTTCGAATAACGTGAATGAAATTTTAAGCAAAATCATTAATTCAAGGAAAATCTGATTTCGTACAATTATTCCTCAAAATTTATCCGGGAAACATTTCATTATAAAAATACCATACCATAATTTTAAATACATTTTAAAAGGGTAAGGTAAGAATGAACTCACCTGGTAGCAATAACGTCACTCCTTAAGTTTGTAATGATTTTCGCCACCAAACTTCCAAAAGTCTGAAATATCCAAATACATATTGTACTTGTATCAATTTACTGAATATGACTCTTAAAAGACTAAAAGTCCTAAATAACCCAAAATCTTGTCACTTATCGCAACCCAAAGGAAATGCATCTTCACTTGTCGCAACCCACTAATTGCGACATCACTTGTCGCAATCCACCTCTTGCGACAATCACACTTATCGCAGCCAACTGTTGCGACATACCCTCTTATCGCAACCAACTGTTGCGACATAAATTCTTATCGCAACCAACTGTTGCGACATAACCTTTTATCGCAACTAACTGTTGCGACGTTCATACTTATCGCAACTATCATGTTGCGACATTCATACTTGTCTCAACCCACATAAATCGTAATTAAACTAAAAACGATACTTTTAAGTCATATCTAATTTTATAAACTTGCAGATATGCTTAAGATTACTAGTAGAAGAGACTTATGAACTCAGATTTTCCATATCTTTCAAAAACATCAAAACCCAATTCTAAACCAATAAAAAACTTTATAAACATAAGATGAATGATTATTGTGAAGAACATACATTTGTTTTCACCAAATTGTATCCTTAATTCCTGCTAAAATCTGCTTTCCTTTTTCTTCTTTCTTCTTCTTGCTGTCGTAGACAACCCACAAGAACCAAAAAGTGGCCAAAATATCTCACTTATCTCTTTTAATACAAAAGAGGCGGTGGTGATGGATAAGGTTTCATCACCTTAACCAAACCAACCCTACACTTTCATCAAATGACAACTTTAACCCTTCAACTAATAAATTAAAATTAAAGCTTACCCATTAACTTATAATTCCAATAAAATAAATAACGAACTTACTCGGGGATAAACTCTAAAATTAATCTATCAAATAATTATACATCCATTTATCAATAAAACCCATCGTAATACTTTATATAAAAATCGAGGTGTTACAAATCTCCCCAACTTGAAAATGATTTTGTCCTCGAAATCAAAGCTAGGTAAATAAATGAGGATATCTAATCTTCATATCCTCTTCGCTTCTAACATCACGTTAGCACCTCGGTGATGTTTTCATTGTACTTTTAACATAACCACATCTTTATGTCGTAGCTTCTTAATCGATCTTTCTAAAATCGCTTCCGGTTCCTCCACGCAACGACTCTTCTCATCCACTCTTACTTCAGAAAGTGAAATTACATCATTCTCTTCGGCTAAACATTTCCGAAGATAACAAACATGAAAAGTATTGTGGATTCCTTCCAATTCAGGTGGAAGATCCAACTGATATGCTTGCAGTCCAACTCTTTTAGTTACGGTGAAAGGTCCTAGAAAACGAAGACTCAACTTTCCACGTTTACCAAACCTTATCACACCTTTCCACGGGGATACTTTAAGCATTATACACTCCCCAACTTGGAACTCTTTCGGCCTTCTTTTTGGATCGGCGTAGCTCTTTTGTCGATCTTGAGCCGCCTTCATGTGCTTCCGAATCTCTTTCACTTTATCAGCCGTTTGTTGAACTAATTCAGGACCAGCAAATTGTTTTTATCCAGCTTCTAACCAACACACTGGAGTTCTACACTTCCGTCCATACAAAGCTTCGAAAGGTGCTCGTCCAATACTGGAATGATAACTATTGTTATACGCAAACTCTACCAAAGGTAAATGCGTATCCCAGTTACCTCCAAAATCCAACACACGTGACTTGAGCATATCTTCCAAAGTCTGAATGGTTCTCTCGCTTTTCCCGTCCGTTTGTGGATGGTAAGCAGTGGTCAAATTTACTCTTGTACCCAGTTCTTCTTGTAGTGACTTCCAGAACCTCGAAGTAAATCGACTATCACGATCAGAAACTATAAATACTGGAATACCATGCCTTGAAACCACTTCGTCAATATAAAGCTTCGCTAACTTGTCTATCGGTGATGCTTCTTTCATTGCCAAGAAGTGAGCACTCTTAGTCAATCGATCCACAATTACCCATATGGTATCGTTACCCTTTGACGTTCTTGGTAACTTCGTTACAAAATCCATAGTAATCTTATCCCACTTCCATTCCGGAATTTCCAAAGATTGCAGACTTCCGTAAGGCCTTTGGTGTTCAGCCTTTACTAACGAACATGTCACACACTTTTCTACTATTCGTGCCACATCTAACTTCATTGTTGGCCACCAATAGTGTAGCTTCAAATCCCTATACATCTTAGTACTCCCAGGATGTATAGAATACTTAGATTTGTGGGCGTCTTCGAGAATCAACTCCCGATTTCCTCCCACCTTTGGCACCCAAACACGACCTTGGAACAGTTTAACCTCACGACTATCTTTCAAATTTTCTTCTAATAAAGCTTCCGCTTGCGTCGCTTTTATTCTCTCAATCAAACTTGATGTCACATCAATTCTGGCGTTAGTTGGTTTTAAGCACCCGCTATATTCCTTTCTACTTAAAGCATCAGCCACAACATTTACTTTACCAGGGTGGTAATGCAATTCACAATCGTAATCCTTAAGTAGTTCTAACCAACGCCGCTGCCTCATATTCAACTCCTTCTGATCAAAGGTGTGCTTCAAGCTCTTATGATCAGTGAAAAGAGTGCACTTCGTTCCATACAGATAATGTTGCCACAATTTCAAAGCAAACACTACCGCTGCAAGTTCCAAATCATGGGTAGGGTAATTCTTCTCATGTTCTTTGAGCTGTCTTGATGCGTAAGCAATCACCTTGTCGTGTTGCATCAACACACACCCCAAACCCATCTTTAACGCATCACTATAAACGACTAAGCCCTCTGTTCCCTCTGGTAGGGCAAGAATAGGGGCTTCACACAGCTTCTGACGTAATGTTCTGAAAGCTGACTCTTGCTTTTCAGTCCATAAAAACTTAACATTCTTCCGAGTCAATACGGTCAAAGCAGAAGCAATCTTTGAAAAGTCTTTGATAAATCTCCGGTAGTAACCTGCTAAACCTAAGAAACTCCTTATTTCTGATGCGCTCTTCGGTGTTTCCCAGTTCGACATTGCTTCTATCTTTGCCGGATCTACTTTAACCCCTTCCGAAGTAATCACATGGCCAAGAAATTGTACTTCTCTTAACCAAAATTCACATTTTGACTATTTCACGTACAATTTCTCCTTCCTTAGAACTTCCAAGACTTCACGAAGGTGGTATTCATGATCGGCTTCATTCTTTGAATACACAAGTATGTCATCAATGAACACGATGACAGACTTGTCTAAAAATGGTCGACGCACTCTGTTCATCAGATCCATGAACACAGCTGGAGCATTTGTCAACCCAAATGGCATTACAAGAAATTCATAATGCCCATACCTCGTTCTGAACGCCGTCTTGGGAATATCTTCATCTCTTACCCGAACTTGATGATACCCCGACCTCAGGTCAATCTTTGAAAAGCATCCCGCACCTTGGAGTTGATCAAACAAATCGTCAATCCTTGGAAGCGGGTACTTATTCTTAATAGTCACCTTATTCAGCTCCCGATAGTCGATGCACATTCTTATAGTGCCATCATTTTTCTTTACAAATAATACTGGATCTCCCCAAGGTGAAGAACTTGTTCTAACAAATCCCTTGTCAAGCAGTTCTTGTAACTGAGACATCATCTCTTTCATTTCTGCCGGCACTAAACGGTACGGTGCACGCGCTATCGGTGCCGATCCAGGGACAAGATCGATTCGAAACTCTACTTGTCGTTCAGACGGTAGACCTGGAAGATCATCATGGAATACATCTGGGAAATCACGTACTACCTTTATGTCTTCCACTTGTTTCTTTTATGCCTTCACATCTAGAACATATGCTAAGTAGGATGAACATCCTTTTACCAAACATTTACGCGCCTTTGCAACAAAATCAACGGAACTTCCCCTTTTCCCTTCTCCCCAAAGATGAATACATCATCATTGTCAGGCATAGGAATCCGAATTAATTTCTTTGCACAAAGAATTTCTGCCTGGTTGATTGTCAGCCAATCCATACCCACAATTAAATCAAACCCCCCAATTTCCATCAACATCAAGTCGATCGGAAATTTCTTTTCCTCTATCAAAATCAAACAACCCTCAAGTATTTCACGAACTAAGACTTGACCTCCGTTAGCTATATCGACTACTAAAGCATCTTCCAAGGTAGTGACAGGCATAGCTAACTTGTGATAGAACGATTTTGATACAAACGATAGATTGGCGCCACAATCAAATAATATTCGTGCAGGAATAGAATTAACGAGAAATGTACCGGAAACAACATCTTTTGATTCTTTGGCTTCGTCAGCCGTCATGTGAAATGCCCAGCTCGTCGGCTTGGGAGCATTTGGTTTCTTTCCCTGGTCTCCACCCTTCTTCAACTTTGGGCAATCTCTGCGGAAATGCCCTGGTTGTTTACACTCAAAGCATGTTGACCCTTGAATAGGACAATTACTCAAAGTATGTCCACTCTTTCCACACTTATAGCATTCCGGTGTGGTCACTCGGCACGGACCATAATGCTTATTTCGACACTTCAGGCACCAATTCGGCTCCCGACGAGGCTCATAGCGAACATTTTTGCCAAACGATTTAGATTTCTGAGAAGACTCTGACCGACCTTTCCATTTTCGTTTCTCTCCCCCTTGCACCTTTTCCTCTTTGTCTTTGGCATATACTTCCTCTATCAATTTCGCTTCCTCAATTGTTTCTCTCAGTGCCGAGGCTTTAGAATTTCGCACCCGGGACATCATGTCCGCTGATAAGCCCTTCAAATAGGCTTTAATCTTTTCCTTCTTAGTTGGAGCCACATGCCCTACTAAATTCAGCTTTTCCATAAATGATTCAGTGTACTTCCGAACAGTCGAAGTACCCTTCTTAAGAGTCTGAAACTCTTCTTCAATCCTATCCGTTTCGTTTTTATTACAATACTCTTCCAGAATCTTTTTCTTAAAAGACTCCCACGTCATAGCAGCCAAAACCGGGGCTGTTACTGTCGACGCCACAATGTTCCACCAGGTTAAGGCGTTGCCTCTTAGCATTTGAGAACCGAACCTGACCTTCGATCCCTCGTCGCATTCACAAGCTCGAAACGCCTGTTCCATCTCTCTAAGCCAGTTCATACATGCTACTGGATTGTCTGCTCCGGTAAACCCTGGCGGTTCGCAACTCAGAAATGTTTTATACGAGCAAACTCTCTCCACCCTCCTGTTTACATTCACTACAGGATTACGCGGTGGAGTTACTACACCGGTACTCGGCTCTGGTCGTCGTAACTCAGTACTTCGATCATTTAACGCTTTCATGAACATCTCTGATTGTTGTGCCATTGCTCTATTCATCATTCGCATCATATTCTCCATCATGCGAGATTCCATCGTAGACTCGGCTGTCACCGGGTTAGAGGTACCGGTACTCGTTCTCTGCGTTTGACTACCCATTCCTCCTATTAGAGGTGGCCTCGGTGGACTTTCATGTGTTCCGCCCATTTCAGGTTGTCTTTCCAACCCCCAATCAATTACTGCCCTATCCTCCGAAGAATTAGGGGATTATGTTGGCGTATTCACCATCGTTCTGGTATAACACAAAGAAATAACCATAAGAAATGGTTACACGTACTCAAACACAAGAAACGTACTCTAACGTTCATTAGTCACTGTAACAATTTAGAAACAAGTATACTTGTGTAATCAATATATTCATAATAACAGTAGCTAATTGAAATTGTGAACATACTATACATGAGAATCCTCGTGACCATCGTTACAGTGCTTAATTCACGTATTTCCGTCGACTCTAAGACTATCCCGTCTTAGTACTTCTACCCATATCTCACAAATCATATCTTAATTTGTCTCAGCTTAAGTCTAGGTATCTCATTAGCATACCTAGTTAACTTAAACTAATGCTCTGATACCATATTGTAACACCCTAAAAATCAGAGCAAATTTAAACCTGAACTAGAAGGGTTTACGTGTCTAATATCCATAATATAATCATTCATAATGATTGGAAATAGTAACAAGAGTCAGATTACATCATAGGATCACTAAATAACAACTTATTAATCTAAACCATTCATTCGTGATTCTAGATTATCTAAGTTGTCTAAAGGATCTCCAAAAGATTATCGAATCTTCAAAAGATATTTACGTCAAACTTGTCACCACTGTATACTCTCCACTCATCCCATTACTTCCCTGAGCTCGTACCTGGTAAGAAAATATAATTTGAAACGATTAGGCTAACGCCTAGTGAGAACATTCAGTTTCAAAATAATACTTTTAAATCAATGTAAACAAGGCATAACAAACCTGGTTTACTCTCATTCTTACCATACGTATAAACATCTTGCGATGACGGGATAATACTCGATTCCATGAATCTGACTAACACTAAGTCAGTCATGATATCACGTTCAAGAGCCCACTACGAATCTCCACAGATTCTAGATTAATGCTCATATCCAAGAAATTACAATTAGTCCATGCCTATTTCTTGGAAAGGAAGTAGAGATTACAATTAAGCCATGCCTATCTCTTTTCTTCCTAAAGAAATCGGGAATTACAATTAGTCCACGCATATCCCACGATTTCACATCAATATGAAGTGGGAATTACGATTAGTCCACACCTATTCCTCATTTCACCTAAACGGGAATTACGATTAGTCCACGCCTATTCCATGTTTATCAAACACACGGGAATTACGATTAGTCCACGCCTATTCCACGTGTTCATATAAAACTAGTGCCTATGGATCCATTACACATAATCGTACTCGTGCAGGTTATTGCTTAATATAATTCATTTTCGAATAACGTGAATGAAATATTAAGCAAAATCATTAATTCAAAGAAAATCTCATTTCGTACAATTATTCCTCAAAATTTATCCGGGAAACATTTCATTATAAAAATACCATACCATGAACTCACTTGGTAGCAATAACGTCACTCCTTAAGTTTGTAATGATTTCCGCCACCAAACTTCCAAAAGTCTAAAATATCCAAATACATATTGTACTTGTATCAATTTACTGAATAAGACTCTTAAAAGACTAAAAGTCCTAAATAACCCAAAATCTCGTCACTTATCGCAACCCAAAGGAAATGCATCTTCACTTGTCGCACCCCACTAATTGCAACATCACTTGTCGCAATCCACCTCTTGCGACAATCACACTTATCGCAACCAATTGTTGCGACATACCCTCTTATCGCAACCAACTATTGCGACATAAATTCTTATCGCAACCAACTGTTGCGACATAACCTTTTATCGCAACTAACTGTTGCGACGTTCATACTTATCGCAACTATCATGTTGCGACATTCATACTTGTCTCAACCCACATAAATCGTAATTAAACTAAAAACGATACTTTTAAGCCATATCTAATTTTATAAACTTGCAGATATGCTTAAGATTACTAGTAGAAGAGACTTATGAACTCATATTTTCCATATCTTTCAAAAACATCAAAACCCAATTCTAAACCAATAAAAAGCTTTATAAACATACGAGGAATGATTATTGTGAAGAACATACATTTGTTTTCACCAAATTGTATCCTTAATTCCTGCTAAAATCTGCTTTCCTTTTTCTTCTTGGTGCCGTAGACAACCTACAAGAACCAAAAAGTGGCCAAAATATATCACTTATCTCTTTTAATACAAAAGAGGCGAGGGTGATGGATAAGGTTTCATCACCTTAACCAAACCAACCCTACACTTTCATCAAATGACAACTTTAACCCTTCAACTAATAAATTAAAATTAAAATTACCCCTTAACTTATAATTCCAATAAAATAAATAACAAACTTACTCGTGTATAAACTCTAAAATTAATCTATCAAATAATTATACATCCATTTATCAATAAAACCCATCGTAATACTTTATATAAAAATCGAGGTGTTACATCTAACCACTTTCAAATCATCAAATTATGAACTCCTTAAAAACGTCATTCTTTAAATAAATTTATAAAAAAACATGACCGTTTTTTCAAAACCAGACATTAAAATAAGTTAAAACATCAAAATCGAGATATCTGCATTGTACAAGTAGACTTCTAGTAATAATAAGAGTAAACTACACTTTTGGTCCCTGTGGTTTAGTGATTATAACACATTTGGTCCCTATAGTTTAAAAGTTACACTTTAGCCACTACAGTTTGCTATTTGGTCCGGATTTGGTCCCTCGTCGTTAAGTCCGTTAAAAAATGTCGTTAGATGAGAGGTAATTTCCTCTTTTTCACTTTTACTTTATTTTTATTTATTAAATAAACTGTAGGGACTAAATGTGTTATACCATAATTATATTTTTTTCTTGAATATTCATCTTCCCAAATAAATCATCAAGAACACCATGATCAAATAAATCATCAAGAACACCATGATGAACATTTAAACCCAGATTTATCTCCTCAATCAAGATCCAAAAAAACTAAAATTAAACCCATATTGATTTCCCCAATCAAACTCATATAAAAAAAATTGAAAACAGCAAAAGGTGCAGGTGGTTTTATCTCCTCAATCAATATTCATCTTCCTCAAAACCACTTCACCTTCTCCCTCTTTTTGCAACAAGAAACACCCTCTCCATCAAAACCACTTCACCTTCTCCCTCTTTTTGCCCTAAAATCATATATGGGTTTCACATATGATTTCTTCAAGATTTTGATGCATCCCTCTTATTCTCCTCATGTGATTTCTGTTGTTTTTTGCTCTCGATCGAACCCTATCAGAGAGAAAGATTTGCTTCTAATTCTTTGACTTCAGGGACGCAAATCTGCTTCTGATTTAAACGAAGCACATGAATCTGCTTCTACTTCTGATTTAAAGGACGAAGCACAGGAACACAAATCTGCTTCTGATTTAAGGGATGAAGCATAAGAACGCAAATCCTACTTCATTTCATCGCCTCTATTCTTTTTTAGTTGGGTTCTAATGTGTTTAATTATTTTGATTTGTTAGGATTTTTGGCTTTTGTTTGAATTTGTATGATTTTAGTTTTAAATGTTATGGTGTTCTTGTCTTCAAAGGGTTTTCCCAAAATGGTGGTAGGGTTTGAGGGTTGAGTGGGTCTAGGGTTTGGAGGTGGTGGGGTGGTGGGTTGTGGCAGCAGCGGCGGTGGTGGTGGCTGGTGGTGGGGGTGGGTTTCTTGGTGAGATTGTGTGTAATTTGATGTGGGTTTTTGGTGATTTTCATAAACTTGTTGGTAACTTTGATGTTTTGAAGATCTGAAGCCATTGGAATTTGGGTTTTGGCGATTTTTCTTCTGAAACAACCGCCCATTGCTGCAGATCAAGAATGGAAGAAACCAATTTTATGGCGAATCTTGATTGTTTTCTTGAAGAAATCTGACAACTTTTATAGGGTTTGAAAAAACCCAGAGGTGAATTTGAGAGATTTTGGATCAAATTTGTGAGATTTTGGATCAAATTTGTGAGAAAGTGATAAAATCTGGGTTTAGTTTTAGTTTTTTTGGATCTTGATTAAGCATATAAATCTGGGTTTAAATGTTCATCATAGGTGTTCTTGATAATTTGGAGAAGATGAAGATTCAATAAGAAAAAAATAAAATTATTATATAACACATTTAGTCCCTCCTCTAACGAGATTTATAGAGTAAAAGTGAAAAAGACGAAATTACCCCTCCTCTAACGAGATTTTTTAACGGACTTGACGACGAGGGATCAAATCCGGACCAAATAGCAAACTGTAGTGGCTAAAGTGTAATTTTTAAACTGTAGGGATCAAATGTGTTATAATCACTAAACCACAGGGACCAAAAGTGTAGTTTACTCTAATAATAAATAGTTACAATAAACAAAAAATAAGAATAAGAATCTAAAATTCAAAATACAAATGATTAAAGAAAGGGAAATTAATTAAAATGCCACAAGTTTGACCCAAACTTACCAAAATGCCACAAATCTCGCCCATCTTACCGAAATGCCACAAAAAACCGCGGTGGGCCCCGCGATCGCGGGCCCCAGGCCCACGTGTCACCAAAGGTTGCCCACTTTGCCCGCGTTGGTCCCTCAAGAATGCCCGCGGCCCACCTTTCCCCCCTCAAGAATGCCCGTGTTGGCAGTTTTGGTCCCTGCCCGCGTTGGGATCCCGCGATCGCGGGCTAACCCGCCACGCGTCGGCCCAGGGTTAACCCTAAATTTTTTTTTAAGACAAAAACCCTAATTTTTACACTTTTGGTCCCTGAAAAATTACACTTTCAGCCTCTGTACTTGCACGAATCTTGCATGCTTTTACTGTTTTTTCCCACAATTATTGTACTTTAAAGACCAATTTGTGGTTGAAATTCATTTGCATGTTTGAATCAATGTTAAATCAGTGTTTTTGGAATACCAGTTTATGGATGAAATGAGAGATTGGTTGTCATCAATGTTGGTTGTTTCATTCATAAATAGATGTAAAATGCAATCCATAATCCACACACCGATTTCATACTTCTTTCTTGATTTCTTTCTGCAATATTTTGTGTTTGAGATACTACTGAAAAAATGAGTTCATCTGTTGCAAAAGCTAAGCTATTTTTCTGTTACGATGGTGAATGGGTGGAAGACAACAATGAGTGGAATTTTGTTTATAAATCTAAGCATGGTGTAAAAGTGCCAGTAAACTATACTTATCATAAATTTCTTGCATACGCCATGCAAAAATGTGGAATCAACCCTTCTGCTGTTTGCAAGTTAGTGTTTAAAAATGGCGATGGGGCATTTGTGGATTTATCCAACGATGGGGATATCTCTACTTTTCTGCACTTTGCAGTCGATTCAGAAAGGCCCCCATTACTTTTTGTGTATCCCGGCGTATCCGACGAAAACGACGACGACGGTGACGACGAAAACCTCCAAATAGAGCAACCTGATTCTCAATTTCAGGCGTCCAACGCCCCAACGGTTCCGGAGATGCAACAACAACAACCACAACCACACGAAGGGCGTACTGCTGGAGTTGCTGATGACGAAACCCACGTTTTCAGAACGGGTAATTCTGAAATAGACAGATCAGACCCCTAGTAGAAAATCATGTAGTCAGATAGATGACTTTTTTGATATGCCCCCTATTCTTCCAGACTCCCATACCCAGACACAAACCTACGAACCTACACCTTATATTCGCAGTGAAATGTTACATGTAGGTCAGATATTCGAGTCGAAGGATCTCTTGGCAAGTCAGGTCAGACTTAAGTTCTTGGAAGAGGGTTTCGAAAGGCGCACGTCGAAATCTGACAAAACTAGATACATAGTTGAATGTGCCAGAAAAAACTGTGAGTGGAGGATGTACGCGATTGAAACGGGTGGCAAAGGAGGGGCGTTCATTATTAGAAAGTTGGACGACGTACACACTTGTACGAGGACGCAACTGAATCCCCACCACAAACAAGCCAGCAAAAAGACTTTGGGTGTGATACTGAAAAAAAAAATCTTGATGTTAGTAGGTCATTGCGTCCAAAGGACATCGTCCACGATGTTCACCAGCAGTTCGGCGTCACGATTGATTACCACCAAGCTTGGCGTGCGCGATGTCATGCACTGTTTATGGTGAGAGGCACGTTCGAGGAGTCGTATGAACGACTCCCGGCATATTATATATTTTGCAGGTGCAGAACCCTGGTATTGTCACGCAGCTACGTACCGATTCACGTCGAAGGTTTGAGATGTGCTTCGTGGCCCTTGGACCCGCGGTACGTATTTTAACACGTCATATGTTTACACATTATAAACTATAACATTTACAAAGGAAAACCACCTATGTTTTTGCAGATCCGCACATTTGTGGCAAATCTACGTCGTGTCCTGATAATAGACGCAGCCCATTTAAAGGGCCGTTACTTGGGTATGATGTTCCTGGCGGTTGCCATGGACGGAGATAACTCCATCGTTCCAGTAGCTTTCGGCGCAGGCAAGTCCGAAACCGGGGACGAGTGGACTTGGTTTCTGTCCATGTTGAGACAAGCTATCGGAGACCCGCAAGGGTTGGTGTTTATGTCCGACAGGGCTCCTTCCATAAGCGCCGCAATCTCTGCCATCTACCCAAACGCCCCTCACGCCATATGCTGTCGACATTTGGAGATGAACGCCAAATCCAAGGACAAACG
Source organism: Saussurea involucrata (assembly GCA_033807775.1). Taxonomy (NCBI): domain Eukaryota; kingdom Viridiplantae; phylum Streptophyta; class Magnoliopsida; order Asterales; family Asteraceae; genus Saussurea; species Saussurea involucrata. Next base: position 153,442,497 of record CM066321.1, read on the forward strand.
TATTACGACCAACAAGAATGTCTATTGGGCGGCATGCAGAGCATATACGGATCGGGAGTTTAACAAGTACATGAATATGCTACGACATAGTGCCGACGAAGCAGCCAAAGTCTTTGACGATGTTGGACCGGAGAGGTAGTCCGCGGCCCATTTTCTTGGACAACGGTATGACATTCTGACCTCGAATAGTGCAGAGTCTATGAATGCACTCTCCCGTTTTGCGCGTAGATGTCCGATTGTTAATCTTATGGACTACTTTAGGGCCTTTCAACAAGAGTGGTACCAAATTCGACGCCTAAAAGGAGCTGAGATGCAAAATGCACTCACACCAACGGCGGAGAAGATCGTTCAGTACAGGGCGCGTCGTTCGGCGACATGGCCGGTAAGAACAATCGGGTATAGGATAAATCTGGGTTACCGTGCGGCCATGCCATCGCTGCAGCAATACATACGGGTCGTAGAGATTGCAGCGACTTGGCTGTTTGTTTCTTCACGTCCGAATATTACCGGAGAACTTACGTGGAGGTAATAAACCCAGCTGGACCCCCTGCAGCATGGGTGTATCCACCCGAACCGCTTCCGCCATGCTATCCACCTTTAATCGATAAGAATAGAGTCGGGAGACCGAGAAAGAACGACCGACGTCCATCACGTGGTGAAGTTCGATACAGCGAAGATGTACTCGGTGCCAATGCGTAGGACACACTCGTGGAGAGTGTCCAAATCCCGCCCCTTCAACCGTGCCAAGGAGACATTCAGTCAGTCACACCTCGGGCCCGTCACAGCTTGAACCATATGGAACAAACACATATGATACTGTTGATCTAAACGCTGATTTGTAAATGATATATATATTCATATTATATATATACACATACATATGCTTCTAAATGAACATTGATAACACAACTAGTTTGTAAATGATATATATATATTCATATTATATATACACACATACATATTGTAATAACCAGGTATTTTTATCTAAGTTAAATTTAGAATTTTATAAGTCCTTATGTTAGTATTTTGAGAAATTAAAAGTTAAGAGATAAGATTTAAATTTTTATAGAAAGTTGGGGGTATGATTCGACAATTGAGAGAAGTTTAGGGTTAGTTTGGTTTTTTTTTGCTAACCTTGTATACCACAACCGACTTCCAGCAAGGGAAAAGGAAAATGATGTCTTCACTTTTAGATATTCAAACTATATTCAAGTGTTAGTGTGTGAGTGTGAGTTCGGTTAGAGAGAGAGAGAGAAATCGAGAGAGTTTGAAGGGAAGAAGAAGGGAAAAGATTTAAGAAGTTTGTTGCTGTGATTCAGGTAAACAATCCATAACTTTTATGTGTTTTAATTCTCTAAAGTGTTCTTGAGGTTTCTATTTAAGTTCTTGGTGGGTTATGTTATTTTTAGAAGGTATATGAATTCTGGGTTTGGAATAGTGTTCTAATAGTAGTATAAAACATATCTGCAAAGTTACATAAACATGCATAGTATAAATCTGCAAAAATCTGGGTTTTAGGATGAAACAGTAGGCTGAGATATTCATCGGAATCGCAGTAGACTAACATTCATCGAAGTCGCAATAGAAGACTGTGACATTCAACGAAGTCGCAACAGTTGGTTGCGACTTGGCATTGAAGTCGCAATGGTCGTTTGCGACTTGGCTTGAAATCGCAGTAGTTGGTTGCGATTCAAGTTTGGAATCGCAGTTGTTGATTGCGACTCCAAGGTGGAATCGCAATAGTGTGTTGCGACTCCAAGGTGGAATCGCAATAAGGGGTTGCGACTTCGGGGTGAAATCGCAATAAGGGGTTGCGACTTCAGGGTGGAATCGCAATAGGAGATTGCGACTTGGTACTGTTCATTACGGTTGCGACTTGTACTGTTGATTTCGATTATTTTGGGTTGCGACTTGGGTTAAGGATTTTGTAAGTTTAAGTATTAAAGGAGATATTCGGTATTTTATCTGATTTCAGATTCTGTGAAGGATTGACCTACTTGAATTATCTTGGAAGGGTTTTTGCGATCAAAACAAGAGGTGAGTTTTTATTTGAAATATTTTCAAATGGAATACATATATGTGTGATTAAATGTAATATGGTGCATATGATGTTTATATGAATATTGCATTGTATGAGTACTAGTTGGCTGGGCTTAGGACCGGTGAAAGTTGGCTGTACAAAGGGACAGTGGTGTTGGCTGTATTTAGTTCAGCGGTGTAAATTAATTAATTGGCTTGCTACCAATTAATATGGCCAAGGAAAAGAAAAGAGAAAGAGATGGAAGGAGTACATGAGTCAAAATTGGTATTCTTATGTGAATAATATGTATGAATATGTGCAAATGTTTTCTTTAACTAACAGGGATTTTCTCACTAGACCTCAAGGTCTAACCCTCATTTTTGTTTTAAAAATATGTATTCCAGGTCATGGAGCAAACAAGAGACAATGATAGGATTATCATGTTAGCTTTTGTGGACGTTGAATGATTATGAAGATTTCAGTTATAATTAGTAGTTGTTATGTATTTTACTTTATTCGATAAAGTTTGTACTGAAAGACCTAATTGTAGAACTTAAGGGACCATAATATAAATTATGATATGTTACTTTGTGGTGAATTATATGAAACTTGTATGTTGGGATATAAGGGTTGTTACACATATGCTTCTAAATGAACATTGATAACACAGCTAGTTTGTAAATGATATATATATATATATATATTCATATTATATATACACACATACATATGCTTCTAAATGAACATTGATAACACAGCTAGTTTGTAAATGAGATATATATATATATATATATATATATATATATATATTCATATTATATATACACACATGCATATGCTTCTAAATGAACATTGATAACACAGCTAGTTTGTAAATGATATATATATTCATAGGGTCTTCATCTTCAATCTTTCTGACCCTTCTTCAACGGCTTCTGCTTTTGCAACCACGTATGGCCATTGTGTACCACAACCCGGACACACTTTAGCAAATGAGTTGAGGGTTGTCATATATTCTACAAGAGGAGTGGGCCCACGAATGAGGTAACCTCTGACTTGACCTTGCATGATGTAAAAAAACAACAAAAAAATACAAAACAACAACACAGTAAAAAAAATACAAACAACAACACAGTAAAAAAAATACAAAACAAGAAAAAAATACAAAACAACTAAAACAACCACCACCTACTTAAAAATTGATTTAGTTTCATCAATCCAAGCTTGCTTCTCGTTTACCTTCGCTTGAATAATTGCGAAGTCTTGCAGAATATGGTGAATTGCTTCTTGTTCTCGACGAACACGAGCCTCCCTAGCTTTTATATCCCCTTTCATCCTTTTGATCTCCCTGTCTTCCTCTTCGATCTTTCTCAAATGGACTGTCTTCCTGTCCATAATTTTTTTCCACTCTTCTGTTAGTTCATCTATCTCCTTTTCCTTTTTTGCTATGGCGACCTCGATTTGAGGTGGCATTTTTTCAGGAGTAGACTTAGGGTTTGATGACGATGCCATTTGTGGATGAAATGAGAGAAGAGAAATCAAGAGAGAAAACAATTCAAAGAAAGAAAAAGCAAGAGAGAAATCAAGAAAGAAAGCAAGAGGAAGTGTGAATTGTGAATTGCATCTTACTGGTATTTATGGATGAAATCTCAAACATGCAAATGAATTTCAACCACAAATTTGTCTTCAAAGTACAATAATTGTGGAAAAAAACAGTAAAAGCATGCAAGATTCATTCAAGTACAGGGGCTGAAAGTGTAATTTTTCAGGGATCAAAAGTGTAAAATTTGGCCCATCGCGGGCTGCGATCGCGGGCAGGGACTGAACTTGCCAACACGGGCAAAGTTGGGGGGCTCCGCGGGGCTTTTGGCCGAAACAGTTTGCCACGTGGGCCTGGGGCCCGCGATCGCGGGGCCATCGCGGGCATTTCGGTAAGATGAGAAAGTTTTGTGGCATTTCGATAACATTGGGTCAAACTTGTGGCATTTTAATTAATTTCCCTTAAAAAATATATTATCTAAAAATCTGTTGCTGTTTAAGATATGGTTGTTGGCTTTTCTCTCTCTCTCTCTCTCACACACACACACACACATACACTTGAACACACACTATTGGCAAGAGCGATCTAATAGCAAGCAAGATTTCGGAAGCGTCTGAGGGCGATCGTCGGTATGTTCAAATTTAATTTGATTTTAGACATTCCTTGCAAGTTGCAAATTAATTTTTATATGCATGTTGAACAGCAGGAGTAATTTTCGATGAAGTTTTTCAAATGTGAAGCTTCCATAGTTTTTCCACAAGTTTTTCCTCACCAGGTACTTCTATGATCATTTTTATGTAATGTGCTTGATGATTATTGTTCAGTTCAGTACTTCATCCTATAGCAAAACACCAAAATTGAGTTTTATGATTACCGAGTACATACATTTGGGGACTCCAATTACAGGGAATGGAATTGGAATTTGTGTGAAATCAGTGTGAAATTTTGATCTACATAAACTTAAAGCCAATTCAGAACCTTATGCATTTCATGATTTCAAACCCTATGAAACTTGAAAATGATAAGTTATGCTGCTTACCTAGAAGTGATCATTATGAAGAAAATTGATTAATAATATCTAGTTTATGTTTCAGTTTTCTTCAATTAGGAGTAAATTAAACGCTGTTGTTTGGTTTTGTATGGAACAGGAATATAAATTTACATTAAAGAAATTGCTAATAGCTTTAGCTAATTAGTGCCAAAACTGAGATATTAAAACCAAAAACACAAAGCATTCAACCTGTCAGCATGTTTTTTGATCTCCTTGTATGATTGTAATATTTATTTATTTAATATTCTTTTCTTTTGGCACTAGGCATCATGTAATCAATTTTGTTCCAGGAGGAGATTAAGAATTTCCAGTTGTAGTAATGAGAACTTTTCAGAGTCAAATGTGAAAAGAGCTAAATTAACCGCTAGGAAGCAGGATCGAGTCAAGATTCCATGCTACAACATCGTAGGAGAAAGAGGGGAAAAGATATATCCTATTAGGGAATTTCTAAGCCATCCATCTGGTATTGAAGCACTTCTTAATACACCTGCCCTGCAAAGTTTTGAACAACTCGATTCTACCACTTACAGGTTCAGTTAAGCTGCATTGTTTCATGTTGCTTTCTTTACAGTACCTTTGTTTTGCCAATATATTTTCTGATAATCTATCACACTTCATGTTCATTACCCTATGTGTAAACTCACTACGATACTATATGATAATTACCCGTATATCTCCCTATTCCCCATTTTCTTGAATTAAATATAGTAATAATAGAACTGAAAAAACATAAAGAAATCGACTTCCTTGCAGGTGCACTCTGCCACAACTGAATTTGCTAAACTTTGAAGTCTCTCCTGTGATAGACTTACGTGTGACCCCAACAAATGAAGATTGCATGGTAGAGTTGTTATCTTGCAAGGTGAGGCTTGGAATTTAAGCTCGGAAAACAAAATACACCAAAAGAATAATGCTCATTATCCGTACTATATTACTGGAACTTTTAAGCAAGTGAAAGGTACTTATAGTAGTGTAGCTGATTTCTTCATATACATGAGACTAAAGAGTTCATAACGCTGGGTTCAATCCAGTAGCTTTTGCTTTCACCTTCAAGCGTTGTTAGCATCTCCTTCATTTTCTTGTATTAGTTTCTCTTAACGGTTAACTTAGTAAAGTGACTTTGTGCAAGAAAGCAATAGACCTTAAACGTTATTACGTTAATGCTATCACCTTGGCCTCCTATCATCTCATTTCCTTAAATTTAGTTTTGTAAACAGAGTTGGCCCAGGTAGAATACATATTGTTCAAACATATTTTGTTTTGTTCATTTGATTGTGTTCCTAATTTGATGCCAAAACAAGTTTTCAGTTCATCTTTAAACTGATCTTGTGGTCTGTTTTGCTTGCAGTTTGAGGGCTCTGAAGTCGTGAAACGGCAAAATGAACATTTTTCAGGTATTTGTTAAGACCTGATAAAATTAATTATGATGCTGTAACCCTTGTTGAAATAATGTGTACATGAAGATACTAGGTGAGATGAGATGTACCCAGACCTGTAAAGATCCTAAATTTACAAAAATTTATGTTCATGAACATAGGTTATATATCCGTGATCCTTTTAGGGGCATTTCATTTACATAAGCTACTTTCTTTGAAGTCTAGTTGCTGCTTAAACCCTACTGTTGTAGTCACTTGGTGAAAAATAAACCTTCTGCGCTGCTTCTTTCTTGGATTGCCTAGGCAATCTTCAATGCCAAGTGTAGAAATGCTCTTCCAAGTTATCCATTACTCCATATTGAATTATAAGAAGGTAACGACATGCATTAATTATGTGTGCAGCGGAAATGACAAATTGCATTACTTGGTGCACAAGTAACTCTGAACCATATCTGGATGTTGACGTGAAGCTGAACCTCACTCTTGAGGTAGTTACTCTCCTTAGACATCTCAAGGATCATTTGCCTCATTCCATGTTAGGGGTTGTTTGACGATTGTTGAATGGTTTGATGCAGATTAAGAGGCTTTATGATATAGTGCAAAATAAAATATGGTTGTTTGGTAATTGTTCATAATGAAATTGGGGCGCTGAATGGTTATAGGAGACCCAAGATACAAAATCATTCAGGGGGTTTTAGAATGATTAAGAGGCAGACTTTTTTTACCAAACAAGATTTTCCTCTTAACGGAACAATCAAGTAGTAAACAAACACCCCCCTTAGTTTATGATTTCTGACATGGGTCAGGACTAACACGAGTTTAGTTTGTTAGCTTAAGATTTATTGATTTGCCTACTAATTCATGCTCACCTTGATAGTATTAGAGGATGAAGATGGGAATGAGTTTTTTTTGTTAAATGTACTCAAAGATTTACTTAGCTTAGCATTTTCATATAATAGATGGGTGCCATGGGTCCGTGGTTTGCACTTTGCAACTTAGAGTGGTTCTTGGTCTATGAAACTTCTCGAGACAATATCATTGTTGGGCGTATCTTGTTTAATTCTATCTATATGTATGACTAATTTATGTTTTATGTAGATATACACCCGACCATTTAGCTTGCTGCCAACATCAGCTGTGGAAGCTCCAGGCACTTTGTAAGTAGATTTTCTCTGTTTCACTAGGTTAGATAAGATTACATGATTGCTTCATGTCCATGCTTAAAGTGAAATAAACTTTGTATTGTTTATAAAATCAATATATACATGTCAAATTTGATATAAGAAGTAGTAAGTTGACAACCAGAGTCAAAGTATGACCAACTAATAAAAATGGAGGTAAACACCATTTTTTTTTAAAAAGATCTCTCTTTAACAATGAACTATGGTGGTATGCAGAATGATGCAAGCTTTAGTCGACAGACTTGTACCGCTGCTACTGCAACAGTTGATACAAGATTACGGGCAATGGATAAAACAGAATCCTGAATGGAGTCTCATTCTACCAGATGCTTAATACTTACATAACTAATACCTGCCTTTAATCTTCCAATGCTTCATTTATGTATTTAAGTTTCACCATAGACACAAAAACATAAAATGGACTGAAATCATCCTACATGTACATGATGAGCTTCCAAGAAAAAAATGCTTGCAAACACAATAACAGAACTCAATATGTTCTACTTAACACATGTAGTTATAGCATTGGAATGAGAAGTCTCAATTGGACACCAAGAGGCTGCTAACATTGTACTGTAGGTGAGCTTACTGACCACTCACACAAAATTACAGCTCAGCTGATATGTGATTGGCTAATTAGCCACCAAATGTAGAAGTATATATATATATATATAGAGAGAGAGGGAGGTTCAAGGGAAAACCTCAAAAAAACGGAAAACTTAAAGAACACCCTGGTGGCCCTTCATCTGGATGGTATGCACTTGTGCATGCATATAAATAGTTGACTTTTTGGTTTTATGCACAAGTGCATTATGCATTTGTGCATATATGCACAAGTGCATTATGCATTTGTGCATATATGCATAAATGCATGTTACAAATAACCTGTATGCACAAGTGCATACCGTCCAGATGAAGGGCTCATAGGGTGTTCTTCAGTTTTCCCTTGAACCTGACCCTATATATATATATATATACTAGTAGAGTACCCGTGCAATGCACGGAGTGAGATAGGTGAGAAAGGATGCAACATTCGTTTAGACGCGATTAAAAAGACTAAAATCCGTCCAAACAACAACACATAAAGTTTGTTGTGCGAAAATAACGATTATAGTAGATAAATCTCAAGGTTCTATATAAGATGTTTGGTCCTTGTCATCGCTTTCACGTGGTAAGATTTGTACTTCTTAATATGTTCATCCGATAAGATAAACTGAGCCGGTAAGTGTTTACTAAACGACCACTAATTTTACATTTGCAATGTTTTAAACACATAAATATATAGAGGACTTTAGTCATTTAAGAGGCGACAACTTTTCGTTTTTCAAAACAACTTATTTGTAGATTAGCTTCATCTAACATCCTAGCAATCAGTGTTTCTAACGGGATGTAAATTTAACTGTAAATAAAATATATTTCATCTAACATCCTAGCAATCAGGTAGTAATCTCATTCCATATGAAACATTAGGGTGAAAAGGTTTGAAAAATAAATGTATGAAAAAACCATGTGTTAATGAAATTATATATGATGCCATGCATTCATCCACTGATCCACATCTCTTTATCATACTTGCACTTCATGATATTGAAAGAATATTTTTCCAGACCAACCTTTTTAATATAATCATCAAATAAATGTATTTGGTACATTAATATAATCAACAAGTCTTTTTACGATTGAACTAATAATGTATTAATCAATGCAGGTTATATGTAGTTGAAATGGTACCATGTTAAAATAATCTAACGTTTCAGATAATAACAAAGGAACTATAAAAAGATAGATGCAAGCAATAGACAGATGAAAGAGATAGGCATCTAGCTAGTCTTGTAAAAGAAGTTTTCAACTACAAAGGTTGTGCTAGTTGGATACCCACGCAATGTGGCAGGATGTGAATTTTGAATAAATGTAAGCAAGCATACGATTACGGCTAAACATTTGTATTTGAAATTTCCAGACATTATAAAAAAGAAGTCATATTTATACATATACCGATATTATGGAACTATCAATCTGGATAACAAGTCTAAAAGTACCTGTGACGAGGTTGTTCTTCGATAGACATGGATCTCAGGTATGCATATGATAACAGTGTAGACCAACCCATATAATCGGAGTTTTGTGGTTCGAGCTTTCTGTCGGAATCAAATGAGAAGAAGATATGAGGGGGTTGGGGTAGTTTGAAGGCTCGAGCTTTCTGTTGGAGTTTGTTGCTCGAGTTTTGAAGGGTGCGAGATTTCTGTCGGAATCAAAGGAGAAGAAGATGTGAAGGAGCGGGATGAGGAGAGGGAGAGTGCGATGGAGAATTAAAGCTGGAGAGATGATTCATTGAAGACTGAATAGTCGTCTAGGGAAGAGAATTTGATTGAATCGTCACCTTGGGGGACGTGTGTATTCAGAGAGAAACCTTAGGCATATGCATTAAACAGTAGTAATTTGTATATACCGGGAAGCTGCACCTTGGGCATGAAACGACACCTTGGGCTCAGGGAAAGGAGGGAAAGCTTTCTCTCTCTCTCAAAAATTAAGTAATTGTGCTTTAAGTGATGGTACCTAATGCTTTAATAGTTGTTTTTAAGAGTTGGGTGGCTTCCTTCAATCAATCTATTTAGCCAAAAACAAATAAGTGCGAGGAAAACAATTTGAAACAAAAAAACGTACTTCAAGCATCTAGTTGTTCATGTTTAAAGTTAGATTACTTTAAAATTTGCTTATTTGTATTCTGGATTTGACAAACCATGTCTCGAGAGGATAAACATGTCTATTTTGATGCCACCTAAGTTTGGTCTAGAGGATACCTCGGTTTCAAACTTTGATGCCACTTTGGTACTTGCGACTACATTACAGAAGAACTTCAATAGAACCTACACATACGGCTCCTGCAACTCATGGAACAGAGGACCAAACTTTGCTTTTTTCAATAGTTGGCTTCTTTAAATACACCTGCTGAGTTAATTCCATCATCATCCATTGCGTTCCTTCACTTCCTTGTAGAAAAGTACTGTTTCGATTCATCTATAGCTGTTTGATTGATTAGAATCTTTTCAGATTCTGGAAGCATAATAACTAAAAGATTAATATGGAAAACACACCAGGCATGGAGATTGAAGAGAACATATTAAATAAATAGATTAGAGAAAACAATGATCAAACAAACATCCAAAACTAAATAAGCATGTGTGTAATTTTCAGCTTTATGGTGAACCTTAACCAAATACATTTCACCAATTTCGATGGTGAAATTGGGGTCGAGAAAAATGAAAAAGATATGAAAATAGGTCAAATACAAATTGTTGGAATTAGAAAGCGACATTGAAATACAAAGCTTATCGAAATACAACATAACAAAAACCTGCCATTCTCGTAGTTGCTTCTCACGTCTGTCTTCTCGATTGGCTTCGGTCTGCTACTCCATCGATATGCGTTATCTAACAAGTTATCAAATACGGGATTTCCTTTTAAGTTTGATAGATTAGCAATAGCAGCAACGGGGTTGAGAGGAGTTGATACCTTTAAGTTTATGATCTAGTACCAGTCGAATAAGCAATGCTCCCTAACCACATCCCTCTTTTTCCACATCCTTCTGTAAACATCAAAGCTGAAATTAAAATGAACCTGATTCGGAAGGCTATTAAGAACAAGATTGCTTCCCAAAGGTAACTTAATAAAGCACAAATTAATCAAATGAGACTTCTGAAAGCAATTAAAAAAATCTCAAAAAATTACTATCAAAATACTCACCAAAGCAGGTTGAGGCTTTCTATTCCCAAACCTCACTACTGTTGTTGAACCATCAAAAGTAGCATTATTAACAGCTCCTTTTTCTCTTTGGAATTTAATCAAAAACATGGTAGGCACAAATTTAACATCTTCACCAAACACAACTACATTCACAAGTTGGTACGAAGTTAACCCAGATTATATAATTATCATGTAAAACATGAATAATAAGCTTAACCTGTATGATTATACCTCGTAATATTGAAGATGGAGAAACATTAGGTTGATTCTCACCTGGTGAGGGTGAACGGCAGTGCCATAACCCCTGCATTCGCACTGTAAACACCACCAACGTCGTGATCTCAGTTTTTACGATTTGTTTAAAATCAAACAATAAAAAAAGTTTACTTACATGAGGATGTTAATCGGAAAATCGGACGATTTGTATACCGCAACAGACTTATTTATGGATTTCAGTGAGGCAATGTCAAGCTAGATAAATTTCTTGACTCGCCCAACCTGCACATGAATTTTGAAACATTACCAAAGGTTCTCATTAATCCATAATTAGTTTAGCACCAAAATAAAAAATACTAATTAAGAATATGAAAGTCAAAACCAAAAAAATAGGGACGAAAAATATTTATGTTAGCTAGAAATTTCTTCTCTTTGAAATCTTTATCTAGCTTGGGTAGCATCTTTGGTATTTCACATTCTGCTCCAGAGAAGGTTTTACAGTGACTGATATGCAAAGTTAGCTAGTTTAGCACTACATACCAAAGAAGAAAAGAGCATAACCACAAAGTTGTACCCAGGCCAAACATGAAAGAGGCATATCTAGATTGGAAAGGCATCCAAAATGAAGATTCAAACAAATGAAACCTAAACCATATTTTCCCTCCTTTAATTAAATAGGTAGGTATTTGCACCCAACCTCATGAAACCAACTTGATAGAGAGGAAACCTTCCAAGCACAAAACAGGCCCATTTGATAGATTTGTTTTTTACATACATGAACATATGATAGATTTTCAATCATTTTTGTGTTAGACAGACATGTTCTTAAATCGCTTCTTCTCCTAAATGACCCTCGGACTTGAAGCTACAAACTCCTTAATCTTTTAACTGAAACCCTCTTCCTGGGTTCGTAACTTCTGTCTATTTCAAGAACACCAAAAGATCAATTACCTTGAAGTAACTGCTTCGATTAAACCTAAATAAGAACGCAAATCGATTAAACACAGACAGAAACAATGAAACCTGTGACGAAGTTTGTGCACACAGAAACCTAAATCGATGGTGAAAACGTACCTGTGACGAGGTTGTTCTTCGATAGACATGGATCTCAGGTATGCATATGATAACAGTGTAGACCAACCCATATAATCGGAGTTTTGTGGTTCGAGCTTTCTGTCGGAATCAAATGAGAAGAAGATATGAGGGGGTTGGGGTAGTTTGAAGGCTCGAGCTTTCTGTTGGAGTTTGTTGCTCGAGTTTTGAAGGGTGCGAGATTTCTGTCGGAATCAAAGGAGAAGAAGATGTGAAGGAGCGGGATGAGGAGAGGGAGAGTGCGATGGAGAATTAAAGCTGGAGAGATGATTCATTGAAGACTGAATAGTCGTCTAGGGAAGAGAATTTGATTGAATCGTCACCTTGGGGGACGTGTGTATTCAGAGAGAAACCTTGGGCATATGCATTAAACAGTAGTAATTTGTATATACCGGGAAGCTGCACCTTGGGCATGAAACGACACCTTGGGCTCAGGGAAAGGAGGGAAAGCTTTCTCTCTCTCTCAAAAATTAAGTAATTGTGCTTTAAGTGATGGTACCTAATGCTTTAATAGTTGTTTTTAAGAGTTGGGTGGTTAAATGCTTTATAATATAGTATAGATATAGATATATATATCAAGTGAGGTGAAATCAACAAAGATAAAAATAACATATAATACATCATCTGTGTGGTAAAATTTTCTGAATAGATGTAGTTAACAGCCTTGGTGTGATCCTAATTCCAGTTCCACATAAGAGACTGTTAACACAATAATGTTGGTGGGCTTACTGACCATCCACATATATAGTGGCCAGTATCTAGTGTCTGTCTTGCACTTCCCAAAATCCAACAGGGAAAAGGAAGAAAAAACCAATTGATTTTCTATATTTTTGTTAGCTTGATTTATTTTTTAAAATAAAAAATTTATAGACTTTTATTTTTAATTTAAAAATCTACAATAGAGAAAATAAGGGATAAGTAAAATTCTCCAAGTTTAAATAATTCTTCAGAAATAGTTGCTAAGGAAATAAAAGTTAGTTTTTTATTAAGAATTTTTGAAATATAATATTTAGAAGAGAAAAATCATAGTTTATGAATTATATTGATTATTTCTATAATATAATTAATATGTAATTTTTAAGATAGAGAAAAGATTGTTGACTTTTATGTTGTATTCTCTAATATGGAGAGAAAAGAAAAGAAAAGAAAAAAGTGAGGGAAAAAAACGGAAAGAAAATAATTTTTTCATTGATGTTCTCGAAAGGGAATGACAAGGAACAAAATGAAAAAAAATGATTTTTCATGTTCTTGAACGTGAGAGAAAGAAAAAAAGATGTCATTTTTACTAATATACTCTTAAAAATATATATATATTATAATGAAATATTGGATAGTTTTGTAATTTTAGTAATTATTTTAAATGTTTTTAATTATTTTTCTTTCATTTTCTTCTTTTTCCTCTTACATTTGGGAGTTTTGGATGGAAATTTATCATTATTTTTCTTTCTTTTCTTTTCTTTTCCTTTCTCTCTTAAAAAAGTTTTGAGAACACGTTTTTTTTTACTTTCCTCCCCTTCCCCCCTCCCCTGCATTTCCTTTATTTTTGTAAAAAGAGTTTTGAGAACACAACGTTAATTCTCCATTTTTAAAAATATATTTAAGATGCTCTAAATAATGAAGTTACTGAAAACTTATTTTAGTTAATAAATCTTTGGACTTTATTGAACTTATTAAAATCGGGAAAAAAAAATGTAACATGTCCTACTTTTAAAGCAAAATCCAAACAAGAATTGCAAAAATGAAAGAAAACATGGTTGGACAAAGATATTTCTGGCTCTAACGACAGTTATTGATGGAGCTAGTGAACATCCCACTTTCAAATCAAAATTCAAACCCTAATATTGAATTATTAAAGTTTAGGTCTCACTTTCAAAGAAATCCATAAATCGTAGGGACCAAAAGTGAAGTTTATTCTTTTTTAAAAAATTATGAAGGAACATACTCGTTAGTTACGTTGTTACTATGTTTAAGCATTTACGTTTACAATTTTCTTCATCAACTTTAATCAAACGTTTTGATATGTTGTTTTTTGTACATTTAATTTTATATGCATTTCAGGACTTCGTATATATTACTCGTTCAAGACCAGTCTTAAACTACATGTGTATTGGAAAGTAGACATGTCCAAATGGGCCCGGGCCCGAAAAAGCCCGCCGAGAGCCCAAAGCCTGGCCCGGTCTGGCCCGCCCAAAGCCCGGTCCCAAGCCCCTCGGGCCCTAACAGGCCTTGTTTTTGCCAAAAATCTCGGCCCGGCCCGGGCTTGTGAATAGTGTTTGGGCCTGGGCCCGCCCAAAGCCCGGTCTAGGCTAGTCCGGCCCGGCCTTTTGGACATGTCTATTGGAAAGTCATTCTAATTTGATATTTGTTGTCTAAAGAAAACATGTCTAAGAAGTTATCCCACTGCTGTAGAATAAATATGCATATAATAGAACGAATTTACTTGAATTTTATTTGTGTTCATTTACAATAAATGTACATTTCGTATACCACTATGTGGTTCATTGGCTGTACAAATTTGAACAATTGTATGACTTGTATTTTTTTCGTCTTTTTTTTTATGTCCTTGACAAAGCAACCTGACATGAACCCTTTTAAGTTATAAGTTTTTTAAATGTTAAAATCAAATTAGATTAATCAAATATAAATAAATAAACAAAACGTCATTTGATGAAATTGGAATCCATCAAAGAAATTTGATTTTGAAGTAACTTGATGGAATTTGACCACGTGTTTGGTTAGTAGGAATTCAATCCGTCAGTTAAGTCTATAAATTATTAATTCATTAAATTGTGAAATTTAAAGAATTATACCATTTTCATTATATAAATCAAACATATAAATTATAATTTAGGAGCCGTTTACAAAACGCTTATCCGGGTAAGTGCTTACCAAGTTATATTAGCTTACCGGATGAATATGGCAAGGACCAAGAATCTTACCCGATAAGAGCGGAAGCAAAGACCGAGAGTCGAAAGCAAGGACCGAGAGTCTTACCCGATAAGTGAGTGTGACGGCTCTTACCACAATTAGCGCTTACCGGCTAAATTGTTGCATACGATGCCATTTTGGTAGATTAAAATCTTACCCGAGAAGTAGATGATAGTATTGAATTTTACCGATAATCACTTACCCGGATAAGTGATTAGGTAAACGGCCCCTTAGTCAAAAGAATTGCCCATTTCTCACAAGTTTAAAATTCTGAACAAAATAAACCCTTAGATTTTAATATTAAGAGTAAATTACATGATTGGTCCCTGTGGTTTACACAAAATTACATTGTTGGTCCCTAATTTGAAATAATTATGGAAAGCGTCCTTGTGGTTTACATTTTCTCACGTCTTTGGTCCCTTTACTCTAACACCGTTAAATGATTATGTTAAAGTGGGTTAAATTTAAAGGTATTAGTCTTTTTATGTTTTCTATTTTCTATTAAAATTTGTCTATATTATATATAATATAATATGATGTGTGTATAATATATATATATATATATAGGGGAAATATCAATTGCAAACCAGTCAGTTTGTGCAAACCCCGTACAAACCAATCTACAATCATGAATCTGCAATTTTTTTTTGTTGATGCTTCATGAATCTATATTTTGGCTTCATGAATATAAAATTTGGCTTCATGAATATATAATTTGGCTTCATGAATCTATATTTTCCGATAGAGCCCTAAAATACCCTTATGGATATAAAAAAGAAGTTATGGATATAAAAAAATAAGTTACGTGATTGGTGGAGATGAAACAATATGCTAAAAGCCCTAAAATACCCTTATGGATAAAAAAAACAAAGTTACGTGATTGGTAGATTGGTTTGTACGGGGTTTGCACAAACTGACTGGTTTGCAACGGATACCTCCCCATATATATATATATATATATATATATATATATATATATATATATATATATATATATATATATATATACACGTCATGTTATATTTTAGAAGCTTCTTAAAAAATGGGAAAATGTGAAGTTATATATACCTACCCTAGTTGTTAAACTTTAATTTTCGTTTAAACAAATTCATATTTAAATACATGTCTCTAACATGCTTCTGTAAATCCAGCTTTCATCTATCATTAAATAAGTTAAATAAAACTTAGTCAACCTTCTAAAAGTCAACAATATATGGCCTCCATCTCAAAGATTACTCAACATATAATATAACCCCCCACTCCTCCATCAAACACAAGAAAGGAATGCATATCTCCAACAACAACTCCATGGAAATCAACCTTTAAAGCTTTCATTTTTCATATAGTTGCAGGTAAAACACACATCATATATATATACACACACACATACATTCTTCCCTTGTTTGATATATATATATATATATATATATATATATAGTGAGAGAGAAGGATGTTAAGGGGAAAACTAAAAAAACAGAAAAGTGAAAAAAAATTGGTGGCCTTTCATCCGGACAGTATGCATATACCGGTAAATTTTGTTGATTTTTGGTTTTTATGCATTTGTGCATATTACAAATTACTTGTATTCACAAGTGCATACCGTCCAAATGAAGGACTGCTATGATGTTCTTCAGTTCTATGTTTTTTTGAGGTTTTCGTTTTCCCCTTAACTTGACCCTATATATATATAAATTAACCATATTTAATTTGATCAAGTGTTTTTAGTTTTTACAAACTAAGTTGATGCCAGTTTTGGTTTAATATCAAGTTGACAATTAACAATAATCATTTGGAACAAAATCAAGAAATCTTGATCATCAGTTTTCTTTTGTGTCTTGTTTAAATGCAAACAGGTGAAACCCCATCTCTCTCTCTAAAACACAAGATTTTATATATATATATATATATATAGAAAGAGAAAGAGAGAATGTATGCAGCAAATCATTGGGGAGGATCACTGGAAATAACAAATGACAACGAAGATGAAAACAGAAGGAAGGAGGAGATGGATAAGGCATCATTATATAACATTCAAACCCATCAAAGTGGAACCCTAGATGAGACTCAACAGAGTTGGTTGCTGGATCCAAATGAAGCCAGCAGGAAGAAGAGCAAAACCAGGTATGTGGATTTAGGGTGCATTGTGGTAAAGCGGAAAGTATTGAAATGGACGGTGATCGGAGTTTTGGTTGCTTTTCTGGTGATCGGAGTTCCGATCATAATAGCAAAGTCGCTTCCGAAGCATAAATCCCGGCCACAGCCACCGGATCAGTACACGGA
Source organism: Saussurea involucrata (assembly GCA_033807775.1). Lineage (NCBI taxonomy): Eukaryota > Viridiplantae > Streptophyta > Magnoliopsida > Asterales > Asteraceae > Saussurea > Saussurea involucrata. The sequence goes on from CM066321.1 coordinate 153,459,925, forward strand.
AGCACTGCACAAGGCTCTTCTCTTCTTCAACGCCCAGAAATGTACGTTTTTTTCAACCATAACCCTCTTTTCACAACTTTGACTTTCAATCGTTATATGTAAATATATATGTTTGACCATCGCCATAGATTACTAAACAATTATACAATTGCTATAATAAAATTGAGTTTATTGAACGCTTAAAATAAATAAACATTTTAATAGAGTATTTTATATGGCAAATTGCATGAAAAAGTAATCTACTTTGTTCCAATTCCTATATTGGGTAATGTACTTTTAAAACTTTTATTTTGGTACCTAAAAAATAAATTCTTAAACTTTTAAGTACCTAGGTAACCTATTTAGTCATTAACAAGTTACTTTGCTAACATGGCAAATGACATGTCTTACAACTCGTCATACTTTTGCAGATGTGGCAAATTAAAATTAATTAAAAAGATTTAATTTATTTTAATCTGGGGAATTTAATTAAAATACTCTAAGTTTGATTTTGACTTATCAAAATACCCTTTTTTCAGTTTTGCAAAAATACCTTTTTTCCACGATGGAGCCCACGATCGCGGGCCAAGGTCTAAATTGAAATTTTTTTATCCCGCATACGCGGGGTGTGTCCCGCGATGGAATCGATTTGGTGAGTTTTTAATTGAATTTTACACTTTCAACCCCTATACTTATTTACTTACTTTACTTTATACTTTTTACTTTCATAATTTTAATTTTACATTTAACACATATAATCGTTTATTAACTATAATACGTTAAAAAATACGTTTTAATTTTAACAAGTTACACCATTATAATCGTCTCTTCGATACTTTCGAAATGAGCCCCCAATATTGAATATTTTTGAATTTATATATTTTAATATATATCATATACACTACATAAAAATATTTTTTATATTTAAAATTCATATTCTTATAGTTAATTATTTAATTTATGGTACTCTTATAGTTAAAATACGTTTTATTTATTTATTATCGATGGTCCAAGTGTAAGTATTAAAAATTGGCCGAGGCTTTGTGATGGACAGATATCGATCCTTTTGTGCATACTTTGTAACTGCAAATATACTTCAGCTCCAAACACACATGAATCATCATTCGCCAAATACCCATTTTCACAATTTTTAAATGAGTCCAGTGATACCAACTTGTCAAAACCCCATTTCATATTCTTCTCGTGAAACCTTGTCCTATTGTCATTCACGATATCTATAAACACATTCAAATAATAATAATTTAAAACGATTTAATGAATTAGTTAATATATGATTATTATGTTAATGCGATTGGAGTGTAAAACAAAATTGAAAAAATAAGAGATGTACCATAAATTAAATAATTAACTATAAGGGTATGAATTGTAAATATAAAAAATATTTTTATTTAGTATATATGATATATAATAAAATAAATAAATCCAAAAGTATTCAATATTGGGCTCATTTCGAACGTATCGAAGAGACGATTATAATGGTGTAACTTGTTAAAATTAAAACGTATTTTTTTAACGTATTATAGTTAATAAACGATTATATGTGTTAAATGTAAAATTAAAATTAGTAAAATAAAAGGTATAAATTAAAGTAAGTAAATAAATATAAGGGTTGAAAGTGTAAAAAAATTCAATTTAGACCGCTCCATCGCCGAAAAAAAACAGTATTTTTACAAAACTGGAAAAAAAAATATTTTGATAAGTCAAAGTCAAACTTAGGGTATTTTAATTAAATTCCCTTTTATCTAATATGTTATTTAACTTTAACAATTTTGCTCCTTTTTAGAATTCATCATCATTTCACAAATGCTCATATTCTTCACGGGACTAGCAACACCACTTCACCTAATCACCAATGCTCAGATTCTTCATCCATTCACAAATCCCCCCCCCCCCCCCCCCCCCCCCCCGATTCACAGGAAAACGGGATCCGGCTTGTTCACACTTTGATGGATCTGGATTTGCTTCTCTCTCTCTCTGCGACCGGCCTGAGGATGACGCCGGAAAAGACGCCATCGTCGACCAAACCCATTGACTCAGATCTGGGCATCAAGAAGGCGACTTGGGGTCCGCCTTATTCACATGGCCTCCTCCTCGTAACAGCCCAACCCGATAGGATCTGGATCCACCTCTCTCTCTCTCTCTCTCGCTCTCTGCGACCGATCGCCGGAAAAGACGCCATCGTCGACCAAGCCCATCGACTCAGATCTGGGCATCAAGAAGGCGACTCGTCTACTGGTTCGACCAAACCCACCAACTCAACCCATCGACAGGTTCGACCAAACCCATTAATGCAGTCAGAAAATTGATTCAAAGCACCCCAAGTTGAGCAAATGCTTTCTGAAGCAGCCGGTCTCGTTGATTTTGAAGCTCAAAACCAAGGACTAAACTTTGACCTTGTTGAGTTCTTCGACTTTTCAGATGCAGGAAGATGAATCCTAAAAAGATGAAAAATTGTTAAAGTTAAATAACATATTAGATAAAAATAAATTAAATCTTTTTAATTAATTTTAATTTGCCACCAAAAATATGATGAGTTGTAAGGCACGTCATTTGCCATGTCAGCAAGGTAACCTAGGTACTTAGGCCATCAGTACCCTATGGAGGACATCTTTCAAAGATTTTATTTCACATCAGCGCCACATTAGCTTTTCTTTCATCCCTCACGATCCTTAAACACCCGTACCCCATTCCCTCAAACCCTTTTGCCACCTCATTTATTTTAATTCTTTTATTTATACATTTAATTATTTAACAAAATAAAAATATTTATATATTTTTTAATAAATAAAAATAAGATAAATAATAAAAATAAAAATTCATATCATTTATTAAAAAATTAAAAATTACAAAATACAAAACACTATCAATTATGAAATTTTTGGATTTGCTCTTTTCTCGCTAAAGTAGCCCTCAAAGCGTTTCCCGTAAGGTGATCATGCGGGGTTATGAAATACTCGAAGTCTTTCTCAAATCGTTTATCTCGTTCGATTTCTCGTTCGTGTTCTAACCTTTGAAGTTCGAGTTTTGAGCGTTCGATTTCGAGATCGAGTTTTTTCATTTTGTATTCCATTGTATCATCAATCTTGTTGTTGCGGATGATAACCTTGTTGTGTAAACGCTTGGAAACCAAGCTCTTGATCTTCTTGCGATTGTGGTGTATTCGGTCGGTTACGACGGGATGTATGTGTTCTGTTTGAATTCATGATGAGAGAGGTGTGAAAAATAAGAGGTTGAGAGAATTTGAGAGAGAGTTTGAGAGGTGTGAGAAATAAGAGGTTGAGAGGTGTGAGAAATAAGAGGTTGAGGGTTAAATATATAGGGTGAGAAATTATAGCCGTTCAACGGCTAGTTTATAAAAAAGTAATTAATTTTTTTTTTTTTAATAATCCTCGGGATGAATCGGGATCCCATCCCCGCATTCGATCCCTTCCCGCAAATGATCCCGCCCCGTACCCCATCCCCGCAGCTATCCCGCTGCCACATCACCCATCCCGCATGCTATCTTTCATGCGCTACGGATGGCCTTAAAAGTTTGAGAATTTACCTCTTAGGTACCAAAATGAAAGTTTTGAAAGTACATTACCCAATATAGTAATTGAAACAAAGTAGGTTACTTTTTCATTCAATTTGCCCTATTTTATAAGACCTTAACTTATAGGACCATTAAAAAAACGTCTTATCTAAAATTGTTACAATAAGTTTATAGGACGTTTTTGAGCGTCGTTAAAAGGTTTTTAGGACAGTTTCAAAATAAAGTGTTGTATTACCTTAGTTTATAGGACGCTTTTGAGGAGTGTTCTATAAAGCTATCTTTTTAGAGGATACTTTGTGTTTATAGAACATTTTTCAAATAATGTTCTATAAAATAGTTAATATGACGCTTTATTTGAAAAAAAATGTTCTAAAAAAATTGTTACGACATCCAAAAGCATCCTATAAACTTTTTGTAACACTTTTAGATAAGACGATTTTTTGTTTTGTCCTATAAATACTCTATTATAATGCTTATTTATTTTAGGCGTCCTATAAACTTTATTTTTTTTTGTAGTGACTTGATAAATTAATAATAGGTTTTTTTAAACATTTTAACAAATATTTTTGTACACGTTTTTGAAGTAAAATGTTATATGCCATTTTTATAAGATAATTAAAAATGTTTTTCAAATAATTAAAGTTATTAAAATATTTTAGTAGAACATTTAATTTAGATTGTATTGAAAATTTATTAGGACGTCGAAAAAGGTCCAATTGTAACACATTTACTCAAGCAAATTTTTTTTTTGATGCTATAAAAAAGTTATTTAAAACCACAAAAGTTGTGGGGTATTGGTTAAAACCACGAGGAATGTGGTGGAATATCTCATTTGTTCAGGGTTCTAATCCAGACGTACACAACAATTGTGGCCATTGAGTTTTAATCAGGATTGATGTCTTACAGTCATAATTTGCCAAAGAATTAGTCTAGCCTAGGACATCCTTCCAAAAAAAATTATTTAAAGTAGTTTATTAAAATATTTAGACATACATAATTATTTCAAAGTCAATTTTGCGATAATATATGCCTAAAAACGTGTATTTTGAATATTGAAACAACTATGTATATTATTAAGTTGCTAAAAGTAACGTTTGATTTGAGATGATATATTAACAATTTTTTTTAATTTTAAATTTAAAAAATGAGCCCTTTAATTAAGGGTGAGGCTAATGGCACCCCTAAGCATGACCATTGGCACCCTTAACCCCTAAGGCCCTGCGTGTCGCTCTCGGGTACCAGGGCCGGGTTCCATTCGGGTAGCAAGAGGGTAAGGAGGTAGGCGGTACGAGGGGTGCGGGTTCACGAACCCGGCCTTACCCGAACATATCTCTCTCTCTATCCACATATATACATAGGGTTGGGTTCAGCGGGTAGGGGTGGGTTCGGTGGGTAGGCGGTACTCCACTTTAGGGTAAGGAGGGTAGGAAAGAGAAAAACTGATGTGTCGCTGAGGTGGCATTCGGGTTCAGTAGGTTCGTGGGTAGGCGGTACTCATGGTCTAACTAATCATTGTAATTTTTGTCTTTTTATTCATTTTTGTTTTTTTGTCTATTTTTTTTTGTCTTTTTTATTATTCTAATTATTTTGTATTTAATTTATTTGTTTTCAAATTATTAATTTAGTTTTCTTAATTTGTATTATATTGTAATTAATATAAATTATTAATAAATATTTATTTTATCATACTTCATCATATTGTTTTAATTAATATGACATGATAATAAATAAATTATTATATATATGTTGAGTTTTTTTGTGTTTTTTGTGTTATTTTTTAGAGTAAACTCTACTTTTGGTCCCTGAGGTTTAGTGATTTCTTTGAAACAAGTATCCGTGGTTTCATAAGTCGACTTATGGTCCTCATGGTTTTGATTTTGCTCTAGAATCAGGACCTTGCCATTAACCCCGTTAAAAAATTCAGTTAGAGGCAAGGGTATTTTCGTCCTTTCACCATTTTATCCCATTCTTGTAATTCTATTTGTTTCTATTGTTTTTTTTTGTAAATACAATCAAACTTTAGGGACCAACTTGTTATTAAGTTACTTTTCTCTGATTTTCTGTGAAACACTCATCTTCCCCATGGAACTCACTGCCACCATTAACACCACCCTCCTTTTTCCCACAACTCCAAGATCAAGAAACCCAAATACCCAATCACCATACCTTTCAAAAGACCAAATCCGTTAAATCTTTATCCTGCTTTCTCAAACCCAAGAAATCCCCATAAAAGTCCAATCTTTCTAACCATCTTCAATCCTTCAGGGCTAATGCATGTAACCTGCTTCTCCAATTCTAACTTTAGGGACCAACTTGTAATTAATATACTCGCACATGACCTCATCATTCCCCATAAACCCTATCAATGCAGCAGCAGGTCAATCAGTTGTACAGTCTGCTTCTTTCACTTGTTCATTCACACCCGCCTCTTTCCACCCCCAATTGTTAATCAAAAACAAAAGGAAAAAGAAAAAATATTTGCAGAACCCCGAGGTAGAAGACGATAATGGAGGTGAATGTGAAATTAATATTTAATTATTGTTCCCAATTTCTATGTCTCTCCTTTTCTTGCTTCCTTCAAAACGAATTCGAGTTTTAATCTGGGAATCGAGCCCCCCACCACACGAATTTGCAAATGCCGATGTTAGGGCATTACAACCACTATCTCTTCTTGCTCTTATCAATTGTTGTTTTTGTTGTTGATGCTTCAAACGATGAAGTTGTTGTTTTGCTTTCATGGCTTCATTCGCCATCTTCACCAGTTTCACCACATTCTTCTTTCTCAAACTGGAACCCATCTGATCAGAACCCTTGTAATTGGTCTTACATCACTTGTTCTTTACAGATTGAGCTTTGAAAACCCAATTTCCAAAGGTTAAAAGCAGGAAACTTTGAAGATTCCCAGCTGGAGCTTGGCCGGAGCTCCATGTGTTTCTGTATATACACATTACACTCACACACACACACACACACACACATATATATATATATATATATATATATATATATATCTTAGATTATTTTTGGTGGGTTTGATTTTGGTTGGAAGCAAAGCATGAAAAAAAGGTGTTGGGCACAAGAATATTCAGTTGGAAGAACGAAGGTAGGGAAAGAATGAACAAAAAGAAGAAGCAAAAGTTGAAGAAATAAATCAACAATCACTATTGCCAAAATTAATTCAAGTGCAGCAAGCATTTTATTCAAGAACTGAAAGATGATGTTAGACTTGGTACCTGGTGTTAGTGCTTGATCTCCAAAACAGTGGGTTTAGACATTTTAATGTTTAGAAATTTGGGAAAGAGGCGTGTGTTTAGGAGAGAGAGGAATCTGGGCTTAATCTTCAGTTTCATAAATTGTCAAAACAGGTCCTTGAGATAATTACACATTTCATAATACGGCAAAACAAGTCCTTAAAGTTTGATTGTATTTACAAAAAAACAATAGAAACAAATAGAATTACAAAAATGGGACAAAATGGTGAAAGGACGAAAATACCCCTGCCTCTAACTGAATTTTTTAACGGGGTTAATGGCAAGGTCCTGATTCTAGAGCAAAATCAAAACCATGAGGACCATAAGTCGACTTATGAAACCACGGATACTTGTTTCAAAGAAATCACTAAACCTCAGGGACCAAAAATATAATTTACTCTAATTTTTTATTTTTGGACTTTATTTAAAAATAAATTAAATTATTACTATGTTTTCTACTATATATACAATAGATATTCAGAGTAAGTTTATTAGTAACCCTCAATTTCGAATTGAAAAATTGTCTAAAAATCCATTTTTCTATATATATGAGACGGATTGTTACACAAACGAATTGAATTAATTTTATACGGAATTAGATCTAGGATTGTACGTAAACGTATAATTGATTTTTAGTTTTGATATACCTACATAGTCAAAATAAATAAAATATTTATTTTATTACTAATATATGTATACACAGTAATATCTATATACGACAAATAAAAAGGAAAATATTAAAATCGGGATGTATTGCGTTGAATTGTACGATTACACTTCTAGTATATATGTGTGTATATATATATATATATATATATATATATATATATATATATATGTGTGTGTGTGTATAATATAATATAGATAATATACAATGATATTAATGTATTTTAAAAATTCATAATATATATGTTATATGTATTTAATAATTATTATTTATTAATAATTCATTCATTAAAATATAATACAAATAACAATAATAATTAAAAAAAAACTATATTAATATGAATTACTAATAATAAATAAAATATTGTATATACCTAGAGTTTTTTGTTTTTATTTTTTCACATTTTAGATTTTATCTAAATATAAATAAAATATTACTATTTTTTCTAATATATAATATAAATTCGGAGTAAAGTTATTAGAAATTCTTAGTTCGAACTTAAAAATTGTTCATAAATTAATTTTTTATATATACGAGACGGATTATTATATGCAAATGAATCTAATGAATTTTATAAGGAATGGGTTCTAAGATTGAACGAGAACACACCACGCCCACATATTTAATATATATAAATATATATACACACAATAAAACATATGAAAAATTATAATATACATACATCTGTGTATTATAATATAGATAACATATTATAAAAACTCAAATATATAATAATATGAAATATACATTATAATAATAATAATACAAATAATATATAAAATAGATAATATATACAAATATAACAATAATAGTAAAATAATATATGTTATGTAATTGATTTGATAGATAGGATTGGTTTCAATTTCCAATGCATTCAACACCTCCAAAGGGGTGCCAATAGCAATGCCCTTAAGAGCATCTCCAATGGTTGTTTGAAGATAACTTGAAAATAACTTGAAGAAAGCTTGACCATTGGAGACACAACTTGAAAAAAAGCTTTACTTATCAAACACTTGATCTTCCTCAAGTATTTGAAAAAATTAATGTGAGAGGCAAAATAGAGATAAAATATATTATGGTGGGTCCAATAATATTTTTATATATTTTTTTCTTTTTTAAGTCCTTACATACAACTTGACCATTGTGGATGCCCTAATTAATTGGGAATCCTGCCACATTGATCTTTATTAGGGCATCCACAATGGTAAAGTTTTATGAAAGACTTGAAAAAATACAAAAATACAAAAAATATGTTGGTTTCACCAATAAATACTTTCTCTTTCTTTTGTCTCTCACATTTATTATTTCAAAGACTTGAGGAACATCAACCATTTAATGAGTAAAGTCATTTTCAAGCTTTTGGCTCCAATGGTCAAGTCATCCTCAAGTCTCAATCAACCTTTCTTCAAAATACCATTGAAGATGCTCTTAAAGTCAACCTAATTATACTACTTTTTAATTGATTAGGAATTAAGTGCATGGTCAAAGAAATATATTTGTTATTTTAATTCTGGGTAGCTAAATATCACATACATTTTCATGTCTCATTATCAAATTGGTGTGTCCAAATTGAATTTATTAAGAAGAAAGTGTTACATTTTTTCTTGTACATAATTTAAAAAGTTTTGATAAAAATGATACAGCCGGAAAGTTACCGAAAAACAACGGTATTAAATGGAGAGGGAATTCCGGGCTACAAGACGGGTCCGATGCAACGGATGTCAAAGGAGGTTTGGTCGGAGGGTACTACGACGCCGGTGACAGTACTAAGTTCAATTTCCCCATGTCATTCGCGATGACAATGTTGAGTTGGAGCGTAATCGAGTACGAACACAAGTACAAGTTCATCAAGGAGTACAATCATGCTCGAGATCTTATCAAATGGGGTACCGATTACTTGCTTCGTACTTTCAACTCCTCGTCAACAAAAATCAACCATATTTACGGCCAGGTACGCCACGCCATCATGTTTTTAGTATACTAATCTATAGATTACCAATAATGTATCATTGGATGAAAGACAAATTTCATCGATTCAACCGTTGTAATATATATCTTAGGTCGGAGGATCTCAAAACGATTCAACTACGCCAGATGATCACACGTGTTGGGAAAGACCCGAAGACATGGACTACAAGCGGCCGACACAAATGATCACAGCAGGGGCCGATCTCGCCGGAGAGATGGCAGCTGCACTGGCAGCAGCGTCCATCGTCTTCAGAGACGACAGCGCATACTCCAAAAAGCTTGTACAAGGTGCCGCTACAGTATGGACGTTTGCCAGAGATCAAAGCAAACGTAGCCCATACTCTAGAGGCAACCTTTTCATAGAACCCTACTACAACTCCACAGGGTACTATGATGAGTACATGTGGGGTAGTGCCTGGATGTACTACGCCACAGGTAACGCCAGTTACCTGTGGCTGGCTACAAATGAAGGACTCCCAAGGCACGCGAAAGCGTTACTTGATAACCCTAGCACACGGGTTCTTAGTTGGGATAACAAAGCCCCTGCGGCCATGTTATTACTAACGAGGATACGCTTATTCTTGAACCCTGGGTATCCTTATGAAGGCTTGTTAAGTAAATACCAAACGGCCACCGGTCTTACCATGTGCTCGTACCTTCCTCGATATCAATTCTTTAATCGGACTCGAGGTACATTCTTCGACATTTTACTAACTTTGACTTCAAAAGTCAAAAAAGATATAAGAAACCACAATTTTATGTGTAGGTGGGCTAATTGAACTCAGCCAAGGACGTCCGCAGAATCTACAATATGTAGCCAATGCTGTATTTTTGGCTTCACTTTATGCCGATTACTTGGACGCTGCGAATCTTCCCGGTTGGAACTGTGACACGACGTTTGTCCCCACGAATACGCTTCGTAATTTTGCCACTTCTCAGGTTTGAAACCTTAACCTTTGTCTTCAAGATTTCCTTTTTTTACACAAACGTATATTAGACTTCTATCTCAAAAAGGTAGAGCAGTTAGAACATCTCCAATAAGTTTTGCTAAAATAGAGAACCAAAAGTTAAAATTTCTAAAAAAAATTACATTCATCTACAACAGGTTATGTCAACTCAGTAACGTATGTTATGCTTGTAGATGGACTACATTTTGGGCAAAAACCCAATGAATATGAGCTACGTGGTCGGATATGGCAAGAAATATCCGACACACGTTCACCACCGAGGTGCATCGATACCTGATAACAACGTTAGGTACTCCTGCAAAGGTGGGTTTCGGTGGATGTCCACTGGTAAACCTAATCCAAACATCATCACCGGTGCTATGGTCGGAGGTCCAGACCGGCTTGACAAGTTCCGAGACGTGCGTTCAAATTACAGCTACACAGAACCCACTCTGGCCGGAAATGCAGGCTTGGTTGCTGCACTTGTGTCACTCACGGCAACCGGAGGAGAAGGCGTCGACAAAAACTCTATTTTTTCAGCAATTCCACCACTTTACAAGGCGGCTCCGCCACCGCCGCCACCATGGAAACCATGAAAACCTTCTCTAATTTTTTTAAATTCGTGTCACGAGTTGAAAAGTAGAAATAACCTTCATGCCATCGACTTCCATCATCAGCATTAGATTACAATTAGATGGATTGAAATGAGTAAACATATAATTAATTACTAGATACGTACTCGCGCGCGATGCCGCGCGAAGTATCTTGAATCTAAAGCCGAGAATTCGAAAAAAATAATTTTGTTTCATGTTATATTTATTCACTTTTAAATCGCATATCAGATGTATAAAATTAAAGGTCAATATGGTTAATTGGTCAAAAAAATTGAAAAATATTCGTTCGATAGTGAGGTCTTCAAACCCATAACGTTTGTGCTCATTTTGAAGGTTAATTTTGATGAACGGTTATAATGGTATAATTTATAAAAAAGAAAAACATATTTGTTTAATGTATTTTAGTTTATGTATGTTGATATGATAAGAATGTAACATGAAAAATGAAATAAGAAGGAATATAAAGTAAATTAAATAACTAATTATAATGGTATAAAATGTAATTTAAAAATAAAAAATAATTTTATTTTTAATTATCATGTTGAACGTTTGAGGTTTTAAAACTTTTAAACTTGTACATGATGTATTGAGATTTGTACTTGTTAAAAATTCAAGAATAAACGTAAATGGAATTATTTTTAAATGAGTATAATAGATAAATATAGATAAGAGCGTAAAATGTACGAATTTAAAAAAAATCTCAGTACGTCATTCTTGAAAAATCTTAATACGTATTTATAATATTTCATAATATTATTAAGTTAAAAAAATATTCAATAATAAATTTATTTTGAAATTGTTGACGAGAATATTATAATATTATAATTTGTAAAAAAAATGCATTTATTAATATGTTTTAGTTAAATTATGATTATGTATTTTTAATATTATAAGGGTGTAAATGAAAATGAATAATGTAAGGAATATAAAAACAAATTAATTTGTACATGTTCATGATATTTAATAATATGATTAAATGCAAAAATATTCAATATTTGGCTCATTTCGAAGGTATTGACGAGACCGATTATAATGGTATAATTTGTAAAAAAAGAAATGTATTTTTTAATGCATTCTTGTTCATATACGATTATTTATGTTAATATGACAAGGATGTAAAATAAAAAATGAAAAGATTAAAGATTAAAAGTAAATTGGATAACTAATTCTAAGGGTATAAAGTGTAACTTAATAGTATAAATGTGTAAAATGAAAATGAATAATGCAAGGGATATAAAACAAATTAATTTGTACATATTCATAATATTTAATAATATGATTAAATCCAAAAATATTCAATATTGGGCTCATTTCGAAAGTATTAACGAGACGATTATAATAGTGTAATTTGTAAAAAAAAGAAATGTATTTTTTTAATGCATTTATGTTCATATACGATTATTTATGTTAATATGATAAGGGTGTAATATAAAATAAAAAAAATAAAGGATTAAAAGTAAATTAGATAACTAATTTAAAGGTATAAAGTGTAACTTAGAAATTGAAAATTGTTTGATTTTGAGAAGAACCGGGAAAGAGGGGATTTCTTGAGAGTTGTACATATAGCTTAAAAAGTGATACGTTTAGAAAAACCGTTTTTTAGAAGAAAAAAAAAACGTTTTACAATTTTTATAAAGTATTATAGATATCAAACTGGGTTCATAATATTAAAGACACTGTTTCTTTTATTGATACATTGTTAAAAGAGAACACGAGAACAACCAAAATCGTGTTAACCACGTTCCACAATCACATATGGTTTGACCGTAACTCTAACCATCTTATAAGAATCTCCCTATGTTTCGTTAAGCCATTAAAATAATATTTTTCAAACCATAAAACTCTAAACAAAAATCAAACAAAGTCCTTCAACCAGTTAAACCAAATCAAACAAACTCATATCGAAACATAACAGGTTGAATTCTTTATGAATGCTGTTAGAATATGAAAAACTAGTGAGTGATTTGTTGAATTTAACCCAACTTTTTAATCTGAAACTAAACAAACACAACTTGGAATGAGTTCTTTGATCGATTTGAGAAAGCAAAACGCATGTTAACGACCTATTCACATCTGCTGAAAGAATTGAGTCGCAATAATCCACGTACTGTAAATCAAATCAAATCAAACCAATGTATATTTCTTTCCTTCCTGTATCTTCTAAATCCCACATAGATGTAAATGTTACCGAGATGACCGAAGTTATTCACAATGAATACTGATCATGGAAGCCCCTTCTCTACACATAACATGTAGGGCTTATTGTGAGCCCACAAGAAGCCTCCGCAAGCAGTATTTATTGTGAGCAGTAGTAGAGTAACGACAACAACTATACATCTTTACAGGCCGAAAGAGTGAATAGCACTTGCAGCAAAGATTTTAAAGGCAAGAAGAGACTACTGCAAAATCCAAAATGACCATTAGGTGGAGGCGAGGCAAGGCGACAGCTAAAATGTTTTATTCACTGCAAATGCAATGCAATGCAATGCAATGCAATCAACTCCCATCAGTTCAAGGAGAGAATATATTTCAAGAACAGATCATAAGTACCTGCCATGTCATTCCTTTTTGATGCCGTTAAGAAAAACGACTCTATTTTGGTCAGCAGCTGGGACCCACAATCATTCAAATGATGATCCCAGAGCAAGGCAGAGCAGAGAAAACGAAACCCACAGGCAATGTGTAGAAGCAGAGAAAACGAAGCCCACAGGCAATGTGTAGAAGCAGAAAACCAATGAAGAAGCATAACACCTCGACACAAAAACAAGCATATGGCTTTAGCACTGTTCTATGAAAAGTAAGATTCACCCGACACATACATTGTCTATAGACACAACTCAGATAATAATAAGAAGTATAGAAAAAGCAGATAAATAAACTCGATACTTAGAAAGTTAAGAACCTTAACCAAATTCATGCAGATAAAGTTGAAAACAAGTCAGCACAGATAACAAATTCCAGGACACTTGAAAACTTCATCTCCATAATCATCAGCTCCTGCTACGACGCCGGTCCTTAAGCCCATTTCTGAAAACATATCAGCCAACCGCACAAAGTTTAGCAAACGACAATACAAGCCCTAACACAGACACCACATGATATTAAAATAATACTCAAATAAGAAAGAACTTCACCCGTTTGCATATGGCAACTCCTCTCGTCCACGATAAGCTGGAGACCTGCTATAGTTATTTCTGCGAGGTGGTGAAGCACTACGGCGAGGCGGCGGTGAGCGGCCGCCACGAGGACTGTAGCTCCTGCTTCCAGAAAAAAGATAAAAAGAGTACCCAAAACATCACAACTAGAATGAATTGCATTCTTATATATTTAAGCCAGGAAACATTTTACTTGCAATGAAGTAGCAAACAAAAGATTATCTCATGCTTCAGTAATCTCACCTCCGACCATAGCTAGGGCTCCTGCGGTATCTGGGGCTTCGGCTACGACTGCGACGTCTACCACCACCTCCACCACCACCACCGCCACCACGGCACTCACGAGCAAAATGACCAGGTTCACCACACTCATAGCACTTCAGATCAGAACCACCAGAGCGACCACGGCCTCCTCCACGCCCTCCACCTCCACCGCCGCTTCCTCTAGAGTTATGAGACATCTCTACTCTCCAACCATTCTTACCTGGTTCAGTGGAATAGATGAGAACCCAAAGGCAGTAAACCCGAGGGGATGGAAATCCTTAGAATGCAAACGAAAAGATGGGTCTAGGAAAGAAGTATGAAATAGTGAATGGAAGCATGGAGCAAAAGAAATTGTAGATGGGACGAATATTTTGAACCAATTTCATTAATGTAAAGAGGTTCTACTGTAACTCAGTTGTTTTTCTTTCTTTTTTGCAACATTCCCATTTCACTTCAAGACCCTTAAAAATTATGCTTAACAAGCAGACTGCATCCAGCAAGAGACGTGGCAAGACTACCATCATACCAAAAAGTATACACCATTAATATAATTAATATAAAAAAACTGAAACAAAAACACATACCATCAAGTTCGCGGATGGCATCCTGAGCATCTCTTTTGTCATCGAAATCAACAAAAGCATATCCTGGAGGTCTTCTTGCAACCCAAACACTGCACATGTTGTAGATGAAAGGATCTAAGAACCGTTCAATTATGTATAAGGATGAGAATTACAACTTGAGGAATATCTTGAATTCCAGTCAAAGCAGACAGATCCAGGCCTCAAGTGAAACCCCAAACGAACCAAAACATTTTTTAGCACCAATGACAATCATTCAATACTGTTTGTTCCATGGTTACACGGTCCAGATGGATGCACATAATCATGCTGACATACACTCAGGCAAGTTTCTATCAGCACAAACAGATCCTACCTGATGACAGGATATTTAAAAGGAAATCCCTTTCGAGCAAAGAAAAATGGAAAACTAGTAGACAATATCTACATAAAATTAATGTATTTTTTTATAATAATTACATCAATTTGTTAAAAAAAGTGTTTGAATATTACAGTCAAACATGAAAAAATGTTAGCTAAAATGTTGAATAAAACAAGCAAGCACAAAGAAAGCTCGGGATGCTGCTTGCATTGACTAAATGAGAATGAACTTAGAAATGAATAAATACTGAATAAACTTATAGTCTGCATCAGAAATCCACGTATATTAAACACAACTAAGTTTGCACAGTTATTATTGATGACAATGGGGTCCAAGATATAATTCATCTTTAGTGAGCAGAATGATTTGGTTTCAAGGTTTCATGAAATTAAACAATATGTTAGCATAAAATCCATTTTCAGGAGCAAAAATTCATCTTCAACAATTTCTGGTACCTAATCTGGGACGTGCATTTCATAAAAGATAGAATAAAAATAGGGATGAAAAGTTTGTAGAAAGTAATTTTGCTTGTAGAAACATATATAGACATTAATGAAAACAGAAAGTTCAAATGTGCCTTCGCAGTGTACAAAAAGGTCCATGTTTTATAGGGTCTGCTCGAGTGTTCCAATAAGACAGTATGCTAACTATATAAGCATATCATAGTATGCACTGAAAAGGCTAACAAATTGGGAAGGCAGTCTTAACAAACTTCTCCGAAAGAAAGAACCATTACTGCTAGCATCAGTGCGGAATTCGTATCTGAAGACCTTAAGATTCATGTGCTTAGCAGGATAGCATGAATGAGGATTATTTGTGGGGAAGAAAACAAGGCACGCTCTATTTTCTTTTATCAGGTCCCAACTAAACATAAGATAAAAGATCCAATGTTCATCAAAATTTAAAGTAGAAAATATCCCAACATAAAAGAGTGAATAAATACAAGCATAATCTACCAACAAATTTAGCAGTAAAAGTCTGATAGAATTGACACTAGTTTCAACAAGCAAACAAAAGGCTTCTATATGTGCATGTCATGCATCATAATTAAGAATGAATATGAAATTTTAACAGCTCCCTTCAAAATAACCTCACTTGTAAATTTTCACATTCATTAACAATGACAGTTTACATGAAATGGAACTTCATCCTCTAGTCATAAGAACTTGACCTAAAGGAGATGAATGATTGATTTCCCTGCTTACCTTCGAATGACACCAAAAGTGCGAAATTCATCCTCAATTTCTCTTTCACTAACCCTTGGATCCAAATTACCAACATACACACGTGACATCTTCAGTAATTACCTGTCAGGAACACCAAATACCGATTATTGGTTGTCTATAGAATTTGATGTTCTGACCAAGGTTAAGAATACACAAAGCCATACTATGTCACCCAAAATACAAAGGATAATAAAATTATTAAATTGTGCACCATATATTTCGATGTCAAAGACATAAAAACATTGTCCAAACAACAGAATTTAAGACCTATAACTGTACTCCTATTGCAATAAACTGTTGCTCTCTGGTCTCAAAACCCAATACCTTTCTGTTGCAAATTTGGTTAAAAACTCAATTCAATTTTAGCAACCTGTGGAGTCACCACCCCCACCCCTCCCCCTCCCCCAGTTGGAGTAATAAACCACTAAACCAGAAGTCTAAACTTCAACCACCCAACATTTCAGCACACAACCCATAGCACCTCTAGGTTATTGAAGCAAGCTACAACTAATTTTTCAATTCGTAGCACCTGGCATGAAGTTTAACCTAGTTATCAGCTGTTTCTCAAGAAATATTACAATTGTTATGAAATCGCAAATTGAATGAGCACATTTGACACAAAACAAAAAGTATAGCTCTATCACCAAACAGAGGGAGTAAAACCTAGATAACTTATGCTCTAATGGTACCAAACCCCTCATCGAACTCAAGCAGTTACAGTCCTAAACCTCATACAAAACATACTTAACACGTCTAGCAGATCTATAAAATAAAAATTTGCAAAATCAACAACTATTAAAATTAAACTAGTCAAGAATCAGAAGATAAAACTACAGTTTTTGAAACATCATGATCATGGTCACATAAGCCGACGGAAACCTAAACGGGTACAAATATATTAGAAGATAAAGGGGCGACGAACCGTAAACTTTGCAAATCGGCTACGAACTAATTAGGGTTAGTTTGAAGGCAGATACAATAAGAGACGTGAAATCAAACAATATTGTTGAGAAATTATGGAGGAGAAAAGCGGAGACGAGAGGGATTAGGGATTACCTCAAAAACCCTAAAATGGAGGAGGAGGCAGTGAGAGCGAGGTTTGGAGAAAAATAATAAATATATGGTCCAACAGATCTGCCCGGGACAAGAGTCGCAACGCGCTAGGTTATGTCTAAAACAAAAAAAATACTCAAGCTCCTAAAATAAACGTCCATCATAATAGAAAGAGTAAATTACAGTTTTGGTCCCTCAACTATGCCTCGATTTCAGTGCTGGTCCCTCCAAAGCTGAAAGTACACTCTTGGTCCCTAAAATGAGTTTCCTCAGCCCAAAATGGTCCCTGCCACTCACGCCGTCCATTTTTCCCCGTTAACGCTCACATGTGCCCCTCACGTTAGAGGTGGCCAAATTGACCCGACCCGACGGGCTGACCCGACCCGAAACCGACCAAGAACCGGTTTCAAGCCCGAGAGCCGGGACCGGTTCGTGTATATAGGAATTTTCTCGACCCGGTTCGTGGCCCGACCCGGCCCGACCCGATTTTTTTCAAAAAATTATAGCCGTTAACTAGCCGTTTGTGACCGTTGGGAACCAATTTTTGACCGTTTTTTGGCTCAAAAAACTCCCCTCCAACCCCATATAAATACTAGGGGTGTTATGGAGTGATCGCCACCTTACAATTGCTTACAAAACGCAAAAAACGCTTACAATTCTCATTTCTCGGCTCTCGTTATATTCGTTTCTCGCAAAAAACGCATACAATTCTCATTTCTCGGCTCTCGCTATATTCGTTTCTCGCAAAAAACGCATACAATTCTCTAGTCTCTACTCTCTAGTCTCTACTATCAAAAAAATGGCCGAACAAAATTACACCGTTGTTGCCGATCATTCACGAAAAGCAGCGGTTTGGGATAATTTCAACTTGGTAAAATTTTCCGACGATACAAAAAAAGCGCAATGCAAACGGTGTGGAGATTTCCTAAAACCCGGATCAAATAGCACGTTAAAGCGCTACTTCGAGGAAAGATGCAAGAGGTTGAAATCGGGTCCCGATCCAACTCAACCCATACTTGACAATTTCGGTCAAGTATGGTCGTATGATAATGATCTCGCCCGAGAAATGCAAATGAAATGTGTCATTCAAATGGCGTTGCCGTTCGGACATTTCGACAATCCTCACATTACAAACATGATCAAAAATGGGTTCCAACCACGCTACAATGGTTCGGTAAGTCGTCAAACTCTTAAGCGTGATGCTTTAAAATATTGGAATAAGGTTCAAAAATTTATGCGATAAATGTTTTTAAACTTAACTAACAAAGTTTCTTTAACTTGTGATGTATGGAGCACACCATGCGGATTGCCAGAATCTTATATATGCATAACGGCACATTGGATTGTGCCGGGATCGTGGCAATTATGCAAACGTGTAATCACGTTTGAGCTCTTTGGTTCGCCACATTCGGGTGAGCGTCAGTTTTCTATAATTATGAGATGTCTTCAATATTATAATTTAAAAAATAAAGTTATTAGTATTTCGTTTGATAATGCTAGTAATAATACGGCATGCGTAGACCGATTACGTTTGGCTTTATCCCCTATTTTAGAGGGAAAATTATTTCATACACGTTGTTGCGCACACATAATAAACTTAGCCGTTCAAGACGGCTTAAGTAAACTTAATGAGCTTTTAACTAAGTTTAGGCTTATGTTACGCCGAATTTTCACAAGAAATAAAAAAATGCAAAACTTATATAGAGATTATTGCAAACAAGTCGGTTTTAAAGCTTTGGGATCGGCGCACGATATGCCGGTTCGATGGAATTCGACTTGGAAAATGATGGATAATTTATTAAGACAACAACAATATATTCAAGCATTTTATAACATTCATTACCCGGATAACACGATAACTCAGGATGATTGGACAAGGATCTATGGCTTTCACGATATTTTGGGCGATTTCAAAACTGCAACAACTATGTTATCCGGTGTTTATTATCCAACGAGCCCTTTACTTTTAAATCAACTTTATATTTTGGCAAGTAAAATTGCTCAATACGAACAGGATTTGCACTTTCACGACGTGGTGAAACCAATGAAAGAAAAATTGGTAAAATATTTTAAAAAGATCCCCTTCACTTTTCTTTGTGTCGCGGCATTAAACCCGTTTTTAAATGTTACGGGTGTCGAAGTTTTAATACAAGCAATATGTGTATCGTTTGGTTTGGATTCTCTTACAAATTCTAGCTTTTCAAGGAAACGCATACAACAATTTAATACTGATTTTCATCAATTATATGAGATTTATAGAGTTAATTATGGGGGAGGAAGCCAACAAACCCCTACACCTCAAATGTTTTCACCGGGTTTTAGTAGCAGTCGTGGCCGAAACCGAGAAGACTTAATGCAAACTTTAATGCAATCGGTTGTCATGGAATCTTCTAAAAAAGCTAGATATGATGAGGATAATTTGGGTGAATTCAATCAATACGTACGTACTAATTTTATAACGACATCCTTCACAAACGTCGTAGATGTTGAATCCCTAGATTTATTAGAATGGTGGAAAAGTAAACAATCAAGTTTCCCAATTATGGCCACTATTGCACTTGATATACTAACAATCCAAGCTAGTACTGTAGCTTCGGAGTCGGCCTTTTCTCTTAGTGGCAGGATCATATCGGAGCGTCGGACAAAATTAACCCCAAAATCGGTGGAGTGTTGCGTATGTCTGAAGGATTACTTGGATGGAGAAGACCGCATTCAAAATCGAACGAACCTGGAGGATGATATAGAAGGCGTGGAAGAAAAATTATTCGAAAACGACACGGATGAACTACTAAGTACGCCGTCCGTAACCGATACTTCTGATGTTAGTAGTGTCGTAGATGACGAAGATGTAGACACCGACCGCCTTGACGATCAGACGGCTATTACACGACTGATGCAGTACAATACTCTTGAAGACTACAATCCAGATCAGAATCCATACTACGCTCCATACAATCCATTCAATTATAATCCATTCAATTACTATCCGGGTGATGGGAGTGGAAGTTCGGGAGCGGGTGGGACTTCGGGAGCGGGACCTTCGAATGTTTAGAATTTATGTATTGTAACTTGTAACTTGTAAGTTTGTAACTTAAAATTATATATAAATTATAAAACGTAAAAGTGTATTTTAGTGATATATATTATAAATAAAACGTATTTTTAAAGTGTATTTTACTTATCCAATGATTCCAATCCAATTTTTCTTTGTTAAAGTTTAGTAATTAATTATTATACAAAGAAAGCAGTTAAAAAACAAAAAAATCGCAGGCCCAACTCCGAACCGGTTCTTGGCCCGGCCCGGCCCGGTTTTATGAAAACCGGTTCTACATACCATTAAACGGGTCAGGGGATTTCGGTTTAAACCCGGCCCGGTTCTCACCTGACCCGGTTCTCACGGTTACTGTGTGGAACCGGTTTGTCCCCCGACCTGACCCGACCCGGCCCGAACCCGATTTTTGGCCACCTCTACCTCACATGAGGGTTTTTTTGGTCTTTTTACCCTTTCCCTCTATTTCCTTCTCATTTAATAAACGACAAGACCAAACGACCTTTCAATCCTAAGCTACCCTCAGTACACACTTCATCATCATCCACATTCATCTTCACGATTATAAAGATTTGCAGACAATGGGACGAACTCAGTGGCAAATACGCTCTAGCACAGATGATATTGACTATCCAGAAATATATGGTATGTACAATTTCACAAAATAACTTCACCATAGCTCAAATTATAGCTAGAAATGGGTTTTTGATTACATTTGTTTGTTCCTCTGTAAATTTCAGGTATCTATCCTACCCTAATCTCCCTAAAGATACATCATAGAGGGGTGTTCACAAAGAAACCTGGAAGGGTGTATGTAAGGGGTAAAACACATTTTGTGGACTTAGTAGATACTGATGAGTTCTTTGTACATGAACTAAATGCAATTGTTGATGACTTAGGTTACAAACACCTTGTGCCTCCTATGTACTATCACTTTCGAATTCCAGACTTGGATTTAGATTATGGTCTCATGCCTTTAGGGAATGATGAAGATTGCTTGAACTTCTTTAAATACTTTCCAAAATGTAAACTTGCTGATGTTTTTATTGAGCATTGGAGGACCACCCTTAGATCATATTTTACCTCACCAAATGCTGCAAAAGTTGTAATAGAGGAGCTTCCTGAAGATGTATCACCTGAACTGAATAAGAGACCAAAGAAGTTTAAGGAATCTTCTAGTTCTTGTAAGAAAAGATTATATCTTGGTTGGGTTGATCACATCACAGGGGAAGATGTATCACATGATGAAACTCACCCAAATGATCACATCACAGGGGAAGATGTATCACATGATCACCCTAACACAGATGATCGCATCACAGGGGATCACATCACAGGGGAAGATGTATCACATGATCACCCTAACACAGATGATCACATCACAGGGGAAGATGTATCACATGATCACCCTAACACAAATGATCACATCACAGGGGAAGATGTATCACATGATCTATCTTGTTTTCAGGTAAGTGTAAAAGTGATGTCCTCCTAAACAACCTGTGTGAGGTGTTTAACAGGCAATTGGTGGATGGGAGGGACAAACCCATCATTACAGGCCTAGAGTTCATTAGACAATACCTTATGAAAAGGATGGCTAAAGTTCAGAATTTGATCAATGGTACTGATGGCCCCTGTAACACCCGTAATTTTCGGATAGGTCCAATTTCGAATCAGTGTGGAACCGATCTTTAAGAAAAATATGGAAAATAATATTTTGAGTTAAATCCTAGATTTTATGGTCTTGTTGGATGAGGAATTCGAATACGAGTCCAACGGTTCTTTCCGGAGCGAAAACGGAGCTATAACGAAGAAGTTATGGCCAAAACAGTGTTTAAAAAGAAACCGAACGAACAGTGTTCGGCGCCGATCTTGGTGCCGATGGACTGGCGCGGAGATTGGCGCGGATCACTGGTTCAGCTTAAAACACGAATTTCACCCCTCAAACTTTATTTCTTCATATCTCTCTCATTTCAACTCCGATTTTGGTCATTCAAGTTGCTATGGTTCCGATTTTGAGAGCTCTTCAAGGATCTAGAAAGATTTTTGAAGTTCATAGGAAGATTCAAGGGTGTTTGGTGGTGGTAAGTCTCTCAAATCTCTTCCCTTTCTCTCCCAAATCGTTTTCCCTTTCTCCCTCACAAACCCTAACCGATTTTGGGGCTTTTCTTGGAGATTAATGTGTTTCTTATCCACTTTATGCTAGTGATTTCATTCATTGATGCAAAAGCAAGTTTCATCCATAACACTAGAGATTTTTGGGGTTTTCTAGGTTTTCATCAAAACCTAAGTGGTGAGTTCATCCTCCTAGCTTCTATACTTTCATATGAGTTAGAAATGTTCCATTGATGATCTTCTAGTATTTTGCTTATCCAATTTTGGTTTGGATGATTTTGGAGAAGTTAGGTCAAATTGAGGTTTTGGGTATAAATGGAGATTTTGATGGTTGATGTTTGGAGAACAATTCTGAATGATTAAATGTGGTTATTAATGGTGGGAAAATTATGGATTTAGGTTTTGAAGTTTTGGTTTTAGGATTCATGTGCATCAGAGGAGCATACGTTTGGGGAAAAATCTAGATTTAGCTAAATCTAGCAAAGGTGAGTTCAAGTTACTTTGCGAAAACCTTGTACATGCCAAAATGAGTATTTTACAAATATTTGTGTGTTTTACTTGAAAATGTATATGGTTGAGTTATTTGGATAGTTTAACTCTCTTGAAGTGTTGATCTTCATAAATGTGTAAAACACCATATTTGGGGCTTTTGAATATTTGGATGGTTAGAAACCATAAATTGTCTTTAAAAGATTAATTGCTCAAAATGAGGTTTGTTTGATGGTTTAATCATGTTAGTGTAAATGATTTTAATAAACCATTTGGGAAAATGCATTTTTAGTGTTTTGAGTCATTTTGAGAATATTAAGGGTATGAGTCCTTTGGGAAAATCCTTTTGTTTAACCCGTGTTGAGTTTTGGGGTTAATGATGATTTCGGGATACGTGTTTTCTTAAACAATGTTTAAACGCGTTTTATGCGATGATGACCGACATTATGGGTCTAGCAAGCTTGGAGCACTTTGCTCGGTTTTGACTTTGAGATAGTCTTGGGACATTTGTCCGGTTTAAATGGCTCGATGTGGAGTCTTATTTACGGGTTTCTTTTATTGCACCGTGTTGCATATTATTGCACGTTGTTGATATTTACATGCTCAGGGTGGAGTCTAGGATGTGTTATATGCTTAATTGCATCTCATTTGCATGATTTGACGTTGATAAATGATCATTAGATCTTTGAGCAGAGGGCTCGGTTTTGGACTCGATTGAGCCTTGAGGGCATTCACCCGGTTTTAATAAGCTCGACGTGGGCTTGGGGTTTGCATTGCATGAGTTGCATCATATTTGAGGTTTACATGATTTGAATGCATTGGTTATTCTTTTGAGGTCATGTATAAAATTTTAAGTTAAGTAAGCTTGTTTTGGATGGTGGGTTTGCCAAGGTAAAGACCTAGTATGGTTGAACTTGGTGGTTTTAAATGGACTAAATACCTAGTATGGTTGATGTCTAAGAGGGGCTAAAGACCTAGTATGGTTGATGCCGAAGACGGACTAAAGACCTAGTATGGTTGATGTCTGAGATGGACTAAAGACCTAGTATGGTTGATGTATAAGATGGGCTAAAGATCTAGTATGATTGATGTCGAGGATTGACTAAAGACCTAGTATGGTTGATGTCATCCGTTTTCCACATCCAAGAAGCTTACTTGCATTTATTTAATCGTGGTTTAATTTATGTGTTTGCCACATTCGATGAGATCGGGTCTCCCCCGTCACCGAAGGGTGTTGATTTCGGGTATTTTATCTATTCACATTGTTGATGTTATAATACATGCATATGGATTGTTTTCCATGATTGATGGACGGATTTATGTTACATTCTTATTGGATGTTTTAACTGCTGGAGTTTTACTTTATGGTATTTGGATTTTAATACATTTTACGTTTGCGTGAGTTTTGCTTCGTATTATGTTTCCAATGAAAGATCATATTTAAATGGATGGTTTCCATGCTTTACGAGTTGAGTATGTATTGTCAACCGTATTTGAAGGTTTTGCCTAAAACTAGATTTATTCACGTATTTGAGTGGGTTGGGAATCGTATCTCATTTTGGAAAACGCTTTACACTTTTTCGAGAATGGTTTCCATGGAATTTGAGTGTGTTGGAAAATGAGTCATTTATGCCCGCTTGGGAAACCCTTTTGGAAATGATAATCTTGTTGCAAACTTTCATTTAAAGATTTATTTGAATCATGACTAAAACTACTAACTTCCGATTTATGATTTTATTTAGTCATGATAAAATGCTTGAACTCACTAGGCGTAAGCCTAACCCTTTTTATTTGTCGGCATGTGCAACAGGCTCAGGTTGGGGTAGCTCTAGCTACATTGTGAAATGGCGAGTGCTAGTAGAGTGCACGAGAGGTGACTTAATTAGTGAAGTCTTCCGCAATTGTTTGAACTAGCAACTTGTGTTGTGTTATGTAGTACCCGATTAAGTTATTTTATCGTGGACTTAGAATGTTTTAAATTCCGAGGTATTTTAAGGAATGAATTGTAGAAGTGATTATATATAATTTGGTTATTTTATTGAATTTTAAAGTTAGTTGCTCGTTCCAAATTTGAGGGTGTTACAAGTTGGTATCAGAGCATAAGTTTGAGAGATCTAGGTGTTGATTTTGGATACCTAGACTCAAACTAGCGTTTGTTTAAGTAAATTAGAGTGAAATTCACCCTTGGGCACTTTAAGATAGGATGTTTTGAGGTCAATGGATGGTTTTAGAAACGAGAATCACGTCGTGAGTAACAAGGATAATCATGTACGATGCGTTCATAGTGACACCTGGCCAGTGTCATGGTGAATCTACTAGTACATGTGCATACTTGAATTACTTTAATGTGATGATCGTTGGGGTAATGGATAAGTTTTTAAGCTAGTAGTCGTTGGAATATATGGATGATTCTAGTATTAGTCACTTGGAGTGACGATAAGCATGATATTTGCTTTAAGTAGACCGTTTCGGGTCAAGATTGATGGTAGGAATAGAACATAGGCTTATTGAGCCGACTTTGATTTGAGGAAAAACCGTAAGGTCGTTGATGTAATTCCCAACTCACCTTAAGAGGTTAAAGTATCTGGATGACAATAGTGGACCGGAGGGATTTGGAGGAGTATGAGTTGAGACGTTGAATGCCGACTAAGTTATGCACAAAGTTTATTTTGGAAATAAATTGCATCAACTGTTTCTTGTGTTTCAAATCCTTATATGGATTGTGTTACAAATTTTGGAAAATGTTTAGCACACACAAGATTTTAAATCATGGTTTTGAACGTGCATGAAACCGTTTTATTACGGGAGTTGCAAACTCCGTCGGGATTTGTTTTGCCTTATTTCATTGTTGTTCAACATTTGTTTTCGATGTAATAACAATCGTATTTTTATGATGTTTGAGATGTTGGGAAATAACTACGGCTTGTGACTTTAATATTGGATCTCCTCCACATATGTTAGAGTTTGGGACGGAAAGTTATATTCCATTATGTCTATGTAGAACTATTTTTTGGGAATTTGTTTAAAGAGAGTTGTTAAACAATATTATTTATATGGTATTACCATAGAAGGAAATTTTTGGGATTTTGGTGTCTCATTCATGATTTTGCTTTTAGCAATTTGACTTTGGGAGCACAATGGTTTGGTGCTATTTTGTTGACTGTGAGTCATTGAGTTCGTGGAATTTCATAGAGTTTTGTTGTACGACGTTTTGGTGTCGTGTGGGTACAATTTTTACAATGTGCATACTCTATTTACTTATATGAAAAGTTTACGAGTTATGTTGGGCATTTGGTCCCACTCGAGTTTTGTTGAGAAAAGTTAATTTTATGTCATAAGGCGACAAAAAATAGATAAGTTTGGAACTCTAGTGTCGCGTAACTTTTCTTTCAAAAGGTTTGTGTTACTAAGTATTTCATTGCATATAGTTCAGTGTATGGATTGATTTATACGTGGCTTAAGTGATGCATGAAGGAACATTTTGTTGACATTTCATAATGACTTGCTTGGTGCACTTTTGGTCAGTTAAATGCTTTATTATCATTTTATGTAAATGCGCTATATCAACTTAGGGGTATGCATAGCTTGGTAACCATTGTTTTTCGTCACCTTATGGAACGAATCGTGAGTGAAATTATTCTATTAACTCATTGTATAAATGATGGCCATTCGGTCAAAGGGTGTTTTGGTGTTGTGGAAATCATGCATAGTTCGCAATATTTTACATTTTGAAAACACAAATGTATGAGTCATTGACATTGGTCAATTTTGAATTGCCGAGTATTTTGGGAAAATTGAAAACCTTTTGGTTTGGAGGAAATGTGTATTTTGAGTAGTTTTGACAAATACATTTTAAGTAATGACGTTTTGACGTTTTATGTTCCAAGTACGAAACTTTAAGGAAAATGCTTTGCAATGAAGATTTTAGAAAATTGTTTATGTGAAACTATGGTGCGTGTAACTTCTTAATTCTTATGTTTGGAACATTGACGCGCACCGTTAGTACAATTTGAGATTTGAAAATAGGTTTGAACCCTTTTTGGTATCAACAAATTGTTAACACTTATTTCCTCGTGTGTTTTGGAAAAACTCATTGTTGTGTGCAAATTTGCCAAAAACGTTTTATTCAAATGTCATTATAGGATCGGATGAGAAATTTTGGGAAATTAATTTAAAGAGTTTCCTCTTTTGAAATTTGGTCACGAACCATTTGATGTATGTTATTTCGTTTCAAGAAAATTTTAATGGAAGTGTTACAAGCTTGCATGCCTACCCCAATTTGAGGTTTTATGATGTCTTAGTCGATATTTCAAGTGATGGAAACGTATGGGTTTTTGTATTAAATATAGAATTTGCACAAGTCATTTTGTGTTTTGACTAGGGTGTATTGGTAAACCGTTTCATCGTTTTGTTTAATAAACTGACGTGCGCAAATTTTGTTGATGAACCTTGCTTCATGTCGTTTTATGGTTGACAAGGAAATTTTGGAGTCAAATGTCGTTTGGACCCCTTTTGAAATACGTGCGCACCTTGTGTTGCACCCCGTTTAAAGTCGAGCAGTCACTTTACATGCATGTCATGAGTCAATCCATACTAGAACCGTAGCGGTTCATTTTGAAGAAGTTGTATGTCGCGCTTTAGCGTTTTGTTGATAATCTAAACAACAACGAAATAATTTTCAACATGATTTTCATATGTGGGACGAGCATGTCCATTTTTGCGTACTACCGAATTAATGATAGTAGTTTTTCTATGCGCACGATTTATTGATATGAAAATTCTTGTGTTGAAAATTTATGTGAAAAGTTTTGTTGATTGGCATATTTATGGAATAACGCACTTGAAAACCTTGAACTCGTTAGGACATTGGATAGAGTAAATAACCCAATTAAGAGTGAGTGTGTGTGGCACTTCGACGGTGGAAAGTTGGGTATTCCACGCGTGTTGGTATTGTAGGCCAGATGATATCAGCAGCGAAGTAAATGTGTTTGTGGTAATTGGAGGGTTAGACTTGCGGTAACGCATTTCGAGGTTGGTGTAGCCGTTTTGTTGGCAACCTTAGTTTTGTGGAAACACTCGGTAAACGAAACTCATGTGTGGAGTCCTGTTAGAGTTCAAAGCTTGGTGGTATAACTAGGTGTCAACCTTTGTGGGCTTAAGGTCGGAAACCGTTAGCGTAATCGGGGGATTGTAGCCCGATTTTAAATGAAATAATGGTAACGGTTGTAGTAACCTTAAGATGCTCAATTGTGACGAGTGGTTTTGGTGGAATAACATGCGTGTATGGTTACAGAACCTGTCGGTTTAACGATTGGTGTTGGGATGGATTCTTGGAGTCTATTAGAACTCGTTGGATGTAGATGGCAATTAATGGTAGGAATAATCAGAATTGATGATTCTGTTGGGTTCGTTAGCAAACAAACCTTGGATTGACTTAGAGTCTGAAATCGAAATCGGGATGTATGGAACATCTAAGGTTGGGAGACAACCGAAGTCGTCTGACTAGGAATTATTCTAGTTGTCGGAGTGTTCTCCCGGACATAAGTACAGTGTACGTGAAGGGACTTTGTTGATAAGCAATTGTTCGAGGAATTGTCTTTATAGACTGTGTGGAGGGAATTTAGATTTCAGTTAGGAACTGATAAATTATGGTCGGAGTTAAGTCGGTTAGCCTTTGCAAGGGATCTAGATTTCGAGGACGAAATCATCCTAAGGCTGGGAGGATTGTAACACCCGTAATTTTCGGATAGGTCCAATTTCGAATCAGCGTGGAACCGATCTTTAAGAAAAATATGGAAAATAAGATTTTGAGTTAAATCCTAGATTTTATGGTCTTGTTGGATGAGGAATTCGAATACGAGTCCAACGGTTCTTTCCGGAGCGAAAACGGAGCTATAACGAAGAAGTTATGGCCAAAACAGTGTTTAAGAAGAAACCGAACGAACAGTGTTCGGCGCCGATCTTGGCGCGGAGATTGGCGCGGAGCACTGGTTCAACTTAAAACACGAATTTCACCCCTCAAACTTCATTTCTTCATATCTCTCTCATTTCAACTCCGATTTTGGTTATTCAAGTTGCTATGGTTCCGATTTTGAGAGCTCTTCAAGGATCTAGAAAGAGTTTTGAAGTTCATAGGAAGATTCAAGGGTGTTTGGTGGTGGTCAGGGCCGGCCCTGGCCCATGGCAATTGTGGCTTGGGCCATGGGCCCCAAGTCCAGCAGGGCCTCAAAATCATACTATCTTCTTAGGGTGATTAATGTAATCACTAATCAGTATGTTGTATTTCAGTAATCAGTATTTCATTGACACTTTGACAGCGAGAGACAAGAACGAGAAGGCGAGACGAGAGATAGCTGAGTGTCGAGATTCTGCGGCCCTGTGCCCCTGTAGACAGCGAGATTGCGAGAACGGCTGATTTACTGAACGAGAAGTCAAGCTGTCGAGAGACGAGAGTCTGCCATCTGCGGCTTGCGTGCGATTGGCCGATTGCTTGCTGGATTGCTGATTTGCTGAGTATGGTGATCCTCATGTCGAAGGTCACCCTTTTTACCCTCTTAAATTTTGGTGCCAATTGTTTGATTTACGATCGTTTTAGAATTTAGACTAAACCGGCCCTGGCCCATGGACTATGAGTTTACTAAAATTTGGAGAAACTGATTGATAAATGCATTGGAAATAAAACAAATATTGTTGATGAAAACGTTAATTAATGCTTATGACTACCAATTTTGGACTTGGATAGTAATATGTTTGAATCACAAAAGTCAAATGTGAAACCTTCCTCTATAGTGCAGATTGGCTGGATAGTAATATGTTTGGACTTGCTGGATTCCTAAATCCGATTTCCGAACAGAAGTGTTGTTGTGTTGGCTGTTGGATTGCTTGATTTGCTTTTGCCCTAAATGGCTAAATCAGGTGTTTTCTATTCTTTTTTGAACTGTGGTTTGTTTGCATTTTGATTTTGCCTGCTAGTTTATTGTTCATTGAACGGGTTAGCAATTTTGAGTATTGAGAGTAAGTTTTTAGCGGATGTTAACTATGATAAAATAATTGATACTTTTGCTTCGAAAAATGCACGAAGGCATCGTTTTAAATAATGTATTTTATGTTCTATTATACGGGGTTTTGGTTTATGTCCCCCTCGTTGTACTATTTTTGTTTCTTTTAATAAAGACCCGGCGTGGGGATGAGCCGCCTAGCTTGACTAGGTTCCAAACCCCGTTAAATTGTTTTTCGTTCTTGTAATATAGGGGCCTTTTTTTGTCTTTCGCCATGGGCATCCGAAATCTCAGGACCGGCCCTGGTGGTGGTAAGTCTCTCAAATCTCTTCCCTTTCTCTCCCAAATCGTTTTCCCTTTCTCCCTCACAAACCCTAACCGATTTTGGGGCTTTTCTTGGAGATTAATGTGTTTCTTATCCACTTTATGCTAGTGATTTCATTCATTGATGCAAGAGCAAGTTTCATCCACAACACTAGAGATTTTTGGGGTTTTCTAGGTTTTCATCAAAACCTAAGTGGTGAGTTCATCCTCCTAGCTTCTATACTTTCATATGAGTTAGAAATGTTCCATTGATGATCTTCTAGTATTTTGCTTATCCAATTTCGGTTTGGATGATTTTGGAGAAGTTAGGTCAAATTGAGGTTTTGGGTATAAATGGAGATTTTGATGGTTGATGTTTGGAGAACAATTCTGAATGATTAAATGTGGTTATTAATGGTGGGAAAATTATGGATTTAGGTTTTGAAGTTTTGGTTTGAGGATTCATGTGCATCAACGGAGCATACGTTTGGAGAAAAATCTAGATTTAGCTAAATCTAGCAAAGGTGAGTTCAAGTTACTTTGCGAAAATCTTGTACATGCCAAAATGAGTATTTTACAAATATTTGTGTGTTTTACTTGAAAATGTATATGGTTGAGTTATTTGGATAGTTTAACTCTCTTGAAGTGTTGATCTTCATAAATGTGTAAACACCATATTTGGGGCTTTTGAATATTTGGATGGTTAGAAACCATAAATTGTCTTTAAAAGATTAATTGCTCAAAATGAGGTTTGTTTGATGGTTTAATCATGTTAGTGTAAATGATTTTAATAAACCATTTGGGAAAATGCACTTTTAGTGTTATGAGTCATTTTGATAATATTAAGGGTGTGAGTCCATTGGGAAAATCCTTTTGTTTAACCCGTGTTGAGTTTTGGGGTTAATGATGATTTCGGGATACGTGTTTTCTTAAACAATGTTTAAACGCGTTTTATGCGATGATGACCGACATTATGGGTCTAGCAAACTTTGGAGCACTTTGCTCGGTTTTGACTTTGAGATAGTCTTGGGACATTTGTCCGGTTTAAATGGCTCGATGTGGAGTCTTATTTACGGGTTGCTTTTATTGCACCGTGTTGCATATTATTGCACGTTGTTGATATTTACATGCTCAGGGTGGAGTCTAGGATGTGTTATATGCTTAATTGCATCTCATTTGCATGATTTGACGTTGATAAATGATCATTAGATCTTTGAGCAGAGGGCTCGGTTTTGGACTCGATTGAGCCTTGAGGGCATTCACCCGGTTTTAATAAGCTCGACGTGGGCTTGGGGTTTGCATTGCATGAGTTGCATCATATTTGAGGTTTACATGATTTGAATGCATTGGTTATTCTTTTGAGGTCATGTATAAAATTTTAAGTTAAGTAAGCTTGTTTTGGATGGTGGGTTTGCCAAGGTAAAGACCTAGTATGGTTGAACTTGGTGGTTTTAAATGGACTAAATACCTAGTATGGTTGATGTCTAAGAGGGGCTAAAGACCTAGTATGGTTGATGCCGAAGACGGACTAAAGACCTAGTATGGTTGATGTCTGAGATGGACTAAAGACCTAGTATGGTTGATGTATAAGATGGGCTAAAGATCTAGTATGATTGATGTCGAGGATTGACTAAAGACCTAGTATGGTTGATGTCATCCGTTTTCCACATCCAAGAAGCTTACTTGCATTTATTTAATCGTGGTTTAATTTATGTGTTTGCCACATTCGATGAGATCGGGTCTCCCCCGTCACCGAAGGGTGTTGATTTCGGGTATTTTATCTATTCACATTGTTGATGTTATAATACATGCATATGGATTGTTTTCCATGATTGATGGACGGATTTATGTTACATTCTTATTGGATGTTTTAACTGCTGGAGTTTTACTTTATGGTATTTGGATTTTAATACATTTTACGTTTGCGTGAGTTTTGCTTCGTATTATGTTTCCAATGAAAGATCATATTTAAATGGATGGTTTCCATGCTTTACGAGTTGAGTATGTATTGTCAACCGTATTTGAAGGTTTTGCCTAAAACTAGATTTATTCACGTATTTGAGTGGGTTGGGAATCGTATCTCATTTTGGAAAACGCTTTACACTTTTTCGAGAATGGTTTCCATGGAATTTGAGTGTGTTGGAAAATGAGTCATTTATGCCCGCTTGGGAAACCCTTTTGGAAATGATAATCTTGTTGCAAACTTTCATTTAAAGATTTATTTGAATCATGACTAAAACTACTAACTTCCGATTTATGATTTTATTTAGTCATGATAAAATGCTTGAACTCACTAGGCGTAAGCCTAACCCTTTTTATTTGTCGGCATGTGCAACAGGCTCAGGTTGGGGTAGCTCTAGCTACATTGTGAAATGGCGAGTGCTAGTAGAGTGCACGAGAGGTGACTTAATTAGTGAAGTCTTCCGCAATTGTTTGAACTAGCAACTTGTGTTGTGTTATGTAGTACCCGATTAAGTTATTTTATCGTGGACTTAGAATGTTTTAAATTCTGAGGTATTTTAAGGAATGAATTGTAAAAGTGATTATATATAATTTGGTTATTTTATTGAATTTTAAAGTTAGTTGCTCGTTCCAAATTTGAGGGTGTTACAACCCCCTTACACCAACAACAACAAAGATGTTGAATGCAATCCAAAAAGAAGCTTCTAAGTACACAATGAAATGGAATGGGGATGACATGTATGAGGTGAGTGGTCCCTGTTTTGACCAATGCATTGTTCATTTCCAACAAAATGGGGATCAAAGGTACTGTTCTTGTAGAAGGTGGGAACTGAATGGCATTCCATGTAAGCATATTGTGGCTGTCATGTGGAATATGGAAAGCAATGGTGTTGCAGCTGGGAGATTAGAAGATTTGGTCAACAAGGCGTATTGGTTGGACACTTGGAAGGACATGTACAGGTTTAAACTCAAACCAATCAATGGAAAAATGATTTGGCCTAAGTCAGCCTGTCCCACAACAATTACTCCACCAATTCATCATGCTCAGATAGGGAGGCCAAAAAAGAAGAGAAAGAGGACTGTGGAAGAGCTGAGTCAAGCTTCCCAAAAGGTACCAAGGGGTGGGCTGAGAAGCAGATGTACCAAATGCAAGCTTCAGGGTCACAATGCAAGGACATGTAAGGGGGGGCAGGCTAGTTGAAGTCAAGCATAGGTAATCTAAGACTGTGTTGTGCTTTCTTTTTGGAAACAACGTACCACTTTTTATGTAGATGGTTTAGAACAATGATGGTATGTATGTAATGAACAACTTAGAACCACTTTTGGTCATATTTGGTATGAATGTGGTTTTTTTTTTGGTAAAATGGTCATATTCACTATATGAATGTGTTTTAGTTTCTCATATTTTTTACAGTATATATCACATTAAATGGATGGGTTTCATTTATTGAACCAAGAACAATTGAAGAACAATTGAGCATTTAATGAACCAAGAACAACTAAAGAACCATAAATTCAACACATTTCCATTTCATTTGCAAATAAACTGTTTACATTAGCTGGCCACTTAAAATGTAGAAAATAAACAACACTATCCAACTTAAACAACAAAATAGCTTCCATCTTTGCCTCTGGTTCTGAAGTTCTTCAATTTCCCCTTCAAGCTTGTTCTTTGATCTCAGAAGCCCATTTATAATACCCATATTGTAGAAGAAATTGGGGGGTCCACCCAAGTAAAGAAACCACAATTCCATACCTAATAAACAAATCAAACCAAAATTAAACCAAATTGGCACACAATCTGACGAAAATTAAACCAAATTAGCAGAGAGTGAAAACCTACATTTCTCGAACAACAGTTGAATCGGCGCCCTGGATTTTTTTCTGTCCAAGATGTGCGAGTGATGGCAGGTAAACCACAGTTGCAGTAAACCATGGGTGGAAGTATGGGTCGCACCATGGTTTTTTGGAGAAATAGAGTATGGAATAGAGAGAGAGAAGGGAGATCTGTAATGGAGCGATGAAGATGATATGAACGTTGAAATTCTAATATCTAAATGAGAAGGAAATAGAGGGAAAGGGTAAAAAGACCAAAAAGCCCCTCACGTGAGGGGCACATGTGAGCGTTAACGGGAAAAAATGGACGGCGTGAGTGGCAGGGACCATTTTGGGCTGAGGAAACTCATTTTAGGGACCAAGAGTGTACTTTCAGCTTTAGAGGGACCAACACTGAAATCGAGGCATAGTTGAGGGACCAAAACTGGAATTTGCTCTAATAGAAAATAAGGTGTCGTTTGGTTCACAAAAACTTATGGAATCTGGTGGAATTTGAATGTCAGATTCCTTTGACCAGATTCCATTCCAGTGTTTGGTTCACTCTTTTGTATAAATGAAATCTTTAAAATTCCATGAAGTAGCCATTTTCATTCCATCACTTAACCAAGGTATTCTGAAGGAATGGAATTGAACATTTTATTATTTCCAAAATTACCCTTGCCCTAATTTAGCTTTTATCACCCGCCATCTTCACAAATCAGTAGACAAACATCTCTCTCGTTTTCTATCCATCGTCGCAAAGCTCCTTCCTCAACTGATCTGGTAAGATTTCGATTTATCTTTCTTGCTTGCTTTCGATTCTTGCTTGGATTCGATTTCTGGTTGTCTTTCTGCTGATTTCGAATTATGTTTCTGCTTGGTTTCGATTTATCTTCCTCGTGACTGATGTAGATTTTTGCTTGGTTTCGATTTATCTTCCTGCTGTTTCGATTTATCATTATGTTTGCTTTCGATTTTTGCTTTGGTTCGATTTGATTTCTCTTGTCGTCTGCTTGCTTTCGATTTCTGACATATTTCATTTTGTCCGTGGATTTACAATCTGTTTGCAATCTGTGATTTTACAATCTGTTTGCAATCTGTTTTTGTGATTTTACAATATGTTTTTGCAATCTGTGATTTTACAATCTGTTTGCTACTGATTTTGTGAATTTACAATCTGTTTGCAATCTGTTTCATGTGTGATTTATGTCTCTGTTGCTACTGATTTTGTGAATTTACATTCTGTTTGCTACTGCTTTCTGTTACATCTGGTTCTGTGAATTAACAAAAGGGTATTTTGGTCATTTACCCAAATTTCATTCCAATTCCAAAGCTACATTCTGTGAACCAAACAGACAAATTCCAATTCCTTTAACAGATTCCATTCCAATTCGGTCAACCAAACAGCTGGTCAAACCTGACAACATTCCATTCCAATTCCTTCAAAGTCAAATTTCTTTGACAGATTCCATTCCATCCAAAAACATTCTGCGAACCAAACGCCCCCTAAGGGTGCGTTTGCTTCGCAGAATGATTTCTGAAAGAATGGAATTTGTCAAAGGAATTGGAATCTAAAAAGAATTGGAATTGAATGTTATCAGGTTTGACCAGATGTTTGGTTGCAAGGAATGGAATGTAATTTGTTAAAAAAAATTGGAATTTGTCTGTTTGGTTTACAAAGGAATTGGAATGAAATAATGAAAATTGACAAAAATACCCTTTGTTTATATATATATATATATATTATTTTTTATGTATAAATAATAATAAAATTAACATTAATTATGAAAACTTTTTGGGAATTTAATTAAAATACCCAAACTTTGACTTTGACTTACCAAAATACCCATTTTCTCGCTGATTTTACCAAAATACCCATTTTTTCCGCGGTGGGCCCCTCGATTGCGGGCGCCCACGTGTCACCCCTGTTGGGGCAAAGTGTCCCGCGGAGCACCCCAACTATGGCCACGATGACACTTTTAGTCCCTCCCTGCGGTGGTTGCCCGCGATAGGCCCGCGGTGGGCAAAAAAATTACAGTTTTGGTCCCTGTATTTGAACGAATCTTGCATGCCTTTACTGTTTTTTTCCACAATTATTGTACTTTGAAGACCAATTTGTGGTTGAAATTCACTGGCATGTTTGAGATTTCATCTATAAATATCAGTAATTTGCAATCCATAATTCACACCCATTTCATCCTTCTTTCTTGCTTTCTTTGAGTTGCTTTCTTTCTTGCTTTCTCTATTGCTTTCTTTTTTAAGTAAACAAATGGCATCGTCATCTAACCCATCGCCTACACCTAAAAGAATGCCCGTGAAACTCCAGATCGCGATAGCAGAAAGGGAACAACAGATAGACCAACTGACACAAGAGTGGAAACAGATGATGGCCAGGAAGGAAGTCCACTTGAAAAGGATCGAAGCGGAAGAAAAAGAGATCAAAAGGATGAAAGGGGATATAAAAGATAGGGAGACTCGTATTCGTCGAGAAAAAGAAGAAATTCACCATATTATGCAAGACTTCGCAATTCTTCAAGCGAAGGTAATCGAGAAGCAAAGTTGGATTGATGAAACTAAAGCAATTTTTCAGTAAGTGGTGGTACGGGTGTTGCTTTAGTACTTTGTTGTTGTTGTTTTGTATTTTGTTGTTGTTGTTTTGTAATTTGTTGCTCATGAATAAAGGTCTTTTATTTGTCTGAAAAGTAGTTTTTAAGTACTCTGAAATTTGTCTGAAAAGTGATTCATATTAAAAATACAACTCATAAATGTTATACAATATTATTTCATAGCAAACACATACTAATAAATACAGTACAAAATTATCCAAATTTGAGGCTACGGCTAGACGATGGTTTGGTTTTTGACAATTCGGGTCTACTTCTTACATGCTCTGGCGAGACGAGTCTCAAAGTGTTAAGCTCCACTTTCTCGATGTACACTTCAATCACAATATGGCCGTCAACATATTGGCGTATGTTGGCTACATCTTCGTCGGTACTCAATTCTACCAGTCCAGTCAAGAAGTCTGCATTCGGCCTCTTAAAATACAACCTATTATATTTTGGTTCTTCATATTCCAGCTCTTTCATGATCTGTTCAAGCAGTTGCATAGAAAGATCCTCCACATCTAACATGTCAACATAAATTTCTAGACCACAAAAATAATGTCTTTTGGGTGGTTCCGTGAAGTACCCACCATGGTGGACTTTCATGGTGAACAACTGTGGATATTTACTTGTTGATGAACATTAATTAATATAGTTAGTTCGTAGAACAACGGTAGTAACAAACAAAAACTCAATGAAACATGAACACTGACCATATAACTCTTTGCCAGTGTCTGAAAGCGATTCAGATAAACGCCTAAAGCACCAAACATGAAGGTTTGGGGATGCCATGTAAGAATACGTTAACGAATAATATGTTCTCGTATATGTATTTTACGACTAATCTAGCGTAGGTTATTTATAGGCAAATGTGGATGCTTTTACTGCACTTAGGTCCCTGTCTTTGCTCTAACACAACTTAGGTCCCTGTCTTTTCTCTAACACAACTTATGTCCCTGTCAAAGCTATCGTATGATATAGTTCTATATAACCATTACTATTCTCTCCATTTAGACTACTACCATTATGATCATCATCCCATGTTCTGTTTCAAGTACCTTTCAAAAGATAACTGGTCCCAATCAATGTTCAGATCAATGCACATAAGTTATGTTTGATAAATTACAACGCACTAAACATACAATATTTATCGTCCCAATCAAGGGAAATCAACGTTCAGATCAACAGTATCATATGATATAGTTCCATGTGGTTCAAGCTCTGACGGGCCCGCGGTGTTACTTAGTTGACTGCTTGTGCGTCTACTCTTTGGCACGGTTGAAGGGGCGGGATTTGGACACTCTCCACGAGTATGTCCTACGCATTGGCACCGAGTGCATTTTCGCTGTATCGAACCTTCACCACGTGATGGACGTCGGTTGTTCTTTCTCGGTCTCCCGACTCTGTGCTTATCGTTTAAAGGTGGATAGCATGGCAGAAGCGGGTCTGGTGGATACACCCATGCTTCAGGGGGTCCAGCTGGATTTATTACCTCTGCGTATGTTCTCCGGTAAGTTTCGGTCGTGAAGAAACTTACAGCCAAGTCGCTGCAATCTCTACGACCCATATATCTTGCCGCAACGATGGCATGGCCGCACGGTAACCCAGATTTTTGCCATTCGCAACACGAACAAACACGGTCGGTCATATGCACAGTCGCGTGAAGCTGGTTATCCAGAACCTCGTACCTCCCATACCCGATTTCTCTTACCCTCTATATCGCCGCGTGACGCGCCCTGAAGAGAACTATCTCCTCCACCGCTGGTGTGAGTGCATTTTGCAGCTCAGCTCCTTTTCGGCGTCGAAGTTGGTACCACTCTTGTTGAAAGGTCCGAAAGTAGTCCATGAGATTAACAATCGGACATCTACGCGCAAAACGGGAGAGTGCATTCACCGACTCTGCACTATTGGAGGTCAGAATGTCATACCGTTGTGCAGGAAAATGGGCCGCGGACCACCTCTCCGGTCCAACATCGTCCATGACTTTGGCTGCTTTGTCTGCACTAACTCGTAGAAGATTCATGTACCGGTTAAACTCCCGATCCGTATATGCTTTGCATGCCGCCCAGTAGACATCCTTGTAGGTGGTAATACGTTTGTCCTGGGTTTTGGCGTTCATCTCCAAATGTCGACAACATAAGGCGTGCGGGGCGTTTGGGTACATGGCAGAGATTGCGGGGCTTATGGAAGGAGCCCTGTCGGACATAAACACCAACCCTTGCGGGTCTCCGATAGCTTGTCTCAACATGGACAGAAACCAAGTCCACTCGTCCCCGGTTTTGGACTTGCCTACTCCGAAAGCTACTGGAACGATGGAGTTATCCCCGTCCATGGCAACCGCCAGGAACATCATACCCAAGTAAGGGCCTTTTAAATGGGCAGCGTCTATTACTAGGACACGACGCAGATTTGCCAGAAATGTGCGAATCTGCAAAAATGTAGGTGGTTTCCATGTGTAAATGTTATAGTTTATAATGTGTAGACATATAACGTGTTAAAATATGTACCGCGCATCCAAGGGCAGCGAAGCACATCTCAAAACGTTCATGTGAATCGGTCCTTATCTGGGTGACAGTACCTGGATTCTGCAGCTGCAAATTATATAAATATGCTGGGAGTCGTTCATACGACTCCTCGAACGTGCCTCTCACCAATAGCAGTGCACTGCATCGCGCACGCCAAACTTGGTGGTAACCAATCGTGACGTCGAACTGCTGGTGTACATCGTCCACGATGTCCTTTGGACGCAATGACCTGCTAGCATCAAGAAATTTGTCTTTCAATATCGCACCCAATGTCCTTTTGGTGGCTTGTTTGTGGTGGGGATTCAGTTGCGTCCTCGTACAAGTGTGTACATCGTGCAACTTTCTAATAAGTAACGCCCCTCCTTTCTCTCCCACAGGAATCGCATACATCATCCACTTACAGTTTTCTCTCGCACATTCAACTACGTATCTGCTTTTGTCGGATTTCGGCGTGTGACTTTCGAAACCCTCTTCCATGAACTTAAGTCCGACCTGACTTGCCAAGTGATCCTTCGAATAAAATATCTGACCTACTTTTAACCTTAAACTGCGATTATAAGGTATAGGTTCGTAGGTTTGTGTCTGGGTATTCTGGTCTGGAAGAATAAGGGGCATATCAAAATAGTCATTTAACTGACTAAATGATTTATTACTAGGGGTATATTATTCGTGATCATCACTATCGGTATCTGGTCTGTCTATATCAGCATTACCCGCAGCAACTCCAGCACAACGTCCTTCTTGTGGTTGTTGTTGTTGCGTCTCCGGAACATAATCAGGAATACAGTCGTTAAGACCATATGCATGATCCAAATGAACTGTTGGGCCGTGGGACGGCTGAAATTGAGAATCAGGCTGCTCTATTTGGAGGTCTTCGTTATCAGCGTCGTCATCACCTTCGTCGTCATCGTCTCCGTCGCACACCGATGATTCAGCATACACAAAAAGTAATGGCGGTCTTTCTGATTCGGCTGCAAAGTGCAGAAAACCAGAGATATCCCCATCGTTGGATAACTCCACAAATGACCCATCACCGTTCTTAAACACTAACTTGCAAACAGCAGAAGGGTTGATTCCATATTTTTGCATGGCGTATGCAACAAACTTCTGATAAGTATAGTTTACTGACAATTTTACACCATGCTTATATTTATAAGCAAAATTCCACTCATTGTTATCTTGAACCCATTCACCATCGAAACAGAAAAATAGCTTAGTTTTTGCAACAGATGAACTCATTTTTTCAGTAGTATCTCAAAAACAAAATACTGAAGAAAGAAAGCAAGAAAGAAGTATGGAATCGGTGTGAATTATGGATTGTATTTTACTGATATTTATGGATGAAACAACCAACATTGATGAAACAACCAACATAAATTGCAACCACAAATTGGTATTCCAAATACACTGATTCAACATTGATGAAACATGCCAGTGAATTTTAACCACAGATTGGTCTTCAAAGTACAATAATTGTGGAAAAAACAGTAAAAGCATGCAAGATTCGTTCAAATACAGGGACCAAAACTGTAATTTTTTGCCCACTGAGGGGCCTATCGCGGGCAACCACCGCGGGGAGGGACCAAAAGTGTCACCACGGCTGATATGCATTATTTATTTAATGCATATTGTGTCTTTTTCTTATATTTTTATATATAATATTTTGTTTTATCCCAACTTTTGTGTCATTTTATACTCTTATTTGTATCTTTATTAATCATGGAGCTAAGTGATGGATTTTACTTGTTTTACTAAGTAGAATGGCTAAAAATAAAGAAAACTGCAGGCAATGCTATTTCGATGTTGCAGCATCCAGGACTGATGGCGACGAGATGGGATAAAGAGGCTGGAAATGCGATTTTTGGGAAAAACAGCAGCATGCAATCTAAATTTCATTGCTTTAGATTCATCCTAAAGTAGTTTGTGTGTTGTAATGACATTAGTACAAAAGACATCTCCTTATAATAGTGTTTGGTACCATGAATAGTTACATTCATGGTACATAAATAGTTGAAGTAGTTGTGGGTTGGTGTGGCTAAGTCCATACTTCTTTTGTATAAATAGGTGGTGTCTTGTGTTGTTTTAGGGATCGATCAATCAGCTTAGAAACTGATTTGGAACAACCATTTATTGCTTTCTTTAATATTAATGCAAGTTATCTTCATCTTGTTCTTCTTTTTAGTTCATAACACATAAGTTGCTGCAGCATTGCCAACAACATGGCTGCACTTCTCTATTGTTTTTAATTATTGTTCTTCACATTATTGTCATTTACTTTTACGTCATTTATTTTATGTCTTTCATTTCAGTAATTTACATTTATTGCAAGTTAATTTCAAGTATGAGTAGCTAAGTTTTATAGCTTGGGTGTGAGATTAAAGGGTGGAGTTTTAATTATAAAGAATAGTGGACATTATTTCTCAATAATGATGTTCACCATTTCATGTTAAGTTTTATAAAGATAAGTTTACTTCGTGACGTTTTGATCACTTTGAAAGTGTTAAAGTGCCATGACATCAGGAATGAGCCATTGATATGCACGTCAATCCGAATGACAAAGAAAGTAAGACTTGGAAGAGCTACTGACAAAGGAATTTGTCGTCTCTGTCTTTTCTGGGTTGATTTTGCCCGATAAGTTGGTCATCGTGATGATGGTAAAAGTGTAGAGTGCGTATCAGGAATGGACCTCTCAGTACACGTCAACTTAACAGATACGGGGATCAACTTGGAAGAGTGATTTTTAACAAAGTAATTTGTTTATCCATATATTTGAAATGCATCATTTTATTATTGATAGTCCTGATACATCACCAGGAATGGGTTGTTGAAAGCTAGATCAATAGTATAATGTTGAAGATCCGGAAGGGCATCCTATCAAATAGATGGTGAATTTAAGTGTTGAGGAACCAATGCTGTAGCATTGACATAGCATTGGTCTGCTGGAATTTATAATTAAGCTTCACCCCAACGTCTTACACCCTTGCTTGCTTTATTTATTTATCTGTTTTATATAATCTGCGATAATCCAACTCCAAACACAAAAATATTGTCTTCGAACTGATCCTTGGAAATTATTTCTTTTATTAGACTTTTATTGCGCTTTTACTCCAATCTCTGTGGGAACGATATCTGGTATTTTACCATTTTATTACTTGAAAAGACGACATTAGATCTCGATGTATACTTGCGTTGAGGTTTAATTATCACACGTCTATCGGTGTATTCAAAGCACTGTCAGCGGCCATAGTTGGGGGGCTCCGCGGGACACTTTGCCCCAACAGGGGTGACACGTGGGCCTTAGCCCGCGATCGCGGGTCTCACCGCGGAAAAAATGGTATTTTGGTAAAATCAGCGAAAAAATGGGTATTTTGGTAAGTCAAAGTCAAAGTTTGGGTATGATTACTAGTTTCATGCATAATACTTTATTAAATACATACACTAACATGGAATGCACACTGTGAAAGTGCCACGTTCAACCGATACATCATAAGAAGCATTATATGCATTGACATCTGCTGCAGAAATTCGATGAAATCAAATAAATTTATTTAGAAAATCAATGAGAATACAAAAGTGAAACCCAACCCAACCCAACCCGTACGTACGAGTTGGTCGGGTTGAGTTTAAACAAACTAAAACCAACATTAAAAAACATAAAAAGAAAATTTCCTTTGAAATACAATAAGTCATTCAAGAATATATACGATTTCATCAAATATTTAAGTATTACACATAACTTTCCAATAATGTTATCTTATAAGCTTCATTGCTCGTTATTGTCAAGTTGTTTTTGGTAACTTATACCGTTATACATAATAACTTTAGAGAAGCCGCTAAAATTTTTATCGGGTTACTTTGAGTTGAGCCTAAC
The DNA here is from genome assembly GCA_033807775.1 of Saussurea involucrata. Classification (NCBI taxonomy): domain Eukaryota; kingdom Viridiplantae; phylum Streptophyta; class Magnoliopsida; order Asterales; family Asteraceae; genus Saussurea; species Saussurea involucrata. The sequence goes on from CM066321.1 coordinate 153,503,277, forward strand.
CTAATACATTTTGGTTGTCCTAATTTTGTATCGAATATCTGTCGAGTTACCTCGAACTGATATTTTCAGGTTTTTCCATGGTTGCGTTGGTTGGATTGATGAAAAATTTGAAGACCCTTAGGGTGCGCTTGGTTCGTCGGATTCCGACGAAATTGGACGAAATTGGAATGGTCAATTCCGTTGACCAAATTCCATTGCCATGTTTGGTTACCCATGGAATGGAATTGAATTCCAAACATTCCCTCAAATAAGGATTTCACCATTCCTTCACAAATGAGATGGAATTGAATTCCATTCCATCAAAAATCTTGAAAATGACGAAAACCCCCCTGCAACCATCTTCTTCTTCATCGATATTTTTCTTCCTTTGGAATCATTCCAAAATACAGAAATACCATTGGAATCTTCTTCTTCATCCTCCATTCTTCCAAAATACATAAATATTTTGCTTCGTCTCTACTATTCTTGCTTCTTCTGTTGCTCTTCTTCCCGTTGGATCTGCTTCTTCCCATCCTTGTCGTTCGATTTGCTTCTGTTCTTCCCGTTCGATTTGCTCAAGGTGTTGTCCCTGGTTCAATTTTCGATTTGTAGAGAAGGAAGGATGGTTGGTATTGTCTTCTCCATGGATAATCTGAAGATTATGGTTTTTCTCCATAGATCAGCTCCTTCTCGATTTGTTTACCGATGTTGGGTTCTTGTTTTAAGATTTGCAGGGAGGATAACCGTGTGGTGTATGGCTCTTGCGATGGGGAATAGATGGTGTGGGTTCTAGGTCAAGAAAAACGGGGGTGGGGGGAGAGGATATGGAAGAAACATGCCATATGAATTATTAAAATAAAAAACAAATTCATATTTAACTTAATTACCAAAATTGAAAACAAATTTATGGAAACAGTAAAAAGTTTGGGAATTTAATTAAAATACCCAAACTTTGACTTTGACTTACCAAAATACCCATTTTTTCGCTGATTTTACCAAAATACCATTTTTTCCGCGGTGAGACCCGCGATCGCGGGCTAAGGCCCACGTGTCACCCCTGTTGGGGCAAAATGTCCCGCGGAGCCCCCCAACTATGGCCGCTGACAGTGCTTTGAATACACCGATAGACGTGTGATAATTAAACCTCAACGCAAGTATACATCGAGATCTAATGTCGTCTTTTCAAGTAATAAAATGGTAAAATACCAGATATCGTTCCCACAGAGATTGGAGTAAAAGCGCAATAAAAGTCTAATAAAAGAAATAATTTCCAAGGATCAGTTCGAAGACAATATTTTTGTGTTTGGAGTTGGATTATCGCAGATTATATAAAACAGATAAATAAAGAAAGCAAGCAAGGGTGTAAGACGTTGGGGTGAAGCTTAATTATAAATTCCAGCAGACCAATGCTATGTCAATGCTACAGCATTGGTTCCTCAACACTTAAATTCACCATCTATTTGATAGGATGCCCTTCCGGATCTTCAACATTATACTATTGATCTAGCTTTCAACAACCCATTCCTGGTGATATATCAGGACTATCAATAATAAAATGATGCCTTTCAAATATATGGATAAACAAATTATTTTGTTAAAAATCACTCTTCCAAGTTGATCCCCATATCTGTTAAGTTGATGTGTACTGAGAGGTCCATTCCTGATACGCACTCTACACTTTTACCATCATCACGATGACCAACTTATCGGGCAAAATCAACCCAGAAAAGACAGAGACGACAAATTCCTTTGTTAGTAGCTCTTCCAAGTCTTACTTTCTTTGTCATTCGGATTGACATGCATATCAATGGCTCATTCCTGATGCCATGGCACTTTAACACTTTCAAAGTGATCAAAACGTCACGAAGTAAACTTATCTTTATAAAACTTAACATGAAATGGTGAACATCATTATTGAGAAATAATGTCCACTATTCTTTATAATTAAAACTCCACCCTTTAATCTCACACCCAAGCTATAAAACTTAGCTACTCATACTTGAAATTAACTTGCAATAAATGTAAATTACTGAAATGAAAGACATAAAATAAATGACGTAAAAGTAAATGACAATAATGTGAAGAACAATAATTAAAAACAATAGAGAAGTGCAGCCATGTTGTTGGCAATGCTGCAGCAACTTATGTGTTATGAACTAAAAAGAAGAACAAGATGAAGATAACTTGCATTAATATTAAAGAAAGCAATAAATGGTTGTTCCAAAGCAGTTTCTAAGCTGATTGATCGATCCCTAAAACAACACAATACACCACCTATTTATACAAAAGAAGTATGAATTTAGCCACACCAACCCACAACTACTACAACTATTTATGTACCATGAATGTAACTATTTATGTACCATGAATGTAACTATTCATGGTACCAAACACTATTATAAGGAGATGTCTTTTGTACTAATGTCATTACAACACATAAACTACTTTAGGATGAATCTAAAGCAATGAAATTTAGATTGCATGCTGCTGTTTTTCCCAAAAATCGCATTTCCAGCCTCTTTATCCCATCTCGTCGCCATCAGTCCTGGATGCTGCAGCATCGAAATAGCATTGCCTGCAGTTTTCTTTATTTTTAGCCATTCTACTTAGTAAAACAAGTAAAATCCATCACTTAGCTCCATGATTAATAAAGATACAAATAAGAGAATAAAATGACACAAAAGTTGGGATAAAACAAAATATTATATATAAAAATATAAGAAAAAGACACAATATGCATTAAATAAATAATGCATATCAGCCGCGGTGACACTTTTGGTCCCTCCCCGCGGTGGTTGCCCGCGATAGGCCCGCGGTGGGAAAAAAATTACAGTTTTGGTCCCTGTATTTGAACGAATCTTGCATGCTTTTACTGTTTTTTTCCACAATTATTGTACTTTGAAGACCAATCTGTGGTTAAAATTCACTGACATGTTTCATCAATGTTGAATCAGTGTATTTGGAATACCAATTTGTGGTTGCAATTTATGTTGGTTGTTTCAGCAATGTTGGTTGTTTCATCCATAAATATCAGTAAAATACAATCCATAATTCACACCGATTCCATACTTCTTTCTTGCTTTCTTTCTTCAGTATTTTGTTTTTGAGATACTACTGAAAAAATGAGTTCATCTGTTGCAAAAGCTAAGCTATTTTTCTGTTTCGATGGTGAATGGGTTCAAGATAACAATGAGTGGAATTTTGCTTATAAATATAAGCATGGTGTAAAATTGTCAGTAAACTATACTTATCAGAAGTTTGTTGCATACGCCATGCAAAAATGTGGAATCAACTCTTCTGCTGTTTGCAAGTTAGTGTTTAAAAACGGTGATGGGTCATTTGTGGAGTTATCCAACGATGGGGATATCTCTGGTTTTCTGCACTTTGCAGTCGAATCAGAAAGACCGCCATTACTTTTTGTGTATGCCGAATCATCGGTGTGCGACGAAGACGATGACGACGAAGGTGATGACGACGCTGATAACGAAGACCTCCAAATAGAGCAGCCTGATTCTCAATTTCAGCCTTCCCACGGCCCAACAGTTCATTTGGATCATGCATATGGTCTTAACGACTGTATTCCTGATTATGTTCCGGAGACGCAACAACAACAACCACAAGAAGGACGTTGTGCTGGAGTTGTTGCGGGTAATGCTGATATAGACAGACCAGATACCGATAGTGATGATCACGAATAATATACCCCTAGTAATAAATCATTTAGTCAGTTAAATGACTATTTTGATATGCCCCCTATTCTTCCAGACTAGAATACCCATACACAAACCTACGAACCTATACCTTATAATCGCAGTTTAAGGTTAAAAGTAGGTCAGATATTTGATTCGAATGATCACTTGGCAAGTCAGGTCGGACTTAAGTTCATGGAAGAGGGTTTCGAAAGTCACACGCCGAAATCCGACAAAAGCAGATACGTAGTTGAATGTGCGAGAGAAAACTGTAAGTGGATGATGTACGCGATTCCTGTGGGAGAGAAAGGAGGGGTGTTACTTATTAGAAAGTTGCACGACGTACACACTTGTACGAGGACGCAACTGAATCCCCACCACAAACAAGCCACCAAAAGGACATTGGGTGCGATACTGAAAGACAAATTTCTTGATGCTAGCAGGTCATTGCGTCCAAAGGACATCGTGGACGATGTACACCAGCAGTTCGACGTCACGATTGGTTACCACCAAGCTTGGCGTGCGTGATGCAGTGCACTGCTATTGGTGAGAGGCACGTTCGAGGAGTCGTATGAACGACTCCCAGCATATTTATATAATTTGCAGCTGCAGAATCCAGGTACTGTCACCCAGATAAGGACCGATTCACATGGACGTTTTGAGATGTGCTTCGCTGCCCTTGGATGTGCGGTACATATTTTAACACGTTATATGTCTACACATTATAAACTATAACATTTACAAAGGGAAACCACCTACGTTTTTGCAGATCCGCACATTTCTGGAAAATCTGCGTCGTGTCCTAGTAATAGACGCTGCCCATTTAAAAGGCCCTTACTTGGGTATGATGTTCCTGGCGGTTGCCATGGACGGGGATAACTCCATCGTTCCAGTAGCTTTCGGAGTAGGCAAGTCCGAAACCGGGGACGAGTGGACTTGGTTTCTGTCCATGTTGAGACAAGCTATCGGAAACCCGCAAGGGTTGGTGTTTATGTCCGATAGGGCTCCTTCCATAAGCGCCGCAATCTCTGCCATGTACCCAAACGCACCGCACGCCTTATGTTGTCGACATTTGGAGATGAACGCCAAAACCCAGGACAAACGTATTACCACCTACAAGGATGTCTACTGGGAGGCATGCAAATCATATACGGATCGGGAATTTAACCGGTACATGAATCTTCTACGAGTTAGTGCAGACAAAGCAGCCAAAGTCATGGACGATGTTGGACCGGAGAGGTGGTCCGCGGCCCATTTTCCTGCACAACGGTATGACATTCTGACCTCCAATAGTGCAGAGTCGGTGAATGCACTCTCCCGTTTTGCGCGTAGATGTCCGATTGTTAATCTCATGGGCTACTTTCGGACCTTTCAACAAGAGTGGTACCAACTTCGACGCCGAAAAGGAGCTGAGCTGCAAAATGCACTCACACCAGCGGTGGAGGAGATAGTTCTCTTCAGGGCGCGTCACGCGGCGATATAGAGGGTAAGAGAAATCGGGTATGGGAGGTACGAGGTTCTGGATAACCAGCTTCACGCGACTGTGCATATGACCGACCATGTTTGTTCGTGTTGCGAATGGCAAAAATCTGGGTTACCGTGCGGCCATGCCATCGTTGCGGCAAGATATATGGGTCGTAGAGATTGCAGCGACTTGGCTGTAAGTTTCTTCACGACCGAAACTTACCGGAGAACATACGCAGAGGTAATAAATCCAGCTGGACCCCCTGAAGCATGGGTGTATCCACCAGACCCGCTTCTGCCATGCTATCCACCTTTAAACGATAAGCACAGAGTCGGGAGACCGAGAAAGAACAACCGACGTCCATCACGTGGTGAAGGTTCGATACAGCGAAAATGCACTCGGTGCCAATGCGTAGGACATACTCGTGGAGAGTGTCCAAATCCCGCCCCTTCAACCGTGCCAAAGAGTAGACGCACAAGCAGTCAACTAAGTAACACTGCGGGCCCGTCAGAGCTTGAACCACATGGAACTATATCATATGATACTGTTGATCTGAACGTTGATTTCCCTTGATTGGGACGATAAATATTGTATGTTTAGTGCGTTGTAATTTATCAAACATAACTTATGTGCATTGATCTGAACATTGATTGGGACCAGTTATCTTTTGAAAGGTACTTGAAACAGAACATGGGATGATGATCATAATGGTAGTAGTCTAAATGGAGAGAATAGTAATGGTTATATAGAACTATATCATATGATAGCTTTGACAGGGACCTAAGTTGTGTTAGAGAAAAGACAGGGTGTCAGGATCGATTCTTAACAAGAATTAAACTTCTTAGAAACAGAATTTAGAGAATCTTGCGGAATAGAACTCTAAATCAATTAAAGAACAATCAATAGAAATTCAATAAACTGTATATATATCAAACAGTTATTACTCACAAGTTTTACACCAAACCTCAATCTTGTTGAACAGGCTCAACAAGACGATTTCTACTTCTCTAGAAATAGGATCTATGATCTTGAGGTTAATTCACTCTTGAATGAATATCAAATTCTAATTCACTCGTATAATATTCATGTTTTCTAATAGCTATCTATCAATACTATATATACAAAAGTAATTACAAGATAACTATCAAAAGTAAATTGATCTTCTGAATCTTCGTTAAACATATCTTGATCAATTCCTTATTTGTCTCCAAAAGCATCGCATCCCAAACTTATCAACTCAGCAGTATTAATGATGATTTGGCTCAGCAGCATTAACAACCTTCAGCAGTATTAACCTTCACAGTCTTCAAGCAGTAGTAACTCAGCTCAGCAGTACTAACCATGTCTAGCAGTAGTAAATTGGTCTAGCAGCACTAACTTCATCTAGCAGTACTAACTTCGTCTAGCAGCAGTAACCTTGCCCAGCAGTAGTAACGAAGAACTGGCAGTAGTAATGTAGACTTAGCAGTACTAACCATACTTAGCATATCTTCAGTTCCCAACAATCTCCCCCTAACTTGACTTTTAGGAAAAGAAGTCAAGTTCTTCAGATGATGCTTCCAAAACTTAGTCATCATGTACACACAGATTAGGACTTAGACCTAGACTCTGATTGAGAATCCTCTTTACCAAGAATCTTCCCATTGCTGAATCCTTGTTGCAGGTCAGCTTAGTGTGTAACATTCCTTGCAGCCTCTTCATGCTGTGATTGTATATTTCATCTACCAGATAGTATTCTTGAGTTGCAGAGTCAAGGGAGATGACATATACTCCACAGTTTTCATAGAGCATCCAGTTGGTAATGGCTTGAAACGGTGTGTTTAACCTATGCTGAACTGCTTCAGGTTTGAACATTTGGCACAAGAATTCAAGTACCATTTTAGAAATTGACATCCCTTGCTCAGTCAGCATGTTTTCATATATCTTCATCCCAACTTTGAACATCTCTTCTAAGTCTGATCTTGAGCAAGTTCTGACAATTTTTCCCCAAGTAGAAAAGACTTCAAATTTTCCATCTGCTCTTTTTATCCTAATGAACTCCTTTCTACCATCTTTCAAAGTGTCCCAAAAGATGATTTCAGGAGCCTTAGATGATATTGGTTCAGCCTGAAGTGGAATTGGGTTAGAGTCAACACTAGTAATGTACAAATCACATTGGGCATCCGTTTGTGATTGCACATTGCCTGATTGCCCTGATGGAGTTGCCACTTCTTCTTCAGCAACTTTTCCATCAGATTTCACTGTTTCCTCCTGGGCCTCTTCTGCAGATGACTCCACCCTTGGCTTCTTTTCATTTTTCTTCTTTGAAGATATGGGCTGGGTTCTTGGTCTTTTCTTTGACATCATCTTGGTTCTTTTAAGAGTTTTGACAGCCTCAGGAGTTGGTTCAGCTGCTTTAAGTTTTTCAGCAGCAATAACCATTTCTGCTGCTATGGCTGTTACTGCTTCTCTTAGTACATGTAGTGATGCTGCTTCAATACTGTTCTTTACAATCCAGTAAATTTCTTCATCTATTTCAGCTTGAGTTGTAGTTACTGCTTCCTGCTCAGTTTCTGCTGCTTTGTCTGTTTGGCCTTCAGCAGCATTAACAGTTTCTGCTGCTTGTTCAAATTCAGCAGCATTAACAGTTTCTGCTGCTTGTTCAAACTCAGCAGCATTAACAGTTTCTGCTGCTGTGGTTTCTGCTGCTGTGGTTTCTGCTGCTGTGGTTTCTGCTGCTTTAACACACTCTTCCCCCTTTTCTGTCTCACTGGACTCCCCCTTAAACTGTGCATAGTCCATATCCATCTCAGTCTCTATGTGAACAGTCTCCCCCTCAATTTGTGGACCCTTCAATTTCAGTTCTGCTTCTGACTCTGACTCCCCCTTTTTGGGAGCATCATCAGTTGAAGTTCTTCTTCTTAGCACAAATCTTGCCTTTTTCTTTTTGTTCAGCAACTTGGTGACCATCTTTTTGAGCTTCTCAATTTGAGACTGTTGGTAGGTGACCACAGTCTTAAGTTGCTCAATCTCTTTCTTTTGTGCCATAACATCCAAGTTGATATTCCCTATGGTTTCCATCAATTCCTCATAGTTATATCTATCCTCACCTTGTTTAGAAGTGTTTACCTTCTTTAAAGGATCCTTGGAAGTTTCAGCAGAAGCCTTCTGCCTAGCAGAAGCACTACCTGCCCCCTTGGTTTCTTGGCACCTGGGTCCTCCTAATGATTTCTCATTTAGAGTTGCCATGGGGAAGGTCTTATTTATGTTACCACTGTCCTTCTCTGTGCTAGCAGAAGTAGTGGCAGCCTTAGCACCCATATGGTCATCCTTCTCCTTAGAGACCACCTTCTTGGGGTTGGGAGACACCCCTGTGGTTTCCCTGTTGATATTCTCAATTGGAGAATGCTCCAATTGAGGGCTTAAAGGCTTAGGGCTTTGAGTAGGTACATCAAGGGAAGGAGCCTTGTGCACCTTTCTTCTTTGAAACCTTTTGGTGATTGTGGGAGTGGGCTGTTCAAGAATGGACTGAGGGATGTCTTTTGAGATGGAAGGTTGGGATTGGTCATCAGTGGGTTGATCTAATGAGGGCCTTGATCCTGATGCCATACCTTCAGAGGGGTGGGACACAACCATCATTGTAGAGAACAATGGTGTGTCAACTCCTTCCGAGTCCCTAGGAAGTCTTTTCATATTTGAAAAAACCTTTCCTTTAGGGGATTTGGGTACATATACCTCAGTAAACTGAGGTAAGTCCATCAATTCCTTGTTAAGAACTTCTTGCACAAACCTTGGATACATGAAAAAGGTCTTTTTGGATTCCAAGTTTGATACAAGATCATTAAAGATCATTGCTGAAAAATTGTACTTTCTGGCAGTGGATAAGCAGACCAAGGCATATGCAATGGGACTGCTGAACTCACTCCATCCAGTAGTTTTCTTGGAAATACAGTGCATCAGGGTATGAACAAGAAATCTCCATTGGTTGAAAAATTTTGACTTGTAGAATTTAAAAACACCAATGGGACCTTCATACCCCATTCTTTGTAAAGTAGAAAAGAGTTCTTCATTAGGAATAGAAGATATACCTGAAGCATCATTCAACTGAAGAGAGATGCGAATAACCTCTTCAGTGACTTTCAAGGGTTTATCACAGACCCTTGTTCGAATGGTTTTCTGCCCTTCTTCTACACTAACAGTGGCATTCTCCCAAAATTGTGTCTGATGTTCGATATAGATTGTTGGGCTCACCGTTAGGGCATAGGAGATGTGCGAGGATTTGAGAAAATCGACTATATCGTGGAATCCCGCAGCTTGTTTCGGCTTCTGAAGCATGGCTATTTCATTGTGCTCATCCACAAACTCCATGATTCCTGAGGATTCTTGAAAGAAAAGCACAGAGATTCTGGGAGACTAGGTTAGAACGAGAGAGAAGAAGTAAATGCGAAGAGTCGTTATGAACTTGGGCGGGCAAACAGGGGTATTTATATGCCCTAGATTATCAGAAGCAGTATTAACTACCTCGCAGTATTAACTACCGAGCAGTATTAACTGCCAAGCAGTATTAACTACCTAGCAGTATTAACGACCAAGCAGTAGTAACTACACTAGCAGTATTAACTGCACTAGCAGTATTAACTACTGAGCAGTATTAACTACCTAGCAGTATTAACGACCAAGCAGTATTAACTACACTAGCAGTATTAACTGCACTAGCAGTATTAACTACTGAGCAGTATTAACTACTGAGCAGTATTAACTACCAAGCAGTATTAACTACCAAGCAGTATTAACTACCAAGCAGTATTAACTACCTAGCAGTATTAACTGCACTAGCAGTATTAACTACTGAGCAGTATTAACTACCTAGCAGTATTAACTGCACCAGCAGTATTAACTGCATTAGCAGTATTAACTGCTGAGCAGTATTAACTACTGAGCAGTATTAACTACTAGAACACAGGCAGTAGTAACTCTGCACTGTGCATCACTTGTCAAATCCTCAAATGTCAACTTACACATCACTTTTACCACTTCTCTTATCTTCAGCAGGATTATTTTCAAAAGTAGCATGTCCTCCATCAATTCATTGGAAATATTGAAGGCAGGCCATGTTACCTGTCATGTGCCTAGAGCAACCACTGTCAACATGCCAAATGCTTCTTCCCTTAAGCTGTTGGCTGCCCTGCACATCTGAGAAATCAATTAGTTTTTGTTGGGGACCCAAGCCATAGTGGTCTTGGGTCTCCCTTGATCATCAAAATACTTACATTCTGTTTTGATGAGCTTGTCAAAGTGAGGAACATCAGTGCTTGAGTACTTTGTTTTGATGATAGGTCTAGAAGCAGTACTAACTGATGTAGAAGTGCTAACTTTGGCAGCACTAACATTGCTTCCAGAAGTACTAGCCTTCTCAGCAGTATTAACTAACTTAGCAGTACTAACACTAGAAGCAGTATTAATTGTTGAAGAAGTACTAACTGTGTTAGTAGTACTAACACTGCTAGTGACATTATTGCTTCCTGCAGTACTAACATTGTTAGCAGTACTAACTGAGTTGGCAGTATTATCATTGGTACCTTTAGGCATCCATACTCTAACACTTTCTGTTTCTGCCTTTTTCATGTGGCTTATGGTTTTAACTTGTTTCTTTGCCACAACTTTCCTCACAGACTTTTTATATCCCCCACTCTTTCTGTAACCAGCAGGTTTTTGAAAATATCTTTGAGCATTAAACCTTTGGTTAACTGGATTGAAATAACAGTGTTTGGCTAAGTGATTTAGCTTACCACAGATGAAGCAAGGTTTTGGCCTGTTGATTCTGTTCAGGTCAACTCCTTGTCTCATAGCCCACTGGTTATTCCAGTTCCTTTGATTTCCCCTCTGATTATCATGTTTTTGGGGCTTGAGCTCTTGAGATTTCTTACAAGAACAATGTTTACAGGTATTGGGAGCCACAACTGTGGTCTGTTTGTAATGGACTCCCTTTTTCTCTTCATTCCTTTTGATCTCAGTGTTCTTGACACATGGACTCTCACATTCCTCATCAGAGTCTACTTTGTCAGTCTCATCCTCAACAACTATTTCTTTTTCATAAGGATCTATATTAATCTTTAATTCAGGTTCCTTTCTATCCTTGGTTTCTAACAAATCAGACTTGGGAGGTATGTAGTTGTTATTGTAGGGTGGAGGTGTGGCATTGTACCCTATCCCTACTTTCATCTTGTCATGGATTTGAGCTTTAATGATGGTGTCCATGGTTTTAGAAGCACAGGTAAACTTTTCAACATCAAGTTTAACCTTCTCAAGCTCTTCTTTTAATTTCTCATTCTCCTCCCCAGATACTTTCAGCTTAATCTCATACTCATTCTTCTCCCACTTCCAATAGTTAGTATCATAGTGATGTTGAAGTTCATTAGCTTGAAAAGCTCTAATCTGTTCCTCAAACCTTTCTACAATCCTAACATAATCTTTCACATCTTTCTCTAGCCTCTTGAGGTCATCACACATACCCTGATTGTGATCCCTATATTTTTTAACAGCATCAATGCAAGCTTGAGAACAGAGTTTAGATTGTACCTCAGTGGGAATATCAGATACTTCTGCCATAAGAGCTTGATTCTGACAGGCTTCCTCAGCTTGATCACTCCAATCAAATCCCATTCCTTGTTGAGAAACATGGGCTTGAGAGGAGCTTCTGTTTTGGTTTCCATTTGGAGCCTGTTGATGTGATCCTCCATAACACTCAACCTTGGATTGGTCAAAGCCTTCACCATCTTCTCCAATCTTTCCTTCATTACATGGGCCATTTTCTATGATGTCCCATATTGCATAATTAGTAAGAAGAATGTACTGCTTGATTCTCAGTTTCCACATGTCCAATTTATTGGGTTTGAGCATGGGAACCTTTGAAACAAGAGTACTGTGAGAATCCATTGAATTGTCCATAGCTTCTAAGATACCAATGCTCTGATACCACTTGTCAGGATCGATTCTTAACAAGAATTAAACTTCTTAGAAACAGAATTTAGAGAATCTTGCGGAATAGAACTCTAAATCAATTAAAGAACAATCAATAGAAATTCAATAAACTGTATATATATCAAACAGTTATTACTCACAAGTTTTACACCAAACCTCAATCTTGTTGAACAGGCTCAACAAGACGATTTCTACTTCTCTAGAAATAGGATCTATGATCTTGAGGTTAATTCACTCTTGAATGAATATCAAATTCTAATTCACTCGTATAATATTCATGTTTTCTAATAGCTATCTATCAATACTATATATACAAAAGTAATTACAAGATAACTATCAAAAGTAAATTGATCTTCTGAATCTTCGTTAAACATATCTTGATCAATTCCTTATTTGTCTCCAAAAGCATCGCATCCCAAACTTATCAACTCAGCAGTATTAATGATGATTTGGCTCAGCAGCATTAACAACCTTCAGCAGTATTAACCTTCACAGTCTTCAAGCAGTAGTAACTCAGCTCAGCAGTACTAACCATGTCTAGCAGTAGTAAATTGGTCTAGCAGCACTAACTTCATCTAGCAGTACTAACTTCGTCTAGCAGCAGTAACCTTGCCCAGCAGTAGTAACGAAGAACTGGCAGTAGTAATGTAGACTTAGCAGTACTAACCATACTTAGCATATCTTCAGTTCCCAACACAGGGACCTAAGTTGTGTTAGAGCAAAGACAGGGACCTAAGTGCAGTAAAAGCATCCACATTTGCCTATAAATAACCTACACTAGATTAGTCGTAAAATACATATACGAGAACATATTATTCGTTAACGTATTCTTACATGGCATGTCCAAACCTTCATGTTTGGTGCTTTAGGCGTTTATCTGAATCGCTTTCAGACACTGGCAAAGAGTTATATGGTCAGTGTTCATGTTTCATTGAGTTTTTGTTTGTTACTACCGTTGTTCTACGAACTAACTATATTAATTAATGTTCATCAACAAGTAAATATCCACAGTTGTTCACCATGAAAGTCCACCATGGTGGGTACTTCACGGAACCACCCAAAAGACATTATTTTTGTGGTCTAGAAATTTATGTTGACATGTTAGATGTGGAGGATCTTTCTATGCAACTGCTTGAACAGATCATGAAAGAGCTGGAATATGAAGAAGGTTGTATTTTAAGAGGCCGAATGCAGACTTCTTGACTAGACTGGTAGAATTGAGTACCGACGAAGATGTAGCCAACATACGCCAATATGTTGACGGCCATATTGTGATTGAAGTGTACATCGAGAAAGTGGAGCATAACACTTTGAGACTCGTCTCGCCAGAGCATGTAAGAAGTAGACCCGAATTGTCAAAAACCAAACCATCGTCTAGCCGTAGCCTCAAATTTGGATAATTTTGTACTGTATTTATTAGTATGTGTTTGCTATGAAATAATCTTGTATAACATTTATGAGTTGTATTTTTAATATGAATCACTTTCAGACAAATTTCAGAGTACTTAAAAACTACCTTTCAGACAAATAAAAGACCTTTATTCATGAGCAACAAATTACAAAACAACAACAACAAAATACAAAACAACAACAACAAAGTACTAAAGCAACACCCGTACCACCACTTACTGAAAAATTGCTTTAGTTTCATCAATCCAACTTTGCTTCTCGATTACCTTCGCTTGAAGAATTGCGAAGTCTTGCATAATATGGTGAATTTCTTCTTTTTTCTCGACGAATATGAGCCTCCCTATCTTTTATATCCCCTTTCATCCTTTTGATCTCCTTTTCTTCCGCTTCGATCCTTTTCAAGTGGACTTCCTTCCTGGCCATCATCTGTTTCCACTCTTGTGTCAGTTGGTCTATCTGTTGTTCCCTTTCTGCTATCGCGATCTGGAGTTTCACGGACATTCTTTCAGGTGTAGGCGATGGGTTAGATGACGATGCCATTTGTTTACTTAAGAAAGAAAGCAATAGAGAAAGCAAGAAAGAAAGCAACTCAAAGAAAGCAAGAAATAAGGATGAAATGGGTGTGAATTATGGATTGCAAATTACTGATATTTATAGATGAAATCTCAAACATGCCAGTGAATTTCAACCACAAATTGGTCTTCAAAGTACAATAATTGTGGAAAAAAAACAGTAAAAGCATGCAAGATTCGTTCAAATACAGGGACCAAAACTGTAATTTTTTGCCCACCGCGGGCCTATCGCGGGCAACCACCGCGGGGAGGGACTAAAAGTGTCACCGCGGCCATAGTTGGGGGGCTCCGCGGGACACTTTGCCCCAACAGGGGTGACACGTGGGCGCCCGCAATCGAGGGGCCCACCGCGGAAAAAATGGGTATTTTGGTAAAATCAGCGAAAAAATGGGTATTTTGGTAAGTCAAAGTCAAAGTTTGGGTATTTTAATTAAATTCCCAAAAAGTTTTCATAATTAATGTTAATTTTATTATTATTTATACATAAAAAATAAAATATATATATATATATATATAAATAAACAAAGGGTATTTTTGTCAATTTTCATTATTTCATTCCAATTCCTTTGTAAACCAAAAAGACAAATTCCAATTTTTTTTTAACAAATTACATTCCATTCCTTGCAACCAAACATCTGGTCAAACCTGATAACATTCAATTCCGATTCTTTTTAGATTCCAATTCCTTTGACAAATTCCATTCTTTCAGAAATCATTCTGCGAAGCAAACACACCCTTAGGGGGCGTTTGGTTCGCAGAATGTTTTTGGATGGAATGGAATCTGTCAAAGAAATTTGACTTTGAAGGAATTGGAATGGAATGTTGTCAGGTTTGACCAGCTGTTTGGTTGACAGAATTGGAATGGAATCTGTTAAAGGAATTGGAATTTGTCTGTTTGGTTCACATAATGTAGCTTTGGAATTGGAATGAAATTTGGGTAAATGACCAAAATACCCTTTTGTTAATTCACAGAACCAGATGTAACAGAAAGCAGTAGCAAACAGAATGTAAATTCACAAAATCAGTAGCAACAGAGACATAAATCACACATGAAACAGATTGCAAACAGATTGTAAATTCACAAAATCAGTAGCAAACAGATTGTAAAATCACAGATTGCAAAAACATATTGTAAAATCACAAAAACAGATTGCAAACAGATTGTAAATCCACAGACAAAATGATATCTGTCAGAAATCGAAAGCAAGCAGACGACAAGAGAAATCAAATCGAACCAAAGCAAAAATCGAAAGCAAACATAATGATAAATCGAAACAGCAGGAAGATAAATCGAAACCAAGCAAAAATCTACATCAGTCACGAGGAAGATAAATCGAAACCAAGCAGAAACATAATTCGAAATCAGCAGAAAGACAACCAGAAATCGAATCCAAGCAAGAATCGAAAGCAAGCAAGAAAGATAAATCGAAATCTTACCAGATCAGTTGAGGAAGGAGCTTTGCGACGATGGAGAGAAAACGAGAGAGATGTTTGTCTACTGATTTGTGAAGATGGCGGGTGATAAAAGCTAAATTAGGGCAAGGGTAATTTTGGAAATAATAAAATGTTCAATTCCATTCCTTCAGAATACCTTGGTTAAGTGATGGAATGAAAATGGCTACTTCATGGAATTTTAAAGATTTCATTTATACAAAAGAGTGAACCAAACACTGGAATGGAATCTGGTCAAAGGAATCTGACATTCAAATTCCACAAATGAACGAACACGAACGGTAAACGAACGAGACTTTTTGTGTTCATGTTCGTTCGTTAAGAATTTTTGTTTGTTCGTGTTCGTTTATGTTCGCTCATTAAGAGTTAAACGAACGAACTTAAATGAACAAAAACGAACGTAAAACGAACGAACTTAAATGAACATAAACGAACGACTTTAAATGAACATAAACGAACGAACTTAAATGAACATAAACGAACGAACTTAAATGAACATAAACGAACGAACCCAAATGAACAAAAATCAACCACCATACTCATCATTTCATTAGTAAAAAATATTTTAACAAAATGAAAAACCGGGTTAACTTAGGAGGTATAAAAATATATTCTAAAAGATCAATTTACTTGATGATTATACATATTAATTTCATAAACATGTTTATATATATAAACAGGCATAAATGAACATAAACGAACGAACATTAACGAACATAAATGAACGAACGTTCACGAACATAAATGAACGAACGAGACCATTATTCATGTTCGTTCATTTAACTAAACGAACAAAAAAATGTGTTCATGTTAGTACACTTATTAAATAAACGAACATAAACGAACTTCCCGCCGAACGGTTCGTTGAACGTTCGATTCGTTTACAACCTTAATAATCATATATTTAACGATACAAATCTAAAATTCACCTTTCCCCCAACCTCAAAATGTTTAGCTCATGTTACTAGTAGCAAATAACATCAAAGAGAAGAAGATGACAACACCCACAAACATTATTTCTCAACAAATACAATGGAAATGAAGAAAACTCCCTCAAGATTGATACACACTGCCAATTTGTAGCTCCAAATTGGGTTTCCACCTTCAATATCAATGCAAGGTCTTCTTTGTAGCTCAAAAAACGGTTCTAACAGCTCCCCTAGAAGTCTAGCCTCCAACAATCCCGAGATAACCCTAAAATTTAACTTTCTGCAGCTTTTTATAGCATCAGCTCCTGACAGCTAAAGACGCGCGAGAGTGACATGGTGTCACTTTCGCCGTGTCGCTTTCGCTAGACTCCGAATCCTTGCAGTACATTTCGCGCGTAAGTGACACATGTCACTTTCACATGTCACTTTAACATGGATCCAAAATTATCGTTTTCTTCATTTGTTCACTTGGTTCGACGTTTCCTTCACCTGACATGTCAAAATGGAGTATAAATAGGCATTTTTTCTTCCACTTGACATCGTATATGTCAGCACAACACTTGCACGAAATATCAGTCCAAAGTGCCAATTCTTACTTCGAGACAAGGCGTAAACATATGATTCGGAGGGTAAAAACCCGTCAGATAACGAAGTTATCAATGAAAAACCAGAAATTTACGGGAAAAAATATATCAATGTGGATGTCAAATTAATGAGAAGATTTATAATTGTTTTTCTTTGTGTAATTTATTTCTCTTGATTTTTGTTTGTATTTTGTCTTTTTTTCAAATAACAATATGTTGTGCGGCCCGTTTTCTTAATTAAAAAATATTGTTTGAGAAAATATATATAAAGAAAGGACTGTGTAAGAAGTTGAGGTTAACGAAAGCGTGAGAAGTGAATCTGAACCATTGATTACTTTTAATCAAATGTCCTCCCATAAATTGCACCCAGGGTTGTGCCTGGGAGAGGGCGGGTCGGGAACACGCCTGTAACAACCCACACCAAACTAGCATGCCAAAAACTACCACTTTAAATAAAAACGCCAAAATGGCCCAACAGAGTCACACTGTCAAAAGTTTACAAAACTGAGCTCGCAGAAATAACCCTAACTACAGCTGAGAACATAACTACAAAATAAAAGGGGAAGTCTTCTAATCCTTCTATACGCAAGCTCCAACTCACATCTTGCCATTTCCGTTAAACGAGTTATCGACTACCTGCTTACCTGAAAAGGTTTTAGTTTTGAAAAACGAGGGCTAGACCATGAGGTCTAGTGAAATCCCTTTTGTTACCAACACCACACCGCAATTATCAACTAAAGTGAGTTTATAAGTATTTATAAACGGTCACACTTATATCAGTTTAAGTATACACACAACACATATTAATGGCTCACACTTAGTCACGTACACACCTGTGACAACGTGTTAGGGCACACACCCGCCCTCAGTGATCATATGAAACGAATTCATATCTCTTGCATGGGACACACTCCCCATATATTCATATTAAGTCATCACATGCCCCGCACATACCCATAATGTAATTTACACACCTTTATCATGCATATTTAAAACAACTTAAATCATGCAATTCAATATATTGGTACAATTAATAAATTCGAGTATCGATAAAGCTTCAGTTTAGAAAGACCCACCTGACGTCCACGCTAAATGTTCTCATTTGCAACTGCTATCCTCTATCCGAACCTACATTTGCACCCAATACACAAGAGTGGATAAGTCATTCGACTACTCACACAGCATACCAACCCTCTAGGCATTTTCTCTAAATGCTACTAACAACCAGAGTCCCGGACGCAAACATTCCGGGTCCGGATTTCTTCCCGATCCCCTATTTCCGGATTTCGTCACCACTTCCAGATTCTCTATTCCGGTATCCGGTAACCACTCCCGGATTCCTTCTTCCAGTATCCGGTTTGACTCCCGGACTCCCTCTTCCGGTATCCGGTACCAACTTCCGGATTCCTCCGGGTTCTGGTATCCAATCTTCCGGACTACTCCCGACTTCCGGATTCCCAAGGGTTTCTGGATTGGGCGAGTTCCGGACTACAGGGTTTTTATCGAACACTGACTTTTCCACCAGACAAAAAATCCAAATGAAACATGAATTAAAGCTACCCCCAAATAGGTTTGGCCATTGAAAACATTAATATGAATCCGTTCCAAACCAAAACACACCCTTAGCCCACCGATTCCTTCATTTAATACTCATTCCCAAATTCTCACACCATTTGAAGAGTTTCAAAGAGGAAACATCAACAAACCCACTATAGACATAGAAATTTAAAGGAGACGCGATTACCTCGAAGAAGATGAAGATTCACGAACCCTAGCTTCAATTTCCAAGCTCTTATTCCTAAATGGTAGAGTTGCTCCACGCCAAGCTTCACACACAGTCGCACATTATTGAAGAATGGAAATGAAGGGTTTTTAGGGGTTTTAACGCTAATTCTCTTATTCTCACATTTGCCACCAAAGTTTCATTCTTCAAAACCATACACCCCATTATGCATTAGTTACAAAACAAACCCGATTATTACAACGCCGAGGGCCCACAAAGAGTACTATATAGTTGTGGTCGCCCGGGGATTGGTCGGTGTGCGTAAGCTGGCCCGAAAACCCACAGTTATCCAAAAAAAAGTATTATATAATATATAGTAGTAGTTAAAAAAATTAGTCAATAAAATATACATAATTTTTTTAGTATACAATAGAACCCAAAAAATAGCATTAGATTAAGGGTCAAACATGTATTAGTTAATTACATTGGATAATAAAATATGTTAAAAGTTAATTGGTCATTCCTTTTATAATATTGCATGTTTGCTTATTGTTCTCTAAGTTTTTTTATCTAGTACCAAAATCTAAAACTAGTATGGCTAGAAAACCATAATATATTATCCATCATTCACCTCCCAACGACTCTTTTGATCCGCATGATTTCTAGTTTTATATTAGAATATACTAGATTTTTGTTATTAACTAAGAAAACTCATACATTTGGAAAAATTACCCACCATATCAGACTATCCTTCATGTATCTATATTTAGGATTTTAAAACCAACCTTGTTTTTTCATACATTCACTACAAAACAGGGGACCATTCCCGGCGGATCTATCCGTCGAAAATCCGTTGGAAAAGGCTATTTTTGGCGGATACGACTGCCGGACCACCGGGCGCCGCAACGGAGATTTTTCGATGGATTTCGTGTTCGGCGGACTTAGGCCGTCGAAAATCCGTCGGAACATAAATATCCCGGTTAGACACATTTTGATTAACAAAACAATTAAGGGACTGATTTTCGGCGGATTAGTTCGTCGATTTTTTTATTTTCTTTTTTATTAAACGAAAAAACATATTGTCGACGAATCTTTTCGGCGGAAATATCCGCCGCAAATTTTTAATTTATTTTTATATTTATTTATATATATTTTTTATTTGTTTCGGCGGAAATATCCTCCGGAAATATATTCATTTATATATATTTTTTATTCTTTTCGGCGGACATATCCGTCGCAAATTCGTCGAAAACTCTTGACCAGATTTTAAATTCATAGAATCGTTTTATAAAATATATAGCGGATTTTCGGCGAATCCTAAAAAAGTTAATTTTCTTTGAAATTTATAAAAGCGTTTAAAAAAAACCCGTCTCCGGCAGATTAAAAAAAATCTTTTTTAATTTATAAAACAATCTTTTAAAAAATAAAACTCTTTTCCGGCGGATTATAATTAATAAAAATAATTAATTAAAATCCGTCGAAAAGCCGCCGAAAATATTGGTTAATTAAACCGTTGTTTATTTAAAAATTACGTAATTACGTATTAATTTTGAATCCGATGGAAATCCGTCGGAAAAAGAATATGTTTTTTTAAATAAATATATATTATCGGCGGATTTCCGGCGAAAGTCAACGTAATTTGACTTTTTAAGATCCGCCGGAAAATCCCGCTGGTTTTGCCTGTTTGTTTAGTAGTGATTATGGATTTCCTTATTACCTAATATTGGATGCATGAATTTAAGTATTTTTCTATTTCTACAACAAGAATAAGATCTCAAGCTATAACCAGTATGAATTTTGATTATAAGATTGATGGTTCCTAACAACTATGTATTAACCTTAAAAGTTTAAAATGATGATGAAAACAATAATATGAGGTGATATGGAAACCTAACCGGTTTATATTAATTTGCATAGATTGTTACTTCTATTAGTCAACATTGTGACCTAAAATGATGTCGATCTATATATTAAAGGTATATCATAATATTATGTGTTTGATGGTGGAACGAATTTATGATGCCATGTAAAAATGGTACGATAGATAATATTAATTTATAAATAATTATTGATTGATTTTGTATCTAAGAATTCTTGGAAAAACGGTTTTACATGAACTATTAATATTTCTTGAATTCAATATTATTTCTGATGATAAAAGACAATATATTGAAGAAAAAAATCGTATTTATCGAGAACCATTTTTTACATCTCGCTCAGGCCTACAAAGTGTCAGGGACGGGACGGGCCTGATTGCACCTTGAAAAGAATTGATATGATGATTTTGGTGCATGTCATTCTAACGTGCATCCATTTAACATCCTTCTCACGTTTGTTACATTAACCTCAACTTGTCTTCATTTATATACATAAAGGTTCTTACCAGGGATAGACCCAATTGTTAGCCCGTGAAACCACTCACTTGGACTTGGTGTCATGTTATGTAAATTTTCTACTAAAACCACATTTTTCCTGTTGGGTGAAACCATAAAAGTTATGTTTTCTACTCGAGTTTAGAAGCATACAATATTATTGATGAGTTGGGTTCACGTGAGACCAACCTGTTTTCGTGAGACCAATAAATTAACACTAAACCTTCACAGTGATTCATTGTGAAGGTAAGAAAAACAACTAACCTTCACAGCAAAAACACTGTGAAGATTTACCATCACAGTACATTCACAGTCTTTTGCTGTGAAGGTTTAGTGTTAATTTTTTGGTCTCACGGAAATAGTTTGGTCTCACATGATCTCAAGTCTATTAGTGATAGAATATATATCACTACACCAAATGTCACCTTAGACAACATAGGCTAATTGCCTATGTTGCTTAAGATAAGCTTAGGCAACAAAGGCTAATATATGTTGCCTAAGTTTCCTCTTAGGCAACATATCGTTATATGTTGCCTAAGTGAGACCTTATGCAACATATGAATAATTATATGTTGCCTCAAGTATCTTAAGCAACATCTTCCATTATGTTGCCTTAGTTGTGTAATCTTAGGCAACATATTTTCTTGTTTCTATGTTGCCTAAGGTAAAAAATTATAAATAAATATAGGTAGTTGAAAATTTAATAAGTTGTGTACGGATGATTGATACCTACTTTTACTTAGGCAACATATAATCTATTGTATGTGTTGCGTAAGAGTTGGCTTAGGCAACATATTTACTTGTTTCTATGTTGCCTAAGGTAAAAAATTAAATAAATATATAGGTAGTTGAAAACTTAATAACTCATGTACGGATGATTTAAGGTTGACACATATGTTTACTTAGGCAACATATAATCTGTTGTATTTGTTGCGTAAGATCTCGCTTATGCAACATATTTTCTTGTTTCTATGTTGCCTAAGGTAAAAAATTAAATAAATATATAGGTAGTTGAAAGCTTAATAACTCATGTACGGATGATTTAAGATTGGCACATATGTTTACTTAGGCAACATATAATCTATTTTATTTGTTGCGTAAGATCTCACTTAGGCAACATATTTTCTGTTTCTATGTTGCCTAAGATCACAGTTATTAATATATATTGATAGTTCCCCCATTTCCAACATTTCATCTTCCATTCCAACATTTTTCTCCATTTCAAAAAAATCGTTTTTCCAAAGAATTTGGACGCGATTTTGACGACTTTTGGCTTCCAACAAACGTTGTTTTCATCATCAAATGTCATTTAAAGATTATTAGGTAAGTATTATTTATTTTGTCTAATTTATAGTTATTTCACGTTTATATCATTTAAATTTGGAACGTGATTTGGAGGGATTCTTGCTTCCAACAAACGCTTTCATCGTCAAAAGACATTTAGACTTTCTTAGGTAATTATAATCCTATTTGTATATAATCTTTTGCATTTGTTGCGTAAGTTATGTTTTTTTTAATTCAATGAAAGTTATCTTAGGCAACATATTTTCTTGTTTTTATGTTGCCTAAGGTAATAAATTATAAATAAATATAGGTAGTTGAAAATCTAATAAGTTGTGCTTTAATTTTGACACCTACTTTTACTTAGGCAACATATAATCTTTTGCATTTGTTGCGTAAGTTGTGTAATGTTTTTTTTAATTCAATGAAAGTTATCTTAGGCAACATATTTTCTTGTTTCTATGTTGCCTAAGGTAATAAATTATAAATAAATATAGGTAGTTGAAAATCTAATAAGTTGTGTACGGTCGCTTTAATTTTGACACCTACTTTTACTTAGGCAACATATAATCTTTTGCATTTGTTGCGTAAGATCTGGCTTAGGCAACATATTATCTTGTTTCTATGTTGCCTAAGATCATAGTTATTAATATATATTGATAGTTTCCCCATTTCAACACTTCATCTTCATTCCAACACCTTTCTTCTCCATTTCAAAAAATCGTTTGTATATATTGATAATCAAACGTTTTCATCATCAAAAGACATTTAGTGTATATAACTTTGTTGTTATTCATGTTTATCTCGTATAAATTTTGATTACCACGTGTCTAAAAATACGTTTAGCTCTTACTTTATTTTATTTTATATAATTTTGTATCATGTAAAATTAGAACGTGATTTGGAGCGATCTTGGCGACTTTTGGCTTTCAACAAACGTTCTTATCGTAAAAGACATTTAGAGATTCTTAGGTAATTATTATCCTATTTAGTCTAATTTTGTTGTTATTCCATGTTTATCTCATGTAAATTTGGATTGCTATATGTCTAAAAATACGTTTAGCTCTTAATTTATTTATGTATTTATTTTTCACATATAGACATGGCAGAAAATGTGGATAAAAGTTGGATGAATTTAAGAAGATTCGAGGAAAAATACATTTTGGGAATATATTCATTTTTGGAATTTGCTAAAAATAATTCAGTGAGTTGGAATGGTTATTACAAATGCCCCTGCATAGATTATGGTAACATGTTATTTCAAAATGAGGCAGATATAATTTACCATTTGAAAAATGTTGGTATAATGAAAAATTATACTGTGTGGGATCAACATGGTGAGGTTACAAATATACCTACCGCATCGCAACGAAGGCTGAATATGATACGCGATCGAGCATCTTCGAGTCATAATGTCAGTCCTGTTGTACAATTCGTGGAAGATGCATTTCCATTCCGTGAGCGATACAATGATAATGAATCAATCGCCGAGGAGGGTACTCATGTTTGTGATGTGGACACTGTTGCTTTTAAAGTGACTGATGCATATTCACGACTGATAGCGGAAACGAATACTCCATTGTACGAGGGTTGTACAAAAACTTCCTTGGGCGCCCTTTTAAGAGCAATTTCTCTTAAAGAAGAAACTGGAATTTCTATCAATGCATTTGATAAGCATTTAGGGTTTCAAAAATCTTTATTGCCTACTCCAAACAAGTTTCCTAAATCATACGCAGAAGCGAAAAAAATCCTCAAAGGCGTTGGGATGGGGTATGAGCTTATACATGCATGTTTAAATGGTTGTTTCTTATACTACAAAGAAGGTGACATGCATGACCAGTGCCCCATATGTGGATTGCCAAGATATGAAGATGTCGGTAACAAAGTACCAATGAAGACTGTTCGTTATTTCCCTCTGACAACGAGGTTGCAGCGTTTGTACATGTCAAAATATACGGCAGGTCATATGCGATGGCATGGTCAAAGGGAAACGTCCTCATACGATGATGTATTGAGACACCCAGCGGATGGTGAAGCATGGAAAGATTTTGATTGGTAATATATTTATATTTTTTTGACAAGTAAATGTTTTAAATATTTTTATATTGTTTTGACAATTAAATGTTGTTAATATATTTATATTTTATTGACACATAATAGGTCATATCCTCAATTTGCGAGTGACCTTAGAAACATTCGTATCGCTTTATCGACTGACGGGTTTAGTCCTTTCGGGGCTTCTGCTACTCCATATAGCCTTTGGCCAATTGTTGTGATTCCATACAACTTACCTCCTTCGATGTGCATGCAAAAGGAATTTAATATACTAATGATGTTGATATCCGGACCAAAATCCCCAGGGAAATGTCTCAATGTGTTTATGAGACCATTGATTGATGAGCTCAAAATTCTTTGGGATACAGGTTTTAGGACATGGGATCGATATGGGGAAGAGTACTTTATGATGAAAGCTGCGGTGATGTGGACCATTAGTGATTTTCCGGGGTTGGGAATGTTAGGTGGTATTCAGACGAAAGGGTACAAGGCGTGTCCCATATGTTTGGATGACACTGATGCTAAGTTCTCTCATGGAAGGATGTCGTATATGGGGACACGTAGATGGCTAGATATGAATCATGAATTTCGAACTCAAGGGAGAGATTTTAACGGAAAGAACGAATTTCGACTAGCTCCACAAACTCGAACCGCCATCCAGATTTACAGGGAAACCGTCTCCCACCGATACCCTCGTTTGAGTTTGGAATCAACGACAATACAGATTCAGATAATGATGTCAATGAGTTTCATAAGACTAACAGTGAATATCGTCATGACCCGGATTATTGATTAAACATTTGTATGTGTGATGCAATGATATATAATTATAGAGGCGGATTCAAACGAGGAACGTACCAATTTAATGAAATTGTTTATTTTAATGAAAATGTTTCATATCATTTAGTTCAATCATATATTTGTATTTTTGTTTCATGAAATTGTATATTATTAATGAAATTGTAATTATTTTTAATTAATAAAACAAAACCAAAAAATTTGATTTGAAAACAAATTAATAAAACAAATTTTTCGTTTAATGAAATTGTATATTATTAATGAAATTGTAATAATTTTTAATTAATAAAACAAAACTAAAGAATTTGATTTGAAAACAATTTAACAAAACCAAAAAATTTGGTTCTGCCGCCCACCCTTCCCTCTTTTTCCTCTCTAATTTTTATCTCCCTCCCACCCTTCCCCCTTTTTCCTCAAATTAGGTTAAATTCAGAATTCAGACCATCACCAACAACCATCCACCAACAGCCATCGAGAGCCACCAACAACTGTCGTCCAAAGCCTCCACCAGCCGAGCATCGCCATCGAGACCCACCACCGTCGCCGTCTTCATCTAGACCCACCAACGTTCGGGAGCAGGACAGGTAACACCGATTCAATTTTTTGGGTTTCTCTGCTCCACCGATTCAATTTTTTTGGGTTTCTCTGGTTTATATCTATTTTGGGTTTCTCTGCTCCACCGACAAGTAACATTTTTTTGTACATTGGATGTCCTCACTTATAAGTTTGGTCGATGATTTTAAGTTTTTATATATAGTAACTTGCACAGCTATATATATTTGCCATGGCTGATCATCAACTAAATATTTCTACATTAGGTTAGTTATAAGAGCTCTTTTGAATGAAAGCAAAAAGTAATTTTGTTGTATCAAGTTGTGCTAGGGATGAAAGTGGTACATCCACCGACAGGTAACATTTTTTTGTACATTGGATGTCCTCACTTATAAGTTTGGTCGATGATTTTAAGTTTTTATATATAGTAACTTGCACAGCTATATATATTTGCCATGGCTGATCATCAACTAAATATTTCTACATTAGGTTAGTTATAAGAGCTCTTTTGAATGAAACCAAAAAGTAATTTTGTTGTATCAAGTTGTGCTAGGGATGAAAGTGGTACATCCACCGATTCAATTTTTTTGTACATTGGATGTCCTCACTCCACGAATCCATGTGCATAACCTCATTACTTCTTGTTGTTGCTGTTTGTTTTTCTGTTTTGCAAGATGAAGCCCTGAATTTTGGGGACGACAGCAGCTTCTTGCTGTTGTTGGAACAAAGTACAAAAGAATTAAAATATTCATGTCTAAAGTCTTCAATTTCCAGCTTCAAAAGTATGACAATAAGTTGGTGGCTGGACATTTACATCATTTGCTTTCTTAATTCTTTATGTTAACATCCCAAGCACATATACCGTTAAACTGTTGGTTCACTTGTTATTGGGGTCTGCCGAATGGGGTTTCAATTGTTGGATTTGGTCCAGGCTTGGTTTATGCACATACCATTAAACTATTGCCATTAAGCTACCATTAAGTTGCCTTTAAGCTGCCATTAAGCTACCATTAAGCCGCTGGTTGGAAAACTTGTTGTTTGGGGTCTGCTGGATGGGGTTTCAATTGTGGATTTGGCCCAGGATTGGTTTGTCCATATTCCATTAAGCTATTGCCATTAAGTTGTCATTAAACGGCCAGTAAGCTCCCATTAAGCTGCTTGTTGGTATACTACTGTTTGGGGGTCGGTTGGATGGGGTTTCAATTGTTGGATTTGGTCCAGGCTTGGCTTATGCAGATACCATTAAGCTATTGTCATTAAGCTGCCATAAAGCTATTGGTTTTGCTGCTGTTTGGGGGCTGTCTTAGTCCCATGTACTGTCTGTTTGGGGGCTGTCTTAGCCCCATGTACTTGTCTTTAGTGTTTGGGCTGTTATTTGGGTATTATTTGTAAAGGTTTTAGAGTGGTTTGGTTGTAGGTTCCTTGTACATTTGGGGACTGCGGGGGTAAACCCAAGGTGGAATTAAGAAGAAAGAAAGGAAACTTTAACATAAGGGAGATTAACAGTGTTTCAATTAGAGAGATAATGGTGTGCCTCTTCATTTTTCCATCTAATCTAAACCTCAACTAAAACAACATTTTCCTAATGCAATGAGAAAAAAGAAAATATGCATTCCAATTATCAGGGACTGCCACGTCATAGGTTGAGGTTGTTGTATTTATATATATAAAAGATATGTATTGGTTTGCCCCTGGCAAACTGTTTCCTTGGTTGTTTGTGGGTGTTTGCTAATTGTTGATGTTAATTTGTAGATTGATATGCCTCTAAAAAGAAGTAAAGCCTTCAATTTAGCAAAGGCATCGGCCTTGGAGAGGACTACCACACGTTCAGAGGGCGATTCGGTGGATGTCTCGTTAGAGGTGACACCTTTCGTTTCCGTCCAACGCCGATTGTACCCTCCGACTTCGGGGTCACCAACTACACCGGTGTCACCAACTACAGATGTGACACATCCCGATACCGATGCGAGCACTTCTACTAGTGGGCCACCGGCTTTAGATATACGTATTAATTGTCGCCGCACCCGCATCCATGTTGAACCGACGGAAGAGTCGGTGATAAAGAAGGCAAGACGGGGGATTATCACGGAAAGGCGATCAAGAGAGACATCGCAAACCATGAGAATAAACGTCTCCCACTCAAGTGGAGCATGGATAAGGAGTTGCCCGACACAAACGGTGTCATTAGGATCGCAAAGCAAATTGGGAGCATTGTTCGGGAACATATTCCGATGTTGACCGAATATTATTTTAATCTCGAGGAAGACGATTTTAAGATTGTAGTTGATCAACTTAGCGTAAGTACATTTTGATTGTTAGTTCTTAATTTTATTCTATGATTTATACCTCTTAATAATAATGATTAACTTTTTATTTCATATTGATTTGTATTTGCTTTTTAGGTTTTTTTAGATTGATTTGGATGGACCTCCGGGTGAAGCCTTATTTGAGTGGATCCACGCAACTGCGCGTCGCGCATACAATAGGTGGAGAACTGAATGTCACACGTTATACAAGCATCAAGGTCGTTTTCCCATTCCGAAAAACTTTGTACATCGGCCAAATCAGTGGGACTTTTTGTGCACGTTTTTTGAAGAAGAAACATAGAAGGTATTTAACTAGTATATAATTAAATATACAAATTATTGTTGAATTTAGATTGTAAAATAAGTGTTTCTCATGTTGTAGAATAAATCAAAGAGGATGTCGGAAGCAAGATTGTCTAAAAATAGGGTCGAACATAAATCGGGACCGATTTTGTTCAAGTTTAGGGCTAATAAACTTGAAGCTAACGGACACGTAGCTCCTTATCTCGGTACAATTGCCGAGACCACTAAAAGCGAAGACCGTAAAGTAAGTACTTATAGTATATGATGATTCGTAAAGAACTTTTTATCCATATTTAGGTTACACACTTGCACTAATTATAATTAAAAGCAATGTCATTTATAGTTTTAAATATATTAATAATTGTTTGAATCGTATTTATAGAGACTTGTTGAGGAAGCGATTGAGAAGATAAAGAATGATTCTAGCGACATTTCAGATTCTACCGTTCCTCCAATGCGTTGCCCAATTGAAAAAGAAATATCAATAATTGAGGAAATAGTTGGTCCTTCGGTTGGGACGGTTGTTCGAGGTATGGGTTGCTTGGCGGTTCGAGCTCCGAGGATGAGAGGTCCGACGAAGGGAACCTCTGTGCCCGTTGATGATTTGTGGCGAAAACTTGCCGAACGTGACGAGGAGATTCTCTTACTAAAAGAGGCACAAGAGGAAGCAAAAAAGGCACAAGAGGAAGCAAAAAAGGAAGCCGCCGAAAGAAAAAAAATGATATTATCTTTGATGCAAATTTGCGGTGTTGCTAGCGATGCAAACTCTAACTCAACAACCTCGACAAGCAAGGCTTTAGGTTAATATTTATTTTTATGTTTTCGTACTTGTTGCCGACTTTTGGACTTGTTTAGGAAAAACATTATCGTTCAATTATAGAATTTATTAGTTTTATTTGGTTATTGGAGTTGTTTGTCGATTCACACTAGTTTGTTTGTAGAAAACATGCGAGTAGAAAATCATCATGGTGCACAAAATGTGCAATAATATTTTTTTTTATATAAAACATCTTAGGCAACATATGCAAATAGTATATGTTGTATAAGTTGATATCTTAGGCAACATATGCAAATAGTATATGTTGTCTAAGTTGATATCTTAGTCAACATATGTAAATAGTATATGTTGTCTAAGTTGATATCTTAGGCAACATATGCAAATAGTATATGTTGTCTAAGTTGATATCTTAGGCAACATATGCAAATAGTATATGTTGTTTAAGTTGATATCTTAGGTAACATATGTTTTTATCATAGGCAACATAACCAATTGTGTGTTGCTTACGGAGTCCGCTTAGGCAACAAATGATGTTTGCTTATGTTGCCTAGGTTCTTATGCAACATTGAGAAGGCAACACTTCTTAGGCAACATAAACATGTTGCCTAAGCCTTAGGCAACATATAAACCCCTCTTAGTCAACATTTTTCATTTGTTGCCTAAGTGAGATTTGGTGTAGTGTATATATATATATATATATATAAATTTGGAAGATAGATTATATATATATTGATGATGATGTGAAGTAAGTAAGATCGATCATTCGTCTGATTCGAGTGAAATAACAGTTTCGAATGCACCAACTAATGCTTTCACCCTATTCTTCCTTTGCCTCCGAAGCTTACTTACTGTCTCCTCGATCACATCATTGTATGCTGCTGCCGTCTCCTTCTTCCCATGAGCCACAACTTCTTGCTTCTTCACCACCATTTTTGCTGCACCACCCTCTTTCTTTTCTGCTTCTTTTGGTTCCTTTTCTTCTTCTTTCTGTTCTTCGGTTTCTTCGTCTTTCGCTTCTTTTTCTGGTTCTTCGGTTTCTTTTTGTTCTGGTTCTTTGGTTTCTACTTCTTTTGGTTCGGTTTCTTCATGTTCTGGTTCTTTTTGTTCGGTTTCTTCGTGATCTGGTTCTTCGGGTGCTTCGGTTTCTTTGTTTTCTGGTTCTAGTACTGGTACCTCGGTTTCTTGATGTTCTTGTTCTTTTGGTACTTGGGTTTCTTCATCTTCTGATTCTGGTTCTTTTGGATCCGTTTCTTCTTCTTGTTTAGGTTCTTTTGGATTGGTTTTTTCGTATTCTGGTTCTTTTTGTGTGGTTTCTTCGTGTTCTTGGTCTTTAGATTCTATATGTTCGACGTCTTTTGATCCAATGTATGAATCTTGCGCCACTCGTTCAATTTCTAGTCCTTCGTTTTCCTGATCTACGACGAATTTAGGATCAGGAACAAGAAGGCGATCGCTAGCAATTTCAGAAGTCTCGTTTACTCGATCTTGAACGTTGGTCTCGTTGTCGTGATCATTAGGATGTTTGTGGTCGACCCTTCCAACTATTGTTACATTATCTTGAGAACGTATTTCGGATTCGGGCGTGTCTTGATTTCCGGATAAACCAATAGGATCACATAGAGGTGCACCGATCTCCACGACATTATTCAAAATATCATCGTTTTCGTCCTCCAGAAGTTGCTTATCGCAATCCGATATTAAAATATCATTCAAAACCGGGATGGTTTTGTTGTCGTCCTCGTGGGTTACGATGTTGTGATTGTGATCCGATTTGGATGATGGGGGAGCATCAGAAATGATTCGATTTTGCTCGAAAACCACGACGTTATTTTCTAAACCCTTCTTCGTTTGCTTCTTACTGCTAGCGTTCGTGTTTTCCTTAACATTCACAACGTTCTTCGGCCTAAGAGGCGGACGCGATTTTCCGGCATCCTTCGGTTTCGTTGAACCGGTTATTTTCGTGGACGGTCTCGTAACGTTTTTTTCGTTAGGTTTTGATCTCGTGGACGTAACTTTAGAAGGTGGAAAGCTTCTCAAAGGCTTCATCGCGTCTGAAGGTTGTTTTTTCATATTTGTAGCAGAAACTTTTGTAGAAGTCGAAACTGAACCCTTCTTTCTGTCTAGAATTGAAGGGTTCGAGACACCTCTTCGTTGCCCAGAGGGCAACGAATGAGACCTCCCTTTTTCCTCCTTCAAGCCACCGACCCTTCCTTTTGTCGACATTATTTAGATAAAAGACCAGATATTATCGAACCTACATTCAAAATAATATAACCCTATCAAAATACGTTAAAGGGTTATTGGCCCGATAGTAAGATCTCAGCCTCCCAGAAAGTCAAGGCTCCCCAAATGGGGACCGTGTGAGGCTGTCGTATGTAAATATTATATACTTCTTATGTTAACGGTCTATTTACGGTAAAAATATGAATGCAATGTTTTTAACGTCAATCGATCCTTGTACGAATTACAAGAGACTTATAGTACCTTTTTCAGAAGAATGTCGATGGAAGTTGTGGCGTCGGAAGAAGAACCGTCGAGGAGACAAAGAATCACGATGCTTTCGATAGTTTATTTATAGGTGAACATCAGTAATTTTATCCGAAGAAATTGGAATGGTTAATTTACACAAAGTTTTGACACCATCCAATATTTACTTTTAATTGTTTAACTATCCTAAACAAGGGGATGTGTGTATTAAAAAAAATTCAGTTTTTAGAAACAAATAAATAGCGGTAAAGCTTTATATGTTTTATTTGTTTTGACCAGTAACATGTTGATATTTGTAACATTTAATAACATGGGTGTCAAGTTATTTTCTCGTTCATCGTAACCCTTTCATAAACATGAAAATAGATACAAAATAAGAAATTTCGAAACTTTGTTATAGCAATTAAGAGAAAAATTCATTGCACACTTGCATTAGATTACAACTAAACCAACTTTTATTGCATTTTGATCCATTTATTTAATTAAATCATAATTTGATTATTGTTCTAAACATAAAAAGCACAATTTTACGAGTACCTCGCCCGCCAAATGACTGCCTTCCTTCGTTTCTTTGGTTGACTCTTTCGTAATTTTAGGTGCGTGACAGGACGAGATGGAACAATACAAAAACTTGGTATCCTATATTTGATGTGACATTAAGGGGGTGTTTGAGATTGTTTATTTTTTTGACTTATTTGTTTATTGTTTTTTCTCATTGCAAATAAACTATTTTTAGTGTTTGGATTGGAAAAAAAGAAAAGTGTTTTGACTTTTTCCCATCACAAATAAGTTGTTTTTGATAAGTTAATCCATTTTAAATTATTTGAAAGTGCTTATAATTTATTTGTCCAAATTACATTTTTACCCCAAACTCCTTTTTAGTACGATATAAGTTGATAAACATTTTTAAAAATAAACATAAATTGTTTTAAATAAGCAATCCCAAACACCCCCTAAATTGAGATAGGAAATGACTGATCAAAATAATTGAAATAACGATTAGGAAGATAAGACAAGATTGATATATTATTAAGTTATTCCTATCAAATTAAAACCCTAAACTTGACCCACGTTTTTCATCCAAATATCTCACTCTCGGCTCCCGAGTTTTGTCCGATATTTAAAAGATCTTATGATCAATTAGAAAGATATATTTCTCTCTGTCTATTCTATTTCGGATTTCCTTTAACACTCTACATATTATTAAGAGTTAGCTACATTTTTAGTCCTTGTGGTTTGTTGAAAACTTTTGCTTTCGCTCATATAATTTTAAAATTACGATTTTCATCCCATTGATTTATAATTAATTATTATCTTCGTTTTTATGATTTAAATTTGATTGATTTCTTCATCCCCGTGGTTTATAAATATTTATTTCTATTTTAGCCTATCAAATAGTAATTAGTCTCAGAAACGAAAATAGAAATTAATTATAAACCACAAAGACGAAAATCAAATTTTAAAACCACATACATGAAATCAGCAATTTTAAACAAAACATAGGGACAAAAAACATAATTTACTCTATTATTAATAACTATTACTCCTTTCATATCACATATATGTGGTACATTCTTTTTGATAATTTATAAAATCTTATTTTTGGTTTTTCAGTTTGTATTTATAATGTTTGATAAGATTAATATAGGATAAAAATGTTAAACATGTGTTTTTGTATTTGATATTAGAAACTTTTATAGATACATGCATGCCATGCATATATACCATACATTTATAGTGTTATACAAGGGCATCTCCAATGTAATTTTCTAGTTTATACAATAAATAATAGATAATGTGTTATGTCTTTTTCAATGTATTATTCTATTGTTTCACATATGTTCGTGTTCACCTTGTGAAAATATTACACGTGGCAAACGATTTTTGATTCAACTAGTGAAATGAAAAATAAACGTAAAAATTATTCACATGGCGAAACAAATTAATGTGAAACTATCATATTTAAAACAAATGTATGTGAAGCAAAATATCTTAAATCCTAGCATTTGATTAAAAACACCATGTAAAAAACATTTTTATGGCGGTTCTCACAGGTTTATAACATGTTTGTGATTTTCATTTGATTTAACCCCAACCCTTATATTTATTAACATTATAAACTATATCCTTATATTTTTATTTTCACAATATTCTTATATTTATCAACTTTATCATGTTATTTTAACGACGTTATAATTCATATTTAATTCCGCATTAAATTATCAAAGCCCAAATTTCATTAAATAATGTTACATTTTCAACACACATCTAAAATTAAAATACACAAACATTTAATCGGAATTAGCAAGTTTTTTCCATAAATGATCAACTAACGCATTCCGAAGTGCAAAGTGAGCTTCTTTATCCTTAATTTATCTATATCGAACAAGATATTGTTGAAATCCATCATTATCATTTGTCATCATTTTGACCTCTATTAGTGGTACTTCTCTAATAACTTCAATCGGCACATCGAGATCATGTTCGTCGTCGATTTGTAATGCTTTTATGTTAAAATATTTGTTAATGACGTGTTTTAATTAAATACGTTATTTTGTAAATTGTTAAACTTTATTAGTTTTTAAAATTAGTTAGATAAATTTAAATTGAATTTAAAACTTAAAGATAAATATAGTTATAGTTTATTAAAATTGGTACTAGACAACAAATAAAATAAAAATACAATAACCTAAAAAAGTGAAGGACCATTTTCTATATTTAAAATGTAAAATACAGGATTCATCGAAGATACGTCATAAAGTAAAATAGAAATAAATAGTAGAATAGATGATTCATGGTTTAATTAGCTTCATTTATATACGTAAGGACCCACTTGTTAGCCCATGGAATCTCGTGAAACCACTCACTTGGTGTCGTGTTGTGTAAGAAAATTTAAACTTAAAATCTTATTTTTGGTTTTTCAGTCTGTATTTATGGTGTTTGATAAGATTAATATAGGATGTGTGGTAGAATGTTAAATATAGCCGGGCAGGGACGGGCCCAGAAACCCAGAAACTTTTTTATATGGTGGTATTATATTTTTTTATACGGTTTTTATCGAAGTGTATATCTTTTATACCAACGTTCAATATCGACCAATGTGTTTTTAGCCAAATTTCGACATTTCGAGGGATTTTTAAGGGTTTTTTTTATCGATTTCGAGAGACTTTTTTGGCATTTTTGGTTGATTTCGGGAGATTTTTTCGGTATTTTTGGTTGATTTCAAGAGTTTTTCGGTATTTTTGGTTGATTACGAGGTACGCTTGCACTTTCAAAAGAATACGGGAGCACCTCCTAAAACGATACGGTTGCACCTATCACGAAACCAATTTTTTTTTACCCTTCGTCGGAGAAATACCACGGTGGCACGTGCCACCGTGTGCCCTTAATTGGGTCCGTCCCTGTAACATCTCATATTTTCCTCCTTGTAAATTTTTTGGAATAGATGGAAGTTTTGGGGCCAAATTGTGAAACTTGGAAACTTAAGTGCAAGGGTGAGAAATCAAGAATGTAAATAGGTTGTGAAACCCTTTTCTTCTTCATTTTGTCGGCTAAGAGCTTGGGAGAGGAGAAAGTTCAAAGAGGTATCACTTGAAGGATTGGAGAAGGAAGGTTTCATCAAGAGCTTGAAGAATAGCAACTTTCATGTATGGATTCCTATCCTATTTCTTATCTTCTTCCTCAATTGGGTGATGCTTAGCTAGAAGTATCAATGGAGAGTTCAAGATTTTGATTTCTAGCTCTCACTCCAAAAGAATTGGAGTATTCTACAGCTGGGTTATTGATTCTATTACCCCTTTTTGAGAATCCTTCACCATTTCAATGGTAGAAGTTGATCCTAGCAAGATTTTGAGTTTTAATGGAGTTTTTGAGTTTTTGGGTTTGAAATGATAAATCAATGGATTGTAGTTGTTTGAGTAAATCCATTTTGGATGTTTGCTTTTGATTCCTAAAGGTTTGATTAGTTAAAACTATCAATTTTGGAAGTTTTCAAGCACTTGGGATCGATTTGGGGGTTTTTGGAGTGGAATTTCGAGCTTAATTTCAAAGTTCAGATTTGGGAGTGACAACCAGGAAGTTGCGCGGCCTGGCCCGCGGCCTGAGGCCACGTACCAGGTGGCGCAAGTCTATGAGTTGTGTGGGTTCTTCGTTTTGCTTCGTGTTTCGTTCGGGTTTGGATCGAGGCATCGTTGGGGTTCACCTTAGGGGTTTAGGGAAGATCTTTTGGAGTGTAATTAGATGGTTTAACACCATTTTTATGGCGTCCAATTCATGTTTTCGGTTTGAACTAAAGTGGGTTTCGGAGCGTGTGTCGATGTGCTAATGCTAAGGTGAGTTCCTTTAACTCTTTTGTGCAAATGAAATGTTTTGCTAAAGTTTTCATAACTGAATATGGTTTTGAGCATGATGGCATGATTAAATATTTTGAAAGTCTTTATTATTATATGATGTGGAAACGTTTATTAATGCATGCAAGTTGTCTATACGTTCTTTTCTACGTAAGTGTGGATTGCATGTTCTTGTGAGTTGTTGCTATATGTGGAGTCGGGTTGCACAGTGGTGTGTTGGACCATGGATTGTTGAGAATCCTTGGTGAATGGTTTAGACCGTCTGCCTCGAATCCGTTTCGTGTGCACACGGATACGACTTCTACTGGGGGTCGTGGGGATCTACTGTAGGGGCCCCGAGTGTTGACCTCACATGAGGTGATGAAAGTTGAGACCACTGTGCAATACCCTTATGTGGAGTCGAGCATTTAAACTGTATTTCCGTTTATTATTATAATGGTTGAATGTTTTTAAACTAATGTTTGTGTGGAACTGTTTTAAAGAGGGAATTCACTAGACCTCATGGTCTAACCCTCGCTTTTCAAAAACTAAAACCATTTTCAGGTTAGAGTCGTACTTAGGGTTTCATATGGTGATGATGGAAAGACGTGGTGCTGTAGAAGAGGCATAGCTTATTAGAGGCTTGTAGCTTACCGTTGGGCTTCCTGTAGCATCTCAGTTGTGAAGGTGTCTATCCGTTGCGTACTTAGAGTAGAAAGCGATGTATTTTTATGTAAATTGGGACCGTTCTTTGTTGAAATGATACGAAATTTATTTTATTGATTTTGGGTTGTTACAAATGGTATCAGAGCCATAGTTTAAGGGATTTAGGTGATCGGATGGGCCTAAACTTAAACTTTGGAGTAGAGGGGGACACAACTGAGATATAGGAAACCATTAGGAAGGACCTTAATCATAGGATATCTTGACAATGGGTAAATTCAAAATCGCATCTGGCCAATGCTATTATGAATTTACAGGTGCATGGGTGTACTTAGTCTCCATTGTTGGGACGATTGGTGAGAGTGACAGTATGTAGAAAGTTATAACTTTGCATTTGATAGCAAAATGGTTGGTGTGTAATGGGTGATCACCTACAATGTGATGCTTTTACCTTCTAGAAGAAGTATTGTTCGGTATGTCAGCTAACCGTTTAGGGTATAATCCTTGGGATTCAAAGAGATGAATGGTTGGTTGTGGGAAAACTCCTAGTTTCTAGTGAGTCCCCGTTCTTGGGTTTGAGGTGTTGATCAGTTGGGATAGAGAGTGAAGACAATATTGGAATCTTGAAAGCTTTAATTCAAGATCGAGTGGGGGAGATCTAACCTTTGACTGTGTAGTTAAGCGGTTTAGTGGCAAGATTAATGATGGAAAGGTATCAGTGTTGTATTGAAGTATGCTCAAGAGTAGAAGGTGAGATAATTGGTCAATTTGTAAACAATGTTGAGTGGTCGATCAGGTGGGTCGTGAAGCACTTGTACAACAAGTGGTAGCAAGGGTAAGAAAGCAGTTGTTGGTCATAGTATGGTGTCAACGATAAGTTGTTGTGAGTACAACGATTGACCTTGTTAGAGTGAATAACCTTCAATTGCAAATTGAGTTTCATACAGTGTGTCTTTAAATGTGTTACAAAAGCTTTTTCATGTTAAAAGGATATACGTGCAGAATGGAAAAAAAATTGTTTTGGGAAAAGAATTGATGCGTGCAAGCGTGTATTCAAAGAAAAAGATAAATTTGTTTACGTTGCTTGATAAAATTTCGAACTTAGTGATTTACGAATCATTTCATTTTTTTGTCGAGATAATCGTCGTTGTGAAAATCATGGAAACGTTTTGACTGCAAAGTCTTATAACCAAATGACTATTGACTTATTATCATATAAATGGGCGTGGGAGCCGACTGGCTCACTTTGTACAAATGATTTCATTCAGAACCTTTCTTGCCGTATTGGAAACGTTTTATTGAATACCTATTGGTCCCGAAGGGTTATACAAGTTTGTAGAAGGGGGGGTTGAATACAAACACACGATTTTTACTTTCCTAAATTGTTTATTGATAAATCAAGACAATTTACAACTTGTTGCGGAACAAGATTAAGGATTAACCTAATCTAAACAAGTTAAGAACACTAAGTTTCTTGCACTAGAATAAGATAGAGAGGAGATAAGGAAATTACGAATAATAACCTAACACACAGATAGAAAGAAGAAGATGGCCCGAGCACACTTCATTTCTGAAGTAGGGTTCTTCTTATATACTGCATGCATTTAATGCATGGCAGTATTGCTTTACACGTGGCAGCAGCTGAGTGGTTGCATGTCATTGACCTTTGTAGACAACCTTAGTAGCCGCATGGTGCACAGTGTAGAATCAGAGTTGTTGTACGATCATAGACAAAAAGGATGTCCGTTCTGACAGTTCGTACGGAGACGTGCAAGGGAGGTAAGACAATAGTACTTTGTAAGGAGACTTCATGATCAGCTTTCGTTGAAACAGTTCTTTATCAGCGAATGATAAAGTTCAGCGATTGCTGAAGTCTTCTACTTGATACTTCACGTTGAGTGGACAAATCTTGGCTTCGCTGATATCCGCATCAGTTCATTAGTAGACTTGTCGCTGGTTCTTGAGCTTGATCTTCGACTTCAGCGTAGAACATATGTTGACGTGAAACTTGTCTTCAGGGATCATAAGTAAACAAACTAATATATCAGCGATCATCTCATAGACTGAACAGGCTCAGAGCTACTCGATGAACAGAGTTCGCTGACTATTTATCTTTAAAAAGTGAGAGTTACTATCAGCGGTACTGAAACAGTCTTAGTACTTATCAGCGATAGTGAAACTCTAATACATATCATTTACTTACAATTTTCACTAAGTGTTAAGAGAGGGTCATTATCAAATCACTGAGGGTTTGGATCAACAATCTCCCCCTATTTGATTATGACATAGCAACAGAGAAAATTGCTAATTAATGAAAACATAAGGATAAAAAGAACTCATAATATATTTGTCCCTTTTACTGTTTTCTGGGATCTTTTCAGTACTAATGGAGTAAAGTACATTCGTTGAAAATTTTCTTTAAACTTCGTAAAGGTTACAGAGGGAAGTGGAAAAATCACAAGTACAACAAATAAAATTACAAGTACAAAAGATGTAGACAGATAAAGATAGAAAGAATTACAAGGCGATCCTATCCGTCAAAAGGTTCTTCCTTGATGAGAAGTTCATCGAGGGTCTTTGATGTGGGAATCATCCAGTCAGGGACCGTTACACCTTGATCCTTTTTGTTCTTTGCTTCTTCAAAGATCAGGGGCTTGAGGTGACGTGCCTTAAGATCGCGTCTGACTTCACACCAGTATATGAGGTCTCTGAGATGTTCGATGGGAGTGATTGGAAGCTCAGATATGCGTTGAAAGTGTTGTCGTTCATAGCAGTCTAGAAAGAAGATGCCATAGGGTTCACTTAAGACTTTTCCAGGGATGAAAGTTTCACCAGGAGGCAGGGAGGTGTCAAGTACTGAGAGGTCAGGGTCACGACCAAGTACTTCTTCACGTGAGAAACCTATACCTGTTTCATTCCGTATAGGAGGACCTGAGTCTGAGGTTTTCTTTTTCTTTGCAGAGGCCCTTCTTTGTTGTGGTGGAAGAAGAGTGG
Organism: Saussurea involucrata; assembly: GCA_033807775.1. NCBI lineage: Eukaryota > Viridiplantae > Streptophyta > Magnoliopsida > Asterales > Asteraceae > Saussurea > Saussurea involucrata. Next base: position 153,542,957 of record CM066321.1, read on the forward strand.
AAGGAGGAATATCCACAGCAGAAGAAACCAAGTCGATCTGAGAATTTAAAATTTTCTCGACATGGCTTTTGAACTTTGAGCGAGATCGCTGAATGGCTAATTTCACTTCCAACCATTCAGAGAAACTAAACTTCTCTAATGAAGTAGCGTAGAAGGTTTGCTTGGTTTTGTCTTCTTTGAATACGTCAACTTCAACAACAGGAACGTCTACAAACGTTTTTCCTCTGATATTTACCTTGATGATTTTGGATGGTCGAGATCGATAGTTCAGCATTTATTTACACCATTCCAAAGTCGAGTCAGATACCTTAGTCTTTTCTTCAACGATCCTTTGGGCATCATCCCATAACTGACGTTGGACATCAATGGGAGTTCTTTTCAGCGCGGGGTCTTTCACCGATTGTTGGACAAGCTGGATGGCGAGAGCCTTATCTTTTTCTTCAGCTTCCTTCTTTTCGGCGAGTAATCTTTCAGCTCTTAAATGATCCTCGTATTCTTTCCTTGATATCCTGAACTTTGTGGGAACATGGATTTTGTCAGGAGGAAGAATGATTCGCTGATCTTCAAGCTGTTTGATCATTGCATCTCTCTTTTCTTGATCCTCTTCACTTAGCTTTTGAGGAGCCAAGGAATGTCTATTTTTTGTGAGAGAGCGGCTGTTCTTCAGGTTCACCAGTCTCAGTGGTTAAATCCAAGACTGGGATTATTTCTTTAGCTCTTGTGGCTGGGATTATTGTTGGTGTAGTTGTAGGAGCTTCAGTGGGATCCTCAAACAGGGGAGAGGACTAGCTGAAACACAACGATCGTTTAAGTAAGAAAAGTTGGGAAGAAAGAGAAAAGAATAGGGTTATATGTATAGAGGTTTTATGGAGAGAAGGATTGAGATTGAGAAGGGATAGAGGAGGGATGCAGTTTAAGGGAATAGAAAATATTGTACTTGACAAGCTGGCTTAATCTGAAGGATAGCCAGATTGCCTTCTGCAGCGAGGCCTTTGTTTTTGCCTTGATCAGCTTCAGATGATGCATGCTTTGTCTTCTCCCCTGATGGTTCGTTTATCGAAATCCCTTTCTCAGGGGCCTTCTTGGGCTCAACGAAGAAGAAGTCATCATCATCATCGTCATCATCATCATCTTTAGGGGATGATGATGTTTCTTCATCATCGATATCGATGGGTTCTTCGTCTTCAGCTTCTTCTTCTTCTTCTTCTTCTTCAGACTCGACCTCATCAGCAACGACTTCTTTGTGTTGCTCTTTGAGTTGCTCCCCCTCAGATACAGGGGGAGGTTTCTCGGTTCCCTCAGGGTTTTCAACTCCCTGAGGTTTTGAAGTAGAAGCAGCAGTTTCATTTTTCTTCTCCCCCTCATCATTATGGGGAAGGTCTTCAGCTTTCTTCTCCCCCTCTTCCACATTATGAGGAGGGGAGGCAAGAGGAATATCAGTAACATCAGCAGCATCAGTAGTATGAGAATCACTGTCTTCTTGGCCAGTGAGTCCCATACAAAGTTCAACCACTGCTAATCTGTCGTCGAGGCCAGATATAACAGGGGCGAGTTTCCGAAGATCTTCTTTATCGGCCTGAGTAAAGTGAGACTTTGGAGCATCCAGGCGATTGAGTATCTGCTGAAGTAGATCTTTGACCGTCGTAACCTCACCCTTAAGAGTACCAACCTCTGTCTTCAATGATGTGACTTCATTGGACAGAGTGGTGAAGTTTGTTGCGAGGGTGGTGTTGGTGAGGTTGAGATTGTTGACGTTTGAGGAAGTTTCAGCGAGGGTGGTAGCAAAAGTTGCAATGCTGCCATCCACCTTCTCCATATCAGCTTTGGAGGCTTTAGTGTCAACAACCTCAGTCAGCTTCTTGAGGTTCTCTCCAGCGTCTGTAACCGCTGAAGAGTTGGTGGAGAGAATGGTGTTGTATGATTCCATCTTTGTTTCCAGGGCCTTCAGGGAGGTGTTGATATCCCCCAAATTAGGACCTGAAACAGTTATTAACTTATGAACAGAGGAAAGCTCAGAAGTTTGGGGTTTAGAGAGAGAAGTGTTTGGGATAATGTGTAAACCTGCTGGCGGGTTGGTGAAGTTGTCGAAGCCTCGTAACCCTGAGAAAGTTTCATAGTCATCTTCAATAGTTCCTTGACGACTGGAAGTACCTGCAGGTCCTGTGTTTTGTTCTATCATCCTCTGAAGATGTTCAGCAGCAGTGTCGCTGAGGAAGATGTTTGTTGAGGAGAATAGGGGAAGAGATTGAGTGACCAAAGGAGAGGTGGCAGGAATGATGGTTGAGAAAGTGGGTTGGGTGCGGGGTTCAACGTTGGATTCGCTGAAAATCACTTCAGTCTCTAGAGAGGCTGAAGGAGGTGGGTTCAGTTCCAAGTTTATAACTTCAGCGTTTAGAGACGCTGAAGCTGGGATGGAAGGGGTGGCTTGATCAGCTGTGGCAGAGCGTACCACGGAACTATCCATCGGCTCTTCAAGATGAGCTGTGGAGTCTTCAGCATGTGAATGTTGGGGGGGTTGCTCCTTGGTTTTCTTGATTCTTTTGGAACCATGTTGGGAAGTAGATTGTTTCCTTTTTCGAGAAGGAGTGGAGGGTGCAGCTTGGGTATCAGCGGTGGGGATTTCCACTGAATGAGCCGCAGAAGTAGAAGAAGGAGGATTAAGAATAGATACAAGAGTAGTAAGACGTACCTCGTTTGCCAGCGGCTTGAAGTCGAGCACCTTAGGGCCAACCTGAGAGAGTCTCAGATCACCCTCTTTTGGGTACTTGTCCCCAAGTCCAAGTTGAAAGACGGCGCTGATGAATCTGGGATAAGGAACCCATGAAGGTCTATCAGCCATATCTACTCTGAATGCAAGGTCGTCATAGATGATTGAGGTCCAGTCAACATGTAGACCTTTCAGCAAATCATAGCCCATTGCTTGCTGAGGTTGAGCAGCTTGATCAGAGGAGCCACTCTTCGCTGTCATGCAGCTTATCAGGTGTGCGAAGATGAAGTTCATCTCGCTTGGCATTTTGGACTTCTTGATCAGGGTCAGTTTCTTCTCAATCTCCCTGTCCCTCTCTGTGTCCCATGCGTAACCCATTGCATCAAAGAATGCAGTGATGGCTTCCCTATCAGCATGGTTTTTGTGGTTTGGCAGAGAGACAAAGGGTTTTTCTTTGGTGGCAGTGGGCAGGCTGAGTGCTCGCCTGATAATGGCAGGGTTGATTTTGGTTGTGCCAAATTTGGTGTCACAGAGAATGACATCAAGGAGTTTCTTAGGGTCCTTGGATGAAGGAACCTGAGTGTGTCTAGCAGTATACCAGAACTGAGATAGAAGGAATTTATGGGCAGGGGGTACGAAGGTTAAGGCTTTGAATAAGCAGCAGGTTTGGAGAAAATTCACAGCATCATTCAGATGTGTGACATGCTTCTTCGGAGGAAAATCGAAAAGCGCATAGAGATTGTTGGATTTTGAGAAGTCTACTTTCTCAAGCGTGAACTTGACCTGAGGAGCCTTGGGAAGATTCAGTTTCTCCGTAGCAGGAGATTTCTCAGCGGTAGGAGCAACAGTAGAAGATGTCATTTCTGTTTAACATATATAAACATGAAGAATAAATGAAGAACAATGTCTTAATGTGGAAAGAATTTCCAATAAGATGTTGTCGAATTTTGTCCATTTCATTCAGACAAAGATGTCTTAATGAAGATTAGGGTTTTCTTGTTTTGAAAAAGAAATGCAAACACAGTAAAAGTCTTGTTTTCCATTTTCCTTTAGATAAGGATTCTGGAAAAACGTATGAAGAACAAGTTTAATATATATGATTTAAACTTGAAGAACAACCATGAAAAGGTTGTGTTCATAAAACCATGAAAGAAATGATTTCATTTAAAAAGTTCTTTTGTTTGATCTTTTGAAAACAAGGATAAGATCAGAAACAAGTTAAAACAGGTAAATAATGAGAATATTAACCTGGTTGTCGAAGAAGAAGATGAACAGTTTTCTGGAAAAACTCGAGTTCAATAAGCAACAGTAAATCTTTTCTTTCTTAGAGGAGAAGTATTGTTCGCGTAAAGGAAAAATATAAACTCGAAATAGTTTATATAGTGAGATTAGAGAGAGAGAAAAACTAGAGCGGGAAAGTTTTTCATCATGACACGGACACGTGTTTGCATTTGATTGGATGGTAAACGAAACGTGCAAACATGTGTCAGAAAAAGAACGTGCCAGGGTTTATCCGTTGTGATGATGTCACAAACGTCCTTTCATATTTTAGGATGTCTCTGAGGTTTTGAAAGCTCAGGGACTATTTTGAAAAACATGAAGGACTGAATAGAAATATCAGTGTTAGTTTTAGAAATTTCAAAGTATCACTGTTAACGAAGAGATATTCAGCGATGTGATTTGTTTTGAAATCTTGCATTCATTTGCGAATGTCAGCGAGTAAAGAGAGACATACCTTGATATCAACGAATCAACTTTGTTCAGAGAGAAGATGATAGGATGGGTTATATAAGTTGGTTTTATCCGATCGCTGATCAAATGTGAACCACTGAAGATTTTACTCTTCAAAGTTCAGCATTCCAAGCTCGCTGATGAGAAAGTTGAATCTTGTCTCATCAAGAGGTTTGGTGAACAGATCAGCTAACTGATAGTCAGTTGGGATAAAATGAAGTTCTATATCACCATTCATCGCACGATCTCTGATAAAATGATACATGATTTCGATATGTTTGGTCTTTGAGTGTAGTACTGGATTGTTGGCTATAGCGATGGCACTTGTGCTGTCACAATAGATTGGAATTTTCGAGAGTTGAAGGTCATAGTCTAGTAGTTGATTTCTCATCCACAAGACCTGAGAACAACAGCTTCCAGCGGCTACATACTCAGCTTCAGCAGTTGAGGTGGACACTGAGTTTTGCTTTTTACTTGTCCAACTCACCAGCTTTCCACCCAGGAGCTGACAGCCTCCTGTGGTGCTTTTCCTATCCAATTTGCAACCTGCAAAATCACTATCTGAATAGGCGATTAGATCAAACCCTGAGTCTTTGGGATACCAAAGACCTAGGTTCGTAGTACCCTTAAGGTAACGAAAGATTCGCTTTACAGCGATCATATGAGATTCCTTAGGTTCAGCTTGATATCGTGCACACAAACAGGTTGCGTACATAATGTCAGGTCGGCTGGCTGTAAGATACAAGAGAGAGTCGATCATCCCACGGTACAACATGACATTAACAGGTATTCCATTTGAATCCTTGTTTAGTGTCAGCGGTGGTGCCATAGGGGTTTTCATAGCTGAACTCTGAGTTAAATCGAATTTCTTCAGCATATCTTTAACATACTTTCCCTGATTAATGAAAGTTTCTTTTTCATTTTGCTTTATCTGAAGACCAAGGAAATATGTTAGCTCATCCATCATACTCATTTTATACTCTTCTTTCATTCTATCAGCGAAACGAGTACAAAGGTCAGGGTTAGTAGAACCAAATATAATGTCATCAACATATATCTGAACAAGAATGATACGACCCTTCACTATTCTGAAAAATAGAGTTTTGTCGATTTTACCTCGCTCAAATTTTTCAATTAGGAGATAAGAGGATAGAGTGTCATACCATGCACGTGGAGCTTGCTTTAAGCCATAAAGTGCCTTATCCACTTTATAAACATAACCTGGATGCTTAGGATCTGAGAATCCTGGAGGTTGTTCCACATAGACTTCTTCATTCAGCTTTCCATTGAGAAATGCTGACTTAACATCCATTTGATATACTTTGAAGTCTTTGTGTACAGCGTAGGCTAAGAATAGACGAATAGATTCTAGTCTTGCTACTGGAGCAAATGTTTCGTCGTAGTCTATACCTTCCTCTTGTCTGTATCCCTGAGCAACAAGTCGAGCCTTGTTGCGGGTTACAGTTCCATGTTCGTCCAACTTGTTTCGATAGACCCATTTAGTGTCTATCACTGTCTTGTCAGTTGGTCTTCGAACAAGATTCCAAACTTTGTTTCTTTCGAATTCAGTCAGCTCTTCTTGCATAGCGCTGACCCAGTTTGGATCTTTGAGGGCATCATCTATTTTCGTTGGTTCAATTTGAGAAATAAAGTTAACAAATAAACAAATATTACCTGCACTTCGTCGAGTCTGAACACTAGCGTTTGGATCACCAAGAATTTGATCAATTGGGTGATTGACAGTCCATCGCTGAGCCGGAGCATGAATCGCTGACTCAAATTGAACTGGAGGAGCTGAAGATGAGGCTTCAGCAACTTCTGGAATATCAGCCAGGAGAGGAGTAGGTGCAGATGTCATCTCATTCACTGATTGCTGAGAAGTAGATGGAATGTCTGAGACATTTGGTTTAGAAGCAGGCATAGTGTTTAAAAGAATAGCTGAGACCCATGATGTTTCAGCTTCACTAGTCTGCATGTTTGGGATGATAGTAGGACCATCATTTTCAACGGTATGAGTATGAGGAGTGGGAGTTTCTTCTGAATCACCAAGATGAGAAAACATCCATTGATTCAGTTCTTCAGTATCAGCAGAAGGTCGAGAATTCGCTGAACGGGATTCGTCAAAGGTGACGTGAATAGTTTCTTCAACAGTTTATCTTCTTCGATTGAAGACTCTGAAGGCTTTGGAGACTGAGGAGTATCCAAGAAAGATTCCATCATCAGTCTTAGGATCAAACTTTCCAAGGGCATCTCTGTTGTTCAGTATGAAACACTGACATCCAAAGATGTGAAGAAAGCTAATTGAAGGCTTTTTCCCATGAAAAAGTTCATAGGTTGTCTTGTTAAATCTTTTGACTATCAGCGACCTATTTTGCGTAAAACAAGCAGTGTTGACAGCTTCTGCCCAAAACTGAGTAGGCAGGTGAGAATCGCTTAGCATTGAACGTGCAGCTTCAATAATAGTTCTATTTCTTCTTTCAGCGACTCCATTTTGTTGCGGTGTTCTCACTGAAGAAAAGTTGTGAGAAATACCCTTACTCTCAAAGAAGGAATCAAGAGAACTGTTTTTGAATTCAGTCACATGATCACTCCTTATTGAGCGAACGGTCAAGTTGTTCAGGACTTCCATTTTCCTGACAAAGGTGATGAGTTCTTCAGAGGTGTCACTCTTAGAACGGAGAAACATTACCCATGTATAGCGAGAGAATTCATCAACTATGACCAGCGTATATTTCTTTCCAGCGATGGATTGTTTGTTAACAGGGCCAAACAAATCCATATGGAGAAGTTGTAGAGGAGATGACACTGAGGAAACTTACTTAGACTTAAACTTGCTTTGGTTTGCTTCCCTTTCTCACACGCTGAACATAAGGACTCTTTGGTGTATGAGTGTTGAGGTAAACCAGTGACTAACTCTTTAGAAGAAAGAGTGTTCAGTGTCTTGAAGTTTAGATGAGAGAGAGCCTCTTATGCCATAACCAGTTGACATCAGATGAGGCTTTTGAGAAGAAACAGGAGTTCTCAGTGGTTGTTGAGTCCATGTTTATTACATAAACATTTTCCAAACGATAACCGCTGAGAGCTATCTTCTCCTTTTTGTCAGCGACAAAGCAGGATTCCTTAGTAAATATTACTTTGTTATCCATGTCGCAAAGCTGACTGATGCTTAGAAGATTATGCTTCAGCCCTTCAACATATGCGACTCTTCTGAAGGTTGTTGTACCATTAGAGAGTACACCAAACCCTCGGGTATGTCCTTTTCCATTTCCACCGAAAGTTACAGAGGGACCCTTTTCTTCTTTGTACTCAGTGAGCAGGTTCTTCTTACCAGTCATGTGTCTAGAGCATCCGCTATCGAGATACCAGATACCCTTCTTAACATGCATTACAAAGGAAGATTAGTTTGTCTTGGGTACCCACTTAACCATGTGTACACACTTGTCAGTGGGAGTAGAAGAGGGGGTGGAAGGTTCAACAGTCTTCGCAGCATTTGAAGATTCAGCTTTGTCAGTCTTCACTTTGGTTAATTTCTTAACCTCAGTGGTCTTCTTTGCCTTGGGGGCAATGATCTTCACCTTAGATATCTTTTCAGCTTGGGTGGTTGTGGGGAACTTACTAGCAATATGATTGGTAAGTCCACAATGATAACATTTCCTATAACTAAAAGTAGTTCTAGGACCATTTGCATACTGAGCTTTTGATTTTGAATTAGAAGGACCAGTACCAAGTAAACTTTTGGTATTTGAAATAAAAGGAACGTTAAGTTCTTCGGATTTCTTACCAATAGTATCCACTTTGATTCTAGGAGTAGATCGCTGAATAGATCCACGCTGAATAAATCCATGGATCTTATTCTTTGAACCAGAGGGATAAGTCACTGAAGCTTTAGAAGCATTCAGCTTTGGTACAAAGGTACCCTTCTGAGGATTTTGGTTAAAAGCAACTCCTTTACCTTTGTCTTTAAAGATTGAGGTAGGTTTTGGATAAACAACTTTTTCTTTACCTTTAGAGGTTAAGGTAGAGATTTCCTCAGGAATAGGAGGTTTTGAAGAGGAACACTGAGAAGAGAAAGTGTCAGGGATAGAGGATACGAACATTCCAAACTTAAGCATGGAACGGTCAGTGGTTGGTTCGAGAGTATCAGCTTTGTAACCAAGACCATGTTTATTACTCAGGGGAATCTGAGACTTAATTATCTCAGTGATCTTTGTTGAGGAGTTATACCATCCATCAACAGTAGCTTTTTCAGCTTTTAATGCAGCGATAGCTTCTTCGCGCTCGATTTTGACTAGCTGATTTAAGTGAACTTGATCTTTAAAATCTTCTTCAATTTTAGAAATATTTTCTATTTGAAGGTGACAGTTTTTAAGCTGTTCAGCGAGATCAAGGTTTTGATTTTCAACAACAGTTTTGCCATTCATGGCTTCATATAAACTTCTAGTCAGGAGATCGATCTTTCGAAGGCTATCAGCTTCATCAATATTTAAAATATTGGTAAAGAAGGAAGGTGATACCTTAGTAGCAGAGGTTGAAGTAGAGGGAATGTCAGAATTTTCTTCCTCATCTTCAAGTTTGGCCATGAGACATAGATTGGCTTCATCATCATCTTCAGAGTCAGATGATTCTTCTTCGTCAGAGGCAGCCCAATCATAGTCAGGCATAAGGCCTTTGCCTTTCTTCTTAGAGGTTTTCAGCTTTGAATACCTTTCTTTCAGCTTTTTGTATTTTTCATCTTTAATCCTGGGAGTAAAGTTTTTCTTGGGAAAAGCTGAGGGCCTAGAGACTTTCTTTGACCTGCACTCGCTAGCAAAATGTCCTATCTTTTCACAGTTATAGCAATTAGCAGTAGCCTTATCAACAGGGGTTGATGATCTTGGCTTGTCAGTAATAGCAAGAGGTTTGTTCTTCTTGAAATTACTCTTTCTAGCAAATCTTCTGAACTTATTAGCCAGGAATGCCAGAGTTTCATCATCATCTGAAGCGTCAGAATCTGATGAACGTTCAGAGTTAGTTTCCAACTCAGTGACAGTGATCGTAGATCGTTGAGTGGAAGGTAACTCTGAGAGTAAAGCAACAGGGGTGCTTTTGGAATCTTTTACAAGATTCTTCTTAAGATGACTCGATTGCTCATGATTCAGCATCGTGCCATATAAGGTAGAAAGAGTCATAGATCTAAGATCTTTTGACAGCTTGAGACACATTCAATAACTGTCCCAACTTTCAGGTAAACATTCTAAGAACTTTGTCAGTACTTCAAAGTTAGAATATTCCTTACCAACAGTTTTTAGATCTATTATTAAGCAGTTAAAACGTTGGTGTACTTCAGAGAGAGATTCATTCTTACCACAAATGAAGCTTTCGTACTGTCTTACCAGGTTGATCTTTCGAGAGTCCTGGACTTCAGAAGTACCTTCATACTGAACACAGATTGTGTCCCACATAGCTTTTGAGGTTTTCAGGTTCATGACGGAATGGTAGACTTCGTCAGGAAGAGCCATGGAGAGTATGGATCTGGCTTTGGTGTCGATAGCCACTTTCTTCTTATCTTCATCAGTCCACATATGAATTTCCTTGGGAATCAGCCTTTCTGGAATAGCAGGTCTATTCTCAGCGGCTGGAACTGCAGGATCAATTCTTATAGGAATATATGGGCCGTTTTCAAGATAGTAAGGCATAGTAGGGTCTACACCTTCTAAGAAGAGAATCATCCTATTTTCCATAGATTAAAATTATCTCTGGAGAATCTAGGGGGTTTTGCAAGAGAACCATTGTCAATATAGTTAGTGTTTGTGTTGGTGGCCATTTTCAGAAATAGCAAGGAAGAGAAATCTTAGTATAGATCAGATCTTGTTTATGAGATTAAACAAATTTGCTCTGATACCACTTGTTGGTCCCGAAGGGTTATACAAGTTTGTAGAGGGGGGGGGGGGGTTGAATACAAAAACACGATTTTTACTTTTCTAAATTGTTTATTGATAAATCAAGACAATTTACAACTTGTTGCGGAACAAGATTAAGGATTAACCTAATCTAAACAAGTTAAGAACACTAAGTTTCTTGCACTAGAATAAGATAGAGAGGAGATAAGGAAATTACGAATAATAACCTAACACACAGATAGAAAGAAGAAGATGGCCCGAGCACACTTCATTTCTGAAGTAGGGTTCTTCTTATATACTGCATGCATTTAATGCATGGCAGTATTGCTTTACACGTGGCAGCAGCTGAGTGGTTGCATGTCATTGACCTTTGTAGACAACCTTAGTAGCCGCATGGTGCACAGTGTAGAATCAGAGTTGTTGTACGATCATAGACAAAAAGGATGTCCGTTCTGACAGTTCGTACGGAGACGTGCAAGGGAGGTAAGACAATAGTACTTTGTAAGGAGACTTCATGATCAGCTTTCGTTGAAACAGTTCTTTATCAGCGAATGATAAAGTTCAGCGATTGCTGAAGTCTTCTACTTGATACTTCACGTTGAGTGGACAAATCTTGGCTTCGCTGATATCCGCATCAGTTCATTAGTAGACTTGTCGCTGGTTCTTGAGCTTGATCTTCGACTTCAGCGTAGAACATATGTTGACGTGAAACTTGTCTTCAGGGATCATAAGTAAACAAACTAATATATCATCGATCATCTCATAGACTGAACAGGCTCAGAGCTACTCGATGAACAGAGTTCGCTGACTATTTATCTTTAAAAAGTGAGAGTTACTATCAGCGGTACTGAAACAATCTTAGTATTTATCAGCGATAGTGAAACTCTAATACATATCATTTACTTACAATTTTTACTAAGTGTTAAGAGAGGGTCATTATCAAATCACTGAGGGTTTGGATCAACAATACCCTTTGTGGTGACGATATGGACTTGGTCGGACAAGGTTGTGATTTATCGTGGGGTTGCATGCGAGCGATCCTCGAGGACGTTGTGCTTACTATTCGACTTGAGCGGGGTTGTGTCATGCCTACTAAATGTTGTTTTATGATGTTGTAGTTTTGAAAATTTCAAATGTGAAAAAATGATTTAAATCGTTTTGTCGACATGCATGAAGGCTATGAACTTGCTCGGTCATAAAGGATATTACAATTACGGATAAGGAAGGGCTTAGGAAGTTGAAATTTTCGATTGAACAAAATATAGTCGGGTGACGACTTTAGTGTTTCGGCTAGAAGAGGACGGTGAATAGCGGGAGTCTCGGGCAATGAATTTGGTGAGATTCGTCTTCTAGTGTAGACTCTTGTTTGTCCATTTGAGAATGGTTATGTTCGGGGTGAAGTTCGAAGTTGTCTAAGTGCTCCTAATAGTGGCATGTTATTGAATGGTGTTGTGATGCCTTGATGAAATGTTGTCGGCTTTGAGCCTGATTTTGGTGTGGACTTGTAATTTGATTTTTGCACTAAGAAGGCCTTATGCTTCCTTCAAGAGAGGATTGTGGGAGATAAGGTTAGTTATGATGTTTTGGGAGAGGTAGGTTTCATTGGGAATCTTTGTTTGTCGGTAAGAACGTTGAAGCATCACCATGTCGATTGTCGATGTTGAAATCAATGACCGTTCTGTTGGGTGGTTGTCAGGAGGCTGGAATTGGAGAAGTAACTATAGTGTGGTTATTTTGTTGAGTTTTTACAAAGATGTAAGAAGTCGTTCGGAGAAAGGTGTGTATCCGACATGACGCTGGACCATCTTGTGTGAGTGTTACAAAAGTGAAAGATCGTGGTGGCATAAGTGATTTCTATGGGGTTTGATGATCCATATGAGAATAAAATATTTAGTGTAACAGAAGCGAGTGTGCTTTGATTAGATGATCATGTCATGTGGTTCGTCTAGATCCGGGAAAGACAAAGTCGGGAAACGACTTTACTTCAGCTTCAAATGTGTTATGGTTGGCATGCAAGAGTCAGTATCTATTAAGTGCGTAAAGGGGCTCATGAAGAACCGAGTGTAGTATGATATCGTGGTATGGTAGTTGCATGGGGAAGTTGGTGGCATTTTATGCCAAGGGAAATGTGTAAATCATTGATGCGATAACGGGTTGTCGTTATATTAAGCGATGAATTGACGTTGCTAAACAGATAAGTGTTAGAGTGAATCTTTGCTTGGGAAGTTCTGCTGAGATATCAAAAGTGGCAAGTATGTTGTTGAGATGTACGGAATTTTAGTTAGTGCCATGGCATTACTACCTTGTGGGTGGAGGATTGAAGTGTTAGTTGGTGACTACATAGTAAAGGAACTTGCATGCTAGTTGGTCTCGATTAGTGGGTGGGTGAGTTCATCTTATCAAATTGGAATATTGATGAAACATCAGATTGATTAGTTTATGAGGTTTTGTAGTAAATGTGAAAATTCGTGGGAATGTTGAAGTACCCATCAGGCGTAAGGATTATAGCGGATAAGACAATTCTGATTGGAGTGAGAGAGATGCATAGGACTATAGAGCCTTGAGTATTGTTTTGGGAGAACTTAGTTGGATATCTCGAGTGAGAATTGTGGTGAGACCGTTTGGCTAAACATAGTAATGTATATGTGTTGTCGACGCATTTGGGAATGGTCGGAAAATAGAGTAAGTAATGTTGGGTAAGCGGTGTTTTATGCAAATGAAGGGGTGAAGATAGTGTGTCAGAATAAGTGGGTAAAGTGGTAAACTGAAGGTCAGAAGTTTGACAAGTAACACAGAAAGCGTGGAGTATGTTTATAGATTTTTCCATTGGAGGATGTGCGAACTCCTAGTAATGGTTTGAGAAAGAGGTTATCGTGTATGTCATGATTAAAGTGTTGGGGAAACTAATTCGTGATGTTGGTCTAAAGCTTGCACCTATTAGTGAGTAGTTCGTTGGAAGCCCGTTTTATGCTTTTGAGAAAAAGTGGAAAAAGGTGGTTGAAGGTAGTACTCGGAATGAAAGAGCATCGGATGGTTCTGTGTGAGCTCGGTCATTTTTGGAGCGAGTGAAACTTGTTTTTATTTCGAAAAATGGTTGAACGATTGTTGGATGCGGTGAGAAATTAAAGTGTGTGTCATTATGATTCGTTCAATTGGAGCTGGTGTATTCTTCTTTTAGCTATGGACAATATGGAGGGTGACGTGGTGGGTGTGTCTGAATTGGCTAACATTGACGAGTTGTGGTCATTATGGTCCGGGGAAGAAACTGATATTTGTGTTAGTCGTATATTGTGTGGAGAGAAGTGAATTTCGGAATTGCATGTAATTTGATGAAGGAACTCTTAGCTATGAGTTACTTGTGATAATCAAGGTTGACCTTGCGTTAAGTTGGCGAAGTGAGTAGTTATTATTTTAGTAAAGGATCCACGTTGTGGGGTTGACTTTAGTAGAATTCTGTCTTTTAAAGAAGTGCAGTGGTGTGTGGAACCCTTAACCTTGGCATGTTTTAGAACCGTAGGTCCAAGTGTGAGGACAAGGCGGACTATATGTAGTATGGTTGATCGTGGAGGTTACAAGTATAATTATTACGAATTAATCAGGATGAGAAAGTTGTGGTTAATCAAGGGAGATCGTACGTTTGTGATTCTGATCAGAACTGTTTAGGTAATTGAATGATTTTTTATTGGATGGAAAAACATGAGTCCTTGGAATCTCTAGTAGGGGACAGTTTGATGCGGGAGACCTCCAAGCAAAATGCGAGTGGATGCGAAGTTAGATTTTGTTGTAGGATCTGAGACGATCAGTGATCACAAGGTCAAGAATTGGGAAACAAAAAGATCAACCTAGGGAAGGTACGTTGGCGGTTTCATAAGGGACAGGAAGCGACAGGGGAACCCGAACCCGAGATGAGGACCAAGTACCCGCACCTCTTCAATGATGGAATTCCGGGGACGGAATTCTAATAAGGGGGAGGTGATGTAACATCTCATATTTTCCTCCTTGTAAATTTTTTGGAATAGATGGAAGTTCTGGGGCCAAATTGTGAAACTTGGAAACTTAAGTGCAGGGGTGAGAAATCAAGAATGTAAATAGGTTGTGAAACCCTTTTCTTCTTCATTTTGTCGGCTAAGAGCTTGGGAGAGGAGAAAGTTCAAAGAGGTATCACTTGAAGGATTGGAGAAGGAAGGTTTCATCAAGAGCTTGAAGAATAGCAACTTTCAGGTATGGATTCGTATTCTATTTCTTATCTTCTTCCTCAATTGGGTGATGCTTAGCTAGAAGTATCAATGGAGAGTTCAAGATTTTTATTTCTAGCTCTCACTCCAAAAGAATTGGAGTATTCTAGAGCTGGGTTATTGATTCTATTACCCCTTTTTGAGAATCCTTCACCATTTCAATGGTGGAAGTTGGTCCTAGCAAGATTTTGGGTTTTAATGGAGTTTTTGAGTTTTTGGGTTTGAAATGATGAATCAATGGATTGTAGTTGTTTGAGTAAATCCATTTTGGATGTTTGTTTTTTATTCCTGAATGTTTGATTAGTTAAAACTATCAATTTTGGAAGTTTTCAAGCACTTGGGATCGATTTGGGGGGTTTTTGGAGTGGAATTTCGAGCTTAATTTCAAAGTTCAGATTTGGGAGTGACAACCAGGAAGTTGCGCGGCCTGAGGCCACGTACCAGGTGGCGCAAGTCTCTGAGTTGTGTGGGTTCTTCGTTTTGCTTCGTGTTTTGTTCACCTTAGGGGTTTAGGGAAGATCTTTTGGAGTGTAATTAGATGGTCTAACACCATTTTTATGGCGTCCAATTTAGGTGTTCGGTTTGAACTAAAATGGGTTTCAGAGCGTGTGTCGATGTGCTAATGCTAAGGTGAGTTCCCTTAACTCTTTTGTGCAAATGAAATGTTTTGCTAAAGTTTTCATAACTGAATATGGTTTTGAGCATGATGGCATGATTAAATATTTTGAAAGGCTTTATTATTATATGATGTGGAAACGTTTATTAATGCATGCAAGTTGTCTATACGTTCTTTTCTACGTAAGTGTGGATTGCATGTTCTTGTGAGTTGTTGCTATGTGTGGAGTCGGGTTGCACAGTGGTGTGTTGGACCATAGATTGTTGAGAATCCTTGGTGAATGGTTTAGACCGCGTGCCTCGAATCCGTTTCGTGTGCACACGGATACGACATCTACTGGGGGTCGTGGGGATCTACTGTGGGGCCCCCGAGTGTTGACCTCACATGAGGTGATGAAAGTTGAGACCACTGTGCAATACCCTTATGTGGAGTCGAGCATTTAAACTGGATTTCCGTTTATTATTATAACGGTTGAATGTTTTTAAACTACTGTTTGTGTGGAACTGTTTTAAAGAGGGAATTCACTAGACCTCATGGTCTAACCCTCGCTTTTCAAAAACTAAAATCATTTTCAGGTTAGAGTCGTACTTGGGGTTTCATCTGGTGATGATGGAAAGACGTGGTGTTGTAGAAGAGGCGTAGCTTATTAGAGGCTTGTAGCTTACCGTTGGGCTTCCTGTAGCATTTCAGTTGTGAAGGTGTCTATCCGCTGCGTACTTAGAGTAGAGAGCGATGTATTTTTATGTAATTTGGGACCGTTCTTTGTTGAAATGTTACGAATTTTATTTTATTGATTTTGGGTTGTTACAGTCCCTGTAGCCAGGTTAGAGTGCTATTTGATAGGGCTGTAAACGAACCGAACGAACACGAACGAAGCCTTGTTCATGTTCGTTCGTTTAACTTAACCGAACAAACGAACGAACACGAACGGTAACGAACGAGATTTTTTGTGTTCACGTTCGTTCGTTAAGAATTTTTGTTTGTTCGTGTTCGTTTATGTTCGTTCATTAAGAGATAAACGAACGTAAACGAACGTAAACGAACGAACTTAAATGAACATAAACGAACGAACCCAAATGAACAAAATGAAAAACCGGGTTAACTTCGGAGGTATGAAAAATAAATTCTAAAAGATCAATTTACTTGATGATTTTACACATTAATTTCATATTATATAAACATGTTTATATATAAACAAGCATAAACGGACATAATGAACATAAACGAACGTAAACGAACATAAACGAACGAACATTAACGAACATAAATGAACGAACGAGACCATTGTTCATGTTCGTTCATTTAACTAAACGAACAAAAAAACGTGTTCATGTTCGTTCATTTATTAAATAAACGAACATAAACGAACTTCTCGCCGAACAGTTCACGAACGGTTCGTTGAACGTTCGGTTCGTTTACAGCCCTACTATTTGATGTTTTATATTTATATAATATATACTATATTATAAAACATTTATCAAAAAAGCAACTCCTAAAACTTCATGTACCGCTATTTAATGCTAATTATTTAAAATATCTTAAAAACAACTAATGAAGCTTTATGTACCGTTTTTAATGCTAGTTACCTGATTAATACTTATCTCTAACAACCTTCAAATTCTTAAATCATGGACTCTTATTAATTAATCTTTATCTCTAACAACTTTCAAATCCTCAAATCATGAACTCCTTAAAAGCGTCATTTTTAAACAAATTTATAAAAAAACATGGCCGTTTTCTCAAAACTACACATTAACATAAATAGAACATTAAAATCGAGATATATCACGCTGCATTACACGAGTAGACTTCTAGTAATTATAAATGAGAATACCAAGTAATGTTTATATAACTTTATTAGAAAATATTACTATTTTCGTTCTAAAATAAATGTCCTTGATAAATAGAATGTATCAAATTTTAAGAATACGTGATTATTAGGCCATCCGCAACGCCTCGGGCTCGGGCTCCTGCGGGGGCTGCGGGCTTGGGGCTCGGGCTCGGGGTGCGGGTTTGAAAACCCGAGGAACCCGAACGATTTCATGTTTATTTAATTTTTTTTTAATTTTTTATTCAACGGCTCTTTCAAACGGCTACTTCTAAATCAATTTTTTTTAATTTTTTTTTAATTTTTTTCAATTTAATCACACTATATATATTAACCCTCAACCTCTTATTTTTTCACACCAACAATCTCTCAAACTCTCTCAAATTCTCTCAAACTCTCTCAAATTTCATCATGAATCCAAACAAAACACCTACATCCCGTCGTAACCGACCACATACACCGCAACCGCAAGGAGACTCGGAGCTTGGTTTCCAAGCGTTTACACAACCAGGTTATCGTCCGCAATTTTTGCAACAAATTCCGCCACAAATTTCGCAACAATGGTCGCAACAAAATCCGCCACAATATTTTTACAACTCATTAGGCCATCCGCAACAAATTCCTTACCAACTTACACGTTCCGGTATGATTGAGCAAGGTTTTACTCCGACCAACTTCAATCCTCCTTCACCCTTCATCAATCTCGCCGACGACATTGTTCCGGAAACCCAACATTCTAGCCCGCATACACCACAATCCATCTACACACAACCATCAAACCCTCAACCATCAAACCCTCAACCATCGAGAAAAGGAAAAAACAAACAATATGAAAATAGAGCCCCCAAACAGATGTGTTCTAAAGATGAGGAACTCGCGTTAGTGTCGGCGTGAGTTGACGTTTTGGAGGACCCCGTTATCGGTAACGCACAAACCCATGGTAATATTTTTATTTTTATTATTATTATTATTGTTATTATTATTATTATTATTATTATTATTCTTGTTAATATTCTTATACTTGAATTTACATAAATGTAGATAGTTTTTGGACCCGAATCGGGGAAGTGTTCTTTAGTTCGATGGGTCGCGGAAATTATAGAACAACTCATCAACTCAACACCAAGTTCAACGACCTCAATAAAAAAATTGCTCTTTTTGGCGGCATCTACAACAACTTGGTCAATAATAGATCAAGCGGAATGAGTGATGCCGACATTTCACGAGTGGCACACGAACGGTACCAAGCACAACAAGGGTTTGCTTTCTCTAAAGAACAAGCTTGGGAAGTCCTAAAAAAATGTCCAAAATGGGGACCCGTTCCAACGATGACGACAACTTCATCGCGGGGTTCAAAACGTACCAAACCTTCCGATGATGACGATGACGACAACTTCATCGAGCAACTTCAACGACCCATCGGGAGAAACAAGGCAAAAAAACATCAACGAGTAATACGTCCGGGTCGAATACGAACGAAAGTGTTACTCAGTTGTTGACGACGTTCAACGACAAGATTGATGATACAATGGAATACAAAATGAAAAAACTATCTCGAAATCGAACGCTCAAAACTCGAACGAGATAGGTTGGAACAAGAACTCGAAATCGAACGCTCAAAACGATTTGAGAAAGACTTCGAGTTTTTCATGACCTCGCATGATCACCTTACGGGAGACGTTTTGAGGGTTACTTTAAAGAGAAAAGAGCAAATTAAAAAATTTCATAATTGGTAGTGTTTTGTATTTTGTAATTTTTATTTTTAATGAATGATATGAATTTTTATTTTTATTATTTATCTTATTTTTATTTATTAAAAAATATATAAATATTTTTATTTTGTTAAATAATTAAATGTATAAATAAAAGAATTAAAAAAAATGAGATGGCAAGAGGGCTTTTAGTTATGCGCTGGGGGTCTTTAGGGCTTGAGGGCTTGAGAAAAAAAGCTGATGTGGCGTTGATGTGGCATTGAGGGCTTGAGGGCTTTTATCTATGCGCTGTGGATGGCCTTATACTTTTTAATGAATAAAAGCCAGTTTACCTTTAATTATTTCTCCATCTAAATTAAGGGTTTAATAAAAAAATAGACTTTTAATTCTAAACACAACACTTATTTTAAAATAAATTAAAACAATAATGTATGTATTTATCTCTCTCCATTAATATTATTTGTCTTTTATGAAATTTTATATTGTAAATATAGACATATTGGCGCATATACTTTTTTTATTCTCCATAGATATATAGACATGTAATATTATACACATTATATTGGTGATGAGCAAATGTGATGGAGACAATAAAAAGAAGAGTAAATTTGTTTTTTTACCTAGTAATAAATTAAATTTTAAACCTTTTTTTTCATGTGTTGGATAAAGCCTATCAATTTGTCTCATCTAATAAAAAGAAGATGAATATTTATTGGATGATTTGGATCGGATGAGTATAGTAAGAAATAAAATTATAAAAGACATAACAAGAACCAAAATTATTACCTGATTAGCACTTATCGTTTACTAATAACCAATTTTGATAGCAAAATAAGTTATCTGATAAAATAAAATAGGATAATGACTTTTTCAAGTAAAAACTTACCCGATAAGTATTTGATAAATGACGACATATGGGGTCACTAAATCTTACACTAAACACTAAATTTGGTGTAAACGACACTATTCACATCTCCAATGAGATAGCTATTTTTCACACTAAATTTAGTGTAATGAATAGTATTACACTATATTTGGTGTAACACTATTCATTTACATTACTTTTCACATCATTGTTAAAAAATAGTGTTACTTTTAAAATTTTAGTGTAAAATTTAATGTGACCCATTAAAGATGCCGTAAATTATCTATAAAAATAAGTTATGGATATTTTTTTTTTTGAAGAAAAAATAAGTTATGGATATTCATAAACCCAAGGAGGAGGGAATGGCAAAAAGCAGTTTTATTGGTTGAGTGGCTGATAACAAGGAAGCCAGATAACGGGGGCAGCATCCAAGTGAGCGCGTGGATCCCAACGCGCCCTGAATATGCGTTAACCTCGGAAGGTGGCGGGGAACAGCCTGGTTTGCCTGCCATTTTAAAAAACCATAAACCATCCCCCTTAGATCGGCTCGGCTCGGCTCGTATTTATGACCACCTTCTTTCTCCTTGCATGTTTCCCATTATTTTATACCCCAAATCACCAAATGGACTTACCTGCATTTTAATTGATGGAGTACATTCAGGAAAAGCAATCAAAAGCAAAACCCCATCAACAATTAAACTATTTCCATCCTTTTCCATGTTATGAACTTGATGAATCTATATATAGATATATATATATATATATATATGTATATATATTGTTTGTATGAGTGTGTGTCTGTGGGAGATTCTTGAATAAAAAATGTCTGACAATAAAAAAACCTCACATTCAATTCAGTTATGTGCGTCACTGTATAGTATATACATAAATTGTTGTCAATTGCACATGGCCTTTTGAGCTTCTTCTCTTCTCAATTGTTTTTCTTTTCTACATCACATGGCTTGTCTCTCCTCTCTCTATTTCTGTATGATTAGTTGAATTAGCTGAAAATGTTTTGTTTATTCATTGACTGCGCACTTCTGAGATACTTTCCAGATCTATAGGGGTTTGCAGAAAATGTTGAGAGATGAATGAATTGAGAAGTCAGATGGGTTTTGCCCAATTTGGGGTTTTCTAACCAGATTGCTTCCAATCCTGAGTTCTTTTGTGGGTAATTTTTGTGGGTTTTGGTTATATTTGCAGAATTTTGATAGAGAACTCAAGAACTTGGGAATCATGTCAATGGGGAATATATATTATATTGGTAAGTATCAGGCTTTCATGAATTATATTTCACCCTTTTGTTAATTAATCTTCTACTGTATCTTCAAAGAATTTTGAAAATAAGCAATCTGCAAAAATGTTTGGATTTCAAAAGAAAATTCATTCAAATAAGCAAATGTTTAAATCAGTTGATGTGAAATTTGTGTGGAAGCGGTTGCCAAAGGATTGTTTCTTTCAGGACTCTCAGGCTTCATGAATTATATTTCACCCTTTTGTTTTCTTTAGATTTTGGCATTTGTATATCTTTTTTGATTCAAGGGTTTATAGTTTTCTTTGAAATTAGTGAATTTTGATGGTGAACCAAAAGACTCTGAAGTTGAATATATGTTAACTTTACTGCATAAATACTTCATATATGTTGAAAAGATTTGGTAAACTTCCATTGATCATGATTTCATAAATCTTGATTTACAGAAACAAACAGCTAGCTAGTAGCTCTCACTAATGCTCAAAATCAGCTGTTCACTAGAGGAATCAGATCAAGAAACTGTTTTTTGAATCTTTTGGGTGTTCTAATAAAAATGGTTCACGACGTTGAAGATATGGAGGTTGAAGTCCTCTCTTCGATGTGGCCTGAAGACATTGACGAAGCTGGAAAGAAGTTCAACGTCGAAAAACCTGGAATCCATCAAGACATGTTAGAAGATTTCACCATCATCGAAGAACCAAGTATCGTTGATTTCAAACGTTTAGTAGAACTCACAAGTTACAGCGAAAAAGGGTCATCCCAGTTGGCGTATCTCGTAAAAAACTGGGAATATAAACAGGAGAACGCTGTTAGACTTCTAAGGGAAGAGCTTGACAGTTTGAGCAAACAACAACATGAAGTTGAGCTCAAGAAATTAGAGATATTGGAAGAACATCGTTTTGAAGAGGAAAGCTATGGGGGCGATAAACGTCCTGTTTCTGTTTTGGATGAAGTTTATGAAGCGTTTCAAGATGTTCCCAAGAGAAGAACCGATGTTATTGTTGAAGATAAACGGATAGAAATAGATGCAGAGTATGATACAGTTATATATTGGAAGCAACGGGCTTTGCATTTGGAGAAATTGTTGGAGGCAAGCGTTCAACGAGAGCAGATACTTCTAGAGAAGTTGGAGGAAAGCATTGAAAATCTTGAAAAAATGGGTTCACCTGTCGAAGAACTTTCGCAGATTTTGAAAAGAGCTGATAATTTCTTGCATTTTGTTCTTCAAAATGCACCGGTTGTTATTGGTCATCAGGTAATATGATTTCGCAATAAGCCCTCTTTTGTGTTCTTGTTTTTGAAGTTGTGTAACGATCATTACGTTATGGTCGAGAAATTAAGGTTAAATCAAAGGATTAACAACTGGGTAAGCGCTTACAGAGTAAAAAAACAGCCTTGGCCAGAAGTTCTGTCTTGGTAAGCGTTGACTGAAAATTGTTGTTTACCAAGTGTCTGGGTAAGTGCTGATTGAAGCACTGTTTGAGTCAGAGAGAAACCCCTTTTTAGTGGGTTAGCATCTCGGTCAGCATATTGTGGGTCAGGCAACATTCCTTTTTAACGGGTCAGCACCTCTTACCAGTCAGAGACGGTCAACATGTAGTAAACATCCTTTGAGTTAAGCACCTCTGACCCAGTCAGAGGCGGTCAACTTGAGTAAACCAAACACACCCATTATGTCTCACTCCAAAGTAATGTTTGGAGGGTGGGATGTAGGCAGACCTGACTTCTACCTCATAGTACCTGACTTCTACCTCATAGTAGAGCGACTGTTTTCATGAGTGGGACCACTTAATCGACCGTCATATCTTGTGTATCCTTACAATCTTGCATTTAAACTTAATGGGTGATTATGTTATTGTTTCGATCCTCAGGACAAAGAGCTGCGATATCGCTTCATCTACAATCATTTTCCAACATTAGGAGAGGAGGTAAACTGATCACCACTTTGACTATGGTTATTATATCTACTTTCAAATGGTAATGTCTAATGGATTTTTGAACCATATCTTTATTTTTATTTTATTTTTTTCTGATTTTATGGGCAGGATATCATTGGAAAAACAGACACAGAGATATTCCAAGGTGGGGGTGTAAAGGAATCCCAAGACTTTAAAAGAGAAGTTCTTGAAAGAGGGTTACCAGCAAAGAGAGAAATCACTTTTGAGACCCAATTATTCGGAGCCAAAACATTCTTGATATATGTCGAACCTGTGTTCAGCAAAGATGGAGAGACCATTGGAGTAAATTATATGGGCATGGAAATCACTGATCAGGTGAGACCATGTTTATTCATGCATCCATTTCAAAAGTTGTAAAGCAGTTCATTGACTATCAAAAGTAAATCAAAACCAGAATACAATTATGTAGTTAAGTTCATCTTCATTGATGAATAATGTAGTTTAGTTCATCTTCCTTGATGAATTATGTGTTCAAATAGTAACGATTCCACGCACCTAATCACCTGACAGGTGAAAAAGAGAGAAAAGATGGCAAAACTCCGTGAAGAAATAGCCGTGCAGAAGGCAAAGGAGACAGAACTCAACAAAACTATTCATATTACAGGTTGGTAAGCTTTCTTTGCTCAAACCCTTCAAAATTGATGTTCTTTTTTTCTTTTTCCAAAAGGGGTTTCCAACATTTTACCCGATAATTAAACTTCTTGCAGAGGAAACAATGCGAGCAAAGCAAATGTTAGCAACAATGTCACATGAGATAAGATCTCCATTATCCGGGGTCGTTAGCATGGCAGAGATTCTTTCGACCACAAAACTCGACAAGGATCAGAAAGAACTCTTAAGGGTCATGTTATCTTCGGGTGATTTAGTTCTTCAACTTATTAATGACATCCTCGATCTTTCCAAAGTTGAGTCAGGTTAATTTTCAGTCCTTCATAATTGATAATTCCAACATTATACTTGCATTACAGTTTCCTTAAAGAAATGGTATGAGTTAAGGATGTTATGCATCTGGGATCTGCAAAACTTTCAAGTTTCGGGATTGTTTTCAGGAGTTATGAAGCTCGAGGCTACAAAATTTAGGCCTAGAGAAGTAATCAAACATGTACTTCAAACGGCTGCAGCATCCTTAAAAAGGATGCTAATTTTGGAAGGACATGTAGCGGATGATGTCCCCGTGGAGGTTAGATCTCTAATATATCGATACAAATTGCTAAAATTTGTTGGATACAGTATACCATCCTATCCTCCATACCAGGGACGGACCCATAATATTTTTCAAACGGTGACACCATTTGACTATAAGAAACAAATATAGGGATATTTTTCACAAAATCAATCGTTAGTCTGTTAGTTAGTTAGTTCATTACTTTTCGTATGTTAGGTCCCGTGTTCAAGTCTTTTATTGCTTTATTTCCCCATAAACATAATAAATCTGAAATTAAAAGCTAAAATCTAAGAAGATGACACTAACAAGATTCAAACTCAAAAAAGCCTTGCAAACCAACTTTACCAAAGGAAACTTGTGTCCTGATTGTAGTTTCAAAATATACACGGTGACACACAACAAATTGATACAGTCACACTTTTCACGACCCTATAACTTTTTACACTACGACGGAAGAACGAAACAGAAAAAGTTTATGTTAATAACAATCATAATTCAATTTCAGGTTATTGGCGATGTTCTGCGGATTCGACAAATCCTCACCAACTTGATCAGGTATTACTACCACAGCTCAAAATCTCTCTGTAAAATGCTCATTCTCTGTGAAAATGGTGCAGTAACTGATTCTAAAGAAGTTGTTTTTGTGCAGCAATGCCATAAAGTTTACCCATGAAGGGAAGGTTCAGATAAATCTTTATGTAATAACGGACCCATATCCTGAAAGCCACCAAGAACCGAAGATAAACATGGGTGATTCTTCAGTTTCAACCGAAAACGGAGTCTTGTTAAATGGGCACGAGGAAAATGAACCTAGTTTGCATGAAACCGTGGTGTGGATTCGTTGTGACGTTAAAGATACAGGCATAGGAATACCGGGTACCTTTCAAGTTTCTTTTTTTTTTCCCGTTGTGGCAACTTTTCTAGCTGATCGTGTTTATAATATTTTGATCACATTGGTATCACAGAAAACGCGTTGCCAAATTTATTCAAGAAATACATGCAGGCTGGTGCGGATACGGCTCGGAAATATGGTGGGACTGGATTAGGTTTAGCAATCTGCAAACAGCTGGTAATGTCACTACAACAAAATGGGTCTTTTATGACGCATATGCGTCCTATTGGCTTAATGGGGGACTTTAAGTTTATAGTACCAAAAACATGAATCCTATCTAAAGGCGTTACAGTAAGTTGTTAGCACGAATTTAGACAATCGCACAAGTTTTTTCTACTAAAGATGACCTAGTGTGGCGCACGCAAAAAGTGATTTGACCTATTAACCTTATATATATAGAGGCTAGAGGGAGGTTTTATGGGAAAACTACAAAAGAATGAAAAACTGAGGAACACCCCATTAACCGTTCATGTGGATGGTATGCAGATATGCGTACAAGTAACTGAAGTTGTTTTTTTTTATGCACACGTGCATGTTACAAATTTTACTTGTATGCACATGTCTATACTGTCAAGATGAATGGTTAACAGGGTGTTCCTCAGTTTTTCATTTTTTTGCGGTTTTCTCTTAATCTGACCCTAAAAGGCTAATAGGTTAATTTTCAAAAGTGACCTATAATAGGTTAATATAACAATTTACTTATTGTGTCATATTCGGTTGTCCAACTTCGTCCTAACAATAACTTACTGTAACGCCTTCGGTTTTTCGTCGGTTGGGTGTCCTAAAAGACCAACTTTTTCTAGTTTTGTGTATGTAAACCATCCAAGAAATCAAGAAACTGAATGGTTTTGGCTGATTGATCTCAGGTTGAGCTCATGGGAGGCCATTTGACTGTTTCAAGCAAAGAACATTGCGGGTCAACATTTACGTTCGTTCTATCCCATAAAGTTTCACATGCATGCGATGGTTCAGATGATACCGATGAGTTTGGAGATATGGCTGATAACGAGTCTTCAGATGACGATATAACGTGTGGCTTCTTCCAGTTCCAGCCACACGCTTTGGGCTCAACGTTCTCTTCTAATGGTTATGCGATCACACATAAAGATAAAATCAAGGTAATTCCCAAAGAGATCATTAGTTCAATGGATGACCACGATTCTTCTTGTGTTGATGCCTCATCAGAACCCGAAAATTCTTCAAAATGTAACTCAGAGAATGAGAACACAAATTGCACCAAGAAAGAGAAACGGAATCTTGATGATCTTGATCTAGACGTTGATTCATGCTCGCCTTCTGAAGATTTGTGTGAAACGTGTGATGCGAGAAAGGATTCGAATAGAAGCTCGGAGTGTAGTTCTAGTTCTAGAAACACGCAAGAAGTTCCGAAATCAGCAATGAAACCGAAGATTCTTCTTGTGGAAGATCATATGGTGAATGTGATGGTGGCACGGCGAATGATGAGGCAGTTGAATCAAGACATGGATGTGGTGAATAACGGGGCTGAAGCCGTTCGTGCTGTTCAGGGTTGCTCTTACGATCTCATTCTTATGGTAAACACTTTTCGGGTTTGTTGCAAAACATGTCACTACAATAAATTCCGCTTCATAGAACGCTAAATATGTCCAAATGCCTAATAGACTGCTTTATAAGACTTAATGGGATCAAACACTTGTACGTACTATGTGAAAGTGTTACAATAAGTGGACACAACACTTTGATGGCGTCCTAACAAGTTTTTTAGACACTTTTGAAATAAAGTGTCCTATTTGCTTTCCACGTGCCACTGTTGATATATGTCCTATGAACGCATCTTTTTGAAAGATATTTGTTTTTACAAGACACCTTTTAAAAAATGTTATATAAGAAGACTTATAGGAGAAACATATTTCAAAATGTCTTATTAACTTATTGTAACACCTTTACATAGGATGCACGATTGTGTGGTACTATTAGTTAAGTCCTATAAAACAGTCTGGTACGATATTTAGACATATTTGGCATCCTATGAAGCTGATTTTGTTGAGTGTGCTCTACAATTTACCCTTTGGGCATAAGGGGTTGTTTGGTTGGTTGTCCATTAAGTCATGAATGAATAAAGTTGTCTATATGGATTTATGTGTCTATATAGTTTGGGAGGACTTTTGTTTGGAAGGGTTTTTTCATAGATGGAAATATCGTGGTTTTAATTAGGAGGGGCAGGTCCAGAAAAACATGGCTTTCAGCATAAAGCTCCCCCCTTAGAAGCTTACTGAACAAGCCATTTTTTATATCGCCACTACCAAACAATCATGTATAGTTGACCGAAAAACTATGAGTCCCATTAAGCTCATTAAGCTACGAGTCCCATTATGTATATTAAACTCGTTAAGCTATGAGTCCCATTAAGCTCATTAAGCTGCTAACAAACAGACCCTAAAGACAGGTTTGCATGCATCCCAACAGAAAAATACGAGTTAAGTGTTTGTATTTTGCATAATGTGCAGGATGTATGCATGCCCGTTATGGATGGGCTTGAAGCTACACGGCTGATTCGTTCATTTGAAAAAACGGGTAATTGGGATGAAGCAAGAAAGGCCGGAGTTGATTTCCCTTCATACGATCGAATATTACAAGAGCCCAGAAAGAGGATTCCGATCATCGCAGTAAGTACCACAATTTTAGATACCGAAAACATCATTGTTTGCTGTAGCATTTGCATAACTACTTTTAACTGCAATGTCATATTAAAGCTTCCATTGCATCAAAATAATCTTATAGTATACTTTTTTTTGGAAAGGGTATCTCAGGCACAGCCCGGACTAATCCCTGGCAATTTTGAAACTTAAAGATGTCTTATCAATGTTGAGGACGCCTGGGATCGAACCCTGGGCAGATGGGATATTCCACCACATCACCCAGGGCGATCAACCACTGCGCTACAACCTGCTAATAGACATCTTATAGTACACTTGGTCCTGAGTGAAATGTCTAAAATGCCCTTCCTTTAAAAAATCAATGAATATAAGTTACTAACGAAGGGTTGATGATGGTGTTGAGCAGATGACTGCAAATGCAATGTCAGAAAGTGCAGAAGAGTGCTTCCAAAATGGTATGGATTCATTCATAACAAAGCCTGTTAATCTTCAAAACTTAAAACAATGTCTTCAGCAGTATGTGGAGTAGTAGTTATATATATATATATATATATACATGTATGTATATATGTATGTAGCAACTAGCAATAACAATAGCATAGTTGACTTGATAGTTGTATATATATGGTGTATAGAGATGTGAATGTGAGTTAGGAAAGTTTTGTAATTTATGTTCCTCTTGCTTTCTTCATCTATCTTTCCAACCAATTAATTCTTGGGTTTTTGTAGAGGGTTGAATATTGGTACATACAGGGTTTTCCTTGAAAAAATGAATGGAATACCATTCGAGCTAAATAGTGATAGGTTATGTAACCACCAACTAGTTGTAAATGAGTTTTAAGTAGTTGATCGAAGCTTGTGTAAGTTAGTTTTTCATTATGACGTGATTCATCTTTCTCGCTTTTGAACGTTTACATGACTAGATGCATCAGAAGATTCGAACTTCAAGTGAGAAAATTGTTGACTTGTGCCATTGAGATTGGACGAGGAATTATGCTATTAAGAATTTACTTTTAGCTGTTAACAATCGTTAAAAGATATTGATTTTAGCCATTTGAGTCGATTTCTCAAATATTTCTATAACGTAAAAGCATCTCCAGTAGATTCTCCAAAATAAAGATTTTGGAGATTTTTTGCTCTAACAAATTCTTTTTAATAAAGAAAGAGGGTAAAATTCTCCAAATTTAGAGGGAATTTTTTTTAATTCATATTCCACCAATATATTTTTTTTAAATTATATTTATGAAGGAGAAATAATATTTTATTAAATATACAGAATACTTTAATAATATTATTAATATTGTAATCTCAAAAATAGAGAAATTGTTGAAGTTTAGCGTAAGTTATTTTTCTTAAAGCTTTTGAATTTTAATCTTTTCAGAAATTTTAGAGAATCTGTTGAAGATGCCTAACGTACCAGATGAGTTGTAAGGCCATCAGTACCCCATCCAGGAATCTTTCAAAGATTCCAACTCCACATCAGCGTCACATCAGCTTTTCTCCCATCCCTCACTCAATCCCTAACAATCCCTAAACACCCTTACCACATTCCCTCAAACCCTTTTGCCACCTCATTTATTTTAATTCTTTTATTTATACATTTAATTATTTAACAAAATAAAAATATTTATATATTTTTTAATAAATAAAAATAAGATAAATAATAAAAATAAAAATTCATATCATTCATTAAAAATAAAAATTACAAAATACAAAACACTACCAATTATGAAATTTTTGAATTTGCTCTTTTCTCGCTAAAGTAACCCTCAAAGCGTTTCCCGTAAGGTGATCATGCGGGGTCATGAAAAACTCGAAGTCTTTCTCAAATCGTTTTGAGCGTTCGATTTCGAGTTCTTGTTCCAACCTATGTCGTTCGAGTTTTGAGCGTTCGATTTCGAGATCGAGTTTTTTCATTTTGTATTCCATTGTATCATCAATCTTGTCATTGAACGTCGTCAACAACTGAGTAACACTTTCGTCCGTATTCGTCCCGGACGTATTACTCGTTGATGTTTTTTTTGCCTTGTTTCTCCCGATAGGTCGTTGAATTTGCTCGTCATCGTCATCATCGGAAGGTTGGGTACGTTTTGAACCCCGCGATGAAGTTGTCGTCATCGTTGGAACGGCTCCCCATTTTGGACATTTTTTTAGGACGTCCCAAGCTTGTTCGTGAGTGAAAGCAACTTTATGGCGTGCTAGATACCGTTCGTGTGCCGTTCGGGATATATCGGCCTCACTCATCCCGCTTGATCTATTATTGAGCAAGTTGTTGTAGATGCCGCCAAACGAATTAACTCTTTTATTGAGGTCGTTGAACTTGCTATTGAGTTGATGGGTTGATCTATAACCTGGTTGACGACCCAAGCGAGTAAAGAACACATGCCCGATTCGGCCCCAAAAACTTCCTACATTTATGTAAAATTAAGTATAAGAATAATAATAATAATAATAATAATAATAAAAATAATAATAATAATAATAATAATAATAACAATAAAAATAATTACCACCGCTTTGTGCGTTACCGATAACGGGGTCCTCCGAAACGTCAACCCACGCCGACACTAACGCGAGTTCCTCGGCTTTACTCCACGTTTGTTTGGCGGCTTTTGTTGGTCTCGGATTTGATGGTTCCGGGTTAGATTGTTGTGTCGGGATAGATTGTGGTGTGTTCGGGGTAGAAGGTTGGGTTTCCGGAACAATGTCGTCGTCGAGATTGATTGCGGGTGAAGGAAGATTGTAGTTGGCCGGAGTAAAACCTTGTTCAATCAAACCGGGACGTGTAAATTGGTAAGAAAATTGTTGGTGAAATTGTTGGGGAAATTGTTGCGGATATTGTGGCGGATTTTGTTGCGACCATTGTGGCGGAATTTGTTGCGACCATTGCGGACGATAACCTTGTTGTATAAACGCTTGGAAACCAAGCTCTTGATCTTCTTGCGATTGTGGTGTATTCGGTCGGTTACGACGGGATGTAGGTGTTCTGTTTTGATTCATGATGAGAGAGGTGTGAAAAATAAGAGGTTGAGAAAATTTGAGAGAGTTTGAGAGGTGTGAAAAATAAGAGGTTGGGAGAATTTTAGAGAGTTTGAGAGGTGTGAGAAATAAGAGGTTGAGGGTTAAATATATAGTGGAATTAAATTGAGAATTTTTTTTTTTACAAAGAGCCGTTCAACGGCATGATTTTTAAAAATTAAATAAATTTTTTTTTAATAAAGCTTCGGGATGAATCGGGATCCCATCCCCGGAATCCATCCCTTCCCGCCGAACCCACAAGGGCCGTAGCCCATCCCGCATTGAACCCGAGCCATCCCGAGCCCCATCCCGAATGGGGTACGGATGGCCTAACAATTGTATTTTACCAAAGCAGATAACATTTTTTTTCCAATTACATTTCAAATAAAAAGATTTATAAATCACACTTTATTTGATTCAAATGTATTTAGCAACGGATTCAAACCGGACTAAAGTTTCCGGACTCGGTGAAGATCGGTCAAGATTAGGGTTCATCAACGTTCATAATGTTGTACATTACATTGGTTCTACACAAAGGTTTACAATATTGTAACACACAAAATACTTGGTAAACAACCATTATCATTTAACAACGCTTAGTAAACGCTTACCGGGTAAAAGTCACCACCCTCACCTTGTTAGCGGGCAGAACTGTGAAGGCCCAGCAGGGTCCCATACACCCATTCAACCAATTTCCACTAGTAGAATTTCTTTCGGGTATCAAAGGTGCACACACTAAACTTTAAGAGGTGCTCCGACATACTAGAAAATACAAGAGACATCAACTAAAAACCCGAAAGTCCATCAAAAATCAGTCAAAAAGAAGTTCCTCGAAATCAACAAAATAAAAGTAGAAAAATCCCTCAGAAAAGGTGGAACTCGGCTAAAAGCATATCCGACGACTTTGCAGGCCTTTCACTTAAAGGTGCATCCGCTCGGCAAAAAATATTGGTTCCGCGACTTTACCGGGGAAGATACTTGACCATCAAAATGACATAGTAAGACTGTTGATAATAGTCAATAGTCACAAGTCACAACCCTTACTTACCGGATAAGGTTCTCGTCCTTGCCATTCTCATCCAGTAATGTAAGTGACCCATTAAGTGCTTACCCGGTTAGCGTTCGGTAAACGGCCCCTTACGCAGACAGAACCTCTTACCCCAACCGCACTTCAGTATGCTCATAAATGGTGTTACAACACATCAATGACATAGTATAGCTACAATATGATTGTGAATTACAGACGGTTAATCGAACCCTAGATTAGTCGTAGTCATAATACAGGGACTGGCTTAATAATACAGTCTACCTACGCTATACCCTAAAAACGAACACAAACTTGATTTCACTCAGTTAATTGCAGCAACAAGACAAGACAAAAAAAACAGAGTAGAGACTATGGACTTACAGGCTATCGAATAAGGTTAAATTGGCGTGCCACTTGAACAAACGGCATTTCAGAACTAAGCTCGTCCTTTCCCTCTTCTGCTGTGTCGACTAGCTCTGGTCACTGCTCGGTTTTCAGTTGTGCCATCTGCCGCCTTTGTGGGGTCGTTGTTGGTGTTAGAGCTGTCCTGAGAATTATGGATCAGCGGTATCTCTGTTGATTCAGTCATGAGATAACAATTATTATCGACTACCACATCATCTATAACATAAACTATTCCATCGCTTTCCTGATCTAGATTTCTTTCATCAGATTGCCTACCGTCTTCTTTCTTCTCTACTTTGTTTCCTTCATTGTCCGAAGGAACGGTGTGATGAGATTTCTCTATCATCTTGATGGAGTCCATACCCTTTGTGCAACAACAAAAAGTCTCCGGTCATTAAATAAAAATCATTAAGTACATGAACTACCCCCTCCGTCACAAAATAAATGTCCAAATTTCTATTTTAGTTTGTCCCAAAATTAATGTCCACTTTCAAAAGTAAGTGTACTTTCCAAGTGTACCCTTAATTATAAGACGGACATTTAGTAAGGTTAAAAGTCATCACTCCTATTATTAAGGGTAAAATTGTCATTTAATTGATTAGCATACTTCTGTTGCCATTGCATACCTGATAGTGCTCCAGAACCGGCAGTGTAGGCAAGGTTTCGGTGGGTAAATCAATTTGAGTAGTCCTCGTGTCTGACGGTAAAATGAACAGAAAGGGAGGGGCGGGGAGATTTTAATTAATATATATTTCAGAAACTAGAGAAACATGTACTATATTTCCCTCATTCTCACAAACAACAAATTGGAATAATCTGAAAGCACGAGGCAAGGACACCAACCTGAGAGACCAGTAGTAGTCCCTTCGGCAGCTAGGTTCACAATTTCATCCACTGATTTTGGAGTATCATGTTGTAGCATGGACGATGCAAGTTTCAAGGATCGATTGCTGCTTAGCATATCTTCAGTTGCTTTGGAGCGCAACCTGCGAATTTCATCCTGAATGTTCCATGATCCAGCAGAAAGATAATCCCTCTGTAGCATTGAAGAATTAAGAAATCAAGAGACATAATTTCAGTCCCTAGACCCATAGCAAGGCAAGAAAAAGGAAAAATACAATGATAATTTACTGATTATTAACAAAAATTGTGATGCATTGAGAATATCACCTTTGCTGATGAGAAAGAAATTCCACCACCAGACGCATATAGTGTTCCTTCCTTGAATAAATCTGCTGCTAATGGTGATGGGCTTAGCGAACTGTTATGATTAATGGGAGATGCCCATGGTGGACGAGCTCGCATATATGATTTAGCCACATCAACTGGTGACCCTGCTTCCCCTTCAGTAGGCTGAATCAAAACAAAGAAATGACTCAACTGACTGACCATGCCACCATGAAATATGAAACTGCACTTTCAAGTAACCAAACGATTATGAATTGATGGTACTTGTATCTTAAAAAAGAAAATTTCCAAAAATTATTTTCTTGAAAGATCACTTTATCCAAATTTAGAAAACCATATCATCTATGCTTCATAGTTCATACAAAATTCACTTGAAACACAAAAACATCAAATTCTTGCAAGTTCACTTACAAAACATCTTAACCACGCACAAGTTCGAAAATAGATATAGATTCACATACTGTATTTTGAAAACAAACTAGAAGGTCTAATCACTTACCTCAATATTGATTTGGATAATCCTATATTTTAAACAATCTTGTTAGATTCTATTTTCTCTAACCCTTAAACTTGCCTAAGTTAATCCCATAAAACAACCCTAACCCAACACACATACTTTTCGGATCATAATTTTCTAAAAGAGTTGAAAGATATGCATATATAAAACCAATTATTTTGTTCACTTCATTGTTTCGTCCATGTGTGATTTTGAACATCAAAATAGTGAAGGCCCGACCTGAGGTGTTGTAACAGATTTGAGAGCATAGGTTCCATTGTCCAAGTCGGACTTGGAACCAGATCTAAATTTCTTCTCTGCTACCCACTTCTTTGCTTCAAGGATAGCTTGGCTGCGGCTATCAGGAGTCTCTGTTAATGATTTACCATATACAACATCATTTGTCCATATTCAAGAAAATTTAGCAGAGAGACATGTTACAGATGTTCCTGGATATACCATCGTTAATCAAACCACAAGTCATACTTGGTCCAGCATCCACACCCTCTCTCATCGAGTAATCTACAACCCGTGATTTGATGATCTCTATTAGTCTATCACACTCTTCCCTGTAAGAAATATTAAAAATATCCATGAGTAATTAAGCCATCAGATGAACTGGGAAAACACTGTATTTGCCTGTCCTCCAGTAATGTGAAATTAAAGGAAGGTCAAATCAGTGGTACTGGTACAGAGGCATCTATAGTCCAATAATATTAAACAACAGTGCCAATAATATTGAATATTTCAGTCAATTTAGAACATTGCATTTTAACATTTGGAAAAGGCAGAAAGCACATATTGAGGTGCAGGTGTCATGCTCTCAACTCTCAGTTTGTCTGAATACTGCAAGTAACATCTTGTTTAAACAATCAAAATGTTTGCTTAAATAAGTAGCATATACACAATTTTGAGGGGCTCAGTCAACAAGATTATAAAAATAGGACCAGCCCGAACAAAATATCCAAGCAACAAAAAGAAAACAAAATATGGAACAGGTCCCCCAAAACTATGGCAATAACACCGAACAGATGGGACCATATCGACAAAAAAACACCCATTTAAACCAATGCCTCATAAAAGATCCATTGAGATTTCGACAATTCTGTTTCAAAAACCTTTGCGCTATACTTCTAATTTTTGACAAACAATTTTAACACCCCCAAAACGTCATTTGATCGTTATTGTGGTGTCCAAGAGTGTGGGCAAACAGTTACAAAGAATTGATACTAGCACATGTTGGCAAACTACGAGACAAAGGAGAAAAAAGTAACGATAAGGTATACAGAATTCATAAGAAAAGACGAGGAAAAAAACCCACACAAAGCAAATAAGACCAAACGCTGCCAGCACTCTACCCCGAACCTGGCTAAATAACTTGAAGTCCTCAAACATAGTCTACTACCCTAATCCCCCGTCTCCAAGTACACCAATCAGCTGTCATGTCCTCGGAAATGTCTAAGGCCACCATGTCCAACCTCAATTGCTCAAAAGTGAATGAGTATCAATTTTCCTTATAATGAAGTAGAAAATAACCTTAGAAAGTAAGTTAACATGTTTGTTTTAGAATGCGTGAGTTTGTTATGGTAAATCCAAAGAAGAGATGGTAACTTAATGTGAAACAAAAAGTAACATTAAAATGTTAAATTTCTCATTACTTAATAACTATAAATGCTATGTAATTTTTCATTAACAAGCAAAATACATTAATTATTCATACCAACCAATATCTATGAAAACCAACACGGGTTTCCTAGATGTGAAACAATACTATGAAGGTATTAATGATGAAGTTTCTATGAGTACATACTACAAAGAACTCCAAGCCAAGGCTGAAAGACGAAAAAATCATCTAGTATCTGATACCTAAACGCAGTACACCAAATGTGCACGAACTTGATGAAAAAAATCACATACAATGAAGAAGAAGAGGCGTAATAAGCAGCATGATCATACAAGACTGTCCAATTCAATAAAGGCTGAATAGAATAGAATAAAAACCAAAAATAAATGAGAAATATTATCAATATTGACGAAAAGATACCTTGAATATTGTTCAAGCATGAGTAGCTGCTCAACTAAATGCAGAGTTTCACTCTTCTGAGCCAAAAAACCTTTCTGCTGCTGTAATAAATTACAGTCAAAACTTTTCTGCTGCACTAAAAGATTCATAGCAAACAAGAACATGCAATCAAGTATTCAAGTTACCTCTTGACTCTTCATTGCCTCGAAACACTAGCTAAAAGAATGTGCAAGTGACAGTTATAGTTTTTGAGTTTGTAACCAATATCAAGTATCAACCAAGGTTGTTCCATAATCCATGCTTAATTGCTTACAACTGCTTAAGTGATCCTTGTCTTAGTTAGTAGTTGGATTAGCTTTACATTTCTGCATTTTAGTTGTTGATATGTCCTCCCCCATTTTTTAATTTACTAAACTGCTGTCGCCGAGCTTAACAATCCAGAGGATAAATAGTCCCTATGAATACGATATCCGGTTCTTCGGACTATATCACTTGTTGGTCACATATACTTGCAACTAGGTGTTTGCGCCCCAGACACTAGGTTATGACTCCTTGCCATCTAACAACTTTCAACTACTATTTAAAAGAGAGAGTATGCAACTATTTCAATTATCGAGTTCATATATAATTAGCCTATAGTTAGACGTCATCACTAAACAAATTATGAGAAAGAAGACATGAGCAATTACCTGATTCAACTCAATTACCCCATCAGAAGGGTTTTCATTATCTTCAGGATCATCTTCTGCAAATAATGGTCGGTAGGAACAAAATCAAATTAATGAATTACCCAGACATTCAAATCAAAGTTTCCAGTTCATTGCAATGGTATTATTCCAGTTTCTTCTAATTTCTCAAAGTGACAAACTAAACTAAATTATGAGTTGAAAGACTGTCAAATTTGACATAAAAACAAACAAAAGGTAGATTATATACAAAAACAAAATATAGATTAAGAAGTCTTGTATCATAATTTTTTGCTTTTCTATTTTGCTTTCTTAAAACCACTTAAGCTTCCAATTTGAACTCATGAAATACCATGTAACCTAGTGATACCTAGTGAATATCGGGGTTTGGAGAACTAAGGAACCAAACATTTATAAATAAAAAAGTTCATACAAAGGCGCATTGGACTGATTTAGAAAAAGCTTAGGGGGTGTTTGGTTAGAGGTATTAACTATTAGTAATAATCATTGGGAATGATGATAAAAGGAACTGTTTGGTTTTAATATAATATAGAGGCTCATTCCCCAAAAGCCCAAATTTTCATTCCGGGTTAAACTGGGGGCGTGTCATTTTCATTCCGAATTCCATTCTTCAGCCTGAACCAAACAGCCCCTTACTTCTTGCTAATTTTACACTTGCTAATTGCATCAATTAATTTTTCCTTTTTACTATATTCACTATAAAGATGCATATCAGTGCAACACACATAATCAACGCCTCCCTCTAAATTCATAATCAGCAACACAGTACCCTGTTCCTAAGAAAGATAGAGTGTGATCCATATGCTAATAAAGATGCAAAAGAATATAGAAGTATGGATGTATCCTTCAAATAGACAGTAAAAAAATGTTTCTTCTTCCTCTTCACAGAATGAACTTTAATAAAAGCTTCTCCAAGAAGTGTGTTCTCAAATTCTGTAAAGAAAACCCTAACGCAACTGTTTATACGGATTATGGCATACACGTATACTAAATGCATCCATAACCAACGATAAATAACATCCCCTCCGTACCATTATGGCTATTTTCAAATTTCAGAAAGATTTAAGAATAAATTATAAATATTGTGAATTGGCTAAAAGAACTCATATTAGGAACAATTGCACAATAAACAAGGCATTTACCTAAACCACATTAAAGTAAAATCCAAAATAAGATTATCTACCCGACTCGGAATCGCTGTCTGAAGAAGAAGAAGAGGAAGGCGCACTCCAACTCTTAGGGTTCCAAAATGAAGAAAATATTTTAGTAGCACCACCAGCAACAAATTTAGCAGGCAAAGCAAGTCCACTGAGCCAGCTAGGGCTTTCTGGATGCAGATGTGGAGGCTGATGCGAAGTTGGACGGTCGTATGGGGTCTTCCTAGTAGCAGTTCTTCTCGTTTTCAATATTTTTCCGCCGGATCTGGTGGCCGGAACATCTACGGCGGCCTGAGAACCGGGAGCCATGGTGGCGAGATGTCTCGATGGGCGGAGAGAAATGGTGATGGTGTTTGTTCAGTGTGTTTTGGAATCGAGGTGAAAGAGTTGGAGTTAACGATTACTTTCTTTACTAAATTTAATTGTAAATTGACAATTAAAATTTAAAGACCAGCAAGGGGTGTTTGGGATTGCTTATTTAAAACAAGTAAACAACTTATGGGGGTGTTTGGGAGTGCTTATATTTTTAACTTATCTCTTTATTGTGTTTCAGGGAAGGAGATGAGTGTTTGGATTTGAAAAAAAAACTGCTTATCGTGTTCCAGGAAAGAAGATAAGCAGTTTTTTGAGAAGTAACTTCAAACTGACTTTTCTAGAACGGAGATAAGTTATAAGCAAATAAGCATAAGTTAAAAATATAAGCACTCCCAAGTCCCAAACACCCCCTATATATGGCGCTAAAAAGAAGCAAGAGGTAAAAATATAATTTTGACAAATAAGTTATAAGCAGTTTCAAATAAGTTAGAATGAATTAACTTATCAAAAACAACTTATTTGTGGTGGAGAAAAGTCATGAGCATTTTTCTTTTTTTCAATCCAAACACTAAAAATAGCTTATTTGCGGTGAGGAAAAACAATAAACAAATAAGCAATCACAAACACCACCTAAATAGAATAATATGTTTGTAACACCATAAAATTCAGGGCATATTTAAACCTCAAAATATAACAAGATTTAAACATAAAACTTCCAACTTATATAAGAGCAGAGAAATATCTATGAAGTCATATTTACAAATATCGAATTCTTCAAATAACCTATTAATCTTATCATGTCACTATAATCAGATTAACTAGGTTATCTAAGCAATCCATCAAAACTTCAATATTCATTATCTTCTCTGCTAATTCAAAAGCTCTCGTCCCACATCCATTTATTTCCCCGAGCTAGTACCTGGTAAGAAAACATCATTTGAAACGATTAGGTTAACGCCTAATGAGAACACTCGATTTCAAAATAATATTTGTAAAATCAATGTAAACCAGGCATAACAAACCTGGTTTACCCTTTTTCTTACCACATGCGTAACCATCTTTCGATGACGGAATTAAACCTGATTCCATGTGAAAGGTTTTGTTAAACCGTACTACCACATGATATAGGCAACGGAAACATATTTAAAATTGAATCATCCATGGAAATACTAACA
Source organism: Saussurea involucrata (assembly GCA_033807775.1). Lineage (NCBI taxonomy): Eukaryota > Viridiplantae > Streptophyta > Magnoliopsida > Asterales > Asteraceae > Saussurea > Saussurea involucrata. The sequence goes on from CM066321.1 coordinate 153,581,944, forward strand.
AACAACTTATAAAGATGCATACGTTATAGATGATTAACTACAATAGAAAGAATCAAGAACACTTACTTGTTTCTTGTGATTGTCGAAAACACAAAGATGAATTAAACCTTGTTCTTGCTTCTTGGATGTCAAGGATCAATAGTGTGAATCCCTCTAGTGGCTCACACTTAAGAACACCAAACCAACAATCAAGATTGAAGCTTTAACCCTAAACCCTTGGAAGGGTTTACGATTTTGGGAGGGAGGAGAGGGGAGGCTACGGCCTTGTGAGAGAGAGAGAAATCCTCTTAGGGTTTTATCCCTAGCATCTTATTTATAACCTCTCTATTTACAAGTAGCCCCCTTGAACTGATAAGCTTGTTAAAAAACTCTTTTAACCAATTATCATTTAGTCCCTATAATTAATCCAATTAATTATATTGTAGCTTATAATTAATTTATCATCAAATGACAAATTAATAAACTAACTACTTTAACTCCCTTTCATTCTTCTGCTTGTTATTTGGGTCTTAAGGGCAACCCAAAAGGACTCTGCTATTATTAGAAATATTACCAATAGTTAATGACTCTGGACACTATATCCAACAGTCTCCCACTTGGACAAGTTATTAACTCTATTTGGTTTAACGCTTTCAAATAATCAGCAGAGAGCAAGCCATCCAATGCAGCTGCCGAACTCTGATAAAGATTCAGTCCTAAGATAAGTGATTTAATGTTCCTTTGTTCTACAAGATATCATGTGAACCTGAGACATGGATAAATGTCTATCTCATGGATCAAGATTATGTTTCCCGATTTCCGATATGTGTTGAATTCATCAGGCTACTCAATTGAACACATCAATTCTAGTCAGGGTTTGGCCAAACACTTAGTGTCAACACAAAATCATCGAGGGGCCCATGGATATCGCTTCTCCTGTTTAGGCATAAGGAACAAATAAACTTTGACTACATAGTTCATTTCTATTCATCATATTATACATGGACATACCCTGTATAACTGCCAGTCACGGTCAGCGTTGGAGCACACCAAAGCATAACAGAATCCTAGAGCAAAACTCTATGCATCTATGTTTGAAGAACATAAAATATTATCATCTCAAAAATTACTCTGACTTAATCCATGAAGTAAACTTTTGAGTGCGGGTCTTTCCAATACCCAAATCACCATTAGGTACTCATGAGCGTTAGTTGCATTCTCTATGCTTCTAACACTCCATGACAGTCTTGAATCACTACTTACTTCCAGGAGTATGACTGACTGTGGATGTTTAAGTAAATTAATACTCAGGAAGTTGGTTCTAAACATGCAAAACGAAACAATAATAAATTAAATGTAAATGGACGCAATCCAGCATATATTATAATCTCCATATAATAATCTCCAAATCAAATACAATTTATTACGTTTTAATACATCAAACTAGTAACTAAAATATTCAAGGTATATTGATAATTCTAACACTTATGGCTTCAGTCCGTGTCCTGTTTGGAACTTTTCCAAGTCACGGCCCCACCATTCAACAAGAACACCCATCCTGACTGCGAGCGGGAATCATCCCGATCTGTCTGGAAACTCGCATCAGTATAACCTGTTACTCGTAATTCATCTTTTCCACCATAGACTAAGAACACATATGTAAAGCCCGTATCCCGGTATGATTCTTTTTATTATTTTAAAATTTACCTTTTAACGTGTTTTGTTAACGGGAATGACCAAATGTTATGCGGAGGGACTAAACTTGGTTAAGTTGTAAATATGTTTGCAAGTATTAAAAGTGAGGGGCAGTTTGTGTAATTGTTTGTAACTTGAAGACAGGGACCATTCTTGTATATGTTACCAACGTGCATGGGATCGGCCCATAAGGGGAACCGACCCCTTCCCTTTTCTCGTTTACCTTCATCCACGCAAACCCTACCCTCACGAAACCCTACCTTTTCTTCCTTTACTTGCGTCACCACCGAACCACCAAGACCGCTGACGCCGCCTTTGTTCTGCCGGCGAGTGCGAAGAGCCGAGAGAGAGGAGGAGATCGGTCGGTGATCGGGATCTCTTTGCGGCTGGAGTTGTTGTCGACGTGAGGTAAGGATTCCTTCTCTGTCTCTTTCGTCGTCGATCGCCGTGAAAACCACCACCACCGCCGCCGCTGCAGCCTTGGCTGCCGGCGGTGTTGCCACAGCCGTGCACCACCAGATTGGTGGTGGCATTGTGAGTTGTCGGGGATGCTAGTCGAGCGTGGGTGTTTGTGGGGACGAGGTAGATTATTTGGTTTGCTCTTTTCTTTGTCTCACCGAAATATTTACCGAATCACCACCATCGTAGGTGGTGGCTGCCGCCGCCGACGACCACCACTGCCGGAGGTGGCAGTGGGTGGTGCGTGGGTTGTCCAGCCCTATTTGCAAACCCTAAGTCTCCAAACTCAATGTCGAAACCTTAAATCTTATCGCGTAAACCTTTTTTGTAAAGTTATCATTTTATGTGGTGATATCGGTTCTGCCCCTATTTTGTATCGGCCATAACTTTTCGGCCGTAGCTCGGTTTGAGGCGAAACTGGTGCCCACGGTTCACATTCTGTGTCGGGCACATTTTTCATGTTTTAGCAAAACCTGGTTAGGCCTCTAGCTAGGTGTAAAAGGGCCGTTTTTGCAGCAGGTCCGAATCTGCCAGCCTTACGTTTCGATCTTAGAATAATCGTATAAAATCGTAGGAAAATCGTTAGAACGCGTATAATATGTCCCTGGAAAGCTAAGACCTAGACTTATCTGTTTGTAAAAAGTGATATCTAAAATTGTGGGTCTAGAAGGGGCTAAGCAGGTCCCGAACAGACCTGCAGTTTAGGCCGAAAAGGCGAAATGTCACCCGTTTAATCTTATGTTTATAATTAAGGATCCCGGGCTTCGAGTTGACACTTTATAGTACTTATTTAGGTGTCGAGAAGTGATTTTGGAGTTGTCTAGCTCGTGTGATCGTTCGAGATTCCTACATCGCTTTTGAGGTGAGTTCACTCACTACGTAGAACTATGGTTATATTTACATTACTGTAGCTCGCGTGTGCTAAGTGATATTACTTGTTGTGTGGTACTAGATAGTGTTGTGTCTAGTATGGACCATGGGTGTCGTGTAAACTCGGTGGGACCGAGGACTCTGTGGGACTGAGGATTGTGTACACGAGTGGCGTAGGAACTCGGTGGGACCGAGGGATACGTGCACGGTTATCGTGTGTCATCGGGGAGACCGATGAATGCTTGTTTAGGTGGGTTGGTGTGAGTATGATTGTTTAGGATGCGTTCTTAGACTTGCATGCTTGGTTATGTGTATCTACCTGTTTTAGGGGTAGTGTTATATAATTGTGTTGTACGTGGTGTTGAATTCACTAAGCTTCGTGCTTACCCTTTCCCTATAAACTGTGGTTTCAGGTACTAGTGGCTCTAAGGCGTGACGGTACACACCGGCGCGTACGAAGGGCTCTTTGCAGTCATGAGATTTAATTTATACTTAAAAACAATTTAATTCCGCTGTTTAGTTTTAATGAGAACGTTTATTATTTAAATTTGCAAACGAAACGGTTATTTGGATTATTAATGGTGTCTTATGCAATTAAATGATTATTTTTAAAAGTTCAAATTTTTTGTAATTTTTGGGACGTTACAACATCTTTAGTCCTCCGAAGATACTTAAGAATGTTCTTTACAGCCGTCCAATGACTTTCGCCTGGGTTCCCTTGATATCTACTCACCATGCTTAAAGCAAATGAGACATCAGGTCTAGTACATGTCATGGCATACATGATCGATCCTATAGCAGATGCATATGGAATTCGACTCATTCTGACCAGTTCTTTACTAGTGCTGGGACATTGATCTTTACTCAATCTTATGCCATGTTGCATGGGCAAGTACCCTTTCTTGGATTCACTCATATTGAATTTCTTCAATATCTTATCCAAGTATGTACTTTGGCTAAGTCCAAATAAACGTTTGGTTCTATCTCGATAAATTTTTATTCCAAGTATGTATGCTGCATTTCCCAAATCTTTCATAGCGAAACATTTCCCGAGCCAGACCTTTACATCTTGCAACATAGGAATATTGTTTCCTATGAGTAGTATGTCATTAACATACAAGACTAGAAATACAACATTACTCCCACTAGCCTTAACATATACGCAGGACTCATCTTCGCTTCAAGAAAATCCAAATTCCTTAACCTTTTCATGAAAACAAAGATTCCAGCTATGAGACGCTTGTTTAAGTCCATAAATGGATCTTTCAAGCTTACACACTTTATCTGGATACTCGGTATGTACAAAACCTTCAGGTTGTGCCATATACACATCCTCATCAAGTTTCCCATTGAGGAAAACGGTTTTTACATCCATTTGCCATACTTCATAGTCATGAAATGCAGCTATGGCAAGCAATATCCTGATAGACTTAATCTTTGCCACTGGTGAGAAGGTTTCATCATAATCAATTCCTTGAGTTTGAGTGTAACCTTTGCAACCAGTCTAGCCTTGAATGTGTGCACATTCCCATCCATGTCGGTCTTCTTTTTGAAGATCCACTTACACCCAACTGTCTTGCGACCTGGTGTGTGATCAACCAATTTCCAAACTTGGTTATCGTACATAGATTGAATCTCGCTTTCCATGGCCTCTTTCCATTTGGCAGCCTCAGGGCCTGCCATCGCTTCCTCGTAGTTGGATGGCTCATCCGCACTATCAAATGTTTTATCATTGACTAGTGTGTCTCCTTCCTTTGTAATATGAAAACCATAATAAAACTCAGGAGGTTGACTTACTCTACTAGTTCTGCGAAGAGGTGGTGGAGGTATGTTAGTTTCCTCAACAGGTGGTTCAACCTCATGTTGAGGGCTAGTGTCAACTATAGGTTCATCATTGGTTGTTTCTTGAATTTCTTCAAGATCAATGTTGCTCCCACTATCCCTTTTGGAAATGATCTCCCTTTCTTGGAAGACTTCCCTTCTAGCTACAAACACTTTGTTCTCCGAAGGTTTGTAAAATATATATCCAAAGGATTTGTAGGGATAACCAATGAACCGACACTTCTCTGCTCTAGGTTCTAGCTTGTCGTTAGTTTTGCGCCGAACGAAGACTTCACAACCCCAGGCCTTTATATGTGCCAACGAGGGACGAGTCCCAGTCCACATTTCAGAGGGTGTCTTTGCAACCTTCTTAGTTGGAACGAGGTTTAAGATATGAGCTGCAGTTTCTAAGGCATAGCCCCAGAACGATATTGGAAGTGTAGCACGACTCATCATGGACCGAACCATATCAAGTAGCGTTCGATTTCTTCTCTTAGCAACACCATTGAGTTGTGGTGTTCTGGGAGGAGATAATTGCGAAACTATTCCACAATCCCTTAGATAGTCGTAGAATTCATGACTCAAGTATTCTCCACCCCTGTCGGATCGGAGCATCTTGATCTTCTTGCCCAGTTGGTTTTCTACTTCGTTTTTGAATCCTTTGAACACTTCAAAGGTGTCCGATTTGTTTTTCATCAGATAGATAAATCCATATCTACTGAAATCGTCAGTAAAGGTAACAAAGTATCTTTCACCGTTTCTCGTGGCAGATCTGAATGGTCCACATACATCTGTGTGGATTAAGTCTAACAGATCCTTACCCCTTTCCATTTTTCCTTTGAAAGGTGCTTTCGTCATCTTGCCAAGTAAACAAGACTCGCGTTCTTCATCAGACTTTAAGTCAAATGGTTCCAAGACCCCGTCCGATTGGAGCTTGGCGATGCGTTTCTTGTTTATGTGGCCAAGACGATGATGCCATAACGATGATTTATCCAATTCACTATTGGAGGAACCAACATTTAGAGTTAAGTTATTATTATTTCTACCAACACAAATCACGCTTTCATACACACCATTACAAGGAGAGGCTTTAAAATAAAAACAACCATGTTTATAAACCAAAATGCAACCATCATTATTATCAAATTGAAATTCAAAACCATCCTTGTACAATGCATGAAAAGAAATAATGTTTCGAGCCATTTCTGGCGAGTAGCAACAATCTAATAACTTTATTGAAAAATCACTACTAAGCACGAGCTCAAAATCTCCAATCTTGGTAACAGCGGCAGTCATCATGTTTCCCATGATCAGATTCAGCTCCCCATGCTTCAACGTCCTACTTCCCTTTAGTCCCTGAAAATTAGAGCAAATGTGAGTACCACATCCCGTATCAAGGACCCAAGAGTTGGAAATCTAAGTACTATGGAATTCAATTGTAAAAATACCAGAGGTGCCACACCCTTTGACCTTGTTCATTTTCAAGTCCTCCAGATATTTTGGGCAGCTTCTCTTTCAATGGCCCTTTCCTTGACAGTAAAAGCATATGGCCTCTTTAGGGTCACTTATGGGTGGTATGTCAGAAGAATCAGCTTTTCTCTTAAGGCCTTGGTTGCGTGGAACAACTTTAGCCTTTCCCTTCCCTTTGGGATGAGAAACTTTCTTCTTCTTATAGCCACCTTCCCTAATGGCCAGGACGGGAGCAGTTGAGTGAGCACTTTGGGTCTTACCCATACTTGCTTCAGCAGATCTCAACATGCCATGGAGCTCCATCAAGGTCTTGTCCATATTGTTCATATTGAAGTTCACTATGAACTGTTTATATGCCCCACTAAGAGAGTTTAGCACCATGTCAATGGCAAGCTCTCTTGGGAAATCGACACCTAGATTGCCTAACCTGTCAATGTACGCTTTCATCTTTTGCACATGCGCACATACAGGGGCACCGTCCTGTTGCTTACATTCCATAAGCGATTTTACGACTTGGAACCTTTCTTGCCTCGCTTGCTCCTGAAACATTTCACGAAGCTGCTCATTTAGTTCAAACGCCCCCATGTTCTCGAAACTCTTTTGAAGTTCCGGGGACATGGACGCCAACATGAGACACGCGACTTTTGTGGATTCCGCGTATTGCTTGTTGTATTCAATTACTGCTTCAGGGCTTGCATCATCATTAAGTATAGGAAGATCCTCGTCGAGCAAATACTCTTTGTCTTCGCACCTCAAGGCAATTCTCAAGGCACGAATCCAATCCAAGTAGTTTGGCCCAGTTAGCTTATCTTTACTTAGGATAGAGAGTAACGTAAGGTTGGATGTTGAGTGAGAAGGAGGAGGAGGAGGATTATTTTCAGCCATCTGTAGATATAGATTTTTCGTTAGTTTGATATTTAACCCTTAAAATAATTTTCCAAAAAATATTTAACAAGGCCAGGATCCATATTTTATCTTATGATGTGAAAAGGGATGCCGTAATCACATCACAAGGTTATTTTAGGTAAACAAATGCTATTTGTTAATTTCATTCACTATGAAACTCCTAGGTCTTTTGAGATTCATTGACTTATGTCAATGGCATGTTAATCTCGATTATGTTTATCTTCTTTTTGTGACTGGGATGCCGAGGATCACAAACAAGACAGTGAATCGACCATGGAAAAACACATGGACCCCTCGGCTCAAGTACGCTTGAGAATCACGAGCGCCACATCATTTCAACTATAGTTTCACATTAACGTGCCGGCAAACCGCACACGCTCCGTTAACAAACTATAAGATTATGTGTGTTCTTCATCATGGGTAGCATACGACTTTCACATTTCTTAGTATATCTAAAACAAGATTTTCGTTTTATACTTCATAGTTAATACTTTTAACTTGTCACATTGACCTATCAAACCTTTTCGGTAATTCCACTAGTCCACACAAGAGGCGGTGAGTTTGGTAACGCATGGCGTTTTAAAAACCCTTGACTCATTTGGCAACCATTTTATAGGTAACCTCCTTAAACCCCTTTAGAGTGTTTATAGTGAGTACGCCTAGTCTCGGTTTGACTATCAATGTATTATTTAATTATATATATATATATATATATATATATATATATATATATATATATAATTGAGGTCTAATATATATATATATAAAATTGAATGGAATTTTAAACAATTTAAAATTATGATTATCTTGATTAATTCTAATTAACCATGTGAGCACATATTTAACAATTAATATAATTGTTTCCATATTTGATTCCAGTTAAACATGTGATGACACATGCTAATAATTAATGTGAATATTTGACATATAAATTATATTCACTATATAAATAATGTCAATGTTTATCTTACAATATTTATTCAAACTTGAATATATTTGTTTATTGTAAGAAGGTATTTAAGATTATCTTATTCAATTCAAGATTATCTTATTCAATTCAAGATTATCCATTCAATATTTGACATAGCTTATTATTGATGTGTTTTCTTAGGCAAGTTAGGAAACTAGTCATTCACAATTAGGATTATCTATTCAATTTAAGATTATCCATTCAATATTTTCCAAAGCTTATAATTGATGTGTTTTTCTTAGGCAAGTTAGGAAACTAGTCATTCATAATTATGGTATAACATGCATAAAAAACGACTACTACGCCATACACAATTATGGTATAACATGCATAAAAAACGACTACTACGCCATACATAATTATGGTATAACATGCATAAAAACGTCTACTACCCTATACCCTTTAGGGATACCGATAAACTTTAATCGCTAAAAATAGAAACTTTTTCATGCAAGAAAGAATTTTTTTCAGTTTCCAAAATTATATCTTTTGAGGTTATGAGCATAAAACCTTAATTTAGGGATTAAGCAATCTAATGGTCACAAACTTACTGCACTATGTCGAAAATAAAACAGGGGCCTTCTGGACCTCAAACGATTAATCCAACCGTCCAGAAGGTAAAACAGAATGTCGTGAAACTACTGTCCAAAAAACGCGACGATCCGACGGTCCAAACTCCAGGAATAGATAAAACAGCTCGTTGCGTTTTCCAGAAAATTCAATACGAATTTTATGCTATTGAGCTAAAATCTAAGAACTTTAGCTCTGATACAACTGAAAGGTTTTGTTAAACCGTACTACCACATGATATAGGCAACGGAAACATATTTAAAATTGAATCATCCATGGCAATACTAACAAACAACTTATAAAGATGCATACGTTATAGATGATTAACTACAATAGAAAGAATCAAAAACACTTACTTGTTTCTTGTGATTGTCGAAAACACAAAGATGAATTAAACCTTGTTCTTGCTTCTTGGATGTCAAGGATCAATAGTGTGAATCCCTCTAGTGGCTCACACTTAAGAACACCAAACCAACAATCAAGATTGAAGCTTTAACCCTAAACCCTTGGAAGGGTTTACGATTTTGGGAGGGAGGAGAGGGGAGGCTACGGCCTTGTGAGAGAGAGAGAGATCACACCAAAAAATCCTCTTAGGGTTTGATCCCTAGCATCTTATTTATAACCTCTCTATTTACAAGTAGCCTCCTTGAACAGATAAGTTTGTTAAAAAACTCTTTTAACCAATTATCATTTAGTCCCTATAATTAATCCAATTAATTATATTGTAGCTTATAATTAATTTATCATCAAATGACAAATTAATAAACTAACTACTTTAACTCCCTTTCATTCTTCTGATTGTTATTTGGGTCTTAAGGGCAACCCAAAAGGACCCTGCTATTATTAGAAATATTACCAATAGTTAATGACTCTGGACACTATATCCAACACCATGAATATAACTGACACCAAGTCAGTCATTATATCATGTCCCAGAGACTACACTACGAATCTCTACGGATTCTAGATTAATGCTCTTATCATATTCCAGAGCCGCACTACGAATCTCCATGGATTCTAGATTAGCGCTCATATCCAAGAAATCGCAATTACATATGCCCAATTCTTGGAAAGGAAGTAGAGATTACAATTACACATGCCAATCTCTCCTCTTCCTTAGAAATCGGGAATAACGATTAATCCACACGCCTATTCCACAATGTCTCACACACACTGGAATAACGATTAGTCCACACGCCTATTCCATGTGTTCATAACAACTAGTGCCTATGGATCCATTACACTTACTACACACCTGCATAGTATCAAACCAGAACAACATTTAAGCCTAACACACTACCATTCAACTGTAAGTATGTTCAAGCTACTAGGATTGTATTTCAATTCCTAAATCGTACCCTTCCAGAAATTAGCAAAATCTAAAAGTTACTGTGTACTCAAAAGTGACCGGACAGTAATAGTTTTCGGACACTTCAAACTATCCGGACACACAATCTTTCCGGATACACAAGCCTTTCGGATACTTACCGGATATACAAAACTTTTCGGATACAATTCTTACCGGATACTTATCTAATCCGGATGACATCCGGAAACCAAGGTAACCCGGATAACATCCGGTAACTAATTTCATCCGGAAACTACAAGAAATCAAGACTTACCGGATAACTTTGTCTTGTCCGGAAACCTTCATACAGTGGTTTCTGGATACTATCATTTATCTGGAAACTTCGACATGCAGCTTAGAAATTCAACCCAAATCCATGTTTGTTCCATTCAGCTTGTTTTAAACACAACCATACAGTCCCAAAACAGTTTATACAAGCGTCTTAACATTTAATTTGACAGAAAACAAGGATTTAAGCAAAAAGTGAATGAACTCACCTTAAGGAGATAAAACTCACTTCTCTGCACAAACAATCTTCCCAACTGATATAAATGATTCTCGAAACCTATTCAACAAACAAATTCGTTCATAACCATACATCTTATAACAATTTTTGCCTAAACCCATGGTGAATTTCTTACAAAATTGAAGACAAAGCTTGCTTTCCTCTTTTCTCCTTTTTCTCTCTATTCTTCCTCTCTGTATCCATAAACCGACTCAGACCAAAACAATTGAGATATTTCTCAATTTCAGCCTATTTAGTCATACCCACTTTCAACTAATTACCAAACACACCTTCTTATTTTCATATTATCAAATTTAGCTCCAACTTTGGTTTCTCATGTTTTTAACCCATTATGAGTTATAAACTTGCAAAGTAATCCAAATCTTAACTCAAATTATAAAATACTCCATTCATATTAAATATAATATAATGAAAATTCGAGATGTTACAATGTTATTGTTTCAGTTTTAATTGGTCTACTTTAAAATCTAAAAGTGTTTTTTTTGGATAATACATTATTTTTATCTATACTATAAAGCATTTAAGAAAAAACTCTTAAAAACAACTACTAAAGTTTCATGTACCGCTATTTAATGTTAAAAACAACTAATGAAGTTTTATGTATCGCTTTTAATGTTAATTATTTGATTAATATTTATCTCTAACAACCTTTAAATCTTTAAATCGTGGACTCTTATTAATTAATTTTTATCTCTAACCACTTTCAATTCCTCAAATTATGAACTTCTCAAAAAATGTCATTCATTAAATAAATTTATAAAAAAACATGACCGTCTTCTCAAAACCACATAGAACCGTTTTACAAAATCGGCAACGGAAAAAAGTAAATTAGAACATTAAAATTGAGATATATCGCACTGCATTGCACGAGTAGACTTCTAGTGGTGTATAAAGTATTTATAAATGTATTTAAAAAATTTAACCTAATGTTTTATGATATAGTAAATATATAAGATCGAAAAATTTATTACTTTTATCTACTATTATAAATGATAATTTATTCTTTCGAAAACTACATACATAATAGTTGTAGATTGTATTTGATGAACAAAAATATTAAAACGAATATATTGCTCTTCATGGTTTAGAAAATTAAAAAATTACAAATATGAAATAATACATTAAAGGAAAAAAACATTTATCTGAAAAATATGTACATGTGTATAATAGTAATTTATAACACGTATACGTGCATCAAAACAAAAAAAAACAGCTTCAATTACTTGTGCGAACATTTACATATCGTCTAAAAAACGATTACCAAGATAATGTCACACAAAATGTGAGATAATATTTTAAATTGTCTTGCATATCAGTTGGATGGATAAAAAAGTAACTTGTAAGCTAGTTTATTGAAATATAACTTGGACCGGGACTTCGTTTGATAAACTAACTAATAAACTAGCCGATGAATATGGACAACCGATAAATTTAATTTTTAGAGTAAATTACATTCTTGGTCCTGTGGTTTGCTCATATTATGGATCAGGTCCCTAAAACACGTTTATTACACTGGACGTCCCTGTGGTATGCATAAACGCACGCGGAGGGTCCCTCCGTCTAACGGAATAAAAAAGATTCCGTTAACCCAGTTAAGTTTGAGGGTATTTTCGTCTTTTATCATAGGGACCAACTTAGTAACTAATTAGGCCTTCGGTATCGCCAGCGGGCTCGGCTCGGGCTCGGGCTCCTGCGGGTTGTGGTACGGGGCGAGCGGGTTTACACTTCGGGCTTGGCATGCGGGTTTGAAAACCCGTTCAACCCGATGAATTTTCTTTTTTTTTAATTGTTTTTTAAAATTTTGAAAATTTAAAATTTCCAACGGCTACCAACGGCTAGAATTTTTATATATTTTTTTAAATTTTTTTTCAATTTAATCACACTATATATAATAACCCAAACCTCTTATTTTTTCACACCAAATTCTCTCAAATTTCATCATGAATCCAAACAAAACACCTACATCCCGTCGTAACCGACCGGATACACCACAACCGCAAGAATACTCGGAGCTTGGTTTCCAAGCGTTTACACAACAAGGTTATCATCCGCAATTTTCGCAACAATATCCGCCACAATTTTCGCCACAATTTCCGCCACAATTTTCGCAACAATTTCACCAACAATTTCCTTACCAATTTACACGTCCCGGTTTGATTGAACAAGGTTTTACTCCGGCCAACTACAATCTTCCTTCACCCGCAATCAATCTTGACGACGACATTGTTCCGGAAACCCAACATTATAGCCCGCACACACCACAATCCATCTACACACAACAATCTATCCCGGAACCATCAAACCCGACACCAACGAGAAAAGGAAAAAACAAACAATATGAAAATAGAGCCGCCAAACAGATGTGGAGTAAAGACGAGGAACTCGCGTTAGTGTCGGCGTGGGTTGACGTTTCGGAGGACCCCGTTGTCGGTAACGCACAAACCGGTGGTAATATTTTTATTGTTATTATTATTATTATTGTTATTATTATTATTATTATTAATATTATTATTATTCTTGTTAATATTCTTATACTTGAATTTACATAAATGTAGAAAGTTTTTGGACCCGAATCGGGCAAGTGTTCTTTAGTTTTATGGGTCGCGGAAATTATAGAACAACTCATCAACTCAACACCAAGTTCAACGACCTCAATAAAAGAATAAATTCTTTTGGCGGCATCTACAACAACTTGGTCACTAATAGATCAAGCGGAATGAGTGAGGCCGACATTTCACGTACGGCACACAAACGGTACCGAACACAACTTGGGTTTGCTTTCACTCACGAACAAGCTTGGGAAGTCCTAAAAAAATGTCCAAAATGGGGAGCCGTTCCAACGATGACGACAACTTCATCGTGGGGTTCAAAACGTACCAAACCTTCCGATGATGACGATGATGACGATGAAGACGTCAACGAGGTCGAGCAACTTCAACGACCCATCGGGAGAAACAAAGCAAAAAAACATCAACGAGTAATACGAGCGGGTCGAATACGAACGAAAGTGTTACTCAGTTGTTGACGAAGTTCAACGACAAGATTGATGATACAATGGAGTACAAAATGAAAAAACTCGAACTCGAACGAGGTAAGTTGGAACTCGAACGAGAAATCGAACGAGAAAAACGATTTGATAAAGACTTCGAGTTTTTCATAACCCCACATGATCACCTTACGGGGGATATTTTGAGGGCTACTTTGGGGAAGAAAGAGAGAATTAAAAAATTACATAATTTTGGGTAATTTTGTATTTTGTATTTTGTAATTTTTATTTTTTTAGTGTTTTGTATTTTGTAATTTTTATTTTTAATGAATGATATGAATTTTTATTTTTATTATTTATCTTATTTTTGTTTATTAAAAAATATATAAATATTTTTATTTTGTTAAATAATTAAATGTATAAATAAAATCATTAAAAAAATGAGGTGACAAGAGGGCTTGAGGGTAGCGCTACGCCACTAGGGCTTGAGGGTTTGAGGAGAGGGTTAGGAGAAAAGCTGATGTGACGCTGATGTGGCGCTTGAGGGCTGTGATACGGATGGCCTTATAATGTACTAATTTTTTGTCTTTTATCACAAACAAGCCACATGGACCAATCACATAATTTACTCTTTTATTTATTTATTTTTATCATATAATATATATACACACACACATCATCGTCATCATCTCGCCGGATTCTGCAAAATCTCACCGGAAAAACGTTTTTGACCGGAAAAATCGTTTTTGTTCGAATAAACCACCACAAATCTGTTCGTTTTATTGTTTCGATCTTTTTGACATGAAATCCAACAAGACATCAAGATTTTTTTGTTGGTGAAGAAGTCGCCGGAAAATCGCATCTCGTCGGAGCTTCTCGCCGGAAAATCGCATATCGTTTTTTATTGATTAATTTCATGTTGATTAACTCCTAAACGTTTGATTACAACTCAATTTACGTACACGATTGAAAACAACTATTTGTATTTAAGAGTTTTAATTCTAGAGTTCAAGTATTGGGAGATAAAGGTTCAAGATTTCCATCATCTTTATCACTTTGAAAACCTTTATGCTTCTTCAGATGGTCAAACAAAGGGTGGGTTTTTTTCCGGGAAATTAATTAAAATACCCAAAGTTTGACCAACTGTTACCAAAATACCCAAAAAAAATTCATTTTACAAAAATACCCAAAATACCCGCGATGGATCCCGCGATCGCGGGCTAGGGCTGACGTGGCACGTATTTTGGCCCCAAATGCCCTGCGAAGCCCCTCAACTTTGGCCGCGGTGTACTTTTGGTCCCTGCCCGCGATGGGCCAAAATTTACAGTTTTGGTCCCTGAAAATTTACACTTTTGGTCCCTGAAAATTTACACTTTCAGCCCCTGTACTTAGACGAATCTTGCATGCTTTTACTGTTTTTTTCCACAATTATTGTACTTTGAAGACCGATTTGTGGTTGAAATTCATTTGCATGTTTGAGATTTCATCCATAAATATCAGTAGTATGCAATTCACAATTCACACTTCCTCTTGCTTTCTTTCTTGATTTCTCTCTTGCTTTCTTTCTTTGAATTGCTTTCTCTCTTGATTTCTCTTCTCTCATTTCATCCACAAATGGCATCGTCATCAAACCCTAAGTCTACTCCTGAAAAAATGCCACCTCAAATCGAGGTCGCCATAGCAAAAAAGGAAAAGGAGATAGATGAACTAACAGAAGAGTGAAAAAAAATTATGGACAGGAAGGCAGTCCATTTGAGAAAGATCGAAGAGGAAGACAGGGAGATCAAAAGGATGAAAGGGGATATAAAAGCTCGGGAGGCTCGTGTTCGTCGAGAACAAGAAGCAATTCACCATATTCTGCAAGACTTCGCAATTATTCAAGCGAAGGTAAACGAGAAGCAAGCTTGGATTGATGAAACTAAATCAATTTTTAAGTAGGTGGTGGTTATATTTTTTTTGTTTTGTATTTTTTTTACAGTGTTGTTATTTGTATTTTTTTACTGTGTTGTTGTTTTGTATTTTTTGTTGTTGTTAATTTCTCTGAAAAGTAGTTTTTAAGCCGCTGAACCACGGTTAGGTTGGATACATCATGCAAGGTCAAGTCAGAGGTTACCTCATTCGTGGGCCTACTCCTCTTGTAGAATATATGACAACCCTCAACTCATTTGCTAAAGTGTGTGCGGGTTGTGGTACACAATGGCCATACGTGGTTGCAAAAGCAGAAGCCGTTGAAGAAGGGTCAGAAAGATTGAAGATGAAGAGCTTGTTGGATGGAATACAAACTAGTTGTGTTATCAATGTTCATTTAGAAGCATATGTATGTGTTGGGTCATCAAGATTTGAAGATGACCTCATGATCTCCTTTTATACTTTGAAAAACATTTTATACTTAGAGAAATTTTGGATGCATGGTTCTTTGTAATGGCTTGTACAAGATATCAAATGTTTGGTGAAGTCAAAGATCAACCAAAGTCAAGATTAAAGATTCTCTCATTGTGGAAGTGAAAGATCTTTTCTCAAACATACAAGTCATTGTTCACCGAAATTGTTCTCACAATTTCGGTGGTATTTCCACCGAAACTTCTCTCTATTTCGGCCTAGTCTCAAAGAAGCTTTTCCCAAAGATGATGTCATATATCTCAAAGATGATGTCACATATCTCAAAGATGTGTCACATATCCCAAATGACATTTCGGTGGGACCTCAAAGAAGCTTCAAAGATGCTTTCTCCAAAGATGTGTCACATATCTCAAGTTTCCATCGGTGGTGCTTTTCTTGAAAGAAAATCTGAGAAGCAAAAGGAGACAAAAGTGAGAGACATAATAAGACAAAATGAGAAGCAAATTCATTTTGTCTTGGAAGAAATCTTACAACCTTTCTTCGGTGGTGCATTTGTTGAAAGAGATTTTGAGAAGCAAAAGAAGACAAAACTGAGAGACATAAGAAGACAAATTGAGAAGATATTTTCTACATGGATAAAGTGACCTTCTGTCTTATTATCCATTTTCAGCTAAGGTCCCTGTTATCTGCTCAAGCTACTCTGTCTGCACCTAGTAAAAGGTGACAAGGACTTCACAACTTTCCAGAAGTCAACATCCTCAGCAAGTGTGAAGATGACAAGTGTCTCAAGCATTCAATGCTTGCACACTCCTTGTCACTATAAAAGGAAGAGCTCTCCATACTGAAATACACACATCTTGAGAGACTTTGAAGATTACTGTGAGCTCTTGATATTCTACGCAAACTGGAAGAATTCTCTAAGTGCAAGAATTTCCAGTTTGCTTGAAAAACTTTATAGCTTTGTTCTAAGTGTTCTTAGTTATTTTGTTGTATACTTTGTGTAAGATTGTTAGAATAGTTTATCTGTTCTTTTCCGCAACAGTCTTAAGTTTTCTATGTGTAATTCTTGTTGAAAGATTTTCAATAAAAGAATTAAAATTGTGAAAATTTTGAGTATTGTATTCAACCCCCCCCTTCTACAATACTTGTTATAGCCATCTGGGACTAACAAGTGGTATCAGAGCAGAAAGTTTAATTCCATAAACTTGATCTGCGATGGCTGCCTCCTCTTCTTCAACTATTGAAAACTCTTTTCAAAATAACTTTTCTGAAAATGGGTCCATTTCAAAACCTCCTAAGTTCAATGCTAACAACTTCTCTTTGTGGAAAAGCCGCATGATGCTGTTCATGGAAGGAGTGGATACTAGATATCCAACCATTCTCCAAGAGGGACCCTTTATCCCCAGAGTTTGGGCTCGCTATGAAACGCAGAGGCCTGGTAAAGAAACCATGGAAAAAGATAATTCTGATGATTCGTCTGATGAAGAAAAATCTGCTGCTACTGGTCGTTACATTCTTAAAAATCCTAAGAAATATACTGATGAAGAAAAACGACTTGTGTCTCTTGATTCTAAAGTTAGAACTATCATTGCTCTCTCTCTTCCTGATGAAGTGTACCATTCTCTGGTAAATCTCTCTACTGCCAAAGAGATGTGGTCCACTCTGTGTGTTTTGTATGAAGGTACAAATGAAGTTAAAAAGAGCAGAAAGATTGCTCTTGTTAGAAATTATGAACTCTTTTCTTATGAGAAAGGAGAATCTCTCTCCAACTACTATAATCGCTTTAACAGTCTTCTTAATGACTTAAAGCTGTTAGGTAGAGTGTATGACAATGAGGAAGTTCTGTGCAAATTTATGGACTGTCTTCCCGATTTTTGGGAAAATATCTGTACTTGTATAAAGACAACCAAGGATCTTGATCATATGCCTCTTACTGTTCTTTATGGTACTCTTTTCAACTATGAGCAGACGAAACTGCAAAAGTTTATAAAGAACTCTTCTCTAGCTCTCCTGAGTGACTCTTCCAAAAAGACTAAGTGTTTTCCAAAAATCACCTACCCATCTGACTCTGACCATAATAGTCAAGAAGATCCCAATGATCATTCAGAAGCATATCTTAGTGATGCTAAGGATGAATGTGAGGAAACTTCAGCTGATAAATTATCTGATGAAATGGCCATGTTGGATGGGCACTCTAAATCCAAATCTCATCTCTCCTCTGGAAAATCTAAGTTTGATAGAAATTCATCCTCTTCTCTCTCCAAACACTCTCCTTTGGATAAATCTAATGAGGAATGTTTTAACTGTGGTAAAAAGGGTCATTTTGCTTCTGAGTGTAAGAGTAAACAGTTTGAAAGACCCAGAACTGCTTCCTCAGGCCGATTTTCCTCAAAATCGGAAAGATCCAAATATGATTCCCAAAAGTTCAGCCAACACCTCTCTTCTGCAAATTTTGACCGGGCTGAAAGATACAAGGAAAAATACAAGAGAGAAAAGGAAAGAAATGAAAGACTTATCAGAAGAGGAAAGGGTCTGCCTGCTAAATCTTATGATTTAGCAGATGAACCCACATCTGAAAGCGAATGACTCCTCAACTGCTCTTGTATCAGCTAAGTGCTTCTTCTACTCTTCACAGGTACATACTATGTGTTATCTATCTTTTATGAATTCCCTTATTTCAAACTCTTTTGCTATGTGTCCATAATTTCTGCCATCACATCTGAAAACATAAATTTTGGAAATTTTATTTGGCTAGTCTCTGGGTGTTGTTTCTTTCTTAAAAAGAAATCCTCCAAAATTTTTCCAAAAATAACTTTATGACTTCTCATACCGATTTTCTTCTTAAATCTGTGAGTTTCAAAATGTCCAATTCAAACGAAAGGATTTATGTACTCCCAATTTTTGAAATATGAATTCTATGTGATGCACCCCCATTCTTTGTTATCTCTTCAAAATCTTTGAGCAAAAGTTAGGAAAAATGTCAAGTTTCTAAAAGGAACTCTCTTTATAGAAAATGCTATATCTGTGGTGATATTTCTCATTTTGCCAAAGACTGTGTGAAATAAAGAATTATTCTGAGTGATATAAATTCTTTTCATTCTTTTTCTTCTAACCCAAAAGGACCCACCTTCAAAATGGGTACCTGGAAATTAAATTCTTTGTGATTGCAGATTTTGAGCTGGGCAGATGGATCTATGTGAACAAGTGAGAAAGTTGACAAAACCTTAGAATTCTTTACTCTCATGACATCATAAGCATGTTGATGTCATTCTCATGACATCACCATCTCCAATATCTTAAAATTCCATTTCTTTTCTAAACCTCACCACCGAAATTTTCCTTAACCACCAAACCAAAACCATATCCCACCATACTTTACTTCCCATCATATGTTTTGCCTCCTCGATCGGTGGTACCCCTCAAATTCGGTGGAACCCTTCAAATTCGGTGGTGAAACCCTTCTAAATTCGGTACAATCCTTCAAACTCCTCGGTGGAATCCTCACACCGATCCACCACCGAGTCTACACCGATCCACACCGATTCCACACCGAATCTCCACCGATCCACCACCTCAAATCCCTCCACCGATCCACCCACTACAAACTCTTCTACAGATGTCACCCCAAATCCTCAAACTCAATCTTTTTGGGTCATCAAATTGGAAGATGAAATTCCAATCTTTTCTTCACTTTGAAGATTTTCTCCATAATGTCTTAGAAGTTTTACTACTGATTTTCCACCGAAAATCCTACCGAAAATAGCCAATTTTCGGTGGACTCTCCTTCATTTTCGGTGAAAAAGCAAAAAAAAAAAAAAAAAAAAAAAAAAATATCCTACCGATTTTCCACCGAAAATCCTACCGAAAATAGCCAATTTTCGGTGGATTTTGCTCAATTTTCGGTGGAAAGGTAAAAAAAAAAAAAAAAAAAAAACCTACCGATTTTCCACCGAAAATAGCCTATTTTCGGTGGATTCTCCTCAATTTTCGGTGGAAAGGTAAAAAAAAAAAAAAAAAAAAAAAAAAAAATCCTACCGATTTTCCACCGAAAATCCCACCGAAAATAGCCTATTTTCGGTGGATTTTCGGTGGAAAGGTAAAAAAAAAAACTGGTCTTGGTTCTGGCCGATCTTTTCATTTTCTCTTGGTGTTTTTCCTACGTCGGCCGCTGAGGGGGAGAATTCATCTGAGGGGGAGCAACATAAACCCTCAGTACTCATATACAGCGACCAACTTGAAAAAATGAGGAAATCGACGGACCGGTCAAGGGGGAGCACTTCAGTCCGGGCGGATCTAACTGAGGGGGAGAAACACAAAGACCGTCTGATCTAACTGAGGAGGAGCAAAACAAAGACAAAGGATGCTGATGCTAAACATGAAAAGATGCCAAGATGCAACAGTTGGGCAGAAGTATCCTAAGGCTGCTGATCAAAATGAAGAATCCTCAAGCCAGACACAAGTTTCAACTCGCCCCTCCAAAGATGCAAGTAATATTCATTCTGTTTATACTGTTTATACTTCTTTCCTTTTCCTTTCGATTATTTGTACAGCTATACCTTTTTAATTTTTTTCTTATATGTAAATATCATATATACATACACACAAAAAAAAAAAAAAAAAATGGACTGTGTGAAAAAGAACCCAAAAGAGTAAAGAAGGGTCAACTTGCATTATTCACTGTCTTACTCATGTTTTACTAAGTATGGATGTCATCATCAAATAGGGGGAGATTGTTGGGTCATCAAGATTTGAAGATGACCTCATGATCTCCTTTTATACTTTGAAAAACATTTTATACTTAGAGAAATTTTGGATGCATGGTTCTTTGTAATGGCTTGTACAAGATATCAAATGTTTGGTGAAGTCAAAGATCAACCAAAGTCAAGATTAAAGATTCTCTCATTGTGGAAGTGAAAGATCTTTTCTCAAACATACAAGTCATTGTTCACCGAAATTGTTCTCACAATTTCGGTGGTATTTCCACCGAAACTTCTCTCTATTTCGGCCTAGTCTCAAAGAAGCTTTTCCCAAAGATGATGTCATATATCTCAAAGATGATGTCACATATCTCAAAGATGTGTCACATATCCCAAATGACATTTCGGTGGGACCTCAAAGAAGCTTCAAAGATGCTTTCTCCAAAGATGTGTCACATATCTCAAGTTTCCATCGGTGGTGCTTTTCTTGAAAGAAAATCTGAGAAGCAAAAGGAGACAAAAGTGAGAGACATAATAAGACAAAATGAGAAGCAAATTCATTTTGTCTTGGAAGAAATCTTACAACCTTTCTTCGGTGGTGCATTTGTTGAAAGAGATTTTGAGAAGCAAAAGAAGACAAAACTGAGAGACATAAGAAGACAAATTGAGAAGATATTTTCTACATGGATAAAGTGACCTTCTGTCTTATTATCCATTTTCAGCTAAGGTCCCTGTTATCTGCTCAAGCTACTCTGTCTGCACCTAGTAAAAGGTGACAAGGACTTCACAACTTTCCAGAAGTCAACATCCTCAGCAAGTGTGAAGATGACAAGTGTCTCAAGCATTCAATGCTTGCACACTCCTTGTCACTATAAAAGGAAGAGCTCTCCATACTGAAATACACACATCTTGAGAGACTTTGAAGATTACTGTGAGCTCTTGATATTCTACGCAAACTGGAAGAATTCTCTAAGTGCAAGAATTTCCAGTTTGCTTGAAAAACTTTATAGCTTTGTTCTAAGTGTTCTTAGTTATTTTGTTGTATACTTTGTGTAAGATTGTTAGAATAGTTTATCTGTTCTTTTCCGCAACAGTCTTAAGTTTTCTATGTGTAATTCTTGTTGAAAGATTTTCAATAAAAGAATTAAAATTGTGAAAATTTTGAGTATTGTATTCAACCCCCCCCTTCTACAATACTTGTTATAGCCATCTGGGACTAACAAGTGGTATCAGAGCAGAAAGTTTAATTCCATAAACTTGATCTGCGATGGCTGCCTCCTCTTCTTCAACTATTGAAAACTCTTTTCAAAATAACTTTTCTGAAAATGGGTCCATTTCAAAACCTCCTAAGTTCAATGCTAACAACTTCTCTTTGTGGAAAAGCCGCATGATGCTGTTCATGGAAGGAGTGGATACTAGATATCCAACCATTCTCCAAGAGGGACCCTTTATCCCCAGAGTTTGGGCTCGCTATGAAACGCAGAGGCCTGGTAAAGAAACCATGGAAAAAGATAATTCTGATGATTCGTCTGATGAAGAAAAATCTGCTGCTACTGGTCGTTACATTCTTAAAAATCCTAAGAAATATACTGATGAAGAAAAACGACTTGTGTCTCTTGATTCTAAAGTTAGAACTATCATTGCTCTCTCTCTTCCTGATGAAGTGTACCATTCTCTGGTAAATCTCTCTACTGCCAAAGAGATGTGGTCCACTCTGTGTGTTTTGTATGAAGGTACAAATGAAGTTAAAAAGAGCAGAAAGATTGCTCTTGTTAGAAATTATGAACTCTTTTCTTATGAGAAAGGAGAATCTCTCTCCAACTACTATAATCGCTTTAACAGTCTTCTTAATGACTTAAAGCTGTTAGGTAGAGTGTATGACAATGAGGAAGTTCTGTGCAAATTTATGGACTGTCTTCCCGATTTTTGGGAAAATATCTGTACTTGTATAAAGACAACCAAGGATCTTGATCATATGCCTCTTACTGTTCTTTATGGTACTCTTTTCAACTATGAGCAGACGAAACTGCAAAAGTTTATAAAGAACTCTTCTCTAGCTCTCCTGAGTGACTCTTCCAAAAAGACTAAGTGTTTTCCAAAAATCACCTACCCATCTGACTCTGACCATAATAGTCAAGAAGATCCCAATGATCATTCAGAAGCATATCTTAGTGATGCTAAGGATGAATGTGAGGAAACTTCAGCTGATAAATTATCTGATGAAATGGCCATGTTGGATGGGCACTCTAAATCCAAATCTCATCTCTCCTCTGGAAAATCTAAGTTTGATAGAAATTCATCCTCTTCTCTCTCCAAACACTCTCCTTTGGATAAATCTAATGAGGAATGTTTTAACTGTGGTAAAAAGGGTCATTTTGCTTCTGAGTGTAAGAGTAAACAGTTTGAAAGACCCAGAACTGCTTCCTCAGGCCGATTTTCCTCAAAATCGGAAAGATCCAAATATGATTCCCAAAAGTTCAGCCAACACCTCTCTTCTGCAAATTTTGACCGGGCTGAAAGATACAAGGAAAAATACAAGAGAGAAAAGGAAAGAAATGAAAGACTTATCAGAAGAGGAAAGGGTCTGCCTGCTAAATCTTATGATTTAGCAGATGAACCCACATCTGAAAGCGAATGACTCCTCAACTGCTCTTGTATCAGCTAAGTGCTTCTTCTACTCTTCACAGGTACATACTATGTGTTATCTATCTTTTATGAATTCCCTTATTTCAAACTCTTTTGCTATGTGTCCATAATTTCTGCCATCACATCTGAAAACATAAATTTTGGAAATTTTATTTGGCTAGTCTCTGGGTGTTGTTTCTTTCTTAAAAAGAAATCCTCCAAAATTTTTCCAAAAATAACTTTATGACTTCTCATACCGATTTTCTTCTTAAATCTGTGAGTTTCAAAATGTCCAATTCAAACGAAAGGATTTATGTACTCCCAATTTTTGAAATATGAATTCTATGTGATGCACCCCCATTCTTTGTTATCTCTTCAAAATCTTTGAGCAAAAGTTAGGAAAAATGTCAAGTTTCTAAAAGGAACTCTCTTTATAGAAAATGCTATATCTGTGGTGATATTTCTCATTTTGCCAAAGACTGTGTGAAATAAAGAATTATTCTGAGTGATATAAATTCTTTTCATTCTTTTTCTTCTAACCCAAAAGGACCCACCTTCAAAATGGGTACCTGGAAATTAAATTCTTTGTGATTGCAGATTTTGAGCTGGGCAGATGGATCTATGTGAACAAGTGAGAAAGTTGACAAAACCTTAGAATTCTTTACTCTCATGACATCATAAGCATGTTGATGTCATTCTCATGACATCACCATCTCCAATATCTTAAAATTCCATTTCTTTTCTAAACCTCACCACCGAAATTTTCCTTAACCACCAAACCAAAACCATATCCCACCATACTTTACTTCCCATCATATGTTTTGCCTCCTCGATCGGTGGTACCCCTCAAATTCGGTGGAACCCTTCAAATTCGGTGGTGAAACC
The DNA here is from genome assembly GCA_033807775.1 of Saussurea involucrata. Taxonomy (NCBI): domain Eukaryota; kingdom Viridiplantae; phylum Streptophyta; class Magnoliopsida; order Asterales; family Asteraceae; genus Saussurea; species Saussurea involucrata. The sequence goes on from CM066321.1 coordinate 153,606,091, forward strand.
CTTCTAAATTCGGTACAATCCTTCAAACTCCTCGGTGGAATCCTCACACCGATCCACCACCGAGTCTACACCGATCCACACCGATTCCACACCGAATCTCCACCGATCCACCACCTCAAATCCCTCCACCGATCCACCCACTACAAACTCTTCTACAGATGTCACCCCAAATCCTCAAACTCAATCTTTTTGGGTCATCAAATTGGAAGATGAAATTCCAATCTTTTCTTCACTTTGAAGATTTTCTCCATAATGTCTTAGAAGTTTTACTACTGATTTTCCACCGAAAATCCTACCGAAAATAGCCAATTTTCGGTGGACTCTCCTTCATTTTCGGTGGAAAAGCAAAAAAAAAAAAAAAAAAAAAAAAAAAAATATCCTACCGATTTTCCACCGAAAATCCTACCGAAAATAGCCAATTTTCGGTGGATTTTGCTCAATTTTCGGTGGAAAGGTAAAAAAAAAAAAAAAAAAAAAAAAAAAAACAAAAACCTACCGATTTTCCACCGAAAATCCCACCGAAAATAGCCTATTTTCGGTGGATTCTCCTCAATTTTCGGTGGAAAGGTAAAAAAAAAAAAAAAAAAAAAACCTACCGATTTTCCACCGAAAATCCCACCGAAAATAGCCTATTTTCGGTGGATTCTCCTCAATTTTCGGTGGAAAGGTAAAAAAAAAAAAAAAAAAAAAAATCCTACCGATTTTCCACCGAAAATCCCACCGAAAATAGCCTATTTTCGGTGGATTTTCGGTGGAAAGGTAAAAAAAAAAACTGGTCTTGGTTCTGGCCGATCTTTTCATTTTCTCTTGGTGTTTTTCCTACGTCGGCCGCTGAGGGGGAGAATTCATCTGAGGGGGAGCAACATAAACCCTCAGTACTCATATACAGCGACCAACTTGAAAAAATGAGGAAATCGACGGACCGGTCAAGGGGGAGCACTTCAGTCCGGGCGGATCTAACTGAGGGGGAGAAACACAAAGACCGTCTGATCTAACTGAGGAGGAGCAAAACAAAGACAAAGGATGCTGATGCTAAACATGAAAAGATGCCAAGATGCAACAGTTGGGCAGAAGTATCCTAAGGCTGCTGATCAAAATGAAGAATCCTCAAGCCAGACACAAGTTTCAACTCGCCCCTCCAAAGATGCAAGTAATATTCATTCTGTTTATACTGTTTATACTTCTTTCCTTTTCCTTTCGATTATTTGTACAGCTATACCTTTTTAATTTTTTTCTTATATGTAAATATCATATATACATACACACAAAAAAAAAAAAAAAAAAAATGGACTGTGTGAAAAAGAACCCAAAAGAGTAAAGAAGGGTCAACTTGCATTATTCACTGTCTTACTCATGTTTTACTAAGTATGGATGTCATCATCAAATAGGGGGAGATTGTTGGGTCATCAAGATTTGAAGATGACCTCATGATCTCCTTTTATACTTTGAAAAACATTTTATACTTAGAGAAATTTTGGATGCATGGTTCTTTGTAATGGCTTGTACAAGATATCAAATGTTTGGTGAAGTCAAAGATCAACCAAAGTCAAGATTAAAGATTCTCTCATTGTGGAAGTGAAAGATCTTTTCTCAAACATACAAGTCATTGTTCACCGAAATTGTTCTCACAATTTCGGTGGTATTTCCACCGAAACTTCTCTCTATTTCGGCCTAGTCTCAAAGAAGCTTTTCCCAAAGATGATGTCATATATCTCAAAGATGATGTCACATATCTCAAAGATGTGTCACATATCCCAAATGACATTTCGGTGGGACCTCAAAGAAGCTTCAAAGATGCTTTCTCCAAAGATGTGTCACATATCTCAAGTTTCCATCGGTGGTGCTTTTCTTGAAAGAAAATCTGAGAAGCAAAAGGAGACAAAAGTGAGAGACATAATAAGACAAAATGAGAAGCAAATTCATTTTGTCTTGGAAGAAATCTTACAACCTTTCTTCGGTGGTGCATTTGTTGAAAGAGATTTTGAGAAGCAAAAGAAGACAAAACTGAGAGACATAAGAAGACAAATTGAGAAGATATTTTCTACATGGATAAAGTGACCTTCTGTCTTATTATCCATTTTCAGCTAAGGTCCCTGTTATCTGCTCAAGCTACTCTGTCTGCACCTAGTAAAAGGTGACAAGGACTTCACAACTTTCCAGAAGTCAACATCCTCAGCAAGTGTGAAGATGACAAGTGTCTCAAGCATTCAATGCTTGCACACTCCTTGTCACTATAAAAGGAAGAGCTCTCCATACTGAAATACACACATCTTGAGAGACTTTGAAGATTACTGTGAGCTCTTGATATTCTACGCAAACTGGAAGAATTCTCTAAGTGCAAGAATTTCCAGTTTGCTTGAAAAACTTTATAGCTTTGTTCTAAGTGTTCTTAGTTATTTTGTTGTATACTTTGTGTAAGATTGTTAGAATAGTTTATCTGTTCTTTTCCGCAACAGTCTTAAGTTTTCTATGTGTAATTCTTGTTGAAAGATTTTCAATAAAAGAATTAAAATTGTGAAAATTTTGAGTATTGTATTCAACCCCCCCCCTTCTACAATACTTGTTATAGCCATCTGGGACTAACAGTATGTGTGTGTATATATATAATATGAAATGGGGTTTTGACAAGTTGGTATCACTGGACTCATTTAAGAATTGTGAAAATGGGTATTTGACGAATGATGATTCATGTGTGTTTGGAGCTGAAGTGTTTTAAACACACATGAATCATCATTCGCCAAATACCCATTTTCACAATTCTTAAATGAGTCCAGTGATACCAACTTGTCAAAACCCCATTTATAAACAATTCTACCTTCTCCTATTGCCATTCACGATATCTATAAACACATTCAAATAATAATAATTTAAAACGATTTAATGAATTAGTTAATATATGATTATTATGTTAATGCGATAGGAGTGTAATTTGTTAAAATTAAAACGTATCTAATATGAATATATAAACAGACATGTGTACTCAGAGTTAACATTCACTGCCATGGATGCAAGAACAAGGTCAAGAAAATACTAAGAAAAATTGAAGGTCTCCTATTTTCTTTATGTGTGTAAATATATAATACGAATATATATATATCATTTACAAACTAGATGTGTTATCAATGTTCATTTAGAAGCATATGTATGTGTGTATATATATCATTTACAAATCAGTGTTTAGATCAACAGTATCATAAGGGTTTGTTCCATATGGTTCAAGCTGTGACGGGCCCGGGGTGTGACTGACAGAATGTCTCCTTGGCACGGTTGAAGGGGCGGGATTTGGACACTCTCCACGAGTGTGTCCTACGCATTGGCACCGAGTACATATTCGTTGTATCGAACTTTCACCACGTGATGGACGTCGGTCGTTCTTTCTCGGTCTCCCGACCCTGCTCTTATCCATTAAAGGTGGATAGCATGGTGGAAGCGGGTCGGGTGGATACACCCATGCTGCAGAGGGTCCAACTGGGTTTATTACCTCCACGTATGTTTTCCGGTAATATTCGGACGTGAAGAAAGGTACAGCCAAGTCGCTGCAATCTGTACGACCCATATATGTTGCTGCAGCGATGGCATGGCCGCACGGTAACCCAGATTTATCCCATTCGCGACACGAACAAAGGTGGTCTTCCATATTCACAATCGCGTGAATATAGTCATCATGCACCTCGTACTTCCCATACCCGATTGCTCTTACCGGCCATGTCGTCGCACGACGCGCCCTGTACTGAACGATATTCTCCGCCGTTGGTGCGAGTGCATTTTGTATCTTAGCTCCTTTTAGGCGTCGAGTTTGGTACCACTCTTGTTGAAAGGCCCGAAAGTAGTCCATAAGATTAACAATCGGACATCTACGCGCAAAACGGGAGAGTGCATTCACAGACTCTGCACTATTCGAGGTCAGAATGTCATACCGTTGTCCAGGAAAATGGGCCGCGGACCACCTCTCCGGTTCAGCATCGTCAAAGACTTTGGCTGCTTCCTTGACACTGTATCGTAGAATATTCATGTACTTGTTAAACTCCCGATCCGTATATGCTCTGCATGCCTCCCAATAGACATCCTTGTAGGTGGTAATACGTTTGTCCTTGGATTTGGCGTTCATCTCCAAATGTCGACAGCATATGGCGTGAGGGGCGTTTGGGTACATGGCATAGATTGCGGCGCTTATGGAAGGAGCCCTGTCAGACATAAACACCAACCCTTGCGGGTCTCCGATAGCTTGTCTCAACATGGACAGAAACCAAGTCCACTCGTCCCCGGTTTCGGACTTGCCTACGCCGAAAGCTACTGGAACGATGGAGTTATCCTCGTCCATGGCAACCGCCAGGAACATCATACCCAAGTAACGGCCCTTTAAATGGGCTGCGTCTATTATCAGGACACGACGTAGATTTTCCAGAAATGTGCGGATCTGCAAAAACATAGGTTAAAATGTTATAGTTTATAATGTGTAAATGTTATAGTTTATAATGTGTAAACATATGACGTGTTAAAATACGTACCGCGGGTCCAAGGGCCACGAAGCACATCTCAAACCGTCCACGTGAATCGGTCCGTAGCTGCGTGACAGTACCAGGGTTCTGCATCTGCAAATTATATAAATATGTCGGGAGTCGTTCATACGACTCCTCGAACGTGCCTCTCACCATAAACAGTGCATGGCAGCGCGCACGCCACGCTTGGTGGTAATCAATCGTGACGCCGAACTGCCGGTGAACGTCGTGGACGATGTCCTTTGGACGCAATGACCTGCTAACATCAAGAAATTTGTTTTTCAGGATCGCACCCAAAGTCTTTTTGCCGGCTTGTTTGTGGTGGGGATTAAGTTGCGTCCTCGTACAAGTGTGTACGTCGTGCAACTTTCTAATCATTATCGCCCCTCCTTTGGGACCCGTGTGAATCGCGTACAACCTACACTCACACTTTTCTCTAGCACATTCAACTACGTATTTGATTTTATCAGATGCCCGCACGCGACTTTGGAAACCCTCTTCCAAGAACTTGAGTCCGATCTGACTTGCTAAGAGATCCTTCGAATCGAATATCTGACCTGCTGTTAAACTTTCGCTACGAATATAAGGTGTAGGTTCGTAGCTTTGTGTCTGGGTATGGGAGTCTGGAAGAATAGGGGGCATATCAAAAAAGTCATTTATCTGACTACATGATTTTCTACTAGGGGTATATTCTTCGTGATCATCATTATCGGTGTCTGATCTGTCTATTTCAGAATTACCCGTTCTGAAAACGTGGGTTTCGTCATCAGCAACTCGAGCAGTACGCCATTCGTGTGGTTGTGGTGATGGTGGTGGTGGTGGTGGTTGTTGTTGTTGAGAATCAGGCTGCTCTATTTGGAGGTCTTCGTCGTCGTCACCGTCGGATACGCCGGGATACACAAAGAGTAATGGGGGTCTTTCTGAATCGACTGCAAGGTGCAGAAAAGTAGAGATATCCCCATCGTTGGATAAATCCACAAATGACCCATCGCCATTTTTAAACACTAACTTGCAAATATCAGAAGAGTTGATTCCACATTTTTGCATGGCGTATGCAACAAACTTCTGATAAGTATAGTTTACTGACACTTTTACACCATGCTTAGATTTATAAGCAAAATTCCACTCATTGTTATCTTGCACCCATTCACCATCAAAACAGAAATATAGCTTAGCTTTTGCAACAGATGAACTCATTTTTTCAGTAGTATCTCAAACACAAAATATTGCAGAAAGAAATATTGCAACAATGAAATCGTTGTGTGAGAATTATGGCTTGAATTTTACGTCTATTTATGAATGAAACAACCAACATATCAGAAAACCAATCTCTCATTTCATCCACAAACTGATATTCCAAAAACATTGATTGAAACATGCAATTGAATTTCAACCACAAATCGGTCTTTAAATTGCAATAATTGTGGAAAAAAACAGTAAAAGCATCAAGATTCGTCTAAGTATAGGGGCTGAAAGTGTAAATTTTCAGGGACCAAAAGTTGAAAATTTCAGGGACCAAAACTGTAAATTTTGGCCCATCGCGGGCTGCGATCGCGGGCAAAGTTTAGGGGCTTCGCGGGGCATTTGTGCCCAAAATACGTGCCACGTCAGCGTATCCCGCGATCGCGGGACCCCATCGCGGGTATTTTGGGTATTTTTGCAAAATTGAAAAATTTTAGGGTATTTTGGTAACAGTTGGTTTGACTTTGGGTATTTTAATTAATTTCCCTTTTTTTCCATCTATTATGTGTTATATATATAGGCGAGAAATGGTGGTAACAGTGAAATAGATTGATGATATTGTCATATGACTATTTATATATATATACATACATACATACATACATATACATATCTAAACATGGAAAAGGGGGGAGGGGGGGGGGGGGGGGATAAAAGTTGCAGGAGTCCTATCGTAAGGAAGAAGAAAGTTGGAGGGGAGGTGTGGAGTGGTTGTGGTGGGATATGGTCTCTTTTTTAATTTATTTGTTTTATTTTTTATTAGGAAAAAGACAAAAACATGCTAGAAAGACAAAAATACCCCTTGAATTAACTGGGTTAACAAGATCTGTTAGACGGAGGGATCCTCCGCGTGCGTTTATGCATACCACAGGGACCAGTGTAATAAACGCGTTTTAGGGACCTGATCTATAATATGAGCAAACCACAGGGACTGGGAATGTAATTTACTCTAATTTTTAATAACTTTGTGATAATATATGAAAGTATAGGGTGTGAGGGTACCTCGAAGTTTATAGACCAAACCGGGGGTTTTCAGAGGGTGTTTGGGAGTGTTTTTTAGTCCAAAAGTGCTTTTGGCCAAAAGTGCTTATTGACTTATTGCTTTTGGAAAAGGAGTTTTTAAAAAAGTGTTTGGATTAGCTTTTGAGATAGAAAAAGTCAATAAGTCAATAAGTTATTTTTTAAAAAGTGTTTGACTTAGCTTATACATGTAAAATGACCAAAAAGGACATGCCTTGTTATTTAACCATTTTTCCTTATTTTTACATACAATTTTGTATACTTTTATCAAATTTTTAATACTTTACTACTTTTAACCTTTTTTTAGACAATATTTTTTTAACAAATATTTTTTTTACAAACATATAATATAATAAAATTTATACAATTTTGTTATCATACAATGATAATATTAATGACACGTGTCATATACAAAAAAATTATTTGTTAAAAAAAATATTTGTTAAAAATACGATTTTGCTATCAAAAAGTCAATTGAGAAAAAAAAAAGCTAATCCAAAGTCAATTGAGAAAAAAAAAATTGTCTAAAAATACGATTTGTTAAAAAAATATTGTCATGTACAATTGAGAAATATTGTTTAAAAAATACCCCATCATAACAAATATTGTTTAAAAAATATATGACATGTGTCATTTTGCTAACCCATTAGGATGAGGGTATTTCTGTAATTTTGCTATCAAAAAATCATTTTTCAAACAAAAAGTCAGGAAAGTGTGACTTTCTTACGATCACGTTTTCAGGACAAAACAAAAAGCTATTTTAAAAGTCCTTAAAAAATAAAAGAACGAAGAACTCAACATAAACTGTTAGATTAAAGCAAACCCAATATTTTTGATTTTCTCTCTGCAAGGTTTGATTCTCTCTCCCTCTCGATCTCGACCCTAAGAAAACATGCTTGAAGTTTATTGTTTGATCTACCAAAAAATTCGGTTAACTTTTGATTGAATTTTCGATTTTCAATTTGGATATAGACGTATATGTTCTCTCTTAATTTTGGGTGAATTCTGTGATAAATACGAGGTTATTTCATGTTCTTCAGTAGCTTTTTCAATCGGATCGGAGGGCAGACGTGAAGATTATCTCCGAGCAGTCTGAGTCATGGTGAGAGCCTGGAAATTCCTCTTTGCTGATTTTGTTATTACGCTGTCATAGCGATCAATGGAATTAGGGTTTCTGTTGTCATTGCTTTATTTCTCTATTCAAGGTTCTTAAGTGTTTCTGCGCTCCTTTGAGACCAAGAAATATGGACACGTTTCTTTTATTAGGAATACATACAGTGATGGTAACCACATAATAACTGCTTCATTTATGAAATTTATAGCAATAGAGATACATGCCATACTGACACATAATTTGTAATTTGCTATCTGCCTCCATGTAAAGGATGTCTGGATGGACATGAGAGTCCAACTACATTGCATAGCCAGAATCGATGTAGTAGTAACGTCTTTGAAAAATGAGTACTCAATGGTAACAAGTAGTTCCACACTTCCACTTTTCATCGTCGGTCAACACTAAGGACTAAGGATGTAAGTGGTTATTCTTGAGGACATTGTTCTGTTCCCGGGTTCGGGCTTAGGTAGCATCTAATTCTAAAACAATGCTTCTTTACAGGACGGGCATCAAATAACAATTGTTGAGCAAAGGGAGTAATACTATGAGTAGAACTGAAATAAAATAATTATAAATCAAGGGAAAAGTGTTTTTTCACTTAACGACTTTGAGGCAAGGAAAGACATTCCACGAACCTTAAATTGAGTGGCATTTACAACTAGTATGCTACAAACTTAGATTTTTACTCTGACGTATGTGCTGTCCAGGTGCAGGGGAATGCTAAATGTGATAAGAGTATTAGAGATTAAGAAGCCTGTGAATTCAGGAATTTAGATTTATGTATTTTACATTGGTTAAGAAGGGGCATCTCATCAGGACTATTTTAGTTTTTTTGCTGATGAAGTTACGCATTTCTGGAGTTTAAACAAATCTTAAGCATGCGATGCATGATAATCTTTTTTCATTTTGTGGATAAACCCTGTCGCCAATTGATCTTGGTTGATCAATCTTCTTTCGGGTTAAAGAGTTGTGTTACAATCCACTTTCCAAAGGTGTTGGCCTATATTTTGATATTTCTCATCCTTTTTACAGAATTTTGTTGTTTGAGTTTTTTTTTTTGGAAAGGGTATCCCAGGCACAGCCTGGACTAATCCCTGGCAATTTTGAAACTTAAAGATGTCTTATCAATGTTGAGGATGCCTGGAATCGAACCCTGGGTAGATGGGATATTCCACCACATCACCCAGGGCGATCAACCACTGCGCTACAACCTGATTGACTTGTTGTTTGAGTTATTGTGGGTAGTGGAAGTGATATGTTATATTTTATGGTTAGAATTACTGTCTAGGAGCATCATTACTGTTGTACATTACTTAAAAGCAAACGGAAACGTCTTGCATAAGTATATATTGATAAGTGATAGAAGCTAAACTTCCTCCATCTCTCTTTCTCTCACTTTCTCAAATTACCATGTTGCTAAGGTTGCATTTTTTTGTTGCAGATTCATTTTGTTCTCTTGATAAGCCGGCAAGGAAAAGTTAGGTTGACAAAATGGTATTCACCCTATTCTCAGAAAGAAAGAAGTAAGGTATGTAAGATTAACTAGAGCATCCTTCTTATTTCCACCAACATTTTTATCTACTTGGTTCCAGCAGATTATATGGCTGCTGGATTTTTTTTAAGAGAGATATGTGTATGCTGAGTCATAACCTTCATAGATATGGTGGCAAACTTTATGCAGGTAATACGAGAGCTCAGTGGGATGATTCTTACACGTGGCCCCAAGCTTTCCAATTTCGTTGAGTGGAGGGGATTTAAAGTTGTTTATAAAAGGTTTTCTTAAAAATTGCTACCATGTTTCATTTCAAAAGAATCCTTATTTTCTTCTGCCTGTTCAACTAGTGTGGGCGTTGATAATCTTTTGTAACTGAATTTTTTACTTCTCAGATATGCCAGCCTCTACTTCTGTATGTGCATTAACCAGGAAGACAATGAATTGGAGATCCTTGAAATTATTCATCATTATGTTGAAATTCTAGATCGTTACTTTGGAAGTGTGAGTCATCAACCCTCCAAGTAATTTGAAAGTGTGTTTTTTGGCCCCATCCCCTAGGTGGTAATACCTTGGAGGTCATGGGTTCAAATCCCACCCTTCCACCTCGCTTTCTCAAAAACAAAGAAAAATAGAGAAAGAAATGAAAGTTTAGTTGGATCTTATTTATACATGGTGGTTGACTCTAACTTGACCTTCTGTATGTTAGGTTTGCGAGCTGGACCTGATCTTTAATTTTCACAAGGTACATTGTTTTCTCTCAGCATGATTTGACCCTTACTCGTAATCCCTTTACTTGATTAGAATTTGTTTATTTATCCAAGCTACAACAAACTAAAACATCACTCTCAGCCTTGAAATACCCTACCATATGGTTACTTGAACTCCCTTTTACACTCAAAAGTTTCATGGACTCTTCCTGATGGAGTAATACCATTTCACATATGCAATTGTCACATCTACCCCTCTTGTCCTCCCAGAATAAGAGTCGTGGTTGGTCAATTCTAAAAAGAATCTATTTCTAAAACTGGAACATAACATGGTAATATGGTATGATGGCGCCTGTAGACATTTACTAATCTACCTTAACTACTACCATTGTAACATAGCACTAAAGTTCCTTGTTTAATTTTCAGTGGCTATGAACAAAAGATTTTTCTATATGGTGCTACATTATGGGACCATCTCCTGTATAGTTCACATGTAATGATAATTTAAATCACCTAAGCTCACCTCTCCAATCTTACAATGGAAAAAAAAAACAACCCAGTTACATTACTCTTAAATATGTTAAAAAACTTAGGTGTTGTTCGGTTCGTTTTCTGTTAAGACCTGAATGGATATGGCTGTCTGAGTGGATATGGTTGTCTGAGTGTTAACAGATATGTTGGTGTTCGGTTGTTGTGCTGAATAAACAGTCAGAATGTCAGAAATGACCATTTACCCTCAGTCTTAATTTTTTATAACAATCCCAAACTACTAATTGTAAGAAAATTTCCGATAGATAGAGCAGCAACAAACATTAAATATAAATAAACAATTTTTGTGGATCAAACAATCCATTCAAACTCCTTAGGATCACAACTTGTTATCAAATTACAACCAAATGAGAGAAAATACAAATTGACAGAATACAAAATATAAAGAACAAGGAAGAACAGCAACAACAAGTTCATGAGAGAAAGACGATTGTTCCTCTGTAACCAAACAATTTATAGATCAAAATCAAACCCAAAATTAGAAATCGTACTCAATTCGAAACCCAAAATCAGAAACCAATCGATAAAATCAAAATCAAAAACAGAATTCGAACAACTGAATTCGTACCTAGAAAAAACGTTGGTCTGAGGGTTTAAACCAGAAGGAAGCGAAGAAGAAAACCCAGAAGATGAGCAGATGAAGAAGAAAACCCAGAAGATGGCTCCCCATGTTTCTTCATTTCTGCAACGATGAAGACAGTGCAAATGGAGAACATATTTGAGAGGATCGATTTGTGAGGGCAAGAGGAGGAGCAGCGATAGATCTATGGAGATTGGAGGAGGAACAGCGATAGATCTATGGAGATTGGAGGAGGAGGATACCTGTTTTTTCCAAGGGTAGTGAGGGAAATGAGCCGGCTGAGTGCATAGGACATAGGTTCTCTATCTGAGCGAATCAGCTCCTACCGAACAGCTAGGTATGGCTGTGCGAATAAGCTATATCTGCCATACAGCTCATTAAGCCGTTACCGAACAGCCCCTTATTACCCCATGGAAAGTGGATCTTTTGCTTATGACCCTTCTTTCAGGATTCTCTTAAATCATTTCCACAATTCCAAATATCAACAATTTCAACTCTAGTTATAGTTTTTCACTATCTTAATTAATTATCTTGCTAAAGAGTGCTTCACCTTCTGCTTTCAGGTTGATCATTGTTTCTTATTGTAAGTTTCATATTAACAAGACAACTATTGGCATAAAGCTACAGTATCAGAATGCTTATCTGTTATTACAGAGTTTTTCTTTATGATAATAAAATTTGCAAAAAATTCTATTCCTGAATGTGCCGAGTTAGTTACAACATTTTCTTTAGTTGGGATGTGTGCTGGATTACTGGCTTGTCCATTCAGCATTACAAATTATTAATGATATTGTTTTTGGTCCATAAGAGTCGCCCTGTTCTTGATTGTTGAAGAGTATTAACTGTACTTTTCTTAAACTATGTGTGTAGTGTGAGTTGTAACACCCCATGCAACAGGCTGACCCAATAACTTCTAATCCAACTTAAAATCATGGTGGAAGTTATTGTTAGCCCACAACTTTGAGCTTATAAGAAGCTCACAAATCTAAGTTTATATACATGAGTGTTGCTACTTTATTCACTTACTGAATATGTTGTCGGCCGTTGCAGGCTTACTATATACTGGATGAGGTACTAATAGCCGGGGAGCTTCAGGAATCAAGCAAGAAGACGGTGGCCCGTTTAGTAGCTGCACAGGTAAGAATCCCATAGCCCACGTCGCCGTCCCCATCCCGGTTTCTTATTTTGTTCCTTGATCTGGGTGGCTGAAGCTTTGGGGGGTTTTGTGTGTTTGCAGGATTCATTGGTTGAGGCAGCCAAAGAAGAAGCAAATTCTATAAGCAATATAATTGCTCAGGCAACCAAGTAAGCTTATATATGTGACATGTATTATGTGTATTTCTTTTCTTCTTAGTGTGGAATCTTGGCTTTGTTCCATTCCAAAAGAGATGTATTTACTTAAATTTGTGTATTGGTGTTGCTTTGGGTTAAAAACTAACATTTTTGGATAGATTTGTTGGAAATGAGACTGATCTAAACTGATATTGAGTGGTCAAATGAATAACTTTTATAGTTGTTAAAAGAGTATTCATTAATAATGATTATTGCTAAAGGCGGAGGTTCAAACGAGAGCACATATCAATAGAACACCCTTATCGTATGTGATTTGACTACATGTGGGGGACCTCGTGGTGTGTGGGCGACTTGGCCCATAACCTAGGTTGCGCCAAAGATAGTTCCCATCTCCGATTTAGTGTCACGTGATTTGACTATAGTAAAAGGGTGTTCTCGTTTGAACCCTCCTCGATTGTTACACATCTAATAAGGCTGTCGTGTATCTGGTAATTGTCGCCAAGTCATGGTTTTCGTTAAATATTTTTTTTCTTCTTTCATCAACTATCATTGATGTTACCAAGTTCGACCATGATGTATTCAATCAAAGCTATCCAAAACTAATCCGTTATTTTTTTCCAGAAATATTTATAATTATGCGGGTGTGGTGTGTGTTCTATTAAGCCTCACCTCGATGGATCAATCCAATGACAAGTTATACGAAGATATTGCATTTTAAACGTTAAAATGACACCATATTTAAAAATAACTCTTAAAAATAGGTTCGTGCAGTTTTTCATAACTTAAATGCGTCTCTTATAATGTTAGAAGTAGAACGTCTTACTGGTTTGTATCTCGATTCAAACAATGTTTAGATTCACCTCATCATCAAAGTGTCTGAATGACAAACAGTCGATGGATTTCCGACTTTCTTGTTATGGTTTCTTTTTACCAATTTCCATTTGAGTCTAATCGTTGGTGGTTTTTGTTACCATTGAAGACCCTTTCACGTGGTTTTTTGTATCGTGACAGTGTGACACTAAGTTGTAATTTTTCTAAACAGGTGTATTTTCAATAACAGTTGATGATTACTTTAATGATTTGTTCGAGAACCAACGATTGAACCGGAATAATGTGGGACCTATCTCTTGAAGAAAAAAAATCAATGGCATGTTCGAAAACCAAGTATGAAACACAGACAAATATTGAACACGAAGAAACCAACATAAAATGCTATTCAAATGAAAAATTTTAGAACATGAAATTATATCAAAAACACAAGTTATAGCACTCTCTGAGACTTGAGGACAATTATTGTAGCAGTTTGTATAAAAAATAATGTTAAAATGGAAGATAAAGGAAGGCAAACTTGTAAATAACAAGATTGTACTTGAGAGTCCGAGACCTAGTGCGGTCAGATTCTCATGCTCAAGTACAAATTAGACCAGAATTCTAACAACTCGTCCCACATGGATAGAAAATAAGAATTGTGAGCGTATTGTAAGGCTCAAGTTGTGGGTACGGATGGTGATTTGCCCCAACACGGTGGGGAACACGGTTCACCCGATCCGGACGGGGCCGGGGATTCCCCGCCAAAACGGGTCTCAGGGCCGGTAGACTCAAACCGGGGACGGGTAACGTATCCCCTGCCCCGCCCTATACCCGGTATATTTGTTATATTAAATATAATTATTACTTATTTTATTAATTCATTTATTTTGTTATTTCCCAATTAGGTTCCTTTTCCTTGTTGCCACATTCCATACCCGTCGGGGACCGGGACCGGGGCCGGGGAATGTGAAACCCGCTCCAAACCCACCTTGTTGTCATCCCTAGTTGTGGGCTACCAATAACTTCCACCATGGTTTTTAAATCGAACTCGAATCGGCCCGTTGCTTTGAGTTTTGGGGCGTTACAAGAATACCAAAGGATTTTTGGCCCAGCAGTACCCGGGCCGGGTTGCAGTAGAGCTCAACTTCACTGTAGGTCAAAGGTTCAAATCTCACCAAAAGTGATGATGTATGCAAGTTTTGCCGGATATAAATATCATATACTTTAAAAAGAAAATAGACCAAACAGATGAACAAAAAGGATGACATAACAGCGCTTTGCGAGACAAATGAACGTCACGAGCAGCATAACCAACAAAAACTTGCATTTTAACTAAGAAAGGCAAGCGTATTATACAAAGATGGCATCGCCAAAAGCGATCCTTTCGTACGCCCACAATTAAAAGTTGGCATATACACATGAGACTATTACAACATATATGTTATTGCAATGACAACAGGAGAAAAAGAAAAGGGAAACCTTTTTAATATCACAAGCCAAAAAAATTATCATCACCAGGTGAAGAAAAATACCATTTGCGGACGCTGCAACGATAAGATAATGTTCTTACCGTCATCGATCTGGCATGCGCAAAGAACGGATATCGTGAAGTGGGAAATGAATTTTGCAGAATAAAGAGTTTTTTTCTCAGTTCTCCACGTAGTTGTATTCATCTCCAATTAGCGAGCGATGGTTGCATGAAATGGGGAAGCACAAAAAAGGAATTCAGTCGGAAGCAGAGTCATAGAAGTCACTTGGGCATGGAGTCATAACCTCGGATTCAAGTGTTTTTACCACCTTGTGCATTGTGGGCCGATCTTCTGGACTTAAAGACACGCATTGAGTCGCAACTGAGAGTAAAGCGTTGAGCGTTTCTGCCTCGACACCCTCACAGTTCCCGGAAATGATCTCATGCTGCCTATCCTCCGTTATCAAGTGATTCAACTGAAAAAAGTTGGGTCCAAAACAATTATATACTGATTATATATATATATATATATATATATATATACAGAGAGAGGGAGGTTGAAGGGAAAACAAAAAAAAATGGAAAACTGATAAACACCCTGGTAGCCCTTCATCTGGATGGTATGCATACAAGTAAATTAAGTTGTTTTTTTGGTTCTTATGCATGTTACAAATTACTTGTATGCACAAATGCATATTGTCTTGATGAAGGGCTACCAGGTGTTCCTCAGTTTTCCATTTTTTGAGGTTTTCCCCTGAACCTGACCCTATATATATATATATATATATATATATATATATATATATATATATAGGGGATAAATCAAATGCAAACCACTTTTATTTTGCAAATCGTGCAAACCGTCGATTTCATTGGTTAAGTTAATGAAATTGGTTCATAAAGTTGTTTAATTTGATAAATAGTTTCAAATAATTCTTTTCTTGATGAAATTGTTTCATATATTTGTGTTTTCTCATTCTGGTGAAACTGTTCCATACATTTTGGTGAAATTGTTCCATGTATTTTTCTCTGATGAAACTTTCTCGTTTTTACATGAAAAACACAAATATATGAAACAATTCCATCAAATTAAACAATTTCATGAATCAAATTTATCAACTTATCCAATGAAATCGACGGTTTGCAAAATTAAAGTGGTTTGCAAATGAAACTACCCCTATATATATATATGATTTCAAGGTTAAATGCATATGATAGGTGAAGAATAGAGACATACCCAGCCAACAATATTAAGGCCTTTCTCTATGAAAGAAGCATCGGTGGGCCTCTTTCGACTTATAACTTCAAGCATGAGTACGCCAAAACTGTAAACATCCGTCTTCTCTGTTGCTCTACCACTCTGCATATACTCTGCATGAGAAGATACAAAAACGAATTTAAGGAAAGACGGCTCTGCATTACACAAGTAACTAAAATATATATAGAAAAATATATAGAAAAGGGGAAAAGTTTGAGGGAAACTAAACTGGAAAAGTGTTCACAAGACATTGTTTTGAAAACCACAGTTGATGTTCTTACCAGGAGCTAGATACCCAAAAGTTCCAGCAACAATGGTTGTAATGTGGGATTCCTCATCCTCAAGCAATTTTGCAAGTCCAAAGTCAGAAACCCGAGCCTCCAAATTTCCATCCAGCAAAATGTTGCTTGCTTTTATGTCTCGGTGTATAATCCGAGGGGAACAATCATGATGCAAATAAGCCAACCCTTTTGCAGCTCCCATAATGATATTAAGACATGTATCCCACTCTAGTTGCTCAGTTTTTTCTGGAAAGATCGTCACTGTTATTCCTTACACTTACAAAATACATGACTCTGTTTAAAATAACTAACCAAGAAAAATGCCCAATAATAGAAATGATTTTTTACGAAAAACCTAATCTTTATAAGCTGTAATAATCGAAAATCTCACAAATTTTACTTGTAATAATAGCATCACAAGAATAGGATATTATTACCATGAAGAGCTTCATCTAGACTGCCACCTGGCAAGTAGTCATAGAGTAGTAGTTTCGATGTTGGGGAATTGCAATATCCTCGCAAATTTACTAGATATTTGTGCTTAATGCTTCCAAGTATTGCAAGCTCTCTCTCAAAAAAACGATCAAATCCTTCATTCAGTTTCACGATTCTTTTTAAGGCGAAAACATTTCCGTCATCCATTGCAAGCTTGTAGACTGTTCCAAAGCCTCCGGCACCAATTATGTGCTCATCGGTTAAAGTTTCCAACTTCTTGATGATATCTTTGGACGAATATGGCAAGTCTCCATGGAACATTACAATGGATGCACCTGAATCAATAAGAACTTATTATAACATATATATATATATGTATATATATGTATGGTTTACTAAACTATGAAACATCTTTCTATAGACTGCTAGTTAATCATATCCCTACTTCCCATTGACTGTATATATATAAAACAGTTACTAGAACAGCCTCACCTCCACTGACATCTTTTGCAATCCCTTGGGCATCATTTTTCCCGAGCTTTTTATACAGAAAACAACCCCAGAAACACATAAGTGCAACTAGCAGCAATGCACCCACAGTAGCAGAAGCACTGATTAGTAGCCGTCCTGAGTTCCTTTTCACATTTTGGCTCCCTACACAAACAAAATAAATCAGTCAACTGTAAAACACAAAATGCACAAATAATATGTTGAGTGAGAAGATGAAACAAATGTGGTAATGCACCACATAAATAGTATCGACTTCAATGACATGCATCCTAAATTTTGCTGCAAATGAATACCCATAGAAGAGCATAGTCATAGCAGGAAGACCAGTGATATATAATATGTGTGTGTGTGTGATTGAAATTAATATTTCTTGATAAAACCTCCGAAAATGAAGTATACCAAAACTAAATTTTATCAACTGGAACAAATTGGAAGAAGAGCATAGACACAGTTGTATTTTATCTTAAATGCAGAAACAGCTAGGTAAGATGAATAAAACCAAGGGTCTCTAATTCTTCATTCCCTTTCCTTTAATACAAACACTTACAGGAGTCGAGAGCCCCATAAAGAGATTATTCCCAACTACCATCATATCCAATAAAATCATTATAAAATATCAACTAACACTTTCTGGAAGGAAAAAGAAGTGAGACCTGCAGGCTGTTGATTTCCAACATCATCTTTGCACAACTTATTAATTTGCTTCCCACACAAGTCACTGTTTCCAACAAAGCTGCAAGTATTCAATCAAAGTTGTGGCTCATTATGATATTTCATATATGCAGTTGCATCAGACTGCTGTATATATAGTCTAGGAATATACAAAAGCTTATAACACACACACATACACACACACACACACACATATATATATATATATATATATATATATTATTTTAGGCATGACTTTCGTCATGGTTCCATATGAAACCTTTCCAAGAACCACTTCAGGATGCTATAAACAAAGCATCTATTAAACATTTAATGCTAGATGATCATAACTATTTATGCAACATGTTATGAAAACTGCCCCATTTTGGATATACATAAGCACCAATATTGTCACTGAGAGATAAGTACGCATTTGTTTTTTATTTAACATTAAACGTTGCAATAAACGGGAGATCAGAATTCAAAACTCACGAGTTACTTCCAAATTGGCTAAGAACACCATTGGTTGGGATTGGCCCAGCCAGAAAATTGGATGAGACATTGCTTCATGGATCACAATGAATACAACTCAGTATAAGGTTCGACAAAAATAATCCAAAAAGATTGAATGGGGAAAGGTAACAAGCATGGTTACAGGTTTACAAGGTTCCTCAACTGCCCAACTGATGTGGGAATACTTCCATCAAGAGAATTGCTAGAGATATCCCTGCAACATAACGAAGAAAAAAACAATATTAGTTCTTGCTTTTAGATGAAACAATACAAGAGTCATTTGTTTCTTAGGCTACTATGGTAGAAAATACAATTTTAAAGAACCCTACACTGAAATTACGCAAAACCTACAAGAAAAGTGAACTCCCCCAAAATGTTAACATTATTTAATTTGGGTGGTCCTTGCCAAGTGTAAGTGTTGCTAATAGGAAGGAATTTCTACTTTTAACGGAAACCCCCAACAATTAAAATGGAATTTTTTTGCATCAATTTTCTGAAATGAGACTTGCATCAGAAATTGCAGATAACCTTCCTATCCCAGAACCCATTTTGATTTTCTCATCTATACAAGTATACATGTTTCTCCAACTTATAGAACAAATTTAACTTACAATATTTGAAGCTTCGAAAGATTTCCTAACCCGGTAGGAATAAATCCACTTAAGTAATTATTCTGCAAAAATCTGTCAAAATAATAACACAAGAAAAGAAAAGTGTTCATCAATATCTCAAAAACTAGTCAGTCAAACAAGAGGATGTTGGATAACAGCAGTCACCAATATTTTAGATTTCCTCAAACAGAGACAGTTAAAAGCACAAATTGCATCTCCCACAGAATTCACTGAAAGAAAAACAAGAATATTATCCAGTCATTGTATTAGAACTATTTGTGCTTACAATCCTTGCAGCTCTGTACAATTTCCCAACTCTGGAGGAATTGCTCCATAAAAGTTGTTGTAATGAAGTTCTCTACAACACATTATGTATACAACGTCAGTAGTTGTATTAGGCATACCCTATTTCTAGTAAACAAGCACAAACTATACGAGAGAAATTCAAAAATCGCATACAAGAATTTCAATTGATCTAGCCTTCCAATATCTGGTGAAATAGGTCCCTTTAACTTGTGATTAGAAACATTCCTGAAAAAGATGATAAGATTAAATGCTAGATAAAGCAGAAAGAGAAGATACCCTTATCATCAACCTTGCATGATATGTATGTTTGCCGATTAATACCATCAATTGATAAAATAGCATGGGGCAGCTTAATTTTGTTTCTTAATGATGGGCTGTCATATCATGATGGCTGAATGCTATAAGTTAAGGCTCCAACAAAAAGGTTAGTCATATAAGATAAGGTTGTGATGACTCACAAAGATATAACTCTCATGGTTTTTGAATCGCATGTTACCCCTTTCCACCCACATGGATCAGGATCCTCTGGCCTCCACTGACCAAGCACGCCATCCGAACTAATGATGCTTGTCCGGAAGTTAACGAGAGCTTCGCCTACACAATGAGCAAAAAAATAACATTTTTTATTGATTTAAGCAATAGATGCCACTTGTGAAGTCGTTGATTTGCAAGAACTTACTCTCGAATTGTACAGATTTTTCAATATAAAAAGATACAATGAATGAAGTTATATCTATAAGTGGTTGGTGTTGGTATTGCAATGAATGAAGTCATAGAAATTAAAAAGACACATCCATCAACAATTGTGATATAAAAATGGCTTCTAAAATCAGAGACTTTTTGTAATTGAATTTTTATGATATGAGGAAACGGCTAAAGCAGGAATCCAGTTGACATACCATCAGCAGTGAGACCTTGGCATATGTTCATCAAACAGCATAGCAATAGAATGTAGAATGGCAATGGCTCTAGGAAATTTTTCGGGAGAATGTCCATTGCTGTGCTGATTGAGCATAATAAAGTTCCTACATATCATCTGATGGAAGGTGTCAAATAATCTCCCTTGAACACACAATTTCTGATTAATGATACCATCTAGAAGCTGCAAGATGAAAAATAAATGAATATTTCACAACCTTTATCACATAAATTATACAATGTATCCATCTGATTAAGCCTATAGATGTGCTAATGAGTAACCATTATTGCATTATATATACATATAGATAGTATGACTTTGCAAGTAATTCATAAAGAAATTAAAATTAACAATTTCTTAGTTTCATTGCTCTCAGTTGAAAGTCTAACCTGGCAGTAGCAGACGATTTCCTATTTTGGGCTGAAGACCCCAAGTTCATCGACTATTATTATTTGCAACCTGAAAGGGAAAAAAAGATGCATATCAACACCACAACACCACAACACCACACAAGAAATAAGATTTATCAAACTATACTAAGAGTGAAAAGAAAATCAATTAAGGATACCCTTCTTTTTGTTGTGAAAATCAGGCTTTCTAAGCATTTCCAATACAATATACCACAGCTTCTCGGTAGGTGCAAAATGATGAAACAAGTAAATATATTAAAAAAAAACATTCTTAGAAAACCCCGCGAAATGCACATAGCCTAGGACTAGACTTATAACAATAAAATGTATGCACCTGCAACGTAAGCAAGCAATCAATATTATCCTCTAATCTTCTTCTTTTCAAGTGCACAAGTTGTGCCCATCAATAAGTACAATGTTCAGATAGCTATCCAGTTCAGTCAAGCCTTAATTCCATATGTTTGAACTCCATAAAAGAAAATTCCCAAAGCCAATACTGCCCCCATACATAACATGGTAAAGATATAGTCCTCGTTCATGAAGATGCGTTTAACACAATAGTTAAATTCCTTTGTTGTAATGAGTCCTGCAACCCTTTGGTACTAAAATCCCAAAACAACATACAACCACGCCCTTCAATATGTTATAATCCACACACAAATATTAAAAAAAAACCATAGTGTTCACTATTAGAAAAATTACAAATTCATGACTGTAGCTGAACAGAATCGAAATGGCAACTAGAAGTGGAACTTAATCTGGCGTATATTACAGGTATGTAAGGTGAAGTTAAAAGTAAAGATGGAAGTGATAGTATAGTCACCGTGGTTTGGAATTGGATCTGCGATTGAGAAGTTGAGCAAGTCGAAAGAAGATGGAAGTTTGAGCTGTAAAGTAGAGAAACCCTTGATACAAAAACGACTGTGTGTGATCATATCATGAGAGAGATAGAGAGAGAATGAGAAGATGCTCGAGAATTAAATATGGAGCATCAGCGTCACCAATGAGCACACAGTGGCGTCGCACGTGGGAGAACGACTCTTCATACGTGCCACCGACGCTGGCTATGGCTCGCTACAAATTGGACCATGGGAGTGCGTGTGTGCCCCCCGCCCCCTCTTTTTATCCGGTTCTCCAAAAAGAAAATTATGAAAAGGCTAATTACACTTCAATTTATAATTAAGGCATTGTTTGGAAAGAAAAAAAAATCTAGCTTATAAGCTAGTTTTTTGAAAAGCTACTTAAAGTAGTTTATGAGTAGCTTCTTGTAAATATTTCAATTATGCCCTTATTAATATTAATTATTATCTATTTTTTTAATATGTCATTTTTGATCATTTAAATGCTTATAAGCTACTTTTTGCCAAACGTGATTTTTTTATCAGCTAGCTTATCAGTCAACATCTAGCTTATCAGCTACCAGCTAGCTTATAAGTCATAAGCTAGCTTACCAGCTAGTTTGCCAAACATAGCCTAAGGATAGACGTGGTTTCATCTGCAAACCACTTTAATTTTGCAAACCATTTCTATATCATAATTTTTACCTCATATATATTAATATTAAAGTAAATTACACGATTGGTCCCTGTGGTTTACATAAAATTGCACTATTGGTCCTTAAAATGAAATAATTACGTGTTTGGTCCATGTGGTTAACATTTTCTCACCCCTTTTGTCCCTGTGTCCTAACACCGTCAATATCATTCCGTTAAGCACCTCACATGCAACGCACATGATGGGCAATATCGTCTTTTTAACTCATCCCCTCTCTTTTAATTGTGCAACCAATTCCAACCTTATCCTCCAAAAAATCCAACACCCAAGTTACTCCCTCACCCATATCCATCATAATCATAAACAAAATTAAAAGTGAAGATTGGAAAACAAATGATTTCTCTCTTAATTTTGGAAAACAAGATTTAGCCATTCCAAAAGTAATCCATAAGTTTTTATGCAAAACCCTTTTCCCAAAACTGACATTAATAACTCTAAAGGAGAAGTGAGTTGTACAAATTTCTCTGCATCAGGCATAAATCACTATAGCAGAATGCTTCTAATCTTCCCCAATTTTTTTATTTGTATTCTGAATTCTTTGAAAAACAATTTCACGAATGACATCGAAACCCAAATCAATTTGAGCAGTTAGGGGCAGTTTACCTAATCACTTACCCGGGGTAAGTGCTTACCGGTAAAATTCAACACTATCACTTACTTCCCGGGTAAGATTTTAGTCCACCAAAATAGCATTGATGCAACAATTTAGCCGGTAAGCGCTAACCGTGGTAAGAGTCGTCGCACTAACTTATCGGGTAAGACTCTCAGTCCTTGTTTTCGACTCTTGGTCCTTGCTTCCGCTCTTACCGGGTAAGATTCTTGGTCCTTGCCGTATTCATCCGGTAAACTAATGTGACTTGATAAACACTTACCCGAGTAAGCGTTTTGTAAACGGCCCCTTAGTCTAACTTACATGTTCAGGTTTCCGGTGGTTCATAATTAATGTTCTTCGGCTGTTTAATCAAATCATAGGCTCCTCCTCTTATATGAAAAATCAGATTTTGAGGAACCACCCTCAAAATCGACGGTGTACCACCACCATCAACGCCATGGCCGGTGGTGGACTATACTCCGCCCAACAATTCGAACTCACTCCCCAAAACGCCGATATCGTTATCGATTACTGTAACATCCTGAATTTTCAATAATAGTATTTAATGAGAATTGAAGTTTAATTGTATTTTGGGTAAAACCTTGAATTATATGGAAATTTTATAATTCAATGGGGTTAAAATACAAGGGATTAAGTTTGGTGTTACTTTTGGAAATATTGGAACTTGGAGGTATTTTTGGTCATTGATGAAAGTATGTATGGATAAAGCAATTGAGATGGAAAATATCTCAGATTTTGTGATTTGGGGTCGGTCAAGAAGCAGAGAGAAGAAAAGAGAGAAAAGTGAGAAAGAAGAGAAAAGGAAGAAAGAAAGAGTTTGGCTTCAATTTGGTAAGGAAATTGATTATGTTTTCTGATTTAAATTGTTGTAGATGCATAGTGGTAAACGAATCTATTTGATGAATAGGATTTCGGAATCATTAGCAACAGATTTGGGTTGGAATCAGATTGTGCAAAGTGGATATAACTTCTTTAAAATGTGAGTTCATTTGATTCGTTGTACAAATCAGTGTTTTTAAGTTGTAATAATCTTAATATAACTGTATAAATTGATTGATGAATGAATGGAATGCATAGATTGAACTGATTTTACAAGTTAAGCCGATTTGTGGACTTATTGAAATAAACTGTACGTAGTCCCGGTACATGAAAGCCCGGTACTTAGGAGTCCCGGTAGTGGTTGTCCCGGTAGTGGTAAGTCCCGGTAGTGGTAAGTCCCGGTACAGGTGAGTCCTGGTACGAGTGAGTTCCGGTACAGGTAAGTCCCGGTACTTATGGGTCCCGGTACATTGTTGACTACCGGGAGTTGGGAATACCGGGAGTTGCCAGTATACTGTAACAATAGTAATTCTGGTAGTTAAGACATTCTGAGGTCTTGGATTATTTGTACTCTTCTGATTGTTTTGGAGACTACAGTTCGGTAAATCGTGAAAAGATACGATTAGGCATTGTTATATAACTTATGTAGTTCGGACATACGTACATTCTTGTATAGTATGTTAGGTTTATAAACTGCGCTAGTGTGATGCTAGGCAGGATTATATTGAGTGTAATGGATCCATAGGCACTAGTGTTTGATGTGTGTAGTACTAATGGTTATGTGCACGCGGGATAGATGAAGTTAGTCATCATTCTGATGTGTGTGGTACTAATGGTTATGTGCACGTGGAATAGATGAAGTTAGTCATTATTCTGATGTGTGTGGTACTAATGGTTATGTGCACGTGGAATAGATGAAGTTAATCATCATTCTGATGTGTGTGAGAAACCCTGGAATAAACGTAATTCCCGGTTTCTAAGGAAGAAGAGGGATTGACATACGTAATTGTGATCTCTACTTCCTTTCTAAGAAATGGGCATGTGCATATTGCGATTTCTTAGGTGGGAGCATTAATCTAGAATCTTAGAAAGATTCGTAGTGCGGCTCTGGAATAGGATATAAATGGAAATGAGCAGGTGTATATTGCGATTTCTGGAATAAGAGTATTAATCTAGAATCAGTGAAGATTCGTAGTGTGACTCTAAGACATGATAATGTGATGGAATGTGTGTCAGTCATATTCATGGGATTGGATGAAGATCGTGTTAACGGAATAGAGTTACACGTATGGTAAGAAAAAGGGTAACCAGGTTTGATATAACTTGTTTACATTGATTTTGCAAATATTATTATGGAAACGAATGTTCTCACTAGGCGTTGGCCTAATCGTTTCATATGATGTTTTCTTACCAGGTACAGGCTCGGGCAAATAAAGGGTTGTGGGACGAGCGTTTTTGGAATAGCAGAAGTGGCAATTAACGAAGAGGAGATTTTTGGAGGATAGCTTAGATAACTCAATTAATCTGATTATAGTGACATGATTAGATTGATAGGTTATTCGAAGTATCCTGTATTGTAATTACACTCTTGATGGTTAATCCCTTTGCTATCTATATAAGTTGAAATTTTATTGTCATAACCCGTTGTAATTTGAGGTTTAAATTGGCCTGGATTTTGGGGCGTTACAATTACGTGAGACCATTCCTCGTTGCCGACGGCAGAAACGTTGACGTTGTATCCGTTGAAGATGACATTGTTTCTGTTAAACTACTAAGAGCATCCACAATCATGGACCTCTTAAGAGGTTCATGTTTTTGCTACATCAGCTTTCTTTCTCTGCCACATCAGTTTTCTCTCTCCTAAAAATTTTATAAACCTTTCACTCTCAATCATGGACCGATCCACAGTTTATATAATAAAAAATCATAATAATTAAAAACTACTTATTATAGTACCTATAACAATAATTAAAAATTATAAATAGTTAAAATTCAGTTGTTATAAATAAAAATTACAATAATAAAAATCAAAATAAAATAAAATCAATAATGATAAATATAAAATGTGGTTTTTTATAAAATGAAAATTATAACTAATTAAATTTGACTATAATTTACTAAATAAATTTTAACAAATAAAAAATAAACCAAACAACTTTTACATAAAAAATTTATTGTCTGTATAATAAATAAAAAAGAAATGAGTTCAAAGATTTATAGTGCATTAAATGGTGGACTGCATTGCTTAAATTAATTTCCATTAAAAAATTAAATATGGCAACTTTTTGGTAGGCATGGACCGCTCCGAGAAGGAGCGGTTTGCCACATCATCACTTTCTCAATGGCCAAATTTTTTTATGGAGCGGTCCATGGAGATCCACGCGGGGGTATGAACCTCCCATTGTGGATGCTCTAAGTTCGTTTGAGGGGGTTTTCTTTCTTGTGTTTCAACCGATTTCATAGGTTAAAGAATTGAACTCAAACATCTAATTTGTTCAACAATTTGTTATTCAAGTATTGATTAGAGGATCTAATTAACCTTAAAAGTAGGCTGTGATAGATTAACACATATGATTTCTTGATATTAGCCTCAATTTGATGAAAACCTGCTGCAACTGTTGAGAGCTTGAGGCAAGTTTTTAGCCTTGTTTATGTTTAAAGTATCGATGGGCTTTCTTTGAAACTGCTTCATAACCCCTGCTGTGGAGTACCGGAGTGTTTGCTCCTGAGTACTGCTATGGGATGAAGACAATGATGGGATGGGGTTGTTCACGAAGATGAAGCTACAAAATGTATGAGAGTACATTATATATATATATATATATATATATATGGGAGGTATCCGTTGCAAACCAGTCAGTTTGTGCAAACCCCGTACAAACCAATCTACCAATCACGTAACTTTGTTTTTTTTATCCATAAGGGTATTTTAGGGCTTTTAGCATATTGTTTCATCTCCACCAATCACGTAACTTATTTTTTTATATCCATAACTTCTTTTTTATATCCATAAGGGTATTTTAGGGCTCTATCGGAAAATATAGATTCATGAAGCCAAATTATATATTCATGAAGCCAAATTTTATATTCATGAAGCCAAAATATAGATTCATGAAGCATCAACAAAAAAAAATTGCAGATTCATGATTGTAGATTGGTTTGTACGGGGTTTGCACAAACTGACTGGTTTGCAATTGATATTTCCCCTATATATTTGAACAGCATGCCATATATCCACATTTTTCATTTTCACATTTTCCCAACTTACACTGTTACCGGATCCACGAGCCAATTCTTCCATCCCATTACTTTTTTCTTTGATCCCATATATCCACGATGACGTATATATATATGGTTGATAAAAGTTAAATATTTCGTTTATTATGTCTTTTCTATAAACAGTGAAAGAATCAAATTCGAAGTTATAACTTACAACAGCTTTTTACAGATTATGTGGAATAATTTGGTTCTATAAAATCGGAAATGTTTATCAAGTAAGGGCCTCCACAATAGTAAAGATTTATCAAAGACTTGAAAAAAATAAAAAAATAAAAAAAATATGTTGGTCCCACCAATATATAATTTCGCTCTCTTTTGCCTCTCAGGCCATCCGCAACGCCTCGGGCTCGGGTGCGGGCTCCTGCGGGCTGCGCTGCAGGGGCTCGGGGTGCGGGTTTGAAAACCCGAGGAACCCGAACGATTTCATGTTTATTTAATTTTTTTAAAATTTTTATTCAACGGTTCTTTCAAACGGCTACTTCTAAATCAATTTTTTTTAATTTTTTTTTCAATTTAATCACACTATATATATTAACCCTCAACCTCTTATTTTTTCACACCAACAATCTCTCAAACTCTCTCAAATTTCATCATGAATCCAAACAAAACACCTACATCCCGTCGTAACCGACCACATACACCGCAACCGCAAGAAGACCCGGAGCTTGGTTTCCAAGCGTTTACACAACCAGGTTATCGTCCGCAATTTTCGCAACAAATTCCGCCACAAATTTCGCAACAATATCCGCCACAATGGTCGCAACAAAATCCGCCACAATATTTTTACAACTCATTAGGCCATCCGCAACAAATTCCTTACCAACTTACACGTTCCGGTATGATTGAACAAGGTTTTACTCCGACCAACTTCAATCCTCCTTCACCCTTCATCAATCTCGCCGACGACATTGTTCCGGAAACCCAACATTCTAGTCCGCACACACCACAATCCATCTACACACAACCATCGAGAAAAGGAAAAAACAAACAATATGAAAATAGAGCCCCCAAACAGATGTGGACTAAAGATGAGGAACTCGCGTTAGTGTCGGCGTGGGTTGACGTTTCGGAGGACCCCGTTATCGGTAACGCACAAACCCATGGTTCAAAACGTACCAAACCTTCCAATGATGACGACGACGACAACTTCATCGAGCAACTTCAACGACCCATCGGGAGAAACAAGGCAAAAAAACATCAACGAGTAATACGTCCGGGTCGAATACGAACGAAAGTGTTACTCAGTTGTTGACGACGTTCAACGACAAGATTGATGATACAATGAAATACAAAATGAAAAAACTCGATCTCGAAATCGAACGCTCAAAACTCGAACGAGATAGGTTGGAACAAGAACTCGAAATCGAACGCTCAAAACGATTTGAGAAAGACTTCGAGTTTTTCATGACCTCGCATGATCACCTTACGGGAGACGTTTTGAGGGTTACTTTAAAGAGAAAAGAGCAAATTAAAAAATTTCATAATTGGTAGTGTTTTGTATTTTGTAATTTTTATTTTTAATGAATGATATGAATTTTTATTTTTATTATTTATCTTATTTTTATTTATTAAAAATATATAAATATTTTTATTTTGTTAAATAATTAAATGTATAAATAAAAGAATTAAAAAAATGAGGTGGCAAGAGAGCTTTTAGTTATGCGCTGGGGGTCTTTAGGGCTTGAGGAGAAAAGCTGATGTGGCGTTGATGTGACATTGAGGGCTTGAGGGCTTTTATCTATGCGTTGTGGATGGCCTCACATTAATTTTTTCAAAGACTTGAGGAACATCAAGTATTTGATGAGTAAAATCATTTTAAAGCCTTCCTCTCCAATGGTCAAGTCATGTTCAAGTCTTCTTCAAGTCCTATTCAAATACCATTACAGATGCTCTAAGTTTCAAATTAGTCTTTTTTTCTGTCAATCAGACCCAAGGTTCGATTCCAGGCGTACTCAACATTGATAAGACATCTTTAAGTTTTAAAATTGTCAGAGATTAGTCTGGGCTATGCCTGTGATACCCTTTCCAAAAAGAGCTCTTTTTTTCTTCTTCCTGTTCTGAAGTAAGTTTTATTTTTCTTTTACCCATTTTGATATATAAACCTTATAGGATCATGCGAGAAAGTAATAAAAGATTTGAACATTTGATAATTTTTAATCTCACACCCACTAATGAATTGCGCTTCACACGAAAATTAATCCGATGTTTTTTTGTGCATCTCAAGGTTGAAGTGGATCCAAAGATGAAGATTTATTCTATTCTCACCATATATATATATATATATATATTAATCAAAGATGAAATTTTAAACGGCCGTTGAAATGATGGACCAAATCCTAACTTTTCCACAAACAACGATGGTCATATGGTAATTTCGAAACAAAAAAACTATTATTTTCGAATAAACCAAGACCAAGTTTGTAGTTTACTCTAAAGATTTAGATTAATGACACAAGATAAAACAAGGCCCAAAATAGTTGGATATAAATGGACTCAAGTGATAGATATCCAGCCCACTCAAAACTAAGCCCAAATACAACTAGTGCTTCAGTTTCTTGAAGAAGCCACCATAGGCGATATGGATGACAATGTCATCTAGGACTAGGAGTGTTTCATGATGTCGTCATCATATAACCATTAATAATTATTATTTAAAATGTTCATTTTTTAAAATCTACGTCATAGAAAATTTACGCCTATGGTATTCCATCACATATCTCGTTTTCTTTTCTTATTTTGCCACTGGTTTTCGTTCACGGATTGGTTAAGTGAGGCGTGGAACCAAAAAAGGAACCATCGATCTGGTTCAGTGAGGGAGGAGGGGGAAGACAGTGTCTTCAAAAAGGGAGGAAGAGACCAACGTCACCAGGGACGGACCCAGATTTTTTTTCATACGGTGGCACCATATATTTTTCAATACGGTTTTTATCGAAGTGTCTTTCATCTTTTTACCAACGTTCAATATCGTCCGATGTGTTTTTAGCCATATTCCAGCGTTTCGAGAGATTTTTAATGTTTTTTGGTTGATTTCGGGGGATTTTTAAGTTTTCCTTTTATCGATTTCGAGAGATTTTTTTGGTTTTCTTGGTTGAATGGGTATAAGATATGGACATTTTTTTTGTAGTTTAGGTGCACCCCTTGTAGTTTTCAAAATAATACGGTAGCACCTTCTAAATGGATACGGTGACACCTTCACGAAAACGAAAAATTTAACACTTCACCGGAGAATTAATACGGTGGCACGTGCCCACCTACAGGCTACATGTCCGTCCCTGCTATTCACCGTCGCATGTCAAGCCACCGTGAAGAAGATATATATATATATATATATATATATATTCGCCACCAAGAAGATCTGTACTCTACATATATATTTTATAAATAGTTCTGATATATAATACTTAATTTTTTTTAAAGAAAAAAAATGTAAAAAGACCCAACAAACCCTT
Organism: Saussurea involucrata; assembly: GCA_033807775.1. Lineage (NCBI taxonomy): Eukaryota > Viridiplantae > Streptophyta > Magnoliopsida > Asterales > Asteraceae > Saussurea > Saussurea involucrata. Next base: position 153,636,476 of record CM066321.1, read on the forward strand.
ACTTAACTGAAATTTTTAACAGAGTTAGAGTAAGGGACTTTATCCATTACAAAACTGAAACTACAATGACTATATATTTAATTATTTTGTTTGAGGGACCTAATCAATAATTCTTATATAATCACAGGGACCAAATCTGAAATTTACTCTTTACCCCCACGTAAAGGATTGAAATAATATTTAAATACAACAACTTTTATTTATTTTAGAGGTTCCAAAATTAATTATACTATTAAAATACTAAATAACATAAAAAGTCACTTTTTTCTTTGTATATGAACATTTACCAGGTAAAAAAATTACAGGCAAAAGTAATCATCTCGATTTACATTATCGGATGATATCTCTAAAGGGATTGTTGATAAAAGTTCTTTCATCGGATAATTGTAAGACCATCCGCATCGGCCTTGTGGGTTGGCGCTGGTCCGCCTGGAACACCATCGCAGCCGAGCTGGTTGGGGCTGGTCCGAGCCAGCTCTGGTTCGCCAACCAGCGGGTTCACATTAATTTTTTTTTCTTTTATTTTTTGAAATGTAACCGTTGCAAACCACAGGAATTTAAGTTTTTTATTTTTTTTTTATTATTTCTATCCTATAAATACTAATCTTAACCCACTTATTTTTTCACACAAACAAATTTACTCTCAATCTCTCCCATCTTCCCCACTTCATTCTACTCTCTCAATATTATTTCTTTCTTCAAAAAATTCATAATGGATAAAGAAACACAAGGGTTCACAACACCACGACGAGGTTCCAAATCGCGAGGCACGAGCTCGCAACCGTCCCCGACGGAAAATATTTTCAATCTTTCAACACCACCATCCGCCTACCATGGAAGCATACAACAATACCCTATGTATTCACCCAACACCATCCCGGTTGGGTTCCAACAATTTAATTCGGGTGGATTCCAACAATTTAATCAAGGTGTCTTTCAACCATTTATGCAAGGTGGCTTTCAACAATATAATCAAGGTGGACAATTACAACAACTACTACAACAAGAAACATATTCGGAGGACGTTGAGGTCGAAGATACGGTTCCCGAAACCCCACCCGATTTGGTTCCCAAAACACAACTCGATGCGGGAACCACGACACAAGGGAAAAAGAAATTTGCAAATAGAACGAAAGCGGTTTCGTGGACTTCTGAAGAAGAGGTTTTGTTGGCAAATGCATGGTTTTACGTCTCCGAAGATAGCATCGTTGGAAACGCACAAAAATTGGGTATATATATTTATTAATGTATTTATCTTTATTATATATACGTATTCATATAAATTTATTAATGTATTTATCTTTATTATATATACGTATTCATATAAATTTATTAATGTATTTATCTTTATTATATATACGTATTCATATATATATTTATTTTTGTAGGACATTTTTGGGGAAAAGTACTCGATTATTTCAACTCAAGTCGCCAATATCATCGCAATAAAGACCAAGTAAACTCCAAATGGCTTGACATGAACAAAAAAATGATGAAGTTTAACGGGATCTACAATAATCTAAGGGCCCAAAATAAATCCGGATGGGGTGACGCGGAGTACATGGAGAGGGCACACACGATGTATCGGGCAAATAATAAACAAAAGCCTTTCTCCCACGAGGCGGCTTGGAGAATTGTGAAAGACCACCCTAAATGGAAGATCGTACCTTTCATGGACGATAACCCGAGGCCCTCAAAACGGAGCAAGTCCACGTCGGATTCAAACCCAAACACGACGTCTTCTGACGCACGTGCTCGGTTCAACCTTAACGAAGAAAGCCATGAGGAGGAGGATGTCCTCGTACAAGAACCGACACGACCGACGAGGAGAGATAAAGGTAAACATGCTGCGTCATCCTCCACAAAGACGGCGGAAAAGGACGAGGTGTTGAAGAATCTTATGGAGTATGTCGAGAAGTTCAACGTTGCAAATAACAAAATACTAACCGTGGAGGAGGAAAAGTTGAAAACCGCGAGGGACAAAGCCGAGGCGGCAAAGACAAAAGCGGAAGCTTTGAAACAAAGAGAAATGCGGAAAGATCTCAAGTTTTACATCAAACCACATGATCATCTCACGGGTAGCGAGTTAAATGCGGTTTTAGCCCACAAAGAGTTGCTTCGACAACTATATGGTTGGTGAAATTTGTAGTTTTTTAATTTGAAATTATGTATTTTTTTATGTTTTTAATTTAGTTATGTAAGGTTAAAATTGTAGTTTCAATTTATGAAATATTTTATTAATTGTTTTATCTTATATTAAATTATAAACTATTTATAAAATTTAAATTATTTAAATTAATATACTTGTAAACAAAAATAAAAATAAAAATAAATAAAAGATGGGATGGTGGTGTGGGATGGATGTGGGGGTTTGTGGGTTAGAATGGGTTGGAAGGGAAAAATAATGTGGCGCTGATGTGACAGTGAAAAAGTGTGGGCTAGTGAAGGATGGATGCTGATTTTCCAAGACCATCCACACACACTCAAACCTAATTGCAAAAGCATGTTTGTGAGGAATTATTTGCCATGTAGGCAAATGGATTGCAATATTTGTAATTCAACATGCAAGCCACATGGTCACCCAATTGACTCCCATCTTTTTGTTTTCTCTTTTTAATTATTTAAATAAGCTAAACTTTTATATAAAACCATAAATTTTTATAAATTAAGGCCATCCGTACCCCATGGAGAAATCTTTCAAATATTCCAGCTCCACATCAGCGCTACATCAGCTTTTCTCTCATCCCTCATTCAATCCCTAACAATCCCTAAACACCCGTACCCCATTCCCTCAAACCCTTTTACCACCTCATTTATTTTAATTTTCTTTTATTTATACATTTAATTATTTAACAAAATAAAAATATTTATATATTTTTTAATAAATAAAAATAAGATAAATAATAAAAATAAAAATTCATACCATTCATTAAAAATAAAAATTACAAAATACAAAACACTACCAATTATGAAATTTTTGAATTTGCTCTTTTCTCGCTAAAGTAACCCTCAAAGCGTTTCCCGTAAGGTGATCATGCGGGGTCATGAAAAACTCGAAGTCTTTCTCAAATCGTTTTGAGCGTTCGATTTCGAGTTCTTGTTCCAACCTATGTCGTTCGAGTTTTGAGCGTTCGATTTCGAGATCGAGTTTTTTCATTTTGTATTCCATTGTATCATCAATCTTGTCGTTGAACGTCGTCAACAACTGAGTAACACTTTCGTCCGTATTCGCCCCGGACGTATTACTCGTTGATGATTTTTTTGCCTTGTTTCTCCCGATGGGTCGTTGAATTTGCTCGTCATCGTCATCATCGGAAGGTTGGGTACGTTTTGAACCCCGCGATGAAGTTGTCGTCATCGTTGGAACGGCTCCCCATTTTGGACATTTTTTAGGACGTCCCCAGCTTGTTCGTGAGTGAAAGCAACTTTATGGCGTGCTAGATACCGTTCGTGTGCCGTTCGGGATATATCGGCCTCACTCATCCCGCTTGATCTATTATTGAGCAAGTTGTTGTATCATCAATCTTGTCGTTGAACTTGCTATTGAGTTGATGGGTTGATCTATAACCTGGTTCACGACCCATGCGAGTAAAGAACACATGCCCGATTCAGCCCCAAAAACTTCCTACATTTATGTAAAATTAAGTATAAGAATAATAATAATAATAATAATAATAACAATAAAAATAATTACCACCGTTTTGTGCGTTACCGACCACGGGGTCCTCCGAAACGTCAACCCACGCCGACACTAACGCGAGTTCCTCGTCTTTACTCCACGTTTGTTTGGCGGCTTTCGTTGGTCTCGGATTTGATGGTTCCGGGTTAGATTGTTGTGTCGGGATAGATTGTGGTGTGTTCGGGGTAGAAGGTTGGGTTTCCGGAACAATGTCGTCGTCGAGATTGATGTTGGCCGGAGTAAAACCTTGTTCAATCAACCCGGGACGTGTAAATTGGTAAGGAAATTGTTGGTGAAATTGTTGGGGAAATTGTTGCGGATATTGTGGCGGATTTTGTTGCGACCATTGTGGCGGAATTTGTTGCGAAAATTGCGGATGATAACCTTGTTGTGTAAACGCTTGGAAACCAAGCTCTTGATCTTCTTGCGATTGTGGTGTATTCGGTCGGTTACGACGGGATGTAGGTGTTCTGTTTGAATTCATGATGAGAGAGGTGTGAAAAATAAGAGGTTGAGAGAATTTGAGAGAGTTTGAGAGGTGTGAGAAATAAGAGGTTGAGAGAATTTGAGAGGTGTGAAAAATAAGAGGTTGAGAGGTGTGAGAAATAAGAGGTTGAGAGGTGTGAGAAATAAGAGGTTGAGGGTTAAATATATAGTGGGATTAAATTGAGATTTTTTTTACAAAGAGCCGTTGAACGGCTTGATTTTTAAAAATTTAATTAATTTTTTTTTAAAACTCTTCGGGATGATCCGGGATCCCATCCCCGGAATCAATCCCGCCCCGCCAACCCCGCATGGGCCGTAGCCCATCCCGCTGATCCCGCTGGCCATCCCGAGCCCCATCCCGCTTGGGGTACGGATGGCCTAATAATGCAAGTTTATTTTTTTAATTAAATTAATTATTCTTATTTAAGAAATATTTTATGTATCTCGTCTATGTTATTTTTTATATACAATAAATTCAAACCCAATTGTTAAAATAATTTGAATGATAAATTATAAAATAAATATAAGAATTGTATTATGTTACTATATCATATATTAATCGTTTATCTAAAATTAATGTTTATATTTTAGTTAACATTAAATTAATATAAAGAATTATATATAATGTTATTAACTAAAAAAATAGAATGTATATAATAATTTATAAAGTAATTAATAAAGGTTGTAGTGGAGACCACTTTTAAAAGTGTAGGTGAATTGCATGTGTGTAGAAGGTAATTGAAAAGGCTGATGTGGTACAATTGAAATTGTAAATGAATTGCAGGGATGTGGATGGTCTAAGGCCATCCGTAGCGGAGCTCGGGCTCACGCCAGGGTTCGTGCTAGTTCAAGCGGGAACGGGGGGCTCGGGCTTTAGGGCGGGTTCCAGGCCCCGGGTTCTCCAACCCGATTGATCCCGATCAATTCTTCTTCTTTTTTTAAATTTTTTTATAAAATTTTGAAAATATAAACGTTGTTCAACGGCTCTTTGTTTATATTTTTTTTTTATTTTTTTTTTCAATTTAATCACACTATATATATTAATCCAAACCTCTTATTTTTTCACACCAAAATCTCTCAAATTCTCTCAAATTCAATACCTTCTTTCATTTATCTAAAATTTCATCATGAATCCAAACAAAACACCTACATCCCGTCGTAAGCGATCGGATACACCGCAACAAGACCCGGAGCTTGGTTTCCAAGCGTTTTCACAACAAGGTTATCATCTGCAACCGCAACAAGACCCGGAGCTTGGTTTCCAAGCGTTTTCACAACAAGGTTATCATCCGCAACAATTTTCGCAACAATTTTTGCAACAATTTCCCCAACAATTTCCGCCACAAATTCCTTACCAATTTATACGTCCCGGTTTGATTCAACAAGGTTTTACTCCGGCCAACTACCATCTTCCTTCACCCGCAATCGATCTCGACGACGACATTGTTCCGGAAACCCAACATTCTATCCCGCACACACCACAATCCATCTCCACACAACAATCTATCCCGGAACCATCAAACCCGACACCAACGAGAAAAGGAAAAAACAAAAAATATGAAAATAGAGCCGCCAAACAGATGTGGAGTAAAGACGAGGAACTCGCGTTAGTGTCGGCGTGAGTTGACGTTTCGGAGGACCCCGTTGTCGGTAACGCACAAACCGGTGGTAATATTTTTATTGTTATTATTATTATTATTATTGTTATTATTATTATTATTATTAATATTATTAATATTATTAGTATTCTTGTTAATATTCTTATACTTGAATTTACATAAATGTAGACAGTTTTTGGACCCGAATCGGGCAAGTGTTCTTTAATTTTATGGGTCGCGGAAATTATCGATCACTTCATCAACTCAACTCCAAGTTCAACGACCTCAATAAAAAAATAAATAGTTTTGGCGGCATCTACCACAACTTGGTCAATAATAGATCAAGCGGAATGAGTGAGGCCGACATTTCACGAACGACACACGAACGGTACCGAGCGAAACTTGGGGTTGCTTTCACTCACGAACAAGCTTGGGAAGTCCTAAAAAATGTCCAAAATGGGGAACCGTTCCAACGATGACGACAATTTCATCGCGGGGTTCAAAACGTACCAAACCTTCCGATGATGACGATGAAGACGTCAACGAGGTCGAGGTCGAGCAACTTCAACGACCCATCGGGAGAAATAAGGCAAAAAAAACGTCATCGAGTAATACGGCCGAGTCGAATTCGGACGAAAATGTTTCAAAACTCTTGACGACCATAAACTCGTTCAACGAGCGTCTTGATGGTACGATGGAGTATAAAATGAAAAAACTCGACCTCGAACGAGAGAAGTTGGCACTCGAATGACAAAAATGCTTTAAAGAAGACTTCAAGTTCTACATATCCCCGCATGATCACCTTTCGGGAGAAGTTTTGAGGGCTACTTTAGCGAGAAAAGAAATTATTAAAAAATTTCATGATTTTTAGCGTTTTGTATTTTGTAATTTTTATTTTTTTAGCGTTTTGAATTTTGTAATTTTTATTTTTAATGAATGATATGAATTTTTATTTTTATTATTTATCTTATTTTTATTTATTAAAAAATATATAAATATTTTTATTTTGTTAAATAATTAAATGTATAAATAAAAGAATTAAAAAAATGAGGTGGCAAGAGAGTTTGAGGGTATGGGTACTCCACTTTAGGATAAGGAGAAAAACTGATATGACGCTGAGGTGGCAAGAGGGTTTGAGGGCATGGGTACGAATGGTCTAAGGGTTAATTTACAATTTTTGCTATGCTTTTAATTGGATAAGATTTTCGGACTTTTCTATGGGGTAGGCTAAATACACCGGGTGATTTGCTAAATGCATCCAAAAATGGTGAGTTGACACCCTATTATTCCGTGCCAATCATTTTTGATTTATATATATATATATATAATATAATAATATATATATATATATATTATTTATTTGTTTTATATGTATATATATATATTGTTATTCTTTTTATTTAAATATATATATATATAGGCTGGGTATCTTTTGCAAACCAGTGTATTTGTACAAACTCGTACAAACCATACCTAGCTTTATGATTTTGTAAATATGGCTTCATGAATATATATATATATATATATATATATATATTGGCTTCATGAATATATCATTTGGCATTTTTAACTAATTTTTTTCGGTGGAGCCCTAAAATACCCTTATTTTTGTAAAAAAATTAGTTAAAAATGCCAAATGATATATTCATGAAGCCAAATTATATATTCATGAAGCCAAAATATATATATAAATATTCATGAAGCCAAATTTACAAAATCATGAAGCTAGGTATGGTTTGTACGAGTTTGTACAAATACACTGGTTTGCAAAAAATACCACCCCTATATATATATATATATATATATATATATATATATATGGGAAATTAATTAAAATACCCCAACTTTGAAGTTGACTTACCAAAATACCCAAAAAAATTCAAAGTTTACCCAAATGCCCTAAATTTCCGCGGTGAGTGCCCGTGATCGCGGTCAGGGATTGAAAGTGAAAAATTTTGCAACATTATTTACACTTCCAGTCCCCACCGCGGGCCATCGCGGAAATTTAGGGCATTTGGGTAAACTTGAATTTTTTTTAGGTATTTTGGTAAGTCGACTTCAAAGTTAGGGTATTTTAATTAATTTCCCTATATATATATATATATATATATAGAGGCTCCGTAAAATGCAAACTTGTAACACCCCGCTTACCACGACACAATATTGTCCGCTTTGCCCCACTGGCTCACGGCTTTGTTCTTGGCGACCTGGCAAGGACTTCGCAAGGACTTCCCAGGAGGTCACCCATCCTGGTACTACTCCCACCCAAGCACGCTTAACCACAGAGTTCCCAAGGAACCCGCATGCTTGTGGCCCCAAAACGCGTTGTGTCTGGTAAGACCAAGGTTTACTAATATACCCAGCATCTCTCCTGTCCACGGCCGATGTGGGATATGCCTAAGGTGTTACACACCCCCCCCTTAGGGACTCATCGTCCTCGATGAGGTTTTCCCCACCATCCCGAACGGCACAGGAGTGGCTCTAATACCATTTGTAACACCCCCTTACCACGACACAATATTGTCCGCTTTGCCCCACTGGCTCACGGCTTTGTTCTTGGCGACCTGGCAAGGACTTCGCAAGGACTTCCCAGGAGGTCACCCATCCTGGTACTACTCCCACCCAAGCACGCTTAACCACAGAGTTCCCAAGGAACCCGCATGCTTGTGACCCCAAAACGCGTTGTGTCTGGTAAGGCCAAGGTTTACTAATATACCCAACATCTCTCCTGTCCACGGCCGATGTGGGATATGCCTAAGGTGTTACACGTGTAACACCTTAGGCATATCCCACATCGGCCGTGTAACATTAGGCATACACGTGTAACACCTTAGGCATATCCCACATCGGCCATGGACAGGAGAGATGCTGGGTATATTAGTAAACCTTGGCCTTACCATACACAACGCGTTTTGGGGCCACAAGCATGCGGGTTCCTTGGGAACTCTGTGGTTAAGCGTGCTTGGGTGGGAGTAGTACCAGGATGGGTGACCTCCTGGGAAGTCCTTGCGAAGTCCTTGCCAGGTCGCCAAGAACAAAGCCGTGAGCCAGTGGGGCAAAGCGGACAATATTGTGTCGTGGTAAGCGGGGTGTTACAAATGGTATCAGAGCCACTCCTGTGCCGTTCGGGATGGTGGGGCAAACCTCATCGAGGACGATGAGTCCCTAAGGGGGGTGTGTGTAACACCTTAGGCATATCCCACATCGGCCGTGGACAGGAGAGATGCTGGGTATATTAGTAAACCTTGGCCTTACCAGACACAACGCGTTTTGGGGCCACAAGCATGCGGGTTCCTTGGGAACTCTGTGGTTAAGCGTGCTTGGGTGGGAGTAGTACCAGGATGGGTGACCTCCTGGGAAGTCCTTGCGAAGTATTTGCCAGGTCGCCAAGAACAAAGCCGTGAGCCAGTGGGGCAAAACGGACAATATTGTGTCGTGGTAAGCGGGGTGTTACAAAACTGTTCAATTGTTGCACACCTTACAAACCCATCATGTCCCTTGATTTTCTAATCCAATGGTCTAGATTAATTAGGGTAGAAAGTGTAAACTTAAGAAATATAGATACACAAATTGAAAAAAAAGGTAGCTGGAAGGGTAAAATAGGGAAATCACATGTGCAGGGAAATCTCAAAATTATTCTCGATCCCGTGTAACTCGCGCCTTTCCATTAGATGATCTTCTTCCCTGAAAAATAGAGATTCATAGAGGATTCTACACCAAAGGTAGCTATAATCGATAATTTTTGGGGTGAATGGTGTGAAAAATGGCGGAAAACAACAAAAATCAAAGATTTCGAGGTACGATTTCCCACCAAAACAACTATGCAGATTCGATTTTGACGAACAGAGGCTCTGCATATATACGATTTTGATTTCGTAATGCAACACTATACAGTTTCGATTTTGAGTTCAAAATGTAAGAACTAGTTTAGGGTTTGTTTATTTCATTTTGCCTCTGCATATTTTCGATTTTGAGTTCGTAATATACTTTGAAGTTTCGATTTTGAGTTCCAAATATAAGAACTTGTTTTAGGGTTTATTGTTTTCATTTTGCATCTGCATATACGCGATTTTGAGTTCCAAATATACCAACTAGTTTCAATTTTGAGTTCGAAATATATCAAGTAAGATTCGGTAACATAATGCCTCTGTATATGTACAATTTGCTAAGCCGTTTAAAAATCTGAAAGTTTTAGGGTTTATTGATATCTCCAAATTGTTTGTTTTTGTTACAGTGAGAAAGCCATCTGAACGAATCATGATAAAGACTCATTTTTCAAAATTTGTAAACTCGAGGGAAAACCCAGTTGCATTAGATGAACATGGAAACGATATAGAAATGATGAGGCGAAGGGCGGAGGAAGAAGCTAGGTCAAAGAAACGAAAGCTTGCTGCGATTGCACGTAGGTTAACTCGTCCAGGTAGTTCGTAAAAAATCTTGCATATATGCATTAGTCGTTTTGGTAGTAAATCCTAAAATTAACTTGTGATAATGATGTTCATATCCTTATTGAATTTGTATACCTTCTTCTGATGATCACAATTTTGTTCAATTTTTGGATCTCGGATGATAAAAGCCATATATGCTTGCATATATTTGAGATTAAAAATGTTTCTTGACATTTTAAGATGCATATTTAGGTAGTTGTATGCAATTATGATGTTGATATGAAGATAAGTGAAGAATAGAGTAGAATAACATGTTAATATAGTACATAAACGTGTAAATTAAATCTTATGTTTCATTTCCTTATTAGGTCTTAATGAGACTACAATTGCTGGGATCAAGATAAACGAACTAACTGGGGATGTGATGCACGATACTGTTGTAACAGGTAACTAATATAGATGTCGTATGAATACTAATGTGGACATACGTGCAGGTTTTGTTATAACTGAAAATTTAACATAGCTGGAATGTCATTAATGAAAGATTATGGTTGGTTTGTGTTTGGCAATATACAGATAACATGCATGAAAGAGGAAATAGTGTGAATGCATCGATACAAGACAAGGAAAATGAAGGTGTAAGAAAGCCAAGAACCAAAAGTATTGAGCTTCAAAAAGGTATGACTTTCTTGAGCCAACTGTAATAAAATTGCATATATGCAATGTGATTAAATTTTGAATATTATGTTTATCATTTATATGCCAAACAGATGACATGTACTATGCTGAACTAAGAACAAAAAAAAGACAAGGCTACTTGCAAGGTACTAATAATATATGCAGTAAAAACTTACTATTATGCAGAAAAAAGCTTAATTGTATATAATATTCCATGATGGTTTAAATGATTAGAACAATACACATGTGCAAATGTAGGGACTATCAAAGCTGTAGAAGGTTTAGACACAATGCCGGAACAACAGTTAACCAAGAGTCTTATAAGTATGAGGTCTACCAAACAAGGTATGATTTCATATATAACGTGATAGAATTATAATGCAATGTATGTTGTTGAAGTACATGAAAAGTAAAATTTAATATTACATTTAATATGCACCAGGTTCTGTAAGAAATGAGGTGCATATTGGTCCAATGATTGAAATGGGCAACATGGGAAAGGTTGAAGAAAGAAATCAAAATCAAGGAAGAAAAAATACCAAAGGAACATGTGGAGAACAAACAGAAACTAGAGAAGGTATTTTATAAATTAAGTGCATCTATAACTTATTAAAAATAATGACTAATTGCTATGGGATACGTAAAAATAATAAGAAATGTAACATATGATGTAGTTGGAAAGAAAGGGAGATGCAAGACAAAGAACAAAGCTGTACAAGCAAATGCAAGAGTTACAAGGTCGTCAGCTAAGAGGGATGCAATTGAATCTGTGCATACAGAAGGTATGATCTGAAAGAGTAGTATTTCATTTTAATGTTACATTTTGTTTCCTTTGCATCCTTATTCAATAGATTCTATGTGCAATTGCATTTACAGGGGGGTCAACAAGAAAACGAAAAGGAAGACGTAAAGATAGAATTGTGCAATCAAGTGCAACAGCTTCCGACAGTGACTTTGAAAGCGTACCTGAAATTCTTTTGAAGAGAGATCCACCTAAAAAAAGATTGAAAAAGGACGTTGACAATAAACGAGTACAAAGCATCGTTGGCATAAGGACTAGAACATCTCCAAAATGCTTGCAGAAGGCAATCAGTAGTTTGTCAGAGGAGCAAAGGATTGCTGTTGAACAAATGGGTCTTGGATCTCTTTTAGGAATGAAAATAAATGGCATCCCATCAAAAATGGGGTACTACGTGGTTGACAAACTGAATACGTCAAAGATGCAGATAAAGTTAGTGGATTCGGCAATACAGATAACACAAGAACAAATACATGACTTACTTGGATTACCAATTGGAGGCGTTGACTTAGAGGAGCTAGAAGAGAAGGAGGTTGAGCTAAGCAATATGTGGAAGAAACAGTTCACAAAGAAGTATTTGACACCAAGGGATGTGATGAACGCAATTGTTGGATCTAAGTATGCGGGGTTGACATTCCAACTAAACTTCCTGGTTCTATTTGTGAACACCATGGCGGAATGTCACCGAGGAGGATGGTGCGAAATAAAGTTTTTGGATCGACTCCGTAGCGTGGATATGGTAAAAACGGTAGACTGGACAAGATACATATTCAATTGTATCTCTAGAAGCAAAAGGAACTGGAGAAGGGATAGTTATGACAGTTTCTATGCAGGACCACTAACATTCTTGACGGTATGGCACAATATTTACCAACCATCTATTTGTTTATCAATTTTAACCATGCTGAAAGCTAATATATGCAATATTACAGCTTTTATATGTAGATTCCACGTGGTGAACGATAGTAACAGTATCAAGAGAAAGGCCTGCAACAAACAGATGGGATATGGACCTTCTCCGAGGGAGAGAAAATGCAGAAATGGAAGATGGTGGATTAGGAGGAGCAAAACTATTGGGACCATACCTTGGAAGTCAAGAAATAGAAGTTAACCATGAGGACGCGCACGAAAAATCAATACAGATATTTGAGGATTTAAAATTGAATCAAGAGGTACGAGAAACTATTTTTTTAATGTGTTGTATATGATAACTTTCATGCATTTACATCATAAACGTCTATGGACATGTGCATCCAGTATGCAGTGCATTTTCACATAATCGTTGTTATATGCATAGCTGCAAGCTTGTATATTTATCAAATAAACTGCATATATGCAGATCATCGAAAGTTCTTATATGCATATATGCAGTTTAATTAATTTAAGAATGTAAAGTTTGAAAGGTATTTCATATTGTTCATTAATTGTTTTGAATTGTGTTCAAGTTGTTTTGGTTCAAATATGTATAGAATAAACTGTAGTATGCAATAAACTGCATATATGCAGATCATCTAAAGTTCTTATATGCATATATGCAGTTTTCATAATTTAGAATGTAAAGTTTTTAAGGTTTTTCATATTGTTCATTAATTGTTTAAATTGTGTTCAAGTTGTTTTGGTTCATATTTTTAATTGTTTATGTTCGGTTCAAACTGTCAAAATTTTAGGTTTAGTTTCATTTGTTGAACTTGTTAATTCTTAATATACGTATGCGTGTTATCTCTTGTAACTACATAGTACATATACAAAATATGCATATATGCAGATTGAGGTAATATTCGTTCTGATAACTAACATATTACTTTCTGCGTGTAATAGGCATACGAAATGCGAATCCAGGAAAACATATCTCGTATCAACATGCTTAAGTGGGATACAAAGGGGGAAATAGAAGCAGCAAGGGCTAAATTCCCAGATGCGCCTTCTTTTGTAAAGTTGGAGGAAGAGCTGCAAAACCTGTTCAACAGCCGAGCTCCACGGAGTGATAAAGAAAAACCTGACGATACTCCTGCAGGAAACACGGTAAACAAGGACAAGAGGAGTGACGAGGCGAGACATGTGTGCACACCATGCAAATTGGACTTCACGGATAGTGTGTGACAAGCATTCAGACTGACACCATCACAAATGTGGTACAGTCAAACAACTTATAACATAATTGATGAAACTATAAGGAAAGAAATGTCGAATAAGGGATCGGCAGAAGAAAAAAATAATGTGAGTGAAGAGCCGATCAAAATGCCGGACCCAATAACGGCAATAGTGAACGATGTTGTTTGCTCATACCCAAGTTATGAGTTGGGATTCAGTCCAGAGAAACACCGTGAAGTAGCTGGAGTATATGATAAAGAAGACGATCCGATTGGTGAAAAGGGTAGGGAAGTGAAGGCTACCAAGAGAGCATTAAAACTTGGAGAGATGTTGCGATCGCCATACGTTAAAAGACAAGTTGCTGTGGGGAAACGAGTGTCTAGTGAGGAGAAAAAGGTGCATGAGTGGACTTTGGCAGCTTTTGGTGCAAATAAGTAAGATGCATGCATTCAAGTTAGATAAGTAGTTTGTTTTTCTTTAAAAACTATGTAAACTAACATATGATATAATTTGATCGCAGCGACACGGTGTATTTTTCACAAAGCGGAATCAAAATCATACGTTCCTGTATGGAGAGTCTAGCAGCGCCAGCGCCAACGCATATATGGACGAACGTGGTGGATGGATGGTCAGATATACTGAACTACGAGGAACGTTTTCGAAGCAACAACTCACCAAAACGTTTCTTCTTAAAAACAGATGTCATGGTACGTGCGAGTTTACATATTGTACTTAAAGTCATGCAATATTGATGCTAAAAATGATTGCATATAAATGTATATGTGCATTTGGATTGTTGGTAATATAAATATGATTATTATAAACATTGATTCTAAGAATGGTTAAATTGAACAATTTAGCATGCCCATATGCAGTAATATGTAATATCAGACTAAAATTTGGAACTATTTCACAGTTATCAACATTGCCACAAATTAAAATTATGTTAGCTAATATAATTGCATATATGCAATTATTAATATTTGTCGCTCTTATCAAACATTGATGAATATGAAACTATTGTCATGTTTCCTCATTTCTGTTTTTTTTAAAAAGTTATCTGACTGGTTTCAAAATAGGCGGATGGGGTGCTTCAGTATGAGGTGTACGACTTCGATAGAAGGTACAATTGGTTCAAACAGAACCTTGGTCATGCATCAAGTTACAACATGGAAATACTTACCTTGAAGAATATTGATATGGTAATGATAAACGTACAAATAATGTTAAAAACACGTATGGCATAACAATCCGAATTTGTGATATCATGTTCAATTTTTTTGCAGTTGTTGTAACAACCCAAATTTAGTAGGCTGGAAAGTTTAGTGTCCAGAACTAAAAGAATGAAAGTTTGGGCTTAGGGACTATAGTGTAAATTGTGAAACATATTTAAATGAGCCAAATCCCTAGGTTTTTTTTGTGATTCAGTATTATTGTGTTGTGGCGGCTGAGAAGAAGAGCAGAAAGAGGGAGAAATAGGTTTGGCATCAGGATCGGGAGAAGACTCTTTTGGTAAGTAAAATCTCAAATCAGCGTTATCTTCTGGTGCATTAATAGCTAGAAAAGTTAGTTTCCTAGATGGGTTTTCATGTTTAAGCTGGGATATTGTTTAAAATCACTGTGGAGAGTTTTAGTTCACGAATGGGATTGTAATCTAATGAAATCAATGGACTAGAAATTTATGTTGTTTAAGGAGTTGTAATAGAACAAATTGGGTAAGAATGCTGTGTTAAATTCTCAATTTACTGGACTCCGTAGGAAGAAATCGAGTAATGAAGCGTATAAGGTTCGTCCCTGTTCGCTAGACCGAAGTACCGGGATTTCGGGGTACCAGGATTTTGGGGTACCGGGACTTCGGGGTACCGGGAGTCGGGGTACCGGGACTTCGGGGTACCGGGACTTCGGGGTACCGGGACTTCGGGGTACCGGGAGTCGGGATACCAGGAGTTCGGGTACCGGGAGTCGAAACATGCCGGGATCGTCGGTTTGGGCTTCGTCTGTCAGGCCCGTAGTGTCTAGCTATTGGGCCGATGTGTTTAGAGTTTAGCTTAAGTCTCGTGGGCTTAGTAAAGGATAAAAGAAATCCAATATGTAATAGATGGACCTAAATGAGTTATTTGAGACCGAATTAAGAGGAGGACTTAGGATCAGAATTGGAGACGTGCCTAATTGATCTATAATTATGCATTAGGTGAACGGACGAAACGAGACACAAGATTAGAAAGGAAATTGCCATCAGGTGAGTTCCCTAACCCTCTTTCACGACGTAAATGTTAAATGATTCTTTTACTGAATATGGTTTTATCAAGCATGAAATATTTATGATCTGATATGCATGGAAAGAAAGGAATGTTTGACATGTTGAAATGATGCGCATGATTTATTAAGAGTTAAATGTTTTTATAAAACGTATGTGCATGTTATGTGATGTCGGTCTGTATTGTGGGATCAATGAGCCTCGGGATCTGATGATCCCTTGGTTATGTATGACGAGACGGTAGGTTGGAATTCGTTTCCTCCTAGGCGGGTATCGGGGAGTCTGCTTGGGCCCCGATACGAGAGGGCGAAAGGGGAGTCTGCTTGGGCCCCGATCGCGAATGGTTAAGTGATCCATTACACAGTGCAGTACCATATGTGATGATTTAAGATTTATGATGCCTTTTAATAAAATGATATCGTATTGTTTTTACATGTTGTTTTCGGAGGGAATTCACTAGACCTTTTGGTCTAACCCTCGCTTTCAAAACTAAACCATTTTCAGGTAAGCGTACATCAAGTTCTTCTAATAAGAACTAGGGAAGGAGGCAAAGAGAACTTGGAGCTTAGAGATCTCCAGATTCTGTTATGAGATAATGATTAGTTAGCACTCGGCTGTGAGTTTAGAGACTTCCGCTGTAATGTTTGGTTTAGTACGTTTAATGATGATGTAAAGACAAGCTTACTTAAGTAATTTGAATGCTTATGTTATGTTATAAAATGTTTCGAAGATTGGGATGTTACAAATGGTATCAGAGCCTTAGTTTAAGGGATTTAGGTGACCATTCGGGCCTAAACTTAAACTGTAAGATGAGGAACACAGCCGAGACATAGGATTGCCTCTAGGAACAATCACTATAAATGCGCTTAGGAATAAGGTGCCAAGGACAAACGTGTAAGGTAAGTTTGAGATTACACATGGCCAGTGTAATTACGAACTTACAGGTACATGTGCGTGCTTACAATATCTTACGTATAGAAAATTTGTTGTGTCACGTCTAGTCAAGATTAACTATCGGTTTCTTTCAGTTTAGCGCTATGGCTGGGAGAACGCTGAGGAATAGGTCAGCAAGATCCCTGAGGGATAGATCAAGCTCCATTGCTTGGGGAAGTGTCGAGTAAGAGTCATTATGATGTGATGTATGTAGACGTCGTAGAGAAGAAACGTTGTAAAGAATGTTATGAGTCGTCTAGAGGTAGCTCTTCGTGGATTCGGAGAGGATGAATGTTTAAGTTTGAGTAAGACTCCAGTTTCGGGAGAGTCCTAGTATAGAATCATGGGATAAATCAGTTGGGATGGTAAGATAGAACAGTGTCAAAACCTTGAAAGTATCAATGGAGCCCTGACTTTTAGTCGAGCTTTTCATTAGCAGGACAATGGAATAAGATACTTATAGTGAATTGAAAGCATGTAGAAGTAGAAAGTGAGATAGTCGATCAAAGCGAAAATAGTGTGAAATGGTTGAGTAAGTGAGATGTGGAACGCATGTACATCAAGTTAGTGCTTGATCGAGGGGGCGACCCTTGGTCGTAAGTGGAGTATCAAGGATAAGCTGCGTGAGTAAGCGGTTGACCTTGTTGAGTGAGTAGCCTTCTATTGCAAATAGAGTCTCATGCATAGCGTTTTTTTATGTAACATGAAATTTTCACGATTCAAAAATAAAAACATAACTGTCAACTTTGAACAAAATGAGTCAGCTTGTACGAGTACACGTTTAAAGAAAAAGCGATTTCAGTTACGTCGCACATTGAAATTTTGGGCTTAACGATTTGCAAAGTATTCCACACTTTTAATGATAAGTTAAATTGTTATAAAAATGGTCAAGAAAATGGTTACCTGCAATTCACTTATACCAAAATGCTTATTGACCTTTTGATATCATACAATTGAGTGTGAGAACCGATTGGTTTACCTTGTGTCGGTAATTCTTTCAGAATGGTCTCATACGAAAAGATTTTCATGCAATATATTACTATCGTAATAACATTGTTCGGATTGAGCAAGATTGAGGTTCACGAGAGGATGCATGCCAACGATTCTCGAATCGTTGTGCATGGTTTTGAAGTTATAAGAGTGATGGGGTCACGGGTACCCGAGTGTTTCTAAATGTTGTTTATTTGAAATGATAAAATGTGTAAAAGGATTTAATTACTGTATTGTCATGCATGAAGGCTATGAACCCACTAGGTCGTAGAGTATTACGTCTTAAGCTAAGGAAGAACTCCGAGAGCGGAGAGGCGTTGGTCAAGTCAGGGGAGAACGTATGTAGTTTTGGTATATGTGTTCAAGAGGAGAGTTGGACCTTAGCAGAGTCGGGAATGGATTTTAGTGTTAGGTGTACGAGGGTCTGTACCTTTGCTCGACGACTGAGAACACAGTTGCCGAGGGGCGATGGTGCCCGGAGGAAGGACTAGGAGTCATCAAGGTGTTGGTTTTAGCAACTCTTTATGAGTAGGGCTGTGAGGCAGGAATGAAAGGTCCACGATGTGGGTCATGAGATTCGAAGGGAGCTTGTAATATTGATGTTACATGAGTAAGTTTCGAAATGGGGGGCGACGGATTATAAAGTTAACTATGATGTGTAGGGAGGAATAGGTCTCGTAAGGAACTCATGTTAAAGGATAGGTTAAGGAAGTAGTTAAGAGTTGTCTTTTGTTGTTGAAGTCGGCAACGGTGTATGTTGGCCGAGGCCTAAGACTCAAACCATATGAGTGTAAGTTGATAGAATATCTTGAAGAGGTGTTAAATTAGTAAGAGACTGTTGTTGTTGAATAGGCGTTCTGTTTACGAGGCGAGGAGGGTCCGTAGAAGGACAAGGTGTGTAACACAAGCGGAGTGAGTGTAGACTATACCAGTCTGTAAGAAAATGTGTCGTGTCTAAGAAAGGACTCAGGTCATAAAAGAGCTAGTTAGGATGTTCGTGTTTGAGCTAAGTGTGAACTCGTGAGTCATAGTTCAACAAGTTGGGAGAGAACTAAGTAGCGAGGCAGACTCGATTGTAGTATACGGGAGAATATGAAGGAAAGTGTGAATTGTGTACGAATGACCATGAGAGACTTGGTCGGTAGTGTGATAATAGGAGTGGTGAATGTACGAATGAATAGTAGCGTCAATTGCCCAGATATCTGTGTCAGCCGGTGATGTAGTAAAGCTATGTTAGAAAGATGAAGGATTAGAAGGAAGTCCTTTTGGGATTTCGGATAGAGTGTACATTTTGCAATCCCAGTTGTTGAAGTACGTGGGTTGTAAGTAGGTGTGTATTTTGACTGTTATCGGGATGGAATGTCGGGGCAGAATTGGGTGATTGCCCATCTGTAAGACCAAGCTTTGTGGTTACGTATGTTGTTAAGTATATTCTTGAAGGCAGTGTAAGTTTAAAGAAGATGATGAATAGATTAGTCAAGCTGTAGTGTAGTAGAGGAGACATCGTTAAAGAACGAAAATTGTTCCTTATGCGTGAGGGAATGATCCTAGAAGAAAATAGTTGGAAATTTTGGTTATGTTTAAGGAATGACGTGATGATGATTATGGGTCGGAATAGTAGTATGACCGTTGGTTGATTTGAAATGTCATGATAGAGATATAAGCCTTTGGTTGGTTGATTTAAATTTTATAGATTTGTTAAGTAATGACGTCCATTTGTTATTACAGGATGTGTTACAATTTTTGGGGAAGTGTTATTGAGACTAACACACTGATTGTTAAAGAATTATTTAAGGTAAATCTAAGTAAGAAAGCCGGGATGACGGTATATATATATATCTGTCTGATTTTTTTTATCATAGTGGTTAGTCGAAAGAATTGTGGAACCCGAGTTTCGGGGTGTTATCGAATTAATAGATCCGTTTGTAATAGGGAATCCAAGGGGGTGGATTATTAGAGTTAATAGGGGACGTTACTAAGGAACACGTTGGGGTCATTGGAAGTTTAAAGAGGATGAGGGTTGTGTTAGTCAGAATGTGGTGGGATTGATGTGAAATCCTTAAAGAATGTGAATTGTTGTTTATTTGTGAGAGAAATGTCTGAGAAGGTAAAAATTGGAGATTAAAAGAATGTGTAGTGACGTCGAACACTGGTCTTGTTTCAAGACAGCTTGGTTGAATGCCTTAAGATAAGATCTTGGTGCAACTGTTTGGTTATGTAAGTAATGAGAAAGCGATAGCAACATGTGGAAAGGTCGGGAGAGAGGGGCAAGTAATGTGTGGTGAGCAGTGTTCCACGCTATCGTGGGGAAGGTGTAGATAGTATGTCGGAACAAGTGAGTAAATTGGAAGTAGTAAACTTGACAGTATAGGGTAGATTGTCTTTGATTAGTGTGCGAACCGTTGGAAAGAATATTGAGGAAGGAAATTGTGTAAGTTTTTGTGCAGGGAAGAAGTGGATGAGACAACTGAATGAGTTAAGTTAGTGACTCGATGAGAAATGTTTAAACGAATAGTCGCGCAGTGATAAAGCCAGAGAGAATAGTATGGTGTGACCATGGTTACTCCTCCCAGTTGTGAGAGGGTAACCGGAGTTTTGTTTTATATGACTGAACGAACGTGGCACTCAGCGAAGAATGGTCGTGTTTCAGGATAAGTTAATTCAAGTAGGTGGACACTCCAACGATGGGTTTGGAGGTTCCTACCCTTAGTTACGTATAAGTATGGAGCGATGAAGTGGTGAGGATGTAAGAGACGGTTGACGAGTTGTGGTCGGGGTGGTCCGAGAAAGGGGAATGTTTCAAGTATAGGCGATTGTTGGATTGGGAGAAGTAATCTAGGATTGCTTGTATTACGATGAAGGAACTCCGAGTTGTGAGTTGTCGGGACGTACAGGGTTGGCCTTGTGCCAAGCTGTCTAGTGTGTGTTTGTCTCTTGGCAAATGAATTTCGTGTCGGGGCAGAGGATTTAGCCAAGTACCTCCTTTAAGGAAGTGTAGAGGCATGAGAAGTTTTAGTAAATTTTCTGTTGTCAGAACTGATCGAGTAGACACAGTAGCCTACGAGTTAGAGTATCGTAAGGACTGAAGGGAATGTAACCACTGGTCCATGTTTCGAATGTACTAAGGTGGTGGACTGAGTTAGAAATGGCTTCTCTGTGGGGGAGTGTCAGTTTAGAGTGGGCAAGTTACCCGCATCTTCTCCAATAAGGAATTCTGGGGACAGAATTCTTTTAAGGGGGGGGGGGGGGGGTGTTGTAACAACCCAAATTTAGTAGGCTGGAAAGTTTAGTGTCCAGAACTAAAAGAATGAAAGTTTGGGCTTAGGGACTATAGTGTAAATTGTGAAACATATTTAAATGAGCCAAATCCCTAGGTTTTCTTTGTGATTCAGTATTATTGTGTTGTGGCGGCTGAGAAGAAGAGCAGAAAGAGGGAGAAATAGGTTTGGCATCAGGATCGGGAGAAGACTCTATTGGTAAGTAAAATCTCAAATCAGCGTTATCTTCTGGTGCATTAATAGCTAGAAAAGTTAGTTTCCTGGATGGGTTTTCATGTTTAAGCTGGGATATTGTTTAAAATCACTGTGGAGAGTTTTAGTTCACGAATGGGATTGTAATCTAATGAAATCAATGGACTAGAAATTTATGTTGTTTAAGGAGTTGTAATAGAACAAATTGGGTAAGAATGCTGTGTTAAATTCTCAATTTACTGGACTCCGTAGGAAGAAATCGAGTAATGAAGCGTATAAGGTTCGTCCCTGTTCGCTAGACCGAAGTACCGGGATTTCGGGGTACCAGGATTTCGGGGTACCGGGACTTCGGGGTACCGGGAGTCGGGGTACCGGGACTTCGGGGTACCGGGACTTCGGGGTACCGGGACTTCGGGGTACCGGGAGTCGAAACATGCCGGGATCGTCGGTTTGGGCTTCGTCTGTCAGGCCCGTAGTGTCTAGCTATTGGGCCGATGTGTTTAGAGTTTAGCTTAAGTCTCGTGGGCTTAGTAAAGGATAAAAGAAATCCAATATGTAATAGATGGACCTAAATGAGTTATTTGAGACCGAATTAAGAGGAGGACTTAGGATCAGAATTGGAGACGTGCCTAATTGATCTATAATTATGCATTAGGTGAACGGACGAAACGAGACACAAGATTAGAAAGAAATTGCCATCAGGTGAGTTCCCTAACCCTCTTTCACGACGTAAATGTTAAATGATTCTTTTACTGAATATGGTTTTATCAAGCATGAAATATTTATGATCTGATATGCATGGAAAGAAAGGAATGTTTGACATGTTGAAATGATGCGCATGATTTATGAAGAGTTAAATGTTTTTATAAAACGTATGTGCATGTTATGTGATGTCGGTCTGTATTGTGGGATCAATGAGCCTCGGGATCTGATGATCCCTTGGTTATGTATGACGAGACGGTAGGTTGGAATTCGTTTCCTCCTAGGCGGGTATCGGGGAGTCTGCTTGGGCCCCGATACGAGAGGGCGAAAGGGGAGTCTGCTTGGGCCCCGATCGCGAATGGTTAAGTGATCCATTACACAATGCAGTACCATATGTGATGATTTAAGATTTATGATGCCTTTTAATAAAATGATATCGTATTGTTTTTACATGTTGTTTTCGGAGGGAATTCACTAGACCTTTTGGTCTAACCCTCGCTTTCAAAACTAAACCATTTTCAGGTAAGCGTACATCAAGTTCTTCTAATAAGAACTAGGGAAGGAGGCAAAGAGAACTTGGAGCTTAGAGATCTCCAAATTCTGTTATGAGATAATGATTAGTTAGCACTCGGCTGTGAGTTTAGAGACTTCTGCTGTAATGTTTGGTTTAGTACGTTTAATGATGATGTAAAGACAAGCTTACTTAAGTAATTTGAATGCTTATGTTATGTTATAAAATGTTTCGAAGATTGGGATGTTACAGTTGTTCTTTCCTATAATTAAACGTTCCCACTATATCTGTGTTGTGTATGATATAAAAAACAATGCCATAGACCTACTAGACAACATGGCAGGAACCGACAGTGAATTTGAACGATACCAACCTGAACTGGCGATTCTGGTAAGATCGTAAAATGATTCATATGTGCATACCTTACATTTCATACATACAATTTCAGTTTATGCATATGTGCAGTCCATGTATACTGCATAATTGCATATATGCAGTCTATTAAAAATTCATAATTGCATATATGCAGTCCATGTATACTGCATAATTGCATATATGCAGTCAATTAAAAATTCATAGTTGCATATATATATATATATAATGATTCACACATCCATTGTTGTGGTGAACATTTACATAATTAACTTGTTACGTTATTCTACAGCAATATTTGTTTATCCGACATTTAAGTGATTGTGGACATCCTTCCTCACGCGTGTTTGAGAATATAGAGGCAAACATACTTCAGATGAGCTGGAGAACAACTAGAAATTTCACAGATTGCGGCGTGTTTGTAATGCACCACATGGAAACTTACATGGGTGGAGGACTACGAGGATGGAACAACGGGTTGGACAAAGAAAGACCAAGTCAGGATAAGCAGCTAGCGGAACTAAGGAAAAAGTATACATCCAAAATATTGTTGAGTGACCATAATGAGCGTCGGGATTATGTGGAGGCAGAGGTGAGCATATTCCAATCATTGGACAAGGCGTCAAAAGAGCATAGAATGGAAGAGGCAAAAAAAACCAGGACAGATCGACTACGAACATGACATACAAGCCTTTTACCTTTTTTTTGCAAACATTGAACTGAAGAGAAATAGTTGCATTAGTTTTTTTTGGGTCTAAACCTTCTAGTTTTTTGGAATTTCAAGTAATGAATACTTATTTTGAACATGTCTTTGAAATATGAAGTGCATTTTAAAGTTGTACAAACAGATTCAAGAATTATGTTGTAAGATTATGCTTGTGCTTATTTGTAAGTTTTGTGACAGCATATTGTTTGATGTTGTCAAATCCTTTGAAATATGCAATGCTTGTGCAGATAATTGTATAATCTGTTCTGGTATTATACAATTTCCAAATCTGTGCAGAATTCTAAAAGTGCAGTTGTTGTCAACCACAAATAGAATCCAAAATGTGCAGAATTTGAGAACTACAGCTGAATAAAGTTGCTGTTAAGCAGCTGAATGTAGCTGTTGTTAAGAAGCTGATGCAGAGCTTAATAGAGAAAAAGGATGTTGATGTGCAGAGCTTATTTCGGTTAGAACCTGTTTTGTTCAGCTTTGAGCTGCGTTTAGAGATTGTTCTGGATTCAACCGATCATATATGTTAAATATAAATATGTCAATAATTTAGCAATTATACACTAACAAATTCGAATAATTTGTTTAAGCTGCATATGTGCAACATTTATCAATTTACCCAATAATAGTGAAACAGAACTATGAGAAAATTTTAACCTGTCATACAGTAACAGTATAACAGAACATTGTATCAAACCGCGTATGTGAAAAATGAACACTATTTGCATTTGATATGCATAATTTGATAACTATATAATTATTAACGAAAAAACTTATATTATAATGAGTTCACCAATTATATTTTCAGCACGACAAACAAAACCGAACAAGTCCTCTTCATCATTGAATCAAACAAATGACATAACCGAAAATTGAATAAAGTTATCAAATGAAACAACGTCAAAATACAATCTTAAAAAACTAAAACGCATAATCATTATTGGACAATTAGAAACCTACCTTAACGGACAGTTGCGCGAATCATGATTCACCAACTCCCCACACAACCTACACGTGCGTTTCGCACGTTTGCTTTTCGCAGCGGCTTTCTCAATAACACCAACGAGTCTTTTACCCGTACCGCATCCTTTGTTGCGTATACCTGCCGGAGGATCGATGTCTACATCTTCAGGTTGTTGAATTCCATAACAATCTCTAAACGTAGCTTCTTTGTCTTTGGCAGACGTGTTTGCATATATATCGATTTCCAAATCATCCTTCCACTTATCAAAGTTATCAGAAAGCAACTTCAGCTTTGCCTTGTCATCCCTAACACAACTAACGAAAACATCTAGTTTCTTGTACAACTCATTTATCAATGATTCTTTCTCGTGATCAACCTCGCCATACCTAGCACGAGCCGCTAGAACTTCAACAGGAATTAACGCACGCTTCCACCTATGCATAATATACTTCTCTGGTATTGTATCAAAACCATCAGTCAACATTACCTTCAACATATGCCTACACAGAATACTGTCCCGAATAAACTTGTTGCAACTACATTTCATGGTGATACCGTCAGATTCTTGTACAACCTACAAGCATATATGCAACAATCACAGAAATTTTATTTGTAATCAATCAAATATTAATTAAGCTGAATTAAAAGAAACAAAACTATTAAAATTACCTCGTATAAGACTTTGGTGACAGATTTCTTATTCTTATGTGGTACGACATCACGGGTGACACCATCAACGTTACCAAGGAACTTTAAGGTACAGTACAAAATAGCTTTACGTATTTCTTTCTGAACTTCAAAGAATATATTACGAGTGAATACCTCAGATGCATGTCTCTCAATCCTAAAAGGGGTTGCAAACTGTGGTAACGTGTTCCTATTCAAAAACTCCAAATTTCTATGTTTGTCCCTCTGCTTTCCTATAGCATCATCATACGCATGAATGAACTTAACAAGGTTATTGCAATAGCGAGCATATATATTAAAATAGGAATTGACACTCTCTGATCTAGATGTCGTCCTCATCAACCCGGACATTTTAATCCATTTTAAAATAGGCGGGAATCCATGAGCTTCTGATGGCATACATCTCATGCAACCAGTCATTTGAATGTAAATCGAACTCTGCTATCATTTCCTTCCATTGACTTTCGAAATCTACGGGAGCAATATGCATATCCCAAACTAGCTTATTAAATGTCCTCTTGAAACTAGCATTCTCCTCTAGATCAGGCCTAACCTGCAGACAGATTTAGATGGTCAAAATAAATACTGCATATATGAAAAGGAAATACTGCATATATGTAATAAAATACTGCATATATGCAAACAAAATACAGCATATATGCAAACAAAATACTGCATATATGAAAAGGAAATACTGCATATATGCAAACTAAATACATCATATATGCAAACTAAATACTGTATATATGCAAAAGAAATACTGCATATATGCAAAACTAATATACACACACAACAACAATATATTAAATAATTTGTAGATGTTACACTAAAGATAATAGACAATCTAACCTTGCCGGGCAGTTTCTTCGTTATGTGCCATATGCACAACCTATGTTTAGACTCTGTAAAAACAGCAGGTATGGCTTGCTTCATTGCCGGACACTGATCTGTGACGACAAACAACGGTTGCTTACCATGTGCTTTCAAAAATGCGTTAAGTACCCACTTATAATTCTCTTTATTCTCGTGACTGACTAAGGCAGAACCAACTACAACCGACTTCTTGTGGTTGTCTATTGCAGTGAACGGAATAAATGTCATCGCATGCCTTCAACAGAAAAAAGTTGCCATTAACAAATAATACCATATATAATAAAATCAATGAGAATGGAAAATAACATACCTATTCGTTCGAAAGGTTCCATCAAATGAAATGGTATAACCAAACTCCTTATAATTCAAACGTGCTATTTCATCGGCCCAAAATATACAGTGCAACTCTCGCCCTACACATCTATACTCATAAAAAAACTCAGGAACGGTCATATGGCGATTCTCCAACAAATTGACAAGCATCTTAGCATCTTTATTTCCTACAAAACTCAACCCATCCCTCCCGGCATTCTGGTAGTCAACCGCCGTGGCCCCAACATACTCGTACCCTCCTTTCAAAGAAGCTTCCATCCTGTGAACCTTAGACGCCCCAAAGTTAGACGAAGATCCCCTGATTACCTTAACGTAATCCGTATACTTAAGTCGCCTACTACTACGCGATAGTCGTTTATCGTCATCGTTGAAAAGCATATGGTTATGCTTTTCAACGAATTGATAAATCTCATAACATTTCTTGTCCTTTGTTAAATGAATCTTACAACGAGCCATACAACAAGACCTCTTCAAGTTAGAATTACGATGTTTTCTATCACCACTACGGATACCCAACGAATCAAAGGTCCTTTTTGGGGGTGCACCTTCCTTACTGCAAACAAGATACCGGGTTTGCACACCACCAACTTTATTGGTCTTCCTGTTAGACAGACGCACATCGAAACCAGCAAAGTCAGCATATTTCATATAAAAACCTTCTGCAGCTGCCACCGATGGAAATTGCATTCCAACAACCACCTTATGGCATTCCGGTACGTTAGGAATCCAATACTTCGACCCATCTGATGTTGTAAACATTTCATCAACTTCAACTACATTCATAATCAAATCGATAAGTATGTGGTAAGAATATAGACATAGGCAAAAAAGGGACCATTTAATGTAAAGAAAATACAACCTTATGCACAAGTACTAACAAATGAATTCTAAAACAAAGTAAGAATCTGTTGGTTTAGAACTACCAATAAAAGCTACTATTCATCTTGAAAGCAATCTCGTTAATCTATGTTGAAAGAGGCTTATTGATTACATATTCATATAAAAACCTACTTTTTAGTATTAAATCTTAGGAATGATAGCGTTTACACAACTTCATCAAAACAAATAGATAAAAATTCATGAATGTAACCAATAGGATTTATTTAAAAGTCGTTAAACGTCCATATATGCAAATACACTGTCACATATATCAAAATCAACATTGCATATGTGCAATTTCACTGCATTCATTTGTTCTCGTGCATTCCATTGTTCTAAATATTCTAAAAGTTCCATTACAATATCCATGCTTATACTTCTGTATATGAAAAAAATAAATAAACACCATCAAAGATTATACTTGCACATATGCAGAAATACGTACACTAAACTCAAATATACATACATACAACAATATCTATTTCTGGTCTCACCTTTATGCTGGTCATCAGAATGTTCATGATCAGAAACATTGTTTTCGGATATTATGTCGTCTGTGTCGGGAATTTTTTTGCTACTTTCTTCGACATCAAAACTTGAAAACACGTCGTTCACATGAAGCTCGTTAGCATCCGTATCATGGATCTTCTGTCTTTCCTCGTGCAAACCCAAAACATCAGCATGATTCACTTCAAAATCGTCCAACCCGTCGTATTGCTGCACACCTAATTCTGCATCATTTTGCATATTTGAGTTGCTCATCTCGCCACCAAACATGCAGTGGAATTCAACAGCGATTTTGCCTCAACTTTGAACTGTTAATTGAACAATGGAACAAGGATACGCAGACAAAAAAGGAGGAAGAAGAAGAAGGATACGCAGACAAACATCAGGAAAAAAAAGAACACGCAGGAAAAAAGGAAGAAGAAGAACACGCAGGAAAAAAAGAAGAACACGCAGGAAGAAGAAGAAGAACACGCAGGAAAAAAAGATGCAGGAAGAAGAAGAAGAGTACGCACACAATAGGAGGATATACACGATCAATGTAAATTTCCTGGATGTTATGCTACAATTTAGGAGTTGATTTGATTAGTAAATATTATCTATAATTAACCACAAAATCTGGAATTATCAATTTACTAAATTAACCCTTCAATAAAAAAATTATTTTTAATCACTAGATAATGACATGGATAAATGAGTGGTTGAGATTGGTTTGTAAAGGGGTGCAACATTTGAATGGTTTGCATTTGATTTGCCCCCTCTCTCTCTCTCTCTCTATATATATATATATATATTATAGCTGAAGATCTAACAAAATAATATATATATTATTATTATTATTATTTTGTTATATATATATATATTGTTATTCTTTTTATTTATATATATATATATATATATATATATATATATATATATATATTATAGCTGAATAACAAAATAATATATATATATATATATATATATATATATATATATATTATTTTGTTATATATATATATTAGAAATTATTATTATAGCTGAAGATCTAACAATATATATATATATATATATATTATTATTTTGTTATACATATATTAGAAATTATTATTATAGCTGAAGATCTAACAAAATAATATATATTATTATTATTATTATTATTTTGTTATATATATATATATTAGAAATTATTATTATTATAGCTGAAGATCTAACAAAATAATATATATATATATATATATATATTACTAGGTTTGAACCCGTGTATTACACAGGGTAATTTAAAAAAATTAAATCATGTCAGAAAACTTATCTTACAGATATGAATGATCATCGAAAGTACGATGCTACTTTTCCAAGCTTTTTTTCCTTTAGAGTTGTTTTTTTGCAGCTGGTTGCAAAATGTCCTTGTTTTACGCCGTTTTCACAAATGATGTTTTGCAAAAAATAATAAAAAATATGAATAAATATTAAAAATTTATAATTGAGAAGTTATACACGGTACAAAGTGTTTGGATTAGCTTATTGTTGTACCAAAACGTGATAAGCTAATAGAGGAAATAATACAATCATGATTAAGAAAGTATAAATAATTAAATATATTATACTAAAAAATCTGCATATTTATATTTTTGAAAAAGGATCGAACTCATATTTAAACAGCAACTTGGTGCAAAACTCAGCGGTGTAATTATCTACTGTAAATTGATCAATTAATTTGCATAATTCATTCTGATGTCATATGACTTCTTCTCTCATATCTTAATTGTTCATAGTTTAGTAGCAAAAAAGGATCAAAACAACATTCTCCAACAACAGAAATGAAAACCTGTTCATATTAACAATAAAACAGAGCTTGATTACTAAAGAGATAATAAATTTGTAAAAATCAAAAGATTCTTAGAAATCAAAATCAACCCAAAAAAGAAAAGATGATTTCAAAAAATAAAACAAACCCAAATTATTTAAATAAATTTTATTTTTATGGAACCCGAGTCTTGTGTGTGTGAGAGGAGGGTGAGGGTGGGGGGTTGGGGGTAGCGGGTATATAGGGTATTGGTACTCCACTTTAGGGTAAGGAGAAAAGTTGATGTGGCGCTGAGATGGCAAGAGGGTTTGAAGGTATGGGTACGGATGGCCTAACAAGCATGACCACCTTTGTATGATGCAATATGTTTGACATCATCTATTATTAATGGCATGGTGTCATTTATCAATCATTTTTATATTTCCACAAGGTCCCACGTTTAATATTATGAAGAAGATGTCTTACTAACCTTAGTTTTATATTTTCTTTCTGATATATATATATAATAAGGGGGTATGGCAGATTTTTTGGGTTTCCGTTAAACCACTAGGACAGTAATTTAAGAAAACATAAAAACATATACTTACAGTGATGGCGGAAGCACTAGAGTAGTAATCAGCGGTGATGAGCGGAAGCACCAAAATAGTATAGACAGCGGTGGTCCTTTTTTTTGTTTTGTAGTATGGGATATACTATGAAGATCTTAAAGGAGCATAAGAAATACTGGGATTATACTAAGGAGATAGGAGGAGAGAGTTTAGAGAGCCATATGAGAAAATGTCTTCTAATATTTCTCTGGTTTTTCTCGGTGTGTTTTACAACTGAGACTGAAACTACAATTTATAGGAAAAATGAAAGTACTTTTCTAGTGACACGTATCTAACCTATACTAGGCTAAATTATTACTTATAGAATTATTACACCCGCTAGCTTATGCGAATTATTACACCCACTAAAAAAGGAATCTTGACAAACGAATTTGTGTAAAAGTCTAAAGTAGAAAAAGCTATGTCGGCCATCTTCCGAAAATGGTTTATCTGGGCTGTCATGCTGATGTCACTTCTTCTAGATGAAAAAGTCTTCTAGAAGTCTCTATGTGTACTGTCGATGGATTGTGGCGATCCTGGATCTGACCCATCGTATTCATCTCTGTCATCCATATTTCCGATGATAATTGGACTAGAGTCATCTTCTCCGATGAACGGAAAGACCATAATCCAATTGTTGTGGACAAAGATTTGTGTGTAGTGTCCTTCTGCAATTAACTTGTACTGTTTGCCCCAATGTCGATAGAAAAAGTTTGCTGGTATTATTGGTGTTTTCTGTCCCTGTGTAATCATCTTCTCTATCTGTAGTTGAAGTGATTCTTTGCTGTTGATGTTATCCCACCATGTGTACTCGCTGCTGCATGCATATCTTATCAGTGCAATCTGTTCATCTTCATGCTGGCTGATGAAGATACGTTTTCTTGCAGGCCTGTATGTATGTCCATTTGCTTCAGGAAAGGATGCAAAGATTTTACATCCTATTGAGGTGCTGGACGAATGTGATGCAATATTTCCTGCTGCTAAGATGAATTTTTCTCCAAATTTATTAAGGAGTGCTTCTGTCTTTGGGTTTAAGCTGAATTCAATGTAATCGATCATCCCGTTGTGGTAGAAGCTAAGGATTTGATCGTTTGTCATGTCTGTAATCTTCAAGTTGATTTGAAGTAGGAAAACGTTCGTTGGAACCTGTCCTGCATCTTGATGTATTCTTTGAACAACTGTAACGCCTTTGTATACCTTCTCTTGAAAGGCCATGTCGATGATATCTTGCCGTAACTGATATAGCAATAATGGAAACTCTGTGCATACTTTGTCGGAAACCATTTGTTCGAATTCTGGGAAGTTTTCGAAAAGCGGTTGCATTGTTTGCTTCAGCGGCATATCCAGTATTCTTGCTTTAAAACTGTCGATGTTTCTGTGTATAACTGTATTTGTTTCCTTTTTCTCAAGCTTTTGTAGAAGCTGTGTATTTTTTGCTTCAAGAAGGGAAATCTTTTGTTTGAGAAAACTATTTTCAATCTGGGTTTGTGTATTCTGTGTATTTTTTCCAGATTTTAAGAGTTGTTCCTGTAGCTGGGCAATTACATTTTCTTGAGCCTTGATAAACTGCTCAGGATTAGTTTTTGCCATTTCAGCAAAAGTTTTTACTTCTTCTGGTTCAATGAAGAAGGTTTCAACTCCAAAAGTTTCTCGGGCTACTTTCATAGCCTCCGCAAAACTGTGATATCCTTTATAAAGTGGACTATCACACTGTATATACTGTGTAACTGTTTCCCATTTATTGAAAATTCCAGTTTTTGTTCCTCTAAAAATGATGTAATGAGAAAAACGTTTGTGTTGTTTTTCGAGAACCTTCTGGCTTTGTTCTGAGAAATAAATACTCAGAGCGTTTAGAATTTGTACTTTGAATGAGGTTGCTTGTGGCATGGTTTGAATATGCCAGATATTATCAAGCAAACACTGTTGTTTTTCTGTTAAAATTGTCCCAATCATGGGTCTGAATTTTTTCTTTGTATCAAAGCATTTTTGTAGCACATAGTTACCAAATGCTATCATAGCATCTGTCTGTATATCTTTTGTCCTGCTAGACTGTGCATAACCTCTGGTTGGGGTTTTTGTAGGAGTGTATGGGGCAATACCAGTATTTGGTATGGTTTTTGAAGATCGTGGTATCTGTGGAGAACTGTACTGTGGAGAACTGTAAACATCTTCTGTTTGTAACATCTGTGAGCTTATAGCATCTTCTAACATTTTCTGTGTATCGATTTTCTGTGTACTGCTTTTGTCCTCATCAAATGAGATACTCATAGCAGATGAGTATCTGAGAGGCTGTATAACCTTTCTTTTTTCCTTTATCTTTTTTCTCCATCTGTAATGAACAATTTGTTAAGATTTCTTGATAACATATCTGCTATCCCATTATCTTTTCCTTTAATATGTTCAAAATTTATCTTGTAACCACATCCTTGTATAATGTTTTGTAAATTTATCCATCGTGTCTTATTTACTTTTTTGCTTTGATCGTTTTTTATAAAACGAACTATAGCTTCACAATCTGTTCTGACTGTAAATTCCTTTTGTAAAAATATTTTAAACTTTTATAAAGCATTTATTAATGCTTGTATTTCAAAATCCAGGCTTGTCCAATTCATACCAGTTTTGTTAAAATTTCCACTGGTATATGAACAAATATTTTCTGTTTCTTTTGGATTGTACTTATTAGGTTTAGAAAGCAGAACTGCTCCCCATCCTTCTTTACAACCATCAACCTCTATGATTATATAATCTGTAACTAATGGTAATTCCAAGGGTTTGATATTTTTTACCCTTTCTTTAATTGTTTTGACAAGTTTTATGTCTTCTATGTTAAAATGTCTTTGACCATTTTTTGTTGTTTTACTGTATAAAGGTCCTACTAATTTTGAAAGATTTGGGATAAATTTTCGAGCATAATTTATTAGTCCTAAAAAAAGCTTGTATTTGTTTAAGACCTTCAATTTTTTCTGGAAAATCTAATATTTTTGTAGAAATGTGTTATTGTAATTCTATTTTTCCATTACCAATTTCTAGGCCAAGAAAAGATATTTTTCTTTTGAATAAATCCATTTTTCTTTTAGATACTACTATACCATTCTTCTTTATTTCTTCAAATATCCGTTGTAGGTGTTTTTCATGTTCCTGTATTGTTTCACTAGCAATTAATATATCGTCAATGTATACTAAACAGAAATCATATTTAAGAAATATGCTATCCATGAATCTTTGGAATATGGATGGTGCATTCTTGAGTCCAAAACTAAGAACATTCCATTCATATTGTCCTTCTGAACATGTGAAGGCTGTCCAAGGTTTGAAGGTTTCTTCCAGCTGTAGTTGATTGTATCCTGACTTTAAGTCAAATTTCGAAAATATTCTTTTCTTTTGTATAAGGTTTAGTAAACTATCTTTGGTTAGGAATATTATACCCATCATCTTCTGTATTATCATTAAGTCTTTTGTAGTTATATACTATTCGGGCTTTTCCTTTTTTTATTTCTCCGTGATTCCTTACCATAAATGCTGCTGATCTATGAGGACTTTCCGACTTCCTGATTAATTTTTGGTCCAGCATTTTTGGTATCTGTTTTTTAAATTCCTCTTTGTCTAAAGGACTGTATGCTATATTGGTAGTTCGAATTGTTATATCAGGATTTTTGATTTTAAATTTGCATATATGTTTAACTTTTGAATTTTTTATGTCTTCTCCTATGAGTCCTATTTTTTCTAAATGTAAAATTATAGGGTGATTTATACTTTTTGTAATCTCTATTCCTTTTTCTAATTCGTGTGTTAGAAAATTCGTGAGTAATTTTATTGATTCGTTTTCAACGCAGGTTTTATTTTGGTTATTTTTAAGAAATTCTAAATTACCTTGTCCACCACGCTTTCGAGCGAACTCTGATGTATTTGTATATCTCATTGTAGGAAAGCTATAAATATGTTTACTTAATGTGACAAAGTTTCTTGTAAGGGTAATGGCACCATTTAACCCGAATAAAAAGTTTAATCCTAAAACAAAGTCTGAGGATTTTATGTATTCTGGATTAATATTCACCTGTGGTATTTCATATTTAACGGTGTAATTTCCTGCAAAGTCTAAAAACTGTATTCCAGTTGGTTCTACATAATGTGTAATCGTGATAAGTCTACTTTCAATTGTTCTGGTGACTAATTTGTAAGATAATGCTTTATGATATTGTTTAGGGATTAAATTATAGGATACTACACTTTTTGTTGCTCCTATATATACTAATGCTGTTAAATCCACAAATTTATTATTATCTAACCATAATCTACATTGTATATGAATCATGTTTGTGAATCCTTTTGTTTGGATATAAGTTTGTTCATGTTCTTCAGACATTTTAATTATTTCTATGTCGTCTTCTTTCTGTTTTTTCTTTTCGATCATGTCTTCTACATGTTTTAATCTTCTTTCCATATTATCCATTTTTAGTTTATGTAATTCTATCATTACTTCTAGTTTTTCTAACTTTTCATAATATATGTCTATATATATATATATATATATATATATAGAGAGAGAGAGAGAGAGAGAGAGAGGAGATCATGTGAAAACCACCATTAAATTGCAAACTTTAGAAACCATAATCAACCAATCAGATTTTTTCTTGCCTTTTTATTTTAAATTAATTACAAGGGGTAATGTAGTCTTTTTGATTTCATCTGATTAATTATGGAAACTGAATAGGATTTTAATTAATTATTATATTGGATCCTTAATTACTAGAAATCCCTACTTATTTGGAAACTAAAATCGACCCCATTCTTATGAGTTAGTGGGTTTCGAATTTTAAGCAATGATCTACACCATCCTTATCAGATTGGGTTTCAGATTTTAAGCAATGATCGATACCATCTTTATCAGAGTGTGTTTCGGATTTTAATTAATTATTGAAGTCATCTTCGTTTCATCTCCGTTTTCATCTTTGTTCATCGTCGTTCATCGCCGTTCATTTTCGTTTTCATCTCCGTTTCATCTTTGTTCATCGTCGTTCATCTCCGTTTTCATCACTGTTCATCGCCGTTCATCTTCGTTTCATCGTTGTTCATCGTCGTTTCATCGTTTTCATCTCCGTTCATCTTTGTTTTCATCGCCGGTTCATCGTTGTTCATCGCTGTAGATTCGATTTGTTTCATCACAATTACACACACAATGAAATATGGCGTAGTTTCATCACAATTACACACACAATGAACCTAATTCCACTGGAAGGTTCGATTTGTTTCGGAATTTTTGTCGATTTCATAGGGGTTTTGTAAGTGAGATTCATTGTTATTTCATGTCAATTAAACAACAAAACAAGCTTCTATCACATATTACACACAAAAAAGTTGAATCATGGCTGGCGAAATCGCATCATGATTGATGAAATCGAATCATAGTTTTTAGTTAATAATATTAAATTACAATTAATGTTGCAATTAATTTGAATCATAATAGGATCACGTTAGTAACCGATTTGATCAAGTTTCCATTTTGAATTTGGTGATATGTACTATTATGTCCTTCCAGCATATTTTAATTAAAATATTAAAACTAAAATTAATTTTTAATTACCAAAATTAGCACAAAATCATCTAGACCCTTAATTATTGTAATCTATGGCTACTAAGTGGGTTTCATAGTTTGTAATTTAAGAGTGGTTTTCAAATGAAACCACCTCTCTCTCTCTCTCTATATATATATATATAGTCTTAGGTTCAATAGAGAAGTCCAAATATTTAGAGAAATAGAGAAGTGATCTTGGCCATTTATTCGGTCAAGATCGGTTATAATTGGTCAAAAATTGCGGCTTTGACTGGTCAAAAATTGCGGCTTTGACTGGTCAAAAGTTGCGGCTGTTCCAAAAATAGAAAGACAATTTCGTAACTTTTACAAAAAACACGGGCTGAATTCATATATGAATCTGTGTGATTCACATATGAACTATACGTTCATATATGAACCTTTGTAATTCACATATGAACTCTTTATAACTAATTCATATATGAATCTTGTGATTCATATATGAACCTTTGTGTTTCATATATGAAACTAATTAATTGTAGGTTCATATATGAATCAGTTGAACCAATTAATTGATTCATATATGAATCTTTGTGTTCATATATAAACCTTTGTGATTCATATATGAATTTTTTTAACTAATTCATATATGAATCTTTGTGTTCATATATGAATCTTTGTGATTCATATATGAATTTTTTTTAACTACTTCTCATATGAACAAATTAACTGATTCATATATGAATCACAAAGGTTCATATATAAATCACAAAGGTTCATATATAAATTAGTTAAAAAGAGTTTATATGTGAATTACAAAGGTTCATTAATGAACGTATAGTTCATATGTGAACCACACAGATTCATATATGAACTCAGCCCGTGTATTTTTTACGAAACTACCCCTCTATCTTGTGCAGACCACGCGAGTAATTATCCGCTGCTTCTCGGTCAAAGCCGCCGATCTTGACCGAGTAAATGACCAAGATCACTTCTCTATTTCTCTAAATATTTGGACTTCTCTATTGAACCCTTCCCTATATATATATATATATATATATATATATATATATATATATATATACACACACACACACGGGAGCGTTATTATGAAAACCTACCTATGTTTGAAAACCTTGAAAACTCCCTTCAACCAATCAGAATTTTTCTTAATTAATCTTTCTTAATTATTTATTTGAGGGCAATTTCGCCAATATGTAATCCAGGCGTTAATTATGGAAATTATGATAATTATTATTTTTGTAAATTATAATAATTTTATGGAAATGATCCCAACATCATCAACACTAAGACAAACCCTAGATTTTATTCTCTTCTCCCTCTTTTCACCACCAACAGCCGCAACATACCACCATCTACCCTCTTCCCGTCGACCATCACAACTGAAATCGCCGGCGACTTCACCTCCGTAAACGGTAGCCGCCAACCACCATCATAACCCGTCACACTCTCCTCTCGATTCTCCATCTTCTCCTCTCCGGTCGGCGACTTCACCTCCGTAAACGGTAGCCGCCAACCACCATCATAACACGTCACACTCTCCTCTCGATTCTCCATCTTTTCCTATCCGATCGTCGTTCGTTTCCGTTTTTCATCTGGAAAACCCACGTAACCGACCACCATGATCTGCGATGACATCCCGTCACCATCCCGTCACCGCCGTATACAGCCGTCGCCATCTTCTTTTACCTTTTCCTTCTCTCTTCTCTATTCTCTCACGTTTGCCCCACCATCGAGAACCACCAGGCGCCGCCATCATCTTCAGCCATCACCAATAACCGCCGCTCTCTTCCCTACTACCACCGGCCGTTTTGTTCCCGTTCACGGCGATGAACGGAGATGAACGACGATGAGAGGAGATGAAACCGATATGACACGGCGATGAACGGAGATGAAACCGAGATGTCACGGCGATGAACGGAGATGAAACCGACGATGACCGGTGACCAGAACAATCTTACGGTGATGAACGACGATGAGAGGAGATGAAACCGATATGACACGGTGATGAACGAAGATGAACGACGATGACGGTGACCGGTGACCGGAACAATCTTCTGGGTTTTGTGGGAGGGTATTCATCTCCATGGATAATAGGGAGGGTATCCATATCCATTCTCTGTCGTGGCTGGAAAATAGGAGATGCAGTTTCCTTATTTGAAATATGAGATGAAATTACCTAGATACCCTCCAATCCTAATTTCGGTGCATTAAAAATAATAAAAAAAAATTATTATTTCCATAAATAAGTCAATTTCATCTTAGCCGTAGATAATATTGATCTATGGTTGTAAGGTGGGTTTCACAGTTTTCAAAATAGCATAGGTTTCTACATGAAACGGACTATATATATATATATATATATATATATATATATATATATATGGGTGTAATCAAATGAGAACTTTTTAAAATGTGATAAATGTGAGATCCACTCATTTTAATTAATTAATTTTCTTTTATTAACTAATAGGTGAGGGTATTTTAGTAATCTTATAAATTAATTATAATATACCTTTTTTATTATATCGATTATCATTGATTTTGTATTAATTATTGATTATCTTTCCTAAATTATCTCTAACAAACTAATTCTTATGATATACGTTTTTATTGACGGAATCATCTTCTTCATTGACAATCGATTACTTCTTTCAAATATCATTCTTTTTATCATCTACGACCCTGGTTTAGCACTGCATTCTTCAAAGAGCTTATTCTTTTTTTTATATATATATTTTATCCATTTTTGCGATTAGATGGAACCAGGGAAAAGTGTTGCTGTTGATGATTCATTGTCGGTTGAATCTGATGAGGTTATAGCATTTGATATGGATGTTAGTTTATGGCAGGATCCAGATGAATTTGATATTGGTATGTCACCCTTCAAGCCGAACGAAGTTACATGTAATCAACAATCAGATGAACGAATTGACTTGATCGATCATGGTCTATCAGATGGGGTGGATATTGTACCAGGTAATCTTCTTAATCAACAATGGTGGACCAGGAATCTTTCTTTTACATTATCTTTGTAATATAAGTTTTTGTGTATTACTGTGATACATGAGTATCCTAATTTTTCATAGCTTTATGTTCCACGAGAAAACAATACAAATGCTTGTTGATTTTCAATTCAATACCAAATTATGTTGGTAGCTTGGTGTAGACTTATTTGTATATCTTTTTATCACAATTAATATCTTGAATATTTGTGCAAAACTGTGCTACCATACAGTATCACAAATATTGTTATTTCTTATGTTCCACGAGAAAAAAATTCAAATGCATGTTGATTTACAATTTAACATCAAACTTTGTTGGTATTTTGTTGTCGATTGGTATATTTTTCTACCAATTATTATTTTTGAAAATGTGTGCAACACTGTAATACAGTGTGATATTATATGATACATTAGTTTAGATGAGTCTCACCCGGTTGTTTAATCAAAAAGTTGCAGGTATTTGTCAATCAGGAAGTCATTCATTCACCTTTTCCCCTGGTGGAACTAGGTGGTGGACACCCAATGTGAATGAATCGGTCAAACCCACTATCGGTGTTATATGTTCATCGTTGGATGAAGCAGAATCGGTATACCAAAAGTATGCTGAGATGGCGGGATTTGAGATCAGACGATCATCACAAAAGATTAACAACGATGGGTTAATTCAGAATAAGTATTTTGTATGTAGCAAGTTCGGGTTACCAATGAAGAAGACGTTCGATTCATTGAATCCTAGTAAACGTCAAAGAGAGGTACGCAACTCTAATGTGAAGAGGACAGGGTGTACAGCCTGTATTAAATTTCGGTTGGTGAAAGGAACCACAACATATGAGTGTTATGGATTGAAAGAGCAACATAATCATTCTCTTTCAATGAGCCACGATATGGTATTCACCAGAAAATCACGCCAACTGAAATTCTCGGATCAACGGTTTGTGCAAGATGCCGGTACTTCTAATATGGGTGCCACACGGGCTCATAAGTTTCATACATCACTGAGGGGGGGGGGGTATGATTATGGTGGTCCAACCGTGGTTGATTATCAGAACTATAAGCGGGATTGTGACAACTTTGTGGGTCGTGGGGATGCCAAGGTGTTGGTTGATTTGATGAGCAAGAAGCGGGAGTCGGATCCAAACTTCTTTTTCGCATACAATTGTATCGGTAATGAGTTGCATACTATATTCTGGGCTGATGAGGTAGCGCGTTTTAATTATGCTGAATTTGGAGATGTGATATCTTTTGATTCTACATTTCGTACAAACAGGTGATTGTAGGTTTTTTAATTTTATTATGCATTCTTTATTTACCATGTTTTTTCTAATTCATACACTTGTTTTTCAGACACTACATGGTTTTCGTCCCGTTTACTGCTGTTGACAACCATAACTGCAACGTCCTTGTTGGAGCAGCATTGGTTGGGGCGGAAGATGCTCCGAATTACAAGTGGTTGCTGCAGGCGTTTCTCAAGGCTCATACGAAACCCCCTATGATGGTACTCACTGACCAATGTCTTGCGATGAAGCACGCTATTGCAGCTGTGTTTCCCAATGCAAGACATAGGTTGTGTATGTGGCACATTATGACTAAAGTGCCAAATAAGGTTAGTATGAAATTTTGTTAATGTTTTTTATTGGAGTTACGTTTTGATATATTCTATTTTTGTTTCAGTTTAGTTACGATCTTCTTAATACCACAACGTTCAAGAAACAATTTTTCAAGTTGGTGTGGAACATTCACATATCCCCGGATGACTTCGAGAGTAGATGGATGCGTCTTATTGATGAGTTCTCCCTTCAAAAACATTCCTGGTTAAACGATATGTTTGCTGTAAGATCACAGTGGATCCCAGCATATTTCAAGGAGCTTCCAATGTGTTGTCTTATGAAGACGACGTCTAGGTCAGAAAGTGCAAACTCATTTTTAATTCATTTTCCAAGATTGGTAATAATCTTTTCCAATTTATGTTGGGTTTTGAATTTGCATTGGAGAAACAACGTAAGGAACAACGTCGTCTTGATTATCAAACAAGGACAACCTTACCTCATTGGGTTACTCGTAGTAAGTTGGAAAAGCACGCTTGTGAGGTGTATACTCGTTCCGTATTTTTTGATGTCCAGCGTGAGTTAGACCGAGCTGCGTTGTCGTGTGCAATTAATCGTGTTGACACGGTTGGAGAAGTTAAGACATATTCAATTGAACATTTAGATAAACAAAAAGAGAGGATTGCTGATTATACGGTACGATCTAATATCATGTTTTTTTTCAAGTTAAGTGATGTATTTTTCCTGATATTTATCTATTGTTGCTAAGTATATTTGTCTCAACCATTTAATTGTCTAGGTTGTGCATAACACAAATGAGACAACGACTGTTTGCAGTTGCAATCATTTTGGTCGACACAGTTTCTTATGTAGACACGTTTTTAAAGTTCTTTTAAATGCTGGTATTGAAGTTGTTCCTGAAAAATATATTCTGAGACGTTGGAGACGTGATCTTATGCCGATCGAACTACAGAACAGTCGTCAGAGAATTTGTGACGTAGATGAGGAGCGCCGTAAATTGCTTAATGATACATATGATGTTGTTGATGATGTGTTGGATATCTTAAGAGATGACAAGGAAAAAATGGCAGCATTTTTGTCAACTATTAAAGATTTGAGGGACGGATTTGCCAAAGAAAGGACGTATGAACCAACGATGAACCGTAAAGAACGCGGAATAGAGCAAATATTTGGGTTTCCACGACCTGAAAACGTTGATATACACCCCTCAACCGGAATAAGAAACAAAGGGTGTGGAACGTCTAAAAGGATGGTTGGTGCGGCCGAGAAAGCCAAGGTGAAGGCTGCCAAGCCAAAGAGGTTATGTCGCGGTTGTAACTCGCTTGAAAATCATGATATCCGTAATTGTCCGGTGAAGAAAAATCGAGATGTTTAATGGCATTTTATTTACTCCTTTGCATGGATTATCCTTTTTTTGGTCGTACTATTGACTTTATCCATTAGTAGTTGTTGATGATGTATGTTCGTTTTCCGGATGTTTAATCTATTATTTCAGATTTCGGTATATTTGGTTTAATTGTCTTAAGATGTTGAGTTATATCCTTTATATATCTACTTGTGATAAATATATTATATGTATTGATGATGTGTTATCCCATTTGTCAATTAAGTATGCAACAAATAAGGTTTTGAAGAATTTATCATAATGTATCACGAACGTGATTCAACGTAGGTGTGATATAGTGTCTTAATGTTAAACCATATGGGATACATTTGATAGTGTTTTTGTTGTATGTGTTAAGTTTTAATAATTTAAAGCCAATGTTCACAGTTTATGCTACTTTGTGATAACCTCATCTTAAGAATGATGTGAACTAACTAATATATTATACAAAGTGAACAATGTGTACCAACAAAAAAGTAGAATATTTATTTAATTTCATATGACAAAACTTTAATATTCTTAAAGGGCCATAACATCAACCATGCAAAAACTTCAAAACATTAACCATCCAGAAATTCCAAAAACATCAAACAAAAGTACTAATTCACATTTCATGACCCTGATATGTTTAATCCTAAATGGTTGCCAGACGTCTTTCCCTGTTTGTTTCTGCACATTTCAAAAGACGAGTTCTCTCTTTCTCATCCAAAGCACTAAACTTTTCACAGTCTAATATGACAAACGATCGTCTCAAGTTGATATCCGCAAGCAAAAGTTTCGTTGTGTATTTGTTCCTCAGCAACTGCAACTGTTTTGCCTGGTTTGGCCCTTCTTCGTCAAGTCCACACTTCCATTTGTAAGGAAGTTGTCCCATATAACACTCCATGTGTCGCATCAAGAAGACGCCACAATCATGTGAATTCTCTTTTGTGCCCCAACCTACTGCAATCCTGACAGGCTCTAACAATGCCATTTGATCGTATAATGGATGTCTTTGCAAATGCAAATGTTCTAGCATCAATGTGTGCTGCACAAACCAGATACCAATATGTGTTACACTATTAATGTAGTTACCGTTGTAAACTAGTTAATGTATGAATATTTTATGTTTTTTCCTCTCACCAATATATCAGGTATTTCTTCAAAATTAGATGGAGACTCAAGATCTTTTTGAATGTTGTCTATTATCAGTATTGATGGTCGTTTGAAGTTGTAAACCACAACATAAAAGTGACAAGCTCGAACAATTGGAAAGAATACCTGTGAAAGCGAATTTGCACAAATTTTCAATATGAAATAAAGAAATAAAACGCTTAGTGATTAAACAGTAACTTACTAGATCAACTTTTTTTAATGTGATCATGTCCTCATCACCTCCAACTGCTGCTAATATATTATCAACAAACTTTTGATATCGCACATCTTTATTTGTGTTAATGTCAAGTATTGTAGGCTTTTGCGATACATTCAAAGAACATGTCATGAAAGTGTATTTATTATAAGTGTATAGAACAATATACTTGTTATGAAACATGGTGATACAAATGTCAATAAATAGTGCATAATTGTGATACATTAGATTAAAGATGTGATGAGTCAAACTTATGCACTAAGCTGATACATTTTTCAATAGTTGTGCAGCAATGTGAAGCAAAAGAATAAACATTTGATGAATCAATCTCATCTATTTATTATAATGTTGTTTACTAACCAGAATTGCCGAGTGAAAAAACAGCCGCCGCGGTGAGTCTTTGCTTCTGAATCGCTCCTCGTGATTTAATAATGTTGCCCAACTGTCGATCACATTACTATATATTTCTGTTCGTGCACACAGTGATTCGATTGTCCCTCTCAAAGCCACAACACCCGTACTGGTCTCAAATACCGT
Source organism: Saussurea involucrata (assembly GCA_033807775.1). Taxonomy (NCBI): domain Eukaryota; kingdom Viridiplantae; phylum Streptophyta; class Magnoliopsida; order Asterales; family Asteraceae; genus Saussurea; species Saussurea involucrata. Next base: position 153,680,151 of record CM066321.1, read on the forward strand.
TTCACTACAATGGAGACTTTTCTTAGTAAATAACAAATAGTTTATATTCCATATGCATTATATATGTTAAAATGTCATCAAGGATGATACATACCAAATTGGTTCTACAGCAGCATTTATCCAAGCACATACTTTTTTCTCCGTGCTTGTCTCCAACACATCAATGTCTACCACTCTTTTCACATAAGGTGATCTTAGTGCGTCTCCTAACTTAGGTTCTCTCTTACTCGCTCTTCGAACATCACATACTGCTTTGAATCGCGAGTTCAAGGAAAACATTCCTGCTGGGATGGGGACAATGGTTGAAATAGGACGTGGGCTCATACATTTACCTCTAGGTGGCGTTTCTAAATCAAATTTGGGTGCGTCATCCAAATTGAATTTTTTCCTCTTGCAATATTCGACCGTGTAATTATCAATCTCCACATGAGTTGTAGGGCTGTTCCAGTATGGTTCTATTTCAAGCGGTACACCAGGTACAATTTCCCATCCAACAGATTCCTTTGTTACCTGTTCGTTACCCTCGACACTCTTTATTTCATCTTGCTTTGATCCTTTCGTTCGACTAGGCGTTTTAAAAACTGGGTCTGGTTTTTGCATTTCAATTGAAGCCTCTGCATCACCCTCTAATTGGTTGAATATTCAGCGAAACTCTACATCTAGTGTACACAACGACGACTCTGATGGGAAATCCGATATAGCCTTCTCAAGAGTTAGTTCTGCACTTTGTTTTTCTAATAGTATCTAATTCAACTTTGTTCGGATGTTATTGAGATAGTCCTGTGAATTCAACATCGTAGATAAGATGCAAATAATAATCAACCCTTGTTTGAACAAAATCAAATGTATTATTATATAACATTATACAATGTGATCAATTATGTGGTTTATCTTTTTATTTCAATTAATGTTGTGATATAACGTTATACAATGTGTTACACATTGTTATACAGGTTGTTACACATTGTTATACAGGCAATGATGTTTCTTACATATAATTTAATAAATATTGTATTGTATTTTGTATGACAAGTATGTACCTGCAACTTTGGTTTTGAAGAAACTTTTACTGTTTCACTACGTCCAGCAAACACATCAACCGGCCTGTCTATTGGTATTTCACCATCCATTCTAAGTGGCCACGCTCCAAATCCACCATCAACTAGCTCCAAATTCTCTCTTCTCCAAAGTAACTCCATAGACCAAAATCCTATTGTCGGCCTTGTCCGTTGCACCTCAAACCTTTTGCATTCGGTAATATCCGCATACAATAACTTTTACAGTAATAAAAACAGATGTTAGCAACTTGTTTCATTTAAAATTTAATAGCTACACTAAAAGATAGCGTACCGTCAAGAAAGTAATTGGCCCTGAGTAGAAAGTCTCACTACTGAGATCTCTTTTCCATCCGTCTTTACTTGTCATCAAGCAATTGAAGACATACTTGCTCCAATCTATTTCAGATAGGTTTGTGTCCTCCGTGATATGATCAAGAACCCCCGGATTACAATACCAACCTGTGTTGCACTCGGCCATTGTGGAAAGAAACAACATCAGGAAATTAATCTTGAAATCCAAATCTGCATTTTGTGAACTTTCTACTTTAGTCTTTACATCTGATATACGAACCCTCTTTCCCGGAAACTGACGCCTCCAAGTGCCCCTGATGCTTTTTGATCGTGGAACATTATCAATGGAAAGTAAATCCGTTCCTCCAATCGGTGTGCCTAGCATATCATGTACCATCCTGGTAGTCAACTGTATTGTACCTTGCTCCAATCGAAGCTCTTTTGTGTATGTGTCAAGCTTGTCCACAAGGTAGAAGCCTAACTTAGACGGTATATGATCTGTTTTCATTTCTAACAAGCCACCAAACCCCATAGAATCCACCATCTTTTTCTGATCACCGTTTAGACTCCTAATTGCCTGGTGTAGTGGTTTTGGTGTAGTGCGAACCCTCAAAATTGGAAGCTTAGTTCGTTTAACAACCTTCTTTTCGGGCTTCTTCTTTATCGGATTTTCATCAACATGTTCCTTTTCAACACCTTTACCCCGAATGCGCTTTTTTGAGCGTGTTTGATCTATAGAACCCCTTTTTCTATCGGTCCATATATTGATCCGCTTCTTGTTTTCCTTGTAGTGCTCAAACTTTTTTCTTTACACGGTGACTTAGAATTTGCTTCTTTGACGGGTGACATTGTAGTGTTATCGGTGACGTGCATGTTCGCGTTTTTATCTACCGTACTCGACGGTAGCATCACTTTTACCCCTGAAGAAGTGGTAACTACTGTTCGTTTACCTGCACAGTGTAACAATAGTTTGTTACATTTAACCATGATAACACATAGTAACGATTTAAGACGTTACTTACATTTCCCGATCAGACCTGAATCTTCATTTTCTTGTTTATTTGATGTGACATCTGACACTGCATTTGTTTTAGTAGTTTTAAGCTTTTTTACAGCTTCATTGTTGTCTGGACTCTTGTTTCCACCTGTTACAATTTCATTGTTGTCTGAACCTGAACCTCCATATGAAGTTCACAGTGTATCACAAATATTGTTACCTTTTGTATCCAATCCCCCAATACCATAATTTGTTAACAATGCATCCAAAATATTGTTATTTTTTAACCCAATCCCAAAATAGCATAGTTTGTGCACAGTGTATCACAAATAATTTATGGTTACAACCCAAACCCCCAATAGCATAGTTTCCTCACTGTGTATCACATTTATTGTTATTTTTTTAATCCGATTCCCCAATACCATAATTTGTTCACAGTGCATCCCAAATAGTTTTATTTGTTGAACCCAATCACCCAATAGCATAGTTTGTGCACAATTTATCACAATTATTGTTATTTTTCCAACCCAATCCCACCATAGCATAGTTTGTTCACAGTGTATCCCAAATAGTGTTTTTTAAACCCAATCCCCCAATAGCATAGTTTATGCACAGGGTATCACATCTATTTGTTCACAGTGTATCACAAATATGGACATTTATTTAACCCAACCCCCAATAGCACAGTTTGTTCACAGTGTGTCACATACATAGTTTGAATCCAATCCCCCAATATCTTAATATGTTCACTCTGTATCACAAACATTGCCATTTTTTTAACCCAACCCCCAATAGCACAGTTTGTTCACGGTGTGTCACATACATAGTTTGAATCCAATCCCCCAATGTCTTAATATGTTCACTCTGTATCACAAGCATTGTTATTTTTTGAATCAAATCCCCCAATAGATTAGTATTTTCACAGTGTATCACATATATTGTTACGTTTTCAACCCAATCCCCCAATAGCTTGATATTTTCACAGTGTATCACAAATATTGTTATTTTTCAACCCAACCCCCCAATAGATTGCTATTTTCACAGTGTATCACATAATGTTTACCTGTATTCGGTTCAGAGGTGCAATTATCTTTAACAACGTCGATGGCTTCATTCTTTTTCACATATGTGAAAGATCTCATTCTCTTGACACTACCACGTTTTCTTACTGTTTTAGCAGTCAACATAATCAAAAAGTTAACATAAGATAGGTAATTAGTCAATGTGTTACATTATATAACTTGAATAACAGTTCACCTCCGTCTGCGTTTTCATCCATTATATTGAAAGTCGATTATCCAAACCCTAAAAATTAAACAATAATGTTGAGGTACCATTATATTAGAAGTCGATTATACCAAATCCTAAAAAAATGACAGAATCTTGAAAGTCAATGATACCTAACGTTGGTGGCGAGGATTGAATTACACCTTAGGCGACAGAACCTGCAAACCGAATTAAAAAAACTTGATAATGTTGTGCTACCCAAAACCCAACAATCAGAGTTTATCGTCGTTACCTTTCGTTCCCCTATTCGATTCGTTACACCAGAAAAAGAGAGTTTAAAGATGCGGGTTAGGGTTTAAGAGTGTTTCTTCAAAGAAAATAGTGATGATATGTGATTACACCTTAGTCGACGATCTCAATCTTTCTGATAAACGATTTTGCAAATCTTTTGTGTATATCTAATTGATTTCATCCATGATTATAGCATACCGCCCAATTTAGATTTTATTGAATTTGACATTTTTACCCTTTTTATTTAAATTTTTTATCCATATATTATGGCAGTAATTGATTTTTTTTAAACAAATTATGGACTATTGATTACATTGATGAAGGGATGAGATTGGATCTCACAGTTATCACCTTTTATTAGGATCTCCCATGAATAGGCCCATATATATATATATATATATATATATATATATATATATATATAGAGAGAGAGAGAGAGAGAGAGAGGCTCCGTAAAATGCAAACCGTTCAATTGTTGCACACCTTACAAACCCATCATGTCCCTTGATTTTCTAATCCAATGGTCTAGATTAATTTGGGTAGAAAATGTAAACTTAAGGGTAAATTAGGGAAATCGCATGTGCAGGGAATCTTAAAAAAATTTCTCGTTCCCGGGTAAGTCGCCACTTTCCATCTGATCATCTTCTACCCCTGAAAAATAGAGATTCATAGATGATTCACCACCACCATTATCGGAGATAGCTACAATCGATCTCTTTTTTGGCTGAATGGTCTGAAAATGGCGGAAAACAACGAAAATAAAAAATTTCGAGGTATGATTTCCCACCAAAACAACTATGCAGATTCGATTTTGATTTCATTTTGCCTCAGCATATATTCGATTTTGATTTCGAAATGCAACACTATGCAGTTTCGATTTTGAGTTCCAAATGTAAGAACTAGTTTTAGGGTTTATTGATTCCATTTTGCCTCTGCATTTGTGAGATTTTGATTTCGTAATACAACACCTAGTCACAACGACTTTGAGTTCTATATATAAGAACTAATTAGGGTTTATTGATTTCATTTTGCCTCTGCATATGTGCGATTTTGAGTTCGAAATACAACAAATAGTTTCGATTGTGAGTTCGAAATATAAGAACTTGTTTTATGGTTTATTGATCTCGTTTTCCTCTGCATATGTGCAATATTGAGTTCGAAATAATAATCTGATAGTTTCAGGGTTTATTGATATCTCCAAACATGCATATGTGCAGTTCATGTATATTGCGTAATTGCACATATGCAGTATATTAAAAATTCATAATTGCATATATGCATACCATCTAAACTGCATTTTACTTGGATGGTTGTGACCGAAAAAAAAAGAAACATGTAGGTAAAAAATATGTGCAGATTTCTAAGAGTGCAGCTGTTGTCAACCTATGATGTAAACAAATAGAATCCAAAATGTGCAGAATTTAATAACTACAGCTGAATAAAGTTGTTGTTAAGCAGCTGAATATAGATGTTGTTAAGCAGCTGATGCAGTTAAGGTGATGTTAAGTCACTTCTGTGCAGAAGGATTTCTGATGGGTGCCTTTTCAAGTTGTCCGTGTGCAATCCAGAAGCAGATTGTGCAGTTCTGCTGTCCAGATTAAGCAAGAGATTATCCTGTTGTTGTATTTTTTGTTGTTGTCCAGGTGGTGTTATTTGTTCAGAAGATTAAGCAAAATGTTTGCACAATATAGGTGGTTAATTCTGTTAGAACCTGTTTTGTTCAGATCAGAGCTGATTTCTGATCAAAAGGATGTTGATGTGCAGAGCTTAATTCTGTTAAAACCCGTTTTGTTCAGCTTTGAGATGCGTTTAGAGATTGTTCTGACTTCAACCGATCATATATGTTAAATATAAATATGTCAATAATTTAGCATATTATACACTAACAAATTCGAATAATTTGTTTAAACTGCATATGTGCAATCTTTATCAATTTACCCAATAACATTGAAACAGAACTATGAGAAAATTTTAACCTGTCATACAGTAACCGTAAAACAGTACATTGTATAAAATTGCGTACGTGAAAAATGGAACACTATTTGCATTTGATATGCATAATTTTATAAGTATATAACTATTAGAGCTAATTACTGTTTTGGTCCCTATGGTTTGTCAAAAATACGGAATTGGTCCCTAAACTTCATTTATTACTGTTTTGGTCCCTGTGGTATGCACTTTGTTACGAAATTGGTCCCTCATAAGGACCATTTTTGTAACTTTCTGCATAAGAATTTATTACGGTTTTGGTCCCTCATAAGGACCAATTTCGTAACAAAATGAATACCACAGGGACCAAAACAGTAATAAATGAAGTTTAGGGACCAATTCCGTATTTTTTGACAAACCACAGGGACCAAAACAGTAATTAACTCTAATTTTTAACAAAAAAAAACATATATTATAATGAGTTCACCAATTATATTTTCAACACGACAAACAAAAACAAACAAGTCCTCTTCATCATTTCCTTCCATTGACTTTCAAAATCTACGGGAGCAATATGAATCTCCCAAACTAGCTTATTAATTGTCTTTGTGAAACTAGCATTCTCCTCTAGATCAGGCCTAACCTGCATACAGATTTAGATGGTCAAAATAAATATTGCATATATGAAAAAGAAACAATGCATATATGCAAAATAAATAATGCATATATGCAAAATAAATAATGCATATATGAATAAATATTGAACCTCTGTAAAAGAAATACTGCATATATGCAAACTAAATACAGCATATATGCAAACTACACTGTAACATATATCAAAATCAACATTGCATATATGCAATTTCATTGCATTTATTTGTTCTCGTGCATTTATTTGTTCTAAATATTCTAAAAGTTCCATTACAATATCCATGTTTATACTTATGTGTATGAAAAAAAACACCATCAAAGATTATACTTGCACATATGCAGAAATACGTACACTAATGAAAATATACATACATACAACAATATCTATTTCTGGTCTCACCTTTATTGGTAAGAATATAGACAGAGGCAAAAAAGGGACAATTTAATGTAAAGAAAATACAACCTTATGCACAAGTACTAACAAATGATTTCTAAAACAAAGTAGGAATCTGTTGGTTTAGAACTACCAATAAACGCTACTATTCACCTTGAAAGCAATCTCGTTAATCTATGTTGAAAGAGGCTTATTGATTACATATTCATATAAAAACCTACTTTTTAGTATTAAATCTTAAGAATGATAGCGTTTACACAACATCAAAACAAATAGATAAAAATTCATGAATGTAACCAATACGATTAATTTAAAAATCGTTAAACGTCCATATATGCAAATACACTGTCACATATATCAAAATCAACATTGCATATATGCAATTTCACTGCATTCATTTGTTCTCGTGCATTTATTTGTTCTAAATATTTTAAAAGTTCCATTACAATATCCATGTTTATACTTCTGTATATGAAAAAAAACACCATCAAAGATTATACTTGCACATATGCAGATTTACGTACACTAAACTCAAATATACATACATACATACAACAATATCTATTTCTGGTCTCACCTCTATGCTGGTCATCGGAATGTTCATGATCAGAAACATTGTTTTCAGATATTATGTCGTCTGTGTCGGGAATTTTTTGCCTACTTTCTCCGACATCAAATATTGAAAACACGTCGTTCACATGAAGCTCGTTAGCATCCGTATCATGGATCTTCTGTCTTTCCTCGTGCAAACCCAAAACATCATCATGATTCACTTCAAAATCGTCCAACCTGTCGTTTTGCTGCACACCTATTTCTGCATTATTTTGCATATTTGAGTTGCTCATCTCGCCACCAAAGATGCAGTGGAATTCAACAGCGATTTTGCCTCAACTTTGAACTGTTAATTGAACAATGGAACAAGGATACGCAGAAAAAAAGGAGGAAGAAGAAGAAGAATACAAAGACAAACAATGCAGTGGAGAAGAAGAAGAACACGCAGGAAAAAAGATGCAGGAAGAAGAAGAAGAAGAATACGCACAATAAGAGGATATACACAATCAATATAATTTAGTAACTGATTGATTAGTAAATATTATCTATAATTAAACAAAAAAATCTAGAATAATCAATTTACCAAATTAACTCTTCACTAAAATAATTAGTTTTAATAATTAGATAATGACATGGATAAATGATTGGTAGATATTGGTTTGTAAAGGAGTGCAACATTTGAATGATGTGTATTTGATTTGCCCTCTCTCTCTCTCTCTTTATATATATATATATATATAATATGATAGGTTTAAACGAGAAGTACGTCTGATATCATATATGATTAAACACATGTTACATTGACAATACATAGACGTTTAATCATGTATGATTAAACACACCCACATGTCGTGTAATCATATATGATATCACACTTCTCGTATTTTCGCATAATATATCTATACTACATATATAAGCATATACACTAAATGTCTTAAACACAACTTAAAAAGCATAGAGTACTACTTTTTAAAGCACAAAAACTGAAAACTCTTAATTACCATTTTTTATGCATGATATACAAACCTTCAATGCATTCCTAGATAAACGAGAAATGTTGCAACCTTTTTGAAATACAATACCATACCCAGTGCTTCTTCTTCTACTTTCTTCGCCATACCACAATACAGTATATCCATACTTTCTTCTGCCTATTCACGTCAAAGACCATACCTACCAGTCCTTCTACACGCTAAAAGACCATACCTTACCAGTCGTTCTACCTGCTACCTGTTGGCTCCCATACGAAGACTCAATATAGCATATATATATAAATATATATATATATATATATCGATTCACTCTGCAGGGTTAGGGTTCTCCATCGATTCCTCAGTCCATCACTTTGTGTACCGATTCCTCAGTCCATCACTCTCTAGGTAATATCAATTCCTTTGTTTGTTTGTTGATTCCTCTGTGAATTTGCTTAATTTTTGTTGTCCATAACATGTGTTCTTGTTTATTTAAAACAAGTTTGTTTGTTTTCTATGGTGTTTTTGTTTTCCAAAACTGGTGTTTGCTTATTTGTTGCTCTCCCAGGTAACATCAAATCCTTTTTCTGAATCAAGACCAGTGAATTGTTAATGGCATTTCTACTGTTTATTTGTTGAATCCTTTATTTGTTTGTTGTTTTCCATCAATTCCATTAACATTTTGCACATAGAAGGTGTTTGAGGAAATGCCTCAAAGGGAGCATTTCATTCGTTTTTAGAAAATAAGTTAACAATCCTAATTTTGCTTCCTGTTAACAATCATATTTCTTGTCTAAGATTTTGTTTGACAAGCTATTCATTAATTTGTGCAAATAGAGTTGGTTTTTTCATTTAGTTATTGTTACTGTTTTTATGTTTTTATGTTCTATGTTCTAAGATCACGTCCTAGACAATCTCTGAAGAGCTACAACGGCTTTTTTAATTGCTTCTCTAAACTTGGATGTTACAGTTCTTCACAAAGGAGAAGATGTACTAATTGTTTGTACGCCTGCATCAGTTCCGGTGAGTTGAAATTGTGTGCTTCTATGTCATGCCTCCATAAAATTTGTGTGGGATTGCTTCACAGCACATATGGTGGTACACATGAAGCATTTCTTGAGAATGTTAGGGAGGTTAGCTACAACCTTTTCTTTATTTACTACTATTTTGGTTTGATATTGTATCTTTATATTATTATTTTCGTGAGAGATGGTTTATGCCAAACCCAATCTCACATTTCTAACTAATTAGTTGGCAAATTACTATTTGTTTATCCTTTTATTCAAAAAAAGAGTTCAAATATATATACACACACAATCAAACATATGATTTAGGGCCGTTTACTAAACACTTACCTTGGTAAGCAATTACGAGTTCAATTACTTTATTGGGGGAATATAACAAGAACTGAGAATCTTACCCAGTGAGTCTTACACGATAAATAAGGGCGATGACTCTTACCCGATAAGCACTTACTAGGTTATAAATGCTTACCATTGATCCATTTTAATGGATGAGAATGTTAACCCGTAAGGTAAATGAAAATGGTGACTACACGTGAGCATTTGGTAAAAGGCCCCTTAGTTATTCTTGAAAAACAGAGTTAGGAGATTGTAGATTTATATCCAATTCTCATTTTGTAAGAAACAGTAGCACATTCTAATTTATGTGTCGTTTACAAAACGCTTACGCTTAAGCGCTTACCAAGTCACATTACCATACCGGATGAATATGGCAAGGACCAAGAATCTTACCTAGACGTGTAAATTTTAAGTTCATTATCATTGTTTGTCACTGAATTCAGTAAAATTCAAGTTCAATAACTATGTAATATATTTTAGTATGAAAATTTTGGAGTACACATTTAATCACGAGGATGTGGTTGTTCCTTGTGATAATATATTAAGTGAATTATCATTTGTGTTTAGATATCTCATTTGATTAATGTTGTATATATTTGGATTTCAGGGTGCACCTCTATGTTCACATTAAGCTCAAAAAAGGGATGCGCAAGTTTGGGCCATCATGCCTCTTTGATCACCCAATGGGAACGTTAAGTTACATCTCATCTGTGTGACTACGTCTTCTCTATCACACATGCCAGTTGCACCATATCCTGTTGGGTCTTCCATTCGCACTCTAGCTCCATCTTCATCTTCTACATCGGATTTGAGGATGGTATGTCAATGGCGAGTAGCTGAGTATGCCAAGTGCTCCAGCTGGATCAGTTTATCCAAGAGGATGCCACTTAGTGGCAGCAACATGTAGCAAGCGAGCGAGTGGTACCAATTCCCTAACATGCCATTTTTTCTATTTTTTTTTTGTTTTTATGGCAAGAGTTGATGGTTGCATCTATACCTGTCCATCTCTATTTTTTCATGGCCAACATTTTGAATTAGCCAAAACACCTAGGTCCCTTTCACCTAAATTAGCTTTTGAATAGCCAGAAAACCTCATGTTTGTGCCTGTTTATGAAAATGTTGTATAGGAATAAAGAAGGATGTATGTGTCCATCTTGTGGTGTGCTTCCTACTTATATAATATGTGGAAAGAGGTTTTCATTTGTGAATTTTGGATTTGTGACTGGGGAAATTGATTTATATGGCTTACAACAATCATTGACTCTTTTAGGACGTTGTATCACATGTGATTTGATTTCTCAATTATAAGTGAAAATTGGAAGTTGTTATTGGTGTAAGTTAAAGTTGCTCCTTTTAGTTGTCTACGTCATATAAAAGACTATCGAGTGTGTACCTTTTATGACCTTCTCACTAGGATATATTAATTAGTAAATAATATATCAAGTACCTTAAACATGTCGATCAACATTTTATAATTCTACCGGTTCCTAACAATCAGAATTTTATTCCTTTTAACAGCTTGAAAGAGCCCTAAATGAATGTGGTGATGACATAGAAACTGCCATTAAAAGCCTTACCAAGCTACACTTGAGTTACGTTGTACTACAAGAATCAAATTATCAACTCTAAACACAAGGTAAAAACCAAACTAAACAAGCCCGGTATGTCCCACCTGGAGTTGGGGTCTTAGGTGTGGGATGTACACAAATGTGACCTCTACCACCACAAAAAGTAGAGTCGTACAAAGTTACAATAGTGTTTCTTAGCCCTGAATAAAGAAATTAACACGTTGCTACTTTTGTTCTTCATTTTTAGGAAGTTGCTACTTATGTTCTTTATTTTTATTTTTTGCATTTTGTGCTTTCAAGCTTGCTGCTGGATTTTATGTTGATATCAACATTATTTACTTAGGGGCCGTTTACCTAATCACTTACCCGGTAAGTGCTTACCGGTAAATTCAAGACTATCACTTACTTCCTGGGTAAGATATTAGTCTACCAAAATGGTATCATATGCAACAATTTAGCCGCTAAGCGCTTACCGTGGTAAGAGTCGTCACACTCACTTACCGGGTAAGACTCTCGATCCTTGATTCCACTCTTACCGGGTAAGATTCTTGGTCCTTACCATATTTATCTGGTAAGCTAATGTGACTTGGTAAACACTTACCCGGATAAGCATTTTGTAAACGGCCCCTTAATCTCATCAACACTCTATTTGTTTAAGTAAAATGGTTATTGCTAACTGTACTAGGCATAGGAAGCACCAACATTTGAGTTGATGCAGTAACTTTGTCACATTATTGTCCTTTAACTTCAAAACTAGATAACATAATATTGGTTCAACACTTGTATACAATAATTCATCTTCTTGCAACTTTCGATTCTTCCAAATGCCTAACTACTAGGGGTGAGCATCGGAACTGAGTACCCGTCTTTAGAACCGGAACCGCTTCCGAACTGCCAGTTCCGGAACCGGAACCGATGTGATTGGTTCCGGTTCCGGTTCCTAAAATACGGAACCGATTAAGAGTGGTTCCGGTTCTGGTTCTTATTTTATTGGAACCGTTACCCGCTGGGAACCAGAACCGGAATCGACGGGTACCCGCTATTTTTTAATAAATATTTAATGTAGTGTTATTGGTTTTGTTAGGTGTTTTATTCGTTTTGATCCAAATGTTTTATTTGTTAGGTCTTGACGTAAAGACTTTATGTGTTATGCAAGTCGTTTTGTTGATGTCAAGACTCAATACTCGAGAGTTTTTAATTAATTTATGTAATAATTAGTTTTTATGTAATTATTTTTCACCATTTGTTGTATTTATTACTTTAAGTTGGTACTTTGTAGTTTGCTATAGACTTATAATTACATTTCTATTGCATGAAAGGTTACAAATTTAAATAAAAAATTGATAGCGGGTACCCGGAACCGAGATGTAAGCGGTTCCGGTTTCTTCATTCTAGGAACCGCCGGTTCCGGTTCCATGAAATTTAGCCGGGTAACCGGTTATGCTCACCCCTACTAACTACCATATCATATATGACCTAAAAGCTTCTTTTTGTTAATATTACCCTAATTCTCACTATCTTTCCAAGCACAAAACACCAATTCTTGCGATGGAAGATTAAAACACCTTGCTACATTAGGAGATGAACTAATGAAATCTCACAACCCGTCGCTTTGTGATATAGCTAGGTATCGTTGATTAATGCACATTTTTTAAGGTTCAAAGGTACATGTTATAACTACTTTGGTATAATTTCTTAAAGCTTCATGTTTGAAAAAACTAACTGATAACAAGTGATAACTGATAATCAAGTTTAATACCTGTTGATCCTTACTATGCATGTTTATCTCTACTAATATGCCTTCATCATTACGAATGCTCCATATATATCTTTTTTAACAAGAAATTCCATTAAATTTTCATTTTCATTACAGTAGAACTTCTCACCGTGCTCACCCGGTGCATTGCACGGGCACACTGCTAGTATATATATATAGAGAGAGAGAGAGAGCGAGAGAGAGAGGGGGGAGGGGATTCAAACGAGAACGCTAACTATTTAAAAAAATATGAGAACGACGGTTAATATACAAAAGATATATGATTCACGCGACTTAAGTCGCGGCCATATGGATACGTATGAGAAACAAAGAGCTGTTATTTTTACTCATATGGATACGTATGAGAAACAAAGATGGTAGAAAAATTAGATTTTCAATACTCAATCTCTCAACAACTATAGATTTACGCATATCTCTGACAATTACACCAAAAACTTGACAATGTTTTTACACACCTTTAGACATGTGATAATTGAACCAAAAACAAGTATACAATATATGACCCAATATTGTTTATCATGTAATAAAATGGTAATGACCAAATATCTTATTCCACAAGGGTAGGTATCTTAAATTGCAAGATATTGAGATGAAAGACTAACAAATGACGAATTTGAAGAAATTGTTTTGGGTTGGATTAATACTACTAGAAATAATAGAATATAAAGAGAAAAACATGGGTGCAAGACTTTTGACGAGAAATACAAAAAAATCAGCAAACCAATGTTGTAGGAATGCTACAATACATGTCTGACAATAAGTAGTTTAACAATCTATTTTGAGGAGTATCATTCAAGATATCAACCATTGCACTAGTGTTTAGTTTTCGACCAATATATTACTATGTAGTATCTGGACAAGTGGTAGTGTCAAATGGTGTCCTCAAAATATATAGATTAGCAAATCCTTTTGTTTTAAAGTCACTCTTTCGAGGCGATTCCATATCATTCAAGTTTATGTGTTTCAAGTGGTTTATTCCGGAGTCTAACTACACTTTAACACTTTGATAAGTGACTAACCCTTTGAAAATTAATCAGTTTGAAAAACATATATAACAAAAACTTCTCATTTTATTCAATTTGGCGTCCATTCAAATGACTTATACAATGAAACTTTAATGTGATCAACTCGTTATGAAATGTCTTAGATTTATAAAACTTGAATGGAATAGTTTAGGTCCAACGTCTTGTTGCGATCTAAAGTGATTGGGACAATATTTGTAAATGTGCACTCCGAACATCCTGAGTCACTTATTTTTGTCTTAACATTTTAAGCGATCTCAAACAATCACAATTACAAAAAGTAACTGACGAAACCAAAATCACCAACACAAATTAATAAGAGAGGTCAATTTATACCAAAAATTTTGGTCGTTGTTACCGTTATTTCTAGTAGTGGTTTAAATAATTTAAATATTTTTATGATAATTTGTAGATTGTGAGTCTGAAATCAAAAATATTTACACATATTTGGGTGGAAAAAATATTAAAGTATAAAAAATAAATAAAAATAAAAATAAAAAACTGATGTCAAAGAAATCGTCAATATTTTTGGCTATATTCACAAGTATTCGATGCATCAAGACTTTAATTTGAAGTCTTTGTTTTCATTTTCCTACATAAATTACGCAATATATTTGACGTCATTTCATATTTAATATCCTGACGTAATATACTAGGATGGATCTTTCATCATTTATCAAGGTTTTAAATGGCGTGAGACGTGGCGTGGTTGCGAGGTCAAACTTTAAGCCTTAAGAGCCACGACGTGTAACAACCCGGACCAAACTAGTAGGATTGTAAGCCTTTTTGTGTTGGTGCATAACTTATGGGAGTTGAGGGGTCAATTTGCAAATATGTAAAGAAGTATATAAGGGCCCAAAACCCTAGGAGAATGTTCTTATTACTGATTTTGGAGTGTGTGTCGGCTGATTTTTGTGAGAGAAAGAAGAGGAGAGGTTTGAAGGTTTTTAGTGCTTTTGAAAGAAGAGAATCATCAACCTTGGATTTTGGAAGAAGGATCAGCAGTTGGAATTCGTTCTCGCAAGCAATCAAACAGGTAACACTCTCGTATCATCGTTCAATCCTTGATTTTGTGGGCAGATTAGTTATGTTTGGGTTTTGTTTAAAAGTGGAGTTTGAAACTTAAATGAGAGAAATCGGGTCTTGTAGTGTGTTTCAGTTGCTAAGAACTCAGAAATTGTTAGGTTTATTGATCTTGTTGCTATTGTTAATCTTTTCTTCGAGAAAACCGAACTAGTCTATGGAGTTCGATCCCAAAAAGGGCCCAGGTCGTCGTCCGGAAACCTTCCTGGACGTCCGGAAACCTTCTTGGGCGTCCGGACTCCTTGTTGGGGAGAAGGTCCCCAGACGAGGGAGTTGTCCGGATAGGATGGATTATCCGGGTAGGAGTTATGTCCGGTAAAGTATTGTGTCCGGTAAGTTCGGTACCCGGAAAGGGGTATCGTCCGGAGAATAGTAGTTACCCGGATAAGGGTGTTGTCCGGTTAGTTTGGGTGTCCGGACTCTTTAGCGTCCGGAAAAGTAGGGTCGTCCGGAAAACCTGAGTTATCCGGATACTTTTGCTGAGTTGTTGTTTTATGCCCGTTTATTCAGGGAAGTCGATTTGGAAGTTTGGAACTGTTTAGAAACGAGAAGTAAGAGCCTCAGGTGAGTTTTCTAAACTAAAATGTGTGGCTTTTAAAGTGTTTTCAAAATGTGTTATGAATGTTGAGAATTGCCAAGCTTTATTATTATGTTTTAATTGCATGAAAGTTGTTTAAAGTTTTATGTAGAATGTATGCATACATCAAGGAGACGTAAACTGGCAAAGACGGGAGAGTAGTTCCGCCAACTCTCGTGCGGGAAGGGAGGTCCCTATATGCCAGGAGCGAGGCTCCGCAAGGCAGCATGAGGCTGACTCGTTGTCACCTTCGGGTGGCTTCAGGGTGTCAGATTACGAGGAGACGGACTTTAGTCCGTATATGATTTTGATGTGTTGAGTATGAATGTTTAAAGCTGAAAAGATAAACTGTTTTTAAATGCTTTGATAACGGTTAGGAGGGACTCACTAGACCTCATGGTCTAACCCTCGCATTTTCAAATTAAAACCTTTTCAGGTAAGCAGGTTTCCAGGAGCTCGGGCAAATAGGCTGAGCTTAGCAAGAAGAGTCAAGAAGCATAGTGACACTCTAGTTATTAGTTTTTCTCAGTTGTGTAGGTCGTTTCCGCAAACCTATTTAAATATTTGTAACGAAATTTTGAGACCGTGATTTTGGGATGTTATGAAATTGATGTTTTGCATGATAATTTTGGTTGGGTCTTTATACGACGTGCCATGACGTTTATCAAGACGTGACTTATGGCGATAAATCTCTATATCATATATACTATTATATATAAAAACATATGTTTTGTATTATTAAATGACGAGTCAATGAAAATAACCAAGTTAAATTAGGTTATATATAAAAAACTAGCAAATAAAACATTAAAAACGTAAAGAAAAATCAAATATCGCGTTATAAAAGACCGCACATTAGGCCATGACGTGCCACATGCATAACGTAGCGTGAGACACAAGCCTTAAGTCACGGCACGCCATGACGGTTGTCGTGAAGAGCCTTTTAGAACAGTGTCATTTATCAATGAATGTCTAGATTTTTAATCTTTGAGTGAATTACATTTTAGCACTTGTAGTTTATAGGTTTTTAAAGCATCTTCAACAACTTCCCTGTTTTGGAGAAAATAGAATATATGGGGACTTTTAGCTAAAATTTTGCTTCAATAACTTCTTCAAAACTATATCTAAAATGGAGAAAGTATGAAAGAGAATAAATTTTTCTCCAAATATGGAGATAACCCAAAAAATGATTACTAAATAAAAGCACGAATATAAATCTTTGAAAATAAATATATATATTAATTTTTTTGAAAGGCAGATGCATTTTATTACCAACAAAACACATATCAGCAACAATTGTTCTAAGTAGCAACACGACCAGCACAAAAACAAAACAATTCCCAAACTTAACGACTAGTTCGCGCCGGTTTGCCAGAAATAAACCTACGCACGCTACCACATCCTGACCAAACTCGCCTGAAACAATGTTGTTATATTTGGTGAGAAAAATAATATTTTAATAGATGAATGGAATATTTTAATATTATAATCAATGTTTGTTTCTCCAAAATGAAGAATCTGTTGAAGATGAATGTAATTTTTGTTAGAGATTTTGACTTTTGGTTTTATTTTAGAGAAATTTTGAAGAATCTATCGAAGATGTTGTTAAGAGTTTCGTCTTTAGTTGAAAATTTGTAGTTCCATTTTACTAATAACACGTGTCCCAATAGAATCACAGGGACGAGTTTTGTTTATTTTTTCAGAATCAAAAAAAAGATACCATAAACACCTAGATTGTTTAAAAAACTCAACCACAAATGCAATTATAAAAAAACGTTTTGTTAATTTTTTATAAATAGAAGAGGGATATGTTAGAAAACACCGAACCACAAGTATTAAACTTGGAGTAGGAAGTAACTCATGCTTAAGGTGCGTTTGGTTCATTTAAAGGAATTGAAATGAAAATAGAAATGCAGGAGAATGGAAATAAGAATGAGCATTCCATTTATGCTGTTTGGTTAAACTAATATAGTTTTAATAAAAAATTGTTTTATATAATATTTATAATACAAATATGTGACGTCTGACGTTGAAAATAAAAAATATTTTCCATTCAACATTGAGAATGAAATGACGCATGAGAAAAAATTACTGAGTGAGAATAAAATTTTCATTCCCCCCAATTTGGTCAGAATTGAAAATTAATGGGTTTGAGGTAATTGACTCATTATATTATATCAAACAAAACAACAGTTTTTATTATCATTCTCATTACTTACTCTTCAAGACCCCGAACCAAACACCCCCTTAATCATTTGAAATAAATGATTAGTAAACATAGTTAAAGTTAAATTTAAGGGATATATATATATATAATAAAATGTTTATTTAATTGTTTATAGTTTAATTTTATAAATACATCAAATTTTAATCAAGATGTGTTTACTTTCATTATCTATATTATATTATAAGACATTTATGAAAAACTCTTAAAAACAACCCTCAAAGCTTCATGTACCGTCATTTAATGTTAAGGAATTTAATTAAAATACCCTAAGTTTGACATTAACTTACCAAAATACCCCAAAATTTGAAAAGTTTACCAAAATACCCTATTTTTCCGCGAAGGGAGCCCTCTATCGCGGGCAGGGACCATTTTGTAAATTTTATGTGCTTCATATTTACACTTTCAGTCCCTGGCCCGCGATCGAGGCTCGCGAAGGCCCACAATGGGGACTGAAAGTGTAAATATATCCTGCAAAAAATTTCACAATTGGTCCCTGCCCGCGATAGAGGGCTCCTTTCGCGGAAAAATAGGGTATTTTGGTAAACTTTTCAAATTTTGGGGTATTTTGGTAAGTCAATGTCAAACTTAGGGTATTTTAATTAAATTCTCTTAAAAACAACTAATTAAGCTTTATGTACGGTTTTTAAAGCTAATTACTTGATTAATAATTATCTCTTACAACCTTTAAATTCTTAAAACATGGACTCTTATTAATTAATCCTTATATATATCTTTTTTAAACATGGCCGTTTTTTCAAAACCACATATTAAAATAAATTATAACATTAAAATCAAGATATTTCACGTTGCACAAGTAGAATTCCAGTATTATTAAATGCGCGCTAACCCTATTTCCTAGAAGTTTCTTACATGCACCTAGAACCAGACCTAGACTTTTGACTTCAATATTCTCTTTCCCCATTTCCTATAAGAACTCTCAACCCTTGTGGGTTTCTCCTTCAATGGCTTATTAGTTGACCAAATAATTAATCATTGAAATTACTCAGCCAGTAGCTAGCAATGGTGGCCACATGGATAGATCTCAATCTTAATCCCACCTTCCACAATACTGATGATACTCCAGTAGTAAGTAAAGTTCATGAGTTCAACTAATCATATATGTGTATATGTGTGTTTGAATTAAGTTACTATAGCTTATATATATAACATGATCATATATATATATATATATATATATATGAGCAGGTTAACGATGATCATAGTGTGGGTGATTTGAGCCAGATAAGCAACGAAAACAGGAAGCTAAAGGAGATGCTTACGATTGTATGGGACAACTACAACTCTCTCCAAACTCAGGTGAATACACTAATGCAAGAACAACAAGTATTAGTATCCAATCCAAAGAAACGAAAGTTGGATGAGAGTAGCACAGTTCAACAAAGCTCCTGGAAAAGCCCAAACCAGGAGTTATCGAAGACAACAGGGATTCAAAGAGTTTATGTACAAACAGATCCAACAGATAAAAGCCTGCAGGTACTTTCTTTGTCTTTAATTTTTTTCATCAACAAGAAACTATATATATATATATATATATATGCATCCTTTACAGTGATTATGGAAACATGAATTGTACTGAAAGAAGATAGAAACTGGAAGTTTGACTCAATGGGTTTATTAGTTAATTTCTTTCATTTATATATATATATATATATATATATATATATATATGTAGGTAGTGAAGGATGATTATCAATGGAGAAAATATGGGCAAAAGGTGACCAGAGATAACCCATCTCCTAGAGCTTACTATAAGTGCTCTTTTGCTCCAACCTGCCCTGCCAAGAAGAAGGTAACAACACCCCAAGATACTCAAGAAAGATTACAAAATACTACATATAATTTAATTACTTGATCATGCAAAGATTGATTTATGATTTATGAATATGTTACATTTGGGCTTGGTTCTTTAATTACCCATTTACCCTATGGAATATGTATATAAAGTTGTGAAGGTTCCCTAGCTAGCTAATTAACATGTAGAGCTGCTGCATGTTAAATTGTTTTCAGGTGCAAGGAAGTGTGGATGATGCTGGTGTTCTTGTTGCAACCTATGAAGGAGAGCACAACCACAAAAGCAGGAAGCAGGAGGCCATGTACGTTTTAGCCAACGAATGTGATGATCATCAGCTGATTTCGACTAAAAGTTTCTTCAATTTCCAAAAATTCGATGAGGTTTTGCTTCAACAAATGGCCACTTATCTAGGAAAAGACCCTAATTTCACTGCCCAACTTGCTGCTGCCATTTCTTCTAGGATTCTGGAATTCGATGTGTAGGTGTATATGTCAATCTCGTTTGTATGATATATACATATGGGGTGGAAGAGAACACAAAGACTTTTGTAGAAAATATTCTATTGAATAGAGCTTTGTTGTAAATACCTTTCAACATTCTTGGGAATACTAGATGGTGATGCAACTGCATGTATATACATGTAGGCAAGGGGAGGTTCAAATAAGAAATGTTAAGTGTGTGAGAAATACTGAAATGATCTTAGCCGTTCACCTAGTCAACATTTGTGGTTTGACTGTGAAACACCGGATAATTCCTCGTGTGGTCTGCAGAAGATAGAGGGGTAGTTCCGTAAAATACGCGGGATGAGTTCGTGAACATGTGTGATTCACATATGAATATGTAAATCATTTAATAAGTTCATATGGGAATCAGTTAATTAGTTCATATAAGAATCAGTTAATTAGTTCACATGTGAATCTGTTAATTAGCTCAATTGATTCACATATGAATCTACACTTAAGTTAATTAGTTCATATATGAATCACAAAGTTTCATATTTGGATAAGTTAAAAAGAGTTTATATGTGAATTATACGGGTTCACATATGAACATATAGTTCGTATGTCAATCACACAGGTTCACATATGAACTCGTCTAGCGTATTTGTAAAAGTTGCGAAACTGTCCTTCTATTTTTGGAAAAATCGCATTTCTTGACTAGTCAAATCCGATATTGACCATATGAACGACTAGGATTACTTCTCTATTTCTCATACATTTAGCATTTCTCATTCGAACCTATGACTATATATATATATAGAGGAAGATTCAAACGAGGAGCGTACCTATTTACGAGAAACGCGAGGAGCGCCTTCCATGTACTGGATCACATGTGATCCACTACTCCCGAAAAAATCGGGTAGCAGGCGACCTGGTTCGCGAGTCGCGTGGAAGTCGCCCGGATCACATGTGATTTTAGGCGTGAATCACATGTGATCCACTACATGGGCGGAAGCCCCCCGATCAGGTGTGAATCACATGTGATTTTGTACGTGAATCACATGTGATTCAGTACATGGGCGGTGCTCCTCACGTTTTCTTAAATTGTTACGCTCCTCGTTTGAACCCGCTTCTCTCTCTCTCTCTCTATATATATATATATATATATATATATATATATATATATATATATATATACTCATACTGTAAGCGAAATGCAAGTATCATAAATCATAAGTATGTTGTCAATTGAACTAACAAGAATGGCACCAAAGTCCTCGGTCATATGAGCTTATTTATAACCTGTGATTTCATATATCTTGATTTTGCTCTATCATTGCAATACTAAACAAAAATTATGAACTTTTTCCTGAGAAATCTGTCGCCAAAGAGTGATTCGTCACAAGCCGTTATAAAAATTGGTGGGTAATGCAAATCAGTGACATATTACTCAGAGATTCATTCGGTGATCCATAGGTATTTTCTCGAAAAACATCGGATTCTACCGAACCGTTGATATTTTTTCGGTGATCCCGGTCTAGGTAATCACCGACGAAAATTTTCTTAGGTGAATTTTGTGAGTAAAAGTCATTTATTTTGTAGTGTTGATTATTAGTTAGTTTTGCTAATATGGTTTTTAATCGGCATCATATTTATGCATATGTATGTAGGGGCATCAAATAAGAACTAATTAGTTTGTGGTAACTGTAAGAACCAATATGGACCAATCATTTAGGATAATTAATGTTATTTACTAAAATAAACTAAAGGATAAATTGGTAATTTAATAATTTAGATTTTTTATAACAAATTAAAATCTAAATTGAATCATTCAATTTACCCTAATTAGACATTGAAGAACACGCCTCTCTCTTCTCAATAGCGGCCTCTGCATTTCTCTCTTCTCCATAACCAACCTCTCTTCTCTATAAGGACTAGGATAATATTGCCATTCTTCATCCATTTTTCCTTCGCAATCACCACTCAATTTTTCCTAAGACACGCCATTTATTTCAAACCAACACCGTCCCCATTGAACTCACGCCGGCAGCAAGAATCGCCGGCCACCTCACCGGCGACCAACCCCACCACGAACCACCAACACCATCGCCGGCAGCAAGAATCGCCGACCCCTCTGTCGATTTCACCGCTGCCACACCCTAGTCGATTTCACCGCTGCCACTACTCACTCCCTCTCGATTTTCTTGGTCGATTGCAGACCTGCAATTCACATACCACAACCTATCTTTTTTACTTCAAGAAAATCAATGGTGTTCCATTAATTTCGCTGTTGTGTTCATTGGTTACAAGTGCACAAGGTGAGTGGGTACTTGGTCCTAGCTAGACATTATGTTTCTTACTGTGTTTGAGATTGATTGTAGTGAATCTGTGATGCTCTCATGTGAGTAGGTTTCTGCATTCCAAGATGTGTGAGTGTCATACTGATTTTCGAGTTGAAGTAGAGCTCATTTTCGATTTATCTTTCAAGCATTTAGGCATTTTTACTATTTAGTGAAATCTTGGTTATTGGTGTTGTTCTCCATGTGATTATTGATGTTGTTCTCCATGTGATTATTGATTATGTCAAAGCTTGTGTATCACAATGGTTTAGGTATCACAATGGTCTGGGTATCACAATTTTCTGGGTATCGCAATGGTCTGGGTATCACAATGGTCTTGTATGTATTCTGGGTATCACAATGGGGTATCACAGTGATATTACATTTGTTCTTGTATGTATTCTGGGTATCACACTGGGGTATCACAGTGATATCACATTTGTTCTTGTGATATCATTATCATAACCGATATATCTGCCGGAGAGAGGAGAGAGGAGAGAGGAGATTTTAAAAATACCTAAAATGCCCTTTTATTTAAATTTTAAACAAAATTACCAAAATTAATAATTTTCTAATTTATAGCTTATTATGTTGCTCACATTGGTTCTTACAGTTACCACAAAATAACTAGTTCTCTCTTGAATGGCCCCCTATGTATGTATGCATTTATGTATATACACACATATACATATTAATATATACAAATGTAAACAGAAACCGCCTAAATAGTACAAACTTTACTAACCGATCTCAACCGTCATTTTTTTTATCAAGGGTTATATTTGAGTGAGATGTTACAAATTGATGAAAAAGAAAAGGAATTAAATGAAATGCAATATTGGAATTAATTGTCATTTAGTTTTGGAAGATAGTAATTACCTAATTTACACTCTCAAAATAGTACAACAACAAACAATGAACCTTGGTTGTTCTATTATTTTTTTACTAAAGTTCATTGATGAAACCACAAAATAACAATATTAGTAGATGGTTTATATGTGAAAATTTGAATAATGTTTCATAGGTTAAATACAATAAGAAACCAGAAAGTACTAACAATATTTAATTAGAGATGTTTTACTGGGTATCCAGAATCGGAATCGACGGGTACCCGCTATTTTTTAATAAAAGTTATCTATATATTTGTTAGGTGTTTTAATCGTTTTGATCTAAATGTTTTATTTGTTAGGTCTTGACGTAAGAACGTTATATGTCGTTTTGTTGATGTCAAAACTCAATACGCTAGAGTTTCAAATTTATTTATGTAATAATTAGTTTTTATCTGATTATTTTTCACCATTTGTTGTATTTATTACTTTAAGTTGGTACTTTATACTTTGCAATAGATTTAAAATTACATTTTTATTGTATGATATGTTAAAAAAATTAAAAAATGGATAGCGTTGATCCAGAACTGAAACCGGCGGTTCCATGACCGGTTCCAAAATAAAGAGAACCGATGTAAGCAGTCCCGGTTCCGATTCCGGTTCCATGAAATTTAACCGAGTACCCGGTTATATTGACCCCTCATATATATTTTGAAATATCTACCATCTCTCTCTCCTCATTTTTCTCTCATCTATTATCTTTTCTATTTTCTCTTTGATTTCTCAATAACATTAACGTACACCATAATTGAATATGCACACATTATGTACACATTATGCACACACTTGAAACCTACAAATATTTTGTATAGATTGTGAAGATAGTGTGACCACCAACTAAATAAATAAAACTAAATCTAAGTCTACACTTTCAACCCCTATACTTATTTACTTATTTTACTTTATACCTTTTACTTTCATAATTTTAATTTTACATTTAACACATATAATCGTTTATTAACTAAAATACGTTAAAAAAATACGTTTTAATTTTAACAAGTTACACCATTATAATCGTCTCTTCGATACGTTCGAAATGAGCCCAATATTGAATATTTTTTGATTTATATATTTTAATATATATCATATACACTACATAAAAATATTTTTTATATTTAAAATTCATATTCTTATAGTTAATTATTTAATTTATGATACTCTTATAGTTAAAATACGTTTTATTTATTTTATTATCGATGGTCCAAGTGTAAGTATTAAAAATTGGCGGAGGCTTTGTGATGAACAGACATCGATCCTTTTGTGCATACTCTGTAACTGCAAATACTTCAGCTCCAAACACACATGAATCATCATTCGCCAAATACTCATTTTCACAATTCTTAAATGAGTCCAGTGATACCAACTTGTCAAACCCCCATTTCATATTCTTCTCGTGAAACCTTGTTCTATTGTCATTCACGATATCTATAAACACATACAAATAATAATAATTTAAAACGATTTAATGAATTAGTTAACATATGATTATTATGTTAATGCGATAGGAGTGTAAAACAAAATTGAAAAAAATAAGATATGTACCATAAATTAAATAATTAACTATAAATGTATGAATTGTAAATATTAAAAATATTTTTATGTAGTATATATGATATATAATAAAATAAATAAATCCAAAAATATTCAATATTGGGCTCATTTCGAACGTATCGAAGAGACGATTATAATGGTGTAACTTGTTAAAATTAAAACGTATTTTTTAACGTATTTTAATTGATAAACGATTATATGTGTTAAATGTAAAATTAAAATTATGAAAATAAAAGGTATAAAGTAAAGTAAGTAAATAAGTATAGGGGTTGAAAGTGTAAATTTCAATTATAAATCCCAAATTTGAGTGGTAGCGGGACACTAGCGGACACTTGCGGGATAAGAATTTTCAAAATAGACCCTGGTCTGCGATTGCGGATCCAATAGCGGGAAAAATGGATATTTTTACAAAATGGTTTAAAAAATGGATATTTTGACAAGTCAAAGTCAAACTTTAGGTATTTTAATTAATTTCCCTCTTAATGTGTTCGCTTTATGTCCTATTTAATTGTGCCTATATATGTTATGGGGAGAAAGAAAGAAATAGATGAGTATGAATTTTTTTATAAAATGCATTAATATTTATGTAATAAATAATGATAGTTATTTATTTAATTAATAACATTAATTATTTTAAGATTGAATTACATCGATGGTCCCTGTGGTTTACCCAAATTTTGGATTTGGTCCCTAAAGTACACTATCTACGGTGATGATCTCTAACTTTTTAATTTACTTTCACTCGAGATCCTCCTATGTTTTTTTTACTTTCGCTCATGGTCCTTATATGTGAAAGTAAATCAAAAGGTTAGAGACCATCATCGTAGATAGTGTACTTTAAAGACCAAATCAAAATTTTAAGTAAACCACATGGACCAGTGGTGTAATTCACTCTTATTTTAATTTGGTGGTTTATAATGAGTCTCAGGGACCTCACAAATTTTAGAATAATTAAGTAACAAATTAAATATTTAAGATAAAAAAGACATAAATTTTAGAGTAAAGTTAACTTTTGGTCTTTAACGTTTGTCACATAATTTTAAAGGTTTTCGTCCTTCAACTTTGTTTAAACAAATTTGTCCCTAACGTTTGTCAATTCCCAACAGATTTCATCTCTTAGTCTAATGATCGTTAACTTTTTTTTCTTCGTTAAATACAGTTTGATGAGGGGTATTTTAATCATTTTCTTGATTTAAAAAAAAACTCCAGACCAACGATCCTGCTCTCCGACGGACTTCACTGGCAGACATCGATCGATCTCAATCACCAAGGTGTTGTTCGATCTTTGTCTCATGCTTGATCTCTATCTCACGCTCAATCTATGTCTCTCGTTCGTTCCTCGTCGTCCTTGTAGCAAACCTCATTCTAATCGTTTCTGTGGCAAACCCAATCACCATTGGACATTTAATTTTATAAGTCGGCCCTTATTTTGAGAAAAAAATAACTACATTGGAGGGATTTAATTTTGCTATTAAGCAATCACTTTTCACATTAGTTGGGGCAATAAACGAATATAACGTCATTCTATTCATCATAATCTGAAGTCAATTTAAAACACACGATTTTTCTCTCCTAAACGTATGTTCAAATTTTCCACCATGAAAATGATATTTGAAGGTCCCATCTCAAAAAATGATCAATATATCGTGTCTTTGAATATTCACTAAAATAAAAAGACTTTGGTAGTTATATATATATATATATAATGATGGGAAATTAATTAAAATACCCCAAGTTTGACCAATTGTTACCGAAATACCCTAAATCTCTCCCACTTTGCAAAAATACCCTTTTTTCCGCGATGGGAGCCCGCGATCGCGGGCCAGGGACCATTTCTGACACTTTTTTAAACTTGCAGGGACCATTTTTGAAAAATGGCATCCCGCGATCGCGAAGGAATCCCGCGATGGGATTATTTTGTGACTTTTCAATTGCAAGGGACCATTTTTGAAAAATTCCAGGGACCATTTATGAAAAATTCACCCGCGTTTGACATTGTTCACCCCGCTTTCGTCCAATTTGATGAATTTGAATTGGAATGTTACACTTTCAACCCCTATACTTATTTACTAAATTTACTTTATACCTTTTACTTTCATTATTTTAATTTTACATTTAACACATATAATCGTTTATTAACTAAAATACGTTAAAAAAATACGTTTTAATTTTAACAAATTACACCATTATAATCGTCTCTTCGATACGTTCGAAATGAGCCCAATCTTGAATTTTTTTGGATTTATATATTTTAATATATATCATATACAGTTATACACTACATAGCTAATTAATGAGAATTTAGATCAGATTTATATGGTACTATCAAATGCAAGTTTCTATAATATAGATATTGTTCTACATTACATGATACCAATTTTTGCATCATATGAATCACTTCCAGACAACAAGAACCAATACCCCAATAATCTATGTATTAGGATTATCGCAAGTTTCATAAACCTACTTACTAGGTGTTGGAAATATGGGTTTTACTAAACTTTGGACGCATTTAAATTTATATATATGTGTTATATATAACTAACAATTATTTAATGTTACATAAACAACCTAAGTTTGATTTATTTGACAATGCGCATAAATGGACTCCGCCATATGTATGCGAAATGCCTTGGCCTCGGCCTCGGTCTGGTCAGGGTGTACAAATACCACATCGTTATTTATCAAGATGCTGGCATTACGACATACCCAGACACCGCAATCCGCATTCATCCCGCCCTGCTGGGGTGTATTCTTGGCGAACTTATGGCGAAAGAGCTCTGACCTATCGCGACGCCTCGTGTCCTTGACCCGACAAAAGAAGTCAAATAGCACATCTTTAAACATTCTCATCTGGTCTTCCAATTGGTCTCTGAAGAGACTGGCACTATCGCTGTCATATATGGTCATGGTCATAGCGTCAAGCTCAAACACTCCGAGCAGCCAATGTTTGGGATGAATGCATATTGGGATGTACACCTGAAATATTACAATATTAGAAAACTTAGTTAGCAACAAAACAACTTAAATAAAATAAGAGTAAAACGATTTACATACCACATCGAGGAGAGCCCAAGAAACCCCTTCCACGCCGTTGCATGAGTTGGCCACGGAGGCGGGACCTTGATGGGGGAGCAACAGGTAGGGAAAGAAAATACTATACATTATGGTCCACCTCGTGTCTGTTCCACGATGTCTTTGCAGCAGCGAGACCCAACAATCGATGTGCTATACATAAAAAATAGATGGTTAGACATGTATTATAAATATATTTGATTATATGACTATAGTTAAACTTCATACTAACCACATCCTGTAACTCAGACTCCAAAGGGTCATCCGCCAGCAATACTTGGAAAAAGCGGGGGGTGATTTCCATGCTCAAGTAAGGGACGAATATCATGGGGGAGAGGCGACCAGTCCGACACATCCTCAATATTTCCGATGCCGGTTGAGGCTCCGGTGAAGGGACCTTTCCCTTTTTCTTTCCTCCCTTATTTCCCCCCGCTTTCTTTGCTTGTTTTTTAGCGGTCGGTGGTGTCGTAGATCCTTGTTGGCCAAACGGGTGACGAAACCATTGTGAAATTTTATGCGACCGCTTTTGAGGGAGCGGGGTCACCTGTGGTGGTGGATCTACAACATCCATCGAGTCATCGTCAGGCTCCAAGAAGTGCTCCGAGAAGTGATCCTGGATAATAGGAGACCCCGTCTGAAAATTACGTTACTCAATGTTTTAAGTACAATTTAGGAAATTTTCACAATTAAACCAAAACTACCAAAATAACTTACAGTATGCATTTCCGGCCTGTAATAGTCATCGGCCGAACCACCAAAGATGTTTGTGTATGCCCCCGACATCCCGGCCTGCGTGACATTGATCATTAAAATAGTTACAAAATTAGGAACAAACATATAACTATAATGGTTACTCAGGGTCACTTACACTCTCCGGGATAGTAGAATAGGATGTGGCCACGAACGGCGTTTGGGACATCCCGGCCCCCGACATCCCGGCCTGCGTGACATTGATCATTAAAATAGTTACAAAATTAGGAACAAACATATAACTATAATGGTTACTCAGTGTCACTTACACTCTCCGGGATAGTAGAATAGGATGTGGTGGTGAACGGCGTTTGGGACATCCCGGCCCCCGACATCCCGGCCTGCGTGACATTGATCATTATAAGAGTTACAAACTTAGGAACAAACATATAACTATAATGGTTACTCAATGTCACTTACATTTTCAGGGAATGACGGATAGGATGTGGTGGCAAACGTCGCATGTGCCCCCTGTCCGAACGGAGCGGGGATCGGTGTCGTACTCGACAGCTAAAACAAATTTAGAACGTAATATTAATATACAAACTAAATAAACGTGGCCAACAAATTAAGTTAAACACTAACATTGACGGTGCTAAACTGTCTGTAGAATCCCTCCAGAAGCTGTACACGTGACTCTAGCGGCCCGTGGACGTAGTCCCACAGGTGCTCATGAGAGCCACGCTGTGGCTCGTAGGAAGGGGCCGCCTCATATGGATTGTAGGAGGAGGAATGGGGCGGCTGGTAGGAGGAGGAACGGGCCGGCTGGTAGGAGGAGGAAGGGGGCGGCTGGTATCCACCGGAAGGGGGCCTGTCGTCGTCTTCCTCATCTTCGGAAGTAGGGGGACGTCGAGCCCTTTCCGCCTCTGCGTCAATAAAGGCCACGCTGTCTCTGTACCAATCTGTGCCCATCTCGTCGACAGTAGGCACAAGGCGATCGAAAGGAAAGAGTGGCTGCTAAATATATGATAAAACATAAAAGAAATTAATAAGCGGGACTAACGTATGCAAATTGTAAACATAGTAAAAGAACTTACATTTCTAGACGCATTGAAGAACTGAAACCAAAGCGACCTACTTAGGGTAACACGCTTGTCCCAACGGGTTCCCCTAAGTACTCGATCGTCGCGCTTGACGAAATATCGGATTGATGCGGGAAACATCTCCAAGATCCATATCTGGAATTAGACAAGAAGAGCAAGTACGTAAAAAGAAAAGCCAAACAGTTTGTATGTATTATTAACAATTGTTATACTACGTATCTAACCTTGAAGGCGTATGTAAAACCACAAAGATTCATCTTTGCATGTCGATCAACGCGTCTGGCTATGGCTCGGTGCAGAATAGAGTAGCAATGTGTCCAGATATGGCTACCCCACGGGTAGCTGTTAAACAGCTCAAGGTCCTCGACGACCCTAAGGACCGTCTCGAAAGCATACTGGCTATACTCACGGCCCAGGAAGCCCATATCCACGATCACCACCAAGCATACACGGACAGCATCGCCGTTGGTTAGGGCACTAAGGCCCTCTTTCATCATGTCCCGGGCTGCCTTCAGCTTCAAACGAGATGCTGAAATGCCCCAAACCCTAGGAACGAAGGAGCAGTCTTCTAAGGGAGGAAGGGGGGGAGCCTCTCCAAAATTATTAAGAGTGTGTTTTTATAAAAAAAAACACATTTTTAACAATTTTTTTATAATAACACACTCTTAACAATTTTTTTATAAAAAACACTCTTAACAATTTTTTATAAAAAAACTGTTTTTATAAAAAATTGTTAAGGGTGTGTTTTTATAAAAAACTTGTTAAGAGTGTGTTTTTATAAAAAAAACACATTTTTAACAATTTTTTTATAATAACACACTCTTAACAATTTTTTTATAAAAAAATACTCTTAACAATTTTTTTATAAAAAAACACACTATAACAACATACACATTATAACATACAAATATCACATTCAAACATAAAACCATACATATCATGTTAAACATAGAACATATTCAAACATAAGTTATAAACACTATAACAACCTACAAATCATATATCTTAACTTAAAATAACATACAAAAAATAACAAAAAACATAAGGAAAACATACCACAGGGGTAATACGAGACATCTTCACAAAACCCGAACGCGTATTCCACACGACAAAATTGAGAGAGTGGAAGAAAATTGAGAGAGTTTGATTAAAAATTGAGAGAGTTATTAAAAAAATGAGAGTGGCCGGTTTTTGGTCCCCCCCCCCTTATATAGTGCGGCCAAAGAACAAATTTAGGGTTTGGTTCGTCAAAGGGATTTTAGGGTTAACCTTGTGCCGACACGTGGCACTTTTGCCCGCGATCGCGGGGGGGCAAAGAAAGTCAAACGCGGGCAGGGACCAAAACTGCACACGCGGGCATTCTTGAGGGGGGAAAGCTGGACCGCGGGCATTCTTGAGGGACCAACGCGGGCAAAGTGTGCAAACTTTGGTGACACGTGGCCTGGAGCCTGCGATCGCGGGCTCTATCGCGGATTTTTGGGGTATTTTTGTAACATGTGAGAGATTTGGGGTATTTCAGTAAAACATGGTTTGACTTAGGGTATTTTAATTAATTTCCCTATAATGATTTATTTTGTTTTTTTTTTAAATTGTAGATATTGTATTATTGATGGATATGTTTTGGAAACGTCCGATGGGCCAGTGCATTTGTTAAAAGATGCCATATATCACGTGGTAATGTAGGTATTAATTATTTTTAAATTTCAATATATATTACATAAAATTACAAAAGTTCTTGTGGTATTTCATAAAGTAGATGAATAAGTTGTATTAACAAACACTTAATTATCTTAAACTGTGAACATACTTTAAATCTATAGATATGATATAATGCATATATGTAAAAAAATTAAAAACAACAACTTAATTTACCAGTATGCATAAATGCAAGAAAAATTGACTAAAATACAAGGGAAATACAAGAAAAGTTGACTCAATCACTCAAATAGCCAATTTACCAACTAAAATTGTCTCCTAATCATTTCTCCCTCGGTTTCACAAAAATGTCATTATTTTTGCAATACCCAGGTTCGTGACTTGCGGATCTAGCTAAACGATTTTTTTCTTCAAAAACGGTCTTTTTTATTGGAAAAAATTATTTAGTTTTGCAATTGTGAATCTGGGTTGTAAAAAATTTATTTTAATAAAAAAAATCAATCAGATTCGTTTTTATGTGTTTTAGCTAGGTCCATGAGCAGGAAAGAAAGGAAGAAGTTGTTTTATTTACTCTTGAGCAGGAAAGAAAGGAAGAAGTTGTTTTATTTACTCTTGATTTTTCTGCCTCATGAATGAGTCATGATTGATCTTTTATGATGTCACTATGATGATGCCACTATGATGATGATAGCATGGTTGGTTAGGCCATCAGTACCCCATCCCTCCTATCTGTGAAAGATTCCCTGCCACGTCAGCGCCACATCAGCTTTTCTTCCATCCCTCACCCCATCCCTCACGATCCCTAAACATCCGTACCCCATTCCCTCAAACCCCTTTGCCACCTCATTTATTTTAATTCTTTTATTTATACATTTAATTATTTAACAAAATAAAAATATTTATATATATTTTTAATAAATAAAAATAAGATAAATAATAAAAATTAAAATTCATATCATTCATTAAAAAATTAAAAATTACAAAATAAATTTAAAAATCTACTCGTCGTCATTCCAATCATGATATTTTTTAATTTGCTCTTTTCTCTTTAGCGTAGCCATCAAAGCGCGGCCCGAAAGGTGATCATGCGGGGTTATGTAAAACTGGAAGTCTGCATCAAATCGTTTTGCTCGTTCGATTTCTCGTTCGTGTTCCAACCTTTGAAGTTCGACATCGAGTTTTTTCATTTTGTATTCAATTGCACCATCAAACTTGTCGTTGAACGTCGTCAACAACTGAGTAACACTTTCGTCTGTATTCGTCCCGGACGTATGACTCGTTGATGTTTTTTTTGCCTTGTTTCTCCCGATGGGTCGTTGAATTGGCTCGTCATCGTCATCATCGGAAGTTTGGGTACGTTTTGAACCACGCGATGAAGTTGTCGTCATCGTTGGAACGGCTCCCCATTTTGGACATTTTTTTAGGATGTCCCAAGCTTGTTCGTGAGTGAAAGCAACGTTATGGCGTGCTACATAGCGTTCGTGTGCCGTTCGGGATATATCGGCCTCACTCATCCCGCTTGATCTATTACTGAGCAAGTTGTTGTAGATGCCGCCAAACGAATTAACTCTTTTATTGACGTCGCTGAACTTGCTATTTAGTTGATGGGTTGATCTATAACCTGGTTCACGACCCATGCGAGTAAAGAACACTTGCCCGATTCGGGCCCAAAAACTTCCTACATTTATGTAAAATAAAGTATAAGAATAATAATAATAATAATAATAATAATAATAATAAGAATAAGAATAATAATAATAATAATAATAATAAGAATAATAACAGTAAAAATAATTACCACCGCTTTGTGCGTTACCGACCACGGGGTCCTCCGAAACGTCAACCCACGCCGACACTAACGCGAGTTCCTCGGCTTTACTCCACGTTTGTTTGGCGGCTTTCGTTCGTCTCGGATTTGATGGTTCCGGGTTAGATTGTTGTGTCGGGATAAATTGTGGTGAGTTCGGGGTAGAAGGTTGGGTTTCCGGAACAATCTCGTCGTCGAGATTGATTGCGGGTGAAGGAAGATTGTAGTTGGCCGGAGTAAAACCTTGGTCAATCAAACCGGGACGTGTAAATTGGTAAGGAAATTGTTGCGAAAATTGTTGGTGATATTGTTGGGGAAATTGTTGCGGAAATTGTGGCGGAAATTGTTGCGGAAATTGTTGCGAGAATTGTGGCGGAAATTGTTGCGAGAATTGCGGATGATAACCTTGTTGTGTAAACGCTTGGAAACCAAGCTCTTGATCTTCTTGCGATTGTGGTGTATTCGGTCGGTTACGACGGGATGTAGGTGTTTTGTTTGGATTCATGATGAGAGAGGTGTGAAAAATAAGAGGTTGAGAGAATTTGAGAGAGTTTGAGAGGTGTGAGATTGAGAGAATTTGATAGTGTGAAAAATAAGAGGTTGAAAGATGTGAGAAATAAGAGGTTGAGAGGTGTGAGAAATAAGAGGTTGAGGGTTAAATATATAGTGGGATTAAATTTAGAAATTTTTTTTTTTTTTAAGAAATAGCCGTTCAACGGTTGTTTTTTTAAAAAATTTAATTAAATTTTTTTTTTTTATAAAACCCTCGGGATGGCTCGGGAACCCAACCCCGCTCACCATCCCGCCCCGCTAGCCCATCCCGAGCCGTAGCGCCACCCCGCAGCCACCTCAGCCATCCCGAGCCCCTTCCCCGCTGGGGTACGGAAGGCCTTATGTATATCACAAGGTTAAGGTTGGGTAACCCTTGTCCATAAAGTTTGATGTCTAAAATAAAAGAATCAACAATTATATACATGAACATGAATATGACATGTCTAAAAACCTTTAACCAGAAATTAAGTTGGATGTTGTCTTCATTATTTTTATATAAATTTATTTAATCTCTCTTTTTATTAAAATGATGATATATTTTTACATGATCAAAAGAGGATGGAGAATTTTGGCATGTTTAATAAATTAACTTTTATATGAATGTTTAATATATATTTAAAACAATGGTATATATATATATATACACGCAACGGTTGTCATACGTAGTAGGTTTTAGAGTAAACTGCAATTTTGCTCCCTGTGGTATGTTGTTTTTCTTTCCTTTGGTCTCCAGAAAATTTTTATTTCAAGAAAAATCCTGTGGCATGCAAAATTGTTCGGTTTTTAACAGCTGCAATTAACGGTTGTTAGTCTTAGAGACCAAAACCGAGCACTTTTACATATCAAAATTTTCTAGGAACCAAAGGTGAGAAAAACAACATACCACATGGACCAAAATTGCAGTTTACTCTAGGTTTTAATTTATTTGTTAATGATATTTGTTTGGTATCTTCATCGACCTTTTGGTCAAAAGTCTATTTGTAATATAAGATGTCTTAATACTATACTATTGGGTCTATTTTTCATGTAAATTTTATATTTTGCCATATTATACATGGGTTGGGTTTCGGTTAGAGCTGTAATTGAACCGAACGAAAAAAAATATAGTTGTAAACGAATTGTTCACCAGAAAATGTAAAAAACAAATTATATTATATTTCCGACGGACGTAAATATATTTTCCCTTTTTTTCTTTTTTTAAAAAATGTCTGCCGCGAAAAAAATCTAGATTTATTTTCCAACAGATTTCCGACGGATTTTTATTTTTAATTAAAAAGATATCTGCCAGAAAACAACCGAAAAATAAATTTAGATTTTTTTTCCCAACGGATATTTTTTTAATTAAAAAAAAAATATATATATATATATATATTCCGCTATTTTTTCTTTTAAAAAAATGTAACACATTCCGGCGTGGATAATAATTAATAAAAATAAATAATTATAATCCATACAAAATCTACCGGGAACCTCAACTAATTTATATTTAAATGATTAAAAAATAATTAATTAAAGAAAATTTTAAAATCGGCCGGAAATTCGCTGGAGATTTGCCAAAAAAAGATTTAAATTAAAAAAAACGTTTTTCGACGGAAGTCAACGCCATTTGACTTTCTTAATATCCGCCGGAAATCCGCCAGACGAAGTTTTGCCTATTTGTCTAGTAGCGTCAGTTGTTCCTTAATAAATATTCTCATGTTTTCTTATTTTGAAATTATATTTATTTGAATCTCTCTCTCTCTCTACATAATTACATATGCATAAGATGATTAATACGCGGTATGAAGTCATTTATGAATTGGTTTGTAAGGCAATTCTATTTCTCGGAATTTTCATGCATCACATGCACCAATGACAATAATGCAACCAGACCAAGACTTTTGACTTCTAATCTCTTAATTCATTCCTATAAGAACTCTCTACCTTTCTGGGCTTCTCCTTCAATCGACCAATTAACCCTTCAAATTAATTGCCTGCAGTCAGCAATGGTACTTGCCACACCATTTGCCTTAGATCTCAATCTTAATCCCTTCCCCAGATCAACTACTGATGATGATACCCCGGTAAGTACACGAGTTCTCATGAAATTAACATATATATATATATATATATATATATATATATATATACTTAATTACTTGTATGCACAAGTGCATACCGTGCAGATGAAAGACTATTAGGGTGTTCCTCAGTTTTCCGTTTTTTTAGGTTTCCCCTGAACCTGACCCTATATATATTCAAGCATTTGAGATTAATTTACTTGTTCTAGGTTAAGGTTAGGGATGTTCAAACTGGTTTCTACGGTGATGATGATGATGATGATGGGGAGGAAGCGGATTTTGCATTTGAAAAAGAGGTTTGTGGTTATGTATATACATAATGTGTGTGTGTGTGTTTGAAGTTCCTTGAATCACTGAATGAAGTGTTTTGTATTAATGGGTTTCTTGCTGGTTAATTATATATAGGTAGATGATGGTATGGTTGGGGATTTAAGCAGCGAAAACAGGAAGCTAAAGGAGATGCTTACAATTGTATGGGACAACTACAACTCTCTCCAAACTCAGGTCAAGAAACTAATGCAAGATAGGGAGTTATTAGTCTCAAATACAAAGAAACGAAAGTTGGATGATCAGACAGCTGAACAAAGCTCGTGGAATGAGGAGTTACGTAATACGGGGATCCGAAGAGTTTACGTTAAAACAGATCCATCCGATAAAAGCCTGGTACTTGATTTATTTTTGTCTGAATTCGTGCAGTACTGAGCAACAAAAGTATATATGCACGTACCATTTTAAGTGATTATAGAGGCATACTGCATATATAACGTTGATAGAAAGTAACCACAAGGGTTGTGGCGTGGTGGTAAGGGCCTGGGGAGTTCATAGCGCTTGCCCGGGTTCGAGTCCCACACGCAGCACTTGTGGCCACTGGGGATTATCTCAGGACTGCATTACTTCGCGGTCGGTGTGTTTGCCAGGGATGTACTGGGCCCAAAAAAAAAGTTGATAGAAAGTGGGAGTTTGACACAAAAGGGTTTATATATTTCTTGCATGCATTTATATATGTAGGTAGTGAAGGATGATTACCAATGGAGAAAATATGGGCAAAAGGTGACAAGAGATAACCCATCTCCTAGAGCTTACTATAAGTGCTCTTTTGCACCAACCTGCCCAGTCAAGAAGAAGGTAAGAACACCTCCCTCCCTCTCTCTCTCTCTCTCTCTATATATATATATATATATATACACACACACACACACACAATCCGTTAATAACCTCATTTTCATTAAAAACCCAGCAGGGGCCGTCCATAACGCAACATATGACATATTCATTAAGAATATGGACGTGTTATTCATCATGAATGAATAGAATGAGTGATTCATGATGAAGAATACGTCTATATTCATCATATGAATATATGATGCATAATATTCATCATGATGAATATTCATCTTGAAGTGGGACACATGGTGCGCTGTGGACAAACATAAAAGTTACTTTAAAGTCATGAAGGTTCCCTAGCTAAAGACACTCACCACATATATACATATGTTGTTTTGATCAGGTGCAAAGAAGTTTGGATGATGCTGGTGTTGTGGTTGCGACGTATGAAGGAGAGCATAACCACCGAAGCAGCAAGCAGGAAGCGACATACGCTCTAGCCAACCAATACGAGATATCGTCTAGTAGGGAAAGAAGATCAATGGCGTTTGATCAAGTTTTGGTTCAACAAATGACAGATTGTCTAACAAAAGACCCTAATTTCACTGCACAACTTGCTGCTACCATTTCCTCCAAGATTTTGGACTTCGATTTGTGATGAGTATATATGTTACAGTTCCGTCTGTATGATAAAAACACGAAGAGTTTTTTAGCGAGAATTCAATTGATGGTGTAGACACCAGAAGGATTATATTGGTAGCAACTCCAAGGGCATGTGTATACATCTACGAGTGGTTAATTAGGTTGTATCTTTTCATTTTGCTTTCTCCGAGTTTCGTATTCCAGTTAGTTAGTTAATTAGTTAGATAGTAGCTCAGGGGCTGTTTGTTTACCTCTTAATGATCATTAAGAGATAAATCTTGTTTGGCAAAAAAAAATGTCTGCTCTTAATGGTTCTAAATCCCTCTGAATGATTTAGCATCTTGGGCCTCACTTAACCATTCAGCACCCTGACTTCATTCTAAACAATTACCAAACAACCATATTTCATTTTGCACTATATCATAAAAGCCTCTTAATCATTCTGACCACTTAATCATTCTGCACTAAACCATTCAGCAACTGCCAAACAGCCCCTCAGTCTTCGTTTCTCCATCGATCTCTGAAGTTGTGTTGTCAATTGAACCAAAAAGATATCAACCAAAGGCACATAAATAGTTCCTCCCTTGACCTGTTTTTTGTTTGGTGATGTAAATAGACTCAATTTTTCCCTTATGATCGGTTATTAACTTTGATATTGTAACTTTTAATTGGCATTGTGCCATGAGAACTCTTTAGTTCTTTATGGGCTTCATCATGAATTTTATAATTTGACACCACTATAATGTCTAATTCATGTCAAATGGAGGAAATAGTTAATTAAATAATCAATTAAAAAGCCAAATGGAGGGTTAAAATGACAAAGTTGCCCCTGCAGATCGATGGCCTAAAGGAGCAAAAGTTACCAGAGTTAGTAAGAGGGACACATTTGCCAGCAAAATGCATAAAACAAGGACCACCAATGTAATTAGCCTGTAAGGGTCCCTAGTAAATATTCACAATGTAATTAAGGTCTGGACCTTCCAAGTTCATTACTTCATTTTCAGTGAGCAAACAAGGCCCGTTTTTTAGGACCGGGCCCGGCTTTAGATAGGAAAAAGGGTCCAACCGAGCTTTTTCAGGTTGGTTTTTTTGGCTTAACAGGTTTTTTCCAGACTTTTTCAAGCCGGGCTAGCTTTTACTGGTCAAGTTCGGGCTGCCGCGAAAATTTCAGCCTAATCAGCCTCTAAGCCTGGCCCGAACCAAGTGGACACGACTCAGGCCAGGTGGGGCTAAGGCTTTTTTGACTTGATTAAACTTGTCAGTTGTTTATTCAAAATTTATGAAATTGAAAATTATATATCAGTACTTGTTTGAATTTCTTCTTACAACAACACAGCGAATGAGACGTATGTTTCAACGAAGTTTGTAACAATATATGTATCTATGTATGCATGAATGATGATGAGCATATAAATTCACAGACATACTCCTTCCGTCCCAAAATAAGTGTCCACAATTGAAATGACACACAGTTTTAGACATGCATAATTATTACACTATTTTGTTAACCAAATGACATATTTACCCTTATTTAATTTCTCTATTTTCACAACTCTTACACATCCGTGCATTAATTAAGAGTAAATTTGAGAAGTAGCTATCTACTTTTGACAGTGGACACTTATTTTGGGACAAACATAAACAAAATGTAGACATTTATTTTGAAACGGAGGGAGTATATGTATCTATGCATACATATACGATGTATGTGCATATACAATAATGCATACATGTTTGCATGTGTTATGTGCCTACATGTATGTTGGTAGGTATGAATATACATATATGCAAGTATATACACATTCAAGTATGTATGGGTGTGCATATGTGTGTGTATCTATGAATGTATGACTATGCATTCTAGTGCATCTGTGTACGTCTATAGGTATATGCATGTGTAAGTAAATACTATGTGCAAGTACTACCATGTATTGTATGTATGTATGTACATATGTTTGAATGTACATACAAACACTACATACATACATTGACAAATGCCACCATGGCCTCAAATAGATTTTATATTCAGAAGTTGAAGCTCACGTTCCCTATAACATGTGAAGCTAATCTAACAAATGTCACAGGTAATAATAACTGTCTCAAAGATCATTAGATCTGCAAACTACTTTGTTCTCATGATACAAGTGTTCCCTTATATCTGAAAAGATATGTAAACTCTATCTTATTACCTGGAACTGAAGATTACCAATTAAATGTTTCGCAAAATCAAATGGCTGCTTCGTCTTCAGCCCACCCTACTTGTATCCTGCAAATTTTCTCTCCTATTTCTGAAATCAGACTCTCAGAACAAAGAAAACCTGCAACTTTCTGTCAAAACAAAACAAAAAAAAGGTTCATTTTTTCTATTCATATGGATTTCCATCCAATCATACTGCGATTGAGGAAGGTTAAGAGTCTCAACTCATTTCATTCTTCTTCTTCTATCCCTATCACGATCACGTTCCTTTCCCCTTTCGCTTTCTTGATCATAACTTCTATTAATCCTGTGGTGTCGTTCTCTAACATCACTCTCCCTCTCCCGTTCCCTGTCTCTGCTAGATGATTTACGATGTGGGCTTTCCTCGCCACTATGACTGCAGTGCCGCTTTCTTGAAGATTCGCGGGACCCATCTCCTCTCTCCCTCCTCTCCATGGAAGATCTTCCTGCAGTAATGTAACACTACTGTTGAAATTTTTGTGTGATCAAGATGCAAGAAATTGCATAGTGGCATGACAGAAGACGGAAAACCAGCCATATACAAATAAAGCATATCAAAACATTCTGATTATAGCAACTTAAAGAGAACACAAATACAGAACATAAAATGGATATTCACATACCCAGATTCTGTTCACAGTAAAATCTGAACGAAAAATAAGATATGAGTTATGTAAAAACCAAAACGATAAAAGCAACTTTGGAATGGAGTTATGTACACCTATGTAAAAGGATAATAAATAAACGAAAATAACAACTCATAACATATGAATCGAACGATCAGAAAAAAGATGAAACAGAATGCTTTAACTCACTGTTGCGTGACACGTCTTCACTAGAGTCCATTAAGCCGTATTCAGTATTTAGCCGTTTCCGATGGATTGCAACTTTTCTTTCAATTTCCTCCAAATTCTTTATTCCCCGCTCTTCCAGGGATTCACGATATTCCATCAGTGCAACCTCAAGACGCCTCAACTTTTGCCTGCTCATAATACAGTAGTAGAGATCAGAGTATGTCATAAGTAAAACCTAAAACATCAGGAAAAAACTAGGATATTTGCCAATTCGTATACATAAAAGCAACTTATTCATTCAGCTAACAAAGCAAATATGAGGATACCTCTGCTCTTCATTTAGCCCACTATCAGAATGTGCTGGAATACCTGCATCGCTTGCAAGATCCATTTCTTTTGTGTTGCCAACACCACCACCATTCTCACTTCCAGAAGACGAATAACTTAATCCAAGATCTCTAGTACTTCTCTTTTGTTCATCATCACTTTCGTCATCCTCTCGGGCCCACTTTGAGGCTGGCAATACGGATTCTGCTTTTGTTTTATTTGGGAATGCTTTCAGCTCAGGCTGTGGGATATTAATCGTTTGGGCTAAAGACGAAGAAGAAGTTATGACTTCTGATTGAGTATCGTCCTCAACACAGTTTTTCCATCCAGACAATCCCACATGCTTCGTTTCAACATTGACTTCTCTTGAAATACTTGGGTTCCCACCAGAACTTGCATACCTCAAATCATCATTAAGCTCATAACCCCTCTGTTTTTCCGCTTCTTCCAGATAAAGCAATCGTGCAACCATCATTTCCCTACCCCCAACAAGAGATAATCCATTGTGTCTGCATCGTCTTTCCAGCTCAGCAAGAGGAAGACTCAAAAGTTCTTTCATAGCGGCTCCTTTGCCCATTGCCAATGCTGCATCAGGATTGATCTTTCCACCACCGCCTATGTCATCAGAGTTGGCTTTCTTTTCGACTTCTGGTGCATCACCACAAATCGAGTGGAAAGGAACAACACCAGAGCTCCCTGATCTAAGAAATGTGACTCGTAACCCGCTGACATATGCATCCGAGAAAAGAAACCAGTCGGCCCATACCTGAAGAACTTTCAGAACTCGTTCCTTAAGGGCCTCTGCAGTGATTCTTCCTGTAATACCTCGATACAGGTCATTAAAGCTTTCCATTATATCTGGAAGAGTTGCCTCAAATTTGGTGCGATAAGACGATGCATTCTTTACAGGAGCGCTACTATTGTGAAGAACATCTGACACAAGCATGAGCCTTGCAACTTTAGTTGGAATTGGTGTTTCTTTAAGTGTCAATGACTCAGTCAAAACTTCAACTATCTGCAAGTAAATGGAGGAAAGCATGACATATATTACCATTCGACATGTATTACCATTTGACATATATATATCAGTGTGAGGAAAGCATCATGAGTATGTGAAGAAAAATCAACTATACCTCTCCAGCAGCATCAGCGTTGTCTAGCGCAAAACCCATTGCTTGCTTGATTAGAGTTCTTTCTAATGTCAGAGCACGAAGCATATCTTCAAATTCATCTCTCTGTGCATCAGTCAGTGTCCGTTCTGGTTCCGCACGCTGTTTTATGTTTATAAAACATAAGTATAAACAGCGTCACCAAGTCAAACTAACACAAGTTTCACTTCTGAAAAGCAGTTGAAAGATAACCAGTACCCTGCTTCTTCCGGCAGCAAATGTGGTTCCAGGCTCCTCGTGGTCCGGGCTCTTGGATGTTGATAAAGCAGGAGGCACCCATCTAAACAACAAACAGTATCATAGTTTTACATCCCATAGTATATGCCATATAAATCTTTAGAACCAGTAGAGCATCATCAGAACACAAATATATGAAATGTCAATAATGCATGTTATATCTTTATGGTTTTTTTCCTATTCTCAGTCAGTTTTGTGCTCATACGTCAGTGCAAAACTCATCATATAACTATATGATCATCAGTACTTTAGTACTTGGCACTACATGTAAATGCTTGGCGAACTAAGCATCAGAATATTTGTTAGCAAGACATTACCTCCCACTACCAGTTATCATGATGAAAGGGTCAGTTCGCCACCGTTGCAAAGTATCACCCTGCACTTTCAGAAGACCATATATTATCCTTCCATTCATATAATATGTGGACTTCGAACAACTGTTGCACATCAACCCTACCATCCCTGAGTAGCTTCCCTTGCCCTTTATGGGGTGTCCTAAGTACCTTAAGATTACTTTTCACACACACACACACACACCCACACACACACACACATATATATATACTCTATTAAGATTATGGTAAATGAAATTACAAAGTGGTATCCCTAGTTTACTTGTCAAAT
The DNA here is from genome assembly GCA_033807775.1 of Saussurea involucrata. Lineage (NCBI taxonomy): Eukaryota > Viridiplantae > Streptophyta > Magnoliopsida > Asterales > Asteraceae > Saussurea > Saussurea involucrata. Next base: position 153,723,215 of record CM066321.1, read on the forward strand.
AGCATTGATATATAAGCTACATTTTGTATTCATGCTCAAATAGCTTTATGTTGTTAAGTATGATTAAGGGCAGACAAGATATCTTAAATGTGAACTACATTAGATGAGCCCTGAAGCATGCAGCCAGCGCCACAAGAAGTAAATACATAACCCATGTCGTATCTGAGATATCAAACACACAAAGAAGTTGAACCCAACTGCAAAGATGAACCCAGTTTAAGATATACGTATGTACCTGAGCAAAGGAATACAGCCTCCAAACATAGTAAGTATGCTCCTTTGAGCCAAGTTCAAACAAGAAACTGAAAAGAGGATTTCCACGGCCCCTCTCCATTATAGCTTGCTCAAAAGCACAACCTCCATCAAGAACATAAAGAGCCATTGTATCAATCACATGCCGAAGATGATCATCTTCAGGTGGAGCAACAGTTATATCAGGTACATTTGGAGTAAGAACCTATGCACCAGTTATGTTATGTAATTTTCAGTGTTCCAAAGAACAAAAGATACATAAAACAATAGGAGAATTTGCTATCATAAAAACCACCAACCCTCAACTCCCATGCTACAATCACATGAACACCTATGCCTACTTTTCTAGACTCCACATCTAAATAAAATAAATTGATATTTATGAAAAGGAAATACAGCATCAATATGCAACAATCAGAAAAACTTAAATTGTCAGGTTAACCTACCAGCTCAGAGTTCTGGCTCGGAACGGAAGTAACTGGGGGACGAGATGGCCCAGACAAGACTACAGTGGCACCCTGCATATCACAAAATTAATTTGATTGACAGCAAAATCACAAGGGCTTGCTCAATTCAAACAAATTATCACAAGATCTATCTGCGTGTGTGTATATATATATATATATATGAAATGCTACATACCTCTTTACTCCTGATAGCCATATGTCCTGGAGGAGGAGCAGAGAGTGCTTGTGATGGGAGGGAAACAGATTTACCCCACCCAATCTTCAACTCGTATTCATAAACAATCACCCCTGCAAAAAAATATATTTTCATTATTTATGGTATAAAAGATCATTACGCATGATTCAATTTAGTTTCATAAACAAGACAGAAAGATTTCCAACATATCTATCACATTTCGCTACCATACCATACTAGAAAATTTTCAAACAGTAATAAAAAAAGTTCAACCTTGCATTTCGTCTTTTGCAGCTTGTCCATCCGCTCTATTCATGAATGCCACAAACCCACAATTCCTTTGCCGCCTGCGCTCTTCTTCAGTTCTAGGCCACATTATCTTCACACTTGCAATGGGTCCAAATCTTCCAAATGTTCTCAAGAGAAAATTTTCATCTACCTGGCATGTTTTTATCATCGATAAAAAATAGTCAGCTTGCCAATCCATGAAATTAGAAGAAGCAAGTAGCATCGTGTTGTACCCTCGGTCAAATAGTCAATACTAGTAAGGAGAGTCAATATTAAGAGAAGGTACAAGTAGTTACTGCAGTAGTGCACATTGTTAATGCAGGCTATTAGGTATAAATAAAAGGGTTGGGGTTTAAGTGGGCATCGATTAGTTTGTGTGAAATTGAGATTGGCAACAGTCTTGGGAGAGCTCTCAGTCTCTCGAAAACTGAGAAACCCTTTGTATTCGTATCATTTTAATAGAAGGTTTACCATTTGATCATTGGTGTGCAACACATCGCTGCCTAACCTGAGGTGAAAGATTCCCGACATATAGATTGGTAGTCTGAGGATCTCCATCGTCAAAGGATCCAGCCTTCCCACTTGGATCAAAATCATCAGGGAAATCATCAAACCGACTAGATGGCTGAGACACGAGAGACATAATAAAAAGCATGATTTAAAGCATGTCAGAATCATATTGTTCATATAGCAGATGTTCCTTACAGTTGAAGTATCAATGTGACGTCCATCACGCCACTGTTCACGTTCTTGGTTTCGTCTTTCTCTCATTTCTTGCTCATGCTTCAACTCCTCCATAAAATGGTCTATATTTCTTGACTTCCCTTTCTCTTTATCCTTTGGCCTCTCCTCCTCCTGTTGGCAATATAAACCATTTAGGTATAAAAATAAAGAAGATAGCACAAAAAATACAAGATGGCAATAAGAAGACACAACAGAAATCTTGATCAGCTCAACTAACCTTTTTCTCATATTCTTTACCCTTGGTTGCCATTGGAGGAGGTATAAAAGAAGGAACATACCTGTAGAAAGAAACCATGATGTGTACTTTTCATCAAACAATTACATATTTTAGACCATCTACATGGGATAGGCCGTTCGTGTGTCTATACATAAACACACATCCACACAGACACCTAAAAGATTGTCTAAAAGATTGTGCTACCCAAGTTATATAGTAACTAAAGGAAACCATAACTTAAGGTCCAACATGATATCAAACACATACACTTAATACACGGCGCTTATTATTCCAACATTTGGTAAACTAGGAAAAGCTAATGGCTACCATATCCGTCAGGTTCTCTCAATTATCATATATCATGATAAACTTTCCAGAGAAAGCTATACAAAGGAACTCCAAGGCTCGTGGGCATAGCCAGTTCACAACTCATCACCATATGGATATGGTGAAGTTCCAGAGAAAGCATCACATTGTCATAAAATGGACCCCATGAATCCAAAGCATGAAGATTTCTTGAGATAGGGCCATATAATCATGGAAGCAGTCACATTAGGTACGGTGGGGGCTCCTCAAGGCACCGTATGAGTACAATATTCAAGAATCAAGATGATTGCCACCATATGAATGTGTGGAACTTCTGGCCGTTTCTTGAGGAGAAATCTTTGGGATGTGATCAGGTGGTTATCTGATCACATTCACAGTATAAATAGAGACATCCGTCTCATTGAAAACACACACAAAAAACAGCATGGATCTGCTCTCCTCTTCTCTCTATCAATCTCTCTGTTCTACACGGTTTTCTACCACATTCTTTCTCAACTTTGTGTTAACGATTGAACACTCTCGCTGTTAGGGGATGTTTGTTTACCTCTTAATAGTTCCATTAAGAGGCAACCTCTGAATCCCTAAGAGGTGAATCTTGTTTGACAAAAAAAAGGTCTGTCTCTTAATGGTTCTAAAACCCTCTTAATGATTTTGTGTCTTGGACCTCCCTTAATCATTCAGCACCCTCGTCTCATTCTAAACAATTACCAAACAACCATATTTCATTTTGCACTATATCATAAGAGTCTATTAATCATTGTGACCACATAATCATCCTGCACCAAACCATTGAGCAACTACCAAACAGCCCCTTAGGGTGCGTTTGGTACACTGGACAGGACAGAACAGAGTCCACTGTCCCACGTTTGGCAGAACTTTTATGTGGAACAAACTGGAACAGGCCTGTTCCACCCCCACCCCATGGAACAAGCTGGAACAACGTGGAACAGACTTATATTTTACCAATATAACCTCAAAATAAAATCTAATTCTCTTCTAAATCATCAAATAAACCTTCCATTTCATAATTTATTCATTCTTTAAATTTAGTAAGGGTAAATTGGTCAATGTTATATGTTCTGTTCTGTCCAGTTCTGTCTTACCAAACGTGGAACAGCTGTTCTGTCCTGTCCCACCTTGTCCTGTCTTATCCTGTCTGCGTACCAAACGCACCCTTAGTGTTTAACCATTCTGCATCAAATCCTGGGGCTACGCGATTGTCTAACTCACAGTGTTTAACCATCACTCTGGTTGAAGCTTCAGCAATCATATCGATCTCATCCATATGCAGATTAGCCACAAAATTCTCAATGCTATCAACTGTGTTTGCAGTTGGTGGCCCAAACTCTCTATTTGCATTCACGGCATAGTGTCACGTCTCTTCGCAGACGTCACATTTCCCGACTCTCTTGAAGCACTGCCCTGGATTGGATTGTTGTCAAGATCTCCTAAAACTCTTCTTTTGTGGACCCAGATTCCACTTCTTGTTTGAACCTCTAGCCTTTCCTTTGCCTGCATGCACGTTGTTAGCACTCAACATAAACTTGCCTCTCTTATCCCAATTAGTCAATTACGAGTCTCTTCCTCGATCCTTAAATGTTTGAGCAGGTCATCCAAAGAATAGTCTGCCGATTTGTGCACCATTCTTTATGCAAAGTCCTTCCAAGATGGGGCAATTTATCAATCACCGCCCCCACTTGAATGATTTCAGGAAGGGTTATAGAAAGCGCCTTTAGTTTGTTTGTAATGACCTGGAGTTCATGAATTTGCTCCAGGATTGGTGTGTCATCAATCATTTGAAAATGCAAGTATTGAAACACAAGATATTTATTAGTGCCTTCTTATGCCTTATACTTGAATTCAAGGGCTTTCCATAACTCCCTTGGATCAATAATCGGGAGTACAAGTCATATAGTATGTCAGATAGGGCATTCTTAATGTGTCTGCAGGCCAAGAATTCCTCCTCCTTGCGGATTAGTCTTAGCTTCTCTCTAATTTGAGTATTTTATCCCCCTATTTGGCTCTTTCCCTGTTGCAGGAATCGGATTAGCAGGGATAGGTTGTAGGTTTGGGCCAGCTTAATGACCATCAGCATGAACTTGACTTTTTTGGCCCAACGGGTGTAATTGCACCCGTCAAATCAGTCAAGTTTCACGATCTCTTGATTCATCACACAAACGTTGGAAGAGTTTCCCAATTCCATTTCAAAAAACCTTAAAGATTGTTGAATTTTCAAAAAAGTAAAATTCAATGATAAAAGAAATTCAATAAAGGAGATCTTTATTAATAAAGATCACAACTTTATTAATAAATATTATTACTTTATCGTAAAATCAACAAATTTATTTATTAACCGAATGTAGTCCCGAACAAGATAATGCCAATCGATTCTATCCTTAGCGATAGAATCGTTATAAAAAAAATGGTAGAAGTAGACTGTACACTTAGAACGAAAATTAAATACTCAACAGAAATTAAAACCAACCTGAAAATCGATAATAATGAAGAAAAAAATAGCACGGATTAAGAATCTTGTCCTTGAAGGTTTTGGCGATACTCTCGAACGCTGTGAGTTGACAATCGCATAGCACTAGGATTTGATGTAGAATGATTAAACACTAATAGCGATAGTATTTAAGTTTTAACACAAAGTTGAGAGAGAGTGTGGTAGAAAACCATGTAGAATAGAGATATTGATAAGGAGAAGAGAGGGAAAATTCATTCAGTTTATAGTTTGTGTTTTCATTGGGACGGAATGCCTCTATTTATACTGAGAATGTGATCGGATAACCACCTGATCACATCCCCACTATTTCTCCCCAAGAAACGGCCAGAAAGTTAGAGTTGTAGACAAGTCTCCAGCTGATTTGTTTAAGTAAAAAAACCGTGTTTTTATTTGTTTAAATTCAAATCTGCTCCTTTTAATTAATCGACGATTACTCTAATAAACCAAAAAGAAACTCGAAAGCGAGGTTCCTCAGCTCTGATGCGGTCGTGCGCATCCTCGTGCCACTCAGCGAATTTCGCGCCCGCGTCCTTGGCCTCGACCACGCATGCGCGCATGCGTTGCACTTCCTTGAAACCCCCATCGTAAGCCCGTCAATTCATTCAAAGCCTACTTAAAAGAATAGGCTTATAAACTCAAGCTTCATTTGTGTCTCTACCAATGTGGGATGGAAAAAATTCCAAGCTTACATAAAAATTTCCAACAAGAGTTGCTTTGTCTAGAAGTTGGATGCTATCAGACACCAACGACACTAGTTACAAATGGCATAATTACTCTAGAGAGACGGTATGCTATCTAAAATAAACGTACTAGAAAGAGTAACCAACTATTATCAACCATTGAGATGAACAGTGAAACTAATACTGAACATGATTATTAAACTAGACCAATTAAAAGAAGATTCATGAACTTCCTTGTTTAGCGAAACGATCGCCCTAAACTTGTAACAACTGCAAAAAGATCCTTCAATTGTTTGACATCTTCACACAACTGTCACGTTTTAAACATTGCAAATTGGAGCGTATATTGTCACAAATTTGGAAAATAACCCCTCAACTAATAACATAAACAAAAATGATCCCTAAATTTTAGATAAATTTAGAATCTTTATGGAACTTCCAAGAAAACTCCAGAACTTCTAAAACCATTCCCACCGAAGATCTGGACCCTTTTCCTGATCCTTCGATAAGAAGATTCACCCTCTTCATAGAAAGTAGGAAGTAGAACCAATAAATATGTTTTAGAAACCGCTAACATTTTGAAACAAATGAAAATCCTGACTGAAGTCATAAACTCCAACAGGATATCAAACATTAGTTGGTGCATAGACAGCCTCCATAGATTTGGAACAAAGTTGGGGAGTGTGCATGAGTTACATTTGTCGTATATAAATATTATATACTTCAAAAATAGACTACAAGAAGTCATTGTTTAGTTTCAAGCAGTATACCATGGCCATTCAAGGATCACAAAAGATGCCATATAAAACAATAGTGATTGCATGGGAAAGACATCAACTAGGGTACTGAAGGCTTTGAAAGCGCTAGATGTGGTCATCAGGTAGGAAAATGTTTGAAAAAACTTCTGAAAAGTCAAACCCGTAAAACAATTGCATGTTGTGGGTTACAGAGGTTAGGAAGGCAGTGGTCACATCTTCTAGGATCTTCTAACAAAGACCAATACAACATGAGCATAAAAAGGAATTATGCGAGCAACAAAAATGATCATTTGAATTTCTCAAAATGGTTGTACCACATCTCTACCCCTCAAGACATAGACCCTACTCCGTGTAGGATTCACTGGTTTACATTGTTTTGGTTTTGGTTGTACCATGTGTTAATTTGAATGCACACAATGAAAGTGTATAGGTTTAATCCAATATGTCTTACTAAAGACGAACTAGAAATATGGAGTAAATTAATTGGATTGTCGAGTGCTCCTATTCTCGATTCTATCTGCTAATAGTTTTCATAAATAATCAATTGAGCATGTTTACCCAAATACATAAGGTCACCAAGTTCCTAAAACAAGAAAACCTGAATACACCAATTGCACATACAAATTGTGTTAAAACATTATAATATTCTAGTTATCTCATCAAGGTTTTTGAAACTTTCTTTGCTCCTCCGAAGATATTGCTAAGAAAGAAGTGTGAAACTAAGTAAAAGAACAAGAGTTGCACATAACAAGTCTCCTATAGTTCCTAAAAGTTACCAAACCTAAACAAAAGAAGTAGATTCTCATGATATCATCACCACGAAAGAACTGTACTTGGAATGCTTTAGGATATGAGCATTGTAACATGGTTAATCAAAAGCATTTGTTTACCTACTCCCCTTCTTTGAACCAGATACCACATCTTTGGAATTTCCACCTGCGATCCGTGAATGAATAAGAAGGCCCACTCGCTTATTAATGTGTCCATGTAAAATAAATCATTCATTTATCCATACATATGGAAGTAAACAGACAGAATGTTTAATAACTGGATTTTGAAGCGAGTTAATCAAGGCCCTCTAGTGTGAACTGACCTTCCATATCAGCCTTCGCTTTTTCACCCGGGTTAATTGTTCCACCTCGAACAAAAGCCTTTGACCCAGGTGCATTATCCCCTTGAAAAGACTCCACAAACTCGGCATATAAACGAGCTGTTTCATCCTCTGCCCTCTATATAAAAAAAACATTTAATGACCCCAAGATCAATGATGTTATAAAGATAAAAATATATATGTTTAACTAACAGAATTCCACAAAGGTATTACCTTCTTCTTTGCCTCTTCCTCTTCCCTGTGCTTTTGAAAAGGCGTCTTCTTCCTTGTAATTGAGAAAGAACTCATCTTTGCATACAAAATTCTTTAACTGCTTAGCACAAAACGCATCAAGAATTAAACCTTCATGAACAGATATATAAGTGGAGAAGTTAAATGAGTCAACCAATCTCAAGGCTCCAGAACATTACATAGCCTCTTATGCTAAGGGGGTGTTTGGGATTGCTTATTTAAAACAACTTATGCTTTTTTTTTTTTAAGTGTTTATCAACTTATGTGGTGACAAAAATGAGTTTTATAAAAAGTGTTTGGATTAGCTTGTTGTGGTACCAAACATAATAAGCTAATAAGTTGTTATTTAGGAGGTGTCTGGGATTGCTTATACATGTAAAAAAACCAAAAAAGTTGTTTCAAATAAGTTGATAAGTCGGTATGGACTATCTTATAAAAACAACTTATCTGTGGTGACAAAAAGTCATAAGCAGATTTTTTTTCCAATCCAAACACTAGAAATAATTTATCTTAGGATGACAAAATAAAATATGCAGATAAGTCATTTAAATAAGCAATCCCAAACACCCCCTAAGACCCTGGCTAGTTATAATCAACTTATCACCCTGTTTTACACAACTATTTACATCAATAATACATTATGGTTGTCACTTGTCAGCTTGTGAAGAAAAGGAAAAGAACAATTGCAAACCCTAAAAAATTCGATCATTACTTAAAACCAATGCCTCCAAATCTTTAAATTGCACAACCATTACAAAAAAAATCGTATCATACCGATTTTAAATACATTAGAAATCAGAAAAGAAATGCCCTAGTTTTAACAAGCAGCATAATTTCACACCTGTTCGCCTATATTGGAACCTTATTTATATTGAAAGAAGTAATAATTGGATAAATACATACCCGCTTTTGGCGATCCGTGAAGGAAACAATAAGATGCGTAAATGAATCATAGATCCGGTAAGTCCCGTCGGCGATCTCTTTCTGTCCCCTAAATTTGGCTGTTATTCTTGGTGTAGTGTACCGAGAGCGGCCATGATCATCGGACCTGTGTGTGAGCTCAGCCCAGGTGGAGCGCTCGGCCCACGTGTCATTCCTCTTATCTTATTTCCACTTAATTAATTTATAAATTCACATAAAAACCTTATTTTTGTGGTTTCCATTTATTTATTTTATATACAAAATCTGATTCAATTTTAACTTCAATGTTTTAGATAAACTCACCTGATTGAAGTTTTAACCCAACAATCCAAAACATTCCTTCTTTGATTCAACAATCACAAGAAACCCAATTCCAAATCTTCTCTTCTCTTTCTCTTTTCTTCCAGTAATACTGAATTGAGATACGTCAATAACTATTTTATATTTATAGATAAATATCAAATATTAAACTTAAGTACCAATAAAAATAAGGACATTGATATTTTACACAAACTTCATGGTAAGACAAGGTTCTTAAATAAAAACCTAAAGAATATGAGGTTCTTATAAGAATTCTGCACAATGATATTTTCTACGAGACACATCACTTTTTGCTTAAAAGAACCTATGCAAGAGATGTCTGTTGGTAATCTCTTGTAAAAGTGATCCTTGTGTCACGTGACACCATGTACTGTACCATTTATCTTACGTTTTTTAATTAACAGATAATTGATATTTTTAAGGGAAATTAATTAAAATACCCTAAGTTTGACTTTAACTTACTAAAATACTCATTTTCTCGCTGACTTTACCAAAATACCCCTTTTTCCGCGATGGGCCCTGCGATCGCGGGCTAGGGCTACGTGTCAACCCTGTTTGGCCAAAGTGTCCCGCGGAGCCCCCCAACTATGGTCGCGGTGACACTTTTGGTCCCTCCCCGCGGTGGTTGCCCGCGATAGGCCCGCGATGGGCAAAAATTTACAATTTTGGTCCCTGTATTTGAACGAATCTTGCATGCTTTTACTGGGTTTTTTCACAATTATTGTACTTTGAAGACCAATTTGTGGTTCAAATTCACTGGCTTGTTTCATCAATGTTGAATCAGTGTATTTGGAATACCAATTTGTGGTTGCAATTTATGTTGGTTGTTTCATCCATAAATAGATGTAAAATGCAATCCATAATTCACACCGATTCCATACTTCTTTCTTGCTTTCTTTCTTCAATATTTTGTTTTTGAAATACTACTGAAAAAATTAGTTCATCTGTTGCAAAAGCTAAGCTACTTTTCTGTTTCGATGGTGAATGGGTGCAAGATAACAATGAGTGGAATTTTGCTTATAAATCTAAGCATGGTGTAAAAGTGTCAGTAAACTATACTTATCAGAAGTTTGTTGCATACGCCATGCAAAAATGTGGAATCAACCCTTCTACTGTTTGCAAGTTAGTGTTTAAGAATGGTGATGGGTCATTTGTGGAGTTATCCAACGATGGGGATATCTCTGGTTTTCTGCACTTTGCAGCCGAATCAGAAAGACCGCCATTACTTTTTGTGTATGCCGAATCCGACGAAGACGATGACGAAGGTGACGACGAAGGTGGCGACGACGCTGATGACGAAGACCTCCCAATAGAGCAGTCTGATTCTCAATTTCAGTCGTCCCATGGCCCAACAGTTCATTTGGATCATGCATATGGTCTTAACGACTGTATTCCTGATTATGTTCCGGAGACGCAACAACAACAACCACAAGAAGGACGTTGTGCTGGAGTTGCTGATGACGAAACCTATGTTTTCAAAACGGGTAATGCTGATATAAACAGATCAGATACCGATAGTGATGATCACGAATAATATACCCCTAGTAATAAATCATTTAGTAAGTTAAATGACTATTTTGATATGCCTCATATTCTTCCAGACCAGAATACCCATACACAAACATACGAACATACACCTTATAATCGCAGTTTAAGGTTAACAATAGGTCAGATATTTGATTCGAAGGATCACTTGGCAAGTCAAGTTGGACTTAAGTTCTTGGAAGAGGGTTTCGAAAGTCACACGCCGAAATCCGACAAAAGCAGATACATAGTTGAATGTGCAAGAGAAAACTGTAAGTGGAGGATGTACGCAATTCCCGCGGGAGAGAAAGGAGGGGTGTTACTTATTAGAAAGTTGCACGACGTACACACTTGTACGAGGACGCAACTGAATCCCCACCACAAACAAGCCACCAAAAGGACTTTGGGTGCGATGCTGAAAGGCAAATTTCTTGATGCTAGCAGGTCATTGCGTCCAAAGGACATCGTGGACGATGTACACCAGCAGTTCGGCGTAACGATTGGTTACCACCAAGCTTGGCGTGTGCGATGCAGGGTAATGCTATTGGTGAGAGGCACGTTCGAGGAGTCGTATGAACGACTCCCAGCATATTTATATAATTTGCAGCTGCAGAATCCAGGTACTGTCACCCAGCTAAGGACCGATTCACATGGACGGTTTGAGATGTGCTTCGTGGCCCTTGGACCCGCGATACGTATTTTAACACGTCATATGTTTACAAATTATAAACTATAACATTTACAAAGGAAAACCACCTACGTTTTTGCAGATCCGCACATTTCTGGCAAATCTGCGTCGTGTCCTGATAATAGACGCTGCCTATTTAAAGGGCTCTTACTTGGGTATGATGTTCCTAGCGGTTGCCATGGACGGGGATAACTCCATCATTCCAGTAGCTGTGACACCCTCAAATTTGGAACGAGCAACTAACTTTAAAATTCAATAACATAACCCAAAATAGACACGAACACTTCTACAATTCATTCCTTAAAATACCTCGGAATTTAAAATATCAAAAGTCCACCAATAAATAACTTATCGGGTGTTACTTAACACCACACATAAGTTGCTAGTCCAAACAAATGCGGAAGACTTCACTAATCAAGTCACCTCTCGTGCACACCACTAGCACTCGCCACTTCTCAGTGTAGCTAAAGTTACCCCAACCTGAGCCTGTTGCACATGCCGACAAATAAAAATAAAAGGTTAGGCTAACGCCTAGTGAGTTCAAGCGTTTTATCATGACTATATAAAATCATAAATCAAAAGGATTAGTAGTTTTAGTCATGATTTCAAAATAGTTTACTTTAAATGCAAATCACCCATTTTCCAACTCACACAATTCCCATGCTGAAATCTTTAATATAACATGATTCTCTAAATGATTTGCGGTAAAGTATGACGACCATCTGATTTCCAAGTATACGTATTTTAGACGATGGTAACGCCACGTAAAACTTTTCTTTGCGATGCAAGTTCGTACCCAAAACTTATCTAAAATGTGAATAAACATTAAATCCCCAAATAGCATAAACATGAATAAAACTTGATTATTCAAAACATCCCAACTAGGTTTAAACATAATACATTGCCCATAAATCATGGAAAACAATCCATTTAAACATATAATTACGTCACCGAAAACATGTATAAAAGTAGTTACCCGAAACAATACCTTTCGGCGACGGGGGAGACCCGCTTACCAACGCAAGTGACGGAACACAAAAGTAAGCCACTTGACAAGTTAGTAAAGCCAAACACTTGACAAGACATATAACGGATGCCGAGTGTGGCCACTTAAAACCACACCCAATTTGGGGCAACATCCTTAACATATTCGCACGTAGGGCTTACACCATACCGTCGATGCCTAACCGTGCCGCGATGTGGAAAACTAATCGTCCCAACATCGGCATAATAATTATAGTGCTTATGGATCCATTGCATTACTAATATAACATTACATGACCTCAAACGAATGAACTAGCGCATTCAAAACATGTAATCCTCAAATAAGATGCATTAAATGCAAAACAAACTCAAACGCCCAACATCGAGCTATCAAAACCGGACAAATGTCCCCAAGACCCAACGGAGTCAAAACCGAGCCAAAATGCTCAAATACTCATTAGACCCAAAAATAACGGTCATCATAACTTAGAATGCATTTAAATATCGATTAGGTAAACAAGTACCACAAAATCATTATAAACCCAAACTCGACACAAATTAAACAAAAGGGGTTTTTCCCAAAAGGACTCGTACCCTTATAATTCTCAAAAATGATTGATGACACTAAAACGTGCATTCTCCCAAATGGTTTATAAAATCATTTATACTAATATGGTTAAACCATTAAATAAACTTCATTTTGAACAATAAATCTTTTAAGGATCTATTCATGATTTCTACACATCAAATATCCAAAAATCCCAATTATGGGTATTTTACCACATTTACCAAGTTAATCATTTCAAAGGTTAAAATCCACCACATAATCCAACATTAGATAATTTTCATGTAAACACATAATGCTTGGAAAATAACATTTTGGCATGTACAAAGTTTTCACAAAGTAACTTGAACTCACCTTGCTAGATTAAGCTAAATCTAGATTTTCCCAAACGTATGCTCCTTTGAAGAAATCCGAATCTTCAAGTCCAAATCTTCCAAAATCTAAATCCATAAGTTCCCAACCATAAATATTTGTCCCCAAACACTTAGAATCATTTATCCCAACATATTACATCCAAATCACCAATACATTGAAACCCTAATTTCTAAAATGAAGAGAATAGAAGATTACCTCCACCATCAATTGAATCCACCAACCAAACACTTCTATTGTTACCAAAGTGAGCCTCAATCTTCATTTCATCTAAAGAAAGGAAAAGGTTTAGGTGAGGGTTGGGTAAAACCCTAGAAAGTGTAGAAATCTTACCAAAACGAAAGTGAGAAGAAGGGTTCTAACCTCCATCCATAATCCCTTGATAAGAACCGAGAGAGAAGCTTTGGTTTACAAAATTTATGGCTTCAAAAGCTCCAAAAGCGATTTAGAGGGTTAGGGTTTTGTTTGGGAGAGTTTAGAGTGAAATGGGTGGAATAGAAAATGAAAGGGAGTCGAAGTCGTGGGTTTAAAAGACCCTGGAGCCCGACGACGAGAGTGACACGGCGAAAGTGACACTGTCACTCTCGCTGGTGTCATACTCGCTGGATCCCCCAAACTCTCGGTACAATCTTGGCGAAAGTGACACGGCGAAAGTGACACTGTCACTCTCGCGGGTGTCATACTCGCTGGATTTGTACCGAATCCAAACTTGGCCAATTTCTCGATAGATCCAAATAGCATTACGTGTCCCACCTTCCAATGCAACACCTTGTCCTTCTAATAAGTCTAAATGGACTATTTACAATTTGAGTTAGGATTTTCGGGGTGTTACAATTCTCCCAACCTTAAAGAGATTTCGTCCTCGAAATCTAGTCCTCACGCAACTAATGGCCACCGCGCCCAACACATTCCAAATTCCCTCGGTTTCAACCCGGTGCAAAATTTATTTCCCACAGAATTGTCCACAGCGGCTTCTTGGTGTTATTCACAACGATTCCCCGTTTAGGCATAAAACACCCACATCTATTTGAATGCCTAAGCTGTTAGAGTGGCTTCTGACCACCAAACTCAAGTTGTCTCCCAACCTTAAGTGATCCATACTATCCCAACGGCAGATTCAAATCCCCTAATCATACCACCTTCATATATTCTTAAAATTTCTCTCCAAACCAACCCAACGTTTAATCACTACTAACCATTAACCAAAACTTCAGAATTCCCAAAATAATCCCGCTAATGAACTAGCATTTACTCTCAGCGTGTAACAACCCAATCCAAGACATGCCCAAAACAAGACATATATAATGATATATCGCCAAAACTTGGCCCAAGGTTCACACCATCAAAATAACAAAACTTGGGTTTGCGGAATAACCCTAATACAACTGAGAGTTTCTAATAACAAAAATGTAAAGGAAGTCCTCTAATGCCACGCCATGCCCGCTCTCACGCCTTCTCTTTACCACTAGAGGAACTGCCCTTAACCTGCTTACCTGAAAAGGGTTTCAGTTTTGAAAATGCGAGGGTTAGACCACAAGGTCTAGTGAGATCCCTCAGTTACAAACACACCACGTTTATCATTTAAAACTTTGCGAAACATAAATCAATATGGAGTTTGGCAAATAACATATGGGACACACCCCCCATAACACATCACACTATGACATATGGGACACACCCCCCATAAGCGTCATACCATCATATATGGGTCACACCCCCATAAGCACCGCATCAGATCGTATGGGACACACCCCCCATATAGCTCACATCATGCATAAGTAACATATATGCACATACATTAAGTAAACACGCTCGTACAAGTAAATAAACAAGTACCATCAAGCTTTGGCTAGAAAAACTCACCTGATTTGCTTACGTCCTTCTCCTACTCTGACTCGCACTTCCAAACGACCTACCTGAGCGAAAGGATGAAAACGCATAAGCCGACTGCATCACTTATCCGGACAAAACCCCTTTTCCGGACAACACCCCTTTTCCGGACAACACAATACCCGGACAACTCGATACCCGGACAACTCTATACCAGGACAACTCTCCATTCGGACAACATCACATCCGGACAACTCCTATCCGGACAACATCACATCCGGACAACTCCTATCCGGACACACACATCCGACTGACGAACACTTACCCGGAAACCTTCATCTGAACAACGTGTCCGGACGTCCAGGGAGGTTTCCGGACGTCGACCTGCTCCCTTTTTGGAGCTGAAATTAACTAAATAGATCGAAATACTCGAAAGGAAGATTTGCAGCAATACCAGAGTCATTAACCTTAAAAGTTCCTGAAATCCTAGCAGCTAAATCACACTACAGGGTCCAAACTCTCCCATTTAGTCTCATAACCCACTTTCAACACCAAAACCCCAAAATAACCATTCTGATAATCAAACCACAGATTCGAGATTAAAATGAGAGTTTACCTGGTGATTTCCTGCTGCAAATTCGAATCCCAAACACACCCTGGCTTTAGATTTCCAAGCACCAAGCTCCTTCTTCTCCAAAAATCACAAGAGCTCCAAAAAAAACCCTTCTCCCTTTTCTTTCTCCAAAACACAGCCGACACACACACTCTAAATCAGTCAAAATGGAATGTTTCTAGGGTTTTGTGCCCATTATATACCTTGTCCTATTTTACAAAATACTACCCTCAACTTCCATTTATAATAAATCCACCACAAGACTTGGAACCCTTCCTTTTTGGACACAGTTACTACAACACTCCCCCCTCAAAAGAATTCCGTCCCCGGAATTCCATTCTCGAAAAGATGGGGGTACCTGGTCCTCATTTCCGATTCCACCTCCCACGTAGCCTCCTTCCCTTTGTGGTATCTCCACTGAACCTTTACTAGACGAACCTCTTTATTCCTCATCTTCCGGACCTTACTGTCCACGATTTCTATTGGTTCCTCCACGAACGTCAAATTCTCGTCAATACTGACATCCTCCAATGGAATGGCCACATCAGGCTCGGCCAAACATTTCTTCAAGTTCGACACATGAAACGTCGAATGAATTTTGCTTAACTCCTCCGGCAACTCCAACCTGTATGCCACCTCACCCACTCGCTTGGTGATGGCGAAAGGTCCAACGTATCTTGGTTTTAGTTTCCCCCTTTTTCCAAATCGGAATACTCCCTTCCACGGTGATACTTTGAGCATCACTTTATCCCCCACCGCGAATTCAATTGGTTTTCTTCTCTTATTCGCGTACGCTCTTTGACGATCCTGAGCCACTTTCAATCTTTCCCTGATCACATTGATCTTATCGGCAGTTAACTGCACGATTTCTGGTCCTGCCAACTGCTTCTCTCCCACTTCATTCCAGCACAACGGCGTCCTACACTTACGCCCATACAACGCTTCAAACGGAGCCGCTTGAAGACTGGCGTGATAGCTGTTGTTATACGAGAACTCGATCAACGGTAGGTGGGATTCCCACGAACCCTTGAAATCTACCACACATGCACGCAACATGTCCTCCAGGGTCTGGATAGTCCTCTCGCTTTGTCCATCCATCTGAGGGTGATAGGCGGTGCTCAAACAAAGCCGCGTGCCTAACTCCCTTTGCAGACTCCTCCAAAACGACGACGTGAAGCGACTATCACGATCGGAGATAATGGACGACGGCACTCCATGCCTCGTCACTACCTCGTTGACGTACAATTTGGCCAACCTCTCCAACGAGTCGCTCTCCCGAATAGGTAGAAAGTGAGCCGACTTGGTGAGACGGTCAACTATCACCCATATAGCATCGTGACCCTTCGGGGTCCTTGGTAACTTTGTTACAAAGTCCATGGTAATACAGTCCCACTTCCACACTGGAATCTCTAAGGGCTGCATTTCTCCATACGGCCTTTGGTGCTCTGCCTTGACCTTCAAACAGGTTACACAACGCTCCACAAAGTACGCGACATCTTTCTTCAACCCCGGCCACCAATACAGTTGCCTCAGGTCTCGATACATCTTATTAGTAACCGGGTGAACAGAATATCGCGACTTATGCGCTTCTTCTAAGATCCGCTCACGCAGACCTCCCAACTTAGGAACCCACACTCGGTTCCCAAAACACCTCGCCCCACTCTTTTCACACTTCAAGGATGTCACATAGCCGACAATCCTTTCACTTTTCCACTTCTCCTCTACTAGAGCTTCCTCTTGAAATTTCCTGATCTCGTCGAATAGATTAGGAACCATTTCAATCTGAAAGGCCACCACTTTCGTTGGCTCTCTTCTTTCTTTCCGACTCAAGGCGTCGGCCACGACGTTCGCTTTACCTGGATGGTAAAGGATCTCGCAATCATAATCACTCAACAACTCCACCCAACGACGCTGTCTCATATTCAGCTCTTTTTGATCAAACAAATGCTGGAGACTCTTATGATCAGAATAAATCTGACACTTAACCCCATACAAGTAGTGCCTCCAAATCTTTAGCGCGAAAATCACCGCCGCTAACTCCATATCATGCGTAGGATAATTCTTCTCGTGCTCCTTCAACTGACGGGATGCATAGGCAATCACTAGGGGTGCTCACGGGTTGGGTTGATCGGGTTGAAGGCATTTCGACACATCAACCCAATGTTGGCGGTTTGAAAAAATTTCAACCCAACCCGTTCGGGTTGATCGGGTTGGTCGGGTTGTGTTTAAACAAGGTGAAATCAAAATTAAAAACATAAAAATAAAGGAAACATGTCTTTAAAATACAACTGATAATTCAGGCAATACTTAGATACTATATATAAAAATGTTTAAACCAAATATGATCAAATAACTTGACGTTTTCAATTTGCATATTTCTTAAATCTTAAACATATCATCATCAAATGTTTTTCTCAATTTACATATATATGTTAACATCTACTATATATATATGTGTGTGTGTGTGTGAGAAGGAGTTATATAGAGATGGATAAGAGATTGAATATATATATATATAGTTATATAGAGATGTATACGAGATTGAATATATATATATATATATATATATATATATATCGGGTTCATCGGGTTGGGTTAGGTTTAAATTATCGTAACCCGATATCAACCCAATACATACGGTTTGAAGATTTTACAACTCGATTGGACATCGGGTTGCTTCGGGTTGGGTTTTTCCACGTCGGGTTGGGTTGGGTTGATCGGGTTGGTCGGGTTGATCGGGTTTTTGAGCACCCCTAGCTATCACCCTTCCGTCTTGCATCAAAACGCACCCTAGCCCCAACTTGGACGCATCACTGTAGATTACAAATCCTTCGGTTCCATTAGGCAAGGATAGAACCGGAGCACTACTCAACTTGTCTTTCAATTTGCTGAACGCCTCCTCCTGGGCCTTAGTCCACACAAACTTAGAATTCTTTTTGGTTAAAGCAGTCAACGGCGTAGCTATCCAAGAAAAGTCCTGAATGAACTTCCGGTAGTAGCCTGCTAACCCAAGAAAACTTCTCACCTCCGATGGCGATCTCGGGGTCTCCCACCCCTTAATGGCCTCCACTTTAGCCGGGTCTACCTTGACACCATCTTCCGACACCACGTGTCCTAAAAATTGGACTTCTTTAAGCCAAAACTCGCACTTAGAGAATTTCGCAAACAACGTCTCTCGTCGCAACAGGTCTAGCACTAAGCGAAGATGCTCTTCGTGCTCACTTCCAGATTTGGAATAAATGAGGATGTCATCGATGAACACAATCACACATTTGTCTAACAGCGCACTACACACCCGATTCATCAGATCCATGAATACCGCCGGAGCATTAGTCAACCCGAAGGGCATGACTAAGAACTCGTAATGCCGTACCTCGTACGAAAAGCCGTCTTCGGCACATCCTCTTCCCTTACTTTCAACTGATGATAGCCAGATCTCAGGTCTATCTTCGAGAAGAATTTCGCTCCTTGCAACTGGTCAAACAAATCGTCGATCCTCGGGAGCGGGTACTTATTCTTGATCGTCACCTTGTTGAGCTCGCGATAATCAATGCACATTCGCATCGATCCGTCCTTCTTCTTGACAAACAGTACCGGTGCTCCCCAGGGTGACGAACTAGGGCGTATGAACCCCTTATCCAAAAACTCTTGCAACTGAGTCATCATCTCCTTCATCTCTGCCGGTGCCAACCGATACGGCGCACGCGCTATCGATGCCGCGTCGGGCATCAAATCAATTCTGAACTCGACTTGTCGATCCGGGGGTAAACCCGTAAGGTCATCCGGAAATACCTCCGGAAACTCACTCACCACCGGGACGTCTTCTAGACTTTTCTTCTCCTTCTTAGCGTCTAACACATATGCTAGAAAACCCTGACACCCCTTTTCTAAACAATGCCTCGCCTTCATCACCGTGATGAGACAGGACTTACGTTCACGCCTATCCCCATAGATCACTACCTCGGACTTATCCGGCAATGCGATACGTATCATCTTCTTATTGCACAAAATGCTAGCATCATTACTAGCCAACCAATCCATTCCTACCACAACATCAAACTCTCCCATACCCATCGGGTATAGGCGCAAGGGAAAAGTATGACCCTCTACTTCCATACTACACCCCTCATACACCTCCTTCACCAAGACGCAACTATCGTCTGCAATTTCAACCTCAAAACCACACTCTAACCTTTTAGGCATCACAGACAGACACCGAGCAAAGGTCGGCGATACAAACGAACGGTTTGCACCCGAATCAAACAACACTTTAGCAAGCTTCGAATTAACAAGAAATGTACCTGATACCACGGCAGGCTCATCAGCCGCCTCTTCCGCTGACATGTGAAAAGCCCTAGCCCTCACTCGGCCTGGTTCCACCTTCTTTTCTCCACCTCTTCCTCCTTGACCCCCTCCCGAACCACCAGAAGATCCCTTCCTCAACTGCGGGCAATCAGGTTTGATATGATCCGGAGAGCCACACTGGTAACACGTTCTCGGGCTAGAACATTCCCGCGCCATGTGCCCCAGTTTTCCACACTTATAACAACCATCAGGTTCAAAGCAATCTCCACGGTGCACTTTATTACACTTCCCACACGGTCTGTCACTGAACCTCGGTCCCCCCCGCAACTCGGGTCTAGAGGTCTTAGATCTCTTCACATCCCGCACGGGTCCATCCCACTTCCTCTTATCCACACTCCTTTCTGACATCTGTCGGTTCTTTTCCTTCTCGGTTAACTCTGCCACATCGACCGCCGCTTGAAACGTCGTGGGGCCACGGTTCTGCACTAGCTCTCTTATACTGCTCTTCAGTCCCCACACATACCTTTCAACTCGTCTTTCCTCAGTAGGTACATAAACTTCAGCGAAACGTGCCTTTTCAATGAACTTAGAAGTGTATTCTTGCACAGACATCGACCCCTGCTCAAGTCCCATAAACTCCTCTTCCAATCTCTTCCTTGCCCCCAACGGGCAAAATTGGGCTAGGAACCTTCCAGTGAAAGTTTCCCACGATGTCTTCTTTGCCACTTCCGAGCCTTTACCTCCTGTTTCCACATCCCACCAAAAGATAGCATTTGCCTTCAGCATTGACATGGCAAACAGCGCCTTGTCTCCTTCAGCACACTTACTTGTGTCAAACGCCAGCTCCATCTCCCGAACCCACCTCATTGCTAACACCGGGTCACGTTCCCCACTGAAAGATGGAGGCTTGCAAGACATAAAGGTTTTGAAGGTACACCCCTTAACAGACTTTGACTCTCCTGTCACAAATGGGGTCACTTGGGAGTGGCTCCCCACCTCAGTTTCTTTCACACTTTCAGTTTGCCCTTCCGATGTCGACCTAGTACGATGCTTCAGCAATGCCTGCAAAGTCTCTTGCAGTTTACCCATTTCAGCAGTAAACTTTTCTTCCGTCACAAAAGCCTGGTTGCGGTCCAGACTCGGACCCTCTTTCCCTGAAGCGGTACTCTCAGATTGGGTCGGCTTGCGTACCTTCGGTGCTCCCGCACTCTTAGCCCGACGGACGGTCAGCGCCTTTTTCTTACCTCTGGTCGCCATCCCGCTATTCCCAGTCTGGGTGGCAGCTCGTCGGGGTGCTCTTCCCCGACCCCTTCCACGGCCTTCGCCTCTCCCGCGGGTAGCCGGTTGTCTCGGAGAACCCACCGATCCACCCTCCAAAATCTCCTCCACGCGGATTTCCCTCGCCGGCACAGACTTACTCCTCAAACTCCGTTCTGACATTTCAGCTACTGTAACATTACACAAAATATAGATTAACAACCGCCCCAAAGTAACAAGGCAAGAGTGATCCCCGTCATGTACCTGTAAATTCACAATTACACTGGCCAGGTGTAATCCCGAACTTACCTTACATGATAGTTTTCACCACCCTATTATGTACGCATCCCAGTGAGGTCTCCCTAGGCCTTCCTATTTTCTCAGTTGTACTCTACAGTTTAAGTTTAGGCCCATCCGGTCACCTAAATCCCTTAAACTACGGCTCTGATACCATTTGTAACAACCCAATCCAAGACATGCCCAAAACAAGACATATATAATGATATATCGCCAAAACTTGGCCCAAGGTTCACACCATCAAAATAACAAAACTTGGGTTTGCGGAATAACCCTAATACAACTGAGAGTTTCTAATAACAAAAATGTAAAGGAAGTCCTCTAATGCCACGCCATGCCCGCTCTCACGCCTTCTCTTTACCACTAGAGGAACTGCCCTTAACCTGCTTACTTGAAAAGGGTTTCAGTTTTGAAAATGCGAGGGTTAGACCACAAGGTCTAGTGAGATCCCTCAGTTACAAACACACTACATTTATCATTTAAACCTTTGCGAAACATAAATCAATATGGAGTTTGGCAAATAACATATGGGACACACCCCCCATAACACATCACACTATGACATATGGGACACACCCCCCATAAGCGTCATACCATCATATATGGGTCACACCCCCCATAAGCACCGCATCAGATCGTATGGGACACACCCCCCATATAGCTCACATCATGCATAAGTAACATATATGCACATACATTAAGTAAACACGCTCGTACAAGTAAATAAACAAGTACCATCAAGCTTTGGCTAGAAAAACTCACCTGATTTGCTTACGTCCTTCTCCTACTCTGACTCGCACTTCCAAACGACCTACCTGAGCGAAAGGATGAAAACGCATAAGCCGACTGCATCACTTATCTGGACAAAACCCCTTTTCCGGACAACACCCCTTTTCCGGACAACACCTTTTTTTCCGGACAACACAATACCCGGACAACTCGATACCCGGACAACTCTATACCAGGACAACTCTCCATTCGGACAACATCACATCCGGACAACTCCTATCCGGACAACATCACATCCGGACAACTCCTATCCAGACACACACATCCGACTGACGAACACTTACCCGGAAACCTTCATCTGAACAACGTGTCCGGACGTCCAGGGAGGTTTCCGGACGTCGACCTGCTCCCTTTTTGGAGCTGAAATTAACTAAATAGATCGAAATACTCGAAAGGAAGATTTGCAGCAATACCAGAGTCATTAACCTCAAAAGTTCCTGAAATCCTAGTAGCTAAATCACACTACAGGGTCCAAACTCTCCCATTTAGTCTCATAACCCACTTTCAACACCAAAACCCCAAAATAACCATTCTGATAATCAAACCACAGATTCGAGATTAAAATGAGAGTTTAACTGGTGATTTCCTGCTGCAAATTCGAATCCCAAACACACCCTGGCTTTAGATTTCCAAGCACCAAGCTCCTTCTTCTCCAAAAATCACAAGAGCTCCAAAAAAAACCCTTCTCCCTTTTCTTTCTCCAAAACACAGCCGACACACACACTCTAAATCAGTCAAAATGGAATGTTTCTAGGGTTTTGTGCCCATTATATACCTTGTCCTATTTTACAAAATACTACCCTCAACTTCCATTTATAATAAATCCACCACAAGACTTGGAACCCTTCCTTTTTGGACACGGTTACTACACAACGGATTCCATCAATTCAACACTAACGGTCGTCGTTGACTCGTCAATTACACGATTCGAAAGATGTGTCTAATTATCAATCATCCAATCGACAGATTCTCTTACTACCCAAGGAAAGTCATTTCAGTAAAACCTCTTATCGCCATTGAACATCCACAGGTTACTACAACCATTACCATCATTCATTTACAATCGGACTACAATCCACCGATTACGCTAACGGCCCTTGACCCCGGAACCAAAAGTCAACACCTACTCATACCACCAAGTCGAATCACAACAGGCTCTACACACGAGTTTCACTCGTCGAGCAATCTCATTAAAACCAAAATTATCGCTATGGTGTCTAAAGGGTCCCACATACAAAAGTTGACTAAGACTCCAAAATAATATTCCCCACAAGAATGGTTACCACCAACCATAATACAAGATACTGCGAATCAGATCCTTCAGTCACTAAAGTGCATTATCTCCGCAACCGATACCATTCGGCCTACAGTGTTATCATGCGTGGAATACCCAAACCTTCCACCATTAAAGTGCTACACACACTTTCATCTTAACTGGGTTACTTAACCTTTCCAAAGTTCCTATGAGTTCAAGGCTTCCCAAGCGAAATGTTTAACAAATATGTCAATCGAAAAGTTCATAAAAAAAAACTTTTAACATAAAGGTTTTCATATCAATCTAATTGCACGCACAAAATCTACTACTATCACTTCTGTAGTAGTGCAAAAAATAGGCGTATTCATCCCACATATGAAAATCATATTGAAAACCATTTCAACAAAATTTGTATCGTTAACAAAGCGCAAAAGCACAACAAACAATTTCTCTGAAAGGGACCGATACGGTCCTAGCACGGGTTGATCTACGTCATGTACGTAAGGTAATTTCCCACCTTAAATAGCATGCAACCAAAAGGTCTATACGTGTCTCAAAAGGGTTTGAATGTCACCCGATTCCAAAATTCTCTTTTTAAATCATGGATAGTATGAAATAAAATTCACCACTAAGTACGCACACGTCAGTTTATTTCACAATCGGTGAAACCATCCCATAATGACACTTTGGTTAAAACATAAAACGGGTTGTGCCAGTTCCAAGTTTTAAAACAAAATTACTACGTGTTCATCGTTCGAAGATATTGACTAAAACGTCCAGAAGAACTCTCAATTTGGAGTATGCCCACAAATTTGTAACACTCTCTTATTAGTTTTCTTGAAACGAAGTTACATGTACCAAATCATTCGTAACAAATTCCAAAAATGAAATTCTTTAAATCAATGTTCAAAATCTTCTCACTTAGTCATATAATGACATAAGAGTAAAACGTTTATGACCATACCCACACCTTAATGTATTTTCCCCAAAATTTAGGAGAAATAAGTGTTTGTAAACGATTGACACCAAAAGAGTTTAAATCGATTTCGAATGTTGGCTCATACAAACGGTGCGTATTAACGTTCCAAAATTTTAAGCAATTCCACGCACCCTAGGTTAGGACAATCAACTTTCCAAAATCTCCATCATGGAGCCTTTACACCAAAATTTCGCATTCACAATACAAAACGTTGGAATGACAATGTTTCGAACTTACTCGCTAGGATACTCAAAATACCCATTTTCTCCAAAATCAAAAGGTTTACAACTTCCAAAATACTCATCAAGCCAAAGTTGACCGAAGTTCAACGACTCACATTTTCATTTTTTTTAAATGTACCGTATCGCAAACCGTGCATAAACCCCAAAATTTTAAAACGTATTCTTGACCAAACGACCCTCAATTACGAAATGAATCAATAAAACATTTTCATTCATGATACACTTATCAAAGCTTTCGAGGGTTAGTGACTACCAAATTATGCACATCCTTAGATCAACACCATGCGTTTGCAAGAAAGGGCAAATAAATACTCGTCTAGTCAGAAGCACACAAGGCAAATTGTTAAGAAGTACAATTAGCATGTTCTCTCATGCATTACTCACGCCACGTATAAATCAATCCGTATAATTAAATAAATTGTAACAAAACGTGCTAACACAACTCTTTGAAAAAGAAATTACACGACATCAAAGTTCCAAAAACATTCCGTTTGGTTGCCTTACGGCTCAAATAACACTCCTCAACAAAACCCTAACGAGTCAAAATGCCCAATATAATCCAAAATCAACACACGCCATAACTAAGGTATGCACCTTACAAAGTTTGTACTCACACGACCCAACACGTCGTAAAACGAAACTTCGTAAAACTCCATGGGCTTAATTGCCTCAACTCAACCAAATGGTGCCAAGCCTTTCGCTTCCAACAATCAAATTGCATAATGCAAAACCATGGCCAAGATGCCAAAACTCCCAAAATTTCCCTTTGTTGTAATACGATCTAAACAACACTTTCGATAAAACTTCCATTAAATAAATTTTCCAATAAAACTCAACATAGACATAATGGAAGATAACTTTTCGTTCAAACCTTAACATATGTGGAGGAGATCCAATGTTAAAGTCATCAGCCGTAGTTACTTGCCCACTTCTTAAATAACATTAAAATACGGATATCGCTGTATCCAAAAGTAATTGTTGAACAATCAATGAAATAATATAAATTCCAACGGAGTTTGCAACTCTCGCAATAAAACAACTTTCATGCACGTTCAAAACCATGATTTAAAATCTTGTGTGTGGGTTAACCATTTTTCTGAGATTTTGTAACTCAATCCACAAGGGGATTCGAAACACAAGAAATAATTGATACAATTTATTGCAAAATAAGTTATGTGCATGAACTTAGTCGACACTCAACATCTCAACCCATACTTCTCCAAATCACTTCGGTCACACTCCCGTCATCCGGATGTTCAAACCTCTTAAGGTAAAGTGGGGAATTACATCGATTAACCTTACGATTATTCCTCGAATCAAAGTCGCTTCAATAAGTCCATGGTTCTAATCCAACCATCAAATCTTGACCCGAAACGATCCACTTAAAGCATTATCATGCTTATTGTCACCCCAAGTGACTTATACTAAAATCGCCAATCTTTTCCAACAACTATTCGCTTAGAAACTTCTTTACTACCCCCAACGATCATCACATTAAACATTTCAAGTAAGCACATGTAACGAGTAGGTTCACCATAACACTGGCCAGGTGCAATTATGAACGTACCGTACATGCTTATCCTTGCTACCCTCATCGTGCTTCTCGTTTCTAGCGACTACATCAACCTCAAGACATCCTATCTTAATGTGTCTAATAGTGCAATTTCACTTTCTCTCACTTAAAAGCTCGCTAGTTTGAGTCTAGGTATCCAAAATCAACACCTAATTCTCTCAAACTTATGCTCCGATACCAACTTGTGACACCCTCAAATTTGGAACGAGCAACTAACTTTAAAATTCAATAACATAACCCAAAATAGACACAAACACTTCTACAATTCATTCCTTAAAATACCTCGGAATTTAAAATATCAAAAGTCCACCAATAAATAACTTATCGGGTGTTACTTAACACCACACATAAGTTGCTAGTCCAAACAAATGCGGAAGACTTCACTAATCAAGTCACCTCTCGTGCACACCACTAGCACTCGCCACTTCTCAGTGTAGCTAAAGTTACCCCAACCTGAGCCTGTTGCACATGCCGACAAATAAAAATAAAAGGTTAGGCTAACGCCTAGTGAGTTCAAGCGTTTTATCATGACTATATAAAATCATAAATCAAAAGGATTAGTAGTTTTAGTCATGATTTCAAAATAGTTTACTTTAAATGCAAATCACCCATTTTCCAACTCACACAATTCCCATGCTGAAATCTTTAATATAACATGATTCTCTAAATGATTTGCGGTAAAGTATGACGACCATCTGATTTCCAAGAATACGTATTTTAGACGATGGTAACGCCACGTAAAACTTTTCTTTGCGATGCAAGTTCGTACCCAAAACTTATCTAAAATGTGAATAAACATTAAATCCCCAAATAGCATAAACATGAATAAAACTTGATTATTCAAAACATCCCAACTAGGTTTAAACATAATACATTGCCCATAAATCATGGAAAACAATCCATTTAAACATATAATTACGTCACCGAAAACATGTATAAAAGTAGTTACCCGAAACAATACCTTTCGGCGACGGGGGAGACCCGCTTACCAACGCAAGTGACGGAACACAAAAGTAAGCCACTTGACAAGTTAGTAAAGCCAAACACTTGACAAGACATATAACGGATGCCGAGTGTGGCCACTTAAAACCACACCCAATTTGGGGCAACATCCTTAACATATTCGCACGTAGGGCTTACACCATACCGTCGATGCCTAACCGTGCCGCGATGTGGAAAACTAATCGTCCCAACATCGGCATAATAATTATAGTGCTTAGGGATCCATTGCATTACTAATATAACATTACATGACCTCAAACGAATGAACTAGAGCATTCAAAACATGTAATCCTCAAATAAGATGCATTAAATGCAAAACAAACTCAAACGCCCAACATCGAGCTATCAAAACCGGACAAATGTCCCCAAGACCCAACGGAGTCAAAACCGAGCCAAAATGCTCAAATACTCATTAGACCCAAAAATAACGGTCATCATAACTTAGAATGCATTTAAATATCGATTAGGTAAACAAGTACCACAAAATCATTATAAACCCAAACTCGACACAAATTAAACAAAAGGGGTTTTTCCCAAAAGGACTCGTACCCTTATAATTCTCAAAAATGATTGATGACACTAAAACGTGCATTCTCCCAAATGGTTTATAAAATCATTTATACTAATATGGTTAAACCATTAAATAAACTTCATTTTGAACAATAAATCTTTTAAGGATCTATTCATGATTTCTACACATCAAATATCCAAAAATCCCAATTATGGGTATTTTACCACATTTACCAAGATAATCATTTCAAAGGTTAAAATCCACCACATAATCCAACATTAGATAATTTTCATGTAAACACATAATGCTTGGAAAATAACATTTTGGCATGTACAAAGTTTTCACAAAGTAACTTGAACTCACCTTGCTAGATTAAGCTAAATCTAGATTTTCCCAAACGAATGCTCCTTTGAAGAAATCCGAATCTTCAAGTCCAAATCTTCCAAAATCTAAATCCATAAGTTCCCAACCATAAATATTTGTCCCCAAACACTTAGAATCATTTATCCCAACATATTACATCCAAATCACCAATACATTGAAACCCTAATTTCTAAAATGAAGAGAATAGAAGATTACCTCCACCATCAATTGAATCCACCAACCAAACACTTCTATTGTTACCAAAGTGAGCCTCAATCTTCATTTCATCTAAAGAAAGGAAAAGGTTTAGGTGAGGGTTGGGTAAAACCCTAGAAAGTGTAGAAATCTTACCAAAACGAAAGTGAGAAGAAGGGTTCTAACCTCCATCCATAATCCCTTGATAAGAACCGAGAGAGAAGCTTTGGTTTACAAAATTCATGGCTTCAAAAGCTCCAAAAGCGATTTAGAGGGTTAGGGTTTTGTTTGGGAGAGTTTAGAGTGAAATGGGTGGAATAGAAAATGAAAGGGAGTCGAAGTCGTGGGTTTAAAAGACCCTGGAGCCCGACGGCGAGAGTGACACGGCGAAAGTGACACTGTCACTCTCGCTGGTGTCATACTCGCTGGATCCCCCAAACTCTCGGTACAATCTTGGCGAAAGTGACACGGCGAAAGTGACACTGTCACTCTCGCGGGTGTCATACTCGCTGGATTTGTACCGAATCCAAACTTGGCTAATTTCTCGATAGATCCAAATAGAATTACGTGTCCCACCTTCCAATGCAACACCTTGTCCTTCTAATAAGTCTAAATGGACTATTTACAATTTGAGTTAGGATTTTCGGGGTGTTACAGTAGCTTTCGGAGTAGGCAAGTCCGAAACCGGGGACGAGTGGACTTGGTTTCTGTCCATGTTGAGACAAGCTATCGGGGACCGCAAGGGTTGGTGTTTATGTTCGACATGGCTCCTTCCATAAGCGCCGCAATCTCTGTCATGTATCCAAACGCCCCTCACGCCTATTGTTGTCGACATTTGGAGATGAACGCCAAAACCTAGGACAAACGTATTACCACCTACAAGGATGTCTACTAGGCGGCATGCAAAGCATATACGGCTCGGGAGTTTGACTGGTACATGAATCTTCTACGAGTTAGTGCCAAGAAAGCAGCCAAAGTCATGGACGATGTTGGACCGGAGAGGTGGTTCGCGGCCCATTTTCCTGCACAACGGTATGACATTCTGACCTCCAATAGTGTAGAGTCGGTGAATGCACTCTCCCGTTTTGTGCGTAGATGTCCGATTGTTAATCTTATGGACTACTTTCGGACCTTTCAACAAGAGTGGTACCAACTTCGACGCCGAAAAGGAGCTGAGCTGCAAAATGCACTCACACCAGCGGCGGAGGAGATAGTTCTCTTCAGGACGCGTCACGCGGCGACATGGAGGGTAAGAGAAATCGGGTATGGGAGGTACGAGGTTCTGGATAACCATATTCACGCGACTGTGCATATGACCGACCACACTTGTTCGTGTTGCGAATGGCAAAAATCTGGGTTACCGTGCGGCCATGCCATCGCTGCGGCAAGACATATGGGTCGTAGAGATTGCAGTGACTTGGCTGTAACTTTCTTCACGTCCGAAACTTACCGGAGAACATACGTATAGGTAATAAATCCAGTTGGACCCCCTGAAGCATGGGTGTATCCACCCGACCCCCTTCCGCCATGCTATCCATCGTTAAACGATAAGAACAGAGCTGGGAGACCGAGAAAGAACAACCGACGTCCATCACGTGGTGAAGGTTCGATACAGCGAAAATGTACTCGGTGCCAATGCGTAGGACATACTCGTGGAGAGTGTCCAAATCCCGCCCCTTCAACCGTGCCAAGGAGTAGACGCACAAGCAGTCAACCAAGTAACACCGCGAGCCCAACAGAGCTTGAACCACATGGAACTATATCATATGATACTGTTGATCTGAACGTTGATTTCCCTTGATTGGGACGATAAATATTGTATGCTTAGTGCATTGTAATTTATCAAACATAACTTATGTGCGTTGATCTGAACATTGATTGGGACCAATTATCTTTTGAAAGGTACTTTCAACAGAACATGGGATGATGATCATAATAGTAGTAGTCTAAATGGAGAGAATAGTAATGGATAATTTTGTACTGTATTTATTAGTATGTGTTTGCTATGAAATAATCTTGTATAACATTTATGAGTTGTATTTTTAACATGAACCACTTTCAGACAAATTTCAGACTACTTAAAAACTACTTTTCAAACAAACTAAAGACTTTTATTCATGAGCAACAAAGTACAAAACAACAACAACAAACTACAAAACAATAACACATAAACAACAAAGTACTAAAGCAACACCCGTACCACCACCTACTGAAAAATTGTTTTAGTTTGATCAATCCAACTTTGCTTGTCGCTTATCTTCGCTTGAAGAATTGCGAAGTCTTGCGTACAGTGGTGAATTTCTTTTTTTTTTCTCGACGAATACGAGCCTCCCTATCTTTTATATCCCCTTTCATCCTTTTGATCTCCTTTTCTTCCACTTCGATCCTTGTCAAGTGGACTTTCTTCCTGGCGATAATCTGTTTCCACTCTTCTGTCAGTTGGTCTATCTCCTTTTCCTTTGCCGCTATCGCCTTCTAGAGTTTAGGTGGCATTCCTTCAGGTGTAGACGATGGGTTAGATGACGATGTCATTTGTTTACTGAAGAAAGAAAACAAGAAAGAAAGCAAGAAAGAAAGCAACTCAAAGAAAGAAAGCAAGAGAGAAATCAAGAAAGAAAGCAAGAGCAAGAAAGAAGGATGAAATGAGTGTGAATTATGGATTGCATATTACTGATATTTATGGATGAAATCTCAAACAAGCCAGTGAATTTGAACCACAAATTGGTCTTCAAAGTACAATAATTGTGAAAAAAACAGTAAAAGCATGCAAGATTCGTTCAAATACAGGGACCAAAATTGTAAATTTTTGCCCATCGCGGGCCTATCGCGGGCAACCACCGCTGGGAGGGACCAAAAGTGTCACCGCGACCATAGTTGGGGGGCTCCGCGTGACACTTTGGCCAAACAGGGGTGACACGTAGCCCTAGCCCGCGATCGCGGGGTCCATCGCGGAAAAAAGGGGTATTTTGGTAAAGTCAGCGAAAAAATGGGTATTTTAGTAAGTCAAACTTAGGGTATTTTAATTAATTTCCCAATTTTTAATATGATAAAATCTTCATCTTATAGCACTTACTCCGAAATATATAATTAAAATACTATTATATTTTAAAATTTGTTTTCACACTTAAAATGTTATATTTTAATAAAAAAAATTATTATATCATTTATAGTTTTATAGCAAATATCTATACTATATTATAAAGCATTTACGAAAACTCTTAAAAACAACATTTAAAGCTTCATGTATCGCTATTTAATGCTAATTACTTAAAATCTTTTAAAAACAACTAATGAAGCTTTATGTACCAGTTTTAATGCTAATTACTTGATTAATACTTATCATTAACAACATTCAAACCCTTAAATTGTGGACTCTTATTAATTAATCATTATCTCTAACCACTTTCAAATCCTCGAATTATGAACTCCTTAAAAATCGTCATTCTTTCGACAAATTTATAAAAAACATGAATGTTTTCTCAAAACCACACATTAAAATAAATTTATTCATTAAAATCGAGATATATCACGCTGCATTGCGCGAGTAGACTTCTAGTATATTTTTAACATGTTTAAAAATTGTTAACAAAGATAGACTGTGTTTACAAATCTTCTTAATATTATTAAATTAATGAATAACTTAAAAAATCTAATTACTTTAATATATTTATTAAACAATATGTCAATCTGTAGATAAAGGATCGTGCGAAAATTTATGGTTAACGTGCGAAACGTGAGAAATGAGTTTTTATCATTCATCACTTTTAATCAAATGTCCTCTCAGGAATTGTGGCTTAGAAGGGAATTGATTCGGTGCACCTGATAAACCTAATGTGCATCTATTTCTCATCCAACGGTTGATAGCCGCTTCTTGCATTTCTCACGCTAACCTCAACTTCTAACGAGAGTCCAACCTGTTCAATATTGGGAATTTAATTAAAATACACATTTGTTGACTTTGACTTGCCAAAATGCTCAATTTTTTCCAATTTTGCAAAAATACTCATTTTTCCCGCTATAAGGTCTGCGATCGCGGGATAGGATACTTTTTGAAAATTTTGATCCCGCTATGGCGGAATGAGTCCCGCGGCACACCAAAATTTGTGATTTATAATTCAATTTTACACTTTCAACCCCTATACTTATTACTTATTTTACTTTATACCTTTAACTTTCCTAATTTTAATTTTACACCTTCATCATATTAACACATATAATCGTATTATTAACTAAAATACATTTAAAAATACGTTTTAATTTTAACAAGTTATACCATTGTACTCGTCTCTTCGATACCTTCGAAATGAACCCAATATTGAATATTTTGGATTTATTTATTTTATTATATATCATATATACTACATAAAAATATTTTTAATATTTACAATTCATACCCTTATAGGTAATTATTTAATTTATGGTATATTTCTTACCTTTTCAATTTTCGTTTTACACTCCTATCGCATTAACATAATAATCATATATTAACTAATTGATTAAATCGTTTTAAATTATTCGTTTTAAAAAATACGTTTTAACATATCACATTAACATACATAATTACGTTAAAATATGTTAAGGAGTTCGATAAATATATATACGTTTTAAAAAATACGTTTTAACATATCACATTAACATACATAATTACGTTAAAATATGTTAAGGAGTTCGATAAATATATATATATATATATATATATAATCCAAATAATTTAAAACGATTTAATCAATTAGTTAATATATGATTATTATGTTAATGCGATAGAAGTGTAAAACAAAATTGAAAAAATAAGAGATGTACCATAAATTAAATAATTAACTATAAGGGTATGAATTGTAAATATTAATTTTTTTTATGTAGTATATATGATATATAATAAAATAAATAAATCCAAAAATATTCAATATTGGGCTCATTTCGAAGGTATCGAAGAGACGAGTACAATGGTGTAACTTGTTAAAATTAAAACGTATTTTTAACGTATTTTAGTTAATAATACGATTATACGTGTTAATATGATGAAGGTGTAAAATTAAAATTAGGAAAGTATAAAGTATAAAGTAAAGTAAGTAAATAAGTATAGGAGTTGAAAGTGTAAAATTGAATTATAAATCCCAAATTTTGGGTGTGCCGCGGACTCATTCCGCCATAGCGGGATCAAAATTTTCAGAAAATACCCTATCCCGTGATCGCGGACCCTATAGCGGGAAAAATGGGTATTTTTACAAAATTGGGGAAAAATGGGTATTTTGGCAAATCAAAGTCAACAAATGGATATTTTAATTAAATTCCCTTCAATATTTGTATATATAGAACACATCTAGTTTCTCGTTCTAGTATGTAGTTGCTTATTTGTGTGTTGTCTTTTTTAATGCAGGCTAATTGACACTATCATATTCGTCTAGATTTCTCAAAACCGAGCTTCTCGGACTTTTATATGGATTATGACTTTATAAGTCAATACGTCAAGCAATTGATGGTATGCTTTGACTATCTGTTCGACCCTAGACCCTAAACCCTAAACAATATTGCTTCGGACTCTAGTCTTTACTATATTACTAGCAGGCAATGCACCGGGTGAGTAAGGCGAAAATTTTTATTTTAAACAAAAAATGAAAAGTCCTCGGGCTTGTCACATTATTTCACGTGTTTTTACAATGTTTGGAGATATATAAGCCCTTGAAAATTTCGAGATTCTATAGCAGATCTACTTTAAGGGGGTGTTTGGGAGTGCTTTTTGAGTCCCAAAAGTGCTTATTGACTTATGGTGGTGGGAAAATAAGTTTTTAAAAAAGTGTTTGGATTAGCTTTTGTGGTAGGAAAAGCCAATAAGTCAATAAGTTATTTTTTAAAAAGTGTTTGGCTTTTTGTAGTTAACCAAAATGGCTTTTTGTATCAAAAAGCAATTTTGGGATCAAAAAGTTAGGAGGTTGTAACTTTTCCAAAATGACTTTTTGTAGTTAACCAATAAGTCAATAACCACTTTTAAAACACAAATCCAAACACCCTATATCATTTCGAGACCTTCATAAGATTACAAAGCTTATCGATTTCAAGAGGTTGGAGCAGATTAAAATTCGAGATTGAAGCAGATCAATTTTCTAGTTTGAAGTAGATTGTCTTCAGAAATCCAACTCCAACGACCCTATATCATTTCGAGACCTTCATTTTAACTTCCATATATTAAATTAAGATGCAAAAGTAAAACCTTCATTTCTTAAATTTGCAGTTTTCTTCTTTCCAATCACACGGCAAAGATTTTTTTTGCCGGTCTAGATTTTCATACTGCATACTTGCAGTGTGAAAGGTAACTCGAGGGCAAATTTTCAATCCCATCAGTTTTAAGTTTACGGTTGGAATTGGGTGATTTTTTGGTGTTTGAGGACCTACCATTTTTAATGTTTTTGGTGTTATGGTTGGAGGTGCTCTTAGGAAACATCCACCAAATAAAGAGATATAGTCTCAAGCAAACATTCAGTCAAATGTTGCATACAATGCCGTTTTAATGAAGTAAAAATCTTACCCGGTAAGTTTAGTGAAAGTGTAAAAATCTTACCAGGTAAGTTAAGTGAAAGTGTTGAGTATTACCGGTAAACAACCCCTTAAATAGAAAAATAATCAATAATTAAAACTCGATCTTCTAATATTTCACACTAACGGTGAAAATTGTGATCAAACAACAAACTAAATATAAGTATAACATCGAAGATAAAAAAATTCAGTTAGTGCCAGGTGGTGTGATGTTCAAAGCAATAGAGAAAAGTTGGTCTACAATGTTGATGAATTCAATTGCTTGTGGTTTGACTAATAACTAATATCTGCCCAACAGCAACATTGAAACCTTTGAAACCACTCCAACCGTAAAGGAGTAAGCCCGGTAACATAAAGAAACCACTGAGAACAACACTTCAGTAGAGCACAATCGGGCACTGGTGCTGCTCGGATGAATAAAAAGTTCTCCGAAGTCAGATCCACTGAACCTGATACCAGATAACAAAATGCATTAAACCAATGGAATGAGACTTTACATTAGAAAATAGAAAGATGAACCCTCCTCACCTTTCTGCTCAAGAAAGAATAGAGGGATTTTAAACTTCCTAAAATCTTGGAAAAATAATAAAGGTAAAAGTTTTTTCAGATAAGATAAATCTTTACTGCCATCTTTTGATGCCTGATTAGAATTAGGAAGAAGCATTTATGTATCTTTTATCAACAACTGGGATCTCATCCTTTAAATGCTAGCATCCTAAACATTATGTAAACTTTATTATATAAGCTTATATGAAGGTACAAGTGGTAAATGAAGATACAAGTTTAAATAAAGGGACCGGTTTCATGGGGTATAGATAAGTTGTGGATTTGAGATTGGCAACAACCTACTGACAACTCCCAGTATTAAAAATTCATTTTACTAACAAAAACCTAATTTACACTAAGAGATCTTTTACCAAATACAAACCAGGTAAGCACTTAAAATATGTCATTTACTGTATCGTGTGAACATGGCAAGACTTAGAATCATCACAATAAGAAGGCAAAATTCTTATGTATAAGCACATAAAAACCTGTAAATATGATGTACTCAAAAAATGTATTAAGAACCTGTAAAGATGAACTACAAAAAATGTGTTAAAAAAAATATAAAACTGAAATCGATGTAACCCTCAAAGAAGTCGAACGTGATAAAACTACCTTTTATTTAAGGTAACAAGATATGTTAATACACTACCCTGCGAAAAGACGTAAATGCCCTTGCCCCTCAGAACAACTGACTCGGTGAATATCGGTAGAAGCATCCTTCAAAACAAAGTGTAAAACCTGCAAAAAGTGTGATTTCATCAAGTTTCTGAGTTGTCCTTGACTAAGGGGAGCTTTGTTTCCCTACCATCCACATGTAAGTTTTCAAAATGAGGCTCGGTATTCAGAGATTCCATAAAACACTTGCCAATCTCCACCTTTGGATACATCTACAGAAAATAAAAACTCTTTAAAAAATAAACTAAAACTATAAAAAGCTTTCATTAAAATAAAACTTTTATTCAGATTAAGTACACTGAATTAAAACAAGTGAAATTGAAAGCAGTGGGTGCAATTAGGGTTACAGTTAAATTAGGGTCTGTTTGCAGCTTAAAGAATTAACGCATGTTTGATTACACATCCCTATTCTACTCTCCTCGTTTTTTTATTTATATGGATACAAGTCAGGAGGTGTTTGATTACACATGGCTTATGGCTTAATTCAATCAGTCAATTCATGTTGGCTTAATCCATTGAGACAACTTTTTTGCCAAAAATACCCTCGTTCTTCCCCTTTCAACACCAACATTTTCTTTAAAAAAAATTAAAGCTTTACTTGACATACAGCTCCATATAGTTACCAAATTTCTTCAAATATTTAAAGAATCGATTTCATTTGCTAACTTGCCCATTCAATCTCAAAAATCGTATTGCAACTTTCTTTCCTTTCAAGTTTTAGACTACAACAAAACCAGCTAGAAACATAATTAAACGCTACAGATCATCATTATTAGCATATCTTCAACAAACAAAAGACATATGAAGGATCTGCAAAACTAACATGCAGTGCAACCGAATCACAATACATGAAACTGAATTTCTCGTAACAAAGTCGGCAAACAAACGAACTTACTGTTTTTTATGCAAACAGATTGCATAAAAAAAGTAATGGAAGCAAAAGCAAATAGAGTGCATATCAAAGAAACTTACAGTATTGCCAAGAACACTACCGACGCTTGCTTCTCGAGCTGCTCGACAATGGAGATGAATCGTATATTGAAGGCAAAAACAAATTAGTTCAAAAGCCTCAAATCTAATAAATATCAAGTACACAAATCGGATGCTTTTATATTAAACAATTTCGACAAAAATACAGCAAGAATACGTATCGTATGACAGCAAGAAATCGAAATATGTAAGATGATTAGAAATCAAAATATTGTGAACAGAAAAGTAGAATCTGGATGATTCTTTGATTTTGAAAATACTCATTTGATATTTTTAACCTAAAAGGCACAATATCTGCTTATTTCTTTCTATGATTCCATCCCTCTATATCTCTTATACTGTATCGATTCAATCTACCATAATAGAAACAGATCCAAATTGGAATTAAAACAAATTTAACTTTCTTCAACCTCAAACACAAAATCGATTTTTATGCTCTGCTCCGCAAATTTATACCAAGGCTTTTTGTTCCCATTTTTTAAATGTTTAGAGAATACACTCTATTTTTCTATTCATAAGGCACTTGAGGCGTGAACAGAAATAAGCAACAAGGGTTCAATTCAATGGAAAAAGAAATAAAGCCTTGTATGAGTAATTAAACCAGATTGAAAAACGATTCCTTCAATTAAAACCTAAATAAAACAAGTGAAACTGAAAGCAGTGGGTGCAATCAACAACAAGGGTTCAATTCAATGGAAAAAGAAATAATGTAAGAAAGAAGAGATACCGTGAACAGAAAAGTACTTACGTTTTGCAGATGATGAAGAAAAGCCCTAAAAATCTTTCACTTGCGGACGAAAACCCAAACCCTAGATGATGATGAAGGGTTTCAAGAAAACGATGGCAGCAACATAAATCAATGGGAAAAACATAAATCGATGGCAAACAAATAGATATTACCTGAATGTAAAACAAACCAGAACATGGAAAAAAGTGAGAGAATTAGGTTTAGACACACCTTGAGGAATAGAGAGGAGAGGCCTGGAACGAATTGGATCGATGTTGAGAAATCATACCTGAGAGCCTTTGGTGATTCAAAGTAACCGTGAAAAGAGAATGAATGGATTTGCAGAGCATAACAACCCTGCATATCTCGTCATGATGTGTTTATCACTCTTCTCCCTTGAAACTATGGAGATTAACAAACATTAAGTTGGAATGAAAACAAGGTATTACCATTGAAATGACCGAGTTTTTCATCACACCGAACCCTAACACACAAAAGTGAAATCGAACCCTACCACACAATAAAACACAAGAACAATGGAATTGTAGAGAAGAAATCCAAAAGATAGAGAAATACAACCAGTAAACCCTAAACCACAGAAGAAATTACCTTGATTGGAATTGTAGAGAAGCAATGGATCGATAGTGGAATAAGGAGCGATGATCTTGAATCAGTATAGGAGCGATATCAATAAGAATCCTAACATTATTTGTAATCGTATTTGAATTCAAAAGGAACTTCAATCGCCATTTTGGGAATCGTCACTTTGGGAATCGTCACTTTGAGAGCGTGTAGGAGCCATAACTTGTGTCTTGGGAGTTGGGACTTGGGAGGATGATTTATCAGGAGTGTGTTTGTCATAGCATATGTAAGTTGTACATTAAGCATAAAATGTTGTCTTTAAGAGTTTTAAGACTTTTATGCATAAAAGAGTGGTACATGTGGCTTTAAAACTTGTTTTTAAGAGTTGAGTGGTTAAATGCTTTATAATATAGTATAGATAAAGCATTTATGAAAAACTCTTAAAAACAACCTCTAAAGCTTTATGTACCACTATTTAAAGCTAATTACTTAAAATCTCTTAAAAACAACTAATGAAGCATTTATGAAAAACTATTAAAAACAACCTCTAATGCTAATTACTTGATTAATACTTATCTCTAACAACTTTCAAATCCTTAAATCGTGGACTTTTATTAATTATTCCTTAGTCTCTAGCCACTTTCAAATCCTCAAATCATGAACTCCTTAAAAACGTTATTTTTTAAACAAATTTATAAAAAAACATGACCGTTTTCTCAAAACCACACATTAAAATCGAGATATATCGCGCTGCATTGCGCGAGTAGACTTCTAGTTATTCTTAACTTAACTAAAACTTCTAATCAGTAAATAAATATGATTCATATGGTTCTGTTTTGCAGTTATGATCAATCTATTTATATAAATAACAACATATATATATACATAGTCTAAAATATTATGTGACTTCTAAATACACAATCAAATTTCATGTCTTTCCTTCAAGGGCAGTAGTTGCATACTATCACCATCAATAGTTTCTAGATCTACACTTTTACTTCCCAACTGCACAATATAATTCGGAGTCGATACATGAAAACGATCGACATTTGGTACAAGAAAAACGAAACCCAACGTTGCAATTCTCAGTAGGTTCCTAATAAAAGTCACAAGCCATAGGTTCGTAAAATCCGTCCTTGTGACATTAAACGCATGAAGAATAATTGCACCTCCCCACTTAGAAGATAGCGAACCGAGGCTATCAATGCTCATCAAAAGTGCGAAAAACGTGCCTTCGATCCCTATTGGACACAAGCTCGTGCTCAATACGATCATAGGCATCCACCTAACCCTGCTCACAATCCGCGTAACACTTTCCTCAATGACCACGAATAAGTAGTCAGGAATCCCAAGAACGAGATTCCAACGTAAGATGAATATGACATCGAGCAT
The DNA here is from genome assembly GCA_033807775.1 of Saussurea involucrata. Lineage (NCBI taxonomy): Eukaryota > Viridiplantae > Streptophyta > Magnoliopsida > Asterales > Asteraceae > Saussurea > Saussurea involucrata. The sequence continues at coordinate 153,763,003 of CM066321.1, forward strand.
TCCGGAGAGACCGTACACGAGTTGAGCGTAAAAGAGCAGGTTTCGAAATGGGTAGTCTTTGAGAAGCTTGTGGTAGATTAGAACTCCAACAATTGAAGCCATTGCTCCAATTGCATGCATCATCCCAACCAATTCCTGCATTCAAAAACTCGACCGTTATTGGTCATTTTTGTTCATTGTGAAACACGTTTCGTAATTTGATTTCTTCAAGGGCTAACAAAGCCCCTTTTCACATGTATTCATTACGCATACACGTGTGGGGCCCACGTGGCCCTCACACACGTGTGCAAGGACATATTCTAGGCTATTAGCAGTAATCATTTTAAGATCTGAATTATTTCATGTATTATTCATAATGAATGTCGTGATAAAAGAATACCTGAGAAAATGCAGGACCAGCTTTAGGGTCAGTGTACCAATAAAAGTGACCTTCATGGGTACTAAAACTAAGAGCCAATGAAAGGTACATGAAAAGAGATGGCTTCCAGACTTGTGGGAATTGGATGGTCTCATACATGCCTTTTAGTGCTCCTCCCAACTTCTTCATTACCTGTGATTTGATACATAAGTTTAATAATAATAAAAAATTATAAGTGGTGGACCCATAATTTTGACCGGACGGATGCACTTTTAAAGTGCATCAAAGGCATGTAAAGTAGTTCGACGTGTTTGACTATCAGTTAAACGTTTTCTTATCGACCTATTGAATAATTAATGTTTCTCACAACACTTGCGTTGTGTTCTCTAATACGGAGAGAAAAGAAATGGATGGAAAAGAAAGAAATGAAAGTATTTTTCATTTGTGTTCTCGAAAAGAAAGAAAAATGAAGGAAAGACGATATTTTTTCGTGTTCTTGAACAAGGGAGAAAGAAAAAGAAATATATCATTTTTACTAGTATACCCTTAAAAATATATCTTTTATAAGAAAATATCGGGTAGTTTTGTAATTTTAATACTTTTTTTTTTAATATTCTTTTAATTTCTTTCCTTCCCTTATCATTATTATTTTTCTGCTTCCTTTTCTTTCTCTCCTAAAAAAGTTTTGAGAACACAATTTTTTTTAACTTTCCACCCATTTCCCTCTATTTCCTTTCCTTTCATTCCTAAAATGAGTTTCGAGAACACAGCGTTGGACCGTATACAAAAATTGATTTCAACGGTAGTTTTTAAGCCTCGTGGAAACCCATATTTGTTTATGAAGTTCCGGAAAAAAATGGTAAGTTTGATGGGCATCGTGAATAAGTAACATTCTCGTCAATAAGAACCCAAGGTTCTAATCCAGGCACTGTCAAAGCCCTTGTGGCCATGGAGGTGCCATTCGTGGTCGTCCGAGGATTAGTCGGTGCGCGTAAGCTGGCCCGGAAACCCACGGTTACAAAAAAAAACCTTAGCATACATTTCTAAAAGTGTACGGTAGTGAGCCTAGACCATAATGGGTTAATAACAACCGCCTGGTACCAATTTAAAAGGAAATCTAACCTGTCTTTTCGTTGCAGAAGAGTCGACAGATGTTCTGTTTTCATAGATCACAAACCCTAAAAATATTTGTGATGCTGCTGGAACCGCCAAAAGTCCCAATGCGACCTACACATTGTTAAGGCAAATTTTGTCTAGTTTTTTTTAATTTTGGGTGATGTATTATTAAAACCTTTGTTTAAGATGTAACGTCTTAAATATTTAAGTACGCCTTTTATCTGATAACTTGTGAAAGATATTACGATCCGGTATTGGTATTACTTCGTGGTATCAATATTTTTTATCTTTTAAGTGTCTAACGGTCTTCGGTCATAATCGTGTATGATCATTGTGACAAATATCAATCATACAATATTCAGGGCATTCTCCAAAATGACCATAGTAAACACCTAAAATGAAGAAAAAAAACGACAAGTTTTTTTTTACGTATTTATACAAAATGACCAGCCAAATCGTCAAAGGAATTTGTCGATGTCGATTTTCCTATTAGCATTAAAAACCAGGACCCACTTCTTAAAAAAGATGTGAAAAAAATCCATGCAAACAGCCAATTGCGAGGTTCTCGGCGAATTCTTGAAATCGCTCATCAATGACATAGGGGTTGTTTGTTTACCTCTTAATAGTTCCATTAAGAGGCAACCTCTGAATTGTTAAGAGGTGAATCTTGTTTGGCAAAAAAAAGTATGCCTCCTAATGGTTCTAAAACCCTCTTAATGATTTTGTATATTGGGTCTTCCTTAACCATTCAACACTCTAATCTCATTCTAAACAATTATCAAACACCATATTTCATTTTGCACTATATTATAAGAGTCTCTTAATCATCCTGCACCAAACCATTCAGCAACTGCCAAACGGCCCCATAGTAACCCGTGTCGTTTCGTTCATGACAATTTCCTTTTGTCGATTGGAGTGGCCATTTTATACAAATATGAAAAAGAAATTGGTGTTTTTTTTCAACTTTTCTGACACAGTTTATGTTTAAATAATCTGTAAAATAAAGCCCGTTTTAATCGTAAATATCGAACATAAAACAAAAAGGTAGCCGGAATCGGAAAAAACGAACCTGAGGACCAAGGTGATGAACCAAGAAGCCGCTGGTTGAGTAGCCGATGAGTGCACCCGCCGAAGAGCACACCCCACAAAGGCTTTGCATGTCCGGAGCCAATGCCTTGAACTCGATGCTATTCCTTGCTATACAAGCATCTATGGTCACATCCGCCATGGCCATCCCCGCCGCAATCGCTATCAAACACCATAATGCCGCACCTACTCCCACCCTCACACCACCCTCCGCCACCGTAGTTGCCGCCACAACCCCCACTACTCCGGCCACAATAAAGTATGGTCGTCTTTTGTATCCCATTACTGGGAAGACATCAGTCATGAGGCCCCACAGAGGCCTCATGACCCATGGAATATGGTACAACCCCACGAAGAGTTGTACCTTCGAGGGTTGTACTTTTTGGACGTCTTTCCAGTAGTAGTCGGAGACGACTTTAAAGAAGGAACCGGAGAAGCCTTGACTGAGGCCGTAGATTAGGAAGATGCCGAGGATGAATGATGGGTTCAACTCGGAAGATAACATCTTTAGCCATTGGAATGGTTGGAGTATGAGGGATGTTAGTGGGTTGGGTTGTTTTGAGGTGGTTTCCGGTGGTGGTGGTGGTTGTGGGTGGCGGTGGTGGGTGGCGGTTGTGGGTGGAGATGGGTCAATGAGATTTTGGGTCTCTAAGTCTAAGGAGGACATTTTGAGATCTGATCCACCAAATATGTTGACTTGGAAAGCTTTCAAGAGGAAATGTCTTCGTTTCTTGCACAATCAATTTTTTAATCCATTCGATTAAAGGAAAAAAAAATTACATGAGCATCTCCAACAGCTTCTTAAAAAAAATGTATTTTTGTTTTCTATATTGCTTCAACAGTTTTTCTATATTGATCTTTAAAATAGAGAAAATAGAGAAAACTTCAAATTTAGAAAATTCTCTAAACTTGGTAGATGGAGAGAGAAATTATTTTTTTATTTATTCCCACCAATAGGATTGAGTTATCATTATTTTATATAAATTCTTTTTAAAAAATGTATTGGGATGATAAAAATATTTTAATAATATAACAGATGTTGAGTTCTCTAAAATAGAGAATCCGTTGGAGCTAAATGTAATGCATTTTAGAGATTTTGACTTTTAAGTCCCTATTTTAGAAAAATTATAGAGAATTTGTTGAAGATGTTCTAACACACTATTTAATTGGTAAAGTAAAAACATGATACGTTTGTTTGTATATGTTAGTATATTAGATAGAACAAAATAAAAATCAAATTTTCATGTTTGACATAATTTATATATGAAATAGAGATGAATAAAATGACCCCACCCCTTCTCATGGAACAAAGAAAATCAGACTTATTTTATTAATATAATTTTAAAATATAACCTAACTTTTTCTAAAACATTAAATACGTCATTTATTTACATTTTATTTATTATTTAAATTTTTTACAATATTTTATATCGGGAAATTAATTAAAATACCCTAAGTTTGACCATCACTTACCAAAATGCCACAAATTTCTCCCATCTTACAAAAATGCCCAAAAAATCCGCGATGGAGCCCGCGATCGCGGGCCCAGGCCACGTGTCACCAAACTTTGCCCGCGTTGGTCCCTCAAGAATGTCCGCGATCCAGATTTCCCCCCTCAAGAATGCCCGTGTTGGCAGTTTTGATCCCTATCCGCGTTTGACTTCCTTTGACCCCCGCGATCGCGGGATGACGTGGCACGAACTTTGGCCAAAAGTGCCCCGCGGAGCCCCTCAACTTTGGCCGCGGTGCACATTTGGCCCCTGCCCGCGATGGACCAAATTTTACAGTTTTGGTCCCTGGAAATTTACACTTTTGGTCCCTGAAAATTTACACTTTCAGCCCCTGTACTTAAACGAATTTTGCATGCTTTTACTGTTTTTTTTCCACAATTATTGTACTTTGAAGACCGATTTGTGGTTGAAATTCATTTGCATGTTTGAATCAATGTTAAATCAGTGTTTTTGGAATACCAGTTTGTGGATGAAATGAGAGATTGGTTGTCATCAATGTTGGTTGTTTCACGCGATTGTGAATATGGAAGACCACCTTTGTTCGTGTCGCGAATGGGATAGATCTGGGTTACCGTGCGGCCATGCCATCGCTGCAGCAACATATATGGGTCGTACAGATTGCAGCGACTTGGCTGTACCTTTCTTCACGTCCGAATATTACCGGAAAACATACGTGGAGGTAATAAACCCAGCTGGACCCCCTGCAGCATGGGTGTATCCACCCGACCCGCTTCCACCATGCTATCCACCTTTAATGGATAAGAACAGGGTCGGGAGACCGAGAAAGAACGACCGACGTCCATCACGTGGTGAAAGTTCGATACAACGAATATGTACTCGGTGCCAATGCGTAGGACACACTCGTGGAGAGTGTCCAAATCCCGCCCCTTCAACCGTGCCAAGGAGACATTCAGTCAGTCACACCCCGGGCCCGTCACAGCTTGAACCATATGGAACAAACACATATGATACTGTTGATCTGAACGCTGATTTGTAATATATATATATATATATATATATATTCATATTATATATATATATACACACATACATATGCTTCTAAATGAACATTGATAACACAACTAGTTTGTAAATGATATATATATATATATATTCATATTATATATATACACACATACATATGCTTCTAAATGAACATTGATAACACAACTAGTTTGTAAATGATAAATATATTCATATTATATATATACACACATACATATGCTTCTAAATGAACATTGATAACACAACTAGTTTGTAAATGATAAATATATTCATATTATATATATACACACATACATATGCTTTTAAATGAACATTGATAACACAACTAGCAAAATCTAGCATCATTAACAAACAAAACCCCATGTTTGTTTATGTTCTCCTATATGAGAGCTTCGAAACGATATATAATGCGTCCAAAATGGAGTATGTGTGAAAGAGATATCGATACTCAAAGTTGAGTAATTGGATGAAATTAACAAAAACCAAATGAAATAAACACTAAGTCAATCACAATACTTTAACAAAATAAGTTAATACTAAAAATAACAATTATTTAATGTTACATAAACAACCTAACTTTGATTTATTTGACAATGCGCATAAATGGACTCCGCCATATGTATGCGAAATGCCTTGGCCTCGGCCTCGGTCTGGTCAGGGTGTACAAATACCACATCGTTATTTATCAAGATGTTGGCATTACGACATACCCAGACACCGCAATCCGCATTCATCCCGGCCTGCTGGGGTGTATTCTTGGCGAACTTATGGCGAAAGAGCTCTGACCTATCGCGACGCCTCGTGTCCTTGACCCGACAAAAGAAGTCAAATAGCACATCTTTAAACCTTCTCATCTGGTCTTCCAATTGGTCTCTGAAGAGATTGGCACTATCGCTGTCATATATGGTCATGGTCATAGCGTCAAGCTCAAACACTCCAAGCAGCCAATGTTTGGGATGAATGCATATTGGGATGTACACCTGAAATATTACAATATTAGACAACTTAGTTAGCAACAAAACAACTTAAATAAAATAAGAGTAAAACGATTTACATACCACATCGAGGAGAGCCCAAGAAACCCCTTCCATGCCGTTGCATGAGTTGGCCACGGAGGCGGGACCTTGATGGGGGAGCACCAGGTAGGCAAAGAAAATACTATACATTATGGTCCACCTGGTGTCTGTTCCACGATGTCTTTGCAACAGCGAGACCCAACAATCGATGTGCTATACATAAAAAAATAGATGGTTAGACATGTAATATAAACATATATGATTATATGACTATAGTTAAACTTCATACTAACCACATCCTGTAACTCAGACTCCAAAGGGTCATCCGCCAGCAATACTTGGAAAAAGCGGGTGGTGATTTCCAGGCTCAAGTAAGGGACGAATATCATGGGGGAGAGGTGACCAGTCCGACACATCCTCAATATTTCCGATGCCGGTTGAGGCTCCGGTGAAGGGACCTTTCCCTTTTTCTTTCCTCCCTTCTTTCCCCCCGTTTTCTTTGCTTGTTTTTTAGCGGCCGGTGGTGTCGTAGATCCTTGTTGGCCAAACGGGTGACGAAACCATTGTGAAATTTTATGCTGCCGCTTTTGAGGGAGCGGGGTCACCTGTGGTGGTGGATCTACAACCTCCATCGGGTCATCTTCCGGCTCCGAGAAGTGCTCCGAGAAGTGATCCTGGATAATAGGAGACCCCGTCTGAAAATTAAGTGATCCTCGGCGGCAGTAGGCACAAGGCGAGCGAAAGGCAAGAGTGGTTGCTAAATATATGATAAAACATAAAAAAAAATTAATAAGCGGGACTAACGTATGCAAATTGTAAACATAGTAAAAGAACTTACATGTCTAGATTCATTGAAGAACTGAACCCAAAGCGACCTACTTAGGGTAACACGCTTGTCCCAACGGGTTCCCCTAAGTACTCGGTCGTCGCGCTTGACGAAATATCGGATTGATGCGGGAAACATCTCCAAGATCCATATCTGGAATTAGACAAGAAGAGCAAGTACGTAAAAAGAAAAGCCAAACAGTTTGTATGTATTATTAACAATTGTTATACTACGTATCTAACCTTGAAGGCGTATGTAAAACCACAAAGGTTCATCTTTGCATGTCGATCGGAGTCGCGTCTGGCTATGGCTCGGTGCAAGAGGTTGAAATAAAATAAACCTCTATTTATAACACTATTATACGTTGAAATAAAATAAACCGCAACCTCTGGCTATAACACTATTATTTTATTTCAACGTATAATAGTGTTATATATAGAGGTTGCGGTTTATTTTATTTCAACGTATAATAGTGTTATAAATAGATAAAGTGAGGTTTATTTTATTTCAACGTATAATAGTGTTATAAATAGATAAAGTGCGGTTTATTTTATTTCAACGTATAATAGTGTTATATATAGAGGTTGCGGTTTATTTTATTTCAACGTATAATAGTGTTATATATACATGTTGCGGTTTATTTTATTTCAACGTATCATATTGTTATATATACATGTTGCGGTTTATTTTATTTCAACGTATAATAGTGTTATAAATAGATAAATTGCGGTTTATTTTATTTCAACGTATACTAGTGTTATATATAGAGGTTGTGGTTTATTTTATTTCAACGTATAATAGTGTTATATATACATGTTGCGGTTTATTTTATTTCAACGTATCATATTGTTATATATACATGTTGCGGTTTATTTTATTTCAACGTATCATATTGTTATATATACATGTTGCGGTTTATTTTATTTCAACGTATCATATTGTTATATATACACACTTTTAAGAATTATTTTTATAAAAACACACTCTTAACAAATATTTTTATAAAAAAACACATTCTTAACATTTTTTTATAAAAACACTTTTTAGAATTATTTTTATAAAAACAATTTCTTAACAATTTTTTTATAAAAAACATTCTTAACAATGTTTTTTTTTTTATAAAAATACAACGTATCAATTTTTTTATAAAAACACACTTTTAAGAATTATTTTTATAAAAACACACTCTTAACAATTTTTTTTAAAAAAACACATTTTTAACAATTTTTTATAAAAACACATTCTTAACAATTTTTTTTTTAAAAACAACACCCTTAACAATTTTTTATAAAAAAACACATTTTTAACAATTTTTATAAAAACACACTCTTAACAATTTTATTATAAAAAACACGTTTTTAATTTTTTTTTATAAAAACACATTGTTAACATTTTTTTTATAAAAACACACTCTTAACAATTTTTTTATGAAAAAACACACTATAACAACATACACATTATAACATACAAATATCAAATTCAAACATAAAACCATAAAACTATAACAATTTTTTATAAAAACACACTCTTAACAATTTTTTATAAAAAAACACATTTTTAACAATTTTTTTTAAAAACTGTTTTTATAAAAAAAAATTAACAATTTTTTTATAAAAACACATTATAAAAACCATAAAACTATAACATTTTTTTATAAAAACACACTCTTAACAATTTTTTATAAAACAGTTGTTTTATAAAAAATTGTTAAGGGTGTGTTTTTATAAAAAAATTGTTAAGAGTGTGTTTTTATAAAAAAAAAACACACTCTTAACAATTTTTTTATAAAAAAAACACTCTTAACAATTTTTTTATGAAAAAACACACTATAACAACATACACATTATAACATACAAATATCACATTCAAACATAAAACCATACATATCATGTTAAACATACAACATATTCAAACATAAGTTATAAACACTCTAACAACCTACAAATCATATTTCTTAACTTAAAATAACATACAAAAAATAACAAATAACATAAAAGAAACATACCATAGAGGTAATACGAGACATCTTCACAAAACGCGAACGTGTTCCACACGACACAATTGAGAGAGTGGGAGAAAATTGAGAGAGAGTGGGAGTAAAAAATTGAGAGTGTTATAAAAAAAAGATGGAGCCGGTTTTTGGTCCCCCCACCCCTTATATAGTGCGGCCGAAGAAAACAATTAGGGTTTTGGTCCTCAAAGTGATTTTAGGGTTAACCCTGTGCCGACACGTGGCACTTTAGCCCGCGATCGCGGGGGTCAAAGGAAGTCAAACGCGGGCAGGGACCAAAACTGCCAACACGGACATTCTTGAGGGGGGGAAGCTGGACCGCGGGCATTCTTGAGGGACCAACGCGAGCAAAGTGGGCAAAGTTTGGTGACACGTGGCCTGGGGCCCGCGATCGCGGGCTCCATCGCGGATTTTTGGGGCATTTTTGTAACATGAGAGAGATTTGTGGCATTTTGGTAACTCGAAGTTGGACTTTGGGTATTTTAATTATTTTCCCTTTTATATACCCTTGAAATTTTTACTAGTATATAAAAGGGAAATTAATTAAAATACCCCAAGTTTGACCAACTGTTACCGAAATACCCTAAATTTTTTCAATTTTGCAAAAATACCCAAAATACCCGCGATGGATCCCGCGATCGCGGGCTAGGGCTGACGTGGCACGTACTTTGGGTACAAATGCCCCGCGAAGCCCCTCAACTTTGGCCGCGGTGCACTTTTGGTCCCTGCCCGCGATCGCAGCCCGCGATGGGCCAAAAAATTACAGTTTTGGTCCCTGAAATTTTACACTTTTGGTCCCTGAAAATTTACACTTTCAGCCCCTAAACTTAGACGAATCTTGCATGCTTTTACTGTTTTTTTCCACAATTATTGTACTTTGAAGACCGATTTGTGGTTGAAATTCATTTGCATGTTTGAGATTTCATCCATAAATACCAGTAAGATGCAATTCACAATTCACACTTCCTCTTGCTTTCTTTCTTGATTTCTCTCTTGCTTTCTTTCTTTGAATTGTTTTCTCTCTTGATTTCTCTTCTCTCATTTAATCCACAAATGGCATCGTCATCAAACCCTAAGGCTACTCCTGAAAAAATGTCACCTCAAATCGAGGTCGCCATAGCAAAAAAGGAAAAGGAGATAGATGAACTAACAGAAGAGTGGAAAAAATTATGGACAGGAAGGCAGTCCATTTGAGAAAGATCGAAGAGGAAGACAGTGAGATCAAAAGGATGAAAGGGGATATAAAAGCTAGGGAGGCTCGTGTTCGTCGAGAACAAGAAGCAATTCACCATATTCTGCAAGACTTCGCAATTATTCAAGCGAAGGTAAACGAGAAGCAAGCTTGGATTGATGAAACTAAATCAATTTTTAAGTAGGTGGTGGTTGTTTTAGTTGTTTTGTATTTTTTTACTATGTTGTTGTTTTGTATTTTTTGTTGTTGTTAATTTCTCTTAAAAGTAGTTTTTAAGCCGCTGAACCACGGTTAGGTTGGATACATCATGCAAGGTCAAGTCAGAGGTTACCTCATTCGTGGGCCTACTCCTCTTGTAGAATATATTACAACCCTCAACTCATTTGCTAAAGTGTGTGCGGGTTGTGGTACACAATGGCCATACGTGGTTGCAAAAGCAGAAGCCGTTGAAGAAGGGTCAGAAAGATTGAAGATGAAGAGCTTGTTGGATGGAATACAAACTAGTTGTGTTATCAATGTTCATTTAGAAGCATATGTATGTGTGTATATATATAATATGAAATGGGGTTTTGACAAGTTGGTATCACTGGACTCATTTAAGAATTGTGAAAATGGGTATTTGACGAATGATGATTCATGTGTGTTTGGAGCTGAAGTGTTTTAAACACACATGAATCATCATTCGCCAAATACCCATTTTCACAATTCTTAAATGAGTCCAGTGATACCAACTTGTCAAAACCCCATTTAATATTCTTCTCGTGAAACCTTCTCCTATTGCCATTCACGATATCTATAAACACATTCAAATAATAATAATTTAAAACGATTTAATGAATTAGTTAATATATGATTATTATGTTAATGTGATAGGAGTGTAAAACAAAATTGAAAAAAATAATAAGAGATGTACCATAAATTAAATAATTAACTATAAGGTTATGAATTTTAATGTATAACTTTAAACACACATGAATCATCATTCGCCAAATACCCATTTTCACAATTCTTAAATGAGTCCAGTGATACCAACTTGTCAAAACCCCATTTAATATTCTTCTCGTGAAACCTTCTCCTATTGTCATTCACGATATCTATAAACACAATCAAATAATAATAATTTAAAACGATTTAATGAATTAGTTAATATATGATTATTATGTTAATGCGATAGGAGTGTAAAACAAAATTGAAAAAAAAAGATGTACCATAAATTAAATAATTAACTATAAGGTTATGAATTTTAATGTATAACTTTAAACACACATGAATCATCATTCGCCAAATACCCATTTTCACAATTCTTAAATGAGTCCAGTGATACCAACTTGTCAAAACCCCATTTAATATTCTTCTCGTGAAACCTTCTCCTATTGCCATTCACGATATCTATAAACACATTCAAATAATAATAATTTAAAACGATTTAATGAATTAGTTAATATATGATTATTATGTTAATGCAATAGGAGTGTAAAACAAAATTGAAAAAAAAATAAGAGATGTACCATAAATTAAATAATTAACTATAAGGTTATGAATTTTAATGTATAACTGTATATGATATATATTAAAATATATAAATCCAAAAAAATTCAAGATTGGGCTCATTTCGAACGTATCGAAGAGACGATTATAATTGTGTAAATTATTAAAATTAAAACGTATCTTATATGAATATATTTATCATTTACAAACTAGTTGTGTTATCAATGTTCATTTAGAAGCATATGTATGTGTGTAAATATATCATTTACAAATCAGTGTTTAGATCAACAGTATCAAGCTGTGACGGGCCCGGGGTGTGACTGACTGAATGTCTCCTTGGCATGGTTGAAGGGACGGGATTTGGACACTCTCCACGAGTGTGTCCTACGCATTGGCACCGAGTACATATTTGTTGTATCGAACTTTCACCACGTGATGGACGTCGGTCGTTCTTTCTCGGTCTCCCGGCCCTGTTCTTATCCATTAAAGGTGGATAGCATGGTGGAAGCGGGTCGGGTGGATACACCCATGCTGCAGGGGGTCCAGCTGGGTTTATTACCTCCACGTATGTTTTCCGGTAATATTCGGACGTGAAGAAAGGTACAGCCAAGTCGCTGCAATCTGTACGACCCATATATGTTGCTGCAGCGATGGCATGGCCGCACGGTAACCCAGATTTACCCCATTCGCGACACGAACAAAGGTGGTCTTCCATATTCAAAATCGCGTTAATATAGTCATCATGCACCTCGTACTTCCCATACCCGATTGCTCTTACCGGCCATGTCGCCGCACGACGCGCCCTGTACTGAACGATATTCTCCGCCGTTGGTGTGAGTGCATTTTGTATCTTAGCTCCTTTTAGGCGTCGAATTTGGTACCACTCTTGTTGAAAGGCCCGAAAGTAGTCCATAAGATTAACAATCGGACATCTACGCGCAAAACGGGAGAGTGCATTCACAGACTCTGCACTATTCGAGGTCAGAATGTCATACCGTTGTCCAGGAAAATGGGCCGCGGACCACCTCTCCGGTCCAGCATTGTCAAAGACTTTGGCTGCTTCCTTGACACTGTATCGTAGCATATTCATGTACTTGTTAAACTCCCGATCAGTATATGCTCTGCATGCCGCCCAATAGACATCCTTGTAGGTGGTAATACGTTTGTCCTTGGATTTGGCGTTCATCTCCAAATGTCGACAGCATATGGCGTGAGGGGCGTTTGGGTACATGGCAGAGATTGCGGCGCTTATGGAAGGAGCCCTGTCAGACATAAACACCAACCTTTGCGGGTCTTCGATAGCTTGTCTCAACATGGACATAAACCAAGTCCACTCGTCCCCGGTTTCGGACTTGCCTACGCCGAAAGCTACTGGAACGATGGAGTTATCCCCGTCCATGGCAACCGCCAGGAACATCATACCCAAGTAACGACCCTTTAAATGGGCTGCGTCTATTATCAGGACACGACGTAGATTTTCCAGAAATGTGCGGATCTGCAAAAACATAGGTTAAAATGTTATAGTTTATAATGTGTAAATGTTATAGTTTATAATGTGTAAACATATGACGTGTTAAAATACGTACCGCGGGTCCAAGGGCCACGAAGCACATCTCAAACCGTCCACGTGAATCGGTCCGTAGTTGCGTGACAGTACCAGGGTTCTGCAGCTGCAAATTATATAAATATGTCGGGAGTCGTTCATACGACTCCTCGAACGTGCCTCTCACCATAAACAGTGCATGGCAGCGCGCACGCCACGCTTGGTGGTAATCAATCGTGACGCCGAACTGCCGGTGAACGTCGTGGACGATGTCCTTTGGACGCAATGACCTGCTAACATCAAGAAATTTGTTTTTCAGGATCGCACCCAAAGTCTTTTTGCCGGCTTGTTTGTGGTGGGGATTATGTTGCGTCCTCGTACAAGTGTGTACGTCGTGCAACTTTCTAATCATTATCGCCCCTCCTTTGGGACCCGTGTGAATCGCGTACAACCTCCACTCACACTTTTCTCTGGCACATTCAACTACGTATTTGCTTTTTTCAGATGCCCGCACGCGACTTTGGAAACCCTCTTCCAAGAACTTGAGTCCGATCTGACTTGCTAAGAGATCCTTCGAATCGAATATCTGACCTGCTGTTAAACTTTCACTGCGAATATAAGGTGTAGGTTCGTAGCTTTGTGTCTGGGTATGGGAGTCTGGAAGAATAGGGGGCATATCAAAAAAGTCATTTATCTGACTACATGATTTTCTACTAGGGGTATATTCTTCGTGATCATCATTATCGGTGTCTGATCTGTCTATTTCAGAATTACCCGTTCTGAAAACGTGGGTTTCGTCATCAGCAACTCCAGCAGTACGCCATTCGTGTGGTTGTGGTGGTTGTTGTTGTTGAGAATCAGGCTGCTCTATTTGTTGAGAATCAGGATGCTCTATTTGTTGAGAATCACCCTCCTCGTCACCGTCGTCGTCACCGTCGGATACGCCGGGATACACAAAGAGTAATGGGGGTCTTTCTGAATCGACTGCAAGGTGCAGAAAAGTAGATATCCCCATCATTGGATAAATCCACAAATGACTCATCGCCATTTTTAAATACTAACTTGCAAATATCAGAAGAGTTGATTCCACATTTTTGCATGGCGTATGCAACAAACTTCTGATAAGTGTAGTTTACTGACACTTTTACACCATGCTTAGATTTATAAGCAAAATTCCACTCATTGTTATCTTGCACCCATTCACCATCAAAACAGAAATATAGCTTAGCTTTTGCAACAGATGAACTCATTTTTTCAGTAGTATCTCAAACACAAAATATTGCAGAAAGAAATATTCCAACAATGAAATCGTTGTGTGGGGATTATGGCTTGAATTTTACGTCTATTTATCAATGAAACAACCAACATATCAGAAAACCAATCTCTCATTTCATCCACAAACTGGTATTCCAAAAACATTGATTTAACATTGATTGAAACATGCAAATGAATTTCAACCACAAATCGGTCTTTAAATTGCAATAATTGTGGAAAAAAACAGTAAAAGCATGCAAAATTCGTCTAAGTATAGGGGCTGAAAGTGTAAATTTTCAGGGACCAAAAGTGTAAAATTTCAGGGACCAAAACTGTAATTTTTTGGGCCATCGCGGGCTGCGATCGCGGGCAGGGACCAAAAGTGCACCGCGGCCAAAGTTTAGGGGCTTCGCGGGGCATTTGGCCCCAAAATACATGCCACGTCAGCGTATCCCGCGATCACGGGACCCCATCGCGGGTATTTTGGGCATTTTTGCAAAGTTGAAAATTTTTAGGGTATTTTGGTAACAGTTGGTTTGACTTGGGGTATTTTAATTAATTTTCCTGTATAAAATATTATTTTTATGTTTTCATTAGTTTATATAATTTATTAGATATTAATAATATAGAAAAAGTATAAGACAGAAAATAATTTTTTTATTAATTTATGTAATTTATTGAATATTAATAATAATAATAATAATAAATATAAAAAGGGCTCGGTCCCTCTAGTGTGACGTGGTATTATTTTTAATGTATAATTTAAGCTTTATTTATAATTTTGAAGAATTTAATAAAATAATAAAGTTTTTTTAAAGGCGTGGTCCGTGTAGTGTGACGTGGCATTAGATGGGTTTTATAGAATAATGTTGTGGCATGCCTCGTCTATTTGTAAATGGGTTTTACAATTGGCGTGAAGATGCTTTTGAATTTTGTTTTTTAGTTATCATTGTTGAGACATTGATAAATCAGATGATTCAAATTATTGATATTTAGAAAAATTTAGGGGCTGTTTGTTTATCTCCATTAAAAGACAATCTCTGAATCGTTAAGAGATAAATTATGTTTGGCAAAAAAAAATGTCTGTCTAAACAATTACCCAACAACCATATTTCATTTTGCATTATATTATAAAAGCCTCTTAATCATTCTGACCACTTAATCGATTTACACCAAACCATTCAGCAATTGACAAACAGCCCCTTATTTCTATTTAAAAAAATCATTTGTTTTGTAATAACTTTCAAACATCAGAACGTTTGATCTCCTATAGTGTAATGAAAGGGAAATTAATTGTTTTACCCTTAGTCGACAATATGCCCTATCTCTCTTCCAATTAACCAAAATACCCCGAAAATCCGTGGCCCAACCCGTGGCCCACGGATTATGTTTCAAAATACACAAATTCGCCCCTCATGAGCCCGTGGGAGTACGTGGGTTTGTAATTCATCCGTGGGAGCATATGGGAGGCCGTGGGTTTGTTAATTCAGTGGGTGACTTCAATTCATACATATATATATATATATATAGAGAGGCGGGTTCAAACGAGGAGCGTACCAATTTAAGAGAACGTGAGGAGCAATTGACAGTTATGAATCACATGTGATTCGCAGTTGTGGATCACATGTGATTCACAACTGATCTGGACTCGAATTGACAGTTATGAATCATTAATGATTTACAGTGTTGAATCACATGTGATCCGCGACCTGCAGCATCGCGCCACGCCTCGCGCCACTTTTGCGCGAATTTTCGAGAAAGTTCCGATTTTTTAGCGTTGTAAATCATATGTGATCAGAAGCATGGGAGTGCTCCTCACGTTTTGACGCGCTCCTCACATGAACCTTCCTATATATATATATATATATATATATAAATAAGTTACACTTACAACCCTTACAATTAGTTATCAATTTTACTTTTAATCCTTTACTTTTTCATTTTTCATTTTAAACCTTACCATATTAACATAAATAATCGTATATGAACTAAAATACATTTGTTATTTTTTACAAATTATACCATTGTAATCGTTTCGTCAATGCCTTCGAAGTGAGCCTAATATTGAATATTTTTGGATTTAATCATACTATTAAATATCATGAATATATATCGAAATGAGCCTAATATTCATTTCATATAAGAAACATAAAACAAAGTTATTTGTATATATTCATGATATTTAATAGTCTGATTAAATCCAAAAATATTCAATATTAGGCTCATTTCGAAGGTATTGACGAAACGATTACAATGGTATAATTTGTAAAAAATAACAAATGTATTTTTAATGTATTTTAGTTCATATACGATTATTTATGTTAATATGGTAAGGTTTAAAATAAAAACGTAAAGGATTAAAAGTAAATTTGGTAACTAATTGTAACTTTGTAAGGGTTGTAAGTGTAACTTTTATATATATATATATATATATATATATATATATATATATATATATATATGAATTGAAGTCACCCCATGGATGAATTAACAAACCCACAGCCTCCCATATGCTCCCACGGATGAATTACAAACCCACGGACTCCCACGGGCTCATGAGGGGCGAATTTGTGTATTTTGAAACATAATCCGTGGGCCACGGATTTTCAGGGTATTTTGGTTAATTGGGAGAGAGATAGGACATATGGGTGAAAGGCTGGTCAACTAAGGGTAAAACAATTAATTTCCCGTAATGAAAATATTTGGCCATCAATAACATAAAAAACTTGTAGACCAAAATTGAAATATATCCTAGTTTAATTTAAATGTTTCATTTAATTGAATCTATAGAAAGGGATGTTTGCATTTCAGTTTGAATGGTTTAACCCTCAAATCATAAACCTAGATGCAATGACAGCTTGAAAAGGAATTCAAACCGAGCGATTTGACAGCAATTAACCAAGCTGGTCAAAACACATTGCAAAAAAGGTGTTCTAATATGACCATTTAGACGGTTTGAGCTTATTATTAACTTTAAACTAAAACAGTTATCTATCTTAAAATAAAATTTCTATCAATTTGACTTGGTTCGACCAGTTTAATAAGTTGCGCAATTTTTTTGAACCACACTACCTACATGGTGAAGTAATTCATGATCCTCACAAGCAAAACCATTACATCTTACCTACCAAAAACCAATGAAATTATCAAAAGACTAACTCTTCATTATGAAATGAAACAACACACACACATTCTAAAAAAGCAGAGCAACATATGCATATTAACATACCCATAATATGTGTCATATAAAACCCCTGCTTGCTTCTGCAATCTTACGATTGCAGTTCGGTTAAAACACTCTCCCCGACTTCACTCTTACAGAGGGGACACGAAGCGTTGATCTTCAACCATTTGTCCACACAATCCTTATGAAAGAAGTGAGAACACGGTAACTCCCTCAGTTCATCGTTGTTTGCATACTTTGCCAAACAAATGCAGCACACCTGTAAGAGACATAACCAAAAGGTATTTTCTTGGTTTAGAAAAAAGATTCCAATTTTTTTTCCTTCTTGGAAACATGATATAAATCAAACAAATCCAGTATGCTCTACTCAAAAGTCAGTATCCCAAAGGATCGAGCGGTTGTTTCCATGAAAACCTATGGCTTGTGCAAAAGTTAGAAACAAAGGCTAAAATGAAAATAATTAAGTTTTATGACTATGAAAGATTAAAAGATAGCAAATAAGCCAGAAATAATTAAGAGAAGGAAGAACTTACTGCATCTTCTCCAGATAAGACACGCTCATTTTCTGTTCCTGCAGCCACAACCCCACCTTCGCTAGCACCGGACTGGGTTTCTTTGTTATTTCCATGCTTATGTTTCTTAATCGTAAATTTGTAGGTCGGCAGAGAATTAATCGAATCTGTAGTGGCTCCTCTATTTTGAGATGTATCCTCCCGAAAGCCCAGGACAGAAATTATACAAGGGAGGCAACAGCAGATTGTAGCACACAAGATGAATGGCATTGCATACCCAATACAACTAAAGGTAAGAAACACTAAACATAACCTGTCAAAAACAAATATTTCCATAAGAACCATAAAAGGCGAAGGATTGATAAGGAAGCGGATGACATGAAACAGTGATACCTATACAAGTTTGGAGCATCAGAAGCAGAAGAATGGCCTCCAAAAATCCACACATTCCCAACCACGAACCAGACTGCAAAGAAGCAATCTAAGCCCATTTTGAAGTATTCAACAAGTATTTTGAGTCTGCGACACAAATCAAATCTTTTCTATTAGGCATTCGCATCTTATTCTTGGAGAGACCAACCTGACATTTCTCATCAAAACATAGAACATTTCTTCTCATGAAAAAATATAAATATATCCATCCAGTTATGTAGATCAAGTTTTGTGTTCTAAATAACTTTGAACATGCTTCCCAATCCCGTATCTAGCAAATCAAATGTATCAAAGAGACAAGATACCGAAGGCCAAAGTGTCACACTCAGCTGTACAACATACCTTTTCATAAAAAGTTTCATAAAAAGTGTACAGATGATTAATTTTTACTTTATTTATGTAATGCTTCAACTGTTTGTGTTCAGATAGTATCCTCTCATATGGTATTCATAACAAAATAAAACAAAAAAATATCCAGCAAAACAGCACAAAAGACAAAAAGACATATGAAGGAGAAATGCAGCCTGATGAATTGGGTCTCAATTAATAAACACATTCAGCAGCATCCAACCCCCAATAATTAGATATTGATGTAAATACAAAACAGAAAACATATGTTATAATTTAAACATTTTTGCAACTACTACATACCTTGCTCTCAGCAAAACCGTTATAGGTGTTGTTGAACCAACGGTGTTGTGAGTGTCTCCAACCGAAGTCCTTGCATTTGAAGACGAGGTGAAAGAGGTGGCTATAGCAGAAAGGCTACTTGGAGTAGAAGAACCTTGATGAGGCTGAGATGGATCTTGGTTGCGATAATGAAATCGCCAAAAGAGCAGAGGGAGAGTTGCAACACATCCAGAAGCATAACCAATAACCCATGTAAATAATGGAGCACGAGGATGCTCATGCCTCGACAACGACAAAACAATAATGGCTGCTATTATTTGGCTCACTGTTATAACTAATTCGATAGATATCCAATAACCAGAATTCAATGGGCTCCTACGACGACCAGGCCCATCCCCCCTCCTAGCAAATGGTGCACTCCTTGCATTTGTTCCATTGACAGTAGAAAAAGCACGCTGGAAAACAGGATCACTCACACTAGTTGTAGGCAGGTCTTCGTTTTGCTGTGAGTTTGACCCGTTGACTGGTCGATCTTGAGTTGCGCTAGATGACGAAGGTTCACTGTTACTTGTTATATCAATCACATGCCCACTCTCGTTACAGGTTTCTGATCGCTCCATTACGAGTGGTGCCTTTGTTGTTTGGATTTTATGATGTAATCCCAATGCACAAACTCCCATCTAACTCTCCAGCAACTAATGAAGAAATGAACACATCAGCTAGTAATAACAAAGAACGCCTAAAAATGATTAAATGGCACGCCCTAAAAATGAAATTCAAAGTAGCCCTAACCAATAAATTTTTAAACAAAGTATCAGTCCTCTTGATTATCTTATTCGAAAAATTCTCAACTAATGTACTGAAAATTCGAAATAATGCACAATCATACACAATCCCTAATTGTTTACTTTCCAAAAATTCGCAAATAAAATGTTAGAATAAGTATTCATCGTGAATGTACCATGACATCAAAACCTAATCCACGAATTAAATCAAACAAACACACCACATATTCAAACGTTCTATCATCAAATTAATCAATACTCCGAAGTCCAAAACTGGCATCAGAATCTTGATCTTTCTAACGATACGTATTCAAAACCAACGACGAAGTAACCCTCGATACGGAACTTTCACAAAAATAATAACCTAAATAATCAAACAATGAATCAGTGAAAGCATAAAACATTCAGTTGTCATCGAAACTCACAATTGTAAACCCTAGCAGTGCACCAAATCAATTCCTTGCGTATTTCAGCTGATTTTGTCGCCAAGAACCAGATGAAAACAAAGGGGGAGAAGTGACCAGTGAGTGAAGATCAATCGTTTAATCCGAGGAACTTTTCAGCGCAATTGTGAAGATCAATCGTTTAATCCAAGGAGTCCCACTCAGTGTGATTGATCCTTTCCTTTTTTTTTTTACTTTTTCTATTTGGGGGATAGATACAGATATTGTGTATGTATATATCGTGTCAACTTTGACTTTACTTGTTGCTTGATTAGAATGACTTTGGATATTCTTAGGTGCTAATTTGACCTTGAATAGTGTACATCTACTAATGCATAAAATACAACAATTTAAAGCATAAGAGCATCTCCAACATCATTGCTAAAATAAAAAAAAAATAGGTTTTTGTTTGTTATTTTTCTCCAATAGTATTGTTATCGTGTTTGCTAAAATAAAGATTCTTGGAAAAATCTCTAAATAGGAGAACTCTCTATAATTCTCTAAATAGAAGAGAGAAATAATTATTTTATTCAATCCACCAATAACATAAATCTTTTTATCATTCTATATTAAGTTTTTATTTAGATTGTATTGGAAATATAAATTAAAGAATATTATGTTAATATAATTTGTGTTAAAATCTCTAAAATAGCAAACCTGTTGGAAGATGAATGTATCTCTTTTTAGAGATTTTAACATTTGATTCTTTATTTTAGAAAAATTATAGAAAACCTGTTGAAGATGCTCTAAAAACGATCCTCTCAGTTTCGTCCGCCTAAACATGTCGTCGTCTTGCTATTTTTATAAACTACGTAAAATTTAGGAAAATTGAGTAAAATAATTGTTTTTGGTGGAAAATAAAGAGAATTCAATCTTTTGTGTAAATTTAAAAAGAAAGTTATAATTAAGTATTTAATTTATATTATATCTTTTATTCTTTTTATATTTTTATTTTATATTTTATTATATTAACACACATAATTATAAACTAATTAAGTTACGTTTCTTTTTTACAAATTACGTCTTTATAACTATGTGTGTTAATATAATAAATGTGTAAAATAAAAAAGCGATATAGAGTATATAAAATACTTAATTGTATGGATGAAAAAAATAATTTGTTTTCTAAAACATCATGTGGCACATATTTTTTATTTTATTTTTATTTTATTTTTTTAGCCAGAGACAATCGTTACGCAACAAAAATAAAATAATACCTATAGAGTTTAGGTAAACTTTGGTTATTTAAGAAATGTCTATTATGAGATGGTTAAAAAGTGAAACAACTTAAAGAAGCGTTTGGTTCACGGATTCTGATGGAATTGGAATGTCGAATTCCATTGACCGAATTCCATTCCTTTGTTTGATTCATTCTTTTCGACGGAATGGAATGTTCAATTCCATCAGATTCCATAAGGGTACATTTGGTACGCAAACAAGATAGAACAGGACAAGATGGAACATAACAGAACAGAACATGACATAACAGTTATTCAACGTTTGGTAGATAGAACTGGACAGAACATAACATATAACATTAGATAAAATATAATAAATAAAATTTAAAGAATGAGTAAAATATAAAATAGAACGTGTATTTAATGTTTTAGAATAGAATTAGATTTTATTTTGAGGTTATATTGGTAAAACATAAGCTTGTTCCACCTTGTTCCAGCTTGTTCCATGGGGTAGGGGTGGAACAGACCTGTTCCACTTTGTTCAACTATGTTCCTGTTTGTTCCAAATAAAAGTTCTGCCAAACATGGGACATTGATCCTTGTTATGTTCTGTCCTGTCATGTCCAGTGTACCAAACGCACCCTAAATAAGTGAATTTGACATTCCTTAGCAATCTTGAAGGATTTTGTAGGAATTGGAATTGATGGAATGTTGTATTTTCATAATTCCAAATATACTCTTTAACTTAAATATAACATAATTTAATTTAATATTTAGGTTTTTATTTTATTTTTTATTTTTTGATTTTATTTTTATATTTATATTTATATTCATATTTTATTTATATATTTTATATTTTAATTTTTTTATATAATATAATTTAATACATTTTTTTATTTTCTCGAAATATATTTTATTTTTTCAAAATATAATATTGTTTGTTTGACAATATATTTTATCTGGGTTGTGTATATTATATTTTTTTGCGCATTAAAGTATTTAAAAATTATTTTATTAAAGTATTTTTAGTGAAAAAAGTATATTTAATGATTATATTATTAAAGATTTTTTTGTTTTAAAAAATTAAAACTTATCAAAAAGGGTATTTTGGTCATTTATAATAAATTCATTCAAATTCTAAAGCTACATTATGTGAACCAAACAGACAAATTCCAATTCCTTTAACAGATTTCATTCCAATTCTGTCAACCAAACAGATGGTCAAACCTGACAACATTTCATTCCAATTCCTTTAAAGTCAAATTCCTTTGACAGATTCTATTCCATCCAAAAACATTCTGCGAACCAAACGCCACCTCATCAATTTCCCTAAAATGGTTCCTTCAGAGCATCTCCAACAGCTTCTCCATTTTGGAGAAAATGGAGAATATGAGGATTTTGGGTTGTTTTTTTGCTCCAATAGTTTTCCTAAAACTATCTCCAAAATGGAGAAAGTATGAGAGAGAAGAAGTTTTTCTCCAAATATGAAGTTAACCCCAAAAATGATTACTTAGTGAGAGCACCAATATAAATCTTTGAAAAATAATATTTAGAGAGAAATAATATTTTAATAGATAAATACAATATTTTATTATTATAATTATTGTTTTTTTCTCTAAAATAAGTAATCAATTTCCCTAAAAATGATTACTAAGTGAGAGCATCAATAGAAATCTAAAATGGAGAATCTATTATAGATGATTGTAATTTTTTTTAGGAATTTTGACTTTTGATTCTCTATTTTAGAAAAATTATGGGGAAGTTGTTGGAGATGCCCTTAAGAAAAAAGATTATGGTTATTTCAAAATATAGTTATAGAGTTTTAAAATAATTTTGTAATCTATTAAAACATAACTGAAGGAAACACTAGTTTTTTCAGTTAAATTATAAAAATATAGATCCCACGTGTTAGCTACCATAGCCCATGTCAATAGATCGTTAAATATAATGTTGCAATTTTTATAGAACACTTCAAATACGGTAGGTTATAGCGACACAACTTAAGAGCCGTTTACAAAATGCTTACCCGGGTAAGTGCTTACTAAGTCACATTAGCTTACCAGATGAATATGGCAAGAATCAAGAATCTTACCCGGTAAGAACGAAAGCAAGGACCCGAGAGTCTTACCGCGACGACTCTTACCACGGTTAGCGCTTACCGGTTAAATTGTTGCATACGATGCCATTTTGTTGGACTAAAATCTCACCCGGGAAGTAGATGATAGTGTTGTATTTTACCCGTAAACGGCCTCTTACCAAGTTTAGAAAATGTTGAATTCCCACCTATGCAATTTTTCATAATCAAAATGTGTCATGTTTTATAGTAAACCCACTTACATTACATGTGCCGAATCCGCCTCCTACCTCTTCTAATTAATCACTTCAAGATAAAGCTATAACATTGTTCATAGAACTAGCCATGAATATCACAAGAATCTTTAGGTTTTGATAGTGTATATGGATAAAGAGAAGTATAAATAACAAGTGTAGATATAAAAAAATGTTATTTTTGGTTAAATATTTGGTCACATACAATGCTCAAAATCCCATACAATTGGGACATTAATGAAACAAGTGTAGAAGTACCAGAATTGGTTACAACAGGTTAAGGGGATAAATGAAACTACAAGTGTGGCAAGAAGATCCATGGGGATAATTTATCTCTCGTTGTATGTCGAAACATCAACATTATTAGGACAGCGGTTTCACGGGTTTGCAGGAGGTTAATGTTGCAACACTTTTGTACTGTCATCATCAAAGTAACCATCATTAGGCCATAACATAACTAATGCTATTATATGATGATATAATGTATGATACAACATAATCAAACCAAATTACATCACTTTTATCCAATTTTAACTGAATTAACCAACATAAATGACCAAATAAAACAAGAGAATGGAATCAATGATCTCAATAGGTATTGATGATTTATGTTATTTAATTTGGTTAGATAAAGTAATGCAATTGATATGATTGTGGAAGCTAGGCATCTGATCAGTAAATCTTTCTAATAAGCACTTAATCAGAAAAAGATGTATAAAGGGCTGTTTGGCAGTTGCTGAATGGTTTGGTGCAGAATGATTAAGAGGTCAGAATGGCTAAGAGGCTTTTATGATATAGTGCAAAATGAAATGTGGTTGTTTGGTATTTGTTTAGAATGAAATCAGGCTGCTGAATGGTTAAGGGTGGCCCAAGATGCTAAATCATTAAGAGGGTTTTGGAACCATTAAGAGGCAGACTTTTTTTTTGCCAAACAAGATTCACCTCTGAACGATTCAGAGGTTGCCTCTTAATGGAACCATTAAGAGGTAAACAAACAACCCCAGTATGGTTTGAAGATTGTTTTCTATGATGTGCAGTGGGTTTCTTTTACACAGTTATAACAAGGAAAAAATAGATGAATCAAAGTCATTTGACATAGTGTCACCTTCTGTTGTGTGTACTTTTGGCGTATAGCGTGGAGAGGGGCTGCATTCTTAAGTTGCAGATCTTGGAGGGCCAGAACTGTAACTTTTAGCTCCGACAACTTGTAACCAGTATAATGTTCTAACGTAGCATTCTGCAAGAAGATCGATGGTGAAAGCTTTTGTCATTAAACAAAGCAAATCAAGAAGATTTGTTTCTTGAACAGCTAAGAATATATAGTAGCAAAAGAAACACATACCCACGGATCTTCATCCTGATCAAGTGTCCATTTAGCTAAAAATATGGCTGAGGCAGCAATGAGGGAAGGTAGGAACTTTAGGAAACTGTAGTTGATTAGAGTTAGCTCTGCTAAATAGTTGGCCAGGAATTCAAGTTCTATAACTGGAGCCTGCATTCAAAGGCAGTTTGTTCCTCTATTCAGTTTCATAATTCTGTTTGTTGCAATAAATAGTTGTGAGCTAATCGCAAACATTACATTAACGTACCTTGTAAGAACTTTGTGCTGCTAAAAGGAATCTCCTGAAAAATGGAATTGAAGATTTATGCACATTAGATCTTTGGCGGATTTACTTAGTCAGTTTCAATGGATTTCTCGTTTTCATTATGTGGGTCCCATTAATGTGTGGTGCAACGTGCAAGGATTTGTGTATATGGGACACAAAAATAGAAACGAGGATTGGAACAAAATGGGTTAGAAAAAGTGACTAGATAAGTTATGGATGTGGACTCCAACCTAAGGAACTTTCTTGTAGTTGGAACAGATAGCTGAAAGCTCAATAGATCCAGTATTTCGTGCTCCATCTCCAATACCTGTCAGGTATAAACTAAATGAAGGAAAAGCACCAAATATCTGGTATTAAAGACGCTCAAATGAAATTTATCACTTTGGTAGTAGAACTGAACTCACCTCTGCTCTTGTGTAGGTGCTGTCAGTGATGAAACAGAACTCTTCAACACGTGGAGCACAAATTTCTTCGTACTTCCTTAAAACCAGAAATCAGAGAATGCATCTGATTAGATTCGTTAATAGGATTCGACTTTGGATGCAAGTTAAAGTGGACTATCAATGGACCATTTTTTGTCATAGCATAAGCAACAACCATGGAATAATGCATATACCTCATCTATTTAAGGGATTCAGCAGGAATCAATAACACTTCCATTAACATTTGATAACTGTATTTAAATGCTATCATCATTAAATACCACGTCAGTTGGCCGGAAGGCCTAAGTTTGCCCGGTCCATGTGGAGGGGATGCTTTGCATGGATCTATGGACTAGCTGGCCAAAGGTGCCACAGATCAAAGAAAAAAAATCAAAAAGATTACAAAACAATAAACAGTATGCACTATCACATTTTCATTTCTCTTCACACCAGAAGACAAAATGAAAATGGTGAAACATTAAATGGCCTAAAAGAATAGCATCAAGAGATTTGAAATGAATACCGCAGGGTGTCTGGATTTCAATAAGGTACGATTAAGATTCATGCATCTTGATAAAAGAAAGAGAAGGAGAACTTACGAAGCAATGAGCATGCAGGTTATACCAAGCAATTGGAGTCTTCGTTTTCCGATGCACTTCTTGGAGAGATACTGGTCAATGAGAGCAACTGTAAGGTAAAAGGTTTCCGAAGCTAGCCCATATTCTTCACAAACCTAAATTCAGACACCAAACTTTAGTAATCAGCAATTGAGAGGGGAGCACAAGATTATCACTAAGAAAAACTTCAAGAGTCCCTCGATGAAAAAAATCTGAAAGAAAATATTACATCCATGGCTAAATATGTACAACACAGATTGATCATACATTCTTATGCAACTATGGATTAAAACTGTGGCTGGACTTTTTATGGTAGAAAATGGAATATTTTAACCCCTAAAATGCTCAAAAGCTAACCTCAACAAGCCAGTCAATAAGAATACCACGCATTTCTTGTGTGATTTCCAGCTGCACTGTTCTCATATAATCAACCGAATGCCTCCATTTAAGCTGTAAAATGGGAGGTACTTTAGAATAAGTGAAAGCAAAGATAAGAATTCCTTTTCAGAAAACAAAGAGAATGTGTTGTAAATTTAAAGAAAAAAAACATTTGCACACAAGCAAACATTTACTGTATGATTTCAAGTGGTTGGACTTGCTCATGATATCCTAGAGGTCAATGGAGAAACAGCAAATCACTCTGTTAGTGTGGTTCCCGGGTCATCTAAACATACACACACATATTATATATATATATATGTACATATATATATATAGAGAGAGAGAGAGAGGTATTTTCACAAATAAAAGGTTATAGTAAAGATAAGCCTAATCTCACCTAGACAAGTGAAATCCAAAATTATACATGTAAACTGAAAAAAAAAATGATCTAATAGAATAAACCTAGCACTAAAGTTTGCTTGGTTGTTAAGAATATAATATCATAGACAAAGTAGGTATTAACCGATGAAGGGAGGTCAACAGCTATTCAGACCTCTGCCGTGCGTAAACTGTTATATACTTCTGCGGCATATAAGCTACACATCTGAGGACCCTTGTGCTTAGAATCAATGTCAATAATAGACTGATTGCTTAAGGCTTCTTCACTGGTAATCGTGCTTTCTCCTGCATGATGCAGCAATGAACTATTCTTATGAACAGCACATATACAGAGGTGTCTAAAGAAGTGAATGAAAACTTGTCAAGTGAAAGAAGAGCAAGATGCTTTAACATACTAACAATTAAAGTTTATATGATGAAAACTAGAGAAAACCTTGAGTTTGAACATGTGCAACAATTCTTGAATTTGATACTTGATGGTTAAAAATTACATAACATTAACTTTGTGTGAATTGACAGAATAGTTGGTCTTTTTGGGGATTAAGCCAAACTGAAATGAAATATAAAGATCTTAAAAGTTATTTGCATGATTGGAGCTTAATATGCAATTGAGGACTGTTTGGTACCAATGTTGCACGAGCACATAGTGGGACCTAGTTCCCTACAAATAAAAAAAAGGTATCCTTACCTTTCTGTGAAGAGCTTCCAAGTCCAGAATATCTGTTGGATGTCCGATTTGCAAGCATCAGACCCGGCACACCACCTATACTTGGATTTTTGTATATAGTTTCACTATCATTCTCTGATTTTAGTTGTGAAGTTACTTCACGTAACTCCTTTGTACCATCTTTAGTCATACTTTCTGATGCTTTTTCCTTTCTCTTCTGAATTTGAGGGTCCACACGAAGAGACGATGCCACCCTCCCATTATTCTTGGCAGTAAATCTTTTGACCTGCTTGCTAGTCTGGAAACAAGCAACATCAACAAGAAATAAGCTACACATTTTTTATTAGCAGGTATAAGAAGCTTATATTGTGTCACTGCTATCAGTTTGTCATTGTTTAATGCTGCAAGTATAAAGAAAATACTAACTGAAAACTGATAGAAATATGTACCGGAGCTTTACTCCCATTGGGAACTTTTACGCTGGTATCTTCAAAGGGATTATTGGTGATATCCTTGAGAACAGCCCTTCTCTTGGCCTGGACAATGGATGCAACATCAGTAGCGGAGTTGTTATCCGATGATGCTCTTTTGGTTTTTGGTTGAAGGGCCTGCTTGTGATCCTGTTTCACCAAGGGATGTAGTGGTGGCAAACCCCTTGATGCACCCAACACTTTAGCACGTGCTCTAGTAACTCGTCCAGTGGCCGCTTGGGTATTAGCAGCAGGTACATTTTCCATATTCATGTCTCTTTGCCTTGAAGAAGAGTGGTGCATAGATGTTAGATTGACTTGCTTGCCATGAGTTCTGCAACAAAAACATTCGCATTTATGTTAGTAACTCTTAATATCCTTTATGATATAGAATTATGGTTCCATTATCATTCAACAAGTGAAGCTATATAATGAAAATTTCTTGGTTTAAGCACCATCCTCATCATACTGAGATAAGTTGGTCGATGATTACACGAAAGATAATTATTTCCAGTAACTCTGTCATCAACTTCATTAAGATCGTGACTGCATCTTAAAAGAGCTTGTTACTTGGGCTCCTTCACTGGCTACATATACCAGGAAGGGATTTTTGACAGATGTATAGACCAGTATAGAATAAAAACTTTAAGAAAGAATTACTTCTACCAAAGAAGGGTCCATAACTTCTGTTCAAGCTGTTTATGTATCTGCATTAAAAGATATTTTCGGCTGGTAATTATTCCCCAAAAGACTATAACTTCATGGTAAGGATTACAACGATGAATGCCATAGCACACTCGGTGAATGTTGCATAACATGGCTGAAGTTCAACGCCGTAGCTACAAGCCTACAACGTATGTGATAATGTACTTTGAGTTTTTCTTGTTAGTGGCAGATTGAAACTGCAACATTCCTTCATTTGGGTTATGCAATTCTTTGCTTTGCTTCTGAAACCTAATCTAGCAATAGATATAACTCATATAAGCACCTAGGGCAGAATCCTCTATTTCATTTTTCATTAGCCTTATGTATTCAATACTCCTATGATAGTATCCATGTTTTGGGACTGCAAAATGTTAAACAGGCTCTTTTTCCAAAATAAAAATGCTAAACAGGCTTATGTTCAAACTAGCAATGACCATAATTTCTTCTGTTCTATTAGACTAAATGGCATAGAAATATTTAAAATCCATATTATCCCTAAGTAAGCAAAATACAAATCAAACCAACCCCAAATATATTAATAACTAGAGCATAATTATTGCACAAGTGAAATCAAAAACATATTAAGTAATGTAAATCCCCCAAACATACATTAAACAGATCATTAGTGTTCCCATCTCAACTTCCTTTACAAACACTGGAATGAATCAATATCACCAATATTTGATGTACAATTCCTAGAATTTTCTATTTGTTAGCAACAAACTCATGAAAACAAAAACTGACAAGCCTAAGATTATAAAGCAATCAAAAACTTAAAACAAACTCTTTCATTTATCGCCACATAACCTTTCTATATGTACACAAACATATGTGTACTTCCCCCAAACAAAGGTTATTGACACATTGTTGTTTGCTTAGCACAACACAAGAAATGCAAAGCAAATCAAAAGCCAAAGAAAACATTCCTAAGATTTTATGACTGCAGTGGTCAAAAGTACCTCAGACATATGTAATCAAAACCCTTTGGGGCTACATATAAGTTAAATCTCAAAATCCTAACAACGACAAGGCGCTCAAATTTTAAATCAGAATTTGCTAAATAAAAAAGAGAACCATTTCACAAGCAAGTTAAATTAATTAAAAAATAAGATTCTTGCAGCTGGAATAGAATAGAACAAAATTTGCGGCATCATGTTCCAACAAAAATCTATATTACTAATCATGAATATAAATATAAATTCACTGTTTAAAGAGTACATAAAAAAATAAACCAAGTACAAGACAAAATAGAAAACACAAGTTACCAAAAAAAATGTCAAGGAACTGTCAGGACTCTTGCTGTTTCTGCCACAATAATGTTCAAGTATACCATTTGATAATACAACACCAGATGCATCGTTTGGGATTTGACCAAAAACAGAGTGTTTCTTCTCCAAATAACATACGGTTGATTCAGAGATCGACTCAATCTCAATTGGAATTTGGAACAAATAAACAGGCAACATCGCAACAAGGCAAATCAAAACAAAGAAAATAGAAAAACATAAACAATAAAAGTCCAAAAGGTTTAAAAAAACACACATAACGTCGCAGATCTGTATAGCTGATTGATCTTAAGAATAATAAAAAAACACGCAATGCAGGTGGAACAACTGCTCCGATTCATGAACATATAATATACATTTTGAAGCTGAAACTTGAATGTGCGTGTGTATTTGAGAGATGAAGATATGTATGAGCTCACTCTGCATTTGGAGAGCTCGATCAGAGTCTGGCGTCCGAGAGAGAGCAGCAGTGCTAGGGCTCCATCAAAATGCATCCATCATACAGATTGAGAGATTCTGTATGTGTATGTGTGAGAGATACACAGAGAGAGAGTGAGGGATATAGATACATATATATACATATAGAGAGAGAAAGAAGGGGGGAGGGAGCGTGAGAGCGGGATAGAGGTACAGTTCAAACTTCCAAAATCTGGTGTAGAACCAAAATCTGATATTTTTGTCACTCCCTATTTTACTTTTTCCACTGCCATTACTACTCCTGCACGGCCGACCTTAAAATTAATATATTAATTAAAAAAAACACATTATAAAAACTAAAAATCATAAACTAATTGAGTAACTATAAAATATGGTCCACCTGGTTTGTTAAAAATAATATTTTTTTTCTGCAAAGATGATCATCATCTCCTTGTTTAATTAAATTTCAGTGTCCACAATTGTTCTGTATGCATGGATTCGAACATCGGATAGATGGAATATTTCACCACATCTCCTAGGGTCTTAATCAGTACGCCACATTAGATAAGAAACATTTTTGTTATTTTATTGATTTTTTATGTGTTTTATCCAATTCAAATCAATTTTATGATTTTGGACCGTGTGGTTTTTGATAAGTAAAAGATAAAAAAAAATTGATAAAAAGGCTAAAACGCAGTCCAACGGATTTTTTATGGCCGTTAAAGGGAGAGATTAAAAGCGACTATTTTGCAAACCACATAGACTGTTTTGAAATTTAAAACTATAGGGATGAAAAGTGTTATTTATGACAAACCATACGAACCAAATTTGCAGTTTGCTTTCAAGATTTAATATATTAAATATGTTTACAAATTAATAATAGAGTAAATTACATGAATGGTCCATGTGGTTAGGTTCAAATCTGGATTTGGTCCCTATTTTGAAATAAGTACACCAGGCGTCCATGTGGTTGTCATTTTGTTTCACGTCAGGTCCTTGACGCTAACTCCGTTAAAATAAGTCCGTTAACTCAGGGGTAAAATGGTCATTTTACCCCTGTCTTCACCGGTCGCCTTCTCCGGCCACCCCTCCACTCTTCACTGCTAGATCTCTCAACACCTCCATTTCTGTGACCCTCTTTCTCTCTTGTAACATATATATATATATATATATATATATACAAACCTGCAACCTCCTCTCTCATCTCTCCCACAACACCAATCACCGGAAAAAAAACATCCGACTAGTAACTCCAATCACCGGGGGAAAAACGAGCAAAGCACACGGTATGTCTTTCATGTATGTGTGTGTGTATATATATATATATGGGTCTATGTGTATATATATATATATGTGTGTGTGTGTGTGTGTGTGTATATATTTGTTGGTCAATTAGTCAATTAGTCAAAATAGTGAAACAAGGAAGAATGGGAGAAATAGGTGGGGGTGTAGTTTGTCGGATAAGGTGGATGGCGACGATGTGGCCGGTGAAGACAGGAGTAAAATGACCATTTTACCCCTGAGTTAAAGGATGGGATTTAACGGAGTTAGCGTCAGGGACCCGACGTGAAACAAAATGACAACCACAAGGACGCCTGGTGTACTTATTTCAAAATAGGGACCAAATCCAGATTTGGACCTAACCACATGGACCATTCATGTAATTTACTCTTAATAATAAAATAATACTTAGGGGTTGTTTGGTTCAAGGTTTTTAAAGGAATTTGATGGAATTGGAATCTCAAATTCCTTTGACCAGATTCAATTCCATTGTTTGGTTCAAAGTTTTTAAAGGAATGGAATCTCAAATTCCAACCAATTCCATGTTTTAAGCATTTCAACATTCCTTACCAAATAGATGGTATTTCAATGGAATGGAATTTAACATTCTCTATATTCCTAAAATACCCTTAACCCAAGCTTAGAACACATTCACGTCTGAAGAAAACACAGCAAAAAGTCGTGACTCGCAGAGGAGGTCGACGGCGGCGAGATGGCGATTCGTCGGCGGTGAGAGGGTGGTTCGTCGGCGGTGAGCAGGTCGACGGTGGCGAGATGGTGGTGAATGGCGGCTGTGAGCAGGTCGACGGCGGGGAGAGGGTGGTTCGTCGGCGGCGAGCAGGTCGACGGCGAGCAGGTGGACGGCGAGCAGAGAGGGAGGTGGATTCAGGGCCGTGCAACAGGGTGTGCGGAGTGGTCCTACCGCACAGGGCCTCCGATCGTTAGGGGCCTCCGAATTTTTTTTAATTTTTTAATTATAATAAATTACTATATAAATGATTTAATGCAACAAATTACCCAAAACACTTATAGCGCAATGGCAAGAGTCTTTCTTGTTGATGGATAGTCGCCAATCCACCAGGGTTCGATTCCTAGCTTGTGCAGGTATATTTTTATCTAATTAATTTTAGTTAAAGAAAGTTGTTTTGTCATACTGTATATCTTTTTTGAATGAATTAACCGTGTAAAGCTTTAACAATTTCAAATTTTTTTTTTTTTTATTTTGTAGGATTATTTATATATATAATTTTTTATTGTTCTTTTTACATGATAATTAAAATTAATTATATTATTTTTAATGTGTTTTCTATATAAGCTGTCCTCGAAAATTCAAATCTAAAAGTTCTTAGTTTATATTTTATTTTTTCAAATTTGTATAATGTTTTTCAAAAATGTTTTAAGATAATAACCTTATAAAATATTTTAATTATCAAAATAATGTTGAAAATGTTCGAATAAAATAATTGTTTGGAATTGAATGTAATTTTCTTAGAGGATTTAAATTTGGATTGTCAATGTTAGAAAAAAATTATAAAATAGTTGATAGAGATGTTGTGAATAACTTTAGTTGTTTAGTGTTTTTTAATGCTATATCTTTTACTTTTTTTTCTTAATGTATAACCGAACTTAGATTTTTTTGTATTTGTTAATTTTTCTTCGTATGTTTTTTTGGCACACTTTTAATATTTAATATATTGATTTTAAATGACGATACGTTCTTGTTGATATGAGTTCTTATAATTACCGATAATGATTGATCAGTTCTATAGAAATATGATTATTATTCATATATTTTCCTCATTTTCATACCTCCTACCTCCTCACAAACCCTTATTGGAGTAGTTATGAAAGTTAAAACGCTAAATTTAATTAAAAATTAAAAATTAAAAAATCAATTAAAATTTTTGAATCCACGCTAACATAATAATATTAAAAATTAAAATTTAGTGTCAAAAGAGAATAAAAGATGAACAATTTGAACAAATACAAAAATAAGTTATCGATCCATTTATTATAAGACAAATATAATATAAAATAATATAAAAAATTAAGAGTTCATATAGTTTTTCGCACATGGCCTCCAAAATATTAGGAACGGCCTTGGGTGGATTGGAGACGCCGGCGACCGGCGATGGCTGCCGGCTGTGGAGGCGTGCTGAAGAAGAAGAAGCGAAGAACCCTAGTTGGTATTGAAGAAGAAGAAGAAGTGAACAGGCGTGTATCTGATTTTGGGAATTAGGATTTGGTATTGATATTAATATTATTAATGTAAATTTATATTTATATTTTTTTTTTTGAAATAAATATATTTATATTATTATATATATATATATATAATATTTTCTTTTAATTATATATAGAAACAAAACATATTTACTAAAAAAAATTGAAATCAACAAAAGGGTATTTTGGTCATTTACTCAAATTTCACTCCAATTCCAAAGTTAAATTCTTTGAACCAAACAGACAGATTCCTATTCTTTTAACATATTCCATTCCAATTCTGTCAACCAAACAGCTGGTCAAACCTGACAACATTCCATTCTAATTCCTCCAAAGTCAAATTCCTTTGACAGATTCCATTCCATCCAAAAACATTTTGCGAACCAAACGCCCCTTAGACTCTTGGATAAAGCAATTCACGGTTCACGTATTTTGATGGTAATTACTTTTCAGTCAACGAAGGTATAATTTTTGTTTAATGTTATATCAGTTAAAATATAGGGAAATTAATTAAAATGCCCTAAGTTTGACTCCATCTTACCAAAATACCCTAAATCTCTACCGCTTTACCAAACTGCCATAAATTTCCGCGGTGGGCCCCGCGATCGCGGGCCCCAGACCACGTGTCCCACACCTTTGGCCAAATATCCCACGAAGGTCCCTCAAGAATGCCCGCGGTACAGGTTTGACCCCTCAAGAATGCTCGCGGGTACACTTTTGGCCCTTGTCCGCGTGTCCCAGGCCTTTGGCCAAATATCCCGCGGAGGTCCCTCAAGAATGCCCGCGGTACAGGTTTGGCCCCTCAAGAATGCCTGTGGGTACACTTTTGGCCCCTGTCCCGCAAGGGTACCCCGCGGTGGTCCCGCGGTATGCCGAAATTACATTTTTGGCCCCTGAAGTTTGTGGCAAATTTAAAAAAACGTTAATGGTCCCTATAGTTTTTAGGTTATCATTTTATGTGGTTTTTAATGTATTGTTTCCTTTCCATTTTAATGTTTTTAATATAGAATTTAATTTAAGAAAATGTTTTCCCCATTTTAAGTTATTTAACAAGGAAATTAATTAAGAAGATCATCTAGAAATTATTGCAAATCATCTTCCCAACCGAAACGGATACAGTGCAGGTAAACAAATAAATCTATTACTGGAAGGCGTCCTGGAGTCCAGTGATCAAGTTAACCTTTTCCTTGATCACGTCCTCCATTCCCATGTAGTCCGATTCGAATTCTTCTAGTTCCTTTTCAACTTCCTTAATCTCTCGTTGCAGCTCCCGAACGTGAGCCATAGTCATGGCCAGTTCTCGTTTCTTCTCCGTTAGATACTCCATTTTCCCCTCTGAATCCCCCTGTTATGGTTCCACATACCCTTTACCTTTTCGATATCGGCGTTCGCCTCATCAATGGCTTTTTGCACTGCGGGAGTAATTCGTTGACTTTGTGGAATACCCGTCGGCTGGGTACAATGATACATTGGTGGGGTTCTCATGCCATTATCGAAGTGGTAATTGTCGCATGCCATCTCCTAGTCTGCTTCCTCCTCAGGCGTGAATGGATAATCGGCCGCAGTTCGCCCACAGTTTCTCCACTCCTCGTCTGTTTCCGGTACCTTCCAGGTACTCCGGCGAGCTCCATCGTTCAGTGGTTGGTAGGCTACCGAACGTGAAGTTCCAGCCACATTCGCCGACATGTTCCCCCTTGATCTTGAACCTCCAGCCATATTGTTAAGAAAAGCGAGACAATGTCTGTAAACGGTGATAAGAGAATGTATAAAAGATAGATAGCAAGTTGTGAATTACTACTTCATCATGCCATCTACTTATAGCCGTGAAAATGTATGTTCTTCATCAAGGATGTGGATATGGTCAAAGATTTCATCTAAAAAGCTGCCTGCATGATTCGTCTGAATAGTTCACTACAAGATTCGTTTGAAAAGAGACTGTAAGATTCGACTGAAAAAATAACTGCAATATTCGTCTGCAAAAGAGCCTGTAAGATTCGACTGAAAAAGTAACTGCAATATGCGTCTGCTCTTGAATAAAGGTCTTTCATTAGGCTGAAAATTAGTCTTTAAGTAGTCAAACATAGCTAATTAATGAGAATTTAGATCAGATTTATATGGTACTGTCAAATGCAAGTTTCTATAATATAGATATTGTTCTACATTACATAATACCAATTTTTGCATCATATGAATCACTTCCAGACAACAAGAACCAACTCTTAGTAGGTTCATTGAGTTCACTCAGTAGCATGAAAATTAGTCTTTAAGTAGTCTAAGGATTAATGCACATGTGATTCAAGAAATAAATGTTTTTTCATCCAATAATCTCTGTATTAGGATTATCGCAAGTTTCATAAACCTACTTACTAGGTGTTGGAAAATTTTAGTAAAAATATGGGTTTTACTAAACTTTGGACACATTTAAATATATATATATATATATATATATATATATATATATATATATATGTGTGTGTGCGTGTGTGTGTGTTATATATAACTAACTCTTAGTAGGTTTATGTTATCCTATATGAGAGATTCGAAACGATATACAATGCGTCCAAAATGGAGTATGTGTGAAAGAGATATCGATACTCAAAGTTGAGTAATTGGATGAAATTAGCAAAAACCAAATAAAGTAAACACTAAGTCAATCACAATACTTTAACAAAATAACAATTATTTAATGTTACATAAACAACCTAACGTTGCTGTATTTGACAATGCGCATAAATATACTCCGCCATATGTACGCGAAATGCCTTGGCCTCGGCCTCGGTGTGGTCAGGGTGTACATCTACCACATCGTTATCTATCAACATGCTGGCATTACGGCATACCCAGACACCGCAATCCGCATTCATCCCGGCCTGCTGGGGTGCATTTGGGGCAAACCTATGGCGAAAGTTCGCTGACCATTCGCGACGCCGCAAATCCTTGATCCGGCTAAAGAATTCAAAGAGCACATATTTAAATCTTGCAAGCTGCTCCTTCAGGTCGTCTTTGAAGAGATTGACACTGTCGCTGTCATATATGGTCATGATCATAGTGTCAAGCTCAAACACTCCGAGCAGCCAATGTTTGGGATGAATGCATATAGGGATGTACACCTGAAATATTACAATACTAGACAACTTAGTTAGCAACAAAACAACTTAAATAAAATAAGAGTAAAACGATTTACATACCCTATAGAGGAGACTCCAAAAAACCTCTTCCATGCCATTGCATGAGTTAGCCACGGAAGCGGGACCTTGATGTTGAAGCACCATGAACTGAAAGAAAGTAGTGTGCATCATGGTCCACCTCGTGTCTGTTCCACGGGATTTTTGGAGCATGGAGGCCCAACAATCCATGTGTTATACATAAAAAATAGATGGTTAGACATGTAATATAAATATATTTGATTATATGACTATAGTTAAACTTCATACTAACCACATCCTCTAAGTCAGAGTCCAAAGGGTTATCTGCCAGCAATACTAGGAAAAAGCGGGGGCTAATGTCCAGGCTCAAGTAAGGGACGAATATCATGCGGGGGAGGTCACCAGTCCGGCACATCCTCAATATATCTGATACCGGTAGACGCTCCGGTGAAGCCACCTTTCCCTTTTTCTTTCCTCCCTTATTTCCTCCCTTGTTTCCTCCCTTCTTTCCCCCGCTTTCTTTTCGAGGAGCGGTGTCGTAGATTTTTGTCGTGTCCACGGGGGACCAAAATATTTTGAACGTTTCGGCTCCCGCTTTTCAGGGAGCGGTGTCCCCTGTGGATCTACAACATCAATCGCGTCATCTTCCGGCTCCGAGAAGTGCTCCTCGAAATGTTCCGACCCCATCGTCTGAAAAATAAGTTATTAGATGTTTTAAGTACAATTTAGGAAATGTTTACAATTAAACCAAAACTACCAAAATAACTTACAGTAGGGATGAGCAAATCGGACCGATTTCCCGAACCGAACCGGGACCGAACCGGTACCGAACCGAACCGGGTATATTCGGTCCGGTATTCGGTTCCATAAAATCTGAAAATTCGGGATTCGGGATTCGGTACTCGGTACCGTGAATATCCCGAAAATACCGAAAACCGAACCGAAAATGTGGTGTCTTTTAAACTTCTTTGATCCTCCTTATCTTCTCCTAATAAAGATTATCTTTTCCAAATCAAAGTAAATCATCTCCTAATCTATCCAAACTTTCTCCATAAGTAACATATCCAAACTTTCGTGATTCG
This sequence comes from Saussurea involucrata, assembly GCA_033807775.1. Classification (NCBI taxonomy): domain Eukaryota; kingdom Viridiplantae; phylum Streptophyta; class Magnoliopsida; order Asterales; family Asteraceae; genus Saussurea; species Saussurea involucrata. The sequence continues at coordinate 153,801,604 of CM066321.1, forward strand.
GTATTCGGGATTCGGGATTCGACACCTCCATGGATCAAACTCAAGTAAGTTTTTTATTTGATTTTCCTACTAATTCTCTCCATGGCAATAATTATAGGGTTTAATTCTAGGGTTTAAAGAGCATACCATGTGTATATTCATACTCAGTTGTCTTTGTTTCTATCTCCCATGCCTTCCATTCCTTCATCTACGCGAACAAGAAGTTAATTTTAATAGAACGAGATCCTTTTTATGGGCACAAGACCGAAAAGAACTGTACCTTAGCTCTACCGAAAGCCAGTGTGATTATAGAACAAACAACATGAAAAACAACCAATGAGAAGATGAACATATGGAGCTCGTGAAGGGCGTCACTCGATAAAAATGGAACCTTTCCCTGCAAAAACACCAAAGATTTTCAAGAAAGTTCTCAAGATTTTTGTTTTTAAAAATCGAACCTTTCCCTTCGATGAATTTCTTTTTCACCATTTACACTTTTGTTTATAAAGATTTTTGTTTTTAATTTTGTTTAATGTGTTTTTTTGTTTATAAAGATTTGTGTTTATATATAAAGATTTGTGTTTATATATTATAATATTTTAAGTATTTATTTAATGTGTTTTTTTGTTTAGGGAGATGATACATTTGTTGAGGAAACCCCTTATGTGGCACTCAACAACGATTCGGATGAGACGCGTGAAAAACAAGAGAATATCGAATCAAATAGCAAAAGAAAACGAGCAAACAAAGGTGCTAAAGGAGGGAAGGAGAGGGCCGAGTGTTGGAAATACTTCGACGTTTTGTTTATTGAGGAGGATGGAGTAAAACGGAAACACGGAAAGTGCAAGTTTTGTGGCACGGTACTTAAAGTCGATCCGGTAAGAAACGGTACTTCTAGCCTTAAAAAACATTATCCTATTTGTGACAAGAATCCCGAGTTTTGCATGAAAAAACAAAATCACTTATCGTTTAGAAAAGAAGCTAGCGGAGAAAGTAGTGTGCAAACTTGGAAGCACGACGAGGGTAGAATAAAAAAAGGCTTTGTTAAATTTGTTTGTTGTTGGTGAATTGCCTTTTAAATTTGTTGAAAACGAGGCACTTGTTGAATTCACTAATGCTTTAAATGGTAGGGTTATTTTGCCATCACGTCACAAAGTGTCTAAGGATGTTGGAAAATATTACATAGATGAAAGAAATAAGTTATTGGCTTATTTAAGTAAACCAACAAACACCGTTCACTTGACTACGGATACTTGGACATCATCGTGCCAAAAGGTGAACTACATGGTTGTTACGGCTCATTTTATAGATGACGATTGGGTGATGCATAAACGGATTATTAACTTTAGACCAATTGATAGTCATAGGGGGGATGATGTGGTCGTGAATTGTTAGATTGCATACATAGTTGGGGGATAAAAAATGTTATGACTATGACGGTGGATAATGCATCAACTAATGATAAGGCGCTAGAGTATTTGGTGAAAAAGTTGCCTAATATGTATGATGGAGGGAAACATTTTCAAGTTAGGTGTTTTGCGCATATTCTAAACCTAATTGTGAAAGATGGTTTAAAGGAGAACATTTATTATATTGACTGTGTGCAAAAGGCGGTTAGGTATTTAGACACTCGACACAAAGAAGAACCAAATTTAAAAAGTGCATGGAAGCTTGTAACATTGAATCAAAAAGGTTTTTGTGTGGTGATTGTCCTACTAGATGGAATTCCACCTTTGAGATGTTGAAGATTGTCGTGGAGTTAAGGGAGGTATTTTTCGTGTTTGAACTTGAAGATGCTAGTTATTTTCGTGATCTTGATAGAGTGCCCGAGCATTCGGATTTTGGTATGTGCAAACTAGTGGTCGATTTTTTAGAGAAATTCAAGATTAAAACGGAAATTGTATCGGCCACTTCAAAGCCCTTAGCTCATCTTTTTTTAGAGAAATTCTAGATGTGGACAAACATTTACGTGTGTGGGAGGAGAACCCCGATTTTTGTTTAATGGTTCACTCAATGCGAGAAAAATACGATAAGTATTGGGGGAAGTTTGACGAACTTAATGACTTTATGTATTTTGCCGTTATGTTGGATCCTACAATGAAATCATCGTTTATTGGACATGCGTTTAGAAAGATGATTATGTATAACATATCGAAGGACAAACCCATGTCAAATGAAGTGCTAGAGATGAAGGTGGTGACTATGGTGCAAGAGATTGAGAAAAGATTGGATGTTTTGTTTAGAACATACAAAGAAAGGTTTGACACGGTTGACCTTACTTCCGCATCTCAAGAAGCGTGTAATGAAGAAGATTTGATATCATGTGATGGGGGAAATGAGCGGTCGTGTACTAGACTCATATAGAACAAACTTGTCACCTTCCATAGTTGAGGCTTTGATTTGCACTCAAGATTGGGTGAGAAAGTCGAGGAAGTCGATTGTAGATGATATTGATGATATATTAAAAGACGCCGACATTGCCAAAGGTAATAAAAATTATGTTAATTAATACTAACTTTATTTGTCTCTTGATTAGTTGAAATTTGTTAATATTAACTAACTTTGTTTTTTTATATATATAGACATTGAAGAGGCGATAAACGAACAAAACGGAAAAGGAAAAGCGTAAAAGAATATCGAAGATTGTTGAACTTTTGCTTGGCTTTGAACTTTTGATTGTTAAATTTTAAATTGTTTGAGATTGATTTTGAAACACATTTGAAACATTATGAATATAATTTTGGTTTGTGATTATTGTTAAACTTTTAATTGTTTGATATTTGTTTATTATTATTATTATTAGAATTGGGCAATTTTCATAGTTTGGCAAAAACTACCTGGATCAAAAACTACCACAAACAAACAAAAACTACCACAAACAAACAGTAGGCAATTTGCATAGTTTGGCAGCAGCAAAATTTGGGAGTTTGGTAGCAGCAAAATTTGGGTCCTAAGTGATATGTTTCCCAAAATTTTGGTTTTGATAGATAGTTGATATGTTTTACAAAATTTCGGTCCTAAGTGGTGCTAGTCCCGAATTTCCCGTCCCAAAACCGAAACCGAACCGGTACCGAACCGGTACATACGGTTCGGTTTTCGGTACCGGTTTTTCTCCCAATAATTTTCGGTACCAACCGGTTCGGTACCGGTCCGGCACCGATCTCATCCCTAACTTACAGTATGCATGGAAGGTGGCGATGTGACGTACGACGGACCCGACATTTCCGGCCTGTAATACTCTGCGTGCGAACCGCCAAAGATGTCCGTGAATAGTGTGGTGCCGGCCTGCGTGACATTGATCATTATAAGAGTTACAAAATTAGGAACTAACATATAAGTATAATGGTTACACAGTGTCACTTACACTCTCCGGGATAGTAGAATAGGATGTCGTGACAAACGACGGCATTTGGGAGGTGTATGCCCCCGACATCCCGGCCTGCGTGACATTGATCATTATAAGAGTTACAAAATTAGGAACTAACATATAGCTACATTGGTTATTCAGTGTGACTTACACTCTCCGGGATAGTAGAATAGGATGTCGTGACAAACGACGGCATCTGCGAGGTGTATGCCCCCGACATCCCGGCCTGCGTGACATTGATCATTATAAGAGTTACAAACTTAGGAACTAACATATAACTACATTGGTTATTCAGTGTGACTTACACTCTCCGGGATAGTAGAATAGGATGTCGTGACAAACGGCGGCATCTGCGAGGTGTATGCCCCCGACATCCTGGCCTGCGTGACATTGATCATTATAAGAGTTACAAAATTAGGAACTAACATATAAGTATAATGGTTACTCAGTGTCACTTACACTCTCCGGGATAGTAGAATAGGATGTCGTGACAAACGACGACATTTGGGAGGTGTATGCCCCCGACATCCCGGCCTGCGTGACATTGATCATTATAAGAGTTACAAACTTAGGAACTAACATATAACTACATTGGTTATTCAGTGTGACTTACACTCTCCGGGAATGACGGATGGGATGTGGTGCCAGACGGCATCGGTGCCCCCTGTCCGAACGGAGCGGGGATCGGCGTCGTACTCGACAGCTAAAACAAATTTAGAACCTAATATTAATATACAAACTAAAAGATCGTGGCCGACAAATTAAGTTAAACACTAACCTGAACAGATTGAAACTGTCTGACCAATGTCTCCAGAACTCCTATACGACTGTCTTGGGTCCCGTGGACGTAGTCCCACAGCTCCTCATGACTGCCACGATGTGGCCCGGAGACGTGCGTCGTATCTTGATGGAAGGCGGAAGGGGCGGCCTCATATGGATCGAAACGGGGCGGCTGATATCGATCGGAAGGCATGGAAGAATGGTCGGGCCTCGCGTCGTCGTCTTCATCTTCGTCAGATGTGGAAGGAGAGGGACGTCGAACCCTTGTCGCCTCTCTATCAATAAAGGCCACACTGTTTATGTACCAATGCGTGTCCCTCTTGTAGGCAGCAGGCTCAAGGTTTTCGAAAGGCGCAACCGGGAGCTAAATATATGATAAAACACAAAAAATTTAATAAACCGGACTAACGTATGCCACATTGTAAGCATGGTAAAAGAACTTACACGTCTAGATTGACTGAAGAACTCAGTCCAAATCGCCCTATTTAGGGAAATAGGGCCCTTGTCCCAACGGGTTCCCCTAAGTAATATGTCGTCGCGCTTAACGAAATATTGGACGGTTGCGAGAAACATCTCCAAGATCCATATTTGGAATTACACAAGAAGAGCAAGAACGTAAAAAGGAAAGCCAAACAGTTTGTATGTATTATTATTTATGTTATACTACATATCTAACCTTGAAGGCGTATGTAAAACCACAAAGATTCATCTTGGAACGTCGATCGGGGCGCCTGGCAATGGCTCGGTGCAAAATAGTGTAGCAATGTGTCCAGATATGGCTACCCCACGGGTACCTGTTAAACACATCAAAGTCCTCGACGGCCCTAAGGACCGTCTCGGAAGCAGTCTGGCTCCACTCACGGCCCATGAAGCCCATATCCACGATCGCCACCAAGCATACACAGACAGCATCGGCGTCGCTTAGGAACCTAAGGCCCTCTTTCATCGTCTCCACGACGGCCTTCAGCTTCAAACGAGATGCATGCACGCCCCAAACCCTACGAACGAAGGAGCAGTCTGCTAAGGGAGGAAGGGGGGGGAGCCTCTCCAAAAAGTAGTCCTGTAATTAGACAGAACTCACGACGTCCAAACCGCAATTGATGGCCGAAGAAATCAAAATGCATCTCCTCCGGCTCACCATTCTCGACCTCGACCTCGACCTCGAACTGTAGAAACATGTGGACTAGCGTGGGGTCGCCACCAGAGTAACTCAGATCCATCCAAGGACCGAAAGGTGTCCCTCTAAAGATGTTCTCAAGGGTAACTGCGCGATCACCTAATCCCCTGAAGCGGTCTCTTAACTCCACCATGTAGCCAACTTTGCACTGTAACGTCAAGTCAATGTGAAATAAATCCATCTACATAATCATTCACGGATGTTATAGTTAGTGTTATATATAGATGTTTTTGCTTGTTTGGTTTATTGTGTTGATAATTATTCGTTTGTTTTAGTTTTAGAAAATAAACCACTCAATCTATTGGACTTCCAGGTAGCAGGGGAATCACAAGGATTGCTTAAATCCAGACATACCTTAGGGCTATTTACACCCGTTTGACAAAATCCAAATAGATATGTTGCGGTTTATTTTATTTCAATATATAATAGTGTTATATATAGATGTTTTTGGCAAGAGGCCAAGATGAATTTGAGTGTGGCATGTGAAGCCTATTTAATATTCATACCATTTATTTACGGAAATTTATTTATGGCTAGAAAACTCAAAAGAAGTTTAGGGACCTAAGTTGTCATTCTTAAAAGTTTAGGGGCCTAAGTTGTCATTCACCAAAGTTAGGAGACCTAAGTTGTCATTCACCAAAGTTAGGGGACCTAAGTTGTCATTCACCAAAGTTAGGGGACCTAAGTTGTCATTCACCAAAGTTTAGGGACCTAAGTTGTCATGCACCAAAGTTTAGGGACCTAAGTTGTCATTCACCAAAGTTAGGGGACATAAGTTGTCATTCTTAAAAGTTTAGGGACCTAAGTTGTCATTCTTAAAAGTTTAGGGACCTAAGTTGTCATTCACCAAAGTTAGGGGACCTAAGTTGTCATTCTTAACATTTTTTTTATAAAAAAACACCATCTTAACATTTTTTTTTAAAAACACCATCTTAACATTTTTTTTATAAAAAACACTCTTAAGAAATATTTTTATAAAAAACACCATCTTAACATTTTTTTTATAAAAAAACTCTTAAGAAATATTTTTATAAAAAACACCATTTTAACATTTTTTTTATAAAAACACTCTTAAGAAATATTTTTATAAAAAACACCATCTTAACAATTTTTTTATAAAAAACACCATCTTAACCATTTTTTTATAAAAAACACCATCTTAACATTTTTTTTTATAAAAAACACTCTTAACATTTTTTTTTATAAAAATACTCTAACATCTATAACAACATACAAATATCACATTATAACATACAAATATCACATTCAAACATAAAAACATACATATCATATATTTTAAAATTTAAACATAGAACAAATATCATATTCAAACATATAACAAGTTATATACACTCTAACAACATACATATCATATATCTTAACTTAAAATAACAACATACAAGAAAAGAACAAAAAACTTAAGAAAAACTTACCAAATGAGTAACACGAGTCATCTTCAAAAAACCCGAGCGAGTATTCCACACGATAAAATTGAAAGAGTTTGGGAGAGGAGATGAGAGATTGAAAATTTTTAATTGTGAAGTGTGGCCGTTTGGTCCCCCCCCACCCTCTTTTATTATTAGAATGCGGCGACAATTAGGGTTTGGTGGGGTTGGTGTGCATTAAAATTTTTTAGGGTTAACCCTACGTCGACGCGTGACGGGTTATCCCGCGATCGCGGGCAGGGACCAAACCTGTACCGCGGGCATTCTTGAGGGACCTCCGCGGGATATTTGGTCAAAGGTGTGGGACACGTGGTCTGGGGCCCGCGATCGCGGGTCCCACCGTGGAAATATATGGCAATTTGGTAAGACTATCCGCAACAACAATCTCAATCAATCCAATCTCATTTAAAATATTACTTTCTCTCTCATCCACTTACATAATATTCAACTCCAATCCAATCTAATCTACAATATTATTTTACAAAAATTATATATTTTATTTTTTATACATATAACTTTGGTATATTTTGTATACAATATTTTTTATACATAAAATTGGTGTGGTGAAAATATGTCAACATTGGTCTCTATTTGTAGGGAATTGAAAACCATGAATTTCGGTATATTTTTTAATTTTTAATTTATTTGTTAAAGTCAAATTTTTAATAAAATAAGTTTTATTTAATAAAAATTTAAACCAACCAATAAAATCATGACATGTGTCAATTTCTTTTAAAAATAAAACAACAATCTTGCTCAATCTTGGTTCGTTGAGTGAGCCGGATTGGTTGAGATTGGTTTGTTAGTTTTCTTTTCTATTTATTTTTTTAAAATGTCTTTTGTCTTACTCTCAATCAGATTGGTTGAGATTGCTGTTGTGGGTAGTCTAAAGCGGTAGAGATTTAGGGTATTTTGATAAGATAGAGTCAAACTTAGGGCATTTTAATTAATTTATTGTAATTAATTACGACTTAAACGACTTATATTAAATATTTTTATTAAATAAAAGTATTTTTTTAATATATTTAGGTTTGTTAGAGTGTTCGTAATATTTTTTATAGTATATTTTTTTAAATTTATAATTAATTACAGTATAAATCTTATTTTGTATACATAAGTAATAATGTAACTTTATAGGTTTTAATCAATTAAGGGGTAATATACCAAATGTTTACCCAGGTAAGCATTTACCAGACAAATTTACACTATCGCTTACTTACCAGGCAAGATTTTAGTCTGCCAAACCGGTTTCGTATGCAACAATTCACCCGGTAAGCACTAACCGTGGTAAAAGTCATCGCCCTTTCCTACTGAGGGTAGATCCGTCCCACTCTCCGGACATCGCATCTGCTTTTTTGGAGTACGGGATGACTCGGGTGGGTAGATAAAACAGAACCTGTCAGTTACGCCTTTAGGGGCCGCCACGTATAGCTTTAGTTTATGTTGTAGCATCGGTTATTGCTCTGGTTACGAATGACCAAGACTCTCGGTCATTGCATTCGATCTTTCGCTCTTACTGGGTAAGATTTTTTGTCCTTGTCATATCAATCCAGTAAGTAATGTGACTTGGTAAGCGCTTACACGGGTAAGTGTTTGTTAAACGGCCGCTAAGTGTACTGTAACAAATTATTAAATTTGTATTTTATTTATTAAGGGGGTGGTTGGGATTGCTTATTTAAAACAACTTATGATTATTTTTAAAAGTGTTTATTAACTTATACGGTGATAAAAGGATTTTGAGGTAAAAATGTAATTTGGACAAATAAGTTGACAAGGAGTTTCAAAATAAGTTAAAATGGAATATGAGCATCTCCAACAGCTTCTCTAAAATAGAGAAAATTATATTTTTGTTCTTTATATTGCTCCAACAGCTTCTCTATATTGTTCATTAAAATAGAGAAAACTAGAGCAAGTTTAGAGAATTCTCTAAAACTTGCTAGATGGAGAGATAAATGATTTTTTTATTCATTCCCACCACTATGATTGAGTTATTATTATTTTATATAATGAAATTAAAAATGTATTGAGATGATAAATTTAAATAATATTTTAATAATATAGAGGATGTTGGGTTCTCTAAAATAGAGAATCTGTTGGAGCTAAATGTAATATATTTTAGAGATTTTGACTTTTAAGTACCTATTATAAAAAAATTATAGAGAATATGTTGGAGATACTCTAACTTATCAAAAACAACTTATTTGCTGTGTGGAAAAGTTATAAGCATTTTTCTTTTTTTCAATCCAAACACTAGAAATAGTTTATTTGCGGTGTAGAAAAGTCATAAACAAATAAGTCAAAAAATTAAGCAATCTCAAACGCCCCCTAAAAGTGATGGTGCATTACTCATTGCCTTTAACCTCAGTTCATATGTATTGGTTTTGTTGGAGTTTGTCACTGTTTTGGTTTTAATATATTGTTGTCTTTGTTCTATCAAAAATTGTGTATTGTATACATGTATCAAATTCCACAAACATTATTCTTTTTGTCATTTTAAATAATTATTAAAATACAAACATTTATAGCTTGACAGTTAACATCCAGTAACTAAAATATATTGAACTATATATCTATATATACTATATTATAAAATATTTGAGAAAAACTCTTAACAACAAATTTTTATACATTGTATTGTTTGACGATACTCGTTACTTAAAACTCAAGATTACAAGTAAATGATCCATGTATACAACTTTTTAAAGGCGTGTATTTGAATTCATAACTAACTAATAATATAATAAAATACATGATAAATATCTCATTTAAATATAAATAATCTAAAATATAATTAGGATAATCACTAAATTCTAACATAATATTTGATTATGCTTTTGCAAGAAAAACATTAAACCTAAAATAAATTACATCATTATTAATCCTAAATTAAATTAAAAAAATAAAAACACTATCGTTTTCTCAAGACCACACAAAACTCTATTATAAATCGACAAAGAAAAATATAAAATCAAACATAACAATTAAAATATATTTACGAGAGTACACTTCTACTTCTTTAATAGTAGAATTGGTGTTTTCATACCTTTGCAAAATTTGTATCTATCACCTCCGATATTTTCTGTGTGTTGTCTTTGTGTTTTTAATTTAATTTCGGTGCCTTGTCTTTTAATATACAGAGAGAGAGAGAGTCAGATTCATACGATAATATTAACCATGAATAACATGTGATTTTACATTAAAATTACATGTAAAATAACATGTGATTCATCCGATTTTGATCGCAACACGATGTTGCATTGACCATTAGGGTATAATCATCAGGGACGAACCTATTAAAGATCGAACATGATTTTATACACCCGATCACTTGATTATCGTAAGAGAGAAATATACAGGCATCGAGAATACTTGATTCTGAGTGAGCCTTTATATATTTTAAAACATAGTTTGCAACATAAATTTAAGTTAGGTGGGGTGGCTTAGTTGTGCGGATGTCCCAATTAAGGCATCGTTTGGCAAAAAAAAATTAGTTTTTTTTCTTGGAACATGTTTGGATAATCATAAACTAGCTTTTTGAAACGCTAACTGAAGTAGCATTTCAGTAGTTTTTTGCAAATATTAATATTGCCCTCATTAATATCAATTATTATTTATTAACTATTATTATAAATAAATATTAGTTTTTTAAATTAATTATTATTAATTAATAAATATTGATTAATATTAACTAAAAAATATTAAATTAGATTTTAATTATACATCGATATTTATTTTTAATTATTTAGAGTTATTGTTGATCATATAAATTATTTTTATATATTTTTTTAATTTTAATCAATATATTTTAATTATCAATTACTATTATTGTTTTAATTATTATTTCATTATTTGATTATTATTTTCATATTATATGTAACGGTTATTTAAAATCATAAGTTAATATATATTTTTTCAAAAACTTGTTTTAACAAATTTAAAATTTATAGTATATATGTTATAATAAATTTTAAATTCTCTTAATTAGCATGTTAAAGTATTTGTTTTTTCTTTACTACATTGGTTTTATTAATTAACAGATTATATTGCTATAAATTTGCTTTAATTATATAATTAAGTATTGTAATTGATAATTTTTTGAAGATGTCCTTTTTGGTCATTTTGCATGTTATAAGCTAGTTTTTGTTAAACGTGACTTTTTCATTAGCTAACTTATCAACTATCAGCTAACTTATGAGTCAACAACTAGCTTATCAGTTAGTTTGCCAAACATAGCCTAGAGCTTCTTCTTATAGCAAATATGTATTTTTTTTGGGTTCACAACTGTAGAACCAATAAATAGCTCATGCCCCTAAATCACATTGAACCCTATTCATGTTATCTTCATTTCCAAATGTATTCCCAAAAAAGATTAACTACATGGTTGCATCTTCTTATAAATAACAGAATGACAAAACGAAATGAAAAACATATACAAAAACAAAGGGCAGTCAATATAAAATACTAGAAATTGAGCTTTTTTCTTCTGAAATTAACCAAAAAAATTCCTCATAACGATCAAATTTAGTTAAAAACACGTCGGGCGTAAACGTAGTGTGGTGTTTTGCTCAAAAGGTCAAGACCTATTCATTTTGAAAACATATATTATTCTCGAAATTGACATAATTGACTTTCCCTCAGATCAAACCGCATCAACTTTTCCCTCCTATCAAACTTGCAATTTGTTGGGCCTTCGATCCATCAGTGCATCTGCTCAATAAATGTTATGGGTCCACCACCGATAATCACATATGATTTTATACGTAATTTGACCATATCTGTAGTCTCTTATTTGGTTATTGTTATCGTAGTCCTATCTAAAGATGCACATGGGATCCAAATAAACAATTGATGGGTTATTTTATTAAAACACACTGGTTAGGGTTTGACAACTAGAATACAAATTATTGTTAATAAACCATGGTTGTAAAAGCTCAAAATCGTGTTTTAGAGTGTTAGTGATCGAGATCATTTTAGAAGGCATTAGTTGATTATGGAATGTACATATATCTATCTAAACAAAACTAGTGAAGATGGAAGTTTTGAATATTGATGATTTATATTATGATCGCAAAATACTCGTAGATCTTAAAATCCGCATAAAAACTGTTATCATCCGAATTAACTGGTTACAAATTTTTATATCTTAAAATCAAATCAAATCATAATTCATAAAAAAAATGAGAATGAATATTACATTCAAGAAATAAATATGTGAAAAACTACCCATAGGGGCGGTTTGTTTACCTCTTAATAGTTCCATTAAGAGGCAACATCTGAATCGTTCAGAGGTGAATCTTGTTTGGCAAAAAAAAATCTGCCTCTTAATGGTTTCAAAACCCTCTTAATGATTTAGCATTTTAGGCCACCCTTAACCATTCAGCACCCTGATTCCATTCTAAACAAATACTAAACAACCATATTTCATTTTGTACTATATCATAAAAGCCTCTTAACCATTATCTATATCTATACTACATTATAAAGCATATTGGATGAAAGTCTTAAAGTCTTAAATACAACTTAAAATGCACAAGGTACTACTTCTTTATACACAAAGTCTTAAATCTATATTTATATTTATATCTATATCTACATTATAAAGCATATCGGATGAAATCTTAAAGTCTTAAATACAACTTAAAATGCACAAGGTACTACTTCTTTGTACACAAAGTCTTAAATACAACTTAAACTGCTTAAGGTACTGCATCTTTATGCATACTTTTTCAAGGCCGCTTCTATCAAGCGTTCGCCTTTCATCCTTTTATTTTTTCAATGTTTGCTTGCACCTCATCTCCTTTCCCCAAACCCAAGGTGTCGATTCATTTTGCCAAAATCCAGATGACGTTTGAAGCTCCCCAGCCTGCCGATTCAATCCTCTTCCGTCGTCTCAGTATATAGGGTTAGTGTTCTTCATTGCTCCATCTTCATCTTCTTCGTCGCTCCATACCTGTTTTGCAGATTTCATACGCTTTCTTCTACCTCCTTCTCTCTGAAATGGAAGATTGTAACTAAAACCTAACACTCTTTCTTCTCTTCGGCTTCTATCCACAAGAGCTTCCAAGTGAAAACCGACAACCTCCATCTGAAAATCGAGATATAACAGGTAATATTCCCACACAATCTTCATCTAAAAAGCGAATTCTCCTTCTGAATTTTGACTTCCGCATATCCACATCTTCATCCGCAAAAAAACGATTTCTATTTGCAAACCCTGGTTTCTATTTGCCAAATCGAGTTCAACTGTAAAATCGATTTATTTTTCTGTTTAAAAAATCGATTTCAGATGGAGGTTTTCGATTTTCAGATGGAGGTCGTCCATTGTCACTATTACCTGGTTCATGCTATCAGTCAATCGTTTCCTCGCAGATATGGTCAACTTTTGGTTCATTTTCTTAGGCCAACAGCCAAAGTCCATGGTGCTCGGATTATTAGTCAGCATCCCGTAATGAGGTATGGCTTTCTCCTTTTCAATTTCTGTTAGTTACTGTCATTTTTACAATTGAACTCAGGTTCTTAAGGACAAGTTTTATGGCGTTATACTTAGAAGAATTTTTTTCTGCATCTTCGCTTGTTTATTTTCTCAAGGGCATTCGAGTTGCTTGATCTTAGATATGCTTGTATCTGAGAGCGGACTATATATTTTCTTCATTAGTCACAGACTCACAGGGTCGTGCCATTTTCGCCAGGTCTCAACTTCTTGAACCTTCAAATTAATACTGGTATAATTCTAAAGATCGATTATGAAAAACTGATTGTTGTTGCACCCTTGGTTCCAGTCCAATAATGCGTACATTTTCCCTGGATTTATTCTGGACTTGATAATATCTGGTGCAATTCGTATCCAAGATGTCATGCTTTTAGCAGCTGTAAGTTCAGTCTCTATTCATTTGTTTGTTGTTGTTAAAAGTAAATTTTAGTAATTTCTTCAGATAGTGAAACATTATTGCCTTCAAATTTTATCTTCTTATTATTATTACATTTTGTCTCTACAAGAAAACCATTTGTATTTGTGTTGGTAACTCTTAAGCACATATGAGGTCCTACCTTTGTGCCTAAAATTGCAAGATTTTTCCCTCATACAAAGAGGACCTCAAATTCAAATCTTTCTGACATAATTCACTGATTGGAAATCAGTTAGATTAACCAACCATTTGGACAAGACGTTTACGATGGTGAAGAAGATAGATTCTTGATTTCTTGTTAAACCTACCGGCTCCTGTTAAACCAACAATTAACAGCACAATTTCAGCAATGAAAAGTAAGCTATATACCAAAAGTTCTTGGTTTAAGCACCATTTTGGTGGCAAGGAATGTTACCTCATAAGATAAGTTAGGGTTGTGACTTTTACCGGTAACGCCCTCTAAGTCGACTGATATTTGAACTTCATAATAGAAGCCATTACATCTTTATTGGGTTTGAAAATTATGTTCCCTCTTTTGCTATTACAACCTAATTGGATCGAAGTGGAACAACCAACATAGAATATAACATGCTCAAATAGGAAGAAAAAGAAGAGAAAAAGTAAATAGAATATAAGAACACTCGGGAAAACAGAACTTGAAAACAAAACAGATGCCATAAATAGCATATTGCAATTTGGAGAGTTGATATTTAATTCAAAAGTGGCATCCCAATGGAGAAGGAGATGGGAAGTTTCAAAAAGAAGGATTTAAAATTTTTTATGAAAACAAGAGATGGAAAAGTTTGTTTAATGTAATTAGCTATAATTAATTGTGCACATATGACGTACATTAACTTTAAATGTTTATATAACATAAAGCAAGAACATTTAGAAGTTTGATTATATATCATCTTTTCTATAGGAATCATGCAAAGAAGTTGAAGCTGTAATCAGTTTCTTAAAACCACAAGTGCTTTTCTTTATAACTCATAATACGTGATTGATGGATGCAGTTTTTTGCAGGTTAGCTTCCTTCTATCTTTTGTTTATAGTTATCGATTTTCCTTGGTAGTTTTTATGAATTTCACTCTTAATTGAATGCAGGATGTCTTTCTTGTAACAACCCGAATTTCTAGTATGTATTGAAAGTTTAGTGGCTAAAGTCTAAGAATTTAAAGTTAAGTTAAGGGGTCTTTTGTGCAATTTGTGAAAGGTATAAAAAGGAATAAATCCCTAGGGTATCATTCATTCTTGAGTATTTCATTGTTGATTGGCGGCTATAGAGAAGGAGAGGGCAGAGAGAAGGATTTTGACTCAAGTGCAAAATTGAAGAAAAGAACCACCAATCATCAATTAGAAGAAGAAGTGGGTTTGGAGTCCAATTTCCACAAGAGATTTTATCAGGTAATCCCTAACTATATTCAGATTTGAATGTTATGATGATTGTTGGGTTGTTTTGAGAGTTCTTGGTGAGAAAGTGAAAATGATGCCTTAAGGGAAGATTAATCACCCATAAATCGTGTTTGTGTAACTAAGTGTTGGGAGGAATGAACCTATAGTGTTTTTTTGCTACTTGCCACTTTTAACGATTAGATCTAGGGGCTTTTAGCAAGATTTTGGTTCCCGAAGTCGTCACAGCCGCAGTACCCGGTAAGTCACCTTGTGTTGAAGGTTACCGGGAGGGAACCCGGTTAGTACCCGGTAGTGTCCGGGTGAAATGGTTCCCGGATGGCTAATCGGTAAGGTTGTGTTATCCGGTAAGTGCAAATTACCCGGTGAGTATGGATTATCCGGTAAGTGTACATTACCCGGTAAATGTAAATTACCCGGTAAATGTAAATTACCCGGTAAGAGTAGATTATCCGGTAAGTGTAGTTAACCCGGTAAGTTGTCCTAATTGTGGTGTTGACCGGTAAGTGGTGGTACCTGGTAAGTATGGGTACCCGGTAAGTAGCAGGTATCCAGTAAGAATCAGTAGCAGGTAAGTTGAGCCCGAATAGTGTTTGGAAAACTGGTTTAGGATCTGAGCAATGGTATCTCGTTCATTTCTCAGGTAAGTCGACTGGAAGCCAGGAACTGAGTAGGAAAGGAAAGTAAGCGTATCAGGTGAGTTTTTCTAACTAAAATACGTGATTTTATGTGTTTTTCCAAAGAAAGTGATTATGTGGAAATGCCATGTTATTTTACATGATTTTTACGTGAATGAAAGTTTAATATTTTACTGATCATGGGGTGTTTACGAGCATGATTTAGTTACAAGCTTTTAAGTATGTTTTAATGAAAAGATTATTGTAACAACCCAAATCCCATAACATACATCATAATACATAACATTCATACATATCATTGATTTACAACAAAAGTTACATAACAAACCAAGTACGGTCTCATTAGTCTTGACATTACAAAATATTTACAAGCTTCCTAATCAACATCCATCAAAAGCTTTTTTACACTTCATCCTCTCCTGCCGATCCTTAACCTGGAAAACATATTTTTGAAAACAAAATGAGGGTTAGACCAAACGGGTCTAGTGAGTTAATCCCGGTCCTTTCCAAAATCATTATAAAACCTTTTATGTAAATCTTTTGTATCAAAATAGTTTAGATAAACCTTTGGTAATCCTTTCGTAAAATATAAACATACCACATGTATTTTAAATACCAATCCAGACTCGTGCATCGTGTACATCTCTTTCACCTTATTCCTCCACAAATGGCCATATTAGTTGGTAGCAAGCCAACTAATAAATCAACAACCGGTCCGCTCACCGGAACCCGGCTACCCGTCGGTCCGCACACCGTAACCCGACTACTCACCGGTCCGCACACCGGAACCCGGCAACAAGTGCACTCGTGTAGTTCAAAGATTATATAAATACAATATATATCTCATTACATCATATTGTCATTTATATACACATAATCATATTCCTACCACATAATCATCTCATATATATATGTATCCCAGTTCAAAACGTTTTAAAGCAAAACTCACCTCGATCGCTTATCCATAAACACTTCCAAGCTTTTCTCCAAAAGATTCAGTCTTTCAATCCAAATCCACAGAATCTGTAACAGATTTAAATACAAATATCGCCTTACTAGTCAAACACATAAAGCCTACTAAAATCTTATCCTCAACAGTTCTCCCTTCGGCGATTTATCACGGGGGTTCCGCTACCCGGATAGCGGACGGGGTCAAGGGGCAACGCCCTTGCGGGACTCCACTGTACCGGGACTCTTCAGTACCGGGACTCTCCAGTACCGGGAGTTCACTATACCGGAAGTCGACACTACCGGGAGTCGACTATACCGGGAGTCTACCGGGACTTCCCCGAGACTCTCAAGAACACAGTCGGTTCCATTTTACCCAGATCCAAATTAAACCTATACAACTACAATTTAAACATTCTAATCCGATAGAAGTCTAATACCACTGATTATAGACATAAAACATAAAGGACTTACCTCAAAATCGCTTCCAATCAAGCCAATTGAAGCCCTAACCGTACGAACTCTTCTTCTGCTTCTTCTCGTCTCCAAACACACACTCACACACTGATATTTCTGCTGAATGAAATATCTTAGATCCTAAGGGGATAATATCAAATCCCATTTTACCATTTAAACCTTGCACTATTCACTAATGTCCAACACCCCTTTAACTTATTATTTTACCCTAACTTACCCTAAACCTCGTTTTATAAAGTTAACTAGATTTAACTAACGAACTTACCTGGGGTATTACAATTATTCAGCAAGATGAAATGAATTATAAAGTGTTACACGGATTTCATGTTTCATGATTATGACGAGCTATGTGTATGTTACGTGGAGTCGGTCTGCACAGTGGGATCTGAGTACCTCGGGATCCGAATGATCCCTTGGGCTGTTGTGAGAAGCTTGTAGGAGGGAATTCATTTCCTTCTTACTCGGATATGTGAGTAGCTTGTAGGCGGGAATTCATTTCCTTCCTACTCGGATATGTGAGTAGCTTGTAGGCGGGAATTCATTTCCTTCCTACTCGGATATGTGAGAAGCTTGTAGGAAGGAATTCGTTTCCTTTTTACTCGGATATGGGACTAGCTATGTGATCCTTAAACACTGTGCAGTACCATGGTTGAATGATTATGTGACGAATGTTAATGTGTTTTATAAAATGATTTTTATAATGATGTTGTACGCTGTTTACGGAGGGAACTCACTAGACCTCATGGTCTAACCTCGCTTTTCAAAACTAAAACCTTTTCAGGTAAGCAAATAGTAAGAGTCTCAGGTAAGTGAGCAAGAGCAAGATAGAGTACAGATGCAGATAGAGATAGTGCCTATGCCACGTATAGAAGCTAGTGCGTTCTCAGTTGTGTATAGGTTGTTTCCGCCAACCTTAGTTTGAGACTAATGTAACGAAATTTTGGGACCCGGTTTTGTAAATATTATGATTTAATGCTATGTATGTCGTGTTGTATTTTTGGGACGTTACATTTCTGGACTTAATTCTCAAATTGTGTTTGTACTCACCCCTCAGAATCTGAAGGTCTTTACGTGTATTTATTATCTACTACAAAAGAATCATGTACTCCAATCGGCACATCGCACATATAATTCCTCTTTCTCCACAAAAGAGTTCGGAAAGGCAGCAGCATGTGAAGCATTTTGTTGGTTTTGTGTTCTTTTTGTTGTTTAGGACTTCATACTTGCTTATGGTTTGTAGTTTGCAAATGTACTGATCATTAGGCTGGGCGGAGGTACCTACAATGGGAAAAATGGTGGATGAAAAACCACATGTTTGGAATACGTTACAATTGGTTTCTTACTATGGCATGATGTAGTTCTTGAAACTATCTTTTGAGATTTAAACCTTGTAACAAGTGCTATTTTTTGGTACTGTGAAAGATGTTAGAGGTAATGTATATCATGATTTCTCTAAGTATCCTCCTTGAGATGTTGGAGCAAATAGATTCTCATGTTTAGTAGAATCATGGAGTCGCTTCAAATAAATAAACTTACATTGATGTGGTGGTCTTTATGACTAAACTTATCTACTGTAGCGGTCTCCCAGTTTTATTTCTACAAATGAAATTGAATATAATGTTGTTTGGGATGATATTTATTATGAAAATTTATAGTTATAATGAATTAAATTTTGTATGTTCAATAGCAATTGACATTTTGAAAGATTTTGACTTCAAATATAAATGAATCTTGGAGAACTTTGCATCCTGCCGCATTGCACGGATATTCAACTAGTGATATCTTAATTTTTTTGCACTAAATCGTTCAACAATTGCCAAAAAGCCCCAAAATAAGAAAATAATTTGTAAATAATAAATTCAAAGCTTTGAAAACGAACCCCAAGTACGAAAAATGTAACTCACTTTTCGACACGTAGGGGGCGTTTGGTACACTGGACAGAGTGGGACAGAACATGACAGAACAAAGTTGTACCATGTTTGGTGTATCTAAATGTGGGACTAACTTGAACAACACTTGGACACGCGTGTCCACTCCTTCACCCCTAGAACAAGATGGAACAAGCAATTTTTGGACAAAAATACCCCCATTTTTTAAAAACCTAATCAGATCATATTATCTTCTTCTTCACAACGTGCGCCTCCATCCCGACTTGCTCCATCCAGGTACCATCTTCTTCTTCTATTTTCCATCGATTTCTCTTCTTCGGGGGTGTTTGGGAGTGCTTATATTTTTAACTTATGCTTATTTGCTTATAACTTATCTCCGTTCCAGAAAAGTCAGTTTCAAGTTACTTCTCAAAAAACTGCTTATCTCCTTCCCTGGAACACGATAAGGAGTTTTTTTTAAATCCAAACACTCATCTCCTTCCCTGGAACGCAATAAGGAGATAAGTTAAAAATATAAGCACTCCCAAACACCCCCTTCTTCACAAATTTCGACCAATAATTTCTTGTTTGCTTCGATTTTCCACTGATTTCTTGTCTGCTTCGATTTGTTTCCATGTTCTGTTCGATTTTTTCTGCAACTTCTTCTTCTTCTTTGATTTTTGCGACAACTGCTTTCCACAACTTTCTACTTCATCTTCTTCGTTTTCTTCCTTCACATTTCTGCTTTTTCTTTCTTTTTTTCCACAGGTTCATCTTGTTTTTAATTTCTGCTCCAACAATCGATTCATCAGGGTAATTGTAATGGCAATTTTGATTGATTATTTAATTCATGAATGTAATTGTAATGGAAATTTTGATTGATTATTTAATTCATGAATGTATAACCGATGATGTATTTTTAATTCTAATGGTAATTGTAATTGTAATTATTTAATGGGTTTTTCTTCTTCCTGACTTCTCCAGATCCCTTCTTTGATACCTAGTAATGGTAATGGTAATTAGATTGATTATTTAATTAAAAAACACTAAATAGTCAATGAGGGGTAAATTGGTCATTTAACAAGTATTGTCCTGTTCTGTCCAAGTCATTTTATGTCTTACCAAACGATAAACACCTGTTCTGTCCTGTCCTGTCCCGTTTTGTCCTGTCCTGTCCCGTCTGCGTACCAAACGCACCCGTAATAAACTAATAATTATTTAAAAAGTGCAAATTTTATTTAAGGGGCTGGAATGTAAAACAACAAAGTTCAGGGATCAAAATGTTCAAATCCCCAAACTTTGGTTACAATACAACACCACTAGCAGTATATACTCTTCTTCAATCTTCATCATATCTCAAACCTCAAAATTTGACAGTCTCCGGTCTCGAGCGGAAGAAAATGGGCCGCTCTCTTCTATCTCAGTTCCTCAATCTCTCCACTGCTTGTCCACGCTTCAGGTATTCACTATCTCTTTATCCTTTTGTTTGTGTATTGCCTTGGTTACATGAAATCGACTAAATTCCAAACAACCAACGAGATATGAGTTCTGTTATATACGTGTAGCTGGAAATTTACTATGGAAAAGTTAGAATGCATGCTGAATTTGAAGTTAGAAACCTCGAATTGTAATGAGTTTATGGTCACATTTCTTAATTTGATGAATTTTTTGTTTGATATATACTTTCAAGCAAATTGGGACAGTGAGATGTGCATTTCTGTTTTCTCCGTTTATGGGCAGTGAATCAGTTTTCTAGATTTTAGATGGTATAACTTGAGTAGAACGATGAATGATATGTTAAGTTGGATGAGATTGACATTAGATGTTGTAGGGTAGATGTTAAATGCTGGTGAATTTGAGTGATACTAGCTTATTTTCTTTTTATATGCCAATTAACCGTCTATTTATGATAATTCGACCCACATGTATCTCTTTTTTGTGTTACATTTTTTCAGGGAAGTTTTATTCTTAGCATTATAAGAGATAATAGGGGATTAGAATGGATTAATTATCATATTTAATATTATGCTTGCTCGATGTTTGATATAATGTGTCATAGGGAATTAGGGATGAACATGTCTATAACAAATCTAAAAATGGTTAGTTCTAGATATTGCTACTGAACATGGTTGTTTGCTATAAAAAGTCTAATCATAGTTGAAGTAGCGGGTATTAAAGGATAATTTGGCAAGGTGAGCACTTGATTAATTTTTTTTGTCTAGATGTTATTTTGCTAGGTGACAAAATACCTTTCTGGAGTTATTTGTTGTTTCCCAATTAGTAAACTAAACGATGTTTAGGCCAACCCGAGTTTTCTCCTTACTACTTCATTCATAGAGTTTATTTAACATTGAATATAACATTCTTGATTGAAGTCCTTTGTAGCTACAGTTCTCATTGTTAATGATTTTTCAAACAGCTCATGTAGCACTTCAAGTAAATTACAACGAAGGCTGCAGATTATCCATCAGAATCACCTTCCAGTTGTTGGCGGTGGTGGTAGTTACCGATGTTATTGCAGTGTTTCAGTCTCTGAGCCTACTGTCTCTGAAAGTTCCTCCAGCTCTATAAAGTAACTATTAATCTCCATAAGTTGGTCATTTATATATATTTTTCAGGTGTTTGTAATTAAATCTATGGGTAATGTTAAGTGTTGGCCATGAATAATTCTCCCTTCTTTAACCTAAACCGTGTTTTAACAGGAAGAGAATTGTGTCTGGTGTCCAGCCAACTGGGTCTATACACCTTGGGAATTATCTTGGTGCTATAAAAAACTGGGTAACGCTGCAGGTAGGTGTTTCATTCATTTATTTATGTTTTATTTGGTTTGAGGAGTTAACTGATGTGTTGGAAATCAAATTACGTGGCATTATTCTCGTGTCTTTTTTTATGTGGATATATCCTTTTAATGATATAAGAGTATGAAAAGTGGCATCCTCACTATGACTTACTTTCATATTAGTTGGTAAGGAGAGCTTGTTAGTTATTAACGGGAGCTCATATGGCATGCATTGACATACTTGTTACATCTTAGCTGGATAGTTAGATGAACCATCATGGAACACCCCTACACTTGCTTCATCACCACTTCTTGTGGGGTCCTATTTCCCACAAGGGATATGTGGTTGTGGGCTCGGACCATGTGGGATTGGCTGCCAAAAGTCGGATACCATGGTTACCAAAAAGGAAAAAGGAGAACATACTTTGGAAGTTTTAGGTTTTTATATTTGGATCATTTGACAAGTAATTATGCCGTTTCCCATAGTTTCTCTCTTGTTTGAAACTCTTATCAACCATTTTCTTTCATTTTTTAAGTAATTCTCTGTGTGCATTTGGGAATCTTAGGGTGCGTTTGGTTCGTAGAATGTTTTTTGATGGAATGGAATCTGTCAGAGGAATTTGACTTTGAAGGAATTGGAATGGAATCTGTCAAAGGAATTTTACTTTGAAGGAATTGGAATGGAATGTTATCAGGTTTGACCACCTGTATGGTTGACATACATTACCAGACATGAGACATACATTGGAATGGAATTTGCTAAAGGAATTGGATTTTGTCTGTTTGGTTCACATAATGTAGCTTTGGAATTGGAATTAAATATTAGTAAATGACCAAAATACCCTTTTTGAAAATTTGAACCATCGGTGATGGTCGACGGTGGTGGATCAGAACAGTGATGGTGGTCGGCGGTGGTTCAGAACGGTGAGTCGGTGGTGGTTCACGTCAGTGGTGGTCGACGGTGGTTCAGAACGGTGGTGGTCGGCGGTGGTTCAG
Source organism: Saussurea involucrata (assembly GCA_033807775.1). Classification (NCBI taxonomy): domain Eukaryota; kingdom Viridiplantae; phylum Streptophyta; class Magnoliopsida; order Asterales; family Asteraceae; genus Saussurea; species Saussurea involucrata. The sequence goes on from CM066321.1 coordinate 153,824,373, forward strand.
AACGGTGGTGGTCGACGGTGGTTCAGAACGGTGGTGCTCGACGGCGGTTTAGATCGGTGGTGGTCGGCGATGGTCGGCGACGGTCGATGATGGTTCGTATGGGTCTTTAAATCAAGTAGGGAAGATGGGGATTAGGGATGGTAACGGGGCGGGTTTGGGGCGGGTATCCCCTTACCCGGCCCCGACCCCGACCCCGACCCCGGTTTCGTGTAGAGAGCCCAGGCCCCGGCGGGTACGGGGATTAGAAACCCGTCCCCGGTCATTCTCCCGGTCAACACCCCGCCCCCCGGCCCTGTTTGGTACCCGGTTACCCGACCCGGTTACCCGACCCGGTCTAGACCCTTGGAAATCCACTGCCAAAATAGATTAACAACTTGGAAAATGGAATAACAATTTGGAATTGCCATTAAATTATAGCAAGTGAACAAAGAACTTGGAAAATGGATTAACAATCCAAAGCATGCTTGGTGCTTCTCATTAAAGTAAGCATACGATGAGAGATTGAGAGCAACAAAGGCAGCGCAAGAGGTGGTTGTAAATTGTAATTAATAATCATGTATATTATTAATAAGTTTAAAAATATTAATTATATTTATATATTGTAACACTCTCAAAATTTGGACATAGCAACTAACAAATATCTCGATAAGTAATCAAAAGAGGATAGAATCCTTTCTACAAATCATCTTTGAAAATACCTCAAAGTATAAACGTCACAAATTCCACAACTAATAACTCAAGGCGGGTGTTACTTAACCCAATTACGATTTGCTAATCCCAAATCAGTGCGAAAGACTTCACTTAAACAAATCACTTCTCGTGCACCCTACTAGCACTCATCACTCCACAGTGTAGCTAAAGCTATTCTCAACCTGAACCTGTTGCACATGCCGACAAATAAAAAGGGTTAGGCTAACGCCTAGTGAGTTCAAGAGTTTTATCATGACCGTATGATTCATAAAACGAGAGAGAGAGAGAGAGATGCAATTTAAGTCATGAGTTCAAAAGAATTTACTTTAGATGCAAATCACCCATTTTTCCAAACACACGCAAATCCCGTGCTGGAAGCTTTAGTATAAAATGATTCTCAAAATGGACTCGTCCCAAAACTAACATGAAAGGTGAAATAGCATTTGATTTCCAAAACGATTGAATTTATAAATAAATCGCTATTATCCCAAACATCCCAAACATGGATAAAGCATAACCCATAACTAACATAACGTGGAAAACAATCCATATAAACATGATACGTCACCGAAAACATGGATAAAAACAAATACCCAAAGCAACACCTTTCGGTGACGGGGGAGGCCCGTTTACATTGCACGTGACGGAACACAAAAGTGGGTCACATATCATGCAACAAAACAAACACGTGGATTACTCTCGTAAACTGAGCTCAATCACTCCAGATCTATTGCCCGCGAGACTTGGGAGCCTCCAATTTCAACCACTCCAGGTCTATACATTGGGTCACTCCAAACCCACAAAACAAGCACGTTTGGGATTACACCTTACTGCCCATGGGACGCTGCCCGACCATATAGGTCCACACCTTACTTACCATGGAACCCGATGCCTATCCCGTGCCAAGCACATATGGAATTACACCTTACTGCCCATGGGACGACGCCCGACCATATAGGCCCACGCCTTACTTACCATGGAACCCGATGCCTATTCCGTGCTACAAAAGAGAAACTAGTGTCTCTACATTGAACGTAAAACCCAAGAGCCTATGGATCCATAGCTAATAAGGTCTAAAACATTACACGACCCCAAACAAATAACCAAGTGCATTCAAAACATGTAATTCCCCAATAACGTAATTCATGATCAAAACTCGACTTTGAGCTACCAAAACTGGACAATTGTCCTCACGACTTAACAAAATCCAATACCGAGTCATAAGCTCAACTAACCCAAAAGGTCAATCATGAAAAATCATAAAATGAACTTAAACGTAGCAACACACACTTTGGTCGATAAATATTTCAAATCCATGAAAACCCGAAAAAGACGTTGGGTTAGGACAACCCTCTTTTTCCAAAGGACTCACACCTTTACATTTTCAAATCGTCCCATAACGTACTAAATGGATATTTCCAAAGTATACACAAAATGCATTTTCATAACAAGTAGACTCTATTTATAAAATGAATCATCAACACATTTTCTTTTATGATTTATCTATCAAATTTCCCAAAAATTCCAAATGTAGGTGTTTCACAATATTTACAACAATAAATGCTTCAAAAAGTCAAAACCCACCGAATAACTCAACCATTGATAATTTTCATGTAAAACACATAAGTATTTGGAAAAATAACGTTTTTGGCATGTACAAAGTTTTTACAAAGCAACTTGAACTCACCTTGCTAGATTTAGGCTAAATATAGATTTTCCCCAAACGTAAGATCCTTTGATGCACATGAATCCTCAAGCCAAATCTTCCAAAAACCTAGATCCACAAGTTTCCAACCATAAATATTCATCCCCAAACACTTAGAATCATTTCCCCAACATAAAACATCAAAGCCCCAACTTATACCAAAACCCTTAGATGGATAAAAGAGAACATTACCTTAACCACAACGTGAATCCACCAACCAAAATACCTCTAGAATCACCAAGATGAATCACACACTCCAAATCTTCAAAATGGAGAAAAAGGGTTGGATGAAACCCTAGAAACTTGATGAAGAAGAAGTTAAATGGTTCTAGAAGGTTAAGGTTTACAACAATGGTGAGGGGTTTGATTTGGGGAAGAAGGATGAAAAGGAAAGGGAAGATTTAGGGTTTCTTGAGAGAAACAGGTTTTAGAGAGAGAGAGAATCTGATTTGGGGTTGAAGATGAAATGAGGGGAGAGAGAGGGAAAGGTCTTAAAAGGAAACCAAAATATCTCATCAGACATGTCGCGGACGTCCGACTTGCCACCATGCGGACGTCCGGACTTGGTCTGATCCGAACCCACCAAATACTCTGTTGCTTCCGCGGACGACCCGCGGACTTCCGCGCATCGCGGACGTCCGGCCTCATGCCCATGCGGACGTCCGCAAGTCCTTCATTCAGTTTTTCCTAAAATTTTGGGGTGTTACATATATATACCGGGTACCGGGCGGGTTGGGGGTATCTCACCCGGCCCCGACCCCAGCCCCGTTTGTGTATACCGGGTATCCCCGGCCCCGTCCGGGTCGGGTGAACCGGGTTCCCCGCCGGGTCGGGGCAAATCACCATCCCAATGGGGATAGTTTTGTCTTTTTGAGAAAATTGGGTGGAATGGAATTGAATTCTTTCTCATTTGTGATGGAATGGAATTGAATTCTTTCTTATTTGTGATGGAATGACCAAATCCATGAATGGTGGAATGTGTGGAATTCAATTCCATTCCATAGGTAACCAAACGCCTGAACGGAATTTGTTCAATGGATTTGATCATTCCAATTCCGTCGGAATCCTGCGAACCAAACGCACCCTTAATGTTGCAACATTTTCGGTTCGTTGCAGGATTTACAATGTCTAAAGTGTATAGGTCACTTCCCTTGATTCGGCACAATATTAATTTGATCTCTTTGCATATAGGAACATGCATGGAATGAAAAGCTCTTATATATATGTGTATCATAAAACTATGTCTTCCGTTCATAATTTACTTTGATATTTCCTCTTTTTTTTTCTCTTTCAGGATAAGTATGAGACGTTATTCTTTATTGTGGATCTTCATGCGGTATGTACTAGAATAAGCATGCTTATCATTTTCTACCCATCATGTATTTATCGTTCATCTTTTGTATTTCATTTGTTTCCTTTTACATCCAAGTGCTGTCGATATCACAGATAACTCTACCCTATGATGTCCAACAACTGTCTAAAGCAACTAAAGATACTGCAGCACTTTATTTGGCATGTGGCATAGATACCTCAAAGGTCTTTTGCTGCTTCCTTTATTACCATATTTTAATGTTGCATACTTATTTGCCACATTCTCTCTACTGCATATATACGTTAACTGAACTCCAATTTGTCAGACAGGCTTCGGTATTTGTGCAATCTCATGTCCGTGCTCATGTAGAATTGATGTGGCTACTCAGTTCAGCTACACCAATCGGTTGGCTGAACAGAATGATCCAGTTCAAAGAGAAATCGCGAAAGGCGGTGCGTCTTTATTGTATGCAGCTCAATCTCTACAATTTATCATTTCGTCATTTCCCATTGAGCTTAGGCATACAATCTTATATTTACCTTAGATGATTAACCAAAATAATCCAAAAAAATATAATGCAATATGTGTTTATGAAATTAGTAATGGTTCTTTTGTTTTCGTTTAAAGGGTGATGAAAATGTTGGGGTTGGACTTTTGACCTATCCGGTGTTGATGGCTTCTGATATTCTTTTGTACCAGGTACAATTTGTTCTTCGTTCAGATACCGTTCATAATGATATAGTTTATAAATGATAACTATTGTTCATTACTCTTTTGCTCCATTATATACTCACGAGTATATTCTACTTTTAGGATCCCATACACGGTGCTATATCACTAAGTTTGAAAAATTCATTTTTTTAGAAAGGACCATTCTACCCTCATAATACTTGTATTATTACACAATCATCATATGAGATGCTTTACAAATTCAGTTTATACTTGCTAACAACATCCCTACACTTGTGCAAAACAGTGTCGGCGATATACTCAATTTTTCTGTGACAATAATATTTAGGGAAAATGACAGAAATATCCATTCCTCTCTCCACAATTCGTCGCCTAGCCATTCCTCTCCCTACTTTTCCAAAAAGTCACTACCTCCGCAAGTAGCAACTCCTCAATTTGCAGAGGGGTCAAAAAGTAAAAACAAAGAAGTTTCTGAACACGGCTCGCAAGTACAGGGACCAAATCTGTAAATTAATTTAAACATCTCCGCAACTTGCAGACCACTTGTGGATTTAGACAAAAGATACAGATTTGGTCCCTGTACTTACGGACCATGTTCAGAAACTTTTTTTTAACTTTTTGACCCCTCCGCACCGCAAGTCGAGGAGTTGCTACTTGCGGAGGTAGTGACATTTTGGAAAAGTGGCGAGAGGAATGGCTAGGAGACAAATTGTGGAGAGAGGAATGACTATTTCTGCCAATTTCCCTAGTATTTATCTTCTTATTCTGTTAAGAACTTTTTGCAATTGCCGGAACTTCCTCTCATACTTGATCTGGTGTCTGATAAGATGAAATGCACCAATATTCATTATTAGAAGCCATGCTCTTTTCTTTGCAGTCTGATTTAGTCCCAGTTGGTGAGGATCAGAAGCAGCATTTAGAATTGACACGAGAGCTGGCTGAACGCGTCAATCATTTATATGGTGGTAGAAAATGGAAGAAGTTGGGAGGGTAAGGAACATATTCACATAATAGTCTAGATAGTTACTGTTCATCATTATGGCAATGGCTTTTTTTACTATTTTTATTCTGTTTGCAGGCGGGGTGGTTCAATCTTTAAGGTGAATTCTATACGCGATCTTACCAAGTTGCCATATGTTTATCTCTAAATGTTGCATAACTAGTTGAAAGAATACCAACTTTGACAGACTTTATTATGTAGGTTCCCGAGCCCTTAATTCCTCCTGCTGGAGCGCGAGTGATGTCCCTTACTGATGGTCTTTCTAAGGTATTTCATATTGAGCTATATATATATATACAACTTAAACTAAATTAAGCATATAATCGGTTGTGAATTATGCACGGGTACTTCTTTTGTGGGGTTAGCACTTGGAACTATCCACTATGTGCCATTTTGATTCATTTGTTTTTTCGGTTCCATTTTCAACTTGTTAATATTTAGTATTATTATCTTATATGCTCTTTGTTTTTAACTTTTTTGTAGATGTCCAAGTCTGCTCCTTCTGATCAGTCTCGAATTAATTTGCTCGACTCAAAAGATGTGAGTGGCCAGACTTCGTTGCTACACTTTCCAGTCTTTTTAGTTTTTAATGTCTGAATTTTTAAGTGAATAAATGAACTTGATCAATTAAGTACTTAGCTGGTATCAAAATGCTGCAAGCAATGATCGGTATCACCTCTAAGATATAGCTTTCTTATTATCCAAAATAATGTGGTTTTATGTTTGATATGATACTAATTTCTTTTATGGCAATATGATAATGGGTCAAAATGGGTACGGGTCAAACAGGCACTTTTTCTTTAGAATAGGTCATGGGTCAAACAGGTTGGGTGTTTGATGAGACTGACCTACTTCATTTTCTATCTTGTGGTTTGATGTAAATATAAAGTTTCTACCTTTATATTATGTTACCAGTGAATCTAATCTCAAGTTAACAACTCGAGTGGTTTCTTTTTCTTCCCATTTCGAATGATGCTGGATGTGCAATTTCTAATTTGAAATATTTATTATAATTTTCGGTTCTCTCTTTATAGGCAATTGCAAACAAGATTAAGCGTTGCAAGACAGATTCTTATCCTGGGTGAGGGATCAATATTCTGTTACACACTTTTATGATTTTCTCTTCCAACTGTGTCCACAATGTAGATTTTTTTAGACATAAAACGTATATGTTTATTGTCATCTTTTTATTTTCTTTGTGGTATCAAGATTAATTGACTTCTTTTCCATCGTAAATGTAGCTTGGAGTTCGATAACGCTGATAGGCCTGAATGCCATAATCTTCTTTCCATATATCAAATCATTACAAACAGGACCAAGGAGGTAACTGCTTCAATTTTCATGAATAAGTATATTTTCAAGAGTGTGGTGTAAATAAATAATTCCAATTTATAATGAATTCTAAGAATTTTATCATATATGCGATCAACTTCATTAAATCATCAATAAAGTTGCGGCAACTGTCTAAATTTTCACATATTTTAAATGGCTCGAATATGTTCTTTAATAATTTCGTATTGCAGGAAGTTGCACAGGAATGCCATGATATGAACTGGGGAACCTTTAAAATTGTTCTTACTGATGCTTTAATTGATCATCTCCATCCAATCCAGGTTCCTGTTTATTACTACATTTTATTGTATGATTCAAAGTTTAAACCTTTTCATACTATAAATTCAACTTGCAAATCAAAATATTTAATGAATTATTATTGCTATTGGGGCAGGTTCAAAGGAGAATCTAGTAACCAACTATTCATACTTTATTCATGATGAATATTGTGATATATGATAAAAATGCACGATATTCATGGTTATTCATCATGAATATAATTATATGAGATAGTTGGGTTTTCAGCCAAAACCGAATCTAATCGAACTATATACACTCCTATTGCAATTTTCTTTAACTCGAAAACAAGTGTGATTGGATAATCATCGTGAATATTGACCATCGAGATTCTACCTTTTTGCAGGCTCGGTATGAGGAAATCATGTCCGATACGGGTTATTTGGATCAAGTTTTAGCAGAGGGTGCAACGAAAGCTGCAGATATAGCAGATGCTACTCTCAGTAACATGTATCAAGCAATGGGGTTCTTGAAGAGATGAGAACCATTAATACCCTAATACGAAAAAGATCAGCATCCTTCCGACACAAAATTTCTGTTGAAAAAAGCAAATTAAAAGACAGGTTCACATTCTTTCTAAGCAATTATATTTGATGTATCCTGCAACCTACATTTGATTCGAGATGATCAAAGGTTCGAGTCCCAGAAACATTTTTTTCACTTTCTTGGCCCGCACCTGATAAGCCCAGTAGCCGCCGCGGTGCACTAGGGTCGAGTCCAACCCAATGTACATGTAGGACAGTTCATTGTATCGTGCATTGAATCATCTGAAATGGGGTTTTTGTGGAACCCTCGTTGGTACTGGTCGGTTGTTGTTATCTTGGCTCTTTGCATACTTGTTTTGACGTTTAACGAATGAAAATGCTATGATTTCTTTAAGTTAATTCATCTAGAAGTGTACTTAAAGATAATGTTAATCCGACTATTTATGTTTACCTTCTATCGTTAGCTGTTATAATTATGTTATTCATGGATTCCTCGTTGAGGTATACTGTGCTCTCGTTTAGTTTGGTTTGATTGTAATAATGCTTTCTTTAGTTGTTTTTTTGAAAGCAAAGGCAAGAGGCGCTAATGAGCTTCGGCATTGCCATCACTCATAAGAGCCTTGACCGTTCCATTAATAAGATAACAGTTACATATATCGTTAATACAATGCGCAATGAAGCTCGGATAATGATTAAACACCCTAGGACAAGTGAAAGATAGAGCGTGGCGCGCCATCAAGTGGGCTACCTCGTTAGCTTGTCTACTAATGCTATGGACCGAAAAGAAGTGATGGTTCCGGAGAATTGAGCGGATGTTCGCAATAATATCACCAAACTCTGAGTCGTCTTGGCTCATCTCGTATAAAGCGTCCGAGACAATCTTAGCATTTGTTTCAAAAATAACATGTGTGAATCCCAAGCTAGCCACCCAAGACATGCCATCCAGGAGAGCCGAAGCTTCACATTCTTTGACCGGAGAGCGGTAGTTGATAGGTGAGGATTTTGCCGAGAGGAACCCACCGCTAGCATCCCGAATGACCGCCCTGTAACCGGCCGAATTGTTAGAATCGAAGGTGGCGGCATCGATGTTGCATTTGATAAATCCCTGGTGAGGAGGGTGTGTAAATGTATGGATCAATCAAAGATAGAAAGCATTTCACACAGAGAGAAATAAGAACTATGATATCTCTCAATTAGGCAAAAGGTTGTAAAACAAGGAGTTCTAAGGGTATTTATACCCTAGACACAAAGTCAAAGTCAAACTAATAACTAGCTACATGCTTAAATAAATAAGACATTGATTACAATATAAATTGCATTAACAATCTCCCCCTTTGTAATCAATGGCGCTCAAAAAGAGTTCGTTGGCGGTTCTTGCCAATCAAAATCTCTAAGCGTCTTAGTGTTCTTCTGAATTCCAATCTTTCATCAATTGTTGCGATCACCCTACGCAGAAGTCTGATCTCTGGAGTCTCTAACTGAATTCTTCGCCTTGTCTCTAAGAAAATCTTCATTGCAGCATTCAGCTTGTTCAACACTTGAAGTTTTATTACCTTCAATGTACCATCTGAGTATTTCCCAACTTCATCAAATCTTAGAAATAAGCGTTCTCTCAACTGATTCTGATACACAATACCATAAGGATCTTCAAGAATAGAGAAAAGCGGAAAGTCGTTGATGTTAGGAAGATTTCGATCCGGACGAGTGACATTAACAACGGGTTGATAGCTTTCAATTGCAAGCTGAAAATCAAAACACCTATAAAAACGTACTTGTCGCCGAATAAATCTTCTGACAGCTTCCATAGCCCTGAGAACATCATCCGGTCGAATAGTCATCTCCCGAAACTGTTGGTATATTACCTCAATGTCGTCTATCGAAAGATCACTGAGATCCGCTTCTGAGAACTCATATTTGTTGCAGTCGCGTCGTTCTACATAGAAGTACGGATACCAAATCCTAACAAAGGTACGCATCTCCACTTTCAAGATCCTAACAATACCATGTTTTGAATAGGAGAAAAACTTACCACGTCGATTGCATTTGATGAACATGAAGTACTCATACTGAAACCAATCCTTTTCTTTCTCGACTCCCAGAATAGCAAAGATATTCACTCTTCTCCTTTTCCTGACAAAGAAGTTTCGTTCAGAATCTTCAAGAAAAGCAGATCTCATTCTGGTAATCCGATGTCTTTCTTCAAGCAATTGAAGACGTTGCGGTCTGTTTAGCCCGGGACCTGGTCGAAGAATACTAGGAGGAACACCAGTAAAATCAGGAGTCTCCTGGTTAGCTCTAGACGACTCACCCTGTTCAAACGTACTTTGAGGAACCGTGGCGGTCGGAGCTTGGGTAGACGAAACAACTGGAGGAACTTGTTGCTCTGGAACTTCAGGAATAGAACTATCTGGAATAGATGACTCAGGAACTGGAGATCGAGGTCTAGCAGTGTCGAGAAGATCTCCGTATAACATATCAACTTCCTCTAAGTCTTTCTCATCAATTTCTACTTCAAGTTCTGAATCTGAAATGACAATAATATCATCTTGGTCTTCTTCTTTTATCTTCCAGACTTTGTCAAACTTCGTCTGTTCGTCATCTTCAGAATCAATTTCTATAAAGTTGGCGAAGTAGTTTCTCATGTCTTCATAGGCTTCAGACTCATGTACATTAGAAGATTCTGGAACTTCCATGGAGATCGGTGCAGATTCTGGATTCACATACACTACTAGCTGAAGATTGTTGACAATCTCCAACTCTACATAGTTTATCTCTGACGCCATAGCCGAGAGATCAACTTCATCAATTAGTTCGTCTACTATCAACTCAGGATGTGCTTCTTTCAATCTTTCAACTTCAGCATTAACAACAGAATCCATCACTGAGTCAATAAGTAAATCTATCACATCTCCAACTACAGAAATAACCTCTTCATCTCTTACTTCTTCATTACTCTCAACCATCACTGTGACTTCATCAACATTTTCAGCTCTTTCGGTCTGTATGACTTCTTCAACCCTTCGTCTCTTAGAATTCTCCCCCTCATGGCCTTGATGATCCGGATCATCTTGGTCATGTCTTCGCTTGAGAGACGAGGACGCCGCAGTTTGACAGGTCTCTTCGTGTTTTGCTACACGATCAGATAGGGTCGATAACGCGTCAGTCATCAAAGAAATTCCCTTTTCGATGCTAGAAAGACTGTTCTGAATAGTAGTCGTGAAAGTATGAAATTCAGCTGTAAGAGAGTTAACTCTATCCTCAAGCCTAGAAGTGCTTGTTTCAGAAGGATGCGGAACCAGAGGCGGTGTTGGACGTGGCTGAAAATTTCTCAACAGAGACATAAGATCTAAATCCTGTTGCTCTGGCGGAGAAATAGATAATAATCTGGCATAGAACGCATCTGAAAGCTCTGTAAGAGAAGAGTCTTCAAGAAACATACCCTGAGAACCTTGAGAAGCCGGCTGATCTCTGAGAGAAGGACGAACTGACATAGAAGGTGGAGGTTGAATTACTGGAGGTGAAGTGCGGATAACAGGACGAACCGACGGCTGATCAGATGATTCACGTATAACAACCCCTGTCGGACGTCTGAAAGGAGGCGCAACTGGAATGTTTGGAGTCTCAGATAGCTTACCTTTACCTTTCAAGAAGGCTCGAGCCTTAGCTAACTGGTCTTGCTTATCCTTTTCCATATGTTCTTCCATCTGTCTAACAATATCTGCCCCAGACATCATATCAGTACCTTCGAAAGAATCAATCACTTTCTGTATATCATCCCTTGGTGAAGCCACTGAAGTAGTAACATGTGCAGAAGTAATACCTATTTCCCGAGCTGCCCGAAAATCAAGCTCATCCACCTCTAAATGACCAACATGAGAATCTATGGGTACCGTCTCGGAAGTCTCAACAGTATGAGCTACTGAACTCCCTTCTACAATAGGTTCTCTATATGAAGATTCTCCAGTATCCATAATATTTCCCCCATGTCCATCATCATCATCACCATTAACATCATCACCATCATCATCATCACCATTATCATCATCATCATCATCATTATCATCGTCATCATCACTTGTTGTGCCTTCTTCATCTGCATGTTCTGACTCAGAGCTACTGGACACAACATGTTCTTCTTCAGCTGGATTCTCTTGTTCTGTTTCTTCATTCACATCTTGAGCAATTCTAGACGGAATCACAATCCCGTGCTCTTTACAGTAAGATTCAACAGCTTCATCAGCTGGATCAGCGTAATTCTGAATGAGTACAGGAGGAATAGGCATACAAACATCAAAAGACCGCTTCTGCTTTTGAATATAAGCCATTCTATAGTCTGGTGCAGAGATCCAGTTATTCCTGCGAGGAATCTCTCTGTTGCTCCTAAGCATACTCCACACAATCAGAGATAAGAATCTGATGTTCGGTAAGAATTTCCTGGACTTGTTAGTCTCCTTCCAATGAACTATCTCACTGAGCTCGGTCCAAAAAATGATGGCATAGTCTACATGGAGATCGTATATGACAGCGTGAAATAACCGAAGAAAATGCGTACTTGCATTATCTGTACCCGTAGCCTTGGCTGTCAAACATCTGATGATTACGGAGAATAGCGTGTACCACGGAGGTGGAAGTTTGTTCTTCCTGAATTGACTTACCATCGTTAACTCTCCGGCGTACCCCAATGCTCTAATCCCAGCTAGTACTTCTTCCTCAGGTGGATACTCTTGAAACCCCGTCATTCCTGCTCTGGAATTTGCTTCTGGAAGATGAAGTATCAGACGAAGACGAGCGTAATCCAGATAAGTCGTGAACTGATCGATCTCAATGCTAAATCTAGGAGGCGTGACATTCACAATCTTCATAATCGAATCCCATGCCTGCTGAACGTAAACTTCTGGTACGTTGCATCGAGCCGATAAAGCATATGAGAGAGGATGCCCTTGAAGAATCGAACGAATGATCGGATGAATATCTATCTGATCAAGTTCCACATAATGGTTGTTCGGAAGATAATTGATATAACTGGCTCTTGGAAATACATCATTTGGAGTGCTTCTTCTTGTAGAGAGATCAGCTCCAGACGATCTTTGTGAAGGAAGGGGTCTCTCCCTCGATATTTGTTCTAAAGGATCATGTTCTCCTTCCTGGACGTCGTGTTCATGTTCTTGTAAATCATCAGAAGCCATGAAATCTGTGAATGATATACAGTTAAGACAAAAAGATATTAGTAAAAAAATAAAACCAAAATGGAAAAAATACTTGGAGAAAAAAAAAATTTAGAAACTTGAAAAAATTCCTAAGTGTTGGTTTTCGCAATGCATAGTGGCAAAAAGTGAGGTTTTCGCAAGTAACTGTTGCGAAAAGTAGGGAATTCGCAACCAACAGTTGCGAGAAGTGAGGTTTGCGTAAAGAACAGCTGCGAAAACGAAGACTTAGAAATATTTCTACACACAAAACAAAGGAATTCGCAAAAGACCATTGCGAAAAGTGAGGTTTTCGCAACAGGCAATTACGAAAAGTGAAGTTTTCGCAACATGCCATTGCGAGTTCTTCACTTGAACCTTATGAAAAGCATAAAACAGATCCAAACATCAAAATTAACCTAAAATTATTGATTTAAACTAATCGAAATCTATACTAAACTTGATTAAAGACAAAAACGAACACTAATATACATATATAACCAACTAATTTGAACTTTTTAACCTATGCTAAGAACATAAAATCGAACAGACCTAAAAATCGGCTAAAAGCTTCTTCAAAACAGAAATTAGATAAGCATTTAAACCCTATTCAAGTTATGTCACGAACAATTAAGGTTTAGATACATACCTGATTGAAGAAACAACACTGATTCGATCGAAAGAGAAGAAATCGCAAGAGATATGATCGTGAACAGTGCAAAGAGAGAAACCGGGAATAAAAAGTCAAAAATGGTCAATAACCCCTTTTAAAACCCTTCTTTCATTTTAAAAACAAATTTTATTTTTAAACAAAATACAAAATGTTTTTGAAAAATCAAGAACACACATATATTTATAATTTTTGAAATTTTCAAATAATATAAATTTTCTTAATTAAAGAAAATTTATAAATTTTCAATATTTCAAAAATTAGTAATATATTTGATTTTAGAACTTTTTCAAGAACAATGAGTATTTTGTATAAAAATAACATTTCTCTCTTTCTCTCCCCCCTACACAAATGCATAAAAAAATTCCTTTTAAAATAGCATTTGGAAATCATACCTGTGTAGATATCTAATTGACAATACCTGAACAAGTATTGTCAATTGAAGTACAGTCAACTATTAATCAGATATCTGAATTTTCTCCCCCTCAAAATATGAATCTATAAACTTCTTCATTCAGATAAGACACCATGAATTCTCTCCCCCTCAAAATCAGCTTGGATCTTTTACAATTCTCCCCCTTGAATAAAGCATATACTCCACACATGACAGATAAATACAACACGTAAAAGAATCAAACATGATCAAGGAAATACAATGATTTATATAACATATCTACTGATTAAAATTTTTTTTGTTTGAACACCTAACAAATAGAATTCAACTCCGTGAAATTAATCATGTTTTCCATCACAGATGAATTCATCTTATCCTTCTTAGCCTTTACCAAATCCTCATCAACCATAAGTAACTCATATAATTCCTGAATCTGCATTGTGGATATACCAACATCGTTCCTCAGCCTGTGACAAGTCTTGCTCCATTCAGACAGGAGTGAATTCATAAACTTCATATTTACTTCCAACTCGGTCTTAACAACCTTGATCTTGTACAGATCATTAATAACTCCCCAAAATCTGTCAAAAACGCTCTTCAATGACTCATTCTCCATTGCTTTGAATCCCTCAAAGTTGTTCATGTATCGAGTCTGGCATAACTGAGTAGAAACTGCTGAACCTAACATCATTTTCTCAAACTGAGCCCACATCAATGTGATATTGTTCAGGTAACAATCAATCCTATTGTAGATGTAGTTAGGTAGAGAAAGAATCAAATATGACTTAGCATCTTTATCTGCTTGAAGACGACAAATTTCATCCACAGTATAATCATCTGGATTTTTCAGTTCACGAGTAGCAGGAGTCGTAGCAGTCGCCGGGACCTCGATATATGGCTTGACAAATGGTCCTTCCATTAGGGAATTCATTATGTTAGCGCCGTTGCTTTGGGATTCGATGAAATTGATAAAACGATCACGCCATTGTGGAAATTCACGTTCATTAAGAAGCACCGGTGGTCGTGTATTTGAGCCCAAAGTCATCATGATGTCGTTTTTGAACAACATATCTTGATTAGCCATGGTAAACAGTATGTTTTGGGTAGAAAAAGACAGATTTGAAAAAAATCAGAAAATGGCAGAAAGTTGGGTCAGATGAACAGTAAAAAAAATCGACTAAGTGTCAGTTTTAGCAAGCAACAGTTGCGAAAACTACCAGTATGCGTAGGCTGAAGAAACGAAAAGCCAAAGTTTTCGCAAGCAACAGTTGCGAAAAGTTATATGGTTGCGAAAAAAAGACTTAGAAAATCTTGAAGAGAGGTTTGCGTGACAGAGGGATACGCAAATTTACTGTTTGCGTGTCTTTGGGTTGCGAAAAGTTCCTGTTCGCGTGTCTTTGGGATGCGAAAACTCCACTTGGATTCTGAAGACCTTCAAAAGATGATGAACTTGCGAAAAGTTCTATGAGTCTTGCGAAAACCACGATGAGTCTTGCGAAAAGTACAAATCTTGCGAAAAGTTCACAAATAATCTAAAAAACGTCTGAAATCTGAATG
This sequence comes from Saussurea involucrata, assembly GCA_033807775.1. Lineage (NCBI taxonomy): Eukaryota > Viridiplantae > Streptophyta > Magnoliopsida > Asterales > Asteraceae > Saussurea > Saussurea involucrata. The sequence goes on from CM066321.1 coordinate 153,839,688, forward strand.
TCTCTGCAAGAAATTTCACAGATATGCTCGAAATAGCAGTCTGAATGTACTTTCTTCACACAACAATCACTGAAAACGTCTGAATTGCAATCCTTGTAGATCGAACATAACCTCAAGTTCGAACTCCAAAAATCTCACAGATCTTCAAAATTGAACCTCAAATCAATGAAATTGGCCTTCGAAACCTTCTTTAATCACGTTCCAAATCAGATCACGAATCTACTGATACCAAATTTGAATCAATTCGATCACAAACAAAGAATTTTTGAAAAAATCTCAAGAAAACGAGATTTCTTGAAAAAAATTCAAGAAATCGATCAAATTTTCTTTATAATCTTCACAAAAATTTGTGTATGACCACAGAAACACTTTCTGAATCTAAGATCCTGCTCTGATACCAAATGTAAATGTATGGATCAATCAAAGATAGAAATCATTTCACACAGAGAGAAATAAGAACTCTGATATCTCTCAATTAGGCAAAAGGTTGTAAAACAAGGAGTTCTAAGGGTATTTATACCCTAGACACAAAGTCAAAGTCAAACTAATAACTAGCTACATGCTTAAATAAATAAGACATTGATTACAATATAAATTGCATTAACAGGGTGCCACTTGAGTCGACAAGGAGAGGGGATTTTGTACTGCTCATGCATAATGGGCCCCCGTGACTGCGTCCAATCCGTCATAATCGTTGAAGCACGTCGAAGGACAATCAACGGAGATCTAGGCCCATTGTTCCATATAACATTGTTTCTTCTGTGCCAAAGACTTCAAAGAATCATAAGGAAGAGATCGCCTAAGCGTGGTTGGAGACTTCGAATTAAACTGAAAACAAGGTCCCTAAAGGTGTCCGCCTCACACGCAACATTGTCGATCTTATCCCAAAGTCCCGCCTCGGCCCAAACAGGAGTTGTCGTCGGGCATCCCACAAAGATGTGCCAAATGTTTTCAAGGTTAGCATTGCAGAGAGGACACGTTGGTGAGACACAGATACCTCTATCCTGAATTTTGGAGCGGGCGGGGAGTGCATCTCTCAAGGCTCGCCAGGCAAAGTATCTAACTTTGAACGGGACGTTAGCATTCCAGATGAGAAGCCAATCACCGGAGATGAAGGATCGGGTGTTCTCAACTAACCTTTCCATGATAATCCTGTAACTAGATTTGACCGAGTAGACCCCATTAATTGACCAATGCCAGATAAGTTTATCGTGTCCCAACTCGGCAGGAGGGGGTAACGAAAGGATGCAGTCCCTGTCACGAGGGCCAAAGGTCCGAGTAATAAGTTCCATATTCCAGGAACTAGAGTCCTCATTAAGCAGGTCGCGGACACTCATGATGTGGTTTTGAGGGCCCGAATGTGTCTCCAGGAAGAAGTTCCTGTCATCTCTGAGCCAAGGGTCCCGCCAAATATTGATATTTCTGCCGTCTCCCACCTTCCAACGTAACCCGTGTTTGAGAACCAATTGTGAATGCCATATGCTTCTCCAAGTGAAACTGGGGGAGTGTCCCAGGCGGGCCTCCATAAAAACCCCACGATGGTAGTATTTGGCTTTGAAGATCTTGCTGACTAGAGAAGAGGGATTAGTAACTAGCCTCCACCCTTGTTTTCCCAGCATGGCAACGTTGAAAGCGGTAAAGTCGCGGAATCCAAGGCCCCCAAATTTTTTGGGCACGCAGATCTTGTCCCAAGAGAGCCAGTTAATGCCTCGAGAGCCATCGGATTTGGAGCTCCACCAAAAGGTGTTAAACATTCTTTCCAAATCTTTGATGGTAGAGTCCGGGAGGAGGAAAACACTCATGAAGTAAACCGGGATGGCCTGGGCCGCAGCCTTAATAAGAGTGGCCCAACCCGCTTGAGAGATGGGACGCTTCCTCCAGCTTTGCATCTTACGCCACACCCGCTCGCGTATGTGGCGGAAAATCATCTTCTTAGATCGACCCACCAGAGATGGAAGACCCAGATAATTCCCCGTATCGAGAGGTTTATCGATGCCAAGGATACAAGAGATTCCATACAGAAAGTCCCGGTCCAGGTTGTTACTTCCCATTAGTCCCGATTTGGTATAGTTGATGGCCTGGCCGGAGGCCTCCTCGTAAGTCGTGAGGATACGTTTGACTCGCCTGGTTTCTTCAATCGAGGCTCTGTAAAAAATAAATGCATCGTCAGCAAAAAACAAGTGTGTAACAGACGGGGCACCTTTGGCCACTCGACAGTCGTGGATTCGGCCAACCTCTTCCTCGTGATTAATGAAAGCTAAGAGGCCCTCCATGCAGAGAATGAACAGGTACGGAGAGAGCGGGTCTCCTTGCCGAAGACCTCGATGAGGAATAATAGGGCAACAAGGTCCTCATTAATTCGGACAAAGTATCTGACAGTCACAACACACATCATAATCATGGTGATCCAGCGGCTCGGGAAACCCACCGCATATAAAATTTGACGCAGATAATTCCAGTCCAAGCGATCATAAGCTTTACTGATATCGATTTTAAGGGCCACCTCTCCAGTTTTTTTTCGAGTATTACGTTGCATGGAATGGAGAGTTTCGAAAGCTATCAAGACATTATCTGTTATAAGTCTATCTTTGATTAAAGCAGATTGGTTCTCCGAGATAAGGGTGGAGAGAAGCGGTTCGCCAAGACTTTGGTAACTATCTTTAAAATTACGTTGCAGAGAGCGATCGGACGATACTCTTTCAAATTTGTTGGCATTTCACATTTGGGTATGAGAGTAATGATGGTATCATTGACGCCGTCCGGAAGGGTACCACACTCAAGCCACCTCTTACCCGCAAGAAAGATGTCATCCCCAATAACCGGCCATAACTTCTGGTAAAAACGTGGGTTGAAACCGTCAGGACCCGGAGCTTTGTCCGGGTGCATCTGGAAAAGAGCTATATGAAATTCCTCTTTATTGAAAGGTAACTCAAGTCTGGCTATATCGGTTGTCAACAATTTTGGTTTGACATGTTTGGTAACCCGATCCGGGTACCCGTGGCTAGCCGAGAAAAGCCGAGAAAAATAATCAGTCGCCAAATTGTGGAGGCCATTAGTGTCTTCCACCCAACGATGTTCTTCGTTTTTTAGCTTACTGATGCGGTTATATTTGCGACGACCGTTTGCATGGGCATGAAAAAATTTAGTATTGCAATCGCCCTCCTTTAGCCAAAAAACTTTTGCACGCTGCCTCCAATGTTCTTCTTCCTTTAGGAGAATCGCCAATAATCGTCGTGTTTCTTCGTCGTAAGCCGCATTGGAAAGCGAGTTCAGGTTCGAGCGAAGAAGTTCGAGTTTGGCATATGCGTCCTTAACCTCATTTTTGAATTCGATATTCAGTTTACGACCCCATTTTCTAAGGGTATTCGAAAGAGTCGAAAGCTTGTTGGGGAGATCGAGATTGCCAAGTTTGCTCCAACTTTCCAGGAAAAAGCTATTGAACTCGGGTTCCTGCAACCACTTGTTTTCAAAACGAAAATTTTTATAAGGCAAGGAGGGTTGACGAACCTTGGTGTGGAGGGCGATAGGAGAGTGGTCGGAAATGGGACTGATGAGATTTTCGACCCAATAATCCGGGAAGCGACTAGTCCAGTCTTGGGTAGCAACTGCACGGTCAAGGCGTTCAAGGATTTCGTTTGGTTTGCCTTTGTGTCTAGACCAAGTATAGGGGAAGCCGTTCATTGAAAGATCGGTTAAACCACAATCGTAGAGAGCCTCACGGAACCCCTGGATGCACCAATCGGGGTGCTCGTGGACGCCTCGTTTTTCCTCTTGGGAGAGGATGTCGTTGAAATCTCCCATAACAACCCATGGGAGAGATGAACGATCGGCAAGAGAACGGATAAGGTTCCACGATTCGCGACGACGGTTTCGTTCGGGGCAACCGTAGAAACCCGTGAACCTCCAATAACCAAGACTACACTCTTTAATTTCCAAATCGATATGGTTTTGCGAATAAGACAAAAGGGAACATTGAATTTTATTATTCCAAAACACACATAAGCCACCACCATGGCCATTACAACTTACAGCAAAACAGAAATCGAAACCCAAACGAGTTTTTAAACTAGTGACACGATCAGCCGGGACAAGCGTTTCAGATAGAAAAAGAACATCTGGTCGGGAGGTTCGGATGAGCTCCCGGAGAACCGGATTTGAGTCTTCCTGTTGTGCACCGGTTTTGTTTTCCGGTGGCCGGAGTTGACTGTCCAAAACAAGATGAGTAGTTGGAGCCTGCACTTGCTTTTGGTATGGATTTTTACCGTCGCTGACTTTCCAATCGTTGTTGACTGTGGACGGCGTAAAACAGGTACCAACGTAGTCTAGACGTAACCAAGGTCCGTAGAGTTGGACGAGCTTGTTTCCGCAATCCCGTTTGTCATGACCCCATATACCGCATTTGTAACAGATGAGAGGTAGTCGTTCAAACTTAAATTGCAACCATTCCAAACTTACCGCATTAGCTTGTGCACGAGCTTTATGTCATTGTGATTCTTAGTATGATAAATTACAATACAACCTATTTTTATTTTATAACATCGGGGGAGTGTTTGAGTGTATGTTTGGTTAGATGTATTAAGTAATAATCAACGGGAATGAAAATAAAAGCAATTGTTTGACTTTAATAATGTTACGAATTCATTGAGATGAATTTGTTAGAAAAATGATCGTTACATCTTTAAGTTGTAATAAGCGGTTTTCTAGTATTTGACAAAAGTAAGGGGCCGTTTATAAAATGCTTACCCGGGTAAGTGTTTACCAAGTCATATTAGCTTACCAGATGAATATGGCAAGGACCAAGAATCTTACCCAGTAAGAGCGGTGAGAGTCGAAAGCAAGGACCGAGAGTCTTACCCGGTAAGTGAGTGCGACGACTCTTACCATGGTTAGCGCTTATCGGCTAAATTGTAGCATACGATGCCATTTTGGTGGACTAAAATCTTACCCGGAAAGTAGATGATAGTGTTGAATTTTACCGGTAAGCACTTACCCGAGTAAATGACTAGGTAAACGACCCCTAATTCTTATTTTCTACCATCCATAGTATTTCATTGTGATTTTTGAAGTTGTAACAAATAAACGTTATAAATTAAACTAATATTTTTTAGAAACAAGGATTAAATTACGTTCTTATTTTCCAAAAAGCCCTAAAAAATATGTTTTGTTGTTGTTGTTTCATTTGAGATTTCGATTTGCATGCTAACAACCTGGAGAACAATTAGCACATATTTGTGGACTGTCTGGGACCAAGGAAATGTGGCGTGAAGCTAATCTATGGGATATGATTGATAGACAATCGGGTTATTCTAGCACGTTTACGAAGCTTTTGTTCACTATCTATCTGATCGTCCGCCCCTTAGCAGATAAGTATATCATGATGTTGTTGAGTATTTGGTTTCGTCACAACGACATTATTTGGTGGGCGAGAGATCCTTCCTTGGTAATTCCATGGGTTATGAAAGTTCATAGTGATTGGCTGCAAGCTGCCTCTTTGCGGGCTCCGTAAGAGCACCCACCACCCGGGACTACTCGCAATATTGGCATACTCCACCCGTTGGCTTCCCTAAGTGCAACTCTGATGTGGCTTTGTTCCACAATGAACATGGCATGGGTATGAGGTTCCGCGATGAACATGGCAACTTCTTCGCGACTCAATCGTATATTACTCATGGGTTACTTCCGGCCAGAGATTGTGAAGCTCTAGGTCTTTTTGGTGCTCTGGAATGGGTTGTGGAATCTGCATTACAACTAGGGGTGAGCATCGGGTCGGGTCGGTCGGGTTCAGCCCAAAAACCCACCACCCGGTCGGGTTTCGGGGCGTGGGGAGACCACCCGAAAGCCGACCGAATTAGAAATCGGATATCGGATAATCGGGGCAATCGGGGACGGATCGGGTCAGTCGGGTAAACTCGGGTTGGGCCTGGGTTTTTTGGGCCTGGGCTGTTTTCTAACACCACATTTACACCATTAAATGTTGGGCTGTTAATAAGAAATTTGTTTGGGGCTGTTTAAGAAATTTAACACAATACACTTGCACCATAAACAAATTCCAAATTAACCAAGTAACCAAAACAATTAAACAAAGACATATCACATAATCACATATACCAAAAAATTGATAGCTAAAAAATTCCAGACTTAAAAAACAGTATATATTTAGGTATTTAGGTGTTTAGGTTAGATTTAGAAACTGAATTTAGGATTTTATTTAGGTATTTTTTTAAATTCAGTAAAAAAATTATTTTTTTAATTAAATTCGGATATTCGGGTCGGATCGGGTGGGAAAACCCATACCCAACCCGATCCTACTTTACCCGAAGAGGCATTCGGTTCGGGGCCATCGGGGTTCGGGTCAATCGGGTGGCGGGGATTTAATTGAATCTTCGGGTCGGGTCGGTCGGGTTTATCGGCCCGGTCGTGTTTTGCACACCCCTAATTACAGCGGGTGATTTTTGAGACAGATGCCAAGCTTGTAGTTGATGTGATTAATTCAGATGATTAGTAGGAGTTTGTGGACTTTATTACCCGATGTTGCACCATTTTGGACTGTCTGACTTCATCTCAGTTCAATTGGTTAAGAGGCAAGCTAATGGTATGACTCATGCTCTCGTTTAGCAATCTCTTGTTACCTCTTGTTTATTACGCATTTTGAAGTTCCTCACTTCCTCTTTTTCTTGTGTTTTATATGAACAATGTTTGTTCCTCAGAGATCATTAATTCAAGTTCATTTTACCTTGAAAAAGTAACTATTATATATTTGCATTTTATATAAAATTCTTTAAATTTTATAAACCAACTCATAAACATTTTCAATATAAATCAATCATTGAATTTCACCAATTCAACAAGTTTTTATTATTATCTACATAAAAAAACACCAACAACATTACTAAAATAGAAAAAATGGGTTTTTTTTCCTATTCTTCTCCAACAACATTGCTATTTTGTTTGCTAAAATTGAGATTCATATAGAAATCTCTAAATATAGAGAATTCTCTATAATTATCTAAATAAGAGAGATAAATAATTATTTTATTCAACTCAACAATAACATAATTCTTTTATTATTTTATATTGAGTTTTTCTTTTAAAGTGTATTGAGAATATAAATTAAAGAATATTATATAATATAATTTATGTTAAAATCTTTAAAATAACAAAACTGTTGAAGATAAATGTAACTCTTTTTAGAGATTTTAAGTTTTCATTCTTGTTTTAGAAAAATACAGCAAAGCTGTAGGAGATTCTCTAAGATATTAAAATTTCAATAAAATATAAATTGATTAGTAAATGGAGTGGTTTGACTTCTAACTCCGGCGACAACCGCGCAACTGACGATGGCCGGAAATTGGTTGCTGCCGGCGGAAACCACCACCAGCGGTCGTCCAGTTCTTCGTCCTGGTGAGGTAGAGTCCTCTCTACAACCCTCCGTCGACCTAGTCAACGAAGAAAACCCTAATTTCCCCACTTTCAAATCCGGTCTTCTCATTCTCACCACCTACCGCCTCCTCTGGCTCCCTAACCCTGATTCACCTACATCTCCTTCCACCTCCACGGCGGTGGCAGTTCCTCTCGCCGCCGTCACTCACATATTTCAGTCCAAGAAGTCAATCAAGGGGATGTTCGCCAGTCCTAGGGTTAGATTTCAAGTGTCAGTCACGCCTGAGGGAAGAGTGCAGGAGAAAGGTTCTAAATCTATGGTGATTACGTTAGTTTTGCGAGGGAAATCGGATCCTGATTCGTTTTTGGGGAAGTTTTGGGAGGCTTGGAGGGGTAAAGCATGGGAAGGTTTAGGTTCTGCTTCAGTGGAAGGTGTGGAGGGTGCAGGTTCGTTGGGTGATGGTGGTGGGTCAAGTAGTAGTGATACAGGATTGGCGTTGAAAATGCCGGTGGTTGGGGTTTCGGGGATACTTAGAAAGGAGCAAGAGATGTGGGAGAGTACTGATAAGAGTTTGCAGGATGCATTTCAGGACTTGAATGCTTTGATGGTATGTAATCACATGTTATGGTTTTGCACTATCTAACTATTGTGATAATCTTAAGGCATAAAGTAGTTAGAAGATAGAATTTAGGGTAGTTCTTTTTTAATTGCTGAGTTTTGATGGGATCGGATGCATTAGTACTTGTATGAATGACACCCGATTCATAAAAACTAATAGCGGTTATTACATCGCGGTATCATACATGTCAGTAGGTCGGTGCACTGTAAATGAGGCCCAAATATACTCATTATTACCAAATTCCATGGAGTCAATAAATCTTACACTAAACAATAAATTTGGTGTAAATGACACTATTTACATCTCCAATGGGGTCTCTATTTTTCACACTAAATTTAGTGTAATGAATAGTATTACACTATATTTGGTGTAACACTATTCATTTACACTACTTTTTATATCACTTTAAAAAAATAATGTTACCCATTGGAGAAGATTTACTATTAACACTAAAATTTACACTACTTTTGAAAATTTGGTGTAAAATATAGTGTGACCCATTGGAGATGCCCTAAGCAGATTATCTATATCATAGATAAGATATCGAACAAAGATTAATCTGCCAAGAACCTGAATAACGATCATGACTATTGGTCCCAGAAATAGAATTTGCACCATGATCCATTTGGGTTAATCTTCATTTATTTGTGAATATGTAGAGTACTAAGCTAAAAAAATAGTATCTCCAAGCACCCACTAACGAGGAAGACCATAGAGCTAGAGTAATTCTTGTTGTATCTTAGTATCAGGTGGGACCGTGGGAGTGCTTGGAGGTGCAACTCATACCATATGATGGTGTTGATATATTCTCGAATCATTGACTACGAATGCACAGGGATACAAGAATTGGATAGCCAATTTTAGTTTTTCTTTTACCAAAAGAAATGAAAATTCCAATTTGCAAAATTCAAAAAGGAACTCAAGTTCTATGGTTGTGAAATTGAAAAAATGAGACAACACAAGATATATAGTTTCAAATAGGCTGAAGTAGTATATACCGGTTGAGTAAGAGCATGATCATGACAAGACTTGGGTGTTATGTTTTACTATGTATTTATTTCACATATTTAGTTGATAAATTGATTCATTCTTTTATCTTTTTGGTCTTAGAATTGTATGTAAACACACCCATATGTAATAGCAACAACGTATGCTCAACTTTTATTAGAATCTTTGCATCCCAGAATCCATGTATCACTTATCCATATGCATGTATCCATATCCTTGCAACTTAGGTTTAAAGTGGTGTGTATCAATATCCCTCTAATAATGATGAATAATAGTACTATCTTTTTTTGTGGGTACTTTATTAATTTTGCACCATCTACCGTCAAGTATTGTGGGTGTACATAAGTTGTGTTAAAATTGTTTGTTCTTCAGAATAAAGCTAAAGACATGGTGATGCTAGCCGAAAAAATGAGGCAAAAACTTCTTTCCGGCTCGAATTCTCAAGTCAATGCTACAAATGACGAGGAGATGGGTTCCAAAGAAGAGATGCAAGACTGGTTGTTAAGTGTCGGTATTGTCTCCCCCGTCACAAAAGAGTCAGCCGGGGCCTTGTACCACCAACAGTTGTCTCGTCAGGTTTTTATTCTCTTTTTTTAGTTATCTGAAAAGTTAATATGTTGCCAAGTGTTGTTTTAATGATTTTTGCTCATGTTTATGTGTGTGGAAGCAATTGAGTCTTATAAATAACTGTTAATTTCATGATTTATAGAATGAATTCTCCCAGCAATATCTTTAAGTTTGTGCAAACATCGGTCAATATCTGGGTTGGATTTGGGAAATATAATAATGCTGAGGACAAGTATTTATGTGCAATCAGACCTAAAACCAAATTATTTACTTTAAACTATGCATGCTTGATGTTTCAGTTGCAGATCTTTAATATAGTGTCGACCTAATTTGAAATATGCTTTAATGGAGTTAGCAAATTTGACAATGGTTTATCTTCTCCATTACAAACTTAGTTGGCTGATTTCGTGAAAAATCCATTAGAGAGAGCTGGGGGAATAATGAATCTTATAGATATCTACTGTCTCTTCAATCGTGCCCGTGGAACAGGTTCTGTACTGTATGGTTCTCCATCTTGTATTTCATATCTTTTGTTTTAGAAGACACATCTGATTCTTTATTTTTTTCTTTTATAATAGAATTGATTTCACCTGATGATTTGCTGCGAGCATGTTCACTATGGGAGAAGTTCAATGTGTATGTACAAAATAATCCTGCATTTCATTTTGTATATTTTTCTAGTAGAAGCTAGAATTATATTGCAGTGCTAAGAATTGTGAAAATAACCGGTACTTATCAAGCTTTATTTCAATCCTTGGTGTGCAATCCCTTTGCTTATTTATATTTATTGCAGTCCAGTAATGCTTAAGAAGTTTGAAAGTGGGGTCATGGTCATCCAGAATAAGTCTCACAGTGATGAAGAGGTAAAGTTCTTTTTTTTTACATGTGAGATGTGACATTATATATAAGGCCTTTGCATATTTGGTTTGCTTTTATTTCTCACCACATGCTTATTTGTTATATTTTGACATTCCAGTTCATGCTTAAACTTAGGATTTAATCGAATTATACTGCAATGTAGGTATTTTCTAGAATCAGATCCCTAGTACAAAAGCCTGATGCCCTGCAAACTGGGGTCAGCGCCACTGATGCTGCAAGGACGCTTGGAATTGCGCCAGCTATGGCCAAGGAGCATCTGCTTGCTGCTGAGAGCAAAGGTATGGGTTTGGTAACTGTTTCATTTCGTTCGATATTAGCGGCACATTTAAAATAGCGGCACATTTAAAATATACAGTATTTAACAGCCAGTACTTTTGTCAGGTTTTCTATGCAGAGATGTAAGCGCAGATGGTTTTCGTTTCTATATCAACATATTTCAAGACATTGATCCAAATGATGCATACTTGTAAGTAACTAAAGAAAGCCAAAAACTCAATTATTGACAACAAGTGCTGTCTTCTATCAACTTGTTTGTCATTCATTATTTAGAAATCCAAAGTGATGCCTACTTGTGAATTGTTTTACATCAAAGGGGTTATGTGTAATCGGGTCAGGTTCAAACGAGAAGTTAAACATTTTGCGAGAAAGCGAGAAGTTTCAATATCATATATGATTAAACGCATGATACACAAGCTTAATCATGTATGATTAAATGTTGCATTGACAACACATAGATGCTTAATCGTATATGATTAAACACACCCAAAGAAGTGTAATCAACTTTATGTTTGGGAAGTGTCAGAACACATAGATCCATTTTGACACAAACTTAAAATGTGTCAGCTTACTGCTCGAATCAACTACCAAATCTCCTTTCCTCTTGTTGACCCATTAAGAGCCAGGCCCAGCCTGACCAAATAAATGGCAAAAGAATTTTACCTTTACCACTGACCGAATAAGTCCCATAATGGCAGAGCCGATTAAGTGGCAATCAAACACCAAGAAGGAGAAAATGAGAATGAGAAATAGAAGGCGTTGTAAGATGGAGTTTTAGTTGTTGGTTAATTGTAAATAACATTGTGGTGTATGCACTTGGATTCTGTGTTGATATTGTAATACCAATCTCTACTTTGATCTAGATTTAAACCAATTATGATAAGTCGATAACCTGATTCCATAATTGATTAAAATTAAGGACAAATACATATATTTCATGACTAAATTGAAATTATGTTGCTTCTGTACAGAGTGAAAGAGTATGGAGTCTATGACGCGTGGATTTGTGCTGCAATTGCTTCCAGGTCCCAATCGGGTTTTCACCGATAATTTCAAGTTTTGTGAACTACGTAGTACTTTTTTTTTACCCAATTGTTTTCTTGAATATGTAGGTAAGAAAGGATGGTGGGCAACGACTAACAGCTTGGTATCGAGAGCTGAGAACCCTTTTGCACCCTCTTTAAATAAGGTATAGTATGAGATAAGGAAGAACACTTTTCAGATGGTGATTAAGATTAGGGTGGTTTCCCTACACTTCCAAGGAGAAGAGAAGATAATGGTGAAAAGTGATGGCAATCTAGATGAATGATATTTAGTCACTTTTCCTGCTTTTTATTTTGATTTAGTTGAACAGGTCATGGAAAGGAATATAAATATCTTAACCAGTTGAGGGAGTACATAACTAACTGCATACAAGTTTTGAGTGTCTTTTGAGTTACAAGGGTGATTGTATTTTCTTTTGGATGAAAGACACCATATTGATTGTTCCAAGAACTATTTCCCCTTTAATCACCATAATTGATTTATATAAGATATAAATTAGCGTGCGTTTGGTATGCAGACATGACTCGACAGACGACAGTGTGATAAGTTGGTGAATGTGTGGAAGGGTTTAGGGTTTTTTTTTTTTTAATTTGATATGGGTATATTAGTTATTTACCAATCTTGTCTAATCTATGATTTCTTTGCATTTTTCTATTTTTGTAATGGTATGTCTTGTGTACCAAACACACCCTTACCTTTATAGGACATCTTTGATAAGGCGTTAAATGAGGTTCAGGTTGGTTATCTTTGTAACAAGTTGATTAAACATATGCTCCAACATGTTGGGCTAATCCCATCAAGGTTCTAATCTAATTATGCATTCACATCAGGTAATGGCTATTTTATCGTCTGTCACCCATTTTGTAAGATTGTTCGATAAAATAAAGGTCAACGTTGATTTCGCTGTGCTGAAACATCTGGCCAAGGGTCGATCTTACCTTGCTTTATTTGCTTCCAATACGCCATCAACATTTCAAGCCATCAGATGTTCGAGTTATTAGATGTTGGTGTCGTTACATGTGGAACCATTAGATGTTGGAGCCGTCATATGTCATCAGATGTTAAATGTCCTTTTTGTATCACATCATCGGCTGTTTATATGAGTTTTTAGATCCCAATCATGCTTTTTTATATTATTTCGATGAGAGACAATAACAACTTTTCTATCAAAAGGATCTGAATATGTAGCAGCCCGTGATGACAATCGTCCTTCCTTTTTTAGGGTGCGTTTGGTGTTTGGTATGCAGACATGATAGAACAGAATGAGACAGGACAGATGTTCTGAGTTTGGTAGACAGAACTGGACATAACAGAACAGATAACATTCAAAAAAATACAAATAAATAAAATTTAAAGAATGAATAAAATATAAAATAGAATGTGTATTTAATGTTTTAGAAGTGAATTAGATTTTATTTTGAGGTTATATTGGTAAAACATAAGTCTGTTCCACCTTGTTCCATGGGATAGGGGTGGAACAGGCCTGTTCCAGCTTGTTTCACTCTGTTCCACATAAAAGTCCTGCCAAACATAAGACAGTGATCTATGTTCTGTTTTGTCCGGTGTACCAAACACACCGTTATGGTTGCCACCTTTTGTAGTATGGTGACAAATTGTTGGGAAATTTTCAAAATAATATAAAGATCAAGAAAAGCTCCTTTTGGTAGATTTCACCCACAGTTCTTTCAAAATACTACTTGTGATTGTCTTTCAAAATTTGGCCTAAGAAGGTATACTCTTTAGCAAAAGCTGATTACCGTCAACCCTAACCGGCCCTACATAGAACCCACCTCCAACGACGCCAATGTAAAGGCATTTTTCGGCTCACTCAACGGTTGAGGCTAATAAAGAGGTCCAGGATTGAACCCTAATAACGGATTTCTAACCCAAGCCACTTCTCAATTGACCCGATTAGCACCCGCTAACCGTCTCAAATATTAAATGGTTTACCTTGTTGAGATACAAGTCCAGAACTCAATCACGCCACTTCTAGACCATCATTGCAACACGAATTTTTTAAGACGTGGTACATAAATAATATTCCAATAAAGAAGATCACTATATACACGTATATTTACAGCCAAAAACCCATGGTTACACGAGTGGATGCTGATCTAAACGATGATTGGTGTCGCTGATCCTTGGCTCGGTTTTCATTTTCAAGATAAACTTGGAAGGAAGTCTAGACAAGGCGAAATTTCCGTTATCATCTACTTTGCCATACGAAGAAAGAGTAGGGGCCATCACGATCCTGCATTTGCTTGATGTATCGCAGCCCATTTCGACACCAAGGTAAGACAGATGGTCCGAGATACTGTTTCCAGCAACTGATCTGAAATATTCAGCAGCCACTTGAGATATGAGTTACTTCTTCATCACAACATCTCCAGAAAAGAGGAACACTTAGTTTAATGCAGTTTAAACAATTGCAATGCTATATTAATGACGAGAAGCTATTACCTACTACAATCAGGGTCTTCACCAGAACCATCACAGATCTTCTCAGCTTCATAAATAAGAAATCCAAATTCAACATTATAGAGCCACACCTGCAAATTAGGAGGCAGTAATGTGTTATAAACTGGGTTGATTAAAACAATGGAATACAAAGTGCAACGGTCATATGTATTTCACTGGAGAAACAACAGGGGTCTAGCTTTCAAGAGGCTAATCTCTCCTAAATAGAACAATAGACAATTTTCTGGATAGAGCCCTTTCTACCTCCTTCCACTCCTAATGAGAACACATTAGTGACCAATTTATTCGAAATACCAAAAATAACCCTGAACAGATTAATTCCTCGAACTGACCTCTTCTAGAATCGCTAACGTACTGATATGCCTGGGCTTAAGTGGGTGCATGACAGAACGTTTGGATCATAAAGTTGGAAGTGAGAAAAAGAAGAAAAGAAAGCATTTGACTCTAATTTGATAATAACAGGCAGGTGTTTTCTCCATTCTTTTTTTTTCATCCATAAATATTCAATGCAGCTGAAAAGATGTTCAATCTTACACATGTAGAAAGAAGTACACATAAAGGGAAGGGGTTGAATGCCAGTGGCAAAGCCACTGTGGCGGCGTACAACATTAGAATTAAATGAAATGCAACACAGATGTAACCGATGATGTCTGTCCATGCTGTTAAGTTCCCATTTGTCATAAATTTTGTCTTTTTTGGAAGAAAAAAAAAGGGGTTGCGAAATTTGAAAGAAAAAAATGGAAAGTCATCATTAGCAATAAAAGTTTTGGGTTTTGTATTAAATAACTTGCAATTGTAACCCGAATTCAGCCAAAAGCTATTAACTCGCAACACACAAAGCTAAGATGTTGTATAAAACCATTACAAGTATTTCCTAGTCATTAGATTTCAGCAATTGTTTGCAACTGTGAGCATTTCCTTTTTTTCTAAAAAGTTGGACTCTCTGGGAGGGAGGGGGTACTCTGAAGAACCCAGACCCATAAAAAACAGAAGATTATAGTTGCACATAAAACGGTCTGAGGAAGATAAGAATAAATATACAATTTTCCTTTCATTCTGGATAGCAACAACAAAATGCTACAAGTCAAGAAAGTCAAACAGCATTACCTCTCTTGGAAAGTGATGATATGTCTTTTCTGGGAAGTACCGATAATATGGAGGGAGATGCGGCACCATATCATGCTCATGTGTCACTCTAAACGTATTTGGTACACGTTCACTATAATATGACGCAAAAGCAGCATTGCCAATTCGAGGCTGTCCAAATGTCATAACCTGAACGTTCTTGGATCCATAAATGAGCTGTAAAAACGTAAACAATCCCTTTAGTTTAGCTCCAAAAGACGTACAATGGCCTAAGTCATTTATAGCTACTAACAGAAACAGATATTTATCTTAAATACTCCAAAATGTCGGTCAACCAAACATATAAAGAAGGCAACTGTTTGTTTAAATCTTGATGTAAAAACACCAGCACTTCTATTGACATTGATAAAGCTATGCTATCTTGATGACAAAATGACTAATATAGTAAAAAAAAAACATATCGTAAGGTGAAGGGATGGCTTGATGATGGTACCGCAAGATCCAGGCCACAAAAAGCAGCCATAGCCCCTCCCATTGAATGCCCTGTCACCATAACCTTGAGGTCTCCGTATATCTCTTTTGCTCTATTAACACCATCAAGAATTCCAGACCGCATAATTGTATTATTATAAGCATTGAAAAATCCATGATGAACCTGAAACAATGGTTGTAAGATGAAATAATGATATCACAGAAGCAAACATAATAGGCAAAATTACAGCAATATGCACCTTGGCATCTGTGCAACCAGGATAATCAAAGTCGAGCTGTTTCCAGAAGAGGTCCTCAATCCAATTCTGTATACTGTAACAATGCAGCTCTTCATTAGAAATGAAACAATAAAAATATACAAAAGAAAGAGAACAAACACGAGAGGATTAGTCTTCAATAATCATTAGGACATTCTCCAATGAAAAAATCCTATGAAACTTTAAAGTCCACTTTTTTATTGGTCACTCAAACATGAAATGAGGTTTTCAAACCTTGAACCCAACCTAGTCTATAGCTTTTCACAGATGTTACTTATTACATCCAAATGGTTGATGTGGCACATTTACTTTATTAAGAGCATACGAAAATCCGTTTTCATTAGTGCTGATTGCAGAAGAATCCCATTATTCTAATTTCTCTCCACAATCACATTATTCTTATCCTTACAAGATAAATAGTCCATGAATGATCTCACATGAGTGAATTTATACTTACATATTCATATTGATGGTATTGTATAATTCGTATATGGTGGTATGTTTTAGACACTCTTCCCCTTAATGTCTAGGATCTCTAATGATGTTCATTTGGATTTCAACATTCAACTGTAAATTTAAATAATGAATAAAGACTGAAACCCGAACAATGGAAGCTTCTTAAATCAGTCATCAGTGTGGATTGTTGGTCTGCCTTCAATCGATGTTGGGGATACTGGAGATGACAAGAGTATTGCAGCAGAGCAGGAAGAGTTCCAAGAATGTGAAACTGGTGGATTTTATGACTGGCTAAAGATTTACTAACAATCACTAAGGGGCCGTTTACCAAATGCTTACCCAGGTAAGTGCTTACCAAGTTGCATTACCTTACCGTATGAATATGGTAATGACCAAAAATCTTATCCGGTAAGAGTGAGGCAAGGACCAAGAGTCTTACCCGGTTATTGAGGGCGACGGCTCTTACCATGGTTAGCGCTTACCGGGTAAATTGTTACGGTGTCGTTTTGTGGACTAAAATCTTACCCGGTAAGTAAGTGATAGTGTTGAATTTTTCCAGTAAGCACTTACCCGAGTAAGCGTTTGGTAAACGGCTCCTAAATTTAAATCGGGTAAGCGTTTGGTAAACGGCTCCTAAATTTAAATCACAAGACATGTTGAATTAATGAGGAAGTAGTCAGCATAGCAGTCACACCCAAACTGATGGCTTCTTTGGCTATAAATGATCAAAGGATGTCGATTTACATGGGAATAGAATCAGATGGAACTGTCAAGAGGTTGAAGAATATGAAGACATGAAGTGTTTCTTCCTTCTCATGAAACAAATTTGGAAGCTAAAGATTGCTGGCGCAACAGGGTCACATTCAAAATTCTATAGTACACTTTAGATATAAAATGCATTTTTAACAAATATGTTCGATCAGCCATATAGACGGAGATAGTGGCAGCTTTGAAACTTATGTTATATTAGTTAGGCAAATTGTCCGGAACTGGAAACCATTTTTCAAAATATCACCTCCATATTTAACTGCTAACAAAATATGGTTATAGTATAAGTAGAACTCCAGTTAGATGACACGAGACAGTGACATGGTCTTTATTGCCACAACCTAATCTGGCTTACATATCTTGTACAACACTACGCCATACCCCCAAGAATCAACATAACTTTCACGTATATTAATTTCCACATATATTCAACTTGTGACAGCCACTTGACAAATTTTCCTGTTTTTGGAGATATTTGTCATATTTAGTGACTGTAGATGGGCTTAGTTTTAGTATTATTTGGTAGGCAAGTCTCATTGATTCATTCCCTAACACATGCATTGAGCTGTGTGTATTCTCAAGCAGCGACTTCTTGCAATGTGTTTTCCTTTTTCATGAAACTAAATAAAAACATAAAACTCAAAACCCCCTAAAAGAGCATATTATACCAATACTTACCTCAAAGTGGGTTTAACAGTGGATGATTTAAGATTACATGAATATGCTCAATCTTCACGTGAACAAGAAATAAAAAGAGCAACAGTTACATCAACACGTGAAGTCCAGAACAGTCATACCTGGTTTCTTGAGTACCTCTGAATGCAATAACAATAGCATCAAGATCATCTGCCACCCCAACAAAGGCCTGCAATCAGTATTTGGTCAGTACACGCAACTGCCAACTGAGGGGCCTGAGAAAGAGTGACTGTGGAAAGTCAAAAATCAGTCGGTTGCTGGAAATCCTTATCTCCAGTAAATCACTTAATTATCTGATGTTAGTTTGTTATTAGTTTGTTAGGGTGATAAGGATGTTTATTATTCCTAGAATAAAGGTAGGTTGTTAGTGCTCTGGCCTATAAATAATGTCTCTGTACATCTATTTGAAATAAAAAATTAACAGAGAACTTTAATCTCTGACTCATAAAATTCTATTGACATTGACAAAAACAACAACGAAGTAAAAAAAAATCTTCTCTTGTCAATGCCACTACAAAACATAAGTACCTGCAGGCAGCTCTGAACATCAACAACGAGCTCTATAACTTCAAAACCCTGCCTCAAGATAACAGCAAACATGAGCCTTGATTTGAACACTGTTCAGCTTCACCAGGAAACGAGGTGGAGAAAGAAGAAAAATAATTATGTTCCCTAGTAAGCCTTTAGGCAAGAAAAAGAAAAATGAAATTTTGGGTCTTTTTCTTCCATATATTATGAAAATGGGAAGTGAAGAGAAAAAACCAAGACTAGCTTTTTCACAAAAACAGAACAACCTTCATGGAATAGCTTTGCTTTTATAAAATAAGGTTAATTACGTGCTCTTAACAAATTAATTTCCTATCATAAGACTTGCAAACAAAAAATGTAAAGAATTTAATGTTCCCTCCTACGCAAACAACAAATATGGAAATGAACTCTTCTAGTATATGAATTATATTTTCCTTTTATTTTACTTACAATTCAAACACAGTACAGGTATTAAAAAATGCACAAGTGACATTCTCGAACAATAAGTTACAAAAGCAGCAAGTACCTTGGTCAGGCCATCACATCTTGAACAAGTCCAAGTAAAAAGTTCTGTTAAATCTGACATGTAAACCTGCATGATTAAAGGCGACTTTTGATTATTATATATTGCTGTAATTAATTTACTTTATCCACAATGCGTCAGAGTGATATGTTGTTAATTTGTTTTGTGCCCACATGCCCTTTCATAGTGCAAAATTTATGCAGAGCGCACTTACTGCAGAAGCATATTCCACCAGGATTGTGGCAAGTGTGTGATTGTAAGCCGGCGATTCGACCTTATGCTTGATCATTCCTGTATCAATAAAAAGTTTAATGATTAATCTTTCCTAGGAACAGCTTCTACGACGATAGATAGGGGTCAGGTTTGTTTGGCATCTATGCCCCCTGCCCTCCAAACAGTATGGGAGCCTTTCAGCTCGTACTGCTCACACTCCTAGATCTTAGTAAATTCTTACTACTTTCTGAGTAAAATGAACCCCAACAGCAATGTAGGCATCTATAAACCAGGAAATTTTCTAAATAACCATATCTGTAGAAAAGAAAGTGAAGAAAAAACAGAAATAATTTTGTCCAAATTGCATCAATCAAAAGAGAGTCAATCCAGTTTCATAAGGTTATGATTCATTCTGGCTTTTTACCGTTGGATGAAAGAATTGTGTAGGTAGAGCAAGAGCTAGGAGAGGGTAGACCCGGGATTGGGGTTGGTTAAGAGCTAGACTGGAGGAAAAGCTACTAATCTAAAAGCGATGTGCAGTCCAGAAACTGATGATCTCTTTTGACAAGATAATAGCTCCATCTATAGATACCATTTATGCTCGAGAAACCATGCATAAAGTATGTAACATCTCTAATGCACAAGATGCAATTGGCAGGATTCACCAAGGTGAAGCACAACTCTATTTTGTAAGTCATTTTAATGAAGCAAAACATGTTTTATCTTAGACCCTTTTGCCTTAATAAAATTAAAACTCACTAAGCGCCTTTCACCAATATATCACGCAAAAAAGAGGAAAAAAAAATTGAACTACCATAATAGGGCTCTCTCTATTCTCTCTTCATAATTGCAATGCTTATACACAAATACACACAAACATATAGATGAATGTATGCATAACCATGCGTGATCCTTCTTTCCCACGTCAAATGTTCTTCTTGAATGGGAGAGAAGGTTATGATAGAATGTTTACTTAAGCAAAACCATATAAATACTGGATGGAAGTTTTTCTTTGGATTATATGATTGAAAAACTAACTCATTTGTAACCGAGTATGGTCTTTAAAATATAAGAAATGAATTCTGCTTTCTGAATGGTAATATACTACCAATGGTAGAAGTACATGGTCAGAAGGTATGTTTACCGAAGTATTAGTTTGCTTTTAAAAAGTTGAAATCGTCTATTGCTATCCTCACTTGTCCTGGTTGTATTAACCTTTTTTTCTCCCACCACCATATGTCCTTGTTGAACTTTCAAAAAGAATTTCACAAATTTTCTGTTATTTCCATGTCTCCCCAAAACTTTTTTTTGCAAGCCAGGGGTCTTCATGAAAACAGCATCTCTTGGAGTTGAGAAAGGCATGTGTGCATCCTACCCCCCCTCATACCCTACTTTCGAGTGGGGTATACTGCATATGCTTGCTTTGTTTTGGTTAACCTACCCAAGTTCCCATGATGTTTATGGGAAGGCCAATGTGAGACAAGTGACCTTAGGTTGCATGCTAGCATCTGAGTCCATGTTGGTGACATTTGTTTGTGATTGGGGTGACCCTGATTGTAATGCCTGATGATGTTAACTCGTGTGGTGAAATTTCTCCATAGAACCATATTTTCAAAAGGCCTTTTCCCCTTGTTTCAAGTAGCAATGCTAATGTCTAAATCTGAAATAGCGTGTGATTGACATGAAAAAACAATACACTTTTTGCGGACTTTCTGAATCACCAATTGACTAGTATCACAATGCTAATGCTAAAATAATGTGCTGTGCATGAACAAAATTGGTATCATCTTGGCATTCAGCAATTCCTTTTCCATGTTATCAAATAACAGTTCCACTTTGATGGAATTAGTATTATGAGGTAAACCATAATCTTTTCTTGATGGTATCCAAAATAGCATCTACCTATTTCTGGAGGTATAATAGAATATCAAGTTATCAACTACTTTGCTCTTATCAATTCCCCGGTTCCTAATATCCAATTGAATAGAAGTTTAAACGCAGTGTACTCAAAAAGGAGCAAGACATGGTACAATAGGCCACAGAAAGCTAGGGTCTATCACCTACATAGCCTATCACAGAATGCAAAGAAAGTTTTGTTTACAGAGACTCCCTACCCTATATCCCTGAGGAAGCGGGGAACGTTGGTGCGCCAGATTGCCTGTTTGTGTAGTTCAAACGAACAATAAGGAACAATCCAGGAACACAAACAGTTGGGGCGACAAAAGAATCAGAACATAAATTCCAGAGATTATTACCTCTGCCAGTTGAATCAACAAATAAGCACGCTATAATCAGCAACGTCAGCCACCGTCTCCGATCCATATAAACTGCAAACAAGTTCCATATCCCCCAATAAAACATTAGATTGACTTAAAATCCAAAACCTCGTTAAAAACAGAAACAAACGAACAACCAAAAAAACAGCAAAAATTAAGGATGAAAACATACAGCCAGATAAGGAATCAATACTCTGTACACACAGAACTACAAACCTAATTCCGCGATCGGCGTGGCAAAACGTCAACTGATTGGGATGAATTACAATGATATATAGGCTGGTTTGTTGCCCCAATTATGCTTCTGGATTGAAATTTTGGCGGTTTTCGAGAATTTTCTATCTTCCTTCAATTGTTTACGTAGATTAGGTGCATGAATTTTGGAGGTTTTGAAGTGATCAGGATTGGTATCAATGGCGTGCGCTTGGTGGTCATCTACGAGATGACTACAAGCGTTTCAACGGTGAATTGTATTTTGTATAATACCGGAATCTATACGGAATAATCTGTTTGTACTGAATTGTAAAACCTTGAAATGACGAAATTGTCCCAACGTGTTTCCAATATTTTTTTATGATATAGTAATTAGGTAAAGTTTAAAATTGGTCCTTATCATTTGTATTTTCACGGGATATCGTCCCTGAACTTTAGAAATTTTTGACGGATTTCGTCGCTTTCATTAACTTTTTTCTTTTAAGTTATCAATTATTTTTATGTTCTTTTAGTTGTAAACCAGATACGTACCCGTGCGCAATGCGGCGCGAAGTATAACGAATCTAAAGCCGAGAATTCGAAAAAATAGTATTAATAGTAATTAGCATTAAAAACAGTACATAAAGCTTCATTGGCGGATGCAGCTTAGAAAAGGGGGGTCCCATCCCCCCACTAAAATAAAAAAAATGTGATTTTTTTAGTGTAAAAACAATTATTTTTTAGCGTTATAGCATGGTTTCCTCCCAGTGATTTTTTGCATGTCCCCCACTAGTTAAAAACCCAAAGAAAGTACTTCAAAATCAATAAAAAAACGAAAAAATCTCTCAAAATCAACCAAAAAAACGAAAAAGTCCCTCGAAATCGACAAAAAAAACTTCAAAAACTCTCGAAATCAACCGAAAAAACTTCAAAAATCTCTTGAAACCGTAGAATTAGGCTAAAGCACATCGAACGACTTTGCGGACCTTTAACCTACCTTAAAAGTGACCCCACTATGCAAAAATCCTGGATCCGTCACTGTAAAGTTTCATTAGTTGTTTTTAAGATATTTTAAGTAATTAGCATTAAATAGCGGTACATGAAGCTTTAAGGGTTGTTTTTAAAAGTTTTTCATAAATGTTTTATAATATAATATAGATAATAATAGTTAATTAATCATAACGAGGGTGATATTGGAATATTCACAAAAAACTACTCAAAAGTTACTCTAAGTAGCGTTTCAAAAAGCTAGCTTATAAAGTATAAACTAGCTTATGGTCATCCAAACATGTACGCAGAACAAAACTAGCTTATAAGCTAGCTTTTTTTTGCCAAACGATGTCTTAAATACATTCAGATTGGTTTTATAAATCCTATTAATATTGAACTAATATTACAGATTTATACCTTTCGATATACCGAAAGAAAGGAAAAGTGGGATGATATTTCTAGTTTTATACCAAAAGTCCAAAAGTGAAATTTATTTTTAATTATACTAGTCAGTATACCCGGGCGATACGGCAGGTGATAAATTTTTATTGGAAACCACACGCATTTGTCCCGACGGTATCTAGGTTATTGGTATATCCCAAATGAATTATCAAAGATAAGGAACTTAAAACCCAAGAAGAACATCTAAGACCAAACGATAGAACAAATCCAGTTAATACGATTCATTGGTTTAAAGGTCCAGGGCTTTGATTCAAATGTGTTTAACTATTACAAAACAACACAACTATAAACCAACCAATGTCTCTTTTTACCATGGTCGACTCTTTTCTTCCTGTAAAAGATCCAATGAACTATATTGGCCTTGTGAATTGTCCGTCCATGTGCAGGACCTTCGTCACCTTGCTTGCTTAAGTGAGAGCCGGATTTGCCATCATCGGGTCTTCGTTTTATTAATGCCTCAAGGACACGTTGATTTCACAAAATTATCTTGTTAGAACTTGTGATAATATTAGTTCTTTGTATCATATGAATTAGCTATTTGGCTCCGTCACTTAAATTCAAACATTTTTGTTCGTATTTTGGATGATTATAATCTTTTCAGTTGTTAAGTACAAACCATTAAGACTTAGTGAGCTTCATGGGACTCATAGTTTATTCGATAGTTTATTCGTATTCAATAGTTTATTCGGTATATTTTGATAATGGCAATGATATTAAAAGTGACTTAATTAATAAGCTTCTAGGATGAGCTTTATGAAGAAAGATAAGTTTTTTTTCCTTCCAAACTTGTCCTCCCAAGTCCCAAGTAAAAAAACACGATCTTTCTTCATCTCAACATTTATCAATCTATACAACCAACTTTATCCCTTCAGGACTTTATACAAACAACAAAACCCATCCTTCTTTTTGCACATAAACAATGCTTTATTCGTGAGAAGACAATCTTTCATATTTGACTATAACTAACAACAAGATACAATAGCAACTGATCAAACAATATTTGACACAATTAAATTCTCTTAAAAAATCACACACCAACCTTAAAAAATTCAAGGGTTCTTCATTTTAATCCTCAATTTTCTAGCAATTTGTGTTGCATTTGGATGCACTGGTCTCTTGCTAGAATCACATTGTTCAACTTTAACCCAATTGATCACCTTCAATATAAGCGATTGAGGAACTTTCTTAGCATCCGAATCCATGTTTCCTTTCGATTTCTTCATACCCTTTTCCAATCCAAGTTTTCCAACATGTGAATTCAAATAATAAGAGATTAATACTTGAAACTGTTTGCAATAGCAACGATGACTCAGAACAGTAAACATGCATGCTAGGTACAATGATCACTCAAAATTCATACGATACAACATTATTTGGATACTCACGATATAAATTAAGGAAAAGATCGATTAGCTGAAACCATATGCATTTTTACTTGCAATATCAACTCGATATAAGCTACATACCATTAGTCTAACAATTATGAGGGATTTACCAGAGGCAAAAATGAGACAAACCAGAACCCGCATCTTTGTTTTGTTGATTCACATTGTTTCTAGAAGACTGAGCAACTGTTTGTCCTTTATGCTCCCCAAATTCGATCATATACCCATGGGGAAGGTATCGCAGTTGTGAGTTTCTCTGGAGGGACTCCCTCAGTCTGCCATATTTGCTCCTATAAACTGCAAAAGAATTCTGAGAATGAAATTTCAATCAATTAAAAGCATTAGGAAAAGGATTAAACCATACATTACAGAGGGTTAAAATGATACTTTTTCGTTATTCTGAAATTTTGCTCGGAACACTTACCAAACAGTTATTTTTCATTATTGTCTCAAATCATATAGTCTTTTAACTACTCTGCACCAAATCATTCCAACATTTGCCAAATAGCCCCTAAGCGAATAACAACTATACTTGAAAAAGAACATCACTTTAGTAGTGGAAAGTTGACCAAAAACCAACCTGAAGTAAGGCTACTGCATCTAATATAACATGTCTGTACTATTTACAGAGACCAACTAAGACAAATGTATCATAAGCTTGCTACCATCAAAACATATTTTTCGAACTCGTTATCATGTGATTTAAAAAAAAAAGCAAAAACATATGGTACTTCTTTACGAGCCTATTGTTTACCTGCGTAATAACACAATCAGCAGGCCAAGGAACACACTCATATTCCTTGGAAAACTTAGAAAAAAGTCGTTATATGAGTATTGTTACAAGTTAGAACAGGGCCTACCCCCTCTTGCTCGAGTTTTCCACCAAGGGTAGCTGGTCACTTCTGCAAACAAAAAAGAATCAAAGAAAAATAGAGGATGAGAATGTAATTCTTATATGCATAAAGATTCAACCTTTATTTTCAAACACGGGACAACTTACAAAAATATAATGAAAAGAAAGTCGATAACCATTCTCTGCACCCAAAATTGCATCCAGATAACAAGCCAAACAGCGGAAAATTACGCCATGCTGAAGGTGTGATTAGTCTTTTGACCTATGCTTTCGTTTCTTACTCCTGAATCGACAAGCAAGTGCAAGAATGGTTAGATATTTAACGTAAGTCAAACGTTGCAATTTTAGGAGTATCGGATAAAAATAAAAACCAAACATAAAGAGAGTACTTTTCAAGAGAGCCTGGATCCCGGCAATATTTCAGCTTCCGGTCGATGTGTTTCATATCCGCAGCAGTAGGTGTCACAAGTTTATTTACCTATATAATTAACCAACAAGAAGTTGAAGTAAATCGTCATAAATCGGCTTCATATTACTTGTTCGGAAATATCTGTATGACTGTATGCATTGACATGAAGAACTACTGCCCCAAGTTGCAGTTTCTCTCTATTAAACGATACTCCTTTTCATCCCAAAATAAATGTCCACGATGAAAGAGTCACAGAGTAAATTACATTTTTCGTCCCTGTGGATTGATAAAAGTTGCGGATTTCCTCCAAGTGGTTTCGAAATTTTGGTTTTCGTCCCTATGGTGGGCAATTCATTTCTATTTTCGTCCCTCAAGCCAAAACACTACTTTTAAGTATGAAGGACTAAAATAGAAATGAACTGTAAACCATAGGAATGGAAAAGGCAATAAAATTTAAATCATAAGGACGAAAAATGTAATGAATTATACACCATAGGGAAGAAATTAAAAAACTTCAACACCACATGTGAGGTAATGAATTTCTCTATCTCATAATTATGGGTAGAGATATTTCAGCACAATGGAGGATAGAGATAAGCAGAACCTTGAGATTTTGAAGTTGACCATTGTTGGAATAGATAAAATCCTAGTAGAACAACAGCAAGTGGAAAACCATTAGCATAATAAAATGACATGTCGTGAACTTATCGAGTAGTAAAAATTATAAAAAAACAAATACAAATAGCTCATCAGAAGTTTAAAGGGAAAACCAACCTCCATATCATCTATAAAACCATCAATCGAGCGGTAGGGTGAATAAACAATAAGATCAAATCCAAGAGACTGCAAAAGAAATAAACTAATTGTCTCATATTTTTTTCCAAAAATAAAATAAATAAATAAATAAAGTCATGTGGGTCAGTTGATGCCTGAAGAACAATCATCTCATTGTTGAGAATCAGTTGATGATCCTGATCAATCCCCTTACCAAGCTCTTCAGCTGATACATGATTTTCTTCTGCTTTACAGGCCGTATATATGCAAGTCAGCCTGTTGAATCAGAATCATGGAACCCAAAAGTTCATTAAAAAGTAAGCTTTCCTTCTTAAGAAAGAAAAAACTGCAAAGTAAAGAAGGTTATATCAACTTTACATGATGTCTTTTGGATGATGTTCCATCACCAACCATAACAGATAAAACCTTTTGAAAAATATAAGCGTTGTTGCCTGCAAACCATTAAAAAAGTTCCAGAATGGTAACCGAAGAAGGGAAAACATACTTTGCACTTCCATTAATGATCTTTGAAAGAGGAACTTAAGTACCTGTATTTTTCGAGGGAATATACATACATCTACACACACACACGCACATGTATATATAGAAAATATATACATATACATATATCATTAAATTGGAATGTTGAGAAATCCATTGGAATGTTACGAAGTAGAGAGATGCCAATTTCCCATCTACACACCAACAGCAGAAATTCCAACCAAATCACATCATTCAAAATACAGTAATAAGATTTTCCATCAATGGAACAATTTGAACACATGTGAGAAGCAAATAAAAGATGGAGAACATTGAAAACAAACCGAAAGGAAAAGGGAATCACCAGATTGGACCTGAAACAAAAAGCAAATAGATGAAATTGTGGTATCGATTTCTATCACTTATGTATATCTATTCTTAACAAAATCTTTTTTAAATATATAACTTACATTTAATACTTTTATAATTAGTTATTCAGTTTAGTTTTAATCTTACTTTTTCATTTTTCGTTTTAGACTCTTATCATTTTAGCATAAATAATCGTATGTGAACTAAAATGCATTAAAAATATATATATATATATTTTTTTTACAAATTATACCATTGTAATCGTTTTATCAATACCTTCGAAATGAACTCAATATTGATAAGTTTGGATTTAATCATATCATTAAATGTTATAAATATATACGAATTAATTTGTTTTATATTTCTTAAATTTTCATTTTCCATTCTGCACCTTTATCATATTAAAAAAATACACATTCATAATTATTTAAACTCGTATGTCATCGTATCGAGATTTTTCAAGAATTATGTATCGGGATTTTTTAAACTTGTATATTTTACACCTTTATCTATATTTATCTATCTACACTTCTTAAAAGTATATATTATGGTTATTCTTGGCATTGTGTGATGGATAATAAAACCAAACATGAAATAAAATTATTCTTTCGAGTTTTACCGCATCGCGTGTGGATACGTATCTAGTAATTTTTCAAAGGGATTTTTGAGTTTCTATGTTCAATAAAGTCCTCTTATCAAACTATGTATGATGTTTAACTAAAGTCAAAATATGCTTCAAAGTTACAATTATTTGATGTCTGAGCCTCATATTGGTTCTGTGGTTTGTCAAAAATAACACTTTTTGTCGCTGCAGTTTTGAAATTACAAGATGGCCATCGTGGTTAAGCAAAAACGTCTGAATTTGATATTGAATATGATTTTGACATGGTCGGCCCATTTAGCAACTGCCAAACAGCCCCTAACTTTGTTATAAATGTCACAGATATTGTCCCTGTGCGTGGAATTTTTTTGGTTTTTGTCCATTTATAAATCCAATGAGCATCCCCAATAGTAAGGTCCTTCGAGGCAGTGATGATGAATATGGATGCATGTGAGTGGGATTGGATCAAAGTTGAGATGATTTGCATCTTGGTAGGGCAATAAGTTTTCAGCCATTGCGGATTTATCCTCTTTGTTCCATCATTTACACATCTGAGCCTCATATTGGTTCTGTGGTTTGTCAAAAATAACACTTTTTGTCCCTGCAGTTTTGAAATTACAAGATGGCCATCGAGGTTAAGCAAAAACGTCTGAATTTGATATTGAATATGAATATGACATGGTTGGCCCATTTAGCAACTGCCAAACAGCCCCTAACATTGTTATAAAATGTCACAGATATTGTCCCTGTGCGTGGAATTTTTTTGGTTTTTGTCCATTTATAAATCCAAGAGCATCCCCAATAGCAAGGTTCTTCGAGGCAGTGATGATGAATATGGATGCATGTGAGTGGGATTGGATCAAAGTTGAGATGATTTGCATCTTGGCAAGGCAATAAGTTTGCAGCCATTGTGGATTTATCCTCTTTGTTCCATCGTTACACATCTGAGCCTCATATTGGTTCCTGTGGTTTGTCAAAAATAACACTTTTTGTCCCTGCTGTTTTGAAATTACAAGATGGCCATCGTGGTTATGCAAAAACGTCTGAATTTGATATTGAATATGAATTTGACATGGTCGGCCCATTTAGCAACTGCCAAACAGCCCCTAACTTTGTTATAAAATGTCACAGATTTTGTCCCTGTGCGTGGAATTTTTTTGGTTTTTGTCCATTTATAAATCCAATGAGCATCCCCAATAAAAAGGGTAATCTCAACTGAGGACTAATTCCTCTCAATATTTTCTAAGCATTGTGTAAGTTGATTTTTTGTTTATATTGAATGGGTTTCGGTTATGATTTTCCAATTTTAATGTGGTTTATATTGAATGGGTTTCTGTCATGTCTATGCTTATAAGAATTTAATTTTGTAGATATTTGGTTATGCCGAGTCCTCTACTGAGTTTCCTCTTGACATTGAAGATCCCATCAGACTTTGCCTTACTGTAAAAGACACCAACTCTTCGCTTGTGGGTCTCTGGTAAGTTTTTGGTTTCAAAAAACTCCAAAACAACCTGCAGCAACACAGCTCAGTGTATACCTTAGAAAAGCATATCTTAATTCATAATCACGGCAACAGGACAAAAATAAAAATAACAATCTTAATGCAAAATCGCATCATATACCTTAGAGGCCGATATAACAAATCTAATACCCCTTCCTGGATATATCTTTGGGCCATTGAAACGATGGAGCTCGGTTTCTGTAAATCCGCAAGCATATCAAACCAAACAAAAGAATAGTAGAGGGAATTTTGATTTGTAATTTTTAAAATTATGCTGCCAAGGTGTAGTGTATATACTTTATAGGGTTATACTAAATCTTAAATTAACCCACTCTACATCCAAAAAACAAGTGACAGTTAACAGGCCTTCTATTTTTGCAATACCATTATGGCTCAAGTATATTTTTTCTAATATAGTACATTCCTGGACATGGTAGAGAACATGAAAACTTTTCTGATATGGACTTGAAATGTTTTATGTAGGTCTTGGATAAAATTCGTTTCGAGAGCTTGTCTGATAAGAGCAAGTTGGATTCTCAACCAGAGCTCTTCATCCACATAATTCCTGACAAGACCAGCAACACATTGACCATTATTGATAGTGGTGTGTCAGTCTGATTTCTTAAACTACATGCATTGTTTAGATCTCTTCCTTCATGTGTTTCTTATAACATACATGTGTTTAACTATATTCTATGGTAATTGAGTGTAATAGGAAAACAATCAACTGAAAGGTTTACTAGCTTGCCTCTTGGTGGTGGTGCAGGTTTCATCACCAACTCTTATTATTGAAAGAGTTGGATCTAATGCTTGGACTCACAAAAGCTGGAGGGTTGAGAAGAGTTGCAAGAACTGTACCATCTGCCATTGGTCTATTTGCATCTACAGAGCTACCCCTGCAACATGCCATTCGTCCTCCTGTATGTTGTTTGCTAGAGTTTCAGGAGGCTTTCAATTTCATAGTTTCAACATTAAAAAACATTCTAATACTTGCACCTTCTCTCCCTCTCATCTTCATATGATCAGATATTACAGATGTTATATATGGCCTTAATCCATGCGTGAGAGAAGCGGCTACATTATGCATTGAGGTTAGTTAGTTGTTTATGCGATAGTCCGTTCAATGGTTATTCTGATGAAGTGTAAACTTAAACTGACATTTTAAATTCTGCAATATTGCATTAGGTTGCCTTATTCTTGTGTGCCCCACTATATTAGAGCACCAGAAGAGGGAAACCGTTTCAGGTGAAGAAACATGTGATATCTTGAATCATCGCTTTAGCATCTGTTGAAAACTCGACATCCTAGCGACTCACAAGAGCCACAACACCTGTATGTTTTAAAACTATCAAGCTTGTCCTTCAACAATTTCTTTTAATCATACTATATATATAAGGTCGAGTTCAAATCGGTTTATATCACTACATTTTTATCCGAATATGGGAATAGATGGATTGTTATGGATTTTGTATCGACTTTGAATTAATTTCTATTGCTTGAAGAAAGCATATGTTCTGTGATTTAGATCTGGTCCTTTTTGAATCTGATATGGTGGTTAGGATGGATTTTACATGGTTGTGTTGATGGAAAATTCAATTATATAGTTGTTGTTCAATCCATAATTTTGTTTACCTGATTGCAATATTGGAATTGGTTTATTGTTGGACCTATTTGGGGGCTTACTGGAGTTGCATTTTATTTGTTGGTTATTAAATCAAGATGGGTGCATGTTGTTCTGTATATAGCAGGATGATCATGGGACTTTAATATGAAGTTGTTTATCAGGTGTTTAGATGGGTTTTTAAAATGTTGAAGGGTGGCTTTAAGTTAGCCCAATAGTAAAGAAGATTAAAGATCTGGAAGTCTGTGTTCCCCTTGAAATGTCTGAATTGTTTTAACTGTGTTAGTTAAAGGTTGGCCACTCAAATACCTGAATTTATATTAAAGTCATGTCGTATACCCGGCCACCGGACGGGTATAGCACTAGTTATATTATTATTGCTATTGATTTAATGATTTTACGTAACAAAATCGGTGATGAGTTTTTGAATGATGCATTAATCTGTATTATTGAAAAAGAGGCATTTTTCAATGTTACGAGTGATGATATAATCGACCAATTCTAAAAGATGAAGAGTCCTAGAACACAATTGTAAAAGGTAACTTTTTATCAGTTTTAATGAATTCGTATATTCTGGTTAGCTATTATTTTATTTTATATTGGGCCCCTACTATAATTCTTTCTGGATCCGCCAGTGACCACCACCATCGTCAAACCAATACCACCATTACCGTGAACCCACCACCACCATCATCAACCCACCACCACCATCGTCAACCCACACCACCATTAACATGAACCTACCACCACCATCGTCAATCTGCCATATATATATATATATTGTATATGTATACATGTCTCTGGGTGAAGATGAGTGAAGGCGGTATACATCTATGTGTGTGTGTATATATATATATTGTATATGTGTGTGTGTGTATATATAAAGAGATGTATGCTAAGGTTATATAAATGGTTTTTCTTGGTCGCTGTGGAGAAGAAAGAAAGAGCTGGTGGGTGAAAGGATGAAAGATAAAGATAAATGTTTTTTTTAAATCATTGGCACATGTCATTTTCTAAATGATCAATTAAAAATAAGAAAAAATAAAATAATAAAACTCATTAAAACTCAATTCTAAAAAGAAAGAAATATAAAAAGATAAAAATGCCCTAACTGAGGAAATAGACGGTCGTTAGGGGTATTGAAGTTTAGGGACCAAAAAAACCAAAAATGCATACCACTAGTACGATTTTCGTAATTATTGAAGTTTAGGAACGAAACCCATAAAAACCACCAAACCACGGGGACCAAATTCATAATTTACTCTAAACTAAATATCGTGTTCTCCTTGGCAACGAGAAATTTTACCATTGGATTATATCCGCCTTTTGTTTTCAATACTTATTTTTTATTTAATTTATTTAATTATTAATATTTAAGATAATTTATATTTGAGTAAATTACAAAATTCGTCCCTGTGGTTTGGTGAAATTTTGTATTGGGTCCATCAAGTGAAATAATTACAGGAATGGTTAAAACATAGTTTGTTCATTTGAAAAAATTAATATGAGTTTTTAATCACATGAAATCAACTCGTTAAAAAATACAACCACAAAATATAACTCGTTAAAAAACGTATCCACAAAAACAAGTACCATTGAATTTCCTCCAAAGAGTCAAAACCCGTTAAAGCATCTAAACATAGAGACTAAACATGTAAGTTACTCTAATAATAATTATACAATTTAAAAAATAAAGATTTTTAAAGAAAAAGCTAAAATATTTTACAAGTTTGGAGTCTTGACGACTTGATGAATGGAGTATAAGAGCATCTCCAACAACTTCTCTAAAATAGAGAAAATTGATATAACACTCTAAATTGCTCCAACAACTTCTTTATAATGTTATCTAAAATAGATAAAACTATGAAAAACTCCAAATTTATAGAATTCTCTAAAACTTGGTAGATGGAGAGAGAAATTATTTTTTATTCATTCCCACCAATAGGGTTGAATTATTATTATTTTTTACTAAAAGGGTGTTTGGTTCGTTTCAAGGAATCGGAATGAAAATAGGAATCAATATGTTAAGGAATATGAATCAATATACCCCATTGTATTGTATTGTATTGCTTTGTATTCCTTTTCGTTGTTGCTGTTTGGTTTAAAAGAATTCATCTCGTAAGAACAATCTCTTCTTCTTTTCTTACTTGTTTCTTATCCAATCTATAGCCATGAAACATCACCATCGATTTTTTTTTTGAGAATATTGATGAAGGTGAGGGACAAACCCAATATGAAAATCGATTACAAAAAAGATTCTATGTCACCTCAAAATTCTTTCCACCTTCCAATCATATGAACCCCTTTTGCAGAAAGAAAATTGAACCCCACCCCCCCTTTAACCACAAGGGTGGTGGCGTGTTGGCAAAGGCTTGGGGGGATGTGGTGGAATATCCCATCCACCCCGGGTTCGAGTCCAGACGTCAGCATTCTGTGGCCAGGCTTAGTCTCAGACGGCCGCTTTGTTTGTTTGTTTCCAAATTGCCAAGGATGTAGTCTAGACAAAGCCTAGATGAACATTTTCCAAAAAAAATCGAACCCCTTTGCAGAATTGCAGCAAGAGCATAGGTCTGATTTGCAGGAAGAACCATCAAAAAATGAGGTAGAAGTAGAATTTGAACGTGAGAGACAATCAATCTGAAAATCTATTACAAAAAAATATCAAAAGTTGGTTGCAAATCGAACAAACCAGAATCCCGTTTGCAGCAATAAAAATCGAACCCCTTGTTGTATTCATACAAAAAATCAAACCCCTTAGCAGCAAGAGCATAGGTCTAGATTGGCAGCAAGAATTATCAGAAACCTAAATCCCGATTCTGTTGAATTGAAGAGGATTGAAGACGAGGTACAAAGAAACATATCGATTTGTTTAGCGTTTATGTAGGGTTTCACAGATTACATATCAAACAAAATTGAAGATGAGAAACAAACCCACATGGTGAGGAATTAGATCGATTTCTTCAACCTATTGAACTGAAGATGGTGAGAACATCGATTTCTTGAATTTGCTGAAGGATGCAATCTGCCATGGAGGTTAGAGGGAATATGCGTTGCTATGGAGGTTAGAGGGACGATGCGTTATTTTGGTTCATTCCATCCAATTTGAAGGGGAATGGATTTTGGGTCTTTCTATTATAATGATTGATTACATTGGCTACAACCAAACACCATCAATCATTTCATTTTCATTCCCCTTTTGAACCAAACTA
The DNA here is from genome assembly GCA_033807775.1 of Saussurea involucrata. Classification (NCBI taxonomy): domain Eukaryota; kingdom Viridiplantae; phylum Streptophyta; class Magnoliopsida; order Asterales; family Asteraceae; genus Saussurea; species Saussurea involucrata. The sequence goes on from CM066321.1 coordinate 153,874,081, forward strand.
ATACAATTATTATCATTCCCATTGATTCCTGTCTAATACCCCCAACCAAACACCCTCTAATTTTTTTTAAAGATGTATTGGAATGATAAATATAAGTATTATTTTAATAATATAATAGATGTTGAAATATTTGACCATCTCCAATGAACGCTCTATCTCTATTTTACTCTTTATATCCTCTCCAATGAACTCTCTATCTTATTCTCTAAAATAGAGAATTGAATAGTAACTCTCTATATATAGAGAGTTACTATTCACTATTTTTTCTAACTTTTGATAATTACAAAATGACCCTTTTATTTTTTAGATTCTTGTATTTTTATTTTATTTGTTGTCTAATACCAATTTTAATAAACTATAATTATATTTATCTTTTTAAATTAATTTAAATTTATCCAACTAATAAATACTAGCAGTGTACCCGCGCAATGCGGCGGGATGTAAAATTTGTCTATATGTAAGAAAAAAGGTATGCACAATCCATCCAAACAACACATAACATTTTAGCGATACTTCGATTTAGTGACCAAACTTTTTCAAACGGTATTTACCACAACTATTCTGAAGCCAGTATAGTTGGCAAATTGCACAAAATTAATCATCAAACTCACTAACTTTTGGTGCAATAATAATAAATCTGGCTCTCAAAAAATTCATGAAACTATATTTAAACACATATAATGATAATATGTTGGTAGGTATAGCCATAGAAGGGGTTTGTGGTCTGTTTGGTTTGGTGTCTTGCTAGCCGATATAACCTGAAATTTTTAGATGTCACATAACCAATATATATACTTACATATATATAATTCATGCTTAATGTACCCAACCATAGTAAAGAAGAGAATTTCAAGAAAAGAAAAAAAACACAAATGAAGTATCCTAAAACTCATAATTAATGTAAGTCTTGCATATTTTCTCCTTTCTGCTCGTTGATCGCTCTTAAAGGTTAAACCTACAACACCCTTATTGACATCCTAATTGATGTGTGGCTTACTCAAACCAACAGTCTGTTTAATCCTGTGAAGGTAAAGAAGAAAAAGTGAACAAAGGCTTCCTTCAATCTATTAAAAAAGTACAAAAGGGCTTTTGCCGAGTAATTGTATATACATGTGAATATCAATCTTTTAAATTGACACGCACAAACACATATATAATGTATGTAACGCATACATGTATATGTTGTTTAAATTGAAAAAAGTGAGAAACATACAATTGGTTGATGGCTTGATCACATCTTTGTTGTTCTTGGATGTGTTCTGCAACTTCTTGTCGTTCAGATCAGTGGAAGAGGAAGATTGATCATTTGATTGAAGCTTTAGCATGAGATCAACAATCTCTAAGAAGCCACGTTTTCTTATTGTTATTGCATTTTCCACTACTGCTTCTTGATGGTTCCTTCTTTTAATTCTTGAAGAGTAAAAGGAACGACAGAAGAATCTGTCAGAGAGAAGGGAAGTACTATTACTCGGGTAAGTGACATTTAAAGGCATACATAGATCATTTAGACCGTTTACAAGCATACCAAATACCATTCAAGAAAGTTTGAAACCCATAAAAAGTGACATTTAACGTAAAATGAGACGGAAAAATAGATCTCTAGGAAACTCAGATTGGTTTCGATCATGAAGTAATTAAAAAACAAACTCAGAATAAAACGCAGGTCATATTCACATTGAAATCGCACCACATGCATTGTATAAATTTCCACAAAAAAGTTGATGCAAAAAACCATCTGGGTAAATTTTCCAAAAAAAAGAAAGACAAAAACAAAAACAAAAACAAAGAACAAAAACACAAATCACATTAAGAACTTTAAAGAGAAATCACATTCTTCATTATGTTTGTTTGTGGTAACAAGGACATGAAAAATCCCCAGTACAGAATATTATGAATAGTTTAGCACCAAAACACAAATCACATTAATGGGACCAAAAAGTCCAGATGGATCTAAACATTGGCAACTTGAAGTAGATATAAAGTAACTGAATAAATAGTCCAATAAAAATGGACAAAATAATATTGAATCAGAAATTTAAATATTATAAAACACACTATATTTAAAGAAATTGTTTATGCTTTTGCGAAATCCCTGCTTAGGTAATTAATGCTTTTTTGAACACTGGTGTAGAGAGAATAAGGGGCTGTTTGGCAGAATGGTTTTGTGCAGGATGATTAAGTGGTCAGAATGATTAAGAGGCTCTTATGGTATAATGCAAAATGCAATATGGTTGTTTGGTAATTGTTCAAAATGAAATTAGGGCGCTGAATGTTTGATTCAGAGGGTTTTAGAACCATTAAGTGGCAGACTTTTTATCGCCAAACAAGATTCACCTCTTAGCGATTCAGAGGTTGCCTGTTAATGGAACTATTAAGTAGTTTAAACTTTAAAAGACTTACTGCAGGCATCAAGTCAGCTGGTCCTGAAATATGTACAACCGAGATGAACTGTAGCCAAAGAATCAAAAACAAGAACATGTATGATCATTAGGCATAAATCAAAGATATAATATTTATTTGTTCTTATCTTTCCATGAATGAGCATGCCCATTGAACATGTGGAACTATTAAGTAGTTTAAGGGACTTAATGCAGGCATCAAGTCAACTGGTCCTGAAATATGTACAACCGAGATGAACATAAGTATGAAATCAATTTTGAAAAACCAAAAATGAACAGAAGTATGAAATCAATTTTGAAAAACCTTGAAAAAACAAAAAAAGAACAGAAGTATGAAATCGATTTTGAAACCAAAAATCAAACAAAAATCGTACCTGAGAAGTGATCAGAAGTATGAAATCGATTTTGAAATCGATTGTGAAACCCCAAACTCTTACTTGAAACCCTAAACCAGAAATCGATTTTGAACAGAAGTATGAAATCATCGATTTTGAAATCGATTGTGAAACCCTAAACCAGATTTTGAAACCAAAAATCAAACAGAAAAGTGAGAAATCGTACCTGAGAAGAGAAGAAGGTGGTTGACGCTGAGAAGAAAAGTGATTGAATCCATTGAATCTGCACGGTATAATCGGAGAGTCTTGTAGGGGAATGGAGGCGAAGAGTTGCCTCGAAAAGGAACGTGTTCTGCAGAATAAAATGCAATATGGTTCCTGGTTTAAAAAAACAAGGTCTGGTTTAACCCGATGCATGTATATATATATGAGTATAGAATAACTGATAGGGATGATCCGTAGGAGTTATATTTGGGGATAAGCTTGATTCTTTTAATATTTTATGAGTTTAAGTTGTCAGAGAGATAGGAAAAGATAACTACAACAATTAATTTTCAGTTTTATTAAGAATAATAAAAGAAAAAGCAGAATCAGCAGGCTTAAATAAAGGAGGAAAAAGAATTTAATTAATTTTTTAAAATAAAAAAAGATTTGAGTTTAAGTTGTTAGAGAGATAGGAAAAGATAACTACAACAATTAATTTTCAGTTTTATTAAAAATAATAAAAGAAAAAGCAGAATCAGCAAGCTTAAATAAAGGAAGAAAAGGAATTTAATTAATTTTTTAAATAAAAAAAGATTTAAGACTTTAAGACTTTTGAAAATATATCATGTGATCGTAATTAATTGTTTTTATATTCATGTAATCACATTAATTGTTTTTATTAAATTATAGTGTATTATATGAATTTTTTTAACTTCTATAAACCGTTTTTTTCGATTTTTTTCATGTTCATAAACTGTTTGTTTGAGTTTTATAAATTATTTTTTCAAAAACTTCAAGATTTTTATGTTTCATAAATCGTTTTTTGAAATTTTCAAGTTTCATAAATGATTTAATAATATGTTTGTTGGATTTTTAATTTTAATATATTTTTCTCTAACATGCCTTATAAGATAGTATAGATAAGGGTGTTGTGAAAATAAAAAAATTATAAGAATGCAACTTATAAAGTTAATAAATATATAAGGGTATTATTGAAAATATATGTAATCAAAATAAAATAGAATATACTTGGAATATTCTCTTTTATAGAGTAAAATAGAGTAATACATTGGAGAAGATTTGACTTACTCTCTATTTTACTCTCTATAATAGATCATAGGGAAATTAATTAAAATGCCACAAGTTTGACTTTGGTTTACCAAAATCCCACAAATCTTGTTCAGTTTGCAAAAATGCCATTTTTTTCCGCGATAAGAGCCCGCGATCGCGGGCCAATGGCAATTTTGTAATTTTTACCCCGCGATCACCCCGCGACCCCATGATGGTTCAATTTGGCCAATTTTGATGAATTTTGATTTGATATTTATACTTTCACCCCCTATACTTATTTACTTACTTTACTTTATATCTTTTACTTTCATAATTTTAATTTTACATTTAACACATATAATCGTTTATTAACTATAATACGTTAAAAAAATACGTTTTAATTTTAACAAGTTACACCATTATAATCGTCTCTTCGATACGTTCGAAATGAGTCCAACATTGAATTTTTTTGGATTTATATATTTTAATATATATCATATAAACTACATAAAATTATTTTTTATATTTAAAATTCATATTCTTATAGTTAATTATTTAATTTATGGTACTCTTATAGTTAAAATACGTTTTATTTATTTTATTATCGATGGTCCAAGTGTATGTATTAAAAATTGGCGGAGGCTTTGTGATGGACAGACATCGATTCTTTTGTGCATACTCCGTAACTGCAAATACTTCAGCTCCAAACACACATGAATCATCATTCGCCAAATATCCATTTTCACAATTATTAAATGAGTCCAGTGATACCAACTTGTCAAAACCCCATTTCATATTCTTCTCGTGAAACCTTATCCTATTGCCATTCACGATATCTATAAACACATTCAAATAATAATAATTTAAAACGATTTAATGAATTAGTTAATATATGATTATTATGTTAATGCGATAGGAGTGTAAAACAAAATTGAAAATACGTTAAAAAATGAATTTTAAATATAAAAAATAATATTATGTAGTTTATATGATATATATTAAAATATATAAATCCAAAAAAATTCAATGTTGGACTCATTTCGAACGTATCGAAGAGACGATTATAATGGTGTAACTTGTTAAAATTAAAACGTATTTTTTAATGTATTATAGTTAATAAACGATTATATGTGTTAAATGTAAAATTAAAATTATGAAAGTAAAAGGTATAAAGTAAAGTAAGTAAATAAGTATAGGGGGTGAAAGTGTAAATATTAAATCAAAATTCATCAAAATTAGCCAAATTGAACCATCACCGGGTGTACGCGGGGTGATCGCGGCGGGGTAAAAATTATAAAATTGCCATTGGCCCGCGATTGCGGGCTCTTTTTGCGGAAAAAATACATTTTTGCAAACTGAACGAGATTTGTGGCATTTTGGTAAAGCAAAGTCAAACTTGTGGTATTTTAATTAATTTTCCTAGATAATAAAATAAAGAAACTCATTGGAGATGCCTAAAATAAAGAATCTATTGAAGGTAAATGTAATTTTTTTTTTGAGATTTTTATCTTTTGAGTGAATGTGTTGGAGATGGTAGAAGGGATGGTTGAAAATGGGGGAATGATACAACAAAGAGTGGAAGCACATATCGAAGCAAGACCCCACCCAACACAAAACACCACCGGGGCCGTTCATAATGACCCGAACCCGTAATTTCCTCCTTTTCCAAGGGACAAAAAGAGATTCCCAAAATACCCAAAACCACAGTCTTCACCTCCTTTAGATTTCCAGAAGATTACACCAAAAATCTACTTCACCTAATTCCCTCTTAACCGCTCCAATTTTCCCCAAAATTAAAAATCCAATCTTTTTCACTTATAACATCATTCCACTCCTTTCTTTCTACACACACACATACATATAGATATTATTATTATATTTCTTCTCTTTTTCCTCTTCGACCATCAGTTTCTTCAATTTGTTGATCTGCTTTTTTCGGTGAGAAACAAGTTACTGCTGATCGGTTCAGTGACGAGTTAGCTTATGGCCTCCAATTTTTCATTCAGAATCATTGTGAGCAACAAGGGTTTTGGATTTCGTCCCCTTTAGGCTAAAGATAGTGTCTTTTTTCACAACTGGTGGGTTGTATAATTTCGTATGTATAGAATAATATAAATTTGTGGGTTTGTTTGTTTTTTTGGCATGGGTGGGTGTTTTCCATGCTTTGGTTCATCAAACAAAGAAGGAAATGGTGTAAAAGAAGTGGTGAAGAAGGATATTGGGAAAGAGGGTTCAGCTGCACATCAATCTCATCATCATGTCAGTAGGGTTAGTTCAGGTAATAAACATCTTTGAATTTCCATTTTTATGTATTTTTTTGGTTGGATGAGATGGGTTTTGTTAGGGAATTCTTTCTTGTTTCTACGCATCTTCAATTTATTGCTTGATCTGGTTCGTTGATTAGTTTCTTGATTTGATGAGTTGGGTCTTTTCAAGATTTTGAATTGGGTTGAAGTAATGTGGTGGTTCAAGAATGTATCTTTAAAGATCTGCTTTAAAATTTTGGAAATGGGAATTCTGACATTTGCTATGGTGGTTGTTTCTTGAGATAACTTTTGGGCTATAAGAATTTTGGCTGTGTTCATATGTGAATAATTATAATACCTTCTGTTTTAGTTCCATGTGTTCATATGAATGCACTGTGAATATACCTTTGTTGCGTGTCTAATTCGGTAATTTCTTATAGGAAAATCAAAATCTCGTGTTAATTTGGATCCTAAGAAGGAGCAAATGGTTACAAAAGATGGACAAACAGCAAATATTGCTGCACAGACTTTTACTTTTCGCGAGCTTGCTGCAGCGACAAAGAATTTTCGTCCCGAGTCGTTGTTAGGCGAAGGTGGATTTGGGCGTGTTCACAAAGGTCATTTGGAAAGCACAGGACAGGTGACCATGTTCGAAAATTCGTATATTTATATTATTATCACATGCCTAAATGTTGACAACTAATAACATAAATAATTATTTTTCTAGGTCTCTAATCTTGAATAGTTTCTCGTTGTTTGCAGGTAGTTGCTGTAAAGCAGCTTGATCGTAATGGTCTTCAAGGGAATAGAGAGTTTTTAGTCGAGGTTCTCATGCTTAGCCTCTTACATCATCCGAATCTTGTGAACTTGATAGGTTATTGTGCAGATGGAGACCAACGTCTTCTTGTTTATGAGTTTATGCCTTTGGGATCACTCGAGGATCATTTACACGGTCAGATTTCTCTCTGAACACCTTTATTTGTTAGCACTATTTTCAACTGTGTTAAGTTTATTTACGGATTTGGGATTGGAAATGGATGAAATGACATTGTTGTCCAAGTCTAACACATCAAATATACAAACATGCCCTTAAATCATCACATCATTGTCTTCTCATTCCTCCTTTTTGAGAGGTTTTTTCTTCATTGCCTTAGTATTCATATCCTTGCCTCGGTTTCTTTTGTTTGGATTCAATTGAATCATTGCACACAAGTTCTAGCTTAGATTTGTGAATTAAAGAACTCATAACAATGTTACACGCACCTACTAATACTAATCTCTGGGCGACCACGAATGGCGTGGAGTCATCGCTAAATTATAATTTATGGCAAAATTTCGCCATGACCCATTCTTAAAGTCATGCTTTGCCATAAATTATAATCTAAGGATAGGGTATTATAAGTTGGTATCAGAGCCGGGAACCGAAATGGTGTGCCAGCAGCGAGGACGTTGGGCTCCCAAAGGGGGTAGATTATAAGATCCCACATCAGTTGGGGAGGGGAACTATGGTTGCCTTATAAGGGACTGGACGAGTTTTAAAACCGTGAGCCCAGGTGTGGACAAAGTGGACAATATTTGGTACGGTTGGCCTTGGATGTTACAAATGGCCACAAGCGCTTTGGCAGCGCATGGATTCAAATCTTAACCAATGTGCCATAACCCAAGTTGTTATGAATCTTCAATGTTGTTAAACTCATTAATAGGTTTTGCAAGCATGTCATCCAAAATAAATGAACTGATTAGATTGTCCAAGTTTGACATTGGAATATACAAGAATGCCCTTAAATTTCACTTCACCATCGTCTTATTTCACTCTTTCTGAGCATTTTTCTGCCCAATTCAGTGTTCATACCCCTAGATTTGTGTCATCTCTTTGTATTAAACTTGCTGAATTTCAACACCTCTCAAAGATATCATGGAATATTAGATATATAAAACCAAACACTTTTATTTTTGATCTCGTTAATTACTGCCCAATACCTCTAACCAACCCCCCCCCCCCCCCACACACACACAAAAAAGAAGAAGCTTTCAGACTCTTTAAGGAGACAAGAAGAAAGGAATAGAGTGCCATGGTATTCAATGATTGGGGAAAAGTGGAAGTAGTTGGTGATTTGAACAACTGGAGCGCTTTTTATTTATGCATTTTGATCAGTTTCTATCATCCGTAGTGTTTTTTTTTTGTTATTTTGCTGTATATAACCATTAGTGAGTTTAACACCATTAAAATTCATCCGTGTTAGCTAACTTCTTACCAACAGTAGTATTTTCTTTGTTACTTTCACAAGAAAGTTGATTGTTCGAAAAATGCCAAACTTGAAGGGTTCGTAATGTTAATCACTGAGCGTAGATGCCTTTGATATCATCTTTTGTCGTTTTGTATTTTGGGTCCCTTAGGCATTTAGCATTCAAATATTTTCACTTTGATATATGATTTGTTGACCCGTGATGTGAGCTTATCGATGCAATATCCTGTTGTTTTTGTGAGTAGTTTGCATTTTGCATGACTTATCTTGTATGCATATTCTCGTAGATGAGTGAATCGGCTATTTGAAGTTGATGATTTTGTATTTTCCGTTCATTTAAACTGTACGAGTGCGACAATCTGATTTTATTGATTGTCTTCGAGTTTATGGTGATTTTGATTCGTTTTTGTTTAGTTGGATGGTAAAGGTTGCAAAGAAACCAGGTTTTGGACAAGTTTCATCTGATCATGTATGGTTGAAATATACTTGTATTCAAACATTGATGTTTTGGAAAAGTTATACATTGATGATAATTTCTCTGTTAATAAAACAACTGAATGTGTAACTAAAGCTAGAAAACGAGTTCATTCTAGTGTGTTGGTGATATGACACATTCATACCTCTTGGTAATGTAGGTGCGAGTCTAGTTCTAAGGGTCTGTTTGGTTTGACTGAATGTTTTTGAGGGATTTGGATTTCATGAAAGAATTTGGAATTGGTAGGATTTGAATCTTTGGTGTGTTTGGTTTGTAGGATTTGGAATGGAATTGAATTCCATTCTTTATAAATAATTTAACAAATTATAAAAAAATAATTAAATGACCTTTTTGGCTTTTTGTTAATTGATTACTACAAAACTAGTGTTCTTACGTATTTAAAAACATTATTACAAACAAATTCTATGAAATCCCGCGAAATACCAACTACCCCCATTGGATTTCTAAATCCCATGTTTGTGGGATTTCATTGAAATTCCGGGATTACAATTATGGATTTTTATTTAATCCAAATGTGGGATTGGAGTAGAATCCAATTCCAAATCTGACCAAATCCCGCAAACCAAACGGGTGAAGGGTATTTTTGAACTTGCTCATTCATATTGGTGGCCTAACTCAATTGAGTCTACTGATGACTTAATGTCCCGTTTGGTTTGTAGGATTGGATTGGATTTGGAGAGATTTGAAATTGAATCCCAATCCAATCCTATGTTTTGTTTGAAGGATTTCCTGTATTTGAAATCCCACGGGATTTCGTAGGATTTGCATGTAATAATGTTTTAAAATATGTTAAAAACATTTGTTTTGTAATAATCAATTAAAAACATTTGTTTTGTAATGATCAATTATAAAGAATGAAATTCCATTCCATTCCAAATCCTACAGACCAAACACACCAAAAATTCCAAATCCTTCCACGAAATCCAAATCCTCAAAACCATCCCATCAAACCAAACGCCCCCAAGTATTTTAGTACTTCATGATCTTCTAGTCCTAATGGAATTATTTGTTAAAATCTGCTAGTTTGCGTGCTTTTGTGAAACACCAATTTGGTACCTTTCTCAATTGTCATAACTCTTTCAATATGAACGGTATACTACATGAACCATGGTGTATTCTATCATCAATAAAATGGTTTTTTTTGCATGCAAGAGCAAACATTTGTTGGAGTTGCCCGTACCATGTTGGTTTTGGGGGATTCAGTTTGTGTTGCTTGTTATCTGAATTATCATAGTGGTCTACTATTATGTTTACCATTTGTGGATTCTCTTCATCATATTGATCATAAAGATTGTGTTGGTGTTTGTTATCTACAAGATTTTAATCTTACCTTCACCAAACTTTTTTTTTAAGTATTTAATATTTATATACGGCAAATATTAGAGGGAAGTTTGAACCCTTGACCTCTTGGGAGGCGCGGTCCTATAGGTAACCCGGGTATCGTTGGGCCAATGACCCTTTTGTAAAATCTTTTCATCTTTATTGGGTACTTTGCCACTGGCCGTAATTTGACTTTGGTGACTACTGACCCTTGTACTTCCTCCGTCCCAAAATAAGTGTCCATGTTTTTATTTTGGTTTGTCATAAAATTTTAAGTCTGCTTACTTTCCAATTCTACCCTTAAGTATGAGAGGGAGAAAACTTCATTGCTCCTTCTATTATTAAGGGTAAAAATGTCATTTAGTTGATTAAAAGGTGTAATAATTACACATTTATAAAACTGTGTGTCCTTTTCATTGTGGACATGTATTTAGGGACGTAGGGAGTATTTTTTCTGGTAATAGCCTACATACATGGTGATATTCCTGTGTTTGTATAGGGAAACACTTGGTCTTTTTATGTCAATTAGTTTTGAAATTATTATGCTTCTATCTTCATTGTGAATAGTTTTCATATGCCTCCTAATGTTCATGAGACCATGGCTCAACTTGGATTAAGAAAATGCTATTCACACTTAAGACTTGAATTATTGTTGGATGCAACTGTATCTCGGTGTATATAAAGACGCTAAACCCTTTCTTGGTTGGAGATATGTAATTCTAATAAGTGACAATAAGCCATATGACGTGATCCGGGGTTGTGATTGCTTGGATGGTTACTTAGGTTGGTCATTGCAATAAATTGATATGTAATTCATTATGAATATGAGGCATTTTCATTATATTCATCATGAATAGTTGGTTACCATGGTTCTCAAATGAACCTGACCCTTGTATCATAGGAGCTCAAACCGACTTACTTAGAACTTACGTTTATGGTGTTCTTTTTAATATCCATTCAGATCTTCCGCCAGATAAAGAACCTTTGGACTGGAACACGAGGATGAAGATTGCTGCGGGTGCAGCCAAGGGTTTGGAATATTTGCACGATAAAGCGAACCCTCCGGTTATATACAGAGACTTAAAATCATCCAACATTCTTCTTGACGAGGGATACCACCCTAAACTGTCGGATTTTGGGCTTGCTAAACTGGGTCCTGTAGGTGATAAAACGCACGTCTCCACCAGGGTGATGGGCACGTATGGCTACTGTGCGCCGGAATATGCCATGACCGGTCAACTCACTTTGAAGTCCGATGTTTACAGTTTCGGTGTCGTTTTTCTTGAACTTATCACTGGACGAAAAGCCATCGACAACACCCGTGCTCCTGGAGAACATAATCTTGTTGCCTGGGTAAGTCGTAATACTCTTTCTCTCTCTCTCTCTTCCTTTAATGTTCGGATGTCCATAGTTTAATTACTCCGTCAAGTATTTAAATTTTTTGATCAAGATAAGAACAAATCTTTGGCATCCGTTTTGTACCCCGAGAGCTATTCATGGAGAGTACGGCCCACTAGACCCGCTCGGCCTGGCCCGTTAGAAAAAGTGGGATTGGATAACCATTTTCGAAAAAATGGGTGGGCCCAGGCGATGGAAAAAAAATCTAGACAGGCCCGCCTGGCTCGTTTATGTTAGTGTAATTAAATTAATTTTATATATATGTAGAAGACTTTTTAGGCCCGTTAGATGTTTATCGGGTGGGTACGGGCAAGTTATCAAACCCGCAAGTTAGGTCCAGCCTGTGCTCAGCTCAAGCCCAAGCCCATGAATGATATTATTTTCTTTTTATAGTTTTGGAATCGTAATCACTATCAAAAATTTCATGCAATTTATCGAGTGTAGCTGTTGGAATTCGTTTGAGTCTGTGTATTTCACCTTTTTGTGCAATTTATAGGCGCGGCCGCTTTTCAAGGATAGGAGGAAGTTCCCGAAGATGGCGGATCCATTGTTGCAAGGGCGTTATCCGGTAAGAGGACTATACCAAGCACTTGCGGTTGCCGCAATGTGTTTGCAAGAACAAGCCGCCACACGACCTCTGATTGGCGACGTCGTGACGGCTCTAACATACTTAGCGTCTCAAACCTACGACCCTGAAGCCGCCAGAGCCGAAAGAAGTAACAGAGGCAGCGGCTCCGGTACTCCCAGGAGCCGAAGGAACCCGAGTGAAGGCGGCAGCGTTCTAGATAGCCTCGATCCCCAAGGCTCCCCTTCTGCTTTCAAGAATTCCCCGGATTACAGGAAGATAGGAGGGGATGGTGAAAGCAGCAACGGAGGTGGTAGTTCTGGGCGGAAATGGGCGGTGGTTGAGGATCTTGACGGGTCTCAGAGGAACAGTCCGGCGAGTAGGAGGAATCGTGATAGGGATCTTGAGAGAGAACGAGCGGTGGCGGAGGCTAAGGTTTGGGGAGAGAACTGGAGAGAGAGGAAGAGAACGAACGCGATGGGAAGTTTCGATGCGACGAATGAGTGATATCGGTGGGTATTTGGGGTTTGTTTTTTTCTTGGGCAAATAAGAGGGATAGACTCTCTACTTGCTGATTGTATGTTGGTGGGTTGGTTTAAGGATATTGTGGCAGATCAGATAAAAAGAAAAAAAGAAAAAAAAAAGAGGGAAGTGCAGTTGGAGGGGTGTTGACTTCTGTAAAAAATTTGAGATTTGGTTTTTACTGTTTATGCAAACTTGTGGTAATTATATCTTGGATTCGAGTTTTAAGGCTTTTATTCTATTTTTACTTGTGTTTCAACTTTCAACCCAATTTCCTTCTTTTTACCGTGTATGTTGCACAAGTACCAATTCCATCCCATGGTCGTTATGGGATATTGGGTGCATTTTATACAAGGTTTTAGGGTTTTAATTTGACATTTGTACTCGCGTCACACACTTAGAAGCCATTTACCATGTTTTTTTACCGGGTCATTTACAAGATCAAGAATTTCACCAACAAGAGGAATGGTAACCACCGAGGTTCTTACCTGATACGTGAAAAAGACTTTTACCTGGTCGCCACTTACCAAGTAAGACACTTACAAAACAATCCATTTTGGTGATACTTTGCCGATAAGTGCTTACACGGCAAGTATTTGGTGCTTAGGTTCAGATCAAAACACCACCTACATTTCACCCTTTGTGAACAAAACCTATGACAACACCATTTATCATCAAACCCAACGAGTCCCCGAGCCACGGAACATTTATATAACAAAGACCGAGCATGTGCTCCAAAAAGAATAAACAGAAAATCATATTTAAAGAACAGTACAAAATTTTAATTCATAAAACATACAGTAGGCCAAAAACCAAGTCTTAATATTCCCATCAAACTCGAAATAAAAGGTAGACTGGAAAGAAAATTTATCTTGGCGAAGGTTTCAGATATGGCATCTCTGCTCAAACATACAACTCTAATCCTCTCACCACTGTAGTAGTTTAAGCTACAGGAACAGGCATAGGAATAGGCTCATCGGCAATCACAAGTGGTGGTCTATACTCCTCTACCTCTTTTGGTGGGAGAGCAATAACATCATCCTTGGGCATATGGATTATCACATTATCAGGCAAAGGCGTCTTCGGGCCAAGCTTTCCGGTTGGGTCCCAATCGAGCATGATCTTCACTTTGATACCAAGAACACCCTGAACACAGAATAGAATACCAAGTTATTTGATGACATGATGGAACTTCCGTACGAAGAATCATTACAAAAAAAAAATCATTTTGCTTCAAATCCCACTTTGACATGGGTAGTTTAGTAATTTACCAATCTTGTCTCACATCCTATCCTAGTATCCTATGTGGGACAACAGTCTGTCTTGTGTACCAAATGCACCCAGAGAAAAAGTGGATTTTACCTGTCTTAGAAGCACGTGTCTTACAGCAGAGTCGATATACTCTTTCACAGGTTGACCAGATGAAACCATATACCCATCTTTGAACTTCATTGATTTTGCTCGTTGAGCTCTAAGCTTTCCGCTGACAATCACCTGAAAGTGGTCAAGGGTGTTGAGAAATATAATAAACCTGTCATGGGACAACAAAAGAAACGACCATGTATTTACATACCTCACACCCTTTTGCCCCATTTTCCATGACAAATCTTAGAACACCATAGCAAGCCCTAAAAACAGTCCAATAGATTATGAGTTTGTATTATCTTTTCAAACCAAATCTAGACTACGATGGTATGACCAACTATTATACTAAAAAACTTAAATCAATAAACTCACAAGTAAAAGAATAAAATTTATCATTTTGCAGCAAGGAGAACAGAAATTTAAACGATGAAGTCGAATAAGTGCAGAAAACTTTAAATATATTTAAAAATGTGCCAAACCTGCGGACTGCAAGTCCTCCAAGAAGCTTGTATCGCAAAGACTCAGCCTGGGCAATGGCACAGAGCCCTCGGTTGTTAACCCTTTCAGCATAAAGCTCGACACTATTTTCAGGGAACTTGAATCGCTTCTGAACAAGAGATGTCAGCTCCCTTATTCTCCTTCCCTTCTCACCTGGATAATCAGTTTCAATAAGCAAGTATGAAATAACAACCTTTGTTTGGTGAGTTTATTACTAATTTTTTACATTATATTTTACAACTTATATTATAAAACTAATTATATATAAAAAATCGAGTATCTCACGAGCTTTTCGAGTCGACTCATTAGTACGCTGAGTCGAGCTTGAATTCAAGTCGAGTGTTGACAGAGTTTTGACCGAGTAGATCTCGAGTAACTCGTTTCATGTATCAATAACTTAGCAATTAACTAAGTTTGTGAAATTTGTTCTATGATTGAATGATTAAATTAAATATCAAGTGATTAGAACATTACCAAGAACGTTTTGGGTGCGGGTGGCCCTGATGATGATCTCTGTACGCATAGGCGTAACCCTTACTTCAACACCAGAGTAACCATCCTCCGCAAGTTCCCGGGTAAGGACCTCATTCAGTTCAGCAAAGAACACCCCATCAGCTACAAACTGTTTTGCAAAAACAAATCACATTACGATCTACGAGAAAACAAACATAATCTCAACTTGTAACCGCGATAGATTAGACTAACCTTTCGCTTTTTGCTCATTTGAGTCGCCATTTTCACCTGTAGTGTAAAGAGAATGAAGAACACTTAGCGCAACCGCTTTTTAGCTGCTTCCTCCTAGCGAAATCATATAAAGAATGCAGTTATAATAAAAAACGATTATAACTTGGGGTTTATTTTGGTATTCATCAAGTCAAGCCCATTTATGCCATCCATATAAATGACTGTTTGGTATTGGCTCAATGTTATAGAAAATGGCTTATTCAATAAGCTTCGAGAGGGAGCTTTATGTAGAAAGCTAAGTTTTTTTTCTAAACCTGCACCTCCCATTTAAAAAATATGCTCCTTTCATCAATGAAAAACCCTCCTAAACAAAAACTTTCTCAATATATACCGACAGATTAATCCACAATTTGGGACTTAATGGAAAACCAACCAAACAGCCCCTAAGATTGAGGAGGCATTACCGATCACAGTCAACTATGATCCTAATTAGCTAAAGCTGGAATGGCCAAAATTAATTTCAAAACCATACACATTCATGTACAAGAGCATACGTATATAAGTGTTCAAAATACAAGTACAGTACTTAATATACCTAAATCTCAATTACGCTTCCATAATACATTCTACTTCTAATTGAACATCAAAGGAATTTCTGTTTTTGTATGTTACAAGCATGGCGTTGTTCTTTAACCAGATAACAAAATACAGAAGGTCTACATCAAAACACGATATCCTCATCTCAACCTAATTGAATCTTCACTAACAGCAAAGATTCATCAAATCAAAAGAAGCAGGTCATAGAAAACCCTAGATCATACATAGCATAAATGGAGCAGATAAACCACACCATAAGCAGACTACTCACCACAGTTTCTGTTCGTCTGCTGCTGCTCGCGAAATCGCATCGATGGTGCAAATGATATTGAATAAACGGTTATAGAATTAGGGTATTCATTGGGACAGGCTTTAGGCCCGAAATATAAGTGACTTGGGCCAACCCTCTTTAGAGCCCATTTTGGGCCCATTTTGAGGTAATCTTTTTAATTGTTATTTCTTTGGTCAAATTAATAAGATGTGTATGTACTCGGGCAAAAATGTTAGGGTACGTTTGGTACGCAGACAGAATAGAATAGAACAGAACGGAACAAAACAGATGTTCAGCGTTTGGTAGACAGAACATGACAGATAGCATTAGATAAAATACAATAAATAAAAATTTAAAGAATTGTTAAAATATAAAATAAAATGTGTATTTGATGTTTTACAAAAGAATTAGATTTTATTTTGAGGTTAAATTAGTAAAACATAAGTTTGTTCCAGCTTGTTCCATGGTGTGGGGGTGGAACATGCCTGTTTAACTTTGTTCCTGTTTGTTCCACATTTAAGTCCTGCCAAACGTGGAACAGTGATCCTTGTTCTGTTTTGTCATGTCATGTCCAATGTACCAAACACACCCTTAAAATACATACATGATAACAATCGCCGTCTATTTATTTATTTTTTATTAATAATAGATATTTAAATCAGCTTATATATACCTTGACTAATCTCATATAACTAATATTAACATTGCAAATTGTTTTGTATGCATGTGTTTTGACAAGTATAATGTCATATTTGTCCCTTTTTAGTAAATGACATTATTACCCCTAAACAAGTGACGCATAACATGTATGTATATCTCCAAAAATGCAATCAAAACATGTATTACATCCAAAGTACAAAGTACAACATCCATGCACAAGTAATATAAACAAGATCTTGTTGCTTTCTTTTTTCTTTAAATATATATAATATACGACAAATGTTCGTACTTAATACTTTGGTAGGTTTGAATTCTTAAGTGTCACATGCTCCAACCCGGATACCATTATTGGGTCAAAGACCCTTTGGTTGATTTCTCTCTTCTTGTATGGATTGAAAAATCCGAGCTACAGATTATGTTGCCGATTGGGCATTGTGCGGTACGACTCTGATAACACATGTGGGTTCCACATCGCCCTCGAACGTAGGGCATGTTGGAAAAAGAGGAAGGGTGTCTTGATCTCGTGTTACATTGCTTGGACAGCTTGCTATGCTGACTTCTACCTCAATATCGTTAGACGCATGAAACTTGGCCACAATCGGAACGTTACACGAGCTCTGAGGCTGCATGTTGAAGGGGTTCATTTCTTCGCCACCCGATCGGTTCATCGTTGTTGTACCATAAGGAGGGAAGTAACCACGGGAGGTAGGAGGAACTATCGGATGGAATCCGGTAGGCCATTGGTAAGGCTGCACCGGCGGTGGGACTCCATGGTTTACAAAGTTATGCCCTGATATCAACAAGTTCGATTAGTGATATAAAAAGCATAAACCAAACGAAGCCAGTATACAGGGGCGGGCGTAGTTGCAAGTTGGGGGGTCCCATTAAAAAAGGAAAAAAATGAATCTTTAGGGTAAAAAAATGGGTCCTTAATTTTTTAGTTTTTTTTACCAAATTCAAAACTAACCCACCACTTCTCCTCAAGCATTGCTTGGGGAGAAGTGGCCCACGATGTGATGGTTTTCATAATTAATTAAATAACAAAAAATTAAAATCTGACTAATGTGGCACAAGATTCCTCGATTTGACATAAAATTCCTTGATTTGATATAAGATTCCATGAAATGACTGATTTGACAAACACTTATCAAATAAAAAAATACCTCGAAAACTCCCCCAGTTCGCGCCGGCCGACGCTACTCTCCTCCGGCGGCACGAACCGGCCGTTGACCATTTTTTTTTGCTTTTTACTTTAACACTCATTTTAAAATACATTAATTTTAAAAAAAATTAAAAGTACATTTTAAGTAATTTTAAATATAATTTAAATTAATTTCTAATAATAATAATATTGAAAATATGACATTAATTCATTAAACTTAAACAACTAAAAAATCTTTTTGTCATTAGAGCATCTCCAACAGGTTTTCTATAATTTTTTTTAAAATAGAGAATCAAATGTTAAAATCTCCAAAAAGGTTATATTTATCTCCAGCAGATTTGTTATTTTAGAGATTTTAACACAAGTTATATTAATATAATATTCTCTAATTTATATTCCCAATACACTTTAAAAATAAAAAATAATATAAAATGAAACGACGGTTGATACTGACTTTGTTATGGATGAAACGACGGCTGAAACTGACTTTGGTATGGCTGAAACGATGGCTGATACTGAGTTTGGTATGGCTGTAACGACGACTGATACTGGGTTTGGTATGGCTGAAACGAAGGCTGATACTGAGTTTCATATGGCTGAAACGACGGTTGATACTGAGTTTGGTATGGCTCATCTTGGCGAGAGTTAGGTTCATAAGGAACGAGTGAAAGTATATGTTGGGGGTCCGGTTGATGGCTTCCATCACCACGATCACAAACATACAATTTTAGGGCGTGTGGTGAAATTTCCACACCAATAGCGAGAAAATTTCTCACATCCTCCGTGTTTAATAACTCGACAATTGAACCAGAAGATAGTGATTTATACGTTAATCTAAAACGATTTTGTAAATCAGGTAAATTTAATTTCCAGGTTAGATAATTAATCAAACCTAGAAATGAAAATTGTACCGGTAACACGATAGTTGCCTTTTAAATTTCTGGGATATAATTCATCATCCCATTAACAAACTGCCACGACCCGTCCCCAAAAACACGTACCCGAAATTTCTCAATGTCTGTCGTCATTGATATTTCTTGGGTTTTTTTGATAGAAATTGATATTTGGAGATGAAGAGTTTTGTATAAATTTTTGGAGTGAAATGAATGTTGGAGTGGTGAAAAATGTTGGAGTGGAGGATTTATATTTATAATGGTTTAGATGGTAAAAAAAGTAGGTGGTAATAAGTTAGATGGTAATAAAGTTTGATGTAATAAAAATTGGATGATAAATAAATAGGTGGTAATAAAGTGGAGTGTAATAAATTAGAAGGTAATAAAGTTGGTGTAATAAATAAATTAGGTGGTAGTTTGGTGTAATAAATTAGATGATAAGAAGAAATATGTGGTAATAAGTTAGAAGTTAATAAATTTGGATGTAATAAATTAGATGATAAAAAGTAGATAGTGATATTTCTTTATATGGTAATAAAAATATATCATTACAAAAATTAATTAAAAATATTTTTATAAAACGTATTTAATTGAACATTTATTTAGTTGAAAAAAATAGTTATAAATTAATAAAAAATGCAATTGAAATCTACTGAAATTCTTTATGTAAAATCGTATTTATTTATTTTTAATAAAAAAAATTAAAAACTTATTAAAAATTTGATAAATTTTTGGAAAAAAAAATATTTACAAAAATTAATTAACTTTTTTTTTAAAAACGTATTTAATTAAAAGAATTTTTCTAATTATTGATTTTTTAATTTTTAATTTTTAAAAATATAACATAAAAACGTAAAAATACTTAATTTTTAATTTTTAAAATATAGCATAAAAAGTCTTAAAAATCTATTTAAAAATTGATTAACTTAGAAATTAAATTATATTTAAAATTACTTAAAAAATTTAAAATGTATTTTTAAAGAAATTAATGTATTTTTAAAATGAAAATTTAAAAAAAAAATTGGTCAACGCCGGTCATAGCCGGGTTTGCACCGCCGGAGAAGAGTAGCGTCGGCCGACGCGAACTGGGGTGGATATCGAGGCATGGTTTTTGTTTTTATTTGGTAAGTGTGTTATCAAATCAAAGAATCTTATATCAAATCAAGAAATCTTATGTTAAATCGAGGAATCTTATATCAAATCAATAAATATTATGTCACATCAGTCAAATTTTAATTTATTTATTCTTTAATCAATTCGAAAATTAGTCCCATCGTGGCCCACTTCTCCCCGAGCAATGCTTGAGGAGAAGTGGTGGGTTATTTTTGAATTTTTTTAAAAAATGGTTATTTTTGTAGTTGGTTTGGGTAAAGATGCTAAAAAAATTAAGGACCCGTAAAATAATGGATATTTTAGCTTTCTACCTTAATGCCCCCAGTAATTTTTCATCCGGGACCCCATCAACCAAAAAAGGTGTCTCGAAGTCAACCAAAATTAACTCTCGAAATCGGTTAAAAACCCAAAAAAAGATCCCCGAAATCGACAAAAAAAACTTTAAAATCTCTTAAAATCAAACAAAAAAACTTTAAAAAGCCCTCTAAACGTTGGATTTAGGCTAATAATATATCGGACAACTTTACGGGCATTTAAGCTACCTTAAAGGTGCCCCACCATGAAAAAATCTTGGATCCGCCACTACCGATATATCCCACCCGGAGGTTGAAATTTTGGATCCGGTCCAATTACAATTGAATATCCAATTAGGATTAGTGGATTTTAATTAGATCGGATGACTTTACGTACATCCATATAAATGAGACCGCAAGATTTTTGTGAGCATAGGATCTTACCGATCATCGGAGCTGATGTAAGAGGTCCGGGACCTGGGAGCATGTATCCAGGTCAGGGTAATAAGGCTTGTAGATTAGTCCTTCGGACGGGGACATCATCGGGATTAGCCAATGATGCCCGGTTATTTGATTCGAACTCAACGAACCAAATTTTGGGTCGGATGGTGGTAACGGACACCGTGAAAACATGGGATGATGGTTGTTTTGAATGGCAAAAAGAGACGCCTTCTCGACTGTATTTGTGTCATCTGTTGGATTCTCATGGTAATCTTTGAGTTTTGGAACATTTGTAAACGATTTCAGAGCATGCTCTACGTGAACCTTCTTGATCGGAGAAACTGTCGCTAATTTCCCCAAAAACGGGGCATCTTCAACCATTGGTTGAGGGTTTCCCGCAATTAATTTTTGGACATGTTACATCACACGGTGAGTGAGACTACGATTGGTACGAGAAAGGGACTAAACTGTAACAGATAAGAGTGAGATAGGCAACCGAAAGAATTTGCTAATATATATACCTTTATCTATCTATGTAGCTCAAAAACTTGACCAGAAAATGCTCTTTGTTGGCTGCAGAGAACATTCAACATAAGATATAACAAAAAAATTCATAAGAATCATTGTCATGGAAATTTGTGGATGAATATAGAGAGAAAGAAAAAGGTGACCAAACAAGAGAACATGAGAACGGTCAAATACATTTGACTTTACAGTAAAATCACATATATGTGGTTCATGCAATTTTGGTCGTAACCTAAGGTTGTGGGTTAAGTCGTCCGTTCACCACATGTGATTACAATGCAAAATCACATGTAATTTGGCCATCACATATTTAGGTATGAACTATGAGTAATATAGATAATCTTTAACATCAGCTCACCAATCACATATACATCTTCAAATAGATTTTTTTGAGACAGTTTGAATTATTTAACCGAGCCCTAGCTCATTAATACGTAAATCTTTGGAAAAATCTATTTAAATATGTGTATCCGAACCCATATGAATAATCTGCAATTTGGGCAATAATTGAATATTCTTTTCTTATATTTTCATGATATTTAGTTTTTTTGTTTAACCGGCATATAATAGAGAGAGAGAGAGAGAGTCGGACTCATACGAGAACAATAATTAAATAAGAGAATAAGAAAACAGTCGAATCACATGTGATTCACGCGACCTCACATGAGGTCGCGACCAGGTCACGCGTACCTTTGCGTTAATTGTTAGTGTAAAATCATATGTGATTTTGCTCGTGATTTGACCGGTATCATATTATCTTATTTAGTTATTGTCCTATTTTGAACATACCCCCCCCCCCTCTCCCTCTCTCTCTCTCTCTCTATATATATATATATATATATATATATATAAGAAGATTCAAGTGAGAACGCTAACTATTTAAGAAAACACGAGAACGGCCGTCTATGTACAAAATCATATGTGATTTTACACTAACAACAAAAAACTAGACGCGGGCGACTTTGGCCGCGTCTTAAAAGTCGCGGCAAGTCGCGGGAATCATATATGATTTTGTACATGCGATCGTTCTCGTGTTTTTATAAATAGTTAGCGTTCCCCACCTATATATATATATATATAGAGAGAGAGAGAGGCTCCGTAAAATGCAAACCTTGCATTTGTTGCACATCTTACAAACCACAGTCTGCATATGTGCAGAACAAGTCTGTATATGTGCATGTGCATATGCATACGTGCAAGAATATACATATAATGAACATACATTCATATGGGATAATAGATATATGCAGACTGGTTCTGCACATATGCAGACTGTGGTTTAGAGGGTCATTTATTTTTTTAACCCTTTTATCCAAACCAAATACAAAAATAACCACCTTTTAAAAAAAAAATCAAAAATAACCCATCACTTCTCCATAGGCCATCCGTAGCCCATTCGGGATGGGCAACAGGATGGCTGCGGGATGACTCGGTATGGGCTACGGGGGGTGCGGGTTCAGCGGGGCGGGATGGATTTCGGGGATGGGTTCCCGATTCATCCCGAAGCTTTATTAAAAAAAAAATTATTTAATTTTTAAAAATAATGCCGTTGAACGGCTATTTGTAAAAAAAAAATTCTCAATTTAATCCCACTATATATTTAACCCTCAACCTCTTATTTCTCACACCTCTCAAACTCTCTCAAATTCTCTCAACCTCTTATTTTTCACACCTCTCAAACTCTCTAAAATTCTCTCAACCTCTTATTTTTCACACCTCTCAAACTCTCTCAAATTCTCTCAACCTCTTATTTTAAACAATATGGATTCGCCACAACCTCTTATACTTCATAACCCGGCACGCGGATAGGAACCGGCAATATTGAGAAACATTATGTACGCTTGTGTCACATTACACAATATGATACTCGAAGACGAAAACCATGCTATTTTTGGTGACGTGGAAAACGACTTTTTCACGAATGATATCGAAAGCCAAATCAGTGAGACACAACGCGCGACAAATGTTCAATAAGTCATAAACTGGGACACTCTGTAAAGCCCGTGTCCCGGTATGTATATATATATTTTAATTAATTGTTTTAATATCGTTCTTTTAGCGAATCTTTACTAACGGGGTTAGCAAGTTTGACCAAATGCGTAATAAATTTTAAGCCGTTTTAATTTGTGCCAAGTGATAAGTTTTAGAGGGGCTTAATGTGGCTTGTAGGTAAATTAGACATGGGTTTCGGCCCATGCAATCAAGGCCGAACACCCCCCCCCCATGCTTTCTCGTTTTCTTAATCGAACATCAAACAAAAACCCTACTATCCTTGTCTTTTCTTTTTTATGAATGCGCCGTGAGACCTCCTCCCCTTCTCATTTGGTTTGTGTCACACGCATGAAATCACAACGTCAACCCTAGCACCTTGTTCCTTCCAATTGGTTGTCATCGCCGAAACCCATTTCCCCAAGATCGCCGTCGCCGTGGTATTCTGCCGTCGAGAGAGAGAGGTTCGTGAGAGAGAGAGGAAGAGCGAGAAGGCGAGAGTGAGGAGGAGGAAAGCCGCCGGAGAACTGCCGCTGCAGATCACCTGTGCCGCCGCTGCTGCCGCCGGGAGCTCGCCGGAGCCGAGGAAGAAGATCGAGAGGAGGAAGAAAGGCTGGAGTGTTAAGCCGCCGTGTTAAGATACTCGTTCGATCCCTCCCCCGTTCTTTCTCTCATTCTTTCCGGTGAAACAATCAGCGGCGGCGGATCTGCCATTGTCTTGCGAAAGCCATAACTTTTTACTCGTAACTCGTATTGGGGTGAAACCAGTGCCAAAAGTTCCCTCTTTGAGTCTATAAACTTTTCTGTGATTTGTGCGAAACCCAGTTCGGGACGTAGCATGGCTCAAAATGTCGTTTTATACTGAAAGGTGTTGATTTTCGCTGTTCGGGAAACTGTTTTTGTAAAATCCGTAATAAATGGTAGAAAAATCGTTAGGAGGCGTATAATATGTCCTTGGAACCCTAACTCAGAGTACTTTCTGGCCATGTAATAATATTGAGGATTTACTGGGTTTAAGGAGGTCGAAACAGGTCCCGAACAGACCTGTTTGGCGAGACCGGGAAGTAGTTTTAGTGACGGTTTAAGCGGGTGTCGTGTCGTAGGGTCCGGGTCTCGTATTGATACGTTTTAACGTGCGTTTAGGTGCTGGGAAGTGACCGTAATTGGGAAGCTTGAATTTGTATTGTTGAGCTAGGCACGCATTCGAGGTGAGTTCTCTCACTATAACTAATGTCGGTTATTTTTACATTACGTTGTGTATGTATGTGGTAGTTTTATTTGCTTCTGATGCGGGGTTAAATAGTAGGGTGTCTAGTCGGACCTTTATTGTTGTGACTACGCGGGTGGCGTAGGAGTTCGGCGGGGCCGAGGGTCACATACGCGGGTGGCGTAGTAATTCGGTGGGACCGAAGGTTGTATACGCGGGTGGTGTATGAACCCGGGGGTGCCGGGTTGCGTTTGCACGATTGTCGTGTGGTCGGTGGGACCGACGTATGCCTATTAGGTGGGTTGGTGTAAGTATGCCCGTCTATGATTTGTTCGTAGACTTGTATGCTGTTTATGTGCAATTATCTGTTTATGGTGGTGTGGAAATAACTGTGTTACTTATGGTGTTGAATTCACTAAGCTTCGTGCTTACCCTTTCCCAATAAACTGTGGTTTCAGGTACGGGCGGCTCCAAGGCGTGACGAGTACACACTGGCGCGCGAGGAGAGCTGGTTGCTTTATGGTTTTTAATAATTAAACGTTTATTCCGCTGGTTATTATTATGAAGATATTAATTATGAGTTTGCAAACGAAACGTTGGGATCATTTAAT
The DNA here is from genome assembly GCA_033807775.1 of Saussurea involucrata. Classification (NCBI taxonomy): domain Eukaryota; kingdom Viridiplantae; phylum Streptophyta; class Magnoliopsida; order Asterales; family Asteraceae; genus Saussurea; species Saussurea involucrata. The sequence goes on from CM066321.1 coordinate 153,899,171, forward strand.
GAGTTGTTATAAATGAAATGTTTATTTAAAAATTTAAATTTGCTTGTAATTTTTGGGACGTTACAACTTGGTATCAGAGCACGGCTTGAGTGAATCAAACGCATTTCGGTGTGTTTGATCTCAAGTTTGCGGCTATAAAATTTTTCTTTAAAGTTTTTGGGAAATAAAAAGAAGGAAAAATCCGTTTGAGAAACGGTGATCGGAGGCGCAGTGTGTACAGTCAGCCGGAGCCAAAGGGGGAAGGTACAGTACTTAGTGTTTTATTGCTTTCTAGATCATAGAGTATGCATGCTAGATTGCCTGTTGTGGACACTATGATGTATGTTGTACTGCTTGCTATTAGGAATTTATGCTAATTATGATAGGTTACTAAGTGGATGCCCTCTAGGTTGTATGCAGTAAGAGATTTATAGCCTTAGAATATTTGATTTAGTTCTATTGCGCAGCTCTTGTTTGAGTCCAACCGTTCTAGGATAGAATCTTGTATTCGAATGTCTATTTATTTCGCACTGCATATAATCGGGTATTCGCGAGGTCGCTCGTTATAATTAGTAGGGATTCAGTAGTAGCAAGGGTAGTGGGATAAGAGGAAGTTCCTAGAGAGCTGGGAAGGGTGTTTATGTATGAGTATGTGTGCTAGATTGCTTTCTAGAACATAGGAGTATGTATGCTAAATTGCTTGGTGCTTATTACACTGTATTGCATGTTTGTTGCTTGCTAATAGGAGGTTATGCTAGCCTTGATAGGTTGTTAGGTGAATGCACTATAGGTCGTATGCGGTAGGAACCGAATAGCCTTAGAATGTCGGATTTAGTTCTATTGCGCAACTCTTGTTTGAGTCCAACCGTTGTAGGATAGAATCTTACATTCGAATGTCTATCTGGTTTGCACTGTGTGCGACTGTGCATTCGCGAGGCGACTCGTCATGACTAGTAGAAATTCCGTTGTAGCAAGGGTAGTGTTTGGGGGTGGAATTCCTAGGGAGCTAGGAAGAGTGTGTACATATGTTGATGCGGGCATATGGGTATAGTTATCGGCAAGGAGCTACTTGGACCCCTTGGGATGGAACTCGGAACGGGCGATGATAGGTGTGGATGGTAGTAGTAGAGCTCCTACTACCGGAGGCACAGGATCAATGCTCGAGTCGGGGAAGTCACGAGGAATCCAAGGAGTTGGGCGTGAGTGTTGTTAGTGTGCGTTGTTATGTGCTGATAACGCATTGTATAATCTACCCAGAATAGCCGTCACGAGGAGAGACAACTATAGTAGATCCACTGGTACATGTGTGTACTTGATGTGCTTTGATGGGATGATCGTTGGGGTAGTGACGAAGGTTGTAAATTAGTAGTCGTGGGAATAAAAGGACGATTCTGTTGGTGCAAGTGTACCACATCTCTATATATTTATATATATTTATTTTGATGATTACAAACACAACGCATTATTGTTTATCTAACAATTTAATCCAAGTGTGCAGTTGTTGAAGAACACGAAGATTTAATCTGAAGGGTTCAAGACGGAAGTGTTTACGTCGTCATTATTGTTTATAACTAATAATGATAAACACCCTAAAATAATATACCACTTGGATATTTCTAAAAACCCAACAATTTATTTTAACATGGTTTTGAGAAGATTCAGCAAGATTTGGTTGCAGTTCTGGAAGGTCCTTTTCTGACGGCGGTATACCGTGGAGAATACTCGGTATACCGCGGGTACACTTTTGGCGGTATACCGCGGGTGTTCAGCCGGTATACCGCGGCAGTCCGTGTGCATCTCTGATTGGTTGAAGTGGCTTTTCCTGACGGCGGTATACCGCGAGACCCAGCCGGTATACCGCGGGTACTTATTCCTGTCAACTTTGCATGTAGCCGTTTGTGTGTCAGCACACTTTTCTGACGGCGGTATACCGCATGCATTTGGCGGTATACCGCGGCTGCACAATGCCGTTGGAGATGCTATGTATAAATGATGCTTGCTGGTAATGAAGACCACACACAACAACAACAGTAACAAGAAAACCACCTCTCAGCTCTCTCATCTATTTATAATATATATTTTATAAAACTTTTTTTATAAAATATCCAAGTGTGAGATATTATACAAGAGTGATTACCCATTGTGAGTTATACTCCTCTTGTAAGCATTTGAATAACGGGTGTGTGATCCTGTACATCTCATAGCAGAAGCTTGAGAATCAATTACGTTACCTTTGTACTTGGTTTGTATTCTACCGTAAAGAATACATTTATTGGATCGTGTCGGGAAGTGTCTCGGCTGCTGGTTTATCACAGTTGGTGGTAAATCAGTAAATCTCTGTGTCAAGTATCTCTAACCTTTATCTCTTTATTTATTCCGCTGTGCTTTATTATATTTATTTATATAAACTGCTTTGCATTTATATTTATTTATATAATCTCTGTGCATTTAAATTATATCTGTTTATATAATTGTTGTATACTTATTTATTTATACTCTGCTTTATTTATTCTGTATTTATTTGTAAAAAGAATTTTTGAAAGTAAAAGATTTTAAATACAACCTTACCCCCCCCTAGGTTGTCTAACATTTGGTATCAGAGCGGGGCTTTCAAAAATTTTCTGTTTAAATTTTTAAAAGTTATATCTTTTATATAATGGCTCAACAAACTGTTTTGTTTTCAAAACCTCCTATTATAGATACTGAAAAGTTTGGCATTTGGGCCGAGCTATTTGAATGTCACGTTCGTGGCAAAAGTCAAAAAATTTGGGATATTATAGAAAATGGGAATTTTAGACCAACCAAAGTTGAAAATGATCTTATTGTTGATAAACCCATAAAAGATTGGACTCCCGCTGAAGAATCTCATTTTTGTTTAAATTTTGAAGCTAAAAATATATTATATGCTGCTTTAACTTCCGATGAAATTGAAAGAGTTTATACTTATAAAACTGCTAATCAAATCTGGCAAAGCTTGAGCGACACTCATCGTGGAAATACTCAAGTTAAAAGCTCTAAAATAAATATTCTTGTTCATGATTATGAACTATTTGAAATGTCAAAAGATGAGTCAATCGACTCAATGTTTAAACGTTTTAACCTCATTATGACTACCTTGAAGGGATTAGGTCGTACTTATCCTAATGAGGATTATGTAAGGAAAATTCTTCGAGCACTTCCTTCGGAGTGGATGGCAAAAATCACATCCTTGGAAGACTCCCGAGATCTCGCAACTATGAAGCTCGATGATCTCATCGGCAATCTTAAAGTGCACGAAATTGCACTAAGAAGAAATCAAGTCCGGGAGCAAGTCAAAAAGAAATCCATCGCTCTCAAGGTCGTTGCCTCAAAAGAAAAGGAAGAGGAGGAAGATGCAAGTTCATCCGATGATGAACCCGAAAATCTTGACGATTTAGTCAAGTTGGTAAGAAAACTTTCTAAACTTCTATCTAACAAAAAGTTTGCCAATATTGATAGGTTTCAAGAAAATGAAGACTACCGTCGTGGTAGGAAAAACCAAAGTCGCAACGTCCACAAAAGTGAAGACAATTATGACGAATCTAGCGACGATGAAAAAGCCAATAAAAAGAAAGGCTTTTGCTATGTGTGTGGTGACAAGGATCACTATGCAAGTGTGTGTCCGAATCGAGCAAAACAAATCAACACACCAAAAGCTTTGGTTGGAGGCGCGTTGAGCGCAAGCATAAATGAGACCAAAAATTTTTGTTTCATGGCCGACCATGATAATGAGGTATCTTCATCATATTCCTCTAAAAATAATTGTGATAATTATTATAGTGACGATGAAATTAATCTTGACGAATTATATAAATCATTTCATGATATGGCCGCTCTTGCAAATAGGTATAAAGATGAAATTTCTAATTTAAAAGAAACCGTATCTGTATATAAAAAGGAAATAGATGACGGTAAACAAAAATCTGCTTATGATTTAGATATTATCACTAAATTAGAAAATAAATTAAGAGAAAAAGATGTTTGTAAATCTTGTGTTATTTTAAATGATAAAATTGCATGCTTAAGTGAAAATAAAAAAGAAAGTATTGCATGTACAAAATGCGAGTCTCTTGAAAATGAAGTTGCATATTTAAATACTAAATGTAAATCGCATGAGAAAGATAATCTGTTAGCTAATGCTTTTCAAAATAGCAATGATAAAGTGTTAAAAATGCTAAATATATCAAATCGTATAAATTGCCGAAAAGGCATTGGTTCAAATACGTGTATTGAAAAATGTGATTGTATGCCAATTAAAAAGGTTTTTGAAAAACCTAAATTTGTTGTTAAAAATAAAACGCAAAAACCTCCGTATGTTCCTAAAATGAATTATGTGAATTATATGTCGAGAAAATCACATGCGTTTATGTATAATAATAAGTTTGCGAATCCTAAGAAAAATGTTAATCCGCATACTTCTTTTTACGTCTATGATAAATACGATCGTAAAATAAAAATGGTTAGAAAATGGATTCCGAAAGGAATGTTTAATGTTGACAATCCCGGTGGGATGCGTTTGTGGTTTTAAACCATTTTTATGGTTTTGTATGTTTGTCGTGTTTGTTTTATGTCGACAACATATTTTTTTTTGCAGTTTATGTTTTTATACTAACTGTTAAAAGGACCCATAAGAAAAGGGTACCACGAAATATTTTCTTTGCCTTTTGTAGGTGTTTCCTGGCGAGGATATAATACGTGTTTCCTGGCGAGGATATAATACGTGTTTCCTGGCGAGGATATAATACGTTGTTACCTGCCGAGGTTATAATACGTGGTTACCTGCCGAGGTTATAATACGTGGTTACCTGACGAGGTCATAATACGTGGTGATTTTTTTAATCACATAAAATTAACCGAATATTGAAGCCTTAAGATCCGTTTTGGTGCAAGTGTTTCGTATTGGTTTGTATATCTTTGTCTCTATTGCTTTTGCATTTTATTTTATCCCTCAAATTTTATAAAATCAATTTGATGTCGTTATTAATTTGAGGGGGAGCGTTTTAGCTCTTTTACCCATGAGTGTATGCTACCTCAATTATATGCATATTTTGAGGGGGAGCATCTCTCGAGGGGAAGCATACCGTCTTTCTTGACCCTTTTTGCTTCGACAAACGGGGGAGAGAAACCGCATATGCTCTTGCTTAGCGGTTGTGTTTGTCATCATCAAAAAGGGGGAGATTGTTGGTGCAAGTGTACCACATCTCTATATATTTATATATATTTATTTTGATGATTACAAACACAACGCATTATTGTTTATCTAACAATTTAATCCAAGTGTGCAGTTGTTGAAGAACACGAAGATTTAATCTGAAGGGTTCAAGACGGAAGTGTTTACGTCGTCATTATTGTTTATAACTAATAATGATAAACACCCTAAAATAATATACCACTTGGATATTTCTAAAAACCCAACAATTTATTTTAACATGGTTTTGAGAAGATTCAGCAAGATTTGGTTGCAGTTCTGGAAGGTCCTTTTCTGACGGCGGTATACCGTGGAGAATACTCGGTATACCGCGGGTACACTTTTGGCGGTATACCGCGGGTGTTCAGCCGGTATACCGCGGCAGTCCGTGTGCATCTCTGATTGGTTGAAGTGGCTTTTCCTGACGGCGGTATACCGCGAGACCCAGCCGGTATACTGCGGGTACTTATTCCTGTCAACTTTGCATGTAGCCGTTTGTGTGTCAGCACACTTTTCTGACGGCGGTATACCGCATGCATTTGGCGGTATACCGCGGCTGCACAATGCCGTTGGAGATGCTATGTATAAATGATGCTTGCTGGTAATGAAGACCACACACAACAACAACAGTAACAAGAAAACCACCTCTCAGCTCTCTCATCTATTTATAATATATATTTTATAAAACTTTTTTTATAAAATATCCAAGTGTGAGATATTATACAAGAGTGATTACCCATTGTGAGTTATACTCCTCTTGTAAGCATTTGAATAACGGGTGTGTGATCCTGTACATCTCATAGCAGAAGCTTGAGAATCAATTACGTTACCTTTGTACTTGGTTTGTATTCTACCGTAAAGAATACATTTATTGGATCGTGTCGGGAAGTGTCTCGGCTGCTGGTTTATCACAGTTGGTGGTAAATCAGTAAATCTCTGTGTCAAGTATCTCTAACCTTTATCTCTTTATTTATTCCGCTGTGCTTTATTATATTTATTTATATAAACTGCTTTGCATTTATATTTATTTATATAATCTCTGTGCATTTAAATTATATCTGTTTATATAATTGTTGTATACTTATTTATTTATACTCTGCTTTATTTATTCTGTATTTATTTGTAAAAAGAATTTTTGAAAGTAAAAGATTTTAAATACAACCTTACCCCCCCTAGGTTGTCTAACAGATTCTAGTATTAATCACTTAGAGTGACGATGAGGATGATGTTTGTGTCGGGCCAAGATGGATGATTGTGCTAGAATCATAGGCTTATAGAGCCGACTTTGATTTTAGGAAAAATCGTAGGGATTAATTGACGTAATTTCCCAACTTGCCTAAGAGGTTTAAATGTCCGGATGACGTTAGTGGACCTGAGAGATTTGGAGGAGTAGGAGTCGAGGCGTAGAATGCCGACTAAGTCATGCACAAAGTTTGATTTTGAAATAGATTGCATTAGCAAATTCTTGTGTTTCAAATCATTTTATGGATGGTGTTTTGGAATTTTGGGAAATGTTCAGCACACACACAAGATTTTGAAATATGGTTTTGAAAGTGTATGAAATCGTTTTATCACGGGAGTGCAAACTTTGTTAGAATTTGTCTCATTTTGTTATTTTTCCAACGGTTCTTTCGGGTAAGATGATATACGTGTTTTGTGGTGTTTAAAATGTTGGGCAAGTGACTACGGCTAGTGACTTTAACATTGGAACTCCTCCACATATGTTAGAGTTGAGACGGAAAGTTACATTCCATGATGTCTGTATAAAGCTATTTGAGTGATTTGGTTAAAATAAGTTTTGTTTTACGGCATGTTGAGTCGTGGGGGTTTAATTTCACGAGGTGCATATATTATTTGTTTATGTGACCATTTGGGGAAATCTTGAAAATCAATTTAAAGAACCCCACCTTTTGAGATTTTTTGAGATTTTAGTCGATATTTTCAAATGATGGAAGCGGATTGGTTTTTATCCTTAAGTTTGAAACTTACACGAGACAGTTGTGTTTTAACAAAAATATATCTGTAAACCGTTTCATCGTTTTGCATGACTAGCCGACGCGCGTAAGATTTGTTAGTGAACCCTGTGCCACGACATTTTTGTTGAAAAAAGAGAAATTTTGGGGTCAAATATCGTGGAACTGATTTTGAAATTATGTGCACACTTTTGTTGCACCCGGTGTAAGGTCGAGCGGTTACTTTAAATACATGTCATTAGTCAATTCATACTAGAACTGTGACGGTTCATTTTCAAAGAAACTATTTATTTCGCTTTACGTTTTGTGAGTAAACTAAGCTGCAATGAAATGATTTTCAACATGATTTTCATATGTGAGACGAGCGTGTCCATTTTTGCGTAACTACCGACCTAGTAATAGTAGTTTTATTGCTTACGGTCTTTTTTAAATGAAAAATCTTGACGTTGAAAACATTTTTGTAAATGATTTTGTGAACCATTTGGGAAATGCGCTTTTAAGTGTTATGTGTCATTTTGAGAATTTTAAGGGTGTGAGTCCTTTTGGAAAACTCTGTTGTTTAACCCGTGTTGAGTTTGGGACTAATGTTGATTTTAGAGTATTGCTTGCTTAGACTTTATTTAAACGCGTTTTTGACCGACTTATGGGTCTAGCAAGCGTGGAGCATTTTGCTCGGTTTTGACTTGGAGTTAGTCATGGGCTAATTGCCCGGTTTTAATGACTCGAGGTGGAGTCTTGTTGATGAATTGTTTTGTCGCACCGTTTGGCATTCATTGCACGTCGAGTATTTACACGTTTGGGTGAGGGAGACAATCCGGGATAGGCACTTGTGGGTAGGCTGTTTTGCTTTGGATCCTTAGGCACGTTAGTCAGTCGCTGGTAGTGGTCGGTTGGGTATCTCGGGGTGAGGCCCCGGTGTTCAGGTGTTATAGCCTAGGCTTTCTAGTAGGTGCTAGGAGGATATAGTTGTGGGCACTTACCTGAGAGGTAATTCCGATGTGAGGGGCCCTGAGGCGTTACCTGAGAGGTAGGCGTCAGGGTGTATCCTCGGTTCAGATAAATTAGCTTTGTAGAGCGAGTGTGGGGGATACGTCGACGGTGGGAGGTTGGGTATTCCACGCGTGTTGGTAATGTAGGCCGGTAGTATCGGTTAAGGGAATGACCTACGTGTGTGTTAGTTGACTTGATTGTGGGGGATATCTATTTGTGTTAGTGTCTAGGATAATACCACGCTTATGTGATTTATTGTAATCGGTTGGACCGATGTTCGGCGGGTGGCCGATGTTTGTTATTGTAATCGGTTGGACCGATGTTCGGCGGGTGGCCGATGTTTGTTATTGTAATCGGTTGGACCGATGTTCGGCGGGTGGCCGATGTTTGTTATTGTAATCGGTTGCACCGATGTTCGACGGGTGGTCGATGTTTGTTATTGTAATCGGTTGGACCGATGTTCGGCGGATGGCCGATGTTTGTTATTGTAATCGGTTGGACCGATGTTCGGCGGGTGGCCGATGTTTGTTATTGTAATCGGTTGGACCGATGTTCGACAGGGGGTAGATGTTTTGTTAATATAATTTATTGAAAATCTTTGGAGTCTATTAGAATTCGTGGAAGTTAATCGATGGTTAATGATAGGAGGGATCGTAATCGGGTATCCTGTAGGGTATACTGGTGAGCAGCTTTAGAATGGTTAGAGCTTGAAAGTGGATTGAGATTGGGATATCATCAAATGCGAGAGAATTATTAGAAGCTGTTTGCGGACGTAGACTTCGGGGACGAAGTCTAATCCAAGTGGGGGAGAGTTGTAAAGCCCGTGTCCCGGTATGTATATATATATTTTAATTAATTGTTTTAATATCGTTCTTTTAGCGAATCTTTACTAACGGGGTTAGCAAGTTTGACCAAATGCGTAATAAATTTTAAGCCGTTTTAATTTGTGCCAAGTGATAAGTTGTAGAGGGGCTTAATGTGGCTTGTAGGTAAATTAGACATGGGTTTCGGCCCATGCAATCAAGGCCGAACACCCCCCCCATGCTTTCTCGTTTTCTTAATCGAACATCAAACAAAAACCCTACTATCCTTGTCTTTTCTTTTTGATGAATGCGCCGTGAGACCTCCTCCCCTTCTCATTTGGTTTGTGTCACACGCATGAAATCACAACGTCAACCCTAGCACCTTGTTCCTTCCAATTGGTTGTCATCGCCGAAACCCATTTCCCCAAGATCGCCGTCGCCGTGGTATTCTGCCGTCGAGAGAGAGAGGTTCGTGAGAGAGAGAGGAAGAGCGAGAAGGCGAGAGTGAGGAGGAGGAAAGCCGCCGGAGAACTGCCGCTGCAGATCACCTGTGCCGCCGCTGCTGCCGCCGGGAGCTCGCCGGAGCCGAGGAAGAAGATCGAGAGGAGGAAGAAAGGCTGGAGTGTTAAGCCGCCGTGTTAAGGTACTCGTTCGATCCCTCCCCGTTCTTTCTCTCATTCTTTCCGGTGAAACAATCAGCGGCGACGCCGCCGCCGCCGCGCGCCTCCACTGTGGTGGCTGGGTGTCGGGTGGTGGTGGTTGTGTGCGCTGTTTGTGTGTGCATGCGGTCAATCGACTGAGGGAGAGACCTGAGTTTCGAGAAGAGGGTGCGAGGTGGTGCGTTTGTGTGTGCGGAGTCCTCGCCGGAGGGCCGCCGCCGGTCGCCACCGGCGACCACCACTGCCGGAGATGGCAGTGGGTGGCGCGCGGTCGTGACCAGACCATAGTCACTGTAGAGCCCTTAAACCGTGACTTAATCGATTAAGCCGAATCGTTCAAACCGTTTCTTTTAAATCGTCATTTTATGTGAAAAATTATGGAATCTGCCATTGTCTTGTGAAAGCCATAACTTTTTACTCGTAACTCGTATTGGGGTGAAACCAGTGCCAAAAGTTCCCTCTTTGAGTCTATAAACTTTTCTGTGTTTTGTGCGAAACCCAGTTCGGGACGTAGCATGGCTCAAAATGTCGTTTTATACTGAAAGGTGTTGATTTTCGCTGTTCGGGAAACTGTTTTTGTAAAATCCATAATAAATGGTAGAAAAATCGTTAGGAGGCGTATAATATGTCCTTGGAACCCTAACTCAGAGTACTTTCTGGCCATGTAATAATATTGAGGATTTACTGGGTTTAAGGAGGTCGAAACAGGTCCCGAACAGACCTGTTTGGCGAGACCGGGAAGTAGTTTTAGTGACGGTTTAAGCGGGTGTCGTGTCGTAGGGTCCGGGTCTCGTATTGATACGTTTTAACGTGCGTTTAGGTGCTGGGAAGTGACCGTAATTGGGAAGCTTGAATTTGTATTGTTGAGCTAGGCGCGCATTCGAGGTGAGTTCTCTCACTATAACTAATGTCGGTTATTTTTACATTACGTTGTGTATGTATGTGGTAGTTTTATTTGCTTCTGATGCGGGGTTAAATAGTAGGGTGTCTAGTCGGACCTTTATTGTTGTGACTACGCGGGTGGCGTAGGAGTTCGGAGGGGCCGAGGGTCACATACGCGGGTGGCGTAGTAATTCGGTGGGACCGAATGTTGTATACGCGGGTGGTGTATGAACCCGGGGGTGCCGGGTTGCGTTTGCACGATTGTCGTGTGGTCGGTGGGACCGACGTATGCCTATTAGGTGGGTTGGTGTAAGTATGTCCGTCTATGATTTGTTCGTAGACTTGTATGCTGTTTATGTGCAATTATCTGTTTATGGTGGTGTGGAAATAACTGTGTTACTTATGGTGTTAAATTCACTAAGCTTCGTGCTTACCCTTTCCCAATAAACTGTGGTTTCAGGTACGGGCGGCTCCAAGGTGTGACGAGTACACACTGGCGCGCGAGGAGAGCTGGTTGCTTTATGGTTTTTAATAATTAAACGTTTATTCCGCTGGTTATTATTATGAAGATATTAATTATGAGTTTGCAAACGAAACGTTGGGATCATTTAATGAGTTGTTATAAATGAAATGTTTATTTAAAAATTTAAATTTGCTTGTAATTTTTGGGACGTTACACACTCATAATAACCTTCGGTCGGATTTGGTCGAACATATTTGGCGTATCCAAGTTCCCAACAATGACGACGAGTAGATTTTTAAATTTATTTTGTAATTTTTATTTTTAATGAATGATATGAATTTTAATTTTTATTATTTATCTTATTTTTATTTATTAAAAAATATATAAATTTTTTTTTTGTTAAATAATTAAATGTATAAATAAAATAATTAAAATAAATGAGGTGACAAAAGGGTTTGAGGGAATGGGGTACGGGTGTTTAGGGATTGTTAGGGATTGAGTGAGGGATGAGAGAAAAGCTGATGTGGCGCTGATGTGGAGTGGAATATTTGAAAGATTTTTTTCCATGGGGTACTGATGGCCTTAAGCATTGCTTGGGGAGAAGTGGCCCACGATGGGACCTTTTTTCCTAATTAATTAATAACAAAATAAATTAAAATAAGACTGATTTGACACAAGATTCTTTGACTTGACACAAGTTTCCATGAGTTGACTGATTTGACAACACATTTACCACAAAAACCCAAAAAAGACCTCGAAAACCACCCGGGTTCGCGCCGGTCGGCGCGGACCGGCGTTTGACCGGCGGCTACCGGCGTTGACCAGTTTTTTTTTTAAACTTATTTTAAAAATACATAAATCTTTAAAGAAATTTAAAAATACATTTTTAAGTAATTTTAAATATGATTTAAATTAATACGTTTTATAATTAAAATTTTAAAAAAACGTTTTATAATTAAAATTTTAAAAATACGTTTTTTAATTAAAACTTAAAAATACGTTTTTTAATTAAAACTTAAAAATACGTTTTTTAAATAAAACTTAAAAATACGTTTTTTAATTAAAATTTAAAAATACGTTTTTAATTAAGATAAAAAATTTAAGTAATATTTAAGTAATTTTAATTAAATACGTTTTTTAAAATTGTTTTTTCTTTCAAAAAAAATTAAAGATAAAAAAAATTAAAGATAAATTTTAATTAAAATAATTTTAAAAATTTAAAGTATAAAGAATCCGTTTTCAAAAATAATTAAAATTTTAAAGTATAATTTTTTTGTTTTGTTATGCAGTGATGTAATTTGACAATACATTAATTTTTTTCCTTTTTAACTTCATTTTATTTAATAAATACATAATAAAAATCATGTATTTTCAAAATCATGTAATTTATTACGTGCTCATTCTTTATGTGATTTTCAGAATAATAAAAATATATGATTTTGAAAATACATGATTTTTATTATATATTTATTAAATAAAATGAAGTTAAAAAAGAAAAAAATTAATGTGTTGTCAAATCGCATCACTGCATAACAAAACAAAAAAATTATACTTTAAAATTTTAATTATTTTTTAAAACGAATTCTTTATACTTTAAAATTTTAAAATTATTTTAATTAAAATTTATCTTTAATTTATTTTTGATCTTTAATTTATTTTTAAAAGAAAAAACAATTTTAAAAAACGTATTTAATTAATATTACTTAAATTTTTTATCTTAATTAAAAACGTATTTTTAAATTTTAATTAAAAAAACGTATTTTTAAAATTTTAATTTTAAAACGTTTTTTTTAAAATTTAAATCATATTTAAAATTACTTAAAACTTAAAAATGTATTTTTAATTTTTTTTAAAAATTTATGTATTTTAAAAATAAGTTTAAAAAAAATTGGTCAACGCCGGTAGCCGCCGGTCAAACGCCGGTTCGCGCCGCCGGAGGAGGGTAGCGCCGGCCGGCGCGAACCCGGGTGGTTTTCGAGGTCTTTTTTGGTTTTTTGTGGTAAATGTGTTGTCAAATCAGTCAACTCGTGGAATCTTGTATCAAGTCAAAGAATCTTGTGTCAAGTCAAAGAATCTTGTGTCAAATCAGTCTTATTTTAATTTATTTTGTTATTAATTAATTAGGAAAAATGTCTCATCGTGGGCCACTTCTCCTCAAGCAATGCTTGAGGAGAAGTGATGGGTTATTTTTGAATTTTTTTTAAAAGGTGGTTATTTTTGTATTTGATTTGGATAAAAGGGTTAAAAAAATAAAGGACCCATGGTTTGTAAGGGATGCAACAAATACATTGTTTGTATTTGATTTGTACCATATATATATATATATATATATATATATATATATTGTGAATAAGATTATCGTAAGATAAAGATAACAAATTATATGTTTTATAGTTTTTTAATATATATATCGAGAAGATATATATTTTTATTTGACTGAAATTTTATTGATTCTCACTCATAGATATCGTTTATGACTTTGGTTATCGAATGACTGAATGGCTAGAAATAATTAAAGAGTACTATAACTTACTTGACGATAGCTCTTCTTGCCTTCAAAAAATGATTATGACCGATAATTTCGACAAGATTATATGTAGATATGTCGTCATCGGATATGGAATCGACCATCGAAGTCTCTGAGACATCACTATGATTAAGATTTATTTCAGATTGTTGAACAAAGATCGAGACCTAAAATCGTCATCTTCTTGTTTCTTTTTTTGGTCTCGTTGCACGATTTGATTATTTAAGTCAAAATATCGATTAGTCGTTTTATCAGCTACATGCATTGTAGGAGTTTGTTGAAATGGAAAAAAACGTATCCCTTTCGCTCATGTCCCCCTATAATCGTACAATATTTGCATAAACTTTTCAGATACAACAACAAAATCGTTTTTATAAGATACTAAATATGTCTAAATGGCCATATACATTGTTTTATATGACTTGGGGCTGTTTATTTAGTTTTATATTAAGTCATGTATGCTTGTGTGAATTAATCTGTTTGTATGGATTAGGAAGATTTGTGTTTGAGAATGTTTTTTATATATGGAAATAACATGTTTTCTAATTGGAAGAGGAAGGTTTGGACAAAATTGGTTTTCTGCAAAAAGTCCCGCTAGAAACTTACCGAATAAGTCACTTTCTATATCATGAAACCACTACCAAACAATAATCAAATATGTTGACCTAATAAGTTGTGAGTCTCATTAAGCTGATTATAAGTTGTTAACGAACATGCCTTAAGTATACAAGATGAAACAATTGTGTGTCATATATAAAGGTGTAACAATAAGTTGACATGACATTTTTGGATGTGCTAATTTTCTTGTAAATATAGTATTTTATATGATATTATTTTTTAAAAATCGACTTATAAAAAATAATTGTTCTATTAAAAGACGTTTTCATATGACATGTATCATAAATATCCTAAAAAACTTGTTACGACGTTCAAAAACGCCGTATTAACTAATTATTATATTTTCTATAAATTCAAGTTATTTAAAACAGTTTATTAAAACATTTAGATATATTTGAACTCACTCGAGATGAAGGTATAGTGAGTTATTCTTCTCATTTATCCCTCTTTTCATCTTTCTTTTAAATTTCCTTCTTCAAAACTTCAACCAAAAACAAACTCGAAACCAGTGAATGATCTACACTTTTTAAAGCTCATGTTTGGTAACCGAAAGATATAGGGAAATTAATTAAAATACCCCAAGTCAAACCAACTGTTACCAAAATACCCTAAAAATTTTCAACTTTGCAAAAATGCCCAAAATACCCGCGATGGGGTCCCACGATCGCGGGATACGCTGACGTGGCACGTATTTTGGGGCCAAATGCCCCGCGAAGCCCCTCAACTTTGGCCGCGGTGCACTTTTGGTCCCTGTCCGCGATCGCAGCCCGCGATGGCCCAAAAAATTACACTTTTGGTCCCTGAAAATTTACACTTTCAGCCCCCATACTTAGACGAATTTTGCATGTTTTTACTGTTTTTTTCCACAATTATTGCAATTTAAAGACCGATTTGTGGTTGAAATTCATTTGCATGTTTCAATCAATGTTTTTGGAATACCAGTTTGTGGATGAAATGAGAGATTGGTTTTCTGATATGTTGGTTGTTTCATTGATAAATAGACGTAAAATTCAAGCCATAATCCCCACACAACGATTTCATTGTTGGAATATTTCTTTCTGCAATATTCTGTGTTTGAGATACTACTAAAAAAATTAGTTCATCTGTTACAAAAGCTAAGCTATATTTCTGTTTTGATGGTGAATGGGTGCAAGATAACAATGAGTGGAATTTTGCTTATAAATCTAAGCATGGTGTAAAAGTGTCAGTAAACTACACTTATCAGAAGTTTGTTGCATACGCCATGCAAAAATGTGGAATCAACTCTTCTGATATTTGCAAGTTAGTATTTAAAAATGGCGATGGGTCATTTGTGGATTTATCCAACGATGGGGATATCTCTACTTTTCTGCACCTTGCAGTCGATTCAGAAAGACCCCCATTACTCTTTGTGTATCCCGGCGTATCCGACGGTGACGAGGAGGGTGATTCTCAACAAATAGAGCATCCTGATTCTCAACAAATAGAGCAGCCTGATTCTCAACAACAACAACCACCCCAACCACACGAATGGCGTACTGCTGGAGTTGCTGATGACGAAACCCACGTTTTGAGAACGGGTAATTCTGAAATAGACAGATCAGACACCGATAATGATGATCACGAAGAATATACCCCTAGTAGAAAATCATGTAGTCAGATAAATGACTTTTTTGATATGCCCCCTATTCTTCCAGACTCCCATACCCAGACACAAAGCTACGAACCTACACCTTATATTCGCAGTGAAAGTTTAACAGCATGTCAGATATTCGATTCGAAGGATCTCTTAGCAAGTCAGATCGGACTCAAGTTCTTGGAAGAGGGTTTCCAAAGTCGCGTGCGGGCATCTGACAAAAGCAAATACGTAGTTGAATGTGCTAGAGAAAAGTGTGAGTGGAGGTTGTACGCAATTCACACGGGTCCCAAAGGAGGGGCGATAATGATTAGAAAGTTGCACGACGTACACACTTGTACGAGGACGCAACTTAATCCCCACCACAAACAAGCCGGCAAAAAGACTTTGGGTGCGATCCTGAAAAACAAATTTCTTGATGTTAGCAGGTCATTGCGTCCAAAGGACATCGTCCACGACGTTCACCGGCAGTTCGGCGTCACGATTGATTACCACCAAGCGTGGCGTGCGCGCTGCCATGCACTGTTTATGGTGAGAGGCACGTTCGAGGAGTCGTATGAACGACTCCCGACATATTTATATAATTTGCAGCTGCAGAACCCTGGTACTGTCACGCAGCTACGGACCAATTCACGTGGACGGTTTGAGATGTGCTTCGTGGCCCTTGGACCCGCGGTACGTATTTTAACACGTCATATGTTTACACATTATAAACTATAACATTTACACATTATAAACTATAACATTTTAACCTATGTTTTTGCAGATCCGCACATTTCTGGAAAATCTACGTCGTGTCCTGATAATAGACGCAGCCCATTTAAAGGGCCGTTACTTGGGTATGATGTTCCTGGCGGTTGCCATGGACGGGGATAACTCCATCGTTCCAGTAGCTTTCGGCGTAGGCAAGTCCGAAACCGGGGACGAGTGGACTTGGTTTCTGTCCATGTTGAGACAAGCTATCGAAGACCCGCAAGGGTTGGTGTTTATGTCTGACAGGGCTCCTTCCATAAGCGCCGCAATCTCTGCCATGTACCCAAACGCCCCTCACGCCATATGCTGTCGACATTTGGAGATGAACGCCAAATCCAAGGACAAACGTATTACCACCTACAAGGATGTCTATTGGGCGGCATGCAGAGCATATACGGATCGGGAGTTTAACAAGTACATGAATATGCTACGATACAGTGTCAAGGAAGCAGCCAAAGTCTTTGACGATGCTGGACCGGAGAGGTGGTCTGCGGCCCATTTTCCTGGACAACGGTATGACATTCTGACCTCGAATAGTGCAGAGTCTGTGAATGCACTCTCCCGTTTTGCGCGTAGATGTCCGATTGTTAATCTTATGGACTACTTTCGGGCCTTTCAACAAGAGTGGTACCAAATTCGACGCCTAAAAGGAGCTAAGATACAAAATGCACACACACCAACGGCGGAGAATATCGTTCAGTACAGGGCGCGTCGTGCGGCGACATGGCCGGTAAGAGCAATCGGGTATGGGAAGTACGAGGTGCATGATGACTATATTAACGCGATTGTGAATATGGAAGACCACCTTTGTTCGTGTCGCGAATGGGATAAATCTGGGTTACCGTGCGGCCATGCCATCGCTGCAGCAACATATATGGGTCGTACAGATTGCAGCGACTTGGCTGTACCTTTCTTCACGTCCGAATATTACCGGAAAACATACGTGGAGGTAATAAACCCAGCTGGACCCCCTGCAGCATGGGTGTATCCACCCGACCCGCTTCCACCATGCTATCCACCTTTAATGGATAAGAACAGGGCCGGGAGACCGAGAAAGAACGACCGACGTCCATCACGTGGTGAAAGTTCGATACAACGAAGATGTACTCGGTGCCAATGCGTAGGACACACTCGTGGAGAGTGTCCAAATCCCGCCCCTTCAACCGTGCCAAGGAGACATTCTGTCAGTCACACCCCGGGCCCGTCACAGCTTGCACCATATGGAACAAACCCATATGATACTGTTGATCTAAACACTGATTTGTAAATGATATATATACACACATACATATGCTTCTAAATAAACATTGATAACACAACTAGTTTGTAAATGATATATATATGTATATTCGTATTATATATTTACACACATAAAGAAAATAGGAGACCTTCAATTTTTCTTAGTATTTTCTTGACCTTGTTCTTGCATCCATGGCAGTGAATGTTAACTCTGAGTACACATGTCTGTTTATATATTCATATTAGATACGTTTTAATTTTAACAAATTACACCATTATAGTTAATTATTTAATTTATGGTACATCTCATATTTTTTTCAATTTTGTTTTACACTCCTATCGCATTAACATAATAATCATATATTAACTAATTCATTAAATCGTTTTAAATTATTATTATTTGAATGTGTTTATAGATATCGTGAATGGCAATAGGAGAAGGTAGAATTGTTTATAAATGGGGTTTTGACAAGTTGGTATCACTGGACTCATTTAAGAATTGTGAAAATGGGTATTTGGCGAATGATGATTCATGTGTGTTTAAAACACTTCAGCTCCAAACACACATGAATCATCATTCGTCAAATACCCATTTTCACAATTCTTAAATGAGTCCAGTGATACCAACTTGTCAAAACCCCATTTCATATTATATATATACACACACATACATATGCTTCTAAATGAACATTGATAACACAGCTAGTTTGTATTCCATCCAACAAGCTCTTCATCTTCAATCTTTCTGACCCTTCTTCAACGGCTTCTGCTTTTGCAACCACGTATGGCCATTGTGTACCACAACCCGCACACACTTTAGCAAATGAGTTGAGGGTTGTCATATATTCTACAAGAGAAGTAGGCCCACGAATGAGGTAACCTCTGACTTGACCTTGCATGATGTATCCAACCTAACCGTGGTTCAGCGGCTTAAAAACTACTTTTCAGAGAAATTAACAACAACAAAAAATACAAAACAACAACACAGTAAAAAAAATACAAATAACAACACAGTAAAAAAAATACAAAACAAAAAAAAAATATAACCACCACCTACTTAAAAATTGATTTAGTTTCATCAATCCAAGCTTGCTTCTCGTTTACCTTCGCTTGAATAATTGCGAAGTCTTGCAGAATATGGTGAATTGCTTCTTGTTCTCGACGAACACGAGCCTCCCGAGCTTTTATATCCCCTTTCATCCTTTTGATCTCCCTGTCTTCCTCTTCGATCTTTCTCAAATGGACTGCCTTCCTGTCCATAATTTTTTTCCACTCTTCTGTTAGTTCATCTATCTCCTTTTCCTTTTTTGCTATGGCGACCTCGATTTGAGGTGGCATTTTTTCAGGAGTGGACTTAGGGTTTGATGACGATGCCATTTGTGGATGAAATGAGAGAAGAGAGAAATCAATTCAAAGAAAGAAAGCAAGAGAGAAATCAAGAAAGAAAGCAAGAGGAAGTGTGAATTGTGAATTGCATACTACTGATATTTATGGATGAAATCTCAAACATGCAAATGAATTTCAACCACAAATCGGTCTTCAAAGTACAATAATTGTGGAAAAAAAACAGTAAAAGCATGCAAGATTCGTCTAAGTACAGGGGCTGAAAGTGTAAATTTTCAGGGACCAAAAGTGTAAATTTTCAGGGACCAAAAGTGAAAATTTTGGTCCATCGCGGGCAGGGACCAAAAGTGCACCGCGGCCAAAGTTGAGGGGCTTCGCGGGGCATTTGTACCCAAAGTACGTGCCACGTCAGCCCTAGCCCGCGATCGCGGGATCCATCGCGGGTATTTTGGGTATTTTTGCAAAATGAATTTTTTTTTGGGTATTTCGGTAACAGTTGGTCAAACTTTGGGTATTTTAATTAATTTCCCAAAGATCTACACTTTTTTTAGTTAATGTTAAATGAGTTATTTTGGATCACGACAATAGTTACTTGTGTCAAATATATCCGATATCATCGAGGGAAAAAAATCTTTTACCTTTAATACTTTGTGAAAAATACAAAAAAATTATTTTGGTTTATTCAAAAATA
The DNA here is from genome assembly GCA_033807775.1 of Saussurea involucrata. Taxonomy (NCBI): domain Eukaryota; kingdom Viridiplantae; phylum Streptophyta; class Magnoliopsida; order Asterales; family Asteraceae; genus Saussurea; species Saussurea involucrata. The sequence continues at coordinate 153,918,913 of CM066321.1, forward strand.
AGATGTTTTTATTTATTAAATGATATTAAAAGCTTCTAATTAATACAAATATTTTTATTAAAATATGTGTAAAATCAAATTGACGGTCAAAAATTCAACTTGTACCGAAATAGCAAGTTGAATGTTTTGTCCCCAAATATTTTGATCTCGACCTCTCATTTCTGTTTTCTCAATTCAAAAATTCGAGCAATCTATTTAAAATCTAGAAAGACCGAGTTAACAAAATGACAATTCTTTTGTTACAATTTGTGTTTCTTTCCCACCCTCCGAGTCGTGTCTCCCCCAACGTTCAAAATGTTAATCAGATCAAGAAAAAGAAAATGTCGTTTGTAGATAGAAGAAGAGCACACATGCTCCGTATATATTATTTTCCGTTTTGATTAAAGATTTTGAGCAATGGCAAGAAGCTTCCCAAAGAGCGAGATTCCCGAAACCAATACGTTTGTGTTGTTCACGTTCCTTTTTGTTTTTATCGCATCAACAATCGTGATCGCTTCACCCATTTGTGCATTAATAAAACGAAAAAAAAGTAAGGAGGAACCAAATAAAAAAGATCAAACAAAAGAAGAAAAACCAGAAGAAAAACAAAAAGAAGTCAAAGTCGAAACCGAAACCGAAGACGAACACGACATGTATTCATCATGGGAATCATCGCAATCGGAAGACGAGCAACATTCCGGAATCACGAGGACAACTTCTTCTCACGTGCGGTCAAATCCAAATGGTTATCAAGGGGGGAAATTGACTTCGTGTATGAGCGCAACGGACGGGACCGCTAGACACAAAAAACGCAGAAAACGCAAAAAACTTAAAAAACCGCTGACAAAAAAATTGAAACACGAGAATTCGATTGTGAAAAAGCCTATTATTCTAGGGGAGAAATGTAAAGTTCCCGTTGACGACGAGGAGCCTATTGTTTACGATGAAAAGGGAAGGGAAATCTCTACATTTCACAACAAAGAACCAACCGTTGTTTCTTTAGCTCGACAGTATTCACGTGCTAAGTAGGGCGTAATATAAAGTTTGTAAATATATCGAGTTTGTGATTTTGTCAAGAGATTCAGAAAGTAAAAATTCGATTTTGTCGGGACATCCAAAAGCAAAAACTTGTGGACATACAAAGTGGGCTAAATACACCACTAAATATTGTTAAACCCATGTCTACCTTTTAATCTTCTTAATACATAGATCATTAAATATAATTACACAAGTGATCAATTTCATTCATGGTTTAGCAAAGGTACAAAGGCAAGGAATAAATAGGGTACACGAGATAATTACAAAAGGAAAATATCTCCTAGAGATATAGCTTATCTATACAATAGGATGCGATAAATATGGAAATGATAAACGATATCAATATAATAAATGGTGATAATACCCCCCGACAAACTCAAGTGTGGAAGCACACTTGAAGTTTGGATCGTAAGGGTACAAACGACGATGAACCGAGAGGTTTGGTAAAAATGTCCGCCACTTGGTCTTTGGTGGAAATACGAGCAACTTTGAGCAGACCTGCTTCAACCTGTTCACGAACAAAGTAGTAGTCGAGATGAATGTGTTTGGATCGAGAACCAACAATCGGGTTGGCCGTCATGAAGGTAGCGCCAACGTTGTCACACAAGAGAAACGGTGGGGAGGACTCACGAACACCGAGTTCTGTAAGGAGCTGTTGAAGCCAAATAAGTTCAGCAGTAGTGTAGGCCAAGGCACAAAATTCAGCCTCGGTGCTGCTACGTGCAACAACACGTTGTTTGCGAGATGTCCAACTGATCAAGTCGGGACCACAGAAGATGGCAAACCCATATTGAGACCGATAATCATCTGGATCAGACATCCAACCTGCATCTGAGTAAGCACAAAGTTGGGTTTGAGAGCTGGCACGGATGAGAAGACCATGATTAATTGTGCCTTTGAGGTATCTTAAAATGCGTTTGGCAGCCTGCCAATGATCTTGAGTGGGGAAGTGCATGAACTGACAAACCCGATTGACAGCAAAGGCAATTTCGGGATGAGTGATTGTCGCGTATTGTAGAGCCCCAACGACTTGGCGATAAAGTCGAGCATCAGTAAACAGAGTGCCATCTTTTCGAAGTTTGCTATTGGGCTCGGCAGGTGTAGATAGAGGTTTGGCGTCAAGCATTTTACACCGTGCGAGAATGTCCCGAATATATTTTGATTGGGACAGGAACAGACCGGAAGTAAGATGTTGTACTTCCACACCCAGGAAAAAATGTAGTTGACCCAAATCTTTCAAGGAGAATTTGCGATTGAGTTGGGTAATAAACCGGGAGACGAGTGTTGGATCGCTTCCTGTAATGATTATGTCATCTACATAAACAAGGAAATAAATAGTTACCTTGGATGAGTGATGAACAAACAGGGAAGTGTCGGAGTGACAGGCGCGGAAGTTATTGGCAACAAGAAATGACTTGAGCTTGGTGAACCATGCTCGCGGAGCCTGCTTGAGTCCGTACAATGCTTTGTTGAGTTTGCACACATGTGAAGGAAACCGGGAGTCGATAAAGCCTTTTGGTTGTTCCATGTAGACTGTTTCTTGAAGGTCGCCGTTGAGAAAGGCATTATTGATGCCTAACTGTTGAACGGACCAACCCTTTGATAGAGCAAGAGATAGAACAAGGCGCACTGTGGTCGGTTTAACCACCGGACTGAAAGTATCAAAGTAATCAACATTCTCTTCTTGTTGGAAGCCTTTTGCAACGAGGCGGGCTTTGTACCGTTGAATTGACCCATCGGCATGTTGTTTGATCCTGTAAACCCATTTACAACCAACAAGATTAGTATTGTGAGGACGAGGGACAAGTGACCAAGTGTTATTTCGAATTAAGGCACTGAATTCGGTCTGCATAGCCTCTTGCCAACAAGGGTGTTTGCTGGCTTGATGATATGTGGTGGGTTCAGAGAGGGAGGCAGCGAGGGAAGGAGTGATAGGGTGTTTGGTGGCACTGAAGGATTTGGGTTTGAGAGTATTTGTTCGGGCTCGAGTTGTCATGGGATGTATGTTGGTGGCCGATGGTCGAAAGTAGGACGGGGCAGACGGTTGAGGTTGAAAGGATGGTGGTGGAGGAGGAGATGCATGGGGAGGAGAGTCATGAGTGGGTGCTGGAGTAGACATGGTAGAGGGGGAGGCAGTGGTGGGTGGCGGTGGGTTATGGTCAGATGAATTTTGAGGTGGAAATGAGGAAGGAGAAGCGGCTTGATGAAGAAGGAAGGAGGGAGCAAGAGAGTTGTTGACGGGTGTAGAGGGGGTGGTAGAAGAGCCCGTCTGACTGGCGTATGGAAAAACATCCTCATTGAATACGACATGGCGGGCGATATATAATCGTGAGGTAGAAACATGAAGGCACAAATAACCTTTGTGTTTAGAGCTGAAGCCGATGAAAACACATGGAAGGGAGCGAACGTCCATTTTGTGGTTGTTGTAGGGACGTAGAAAAGGATATCAGAGACACCCAAATGTTTTGAGGAAATTATAATCGGGAATTCTGGAGAATAGTTTTTGGTAGGGTGAGTTGTAATTGAGAATAGAAGTGATGGTGCGATTGTGGAGGAAAGTGGCAGTGTGAAAGGCGTGTTCCCAAAAGGAAGAAGGTAAGGAAGATTGAGCGAGTAGGGTAAGGTCTTTTTCAACGATGATTCGATTTCGACGTTCAGCGGCCCCGTTTTGCACTTGTGTGTGAGGGCATGATACGCGATGTGACATGCCATGGTGCGATAAAAAGGTTGAGACATTACGAAATTCTCCGCCCCAATCGGTTTGGAGAGATTTGATATTAGACTCAAATTGTGTATGAACCATTGCTTTGAAGGTGAGAAAGGCATTAAAAACTTGAGATTTGTGTGTGAGGAAGTAAATCCATATAAACTTGGTAGCATCATCAATAAAAAATACGAAATAACGATTTCCATTAAATGATAAAACCGGAGCCGGACCCCAAACATCAGAATAAACAATATCGAAAGGTTTATTGGCATTATTATGAGAAACATGAAGATGAAAACAATGACTCTTTCCTAATTGACATGGTTCACATACATTAGGAAAAGAAGAAGAACTAATAGGAAGCCGAAATTGAGAGACGAGACGCCGAAGAATGCTTTCGTGGGGATGAGCAAGACGACGGTGCCAACCCTGGAGGGACGTACGGGCACCGAACAAAACTGTAGGCAGGGATTGAGTGGATTGAGAAGGTGGGAGGAGGCGATATAGACCATTATCAACGACCCCCTGGATGAGGGTTTTGCCCTGTAGATTTTTAAGAACACAATGGTTAGGGTGAAATTCCATGTATGCATTGTTGTCACTAGTGATTTTAGATACACTAAGCAAGCTTTTGGTGAGTTTAGGAACAATAAGAATGTTCTTTAGTTTAACGGGTGTAGGCTTAGCAGATAGAATATTAGAGCCAAAATGCAAAATAAATAACCGGTTACCGTCACCAACGGAGAGTTTGTCGTTCCCACGATACTTGTCTGCGATGTTGAGTTTGTTCAGATCAGAGGTGACATGATCGGTAGCACCTGTGTCAAAATACCATGATGGATCCACAATTGCTGACGGAGAGGTGTAGTGAGCCATTCGTTCGGTTGATCGAGGAGGAGGCTGTCTGGCTGGATAATCATTGTGATTGTTGCGATTGTAGCAATCAATAGCTACACGACCCAATTTTCCACAGACTTGGCACTGAACTCGGCGTTGATCGGTTGACCTGTTGTTGTCACGATTACGAGATTGCTGGTTCGATGAGCGTTGGTTGCGTTGGAAGGTGCGTTGGTTGCTGGATGTTATGTTGGCCGAGGGAGCAGACAGGTCGTTGGATGTTATGTTGGCCGAGGGAGAAGGCAATATCGCAGGTTGTGCTAGTCTCCGAGTTTCGAAGGCGATACGTTCTTCTTCTTGGAGTAACAAGCCAACTAGTTCATCAACGTGGACATCATCGGTCCGCATCATAAAGGCAGTGACAAATGGCCCATATGAGCTGTCAAGACCATTGAGAATGTGACTTACCAGATCTTCATTCGAGACGGCATGGAGGTTTTCAGAGAGAGAATCAGCAATACTTCGTTTCTGTTCAATATACTCCTGGATGGATAGGGAACCTTTCATGAGTGTCTGAAGTTGGTTTTTGAGTGCCATACGGCGTGCCCTGGTTTGCGCTTGGAAGGTGTGATCGAGTGTGGTCCAGGCCTCATAGGAATTCGTGGCACGAACGACGAGAGCAAGAGATCGTTCGGTGAGGGTGGATCGAAGCCAGAGAAGAACAAAACGATCACGACGTCGCCAAGAGATAAAGTTGGGATTTGGTACCGGTGCTGTAGTAGTGTCGGCTGTTTGTGATTTGAACTCGGGAGGCGGGTTGTGGTGTAGAATGAAATCCTCTAGGTCAAAGGCTTGTAGGGATGCTAGAACGGTGTTACGCCATAGCGAAAAATTATGGCGATCGAGTTTGATGTTGATCGGTGGTATTTGGAAGTTGAGATTTGTGGTGGAACTAGCTGCCGTGAGAACCTGGTTGGGGGAAGGGTTGGAGACAGCACCATCGCTGTTGACTGTGGAAGAGTCATCGTTGGCCATGGTGGAATCTAACAGAGCTCTGATACCATATAATTACACAAGTGATCAATTTCATTCATGGTTTAGCAAAGGTACAAAGGCAAGGAATAAATAGGGTACAAGAGATAATTACAAAAGGAAAATATCTCCTAGAGATATAGCTTATCTATACTAACAATAGGATGCGATAAATATGGAAATGATAAACGATATCAATATAATAAATGGTGATAATATTAAAACTTACATTTTTAGGGATCGTTAGTAAAAATAAGCTAGTTTAGTTTTTTGGTACATGTTTGGATGAACATAAACTTAGTTTTTTGATAAGCTATTTGGAGTAGCGTATGAGGAGTTGTTTGTGATTTTTTCCAATTATACCATAATTATTATTAATTAATATTTATTAACTATTAATTATAAATAATTATTAATTATTGTTAATTAATATTAACTAAAAATTATTAATTAAATTTTAATTATACATTGATATTAATTTTGATTATTTATAATTATTATTAATCGTATCAATTATTTTTATATTTTTTAGTATTAATCAATATATTTTAGTTATCATTTATTATTATTTGGTTATAATTTTTTTATATTATATGTAACGGTTATTTAAAATCATAAGTTAATATAATTTTTTTCTGAACTCTGTTTTAACAAATTCAAAAATTATAGTACATACAACTGTAAATTTTAAATTATTTTAATTAACATATTTTATTATTTAAATTTTCATTACTATCTTGTTTGTATTAGTTAACATATTATATTGCTATATATTTGTTTCAATTATATTATTAAATATTATATTGATAATTTTTTCAAGATGTTCTGTTTGGTCATTTTACACGCTTATAAGTCAATTTTTATCAAACGTGATTTATTTATCAGTCAGCTTATCAACTAACAGCTAGCTTATCAACTACCATCTAACTTATAAAATCATCAGCTAACTTATCATTTAGTCTGTCAAATATAGTCTTAGGACGATAATCAAATGAGAACCACAAATATGTTACAAACCCGTGAGAACCAATATAAAAATAATTTTTTACATTATTTTTTTTCATCAAAACCTATGATTTAATATATTGTTTTACATATGTTCGTGTTCATCTTGTGAAAAGATTACATGTGGAAAACGATTCACCTAGTGAAATGCAAAATAGACGTAAAAAATACTCACATCGTGAAACAAATCCATGTTAAACTATCATATTATGGAACACATATATGTGAAGCAAAATATCTTAAATCCTAGCATTTGATAAAAAAAATATTATGTAAAAAACTCTTTTTATATCGATTCTCACAAGTTTATAACATATTTGTGGTTCTCATTTGATTTAACCCTTATAATCTTATTTTATAATTTGACTTTATTCTTAAATAAAGTGGTAAGAAAATATTATGTAAAGTGGTGGATATATAACATTACATTTTAAAAAAATATTTTCTGATGGATAGGCACGTTTGGGCATAATTAAATTAGTTATCTACAGAAATAATTTATTTATTATTAGATCATCTTTATATGCTTATTGCAGCAAAAAATGCTTACTATATCTTTAATTAATCTTTGTCAAATGATCCAATCTCGTATTCACAAATAAATAACAGTAAGGACAAAGCAATTAATAATATTTATATAATATAAAAATTAAAAACATCATCAATCTTTTTAAAGTATTTTTTTCTCAGATTATGCATATATGTAAATTGGTTTGTAAGGGATGCAACAAATACATGGTTTGTATTTGATTTGTATCCTATATATATATTATATATAGGGGTGCTCACGGGTTGGGTTGATCGGGTTGAAGACACTTTAACAACCCAATCCAATCATTACGGTTTGAAAAATTTCAACCCAACTCAACTCAATCAAAAGTGCAACCCAGCCCAACCTAAACCGTTCGGGTTGAGTTGGGTTGGTCGGGTTGAATTTTGTATCGATCATTTCACCATTTAACTAAGTTATCGTGTCTAAACATATTACTAAATGTTTTTAAATATTTAAATGTTCAACAAATTACTAAGTCGTCTAATAAAAGATTTCTTATAAATATTATGTTTATAAATGTGACATCAAGAATCAATAACAAGATTACTAAATAATAAGTGGCCAACAATTGTTTGTGTATAAATTTTCAATAATAACAAGATTGCTTTGACAATAACAAAAATGGCGGTAACAAGAATTTAAAATTAAATTTACATGTTTTTCACGGGTTGGTGGGCTGAGTCGGTTTGGTTTGGGCCTAACCCGTTTTCAACCTAATATGTGCGGAATGGTCAAAAATAGTATCGATTATACATCGGGTTGACTCGGTTTGAGTTTTTTTTGCCTCGGGTTGGGTTGGGTTGGTCGGAAATTTGAGCACCCTTATATATATATATATGTGTGTGTGTGTGTGTGTGTGTGTGTGCGCGCGCGCACACGTGCGAAGGATCATGTGATAATTTAAGTTTAACGTGAGAAGCGTGTGAAATGAATCTGAACCGTTGATCACTTTTAATCAAATGTTCTCCCATGAATTGCAACTCATAAGATAATTGATTAGGTGATCTTATCTCGGGTGCACCTCATCCTAATATACATCAATTTCTCATCCCAACAATTGATAACCACTTTTCACGTTAACCATAACTTCTCATATGAGATGGTTTAACAGGACAGATTTAAAGAAGTTAGTCTCAGGGACCCAAACCAAGCATTTTTACATACCATAAAAGTTGTTTGCAATTAACTTTTTGTAAGGACCAAAATCAAGAAAAACCTACAAACCACATAAACCAAATTTGCTATTTACTCAAAATTATATTTGGAGGTCTAGATTTTAAAAGATGTTTATTTTAGAGTCTATATTTGACATGATTTCAAAAATATATTCTTAAAATAGATATTTTGAGATATTCAAATAAAAATGTCTTTTTTAAACATGATTTATCTTTATCTACAAATAAATAAATGTCTATATATGCTAAGAAATTCACATGGATCACCATATTAAATGGGCAATTAAAACCCTTAAACATGTGAACGATTTATCCAAAAGAACTTAAACATGTGAGCAATCTTCCCAAAAGAACATAAATATGTGAATCTTCTATACTTTTTTTAAATAGTTTTACACTCAAAATGTGATAAAAAAACTAAAACAAATATAATATAAATACATTTTCATTTTCCTTGTAATTCTTAAGTTACAAGTTTATATATTTTTTGTCAGTGTGTTAATTTATTGGCGTTTTAAAACAAAGATCAAATATTAACGTGAAGGATGATGTGTAAGTATTGGTGGCCAAATGGGTTTGACCTGACCTGAGACCACCGGAGGACCGGAACCTGGACATGCAAGGGATCGCCCCGGCACGGGACCGATTTTGGGACTGCGGTTACAAACCGGTTATGCATTTGAAAGGATTCGAGGGTCCAGTTTTGTACGAAAATAATACATGTGTTAAACTATGAATCCCTTATAAAACTCACTTGGCAAAAGATATATATATATATATACTAGCAGTCTACTCGTGCAATGCACAGGGTGAGAAATTATATTCTAAATGGAAAATGAAAAGCCCTTGAACGTGGAGCTCAAATTGCAAGGGGTGAAACGAAATTGCTCAAGTTCAAATCCTACAGGCTTGGTACATATGTAATTGGTATAGTTGATAGTTTTCATTCCCTGGTGTCAACATATTTTTAAATGACCTTGAAATCATTATAAGCTATACTGAAATTGTAATGGTGTATCATATTTCTCCATACTTCTTAAGCCCAATGTAGCTTTGTATCATCAACTATCCATGGGATCCATTGTGATTATTTGATCAACTCAAAGAATTCTGCCTTCATACGTACGTTGAAAATTACCAAGAAACAAACGGATGTTCATGTTGTAAAGAAAACATATCAATTAAAGCTCATGATATAATAACATTACAATTTGAAAATGTCTAATAGGCAACTTGAAAATGTCTTAAAGCCAATTTAAGATGAGTAAAAATCCTATTATCCCATCAAACATAAACTTCATGCATAATTAATAAGTTGTAGCCATCTCTCCTACAAACTCCATTTGTTCCTTTGGAAATCTGCATTTGCCAATACACAAACATATAATATAAGAAAATCAAACATACCTTCCCATCATCATTTCTCGCTATATCAACCAACATGATGTTCTTTGCACATTCCATTTTTGATTTTCCAACACAAAATCTTCTTTAGGTGTATCCCCTGTCTTGTAGCTTACGATTAAACAGTACAGATATATTTCTTGAATCTAAAAGCTCATGAACATGTAATACCTCCATTAATTATTTACAGGGTAAGAACATACTGACGCACACCAGAACACAAACAAGACATTAACGTTTATGCATTTTGTAAAAAAAACAAGCATAGCAGCAGCCATGTCATTCATTTGTTTCATTGGTTTTATGGCGGTGGTACATCAATGGTAGTAGAATCCTAATGATAAATTCTAAACATTTTAACAGTACAATGCCCCCATTTAGTTGAACAAATATAATAACTAATAACAGGGTACCTGACTCGTCTTCTAAATCATCTAGACTTGCACCGTCCCTCGATGGCATACGTCTGTACATCAAGGAAGAACCGTGGGAGTATGTCTAACACGCCACAACTCCAAAATTTCCCAACTTATAAAGCTCTAAGATCACGATCACCAAGCCTATTAAAACAAAGAATGAATGAGTTATGTAACCATCATGAAGAAAAGTAACCAATGTATAAGCTAAAAATAACAAAAAAGGTTAAAATATGAAAAAGTTAGAGATGGCATTTCTAAATTTATTGCAACATAAACAATAGACTTTCTTTAAAATCAGTCACTCTCCCATAGTATAGTGTTCTTTGTTTTTGCAGTTTAGCAAGTATAGTGGTTACATTGCAACAAAACCATAATTCTGATTGTTAGAATATGAAAAATAGAGAGAATATGCAGGGAGAAAAATTATAATAAAGTACACATTGAGGGCAATCTTATATAAAAATTACATGTATTTGTTTGAAAAAAAAATACAACATTTGAACATATTTTTGACAAAAACTACAGTAAGAAAGAAAGATATAAAAACTATGAAAACTATATACTTTGGCAAGAAAGAACCTGGTAGAGCAAAAATAAACACAACCCATACGCACCCTAACAAACTCTCAAGTATAACAATCTCGACCCTCAAGCTTCCTGTTTCATTCCTGATACACAAAATATAAAGCTAAAACCGATTTGTTATGAGTATTTAGGAGAGACTAAAGCCTTCCAGCTGAAAAATAACTTTGGGTAAAAAGTTCATAAAAAGTTCCATCCAAACATGTTGAAACTCTTACCCAAAAAAACTAATAAATACAATTCTTGTTGATTATTTGATACATGTAATAAAAATAAAATTCACTTTGGAACAAAATATAGTTAGAGTCTAAGTCATCCAAAAAAGTTATAGGTTCGATCACAAGAACTGAAACAAAACAGCAGCCTATAAGATATTGCTAAAACCTTGACGAAAAAATGATCTTTACTGAACTTCATAGACCCAATATAATCGATTAAAAGGAGCAAACAAAACTCAAAATCGATTGAGAAAAATCGATTGAGAGGAGCAAACAGAAATCAAAATCGACTGAGAAGAGCAAACAAAAATCAAAGTCGATTGGTATCCATACACAACATCAAAACTAAAGAAAACTGATTTGCGTCTTCATCGATTGAATCCAATAGAATAAACAATCAAGTAGACGACTTTTCATGTAATTTTAACATGGAAAGGAAGACCAACCTGAGGTATACATGATTAGTGTTTTCGTCAATTGAATCAAACAGAGTAAACAATCAATCTGAAATAAACCTGAGGATCGTAATAGCAAACAAAAATTAAAATCGATTGCGAGGAGCAAACAAAAATCAAAATCGATTGGTATTTATACACAACATCAAAATCAAAGAAAACTGATTAGTGTCTTCGTCGATTGAATCACACAGAGTAAACAATTAGAGTTCGTTTGATAGAAGCAAACAAAAATCAATCAGGGTAAAATCAAAGAAACCCTAAATATTGTACCCGATTTGTCTCTTTGTCGAGAATAGCGAGAGTAGAACGCTGGAGAAATCAACAATCAAGATGGAAAACAAAAAGATATTAAAGGGAATCAGTTTCTTGGAAATCAAACACCACTAAGAAGCCGAAAAGATGGAAGAAACAAAACAAACGATTCCCTACCTGTCCAAGCAGCAACTCAGCCAAAACCCTAAGCAAATGAAGAACCCTAAGCAGATGAAGAAACCTAAGTGATTCTGAAGCCATGCCTTATAATCGGTGGGATGGAGACGAGGAGAATATTTGCAATTTTCAAAAAGAGAACTGGTGGAAGTAACCGAGGAGTTCGTTTACAGAGAATGGTTCAATTTAGCGGTGGGTTCAAAAAGCAGATGAAGAACTGGTGGGACGAAGACGAGGAGCATATTTGCAATTTTCAAAAAGGAGCATGCCTGATGTCACGTGGGTTTAGGCGGTGGGTTCAAAATGCAAATGGATGAGAGAGAAGTTTCCCTCTCTTAAACTTTAAGTAATTATGCATCAAAGGGTGGTACATATAGCTTAAGAGGTTGTTTTTAAGAGTTTGGGGGTTAAATGTATTATAATATAGTATAGATATATATATATATATATATATATAGGGAAAAGATCAAGGAAGAACCTTGAAAAATAAAAGAACCGGAGAACCAAGACAAAACGGATGAAAAAGTATATCAAAATGAATGTCAAATTAAAGATAATAACGTAATCATTTTTTTGGTGTAATTTGTTTCGCTCCAATTTTTGTTGTTTTCGTTGATTTTCGATTTTAAAAATTAGGAGGAAATGTTTTTATATTTTGAATAAAGTGGTTATAACCACCATTTTGATCTCATCCGTTGGATCATCCTAATCTAACAATTCATGTGAGTTCTTCGGTTCTTTTATTTTTTAAGGTTCTCTTTTGATCTCATCCATATATATATATATATATATATATATATATATAGTATTAGGTTCAAATGAGAAGTGCAATTTTTTTGAGAAATAGATAAGTGATCTTGGCCATTTATTCGGTCAAGATCGGTTATAATTGGTCAAAAGTTGCGGCTTTGACTGGTCAAAAGTTGCGGTTGTTCTAAAAATAGAAGGGCAATTTCGTAACTTTTACAAAAAACACGGGCTAAATTCATATATGAATCTGTGTGATTCACACATGAACTATACGTTCATATATGAACATTTGTAATTCACATATGAACTCTTTATAACTAACTCATATATGAATCTTGTGATTCATATATGAACATTTGTATTTTATACTAATTAACTGTATGTTCATATATGAATCAGTTGAACCAATTAACTGATTCATATATGAATCTTTGTGTTCATATATGAACCTTTGTGATTCATATATGATTTTTTTTAACTAATTCATATATGAACCTTTGTGATTCATATATGAAATTTTTTTAACTACTTCTCATATGAAGAAATTAACTTATTCATATATGAATTAGTGAAAAAGATTTTATATGTGAATTACAAAGGTTCATATATGAACACAAAAGTTCATATATGAATTACACAGATTCATATATGAACTCGCCCCGCGTATTTTTTACGAAACTACCCATCTATCTTGTGCAGACCATGCGCAGACTACGCGAGGAATATCCGCTGCTTCTCGGTCAAAGCCGCCGATCTTGACCGAATAAATGGCCAAGATCATTTCTCTATTTCTAAATTTTTTTGCATTTCTCATTTGAACCTCTCCCTATATATATATCTTACTAATTATTATTTACGAAACATTTTTAGGATAAAACATATATTTAAATTAAACATATTTTTTTTAATATGGTAACAATCAAACATAAGTTTTCATATAAGGGAGCTCATCAAGCATAGGAACTAAAATTTTCCATAAGTAAATGATGAATATTTCGTGAAGAAAATCAGATCCGATTACATAAGATATTTTTTCCAAATAAAATATCTTACATATTTAATAGGGAAATTAAAGTGTTATCAAAATGCCCTAAATCTCTCTCAGTTTGCCAAAATACCCTTTTTTCCGCGATGGAGCCCGCGATCGCGGGTTCAGGGACCATTTCTGACACTTTTTAAACTTGCAGGGACCATTTTTGAAAAATTCAATCCCGCGATAGCGAAGAAATCCCGCGATGGTTTATTTTTGTGACTTTTCAATTGCAAGGGACCATTTTTGAAAAATTCCAATGACCATTTTTGAAAATTTGACCCCGCGTTGACCGTTCCATCAAATTTTATTTTTAAATTAAAATGTTACACTTTCAACCCTATATTTATTTACTAAATTTACTTTATACCTTTTACTTTCATAATTTAATTTTACATTTAACACATATAATCGTTTATTAACTAAAATACGTTAAAAAAATACGTTTTAATTTTAACAAATTACACCATTGTAATCGTCTATTCGATACGTTCGAAATGAGCCCAATCTTGAATTTTTTTGGATTTATATATTTTAATATATATCATATACACTACATAAAAAATATTTTATATTTAAAATTCATACCCTTATAGTTAATTATTTAATTTATGGTACTCTTAGGTAGCGTTTGGTACGCATACTAGATGGGACGGGATGAAACTGGACGGGACTGAACTGAATGGGACGGGACGGGACTGAACTGAAGGAGATAATTTTAATCTAAGTTACGTTGGAAATACATTGATTCTTTTGTGCATACTCTGTAACTGCAAATACTTCAGCTCCAAACACACATGAATCATCATTCGCCAAATACCCATTTTCCCAATTCTTAAATGAGTCCAGTGATACCAACTTGTCAAAACCCCATTTAATATTCTTCTCGTGAAACCTTCTCCTATTGCCATTCACAATATCTATAAACACATTCAAATAATAATAATTTAAAACGATTTAATGAATTAGTTAATATATGATTATTATGTTAATGCGATAGGAGTGTAAAACAAAATTGAAAAAAAAAATAAGAAATGTACCATAAATTAAATAATTAACTATAAGGGTATGAATTTTAAATATATAAAATATTTTTTATGTACTGTATATGATATATATTAAATTATATAAATCCAAAAAAATTCAAGATTGGGCTTATTTCGAACGTATCGAAGAGACGATTATAATGGTGTAACTTGTTAAAATTAAAACGTATTTTTTAACGTATTATAGTTAATAAACGATTATATGTGTTAAATGTAAAATTTAAATTATGAAAGTAAAATGTATAAAGTAAAGTAAGTAAATAAGTATAGGGATTGAAAGTGTAAATTTCAATTCCAAATTGTGATTTTGATTTCATATTTACACTTTCAACCCCTATACTTATTTACTAACTTTACTTTATGCCTTTTACTTTCAAAATTTAATTTTACATTTAACACATATAATCGTTTATTAACTAAAATACGTTTTAATTTTAACAAATTACACCATTATAATCGTCTCTTCGATACGTTCGAAATGAACCCAATCTTGAATTTTTTTGGATTTATATATTTTAATATATACCATATACAGTTGTACTTTTAGGTAGCGTTTGGTACGCATACTAGATGGGACGGGACGTAACTGGATGGACGGGACGAGACTGAACTGGAGGAGATAATTTTAATCTAAGTTACGTTGAAAAAAAGGGTATTTTAGTAATCTGATGTTTTAGTCCCATGTTGTTCCACCTATTTTGGTGGAACAAAAAATCTTATGTTTTGTCCCATTAAAACTTGTTTTTGTTCCATGTTGTCCCATTTGATTTTTGTCCCATGGCATACCAAATATGAAACTATTTTTTTTTGTCCCGTCCCGTCTCATCCAGTCTGCGTACCAAACGCACCCTTATAGTTAAAATACGTTTTATTTATTTTATTATCGATCCTTTTGTGCATACTCTGTAACTGCAAATACTTCAGCTCCAAACACACACGAATCATCATTCGTCAAATACCCATTTTCACAATTCTTAAATGAGTCCAGTGATACCAACTTGTCAAAATCCCATTTCATATTCTTCTCGTAAAACTTTCTCCTATTGTCATTCACGATATCTATAAACACATTCAAATAATAATAATTTAAAACGATTTAATGAATTAGTTAATATATGATTATTATGTTAATGCGATAGGAGTGTAAAACAAAATTGAAAAAAAAGAGATGTACCATAAATTAAATAATTAACTATAAGGGTATGAATTTTAAATATAACAAATATTTTTTTATGTAGTGTATAACTGTATATGATATATATTAAAATATATAAATCCAAAAAAATTCAAGATTGGGCTCATTTCGAACGTATCGAAGAGACGATTATAATGGTGTAATTTGTTAAAGTTAAAACGTATTTTTTTAACGTATTTTAGTTAATAAACGATTATATGTGTTAAATGTAAAATTAAAATAATGAAAGTAAAAGGTATAAAGTAAATTTAGTAAATAAGTATAAGGGTTGAAAGTGTAACATTTCATTTTAAATTCATAAAATTCGTCGAACGCGGGTGACGCGGGTGAACGCGGACCAAAAGTTTCAAAATTGGTCCCTACAAGTTTTAAAAAGTGTCAAAAATTGTCCCTGGGCCCGCGATCGCGGGATACAATCGCGGAAAAAAGGACATTTTTGCAAACTGAGAGAGATTTGTGGCATTTTGGTAACTTGAAGTTGAACTTTTGGCATTTTAATTAATTTCCCTATTTAATATATCGCAAATTAAATGTTTATAACAAAAAGTTTATAGTTTAAAAATATTAAATAACTATATTTTTTAATCAGTTGAATGACAACTGTATATTAATATCATTATTTCATGAAGCTGCTTATCAACTAACAGCTAATTTATTCACCATTTTAGAATATAATTTGAATATTGATACGTTACAATTGATAATAAAAGTAAAAATTCAATAAATTATGACTTTTTAATTTTAAAAGGATGATACTTATTTAAAAAAAGGTATAAAAATCTGATAAATAAAAACAGGATTACTCAAAACTAAATAATGATGATTAGTTTGTTAACATTAGAATCATCCGCATGGACGACAAGCTTTTCTTTCCCCTCCACCATTAAAAGCGTTAACATGCTAAAATGACTTTATTGCCCTTTTGGACAACCATAAGGTGTTGGATTAGTGGTTAAGGGCCTGTTTGTTTACCTCTTAATAGATTTATTAAGAGGCAACATCTGAATCATTCAGAGATGAATCTTGTTTGACAAAAAAAAGTATGTCTTTTAATGGTTTCGAAACCTTCTGAATGATTTAGCATCATGGGTCACTCTTAACCATTCAGCACTCTGATTTCATTCTAAACAAATACCAAACAACCATATTTCATTTTGCACTGTATCATAAAAGTCTCTTAATCATTTCGCACCAAACCATTCAGCAGCTGGCAAACAACCCCTAATACTTATGATCAAAATCTTTTGAAAATACAATTAAAATTAAAATTTATTTTAGCTTTTAATTTCATCGCCAAAATTTGAAAATTATCAAAAAGAACTCACACTTTTCAAAAAGCCAATCAGAACATCTCTAACAAGGGGTGCTAAAAAACCCGACCAACCCGATTAACCTGATCAACCCAACCCAACCCGACGTGAAATAACCCAACACGAAGTAACCCGATGTCCAATCGAGTTGTAAAATCTTCAAACCGTATGTATTGGGTTGATATCGGGTTACGAGAATTTGAAACCAACCCAACCCGATGAACCCGATATATATATATATATATATATATAGCCTTAGGTTCAATAGAGAAGTGCAAATATTTAGAGAAATAGAGAAGTAAAAAAACACGGGACCGTTCATATATGAACGTTCATATATAAACAGTCATATATGAACGTTCATATGAACGTTCAGATATGACTGTTATATGAACGTTCATTTATGAACGTTCATATATGACTGTTTATATATGAACGTTCATATATGAACGGTCCCGTGTTTTTTTACTTCTCTATTTCTCTAAATATTTGCACTTCTCTATTGAACCTTTCCCTATATATATATATTCAATCTTTTATCCATCTCTATAACTCCACACACACACACACACATGTATATACATATATATATATATATATATAGGGGGCCATTCAAGGGAGAACTATTTATTTTGTGGTAACTGTAAGAACCAATATGAGCCACATATTAAGCTATAAATTAGGAAATTATTAATTTTGGTATTTTTGACTTAATAATTTAATTAAGAGGCATTTTAGGTATCATAAAATTCTCCTCTCTCCTATCTCCGGCGATGAACTTCTGTGATACATATTGTGATACTCATTGTAAAGCAACAAAATAAAGAGGATGCACACTGTGATACCCATTGTAAATCAACAAAATAAAGAGGATGCACACTGTGATACCCATTGTAAATCAACAAAATAAATAGTGATACCCATTGTAAATCAACAAAATAAAGAGTGATACCCATTGTAAATCAACAAAATAAAGAGGATGCACACTGTGATACCTATTGTAAATCAACAAAATAAAGAGTGATACCCATCAAAATAAAGAGTGATACCCATCGTAAATAATTGTGATACCAATGTGATACGTGATACAAACTATGATTCAAATTAATACCATGGTGATGCCAACTGTGATACCAGTGTGATACAAATTGTAATACCACTGTGATACCAAAAGGAGTTACAGAAAAAGGATGGGTTGTGTGAGAAAAACAAAACGAATCGAATTTTATATGCAAATGCAACATTCTAATATCCCGTTCAGACGGTGATAATCTGCATAGATGGAGAGAAATCGAGAAGGGTTTGAAAAGACGGCGGCTGCCGGTGGTTGGTGGGGTCGAACCACAGTGGTTCTCGATGGTTGGTCGCTGCAGTCGACGGTGGGTGGTAGGCGGCTGGTGACGACGAGGATGAGAGAGAGAGAGAGTGACGGTTCCGGATGGTTTTCGAGATGGAAATCGAAAAGGGGACGAGAAGATGTGAGAGCGCCGACGTCCGTTGTGGTCGTCGGCGGTAGAGGAGAAGATGGTCGTACGAGAGAGAAGATAAAAGCAGAAGTCGCCGGCAAGTTCAAACGAGGGAGAAGAGAGTGGCGGTGGTCGACGGTTCTGATCGAGAAGGAGGCGGAGAGAACATCGGCGGCGACTGGTGGTGGCGGCTGGTAGTTCAAACGAGAGAGAAAAGAGAAGGGAGTGGGGTCATGGTGAAAAACAATTTAGGGTTTACTTGTTATGGTAGAGAGAGAGAGAGAGAGAGAAGAAAGACGTGATATACCCTTTTATGTTTATTTAAAATTTATATTAATTATTTAAAATGAGTGGCTAATATTGGTTCTTACAGTTACCACAAACTAATTAGTTCTTATTTGATTAAGCCCCTAGTAAATGTTAACATATATATGCAAATTAAGGAAAACAGTTGATGACGTATGTTTAAGATTTAAGATATATGCAAATTGGAGACGTCAAGTTATTTGATCATATTTGGTTTAGACATTTTTATATGTAGTATATAAATATTGTCTGAATTATCGGTTCTATTTTAAAGACATGTTTCCTTTATTTTTATGTTTATAATTTTGATTTTACCTTGTTTAAACACAACCCGACCAACCCGAACGGGTTGGGTTGGGTTGTACATTTGTTTGGGTTGGGTTGGGTTGGGTTGAAATTTTTTCAAACCGCCAACAATGGGTTGATGTGTTGAAATGCCTTCAACCCGATCAACCCAACCCGTGAGCACCCCTATCTCCAACAACTTTCCCAAAATTTCTCTAAAATAGAGAACCAAAAATCAAAATCTCCAAAGTAAGTTACATTCATCTCCAACGGATTCCTCATTTTGGAGAAACAAACGTTGATTATAAAATTAAAATATTCCATTTATCTAAAATATCATTTCTCTCTCCAAATATTTATTTTTAAATGTTTTTATTGGTGCTCTCATCTAGTAATAATTTTTGGGTTTATCTTCATATTTGAAGATAGTTTTGAAAAGACTGTTGAAGCAAAATTATAGCTTAAAAATCCCTATATTTTTCATATTCTCTAAAATAAGAAAGTTGTTGGAAAGAATCAAGTTGTCCGTTAATCCTTGTATTTAAATTAAGACAAAAAAAGACAAATTGATAAATGTTTTTTTTTGTAAAATTTAAGTTTTTTGTTGGTGTTTTTCAAACATGAGTGACAAAATTAATCTTTTAAAAGGGGGTTGGAGGGATAATTTTGTCAATTTAATCGGGATTAGAGGGGCAATATGGTCATTTTGATAGAGTTGGGTGTGGACTTAGTAAAAAAGATGTGTGGGGAAGGCCAACGATGGTGCCTAAATGAAAGCCCAAAAAGAGAGCGAAAGTATGAGAGTAATGAGTGGTCCGCCTGAAGGCATACAAAAAAGGAAATGAGTGCGTGTAACTTGGGTACGAACATTATTATTTGCTTGTGGGACCTCCGACTTTCATTTTCTCCATTTTCAGTCCCTTTATTTCAATCACTTTTACCATCCTCACTCCAACCACTTATCTATCACCTTTCCAACCGAAACATTCAAAATGTTCTACTTTCTTTACTTTTAAAAGATTCTCTAAAAGTTTATCATTTAAAATTACGTATCCATCCATTGTCATCATTACAATGAATCTATCTATATTTATTCCTTTTTCAATGTTTGTTAAAACTTCAACATAAGAGCATCTCCAATGGCATTCGTAAAAGACTTAAATGGTTGATGATGACTTGATGATTGGAGCAACAACTTGAGGATGAATTTACTTCTCAAAGGCCTGAGAAAGCTCAAGTCTTTGAAGTAATGGTTGTGAGAGGGAAGTTCAAGTCTTTCAAGTCTTTGGTGGGTTCCACATATTTTTTTTATTTTTCTCAAGTCTTTATGAAAGACTTGATGATTGTGGATGCCCTAACAAGCTGTCATAATAATATTAGAATTTACGGCAGTTTAAAAACTGATAACGAAAGGGTTAGATTTGTAAAATAAAAAAAAATCAAAATTTTGTTTAAGATGGTCTAGATCTTTAGGTGATCCAATTGTTTCAAATCGGTCGTTGGGCATGTTGTGATGCAACAATTCAGTCCCTATGTAATCACTAAATTAGATTTTGAATATATAAAAAACCATAATACTCTCTTGAATAGTAAATGCTAGACACTTCATAATTCATGTGTTTTTCAGTCATTCGTATTTTCTGTCTTCATTCTATAAGCAACTGTTGAAAATACATACATAATACTTTTACTCGTAACAGTGTTATTCATTTCTATCTATATAAATCGTAAATGTTTTTAAACATAAAAACCATGTGCACAATGCACACAAAATGCCTACCACTCTTACAAAGTGATTGTCAATGGTTTACACTGTATGAATCATATTCCTAAGATGTATTAGAGCGCCATGTTTTCTTCTATTCTTGACTTCTTGTAATCATCATGTATAGCTTTTATTTCTGGTTGATGTTACCTAAAGAGTAAGTTAGACTCGCAAGTTAACATAAGGGACTGATTGTTGCATAAGTTTCACTTCAATGTCATAATTAGTATATACTTTAAAATGTAAGGACCATTTTAGTAAAAGTTTGATAGTTGGAGGTTCGGAAATACTTGAGCAAGATTCAAATTTGCCCCCCCTCCCTTTTCTCTCTCCCTCCATATATGAATACCTCTCCACTCCTGTTCATGGCCTGACAGCATTCTCCTTTTTCTAGCTTTTTTTCTCCTGATTTTCTCTCGGATTCGAGAGTGAAAACCAAATGTCGTTTCAATACGTTGGAGATTCACATTCGAGTTGAATCATCACGCTGTTCCGCCGCTCAAATCCATCGATTTATGCCCTTATTTTGGTAATTTCATCTCCGTACATGGCTTTCTCTGTGTGTATAGCTGTATGTATCCGATTTTTGGTGTTGTAAGAGCATCTCCAGCAGCTTTGCTAAAATAAATTGAGTTTTCGTTTCCTAAACATCTCCAACATCTTTTATATCTTGTGATATACGTCTCGAGGATTTCTTTTGATCGTTTATCGAGTATTGACGTGAGATTGTGGTTACTGATTTGCTCTTTGTTTCGACAGGTGAAGAGATTCTGTCGTTAGTCAGGTATGTTGCTGAACGGGACAGATCAAGTGGCTTCGATGGGGGCTGATTTAGGATTGTTAGTTGGAAAGATGAATAATACTTCGCTAGCTACCTCTGAGTACGCTTCCATTGTCAATATGAACCTATTTGTTGCTCTTCTTTGTGCGTGTATTGTGATTGGTCATCTTTTGGAGGAGAGCCGATGGATGAATGAGTCTATCACTGCCCTTTTCATTGTAAGTGTGATTAATAGTGAATTAATCCGTTTCTTTGTATGGAATTTTAAGGAATTGGAATGATTTCAATCACATTTTTGGCGGTCAAGGCAACAAAGAAATTAAATTTTAGTATTTACAATTTGTTGGACGACAATGGCAGGGTCTATGCACGGGGGTTGTTATTTTATTAACTAGCGGAGGAAAAAATTCACACCTGTTTGTCTTTAGTGAAGACCTTTTCTTCATTTATCTTCTTCCACCAATCATCTTTAATGCCGGGTATGTTTTATTCTTTCCAGAATTTAGAAATGATTATGACCTGTTTCCTTTTGATGATTCGTAGAATTACCTGAAAATTAGTATATTCCATTATTCAGTAGTTTGGTTGTAATGTAAACATAGGAAGAATCTAAGATTGACTTGCTGTTGTAGCAAACTACTTTAATAACTATCAAACATCTAGATTATGTTTAATTTCTCAAATTATTCGTATCATTATAAGCTGCATCTAAGATTCCACAGACAAATTATCAGTAGATTGCGAACATGTTATAAGAAAGTATGGGATCAAGCTTTATAATTTAATGCTCGAGCGAGTTTGGTGTTATTTGTGCCTGTTCTTCCATTAGTGTATTTGCTTCATGTACAGTTGAAATGTGGAAAATCTAAGTGACAAGCAGATGACCATGGAAATCCAATTTAGGAAGTATCCTCTCTTTTGAGTTCGTGTCTATGCGTATGAAACCTGACGTGGTTTCTCAAATTTAATTTTGAGACGATAGTAAAGCTTGTATGGCTGCTTCATACTTGTTAGTTAAGCTTACACAAGCTGATTATGTTCTTTG
This sequence comes from Saussurea involucrata, assembly GCA_033807775.1. Classification (NCBI taxonomy): domain Eukaryota; kingdom Viridiplantae; phylum Streptophyta; class Magnoliopsida; order Asterales; family Asteraceae; genus Saussurea; species Saussurea involucrata. The sequence goes on from CM066321.1 coordinate 153,941,728, forward strand.
GCTCCTCACCATATTTGGGATTCATCAGAATCTGACAGAATTATGCAATAGATTGACTTGTTGATAGTTTATTGGCATATATTTAGCCCACAGCTGGGCACATGGAGATAAATAAAGTCTAAGTAGCATGATTTTTGCAACTAGGGATAGATTTTCAGACTGGTTTATACATCTGGTCATACGTATGAACATGCCACGGTGTTTAGGTATTATGGTTGCTTGAGGAGGACTCATTTCATGTTGAACGGTCCTTGATCACAGTCACATACTCACATAAACAAACTTTTTCATTTCTTCCTTTCTACATTATCATGAGAAATTACGATTTAATCAGATGACATCTTAGTTGCTTTTGTTGTATAAATTTGTTTACTTATATTTGACCTTGTGCTCTGGTTGCTTGGTGTCTGATGTCAAAGTCAAGATTCAAAGAAGCTGAACCATAAAAAAATGAGACTTTAAGGTGGCTGGTGGTCACTATGAATCTCTTGTTTGAGACACATGCACATGTTCAAGAGAATTTAACTTAAAATGCCAAATATCTTTCAAGTTTCCCTTTCATCAAAGAATGACTTGTTAAAAAATTACTATAACCGATTAACCGTATGCTAGTGCTTTCGATCAGTTTGCTCATAAATTTATTACCTTAATCTGTTTCTATTATTTTTGCTATACAAAATCAACAGGTTCCAGGTAAAGAAGAAACAGTTTTTTCGCAATTTCATGACCATTGTGCTATTTGGTGCCGTTGGTACCGCAATATCCTTCACCATCATATCATATGGTACACGCTCAACACCTTTACTTAAATGCATCTTCGTTTCAATTTTTTGTCATAATAAGTTTATATTGGCTCATAGAATTGTCAAGTTGGGATGAAGTTTTGCATTTGTCAATTGTTATATGTTCCATCAAGTCAAACTTGATTACACATGTACCAGAAGATGCCGTGTGCAAGGCTGCACTCTTGCATCTGCTCTTTATGATCTTGTCATAAACAAGGTGTTTGCTCAAAAAATATATTCAGTCTTTCTCTAATACACTTTAAGTAGCAAAATCAATAGTAGTTTGAATTCCCAAAATGTTCTTTTCCTCAATGGAATTTTAATGCCTCAGATAGGGAAGTAGGTGGATATATGAATTCTAATCCTCGAATAAATTTGAAATGTTCATATTACTAAAGAACGAAACTTGCTACAAAACACGTGAGACGTATTTATTTCATAAGCTTTATAAAAGACGGAATAGTGATTCTGAATTCAAAATCCAAAAATGAAAACTGTTGCACTTCCTGTGGGATTAAAGGAGTAACGAAAGCCAGAATCCATCTAATCCAGATCTTCATTTAATTATGCTTGTGAGAATAATTTTCTTTGTTATCTTTGAGGATGCTGCATGGTTTGCCAATCTGAACAAGTTTTGTCTAACTTTTTTACAGGGGCTATAAACATTTTCAAAAGGATGAATGTTGGTTCTCTCGAACTAGGAGATTTTCTTGGTATCACTTAATCAAGTTTTTTCGTTTGTCACCTTTTGTGAATATTTATAAGCTTGCTAATCTTTCCAACTTTCTTTTTCTTCCAGCAATCGGAGCAATCTTTTCTGCAACAGATTCTGTTTGCACTTTGCAGGTACAAGGAGCATCACTTAGCTTTGGTATAAACCAGAACCTTTCTGTGAGCTAATATGTCTCATCTGACAATGCAGGTGCTGAATCAGGATGAGACCCCTTTATTGTATAGTTTGGTGTTTGGGGAAGGTGTAGTGAATGATGCTACATCAGTCGTGATTTTCAATGCAGTTCAAAACTTTGATCTAACTCGGATCACAACAAGTGATGCATTTCAGTTAATTGGAAACTTCTTCTATTTATTTATCACAAGCACAGTCCTAGGAGCTGGTGTGAGTCTCTCTCTCTCTCTCTCTCTCACTCACTCTTGACATTTGGTGGCCTGTCCATATTCTTACATATATCCATGCTAAGTGAGCATGAATGCTATCTTGGAAGATATGATCTGTGATGTTTTACCTCTACTCTTGCAGGCTGGGCTACTAAGTGCGTATGTTATTAAAAAGCTATACTTTGGAAGGTATATAGATTAAGTTATGTTTCTATTTCTTCCAAATGTTGATATTGATGACTTGTAGATAAGATTGAATGCTGAATTTGAATATATTTAGTGACTTAGATTATCATGCCATATACACGAGGATATGCTGCAGTATCAGGTTAATCGATTTTTTGTTAGGAAATAATTTATAAAGCATGGGGAAAGGGACATAAAAAGTTGATAATAACATGGTGACCATGTTGTAATTTCCTCATTTCCTCATTTTTTTGCTAGGATTTTTGTATGTCTGTAGCATTACTCTTTTACCCATTAGTCTTGCTGCCTGTTTAATGTGAACTCCACTTTTTTCTTGTGAACTGACTATGCTAAGTGTAACGGTTTAATGAGAGACAAAAAAAACTGATATTTTATGGGAAAAATGCTCATACCCTTTTTGGCCTGCTGGATTGTAGGCATTCAACAGATCGAGAAGTTGCTATCATGATTCTCATGGCTTACCTTTCATACATGTTAGCCGAAGTAAGTTTTTCTCGTATGTTTAACTTGCAAGCTATATTGTTTTTCTCTCTAAATTATAGGTAAGAAGCTCTGTATTTTTAATAACCCTCAACCTGTGTCGCAGTTATTCTATTTGAGCGGCATTCTAACAGTGTTCTTCTGTGGAATCGTGATGTCCCATTACACCTGGCATAATGTCACAGAGAAATCAAGAGTCACTACCAAGTATGTCTAATCCCCTGATGCTATATCTCTCTTTCGAGACCAAGAACTTGATAAGCTCATCTGTATCTACTCCCTCATGTTTTCAGGCATGCCTTTGCAACATTATCATTTATTTCGGAGTTGTTTATCTTTCTTTATGTCGGTATGGATGCTTTGGATATTGAAAAGTGGAGCTTTGTACAAGACAGGTATTGTTTAGATAACAAAAGATAGTTTTCATCTACATATTATGAGTTTTCGTAACTGCCATCATCACTGTTCTTTTGGTTTCTCAGCCCTGGAAAATCAATTGGAGTGAGCTCAATCTTATTGGGATTGGTTTTGGTTGGAAGAGGATGCTTCGTCTTCCCCTTATCTTTTTTATCCAACTTGACAAAGAAGAACGCAAACGAGAAAATCACTTTTAGACAGCAAGTATGATCTTGCTACACTTATTCCTTATTGTTCCAATTTAAACGAGAAAATCACTTTTACCACGTATTCTCACATAAATAAATCCACAATTTCTTACTGTAACTTTTTTATTTAAGGTTTTGATTTGGTGGGCTGGTCTTATGAGAGGTGCTGTTTCCATGGCTCTTGCGTATAACCAGGTCAGTGATTTGATGTTGTCTATTATGAAGCCATATATTATTGCATGTAAACAAGTTGAACTTTATTATGATGTGGTTTCATACTTGCTAACAAAGTTATTTGGTTCATGGTGCAGTTCACAAGGTTAGGTCACACACAACTGCGTGGGAACGCGATCATGATAACAAGTACCATCACCGTTGTCCTTTTCAGTACGGTGGTAAGTATTCTTAAGTTTCGACCGACTATCAAATATTTTGGTTTTCTTCTACTCTTAGATCGTGCATGTTGGTGTAGCCGAGGGGAAAAATGTACTTGCTTGAATTTTGTTCTATGATTTGATTTTTGTTCCTAACATTCCTGCTTACTTTAATGGTACTTTTAAAAATCAAATGTTAGAGCATCTCCAATGGAGTGACTTATAAGAGCATCTCCAACAGATTCTCAAAAATGGAAATTTTGGACATATTTTTGTTCCAACCGATTTTCCAAAACTTGCTCCAAAATGGAGAAAAGTGTGAGAGTGTGAATTTCTCCAAATATGGAGAACTCCCAAAAAATATTACCATGAGAGAAATATTTTTTTATTATATTACCACCAATAGGAAACTAAATGTTTATGAGAGGAAATAATATTTTATTACATGTACAAATTATTTTAATAATATAAAATACTATTGAGGATTTTGAGATGATTTTTTTTTTCTTTTTTTGAGGATTTTGAGTTTTGGAGAAATTATAGAGGATCTGTTGGATATGCTCTAAGGCCGTGCGTACCGCCATCGGGTACCACGGCCGGGTTCACATCGGGTTGGGGCGGGTAGCCCGGGTACACGGTACGGGTACCGCGGGTTCGGTGGGTGCGGGTAAGAGTGGGTTCGGGAACCCGGTCCTAATTTTATTTTATTTATTTATTTATTTATTTTTTAAATATAATCGGTGGGTGCGGGTAAGAGTGGGTTCAGAGGGTATGATAGGAAGCAGTACTCCACTTTAGGGTAAGGAGGGTAGGAAAGAGAAAAGCTGATGTTGCGCTGAGGTGGCATCAGGGTTCAGAAGGTAAGATAGGAAGCGGTACTCATGGTCTAAGAACCTCTTCTTTGCATTTCTTGTTGGTCACATCATTGCCAACTCTAACAAATTAAGAACTAGAATAAAACTTCACAGTGGTAGTGGCTAATAATAACCTCCTTTAGTGGGTCATTATTTTATCATCAATAATATGGATTAAAAAAAAAGATATATAAAAAATAATAAAACTTCACAGTGGTCGGGCATTCTGTAGCTTTTTCCTAGTGTCTCTTTCGGTTGAGTTTCTATTCCTTGTAGAATCCCTTCCTTTCCCTCTTTGTACGCTTGTTCCTTGGTTCTTTTAATATTAGTTTGTCTTTCCGTTAAAAAAAATGTCACTTCCACAAAATTCAAGGTAAGAACTAAGGTACAAGAACTCTAAAAAATATGGGTGACTTATATGAAGTTAAGAACTCTCTAATGGTAATCTTAGAACTTTGCTACACTTTTTGCTTATAAGAACCTCCGATTGGAGTGCTCTTAGGATACATAATAGAACTTGTGATCCCAAGTGCTAATTAAAAAAATCACTCAGTAATTGGATATGTACATAAATATCAGGCTTTTAAACTCATACCCATATCTACTTTGAGTACCTTTTTTTTTGATAACCGTGGGTTTCCGGGCCAGCTTACGCGCACCGACTAATCCCCGGGCGACCACGAATGGCCTGGAGTCATCGCAGGTGAACCTCCATGGCCACAAGGGCTTTGGCAGTGCCTGGATTTGAACCCTGGGTAGATGAGTTTCCACTACATCCCCCAAGGGCTTTACCAGTACACCACAACCCAAGTGGTTTACTAACTTTGAGTACTTTTGTGGTTTATTCCCAATGAAAAGGAAGTCTCATAATGTCAAATGGTTCATGTTTCTGCAGGTATTTGGATTGATAACACAGCCTCTAGTTAGACTGTTGTTGCCTCCATCAAAAGGCATGAGCCGAATGGCTTCCTCAGAGCCAACGAGTCCCAAATCGTACGTGGTTCCTCTTCTTGGAAACGAGCGTGATCCAGAAGCGGAACCAGGCCAAGAGAGACCAATGCTCCATCCATCAAGCCTACGGGTGCTGCTTGCAACACCTTCTCACACAGTCCACTACTATTGGAGAAAGTTTGATAACGCGTTCATGCGTCCCGTGTTCGGGGGTCGTGGGTTCGTCCCATATATTCCGGGAACACCCACAGAGCAAAGTGTTCACAATCTCATCCCTGAAGAAAGGAACTAAAAAAGGGGATTTTTTTGGCATGATTAATTAATTAATACACCATGGTGCTGATATTTATTAATGTTTCATAGGCAGGAAGGAGGCATGCAGATAGAAAAAGTGAGTGTTGATTTTGATTGATTCAGTTTTGGTTGATGTAAATTAGTTGTTGTTCAAAAGACTGCATATGTTGTTTGTTTCTTCCAAATTTACATATGTAACAAACTTGAGCCCTTTGTTTTGTATATTTGATTACATATTTACATATTCCTATGAATCTGACTATGATAAATGACAAGTATCCAACGTTTTACTATTCTTTTTACCGTCTCTTATACCTGGTTGGAGATGACGTTGTTTATCAAGTGCAACACCCGACCCGTATTTTTACATAATTTAATTATTTGAAATTTGGCGTTATTCTTTGGTTTTAGTATTTAAATTTTGGTAATCATTTTTGGAGAAATCTTCAAATTTGGAGTCTCTCTCTCTCTCTCTCTCTCTCTCTCTCAGGCTTTGGGGAAACTGTTGGAGCAAAAATCCCCAAAATTTCAATTTTGGAGAATTTCTTGGAGAGTCCCGGGTGGCCTAAGCCGCACAAGTCATTGGAAGGTGGCCGAGTGTTGTGCAACTCAATGGGGACGAAGCAATGGCCAAGGCAGCTTATGGGGCGACTAACGTCGCATGCAAAACCGTCTGCATGCGGGCAAGGGTGCACGAGGCATGCCAGGCGACATAGCCCGTGCCAAAAGCCGTGTGCGCATGCATGTGTTCTTGAGCAACCCGAGCCCCTTCCTCCTCATTTCATCTTCATTTACTCTCTACTTCTCCCTCTCACTACACCTCATTCATTTCATCCATTTTTTAGGACTCTTCAAGCATTTTAGAGCATTCAAGTGGAGGTTTTAGCTTCAACAAATCCTTTCCATTTATAAGGTTTGCTTGGTGTAAGTTTTACCAAAACAATCAGTAGTTGATGCCATTATAGAATAATTTCCATTTATGGATGAGATTTCGGAAATACTATTTACTAAAACTATATACATGTTTAAATGTTAAATTTTAGTCTTCCAAATGCTTCTATGTTAAATGTTTTATATTTTGATATTTAGGGAAACTTTTGGGGGTTTTGCAAAAACTAAAAGTGGGAATCATGTTTGTGCTATAGAAGTGGATGATTTGAGTTTATAAAGTATTTGAAAACATAAATCTTAAGTATTTTGGCACACATGGGTTGCCCATTTGATCACTTGTTGCAAAGTGTGTAACATTTCTAAATATTATTGAACACTAGATTATAATGCAATGAATCTATTGATACATGTATTGATTTTGTTGGAACAATATTGAGTCCGATTAACGTCGGTTTTAGAAGTGGATGATTGATTGATGTCCATGGAAGCAAATAAAAACAGCAATCCCGGTCAAGACTGGTTATGACTATTGGAACCATGTCGGTTATAATTTTCAATTTATCGGACAAACCTAGTAATCTGTTAAAATAAATGATGGCCGAAAATTCAAAATTAACAAGTCAATTAAACAATTTTGCTACAATATGCCGAGATCTATGATGTAGGCAAAAAAGAAATCATAAGAACGTGCAAATGATTTATTATATTTTTGTATGCTTCAAATCTCAAAATGATGCTAAACTAAGATGTAATAAATAACATTATTTACTGTAGCAGAAAGAAAATATTGTAATTTTTTTAAGCATATAAGTGAAAAAACTTATATATAAAATACTTATTATTGACATTTTTTTTAGAATGATGTCTTAGGCTATGTCTAGACTAATCTCTTGCCAAATTATGATCGTAAGACATCAGCCCTGATTAAATCTCAGTGGCCATAATTGTTGTGTACGCCTGGATTCGAACCCTGTGCAGATGAGATATTCTACCACATCCCCAGGACCTTAACCAGTACGCTACAACCTATGTGGTTTACTTATTATCGACATTAACGTTGTGTTCTTGAATTTAAGAAGAAAACTTGGTGAAGAAAAAATAGTTTTATTATTTATGAACATGAAAGAAAAAAGAAGGAAATAAAATAAAGATTCATGTTTTATTGTAAGGAGAGAAAAGAAATGAAAGTCAGTTTTATAAATATATCTTTATGGTAGATGTAATTTTATAAATATTTTTAAGTTGTCTTTATTTATTTCATTTCCTTTCTTTCAATATTTGGGAGGAAAGTTTAATCAGGAAAACTGTTCTTATTTTCTTTCGTTTTCCTTTCTTTTTCATCCCGAAAAAACTTCAAAAAAAGAGTTTTTCTTTCCCCCTCCTTTCTTTCTCTTTCCTTCGTAAAAAAGACTCGAGAAGATGACGTAAATATGATAAAGAAACGATAACATGACGGTGTGTTGTAGAGATGGGCATTTTGATGGACCGGAATGACGTCATCAATCGGGATTAGGCTGGACATTGGTCCTTTTTCTACCTCCTTGGACTCGCTCGAACTTAATAAAGACCGGCCCAATTTTTAATTTATTTTTCTTCTTTTTATATCATTTAGTTTTTTAAAATCGATCAGATCAAAAGACCAACACCTGAATTTTTTCGAACTAGTCTAGGCTAGACTATTGATCCGTGTTTGATTTTTACCTTGCCACATTTAGACTAGTCTTTGCTTTTTCGGACAAAACAACGACCGGTCTAGACCAATCTTTATACATGTCTAGTGTCTCATTGTCGTCAGATGTTGAAGTATAACCCAACCCAATGACTACAGTCTCAAAGCGTCTCATGAACCATTCTATATACAATTCAAGCATCTCAAGACTAATTTGTATACACCTCTAGCGTCTCAAAGCATTTGAACAACCCAGTTCAACACCCGCGGTTTAAAAATCTCAATCCGCTAAAAGCATTTTAAAAGTATACGTCAACCCATTGACCAATTTGTATACAACTCTAACGTGAAGTCGTGAAAATCTCAACATGTTCAAAGGTTTTTAAAAGTATAATCCAACTCACTCAAACCATACGGGTTGGGTTGGGTTGGGTTGGGTTGGGTAGGCGAGGTTGATGATTTCAATATCAGTTATATTGTTTAAACCAAAGAGAGAAACATGCTAAGAAGTTGGTTGAAAATACAAGACACGATAATCGTTTGCGGTCCCATTGACGTTCTAATGATTCTCGTTACCTTATCAATTGACGATTTGGCGTATTCCATGAGATCTCCCGATGTGTTAGCCTCACCAACTAATAAGTAACAAGTGTTTATGGATGCTCAAGAAGATACGCTTTGAAAGCAGCTCGATATACTTCTCAAATTTGACGTCTTACAATAAGCTTATCAAATATGTTTATATGTTCCAATATAAAATTTTATGTCATTACATCTGAAATGATTTGAATATTATATTAAAATCAAAAATTTGCTTATAAACACGAAAACGTGGCATATTCAATAACATATGACGCAAGAAAAACGCAAAAAAATGTGAATCAATTGACTATTTGACGTAACCCGTGAGATTTCACGATGTGTTAGCCTCACCAACCGAGAAGTGTTTATGGAAACTCAAGAAGATACGTTTTGAAAGCATCTCGATATACTTCTCAAACTTAACTTTCACGACGTAAGGTGATGTTGTAAGCTTATTCAATATGTTTATATGATCAAATATGAAACTTTATGTTATTACATCATATACTGTTACAAATTTATATTCCTCTGGCTTAACATAAACGTCGACAATGAAAATGACACATAGTCATAAGAATGTGCAATTATCACACTTTTATGTTTGATAATAGAGAGAGAAAACTATATATCTAATAATTAAGGGTAGATTGTAAAGTTGTTACTTTTAAAAGTGGACCATATCCCAATGGTTTAATAATCTTGTTATTGGTCTAAAAGTTAAAGACCAATGAGGGTCTGACAATCTCTATTGGATTAATCAGATCCTATTTTGTTTTATTAAAAGTCAATCGTTGCTTACACAGTAGCAAGCCCGACTGTTCAAACCTTCACAATCGGGCTTTCACCGGTCATTAGTGGGCCTATTCCCAATGGGTTTTCGAGAGTACAAACCCTCAATTCAGGTTTTGACTAGGCCCGATATTTGGTCTTTATCTAGTCTCAAAAAGTTGAAACGAACCAAGAAATATCGAATTTGTATTTCATATAAACAAACTAGAACAATAAGAATATAACTTATATGTAAAAATAATAATTAAACATATTACTATCTCAACTTGGCAAAATTTAGAACTACTAGAGCAAACCGTATCGCCAATTGGGCGTTACGTTGTTGAATATCCACCTACGACTACTACGATCAAAAAACGGCTATTACGAGTTGATGGATGCTTGAATTTCTTCCAAGCTTTTTCCTTTTGTTTCGGGCACTAATTTCGCCACAAACACAATGGTTGCAATACAAAATCCCGAAAACAACCAAAATGTACCTGCAAACGAACAAAACAGATTTCCTTAGGAAAAAAAAAACGAGACTAAACCAGAGGGATGCCGAAAACGTACCAGCAGGACTCCAGACAATGAGGAAGTTGAAAGTGTACGAAACCACCCACGCACCCAACCAATTCACGAGCACGACGAGACTACCTGCCGCGCCTTTTATGTGCAGCGGGAATATCTGTGAACCAAAAGAAACCCGTTAACTACACTGTTATTGTGCAAGGTTTTAGGATTTCAACGGGTGAAAGGGTTGTGCAAGGTTTGTGTAGTAGTCTAGTAAACTCGGGTTCAAAGTAAAACAAAAAAAATAGAAAACTTAAGAACACCCCAATAACCATGTCAATTTGTCCATTATTCACATGTGCATAAAAATAACTGAAAATGTTTCCTAGTTTCTATGAACATGCGCATTTTATACACATATAGACAAATGAATGGTTAGTTATTAGGATGTTGCTCAATTTCCTTTTTTTGTGGTTTTCCCAATTATGGTGGGACAAAAAAAATAGTCAAAGACAGTCTAATGCCGCACTAAACGCGGAAAAACGAGTTTTTGTTCTGTTTACCTCAGACATGATCAACCAAGGTACCGCTCCCATTCCGATTGAAAACGCGGCAATGAATATCAAAACTCCCGAGGCGGCGAGAAGTGGGACCCACTCGAGGAAAACTCCTTGGTCCTGGTTTCAGATATAATTTCAAGACTAAAATCAGTCTTGATGTTTTAGAAAAAAGATGAGCAAAAAGAATTCATTTTCAGATTAAAACAAGTAGGCATGGACCTTGAAGTAAAATGAAGTTCCAGTAACAAAACAGCCAAGAAAAATCCCTGATGAAGATACCTGAATAAAAAAAGGTAGAAAAAACTGTTACTATGCTTTTATTATAATAAGGTGGACATCTGCAAGAACCAAAGAACCAAAGTGGTATTGCTTACCAAAAGAAGAACCCTTCTTCCTGATTTATCCATTAAGCTCATGCCAATAATCGTCACCGGAATCTGGTATTAACGATTATCGCGTTAACGAGACGTGAAAGAAATGGAATTCTTAACAGAAATTAGCTAATGTTGTTCAAATAAACAAACCTGGATTAATGCATAGAGAATGGTTCCAACTTTGCCCGACGAAAATCCTGTGCATAACAATGATCTTCACATTATCGACTGATAATGTATGAAAAGCGAGAGTCTTGATGCGAAAAAAAGGTCTTAAAATTCATCGCTGAATGGAGATGGCACATACCAGCAGTTTCAAAGGTTTGGCTTGCATAGAATCCTATTCCGTTGATTCCACAGGATTGTTGACAAACCATTAATCCAACAGCAATCTAAAACATAAACGAAAAAGAAGTTTTTAACTCGTATTTTTCAAAATCTGGAATCGGAAATCTTCAAGAAATGAAAAGGTTTTGTTGCTTACAATAACGGGTCTTATGTATTTGGGATCAAACAGATCCAATAGTCTAGCTTTCGGAAGACTTTGAAGAGTAACTATAGTTTCCTATAAAAGATCGCGCAAACAATTAGCTGCTTTCAATTATAAACATAGAGCGGAAAACATATCAGCGGTTCTTGGACAAAACTTGGTCACAAATGGCCAAAATCGCGCTTCAATCGTGCATTTAAATGCGGGCAGCTGTTGCTGACAAAATTTTGTGCAAGAAATGGGTTATGATCAACAATCTTGTAAAAGAAATAGTCGAAAAGTTATTACTATACATGTATCTCATCAGCTTCAGCGGAAATATTTGCTTTATTACCACGGAGCTTGCGTAAAGAATGATTAAATTCTACTACACGTCCTACCTTTGCCTGAAATAACGATACCCATATAAGTATAACGATATCATCTTTTACGCTATAAAGAAAATAGGGATATAGCTAAAAGCTTAGTTTTTCGAAGTTGTTATAACGCACCAGCCATCTAGGGGACTCTGGAATTAGCAGTAGGCCACCGAGCATAAAAAGGGGAGGAATGAGTCCTGCAAATCATTCAACCGGTAAGTTTTTGGTTCGTTTGGCACCAAAGAATTGTTTGCTTTTCAATTCTTGTGGGAACCACCTATTTTGTGAGTATTCATATTATTCTCTCACGACATTCGTTATGAATATCTGTCATGGCATTCATTATGAATACTTTATCATATTATTCATCATGAATACTTACAAAAAGGATGGTTCCAGAAATCCTAAAATATTTATAAACCTCCATCCAATTCTTGTACATACCAACTAAAGCTAAAGTCCTCCATGAAACAACTGTTCCCAACAAAAACGATACCGACGAACCAGTCACAATCATGAGCTGCAAAGGAGTTAACGAAAAAAGAAAAACAAGATTTCGCGAGTCACCCATCTCCATTTTGGTGAAAAAGATGCGAAAAGTTAGAAAATTTAAGCAATGTAGCGCGATTGTTCTAACCTGATTGAGCGTGGTGAGCCCTCCACGAAGATGTTTTGGTGATATTTCCGCGATATATATCGGAACCTATTCATCAATGCCACTTTAAACGTACATTTGTGCACATTGTGAATAATTTAATTCATCAAATTTGAACACTCTTTTGGCAATTTACCACATAAGAGAAGATTCCAATGCCATATCCAGTGAAGAACCGACCCGTATCAAGTGAGTAGGCTCCCTGAATTTAAATTCATAGAAACAAAAATCAAGTAATGAACACCATGATCCCAAGCTATAAATATATATATATATATATATATACATATAATAACACCAAAAATGTAATTAAATTACCATGGCAAAAAAGATTGCAAGCCATCCTGCTATGCAGAACACTGAAGATAATCCCATGGCCTGTTTTCATCATCAAAATAATAAGCATAATTTTCAGGCAACAGATAAGTAAATCCCTGAAAAATAGGCTGGAACCATGCATCTGCATGTGGCAGACTGTATTTCATGCAGATATTGTTGTACAATACAACCCCACATGTTTATAATCAATTGTCATATGCACATGATCAAATATTATATAGATATAGATATATACATGTATGTTTTCAATGAATATAACTAGTTATGGATCTGTATCAGTATCATTGTAGGATGTGGGGACTAAACCATTCTTGAAACTGAGCAAAACAAAAAAAATGAAAAAGAAAACCATAAACACATAATAAAAAATTAAAGAAATCTTTAATATTTGAGTTAAATTTTCAAATATTTAAACAACCCATCAAGGATTTACTATTCACAAAGCCAATTGTTTACTACTTTCTTCTAATTTTCTGTTGTTATACAAGACACACCCATGACTTGGGTCAAGAACATAATTTATGAATTTATTGAAAATTATCAACCAAAATTGTTTAGAATCCCAATTCCAAATGGTTTGGTAGCACATGTATTTTGGAGGGTTGCCAAACACATATTCTCTTTATATACCTTTTCTCTTCTCCCTTTTGTTTTATATCACAATCACAAATCAAGAAAAGCAAAAAACCACAGACGCATGAAAAAGCCTCATACCCCTTTTCGACCAATCGTGTCTGCAATTCTACCACTCGTGACAGCTCCAATCATGGCACCAATCGTTACTATCGACCCAAAAAGGGAATACTGCAAAATCCAACAGAATATATGTATATTCAAGGTATATATATACACTGAGAATCAAATGAGAACATTAACTATTTAAAACAACACGAGAACGAACAAAATCATCAGTGATTTTACATTAAAAAGCAAAAAAGCCACGCGGACATGAAACCGTGGCCAAAGTCTTTATTTGATTTTGTTGGTTATCGTGTTCTTTTAAATAGGTATTGTTCTTGTTTGAACCCGACTATATATGTATATTATATATATAAAATGAAATAATCGATGAAGGATTGATAAAGATTAATGAACCTGAGCAACCGATAGATTCAAATCGAAGACGATAGCAGATTGAGTTGGAGCAGTATATCCCACCTGTAAAAAACAATTATCAAAATCAGCCAAACGAAACCTCATTCTCCAAATCAAACAAATGGTTATTAACTTACGCAGGATCCGAATTCGAAAGAGCCGCAGACGGCAACAGCAGTGCTGAGAAGAACCATTGCAATCGAATCATTCGAAATATCGACATTTTTGGACTTATTAAGCGGCTCCACCAAATCTTCAAGGCCTTTGTTATCCCCTTTCTCAATGTCCCTATGCTCGGTGATCGCCATAGCTTGAGGAAAACAGAGCAGGAGGAAAAGGGAAGATATATAGAGATAGATATTATGTATGGATTGGCCCGAATAAGGGCAAAGAAATCGGAGATATTTATGGGGGAAGAGGCAATGATTAGGGTGACGATTGCATGTGAGAGAAAAGAGATGAAGACGCCATGTGAGATGAAGCTGTATCTGACGTGGTTATACGTGTATGCCCAATAAACGCCATTGTTGATTTGTTTCCCTTTCACTTGATATGCTCCGTTCAAATTCAAACCTTGGATTTTTGTTGTCATCCCAATTCCCCACCTCCTATTTTCAGATCTTTTTCAAAATTTATACTAACATTTTTTTGATAATTTCAAAAACTATTCTCACATAATTCAATCACTCAAGTTTAGGAGGTGTTGAATTCTAAATTAATTAAAGTAACAGACATCTGAATATGTGTAATTATCTATTTATACTCCAAAAATTCAACTTAAATAATTCAATTGAATTGAAAATCGATGATCGAGAGACGGAACAAAAAAAGCATGATGATAGATTTGTGAGGTTGTGAAGTTTTAATCATATCTCTCGCACTGAAACCTCAATTTAAGAGATTCAATATGTTCTGGAAAGTCAACACACAAATCTACAATCTTCGTGTTTTACGATTTTGCAAATTCGGGGTGCGTCTGTACCAAAGCTGACGCTGAAATCGAAAAATGGTGTTGTACGGAAATAAGAGGAGATTAAGAGAATGGGTTACCACTTTTTTGTCCAACTCATATTAAGAGACAAGAGCTATGAAAATACTAAAAAACCAAATAGTCTGAATTATAAAATGTTTGACCGAATCAAACATAAGTAGTGATTATGAGCTTAAAAAACAAACAAATAAGGCCTAAATGCGTCTCTAATATATTCTCTAAAATGGAAAGGTAAAAAATCAAAATTTCCAAAAAAAGAAAATCACATTCATCTCGAATAGATTCTTTATCTTAGAAATAACACTAAATAATTGTTTTATTAAAATATTTAATACAACTAAGAAAATATTATTTTCCTACACTAAATTGTAAGAAATAGTTGATCTCAATGAAGCTAACTAATAATTTTCCTAATAATTATAAAAGAATTATAAGTTTAAAATAATAAAAATAAAAACGTATATTATATTTTTGGATAAAGTTTTGAGATTAGTTCCCAATTTTTATAATAAATAAATTATTAAAAGTTTCCATTTTAAATAATTAAGTTTTTAAACATTTTTATTAACTAATAAACAACCAAATACTAAGAAGTTGGTTACGTAGAAGAGGGAAATTGAAAGACATATAAAAAAGAGATAAAAAAGAAGGAGATCAATGGTAGGGGCAACGACAACAGTAAACAGAAATGAAGAGCGGAGGACAATGGGACGATGAGGAATGGCGAGTAGAAGCGATTCCGTTTGAGTGTGAGTGGTTTGAATAATGTAGGGTTGAAAAGTGAAAATGGTAAAACTAATTACCTTAATAACTAGTTAAGACTTAAGAGCATCCACACCCATCTTGCACAAAACCTTGCAAGATGACATGACATGTCATGTGTATTGCAAGGTCTTGCAAGTTTAGCAAGACATTTCATCTTTAGAAATGTCTTTCACAATGAAAGATATATAAAACAAATACATTTTTGTTTAATTTAATTTATTTATTAGTTAGTTTAACATCAATTATTAATATGTTTCTTAAATTTAAATCATTTGTTATTTTATTTAAACATTATTTTTTATTATTTTTATTAAAATTTCTTACCCACAATTTATTTTAAATAAATGATATTTTTATGTGATGTCTTTTATTTAAACTACTAAAATAAAAATACATTAATATAAAAAACTACGAAAATACAAATAATAATAGATAAACGTATACAAACATCAAAAAAATTACATAAGTAAATACAACATAAATATGGCATCATCGTTCGATATATCCATGTATTTTATTTGTTAATTAAATTATATTTACACAAAATATAGTCTAAAAACAAAAGTAAAATTTTAGTTATCTATATTTTATAATTAAGTTATTATTTATAGTATAATTATATATATTATTTATATTATAATTTATTACTTTAGAAAGAAGTTTGGTCATGCATGGACGTGAAATGTGTTATTTCAAAGCAGATGTGACACTTTAGAAAATACTTTGGTCTTGCAGTGGTACGGATGGTCTTAGAGCATCTCCAACAGATTCCCCATAATTTTCCAAAATGGAGAACCAAAAGGCAAAATCCTTAAAAAATACATTCATCTCCAACAGCTTCTCCATTTTGGAGAATCTAACATTATTTAAAATATTTCATTTATCTATAAAATATTATTTCTCTATCTACATATTTATTTTCAAAGTTTCTTATTGGTCATCTCACTTGGTAATTATTTTTTAAGTGATCTCCATATTTGGAGGAAAAAACCTTCTCTCTCCAACTTTTTCCATTTTGAGGATAGTTTTGGAGAAGTTTTTTGAGCAAAATATTATGCTAAAATCCTCATTTTCCCCATTTTCTCTATTTTGAAGAAGCTGTTGGAGATGCTCTTATATTTAACTTTTTTAAATTAAAACAATATAGATAACTAATTTCTAAATGTTCAATAATTTACTTATTTAAAAAATAGTTAAGGATATTTTTAATAATTTATTTATTTAAGGAAAAAGTCCACAAAATTAATTATTGGAATTTTCTGAAATTTTCGTATATATTTTATAAAAAAATATGACAAAGAGAGAGTTGGAATCACATAACTACAACAATTCAATTTACTAACCCAATTTCACGTCGGCTTTGCATCCAGTCATCCACCTTCAGAATTTACTAATACCACATGCAACTAACTCAATTTCATGTCGGCTTTGCATCCACCTTCAAACAAATGTCTATTACCCATACTTTCACGTATCTATACATATAATAATGGGAAATTAATTAAAATACCCAAAGTTTGAAAAATAAGTAACTAGCATGGCACGTGTCGTCTTCTGGTGAGCCGACTTCAATATTTTTCCGTCTAAACATGTATCTAGACGTAGTTTACATTATAAGTTCATTTAGCACGCCCACATTCACTCCTCCTTAGTTCAATTTTTTTAATTTATACGTTACATTTACTACCCTTATAATTATGTATGTAGTTTACTTTTAATCCCTTATTTTTTTATTTTTCATTTTAGACTCTTATCATAATTATACCATTGATATTATTATAAAATATAAGTATACGATTGATATAGCTATTTAAGGCGTCACGCTTACCAAGTCACATCATCTTACTGGATGAATATAAAAGGATCTAGAATAATATATATTATTTATAAACATAAATAATATATATGAACTAAAATGCATTAAAAAACATTTCTATTTTTTACAAATTATACCATTGTAATCGCTTCGTCAATACCTTCGAAATGAGTCCAATATTGAATATTTTTGGATTTTAATTATATTATTAAATGTCATAAATATATACGAATTAATGTGTCGTGATTAGTATGAGATTTGATACAAATAATCACTAAATTGTCGTGATTTTCTTTTTGCAATTTCATATCAATTTTTACTTCAAAGTCAAATTCCTTCGACGAATTACAATTCTATCAAATTTCATTCTGTCAACGAAACATCCTTAGAATTATCATAAGAGATTTAATTACTTGAAAAAAAAAGATATCACTTATCAACTGACTTTTGGATTATGAGTTCGAACCTTTTTCAAAAATATAAATATGCAAATATTTTAGTATAGTATATTTAATTATTTATACTTTCTTAATCATGATTATATTATTTCCTCTAATTTTAATTGAACTACATAATATCAGTTATCAACAGATGGTTAGTTAATGATATTTTAAAAGTCAAATTGTTATGCTTCCCGTCAATTCACTTTAAATTAATCTTTCATAATAGTTGATTTGGTTATAATTATATAAAAAATTTTGATTGATATTATTATAAAATATAAGTATACGATTGATATAGCTATTTAAGGCGTCACGCTTACCAAGTCACATCATCTTACTGGATGAATATAAAAGGACCAAGAATGTTACCACGGTTAGCGCTTACCGGGTAAATTGTACATACAATGCCGTTTTGGTGGACTGAAATCTTACCCGTTAAGTAAGTGATGTTGGATTTTATCGATAAGCGCTTAACGGGTAAGTGTTCGGGTAAACGACACCTTAATCAAATGTGTTTATGTATTTTTGCTAATTTGTGAATGTTAAACAAGTAAACAGACTTGTGATATATTTTTTCATATATTTAAATTCCATGAAATTACTTGTTGAACGTCACTTAACTTTAGATAAATTAAAATTAGTGTTTGTCCTAGATTGGCTTGAAAATTCATCTCAATTTATACAAGTGTTAGTTTTAACGTCATTTTAAAACGTTCATGTCGCATGGTTGGAGTATGACAACAATGAAGTTAACTTTTACATTAGGTGTTGGTGTAGTGACTGTAGTCTATTGTTTTTGGCTAAATTAATGCATTTGTACATTTTATGTACTTAGACCTTGATTTTGAATTGGATATAGATGTTTGATTATGTTTTCTGATTTTCAATGAAATTTGACATCCTGTCGTATTTCGCAGGCACCCAACTAGTTAAAAATATATATCAAAATAAAGTAAATTTTATTATGATTATATTTTAAATAATTTTCAAAATTATTTAGTTTATAGAGTAAACTCTAATTTTGGTCCCCGTGATTTACTGAAATCTTTGAAAGTGGGACCTAAGCTTTGAGAACTCTAGAAATCGTTCCTGTGGTTTTCGCGTTGCTCCGAAAGTGGTCCCCCATCACTAACTCCGTTAATTTTTCTTGTAGGGGCATTTTTGTCCACTTAGATTTCTTCTTTTTGTTAACCAAGTCCGTTAGATGAAGTCAATCAAAAGACCTGTTGAAGAATCGATAAAAGTATCTGTTAGTTGAAGGCGATCAAAAACCTTTAGACGACCATCACCGTCCAATTCAGTTCCCCTTATTAAACCTCTGTTTGTTTCCCCTCTCATATAAAACTTGACCTATTCCCGTTTATTTATCTCCATTAACACACTTCTGATGGTGGGCAAAGGTTTTTTTTTTAAAGAGAAAACAAAATAAACAGATAAAATTATATTAATTTATAATTTGATACTATAAATTTGGGATTAGGCAATTCATCAATAAGACCTAACAGAGAAAATAATATAGGGCCTGGTTAAAAAATCTAAATGGACAAATACCCCTACCATTAACAAAGAAAATTAACAGAATTAGTAACGAGGGATGAATTTCAGAGCAAAACAAGAACCATGGGGACGATTTTTAGAATTATCAAAGCCAGGGGCGTAGCTAGAATTTTAATTTAGAGGGAAGGGGGGGGGGGGGGGGGGGGGGGTTGAAGATCTTAAATCTAGCTTGTATATTAAAGTTATTTAAACAATAGGCTAATATGAGATGTGATTAATGTCGGCTTTCTTAAGTTACATAAGAGGAAATTTGAGTCTGGATAAAAAAAACATAAATATCCTGACATGTGTTTGTGAAATATTGGAAATAGATGAATATTTTATATTATAGTGCTAATTTAAGTCAAAATATATTTTTATCTTTGAACGAGTCGATTCATTAATTTATGAAAAAATCATAAACAATGTCGATATAAATATCTATATTATATACTAATGGACGAAAAATAGATTTCATTGCAGGTAACAAAAAATAACATTATAAAATATATAATCCATAAAATAATAATACAAAAACCTTGATTTATCTATACTACCTTATAAAAAGAATAGTGTCGGTTTTCTTTTCAGTCAGCGGTTATTTGAAATCAGTTCTCCGGATTTCTCCACTGCTTCTTCTCCACACGATCCCTCCTCTTCCTCCAAACTTGCCCTAATTTCTCTCCTCCCTTCCCACCGCCATCACCTTCCCCTCCAAGACAAAATATACAGGGTTTTTTTTATATTGTGCTCATCGATTCAATCTCTTCACCATATTCCTTTCAGGGTATCTTCAAATCAGGTGACCCTTTTGGTTAGAACATCTTTCGTGAATCGATTTCTGTTTGCGAACATCTCTGCTGAATCGATTTCTGATTTCCGATTTGGGTTAAAACATCTCCATCGATTTTCGATTTGTGTTTCTCAGGTCGATTTGTGTTTCTCAGGTCCATTTCAGGTACGATTTTCGATTTGGGTTTCTATTGTATTTTTTGTTTTGGTTAGCACATCTCCATCGATTTCACCTTCACGATCGATTTAGGTACCCGGTTTGGGTTTCTCAGGTATGACTTCCGATTTGGTTAGAACATCTCTCAAATCAATTTACCATCACCATCGCAATCTCAGGTACGATTTCACCGATTTTGAAGGAGGTAACATTTTTATATTCTCTCAAATTTCAAAGGGGCAACTTTATTGCAATATTTGTTCTGCATTTCATCTCTAGGTAAGATTTCATCTACTAACCTTTTGAAGATTTTTGTTGTAGATATATTGAGGACTGATTTTTATTGCAATATTTGTTATACTTTTCATCTCCAAGTAATATATATTATACCTCCGAACCTTTTGAAGATATTTGTTGGGGTTGAATACCGATTTTTATTTGGCGTTTTCTATTGTTACCTGCTATTGTTTGGACATTGGTAGTTGGGCAAAGACAATTTGCACTTGGAAAAGAACGATTCATCTGATTCCATTTAATTATGAACCTCTTTAACACAAGGCCATGTTAATTTTTGAACTTGTGGTCAGGTTGACACGCTACAAAGGTTTCAAGGAGGGGCTAAAAAGAATCCTTGTTGCAACCGATTTAGTTGGAAGAGGCATAGATATTGAGCGTGTTAATATTGTCATAAATTATGACATGCCAGATTCTACATATCTGCACAGGGTTGGTTGTAATTTGAATATTGGAGTAAAAACAGAATTACTACAATCCCTTTTAGAAAAAGGTGGCTTAACTGACCCATTTAGTTGTAATTACAAGGGAACACAACTTATTTTTTTTGCTTTGGGTTGTTTCATTGTTTTGACAGGTGGGAAGAGCTGGCAGATTCGGCACCAAGGGTCTTGCAATCACTTTTGTATCATCCGGATCAGACTCTGATGTTCTTAATAAGGTGATTTGTTGCTTTATGATAGTGGTTAATGTTGGCTACCAAACATCTAACGTCATCCTAAAAGTCTCTATTTTTTGCTTTGGCTGGTTCGTTTTATATCGTTATTTGTTGGTGCAGGTCCAGGAAAGGTTTGAGGTAGACATAAAGGAGCTTCCAGAGCAGATTGATACTTCAACATACAGTATGACTCTTTTGCAATATCCATGTTAATTTACTTGAATGTTACTGCTTGAAAATTGCATTCTGGCATTTAGAGTGAACCTTTAGGTGGTGTTTGGTTCGTAGATTCTGGAGGGATCTGATGGAATAGGAATGATCTTTAAATTCCCATAAGCAGATTGATACTTCAACATACAATATGGCTCTTTTGCAATATCCATGTTAATTTACTTGAATGTTACTCTGCTTCTGCTTGAAAATTGCATTCTGGCATTTAGAGTGAACCTTTAGGTGGCGTTTGATTCGTAGATTCTGGAGGGATCTGATGGAATTTCAGTCCTTTCTATGAGCGTAAATGCAATACAATGGGTTGTTTTTGCTCGACATGTGAACATGGAAGAAGTGTTTTTTTTTTCTTTCTCATCGCCAATATCATATTTCTCAAAACCTCCAACATAGATCAAGCTAGCAACAAATAATTTTTATATAAAGGCAAATGCAACAAATAAACGCACACCCTTCTCCAATGTGGTGAATTTTAACCGATGACCTCATGGAGGCAAAGGCATGCATTTTGCGAGGACAAAGACCCTTTGGTGCATTAGAAGGTTTATTCTCTCTCTCTCTCTCTCTATATATATATATATATATATATATATATATATATATCTTATGTTCGAGTTCTTTGAATGTGTGGATATATTTAATCTTGTAAAGAATTACAATAGGTAAAGTTTTATGAAATATATATAGCCTAAGTGGCATCATTTATGTAATTGCAAAGGTTAGTCAATCTATTAATATTTTTCTTTAGATATATGATTATAATACAAGGGAACGAGGCATTAGTAGTTGGTGATGTTGATTTACTTTATTTTGATTTCTTTTAACCAAGTTCAATTTGAAGGTATAAAAATTGCCGAGGGAGGTGAAAGGTTGTGGTCTAACTAAAGTGATGCCTAAATTGTCTTGTATATTTTGATCACAGTGGCATCACATAAATTGTGTTACCAAATTTACCCAATAAATACCTGCAGGTTGGTGGGAACAAGGCAATATCAAGCATTGTCGGATTTAGAGGCACATCAAAGGTATTTCACTAACCCAAGAGCACTGGCACATTTTTTATGAAAACAAATTTATATGCCATTTATCATGTCAAATCTGTAAATGCATTAGAAGCAATTACCATGCCATTTAGCGGCTTTTAGACCTCACTCTTGATTGTTGGATTTCATCCCCTTACATTAAAGCTTACTGTTTTAAGTCTTTAAAGAACTTTTCTTTATAAAAGTTGATTACCAGAAATATAGAGTGACATTTTCCCTTAACAAGTTTTCTTATTTGATTTTCAGATGTTGATAACAATTTTCCCTGTTTTGGTATATCATCTTTGTTTTTATCTCTGTCCCAAAAGAAGTCTTTACTTTTGATTAGAGATTCAAATCTAACACCTTTCAAGTTTAATTTTATAGTTTTCTCATCTCCAACATCTTTTTGTTCTGATGCTGCATATATATAGTTATATATTTGTGGTTGCCATTTTATTGTAGAAAGAAACAACTCTTCTAAAATTGGATGGAAAATAACTCTTTTAACACTCAATAGTCAAATGGGATTAATTTAGTTGTGAGTGCAAAGATATGTGGATTAACCATCTACGTAATTTGTTTTACTCATTACATGTTTATTTTGTTTTAAATTTTATGAATTTTGGGTTTTCTTGTTGTGATCAGGTGATGAGAACTTGAAACAACACTTCAGTCAGGTGTGGCTAAGGAGTTGTTTGTATTAACCACCTCTGAAGTCAATTTTTCGTTGGAGTATTAACCACCTCTGAAGTCTCCTGCAAGGTGGAGGCGCTACCACCGAATTAGGTGGCCGCTGAAGCAAATCAAAAAGAGAAGCACCACCGTAGTCCTGAAAATCGAACATATCCATGTACGAGTACCCTTGAGGAATGTCAAACAAACCACCACCACCGTACATAACCGGAATCTGATCGGAAAACGCCGAATAGAAACCTGAGCAATACCAATGTTTTTTAGCATTCGGGCAAGTTTTACTCAGTTGAGAACCATTTGTCTCTAGAGATCCGACATTTGAACACTGAATACACTTCGAAACTGGTATGCGAATGGATCTTGAAATCGACCATTCAAGAGATCGACATTCGAACCCAAAGGTAAACTTTTGTCAATATTAAGCTCCAAATTTGACAAATAAATAATGACCTGATTTATAGCTTAAACCGTATGATTTGTTCTTGTAGAAAGCTTCAGGTCCTGAGTGTTTTAAGCCTCTTTCCTCGAGCTTGGCAGCATCTCAGGTACTTATATTAAGTCATTTCTTTTCAACTTATTTGATCAAATAGATGGAAAACCATGATGCAGATCTTACACACCACTAATTCATTTGCTTACTCATGGTTGTCTTCGACTCATTTAAGTTTTGTAAATGCTATATTTGGATTTATTTTTTCTTTCAAGTTCAATGGCTTTTGTTGTAGTTCTAGGGCATCATGTGTTTAACTTGTCAATAGTTTGCTGATAGCTTTTGATTGAACTAAATATAGATTTAAAGATGGCTTACGTTGGTTGTTATTAAGGGTATATCAAAGTATTGGCATTTATAATAGAACAGTTGGAAGACTAGAATCGTGAGGGAAGGAGAATAACCATCCCCTAATCTTGGTTTTTGTTTTCTGTAGGAACTATATCGAAATGTTTCAATATTTTGAATGTTAAAAATACTTTGTTTTTGTTATCGAAAATCTAAATTTAGAATGGGCTTCTCTTTTATGTCTTGCTCTAGCTTCCATCTTAACAGTAAAGTTTGTTTTAAATTTGAAAGAGCGTCACTAGGTCCTTGTTTGTTTGTTGTAACTTTAACCTTGGTATGTTTTCTTGTTTGAAAAAAATGTGATTTCTGCTGATCCTTGGTTTTCTATCAGATGTATCCTTTGTTGGAACAGGGGAGTCCATGCAAGAAAGCTTGAATTGTCTGTTCAAATGCACAACACACATGCAGGGTAAACTTTACCAACATCATGTTAATGTGATTCTTATGTAATTTGGTTGGATCAGGTGGAAAGAGCTTGGAAATCAGTTGCTTACCTTGAGGTTGAGGTGCAACCCCAACCAACCTAAGACAATGAATCTTGATGTGGAGATGACAAACTCATAAATGGAAAATATACCAATCCCACACATTTTTTGGTAGTGCGAATCTATTTCCACCCTTTTGGTTTCATATTTGATATTTTTATTATTATTAGATGATTTGTTTATGGTTGCTTGTGTAATGATTAATTTTACGTACAAACCATAGCATGTTTAGGTGTGACCATACTTGGTTGATATACAAATTTTTTGCTTTCCAATCCAACTGTTTTTTTGTGTGATGTATATGTGGAAGTTTTCCATGTATTATTTATATAGTTTAAAGTAAATATTCCAGACGATAACCTTGAATAAAGTTAAACTTCCATATATTTCTTGTATTGGTGGTCATATTTGGATGTTATGATATGATAGAAATCCATCATATTCTATATTTACAAACTCACTAGAGAATCATAAAATCTAAACATAAACATAAATTAATTATTAATGTATATTCTAACAAAGGTAAATTTTTCGGTGCTTGATGTACAAAACTAGAGTTGTAAACTCTTAATGCATCAATCTTCGAATCATCTTTAACCATAGTCAACATTAAATCATTTAAAATAAGTTTTTTTTATACTTTAGTAGTAATTAAGATTGGATTGGTTTAAATAAATTTTGGATTTTAATTTGTCATACAATTTTCTTTCTATCAAGTCCAGTTGTAACTATAATTTTATTTATTCACAATGTGTTAATTTATACTGACTAAGTGTAAATCATATAATCCATAAAAACTTCTCTAACAAAATCATCAAAGCTTCAAAATCGTTTAAATTTTCAACACCCGCCACATCGCGCGGGTACGATGACTAGTACATTTTTGAAATTTATATAGTGATATCGACATTAATTTATTTATGATATTTATGTAATAATGTCTTTTAATAAAATATTTGTGAAGAGAAAAGCAATAAAAAAGGTTTTTCATGATAATATAGAGAAAAATAAATATTAAAAAAATTGGATTTTAATTTGTCATACAATTTTCTTTCTATCAAGTCCAGTTGTAACTATAATTTTATTTATTCACAATGTGTTAATTTATACTGACTAAGTGTAAATCATATAATCCATAAAAACTTCTCTAACAAAATCATCAAAGCTTCAAAATCGTTTAAATTTTCAACACCCGCCACATCGCGCGGGTACGATGACTAGTACATTTTTGAAATTTATATAGTGATATCGACATTAATTTATTTATGATATTTATGTAATAATGTCTTTTAATAAAATATTTGTGAAGAGAAAAGCAATAAAAAAGGTTTTTCATGATAATATAGAGAAAAATAAATATTAAAAAAATTGGATTTTAATTTGTCATACAATTTTCTTTCTATCAAGTCCAGTTGTAACTATAATTTTATTTATTCACAATGTGTTAATTTATAGTGACTAAGTGTAAATCATATAATCCATAAAAACTTCTCTAACAAAATCATCAAAGCTTCAAAATCGTTTAAATTTTCAACACCCGCCACATCGCGCGGGTACGATGACTAGTACATTTTTGAAATTTATATAGTGATATCGACATTAATTTATTTATGATATTTATGTAATAATGTCTTTTAATAAAATATTTGTGAAGAGAAAAGCAATAAAAAAGGTTTTTCATGATAATATAGAGAAAAATAAATATTAAAAAAATTGGATTTTAATTTGTCATACAATTTTCTTTCTATCAAGTCCAGTTGTAACTATAATTTTATTTATTCACAATGTGTTAATTTATACTGACTAAGTGTAAATCATATAATCCATAAAAACTTCTCTAACAAAATCATCAAAGCTTCAAAATCGTTTAAATTTTCAACACCCGCCACATTGCGCGGGTACGATGACTAGTACATTTTTGAAATTTATATAGTGATATCGACATTAATTTATTTATGATATTTATGTAATAATGTCTTTTAATAAAATATTTGTGAAGAGAAAAGCAATAAAAAAGGTTTTTCATGATAATATAGAGAAAAATAAATATTAAAAAAGTTGAGAGTATGAGGGGGAGGAGATTCGAGCGTGGGCAATATAGGATTAACAGCAAAGGGCAAACCACTAGGACTTGATCAAATACATGTTTAGTTCTTTGTATCTTACAATATAAGGCGGACAGTTAGGGGGGCTTAGCACCACCGAGTCCCCCTACTGTCTACGCCCCTGATCAAAGCTTAAGTCCCACTTTCAAAGATTTCAGTAAACCACGAGGACGAAAATTAGAGTTTACCCTATTTTATATAATGTATGATGTCTTTAATATAATTAAAAGAAGAGTAAACTACAATTTTCGTCCCTGAGATTTACCATTTTCTACGAAAATCGTCCCTAAACTTCAATAAGTCTAAAAATCATCCCTGACATTATGGATTTGGCTTTGAAAATGGTCCCTTGGCGTCAACTTCGTTAAAAACCTAGTTAAAAGAGCGGTATTTTCGTCTTTTTACATTTTTTTGTCTTTTCTTATTTTTTAGGGATCTTGATTTGGGAGGTTTGCAAAGGTATTGGTGTTTTATGGTTTTACATGGAAATATATATACACACACATAAATATATACACACACATGTGTGTATATATATATATACACACACATGTGTGTATATATATATATACAAATAATATCAATATAATTTAAAGAAAATTACAGTTAGGCCCCTAATGTTTTATGGTTTTTATAAGGATAAAAAAACAAAGAAAAATTATAAAAAGAGAGAAAAAAACATGGTTTGACGAAAATACCTCTGACTCTAACGGATAATATTAACGGAGTTAACGCCAAAGGACCACTTTTGTAACGTCTCGATTTTCTATGTAAAGTATTATGCTTGGTTTATTAAATAATTTGAGTATAATTATGTGATAGATTAATTTTAGAGTTTAACCCCGAGTAAGTTACGTTATTGGTTTTATGGAGTTATAAGTTAAAGGGTAAACTTTAATTTTAATTTATAAAATTGAGGGTGGAAATTATCAAATGATAATAGTTGAGGGGTAAAATTGGTTAAGGTGATGAAAGATATCACCACCCACCGCCTCAACTTTTAGAGAAAGAACAAAAGTGTTCTTTTATCTTCATTTTCATTTTCATTTTGGTTTTATGGTGTGTGTGTGTTTCGTTCGTACAAAGAGAGAAAAAGAAATTGAGAAGAGAAGAGAAAGAAATAAAGACGAAGAAGCAGCAAAACAGATTCTTCAGCTGGAGTTTTATGTACAAACAGAAGAAATCAAAGGTATATCTACTCTTAAAATTACTTCTTTTATGATTAGGAAGTTTTATAATGGGTTATATTTTGGGTTATGATATCTTTTGAAAATAATGAGAAAACTGAGTTTATAAGCATGTTATGTTGATAGTCTTAAGCATATCTGCACTTTTGTAGAATTTATTATGGCTTAAAAATATAGATTTCTGGGTTAATTATGATTTCATTGAGTTGAGACAAAGATGAACATTGCAGCAGTGAGTTGCGATATTTATGATAGTTGCGATAAGTATGAGTGTCGCAACCTTGGGTTGCGACAAGTTTGATTGAATCGCAATAGTTGGTTGCGATAAGATGCATGTCGCAACAGTTGGTTGCGATAAGTAGGGGATATCGCAACGGTTGGCTGCAACAAGTACTGTGTCGCAAGTAGTAGGTTGCGACAAGTGTCATCGCAATTAGTGGGTTGCGATAAGTGTCGAGAAATTTGGTTATTTAGGATTCTTAGTCTTTTAAGAGTCCTATTTAGTAGATTGATATAAATACTATCTGTATTTGGGTATTTCAGACTTTGTGAAATTTGGTGACGGAATTTCTTACAACTTTAAGAAGTAAAGTAAGAGTGACGCTATTGCGATCAGGTGAGTTCATTCTTACCTTACCATTTTATAACGTATTTAAATTACGATAAGGTATATTTTGTAACACTCGAAAATATATATATATATATATATATATATATATATATATATATATATATATATATATATATATATATATATATATCGAAATAATTGAGGAATAAAGGTTGAGGAGAGAAAATAATTCAAACGCAAGTAAAAGGTAAAAAGCGTAAAAAGGAAGAAAGCTTAAGGGGGGAAAGTGTAACCTCAGGGACCAATTGTGTCATGTCCCCAAAGTTTTGAATTTGCATGCTAACGTGAAGGGGAACGGTTACGTCAAATCCGCGACATTTTCCATATACACGAAGGAATTCATTTGGAGTCTATACACTGAAAGTTTAGTATCATTTTCTTCGTCTCGAGATTTCGATCAAGATTCGTTTTGGTGCGGAACGAAACAGTCGAGCGGTTTGGGAGAAAACGGTGACCGAACATGTAACGATTCGGTGTTGTCGCGACGAATTTGGGGTAGGTTCTCCATTTATTTTCGCAAGTAAATTTCCACAACTCTTACCCTATACTTGTTGCACGTTTCTGGAAGTTTTGGCCGGTAGAAATGACCCGAAACCCGTCGTTTAAGTCGGGAACTCGATTCGGTGAAAACTGGGACGTTTGATCGCGAATTCTGGACACTACGGTGCACCGTTTTCGACGATTTTTGCGTCGTTAGATGAGGGTTAAAGTAATGGAGAATTAACGCAAAAAGAATCGCGGAAAAAGGCGGAAAAACGAGCCCAAACGGGCGAGAACCGTGACGCCGGCGGAAGCGCGCGACAGCGCCTGTCGGGCCGGTTCGGGCGGATCGGACTGGGTCTGGAAGTCCGGGCGGGTCAGGAGCCGGATCCCGCTGACCCATGGGCTTCAGCCAAGTCTTGGGCTGTTTGGTATTGGCTTAATAATTAATTAAAGTTGGGCCTAAAATTTGTTATGGATTGAATTGGTTGTTATGGGAGCCTAATAATCTAACAATTAATTATTTAGGATTACGATTATAATTAGTTAGCTAATTTCTAATTTAATTAATATATTAAATTTAATCTATTTTATTTAATATATTAATTTATTAGAAATTTGAATTAATTAATTATAAATTCCTAGAAAATCCTATAATTAATTGTTGAAGGAGTTACTTGATTACAAAGGATATCTTTATTGAATTATTGGGATATTAATTAATGTTTATTAATTAATCATATCAAAGGAGAGAATGAACGTTAAATCGTTTAATTAATTTAACGAATTGATAATATGTTTTTAAAACGTTGTTTTGGAGACAAATATTTAATTGAGACGTACGTTTTAAAATACGAGATGGAGACTAAGGGTTATGGAATGGGTAAATGGACGTTTTAAGGCGTCGATGAGCCGAG
Organism: Saussurea involucrata; assembly: GCA_033807775.1. Taxonomy (NCBI): domain Eukaryota; kingdom Viridiplantae; phylum Streptophyta; class Magnoliopsida; order Asterales; family Asteraceae; genus Saussurea; species Saussurea involucrata. The sequence continues at coordinate 153,971,730 of CM066321.1, forward strand.
TGCTCGGGGGTTGACCGAGGGTTGACCATAGTTGACTTTTGTTGACTTTTTGGCAATTTAGGTCGTTGATAAAATATCTTTGGTGCATGTCATATAGAAAGGAGGAGTAGACAAAGTATAATTGTTATTCCCGTGTATCCTTGAAATGATTGGATAGACAAAGTATAATTGCTATTCATATAGAAAGGAGGAGTAGACAAAGTATAATTGTTATTCCCGTGTATCCTTGAAATGATTGGATAGACAAAGTATAATTGTTATTCATGTTTGAATGATTGAATAGGCAAAGTAGAATTGCTATTCATGTTGAATGATTGAATAGGCAAAGTAGACTTGCTATTCATGTTGGAAGATTGAATAGGCAAAGTAGAATTGCTATTCACGTTGAATAATTGAATAGGTAGAATAGAATTACTATTCATGTAGAAATGAGAGAATAGGCAAAATATAATTGTTATTTGTATTGACTGTAGTGAATAGGCAAAGTATAGTTGCTATTCGGATTTGAGTTGTGGAAATATGAATTAGACGAAGTGTAAGTGTTGTTTTCCTGTGTTTTCGACGGATTAGAAATAGGCAATATATAAGTGCTATTTCTGCTTACATTCCAAGGAGAATGTATGACGATTGAATGTAAGTCTTTAGGCTTGATCGATAAAATAGAATCCGTGATGATTCGTAGTAGACTATTGAATGTGGCAATACTCATGGGATTGAGTATGATTATGTTATTATGAGATGAGTACGAGTATGGTAAGAACGAGTGTAAGTCAAGTTTGATAAACCTTGTTTACATTGATTTAAAAAGTATTATTTTGAAACTGAATGTTCTCACTAGGCGTTAGCCTAATCGTTTCAAATTATATTTTCTTACCAGGTATGAGCTCAGGGAAGTAATGGGATGAGTGAAGAGTTTATGGTGACGACAAGTTGATGTAAATTAACTCTTGTCATTATTTTCACTAGTTAAGAACGTTTATGTATGGATATTAGATGCGTACACCCTTTTATTTCAGGTTTAAATTTACCCTGATTTTTAGGGTGTTACAATATGGTATCAGAGCATTAGTTTAAGTGAACTAGGTATGCTAGTGAGATACCTAGACTTAAGCTGAGATGAATTAAGTTATGATGTGAGAGATATGGGTAGAAGTACTAAGACGGAATAGTCTTAGAGTCGACGGAAATACGTGAAATTAGTACTGTAGCGATGGTAACGAGGATTCTCATGTATAATATATTCACAATTTCAATTAGCTACTGTTAGTATGAATATATTACTACACAAGCATACTTGTTTCTAAATTGTTACAGTGACTAATGAACGGTAAAGTACGTTTCGTATATCTGGTTATATGTAACCATTTCTTATGGTTATTTCTTTGTGTTATGTCAGAACGATGGTGAATACGCCACCAATGTCCCCTATTTCTTCGAGGGATAGGGCCGTGATTGATTGGTCAGTGGAAAAGCGACCGGAGATAGTTGGAACACATGAAAGTCCGCCGAGGTTACCTTCTATGGGAGGAGCGGACAGTCGGGTACACAGAACGAGTACCAATACCGTTAACACTGAGACGACGGAGTCTACAATAGATTCTCGCATGATGGAGAACATGACACGAATGATGAATACGGCAATAGCACAACAAACAGAAATGTTTATGAAAGCGCTGAATGATCGAAGTTCGGAGTTACGACGAACGGAGACTGATACTGGTGTAATAAATCCAATTCGTAATCCTGTGATGGATGTAGACAAGAGGGTGGAAAGAGTCTGCTTGTAACACCCTAAAATTCAGGGCCAATTTAAACCTCAAAATACAAGCGTTATGATCATCAAAATATCAAACTTTTATAAACCAAAGGATCATAAGTAAGTTTCTATACATACACAAGGTAGATTAACTTAAATCATCTGATCAATCTAAGTATACATTACAAAAAGATCAACTAGATTATCTAAGGCTTGTCCCAAAAGTCAACCAAAAGAATATCCTGATCCTTCGTTATCGCCAAGTCTGATTTTCTTCAATTGAAGTCTCACTTCCCAACTATTTCCCAGAGCCTGTACCTGATAAGACAATTTAATTTGAAACATTAGGCTTTCGCCTAGTGAGATTATCCAAATTAAATTAAAATTTAACAACTAAATATTAACAGATATATCAAACCTGTTATTAGCCATCTCACCATACCAAGCTCTTATCAACCATTGGAATCCATCTATTCCCTTACTTATGACTAATTCATCTAGTCATCATACTACCAACGAGAATTACTATAAATCCCACCGGACTTATAAATAACTCTAACTCCCAGAAATTGCAGTTTCCAAACCTGCTTCTTTCTGAATTAAGATTACAATTTCTCAATAATGAAGATATCTTATCTTTCGTTTGAAATGGGAATTACAACTCTAAGTCTGCCATTCCTCATTTCATTTCCTCCCCACCTTGAATCACTGGTCTCTCAAATGAGATTTTATTTTATTGCGATCAACAACCACCAGAGACCCTCACAGATGATTCAAGATTCACTCCAGCAACTAGAAATACATCTCAACAGTCCCTGGCTAGTAAACGGTTCTCATTACACCGTACTTTATGCCCACTAGACCAGACGTAGATTTCTAGCCAACGCCACACAATAAATGTGTATCACACTCATTCTATTGTATACTAAAGCTATACAATTTCAACATATATTCTATATATTTATGTACAGCATATTAACTTCAACGATTATCCCCACTTTGCTATTTAGCATCGGGGAACTACATCTCAACAATTATCTACAGCTTCGGACTTATAAATAAGTCCTTACGATTTAACATAACATGGTTTTTACATCAGCAACAGAGTTATAAACATATAACAAATAGCATATTCATATCAGATTGCATGTCACATAACAGCCTCAAACTACTACTGAAAGTCCACAAAATTCGCAAGCTACTGTAGCGAAAAGCTACACTTTTCGCAAGCCAAAGCTGCGAAAACCTCTACTTTTCGCAACCCTCTATTGCGAAAAGTCTAGAACTCGCAACCCTTGGTTGCGAAAACCTCACTTTTCGCAAACCACTGTTGCGAAAACTTTACTGTTCATCGTCACTTTCACCTGTTAAGCCAGTTTCGATTTTTCTTAACCATTAAGCATTCTAAGTGATTTAAATACAATTACAACACATCTATTAACATTCTCATTGCTTAATTTTAAAGAGAGTTGAATAACTCACCTTTCTAAGATGGTCTGAACACTGATTCACAATAGAGCTTAATGGGCAGCTTAATCCACAGCTTAAAGAAATCTGGACAAAATACTACAACTTAATTCTATGGAGATGAATGAAACAGATAAGAAAACAAATTCTTACCACAAAAATTCCCAACTGATTTCTCCTCTTCTTTTCTTCTTTTCTTCCTTTCGTCTATCTCTCTCGCTATTTCTCTGTTTCCTTTTCTTTTCTTTTTAGAATACTAAACAAAATCAGTATTATCAAATACTGATAAATCCCTAATGTGACACCTCATTGCATAACATGAGTCATTACATTATTTTCCAATTTGTACCCCAAGCTTCCAAAAATTGCAAACCAACCTTCCAAGTAAATTTTCTCATAATTAAATTGTACCAAAAATACAATTTATCTTTTATTAATTTACAATGGAAATTTCGGGATGTTACAATACTCCCCAACTTGAAAAGGATTTCGTCCCCGAAATCAAACTAAGCAAACAATTGAGGGTATCGTTTCTTCATTTCTTCCTCCGACTCTAAAGTCACGTTACTGCCCCGGTGATGTTTCCATTGTACTTTCAACATAGGCACCTCCTTGCCGTTCCTTAACTTCCGAACCGATCTTTCTAGAATCGCTTCCGGTTCTTCAACACATTGACTCTTCTCGTCCACTTTGACATCAGTTATCGGAATCACATCTTGTTCTTCGGTCAAACACTTCCGAAGATAACATACATGAAACACATTGTGAATTCCTTCCAATTCAGGTGGAAGATCTAGCTGATAAGCCTGTTGACCAATTCTTTTAGAAATAACGAAAGGTCCTAGAAAACGAGGACTTAGCTTCCCACGCTTTCCAAAACGAATTACACCTTTCCACGGAGATACTTTTAGCATAACGCGCTCCCCAACTTGGAATTCTACTGGTCTTCTTTTTAAATCAGCATAACTCTTTTGTCTGTCCTGAGCCGCTTTCATGTGTTGTCGGATTTCTTTTATTTTATCAGCCGTTTGTTGCACCATTTCCGGTCCAGCAAACTGTTTCTCTCCAGCTTCTAGCCAACACACTGGAGTTCTACACTTTCTACCATATAAGGCTTCGAACGGTGCTCTTCCGATACTAGAATGATAACTATTGTTATACGCAAATTCCACCAATGGCAAATGTGTATCCCAGTTACCTCCAAAATCTAGTATACATGCTCTAAGCATATCTTCTAATGTCTGAATAGTTCTTTCACTCTGACCGTCCGTTTGTGGATGATATGCGGTACTCAAATTTAATTTTGTACCCAACTCTTCTTGAAGTGACCGCCAAAATCTTGATGTGAATCGACTATCACGATCTGAAACAATAGACACTGGTATTCCATGTCTTGACACCACTTCGTCAATATACAACTTTGCCAATTTTTCTATTGGTGAAGCTTCTTTCATTGCCAAGAAATGAGCACCCTTTTTCAACCTGTCAACTATTACCCATATGGTATCGTTACCTCTTTGCGTCTTTGGTAACTTCGTCACGAAATCCATGGTAATCTTATCCCATTTCCATTCCGGAATTTCCAAAGATTGAAAACTTCCGTATGGCTTTTGATGTTCAGCTTTAACTAAAGAACATGTTCCACACTTTTCTACACATCGAGCCACATCTAACTTCATGGTTGGCCACCAATAGTGTAGCTTCAGATCTCTATACATTTTAGTACTTCCGGGGTGATTGGAATACTTAGATTTGTGAGCATCCTCCAGAATCAATTCTCTATTCCCACCTACTTTTGGTACCCAAACACGGCCTCGAAACAACTTCACCCCACGACTATCTTCTGTCAGTTGAAACCGTTGTTTAACCTTAACTTCATCTTTTAAATTTTCTTCCAAAAGAGCTTCCATCTGAGCAGTCTTTATTCTTTCAATCAAACTTGACATCACATCAATTCGAGCATTTGTTGACTTCAGACAGCCACTATACTCTTTTCTGCTTAAAGCGTCAGCCACTACATTTGCTTTACCAGGATGGTAATGCAATTCACAATCGTAGTCTTTAAGTAGTTCCAACCACCTTCTCTGCCTCATATTCAACTCCTTCTGATCAAAGACATGCTTTAGATTCTTATGATCGGTATAAAGAGTACACTTTGTACCATACAAATAATGACGCCATAGCTTTAAAGCAAAAACCACCGCTGCTAACTCCAAATCATGGGTAGGATAATTCTTCTCGTGCTCTTTCAATTGTCTTGATGCATAAGCAATCACCTTGCCTCTTTGCATCAATACACACCCTAGACCCATCTTTGAAGCATCACTATATACTACAAAATCCTCTGTACCTTCAGGCAATGCTAAAATAGGAGCTTCACACAACTTTTGTCTTAAAGTCTTGAAAGCTGATTCTTGCTTTTCAGTCCAAACAAACTTTACATTTTTACGAGTTAACACAGTCAAAGCAGAAGCAATCTTTGAGAAATCTTGTATAAACCTCCGATAATACCCGGCCAAACCCAAGAAACTTCTTATTTCAGATGCATTCTTTGGAGTTTCCCTATTCATCATTGCTTCTATTTTGGCTGGATCCACCTTCACACCTTCAGCTGAAATTACATGACCCATAAATTGTAATTCTTTTAACCAAAATTCACATTTTGAGAATTTTGCATACAACTTCTCTTTTCTTAGTACTTCCAAAACTTCCTGAAGATGACACTTGTGATCATTTTCATTCTTTGAATAGACTAGTATGTCATCAATAAACACAATGACAAACTTGTCTAGAAATGACCGACACACTCTATTCATCAGATCCATGAATATCGCTGGAGCGTTAGTCAAACCAAATGGCATCACAAGAAATTCATAATGCCCATATCTCGTTCTGAAAGCAGTCTTCGGAATATCTTCATCCCTTACTCGTACTTGATGATACCCCGACCTCAGATCAATTTTAGAAAAACATCCTGCACCTTGCAATTGATCAAACAAGTCATCAATTCGTGGCAACGGATACTTGTTCTTGATTGTCACCTTATTCAATTCTCGATAATCTATACACATCCTCATACTTCCATCTTTCTTCTTAACAAACAGCACCGGAGCTCCCCAAGGTGAAGAACTCGATCTGATACAACCTTTGTCTAATAACTCCTGCAATTGAGACATCATCTCTTTCATTTCTGCTGGTGCTAAACGATACGGCGCACGAGCTATTGGTGCTGCTCTAGGAATTAGATCAATACGGAACTCTACTTGCCTTTCCAAAGGTAAACCTGGAAGATCATCCGGGAATACATCTGGAAAATCACGTACTACTTTAATATCTTGTATCTGCTTCTTTTCTGACTTAGCGTCCAGGACATATGCCAAATATGACAAACATCCTTTTGCTAAACACTTACGTGCCTTTACGACTGAAATCAACTGTATTTCTCCTTTCTGCTTTTCCCCATAAATAATTATATCATCCTGATCAACCATCGGGATTCGGATTAACTTCTTAGCACACATTATTTCGGCTTGGTTATCAGACAACCAATCCATTCCCAAAATAACATCAAATCCTCCAATTTCCATTAACAACATGCTAACTGGAAATTTTGTATTCTCTATCTGAATCGTGCAACCATCTATTCTTTCACCAACCAAAGCTAAACCCCCATTAGCTATCTCAACTACTTAGGCATCTCCTAGAGTAGTGACAGGCATAGCTAATTTTCCATAGAACACTTTGGATACAAACGAATAATTTGCACCACAATCAAATAACACACGAGCAGGTATAGAGTTTATAAAGAATGTACCAGAGACGACATCTTTGGATCCTCTCGCTTCATCCACTATCATATTAAATGCTCGTCCTGTTGGTTTTGGTATAACTGCCTTCTTTCCTTGTTCTCCCTCCTTTTTCAGCTTTGGACAATCCCGTCGAATATGCCCTGGCTGTTTACATTCAAAACATACTGCCCCGGGTAATAGACAATTAGATGCAAAGTGCCCCATCTTTCCACATTTAAAACACTCTGGCCCGCTTGCTCGACATGGCCCAAAATGCTTATTCTTACACTTCGGACACCAGTTGGGTTCCTTTCGCGAATCAGAACGTATATTTTTACCAAACAGCCTGAGTTTCTGAGTAGAATTAAAAACGACCTTCCCATTTTCTTTTATCTCCAACATGAGCTTTCTCTTCCCTATCTCTGACATACATCTCCTCTATCAACTTAGCCTCTTCAATAATTTCCCTGAGCGTTACAGCCTTTGAATTCCGCACTCGGGACATCATCTCGACCGACAACCCTTTCAGATAGGCTTTAACTTTATCTTTTTCAGTAGGAGCCACGTGCCCTACCAAATTCAGTTTCTCCATAAATAATTCTGTATATCTTCTCACCGACATATTACCCTTTTTGAGATTTCTGAACTGCTCCTCTATCCGATCCATCTCATGTTCATTACAATATTCTTTCAATATCTTCTCTTTAAATGCTCCCCAAGTCATAGCATCTAACACAGTTGTTGTCAACGAAGCTGTCAAAACATTCCACCAGTTCAAAGCATTACCTCTTAACATCTGAGAAGCAAATCTGACTTTTGACCCTTCCTGACATTCACAGGCTCGGAAAGCTTGCTCTATCTCCCGTAGCCAATTCATACATGCAACTGGACTGTCTTCCCCTTTAAATTCAGGCGGCTTGCAGCTTAGAAATGTTTTATAAGAACAAATTCTTTCTACCCTTCGTTCCGCCTCTAACCTTGGATTACCTATCGGATTTATCACCCCAGTATCAACCACTTGACGTCTTGGTTCTATATTCCTGTCATTGAATAACTTTGTAAACATCTCGGTTTGTCTTTCCATGGAGGCGTTCATCAATTCAGCTTGTCTCTCTACCGAAGCATTCATCATTCTTGATACGTTCTCCATTATTCTTGCCTCCATATTGGACTCTGCCGTCTGACTAACATTGCTAGTACCCATCCTCTGAGCTGGAGCATGCATACCTCCCAAAGAAAGAAAATCCCTTGGTGCATTATGCATATTACTCACTTCTGCCTCATTGGTTCCAACTCTTTCTCTAGGTGGCGTATTCACCATTGTTCTGATTAAACACAAATAACCATACAAATGGTTAAACAGAATTCTAACATACTAAACGTACTTTATCACTAATTAGCCCTTGTAACAATTGAGAAACAAGCATGCTTATGTAATAATATATCCATAATAACAGTAGCTAATTGAAATTGCGAACATATTATACACGAGAATTCTCGTCCCCATCGTTATAATACTAATTTAGTGTATTTCCGTCCACCCTAAGACTACCCAGTCTTAGCAATTCTACCCATCTCTCGTAGATCATAACTTAATTTCATCACAACTTAAGTCTAGGCATATCAAATTCATACCTAGTTCGCTTAAACTAAAGCTCTGATACCATACTGTAACACCCTAAAATTCAGGGCCAATTTAAACCTCAAAATACAAGCGCTATGATCATCAAAATATCAGACTTTTATAAACCAAAGGATCATAAGTAAGTTTCTATACATACACAAGGTAGATTAACTTAAATCATCTGATCAATCTAAGTATACATTACAAAAAGATCAACTAGATTATCTAAGGCTTGTCCCAAAAGTCAACCAAAAGAATATCCTGATCCTTCGTTATCGCCAAGTCTGATTTTCTTCAATTGAAGTCTCACTTCCCAACTATTTCCCAGAGCCTGTACCTGATAAGACAATTTAATTTGAAACATTAGGCTTTCGCCTAGTGAGATTATCCAAATTAAATTAAAATTTAACAACTAAATATTAACAGATATATCAAACCTGTTATTAGCCATCTCACCATACCAAGCTCTTATCAACCATTGGAATCCATCTATTCCCTTACTTATGACTAATTCATCTAGTCATCATACTACCAACGAGAATTACTATAAATCCCACCGGACTTATAAATAACTCTAACTCCCAGAAATTGCAGTTTCCAAACCTGCTTCTTTCTGAATTAAGATTACAATTTCTCAATAATGAAGATATCTCATCTTTCGTTTGAAATGGGAATTACAACTCTAAGTCTGCCATTCCTCATTTCATTTCCTCCCCACCTTGAATCACTGGTCTCTCAAATGAGATTTTATTTTATCGCGATCAACAACCACCAGAGACCCTCACAGATGATTCAAGATTCACTCCAGCAACTAGAAATACATCTCAACAGTCCCTGGCTAGTAAACGGTTCTCATTACACCGTACTTTATGCCCACTAGACCAGACGTAGATTTCTAGCCAACGCCACACAATAAATGTGTATCACACTCATTCTATTGTATACTAAAGCTATACAATTTCAACATATATTCTATATCTTTATGTACATCATATTAACTTCAACGATTATCCCCACTTTGCTACTTAGCATCGGGGAACTACATCTCAACAATTATCTACAGCTTCGGACTTATAAATAAGTCCTTACGATTTAACATAACATGGTTTTTACATCAGCAATAGAGTTATAAACATATAACAAATAGCATATTCATATCAGATTGCATGTCACATAACAGCCTCAAACTACTACTGAAAGTCCACAAAATTCGCAAGCTACTGTAGCGAAAAGCTACACTTTTCGCAAGCCAAAGCTGCGAAAACCTCTACTTTTCGCAACCCTCTATTGCGAAAAGTCTAGAACTCGCAACCCTTGGTTGCGAAAAGTTCAGAACTCGCAACCCTTGGTTGCGAAAACCTCACTTTTCGCAAACCACTGTTGCGAAAACTTTACTGTTCATCGTCACTTTCACCTGTTAAGCCAGTTTCGATTTTTCTTAACCATTAAGCATTCTAAGTGATTTAAATACAATTACAACACATCTATTAACATTCTCATTGCTTAATTTTAAAGAAAGTTGAATAACTCACCTTTCTAAGATGGTCTGAACACTGATTCACAATAGAGCTTAATGGGCAGCTTAATCCACAGCTTAAAGAAATCTGGACAAAATACTACAACTTAATTCTATGGAGATGAATGAAACAGATAAGAAAACAAATTCTTACCACAAAAATTCCCAACTGATTTCTCCTCTTCTTTTCTTCTTTTCTTCCTTTCGTCTATCTCTCTCGCTATTTCTCTGTTTCCTTTTCTTTTCTTTTTAGAATACTAAACAAAATCAGTATTATCAAATACTGATAAATCCCTAATGTGACACCTCATTGCATAACATGAGTCATTACATTATTTTCCAATTTGTACCCCAAGCTTCCAAAAATTGCAAACCAACCTTCCAAGTAAATTTTCTCATAATTAAATTGTACCAAAAATACAATTTATCTTTTATTAATTTACAATGGAAATTTCGGGATGTTACACTGCTCATATAAAACTTTTCTAAGATGTAAACCGCCGGAGTTTATCGGAGCAGACAATCCAGTGACGTGTATGAATTGGCTCAGAGAAATGGAACAAGCTTTCCAAGCTTGTGAATGTGATGAAAAGTCGAAGGTCAAATTTGGGTCTCAAATGTTACGAGGTAACGCGTTGACTTGGTAGAATATAGTGACGTCTACTATAACGGCTCCAGTCTTAGATGTTATGACGTGGGAGTCTTTCAAGAAAAAGATTCTGGAGGAATATTGCAACGAGAACGAGATGGATAGGATTGAAGAAGAGTTTCAGACTCTTAAGAAGGGTACTTCGTCTGTTAGGAAGTACACTGAGTCCTTTATGGAAAAGTTAAACTTAGTGGGGCATGTGGCTCCAACTGAGAAGGAAAAGATTAAGGCTTACCTGAAGGGTTTGCCAGCGGATATGATGTCCCGAGTTAGGAGTTCAAAAGCTTCAACACTGAGGGAAACGATTGAGGAAGCAAAGGTTGTAGAAGAAGTTTATGCAAGGGACAAAGCGGAGAAGGCTCAAATGGGAGAGAAAAGAAAATTTGAAGGTCGATCGGAATCTTCACAAGAACTGAAGTCCCTTATTAAGGATACTCAACTGGAGACTCGACCAGAGTCTAATTGGTGTCAGAAATGTAAGAGTAAACATTTTGGGACGTGTCGGGTGATATCAAGGGAATGTTTTAAATGTGGAAAGAGTGGTCATCAAATAGAGAGCTGTCCCATCCAAGGACCAACTTGTTATGAATGTAAGAAACCTGGTCATTATCGAAGGGATTGCCGAACGCTAAGAGATAACGGGAATCAAGGGAAGAAACCCAACATCTCAGCATTAAAGGGTTGAAACTTTTCACGTAACGATGAAAGACGTTAAGGAATGGATGGATACGTTTTTGATACTATCCTTGTTTATTCTACGCATAGGTGTATGTATATTATGTAAGTAATGCTAACTTATCTTTTGTATTTTGGTCTGTATCAAAAGTTGGTTGTATTAGTTGTTATTGTTGAAAGATACTTTAATGATTGAAAGGGGTAAAATAAGATCAAGTTATAGTTGGATAAAAGATTTGATAATTGTATAGTTACCCCAAGGAGATCTGCAAAAGTTCAAGTTGGGGAGCGGGTAATGTTGAAGGATATAAGATCCAGAAAATGTGGAAAGTTGAGTCCTTGTTCTTCCTGGACTTTTAACTGTGATTAAGTATGTAAGACTATAAATTGAAGGGGATATATGACATATTTTATGTTGGTATGATGTGATTCCATTTACTGAAGTAAGAATGGATGAGAAGAGTCGTTGTGTGGAGGAACCGGAAGCGATTCTAGAGAGATCGGTTAAGAAGTTACGATCTAAGAATGTGGTTATGTTAAAGGTACAATGGAAACATCATCGAGGTACTAATGTGACTTTAGAGTCGGAAGAGGATATGAAGATTAGATATCCTCATTTGTTTACTTAGCTTTGATTTCGAGGACGAAATCATTTTCAAGTTGGGGAGTATTGTAACGTCTCAATTTTCTATATAAAGTATTATGCTTGGTTTATTAAATAATTTGAGTATAATTATGTGATAGATTAATTTTAGAGTTTAACCCCGAGTAAGTTACGTTATTGGTTTTATGGAGTTATAAGTTAAGGGGTAAACTTTAATTTTAATTTATAAGTTTGAGGGTGGAAGTTGTCAAATGATGATAGTTGAGGGGCTAAATTGGTTAAGGTGATGAAAGATATCACCACCCACCGCCTCAACTTTTAGAGAAAGAACAAAAGTGTTCTTTATCTTCATTTTGGTTTTATGGTGTGCATGTGTGTTTCGTTCGTACAAAGAGAGAGAGAAAGAAATTGAGAAAAGAAAGAAATAAAGAAGAAGAAGAAGAAGAAGAAGCAAAACAGATTCTTCAGCTGGAGTTTTATGTACAAACAAAAGAAATCAAAGGTATATTGTAACACCCTCGAATTTGGAAAGAGCAACTAATTTAAAATTTCGATAATCCATCCACAATAACAGAATTTATACCAATAAACTAACAAGGGAAACACCTCAATTTAAAGTCTACGATTGACCTCAACAAATGATGACCCCAAATTTTATTACAAAGACTAAAACCACATCGGGTGTTACTTAATCCAAGTATAAGTTGCTATTCCCAAGGATGAATGCGGAAAACTTCACTTAAATGATTCACCTCTCGGGCACACTACTAGCACTCGACCTTTCGTCGTGTCTCTAGAACTATTCCCAACCTGAACCTGTTGCACATGCCGACAAATAAAAAGGTTAGGCTAACGCCTAGTGAGTTCAAGGGTTTAGAACATGATTTATATAATTTGTAGAAAGAAAGTTTGCGACATAAATCATGATTTCCAAAAGAGTTTATGAAAGGATGTAAACGACTCATTTTCCAACGCACACAAAATCTATGAGAAGAGTTCCCAAAATGTATAAAACGTTTTCTAAAATGAATTCCAATCCCAACTCACTCAAAACGTATTTTGACATTAAATATCCTAATGAATATAAATGTGGATAAAACTCCAATATTTAAAACATCCAAATAGGATGAGGCATAAAACATTGCCAATAAGCCATGAAGACATTTCATATAAATAAAGAGCGTCACCGAAGATATGGATAAAAATACTACCCAAGAACAACACCTTTCGGTGACGGGGGAGACCCGACTCCATCGAAAGTGACGGGCACACAAAGTTAGGTCACTTATGATGTTACTGGATTACACCTCAAGTCCCGACCTTAGTTCCCATGCCATAAAGACATCACAACCTCAAGCCATAAATAGATTGCCTTTATTGCATACCCCGTAGAGTTACACCTCAAGGACTTACAGGGGACCTTATTGCATATCCAGTCTAGACGAGTTACACCTCAAGGACTCCCGCGTCCCGCACAGGCATGCCCGCTGATACCAGCCTTCCAGCACCCTGTGACCGTACTCGCTAGTGGCCCCACGGCCAAACGCATATAACCATGCGTCCCAATAGTCCACTCCTCGTGCACAAGGAGATAGACCATCAAATAAAGACTGACTCACTTGCCTATGGATCCAATGCAACACAGTCTACAAAACATGCTCAACCCAGAATGACTAAAACACCCAAGCATGTAAATATCAATAATGTGCAATAAAATGCATCAAGTTGCAATAAATGCAAACCAAAACAAGACTCCACAGCGAGCCATTTAAACCGGACGATTGTCCCCAAAACTTCCTTAAAGTCCAAAATCGAGCAAATTGCTCAAAGCTCTCTAGACCCATGAATAACGGTCATCATCGCATAAAATGCATTTAAACATCAGTTAGGTAAACAAGTACCACAAAACCGTTATTAACCCAAAACCCGTCACGGTTAAACAAAAAGGGTTTTTCCCAAAAGGACTCACGCCTTTACAATCTCAAAATGACCCTTGGCACTAATTTGTGCAATTTCCCAAATGGTTTATAAAATCAATTTCACTACATGATTAACCCATCAAATAGACCTCATTTTGAGCAATAAATCTTTTAAAAACATGTTACGATTTCTACACATCCAATTATCCAAAAATCCCAAATATGGGTGTTTTACAACATTTATGAAGATAAATATTTCCAAAAGGGTTAAACCATCCAAATAACTCAACAATTGATATTTTCAAGTAAAACACACAATCATTTGGAAAATACTATTTTTGGCATGTACAAAGTTTTCACAAATCACTTGAACTCACCTTGCTAGATTTAGGCTAAATCTAGAATTTCTCCAAACGTAAGCTCCTTTGCATAAACTTGAACCTTCAAGCCAAATCTTCCAAAAACCTCCATCAACAAGTGAATCCACCAACCAAACACTTCTATTGCTACCAAAGTGAGCCTCAATCTTCATTTCATCCAAGGAAGGAAAAGGTTTAGGTGAGGGTTGGGTAAAACCTTAGAAAGTGTAGAAATCTCACCAAAACAAAAGTGAGAAGAAGGGTTCTAACCTCCGTCCATAATTCCTTGTTAAGAACCGAGAGTGAAGCTTTGGTTTACAAGATTTATGGCTTCAAGAGCTCCAAAAACAATTTAGAGCGTTAGGGTTCGGTTTGGGAGAGTAAGGGATGAAATGGGGGAAGTGAGGAGTGAAATGGGGCTGAAAACCGCATTTTTAAGGGTCCTGGTACCCTCGGGCGATAGTGACAGGCGATAGTGACAGTGTCATAATCTCTGGCACAATCGCTCAGGTTGTACCGAGAGTTTTTGGCATCCGGCGATTGTGACATGCGATAGTGACAGTGTCACAATCGCTGGGCACTATAGCTTAGAGTGTACCGAAACTTGTTTTGGCCATAACTTCTTCGTTTTAGCTTCGTTTTTGCTCTAGAAAGAACCGTTGGACTCATAATTGAATTCTCCATCCAACAAGACCATAAAATCTAGGATTTAACCCATAATCCTATTTTTCATAATTTTCTTAAAGGATCGATTCCACACTGATTCGAAATTGTACTTATCCGAAAATTACGGGTGCCACCCCATTGTCATAATTACATGGCACATTCGTTGGGACGACCAACCACTATGTAATGCCGTTGCTATTGTGACATATGTCACAATCACCTGGCACTATAGCCGAGACTACCATACCTTTAGTATCATTGGTGCTATTGTGACAGATGTCACAACTGCATGGCACTATAGCCATACTCCATAATTGGTTCTTTCTTTACTGATCTCCCCCCCCTCCGGTTCAACATTTCTTCAATTAGGATAAAAATTAGGGTGTTACATATATCTACTCTTAAAATTACTTCTTTTATGATTAGGAAGTTTTATAATGGGTTATATTTTGGGTTATGATATCTTTTGAAAAGGATGAGAAAACTGAGTTTATAAGTGTTTGGGCAAAATTTCACCAGTCTCGACCACGACTAAGGTAAGGAAAACACCTTTTCCTTTTTCTTATAACGAAGGTAAAATCGTAGTACTTTCTTTCACGATCAAAGATAAAATCGAAAGTCTTTTACCTCACGACACTCGACCTCGACGTCGCCTAGTTCACACGACCGTCGCATAAAACCATGCGACCTCGACCGACTAACGCGCTATACGGCTGTTATGTTTGTTCAATGTTTAATGCAGGAGTCAACACCATTAATGGACAACGGCTATAACCGACGAAGTCAGTTAAGAACATCTAATCCCGCATTAAAGACATCGACCGTTACAGCAGTTACCAAAGTCCTTAATGATCCAATTAAAGTGCCCGAAGACTATAAATATCAAGGAGAATCATCATTGTTGGACAACCTAAGGGGGGGGAGAGGTTGTATTTTAAATCTTTTACTTTCAAAAAATTCTTTTTACAAATAAATACAGAATAAATAAAGCAGAGTATAAATAAGTAAGTATACAACAATTATATAAACAGATATAATTTAAATGCACAGCGGAAATATAAATAGATAAGGGAAAGAGAATACTTGACAACGGAATTTTTAAAGTGGTTCACCAAACACAAAGTTGGCTAGTCCACCTCGAGAAAATAACACTTCTCGGAGATCCAATACGAAACGTGTTCTTTACGGTAGAAACACAAACCTTAATACAACAAACGCGAATCACTCTACTTTGAGAGATTAATGTGGATCACTCACTCTTATTCAAACACTTACAAGAGGGTATAATTTTAATATGAATAATCACTCTTGAATAAGGTTTATCACTTGGATATTTTTAGAGAGTTTGATCACTTGAGTTGTGTTGCTGATTCAACTAATCGAGAGATTTTAATCTGCTATCAACTCAAGATTTCTTACTCAAAAATTAATTTTATCAGTTTAAGTGATTTAGTGTGAGTAAGAAGGCAGCAGAATAATAATCAAATGCTGAGGGAGAATTTATTGCTGAAGTTGGTGTAGCATTGAAGGCTGGTGGTTGCATGATATTTATACTGGATGAGCAACAGGGCAGAAGCTTTCGCGGTATACCGGCTTTCCATCGCGGTATACCTGCGTCAGAAAAAAGTACACTGCAGAGGAGAAGGTCAACCCTGCAAAAACAAACGGTATATGGTACCCGCGGTATACCGCGTTGCACACGGCGGTATACCGCCTGAAAAGGTTCCTGACAAGAGAAGCTTCATATGCAGAAGAACTGATGGGTGAACAGTATCGCGGTATACCGCGTGGACCTTGGCGGTATACCGCCTGACAGTCGTACAAAAGGGCAGTTGCGCTGGAAGACTTCTTTCGGCTGAACACTCTTTGCATTTAATGATGATCAGTAGCAGAGATTTGATTTTAATAAAATAACATATATATATATATATATCATGCGATTTATATATATATTTAATAAAAAAAATATATATATTATATATATATTTGATTCAAATATATTTATATAGATACGAAATATCCAAGTGATAAAATATTTTAGGGTGTTTATCATTTTAAAATAAAATGACGAAACTCTTCAGACTTGGATTCTTCAGATAAAAATTTATCGAGATCATTTAAATATCTGCACACTCAGATAAAATATTAGATAACAAATAATGCGGTGTGTTTTGTAATCATCAAAATAAATATGGAGATGTGATTTTATGTGTACCAAAAATATATCACAATATTTAAAGCTGGGTACATTTGCACCAACAATCTCCCCCTTTTTGATGATGACAAACACAACGCTAAACACGAGAGCATACTCGGTTTCTCTCCCCCTTTTGTCGAAGCAAAAAGGGTTTAAGAAAGTCGCTTATGCTCCCCCTCAAAAGATGCTCCCCCTCAAAATATGAAATATTTGAGAGTTAGTATTTATCAAGGGTTATACTCAAGCATGCCTAAACCAAGTCTTAATTTAAAGAACGCCTTCTTGTTTAGAGCTTTAGTGAAAATATCGGCCAAATTATCTTCCGAATCAACCTTTTCAAGCACGATTTTGCCTTTTTGAACATTATCTCGTAAAAAGTGATGTCTCAATTCAATATGTTTGGTACGAGAGTGTAAAACGGGATTTTTACTTAAGTTTATGGCACTTGAGTTATCACACATAATTGGAATTTTGGTTAGATGTACCTCAAAATCGGTAAGTGTGTGTTTCATCCAAAGGACTTGAGCACACGCTCTTGCGGCGGCTACATATTCCGCTTCGGTTGTAGGCAAAGCTACGGATTGTTGTTTCTTAGAGAACCAAGACACAAGTGAGAGACCTATAAAGGCACATACCCCACTAGTACTCTTTCGGTCAACAATAGATCCACCAAGATCGGAATCGGCGAAACACGTTACTTCTAACTCGGGTTTCTTTGCGTACCATAAGCCAAGATTAGTAGTACCTCGTAAATATCGAAAAATACGCTTGACAGCTTCATAGTGAGTTTGTTTAGGTGAAGATTGAAAGCGAGCACATAAACATACACTAAACATAATATCAGGTCTACTAGCAGTTAAATATAATAAACTACCAATCATACCACGATAAATCTTTTCATTAAAATCGTTTCCCTCCTCGTCACGAGATAATTGAAGGTTTGTGGTCATTGGAGTTTCAACGGGTTTGACATTTTCAAAGTTAAACTTTTTCAACATATCTTTACAATATTTAGATTGACTAATAAAAATACCAGTTTCACATTGTTTGATTTGCAATCCTAAGAAGTATTTTAACTCTCCCATCATGCTCATTTCAAACTCGCTTGTCATTTTCGCAGAAAATTCATTACACAGTTTTTCATTAGTGGAACCAAAAATAATATCATCAACATATACTTGCACAACCACAATATCATTTTGAACATATTTCACAAATAAAGTATTATCTATTTTACCCATAATATAACCACTAACAATTAAAAAGGTTTTTAATCTATCATACCACGCACGCGGAGCCTGCTTTAAACCATAAAGCGTCTTTTTCAATTTATAAACATGTGTCGGGTTTTCAAAACTTTCAAAACCGGGAGGTTGAGAAACGTATACCTCCTCATTTATAATACCATTTAAGAAAGCACTTTTAACATCCATTTGAAATAATTTAAAATCTTTAGCATTTGCAAAAGCGAGAAGCATTCGAATAGACTCCAACCTTGCAACTGGTGCAAAGGTTTCGTCATAATCTATACCTTCTTGTTGACTGTACCCCTTGGCAACTAAACGTGCCTTGTTCCGTGTGACTCCACCGTTCTCGTCTACCTTGTTACGGAAGACCCATCTTGTGCCAATAATGGTTTGACTACTAGGGCTAGGCACTAAGTCCCACACATCATTCCTAGTAAATTGGTTTAACTCTTCTTGCATGGCCAATATCCAATCCTCATCACCTAAAGCTTCATCTATGGTTTTAGGTTCTATGGTTGAGATAAAGGCATGGAAAGCACAATGGGTATGGATTTGTGATCTAGTTGTCCTTTGGTTTAGGTCACCTATAATTTGGTCTACGGGATGGCCTCGAGCGGTTCTAAGGTTAGGATCATCTATACCTTGTGGAATAAAGCACGGAGGGGCATCACTAGATTCAATATTATTTGTGGAAGGTTGGGTACTTAAATCCAAGTTGCTAAGTTGTTGTGCTAAGACGTCTCCTTCACGGATATTGTCATTTGCTAAGGGTGCACTAGGTTTGGGAGGACTCTCGTCAAAGCTAACATTTAAGGATTCTTCTACTACCATGGTCTCCTTATTTAGGATTCTATAGGCTTTGCTATTCCAAGAATAACCTAGGAACACTCCCTCATAGGCTTTGGGGTCAAATTTGGTTAGGTAGGATTTGGTGTTTAAAATGAAACATTTACAACCAAAAACTTTTAGGTGAGCTAAGGAAGGTTTTCTACCTCGGTAAAGTTCATAGGGTGTCTTATTTAGGATACCTCTAATTAGGACACGGTTAAGCACATAGGTCGCGGTAGCAACGGCATCACACCAAAACTTTTGGGGAACTTGATGTTCGTTTAGCATGGTTCTACTCATTTCTTGCAACGTTCGATTTTTCCTTTCAACAACCCCGTTTGACTGAGGAGTTCGAGGAGCCGAAAAGTTATGAGTTATACCATGTTTATCACAAAAGACACCAAATTGTACATCATTATCGAATTCTCGTCCATGGTCCGTACGTATGGAAACAATCGTACAACCTTGTTGGTTTTGAATTCGTTTTCCTAAAATTTTAAACTTTTCAAAAGCCTCATTTTTATGTCTAAAAAATAAAGTCCAAGTATAACGGGAATAATCATCCACAATAACCAAAGTATAAAAATTTCCTCCAAAACTTTGAATAGCCATCGGGCCAAAAAGATCCATATGTAAAAGTTCTAAAACTCTTTGAGTAGAAATAACATTTTTTGATTTATGAGAAACGTGATGTTGTTTGCCGACACGACAAGCATCACAAAAATGATTATCAAACTTTAATTTTGGCAGGTCACTTACAAGCTCCTTATTTTTTAAGTTTTGCATTAATCTTAGATTAGCGTGACCTAAACGCCTATGCCATAAAGTAGAAACATCATTAATAGAAGATAAGCATACATTTTCAGATACAACAGTTTTACAAATATATAAATTTCCTTTTACAAAACCATTTAAAAGAACTTTGCCATTTTTTATGATTTTACAAGAATCTTCTTCGAAGACAACAGTTGTATTATTTTTACACAATTGGCGAACACTTAACAAATTAAAATGTAAATTATCAACATGATTCACATTAAGAAATTGAACATTATTGCAAGAGACTGTACCTCTACCAATTATATTTCCTTTGGAGTTTCCTCCAAAAATTACCTGTCCACCATCACATGACTTATATGATGAAAAGAGATTATTGTTTCCGGTCATGTGACGTGTGCAACCACTATCGAGTATCCAGTCCATATCAAGGTCAATCTACAATAATGAAGATGTAACTTTTATGGTCCCCATTTCTCGTGGGTCCTTGACAATTAGTTTCAATGTCAACCAACATGCATATATATAAAGTCAAACATAATATATATATATAATACATTACACAATATTAATATATATATATATAATACATCAAACCATATTAATATATATATATATAACACATATTAAACAAACACCATATATATATATATATATATGTAATACGTATATATATATATAAACAAACAGTACATAGTAATATATATTACTTATATATATAATATATACAACAAATTATATTTAAACTATATATATATATAACATATATACATAACACATTTAAAACCATAAACGCATACCACCGGGATTATCATTACTAAACATTCCTTTTGGAATCCATTTATTTACCATTTTAATTTTGCGATTATATTTATCATACACATAAAAACAAGCATTTACATTCGCATTATTATTAGGTTTAGAATATTTATCATGGTACATGCGAGCATACGGTTTTCTCGTATTATAATTTACATTATTTATTTTACGCACATACGGAGGTTTTTGCACATATTGATTTCTTGTATTTACTTTAGGTGATTCATAAAATCTTTTGATGGGTTTACATGAACATTTATCAACACAAGTATTGGAACCAATGCCTTTTCTACATTTTATACGGTTAGGCATATTTAGCATGTTAAGGACTTTCTCATTACTACTTTGAAAAGCTTTTGCTAATAAATCATCCTTTTCATACGCATCACATTTTGCTTTTAAACATGCAATCTCATTCTCAAGAATATCACATTTTGTACAAATAATATTTTCATGTGATTTTTTATTTAAGCATGCAATTTCTTTATTTAAAGTATCACAAGATTTACAAAAATCTTTTTCTCCTAATTTAGTTTCTAATTTAGCAATTATATCCATATCATTTTCAGATTTTTGTTTAACATTATTTATTTCCTTTTTACATGCATTTACAGTTTCTTTTAACATAGCATTCTCATCTTGGTAACGATTTGCAAGAGCGGCCATTTTATGAAAAGATTCATATAATTCTTCAAGATTATTTTCATTATCACTTTCATAATCACTATCGTAATCCGAGTAAGAAGATTTTACCTCGTCGTCGCTTTCGGCCATAAGACAAATGGCTTGATAGTCATCTTCTTCTTCACTCTCGCTCCACGCGCCTCCAATGAAGGCTTTCTCCTTCTTCTTTTGGAACTTGTTCTTTTTCGGACATTCATTGGCGTAGTGGTCTTTGTCACCACATGAGTAGCAAAAGCCTCTCTTTGGCTTAGCTTTATCGTCTTCACTCGAGTCGCCATTTTTCTTAACTTTTTCGTCTCGTTTATGGAACTTACGACTTCGATTTTCACCACCACGACGGTAGTTACCGTTTCTTTGAAATCTGCCATTGTTAGAAAATTTATTATTATTATTAAGAAATTTGGAAAAGTTTCTTACCAACATGGCGACTTCATCGAGAGTTTCGGATGGATCTTTCGAGGAGCTAGCTTTCTCCTTTTTCTTCTCAACTTTTGGTGTTGAGACATTGAGAGCGATTGACTTCTTTTTAACTTGCTCCCGATCTTTGTTTCTTTTAAGTGCAATTTCATGCACTTTAAGATTACCGATCAAGTCATCTATCTTCATTATGGAAAGGTCACGGGAGTCTTCTAAAGATGTTATCTTTTGCATCCACTCCGAAGGAAGGGCTCGTAGGATTTTCCTTATATAGTCCTCGTTAGGATAAGTGCGATCCAAACCTTTCAAAGTAGTCACAATAAGGTTAAATCTTTTAAACATTGAGTCAATTGACTCATCTTGTTTCATTTCGAATAGTTCATAATCGTGAACTAAAATATTCACTTTACTAGATTTAACCTCCGTGTTTCCACGATGAGTATTATTTAAACTTTCCCATATTTGATTTGCAGTTTTATATGTATATACTCTTTCAATTTCATCAGTTGTTAAAGCAGCATATAATATATTCTTAGCTTCAAAGTTTAAACAAAAATGAGTTTCATCAGAAGTAGTCCATTCATCTATAGGTTTATCAATATAAACATCATCTTTCACAATGGTGGGTTTAAAATTCCCTTTTTCTATAATATTCCAAATCTTTTGATTTTTGCCACGCACGTGACATTCAAATAGCTCGGCCCAAATGCCAAACTTTTCAGTATCTATCAAAGGAGGTTTTGAAAACACGATATTAGTTTGTTGAGCCATTTAGAAGAATAAGAGAAATTTATGCAGAATATTTTTGAAAGACCTGCTCTGATACCAAATGTTGGACAACCTAAGGGGGGGGAGAGGTTGTATTTTAAATCTTTTACTTTCAAAAAATTCTTTTTACAAATAAATACAGAATAAATAAAGCAGAGTATAAATAAGTAAGTATACAACAATTATATAAACAGATATAATTTAAATGCACAGCGGAAATATAAATAGATAAGGGAAAGAGAATACTTGACAACGGAATTTTTAAAGTGGTTCACCAAACACAAAGTTGGCTAGTCCACCTCGAGAAAATAACACTTCTCGGAGATCCAATACGAAACGTGTTCTTTACGGTAGAAACACAAACCTTAATACAACAAACGCGAATCACTCTACTTTGAGAGATTAATGTGGATCACTCACTCTTATTCAAACACTTACAAGAGGGTATAATTTTAATATGAATAATCACTCTTGAATAAGGTTTATCACTTGGATATTTTTAGAGAGTTTGATCACTTGAGTTGTGTTGCTGATTCAACTAATCGAGAGATTTTAATCTGCTATCAACTCAAGATTTCTTACTCAAAAATTAATTTTATCAGTTTAAGTGATTTAGTGTGAGTAAGAAGGCAGCAGAATAATAATCAAATGCTGAGGGAGAATTTATTGCTGAAGTTGGTGTAGCATTGAAGGCTGGTGGTTGCATGATATTTATACTGGATGAGCAACAGGGCAGAAGCTTTCGCGGTATACCGGCTTTCCATCGCGGTATACCTGCGTCAGAAAAAAGTACACTGCAGAGGAGGTCAACCCTGCAAAAACAAACGGTATATGGTACCCGCGGTATACCGCGTTGCACACGGCGGTATACCGCCTGAAAATGTTCCTGACAAGAGAAGCTTCATATGCAGAAGAACTGATGGGTGAACAGTATCGCGGTATACCGCGTGGACCTTGGCGGTATACCGCCTGACAGTCGTACAAAAGGGCAGTTGCGCTGGAAGACTTCTTTCGGCTGAACACTCTTTGCATTTAATGATGAACAGTAGCAGAGATTTGATTTTAATAAAATAACATATATATATATATATATATATCATGCGATTTATATATATATTTAATAAAAAAAATATATATATTATATATATATTTGATTCAAATATATTTATATAGATACGAAATATCCAAGTGATAAAATATTTTAGGGTGTTTATCATTTTAAAATAAAATGACGAAACTCTTCAGACTTGGATTCTTCAGATAAAAATTTATCGAGATCATTTAAATATCTGCACACTCAGATAAAATATTAGATAACAAATAATGCGGTGTGTTTTGTAATCATCAAAATAAATATGGAGATGTGATTTTATGTGTACCAAAAATATATCACAATATTTAAAGCTGGGTACATTTGCACCAACAATCTCCCCCTTTTTGATGATGACAAACACAACGCTAAACACGAGAGCATACTCGGTTTCTCTCCCCCTTTTGTCGAAGCAAAAAGGGTTTAAGAAAGTCGCTTATGCTCCCCCTCAAAAGATGCTCCCCCTCAAAATATGAAATATTTGAGAGTTAGTATTTATCAAGGGTTATACTCAAGCATGCCTAAACCAAGTCTTAATTTAAAGAACGCCTTCTTGTTTAGAGCTTTAGTGAAAATATCGGCCAAATTATCTTCCGAATCAACCTTTTCAAGCACGATTTTGCCTTTTTGAACATTATCTCGTAAAAAGTGATGTCTCAATTCAATATGTTTGGTACGAGAGTGTAAAACGGGATTTTTACTTAAGTTTATGGCACTTGAGTTATCACACATAATTGGAATTTTGGTTAGATGTACCTCAAAATCGGTAAGTGTGTGTTTCATCCAAAGGACTTGAGCACACGCTCTTGCGGCGGCTACATATTCCGCTTCGGTTGTAGGCAAAGCTACGGATTGTTGTTTCTTAGAGAACCAAGACACAAGTGAGAGACCTATAAAGGCACATACCCCACTAGTACTCTTTCGGTCAACAATAGATCCACCAAGATCGGAATCGGCGAAACACGTTACTTCTAACTCGGGTTTCTTTGCGTACCATAAGCCAAGATTAGTAGTACCTCGTAAATATCGAAAAATACGCTTGACAGCTTCATAGTGAGTTTGTTTAGGTGAAGATTGAAAGCGAGCACATAAACATACACTAAACATAATATCAGGTCTACTAGCAGTTAAATATAATAAACTACCAATCATACCACGATAAATCTTTTCATTAAAATCGTTTCCCTCCTCGTCACGAGATAATTGAAGGTTTGTGGTCATTGGAGTTTCAACGGGTTTGACATTTTCAAAGTTAAACTTTTTCAACATATCTTTACAATATTTAGATTGACTAATAAAAATACCAGTTTCACATTGTTTGATTTGCAATCCTAAGAAGTATTTTAACTCTCCCATCATGCTCATTTCAAACTCGCTTGTCATTTTCGCAGAAAATTCATTACACAGTTTTTCATTAGTGGAACCAAAAATAATATCATCAACATATACTTGCACAACCACAATATCATTTTGAACATATTTCACAAATAAAGTATTATCTATTTTACCCATAATATAACCACTAACAATTAAAAAGGTTTTTAATCTATCATACCACGCACGCGGAGCCTGCTTTAAACCATAAAGCGTCTTTTTCAATTTATAAACATGTGTCGGGTTTTCAAAACTTTCAAAACCGGGAGGTTGAGAAACGTATACCTCCTCATTTATAATACCATTTAAGAAAGCACTTTTAACATCCATTTGAAATAATTTAAAATCTTTAGCATTTGCAAAAGCGAGAAGCATTCGAATAGACTCCAACCTTGCAACTGGTGCAAAGGTTTCGTCATAATCTATACCTTCTTGTTGACTGTACCCCTTGGCAACTAAACGTGCCTTGTTCCGTGTGACTCCACCGTTCTCGTCTACCTTGTTACGGAAGACCCATCTTGTGCCAATAATGGTTTGACTACTAGGGCTAGGCACTAAGTCCCACACATCATTCCTAGTAAATTGGTTTAACTCTTCTTGCATGGCCAATATCCAATCCTCATCACCTAAAGCTTCATCTATGGTTTTAGGTTCTATGGTTGAGATAAAGGCATGGAAAGCACAATGGGTATGGATTTGTGATCTAGTTGTCCTTTGGTTTAGGTCACCTATAATTTGGTCTACGGGATGGCCTCGAGCGGTTCTAAGGTTAGGATCATCTATACCTTGTGGAATAAAGCACGGAGGGGCATCACTAGATTCAATATTATTTGTGGAAGGTTGGGTACTTAAATCCAAGTTGCTAAGTTGTTGTGCTAAGACGTCTCCTTCACGGATATTGTCATTTGCTAAGGGTGCACTAGGTTTGGGAGGACTCTCGTCAAAGCTAACATTTAAGGATTCTTCTACTACCATGGTCTCCTTATTTAGGATTCTATAGGCTTTGCTATTCCAAGAATAACCTAGGAACACTCCCTCATAGGCTTTGGGGTCAAATTTGGTTAGGTAGGATTTGGTGTTTAAAATGAAACATTTACAACCAAAAACTTTTAGGTGAGCTAAGGAAGGTTTTCTACCTCGGTAAAGTTCATAGGGTGTCTTATTTAGGATACCTCTAATTAGGACACGGTTAAGCACATAGGTCGCGGTAGCAACGGCATCACACCAAAACTTTTGGGGAACTTGATGTTCGTTTAGCATGGTTCTACTCATTTCTTGCAACGTTCGATTTTTCCTTTCAACAACCCCGTTTGACTGAGGAGTTCGAGGAGCCGAAAAGTTATGAGTTATACCATGTTTATCACAAAAGACACCAAATTGTACATCATTATCGAATTCTCGTCCATGGTCCGTACGTATGGAAACAATCGTACAACCTTGTTGGTTTTGAATTCGTTTTCCTAAAATTTTAAACTTTTCAAAAGCCTCATTTTTATGTCTAAAAAATAAAGTCCAAGTATAACGGGAATAATCATCCACAATAACCAAAGTATAAAAATTTCCTCCAAAACTTTGAATAGCCATCGGGCCAAAAAGATCCATATGTAAAAGTTCTAAAACTCTTTGAGTAGAAATAACATTTTTTGATTTATGAGAAACGTGATGTTGTTTGCCGACACGACAAGCATCACAAAAATGATTATCAAACTTTAATTTTGGCAGGTCACTTACAAGCTCCTTATTTTTTAAGTTTTGCATTAATCTTAGATTAGCGTGACCTAAACGCCTATGCCATAAAGTAGAAACATCATTAATAGAAGATAAGCATACATTTTCAGATACAACAGTTTTACAAATATATAAATTTCCTTTTACAAAACCATTTAAAAGAACTTTGCCATTTTTTATGATTTTACAAGAATCTTCTTCGAAGACAACAGTTGTATTATTTTTACACAATTGGCGAACACTTAACAAATTAAAATGTAAATTATCAACATGATTCACATTAAGAAATTGAACATTATTGCAAGAGACTGTACCTCTACCAATTATATTTCCTTTGGAGTTTCCTCCAAAAATTACCTGTCCACCATCACATGACTTATATGATGAAAAGAGATTATTGTTTCCGGTCATGTGACGTGTGCAACCACTATCGAGTATCCAGTCCATATCAAGGTCAATCTACAATAATGAAGATGTAACTTTTATGGTCCCCATTTCTCGTGGGTCCTTGACAATTAGTTTCAATGTCAACCAACATGCATATATATAAAGTCAAACATAATATATATATATAATACATTACACAATATTAATATATATATATATAATACATCAAACCATATTAATATATATATATATATAACACATATTAAACAAACACCATATATATATATATATATATGTAATACGTATATATATATATAAACAAACAGTACATAGTAATATATATTACTTATATATATAATATATACAACAAATTATATTTAAACTATATATATATATAACATATATACATAACACATTTAAAACCATAAACGCATACCACCGGGATTATCATTACTAAACATTCCTTTTGGAATCCATTTATTTACCATTTTAATTTTGCGATTATATTTATCATACACATAAAAACAAGCATTTACATTCGCATTATTATTAGGTTTAGAATATTTATCATGGTACATGCGAGCATACGGTTTTCTCGTATTATAATTTACATTATTTATTTTACGCACATACGGAGGTTTTTGCACATATTGATTTCTTGTATTTACTTTAGGTGATTCATAAAATCTTTTGATGGGTTTACATGAACATTTATCAACACAAGTATTGGAACCAATGCCTTTTCTACATTTTATACGGTTAGGCATATTTAGCATGTTAAGGACTTTCTCATTACTACTTTGAAAAGCTTTTGCTAATAAATCATCCTTTTCATACGCATCACATTTTGCTTTTAAACATGCAATCTCATTCTCAAGAATATCACATTTTGTACAAATAATATTTTCATGTGATTTTTTATTTAAGCATGCAATTTCTTTATTTAAAGTATCACAAGATTTACAAAAATCTTTTTCTCCTAATTTAGTTTCTAATTTAGCAATTATATCCATATCATTTTCAGATTTTTGTTTAACATTATTTATTTCCTTTTTACATGCATTTACAGTTTCTTTTAACATAGCATTCTCATCTTGGTAACGATTTGCAAGAGCGGCCATTTTATGAAAAGATTCATATAATTCTTCAAGATTATTTTCATTATCACTTTCATAATCACTATCGTAATCCGAGTAAGAAGATTTTACCTCGTCGTCGCTTTCGGCCATAAGACAAATGGCTTGATAGTCATCTTCTTCTTCACTCTCGCTCCACGCGCCTCCAATGAAGGCTTTCTCCTTCTTCTTTTGGAACTTGTTCTTTTTCGGACATTCATTGGCGTAGTGGTCTTTGTCACCACATGAGTAGCAAAAGCCTCTCTTTGGCTTAGCTTTATCGTCTTCACTCGAGTCGCCATTTTTCTTAACTTTTTCGTCTCGTTTATGGAACTTACGACTTCGATTTTCACCACCACGACGGTAGTTACCGTTTCTTTGAAATCTGCCATTGTTAGAAAATTTATTATTATTATTAAGAAATTTGGAAAAGTTTCTTACCAACATGGCGACTTCATCGAGAGTTTCGGATGGATCTTTCGAGGAGCTAGCTTTCTCCTTTTTCTTCTCAACTTTTGGTGTTGAGACATTGAGAGCGATTGACTTCTTTTTAACTTGCTCCCGATCTTTGTTTCTTTTAAGTGCAATTTCATGCACTTTAAGATTACCGATCAAGTCATCTATCTTCATTATGGAAAGGTCACGGGAGTCTTCTAAAGATGTTATCTTTTGCATCCACTCCGAAGGAAGGGCTCGTAGGATTTTCCTTATATAGTCCTCGTTAGGATAAGTGCGATCCAAACCTTTCAAAGTAGTCACAATAAGGTTAAATCTTTTAAACATTGAGTCAATTGACTCATCTTGTTTCATTTCGAATAGTTCATAATCGTGAACTAAAATATTCACTTTACTAGATTTAACCTCCGTGTTTCCACGATGAGTATTATTTAAACTTTCCCATATTTGATTTGCAGTTTTATATGTATATACTCTTTCAATTTCATCAGTTGTTAAAGCAGCATATAATATATTCTTAGCTTCAAAGTTTAAACAAAAATGAGTTTCATCAGAAGTAGTCCATTCATCTATAGGTTTATCAATATAAACATCATCTTTCACAATGGTGGGTTTAAAATTCCCTTTTTCTATAATATTCCAAATCTTTTGATTTTTGCCACGCACGTGACATTCAAATAGCTCGGCCCAAATGCCAAACTTTTCAGTATCTATCAAAGGAGGTTTTGAAAACACGATATTAGTTTGTTGAGCCATTTAGAAGAATAAGAGAAATTTATGCAGAATATTTTTGAAAGACCTGCTCTGATACCAAATGTTGGACAACCTAAGGGGGGGGGAGAGGTTGTATTTTAAATCTTTTACTTTCAAAAAATTCTTTTTACAAATAAATACAGAATAAATAAAGCAGAGTATAAATAAGTAAGTATACAACAATTATATAAACAGATATAATTTAAATGCACAGCGGAAATATAAATAGATAAGGGAAAGAGAATACTTGACAACAGAATTTTTAAAGTGGTTCACCAAACACAAAGTTGGCTAGTCCACCTCGAGAAAATAACACTTCTCGGAGATCCAATACGAAACGTGTTCTTTACGGTAGAAACACAAACCTTAATACAACAAACGCGAATCACTCTACTTTGAGAGATTAATGTGGATCACTCACTCTTATTCAAACACTTACAAGAGGGTATAATTTTAATATGAATAATCACTCTTGAATAAGGTTTATCACTTGGATATTTTTAGAGAGTTTGATCACTTGAGTTGTGTTGCTGATTCAACTAATCGAGAGATTTTAATCTGCTATCAACTCAAGATTTCTTACTCAAAAATTAATTTTATCAGTTTAAGTGATTTAGTGTGAGTAAGAAGGCAGCAGAATAATAATCAAATGCTGAGGGAGAATTTATTGCTGAAGTTGGTGTAGCATTGAAGGCTGGTGGTTGCATGATATTTATACTGGATGAGCAACAGGGCAGAAGCTTTCGCGGTATACCGGCTTTCCATCGCGGTATACCTGCGTCAGAAAAAAGTACACTGCAGAGGAGGTCAACCCTGCAAAAACAAACGGTATATGGTACCCGCGGTATACCGCGTTGCACACGGCGGTATACCGCCTGAAAATGTTCCTGACAAGAGAAGCTTCATATGCAGAAGAACTGATGGGTGAACAGTATCGCGGTATACCGCGTGGACCTTGGCGGTATACCGCCTGACAGTCGTACAAAAGGGCAGTTGCGCTGGAAGACTTCTTTCGGCTGAACACTCTTTGCATTTAATGATGAACAGTAGCAGAGATTTGATTTTAATAAAATAACATATATATATATATATATATATATATCATGCGATTTATATATATATTTAATAAAAAAAATATATATATTATATATATATTTGATTCAAATATATTTATATAGATACGAAATATCCAAGTGATAAAATATTTTAGGGTGTTTATCATTTTAAAATAAAATGACGAAACTCTTCAGACTTGGATTCTTCAGATAAAAATTTATCGAGATCATTTAAATATCTGCACACTCAGATAAAATATTAGATAACAAATAATGCGGTGTGTTTTGTAATCATCAAAATAAATATGGAGATGTGATTTTATGTGTACCAAAAATATATCACAATATTTAAAGCTGGGTACACTTGCACCAACAATCATTTCAGAGGAAGGAACACAGATACAACATAGAACATCAGACACAAGCACTCAAACTCTGAAGAACACATTGAAGCACAGAAATCGCTCACAGAAGAATCGCTCTCGACGCACGATATCAACACACGACACTTCACTTTTACACACGACGCACACTGTTTTATATTAGAAAACACTTGTTACTTTACATTTTCGAAGTCTTTCCTTCATTTGTATTGTAATCTCTGTACGATCGACACCAGAAACACAAGGACATCACCCCTGTTTGGCGACCATAGTGCAGCGACGACTTCCACATTCGTTCGCGGGTTTTTTTCCTCGTTGAGGTTTTTCCCGCGTCACCAAAATCTCTGTCTCAGTTATATTTTCGTCTTTGTCGCACACTTTTGTCGAATGATTCCTTTCTTTAGTTGTTAAAGTCCACATCGACCTTAAGTTGTACTTTGGTGCGATTTTTGGCATTAACAGTTTGGCGCCCACCGTGGGGCCTCATCTAGAGAAAATCTTCGATGAACGTGCGTCTTACTAACGGTTTCTTGGAGTTTCCTTTGTTCTCTGTTTCAGGAAAATGGTAGCCCTGGAAATCAGCAGCATGTCATTGCCCAGATGTACCAGGAGCTTGAAGTCGCTCGAAATCAAATCAACGCCATGGCAGAGAAAAGTCGCAGAGCAGCTGAGGAGATCGCACGGTTAAGGAATTCCTCTGGACCTCAGAATGGTCCTAGACCATTCGTTCAGAATCTAGGTCAAGGACCGTTCGGTCAAAATGGTCCTCGACCATTCGCGCATAATCCAGTTCCAGGATCAGGTCCGTTCGCTCAGAATCAGCATCCAGGTCCGTTCATGCAGAACCATCAGTCGGGACCGTTCAACCCAAATCCCCAGTTCGGGACGGTTCCTCCTAAGCATATAAGGCCGCCACCTATGCAGAATGGATCGCAGCCATTTCAGAATGGGTCGCAGCCGTATTTTGTTCCTTTCAACGGAGACGCCAATGGATCGTCGCATGGCAATGGCACCAGTTCAGGAGTCAATCCGCAAACAGGGGCAAATCTCGATCCCAATGACCCCGTCGCCGATCGGTTGAAAATGCTAGAAGATCAGAACGAGCGCGTCCTATCTTTGCTCGCCAAGCTACCTGGGGAAGCCGTACCCGTCGATGTTGAGCCTCGATCAGGGTTTCAGACGTCGCCCTTCATCGATGAGATCGCGACCATCGAGGTCCCGAAGAAGTACAACGTCCCCGCCTTCACGCCCAAGTATTCGGGAGTGACTGATCCGACAGAGCACGTCGCGCAATACAAGCAGCTCATGTGGACGATCTCGATCCCACACATGTATCAGGAGGTCTGTATGTGCAAGATCTTCGGTGCAACTCTCACTGGTCCTGCTCTCCAATGGTTGATCAATCTCAAACCCAAGTCCATCGGGTCGTTCGCTGAATTGGTTAACCAATTCTCTCAGCAATTCGCCAGCAGTCGCAAGATGGAGAAGCAGACCAGTGACCTATATTATGTCGTGCAGAAGACCAATGAGTCTATCCGAAGTTATTTCAATAGATTCAATGCGGAGATGATCAGTATTCGCAATTGTGACGTCAAGACTGCAATCGAAGCTTATAAGCGTGGTCTGGACGACAGCTCAGGTTTGTACACTGATCTAACCAAATATCCTCCGGAGAATTTCGAAGATGTCCGCGCTCGAACCCTAGCGTATATGAGGGTAGAAGATGACGCTGCCTTTCGTCGCAAGCATAACGACGACAAGAGATCGTTAGGCGTGAAGAAGCCAAAGTTCAAAACAAAAGCAATTTCCAAAATAGAGCCCGCGCGCCAGATCTTGAACGTCCGATTCAAGACGAAAGCAGAGGCTAAGACCGCGACCAAATTTCCTCAGTACCCCAAGATATCCTCTTACGGGTTCAAAGGGTCCACTAAAGATTTGGTCGAAGCTCTGAAGACCGCCCAGGCGACCATCCGATGGCCCAAGAAGTCCGATCAGGACGACACTAAGAAAGATAAATCTAAGTGGTGCGACTTTCATGTTGACCATGGTCATGCGACAGATGATTTCATAGCTCTAAAAAATGAGCTAGCATATCACGTCTCGAAGGGCAATCTCAAAGATATCATCGATGGCGTCGTTACTTCAACTAGCGACCATCGATCGTCAACCCCCG
The DNA here is from genome assembly GCA_033807775.1 of Saussurea involucrata. Classification (NCBI taxonomy): domain Eukaryota; kingdom Viridiplantae; phylum Streptophyta; class Magnoliopsida; order Asterales; family Asteraceae; genus Saussurea; species Saussurea involucrata. Next base: position 154,005,004 of record CM066321.1, read on the forward strand.
AGCATGCAAAGGTTGTTAATTGCATCACCGGCGGTTCAGACGTCTGTGGTCTGACGTATTCCGCAACCAAGCGTCATGCCAGTCAAGCACCTGACGATCGACCTATTCCGCGTTCATCAAGGCCCAAAGGAGATTTGGAGTTGGAAGCTATGAAGATCATATTCGACCAAGACGACCTCGGTGATTCGTATCAGAAGCACCACGACGGGTTGATTATTCAACTCACGGTTGGTAATTGTTTAACCCGACGAGTCTTGATCGATGGGGGCAGCTCAGCGAACGTCATTTTCCTTGACACCATCAAGGCCATGGGAATCGATCGTTCGGAAATCACCCGACGTTCGACAACTTTGGTCGGTTTCAATGGAGAAGCGACGAGCACCTACGGAGATATCATCTTGCAAGTCTACGCCGGAGGGATCAACAAGCAGACCAAGTTCAGCGTCATCGATTGCGCGTCAGCCTATAACATCATTCTAGGTCGACCATTGATCCATGAAATGAAAGCCGTTCCCTCGACGTATCACCAGACCCTGAAGTTCCCTACGCCGTGGGGAAACCAGGAAATCAAAAGTGAGCCAAAAGTCGCCCGTGACTGCTATAAGACCACTCTGAAGCCGCGAAAGTAAGCCGTCTAGCGGTCACGACCCGACCATAAGGTCTCGACCGGTCCGTCCTTCTATTCCTAACCTTAAAGATAAATTTATGCCTTTCTTACAGGAATAAAACGGTTATCTTGCCCTGTCGCACGAAAGCACAGTCGACATAAGCACAGTCGTCGTTTCTTAAAAAACTCGTTGTCGATCCGTCATTCATAATCTATTTTTCTCTGAAAGAAATAAGATAATAAATGACGGGGGGCAAATAGGCATAAAAGAGAAAAAAATATAAAGGTACTTATTCTAAGACCTTTTTCCTTTTTGCTTTCATACGATTCCTCATCACGAACGGTTACTGACTTAAGAATCGGAGGGTCGTTGGTTAGCCAACGACCAACCTCTAACATTGTTTTTTCGCAGAATCGCACGACAATAATCATACGACTCTAGTTTCGCAAGGTCGCACGACAAAAACGATCAGGTCTATGACTTGATCATCCTTCTACAGGAACACACGATTCAAGTTCATCGCACGACTTAGTCGTACGATCGCAAGGTCTAGCGATCTTATGATCTAAGTTTCTTGACTTAGAAAAATTTCATACTCTGAATGTATGCTTTGGTCGTGTGTGCTTATGTTTATATGCACGATTTAAAAGTCATAAGGCTTACGTTCCAGTTATTGTGTTGCAATAATGCTTAAGTCGCGTGATTTCTTGGTTATTCTTTACTTAGTGAATCTTACAATTAACGTTGTATTTATTCATACAATCGCAAGTTCGACAGAAAGTCTAAATTTCATTCAATGAATAAACTGTCGATTTACAATCAAAAGGAAAGTGGCTCGACCACTAATAATCAACAAAAGCAAGGAAAGATTAAAAGTTTCCTAAGGCTTAGGAGAATCGCCCGCCTCCTTCACGTAATTAACGGCCTTTAGCTCGTGCAAAGCGTCATAAAGCTGAATGGCCAACTCGTCGGCGCGCGCCAAAGCCGACTTCTCCCTGTCCAAAGCCGCCTTCTCCCTTTCTAGCGCCGCATTTTCTCTTTCAAGAGCAGACGCCACCAGATCTTCGACTCTCGACATCTCGGCGTATAACGCCAGGGAAGACTGGAATGTCTGTAAAAATGTGTGAAGTTCATTAGAAAATATTCGACAAAATTTGCAAAATAAACAAGTCATGAAAGATTGACACTCACTGTGAACGCCAGACCGGCAACCTGAGATCCCGTCTCACTGGCCGGAACTCTGTGAAAACGCTCCCTGAAAGACGGGAGCAAATATTTCCCCAAATGGGGAAACAACGTCGTCCCGTCTAGGACACCATCCGCCATAAAGTCAGACGGCAACGTAAAGTTAACCGTCGTGACTTCGGCCGATGACCTCCCGCCCTTGTCGGTAGACGTTGGGGTCAACACCTTGGACACCGGTTTCGTCACTGTCGCCGGAGGCGCCGAACTTGCCGGTGTCGCGTCCATCGCGCCATGATGGGTGGATGACGCCCTCGCCTCCTTAGGCGTGACAACTTTCGACGAATCGTTAGCCCTCGAAGACGGTTCCCTCAGGACTACCATCCTTGTCTTCTTTGAGATTCCCGACCCAGCTGTCGGGGCATCCTTTCTTCTTTCCCTGCCTCGAAGGGTAGAAGCAACTTGCGTCGCCTTCTTTCCGGATACCGACTTCTTCACAGTTGGCACTACTGAAGAAACGCACAAAGCGTCAAACAAACAAAATAGACGGCGAAAATAAAAACTACGGTACGCTTACCAGTCGCCTCTTCCTGCTCATCCTCCCCTTCTTCTATTTCTTCTTCAGAGTCTCCCGTATCCATCACCACGTCCTCGTCCACGGCCGTCGGCTGCCACACGACGAAAGATCGATCATCGTTGCTATGACTAAGGAGTCTATCGATCTTGGCTTGGGAATCTTCGTTCGGCTTCACGGCGTCGAACTGGATCTCTGAAAACGACAAAAGAAGAAGAATAAATAAAGAGCATAAAAAATAAACTAAACAATTGCATATATAAAAAAAAACATACCCGTCAGATTCCAATCAAGACGAATCCAGTCGCTGTTGAAATCAAGCGAATCAATACGTACGAATACGTACCTGGACTTCCACCCACGATCGTTAACCCCGGTTTTCAAAACCAGGGTACGATCGCCCTTGTACTTAGAATAAGGGCTATAACGCCAGTTCTTGTCTCTCTTGACCTGATAAGCCAACAAGAAATCATTCATGATCATAGGCGACTCCCACTTTGCGGACAGTCACTCAATAACTAGGAAAACTCGCCAGAGTTGGGGCATTAACTGCCCTGGCGACAGACCGAAATCTCGCATGAAAGCCTTGGATAAGACCGAATACGGCCATTCAAACCCTATTTTGAAGGGATACTCGTATATTACAAAGTATCCTTCAGGACAACTCCCAGGACGTGTACTCCTTGGACATATCAGCTCTATCCCCGCATGAATTTTTTGCTAAACACCTAAAGGTATTTAAATCTTCCTGACTCATGATAGAACTCTCCGGTTCAATCGACATTGTTTATCAGAGAAAAGAGAGGAGCAATGAAGACGAAGGTGGGAAGATAACGCCTTATATAGACACTCTAAGCCTCGAATCGCTATAATCTCTCGTAAATTTGGAAGGGGTTCGAAGAAGAACGGCAAGTGAATCACGAAACTTCTCTCGAAAAAACTTTCCGAAAAACTTAAAAATGAAATATCCACCAAAGTTTTCTATTTATGCAAAAGATCGTGTCAGGTCGAGCCCAACGATGGTCGCCACATGTCCTCAACCGATCAAAATACTCGACAGATCGACGACACCTGGCAGCGACAGCTAGTAAGCAACATCGTGCGTCAGTATGACGTCACGATCCCGTTTCCTTTTCGACTCCTCGTTCAGTTAGAATTGGACTAATCCAATTCCAAGATAATTCTCAACACGTGTCACGATCCCGAGCACCCGACAAGAAAAATTTAAAATTCGAATTTGCCATCCTACTTTCAAATTTTGGGGGCAAACTGTTTGGGCAAAATTTCACCAGTCTCGACCACGACCAAGGTAAGGAAAACACCTATTCCTTTTTCTTATAACGAAGGTAAAATCACAGTACTTTCTTTCACGATCAAAGATAAAATCGAAAGTCTTTTACCTCACGACACTCGACCTCGACGTCGCCTAGTTCACACGACCGTCGCATAAAACCATGCGACCTCGACCGACTAACGCGCTATACGACTGTTATGTTTGTTCAATGTTTAATGTAGGAGTCAACACCATTAATGGACAACGGCTATAACCGACGAAGTCAGTTAAGAACATCTAATCCCACATTAAAGACATCGACCGTTACGGCAGTTACTAAAGTCCTTAATGATCCGATTAAAGTGCCCGAAGACTATAAATATTAAGGAGAATCATCATTTCAGAGGAGGGAACACAGATACAACATAGAACATCAGACACAAGCACTCGAACTCTGAAGAACACATTGAAGCACAGAAATCGCTCACAGAAGAATCGCTCTCGACGCACGATATCAGCACACGACACTTCACTTTTACACACAACGCACAATGTTTTATATTAGAAAACACTTGTTACTTTACATTTTCGAAGTCTTTCCTTCATTTGTATTGTAATCTCTGTACGATCGACACCAGAAACACAAGGACATCGCCCCTGTTTGGCGACCATAGTGCAACGACGACTTCCACAGTCGTTCGCGGGTTTTTTTCCTCGTTGAGGTTTTTCCCGCGTCACCAAAATCTCCGTCTCAGTTATATTTTCGTCTTTGTCGCACGCTTTTGTCGAATGATTCCTTTCTTTAGTTGTTAAAGTCCACATCGACCTTAAGTTGTACTTTGGTGCGATTTTTGGCATTAACAATAAGCATGTTCTGTTGATAGTCTTAAGCATATCTGCACTTTTGTAGAATTTATTATGGCTTAAAAATATAGATTTCTGGGTTAATTATGATTTCAGTGAGTTGAGACAAAGATGAACATCGCAGCAGTGAGTTGCGATATTTATGATAGTTGCGATAAGTATGAGTGTCGCAACCTTGGGTTGCGACAAGTTTGATTGAATCGCAATAGTTGGTTTCGATAAGATGCATGTCGCAACAGTTTGTTGCGATAAGTAGGGGATATCGCAACGGTTGGCTGCGACAAGTACTGTGTCGCAAGTAGTAGGTTGCGACAAGTGTCATCGCAATTAGTGGGTTGCGATAAGTGTCGAGAAATTTGGTTATTTAGGATTCTTAGTCTTTTAAGAGTCCTATTTAGTAGATTGATATAAATACTATATGTATTTGGGTATTTCAGACTTTGTGAAGTTTGGTGACGGAATTTCTTACAACTTTAAGAAGTAAAGTAAGAGTGACGCTATTGCGATCAGGTGAGTTCATTCTTACCTTACCCTTTTATAACGTATTTAAATTACGGTAAGGTATATTTATAAAGAGGTGTTTCTTGAATGAGTTTTGGATGGACAATTACACAAGCTGTAACTAATTGATCTAATGGGCAATTGTGTATATAAAATTATATCGAGGAATCGTAAGTGATTATATTGATGGTTAGACTTATATTATGAGAAATTGACATATTAAATGTGATTTGCTCTTACTGAATGATATAAGAGATCTATAAATGAGGTTTGCTTTTACTGAATGATATGTGGAATCTGTGTAGTAAATATGTGATCGACTCATACTAAATAATATGAGAAATTCATATTAAGCATTATCATGTACGAGTACGAATAAGTGGAATGGATCCATAGACACTAGTTTTATTTGATAACGTAGAATAGGCAAATTATAATTGCTATTCCTATTTGTATTGGAATGAAATGAATAGGCAAAGTAGAATTGTTATTCATGTTATTGAATAGGCAAAGTATAACTGCTATTCATATAGAAAAGAGGAGTAGACAAAGTATAATTGTTATTCACGTGTATCCTTGAAATGATTGGATAGACAAAGTATAATTGCCATTCATATAGAAAGGAGGAGTAGACAAAGTATAATTGTTATTCCCGTGTATCCTCGAAATGATTGGATAGACAAAGTATAATTGTTATTCATGTTTGAATGATTGAATAGGCAAAGTAGAATTGCTATTCATGTTGAATGATTGAATAGGCAAAGTAGACTTGCTATTCATGTTGGAAGATTGAATAGGCAAAGTAGAATTGCTATTCACGTTGAATAATTGAATAGGTAGAATAGAATTAATATTCATGTAGAAATGAGAGAATAGGCAAAATATAATTGTTATTCGTATTGACTGTAGTGAATAGGCAAAGTATAGTTGCTATTCGGATTTGAGTTGTGGAAATATGAATTAGACGAAGTGTAAGTGTTGTTTTCCTGTGTTTTCGACGGATTAGAAATAGGAAATATATAAGTGTTACTTCTGCTTCCATTCCAAGGAGAATGTATGACGATTGAATGTAAGTCTTTAGGCTTGATCGATAAATTAGAATCCGTGATGATTCGTAGTAGACTATTGAATGTGGTCATACTCATGGGATTGAGTATGATTATGTTATTATGAGATGAGTACGAGTATGGTAAGAACGAGTGTAAGTCAAGTTTGATAAACCTTGTTTACATTGATTTAAAAAGTATTATTTTAAAACTGAATGTTCTCACTAGGCGTTAGCCTAATCGTTTCAAATTATATTTTCTTACCAGGTATGAGCTCAGGGAAGTAATGTGATGAGTGAAGAGTTTATGGTGACGACAAGTTGATATAAATTAACTCTTGTCATTATTTCAGGTTTAAATTTACCCTGATTTTTAGGGTGTTACAACTTTCAAAGCAAATCCATAACGTCGGGGATGATTTTTAGACTTATTGAAGTTTAGGGACGATTTTTGTAGAAAATGGTAAGCCTCATGTTAGTTTACTCTTAAAAGAATGTTCTACTTTTTTTACTTAATTAATGAAAAAACATGTTGTATTTCCTAGAACACATAATGTATTTTTAAATTTGTAAAAACCAAATATTTTTTGAACCTTTTTTTATACTTTCTTGTTTGGACCGGCTTGAAATTATAAATATAGGATCCCTAAAATAAGATGCAAAACAAAATCCCTAAAGTAAGATGCAAAACGAAATCCCAAAAATATAGGATTTGGTTTCATAAAAGTAGTTCGAAGGTTGTTTTCGATAAAGATTGGTATCAATTGTGGACATTTTTGTTTGTGTTGACGTAACTTCTTTTGAGTTGGTTTGACGTATGTTACAAGCATGTGCTTAATTTTAATTGGTAGAAAATAAACAAGGGTGAAAAAAAATCTTATTTAAAAAATTGGTAAAACAATTAAAAAATATTATTTAATTCAGAAAATCGAATTACTATTTTTATAGTATCTCTTTTTTTAATTATATTATATTATAACGGATCCAACACTTTGGTGAAGATAGACACACAACCTATATATAAAGAGTGAATTACATTGGGGTCCCTGTGGTTTGCTCAAATTTTGGATTTGATCCATAAACAAACTATCTACATTGATGGTTCTTAACTTTTCAATTTCATAACATTTCTCTTGAGTTAATTCCGTTAGTTAGCAACCGTTAGAAGTATGATTCATTATTTGACAAAAACGCAAGGACCAAAAGTGTAATTCATTCTAAAACTAATATTGATTTGCATATTTTATTTAAGAAATTATTTATTAAAAATGTTTTGAGTATGGTTGATAAAATAATATTTTGATTATTACATGTGAATAACTTTTTGAATAAATATGTAAATGGTTTTCTTAAATACATACGTAAAGATTTTTTCTAAATATACATGTGAATAATTTCTTTAAATAAAATTACATAAACATATCAATAAATAATTTTTAATAAAAATTATCGTACTAAATTTATTTTAGAGTAAATTACATCAACGGTCCCTGTGGTTTGGTCAAAATCTGGATCTGGTCCCTAAAATGAAATATTTACACCAGACATCCCTGTGGTTGTCATTTTGTCACAAATGACAACCACAGGGATGTCATTTTTGTGACAAAATGACAACCACAGGGATGTCTGGTGTAAATATTTCATTTTAAGGACCAGATCCAGATTTTGACCAAACCACAGGGACCTCCGGTGTAATTTACTCTTTATTTTATGTACGAGTTAACTTTTTTATTATTATTCTAGGTGAATTACTTTTATAATAAATATGTAAATATTCTTTTTAAATAAATACCTAAATATTTTTTTAAATATATATGTAAGTGTTTTTTAAATAAATTTTTTATATAGATGTTCAATGAATAATTTTAATAAAAATAATTTTAGTAAAAATAATTTGAACGCGGTTTAAAAAGGTATTTTAGTTATTATACATGAAAATTTTTCTAAATAAACATACTTTGTAAATAAATATGTGAATATTATTTTTTAAATAAAATATTTGAATCACAATTAATTTTAGAATGAATTACATTTTGGGTCCATGTAGTTTGCCCAAATTATGATTTGCCTTATTTAACAGTTGTTAATTGATGTTGTTAACCCAAGGGACCTTGAGTGTTATAAAATTGAAAAGTTACGAACCATCAGTGTAGATAGTTTATTTTAGCGATCAAATCCAAAATATGAACAAAGCACGGGGACAACCATTGTAATTCACTCAATACATAGTTAACATAATATAACAAGTCGAAACATGTACAATATGTAACTTTTAAAAGGATCAACTTGACCAACGACTGAATTATATAAGTCATAAACTTAGTTATTTGTTAAACATATATTCTTTCAAGCCGTACCCACTTAGAGCATCTCCAACAGCTTCCCCATTTTGGAGAAAATGGGGAATATGGGGATTTTAGTCCTAAACTCATCTCCAACAGCTTCTCCAAACTCTTCCTCATTTTGGAGAAAGTTGGAGATTTCCTAAAATTTTCTCCATATTTGGAGAATACCCTAAAACTAGAAATCCCTAAAATGGGGAATCTGTTGGAGATGGAAGTAAATTTTTTTGGGGATTTTGACTTTTGTTTCTCCATTTTGAAAAAAATTTAGGGAAGCTGTTGGAGATGCTCTTATAAGTTATTGACTTTTAGTTAAAAACGAAACTAGTTATTCATTTTTAAAACAAATAATACTAAAATTGTGGAAGGTCCATATGCATCACTCATCATCTTTAAAACTCATTTATCATCTCTCTTAATTATCCTAACAAATGTTTCAATAACTTTAATATAAAATGATAATATATTCAATTTCATTATTATTTTAATATAAAATAATACATTTAATTTTGTTAGAAAAATCTTTATTTCTACGATATTTTAATCATAAATGAGTAGTTCAAATTTATAGATTTCCATCCCTTCTTCTCTACTCTAACCTTGTTTATGTAAATAATATACTAAAAACTTCAAAATTGTTATTTTTTATAAGATGCTATAAAGAGGATAAACATTAAACAAAAATCTAAATAAAAAATGTCATATAAACATTTATTCTAGACATAATTCTTTTAGTGATACCAAAAATTATTTTTATATTTTTGGCCGCTTGTTTGGTCCTTTTGTTTCCATTGTATTATTACGTTTGTGGTTGATAATAAAGTGACTTTGCCTTTCAAAAAAATTATTTTAAAATATTTCAAATTTAACAATATCATAATTTCGTTAATCATACTGTAGATGATCAATCATTTGATGATTTCATGGGACTGAGCTTCCATTTGCAATAGTAACGACTCATTTATTATTAAAATATCGAAGAAATATAAATTCTTCTAATAAAATTAGATGTATTATTATTTTATAATAAAATAATAATGAAATTGAATGTATTATTATTTTATATAAGGTTTTAATGTAATTGAATGTATTATTATTTTATATTAAAGTTATTGAAATTTTTGTTAGGATAATTAAGAGAGGTGATATATGGGTTTTAAAAATGATGAGTGGTGCATAGTCACCAAATCTACAATTTCAACATTCTTTGTTTTAAAAAGTATAGGTTAATTGAAAGAGAAAAGTAAATTGACAATTATACTCATCATGTGCAAAACACATTATGCCTTTAACCTTTCAAACTTAACGGTGTTAGTGCTGATGGACCCTAACCACAATATATTGCATACCATAGGGACCATATCCATAATAAACATATAATGAGAACCATAGTCAAAGAAAACATAAAACCACATTGACCAAATCCACAATTCACTCGTACCTTTAAGTATGCAATAAACCAATGAAGTAACAAAATTAAAAGGAAAAATGAAAACCTAGCAATAGCAATAAATAATCAAGATACTTGTCTGAATACCCATTATACCAAATTATTTCATACTAATGAAATAGCAAAGCACAAAAAAAAACTCAACAAACCTGAATATTTGTTTAAATGCCCAGGATTCAGTAGACCAATATACTTTACAAACGAGTCAAAAATACCTAATATACTTGTCTAAATACCTATTAGACCAAGATACTACAAAAAAAATCCTAAGATACTTGTCAATGAAGTTTGAACATTGGATTGAACTTGATTATCTAGCGTGAGTGATGGACAAAGAGGCGATCATATGAATGTTGCACAATAGGACAAGACCTCGGTGTTAGTGCAATAGATGGCTTGAGGGCAATGGCGCTAGAGATGGCTTAAGACTTCGATGGGGTCGGGCAATGACAAGATAGAGTCAGGGCACCAAGAGTGAATTTCACAAGGGTAACTGGGTAAGTGACGATGGGCTGAAATTCAGTAAGCTTGATAGGTTTTTGGTGACGAGTGAATTTAGCTCCCTTTGGAAGAAGTTGGGGGCGAAAACTTTAGAGCGAAAATGGTCGGATCATGCACCGATTATGCTTTGTGATGAGTGGGCAGATTTTGGGCCGAGGCCTTTTAAATTTTTTGATGCGTGGCTTGGGGATGGAAGCATAGAAGGGGTGGTAAAAGAGGCATGGGAAAAGGAGGTGACATCTACTAGACCGGACTGCCGATTCCGAGACAAGCTCAAAAATGTGAATAATGCTTTAAGAACGTGGAGCCGAGAAAATTGGGGGGGAGACTTAGCAAATGAGGTTTCGGGGAAGCGGGCGGAAGTGCAGAAATGGGAGAAAGAAGCCGAGGAAAGTACCTTAGGGGATGAGGATAGGAGAAAATGGCTTGAGGCACGGAAGGAATGGCTCTCGTTGGAACAACGAAGCACGACCATGGTAAAACAAAAAGCCAAGGCCACTTGGATTAAAGAAGGAGATGAAAACTCCAAAATCTTTCACATGGCGGTAAGAAATCAGGCTAGAAAAAATGCAATCCTTGGATTAAATATCGATGCTACATGGACGGAGGATCCGAAAAAAATCAAGGAGCATGTGTTCGAATTCTTTAAAGACAAGTTTTCAAATAAGCGCCATAGGGTTCCCAAACTGAAGCTGGAGAGTCCTAATAAGTTATCATCGGAGGAAGCAACTTTACTAGAAAGAAAGATAATGGAGGAAGAAGTGTGGGAGGCTATTAAAGAATGTGGGGGGAACAAATCATCGGGGCCGGATGGCTTCACAGTCGGTTTCATCAAGAGATTTTGGGGGGAGTTAAAAATAGATCTAATGAAGGTGATCGAGTGGTTTTGGGAGAAAGGAGATCTTCACGAAGGATGCAATGCGTCGTTCCTAACTTTGATACCAAAAAACGGAAATCCGTTGGGGCTAAATGACTTTCGGCCAATTAGCCTTATCGGAATACTCTACAAGATGATCTCTAAAGTTTTGGCGGAGCGGATGAATATAGTTTTGGAGAAAATCATAAGCAAAGAACAAAGTGCTTTCATTAAAAGGAGATCGATTCTAGATGGAGTCCTAATCGCGAACGAAGTGGTCAGTTATCTAAAAAACTCAAAAAAGAAGGGGATGATTTTTAAAGTTGATTTTGAAAAGGCTTATGACACGGTGGATTGGGCTTTCCTATTAGACTCGCTGGAAGAAATGGGATTCGAGGAAAAATGGAGGCGGTGGATAAAAGCGTGCATAAATTCGGCCAAGATATCCGTACTTGTCAATGGAGCTCCAACAAGCCAATTCAACATGAAGAGGGGACTAAGGCAGGGGGACCCTCTTGCGCCGTTTCTTTTCCTGGTTGCGGCCGAAAGACTCCATAATTTGGTCAAGGAAGCGGAAAGGAAAGGGCTGTTCGAGGGTATAAAAGTGGGTCGAGACGAGGTCCCTTTAACTCATCTACAATTCGCGAATGATGTTATATTCTTTGGTGAATGGAAGATCGGCAATCTAAAAAACTTAATGAGGATCCTTCGTTGCTTTTACGAGGTGTCGGGGCTCAAGTTAAACTTGGGCAAAAGTAAACTTTATGGAGTGGGGATAGCGGAAAAGGAAATCCAAGATTTGGCGAGTGGACTAGGATGTGGTTGGGACTCTCTACCGTTTGTATACCTTGGGCTACCGGTTGGCACATCAATGAGACGAATTAAGCATTGGGATCCGGTGGTAGGCAAAATGAAAGCAAAGCTTGCCACGTGGAAAGCAAAGGTGATGTCTTTTGGAGGACGTTGGACGTTGGAAAGGTCGGTGCTTGGTAGCGTTCCATTATACTTTTTTTCGTTATTCCGTACCCCGATTAGTGTATTAAATTTATTAGAGAGGGTGAGACGAGAATTATTTTGGGGAGGGGTGGGTCGGGAAGAGAATGGGAAAGTGGGAAAAAGTCGTGCATGGGTCAAATGGGATAAGGCATTGGGGTCGCTTGAGGAAGGGGGGTTAAACATTGGGAGGCTTCGGGACATGAACCGGGGGTTAATTGGCAAATGGTGGTGGAGATTTCATAGCGAAAAGGATGCTTTGTGGGTGAGAATAGTTAGGAGCATATACGGGCGGAATGAAGGGTTAGTGGGGTGGGGGGAGGGATACGGTATGGAAGAACATCATCAAAACGGGGCTGGAAATCGATGGGGAAGGGGTGCCCTTCTCAAGCTCTTTTGGAATAAAAGTGGGGGACGGGAATGATACAAGATTTTGGGACGATAGGTGGACGTCTAGAGGGAGACTTAAGGACGTATTTAAGACGCTCTACCAACTAGAAAAGGATAAAGGGGTATCGGTGGCGGGAAGAAGAGGGAGAGGTGGTGAGGGGGGTGGGAGTGGGAGTGGGAGTGGAGGAGGGAACCGGGATGGAGGGAAGTGGGGGAATTGGAGGAACTTCGAAGGGTGGTGGAAAACTCTAGTATTGTTGGTGGGGGAAAGGACACGAGCTGGTGGGAATTAGACCCACTTGAGGGGTTCTCGGTGAGGAGGCTAAGGGAGGTATTGGAAGAAAATCGTGGGATGTCGGGAGGGAGTACAACGGGAACACTGTAGAATAGAGCGATTCCTAAGAAAATTTGTATATTCCTGTGGCGTGCTAGGCTTGGAAGGATTCCCACACGTGCGGTTTTGGACAAAATGGGGGTGGATCTCCACTCTACCCTTTGTCCGCGATGTGCAAACGAGGTGGAATCGGTGGAACATGCTCTCCTCAAGTGCGTTAAGGTAAAAGACTTTTGGGATCAAATCGGAAGATGGTGGAAAATAAACGTTGGGAACTTGAGCTGCCTGGACGATGCTCTACACAACGGTAATATCGTGGGACTCTCTATGTAACATCCCAAATTTTCAGTTATATTATTTTGTGAATTACAAATTAACTTGAGGGTTAAGTTGTAATTGTTTACAAGTGTTGATTGAAGAAGATTTCCAATTTGAGGGTTGTATTGTTATTTCTTTAAAGTTGGAGGTTTGTTTGGTAATATGGTTAATGACTCATGTGTTTTTAGTGAGGTGTCATTAAGTTAGCATGTTAGCTAAAAGGTGTGTGTGTTATGTGCATTGTGTGTGTGTGTTCGGTTTTGAGAAGAGAAACCGAGAGGGAGACAGAGAGATCGAGAGAAAAAAGAGAAAGGACGAAGGAAGGAAAAAAGAAAAAAAAAGAAATCAGTGGTGAAATTAGAGGTAAGAACTTGTTTTCTTAACTGTTTGTGGTTAGGATGTATAGTTTTTAAAAGTCTGTTTATTTCCAGATTGTTGATAAAGCTGCCATTAAGCTGTTCGTTAAGCTCTTACGTGAATCAGTGTATAAATCGACTTTTGAGGTGAGTTTAATTGATTCTTGCTTAAAACTTAACATGTAAACATATGTGTATGTGTTTATTGAGCTTAAATATTATTTTATGTGCTTAATGCTTAATCTGGTAAGAAACAGCTTAATGAGAGGTAGATGATGATGAACAGTGAATGAATCTCGCAGCCTTGGCTTGCGAGAATCAGATAAAGTTCGCAACCGTTGGTTGCGAAAATAAGAATTTCGCAAGTGTAGCTTGTGAGTTTTGTGAAACTCGCAACCATAGCCTGCGAACTTCTGAAATTCGCAGCTTTGGCTTGCGAATTATATGAAACTCGCAATCAGTAGCCTGCGAACTTTGATGCTTTTTGAGATAAAAATGCATGATGATTTTATGTGAAGTTTTCATGTTATTATTTATATGCTCTTGACATGATTTAATGATAAAGATTATGCATGAAATATTATCATATGAAGAGTTTATATCAGTTATTAAATATAGAGATTTATCTGATATTATTGGCACTATGGATGTAATAGAAAGAGTGATGATACATATTTATTGTGTTGCGATGGCTAGAGTTTACATTTGGTCTAGTGGGCAACTTAGCACGGTCTAATGGGAACCGCATACTAGCTGGGACCTATAAGGTAATTCTAGTGGTGGAGTGATTCAGGGTGGTGAGGTATTGAAATGTGAGAGAATTACATTGAGGTGTAATTCGCATTTCAGGCGATAGGAAGTGTGAGAGAATTACATTAAGGTGTAATTCGCATTTCCGGTGTTTATTAAATAATGAAGTGTGAGAAAATTACATCGAGTTGTAATTTGCATTTCAGGCGATAGGAAGTGTGAGAGAATTACATTAAGGTGTAATTCGCATTTCCGGTGTTTATTAAATAATGAAGTGTGAGAAAATTACATCGAGTTGTAATTTGCATTTCATGGGTTGTTGAGTTTAATTTCTTATAAATCTGGTGGGATTATAAGTAGTTGATGTTGTTATTCTATTTAATGACTAGGTGAAATAGTCATAGTGGTTGGAATTTGATTTGGTAAGATGAAAGATGCAGGTTTGAGACACCTGATGTTTTAGTTGTTGAGTTTTAAATTTGAATTGATTAACCTCACTAGGCGAAAGCCTAATGTTTCAAGTTGAATCTTCTTACCAGGTACAAGCTCCGGGAAGTAGCGGGAACGAGAGAAGAGAACTTTTGGAGAGATTCAGACTTAGAGATAACAAAGGATCTAGTTATTCTTTGAAGTTTTTGGGACAGTTGTTTAGATAATTCGATCAATCTGATTGTTATGAGGTGATTAGATTAATAAGTTATTTAAGTAATGTCAGTTGTATATAAAAACCTTACATTTGATCCTCAGGTTATATAAGTTTGAAAGTTTTGATCATAACTGATGGAAATTTCAAGGTTTAAATTGACTCCGTTTTTAGGGCGTTTCAGTATGGTATCAGAGCACTAGTTTAAGTGAACTAAGTATGTTGATGAGATACTTAGACTTAAGCTGAGACGTAGTAGGTTATGATATGTGAGATATGGGTAGAAGTGTTAAGACGGGATAGTCTTAGAGTTAACGGAAATACGTGAAATTAGTGCTATGACAATGATAATGGGGATTCTCCTGTATGATATGTTCACAATTACAATTAGCTACTGTTATTATGAATACATTGTTACACGAGCTTGTCTATTTCTGAATTGTTACAGTGACTAACGATCGGTAAAGTACGTTGTTGTATGTATGTAAGTGCATAATCATTTAGCATGGTTATCTCTATAAGTTATAGTAAAGTGATGGTGAATTTATCACCAAGGTCCTTTAAAGGACAGAGCAGTATATGATTGGGGTTTTGAAGGACAACCTAGAAATTGGTGGGACTCATGAAAGTCTGCCAAAGCAATCTTTAATAGGTGATTTGATAGGTGCAGAGATAGAGTATGAGATGATTGGTTAATACAGAATTACTATGACATGGTTGAGTATGGGAGCCATGGAATGCAGATGTAGCAATTATTATAAGGCCGAGAGGGCGATTTCGAGTCGAAAGTAAAGTGTCAATGATAAGTTATGTAAGTAAAACGATTGACCTTGTTTGAGTAAATAGCCTTCATTGCGAGTGAATTTTTGTGCATGATGTTTTAGTGTGTGTTACATGAGTTTCTTGATTTCAAATCAAATGCATAAATATCAGTTTTATTCAAGGATGAGTTAGTATGTGCAAGTATGTATTTAAAGAAAAAGGACAATTTCAATTACGCTGCCTAACGAAATTTTGGGGCTTAGCAACTTGCAAAATACTTCATACTTTACATAAAAAGTTGTATGATAGCAAATAGGTCAAGAAAGTGTTGATCAGTAAACTTATTATAAACAACAAAGGTATTGATTTGATGATATCATATAAAAGAGTGTGAGAAACGACTAGTTTACTCTATGTCAGTAAATTTTAAACTTTTGTCGTATGAAAAGATTTTCATTTAAGGTATTACTGTTATAACAACATTTTTGATTTAGAAAGATTGAGTTTTACGTAAATTTATAGACAAACGGTTTTGAGATTGTTGTGTAGTACATGGGAATTATGAAAATGATTGGGGCGTGTATGCTCACGTTGTTTTGAATGTTATTTATTTAAATGAGAAAAGTGTGGATTGAGTTATTTATTATATTGTCATGCATGAAGGCTATGAACTCGCTAGATCGTAGAGTATTACGCTATAAACTAAGAAAGAACTCCAAGAGAGGAGAGGTGTTGGATAAACCTTGGGAGAAAGTTTGTGGTTTTGGTAATCGTATTCAAATGAGAGATGAACAGTGAGAAAGTCGAAAGTGGACTTTAGTATCAATAAAATGAGGGTCTGTACCCTTGTTCGGTGATTAGTAATACAGTTGCCGAGGGTCGGCCGTGTCTGGATGAAAAAAAAATTAGGTTCAGGGTTAAGGAAGTATTGAGATGATGAGTTTTGACTTTAAAGGCGAGAGTTGTGTAAGGTGTACGAGGCCTTTTGTCTATCACTGGGTGCGGTCTGGATGCGTTCCGTGTATGCCCGTGCGGGTAGTAGCAAAACCGTGAGCGATACCGGTATGCTGTTATGCAGAAGGTATGCGCAAAGTGGGTATTAGTGGGTGCGACACAATTGGGAAATTTTGAGTTTGATTAATTATAACCTAAGTGAAAGTTATGTGGTCGATGCATGTTTTTGGTATTTTGTGGATGTATAATAATTTTGTCGTGTTACATTTTGAAAATGTGAAGGTTTTGAGAGTGATAAACTATTATTTTGAAATCAATGGCCAATTAAAGGATTAATAAGGTTAAGATCCTGAGTAAAGAGAAATTTTGGTTTACGTAACCGTGTGAGTGACATGTGTTTAATCAAACGTTTGTTTTGACCTTAAAGGCCTGATTAATATACAAATGAGTCTTTTGAATATTTGTCAGTTTAATGATTCGAGATGGAGTATTGAATGTGTTGTATACTTAACTGCATTGTATTTGAACCGGTGACAGTTTAAGTGTTGGTCTTAGGTGTAAAGACTGTTTGATATTTTACTTAGTATCTTTGGAACTAATGAACCTGGGCAGATTATATACATTGTGGAGTATGAAAAGAGTTGCATGTACTTGCAAATGATTTGACTTCATTGGGAAAGTAGCAATGAAGGGGTCGTAAGATTATCACATCTCGGAGCGTATGTTGCATAATGTGAGATAGATGTATTTGTTTGCATGAGTTGGTATTGATAAATAATCTTTAAATCCTTTGAGTAGATGACTCGGTTTTGGATTTAGTTAAGTCTTAAGAACTTTGAACCAATTTGATAAGCTTGGCGTAGGCTTGGGGTTGAACTTGCATAATCGGTATTGAAAATTAAGTTTATAAAACGTGAATGCATTGGCTACCCTTTTTGGGATCGTGTATGAATGTTAAGTTTAAATTAGAAGCTTAAAAGTTGAAGGATCACCTTGTTGGGATTGTTAGAACAGTGAAGGACTGTTGCTTTTAGATAAGTGTTTACTTACGATGTGGAAGATTTATAAAAGATGAAATACTGGAGATAAACAGAGTGTATAGATTGTGTTGATCTGTGAGGAATTATACCCTGTCTATACAACATATTGGAATCACAAAGAGCTAGTAAGAACGAATAAGTTCAAGGTTAATTAGAAAGTCGTGAGTAGTAGTTCAACTAAAGTTGGGGAGGAGATATTTAGTGATATAGACCTGTGTATTTAGACGAGAAAATGGGATTGTAAAATTAAATATGTACGAATGACTATGAGAGACATGGTCTGTGGTAAATGTTATGGGTGGAGAATGTATGAACGAGTAGTGGCATTAATTGCCAAGATACATGTGTCATCTAGTATGAGACGTGATATTAGAAAGAGGAAGTATCCGAATGGAAGTTTTGGGAATTCCGGTTGGAAAGTATTAATTATTAATAAAAGTTGATAAAACATGTGGTTTGTTGAGATAACTGGGTAATATGGCTTATATTGAAATAGAATGTCGGAGCAGTGGTGAGTGTTTATCCAAAGAAGTTTGATGGTATGAGTTGCCAGTTAAGTTGTAATTTGAATCACTGGAAGTTTAATAAAGATGATGAGTATGTAGGTCAATAGGGTGTAGCGAAGGCAAGATTGTTAAGGAATATAAATTTCTCCCTTATGTGTGAAAGAATTGTAAGAGAAATTTTTAGTTAAAGATCTAAGAATGGTAATAACTTCGATCGGTAATGTCATTTCAAAATAACTTGGTTGAATATTTGAAGTTAGAGATCTTGGTGAAACTGTTTAATTATGTTTTGTAAGGAGAGAATACTTTGGTGTGTGGTTGTATTAGGGTTGTACGATGAGATAAGTGATGTAAGGAAGTAAGAGCATTCTATATTGAAGAAATGTGTAAGTCATGGAGGTAATAATGGACTGCCGTAGTTGTTGAAGTATTTAATAGTAACATGTATGCTTAATTTATAGTGTACGTATTCAGGTAGTACATGTTAATGTTATTTTGAGGCCTGGAGAGTGAGTTGTGATGATGATGCGGTGAAAGGAAGACTCTTGTTCTTCTCAATCCCATTGGTTTTAGGTGAAGAGAATACTGTAACCGTTAAGCTATAGTGTTGAAGTATTCAGTAGATGTAAAAGAAATACATCGAATGCAATTCTCGGTATTGCGAGGTTTTGGCTAGAGATCTTAACTGACGTTTTAGAAAAACTGTTCTTTTGGAATGTAACTGTATGGTGGATATTTCGTGTAAACAAGAGAGAAATGATAACAATTACTCTAAGAAGATTGGTTATAAGTATATCATTTGGATCTTCCGCCAGAACTGGAAGAGGTTCATAATACCTTCCAAGTATGTTATCTTCGGAAATATTTTTGGCTAAAGAGGAAAGATGTGATTGAACTCACTGATGTGAGAGTTAATGAAAAGAGTTGCGGTGTGGAAGAATCAGAGGTAATTTTGGAAAGATCGGTTAGAAAGCTACGTAGTGGTAATGAAACAGCTATGTTGAAAGTACAGTGGAAACACCATAGAGGTACTAATGTAACTCTAGAGTCCGAAGAGAGTATGAGAAGTAGGTAGCATCATTTGTTTACCTGACTTTGATTTCGGGGACGAAATCATTTTCAAGTTGGGGAGTATTGTAACATCCCAAATTTTCAGTTATATTATTTTGTGAATTACAAATTAACTTGAGGG
The DNA here is from genome assembly GCA_033807775.1 of Saussurea involucrata. Classification (NCBI taxonomy): domain Eukaryota; kingdom Viridiplantae; phylum Streptophyta; class Magnoliopsida; order Asterales; family Asteraceae; genus Saussurea; species Saussurea involucrata. The sequence continues at coordinate 154,024,438 of CM066321.1, forward strand.
TTAAGTTGTAATTGTTTACATGTGTTGATTGAAGAAGATTTCCAATTTGAGGGTTGTATTGTTATTTCTTTAAAGTTGGAGGTTTGTTTGGTAATATGGTTAATGACTCATGTGTTTTTAGTGAGGTGTCATTAAGTTAGCATGTTAGCTAAAAGGTGTGTGTGTTATGTGCATTGTGTGTGTGTGTTCGGTTTTGAGAAGAGAAACCGAGAGGGAGACAGAGAGATCGAGAGAAAAAGAGAAAGGACGAAGGAAGGAAAAAAGAAAAAAAAAAGAAATCAGTGGTGAAATTAGAGGTAAGAACTTGTTTTCTTAACTGTTTGTGGTTAGGATGTATAGTTTTTAAAAGTCTGTTTATTTCCAGATTGTTGATAAAGCTGCCATTAAGCTGTTCGTTAAGCTCTTACGTGAATCAGTGTATAAATCGACTTTTGAGGTGAGTTTAATTGATTCTTGCTTAAAACTTAACATGTAAACATATGTGTATGTGTTTATTGAGCTTAAATATTATTTTATGTGCTTAATGCTTAATCTGGTAAGAAACAGCTTAATGAGAGGTAGATGATGATGAACAGTGAATGAATCTCGCAGCCTTGGCTTGCGAGAATCAGATAAAGTTCGCAACCGTTGGTTGCGAAAATAAGAATTTCGCAAGTGTAGCTTGCGAGTTTTGTGAAACTCGCAACCATAGCCTGTGAACTTCTGAAATTCGCAGCTTTGGCTTGCGAATTATATGAAACTCGCAATCAGTAGCCTGCGAACTTTGATGCTTTTTGAGATAAAAATGCATGATGATTTTATGTGAAGTTTTCATGTTATTATTTATATGCTCTTGACATGATTTAATGATAAAGATTATGCATGAAATATTATCATATGAAGAGTTTATATCAGTTATTAAATATAGAGATTTATCTGATATTATTGGCACTATGGATGTAATAGAAAGAGTGATGATACATATTTATTGTGTTGCGATGGCTAGAGTTTACATTTGGTCTAGTGGGCAACTTAGTACGGTCTAATGGGAACCGCATACTAGCTGGGACCTATAAGGTAATTCTAGTGGTGGAGTGATTCAGGGTGGTGAGGTATTGAAATGTGAGAGAATTACATTGAGGTGTAATTCGCATTTCAGGCGATAGGAAGTGTGAGAGAATTACATTAAGGTGTAATTCGCATTTCCGGTGTTTATTAAATAATGAAGTGTGAGAAAATTACATCGAGTTGTAATTTGCATTTCATGAGTTGTTGAGTTTAATTTCTTATAAATCTGGTGGGATTATAAGTAGTTGATGTTGTTATTCTATTTAATGACTAGGTGAAATAGTCATAGTGGTTGAAATTTGATTTGGTAAGATGAAAGATGCAGGTTTGAGACACCTGATGTTTTAGTTGTTGAGTTTTAAATTTGAATTGATTAACCTCACTAGGCGAAAGCCTAATGTTTCAAGTTGAATCTTCTTACCAGGTACAAGCTCCGGGAAGTAGCGGGAACGAGAGAAGAGAACTTTTGGAGAGATTCAGACTTAGAGATAACAAAGGATCTAGTTATTCTTTGAAGTTTTTGGGACAGTTGTTTAGATAATTCGATCAATCTGATTGTTATGAGGTGATTAGATTAATAAGTTATTTAAGTAATGTCAGTTGTATATAAAAACCTTACATTTGATCCTCAGGTTATATAAGTTTGAAAGTTTTGATCATAACTGATGGAAATTTCAAGGTTTAAATTGACTCCGTTTTTAGGGTGTTTCACTCTACAAAAGGACAAAAGCGGTGGCAAGGAGTGGTATGGAGTGTCATGTACTACATATGGGATAACCGGAACAGACTCGTCTTCAATAAATCCAGCGGCTGTTTGGAAGATCGTCTTTTTGACTTCCAAATGAAAACGTTCGAATGGGTCACGAAAAGAGACAAGAATCTGGCGATGGAGTGGACGTTATGGCTCTCGAGCCCCGATGCGGGGTGACTCGACACGGTTATAGGGGAACTCTCAAATTGAAGTCTGTTGATCCAGTTTCCTGCAGCACAAAGGAGTTCGTGCCACTGGGATACTTACGACATAGCATTGGGACGCAGACGGCAAAAGCGGGGATCTAAAACGGTGATGATTGTATACGGTTACTGTAATTTTACCGAGCTGAGAGCAGTTAGCTGCAGCAATTACGGCCCCCGTGTGCAGTGTTTCTTACTGCTAATGCTGCTCGGTTTGTGCCTTACAAACTAAGTAGTCCATTTTTTGTGAGCAGTTTGAGTGTGGTTATGTTACTGTGTTCGTTTTTTCACTGCTGTGTTCCTGCTATTGTATCACCATGTGTGGCTGTAATCTTTGTTTAGTGGTTTTTGAGATTGGCAATAAAAGTATTCTGCTGTTACAAAAAAACTTCATCTTTATATGCCTTTCATATACGTTACAAAAACCTCATGACCCATAACAAAAGAAATACAAATTTAAACTTAGATTTTTCATAAAGATGTTACAAAAATTGATTTCATCCTTTTTTTTGGGAAATGTTTTCTAAAAACACGTAAATTTTCATATATACAATTTCAACCACATGTCGGGATTGAGTACTAAAATAAATATTTTTTAAATTATAAACTTCCTTAAGTTTCTAAATTTTCTAATAAAAACAAAAGAAAGTGTATTATATTTTTATTATCTTTTCGATTGTGTGACGTGAAGATCTTAATTGTTTTCCCTTTGTTGGAATTATTTATTGTTTATTGTATTACTTTTATGGCAATAGTACGGATAAAAATTATATACATATATATATATATATATATATATATAGAGAGAGAGGAGTGTTTAGGAAAAACCTAAAAAAAAACGGAAAACTTAAGAACACCCTGGTGACCCTTTATCTGGACGGTATGTACTTGTTTATACAGGTAAATTATGTTGTTGTTTTTTTGTTTTTATGCACAAGTGCATAATGCACTTGTGCATGTTTTTTTTGGAAGAGTGTTTTAGGCTATGCCTAGACTAATCTCTTGGCAAATTATGACTGTAAGACATTAGCCCTGATTAAACCTCAGTGGCCACAATTGTTGTGTACGTCTGGATTAGAACCCTTGACAGATGGGAAATTCCACTACATCCCCTAGGGTCTTAACCAGTACGCCACAACCCTTGTGGTTACACGTGTGCATGTTACAAATTACTTGTATGCACAACTGCATACCGTCCAGATGAAGGGCTACCAATGTGTTATTCAGTTTTCCGTTTTTTTAAGGTTTTTCCGTGAACCTGGCCGTATATATATATATACATGATTGAATTGGATGGCCTTTCCTCAATGTCAAGCGTTCGATCGATACCTAACAAAAACTCATATGGATGGAATTTTAAAATAAGACTCATATGGATGGAATTTTAAAATAAGTATTAGAAGAAAAGAGTCAGGTCATTATGGTCTTTTAATCTTTTCAAATATTAAAATGTTAAAAACAGAGTACAAGATAGAAACAAAAATGATCAATTCGATAAGACGAGGACGTGATTAAATCACTATTCTTAAGGAATATTAGCCCCCACTAAGCGTTGATGGATCAAGGCTAATTTCCTCCGAGGACCTCCTCGAATTTAAAAACTGTAGGCAACAATCTTACAAGTTCTTCTCATGATCATGGTTGTGATATAGTGAAGAAGATGAAAATGGAAATTAAAATTGAAGGACACGATCATATATATAACAAAAATCCCAACAATCGCAACCTTTCACAACAAGGTGCAATGGTTTATGAACCGTTGCAATGGTTTGTTTTTCCCTCCAAAAAATAGCTGAAAGTTAACAAAAAAAGTTAACTTGTCGTTAACCGTCAGGACCAAAAACCCCTCTAGACGTTGCACCTTTGTGTTCCCTTCAAATCGCTTTCAAATAATTCAAATGTATTTCCCCTTTTAAACCAAAAAAAAATTCTTCACTCCTATATGGGACAAGAATAACAAGTGATAAATACCACTTGTTCTAACATAAAATATGATGATTTAAAATTATGATTATTACACATTATTAAGTTTTGTTAAAGATCATAATTATTTAAAACAAAAGTTTATTTGACTTTAAGTGTATGCAACAATAAACTTTAACCTTTTAAGGAGTATTGAATCAATTATTTTATGCGAGTCATGTCACAAAAAAAATATTACAAAAAAAATATTGGACAAAAAGCTTTTACATTCTTCTCAGACACAATTATTAACAAAGATCGGTTGTAGGATTATGTTATTCTTTTAGAGGGTTACTAATAACGGAAAGATTATTCAAATAAGGACTGTGTGCAGGTGATGATTATTGACTGGATAAACTCAAGAATCGTGTACGGAAAGACTTTTTGAATACAATAATTCGACCTTATTGGTCTTGGGTTCACGAATTTCGTATTGGGATAATACTTGAGTTTTTCTCTTTTTCTCTCCCAATGTTGTGAAAATCGATATGTGTGTGTATATATATACGTATGTATGTATCTAGGTTCTCGTTTTACACATTTTGACGAGAGATCGATGGTTATTGAGGGTTTGATGGTTATAACCGTTAATGGATGTAACATCCTAAAATTCAGGGCTAATTTAAACATCAATTTATAACAAGATTTAAACATAAACTTTCAACTTTATAACTGAGCAGAGAAATATCTATGAGGTCATATTTACAAATACCGAATTCTTCAAATAACCTATTAATCTAATCATGTCGCTATAATCAGATTAACTAGGTTATCTAAGCAATCCATCAAAACCTCAATATTCATTATCTTCTCTGCTAATCCAAAAGCTCTCGTCCCACATCCCTTTATTTTCCCGAGCTAGTACCTGGTAAGAAAATATCATTTGAAACGATTAGGCTAACGCCTAGTGAGAACATTCGATTTCAAAATAATACTTTTAGAAATCATTGTAAACAAGGCATAACAAACCTGGTTTACCCTTTTTCTTACCACACGCGTAACCATCTTTCGATGCCGGGGTTGTACCCGATTTCATGATTATGACTGACACCAAGTCAGTCAATATATCATATTCCTGAGCCCACACTACGAATCTCTACAGATTCTAGATTAATGCTCAACTCCAAGAAATCGCAATTACACATGCCCAATTCTTGAAAAGGAAGTAGAGATTACAATTACACATGTCAATCTTTCCTCTTCCTTAGAAAACGGGAATAACGATTAATCCACACGCCTATTCCACGACTTCTCATACGCATTGGAATAACAATTAGTCCACATGCCTATTTGTAACACACGTAATTTTCGGATAAGTACAACTTCGAATCAGTGTGGAATCGATCTTTTAAGAAAAATATGAAAAATAGGATTTTGGATTAAATCATAGATTTTATGGTCTTTTTGGATGAGGAATTCGATTACGAGTCCAACGGTTCTTTCCGGAGCGAAAACGGAGCTATAACGAAGAAGTTATGGTCAAAACAGTGTTTAAGAGGAAACCGGGCGACCAGTGCCCAGCGCGTTTGGTGGCGCGTTTGGTGGCGCGTTTTCACCCGCGCGGAGACCCGCGCAGAGCACTGGATCAGCTTAAAACACGAAACTCACACCCCAAACTTCATTTCTTCATATCTCTCTCATTTCAACTCCGATTTTGGTGATTCAAGTTGCTATGGTTCCGTTTTTGAGAGCTCTTCAAGGATCTAGAAAGAGTTTGGAAGTTCATTGGAAGATTCAAGGGTGTTTGGTGGTGGTAAGTCTCTCAAACCTCTTCCTTTCTCTCCCAAATCGTTTTCCCTCTTTCCCTCACAAACCCTAACTGATTTTGAGGCTTTTCTTGGAGATTAATGTGTTCCTTATCCACTTTATGCTAGTGATTTCATTCATTGATGCAAGAACAAGTTTCATCCACAACACTAGAGAATTTTGAGGTTTTCTAGGTTTTCATCAAAACCTAAGTGGTGAGTTCATCCTCCTAACTTCTATACTTTCATATGAGTTAGAAATGTTCCATTGATGATCTCCTAGTATTTTTGTTTATCCAATTTCGGTTTGGATGATTTTGGAGAAGTTAGGTTAATATTGGGGTTTTGGTTAAAATGGAGATTTTGATATAAGATGTTTTGGGGAGTTGTTTAAACTGGTTGAATATGAATATTCATGGTTGGAATTTATGAATTTAGGTTTTTGGAGGTTTTGGCTTGAGGATGCAAACTTCATCAAAGGAGCTTACGTTTGGGAAAAATCTAGATTTAGCCTAAATCTAGCAAGGTGAGTTCAAGTTACTTTGCGAAAACTTTGTACATGCCAAAATGAGTATTTTCCAAATATTTGTGTGTTTTACTTGAAAATATATGTGGTTGAGTTATTTGAATGGTTTAACTCTTTTTGAAGTGTTTATCTTCATAAATGTGTAAAACATCCATATTTGGGGCTTTTGAATATTTGGATGATTAGAAGCCAAAATTGTCTTTAAAAGATTAATTGCTCAAAATGAGGTTTATTTGATGGTTTAATCATGTTAGTGTAAATGATTTTAATAAACCATTTGGGAAAATGCACTTTTAGTGTTATGAGTCATTTTGAGAATATTAAGGGTGTGAGTCCTTTGAGAAAACCCTTTTGTTTAGCCCGTGTTGAGTTTTGGGGTTAATGATGATTTTGGGATACGTGCTTTCTTAAACAATGTTTAAACGCGTTTTATGCGATGATGACCGACATTATGGGTCTAGCAAGCTTGGAGCACTTTACTCGGTTTTGACTTTGTGATAGTCTTGGGACATTTGTCCGGTTTAAATGGCTCGATGTGGAGTCTTATTTACGGGTTGCTTTTCCTGCACCGTGTTGCATATTATTGCACGTTGTTGATGTTTACATGCTCGGGGTGGAGTTTAGGATGTGTTATATGCTTAATTGCATTTCATTTGCATGATTTGACGTTGATAAATGATCATTAGATCTTTGAGCAGAGGGCTCGGTTTTGGACTCGATTGGGTCTTGATGGCATTCGCCCGGTTTTAATAAGTTCGACGTGGGCTTGGGATTTGCATTGCATGAGTTGCATCATATTTGAGATTTACATGATTTGAATGCATTGGTTAGTCTTTTGAGGTCATGTATAAATTTTTTAAGTTAAGTAAGCTTGTTTTGGATGGTGGGTTTCCAAGGTAAAGACCTAGTATGGTTGAACTTGGTGGTTTTAAATGGACTAAAGACCTAGTATGGTTGATGTCTAAGAGGGGCTAAAGACCTAGTATGGTTGATGTCGAAGACGGACTAAAGACCTAATATGGTTGATGTCTGAGACGAACTAAAGACCTAGTATGGTTGATGTCTGAGATGGACTAAAGACCTAGTATGGTTGATGTCTAAGATGGGCTAAAGATCTAGTATGATTGATGCCGAGGATTGACTAAAGACCTAGTATGGTTGATGTCATCCGTTTTCCACATCCAAGAAGCTTACTTGCATTTATTTAATCGTGGTTTAATTTATGTGTTTGCCACACTCGATGAGATCGGGTCTCCCCCGTCACCGAAGGGTGTTGATTTCGGGTATTTTATCTATTCACATTATTGAGGTTATATTACATGCATATGAATTGTTTTCCATGACTGATGGGCGGATTTATGTTACATTCTTATTGGATGTTTTAACTGCTAGAGTTTTATTTTATGGTATTTGGATTTTAATACATTTTACGTTTGCGTAAGTTTTGCTTCGTATTATGTTTCCAATGAAAGATTATATGTAAATGGATGGTTTCCATGTCTCACGAGTTGAGTATGTATTGTCAACCGTATTTGAAGGTTTTGCCTAAAACTAGATTTTCGAACGTATTTGAGTGGGTTGGGATTCGTAACTCATTTTTGGAAAACGCTTTACACTTTTGGGGAGGATTCCCATGGATTTTGGGTGCGTTGGAAAATGAGTCATTTATGTCATATTTGGGAACTCTTTGGAAATGATAACCTTTGTCGCAAACTTTCATTAAAGATTTATTGAATCATGACTAAAGCTACTAATTTCCGATTTATGATTTTATATAGTCATGATAAAATGCTTGAACTCACTAGGCGTAAGCCTAACCCTTTTTATTTGTCGGCATGTGCAACAGGCTCAGGTTGGGGTAGCTCTAGCTACATTGTGAAGTGGCGAGTGCTAGTAGAGTGCACGAGAGGTGACTTGATTAGTGAAGTATTCCGCATTTGTTTGGACTAGCAACTTGTGTTGTGTTAAGTGACGCCCGTTTTAAGTTATTAACTGTAGAAATTATGATGTTTTAATTCCGAGGTATTTTGATGAAGGAATTGTAGAAATGATTTATCTATTTTGGTTATTTTATTGAATTTTAAAGTTAGTTGCTCGTTCCAAATTTGAGGGTGTTACACTATTCCATGCGTTCATAACAACTAGTGCCTATGGATCCATAACACCTATTTGTACTCGTACAGGTTATTACTATAATTCATTTTCCAATATCATTAATGGACTTAAGCAAAACCATCAATTTAAGATAATAGATTTTACTTTATAAAATCATTCTTCCAAAATCCATCCAAACAGCTCATTTATAAAATACACCTTACCATAATTTAAAAACATTATAAAAATGTAAGGTAAGAATGAACTCACCTGATTAGCAGTAATGTCACTATTGCTTTACTTTCTCAAAGCCGAAAGAGTTTCTATCACCAACTGCACAAAGATCTGAAATACCCACATACACATTGTACTGGTATTAATCTACTGTACAGAATCCTTAAAGACTAAGAATCCTAAAATATCCAAAATTCTCGACACTTATCGCAACCCACTACCTGCGATAACCCTTGTCGCAATACACAGTACTTGTCGCAACCTTCTGTTACGACATCCTCTTCTTATCGCAACTAACTACTGCGACAAGCTTCTTATCGCAATCAACTATTGCGATACATATCTCATCGCAACCAACTGTTGCGATATAACCTACTTGTCGCAACTCAAGGTTGCGACATTCATAACTATCGCAATACTCATAACTATCGCAACTAACTGCTTGCGATATTCATAACTGTCTCAATCAACTAAAAACGTATTTAATGCTAAAACTAACACTTTTAAGCCATGAATATTTCTGTAAATTTCCAGATATGTTTAATACTACCAATAGAACATAATCATCAACCCAGATTTCTCATAATCATCAAAAACATCAAAACCTATTTCTAAACCCATAGAAAACTTAATTCACTTAAAGAGAACAATTTAAGTAGAAATATACCTTTGATTCTCACAGGTTTTTCTTCAAATTTCCAGCTGAATATCTCTGTTTTCTTCTTCTTCTTCTTTTTTTCTCTTCATTGACTCTCTCTTTCTCTTTGCCGTACACCACACCACACACACACACTTTTGATGTTGAAAGTGTCTAGTGATGAGACACCTCACCCTCTTTACTCAAAATGGGGCGGTGGATGTGATTAGTTTAATCACATTAACCAAACAAACCCCAAACTTCTCTTAAATGGCAAAACATACCCTCAAACTTCTAAATTAAAATTAAAGTTTACCCCTCAACTTATAACTCCGTAAAATAAATAACGTAACTGATAATCGGGTTTACACCCCCCCTAAATCTACCGCAATTGTACGGGTCGAATCAAGTAATAGTACTTATAAAGTACGAGTATCGAACCAAAGGAACCAGGTGTCAAGTACCACAATAACTGTATAGATTATTAACTAGACTAATGCAAATTGGTTTGGTTTGTTGTGTATTACAATACGAATTAAAACTTAATTAATTCAGATAGGAGAAAGAGTTGGAGGGTTGGATTCCTCAGGTAAACAATCACTTAACTCACAGATTTGACACGATTGACATAACTTCACGATGACAGGCATAATCACATTCCATCACTATACTCTATCAAGCTATAGTAAATGTCATTCAACACTTTGTATCATCATTCGATCTTAACAAAAGTAATTGAACAATCAGTAATTAAAAGCCACAAGGAATGGATTATTATATCACTATCTCAAATTCAACCAAGACATGAAAGATTTATCAAACCTAAAAACTTTTCTCAAAGATTAAAGATTCATAAAATCAAATAATAGTTGATCGGACTATTACAAGCATTAAGAACAATCTTACATGTGCCATCCATCTATATCATATCAATCATACCTACTGTAAAGCTAAACGATTATCCAACCATGATTCAAACCAACCCCCCAACATGAACGAATTAGTTCATATTGGGGGTTTCAAAACTCTGAAATGTAAAGATAGAAATGAAAGTAAACATGTTTTGTACTAAGAAATGAAATCTAAGAACTCCCTGAAAAAGCCTAAGTCGCCGATGAACGTACTCGATTCTCCCTTCGATCCTTGTTAATGGATGTTTCTCGCCTTCTATTCGCCTTCACAATTCGTTCCTTAGCTCCCAAAATCGCCCAGAAAGAGTCCCAAGCTGTGATAGATTGATAACCCTAAAAAATGAGGAAATAGGGCTTTAAAACGTAACTGATAGTTTGGCGCTAGTTCCGGCGCTACTTGGGTCGCGCCACAAGGCGCGCCACTCTCTGGAATCCTCTCTTCATTTTCCGCGCGCATCACGGCGCTAGCTGGGTCGCGCCAAAGGTCGCGCCAGATTCTGATTGCTTCCAACTTCGTCTTCTTCCATATTTCGAGCTCTTTCTTTGGAGAATACACGCGATTTTCTTCATTCCTCTTTCAATTCGATTAACTGCATATCTCAGTAAACTCATCAGTAAAAAGTCACTATTCTACTTGGAAACTTGCAATAACAGACCGATTTCGGGATCAAAATAATGTCGTAAAACGGCATTATCAACAACCCCAAACCGAGCGTTGCTTGTCCCCAAGCAAAATAGCGATAAGGAATAATCAAAAACTAGAGTTATAACGGAATTCGCACAAATGGGGAGTCGGTGGTGTCATCATGGATCTTTACATATCTTATTCAACTAACGGGATTAACCGATTAATCAGAACCCTTTTCCAAAACACCCCAGTATGCAAAGGTCAAACACTAACTCGTTGAGAATAGAACTGGTCGGGACTACAGTGCATCAAATTCCACCCGAGGTCATGCATGGTTAGGGAGGATTTCGCCTCGACCCTACCTTACAGGATGCTCTCAATTCGCTCGATCCTAGGCTTTCGCACATGTTGTTCATGCGTTGGAGTTTATGTACAAAAATTCACGAGATAAATTCATGAACAACTAACATGAAAGACGCACACATGCACAAGAAGGTGATCTCAGAAAGAATCGAGTAGCAAGACAGGGACTATCGGTAAAGGTGGTCATAAACTCTAATCACATCTTCCACAAGATCATTCAGGTCTTCAACATGGGTTGAAATGGGGCTAGGGTTATGGTTGGGGAATGAAGGGTATAACGGATCAAAAATCCTGAATGTGTCAATCCTAGAGCCGTTCTGAACTTTCTGACCTTTCTTCTGTCACTCAGCCCTTTGTCATCGCTATGGTTGCTTCACCATCTTATTTATTTGTATCTACTCTATCTAGACAATAACTTTTTTTTGTGGGGCATCATTGGCCCTTCTTTTCTATCTTTTATGACTGGCGTTTATTTCTCTTTTCTGCTCTTTCCTTGGTTGTTCATTACTGCTTACGATTGACACACCTTCGGATCAGGGTTGGCTAAGGCTTTTGGCTAAGGTTTGATGGTGGGTTTTTGAACTGAAAACTTTGGTGAGTGTTTGGCTGCAAAAATGGCTTTGGTTACACACATAATGGGTTAGAAAGGGATGATAACTAAAAACTGGTTTGCACACACATAATGCCTGAATTCATTTCTTATGGTCCACACGATATGGTTTACTCTACCTTTACCTCATATCCCGACGGTCATCTTTGCTACTCAATGCAAAAGTACAGCGAGATCAATCTATACTCACGACAAGGAAATTGAAAAAGTGTATCAGATTTTACGCTTAATTCCCTCGCAATGAAAGTACGTCATGTTAGGCTCGAAACTCACAATCAGGTGGTCTCCACTAATGTCCCTAACACATGCACTCTGTCAGGCCTCACTCGATGCTACATTATCCTTCATAGTTCATTCCTCAAAAAGAAGTGTTCTACTTACTATTAACGGTGAATCAGAAAAAGAAATCCATCATAATGACCACAATTCCGTTACTTGCCTAAGATATAGCAAAGATCAAAGTGACAGTATCGACTCATTTCCACCCCAAACCAAAATTCACATTTTCCCCAATGTGTGATAATAACAGTCATCCAAAATAATTGTGCGAATTAGAGTACAATCATCCCAAATAAAATTATGAAATTTTAGTACAATCATCCCAAATAGAATTCAATCAAAATAGATCAAGAGGAAGATGAAAACAAACCGCCTTCCCTAATCGCGGTTCCGTCTCCTTGACGATGAGCTCGCCCCCGGTTGTCGTCTCCGTGCTCGTTGCGCCGGTGGGGGATTTGATGGTCCTGCTCCATCCTGGTTTTCCTCATCGGTATTTACTCCCATGGCTCTGAACCCCCTGTCCATTCTTGCGAATCCTGACCGCATCTCCCGTTCCAACCTATCCATGTGTGTATGCAAACGTGGGTCAAAACCAGTTGGTTGGTGGCCCTCATCCGCTGTGGGATCATAGTCCACGTCATCTGCGTCTATATCATCAACCCCTTGGGGGATGTTCATCCGCTCGTTCCCGACTGCCTCTTGCCTCTCCAACTTCCATATAGTTGTCTCTTGCGCGCGGTATGAAGTTCGGTCATATGGCGCAAATGGTGGAATCGTTCTTTCAGTAGCGATCCCCGCATTCCTGCAAAATTGCGTTATCAAACAAGGAAAAGGGAGTACACCTGTGCCGTTTTCCTTAGCCGCATCGATCATGTGAAGTCGGATTATGTGTCCGATATCTAGTGGTAGGCTGTGCTGAATGCAATACATAATGCGCGCCACGTATGGATTGAGCGTCGTGTAATGTGATGAAGGCGCCAAACTCCCCTTTACGAATAACAGCCACAAGCCCAACTCCGGTGCTATCTCACTCTTCTTGATTTCCGCCTTGCGCACCTCCTAGTGTTCTCGATTACTTCGGCGGAGAGACGAAGCAATGATTGGACTGTGTGTCTCGTCCTGTTCCACCCCAGGAATGGGTGGAATCCCAAACGTAGCATCAAGATCTTGGTGCTTCGGTGCTCTATAAAAATTGCAGATATCATCATTTGTCATCCGAATGGGTTGGCCTTGAACGATCACTGTGGAAAATTCTTCGAATGACGACGAAACCATTGCTGCGTAGAATTCCAGCACTAATGTCGGATCATAAGATTCCGGGTTCTGAATGTAGGTCTGCCAACCCCTTTCCTCAGCAATTTGTACAGCACGAGCATTATCAACCCTGGATAAATCCAACCCTCTTTCCACTAAAATCGGCCAAGGTGAGAAGCTTCGGAAACGAGATTCATAGGATGGGTTTCGCCTTTGACTCCATCCTATTCTCTCTTGTTGGCTGAGGTTGTAATAGTGGAAAAATCGCCCTGCAGCGTTGGGATCAGTATGCACCATTTTCTGCAAAAGAAAGTAGCTATTAGTATCTTGCTAGTTATCACTACCACCCCAATAGGTTTGTTGCATAAATAGTCTACACGTACTAGAACAGTAAAGGACACCCCAAACCTTGGTAAAACCGAGGTTTGCAATGGGGTGATGTGCGTGAGAATAACACCGAAAGTGGCCACCCCAAACCTAAGTGAAACACATAAGCACATAAACCACACACATTCAGCAGCTTAATCATTCAGCACAACTATTAAGTTCTATCATCAAAAACATCTATTTCACTTCAGCACATTCACGCAGTAAACCTCATGGTTATTGAGTAACTCAAACCAACCTACTTAAAAAATAAGAGCATGCATTCCAAATAAGTACACTTTAGAGTTTATTGACGATGGAGGCTACACCTTGAACTAGCATGTAAATTCACCCACGATTCAGTCCCTAAGTGAACATTCCCATGTAAATTCATACAATTCAACAAGTTAACAAAAATTACTATGGGTGTTCATCTTAGGAACCAACAATCCAACACATTCACAATTGACCGCAACACTCTCCCCCCATAAACATCAAGTTAACTAAAATTACCACCTATGTTAGACATAGGTTGGATTTCCATGAAATTCCCAAAAAGCATGAACCCTAAGTGAAGAGACACTAAGAAAATCATGGCAAAACAACTCATGGCACGACTCATTACTAAAAATCTTGCATACTTACCGGAAAAATGGGGAACCAAGGGAGAAAGGGAATCATACCTTCGGTTTTGTTCGAGATTTTTCCACCAACTGAGAGGTTAGGGTAAGAGATGTACCTTTGATGCTTTGTGGACGAGGAAATTAGAAAGACTTGAGAGATTCGTGAACTTGAGGTCGAAAATGGTCAAGGAGAGGAGCAAAACGGCGCTGGAAGAAATAGGATTTGTGAAAAATGGCTGAGAATTGCGAAAATGGGGTTTTTATACCTGTCAGGGCTCCCGCGCGAGTTTCGCGCTAGTGAAGTGGTGCCAGATGGCGCGCGGCCCTCTGTTCGTTTAAGACTTTTCAAACGGCGCTCTTCTCCGCGCTAGTGAACCCACGCCATGATGCGCGCCATTTCCCTCTCCAGTGACCCGCGCTACTTCCGCGCCAGTGAAGTGGCGCCAGAAAGCGCGCCACCCACTGTTTGTTTTCTCTTTTGGCTTTTTCGTTCCGTTCTCGCTTCTTCCGACGATGCTCAATCTTAAAGGTTTATTTTTCAGGGGCAAACATACAAAGACACACGAATTAAAATAAATAAAACTCACTAAAAAAAATTAAAAATGAAAACTAACCTACGGTGGGTTGCCTCCCACCAAGCACCGTATTTACTGTCGTGGCTCGACTTCTTCAATCACTTACTCTCCCGGTTCGTCTAGATAGATACTTGCAATGCTCGGGATCTCACCTCCTAGGTACGGTTTGACTCGTTGTCCATTCACCTTGAATCGTTGCCCATCAGCTTCTTCTAACTCCACTGCTCCGTATGGAAACACTTCGACCACTTTGAACGGTCCAGACCATCGGGACTTCAATTTGCCTTAAATAATTGCTCATATGGGAATGTATCATTGATGGATGTTTTATCTTTCTCATCTTCCTTATTACCCTTGAGCCTCGACAGGTGATCTGCAACCGTGTTTTCTGTCCCCTTTTTGTCCAAGATCTCCAAGTCAAATTCTTGGAGCAATAATACCCATCTGATGAGCCTTGGCTTTGCATCTTTCTTTGCCATCAGATACTTCAATGCTGAATGATCCGTGTATACGATTACTTTTGCTCCCACCAGATACGATCTGAACTTTTCACACGCATAGACCACCGCTAATAGCTCCTTCTCGGTTGTGGCATAGTTAACTTGAGCTTCATCTAAGGTTTTGCTGGCATAATAGATCACGTGCATTCTCTTATCTTTCTTTTGCCCCAAGACCGCCCCGACTGCTGTGTCGCTCGCATCGCACATCACTATGAATGGAAGACTCCAGTCAGGTGCTGTAAGAATAGGTGCTAAGATCAACTCTTTCTTCAACCTGTCAAATGCCAAAACAAAATCATCAGTAAAATCAAACTTGGTATCTTTTAGGAGTAAAGAACATAAGGGTTTAGTGATTTTAGAAAAGTCTTTTATAAACTGCCGGTAAAAACCGGCATGTCCCAAAAAGCTTCGAATCCCTTTGACGGAATTCGGATACGGTAAGTTCTCTATCACTGCAACCTTGGCCTTGTCCACTTCTATCCCCTCTTTTGACATCTTGTGTCCAAGCACTATTCCTTCCGTCACCATAAAGTGACACTTCTCCCAATTCAAAACCAAGCTCGTTTCCTTGCATCTCTTCAAAACAGCCTCCAGATGAGACAAACAAGAGTCGAATGATGGACCAAACACTGAAAAATCGTCCATAAAGATTTCCATGGTGCGCTCTACCATATCCGAAAAGATCGCCATCATACATCTATGAAATGTTGCGGGAGCATTACATAACCCAAACGGCATCCTCCTATAAGCGAATGTTCCATATGGACATGTAAAAGTGGTCTTGTCTTGATCCTCGGGAGCAATCGGTATTTGATTGTATCCCGAGTACCCGTCCAAGAAGCAATAATACTCGTGTCCCGCTAGTCTCTCTATCATCTGATCAATGAATGGCAATGGAAAATGGTCTTTCCGTGTGGCGTCATTCAACCTTCTATAATCAATGCAAACTCTCCACCCCGTGACTGTCCGAGAAGGGATGAGTTCATGGTTGTTATTTCGAACGACTGTGACACCTCCTTTCTTTGGCACTACTTGAACTGGACTGACCCATGGGCTATCGGGTACTGGATAGATGATTCCAGCATCCAATAACTTTAGGATCTCTTTTCGAACCACTTCCTTCATATTAGGATTGAGTCGGCGCTGAGGTTGGACTACTGGTTTATGTTCTTCTTCAAGGTTTATGCGGTGCGTGCAGAAAGTTGGACTTAAACCTTTTAAATCGGTTATTGTCCAACCAATTGCAGTTTGGTGCTCACGTAGGACTCTTAGCAACTTCTCTTTGTCTTCGATTTTCAACTTGGATGAGATGATAACCGGGAGTGTCTCTTTTTCCCCCAAGAATGCATATTCAAGATGAGATGGTAACTGTTTCAGCTCGAGCTTAGGCGGAGTGTGAGATGATGGTTGAGACTTGGGTATTGGTTCACCCAAATCCTCAACAGTCGGTCTTCTTGGGCCTCTATGACTTGGTAATGCATTCAGTTGCATCACACTTTCAACTTCCGAACCATCTATCGTACCCATGATCACACTTTCCAATTGATCTTGACCAAACTGCAATTCACATGATTCTATAATCGGAGATTCCAAGACATCAACCCTGTAACATTCACTGTACTGCATTGTCTGCTTTGCTGCTCGGAATACGTCAAAAACAGCTTCTTCTTCTCCTACCCTCAACGTGAGCTTTCCTCCCTTCACATCAATCAACGCCCCTCATGTGGCTAAAAACGGTCGACCCATGATTAATGGTATCTCTTTATCCTCATCCATGTAGAGGATCACGAAGTCGACTGGGAGATAAAATTTGTCCACCTTGACTAGCACATCTTCAATTACACCGTATGGGTATTTGATTGATCTATCAGCAAGCTGCAGTGTCACTCTGGTCGGTTGCACCTCTCCAAGTCCAAGTCTCCTGAAAATAGACAATGGCATTAGATTGATACTCGCTCCAAGATCACACATGGCCTTACTAAATTCAGAATTTCCTATTTGAACAGGGATAGTAAAACTCCCTGGATCCTTAAGCTTCGGGGGAAGCTTGTGCTGAATGATAGCACTGCACTCTTCAGTAAGTGCAACCGTGGCATGCTCCTCGATCTTTCTCTTGTTGGAGAGGATATCCTTCAGGAATTTCACATAGGATGGCATCTGTGCTAAAGCATCTGTAAAAGGAATGTTAATATGCAATTTTTTAAACACCTCTAAAAATTTAGCAAAGTTTGCATCATCCTTGTAGGCTTTTAGCCTACTGGGATATGGTACCGATGGTGTGACGGGCTTAGTAGGCGATTTCTTTGGAACAATCGCATTCTCCTTTCTTCTCTCGCTTTCCGTCTTCTCCATCTCCATTTCTTCATCCACTTTTTCTTCCGGTTCATCCTCCGGTTCAACATCACTCACCTTGGTGTTGTCTCCTTTCGGCAAAGGATCTCTCGCGGGGTCTATAGTGAGTTGTTTACCACTCCTCAAGCTGATGGCTTTACATTCTTCTCTACCCTTCTTCTCGGGTTGACTTGAAAATTGACCGGGAGGTCGATTTTGTAGGGCCTCAGAAATCTGGCCCACTTGTCTTTCTAGCATTCGGATTGAAGCGGTATTCTGATCCGTGGTGGATTTCACGGTGTTCACCGTACCCGCTAATCCTTCCACCGCACCTTCCATCTTTGACATGAATTTCATCATCATGTCTTCCAAACCCAGCTTCTTTTCTAATGATTGCCCCTCATCATGTTTCCTCTGATTGTAACCTGGGGGACGATAAACATTGTTAGACTGAAAAGAATTTGAAGAGTTAGAATTGTTACCATACTGTTGTTGCTGTTGCTGTTGCTGCCCCATCGTTTCCTTGCCCGAGCCTTGTTGAGGTTGACTCCAAGAAAAATTAGGATGTCGCTTCCATCCCTCATTATAGGTGTTAGAGAATGGGTCATTCCTCGGCCGATTATTCCGGTTTTGAATAAACTGAACTTGTTCCGGCGATTGATAATCTTGAGGATTCATGAATTGGTCTTGACTACCCATATCGTTCTGAACATTCGGTTGAATGGCAGCTCCTCTCATTTGATTAGTCAATGCATTCAGTTGTGCCTTTATAGCCTTCAACTCTTCTGTTTCTTGCACGCTTGCAACTTTTCTAACAGCGGATCTTGGAGTGGAATAGCTGTGTTCCGCTAAATTCTCTATCAATTCGACCGCTTCCTCATAGGACTTGTTCATTAAGGCTCCACCTGCAGCAGCTGTGAGGTCATTCTTAAACTGAGGATTCAATCCCACATAGAATGTTTGGATAATCATCCACTCTTGTAACCCATGATGTGGACACTTCTTGAGCATCGCTTTGTATCTTTCCCATGCCTCGTACAAAGACTCTTGATCCCACTGTGAGAAATGCGTGATGTCGGATAACAGTTGAGCCGTTCGGCCCGGTGGGAAGAACTTGTTGAGAAAGGCTGTAACCATGTCGTTCCAAGTTTGAATTGACCCCGGTGGTATATTCTCTTCCCAAGTAGTGGCTCGATCCCTCAATGAAAACGGGAACAACCGGATCTTGATCGAATCTTGATCAGCCCCATTCACCTTAAAAGTATTGCATATTTTTTCGAAAGCGTGCAGGTGTGCATGGGGGTCTTCAGTTTCTTCACCTCCAAACATGTTCGATTGCACCAATTGGATGGTACCAAGCTTGATTTCAAAATTATTCGCAGCTATCGGAGGTGCATATGGTCCTCGTTGTGCAGCTCCCATGTTTGGGTTGGCGAAATTCCTCATTGGTACCCTTTGTGGTGGCGGCGGTGGTTGATTGACATTGTGATTGACGTTGTGATGGATCCCATGATTGGCGTTGTGATTGAGATTTTGATTGATCCCATTGTTGACATTGTTATTGACGCCATGATTCACATTGTTGTTGTTGTCAACACCGTGGTTGACATTGTTATTGAGACCATGATTGGCGTTATTGTGGTTCTGATTGTTCGCGTTTATATTTGGTATTGGTTGACCATTACCCATGGGCATCCCCTCTTCCCAATCATCGCCCACATGGTTGTTGACGTCGGCCATTCTGTTTCGTGCTTGTCGTCTCAGGTCTCTGGCAGTTCGTTCTATCTCTGGGTCAATCGGTACTAATTCCCGAAATAGTCTCCTTCTTGGCATAAACCAAGAGGTAACCTGAAACAGAGAATATAGAATCTCAAAACCCAAAAATATATGAACTTTCAACGCAGATTATAATAAAATAAAAACAGGGTGTCTAATGTAATAACTTCTACAGCTGGTAGTGATATTCACACAAAACAGGTTCCCCGGCAGCGGCGCCAAAAACTTGATAAGCGGGTTTACACCCCCCTAAATCTACCGCAAGTGTACGGGTCGAATCAAGTAATAGTACTTATAAAGTACGAGTATCGAATCAAAGGAACCATGTGTCAAGTACCACAATAACTGTATAGATTATTAACTAGACTAATGCAAATTGGTTTGGTTTGTTGTGTATTACAATACGAATTAAAACTTAATTAATTCAGATAGGAGAAAGAGTTGGAGGGTTGGATTCCTCAGGTAAACAATCACTTAACTCACAGATTTGACACGATTGACATAACTTAACGATGACAGGAATAATCACATTCCATCACTATACTCTATCAAGCTATAGTAAATATCATTCAACACTTTGTATCATCATTCGATCTTAACAAAAGTAATTGAACAGTCAGTAATTAAAAGCCACAAGGAATGGATTATTATATCACTATCTCAAATTCAACCAAGACATGAAAGATTTATCAAACCTAAACACTTTTCTCAAAGATTAAAGATTCATAAAATCAAATAACAGTTGATCGGACTATTACAAGCATTAAGAACAATCTTACATGTGCCATCCATCTATATCATATCAATCATACCTACTGTAAAGCTAAACGATTATCCAACCATGATTCAAACCAACCCCCCAACATGAACGGATTAGTTCATATTGGGGGTTTCAAAACTCTGAAATGTAAAGATAGAAATGAAAGTAAACATGTTTTGTACTAAGAAATGAAATCTAAGAACTCCCTGAAAAAGCCTAAGCCGCCGATGAACGTACTCGATTCTCCCTTCGATCCTTGTTAATGGATGTTTCTCGCCTTCTATTCGCCTTCACAATTCGTTCCTTAGCTCCCAAAATCGCCCAGAAAGAGTCCCAATCCGTGATAGATTGATAACCCTAAAAAATGAGGAAATAGGGCTTTAAAACGTAATTGATAGTTTGGCGCTAGTTCCGGCGCTACTTGGGTCACGCCACAAGGCGCGCCACTCTCTGGAATCCTCTCTTCATTTTCCGCGCGCATCACGGCGCTAGCTGGGTCGCGCCAAAGGTCGCGCCAGATTCTGATTGCTTCCAACTTCGTCTTCTTCCAGATTTCGAGCTCTTTCTTTGGAGAATACACGCGATTTTCTTCATTCCTCTTTCAATTCGATTAACTGCATATCTCAGTAAACTCATCAGTAAAAAGTCACTATTCTACTTGGAAACTTGCAATAACAGACCGATTTTGGGATCAAAATAATGTCGTAAAACGGCATTATCAGTAACTTATTTCAGGGTTAAACTCTAAAATTAATCTATCACATAATAAATCATCAGTTACTCAATAAAACCATTTTAACGTTTTATACAAAAATTGAGATGTTACAATACTCCCCAACTTGAAAATGATTTCGTCCTCGAAATCAAAATTAGGTAAACAAGTGAGGATATCTAATCTTCATATCCTCTTCTGACTCTAAAGTCACATTAGCACCTCGATGATGTTTCCATTGTACTTTCAACATAACTACTTCCTTATTATTACGTAACTTTCTAACCGATCTTTCCAAAATTGCCTCCGGTTCTTCTATGCAACGACTTCTTTCATCCACTCTCACGTCAGTAAGTGGTATCACATCATCCTCTTCGGCTAAGCATTTCCGAAGATAGCAAACATGAAAAGTATTGTGGATTCCTTCCAATTCAGGTGGAAGATCCAACTGATATGCTTGCAATCCAACTCTCTTAGTGATGGTGAAAGGTCCTAGAAAACGAGGACTCAACTTTCCACGTTTACCAAACCTTATTATACCTTTCCATGGGGATACTTTAAGCATCACGCGCTCCCCAACTTGGAATTCTTTTGGTCTTCTTTTCGGATCAGCATAACTCTTTTGTCTATCTTGAGCTGCTTTCATATGCTTCCGAATTTCTTTCACTTTATCCGCCGTTTGTTGCACAAGTTCTGGACCAGCAAACTGTTTTTCTCCGGCTTCTAATCAACATACCGGAGTTCTACATTTACGACCATACAAAGCCTCGAAAGGTGCTCTTCCAATACTGGAATGATAACTATTGTTATACGCAAACTCTACTAACGGTAGATGCGTATCCCAGTTACCTCCAAAGTCTAACACACACGACCTGAGCATATCCTCCAAAGTTTGAATGGTTCTTTCGCTTTGCCCGTCAGTTTGTGGATGATAAGCAGTGCTCAAATTAACTTTCGTACCCAATTCTTCTTGTAGTGACTACCAAAACCACGAGGTAAACCGACTATCACGATCCGACACTATAGACACCGGTATACCATGCCTTGGCACCACTTCATCAATATACAGCTTCGCCAATTTATCTATTGGTGACGCTTCTTTCATAGCCAGAAAATGAGCACTCTTAGTCAATCGATCCACGATTACCCATATAGTATCGTTACCCTTTTGCGTCCTTGGTAACTTCGTTACGAAATCCATGGTAATTTTCTCCCACTTCCATTCCGGAATCTCCAAAGATTGGAAACTTCCGTAGGGCTTTTGATGTTTCGCTTTTACCAATGAACAAGCCCTACACTTTTCTACTATTTGAGCCACATCTACTTTCATAGCTGGCCACCAATAGTGTAACTTCAAATCTCTATACATCTTAGTACTCCCAGGGTGTATAGAATACTTAGATTTATGGGCATCTTCGAGAATTAACTCTCGATTTCCTTCAAATTTTGGTACCCAAACGCGTCCTTGGAATAATTTAATTCCTCGGCTATCTTCAGTCAGTTGAAGATGTTGCTTACTCATGACTTCATCTTTCAGATTCTCTGCCCGTAAGGCCTCCTCTTGTGCTTATTTTATCCTTTCAATTAGACTTGATGTTACATCAATTCCGGCGTTGGTCGCTTTCAAACACCCGTTATATTCTTTTCTACTTAAAGCATCAGCTACGACATTTGCTTTACCAGGATGGTAATGCAATTCGCAATTGTAATCTTTAAGTAACTCTAACCAGCGTCGTTGCCTCATGTTCAACTATTTTTAATCAAAGACATGTTTCAAGCTCTTATGATCAGTATAAAGAGTACACTTCGTTCCGTACAGCTAATGTCGCCACAACTTCAATGCAAACACAACCGCTACTAATTCCAAATCATGAGTAGGATAATTCTTCTCGTGCTCTTTAAGTTGTCTTGATGCGTAAGCAATCACTTTGCCTCGTTGCATCAATACACATCCCAGACCCATCTTTGATGCGTCGCTATATACAACCAAATCTTCTGTTTCTTCTGGTAAGGAAAGAATAGGAGCTTCACATAACTTTTGACGTAACGTTCTGAAAGCCGATTCTTGTTTTCCGTCCAAACAAATTTCACATTCTTTCGAGTCAATATAGTTAAAGCAGAAGCAATCTTTGAGAAGTCTTTAATAAACCTTCGGTAGTAACCGGCTAGGCCTAAGAAACTCCTTATTTCAGACGCACTTTTTGGTGTTTCCCAGTTCGTCATTGCTTCGATTTTTGATGGGTCTACTTTGACTCCTTCCGAAGTAATTACATGCCCTAGAAATTGTACTTGTTTTAACCAGAATTCACATTTCGAGAACTTTGCATACAATTTCTATTTTCTCAACACCTCTAAGACTTCACGAAGATGGCGTTCATGATCATCTTCATTCTTTGAATAAATAAGTATGTCATCAATGAATACAACGACAGACTTATCTAAGAATGGTCGACATACTCTGTTCATCAGATCCATGAACACGGCGGGAGCATTAGTCAACCCAAATGGCATTACAAGGAATTCATAATGCCCATACCTCATTCTGAATGCTGTCTTTGGAATATCTTCATCTCTTACTCGAACTTGATGGTACACCGACCTCAAATCAATCTTGGAAAAGCATCCCGCACCTTGGAGTTGATCAAACAGGTCATCAATTCTAGGGAGCGGATACTTGTTCTTAATTGTCACCTTATTTAGCTCTCGGTAATCAATGCACATCCTCATGGTGCCATCCTTCTTCTTAACAAATAAAACCGGAGCTCCCCAATGTGAAGAACTCGGTCTAACAAAACCTTTATCCAACAACTCCTGAAGTTGGGTCATCATCTCTTTCATCTCGGTCGGCGCTAGGCGATACGGTGCACGCGCTATCGGTGCCGATCCAGGGATAAGGTCAATATGAAACTCTACATGCCGTTCAGTCGGTAGGCCTGGAAGATCATCGGGATATACGTCCGGGAATTCATGTACCACCCTAATATCTTCCACTTGTTTCTTTTCTGACTTTACATCTAAAACATACGCTAGATAGGATAAACATCCTTTTATCAAGCACTTGCGCGCTTTAGCAATAGAGATTAATGGAATTTCCCCTTTTTGCTTTTCCCCAAAGATGAGTACGTCATCCTTATCGGCCATCGGGATCCGGATTAATTTCTTTGCACAAAGTATCTCTGCCTGGTTGACTGTCAGCCAGTCCATACCCACAATCACATCGAATCCCCCAATTTCCATCAACAACAAGTCGATCGGAAATTGCGTTTCACCTACCGAAATTAAACAATCCTCAAGTCTTTCGCGAACCAAGACTTGACCCCCGTTGGCTACCTCAACTACTAAGGCATCTTCCAAAGTAATGACAGGCATAGCTAACTTGTGAAAGAACGACTTGGACACAAACGGCAAATTTGCACCACAGTCAAATAAAATACGCGCAGGAAGAGAATTAACGAGGAATGTACCCGAAACAACATCTTTCGATTCTTTGGCCTCGTCAATTGTCATCTGGAACGCCCGACCCGTTGGCTTTGGAACATTTGGTTTCTTGCTTTGGTCTCCACTCTTTTTCAGCTTTGGGCAATCCCGACGGAAGTGACCTGGTTGTTTACACTCGTAGCATGTTGATCCTTGTACAAGACAGTTGTTCATCATATGCCCACTTTTACCACACTTGAAACATTCTACTGTTGTCACCCGACACGGTCCATAGTGCTTACTCCTACACTTCGGACACCAATTTGGTTCACGACGCGATTCATAACGAACACTTTTACCAGACGCTTGTGATTTCTGAGAAGACTCTGACCAGCCCTCCCATTTCCTTTTCTCTCCCACTTGCGTCTTTTCTTCTTTGTCTTTCGCATAAACTTGCTCCATAACTTTAGCTTCCTCGATTGTCTCTCTTAGCGTTGAAGCTTTAGCATTTCGTACACGGGACATCATATCCGCTGGCAAACCCTTCAAATAAGCTTTAATTTTATCTTTCTCAGTCGGAGCCACATGCCCCACTAAGTTCAGTTTCTCCATGAAGGATTCGGTGTACTTCCGAACAGTTGAAGTGCCTTTCTTAAGAGTCCGAAACTCTTCTTCGATCCTATCCATTTCATTCTCGTTGCAATACTCTTCCAAGATCTTCTTCTTGAACGATTCCCACGTCATAGCAGTTAAGACTGGAGCCGATATAGAAGCTGTTACGATGTTCCACCATGTCAACGCATTTCCCCGTAACATTTGAGACCCAAATCTGACTTTCGACTTTTCATCACATTCACACGCTCGGAAAGCTTGTTCCATTTCCCTGAGCCAATTCATACATGCAACAGGGTTGTCTGCTCCGGTAAACTCTGGCGGTTTACAGCTTAGAAAAGTTTTATACGAGCAGACTCTTTCCACCATCCTGTTTATATATGTCACAGGATTTCGAATCGAATTTATTACTCCTGTATTAGTCTTCGTTCGTCGTAACTCCGAACTTCGATCATTCAGCGCTTTCATAAACATTTCTGTTTGTTGTTCCATTGCCTTATTCATCATTCGTGTCATACTCTTCATCATACGAGACTCCACCGTAGATTCAGGCGTTTCCTGGTTAGCGGTACTGATACTCGTTCTGTGTACCTGACTATCCGCTCAACCCGTAAAATGTAACCTCGGCGGGCTCTCATGAGTTCCGTCCGATCCAAGTTGTCCCTCCAACCCCCAATCATTTACTGCTCTGTCCTCCGAAGAATTAGAGGACCTCGGTGGCGCATTCACCATCGTTCTGATATAACACAATAAATAACCATAAGAAATGGTTACACATAACTAGTCACTGTAACAATTTAGAAACAAGTATGCTTATGTAACAATATATCCATAATGACAGTAGCTAATTGAAATTGCGAACATACTATACATGAGAATCCTCGTTACCATCGTTACAGTACTAATTTCACGTATTTCCGTTGACTCCAAGACTATCCCTTCTTAGTACTTCTACCCATTTCTCACATATCTTAACTTAATTCATCTCAGCTTAAGTCTATGTATCTCATTAGCATACTTAGTTCACTTAAACTAATGCTCTGATACCATATTGTAACACCCTAAAATTCAGGGCTAATTTAAACCTCAATTTATAACAAGATTTAAACATAAACTTTCAACTTTATAACTGTAACATCCCGATTTCCATATATACAAACAACATACATTTCATAACATAATTTCATCAAAAGATACATCATATTTCATATTCGGTCCCATAGTCTTACTAAACATAATAAGTATTTCAGTACAAATTTTTTGACTAAATAATTTACATTATGACTAACAATAAAGCCATAAGTACAAAAACACTTCATGATCTTCATAACACAAGTCTTCCCAAAAGCTAAGCAACGACTATCCTTCTTATTTGCCCTTACTTGATCCACGACCTGGAATACATATTTTTAAAACAAAATGAGTGTTAGACCTAGCGGTCTAAGAGAGAAAATCCCTGTCATTTCACAATCATTATAAAACCCATTTATATAAAATCCTTTATATAAACACACATATATCACACGTAATTAAATACCAATCAAGACTCGTGCACTGTGTTCAACTCATCCACTTTCTCATTCTCATTTCTCATGGCCATGTTAGTTGGTTGCGAGCCAACTAATCCACTATACAACAACTACAGCTAACACCGCTGTACAACAACTACAGCAACACCGCTGTACAACAACTACAACAAACACCGCTGTACAACAACTACAGCAAACACCGCCGACTAGAGTTTCGGCCAACGTATACTCGTGTAGTGTAATGCATATATAAATACAATATATATCTCAATATATCATATTGTCATTTATGAACATCTAATCACATTATCTATCACCTTTTCAATCTACACGTATATGTATTCCAGTTTAAAAACATTTTGAAGTAAAACTCACCTGATTGCTTATCAACACGTTTCCAAGCCTTCTTAACAGGTTCAGTCCTTTACCCAGAATTCACAGGATCTGTAACAAATAGATACAGATATCTCTTTACCACATAAAATACATAAGTCTTACTAAGGCTAAGAACTCTAAAGAACTCAATTCCTCAAATGTTGCCCCCAAACCCGTACTCAAGTCAAGACCACAGAATAGTCAGTTCTCATTCATTCCCTATCTAAGGGTTAACAAAATACAGGTTACTGGATACCCGACAGCATCTAAACTCTCAATATTGGCCAAACAGCAAAAGTATCCGGATACCATAAGTTATCCGGACCAAACAATCTTTTCCGGATAACACAACAAATCCGGACAACACAACCTTTCCGGATAACATACGCAATCCGGACGACATATGGATACCAAAATAATCCGGATACCATCCGGTATCTAAATCCATCCGGAAAACATTAGAAAAAGAAACTTACCCGGATAAAAGACTCGTCCGGACACCTTTAGAACATTACCCGGACATCACCAACAAAACTACCCGGACACCTTCATACTGTGTCCGGACACCTCTGTCGGTTTCTTCAATTTCGACCCAGAATCAACAAAAATTACTATTGGACGTGTAATCGGTTATTCTACTCCGATAAAAACTATCTATTGGTAATTACAGACATAAAACATACAAGGAACATACCTTAATTTACTGCCATGCAATTCAAAGGAATCCTTTTACTCTAGCTTTCTTCCTTTGCTCCTTTTTCTCCCCAAAACACACACACGCTTTTCTGATTTTCTGTGTTGTGATAATATCTGAAGTCTAAGAGATATTATCAACCAAATTTTACCAATTAGACCCTAACCTATTCAATAATGACCAAAATACCTTTTTAACTTATTAATTAATCCAAACACCCCTAAACTTATAAATTCACCTAAACTCACCCTAAATATCAATTATAGAGTTAAGTAGTTTTAACGGAACGAGGCTTTAACTAACGAACTTACCCGGGGTATTACATCATCTCCCCCTCAAAAGAATTCCGTCCCGGAATTCGGTTAGGCAAAAAGGTGAGGGTATTTGGTTCTCATTTCAGATTCCGATTCCCAAGTAGCATCCTGCCCTCTATGATGTCTCCACTGAACTTTCACTTGTCTGATCTCTTTATTCCGCAACACTTTAACTTTGTGGTCAACTATGGTTTACGGTTCCTCCACATAATTCAGCTTTTCATCCACTTGTATATCTGGTAGAGAGACGGCCTGATCTGGCGTAACCAAACACTTCCGAAAATTTGAAACATGAAACGCGTTATGAATCCTGCTTAACTCTGGCGGAAGATCCAACCTGTATGCTACTTCACCGATCCTCTCCATAATTGCAAACGGCCCGGTGTACCTTGGACTAAGTTTACCTTGCTTTCCAAATCGAATGACTCCTTTCCAAGGTGAGACTTTTAACATCACAAAATCTCCAACCTGAAACTCTAGCGGTTTCCGGCGTCGATCTGCGTAGCTTTTCTGTCTGTCTTGAGCCACTTTTAATCTTTCCCGAATCTGAGTAACCTTATCCGCGGTCAACTGGACTATATCTGGCCCTGCTAACTGTTTCTCTCCCACTTCGTTCCAACACAGAGGCGTTCGACATTTTCTACCATACAGAACTTCAAACGGTGCCGCTTGTATGCCAGAATGATAACTGTTGTTGTAGGCAAATTCAATTAACGGTAAATGCTTATCCCATGATCCCCCAAAGTCAACAATACAAGCCCGGAGCATATCTTCTAAGGTCTGAATCGTTCGTTCACTCTGACCGTCGGTTTGAGGATGATATGATGTACTTAGTTTTATCTGCGTCCCCATCTCTTTCTGAAAACTTCTCCAGAATCTTGAAGTAAAACGACTATCACGATCAGAAATGATTGAGATTGGAACTCCATGTCGAGTTACTATTTCGTCAATATACAACTTAGCTAATCGCTCCATCGAATCAGTTTCCTTTATTGGTAAGAAGTGAGCAGACTTCGTCAATCTATCGACAATCACCCAAATAGCATCAAATCCCTTCGGGGTCCTTAGTAGCTTCGTGATGAAATCTGTCGTAATCTGATCCCATTTCCACATAGGTATTTCTAAACGTTGTAATTGCCCGAACGGCTTCTGATGTTCAATCTTTACCTTCTTACAAGTAGTACAACCTTCCACATACTGAGCAATGCTTCTTTTTATTCCCGGCCACCAATAGAATTGTTTTAGGTCTTTGTACATCTTATTCGTACCTGGGTGAATAGAGAATCGAGATTGATAAGCTTCTTGTAGTACACGATCACGTAAACCACCCAAACGAGGCACCCAAATTCTGTTTCCCATACACAATAACCCACGGTCATCTTTTACTAGCAATACTGATAACCCCACTAACCGTTCTGATTTCAAATGTTCTTCCTGATAGGCTTCTAATTCACATTTCAGTAATTCGTCAAAGATGTTGGGTAGGAGTTCAGCTCGTAGTGCAATGGCTTTTATTGTCCCGCTTCTTTCTTGACGACTCAGTGCATCAGCTACCACGTTTGCCTTCCCCGGATGATAAAGAATTTCACAGTCGTAATCATTCACCAGTTCTAGCCATCGTCTTTGTCTCATATTTAGTTCCTTCTGATCGAAGAGGTGTTGGAGACTCTTATGATTAGGGATGGCAAAAAAAACCGAAACCGACGGTGAAAACCGAAAACCGAACATTTTGGTCGGTTTTGGGGACTTGTTAACGGGGACGGGGCGGGGATCGGGGACGATAGCGGGGATTTTAACGGGGACGGGGATGTGGACGGGGACCATCCTCACCGTCCCGGCCCGGCCCGATATATATATACATATATATATATATATATAATATTATATATGTATACATTTTAAATCAAAATTTTGTATTGGGCTATAAGATAAATATGTTATATATGTGTATTAAAAGACCAAAGCCCAGCACCTAATTCAAATCAAGTTCAACATACCAATTGACCATTGACCAAGTCCAATTAAATCCCTAAATTACTAAATATTAATCGCATTCCTTGCTCTCGTGACGTGGCTGCTGCGGCTGTTAATCAACTAGTGAAATTCGTTCCTGCTGCTGTTGTTAATCAACTCGTGGAGTGCAGGTTTTTTTTTGTTTTTTTTATGTCCTTGGTGATTGTCTAGTTGCAGCACGTGGGTTTATGGCAATTTCCTTTGTGCTTGTTCCAAGTTGGTGGTGCTATGAGGCTAATAATATGTTTTTTTTAAAGTAGGTCATCAATAGCTATGTAAGTTGTCATCTAGCTATATAATAACATTTGTTTTTTCAATCAATTTACTTAATTAGTTAGTTATATGATTGATTAAAGAACATAATAGGGTTAATGTTTGTTTGAACACAATAAAATCTTTTTAATCAATCTTAGGCAGGAAACTAAAATAGGTGGAACTATTTTAGCATCTTTTTTCATGATTTATTTCGATGTAGCTACTTCTTTACTTCTTTAGTTTATGTCTAAACTTATGTTTTTTGTTTCGGGTCGGGTCGGGTCCGGGGAAAACCAACGGTTAACGGCGACGTTTTTCCTTAACGGGTTCCCCAATGGGGATCGGGGAAACCGCGGGGACCCGATGGGGATCCCCGATAAAATACCCGACGGGGATCGGTACGGTTTTGGGGATGGGATTGCTTATCGGTTTCGGGGACGGGGACCCTAAAAACCGTCCCGAACCCAGCCCATTGCCATTCCTACTTATGGTCGGTATAAATTTGACATTTGGAACCATAAAGATAATGTCTCCAAATCTTCAATGCGAAGACAACTGCTGCAAGCTCCATGTCGTGCGTAGGATACTGTCTTTCATGATCTTTTAGTTGACGAGAAACATAAGCAATAACCTTTCCACGCTGCATAAGTACACAACCCAATCCCAGTTTGGAAGCATCACTGTAAACAACAAAGTCTTCAGAACCTTCAGGTAATGCTAGTATCGGCGCGCTACAGAGTTTCTCTTTCAGGATTCGGAATGCTCCATCCTGTTCTGCTTTCCATTCGAACTTTAGATTCTTTCGAGTCAGCTTAGTCAAAGGCGTCGCGATACGAGAGAAGTCTTTTATAAACTTTCGATAGTAGCCGGCTAGACCCAGAAAACTACGTACTTCGGTTGGCGTTCTCGGCGGTTCCCACTTTTCAATCGCTTCTACCTTCATCGGATCAACTTGAATGCCTTTTTCAGAAACTACATGCCCCAGAAACTGAACTTCTCGTAGCCAGAATTCACATTTCGAAAATTTAGCATACAACTTTTCTTTCTTTAGTAATTCCAGAATCAGACGAAGATGTTGCGCGTGCTCTTCCTTGGATCGAGAATAGATAAGTATATCATCGATAAATACAATTACAAATTTATCGAGATACGGCTTACATACCCGATTCATTAAATCCATAAAAGCAGCTGGAGCGTTCGTCAATCCAAACGGCATCACTAAGAATTCATAGTGACCATACCGTGTGCGAAAAGCAGTTTTCAGAACGTCTTCTTCTTTAACCTTCAGCTGGTGATAACCAGATCTCAAATCAATCTTGGAGAAATAGCAAGCTCCAACTAGTTGATCAAAGAGGTCATCAATTCTAGGAAGCGGATACTTGTTCTTGATCGTGCGCTTATTCAGTTCCCGGTAGTCGATACACATTCTCATCGAACCATCCTTCTTTTTCACAAACAAAACTGGTGCACCCCACGGCGAAGAACTAGGTTTGATGAAGCCTTTATCGGATAAGTCTTGTAGTTGTGCCATCATCTCTTTCATCTCTGGAGGTGCCAGACGATACGGTGCACGAGCAATAGGAGCGGCTCCAGGAATCAGATCTATACCAAACTCTACTTGTCTAACGGGCGGAAGACTATTCAAGTCTTCAGGGAACACTTCAAGAAATTCACTAACAATCGGAATATCTTCCAACTTATTCTTTTCTGGCTTAATATCTATCACATAAGCTAAGTAACTCTGGCAACCCTTATTAACACACTTACGGGCTTTTATCATAGATATAAGGCAAGACTGATGATTGCTACGATCACCATAAATCACTACCGGTCCTCTCTCAGGTAAGACAACATTAATTATTTTCTTATCACAAACTATGTTAGCCTGATTCTCAGCTAACCAATCCATTCCCACTACCACATCAAACTCGATCAAAGCATGATCTAATACTTTAGGGTTTAAATGCATATAAGCAGCAAATGAAGGAGACACAAACGATCGGTTTGCACCGGAGTCAAATAACACTTTAGCACGTGTAGAGTTTATGAAAAATGTACCTGTAACCACATCCGGAATTTCCTCCGCTTCTTTTGCTGTCATCTGAAATGTACGACCCCTTGTTCTTGGTGGTTCTAGTCTTGGCACTACTGGTCTAACAACCGCTGGTCTCCCTGATGTACCACCCTGCTGTATTCTTCCCCGCGGACAATCCGACTGAATGTGATCCGGAGAATTACACAAGAAACAAAGCCGCGGTACTGGACAGTTTTTAGCAATATGCCCGGTCTTCCCATACTTATAACAAATCCGAGGGTCAACTTGACAATTTCCTTGGTGAACACGGTTGCACTTCAGACAAGGTTTTTCTGTTGGTCGAAACGGCGGGCGGTTATCGTATCTCTGAAACCTGGACTTCTTCGGGTCATACTGTGGTCCTTCCCACTTTCTCTTCCCCATACCTTTATCACCAGCATCCCTCCTATTATCCCGCTCCACATCTTCCGTGACATCTACTGCGGCTGAGAAGGTAACGGGTCCTTTTGCAGTTACTAGCTTTCTGACATCTGAATTTAACCCGAAGATAAACCTTTCCGTCTTCATTGCCTCCGTGGCAACGTAGTATTCCGCGAATCGAGATTTTTCTAGAAAACTAGCGGTGTAGTCCCGAACTGTTAAGTTCCCTTGCTGTAAGTTCATGAATTCCCCTTCTAATTGTTTAATCGCTGCATGAGGACAAAATTGTTTCCTGAAAGCTATAACAAATTCCTCCCAATAGAAGGTAGAGTATATGTCAGGCTCTCCTGATGACATATGAGCTTCCCATCAGTATAAAGCATCGCCCTTCAACATCGCAGTTCCATAAAGTACTATGTCTTCCTCAGCACACTTACTAGTTTTGAAGATAGCTTCTATTTCCTTCAGCCATCTCATCGCTTTCACTAGGTCCCGGTCTCCTGAGTAAGTAGGAGGCTTACAACTGAGAAACATCTTATAATCACACTTTTTCATTACTGGTACAACAGTAAGTGTAATAGGCATCTCTTCTTCATGTGAAGGATCTGGTCTATCTGTTTCAGTATTATGAGTTGGTTGAACATAGCTTGGATATTGGCTTGTAATCTTCCCATTTCCGCTGCTAAGTCGTCTCTTGTAACAAATTCTGTGCCGCGCCCCTGGACTCTGCCTCCAGTTCTACCTCTACCTCTTTCTCCCCCTCTTCCCCTTCCTCCGGCTGTTGGGTTTGTTCTATTCGGATTTCCTCCTCCTTCCCGATTCGTTTGTCTAGTACCACTTGACATTCTGTTGATTCAGACAAGGTTAATATACACATAAGCACATACCCCATATAACAAGGTATTCCAGTTCAAACATGTACCTGTAAGATCACAATTACACTGGCCAGGTGTAATAATGAAATTACCTTACATGATGTTCCTTCTACCTTTTTATATTTTAACATCCCAAGGTTCTACAATAATAGGGATATCCTACTTCACATGCAGTTTAAGTCTAGGTATAGATACTAATACCTAAATCCCTTAAACTAGGGCTCTGATACCATCTGTAACATCCCGATTTCCATATATACAAACAACATACATTTCATAACATAATTTCATCAAAAGATACATCATATTTCATATTCGGTCCCATAGTCTTACTAAACACAATAAGTAATTCAGTACAAATTTTTTGACTAAATAATTTACATTATGACTAACAATAAAGCCATAAGTACAAAAACACTTCATGATCTTCATAACACAAGTCTTCCCAAAAGCTAAGCAACGACTATCCTTCTTATTTGCCCTTACTTGATCCACGACCTGGAATACATATTTTTAAAACAAAATGAGGGTTAGACCTAGCGGTCTAAGCGAGAAAATCCCTGTCATTTCACAATCATTATAAAACCCATTTATATAAAATCCTTTATATAAACACACATATATCACACGTAATTAAATACCAATCAAGACTCGTGCACTGTGTTCAACTCATCCTCTTTCTCATTCTCATTTCTCATGGCCATGTTAGTTGGTTGCGAGCCAACTAATCCATTGTACAACAACTACAGCTAACACCGATGTACAACAACTACAGCAACACCGTTGTACAACAACTACAGCAAACACCGCTGTACAACAACTACAGCAAACACCGCCGACTAGAGTTTCGGCTAACGTATACTCGTGTAGTGTAATGCACATATAAATACAATATATATCTCAATATATCATATTGTCATTTATGAACATCTAATCACATTATCTATCACCTTTTCAATCTACACGTATATGTATTCCAGTTTAAAAACATTTTGAAGTAAAACTCACCTGATTGCTTATCAACACGTTTCCAAGCCTTCTTACCAGGTTCAGTCCTTTACCCAGAATTCACAGGATCTGTAACAAATAGATACATATATCTCTTTACCACATAAAACACATAAGTCTTACTAAGGCTAAGAACTCTAAAGAACTCAATTCCTCAAATGTTGCCCCCAAACCCGTACTCAAGTCAAGACCACAGAATAGTCAGTTCTCATTCTTTCCCTATCTAAGGGTTAACAAAATACAGGTTACTGGATACTCGACAACATCTAAACTCTCAATATTGGCCAAACAGCAAAAGTATCCGGATACCATAAGTTATCCGGACCAAACAATCTTTTCCGGATAACACAACAAATCCGGACAGCACAACCTTTCCGGATAACATACGCAATCCGGATACCAAAATAATCCGGATACCATCTGGTATCTAAATCCATCCGGAAAACATTAGAAAAAGGAACTTAACCGGATAAAAGACTCGTCCGGACACCTTTAGAACATTACCCGGACATCAGCAACAAAACTACCCGGACACCTTCATACTGTGTCCGGACACCTCTGTCGGTTTCTTCAATTTCTACCCAGAATCAACAGAAATTACTACTGGACGTGTAATCGGTTATTCTACTCCGATAAAAACTATCTATTGGTAATTACAGACATAAAACATACAAGGACCATACCTTAATTTACTGCCAAGCAATTCAAATGAAGCCTTTTACCCTAGCTTTCTTCCTTTGCTCCTTTTTTCTCCCCAAAACACACACACACTTTTCTGATTTTCTGTGTTGTGATAATATCTGAAGTCTAAGAGATATTATCAACCAAATTTTACCAATTAGACCCTAACCTATTCAATAATGACCAAAATACCTTTTTAACTTATTAATTAATCCAAACACCCCTAAACTTATAAATTCACCTAAACTCACCCTAAATATCAATTATAGAGTTAAGTAATTTTAACGGAACGAGGCTTTAACTAACGAACTTACCCGGGGTATTACAATAACTGAGCATAGAAATATCTATGAGGTCATATTTACAAATACCGAATTCTTCAAATAACCTATTAATCTAATCATGTCGCTATAATCAGATTAACTGGGTTATCTAAGAAATCCATCAAAACCTCAATATTCATTATCTTCTCTGCTAATCCAAAAGCTCTCGTCCCACATCCCTTTATTTTCCTGAGCTAATACCTGGTAAGAAAATATCATTTGAAACGATTAGGCTAACGCCTAGTGAGAACATTCGGTTTCAAAATAATACTTTTAGAAATCATTGTAAACAAGGCATAACAAACCTGGTTTACCTTTTTTCTTACCACACGCGTAACCATCTTTCGATGCCGGGGTTGTACCCGATTTCATGATTATGACTGACACCAAGTCAGTCATTATATCATATTCCTGAGCCCACACTACGAATCTCCACGGATTCTAGATTAATGCTCAACTCCAAGAAATCGCAATTACACATGCCCAATTTTTGGAAAGGAAGTAGAGATTACAATTACACATGCCAATCTTTCCTCTTCCTTAGAAAACGGGAATAACTATTAATCCACACGCCTATTCCACGATTTCTCATACGCACTGGAATAACGATTAGTCCACACGCCTATTCCATGCGTTCATTACAACTAGTGCTTATGGATCCATAACACCTATTTGTACTCGTACAGGTTATTACTATAATTCATTTTCCAATATCATTAATGAACTTAAGCAAAACCATCAATTTAAGATAATAGATTTTACTTTATAAAATCATTCTTCCAAAATCCATCCAAACAGTTCATTTATAAAATACACCTTACCATAATTTAAAAACATTATAAAAAGGTAAGGAAAGAATGAACTCACCTGATTAGCA
The DNA here is from genome assembly GCA_033807775.1 of Saussurea involucrata. NCBI lineage: Eukaryota > Viridiplantae > Streptophyta > Magnoliopsida > Asterales > Asteraceae > Saussurea > Saussurea involucrata. The sequence continues at coordinate 154,060,753 of CM066321.1, forward strand.
GTAATGTCACTATTGCTTTACTTTCTCAAAGCCGAAAGAGTTTCTATCACCAACTGCACAAAGATCTGAAATACCCACATACACATTGTACTGGTATTAATCTACTGTACAAAATCCTTAAAGACTAAGAATCCTAAAATATCCAAAATTCTCGACACTTATCGCAACCCACTAGCTGCGATAACCCTTGTCGCAATACACAGTACTTGTCGCAACCTTCTGTTGCGACATCCTCTTCTTATCGCAACTCACTACTGCGACAAGCTTCTTATCGCAATCAACTACTGCGATACATATCTCATCGCAACCAACTGTTGTGATATAACCTACTTGTCGCAACTCAAGGTTGCGACATTCATAACTATCGCAACTAACTGCTTGCGATATTCATAACTGTCTCAATCAACTAAAAACATATTTAATGCTAAAACTAACACTTTTAAGCCATGAATATTTATGTAAATTTCCAGATACGTTTAATACTACCAATAGAACATAATCATCAGCCCAGATTTCTCATAATCATCAAAAACATCAAAACCCATTTCTAAACCCATAGAAAACTTAATTCACTTAAAGAGAACAATTTAAGTAGAAATATACCTTTGATTCTCACAGGTTTTTCTTCAAATTTTCAACTGAATATCTATGTTTTCTTCTTCTTTGTTTCTCTTTCTTGACTCTCTCTTTCTCTTTGCCGTACACCACACCACACACACACACTTTTGATGTTGAAAGTGTCTAGTTATGAGACACCTCACCCTCTTTACTCAAAATAGGGCGGTGGATGTGATTAGTTTAATCACATTAACCAAACAAACCTCAAACTTCTCTTAAATGGCAAAACATACCCTCAAACTTTTAAATTAAAATTAAAGTTTACCCCTTAACTTATAACTCCGTAAAATAAATAACGTAACTTATTTCGGGGTTAAACTCTAAAATTAATCTATCACATAATAAATCATCAGTTACTCAATAAAACCATCTTAACGTTTTATACAAAAATCGAGATGTTACAATGGATCAGATCAAAGGATAGTTATAACCGGATTCTGAATTCTAAACCGTGCAGGTCCGGAGCTCTGGATGTACTTGACCATAGATAGTCACCATCTCTGGACACACATGTCCATAGACGGTACATAATTCAACCAGAGACAACCGAAGACCAACCAGAGATAACTCTAGACTAGAGCCAAGACTTTAGCAAATTTCTGAGTTTGAAAACACTAGTCTGAACACATGTCCATAACTTTATATCCACTGATTCAGAGTTACGACTTAATAAAATTTCAAAGTCTAAAACACAAGTCTGAACACCAGTGCCAAGGGGCTCGACCCTGTAATACCCCGGATAAGTTCGTTAGTTAAAATCCCTTTTTTTCCGTTAAGTAAAGTTAACTTTAAAGTTGGATTTTAGGGTAAGATTGGGTTAAATTATAAGTTAAGGGTGTTTGGGATATTATTGAGAAGTTCAAGGACCAAAGTGGTAATTAAGTTTGACATTATCCCTTAAGCATATCAGATATTTCACAACTCAGATATTATCCAGATTTCAGTTTAGTGTGTGTGTGTGTGTTGAGAGAGCAAGAAGGAGAAAAGAAGAAAAGCTAGGTTAAGGCTTCAATTGGATTGCTTGGAAACGATTTAAGGTATGTTCCCTGTGTATTTTGTGTTGGTAATTACTAGTTAATGGTTTCTAACGGAGTAGAAACATCACAAACACATCTGGGGTTGATTCTGTCGATTTCTGGGCAAAAATGGGGTAAACCGACAGAGGTGTCCGGATAAGTTGAATGTGTCCGGGTAGCTTCTTTGGTGGTGTCCGGGTAAGTTGTTGATAGTGTCTGGACGATTTGATTGATGGTTTCCGGATGATTTAGAGACCGGATGGCATCCGGATTCCTTATGTTGTCCGGATAAATCGTGTTGTCCGGATTAGTCTTGATGTCCGGATTACTGAGGTTGTCCGGAAAAGTCATGTTGTCCGGAAAAGGTGGTGTTGTCCGGGTTGTTTGGGTTGTCCGGATACTTTAGTTGTTTTGGTCACTTTTGAGGATTTGAGTTATCTAGAGTCCTTGGTCTTCTAGTATGTTTTATGTGATCAGTTAGTAAGGGGATATTTGTATTTAATCTATTTGCAGACTCTGTGGATTGGGATTGATAGACTGAATCTTTGGAAAAGGCTTGGAAGCGTATTTTAAGAATTCGAGGTGAGTTTTACTTTAAACGTTTTCAACTGGGGAACATATATATGTGTTTATATATATATGAGTATGTGTGGATTGAGAATTTGTGAAATATATATATATATATATATATATATATATATATATGTTTATATATATATATATATATATATATATATGTTTATATATATATATGAAAAGGATATGTGTGATGATGTGGTATATCGTATATTGAGATACGATTGAGTATATGCTTTTAAATATAAAATAATGAGATGTTATATTTATGTAAGTATTATACTACACGAGAGCACGCCGAACTATGCCGGCTGAAGTGTGTGTCGTAGTTGTTGTACGGCGTTGTTGGTCGTAGATGTTGTACGGCGTTGTGTGTCGTAGTTGTTGTACGGCGTTGATTTATTAGTTGGCTTGCTACCAACTAATATGGCCATGGGAACGAGGATGAGGATGAGTGGAGCACGATGCACGAGTCTTGTTTGGTATTTATATACGTGTGGTATGTTTATATTTTACGAAAGAATTACCAAAGGTTTATCTAAACTATGTTGATACAAAGGATTTACATGAAAGGATTTATAATGATTTTGGAAAGGACCGGGATTAACTCACTAGACCCGTTTGGTCTAACCCTCATTTTGTTTTCAAAAATATGTTTTCCAGGTTAAGGATCGGCAGGAGAGGATGAAGTGTAGGAAGCTTTTGATGGATGTTGATTATGAGGCTTTTATATATATTTTGTAATTTATGAGACCGAAGGGACCGTACTTGGTTTGTTATGTAACTTTTGTTGTAAATTAATGATATGTATTCATGTTATGTTATTTGTTGTATGTTTGGGAAACCGGGTTGTTACAAATGGTATCAGAGCCCTAGTTTAAGGGATTTAGGTATTTGTACCCGTACCTAGACTTAAACTGCATGTGAAGTAGGATGTCCTTGATATATTAGAACCTTGGGATGCTAAGTATAAAAGGTAGAAGGAACATCATGTAAGGTAATTTCAGATTACACTTGGCCAGTGTAATTGTGATCTTACAGGTGCATGTTTGGACTGGAATACCTTATTATATGGGGTATGTGCTTATGTGTATATTATCTCTATAAAAAAAATCAACAAAGTGGCAGATCGGACTCGACGTATGGATAGATATGAAGACAGGTATATTCCTATAAACTCTATACGTGCTAAAGTGCTATATGACTTCGGTGCAAACTGATAATCTGTATTTCCGTGTTTTTGTTGCTTATATGTGTTAGAGATATAGAAGGGTGTGTTTAATTATTGTTGTTTTAGTTTGTTAGTGTATGTAGTGTGATGGCTTGAGTGTAAAGAATAATAGCAGTATGTAGAACGTGACGATTATGTGTAGAGAGTAACGGTAATGTGTGAAGTCTTGACCTTGTCATGAAGGCGACGGTTTAGTATGTTGTGAAGATTATACTTAATGTGATTGTTGACGCTATCAAGAAAGGTATTGTTTAAATGTGTGGGGTGATGTGGATAAGATGGTGGCAGTTTATAATTAGTGAATGTGCGAGGTGTAGTAGTAATGAATTTCGTGAGATTAAGTGGTGGATTTGTGATGATATGGGGTGAGTATAAGTGGAAACCTCTGCTCGGAATTTTGTTTGTAAGTTGTGTAGAGGTGCCAAAAGTATGTGGGGAGAGGTATGGATGTCTAGGCGGTGTGTAGTAGTGTTATTCAAGAATAAGATAATGGAGTGGCAGTAGATGGTTAGCTAAAGAATGGAGTATTACCGTTTGAGAAATGGAAAATGTGTAGTTGTTTCGAGCATTGAGTGTGATTTCAGATTGACTCGATTAAGTTCCTGATATGAGGTATGGTGAAATTGTTAGTAAAGTATAGTAGTTGTTGAAATTGGGTACGTGCGATTGATTTGGAGGTGAAAGAAAGCTAGCTCATAGGATCCGTTAAGAGTGAGTACCTTCTAGTGTGCTATCCTTGGAGAAAACGTGTTTTATGTTGAGAAGAGAGTGGGAGAAAGTAGTCGAATGTAATGATCAGAGTGAGGGACCATTGGATAGGACATGATAGTAGTTACCCTCGTTTATTGCTTAACCGAATTCCGGGACGGAATTCTTTTAAGGGGGAGATAATGTAATACCCCGGATAAGTTCGTTAGTTAAAATCCTTTTTTTTCCGTTAAGTAAAGTTAACTTTAAAGTTGGATTTTAGGGTAAGATTGTGTTAAATTATAAGTTAAGGGTGTTTGGGATATTATTGAGAAGTTCAAGGACCAAAGTGGTAATTAAGTTTGACATTATCCCTTAAGCATATCAGATATTTCACAACTCAGATATTATCCAGATTTCAGTTTAGTGTGTGTGTGTGTGTGTGTGTGTGTGTGTGTTGAGAGAGCAAGAAGGAGAAAAGAAGAAAAGCTAGGTTAAGGCTTCAATTGGATTGCTTGGAAACGATTTAAGGTATGTTCCCTGTGTATTTTGTGTTGGTAATTACTAGTTAATGGTTCCTATCGGAGTAGAAACATCACAAACACATCTGGGGTTGATTCTGTCGATTTCTGGGCAAAAATGGGGTAAACCGACAGAGGTGTCCGGATAAGTTGAATGTGTCCGGGTAGCTTCTTTGGTGGTGTCCGGGTAAGTTGTTGATAGTGTCCGGACGATTTGATTGATGGTTTCCGGATGATTTAGAGACCGGATGGCATCCGGATTCCTTATGTTGTCCGGATAAATCGTGTTGTCCGGATTAGTCTTGATGTCCGGATTACTGAGGTTGTCCGGAAAAGTCATTTTGTCCGGAAAAGGTGGTGTTGTCCGGGTTGTTTGGGTTGTCCGGATACTTTAGTTGTTTTGGTCACTTTTGAGGATTTGAGTTATCTAGAGTCCTTGGTCTTCTAGTATGTTTTATGTGATCAGTTAGTAAGGGGATATTTGTATTTAATCTATTTGCAGACTCTGTGGATTGGGATTGATAGACTGAATCTTTGGAAAAGGCTTGGAAGCGTATTTTAAGAATTCGAGGTGAGTTTTACTTTAAACGTTTTCAACTGGGGAACATATATATGTGTTTATATATATATGAGTATGTGTGGATTGAGAATTTGTGAAATATATATATATATATATATATGTTTATATATATATATATATATATGAAAAGGATATGTGTGATGATGTGGTATATCGTATATTGAGATACGATTGAGTATATGCTTTTAAATATAAAATAATGAGATGTTATATTTATTTAAGTATTATACTACACGAGAGCACGCCGAACTATGCCGGCTGAAGTGTGTGTCGTAGTTGTTGTACGGCGTTGTTGGTCGTAGATGTTGTACGGCGTTGTGTGTCGTAGTTGTTGTACGGCGTTGATTTATTAGTTGGCTTGCTACCAACTAATATGGCCATGGGAACGAGGATGAGGATGAGTGGAGCACGATGCACGAGTCTTGTTAGGTATTTATATACGTGTGGTATGTTTATATTTTACGAAAGAATTACCAAAGGTTTATCTAAACTATTTTGATACAAAGGATTTACATGAAAGGTTTTATAATGATTTTGGAAAGGACCGGGATTAACTCACTAGACCCGTTTGGTCTAACCCTCATTTTGTTTTCAAAAATATGTTTTCCAGGTTAAGGATCGGCAGGATAGGATGAAGTGTAGGAAGCTTTTGATGGATGTTGATTAGGAGGCTTTTATATATATTTTGTAATTTATGAGACCGAAGGGACCGTACTTGGTTTGTTATGTAACTTTTGTTGTAAATCAATGATATGTATTCATGTTATGTTATTTGTTGTATGTTTGGGAAACCGGGTTGTTACAGACCCCTTGGAACCCCGCCAGGGGCACAACCCCTTGACTCCCGCATTGTGGCGATCTAGTGGAATATTGACATGTCACATTGTTAAAGAAAATGTGGTAAGTGGTCCTTATTGCCTAACAGATTTTTTTATGTTAGTAATACATTGCAAATCCGCTAAAAATTCGTAAATTACTGACAAAAAATATGTCTATAAAACCTCTTTATTTCGTAGTGTAAGTTCCGATAATCGTAATATTTATTAACCTAAGTTATTTATTTTTAAATTACTTTACAAATTTTAATAGGCCCCATTTCATGAATTATGGGTGACAGAATGTTGCAGAAATCATTCCCCTCCTATTTAGGGGTGTGCATTGGGCGGGTCGGGCGGGTTCGGGTGGACAAACCAAAAAACCGATCGGATTTTGGATAAAAAAATCAAGACCCGAACTCTAGGTTTCGGATTTCGAATTGCTTCGGGTTCGGGTTGGTCGGGTTTTGGGTTAATGTCGGTCAGGTTCGGGTATGATTATAATGCAAAAAATATATATAAATTCAATCGATTTTAAGGATGAATTCGATCAAAAGAGAGGTTGATGAAATCGATAATACGTTTAAAAATTAAAATACGTTTCAAAAGACTACAATCTACGATTTTCTAAAGATAGGTAGATAAATAAACATTTTTATAAAATATTTAAAATATGTATGTATATTATTTCGGGTTTTCGAATGGGTCGGGTGGCTAAAGATCAAACCCAACCCGAACCCAAATATTCCCCCAAAAGTCGGGTTTCGGATTTTCGGATTTCGGGGTATTCGGGTATTGCAAAAACACCTTATTTTCGGTTCGGGTTCGGATTTCGGATTATTCGGGTTTTGCACACCCCTACTCCTATTGGACCTGTTTGACAGCTATTAAATGTTAAAGGTTGTTTATTTAAAATATTGCACAAACTGTTGGTTATAATTATAATGTTATTTTAAAAAATTAAAAAATTATTTTTATGTATACAAAATATTTCAAAGAGGCCAATTCCACTAAATCGTTAGGTTTTCCGGTAGAAAAAAATCCATAAGGCCACCCGTAGCGGCCCGGGCTTCTTGCTCGGGCTTGCTGCGGGCTTCTTGCACAACCGGTACGGGGGGTCGGGCTTGGGTGCGGGCTTCCCCACTCGGGTTCCCAAACCCGCTCGAGCTTTCCCATTTATTTTTTTTTCATTTTTTTTTCAAAAATTTGAATTCCAACGGTTTGGAAACGGCTATTTTGGGTTTTTTAATTTTTTTTTCAATTTAATCACACTATATATATTAACCCTCAACCCTTATATTTTTCACACCTCTCAAACTCTCTCAAATTCTCTCAAACTCTCTCAAATTTCATCATGAATCCAAACAAAACACCTACATCCCGTCGAGCAACTTCAACGACCCATCGGAAGAAATAAGGCGAAAAAAACGTCAACGAGTAGTACGGTCGGGTCGATATCGGACGAAAATGTTTCAAAATGGTTGACAACCTTAAACGCGTTCAACGTTCATGCGGATGATACGATGGAGTATAAAATGAAAAAACTCGAACTCGAAAATTCCATAGAACGAGAAAAGTTGCAACTCGAACGAGAGAAGTTGGATCTCGAACGAGAAAATCGATTTGAGAAAGACTTCGAGTTTTTCATAACCCCGCATGATCACCTTACGGGAGACGTTTTGAAGACAACTTTGGCGAAGAAAGAGAGAATTAGAAAATATCATAATTTTGGGTAATTTTGTATTTTGTAATTTTTTATTTTGTTAAATAATTAAATGTATAAATAAAAGAATTAAAAAAATGAGGTGGCATTTAGGGCTTTTGGGCTTTTTGCAAACGGGTACTTCACTTTTGGGTTTGGAGTGGGTTTATAGAAAAGCTGATGTGGCGCTGTGGGCTTTTGGGTTTTTTGCAAACGGGTACGGATGGTCTAAGGCCACCCGTAGTGTAACACCCCGAAATTTTCATTGTAATTAATAAAAGATAAATTGTATTTTGGTACAATTTAATATTGAGAAAATTAACTTGGAGGGTTGATTGGCAATTTTTGGAAGTTTGGGGTTTATTTTGGAAATTAAATAATGACTCATGTTTTTATGTGAGGTGTCACATTAGGAATTAATCAGTATTTGATAATACTGATTTTGTGTTGTATTCTAAAAAGAAAAAAAATAAAACAGAGGAATATCGAGAGAGATAGAACGTATCAGAGAGAGAGAAGTCGAAAGAAAGAAAAGAAGAAAAGAAGAGAAATCAGTTGGTGATTGTTGTGGTAGAACATGTTTTCTGTGTTGTTATCATTCATCTCCATGGAATTGAGTTGTAGTATTCTGCCCAGATTTGATTACGCTGTTGATTAAGCCATTGATTTTGGAAGAACACTGTGTTCAAGAAAGCCCAGGTGAGTTATTCATTCTTGTTAAAATTAAGCAATTAAAAGTGTTATAGATATGCTATACTTGTATATAATATCAATGGTATGATTTGATTAAGATATGGTAAGCTTAATGAGTCAAATGGAGAACTGAATCAAATGAAAGTGACGATGAACAATGACTTTGCGCAACAGTATATTGCGAAAAGTGTAGTTTTCGCAACCAAGGGTTGCGAGTTCTGAGGTTTTCGCAATAGAGGGTTGCGAGAAGTGAGGTTTTCGCAATAGAGGGTTGCGAGAAGTGAGGTTTTCGCAATAGAGGGTTGCGAGAAGTGAGGTTTTCGCTACAGTGGGTTGCGAAAAGTAGAGGTTTTCGTAGCTTTGGCTTGCGAAAAGTGTAGCTTTTCGCTACAGTGGATTGCGAATTTTGTGGATTTTCAGTAGTAGTTTGAGGCTGTTATGTGACATACAATCTGATATGAATATGCTAATTGTTATATGTTTATAACCCTGTTGTTGATATAAAAACCATGTTATGTTAAATTGTAATGACTTATTTATGAGTCCGGAGCTGTAGTTAATTGTTGAGGTGTTGATCCCCGATGCTAAATGGCAAAGTGGGGATAATCGTTGAATTTATTATTCTGTACATAGAGATATAGAATATATGTTGAATTGTATAGCTTTAGTATACAATAGAATGAGTGATAATACACATTTATTGTGTGGCGTTGGCTAGAAATCTACATCTGGTCTAGTGGGCATAAAGTACGGTGTAATGAGAACCGTTTACTAGCCAGGGACTGTTGAGACGTAATTCTAGTTGTTGGAGTGAATCTTGAATCATCTGTGAGGGTCTCTGGTGGTTGTTGATCGCGATAAAATAAAATCTCATTTGGGAGACCAGTGATTCAAGATGGGGAGGAAACGAAATGAGGAATGGCAGACTTGGAGTTGTAATTCCCATTTCAAGCGAAAGATGAGATATCTTTATTGTTGAGGATTTGACATCCTAATTCAGAAAGAAGCAGGTTTGGAAACTGTAATTTCTGGGAGTTAGAATTATTTATAAGTCCGGTGGGATTTATAGTAATTCTCGTTGATAAAATGATGACTAGATGAATTAGTCATAAGTAAGGGAATAGGTGGATTCCAATGGTTGAAAAGAGCTTGGTATGGTAAGATGGCTGATAACAGATTTGATATATCTGTTAATATTTTAGTTGTTAAATTTTAATTTGATTTGGATAATCTCACTAGGCGAAAGCCTAATGTTTCAAAATTAAATTGTCTTACCAGGTACCGGCTCTGGGAAATAGTTTGGGAAGTGAGATTACAGTTGAAGGGAATCAGACTTGGCGATAACGAAGGATCAGGATATTCTTTTGATGACTTTTGGGACAAGCCTTAGATAATCTAGTTGATCTTATTGTGATGTATAATTGATCAGATTATTTAAGTTAGACGACTTTGTGTATATATAGAAATTTACTTATGATCCCTTTGGTTTATAAAAGTCTGATATTTTGATGATCATAACGCGTGTATTTTGAGGTTTAAATTGGCCCTGAATTTTAGGGTGTTACAGTATGGTATCAGAGCTCTAGTTTAAGCGAACTAAGTATGCTGATGAGATACTTAGACTTAAGCTGAGATAAATTAAGTTATGATTGTGAGAGATGGGTAGAAGTACTAAGACGGGATAGTCTTAGAATTGACGAAAATACGAGAAGTTGGTACGGTGACAATGGTAACGAGGATTCTCCTGTATGATATATTCACAATTCCAATTAGCTACTGTGATTATGAATATATTGTTACGCGAGCATACTTATTTCTAAATTGTTACAGTGACTAACGATCGGTAAGTACATTTTGTATAAGGGTATGTGCATAACCATTTCTTATGGTTATCCCTTTAGGTTATAGTAGAGTGATGGTGAATACGCCACCAGGGTCCTTTAGAGGACAGAGCAGTAAATGAATGGGGGTTGGAAGGACAACCTGGAATTGGCAGGACTCATGAAACTCCGCCAAGGCAACCTTTAATAGGTGATTTGATATGTGCAGAGATAGAGTATGAGATGATTGATTAAGACGGAATTAGTATGACATGGTTGAGTATGGGGGCCATGGAATGCATGTATAGCAATTGTTATAAGGCCGAGAGAGCGACCTCTGGTCGGAAGTAGAGTGTCAATGATAAGTTACGTAAGTAAAATGATTGACCTTGTTTGAGTAAGTAGCCTTCATTGCGAGTAAGTTTTGTGCATGGTGTTTTCGTGTGTGTTACATGAGTTTTCTTGATTTCAAACCAAATGCATAAATAACAGTTTTATTCAAGGATGAATTAGTAGTGCAAGTATGTATTTAAAGAAAAAGGGCAATTTCAATTACGTTGCCTAACGAAATTTTGGAGCTTAGCAACTTGCAAAATACTTCATACTTTACATAAAAAGTTGTATGATAGCAAATAGGTCAAGAAAGTGTTGATCAGTAAACTTTTTATAACCAACAAAGATATTGATTTGATGATATCGTATAAATGAGTGTGAGAAACGACTAGTTTACTTTGTGTCAGTAAATTTTAAACCTTTGTCGTATAAAAAGATCTTCGTATTACTGTTGTAACAACATCTTTGGTTGAGAAAGATTGAGTTTTACGGAAATTTATATACAAACGATTTTTGAGATCGTTGTGTAGTACATGGGAGTTATGAAAATGATTGGGGTCGTGTGTGCCCACGTTGTTCCGAATGTTGTTTATTTAAACGAGAAAAGGGTGGATTGAATTATTTATTATATTGTCATGCAAGAAGGCTATGAACTCACTAGGTCGTAGAGTATTACGCTATAAGCTAAGAAAGAACTCCAAGAGTGGAGAGGTGTTGGATAAACCTTGGGAGAAAGTTTGTGGTTTTGGTAATTGTATTCAAATGAGAAATGAATAGTGGGAGAGTCGAAAGTGGACTTTAGTAATAATAATATGAGGGTCTGTACCCTTGTTCGGTGACTAATAATACAGTTGTCGAGGGTCGGTCGTGTCTGGAGGAAGGAATAGGTTCAGGTTTAAGGAAGTACTGACATGTCAAGCTTTGACTTTGAAGGCGATAGTTGTGTAAGGTGTATGAGGCCTTTTGTTTGTTACTGGGTGCGGTTTGGATGCGTCCCGCGTGTGCCTGTGCGGGTAGAAACAAACCGTGAGCGATACCGGTATGCTGTTATGCAGAGGGTATGCGCATAGTGGTTATTAGTGTGTGCGACACAATTGGGGGATTTTGGATGATTGTCGAATAAATTATTAATGAAAGAAGTTTTGATTAATTGTTACACAAGTGAAAGACATGTAGTCAAAACACGCTTTTAATATATATTGTGAGTGTGCAATATTTATGATGTATTACGTTTTAAAATATGAACATGTGAGTTGGGGAATTTTGGCAAATCCGACCATGTAAAGTTTTGAGTGTAAACCTTTGTTTTGGGGCCGATGGTCAATAAGGGGATTAAAAAGGTAAAGAGTTTGGGTAACAATGTATTTTGGTTTACGAAATCGTGTGAGTGGCACATGTTTAACCAAACGAATATTTTGGCCTTAAAGGCTTGATTTATATTCAAAGAAGTCTTTTGAATGTTTGTCACTTTTAATGACTCGAGATGGAGTATTGGATGTGTTATATGCTTAACTGCATTGTATTTGAACCAGTGACGGTTTAAGTGTTGGTCTTAGGTGTGAAGACTGTTTGATATTTTACTTGTTCTTAGTATCTTTGGAACTAATGAACCTGGGCGTGTTATATATATTGTGGAGTATGAAAAGAGTTGCATTTACGTGTACTTGCAAATGAATTGACTTCATTGGGAAAGTAGCAATAAAGGGTCGTAAGATTTTCACGCCTCGAAGCGTATGTTGCATAATGTGAGTTAGATGTATTTAAATTGCGTGAGTTGATATTGATAAATAATCTTTAGATCCTTTGAGTAGATGACTCGGTTTTGGACTCAGTTAAGTCTTAAGAACTTTGACCCGATTTGATAAGCTTGACGTAGGCTTGGGGTTGAACTTGCATGGACAGTATTGTAAATTTAAATTTATATGACGTGAATGCATTGGTTATCCTTTTGGGATCATGTATGAATGTTAAGTTTAAATCAGAAGCTTAAAAGTTGAAGGATCACTTTGTGGGATTGTTAGAACAGTGAAGGACTGTTGCTTTTAGATAAGTGTTTACTTACGATGTGGAAGATTTATAAAAGATGAAATATTAGAGATGAACAAAGGGGGTGTATAGATTGTGTTGATCTGTGAGGAATTGTACCCTGTCTATGCAACGTATTGGAATCACAAAGAGCTAGTAAGAACGAATAAGTTCAAGTTAAATAGAAAATCGTGAGTGGTAGTTCAACTAAAGTTGGGGAGGAGATATTTAGTGATATAGACTCGGGTATTTGGGCGAGAAAACGGGATTATAAAATTAATGGTGTGCGAATGAATATGAGAGACATGGTCAGTGGTAAATGTTATGGGTGGAAAATGTACGAACGAGTAGTAGCATTAATTACCAAGATACATGTGCCATCTAGTATGAGACGTGATGTTAGAAAGAGGAAGTATCCAAATGGAAGTTTCAAGAATTCCGGTTGGAAGGTACTATTTGTCAATAAAGTTGATGAAGCATGTGGTTTGTAAGATGGCGTGGTAATATGGCTTATATCGGAATAGAATGTCGGGGCAGTGGTGAGTGTTTATCCAAAGAAATTTTGATGGTATGAGGTGCCAATTAAGTTGTATTCTGAATCTCTGGAAGTTTAATAAAAATGATGAGTATGTCGGCCAATGTGGTGTAGCGGAGGTAAGGTCGTTAAGGAATATAAGTTGCTCTTTATATGTGAAAGAAATGTACGAGAAATTTATAGTTGAAGATTTAAGAATGGTAATAACTTCGAACGGTAATGTCGTTTCAAGATAATTTAGTTGAATGTTTTAAGTTAGAAATCTTGGTGAAACTGTTTAGTTATGTTTCGAAATGAGAAAATACTATCGGTATGTGGAAAGTTGGGAGAAAGAGACAAGTAATACTTGAGATATAGTATTACATACTAACGTGGGGGAAGCAAGGATAGAAAGATTGGACTTAAGAATGTAGTCATACTACAAGTTCAATGGAGTTATCACCTTTGATATACAACCCCTTAGTGCTTGGTTGCAGCATGTTTGTGTGGTGCGATAGTACTGTGAGAAGGTGATAGCATTTTTGTATCAAAGAATCGTGTAAGTTATGGATACAATGATGGATTGTCATAGTTATTGAAGCATAATTGATGAGAAAAGTTGTTATGTGAAGGAGCGAGAATCGATCTTAGAGAAATATTTTGATAAAGTACAATCCAAGAGAGTGATTATAGGTATAATGGTATTATATCTTTGAGTTGTTAATGTGGCTTTAGAGTCAGAGAAAGAAATGATGAAACGATACCCTCGATTGATTGCCTTAGATTGATTTCGGGGACGAAATCCTTTTCAAGTTGGGGAGTATTGTAACACCCCGAAATTTTCATTGTAATTAATAAAAGATAAATTGTATTTTGGTACAATTTAATATTGAGAAAATTAACTTGGAGGGTTGGTTGGCAATTTTTGGAAGTTTGGGGTTTATTTTGGAAATTAAATAATGACTCATGTTTTTATGTGAGGTGTCACATTATGAATTAATCAGTATTTGATAATACTGATTTTGTGTTGTATTCTAAAAAGAAAAGAAAAATAAAACAGAGGAATATCGAGAGAGATAGAACGTATCAGAGAGAGAGAAGTCGAAAGAAAGAAAAGAAGAAAAGAAGAAAAATCAGTTGGTGATTGTTGTGGTAGAACATGTTTTTTGTGTTGTTATCATTCATCTCCATGGAATTGAGTTGTAGTATTCTGCCCAGATTTGATTAAGCTGTTGATTAAGCCATTGATTTTGGAAGAACACTGTGTTCAAGAAAGCCCAGGTGAGTTATTCATTCTTGTTAAAATTAAGCAATTAAAAGTGTTATAGATATGCTATACTTGTATATAATATCAATGGTATGATTTGATTAAGATATGGTAAGCTTAATGAGTCAAATGGAGAACTGAATCAAATGAAAGTGACGATGAAAAGTGACTTTGCGCAACAGTATATTGCGAAAAGTGTAGTTTTCGCAACCAAGGGTTGCGAGTTCTGAGGTTTTCGCAATAGAGGGTTGCGAGAAGTGAGGTTTTCGCAATAGAGGGTTGCGAGAAGTGAGGTTTTCGCTACAGTGGGTTGCGAAAAGTAGAGGTTTTCGTAGCTTTGGCTTGCGAAAAGTGTAGCTTTTCGCTACAGTGGATTGCGAATTTTGTGGATTTTCAGTAGTAGTTTGAGGCTGTTATGTGACATACAATCTGATATGAATATGCTAATTGTTATATGTTTATAACCCTGTTGTTGATATAAAAACCATGTTATGTTAAATTGTAATGACTTATTTATGAGTCCGGAGCTGTAGTTAATTGTTGAGGTGTTGATCCCCGATGCTAAATGGCAAAGTGGGGATAATCGTTGAATTTATTATTCTGTACATAGAGATATAGAATATATGTTGAATTGTATAGCTTTAGTATACAATAGAATGAGTGATAATACACATTTATTGTGTGGCGTTGGCTAGAAATCTACATCTGGTCTAGTGGGCATAAAGTACGGTGTAATGAGAACTGTTTACTAGCCAGGGACTGTTGAGATGTAATTCTAGTTGTTGGAGTGAATCTTGAATCATCTGTGAGGGTCTCTGGTGGTTGTTGATCGCGATAAAATAAAATCTCATTTGGGAGACCAGTGATTCAAGATGGGGAGGAAACGAAATGAGGAATGGCAGACTTGGAGTTGTAATTCCCATTTCAAGCGAAAGATGAGATATCTTTATTGTTGAGGATTTGACATCCTAATTCAGAAAGAAGCAGGTTTGGAAACTGTAATTTCTGGGAGTTAGAATTATTTATAAGTCCGGTGGGATTTATAGTAATTCTCGTTGATAAAATGATGACTAGATGAATTAGTCATAAGTAAGGGAATAGGTGGATTCCAATGGTTGAAAAGAGCTTGGTATGGTAAGATGGCTGATAACAGATTTGATATATCTGTTAATATTTTAGTTGTTAAATTTTAATTTGATTTGGATAATCTCACTAGGCGAAAGCCTAATGTTTCAAAATTAAATTGTCTTACCAGGTACCGGCTCTGGGAAATAGTTTGGGAAGTGAGATTACAGTTGAAGGGAATCAAACTTGGCGATAACGAAGGATCAGGATATTCTTTTGATGACTTTTGGGACAAGCCTTAGATAATCTAGTTGATCTTATTGTGATGTATAATTGATCAGATTATTTAAGTTAGACGACTTTGTGTATATATAGAAATTTACTTATGATCCCTTTGGTTTATAAAAGTCTGATATTTTGATGATCATAACGCGTGTATTTTGAGGTTTAAATTGGCCCTGAATTTTAGGGTGTTACACGTAGCGGCTCGGGCTTCTTGCTCGGGCTTGCTGCGGGCTTCTTGCACAACCGGTACGGGGGGCCGGGCTTGGGTGCGGGCTTCCCCACTCGGGTTCCCAAACCCGCTCGAGCTTTCCCATTTATTTATTTTTTTCATTTTTTTTTCAAAAATTTGAATTCCAACGGTTTGGAAACGGCTATTTTGGGTTTTTTAATTTTTTTTTCAATTTAATCACACTATATATATTAACCCTCAACCCTTATATTTTTCACACCTCTCAAACTCTCTCAAATTCTCTCAAACTCTCTCAAACTCTCTCAAATTTCATCATGAATCCAAACAAAACACCTACATCCCGTCGTAACCAACCGGATACACCGCAACTGCAAGAAGACCCGGAGCTTGGTTTTCAAGCATTTGCACAATATCCGCCACAATATCCGCAACAATATCCGCCACAATATCCGCAACAATATCCGCCACAATATCCGCAACAATTTTACAACTCATTAGGCCATCCGCAACCAATTCCTTACCAACTTACACGTCCCGGTTTGATTGACAAGGTTTTACTCCGGCACAATTTTCCCCACTTCCTTCACCGCCGATTTTTATTATTTATCTTATTTTTATTTATTAAAAAATATATAAATATTTTTATTTTGTTAAATAATTAAATGTATAAATAAAAGAATTAAAAAAATGAGGTGGCATTTAGGGCTTTTGGGCTTTTTGCAAACGGGTACTTCACTTTTGGGTTTGGAGTGGGTTTATAGAAAAGCTGATGTGGCGCTGTGGGCTTTTGGGTTTTTTGCAAACGGGTACGGATGGTCTAAGGCCATCCTCAGCGCTCCGTAGAAGCCCTCAAGCGCCACATCAGCGCCACATCAGCTAAGCCCTCAAGCCCTAAAGACCTCAGCGCTACCCTCAAGCCCTCTTGCCACCTCATTTTTTTAATTCTTTTATTTATACATTTAATTATTTAACAAAATAAAAATATTTATATATTTTTTAATAAATAAAAATAAGATAAATAATAAAAATAAAAATTCATATCATTTATTAAAAAATTAAAAATTAAAAAATACAAAACACTACCGATTATGAAAATTTTTAATTTGCTCTTTTCTCGTTAAAGTAACCCTCAAAACGTCTCCCGTAAGGTGATCATGCGGGGTCATGAAAAACGCGAAGTCTTTCTCAAATCGTTTTTCTCGTTCGATTTCTCGTTCGTGTTCCAACCTTTGAACTTCGAGATCGAGTTTTTTCATTTTGTATTCCATTGTATCATCAATCTTGTCGTTGAACGTCGTCAACAACTGAGTAACACTTTCGTTCGTATTCGTCCTGGACGTATTACTCGTTGATGTTTTTTTTGCCTTGTTTCTCCCGATGGGTCGTTGAAGTTGCTCGATGAAGTTGTCGTCATCGTCATCATCGGAAGGTTTGGTACGTTTTGAACCTCGCGATGAAGTTGTCGTCATCGTTGGAACGGCTCCCCATTTTGGACATTTTTTAGGACTTCCCAAGCTTGTTCGTGAGTGAAAGCAAACCCAATTTGTGCTTGGTAGCGTTCGTGTGCCATTCGTGAAATGTCGGCCTCACTCATTCCGCTTGATCTATTAGTGACCAAGTTGTTGTAGAAGCCGCCAAAAGAATTTATTCTTTTATTAAGGTCGTTGAACTTCGTGTTGAGTTGATGAGTTGTTCTATAATTTCCGCGACCCATCGAACTAAAGAACACTTCCCCGATTCGGGTCCAAAAACTATCTACATTTATGTAAATTCAAGTATAAGAATATTAACAAGAATAATAATAATAATAATAATATTAATAATAACAATAATAATAATAAAAATAAAAATATTACCATGGGTTTGTGCGTTACCGATAACGGGGTCCTCCGAAACGTCAACCCACGCCGACACTAACGCGAGTTCCTCATCTTTAGTCCACATCTGTTTGGGAGCTCTATTTTCATATTGTTTGTTTTTTCCTTTTCTCGATGGTTGAGGGTTTGATGGTTGATGGTTGAGGGTTTGATGGTTGAGGGTTTGATGGTTGATGGTTGAGGGTTTGATGGTTGAGGGTTTGATGGTTGTGTGTAGATGGATTGTGGTGTGTGCGGGCTAGAATGTTGGGTTTCCGGAACAATGTCGTCGGCGAGATTGATGAAGGGTGAAGGAGGATTGAAGTTGGTCGGAGTAAAACCTTGTTCAATCATACCGGAACGTGTAAGTTGGTAAGAAATTTGTTGCGGATGGCCTAATGAGTTGTAAAAATATTGTGGCGGATTTTGTTGCGACCATTGTGGCGGATATTGTTGCGAAATTTGTGGCGGAATTTGTTGCGAAAATTGCGGACGATAACCTGGTTGTGTAAACGCTTGGAAACCAAGCTCCGGGTCTTCTTGTGGTTGCGATGTATCTGGTCGGTTACGACGGGATCTAGGTGTTTTGTTTGGATTCATGATGAAATTTGAGAGAGTTTGAGAGAGTTTGAGAGATTGTTGGTGTGAAAAAATAAGAGGTTGAGGGTTAATATATATAGTGTGATTAAATTGGAAAAAAATTAATTTTTTTTATAAAAGTAGCTGTTGGGAGTTATTTATTTTCAAGATTTAAAAAAAATTAAAAAAAATTAAAAAAAACTAAAAGAAGCCGTTGGAGAGCTCTCGGGTTCCTCGGGTTTGAAAGCCCGCACACCGAGCCCGTGGCCTAAGCCCGCGTCCCCCCCCCCCCCCCCAACCGCTGCCCGCCCGAGCCCGAGCTCGAGCCCGCTGGGCGTTGCGGATGGCCTAACAATTATATCTTTTTTATTATTATCGTAGACCAGCTTTTTAAATATAATACTGACCATGTTGAGTCAAAAAACTGATTTTCTATTTAATATTTTATTTATCTATTAAAATATTATTATTTTTTTAAATATTTATCTTCAAAATTTTATTTGAGAAAGATGTTGGAACAGAATATTGATTCAAAATCCCTATATTTTCTAATTTTTTTTGGAAGGATGTCTTAGGCTATGCCTAGAGTAATCCTTTGGCAAGTTATGACTGTAAGACATCAGCCTTGATTCAGTGGCCACAAGTTGCGTACGCCTGGATTCGAACCCTGGACAAATGGAATATTTCACCACATCCCCGGAGCCTTAACCAGTACGCCACAGTCCTTGTGGTTCTATATTCTTTATTTTAAAGAAGTTATAGATGTTTTAACCGGATTCATTAGTTACCCAAAAACCTAGACCGAAACCATAAGGTATGCATCACAATTCTTGCCAATAAGTCTAGAAAACATAACATGTGTAAATACCCATAACTAAACTTCTATTTATTAAATCCAAAATTAATTTACTAAAACTCAAGGATTTAAGATTTGAAAACTAAAAGAAACCTTTAAAAATTCGTTTATTGCAGTTAAAGGTATAACAAAGCCCTCCAAATATCAAAATGCTATGATGAAAAGTCTACAGGATAAGAGTCTTCTCCCTCACTTACCAGGTAAGAACCTAGACCGAAACCTTAAGGTATACATCACAATTCTTGCCTTAAGTCTAGGAAACATGACATGTGTAAAAACCCGTAACAAAACTTCTCCGTATTAAATCCAAAATTAATTTACTAAAATTCAAGGATTTAAGATTTCATTTCATTTGAAAACTCAAAGAAACCTTTAAAAATGTTTATTGCGGTCAAAAGTATAAGAATTGGAAGAAGAAGAAAAAAGTTTTCTAAAAAGCCCTCCAAATATAAAAATGTCTATGAACGAAATTTAGCCAATAATAAATCTAGGGGTTGTTAATCAAATATTTAGGGGTCGTTTAATAAATATTTATTGGATAAACGCTTATCGGCCATACTCACCATCATATCTTATAATGTCGTGTATCAGCCATCAAAATAGATTGTTTGTAAGCATCCTTTACTCGGTAAGCGCTAACCGGGTAGGAGTCTTCTCCCTCGCTTACCGGGTGAGAACATTGGTTTTTGCCATGCCTCTTACTGGCTAAGATTTTCGGTCATTGTCATGTTCATCCGGTAAGTTAAGTGACCGGTAAGCGCTTACCTGGTAAGCACATGGTAAACGACCTCTTGCTGTCTTTTACCGAGTAACTAAACATTTACTGTTTTTTATCGGGTAAAGACGCTTAACCGTTCAAAGACAATGATGTTTATCAACGATCTTATGGTACCATCTTGTTGACCAATAATCTTACTCGGTAAGAAAGGGTGGTTGACTTTTACCAGACCAACACTTGTTGATTTGGTCGAAGATAATGTTGTTTACCAACAATTTTATCTGATAAGATAAGTAAGAGTTGTAACTCTTTTTCACCTGATAAATATTATTAAGAGTGAATTACATTGTTGGTCACTCACACGAACTGTCTACATCGAATGTCCCTAACTTTTCATTATCATTGCATACATGGTCCCTCGAGTTAACACCGTTACCAAACTTTCCGTTAAATGTAGGCATGTGTCTCTCACATGCGGGCAAATCTGTATCTTGCCTTAATTTTTATCACCTTTTTCGAAAAAACCTAATTTAATATATATATATATGCATAAAGGGAGGTTCAAGAGAAAACCTCACAAAAACGGAAAACTGAAGAACACCCTGGTGGCCCTTCATCTGGACGGTATGCACTTGTGCATACAGGTAAATAGTTGACTTTTTGGTTTTATGCATTTGTGCATATATGCACAAATGCATGTTACAAATAACCTGTATGCACAAGTGCATACCGCCCAGATGAAAGGCTCCTAGGGTGTTCTTCAGTTTTCCGTTTTTTTGAGGTTTTCCCTTGTAGCTGACCCTATGTGCATATATCCCATATATTATACGTTGCAAACCTAGTTTATAGATCTTGTCGGTGAACCTCCCCTCCTCCCAGTTTTGTTCTTTCTACGACGAACCTTACCCCCTTCTATTCCTTTCTTGCCAAAGTTCATTCGGCGAACCAAATTACGGTGGCAAGAACAAAATAAACAACACCTCCTCGTCCCCTTATTCGTAAACCCCACCCTTCACGTTTTACAAACATAGGCCTAGTTACAAAAGCCGAAGAAGAAGCAAATAATCTAAGAAGACCCCCCCTGCAAATCCACCTACTTGGTGAAGACCAATCCCCATATTCGCTTTATTGTGCCACTAAACCCTTCACGTTGTTTTAACCATTTTTGACCCCCTCTACTTAATTTAGCCATTCTCTCTCCCGGATTACGAGTTTACCCATTCTCCTCGTGAAACCCCTCTCGATCATGATCTCCTTCATCAGCCAAAAGACTAAAATTACACTTTTGGTCCCTGAGGCATGAAAAGAAGTGAAACCCCGATTTTACACTTTTTGTCCCTACCTCGTGAAACATATTTACCAAACACCCCCTACCTCGCGATCACGAGGTTGCCGCACCACGTGGCGGCCTGGGGTAAGCCATAGCACTTTAACCTCGTGAAACCCCCTCTTTTAACCCGTGACTACCCTCATTATTGCCCCCCGTCCCCAAAAAAAAACGCCCGCATTCATGACCCTATTTATACCCCCAAACCCCCACCCACCGGTTCCACAAACCCAAAAAAAACCTCCCCTCATTCCCTTATAAATACAAGGTTTTGGTCCCCACATCCCTCATTCCTTTCTCCACTCTCTTTTGTTTATCGTGCAATCTACGCACTTTAAAACCGCATCAAGCTTCGTGAGTTCTTTTTTGACGTCGAGCAACTTTTCAGTGGCTCCCCCTTGTTGTTTTATAGTTAAAAAAATACATGTTTGTTATGTTTTTTGTTGTTGTATATTTATATATGTTATCTTTATCTTAAATAATGTATAAAATTATAAATGCATATTTGTTAAGTTTTATGATTTTTGGTAAAAGTACATATCTGTTAAGCTTACGATAGTTATATATAAATAATGTTTGTAAAATATTTGGACACCATAAAATATCATTTTGTATAAATTATATAAATAATGTTTGTAAAGTATTTGGACACCATATAATATCATTTTCTTTAGATGAATCTCAGAATGAAAAATGGATGCGATGAACAAAGAAAGCAAGAACAATGGATGTGATGAACTTTTAGGGTTTGCGTTTCATTGGTCTTTATAGATGGAGGAGGGATGGAAGAAATGAATTGCAACAACCAGATTGAATGAAAAAAGTGCAATTATCAGACAAATTGTTGGGGAAACAGTGCATGTTCGTGAAAGGCATGCAAAAAACACGTGAAAAACACATAAACTTGTAAAACAATTGGTTTTCACGAACATGGGCTGAAAATGTAAATACTGGAAACTCGGGGCCACTCTGGAATGCCGGGTTCATGATCACGAACCTATTTCACGAGGGAGGGACCAAATCTGTAAAATCTGAAAAAGTTCAGGGTCAGGTTCGTGATCATGAGTCTGAATTTCACGACTCAGAGACCAAAAGTGTAACTTTCTGGGAATTTTGTTGAAGGAGATCGTGATCGAGAGGGGTTTCACTAGGAGAATGGATAAATTTGTAATCCGGGAGAGAGAATGGTTAAATTGGGTAGATGGGGGTCAAAAATGGTTAAAACAATTAAATTCCTTTGTTTTTAATGTAAGTATACATATTCCGAGTCAATTTAATACAAGGTTCAAAAAGACGTAAGGCGTGGCGTGGCGGCGAGGTCGCGACGTTTTTTAAGGTGTGAACTAAGGCGGCAAATTCATATATCTTATATATTATTATATATGTATAAATAGATGTTATATGTTTTTATTCAATGAATACAATTATATCCAACAATTTAATATATATATATATATATATTTATATGTAATCGTGTAATCGCCGGAAGAGACAATCTGCCGCTGCTCGTGTAATCGCCTAATTATGTAATCGTGATTTCAATTTGAAAAACATTGACTGAACCTCAATTCTAAATAAGTCAACAAATTTAAGTTTTAACTTTTTAGTTTTTACCCTCTTACTTTTAACTTTTCAGTTTTAACCTTTAACAAAATTTAAGTTTTAAAAAAAGACAAAAAAAGTACAAATTGTAAAAAATACAAGTGACGCCTTACAAAAAACTGACGCTATGTCGCGCCATATCGCGCCTTAAGCCGCCATATCGTGAGCCACGACTTACAGAAACGTTATGACCCATATCGTAACGGCGGAGACACGTCTCACGTCATGACGCGCCTTTTAGAACCCTGATTTAATAGCATATGTCAATAAGGTCGCAGCGTAGTGCCGGTTCCAAAAAAAAATGTGATAGACCTTTCGTGCTCAAAAGTATTACGTTTGAACTAGAGATTGACATTAAGATGAGTTTTATATGTTTACGGGAGACAATTAACACAATAGAATAGGAGAGAACGAAAATAATAAAAAATAATAATAATTAAAAATAAAAGGTGGTTAAAAGATTGAACCGCACTAATGTGAAAGCCACATACACATATTTAACGAAACTCCGTTAATGATATTAACTCGAAAGATTATAAGTACAAGAAAAAAAAATTAGAGACCTTTAATCTAGATAGTCTATGTGAATGACTGAAATACAAATTTTAAGCAAACCATAGGGACTATAAGTGAAAATCTAAATGTATGGATAAACAATTGTTGGTATTAGACATCTCCAATGGGATCATTAAATCTTACATCAAACACTAAATTTGGTGTAAAAATATTATTCACATCTTCAATCGGGCCTCTATTTTTCACACTAAATTTGGTGTAATGAATAGTATTACACTATATTTGGTGTAACACTATTCATTTACACTACTTTTACATCACTTTTAAAAAATTAATGTTACTCATTGGAGATGATTTACTATTAACACTAAATTTACATTATTTTTGAAATTTGATGTAAAATATAGCGTGACCCATAACCCATTGGAGATTCTCTTAATAAATATCTAATGTTAAATAAGGGATTTCAGAGATGAGTTTTGGGAGTGGGGCTCTCGGGCCTCGGCCCAACCCCATTACGAATAACTTACGATGATGGATGACATCAAAAGATTGTTTAATAGCCAATTTTGCTGCTTTTTATATGTTTCCATAGTTAAATATTATTTAAAGGCGACAAAGAGGTTGTGAATAGAGCATGTCGGCTTTCTTCTGTGTTTACCCTTCATCATATATGACGAAAAATTGAATTTCGAGCATCATATTTTGTGTTTTCAATTATAGCAATTATTATATAGAATATAATATCTATATCTTGATGTACATGTTGTATGTAATCTCTGTTTTTCCCCTTGAAAGTTAAGATAAATGTGCGAAGTTTGATTGCCTTTTTTGTCATATAGTTCCGGAGGGTTTTTTGATAAGTTTTGGGAAGAAGGGTTGAAATGGAAAGGGGTTTGAGCAGCAAGTTCAAGAGGGTGTGTGTTTTCTGTGGAAGTCACCCTGGTCGCCGGGAAGTCTTCAGTGTTGCTGCTACTGAATTGGGAGATGAAATGGTTCTTTCTATTTTCTTATTGTGATGGTGCTTTTGGTCGCCTTTTTGAATTGGATATGTGAATGTTCTTGATGGTGCACCATCTGTTTGATAAAATGACTCTTAGAATTTGGTTTTTCTTTTTATGAAATTGGTGTTTTTGGGTTTTTCATCATGAAGTCTTGCTTTTCGGATTGAATGTTGTGATTGTTTTGTTTCTTTTTGTAATTATTGGTGATTTGAATTGGATATGTGATTGTTCTTGATGGTGCACCATCTGTTTGATAAAAAGACTCTTAGAATATGTGTTTTTTGTTATGAATTGCTTTTCAGATTAAATGTTGTGATTACTTTGTTTCTTTTTTTGTAAATTACTGGTGATTTGAATTTGATATGTGATTGTTCTTGGTGGTGCACCATCTGTTTGATAAAAAGACTCTTAGAACTTTGGTTTCTTGTTACGAAATTGGTGTTTGATTTTTGCATAATTATACCTTGTTTTCTGGTTGAATTTTGTAATTACAGGTGAATAGGAAGATAAACTTGGTTTATGGTGGTGGAAGTGTTGGTTTAATGGGTATGATATCTCAGAGAGTTTTTGATGGAGGCTGCCATGTTCTTGGGTAATATACACACATAAATCCCTTATTCTTTGTGTAAATTTTATTACTCAAAGATGATCATCAATGTATTCCTAGCTTTAACGAAATCGTTGTTGCTTACTCACTTACAGGGTCATACCCAAAGCTCTTGTACCTCTTGAGGTATTTCCCCTTTAAATTTAAAATTTGTTTCTTGTTATCTATGTATCCTTTTGAGACATAATGGTTCAGTCCATAGTGAAAATTATGGTTTTAAGAACACATATAATAAGAAAAGTTTCTTGAAGTCCCCATAGGTTCTTGATTGGCCTCTTAATTTCATTTGGAAGAGGTCAAGTTGACTGTTTTTTCAGGTGATGAATTAGCTTATAAATACTTGATGCTAAATCAATTTTATAGATCAATTAAGCATAGTATTACAACACATCAATGTCTAAATTTTAGTCTTAGAACTGCTCTTATCGTGTTTGTACACTAAGGGGCCGTTTACTAAGCACTTACCGGTTCAATTGCCTTACCCGGTGAACATAACAAGGAGCGAGAATCTTACCCGGTAAGAGGGAATGCAAGAATCGAGAGTCTTACCCGGTAAGCGCTTACCGGCTTATAAACGCCTACCAAAAATCCGTTTTGATGGCAAGGAATGTTACCCCACAAGGTAAGTGAGAGTGGTGACTCTTGGCAGTAACTAGTAAGTGCTTACAGGGTAAGTGTTTGGTAAACGGCCCCTAAGATTCATTGCTACACCTACACCCGCTAAAGTTATCATTTTTTGGCTAACTGTGGGTGTTGGGACCGGTTTGAAGATAACAGGCAGGAAAATCCCCTGTGGCCCTATGGTCTAGTCTTTAAATATCGTTTTATAGTTTTGTGCTAGCACAATCATTGGGCCTTATGTTAGCGTAGCCTAATATCTAGCTGTTTGTTGAATCTGGGATGATATAAGAAAGAAGTGTTTTTTTCTTCTTCATGTTTTGGTGAATGATAGTACGATTTTGATAGATCTCTGGTGAAACCGTTGGAGAGGTACGAATCGTTTCCGATATGCATGAAAGAAAAGCCGAAATGGCTCGAGAAGCTGATGCTTTTATTGCACTTCCAGGTATCTTTCGACTTGCATCCAAGTTTCTTGATTTTTTTCATGAAACATGTATTTAACTATTTATGGTGTCGGTATTATCAGGAGGTTATGGAACTATGGAGGAAGTATTAGAGATGATCACATGGTCGCAGCTCGGAATTCATAAAAAACCCGTGAGTTTTCCTTTTTAGTGTTTGAGATCTTAGAGCACAGGATTGATAACACTTACATTTGTCTTTCTAGGTTGGTCTCCTAAATGTCGATGGGTATTACAACAATTTGCTTGCATTATTTGATAACGGAGTTGAGGAAGGTTTCATCAACCCAGGTGCTAGGCACATTGTTTTATCCGCTTCAAATGCGATCGATTTGTTGACAAACATGGAGGTACGGACCTATTCTACTAGGTTTATTTAAATTAAAGACATACTAAATGTGAAAATGGAAAACCCCCCAACGTCATGGATGTTGGAGTCCCACATCAGCTCAATACGAACCATCAAAACCTGTATATATCTAGGGACCTACCCTCTCTATATTTCTGGTATTAATTTGTTTGGAGTGGCTTAACGGGGACAATTGAGGGATCCTGGCTTATTCCATATAGTCATTTTAGCTTAATGGCTTAATGATTAAGCCGTATAGAAAAACTCATGTATGGCTGAGCGAATAAGCCCACCCAGACCATTAAGCTCATTAAGCCGTAAGTAAAATGCCCCTAAAACGGGTTTCCACGTGTTCTCACATGGTATGATGGTATTAGAGCCAAAGTCTATCACTCTAGGGATTCAACACTTTGGGGGTAATGTGTACTTGTCTAGCCCCCTATAGACACTCGGGACAATGTGACCCTCTAGCCTCTGTTGGAAGGGGCATGTTAGAGTCCCACATCAGTTATGCTTGGATCAATTCTTCTATATATATATTGGAACCTTCTTTGTCTTCTCAACGGCTCTTTTGGAGAGTAATTTAACGAGGGGTCCACATATTCTCACAGTATATTTATCGTGTATTCATTTATTGAATTTATTTTAATGTGCGCAGCAATACATGCCTGCGCATGATCATGTTGCGCCTCACGAGAGTTGGCAGATGGAGCAACTGGGGAACTATCCGAGCAAGGAACATGATTCAAACTGATTTTTGTTCCACCGATAGGTACCAATCTCACGTTGATTCCTCAAATTTGCATTTGAAGATTGAACTTGTGTGCTGGAAATCCGTTTGGCTTAGCGGGTTCAGTTCTATGTGCTCTTTTCCGTCTAGTGTGGGTTTGATCGTGGTTGAAAGGATCAACTACTTCTGTATGATTCATTGTTATCTCTGCTGTTTTCTCTTTTGAAACAGCCAAAAACACATCAAAAAAAAACGGGCCATTAGTTTCCGATTCTTGGTGAACAAATTTCATCAAGAAATCGGATGTTGTGCGAGTGACTCAAATGTCGATGAATTTGTTGTATTCGTATAATAATCGTGAATTCTCTTTTTTTCCTTTACGCTGTTTCTATCATTATTCTCTGCGTATAAGCACCTATAGGATTGTGTTGGAGGGCGTATGCTTCAAAGGTTCCGAGGGCCCTGGTCTCTTATCTATCTAATGATCCCGTGATGAGTGTTATTTGACCACTAATATGACTTAGGGGTTGTTTGGTTGGTTTTCTATTAAGTCCTGTATGAATAAAGTTGTCTGTGTGGATTAATCTGTCTGTATAGATTGGAAACGTTTTTGTTTGGGAAGGTGTTTTAATAGATGGAAGGATCATGTTTTTTAATTGGGAGAGACTGGTTTGGACAAAGTTGGCTTTCTGCATAAAGCTTCCTCCTAAAAGCTTAATAAATAAGTCACTTTCTATATCATTAAGCCACTACCAAACAGTCATGTATAGTTGACTGAATAAGCTGTCTCTTATTAAGCTCATTAAGCTGCTAACTAATAGACCCTTACTGGCTAATACTGTTCAACTGGTTGAAACTTTCTCATGATAATTTAAAGGTTTAAATATGATCATATTACAAGGGTTTGTATGGAATAACAGTATAATTTTAATGTTTTTGTGCCATGAAATATGATATAACATCAAACATGATGCCGACTATTGCCGAGGCTTGACTTTGCGAACACACACAAATCTTGCATCAGTGACTTGTACATGGTGCATAAAAAAGTTGTACGTTGCCTTGGTGCACAACTGCTGCACATACATAACCATTAAAAAGAACGTAAATTGACCTTTTGAAAACACGCCCGTGGATTTTACCCTCTATAGATTTATAAAACAATAGATTTCAAATATAATTCTAAATAATTTTAAGGTCTAAAATCTCGTTTTGGATGGATATATTTAAACCAAGGTTGATGAAATAACCATTAAATTAAACATTAAAAAATATTTATTATTAAAATTTTGATTTATATACTACACAAATAGATGTATTTATGGATAATCATTATGATTCATTAATTAAGACTGAGATATATATGGAAGATGATAAGATTCATTCATTATGATCATGACTTTAGATTAGGAAACATAATAAAATCAGATATTTATTAGACTTGATCAACGGCTAAGATTGGTTTGTATAGTTTGCACAAACTGACTGGTTTGCAACGGATACCTCCCCTATATATATATATATATATATATATATATATATATATATATATATATATATATATATAACACTAATAGGATTTGATCAATTCGAAGAAGAAGAGTTTGATTATAGTTTATTAGAAGATCTAGAAGAAGAAGAAAATACAGGATTCAAAATAGAAGAAACTAATAAAACTATAGAACAAATCATTGATAGAAAGTTCACAGAATTAAATAGAAGATGATTCCAGTCCTATTCACATTTTCAATACAGATGAACCAGAAGATGCCAGCACCGAGCCCGGTTCACCACAGTCCATCGACAGCACACACAGAGACTTCTATATGATCCCTGGATTTTCACCTTAGCGGGTTCTCGTAAATTGTGGACTTCAACTGCCACCAACGAGCCTGACTAAGTCTGTTAAACCTTTAGAATCGTACCATGCTCTGATACCAAATAAGGGGGCATGGCGGATTTTTTGGGTTTCCGTTAAACCACTACGACAGTAATTTAAAAGAAAACATAAAAACATACACTTACAGTGATGGCGGGCGCACCAGAGTAGTAATCAGAGGTGATGAGCGGAAGCACCAGAGTGGTATAGACAGCGGTGGTCCTTTTTTTTGTTTTTTTTGTATGGGATATTAGATCTTCTAATATTTCATAGTATATCCCATACAAAAAAAACATCAACGAGTAATACGAGCGGGTCGAATACGAACGAAAGTATTACTCAGTTGTTCACGACGTTCAACGAGAAGATTGATGATACAATGGAGTACAAAATGAAAAAACTCGAACTCGAACGAGAAAAGTTGGAACACGAACGAGAAATCGAACGAGCAAAACGATTTTAAAAAGACTTCGAGTTTTTCATAACCCCGAATGATCACCTTTCGGGCCCCGCTTTGATGGCTACGGTAGCGAGAAAAGAGCAAATTAAAAAATATCATAATTGGTAGTGTTTTGTATTTTGTAATTTTTAATTTTTTAATGAATGATATGAATTTTTATTTTTATTATTTATCTTATTTTTATTTATTAAAAAATATATAAATATTTTTATGTTGTTAAATAATTAAATGTATAAATAAAAGAATTAAAAAAAATGAGGTGGCTTGAGGGCTTGCGCTACGGGTCTTTAGGGCTTGAGGAGAGTGTTAGGAGAAAAGTTGATGTGGCGCTGATGTGGCATTGAGGGCTTCTACGGAGCGCTACTCATGGCCTTAAGGGCAAAAAGTGGCATATGCCATTGTTTTATGACATCGTAATAGTGAAAAAATTATGTTTTTGAAAGGTGTAACAATAATATTTTGGTGTGTGTGCTTGTATTTTTTAGAACTACATTTGTGACATAAATTTAAACTAGCCAAATTGGTTTATGGAGCATGATTAAAGTCTTGCTTTCAGTAGAGAGCGTGTTGGACCAAGGCAGATATGCAAGGAATCGAACCCGAGTGGAAATCTTTACCTTCAAAAATCAAAAATATAAAAGAGAAAGTTGATGTTACTAATACTACATATAAATAATAAAATGATAGTAGATTTATTTAGCAAGTAGAAGTGGCTCGTTTAAAATCACTCAAAACGTAAATATATTTATACAGTGCCTTTTGACTCTCTTTTTTTTTTTTTTTTTTTTCTACCAAACCTACTTCATGTATATAGGTCCATTGAAAATCTATTTTTAAGATAGGGCCTATTTGGTTCATTTTTTTATTAAGTCATTAATTGATAAAATTGACTATATAGATTAAGGTGATGTTCGGTTCATTTTCTGTTAAGACCTGAATCCATATGACTGTCTGAGTGGATATGGTTGTCTGACTGTTAACAGATAAGTTGTTGTTCTGAATAAACAGTAGAAATGATCATTTTACCTTGGGTCTATTTTTTTTGTTTGATAAAAATATTGAATGAATGACTTTGAATGATAAAAAGTATTAATTTAAAAATTTATTAAACCTAATTCTAAATCATTTCATCTCCAATATATCAAATCCAGATATGAATAACATAAGATTAAACCTTGATCTATATATGATTTTTAATAATATCATAAGATTAAACCTGGATGTATATGTAAATTTGGATGATATATTATAGGGTTGCATCATTGCATATTAATACCTTTTTGATATTTTTTTCTTCAAACCCATTTCCTCCTGCTGCCATGAAACCATTCCATCGCTTTCCTTTCGCCATTTCTTGACCTGGTACCTCAATTTTATAATCACCAAAACTCAACCCCATTTCTTGCCTGGTACCTCAATTTTCAAACCCATTTCCTCAATTTTACCTCAGTACCTTCCAAAACATCCTTAAAATCACAAAAACTTAACCACCCCAGAGGCCATTTCTTGACCTGGAATTTAGGGGACTACGGTTTTTGTAAATGGGTTTGGGCTGAAAGAACTTTAGCGCTTTAAAGGCAGAGGTGGAGAAGTAGGGTTTTGTTGAAATCAAGGATTTTACAGAGAAGATGGATTTAGAGATGTAATCTATTGAAGAGATAGGAGAAGAAGGGAAGCCACGGCCGGCGACGGGGAGGAGGCAATGACCGGCGAACCGGAAGAAGCAGGTGGCCGGCGACGGGAAGAAGCAGATGGCCGGAGCAAGTCTGATTCTTGAAGTCTCAGATCTAATGCTTGTGGATAGG
Organism: Saussurea involucrata; assembly: GCA_033807775.1. Classification (NCBI taxonomy): domain Eukaryota; kingdom Viridiplantae; phylum Streptophyta; class Magnoliopsida; order Asterales; family Asteraceae; genus Saussurea; species Saussurea involucrata. Next base: position 154,092,061 of record CM066321.1, read on the forward strand.
GGTGCTCACGGGTTGGATTGATCGGGTTGAAGACATTTCAACACATCAACTCAATGTTGGCGGTTTGAAAAAATTTCAACCCAACCCAACCCAACCGGTTCGGGTTAGTCGGGTTGTGTTTAAACAAAGTAAAATCAAAATTAGAAACATAAAAGTAAAGGAAACATGTCTTTAAAATACAACCGATAATTCACACAATATATAGATACTACATATAAAAATGTCTAAACCAAATATGATCAAATAACTTGACGTCTCCAATTTGCATATTTCTTAAATCTTAAATATATCACCATCAACTGTTTTTCTCAATTTGCATATATATATGTTAGCATTTACTATATATATATATAGGCGGGCGTTATTATGAAAACCTATCTATCTTTGAAAACTTTGAAAACCTCATCAACCAATCAGATTATTTCTTAATAATTATTCTTTAATTATATTAAAAGGGTAATAGTGTCATTATGCAAAACCGGGAATAATTATCTATTTTTTTAAAAAATTATTAATCCCGTAATTAAGGATAATACGCCGTTAATATAGGAAAGTCAATATTTGTTAGTTTTTCTGATGAAATCGTGGACGGTTTTCGATTCAATATTCATGGTTATTGTAAACACAATAACACCTGCATTCGAAACCAAAAAAAATTCGATAGAGAAAACAAGAAATCTTAGTTATTTGGAGTGTTATCGATGTCGAATTCAAGCGATGAACCATTATCATTAAACGAGATCAATGTTCAAGATGTTTATCATGATGATGATACTTTTATTTCATCAATCATTCCTCCTCATGTCGATCAAGTGTTATCTTTAAACGAAGAGGTTTGTGAAGAATATGTGGATAATCTCAACCCAGCAGAAACCAATGGTATGCATGTTATATAGATTGTTATTGTAGTATTTGGAGTATTTTTTTTAATACCATTCGTGTAATGTTTCACTGATTTGTTGCGACATGGGTTTATTTTGTTGACAGATAATCTCAACACCGAGCAATCGAAGGGTATTGATGTTTTGTTATTGAAGATTTTCAGTTTTATGTCTACACTGTTTCATTCCATTAATTGTGAATTAGTTGTTCATATATTTACTTTCAATTATTGTATGTTCCCTTACAGATCTGTTCCATTGCCATCATCTTTATTCACTTGTTTATTTTGTTGACAGCTAATCAACAGATGGTTGAGTCTCCCGGAGGGACTAAGTATTGGTATCCCATTGTAGGTCGAAATGTTACTATAAACGTTGGTGATAGATTCAGTTCGATCCATAGTGCTGAATTGTTTTATAGGAAATATGCTGATATTGCTGGATTTGATGTTAGGTTGGCAAATAAAAAAAGTAACAAGGCAGGTAGGATATCTACTCGTTACTTTTTTTGTAGCAAGCAAGGGATACCAAATAAGAGAGAGTTTGATTCATTTGAGGTTCTACCCGGTGAAAAAAAGAAACGTAGGTCTAGTTATAAGAGGACTGGGTGTTTAGCTAGTCTAAAGGTTCGATTTATTAAAGAGACTGGAGAGTATGAGGTGTATAAGTTTGTTGAAAGTCACAACCACATGTTGTTCTTGCCTGAAGATAGGATGTTTTCGCGTTCAAAGAGGAAACTAGGGTTCATAGAACGTAGGAATGTTTTACATGCATGTGCATCTAAAGTCGGCATCACACAGAATCATAGGATGAACGAGTCTATTATGGGTGGCATAGAGACATCTGGTGGTACTGCAAGGGATCATATAAATTTTAAGAGGGATGTTGTTCATTTTGTTGGAAACAAGGATGCTCAGATGCTGATCAACAGGTTGAATAAAAGGCATGAGTATTGCCCTGATTATTTTTTCGAGTACAAGGTTGAAGGAAAAGAGTTGGTTGCAATTTTTGGGCTGATGAAACTGCAAGAAGAAACTATGTTGAATTTGGTGATACCATTTCATTTGACGCCACGTATCGTACAAACAAGTAATTAATCATATTACGTTTTTTTTTATTTTAGATTAATATGTATGATCTTTGTCATATTGTAAACTAATTTCATGGTTGTTATACAGGCACGCGATGATATTTGTACCATTTGTAGCCGTTGATAACCACAAGAAATCTGTTGTTGTTGGTGCTTCACTAATTTCATCTGAGACAGTTCCTAACTTTACTTGGGTATTGATGTCATTCATGAGATGCCATGGAAAGCAGTCGAGGTTTGTTATTACCGACCAATGTGCGTCAATGAAACAAGCGATACCGGTTGCCTTTCCCGATGCGAAACACCGTTTATGCATGTGGCATATTACTAAAAAATTTAATGAGAAGGTATGTGTCTAACAGTTTGTTATTATTCCATATATAAGTCTGTTGTGTTGATCATAAATATATCTACGGTTTTGTATGTTTAGGTTAGTTCACATATTGCTAATGCAACACCGTTCAAGTCGAAAATAAACAAGCTTGTATGGGATGTTCATATTGAACCAGAAGATTTTGAGGTGAAATGGCATGAATTGATGGATTCTTATGGACTGCGTGGGGACTTATGGTGGGAAGAGATGTATCAAATAAGGGAGTCTTGGATTTTGGCATACTACAAGGACTCATTCATGTCTGGACTTATGAAAACGACTTCTAGGTCCGAGAGTATAAACGCATTTTTCAGAGTTTATGCAAAGTTTTGGGATGATTTGCTTTTTTTATTGGTATGTTTGATCTCGCCATTGATAAGCAACGACGTAAGCACTGTGAGTTAGAAGTTCAGACTCAGACAACAAATCCTCGAATGTTGTCTCCATCCAAACTGGAGGCTCGTGTTCGTGACACTTATACGCGTACAATATTTTTAGACATACAGAAGGAGATGAACAAAGCGGCTTGGTTTTGTACTTTAAAGTGTGTCGATGAACAGGATGAAAAGAAGTTGTACGAAATATGTCACTATAACAAGCAACATGAACTGAAGGCCAAGTATACGGTATGTTGATTATTTCATTGCCAAAGTTCATTTGACAATTGTTTTCCGTTTAAATATATATTCAGTTTGTCTAAACTAAAGTTATATGTGTGAAGGTGGTTCGTATACCGGCGGATGAAACCTTTGATTGCAGTTGTAATCACTTTGTAAGGAATGGCATTTTGTGTCGTCATGCCTTTAGTGTCATGATATATGAGAAAGTTACGGTAATACCAGAGAAGTATATACTACGTCGCTGGCGTCGTGGGTTAGTGCCAGTCGAGACCATGTCGGCTCGAGCTCGTTATGGTGAAATGGATGTGGAGAAACAAGGGTTGATCAATAAGGCCGTGACACTCTTCGACCGTCTTATTTCTATGGCGAGGAATGACAAGGATTCATTGACATTATTTGTTGAACAATTAGAAGATTTGTGTGAAGAAATGTTGTAATACCCAGGGTAAGTCCGTTAGATAATTTAACAATAATTTATGATGTTCAGGGTAAGTTTGGGGTAAAATATAAGTTAAGGGTGTTTGGGTCATTAATGAGAAGTTGAAGGTGTAGAAGGTACAAATTGATTTTTGATATACACCTTAGGCTATCAGGTGTATCTTTATCCAGTTATAGAAAGAGTGTGTATGTGTGCGGGAGTTCTGAAGGCGAAAGAAAGCGAAAGAGGAAACCGTACGAGTAGGGCTTCAATTGATCGGGTTAAGAAGTAATTTGGAGGTAAGTCCTTTACATATTGTGTTTGTAATTATGAATAGAAGATATCTTTCGGTTTAGAGTATCTAATTTCACGTCTTGAATGGATTCCAATCGATTTCTGGGTAAATAGAACCGACTGTGTTCTTGAGGACTCCCGGTGAAATCCCGGTATAATCAACTTCCGGTGGAGTCCCGGTAATATGGACTCCCGGTAGTGTGAATTCCCGGTATAACAGACTTCCGGTAGTGGAGAGTTCCGGTATATGAACTTCCGGTATAGGAACTCCCGGTACTAAGAGTCCCGGTACCGTATAAGTCCCGGTACCCTGTGTAGTCCTGGTAGTGAGTTAAATACAGTGTGTAATGGAACAGTTGAGGATGGGAAATCGTTAGGCTTTACGTATTTGGTTAGTAAAGCAATTTGTGTATCTTAACTTGTTTCAGATTCCGTGGAATCGTGGTAAGGGATAGGATCGTTTTGAAAGAAGCTTACGAACGTGTGAAATAACCAAAACAGGTGAGTTTTGCTTTGAAAACACTTTTTAACTGGAATACATACATGTGTGGAGTTGGGAGTGAAACTATTGATAATTATGTGCTCGTATGTGAATTATAATATAGCGAGGTATTATATTTACATGTGTATTATAAATGTGTTATAATACGTTGGCCGGGTTTAAGACCGGTGTGATTGGCTATAGAACCTGTATAGCGTTGTTTGGCTGTAGATGTTGTGCAGCGTTGTATATTATTAGTTGGCTTGCTACCACTAATATGGCCAGAAGGAATGAAAAGGGGAAGCATAATATATGTGAGTTTATTTGGATGTATACGATTGTGTTGCGTGATTTATATGATTAAAGTTTATATAAATGGTTTTAAAACTAACAGGGGTTTCTCACTTAGACCATCAGGTCTAACCCTCATTTTGTTTTAAAAATATGTGTTCCAGGTGGTGGATCAAGTAAGGGCAAGTAAGTAGAGTAACCGGTGGATGGCTAGAGAGAAGGACTTTAAGATGAAGCTTTTGACTTGTTTAGCAGTTGTATTGCAACGTTAAATGTTATGCATGTAAATAGTACAGTATTTGGGTTACATATGGTTTTCTTTCAATTGTAAGAGACTACTGGACCGTACATGTAATGTGAAGTTCGTTTGTTATATCTATTTAAGTTATATTGTGTGATATGTTGTGTACTTGGGATATGGGGTCGTTACAAATGGTATCAGAGCCTTAGTTTAAGGTCTTTAGGTATTAGTATATGTACCTAGACTTAAACTGCATGTGAAGTAGGATGTCCCTATTATTGTAGAACCTCGGGATACTAAGTATAAAAGGTAGAAGGAACATCATGTAAGGTAATTTCATACTACACCTGGCCAGTGTAATTGTGATCTTACAGGTACATGTCGGAACTGGAATACCTTGTTATATGGGGTATATGCTTATGTGTATATTAACCCTGTTTAAATCCACAGAATGGCCAGCGGTACAAGAAATTCGAATCGAGGAGGAGGAAGAAATCCAAACAGAACTAATCCGTCAGTAGGAACCGGGGATAGGGGAGGCAGAACGGGGGGCAGAGTCGGGGGTAGAACTGGAGGTAGAGCTGGAGGTCGAGCCGGAGGCAGAACCCAACAAAATAGTACGGATTTCATTACCAGGGCTGATCTAATGGCAGAAATGGGAAGATTACAAGACAATATTCAAGTTATGTTCAACCAAACTCATAATACTGAAACAGAAGGACCAGACCCTACTCATGAAGAGGAGATGCCAATTACCCCTACGGTCTTACCGGTAATGAGAAAATGTGATTACAAAATGTTTCTTAGTTGCAAACCTTCTACGTACTCAGGGGATCGGGATCCAGTAAAAGCAATGAGATGGATGAAGGAAATTGAAGCCATTTTCAAAACAAGCAAGTGTGCGGATGAAGATAGAGTATTGTACGGGGCAACTATGTTAAAAGGAGATGCATTGTATTGGTGGGAATCTTTTATACATTCTAAAGGATCTGACGTTTATTCTACCCTCTCTTGGGAAGAATTTGTGGTAGCCTACAGGGAACAATTTTGTCCCCAGGCAGCCGTTAAACAACTGGAAGGAGAATTCATGAATTTGCAACAAGGGAACTTATCCGTTCGAGACTATACCGCTAGCTTTTTGGAAAAGTCTCGATTTGCAGAATACTATGTTGCTACGGAGGCGATGAAGACAGAAAGGTTTATCTTTGGGTTGAACTCAGAAGTCAGAAGGTTAGTGACTGCAAAAGGACCCGATACCTTATCGGCTGCAGTTAATGCCGCAGAGAATGTTGAACGAGATATTAGAAGAGATGTGGGCGATAAAAGTATCGGGAAGAGAAAGTGGGAAGGACCACAATATGATCCGAAGAGGTCCCGATTTCAGAGGTATGATAACCGTCCGCCGTTTCGACCAACGGAAAGACCATGTCAGAAGTGCAACCGTGTCCACCAAGGAAACTGCCAAGGTGATGTACGAGCATGTTATAAGTGTGGGAAGACTGGACACGTTATTAAGGATTGTAAGGTAACGCGGTTATGTTTCTTATGCAATTCTCCGGATCATCTTCAGTCAAACTGTCCACGGGGAAGGATACAGCAAGGTGGGTCATCGGGCAGGCCAGTGATTGTTAAACCAGTAGTACCAAGACTGGAACCGCCAGTAACCAGGGGTCGCGCCTTTCAAATGACTGAGAAAGAAGCGGAGGAAACTCCGGATGTAGTCACATGTACATTTTTTATAAACTCTACACGTGCTAAGGTGTTATTTGATTCCGGTGTAAACCGATCGTTTGTGTCTCCTGCATTTGCTGCTTGCCTGTGTTTGAAACCTAAAATGTTAGAACATGTTCTATTAGTAGATACTGCAAATGATAATCAAGTGTCGGTTAGTGAAGTGTTTGATAGTTGTGTGATTAGTATAGAGGGGTGTGGAGTGCCTATACGATTGTTTCCTATAACTCTGATAGAGTTTGACGTAGTAGTGGGAATGGACTGGTTAGCCGAGAATCAGGCTAATATAGTATGTGATAAGAAGTTAATAAATGTTGTATTACCTGGGAGGGGACCAGTAGTGATTTATGGTGATCGCATGAATCATCGGTCTTGTCTTATATCAATATTAAAAGCACGTAGGTGTGTTAATAAGGGTTGTCAGAGTTACTTGGCCTACGTGATAGATATTAAGCCGAAAAAGAATAGGATGGAAAATATTCCTATCGTTAGTGAATTCCCTGAAGACTTGAACAGTCTTCCGCCTGTTAGACAAGTAGAGTTCGGTATAAACCTGATTCCTGGAGCCACTCCTGTAGCCCGTGCACCGTATCGTTTGGCACCTCCAGAGATGAAAGAAATGATGGCACAACTACAAGACCTATCCGATAAAGGCTTCATCAGACCTAGTTCTTCGCCGTGGGGAGCACCAGTGTTATTTGTGAAAAAGAAAGATGGGTCGATGAGAATGTGTATTGACTACCGAGAATTGAATAAGCGCACGATAAAGAACAAGTATCCACTACCCCGAATTGATGATCTCTTTGATCAGTTAGTTGGAGCTTGCTATTTCTCCAAGATTGACCTAAGGTCCGGTTTTCACCAGTTGAAAGTTAAAGAAGAAGACGTTTTAAAGACTGCTTTTCGAACGAGGTATGGTCATCATGAATTTTTAGTAATGCCATTTGGATTGACGAACGCTCCAGCTGCCTTTATGGATTTAATGAATCGGGTATGTAAGCCGTATCTCGATAAATTTGTAATTGTATTTATCGATGATATCCTTATCTATTCTCGATCCAAGGAAGAGCACGCGCAGCACCTTCATTTGATTCTAGAGCTGCTGAAGAAGGAAAAGTTGTATGCGAAATTTTCTAAATGTGAATTCTGGCTACGGAAAGTACAATTTCTGGGGCACGTGGTTTCTGAGAAAGGTATACAAGTCGATCCGATGAAAGTAGAAGCAGTGGAAAAGTGGGAACAGCCGAAGACAGCAACAGAAGTACGTAGTTTTCTGGGTTTAGCCGGCTACTATCGGAAATTCATAAAAGACTTCTCTCGTATCGCAACGCCTTTGACTAAGCTGACCCGAAAGAATTTGAAGTTTGAATGGAAAGCAGAACAGGACGAGGCATTCCGAATATTGAAAGAGAAATTGTGCAGCGCGCCGATTCTATCACTACCTGAAGGTTCTGAAGACTTTGTCGTTTACAGTGATGCGTCTAAACTGGGATTGGGTTGTGTGCTTATGCAGCGCGGAAAGGTTATAGCTTATGCTTCTCGCCAACTGAAGGATCATGAACGGCAATATCCTACGCACGATATGGAGCTTGCTGCAGTCGTCTTCGCATTAAAGATTTGGAGACATTATCTGTATGGTTCCAAATGTCAGATTTATACTGATCACAAAAACCTTCAACACCTCTTTGATCAGAAGGAACTAAATATGAGACAAAGGAGATGGTTGGAATTGCTGAATGATTACGACTGTGAAATCCTTTATCACCCGGGAAAGGAGAATGTGGTGGCAGATGCGCTCAGTCGTCAAGAAAGGAGTGGAACAATAAAAGTTATTTCGCTACGAACTGAACTCCTACCCAACTTATTTGATGAATTGCAGAAGTGTCAAGCGGAGGCTTATCATGATGAACATCTGAAATCAGAAAGGTTAGCGGGGATGTCAGCATTGCTAGTAAAAGATGATCGGGGGTTATTGTGTATGGGAAACAGAGTGTGGGTACCTCGATTGGGTGGATTACGTGATCGTGTTTTACAAGAAGCCCATCAATCCCGTTTCTCTATTCACCCAGGTACAAACAAGATGTATAAAGACCTAAAGCAATTCTATTGGTGGTCGGGGATAAAAAGAGGGATTGCTCAGTATGTGGAAATGTGTGATACTTGTAAGAAAGTAAAGATTGAACACCAAAAGCCATTTGGTCAACTACAACGGCTAGAAATACCTATGTGGAAGTGGGAGCAGATTACCACAGATTTTATCACAAAGCTACCAAGAACTTCGAAGGGATTCGATTCTATTTGGGTGATCGTCGACAGATTGACAAAGTCTGCACACTTCCTACCGATAAAGGAAACCGATTCAATGGAGCGATTAGCTAAGTTGTATATTGATGAAATAGTAACTCGACATGGAATTCCAATCTTGATCATTTTTTATCGTGATAGTCGTTTTACTTCAAGATTTTGGAGAAGTTTTCAAAGGGAAATGGGGACTCAGATAAAGTTAAGTACGACGTATCATCCTCAAACAGATGGGCAGAGTGAACGAACAATTCAGACCTTAGAAGATATGCTCCGGGCTTGCATTGTTGATTTTGGGGGATCGTGGGATAAGCATTTACCGTTAATCGAATTCGCTTACAACAACAGTTATCATTCCAGTATACAAGCGGCACCGTTCGAAGTACTGTATGGTAGGAAATGCCGAACGCCTCTGTGCTGGAACGAAGTGGGAGAAAAACAGCTAGCGGGGCCGGAAATAGTTCAGTTAACCGCCGATAAGGTTACCCAGATTCGAGAAAGATTGAAAGTGGCTCAAGATAGACAGAAGAGTTACGCTGATCGCCGTCGAAAGCCGTTGGAATTTCAAGTTGGGGATTACGTAATGTTAAAGGTTTCGCCGTGGAAAGGAGTCATCAGATTTGGTCGACAAGGTAAACTTAGCCCAAGGTATATTGGACCATTTGCAATCACATAAAGGATCGGTGAAGTAGCTTACAGATTAGATCTTCCACCAGAATTGAGCAGGATTCATAATGCATTTCACGTGTCAAACTTCCGAAAGTGTCTGGTTACTCAAGATCAGGCAGTCTCCCTACCAGAGATACAAGTCGACGAAAGACTGAATTATGTAGAAGAGCCAGAAGCTATAGTTGATCATAAGGTTAAAGTGCTGCGGAATAAGGAGGTCAGACAAGTGAAAGTTCAGTGGAGACATCATAAAGGTCAAGATGCTACGTGGGAATCTGAATCGGAAATGAGAGCCAAATACCCTCACCTTTTTGCCTAACTGAATTCCGGGACGGAATTCTTTTAAGGGGGAGATGATGTAATACCTAGGGTAAGTCCGTTAGATAATTTAACAATAATTTATGATGTTCAGGGTAAGTTTGGGGTAAAATATAAGTTAAGGGTGTTTGGGTCATTAATGAGAAGTTGAAGGTCTAGAAGGTACAAATTGATTTTTGATATACACCTTAGGCTATCAAGTGCATCTTTATCCAGTTATAGAAAGAGTGTGTATGTGTGTGGGAGTTCTGAAGGCGAAAGAAAGCGAAAGAGGAAACCGTACGAGTAGGGCTTCAATTGATCGGGTTAAGAAGTAATTTGGAGGTAAGTCCTTTACATATTGTGTTTGTAATTATGAATAGAAGATATCTTTCGGTTTAGAGTATCTAATTTCACGTCTTGAATGGATTCCAATCGATTTCTGGGTAAATAGAACCGACTGTGTTCTTGAGGACTCCTGGTGAAATCCCGGTATAATCAACTTCCGGTGGAGTCCCGGTAATATGGACTCCCGGTAGTGTAGAATCCCGGTAGTGTGAATTCCCGGTAGAGTTGACTCCCGGTATAACAGACTTCCGGTAGTGGAGAGTTCCGGTATATGAACTTCCGGTATAGGAACTCCCGGTACTAAGAGTCCCGGTACTGTATAAGTCCCGGTACCCTGTGTAGTCCCGGTAGTGAGTTAAATACAGTGTGTAATGGAATAGTTGAGGATGGGAAATCGTTTGGCTTTACGTATTTGGTTAGTAAAGCAATTTGTGTATCTTAACTTGTTTCAGATTCCGTGGAATCATGGTAAGGGATAGGATCGTTTTGAAAGAAGCTTACGAACGTGTGAAATAACCAAAACAGGTGAGTTTTGCTTTGAAAACACTTTTTAACTGGAATACATACATGTGTGGAGTTGGGAGTGAAACTATTGATAATTATGTGCTCGTATGTGAATTATAATATAGTGAGGTATTATATTTACATGTGTATTATAAATGTGTTATAAGACGTTGGCCGGGTTTAAAATCGGTGTGATTGGCTATAGAACCTGTATAGCGTTGTTTGGCTGTAGATGTTGTGCAGCGTTGTATATTATTAGTTGCTTGCTACCACTAATATGGCCAGAAAGAATGAAAATGGGAAGCATAATATATGTGAGTTTATTTGGATGTATACGATTGTGTTGCGTAATTTATATGATTAAAGTTTATATAAATGGTTTTTAAACTAACAGGGGTTTCTCACTTAGACCATCAGGTCTAACCCTCATTTTGTTTTAAAAATATGTATTCCAGGTGGTGGATCAAGTAAGGGCAAGTAAGTAGAGTAACCGGTGGATGGCTAGAGAGAAGGACTTTAAGATGAAGCTTTTGACTTGTTTAGCAGTTGTATTGCAACGTTAAATGTTATGCATGTAAATAGTACAGTATTTGGGTTACATATGGTTTTCTTTCAATTGTAAGAGACTACTGGACCGTACATGTAATGTGAAGTTCGTTTGTTATATCTATTTAAGTTATATTGTGTGATATGTTGTGTACTTGGGATATGGGGTCGTTACAAATGTCGATGAACACACCTTTTTTAACAAGCCAGCAGGAGAAGCAGAATGATATCGCAGAGCTAGTTGGTGCTTCACAGCCCGATTCTGTTGAAGTTGAACCCCCTTCGGGTATCAGGAATAAAGGTTGTGGTACTGGGAAACGTCTAGTTAGTTCATCTGAAAAAGCGGCCAAGAAGCTAAAGCGCAAGTGTAGGATTTGTAAGAAGCTGTCCAAGCATGATTCCCGCAATTGTCCCGAGAAGTTCCGTTCATGAATTGTTTTTGATTTGAGTATTGTTTTCTGAACCATTCTAGTTATTTTGGATAAACCCTTTATCTGTTAGGTTGTTTTGTGTTGGATTTTCATTGTTTGTTTTTTGTGTTAAATTTTGTTTATCAAGTTTTGATTTTGTTTGTGTGCATTATTGCTGTCAAATCTTGCGTATATAGTTGTTTTCATAAAAAATGGAGGTATGTTATTTCATTTGTCTTATAAACAATGAAATCATTTATGTTATATTGATATAGTGGGTTGTATCTCTTTTTACTGGTCAATGAAATAATGCATAACCATCTACTAAGTTTATACATAATATATTGAACAATGAAACAGTTATATTTATATTGAAATTCAATACCTCAGTTGATTTCCACTTAGTTTTTCAAGTGGGTGTGTTGAATAGTTAATTAAATTTGTTTTGGGTAATGTTAGCCATTAATTTTGGATGTAGTGTATTAATTTTTTTAATAATTACCAACTGCTTTTTAAATTTGTTTATAAACATTTGTACTGTATATATGATTCTTTATAACTAATTATTTCATCAGTTTTGCCTACGATGAAACACAGATGATTTCTTTTAGTAACAGATGTCCTTTGGTTTACATCAGGTGGTATTCTCGGTTCATGTGAACAATCATCATTGATCCAAGTATAAAAAATAGTAATTAAATGCAGATAGCCATAATTGATAATAAATACAACAACTGATCGGTGTTCTTGGTTCATTCCTTACTCCCCATAAAAGAATAGAATCATCTTAATATTTCTTTTATCCGCTTCCCATCATATCGCCTATAAAATACAGGGCCATTGTAGAAACCCTAAATCCACCACCGCCGCTACCCCATTTCTCTTAACCCAAATCGATGAAAAATGTCTTCCGATGCTTCTTCCTGTGATTCCAACAACCCCGATGATGGTGTTTACCCTACTTCATCTGTGCGTTCCCTACTTCGGAACCACAACAATTTGTGCAAAAGAATCGATAAGCTCAAGGGGGACATATACTATTTGAGCAAAGAAAATCACATCCTGAAGATGCAGCTCAAGGAACAGATGGAGCTGAAATGGAAGGAGAAGAAGAATGTTCAGGTGCTTCTTGCAAAGATTGAGAAGCTGGAGAAAGGGTCTGACGACTAGGTAATGCATGCAGTGTATTGGGTGTTAGATGGGTTTTTTTTTGTAGATTGCTTCATCGATGTGGTTTTTGGTTTGTTATGTCAGGGATCTCGTATAATATGATAAGTATCGGTTTAGATCGGCCTTTATTAGAACAGTTTTTTGAGGAATCATCCTATTTTCCTTTTTTGTTGATGTGTATGTAGGCGATGATGGATGATGAAGGTTTAAATGAACATATTAGTCAAATATTTTAGTATTAAGGTTTGTTCAGTTATTTCAGTATTTTGGTATAATTTTGTGTTTGTCCAAAAAACAGTTTCATCTTGATCTTGTACTAAAACCTAGGAGTTAAAATCAGGTGTAATGTTGAACTAAAACCCAGGATTAAGCGAACAGTTTAAATCTGATTAATTTTTTCAAATCTGTAATTAAAACCCATGAAGATAGTTTCATCAAGATTAAAGTGGATGAAACGTTTATCATGAATGCGTATTTGAAATTAAAGTTTGTCGTAGGAAAATTTCATCAAGATATAAATGGGTGAAACGAAAGGATAGAATTTTTTTTTGTAATGTATAAAGTTTCATCACAATGATAATTGATGAAATATTTAGTTTCATCACGATATAAATGGGTGAAACGAAATGATGAAAAGTTTTGTTGTACAGTAAAAAATTTCATCATGCTGAAACTTGATGAAAAAATATGATAAAAGTATGTAGAAAGTATTATGTAGAAAGTTTCATCAAGTGGAAAATCATATCATGTACAAAAGTATGTATAAAGTCTTTTGTAGAACACTTCATTAAGTGGATAGATATGTAAAAAGTCCACGTCAAAAGTTTCATCAGAATGAAACGTGATTATAAATTGGTTTAGGTTTCATTTTGTATTTTGTAGATGTTATATTAAGTTGGATTTACCCAAATACAAAACTGGAAATTTTTGACACCTTTCATATATTAAAGTTTCTAGATTAAGGCAGTAAGTAAAACAAACTAAAAACTAATAAAACCAATAAAAGTCAACAGTGAAACAACCTAACCTTTTCATGAAACAATGTACATGGAAAGGCAAAATAAAAAAGAACTATTGTTGAATGTCTTTAACCCATGCATGCATAACTGTTCAAACCTATGATAAGAAAACAAAACCCAAAGACTAAACACAAAGACACTGTTCACGATGAAAATAAATAAAAGTCAATGAATCCATAACCCAATGTTCATAATAGGTGAAATGGTTTTCTTGGCACTGACGTCTCACGGATGATCTGATCCTTCAACTTGGTTTCCTTCTGATGGAATTTGTCAACATCCTTCATTGCTTCGTCCCGTTTGTTGTTGAACTCGCTCATCACGAACTTTGCTGTGTATTTCTTCCTTAGCATGGTCAGTTGGGTTGCTTGTGCACCACCTTCGATTGTTAGCCCCGTCTTCCATGCACGTTCATCACCCATCCATGTTTCCATATGTCGCATCACGAACACACCACTGTTTTGATGTCGGTTCTTTGTTTGCCAGCCCATTTTGAGTCGGTGATGTTTTGCTTCCTTCATCATCCTCGCTGAAGGATGTTTCACCTCATTAAGGTGTTCATTCATCATGCTATGCTGCAAATTTAAAAAAAAATACAGTAGTATGATACCATTTTAATAGATGTGTTACAAAGTTGTAGTATTTTGCCTTACCAATATCTGTACTGCATGTTCATACAGCCCCATTTCATCTTCGTATTCGCTGCCTACGTAGAACTTGTTGTCGAGAATGTAAATCGTGTGCTTTCGTAGGTGAAATACAACCACATAATACTAACCATCATCCATAATGGGAAAAAATACCTGTATTCATTTATATGTATTAGTGTAATAAGTTATATAATGTGTTGTGAATTTCACTATTTTGTTAGCCAATTGTTAACACCGTAACAACATCCTTTACCATATCAACTTCTCTCATGTTCAACACTCTCTTCTTGTAATGTGCCGACCTTGCCAGATTCTTGCTGAAGGTGTTGTATTTAATGTTGAAGTCCGTGAAGGGATCCCTCAAATAGTGGCTATTCTGTGTCATGTTCATTTAATGTTAATAATGTAGCTACAAACAAAGTTAAGATGTATATATTTCATGTAATTTACCATAACAACTGTCGTGAAGAAAAATCTTCGTGGTGAATCTCTACTTCGGTACTCCTCTTCATAATTCAGCAACTCTGCCCAACAATCCACCACAGACTGAGTTATGTGTTGAGGTGTCGCAAGACTTTCTAGGTCTCTTCGTAACATGTTTGTGCCGTTATCCAGAAGGAACACCGCATCACTGCAATTTTGTTATCATGAAGCAGTTATTTTATATAGTTTTTCTGGTACTTATTGTTCTAATATACTACATAATGTTAATGAAACAGAATGCATCAAATAGAGACGTACTAAGGGAAACCTAGTGCTGTCTGAGCCCACTCGCATACTCTCTTCTCTTCACTTGTCACCTTCATGTCCACAACCCTTTTAACGTAGGGTGACCGAAGATTCTCTCCGATGCGAACACACCGCCTTTGGGGCCTGTTTGGTTCATCCCGATTATCTTGTGCATCGTCTCTGATTATCAGCTGCTTGTTAATTTTTCCTTTATTCAGCCCGTGTGTCTCATCCACGCAAATGCCCTTTCCTTTGTCTTTTAAACTTGCAACACCGTGCTGCTTATGTACTTTGTTTATTGGGCTGGAATCTATGCTGAAGGCTACCGGGTCAACGCTGAATTGCTTTCGTTGACGACGAGCCGTATCAGATGATTCATACGCTGAGTCGCATATATCATGAAGAGTTTGCGAGTACCAAATCTGTGATAGTGGAGGCGTTCTCTCTTCATCTCTATCCAATTCATTATTATCGACCCGCTGGCTAAGCACAATCGCTGAAGATGGGTCGATTTCGGTTGTGTCATCATTGTTTTCATCGAACCCAATGTTGTAGTCTCGAATGTGTCAATTGCCTTTTCCCTCATTAACGAAATCATTAACTTGTTCCCAATCATGCATTACATTGCTTGTTTCACCACGATCAGGTTCTGCCCTTCCAACATCATACCTGAATATGAACCGCATAATATCTGCATAGTTGAGAACTGTTGGATCGTCCGGAAACTTTTGTAGTAGTGACACCAAACACTTTTCTGCATCCACTCTGTCAGCTGTTATTAATGCAATCTTGTCATCCATTTCATTCAAAGCATCATGTGTTCATTCAGATTACAAACGTATAAAGGTGGTTACTATACTATACGGGTGTAAATGTGTTTAATATACAACATTCCTATATGGTGTATCCGCAATTAAACAATGACACAAGTATGTTAATGAATGCATACTATATGTTATACTGATAACAATGAAACTGTTAAATAAGTGAATGGTTTTCGTTGATGAAACTATGGAATTGTTTCATATAGTTATTAACGAAACAAATAACCAGCAGTTAAACCAATTCATGTGATTGTCAATTAAACTTTCTAAACATAGTTGGCATTTAATTAAACATATTACCTCTTTTTCATCCATAACACCTCTCAATGAAACTCGTGCACTACCTAGTCCTCCTCCTTCTATCTCACTGATTTCCCTTCTTTTCAGTTTCTCACATGTCCACGTTACAATCGCCGGTCTCTTACGGTCAACTTTTTCGTTGGGCCATTCAGTTGACTCCACATACAAAAGCTTTGCAAAATAAAGATGAAATAATTGGTAAGTTAAATGAAACAATGTAAACTGAATCATAATCGATGTTTATACATAATTCACTTAAATAACAAGCCTAATGATAAAGAACATACTGTCAAGTACGTCAACGGTCCGCCGTAGAAACATATTGTGCTGTACCTGTCCCAACTATCTTTGCTTCTTCGAACCATATCATAAACGTATTTGCACCAGTTTATTTGAGGTATCATTTCATCGTTCCTTATTCCAGTTAGAAAGTTGATATTACAACAGCCCGCACGGTTGCATTCGGCCAATATGTTTACCGTTAACACCAACAAGTTTACTTTAAACATCAATCCACAGTCCCTTGAGCTTTCAATCAGATCCTTTATATCCATAGGTCTCATTTTTTTCTTGTCAAATTGACCCCTAAAGTTATCAAATATAAGTAGTGACTCTGGGGTAGGGTCAACTTCAGACAAATCAGTGCCACCTAATGGTAATCCTAACATCTGATGAACCGATTCTATCGTTATAGGTATTGATTCATCCCTAACTCCCAATGTCATGTTTGTAGTATTTAGGTTGTCAACAACAAAAAAACCAAGCCTAGATGGAATACCTTCAGTCTTTAATTCTAGTAGATGTCCAAATCCCATGCTATGGACTGCCAGTCGTTGGGCATTTGAAAGTTTCTGTATTGTTTCATGAAGTACCCTAGGAGATGTCCTTGTCCTTAACACACTATCTCTAAAAGGCTGTCTGACCACTCTTTCTGCCCTTGCTTGCACCCTCGTTCCCGCAGCTGCAGTGTTATTTTCATTCAAATCAGGTTTCCGTTCATTTCCTTTTCTACCATCCAGTGCTTCATCCTTTTTCATCTCTTTTTTTGCAGAAGTTTCTGCTCGACCTACATACACATTTTGTATTGATAATAATATAATATGTTAGCATGTTGTTCAATGTCAATAATTGATGTTCACTGTATTATACCTTCATTCAAAACAGGTTTCCGTTCATTTCCTTTCATACCATCTGCTGCTTCATCCTTTTTCAACCCTTTTTTTGTTGAAGTTTCTGCTCGACCTACATACATATTTTGTATTGATATTAATATAATATGTTAGCATATTCTTCAATGTCAATAATTGATGTTCACTGTATTATACCTTCATTCAAAACAGGTGTCTGTCCATTTCCTTTCATACCATCCGCTGCTTCATCCCTTTTCAACCCTTTTTTGCTCGACCTACATACATATTTGTATTGATATTAGTATAAAATTTTACCATGTTGTTCAATGTGAAAATTTGATGTTCAATGTATCATACCTTCATTTAGACTTAACGCCTCCAAATCTTCTATAAATCCATCTCCTTTAACTCTAACACTAGCATCATGGGTGTTACGATTTCGCAGTGAAATTCGACGCGAATTCAGCCTTGGATCCAACTCTGTGAAATGTAGCAGGTGAGTACTAACCAAATACAACGAAAATATATATTTTTTATTACCTTCATTTGCATTGACATCATGGAGTTCCTCAACAACTTTCATCGTGATACGGGTCGGTGACAATTCTTCTTCCTTTGAGTCTTTTCCTATTAAACAAAAAAATTTGTAGTTAGATTTAACATTGTTCCCATATATTCAACCTTTTTCCGTGCCTATTAATGAAATTATTTCATGCGTTCTACCATAAGGGAAGTTATACTTACTCTTCCTTACACATCTAACAGATGATGACCCAACATCAATCACTAGTTTCTTGACACTCTTCTTCTTTTCATCAGCAATAGGCGAAGCATCCAACATAACAGTGTCTGTTGGAATGGATTCTGCCATTACTGTTGCAAGTAAACAAAGAATCATTTATATTAATCTATACTAATTAAGTGAAAGATGTAAGAATGCCAAATATCCTAGTATAGACATTGAAACAAAAATTGACAGCCTAAAATTATTATGAAATTAAATGAAACCCTTAATTTATCATCACTTTCCCATTTGCAGGTAATCATCATAGACATAACAAACAACCCATGCGATCATATTCACAATGAAACAACATATTTGTTATGATGAAACCAACTGAAACACAAAATTTTCATCTTTGCCCATTGGAATGAAATAATGATAGACATAACAAAGAACCCCTGCCACCCTATTCATGATGAAACACATTGAATCACATACAATGATACCTTAATTAATGTACAAAGAACCTCTGCATATTTTTCAAAAAAAGTCAAAAATCATAATTGATAAAACCCTTTTGTTTAAAAAATCATGAAACCCTAAATTATTAGACATTTTTATATACACCCAAAAAAACTTCACTTTAAAAAGATAAGCCGGCGTTAACGAGTCGATTTTAGATGAACTTACCAATGTCAGGGCCGACTTTTGGTTTCCGATTGAGCATTCTTCTCTTCGCATTTGGGGTGTCTCTAGTTGATTGCTTGATTTCATCGCCGTTTTCGTCTAAAGGATTTTCAGCAGTGTTGGTGAAATTCGAAAATGTTGTGTTCTTCATTATTCGTTTGCTTCGCTTTCGTCCTGCACGGTTTCAAGCAAATGATTAGTCTAGGGTTTCACTTTGAAGCAATGAAATCGAGTATGCAAATATACCTCTTGGAAGTCGAATCATGCCGGAATTTTTTGCGGTGAAATCAGTTTGAATTTTTGATGCTCGATCGTATACGATTACTCAAAGAGATAGCGAGAATATTGGATGATTGATACGGTTACCAATTTTGAAACAATGAACAATCTGACGGATATACCCCTGTATACGTATTTCAGTAAATAAAATATAATAATAAAAAAAAAGATTTCTAAAATATATCAAATTCATCTTAGCCGTTGATGAGATGATCAATGGTTTTAAGATGGGTTTCATAGTTTTTAAAATAAGGTAGGTTTCTACATGAAACTGCCTCTCTCTCTCTCTATATATATATATATATATATATATATATATATATATATATATATATATATATATCGGGTTCATCGGGTTGGGTTGGGTTCAAATTCTCCTAACCCGATATCAACTCAATACATACGGTTTGAGGATTTTACAACTCAACTGGATATCGGGTTGCTTCGGGTTGGATTATTTAATGTCGGGTTGGGTTGATCGGGTTGATCGGGTTTTTGAGCACCCCTACTTGTGGATGAGGAACATGTTAAATGGGGATGAATATAATAGAGGGTAAAAAAGGAATAAAAGGGTAAATACATGGCTGAATACAAGGGACTCTATTTTTCTAGCTGGCCAATTCAGCTATGGGCTGGCCGAATAAGCCGGTTCCGAACATTTAGATATGGCTGTGCGAATCAGCCATATCTACCATAGAGCCCATTAAGCCACAAACAAACAGACCCTAAGTTGTCTGTGTAAATTGAGAAGTTTTTGCTTGGGAGGGGTTTTCATAGATGGAAGAATCGTTTTTTTTTTTCAATTTGGAGAAACAAGTTTGAAAAAAAAAAACTTGGTTTTCTATATAAAATTTTTCTTAGAAGCTATTGAATAAACCATTTTTCATATCATTAAATCACTACTATACAGTCATGTATAGTTAACCGAATAAGTTTTAAATCGCATTAAACTCATTAAATTACTAACAATACAACCTTAATGACCTTCAAATCATGTTATTACTAAAATACTCTTCACAATTGTAAACCGATAATTTACTACCACCTTGTGAATTGATTTGCAAACATTAACCTTACATTCGTAGAAATCATTAAATAAAAATAAGTATGACCTAACCCTACTCCATAACCTTCAAACTCATTAAAAACATCATAGGATAACATGGGGTGTTTGGGATTGCTTATTTAAAACAAATTATGCTTATTTTCAAAAGTGTTTGTCAACTTATGTTGTGATAAAAAAAAGTTGAGGGTAAAAATGTAATTTGGACAAACAAGTTATAAACAATTTCAAATAAGTTAAAATAGATTAACGTATCAAAAACAATTTATTTGTGGTGGAGAAAAGTAATAAACACTTTTATTTTTTTCAATCCAAACACTAAAAATAATTTATTTGTTAAAAAAACAATCCTAAACACGCCTTAGACCATCCACATCCCTGCAATTCATTTACACTTTCAATTGTGCCACATCAGCTTTTGTAATTACCTTCCACACACATGCAATCCACCTACACTTTCAAAAGTGATCCCCACTACAACATTTATTAATTACTTTATAAATTATTATATACATTCTATTTTTTAATTAATATAACATAATATATAAAATTCTTTATTTTAATTTAATATTAATTTCAAATAAATGATTAATATATAATTTATTAAATTATATCAAAATACAACATTTATTGAATTAAAAAGATTACATATAAATAGAAATAAAATATTACATTAAAAAATAAATTAACAGTGTGTACTTATAAAAATTTATGTTTTATAAATAAGTTCAGTTTATTTAAATTATTAAAAAAAGAAAAAGATTGAATCAAACTTGCCAAGTAGGTTTGCAAATATTGCAATTGGTTTACCTACATAGCAATTATTTTCTGACATACAAGCATTTGAAATTGCATTTGCAACGTATGTGTGTGTGGATGGTCTTAGTCTACTCGTCATAAATGATCATAAGAAAATTGTTGAAGAGAAGTAAAAATAAAGGAGGTGATGATGCAAAATTGGTGTCTGTCGAAGGTGTTTGAGCAAAATAGCCACCAGGGTCAGACGTATTTAGGGAAATTTTCTACTTCGAATTGAAGAGCTGAATTGATGCCTAATTTGTCCCTATCTTTCCACTGATATTGTTTTTACTCAAATATATAAAACCCCATATTGATTCTAACCCAAAACATTCAGGTACAATCACCTGTTGATCCAAACGACGACATAAAACACCAACTGTTTCTTGGATAAATGGATTCTTCCTTCACCAATCACCATCAATCCCGCATGTGATCGATCGCCATTTTAAACTATAATCTCGAACCCTATATAATCTATCTGAAATCACCATCATCTTCTTCATTTCTTGACGGTGATTCTCGACTTTCAGTCGATTGAACGAAGTGATTTCAGAACTAAATATATACTAGGTAAGTATTCATCGTTGTTTATGTGGTTGATTGAATTTTGCGATTTTATGCCCTTCTGGTTCAAAATTAGCCAACAATGCCTGTTTTCTGATTTGGGAAATTTTTGATTTCGCCAGGAAAACAATAGAAAAACTCCACTTCTATCACAATTGGCGATTTCTAAAGCTTATGGTGCTGATTGCTGAACGATTAGTAGTTGTTTAAAGAATGAGTAGGTCTAGAAAGTTAGCTAATCGGTGTGTGCGGGATGGCGGTGGTAGTGGTGGTGGGATAGGCGGCAAGACAGTTTCCGATGAGGGGTTAACAGAGATTATGGTAGATACGAAGCTTAGGTCAAAACCCCATCAGTTCTTTAGCCGAGTTTTGCCGGGAAAGTCGGAAGGAATGCCGATTTCGCCTGTTAAAATGTTGGCAGGACGAGAAGGTAATTACTCCGGGAGGGGTAGATTTACGACTGCCGATTGTTGTCATGTTTCAAGCAGATATTTGCCTGTTAATGGTCCTTCTGTGATCGATAGGATGACAAGCTGTGCTTATGTTTCACAGTTTTCAGCCGATGGCACTCTTTTTGTTGCAGGGTTTCAGGTACCGTATGCAATCCACAGGTTCATTATGTGCTGTTTTTCCTTTATCTTATTATAATGGTTAATGATAAGTATTGTTTTCTAAACAGGATAGTGCTATTAAGATATATAATGTTGATCATGGTTGGAAACTTCAAAAAAACATTCATGCCAGAAGCTTGCGGTGGACGATAACAGACACATCTCTTTCACCCGACCAACGTTTCCTGGTAAGTCGCTGCAAACAATAATTGAATAAACAACGCTATCTTTATGCTTTTCTTTGTTAGAGTTATTTTCGTATATATGTAAAGTACAAGGGCTGTTCTGTTATTACCTGTAACTTAGCTAGTATATATAGGTCTCTCCTGTATCATTATTAGGTTAATCTTCCTGTAATCGTATTCTCTCAATATATCAAAAGTTGCTGAAGCTTCAACCACATATCTCTCTCAATCCGTTCATCCTTTCATCGATTGACTCTCGCATCGTTTCTAACATGGTATCAGAGCTTTAGGAGAGGGGAACAATAGTGATTGCACGTTTTGTCACTCTACATCTCACCTTCTCCTCAACTGCCCAGTACGAAAATGTCGTTGGTGTGGGATCACACATCCACGCCACTATGGGTCTGATTGCTCAAAGCATCCAAGGAACTCAGGTAATCAGAAACAACAGTTCCGCACTCAATCTGTTGCTGGATCCATCACTCAGGATACCCCTACGCGCAACTCAGGTATCGCACAACAACAACTCATTGCCTGATCTTATGGAACTCATGCGCCGAAACCAAGAGCTTATGAAGCAACTCATGACAGGTTCTATGGGTATGAATTCTCAGTACAATACCTCTGCATCAGGTAATCCTTGGCTTTTTGACTCTGGATGTTGTAATCACATGACACCTAAGGCTGACGGGTTTGTCTCTAAGCAAACCTCCAGAATGTTCTCATCAGTCCGTATTGCTGATGATACTCGCTTACATGTATCCTTCAGTAGGGTTGTATCTACCCCCAATATACAATTACCTGATGTGCTACATATTCCTAACTTATCTCTGAGCCTGATTTCAATCACTCAACTTATGGAAGCCGGTCTACTTGTTCTGTTTCATCCTTCTGGTTGTGTTGTGTAGGATCCAAAGACCAAGCAGATCCTTGGAGAGTTGGAGTAGGCCGTAAAGTTGGTCGGATGATTGAAGTGGTCTACCTCCGTCTTCCCTTACATTCATCAAATTTTGTTGCTTCTGTTTCCAGTACTCCTTCATTTGAACTATGGCATGCGCGCCTAGGACACTTATCATTAGCTAGAATAAAAGTGTTAGCTAGTTCCGGACTGTTAAGAAACACCTCTTCTGAAAATGTTTCTTGCTTATCTTGTCAACTTGGCAAACATCATGCTTTACCTTTCCAAATTAATGAATTTAAATCTGCTTCTCCTTTTGATCTCATTCATTCTGATGTATGGGACCTGCACCGCACCCATCCATGGGAGGTGCTCGATATTTTGTCATCTTTATCGATGATCACACACGTTTTACGTGGATATATCTCATGAAACACCGCTCAAAGCTACCTCAAATATATATTACCTTTGCCCGTATGATTCTAACCCAGTTCTCCAAGCCCATAAAGATTCTTCGAGCAGATAATGCTATGGAATACAAGGAATCTTCTCTTCTCTCTTTTCTTCAATCTCACGGTACTCTTTCTCAGTACTCCTACCCTGGCACCTCTCCACAAAATGGTCGTGCAGAACGTAAACATCGTCACATCCTTGATACTGTCCGTACTCTATTAATCTCAGCCAAGTGTCCAGAACGTTTTTGGGGTGAAGCTGCCTTCACAGCTGTCTACACCATCAACCGACACCCGACTCCCATCAACCGACACCCGACTCCCATCCTCAATCAAAAGTCCCCCTATGAAGTACTCCATGGGGTCTCCCCCGCATATGAACTCCTCAAAGTGTGGGGTTGTGCCTGTTTTGTTCAGTTGCAATCTCATGAACACACCAAACTCGAACCTCGTTCTCGATTATGCTGCTTTCTTGGTTATGGCATTGAACACAAAGGTTATCGTTGTTGGGATCCAGTCTCTAAGAGACTACGTATATCCCGTCATGTCACATTCTGGGAACATCTTCCCTTCTCAACGGTGTCCAAATTTCAGGAAACACCCACCCCCTCCACTTCCTTCTTCACTGATACATCTATCTCATTGGACTCACTTCAATTAGATCCCATACTCACCCCTCCATCTGGTCCACCTCCCTCCGCTGCACCTCAATCTGTACCCTCTTCCGATTCACCCTCATCTGTGCCCGCTGCACCTCAATCTGTGCCCTTTTTCGATTCACCCACATTTGTACCCGCTGATCATGATCAATCATTTGTACCACCTCCAAGGACTACTTCTGAGTCATCTGCTGAATCTATGGATCCTAGCTCTTCTCAACCACAGGGTGTACGACGCTTAGACCGGGTAAGACAAGTTCCTTCTCAACTTCGTGATTATCATTGGTATGCTACATTCCTGTCCAACCATGAACCCACTTCCTTCAAGGAAGCTTTCTCTAACCCTGTTTGGCGGCAAGCTATGACTGAGGAACTTCAGGCCCTTGACAAAGCCAATACATGGGAGTTTGTACCTCTTCCACCGGGCAAGTCACCTATTGGTTCCAAATAGGTCTTCAAAATCAAAACAAATCAGATGGATCCATTGATCGATATAAAGCACGTCTTGTGGCAAAAGGCTTCAATCAAGAATATGGCATTGATTACGAGGAAACGTTTGCTCCTGTGGCTCGGGTCACCTCGGTTCGCAGTCTTCTCGCCATAGCTGCCACCACCAAAAGATGGCCACTTTACCAGATGGATGTCAAGAATGCCTTTCTCAATGGTGATCTCGAAGGGGAAGTCTACATGAGACCCCCTCCAGGTGTGATCTCTCGACAGGGTCGTGTATGCCGACTTCGAAAAGCCCTCTATGGTCTCAAACAAGCACCTCGTGCTTGGTTTGAAAAATTTAGCAATACTGTCATTTCATTGGGGTTTTCTCCGAGTAATTATGATTCTGGCCTATTTACTCGGACCACTGATGCAGGTACTATCTTACTCCTATTGTATGTTGATGATATGATCATTACCGGCAGTGACTCTACAGGTATCACCCATCTCAAACATTCTCTCAGCTCATGCTTTGAAATGAAAGATCTTGGTAAGCTACACTACTTCCTTGGTCTTGAAGTTCTGTCAGACTCTTCCGGCATCTATCTCTGTCATGCCAAGTACATTTCAGATCTGTTGTCCAAAGCTGGGATTACAGACAACAAAGTTGCATCTACACCTATTGAGCAAAACCTGCGTCTTGCTCCAAATGCCGGAACCCCTCTGCGGGACCCTACATGGTACCGTCAACTAGTTGGATCGCTGGTCTACCTGACTGTTACTCGACCGGATCTTGCATATGCAGTTCATATAGTCAGCCAGTTCATGTCCGCTCCGTGCTCCGATCACTATGTCGCGGTTCTTCGTATCCTTCGATACCTCAAAGGGACAATGTTTCATGGGCTTCACTTCTCATCCACATCGTCTTTAACGCTCCGTGCATTCTCAGATGCTGACTGGGATGGAGACATAACAGACCGTCGTTCGACCACCGGGTATTGTTTCTTCCTTGGGGACTCTCTTATTTCCTGGCGCAGCAAGAAACAATCTCTGACAGCTCGGTCTAGTACTGAAGCTGAGTATCGAGCCTTAGCTGACACTACGCAAGAACTTGTATGGCTACGCTGGTTACTATCTGATATGGATGCTCATCAGATCTTTCCAACACCATTGTGGTGTGATAACAATAGTGCTATTCAGATTGCTCACAATGATGTCTTTCATGAGCGTACAAAGCACATCGAGATTGACTGTCATTTCACTCATCAACATGTTCTTCGCAAGACGGTTAAACTTCTCCCGATTTCAACCATTGATCAGACAGCGGACATCTTCACCAAAGCTCATCTTTCGGGGCGTTTTCGGGCTCTTGTCTCCAAACTCAATTTGGCTCATTCTTCCCCTACTTGAGTTTGAGGGGGGTGTTAGAGTTATTTTCGTATATATGTAAAGTACAAGGGCTGTTCTGTTATTACCTGTAACTTAGCTAGTATATATAGGTCTCTCCTGTATCATTATTAGGTTAATCTTCCTGTAATCGTATTCTCTCAATATATCAAAAGTTGCTGAAGCTTCAGCCACATATCTCTCTCAATTCGTTCATCCTTTCATCGATTGACTCTCGCATCGTTTCTAACAGCTTCTTAAATTCAATTTATAGTAGGCTGTTTTGTTATATTTTCAAGAACATTTTTGATGGTTCATATTGTGTTTCTTATTCTTGCAGGTTTATTCTAGCATGTCGCCTATTGTCCATATTGTGAATGTTGGATCGGATGTGACTGATTCTGTTGCAAATGTTACGGTACGTATTTGTAGCATAATAGAACAACGGTCATCTTATCTTTATAGACCATTTTGGGGTGAAAAGGGTGCAATTTTTATTTCAATCAGCTGCTAGATGTGAGAAACGTGAAGGGATGTTTGTGCATACTAAAAAGGCGTAGAAAAGCTACCCCAATAGCATTTTTTTAGCATTTACTTTTTTGTACACATATATTATGACCCCCTATATGTTGGTTGATTAATTTAGTTTCTAGATAAATAGTTTGATAGGTATGTAGTCTTTTTCCGTCTCATATGGATGGGTTTGTTCAGGTCTTGTTAACGGGGATGCACTTCTATATTTTAGTTGAGTATAAAATGTTCCGAGAGACGTATGACATGAAACCACATGATGCTAAGTTGCTAACATTCATTTATTTCATCATGGGTTCAAAAGTGATGTTGATAAACACCTCATAGAATCTATGCTTAACCATTTCGTTTCCTTTTTTCTTATCACCACCTGTTTTTCCAGTCTAGTTGAATTGGTGTGCGCCGTTTTTATGCAGGAGATACACGAGGGGCTTGATTTTTCTGGTGAAGATGATGAAGATGACGATGATTACTCTTTCGGGATTTTCTCTGTAAAATTTTCAACTGATGGGCGAGAACTTGTAGCCGCAAGTAGTGATGATTCCATATATGTTTATGATCTTGCAGCCAACAAGTTAAATGTCCGAATAGCAGCTCACAGGGTATGATATATGCATACTGTATAATAAAAAAGTGCATTTGTTTTGAACCTTTTAGATAGAAATATTGTGGATTCGAAATTGAGTACCGTTCATACCCTTTGAAGGCTCTACATAGCCGATGAACTTACTAAATACTAACCATGATTTGTGTTTTACATTGCAGTCGGATGTTAATGCTGTTTGCTTTGCTGACGAAGCTGGTCAGGTCTTATATTCTGGGAGCGATGATCATCTCTGTAAGGTAAGCTCTTGACGACGTTTTCCAAAAAGTATGAAATGGATTTTATGATCCTTATGGAATTCAAAAATCTTTAAGAAGGGTTTTCTTTGATGTTGGCTCTTGAATGATGCGAATACAAAATCAAATCGAAAAAAATGCTAAATTTGTGTTTTACCCATTATACCCTTTGATGTTGGTTCTTGAATGATGGTTATGTTTAGGTATTGAAATAAGGATTTCGTGACCTAGGGACCGCCACTGTTAAGATTTATGAAACAGAAATACCTTCGGGTGGGATTCACTGGGTCTGTTTGGTTTCGTATTTTTCTGTATTTGTTTTTTTACGATTACTATGAATTTACGTAATTATGTATTTTAGGTATGGGATAGGCGATGCCTTGGTACTGGAGGGAGAGAATCTGGGATCCTCACTGGACATCTTGAAGGTATTACGTTCATCGATAGTCATGGAGATGGTCATTATTTGATTTCGAATGGAAAAGATCAGACCATTAAACTTTGGGATATCAGGAAAATGTCCTCGAATGCAACCGGGTATGCCTTCCTTCTCTCTATCCTTAATAGTTACCTTCCTCAATCTTAAAAGCTACATATTGATGAATCCCGCTCTACTCTTTGCGATAGAGGTCAAATCTGCATACATTTTACCCTTCTCGGACCCCACCTCCAGGTGGGATATAATGGGTTTGTATGATTTATTTGTATCTACTCTTTTGGGGTCTTACTCTTTGTGGTGGAGGTTCTTTTTGCTTACATTACCCTCCCTAGATTCCATCTCGAGATGGTATGTTTGGTTTATTTGTCTCTGCTCTTTTGGGGTAGTGGTCAGGTCTGCATACATCTTACTCTCTCCAGACCCCACTGTAACATCCCAGGTTAACTGTACCAGATATTGTCCGCTTTGCTCATACACCTGGACTCACGGTTTTAAAACGCTTTTTACAGAGGAGGTATCAAACTCCTTATAAGGCAACCTTTGTTACCCTTCCCAACCAATGTGGGATCCCACAATCCACCCCCCCTTGGGAGCGCAATGAGGATGCTGGCACACCAATCCGGTTCCCGGTTCTGCCATCTGTAAAACTGTAACATCCCAGAGTAAAAGTACCAGATATTGTCCGCTTTGTCCACACCTAGACTCACGGTTTTAAAACGCATCTGATAGAGGATGCATCCAGTTTCTTATAACGCAACCTTAGTTCCCCTCTCCAACCGATGTGGGATCTAAGTGAGATATATTGGGGTTTGTTTGGGTTACCTATCTATACTCTTTGGGGAGAGGTCAGTTCTGTGTACATCTTACCCTCCCCAGATTCCACCTCCAGATGGGATATATCGGGTTCGTTTGGTTTATCTGTACCTCGTGAACGAGTGTTTGACATGTTGTTTAATTCCTTCGGTGCAGCAATACAGCCCCGAGACATGTTGAGTGGGATTATAGATGGATGGAATATCCGTCACATTTAAGAAACCGTAAACATCCAAACGATCTATCATTGGCAACATACAGAGGTCACAGAGTCTTGCGAACACTCATACGATGTTACTTCTCTCCGTCTTACAGGTAAAAAGTTTCCGAAATTATGTCACATTAGATTCTAGTTAACATTTTGTTCATTTTGTAACCTCATCTGTTGATGCAGCACTGGGCAGAGGTACATATACACTGGATCTGCTGATGCCCATATTTACATATATGACATGGTAATTTTCAGCTTCAGTCTTGTGACATCATTTTTTAAATTACTTTTGTAGGGCCAGGTTCAGGGGAAAACCACAAAAAAATGAAAAAATGAGGAACATCTTGGTAACCGTTCATCTGGACGGTATACACATGTGCATACAAGTAATTTGTAACATGCATATGCATATATGCATAAAAACCAAAAAACAGTTTCAGTTACTTTTATGTACATGTGCATGCCGTCCAGATGAACGGTTACCAGGGTGTTCCTCGGTTTTTCATATTTTTTTGTGGTTTTCCTCTGAACCTCCCTCTACATTTGTATATTTATAGACATTTTACGACCTTACATTCGGGTGGGATATACTGGTTTTTAGGTGACGGGAGCTCAGGTTGCGAAGCTCAAATTCCATGACCAAATCGTTCGAGATTGCAGTTGGCATCCGTTCGACCCGATGCTTGGCAGCTCGTCGTGGGATGGAGTCATTGCTAACTGGGAGTTGAAGCGAAACTGAGACAATCGGTGATGTATATATATGTACACCGTAAGCCTGTTGTCTTTTATGGTTTTTGGGTTCTTGTTGCTATAATCGATCGGTAAAACCTTGTTCTAGAGATTCTTGGAATGCTTTTTGGGCTCGGAGTTCTTTCTCTTGAACGAAGATTTTCCGATGATTTAGCTACCCGTTTTGCGGGTGAATCGTGTAGTGTCATTGCCTTTAAGTTACTTGCCAGTTCTATGTTCGTTCTTCCGTTTGTAATTGTGATGAAGTAACTAGTCCGGACATTTGGATGATTTGCTTTAACGGTGGAGTTTAAAGATGAGACGATCGCATATGCGTATTGGACGGATCGTATACGATTTCACCTTTTATTATATATGTAATATTGTAATAATATAATTAATATTATATTTAAGGGTGTAAATGATGCCAGTCGAGCTTGAATATTGGTATATTTGAATTCGCAAGTCATTTTCTAAGTTCGAATTACTCGAAAATTCACGAGTAGTTAAAATCTAAATTCAACTCGAACTCAATGGACTTCGTAGATTTTTTATGTAATAACGTTTAAAATTGTTAAAAATATTTGTTTAATAGTAATCAATTGATAAAAAAATAATTTATTTTTTCATATTTAATGTTGGTAGATTTCATGTAATAATGTTTAAAGTGTGTAAAAAATATTTGTTTTATAATAATCAATTAAAAAAATAATTTATTTTTTCATAGTTATTTATAATTTATTTTTGTGAAATTTTATTAATAATGAAATTCATTTTTATTTTCAATCCTATAAACTAGAAATATCAAAAAACTCAAATATATTCGATTCCAAATACTTCTATAGAATCCAAATTTCTTGAAACCATCCTATCAAATTGGTACCTGTAGCAAATTGGTCTCGGTCTTAAATAGTAATATCATAACTAGACCAGGTCACAACCAAAATACAAATATCCGGTTAAACTTTATACGACCCGGTTACGAGGACCGATCCCGGTGCAAACCGGTCCCACTTATTTTTTTTAAATTAATATTAACTTATATATATTTTTTAAATTAATTTTTAACTTATAATCTTTTTTTGAAGAATTTGGTCAATCATATACACTAACAAATACACTTTTATTATAATAGGGTCTATCAAATCTAAAAAAATATATGTTATTATAATTGAATTAATCAAATAAACTAACAAATACGTTTTTATTTAAAATTATATTTGAAAATACATGTGAGAATAAACTTTATATAAAAAACCAGGGCAATGCTTTATTTTTAGATGAAAATCGTAATCAGCTAAGCATCGACGAATTCAAACCAGCCCCAAACAATCCTCGACCAGACCGTCAATAATCGGTCCTGATCCTCCACCGATCCCACGTTGGACCGGACCTATTTGACCATAATATAGGTAGTGATGAGATTTTGGGCCAAGGTGGTGAAATTTGGGCCATGTGGTGAGACGTTGCCCTTTTTTGTTTTTTAAAAGGGGGAGAGGGGTCTTGCCACCTTGCTGCAGTACCTCCTATGCCTCTGGTGGTATGACGGCGAATTCGATTTCTCCGTCAAAGTTGCGTCGGCGAGGTTTTAGCCTTTCAGGTCGGTAATATTACGAGTCTCTGGTGCAGATATGATTTTCATACTGAATTTATGTAAAATATGATGGAAAACCTGTTGACGGTTTGCCCTAACAATTGATGTGTTGTTGTGTAATTCATAATGAATATAATATGTTCATAGGGTTTCAGCATTTTATTTTTCTAGCTTTTGTTGGAATTATCAACTTAGTGGTTGTTTGGGATTGCTTATTTAAAACAACTTGGGCTTATCAAGTGCTCAGTAAAAATGTAATTTGGACAAATAAGTTATAAGCAGTTTTAAATAAGTTTTCTTTTTTCCAATTCAAATACTAGCTGTAATTTATGATATCAACCGGCTTAAAAAATTTGTGATGCCAAACAGTTCCATTAGGTTCGTATATAGGATGAGGATGGTATTATCCATTTAAGTTTGTGACATCAAAAACCTTTATTTGCTTGCTATCCGGTAATCCTCTATATTCTGTTTGGATTTTTTTTTTCTTTCTAGGTGTTTGAATTGTTAATTGAGGATAATAAATGGTGAAAAATTCTAACCAAGTTTAGCATATGTGTTTTGTTGTATAAGGGACTTTGATACAAGGATGTAAAATGTATCTGCTGCTCTGATTGTTTCCTATTCAACTTGGTTTCAGTAAATATGCTATCCAGCTAGATTTGGTTCTTTGTAATGGTTTTCATGAAAAAACGGGAGCTAGATCGATTTGAATACACAGTATACGTGATTCAAAATGGATGAGTTTCTTTGGATCTAATCATTTATAGGAGTTGTCACCAAAAAATGAGACAAGTGCACAACCTTTCTTCTTTGCTTGTCGAGTCTCTCGGTATTTGTTAGGGCTTCATGGTAAATAATGCTAGGCCAACAAGGGTGCTGATCAATTTTTGCCTAAACCAAATCTCCGACATTAAATTGATTCTCCATAATGGCTTGAAATAGGATGAATGTTTTAGTTATGAGGGGTGATTTTAAGACGTTAGAAGTTGATTCGATGAACTTATATAGGAAACTTAAGTTAGGAGCCTTGAATTGTAAACTTTATGATTGTTGATTTGTAGTAGTAATTTGGGGTGAGTGGTGAAATCAATAAATGCCTAGTTTGACTAAGCGGGGGTTTTTTTGGGAATTGAGACGGAGGAATTAGTAGTGTGGCCGGAGGTCACGGGTCTGGATCGTGGAGAGAACCACTTTGTAAAACTAGGGTGAAATATTTCACCCACAAACTTCTTTCCCCAATCCTTGAAACGTCAAGGACCCTTTTTGCTACGTGTCACTCTAGGATTGGGCCTATAGACGTGGGATGAGTTGGCAATTGGTTAAGAGAATCTTTATGGACAAGGCCTTAAAACGTGTTGTTTGGTGCCGGGTATAAAGTGTGAAATGGGGGTAATTTATAAATATAGACAGGTTGAGTTGAGAGTAAGCCCTAGAGGCGGAAATACCAAGGCTGATCACATTTTTTGATGTGGCGGCGATCAAAGGGCTTCTTGCATAGAGAAAAAAGAAAGGTTCAAAATCATTGATCCTCAGACTAGGCGAAAGCGATCAAAGTATCTGACGCTTTGAGAAACAAATAAATTTATGGAGAATCCATTTAATCTCAGAGATTTGGTTTGGGCGAAAGCTGATCGCCACCCTTGTTGGCCTAGCATTATTTACCATGAAGTCCTAACAAGTGTCGAGGCTCGACAGGCAAAGAAGGAAAGTTGTGTGCTTGTCTCATTTTTTGGCGATAACTCCTGTAAGTGGTTCGATCCAAAGAAACTCTTTCATTTTGAATCCAACTATAACATGTATTCAGATCGATCTAGGTCTCGTTTGTTCGTGAAAGCTATTAATGATGCAGTCTATGAGGTCGCCCACAGAGCTGCGATAGGAATGACTTGTCCCTGCATATTTTTTGCATCTTATCGACCATCATCCATGGAAGGTTTGTTAAAAGTTGATTTGGCTGGATATCAATCTGGAGGGGTTTATAAAGTGCAGCAGATTGAACGGTTCAGACAAGAATTCCGACCAGTTGAAACCCTTTCATCTGTTCAGCATCTGGCATTTGGGGTGACTCCTACAAGGCCTGGAGATCCATTTGTGGCGTCAAGCAACCAGGAGATATCTTTATGTCAAGGTATCATTACTGTTTAACAGTCTATTTCAGTCATGTTACAATTTTGTGAAGTAGATAATCTAAAACTTAGATATAAAATAAAATAACTACATACTTAGATAGAGTTTCTACTTTTTCTCATTTTCTTTATTCCACTTGATTGCTACCTACTTCCTTTGCATTGTTTCTACATTTGTAGTTATTTTTGCAGGCTTTGAATAATTTAACAAACATGACAATATTTTCTAATTGAGTAGATCCATTTGCTTGAATCTATCTATCTATATATATATACACACACACACACACACACACACAAAGCCAATAGAATCGTAATTTCTGATTTAAAAAAAATAAAAATCATTTAATAATAGAATATATATATTGGTTATTTCATATTTTGTATAAAAAATTAAGACCCTGGGTATTGTTCGATATGGATGTGACCTTATCTATATATGCATCTGCTTACAGTAGATACATATCTGTACCACTTAAATCAAATAAAGCTGCAAAATCTATGTTTCATCTTGTTTATAATGTTATTGTTGTCTTAACCTAATGAAGATCCACTTTATTTATCTTAATTCAGGATATACCAATGGATATCAAGTCATGACCACCAATAGAGACCCGGTGGCCTTTGTGCAGCCTCCTGTTGCATCTCATCCACCAGCACCACCTATGCCGCCACTGCAAGGAATCCCCAATGTGGGCTTTAATCCACATCTGGCGTCAACTTCACGCATGGTTCCTCTTCAAAACGGGGTGGAACTCGTGCCTAGGTTTGTGGGTCCCACACCACCAGTCGGTGTTGGGGTGTACCAGCCTCGTCGTCAGGATCTGATAGTCGAGTCCACCTCAAGACACCGTGGTTTTCCGGCCCATTTGAGAGTTCTCCCCGAAGATGTACAATACTTGGTCTCTCCATATCTTGCAGATTCCTTCTCATGTTTATTACACGGAACTTTCACTCATTCTTGTGTTTTACATATGTAGGGAGTTGCAATGCTTGATATTTGCTAATTATGGACATAGAGTCGATCATCACAAAGATATGCGTTTGGATATAGATCATATGTCTTCACAACTCCTTTCAAGAGCGGGGTAGAGACCTCTGTCCAGAGGCGGACCTACACACACAGGAGAGGGTGCACGGGCACCTGCTCGACCGTCCCATCGTAGTGAACTTTTTTTGTCAGTGTATCTGTGCACCCGCTTAATTTTTAAGTGTGCTCTCATATATTTTTCATACAAAACTTAAAACAAAAGTGTGAGTTTGGTGGAATGGCTAGCATGCTACTTCATTAATTTCCCATAGGTCATGGGTTCTAACCTTGTTGGCAACAAATTCAAGTTTTTTATATTTTAATTTTTAGTTACTAAAAAAAAGAAACAAACATTTGACAAATTAAATGAATTCAATACCTCAAATAAAAGATAAAATCTTACCAATTAACTACAATTATTTCTTATTTACAATTTTTTCAATTTACCCATTAATCTTTAAAAAAATTTATTTAATGACTACACATTTTTATCCGAAATAACTTGAAAATGAAATAAAACTAATTGAATTTAACTATTTAACAATTAATTTAGTACTATAAAAACTGAAATATTTCCTTGAAATCAACCAAAAAACAAAGAGTGTCTCGAAATCAACAAAAAAATTAAATTATCTCTTAAAATCAACCAAGAAGAACTTTCTCAAAAGCTTTTTAACAACCTTCAGCTTTGAGACAACAGAGAACATTTCACAACCATAATATTTTTTGAAGTTTTGATGCCGTTCCTATCCATGAAAATTTGAAATCGATGCTTAGCTTTGTCTCTAAACTAATCGATCGAACGAACAAGAATAAGAACAAGTGAACAACCCATCTCCATCTCCTGCTCGATTTTCAGAGAATATTACGACTTCAGTCAACTGTAATACCAGATGGCAAGTTAGTGATCAACAAGATCACTAGACTAGATGGAATAATCTTCAAATGTCTCTTGGTTTGTGAAAACTGATGTTGCACCCCAACTGTTCGATGAAATGTCTGAGTTAAAATAAGACAGTTTTGGATGAACTTACAAAGTCAGCTTTTTTTCCGGCCATCGGAAGTAGAGATAATGCTTTATCTCAGAATTGTGGCAGTCGAAGATGAAGCTGAGTTTTCAAAGGTTTGAAGAAGGGCATGCTTAATTAAGTAAAACTGTGCACACAAACAACTTTTGGTCCCCCGCCGGCGGTTTTCCGGTTGCTTTCTCCAGCGATCTCGCCTTGTTTCTCCTCGACAGGTTTGTGTTTCCACGGTCGTTACTGAACTCTTTTCCGGTTACTTGCAAGTTTCAGCACCTAGGGCAACCTAGGTCTTCGTTACTTGCGCTTAAAGTATCTGGGAGAACCTTCAGTGATTATGTGCCGTGGCTTCAGATCTGGTCCTGGTTCCAAGGGGAGCTTTGTCGCCTTTGTGGTATG
Organism: Saussurea involucrata; assembly: GCA_033807775.1. NCBI lineage: Eukaryota > Viridiplantae > Streptophyta > Magnoliopsida > Asterales > Asteraceae > Saussurea > Saussurea involucrata. The sequence continues at coordinate 154,127,856 of CM066321.1, forward strand.
GCTCCGTCGGCAGGTACAAGCTTGACCCCCGAAGAAATGGCAGGGGCCGGTAATGGTTCGGCTAGGGTTTTGCATAGTTCCAACGTTCAGCAGCATGCTTTTGGGGAGGGTACGTCAGATCCCCATGCAGTTGGGAATATGCCAAAGGATACCCATTTTGATCCTTTGCAGACCACTAGAACCTCTGTGTTTGATCGTCTTTCAAAGGGAAATGACCTTACCTATGGGAATGTAGAGATTCTAAAGCGGAACTTCGCATCGGTGGTGGGGTCCCCATCGTCGAACTCTCTGCAATTCTTCCCGTTAGAAGACAAGAAAGCCTCGAAAGTGGAAATTCCACGTGCTCTTGCAAAGGAGGCCAGCAAGTCGTTTAATACTACTGTTTTCGGGTATTTCCTAGGTCCTACTCTCCACTTTCCTCTTGTCCATCGGTTTGTCAAAACGGCTTGGAATAAGTTTGGTTTTAAGGATGCCATGATGAACGAAAACGGTATTTTTTTCTTTCGATTTAATGACGAAGGGGGATGCTTACAAGTGATTGAAAAGGGTCCTTTAATGGTCAAGAGTGTTCCTCTCTTTGTCTTCCCATGGGACCCCACAAAGGGGCTTGTAAAACCTGCCCATACAACCTGCCCTCTTTGGGTTAAGTTACATAATGTGCCTCTCGTTGCTTTTAATAGGGAGGGTATAAGTAGAATTGCAAGTGCCCTGGGTGTTCCTAAACAGATGGACTCCTGCACGATGGAGATGTGTGAGAAGTCGTGGGGAAGGCCTGGTTTTGCAAAGGTTCTAATTGAGATTTGGGCGGTGGGGGAACTCAAAAGGGAAGTTGAAGTCAGTATACCAAGTCTTACTGGAGGCAAGGATGAATCTGTGAAGGTGCGTGTGGAATATCTTTGGGAACCACTCCAATGTGGGCACTGCTGTGTTTTTGGTCACAAAACGGGTGCCTGTGTGCGGGCAGAAGTGGCAAGAACTGAAAAAGCAAAAGGTAATCAGGCTGCAGTGGATGATGAGGGGTTTGTGCGTGTTAAGCGTAGAATTTGGAGGCCAAAAAAACAAAATAAATCTACTAGGGATATGCCTCGAAAAGAAAAGGAGGATCTCGCAGGCAAGATTGAAGGCACTGGTAAACACGTGAATTTTGAGTTTTCTTCTTCGAATGCAGATGTGGGGCTCTCCAAGCACGAACCACAACCCTCCCTCTCGCAACATTCCTCTACGGGTGGCTCCTCAAAGTACTTGGATAATGATAGACCACCAAAGGGTGATGGGTTTTCTTCGTCAATGCCCCCTGGCCCAACCTCGGTTCCGCTGATGTCGGCAGTTTTGAAGTCCTTCCGTACGTTTTCTAAACCGAAGCAAGGTACGCTTACCCCCACGGAGACCTCACAACACCGTTTTGGCCCTTTATCTGATCATGAGTCAAGCGATGATGATGTGGATAATGTTGAATTGCCGTTAGATGAACCGTCGTTGCATGAACCGGCCTTGGAAGTCTCGCTACAACCTCAAGGTACGTAATGATTAAGTTTGCATGCTGGAACATCCGGGGATTATCGTCCCGGATTAAACAACAAGAGGTCAAATCGTTTATCGCTTTGAATGGGTTGTCTTTATGCTCTATTGTTGAAAGTCACTTAAACAAGGACGTCGTAGTGAGCGTTTGTGACAGAGTTTTTGGAAGATGGAATTGGGTGTCTAATGTTGCGTGCTCGGTTTTTGGAACGAGGATTCTAATTGTTTGGGATCCTCAAGTGCTTGATCTAAATTTGCTTGAAAGTCATGGACAATATTTGCACTGTCTTGTTCGGCTACGGGGTACCTCTCACCCTATTTTTCTCACTGTGGTTTATGGATCGAACGACGGGGTGGCAAGACGTCTTTTATGGTCGGGATTACGAAAATCTAAGGTCCTTCTTGGAAGTAACCCATGGATTCTTATGGGGGATTTTAATTCTACGCTTTTTCCCCATGATGGGTTTGGTGGGTCTTCGCGCCGTAACTCGGATATGGAAGATTTTTTCCTATGCATTGAGGATGTTGAGGTGTTCGACATTCCTTATACGGGCATCCAATTTACTTGGAATCAAAAGCCGCGAGGAGGTAATGGTATTTGCCGTAAGCTTGATAGAATCCTTGGCAATACGGATTTTTGTGATAGATTTGGAGATGCCTCCGTGTCTTTCCTGCCACGAGGTCTTTCTGATAATGCCCCAGGTATCATCTCGTTCAGGGGTGGGCCCCGCAAAAAGTGTAAAGGCTTCAAATTTGATAACGTTGTTGCTTCGCACCCTGATTTCATGACAGCGGTGGCTAATGTGTGGGGTTTGGAGGTACACGGATCTTTCATGCACAAGCTTCTTTGTCGACTTAAACTTCTAAAACCAGCGTTACGTCGGATGAAAGCTTCATATGGTGATTTATCAAAAAAAGTGGAGACCCTAAAGTTTGAGTTAGATGCAATCCAACTTGTTGTTGATAGTGACCCTTCTAATGCTGATCTGATTGAGGATCTTGCGCACCTTATGATGGCCTACCAGCAGGCATGTATTGATGAAGAAACCGTGCTTCGTCAACGGGCAAAGGTACGATGGCTCAATGAAGGAGACGGGAACACTAAGTTTTTTCATAAGGTGGTTAAGGAGCGACGTAGTGTTAATTTTATATGATCGGTTTGTGGTTTGGACGGGGTGTTTGTGTACGATGATGATATTGGTAAGCTCTTTGTTTCTCACTTTCAAGGGATTCTTGGCGAATCTGACTTGAATGTTGATCCCATTATGCCTTCCCACATTTTCGAACATAAGCTGGTTCTCTCTGAAGCGCTCCATATGATCAGACCTATCACGGATGAGGAAATTCGATCCGCAATGTTTAGTATTGGAAACGATAAAGCTCCTGGGTCTGATGGGTTTTCTGCGAATTTTTTCAAGGCGGCATGGCAGGTGGTTGGAAATGATCTGTTATTGGCGGTTCACAATTTCTTCTACTCTGGCCATATCGCAAAAGAAGTGAACCACACCCTTCTTTGCTTAATCCCGAAGGTTCCGAACGCTTCCAAGGTAATTGACTTTCGGCCTATATCTTGTTGCTCGGTTATTTATAAGTGTATTAGCAAATTAATCTCGGACCGTATGAAAGGCTATTTGGACCAGCTGGTTAACTCTGCACAATCTGCGTTTATTCCTGGTAGGCGCATATCTGATAATATTCTGATGGCGCATGAACTCGTGTCGGGCTACCAATTGAATTCTGGATATCCGTGTTGTGCTTTTAAGATCGACATTCAAAAGGCGTACGATACGGTGAGTTGGGACTACATCTTGCATATGTTGCAAGGGTTTGGGTTTCATCCGGTGTTTTGTAACTGGATTAAGGAGATGCTTCACACATCGTCGTTCTCAGTTGTTGTTAATGGCAGTTCAGAGGGTTTTTTTAAAGGTGCTCGGGGCATAAGGCAAGGTGATCCTATTTCCCCCTACATTTTTACCCTTATTATGGAAGGATTTTCCATGATCTTAAAGCATTCTATTGAGGAAGCTGATTCTTTTGGTTACCATAGGGGTGTAATGAGATGGGCATTACCCACTTGTGCTTTGCTGACGACTTGTTCGTGTTTACACGTGGTGACCTCTCTTCGGTGGAGATCCTAAAGAAAGCTTTAGAGATATTTCGTGTTAGATCGGGACTCGCTCCTAGTATTGCTAAAAGTGAGGTTTTCTTTGGTAATGTTTCTGAGGACACAAAACAATTGATTTTGAACTGCTTACCTTTCAGAATGGGGGTGTTCCCCATCCGGTATCTTGGGGTCCCTCTATCCCCAGTTCGGTTGAAAGTCAGCGACTTCGGGCCCTTGATCAGTAAAGTTAAGCTCCGAATTCATAACTGGAAGTCTAAATTTCTTTCGTATAGTGGGCGCCGTCAATTAATTATCTCTGTGCTCCAGTCTTTGCAGCTTTACTGGATGTCGGTTTTCGTTTTCCCGTCTGGTATTATTCATGAACTAGAATCTATTTGTCGGGACTTCCTATGGTCTCAAGGTGATTCCTCACGCGGTAAATGTCGAGTGGCATGGCAGGATATTTGTAAACCTATCGAATGTGGAGGACTTGGTCTTCGTCGTCTGGGTGTGTGGAACCGTGCTCTTGTCACGAAACATGTGTGGGATATTTTATGCCGTCGTAATTCCCTTTGGGTCAGGTGGGTTATGTTCCATTATTTACGCACCTCTTCTTTATGGTCCGTCCGGGTAAGACCAGCTTGGTCGTGGGTTTTCCGTAAAATGCTAGATTTGCGCAAACATGTTAGGTGCTTTTTTTCTCTTCTATAGGTGATGGCAGATCATCTAACGCATGGGAGGACACCTGGGTTGAATGTGGGGCTTTTGCCGAGCACATTTCTTATTGCAATTTTAGTGTTGGTGGCTTTTCGCTGAATTCGACAGTTCGAGACGTTTTGGATACCATCAACAGGGACTGGCCTTTACCGTGGACTGAAAGATGGCCTGAACTAGGGTCACATACAATTCCAATAATTCAGGATTCGATTGGTGATCGGATTTTATGGAAGGGGCCAAATGATATGCTGCAGGAATTTACGGTAAGTAATGCTTGTCAGTCCATGGAGGAGTTGTATCCTACGGCCCCTTGGTAAAAATTTGTGTGGTTTAAAGGTTATATTCCGAAACATGCATTCTGCATGTGGAGTGCTTGTTTACAGAGACTGCCAACACAGGATCGGATTGGTCTTTGGAAACATGATCCTCCCGATTTACAATGCGTTTTCTGTGGGGACTGCCCGGATTCTCACAATCACCTCTTCTTTGGATGTGCTTTCTCGGTGAAGGTTTAGAGGCGGGTCAAGTGTGAAGCCAATATGTGTATGGTTTCCGAGAAGATTGGGATGGTATTCTTAATGGCCTGGCGGATGGTTCGTTGAAGTTACGGTCCACGGCTCAGAAATTATCTCTACCCGCTACTGTTTACTACATCTGGCAGGAACGAAATCGTAGATTATTTCGGAATCAAAGACGTTCGGAGGAGCAGCTTGCGAAGGATATTGTGGAGGTTGTTTTGTTGCGGGTTGCTTGGAAGACTAGGATTCGTAAGATCCCCTTGAATGATAATGAATCATGAGTGGTGCTTTTGGCGTGGCTTTTGGAGGCGATGGGCTGTTATTTATTTCTGGAGCTTGTATTGTTCATATAATCTTTGTTTGTTTTGGTTGATTGTTGCTTGGTACGGTGTTGTTACCAAGTTTTTTTGCTTTGCCGTTTGGCCTGGGTTGGGCTTTTGCCTTGAACGCTTGTATTCCTTTTTGCCTTTTTAAATTTTCCTGGAGTTTTCCTCTAAAAAAAAATCAACCAAGAAAATAGAAACATTCTCTCAAAATCAACAAAAAAATAAAAAAAATAAATCATGCGAAAATCAACCAAAAAACTTAAAAAATCTCCTGAAGGCGGAATTCAGCTAAATACATATCGAGTAAATTTGCAGGCATTTGATCAAATTTTAAAGGTGCACCCGCTCAGAAAAAATCCGGATTCGCCATTGCCTCTGTCCTCTGATAGCGTAGAGTTTTATCTTTGCTTTGTTATGTTTTCTTGTGCCTACTTCTGTTTTTATGGTGTTGCTTGATTTTAACCACTCAAAAGGAAGCGTTTACTAAACACTTACCTTGGTTAGTGCTTACTGGTTCAATTACCTTACGGGGTGAACATACCAAGGACCGAAAATCTTACCTGGTAAGAGGGAAGGCAAGTTTCCTCCAGATACCGCCTTGCCATCAGCTTCAGAACTGAAAGCTAAGTTCGCTAGATTCGGGCCGATAGAGACACCGGGTATTCGTGTTAGTTGGATGAAATCACGTTTATGAACAAATCTGATGCTGAAAACGCCTACGACCATGCAGTCAAATCTAAGAAAATGGTTGGTCAAACCAAGATCAACTACAGATTGCGTACCCAAGTTTCTACACATGACTTGCTTGAAGGTGGAATGCTGGGAGCAAATGCAGGTAGGGATCTGAAACAGGAGGAAACTCCCGTCACGCCCCTTACGATCCTGTTACTTTCCATAGTGCTTCTGTGTGCAGAATTCAACGTCTTTCTGATGAAATTCACGCACGATATTGGCAGCAAAAAGGTCAGACTCGTGTGAAGGTTAACCAAGACAGCGTAGACATTTCTGAGACGGTGTTATATCTGCTCAAATAATGCAAGCGGATTGTACTGGAATCGAAGGGTTTCTAGATATGATTCAGACATGTTTGCCTATCGGCATTCAGATTTAAATTTGGATGAAAATAGCTTTCTAGTCTAGACATTGTTGCTTGATGGTGAACCTCGATTGAATCTAAAACAACTCTTCTAACAGAACTGTTGGTGTCATTTGGCAAAACCTTACAAAGACTTGGACTTCTTGGTAATGCTTCCTACATTTTTACATTTTTTCGTGTTTCTTAATACAAAGATAAATATATGTTTACATTCTACGTTTCAGACCCTGCTTTTGGGTGGGATATCTTCAGTTTGGTTTGGTTAAAGAAGACTTTGAATTTGTTGGTCACTCAAATTGTGATGTATGTTTTGAGATTTAGGATCATAGAAAATAAATCACTTGACCTAGGTTGTGAATTTTTGGGTCGTTTTACGTAGGGTGGAAGTTGTATATAATTGTTCCCTAGCCGGCTAACCAACTCCTCAAAACCATGTAAGAGATGAGGATCTAAATCGAGATTCCATCAAGTTTGGAGAACGAAAACAGATCGAGGATGAGCGGAACCACACCCGATTAAGAACCGTCGGACAACTTGTTGGATCTCATTTGCAGTGTACTGAAACGAGATATCTTCACCTTCTCGTACCTTTGTCCCTCCCAACACCACTCCACCGATCTCCTCCCTGCTCTGATAGAAAGCCTCTAGCACCACCCTTCTCTTTCTTTCTTCTCCACATGAACCAAACTGGTGTTGGATTCACGGTAGTCGACTCCTTTCATCTTTTTTCGACACCTCTGGTGGTGAACCCTCCTTTCCCGACATAATGGCAAGGGGGTGAAATAAGAAAAAAAGGGAGTTGCAGGCAGTGGCGGATTCAGAAATTTTATGGTTGGGGGCACCACCTAGAGGTTTCGAAAAAATTCCGAGACCAAATAATTCATCAGAATCAAAATGGTCTCGGGCTTATCATTTTCGCCTTACACAGTTCATTAAAATGGTTCAGTTTTTCGTTAATTTTTTACTATTTCGATTAAACAGATACATAATACTACAATTTATATATTTCTTATTTTGTTTAAACTTAAAACAAATGAACACATTACATATTAGTGCAAATTTCCCTAAACATCCAGGCCAAATCCAACAAGAGTGCTATGTTATTACCCCCAACAACCTCATCACCCGAGTACCAAGTAGAATTTCCACCACTAACCTCGTTCGAAGACACAAACCAAAGAACCAAGCATGAGTGGAAAATCAAAAACCCGACGACTGTTGGCCCCACAGGATTACCAACCCCTGTAACTAATGCTGAAGCTACTCTCAACTGGCAGAGTGAAAACGCTGTTGCCCAGAATAGGGCTCTCCAAGCCCTCCTTGCACAACAGACAAAGTCCTTGAAGACCCAAGAACATCTCGTTACAAGAGTCCAATCTCTTCAAAACACTATTCAAGATGTCAAGACAAAGATGCAAGGCCTTCACCAAGAACTTCTAGAGATAGTTCGCACTATCCCGTCCTCTCAAGCCTATAATGATCTCGCAAAGAAAGAAGCAGAAATGAAGTTCCTAAGATCCCAGCTTGTCGATCTTGAAAGGCAACACAAACAGCACAGGGTTACAACACGAACCGATGATCCGTGGTCACTATCCTCTACCCTTTTGTCGCAACCTCCTTTGACCCACAACCGCTTCCTGTATTACCCTTCCCACAGAAATCCCCGGCGATTTCGATTTGGTACAAAGAACAAGAAAAAAGAAAAGCCAAAGCCTTAAGAATCTCCCTCAAAAGTCAAACCAACCCAAGCCCCAGAAAAAACATCACTGGTCTCCACCAGTGGTACAAAAGACTCCCAAGAAGACACCTCCATGGAAGCATCCTCAAAACCTTCCTCAGTTCTTCCAATCGAAAAGATAAATCCCCTCTCATCATTCCTAGAATCCCTAACCCACAAAAAATCAACCACCAACGCAGCCTTTGTCGCCCTGGTGGTTACACATCCACCTGACCACACTGAAGGTGACCTTTCGGATGCCTTTGAGCATCTGTTCATGGCAGATCCAGAATCCTCTACTGTTCGCAATGATTTCGATGAAGACTATATAGTAGAAGATGAAGCCTCTGCAACTCCACCTCAGCGAAGAACGAAAAACCCTAAGTCAGACTCCAATCAAAAGTTTACTTTTGATGATATTCCCCCATCTCAATGGAGAGATAGGTGGATAGAAATGCTGACATGGTGCTCAGCTGAGTTGCAATACTACGAAATGGACATGGTGATCAAAAGATTCGTAACCAGGATTCAAGGACGGCTCAGAGACTGGTATATGAGTCTTGGAGAATATAGACAGTTACAGATCGCCCAATGCCAGTCCCCTGAAGACTTTATGTATATAATCTATACTGAGTTCATCGGAAATCCAGTTGAGCACACAACCCATGCAAGAGAAGAGTTCCTAAAAATGAAGTGTTGCTCATTTCAGAAAAAAGACTTGGAGATACACTACAACCGTATGTCAAAAAGGTTCTACTGTCTTCAAGGAATTGATGACGTGAACCTCAAACAAGTCTTCCTAAGTTCTTTCCCAGACTCTCTCGCGAACGAAGTGTTCAGGTCACTGGAAGCAAAAAACACTACAGTCGGAAGCGTTACACTTGGTGTCCTATACCAAATGGTGCTTAATGCACTTGCCAAGTTCTGCAACTCACGAAAGTTTTTTGAAGAACTTGAAAGAACTGGGAGAAGTGTCGGTTCAGCCTGCGATGACAAGTACCTCAAGATCAAATGTAAAGATAAGTCTTCCTGTGAATGTTCCCAGAAAAAGAAGAAATCTCACTTCAAAAAGTTCAGTAGCTCCTCCAAAAGAAAAGCCTCCCGTAGCTACCCACGTAAAAAATGGAAGTTCATTCGAAAGAAGACACGAAGAGGTCGCACTTCTGATAGGTGCTACATTTGCAACAAGAAGGGACACTTTGCTAAAGATTGCAAAGACAAGAGGAAGTCCCAATCACTAATTCAGAATCCCAATCAAGTCGAGTCGGTTGATATTTCTGACTTAGAATCTTTGTACTCCCTTGATGATGAACCATGCGATCAAACCATATGTACGATTGCCTACTATGACTCATCATTAGAAGAAGAGTCTGAATCAGATTTCTCAGGAGATCATTCAGACATTCAAGTGTTCATGACAAGTCCTCTACCCATTCCTTCCCATCCCCCAGTACCACCCGTCTTACCCCTACAAAAATCCCAGCCTGCACCTCTAGCCAAAGTACGCCTTCTTACATCAACATATGCTAAACCAATCCCGGTCATAGCCTTTTTTGATACAGGATCCGCTGTCTCGATACTAAACCCAAACATTCTCCCTAGCAATTACTGGAGACCACACCACCAACATTTTTTTGCAGCTAGCGGAGACACGTTTGTAATTGACAAAATTAGTATCCGGATCCATGTTCGCCTATTTCCAAAATGTGTCATTAGGCACAGGTTCTTAGGCTCAAACTCTCATGGAAGAGACCTCCTTATCGGTTTTGATATCCTATACACCTTGCCAAATATGCGGTATGCAGAGCAAGGCCTCCGATACAAGAGCAACCTAAACCCATGGAGTTCTGTGCCGAAACTCTACATGGAATCCACAATAAACATAGAAGCCCTTAAACAACAAATCATCCAATTATCATGTGCTTCTAGCCATACGGAGTTCCTCACCAAAAGCAAGAACCCTTTATGGTTAAATCCTTCGTTTTTCGTTACACTACCATTCAAGCAAAACGAAGACGTCAACCCAACAAAGGCGAGCCATCCGGGCATGAATCCTGATCACTACCAACTTGCAGTTCAAGAATGTTCAGAGCTTGTTGATCAAGGCATTATCGAGTCCACAACATCACCATGGGCTTGTGAAGCATTTTATGTCAACAAGAGAAGCGAGCAAGTTCGGGGTAAATTGAGAATGGTCATCAATTATCAGCCCCTTAATCATTTTTTGGCCGATGATAAGTTTCCCTTACCACAGAAAAGGTCATTATTCCAGTCCCTGGCAGATGCAAAGGTTTTGTCAAAATTCGATCTCAAAGCAGGATTTTGGCAATTAGGTATACATCCTATGGATAGACCTAAAACAGCCTTTTGTATCCCTGATCATCATTACCAGTGGAAAGTCATGCCGTTTGGGTTAAAAAATGCTCCTTCAGCTTTCCAAAAAGCAATGGTGAATATCTTTGAGCCCATCCTTCACAACACCCTGGTCTACATTGATGATATCCTCTTATTTTCCCCAGATGAAGAATCCCACATTGACTTACTCTCGAAGTTCCATTCCATTGTCCAGCAGTATGGCATCATGCTATCAGAAAAGAAAATAGAAGTTTGAGTCACTACCATCAACTTTCTTGGGATGACAATCTCTGATGGAAAATACCAGCCGCAGCCCCACATTGCTCAAGAATTGCACAGGTTCCCAGATGAGCTTTCTTCGCAAAAAGAAGTTCAACAATTCCTTGTTTTAGTCAATTACATGGCAGACTTCCTGCCAAAATTGTCAAATCATACTGAACACCTGTTCCCCATGCTGAAAAAGGAACCACCACAATGGGTTGAACGACAAACTCTAGCTGTCAAAGCTATAAAGCAGCTAGCTGACAAGATGCCACCCCTAAAGATTCCCACTACTACTGACATGAGAATCCTTCAGACAGACGCAAGCGACGAATACTGGGGAGCAGTCCTGCTTGCACAAGACAAAAAAGGTGTCAGAACAGTTTGTGGTTACAAAAGTGGCACGTTTAAAGCATCGGAGCAACACTATCACTCCACGTTCAAGGAGATACTTGCAGTCAAAAGAGGAATAGAAAAATTCCAATTCCATCTTATCGGACACGATTTCCAGATGGATATGTCTTCTTTCCCACGCATGCTCCAATTTAAAAGAAAGATGCTCCCAGAAGCACAGCTTTTGAGGTGGGCTAATTGGTTCTCACAGTGGAAGTTTACAGTGAAACACATCAAAGGAACAGAAAATATTCTCGCAGATTTTCTGTCAAGACCAAAGCACTATAAATGCAGTAATCCTAGCATCCAACAACATATGGTAATTCCCTTGGTGTTCACTATGGATAAAGCAAATCCTAACTTCTCCACTCCCCAAGATGCCACTCAACACTGTCCCGAAGAGATAACAGAGATCATCGCTGACCTAACCCTGGCCTAAAGGTCAATGCTGAATTGGAAGACGTTCTACAACGTCCTCCTTGCCAAACACGGTCCCTTTCTAAAAAACCACATGATCCACCTAGATTACCCCTTTCTTAATATCTTCCACATCCATGATCTGTTCATACTACCCAAAGAAGCACTATGTTTCTTTTGGTACCTCTTTGAAACCCACACTATTGCCATCACCTTCAATGCTTGCAAACTGTTCACTTACCTGTTCCAGTGCCAATTTGAGCATGTTCCCAAAGAGTCTAAACACTTGTTTACCCTCTTCCAATGGTTTCTCCCAGCGCATTAATGGGTCCAACGATTGCATATAAGTCAAAAAACTTATGTGGTGATCTTCTTCAAAAGGCCCTGCTCCTTCTTGCCTGCCGCAGCTGTTGGTGGTGAACAATCCATGGTTTACCACTTCCCCACGTCCTTTATCCACGTCTAGAATGAAATCAACCCCTCCAACACGACGTTTGAATTGCGCCATATCCAACAGTTACTGGAGTTATGACATGCATTGATAAGCGCAAATCGAGTTGTCCTCGAATCTGTCCCAGTTACAGTCATAGAAGGAAACGAAAAATGGCCAGAAGGACATCCTGATGTAGTCTTTTGGAAGGAGACACTCTTTCAATGGTTCCGTACTCATCTTGCAAAAAATATTGACCCCTCTGACGATGATTTCGATCTGGATGATGACCCAGATAGCTACTATTACCTTGGAGATGATGATTACGATGGTTACGACCTATATGAAGATGACCCGTCACCCCCAGATTCCCGCTGGAAATAATCTCCTAAGTTCGTACAAGTATTTTGTATTTTGTGTGCTAGTATTTCATAATAAAAGTTGTGTGGAATAATGATGTAAAAATGATGGTAGCATTATGTCACTTTTTGTGATGTAAGCGCTTACCTCATTATGTAGAATTATTGTACTTCCTAGGTCATGCTTATGTCATGCTCTTGTAAGGATTCCTTTCCTTTGCCTATAAAAGGAAGGCATCCCCCTCACTTGTAATCCATCCCTTGGAAGAAATAAAATCTTCTTTCATACACTCTCTTTCTCTCTCTAGAATTCTCTCTATAATTCTTTTAGTTCTTAAGTCCTTAGTCCACCGGTCTTCCGCCGTAGTCTGCCAAAGTTTTTTGAAGAACTTGAAAGAACTGGGAGAAGTGTCGGTTCAGCCTGCGATGACAAGTACCTCAAGATCAAATGTAAAGATAAGTCTTCCTGTGAATGTTCCCAGAAAAAGAAGAAATCTCACTTCAAAAAGTTCAGTAGCTCCTCCAAAAGAAAAGCCCTCCCATAGCTACCCACGTAAAAAATGGAAGTTCATTCGAAAGAAGACACGAAGAGGTCGCACTTCTGATAGGTGCTACATTTGCAACAAGAAGGGAGACTTTGCTAAAGATTGCAAAGACAAGAGGAAGTCCCAATCACAAATTCATAATCTCAATCAAGTCGAGCCGGTTGATATTTCTGACTTAGAATCTTTGTACTCCCTTGATGATGAACCATGCGATCAAACCATATGTACGATTGCCTACTATGACTCATCATTAGAAGAAGAGTCTGAATCAGATTTCTCAGGAGATCATTCGGACATTGAAGTGTTCATGACAAGCCCTCTACCCATTCCTTCCCATCCCCCAGTACCACCCGTCTTACCCCTACAAAAATCCCAGCCTGCACCTCTAGCCAAAGTACACCTTCTTACATCAACCTATGCTAAACCAATCCCGGTCATAGCCTTTTTTGATACAGGATCCGCTGTCTCGATACTAAACCCAGACATTCTCCCTAGCAATTACTGGAGACCACACCACCAACATTTTCTTGCAGCTAGCGGAGACACGTTTGTAATTGACAAAATTAGTATCCCGATCCATGTTCGCCTATTTCCAAAATGTGTCATTAGGCACAGGTTCTTAGGCTCAAACTCTCATGGAAAAGACCTCCTTATCGGTTTTGATATCCTATACACCTTGCCAAATATGCGGTTTACAGAGCAAGGTCTCCGATACAAGAGCTATCTAAACCCATGGAGTTCTGTGCCGAAACTCTACATGGCATCCACAATAAACATAGAAGCCCTTAAACAACAAATCATCCAATTATCATGTGCTTCTAGCCATACGGAGTTCCTCACCAAAAGCAAGAACCCTTTATGGTTAAATCCTTCGTTTTTCGTTACACTACCATTCAAGCAAAACGAAGACGTCAACCCAACAAAGGCGAGCCATCCGGGCATGAATCCTGATCACTACCAACTTGCAGTTCAAGAATGTTCAGAGCTTGTTGATCAAGGCATTATCGAGTCCACAACATCACCATGGGCTTGTGAAGCATTTTATGTCAACAAGAGAAGCGAGCAAGTTCGGGGTAAATTGAGACTGGTCATCAATTATCAGCCCCTTAATCATTTTTTGGCCGATGATAAGTTTCCCTTACCACAGAAAAGGTCATTATTCCAGTCCCTGGCAGATTGCAAAGGTTTTGTCAAAATTCGATCTCAAAGCAGGATTTTGGCAATTAGGTATACATCCTATGGATAGACCTAAAACAGCCTTTTGTATCCCTGATCATCATTACCAGTGGAAAGTCATGCCGTTTGGGTTAAAAAATGCTCCTTCAGCTTTCCAAAAAGCAATGGTGAATATCTTTGAGCCCATCCTTCACAACACCCTGGTCTACATTGATGATATCCTCTTATTTTCCCCAGATGAAGAATCCCACATTGACTTACTCTCGAAGTTCCATTCCATTGTCCAGCAGTATGGCATCATGCTATCAGAAAAGAAAATAGAAGTTGGAGTCACTACCATCAACTTTCTTGGGATGACAATCTCTGATGGAAAATACCAGCCGCAGCCCCACATTGCTCAAGAATTGCACAGGTTCCCAGATGAGCTTTCTTCGCAAAAAGAAGTTCAACAATTCCTTATTTTAGTCAATTACATGGCAGACTTCCTGCCAAAATTGTCAAATCATACTGAACACCTGTTCCCCATGCTGAAAAAGGAACCACCACAATGGGTTGAACGACAAACTCTAGCTGTCAAAGCTATAAAGCAGCTAGCTGACAAGATGCCACCCCTAAAGATTCCCACTACTACTGACATGAGAATCCTTCAGACAGACGCAAGCGACGAATACTGGGGAGCAGTCCTGCTTGCACAAGACAAAAAAGGTGTCAGAACAGTTTGTGGTTACAAAAGTGGCACGTTTAAAGCATCGGAGCAACACTATCACTCCACGTTCAAGGAGATACTTGCAGTCAAAAGAGGAATAGAAAAATTCCAATTCCATCTTATCGGACACGATTTCCAGATAGAGATGGATATGTCTTCTTTCCCACGCATGCTCCAATTTAAAAGAAAGATGCTCCCAGAAGCACAACTTTTGAGGTGGGCTAATTGGTTCTCACAGTGGAAATTTACAGTGAAACACATCAAAGGAACAAAAAATATTCTCGCAGATTTTCTGTCAAGACCAAAGCACTATAAATGCAGTAATCCTAGCATCCAACAGCATATGGTAATTCCCTTGGTGTTCATTATGGATAAAGCCAATCCTAGCTCCTCCACTCCCCAAGATGCCACTCAACATTGTCCCGAAGAGATAACAGAGATCATCGCTGACCTAACCCTGGCCTAAAGGTCAGTGCTGAATTGGAAGACGTTCTACAATGTCCTCCTTGCCAAACATAGTCCCTTTCTAAAAAACCACATGATCCACCCAGATTACCCCTTTCTTAATATCTTCCACATCCATGATCTGTTCAGACTACCCAAAGAAGCACTATGTTTATTTTGGTACCTCTTTGAAACCCACACTATTGCCACCACCTTCAATGCTTGCAAACTGTTCACTTACCTGTTCCAGTGCCAGTTTGAGCATGTTCCCAAAGAGTCTAAACACCTGTTTACCCTCTTCCAATGGTTTCTCCCAGCGCATCAATGGGTCCAACGATTGCATATAAGTCAAAAAACTTATGTGGTGATCTTTTTCAAAAGGCTATGCTCCTTCTTGCCTGCCGCAACTGTTGGTGGTCAACAATCCATGGTTTACCACTTCCCCACGTCCTTTATCCACGCCTGGCATGATATCAACCCCTCAAACAGGACGTTTGAATTGCGCCATACCCAACAGTTACTTGAGTTACGACATGCATTGATAAGCGCAAATCGAGTTGTCCTCGAATCTGTCCCAGTTACAGTCATAGAAGGAAACGAAAAATGGCCAGAAGGACATCCTGATGTAGTCTTTTGGAAGGAGACACTCTCTCAATGGTTCCGTACTCATCTTGCAAAAAATATTGACTCCTCTGACGATGATTTCGATCTGGATGATGACCCAGATAGCTACTATTACCTTGGAGATGATGATTACGATGGTTACGACCCATATGAAGATGACCCGTCACCCCCAGATTCCCGTTGGAAATAATCTCCTAAGTTCGTACAAGTATTTTGTATTTTGTGTGCTAGTATTTCATAATAAAAGTTGTGTGGAATAATGATGTAAAAATGATGGTAGCATTATGTCACTTTTTGTGATGTAAGCGCTTACCTCATTATGTAGAATTATTGTACTTCCTAGGTCATGCTTATGCCATGCTCTTGTAAGGATTCCTTTCCTTTGCCTATAAAAGGAAGGCATCCCCCTCACTTGTAATCCATCCCTTGGAAGAAATAAAATCTTCTTTCATACACTCTCTTTCTCTCTCTAGAATTCTCTCTATAATTCTTTTAGTTCTTAAGTCCTTAGTCCACCGGTCTTCCGCCGTAGTCCGCCAAAGTTTTTTGAAGACCTTGAAAGAACTAGGAGAAGTGTCGGTTCAGCCTGCGATGACAAGTACCTCAAGATCAAATGTAAAGATAAGTCTTCCTGTGAATGTTCCCAGAAAAAGAAGAAATCTCACTTCAAAAAGTTCAGTAGCTCCTCCAAAAGAAAAGCCTCCCGTAGCTACCCACATAAAAATGGAAGTTCATTCGAAAGAAGACACGAAGAGGTCGCACTTCTGATAGGTGCTACATTTGCAACAAGAAGGGACAATTTGCTAAAGATTGCAAAGACAAGAGGAAGTCCCAATCACTAATTCAGAATCTCAATCAAGTCGAGCCGGTTGATATTTCTGACTTAGAATCTTTGTACTCCCTTGATGATGAACCATGCGATCAAACCATATGTACGATTGCCTACTATGACTCATCATTAGAAGAAGAGTCTGAATCAGATTTCTCAGGAGATCATTCAGATATTGAAGTGTTCATGACAAGTCCTCTACCCATTCCTTCCCATCCCCCAGTACCACCCGTCTTACCCCTACAAAAATCCCAGCCTGCACCTCTAGCCAAAGTACACCTTCTTACATCAACCTATTCTAAACCAATCCCGGTCATAGCCTTTTTTGATACAGGATCCGCTGTCTCGATACTAAACCCAGACATTCTCCCTAGCAATTACTGGAGACCACACCACCAGCATTTTCTTGCAGCTAGCGGAGACACGTATGTAATTGACAAAATTAGTATCCTGATCCATGTTCGCCCATTTCCAAAATGTGTCATTAGGCACAGGTTCTTAGTCTCAAACTCTCATGGAAAAGACCTCCTTATCGGTTTTGATATCCTATACACCTTGCCAAATATGCGGTTTACAGAGCAAGGCCTCCGATACAAGAGCTACCTAAATCCATGGAGTTCTGTGCCGAAACTCTACATGGCATCCACAATAAACATAGAAGCCCTTAAACAACAAATCATCCAATTATCATGTGCTTCTAGCCATACGGAGTTCCTCACCAAAAGCAAGAACCCTTTATGGTTAAATCCTTCGTTTTTCGTTACACTACCATTCAAGCAAAACGAAGACGTCAACCCAACAAAGGCGAGCCATCCGGGCATGAATCCTGATCACTACCAACTTGCAGTTCAAGAATGTTCAGAGCTTGTTGATCAAGGCATTATCGAGTCCACAACATCACCATGGGCTTGTGAAGCGTTTTATGTCAACAAGAGAAGCGAGCAAGTTCGGGGTAAATTGAGACTGGTCATCAATTATCAGCCCCTTAATCATTTTTTGGCCGATGATAAGTTTCCCTTACCACAGAAAAGGTCATTATTCCAGTCCCTGGCAGATGCAAAGGTTTTGTCAAAATTCGATCTCAAAGCAGGATTTTGGCAATTAGGTATACATCCTAAGGATAGACCTAAAACAGCCTTTTGTATCCCCGATCATCATTACCAGTGGAAAGTCATGCCGTTTGGGTTAAAAATGCTCCTTCAGCTTTCCAAAATGCAATGGTGAAGATCTTTGAGCCCATCCTTCACAACACCCTGGTCTACATTGATGATATCCTCTTATTTTCCCCAGATGAAGAATCCCACATTGACTTACTCTCGAAGTTCCATTCCATTGTCCAGCAGTATGGCATCATGCTATCAGAAAAGAAAATAGAAGTTGGAGTCACTACCATCAATTTTCTTGGGATGACAATCTCTGATGGAAAATACCAGCCGTAGCCCCACATTGCTCAAGAATTGCACAGGTTCCCAGATGAGCTTTCTTCGCAAAAAGAAGTTCAACAGTTCCTTGTTTTAGTCAATTACATGGCAGACTTCCTGCCAAAATTGTCAAATCATACTGAACACCTGTTCCCCATGCTGAAAAAGGAACCACCACAATGGGATGAACGACAAACTCTAGAGGTCAAAGCTATAAAGCAGCTAGCTGACAAGATGCCACCCCTAAAGATTCCCACTACTACTGACATGAGAATCCTTCAGACAGATGCAAGCGACGAATACTGGGGAGCAGTCCTGCTTGCACAAGACAAAAAAGGTGTCAGAACAGTTTGTGGTTACAAAAGTGGCACGTTTAAAGCATCGGAGCAACACTATCACTCCACGTTCAAGGAGATACTTGCAGTCAAAAGAGGAATAGAAAAATTCAAATTCCATCTTATCGGACACGATTTCCAGATAGAGATGGATATGTCTTCTTTCCCACGCATGCTCCGATTTAAAAGAAAGATGCTCCCAGAAGCACAGCTTTTGAGGTAGGCTAATTGGTTCTCACAGTGGAAGTTTACAGTGAAACACATCAAAGGAACATAAAATATTCTCGCAGATTTTCTGTCAAGACCAAAGCACTATAAATGCAGTAATCCTAGCATCCAACAGCATATGGTAATTCCCTTGGTGTTCACTATGGATAAAGCCAATCCTAGCTCCTCCACTCCCCAAGATGCCACTCAACACTGTCCCGAAGAGATAACAAAGATCATCGCTGACCTAACCCTGGCCCAAAGGTCAGTGCTGAATTGGAAGACGTTCTACAACGTTCTCCTTGCCAAACACAGTCCCTTTCTAAAAAACCACATGATTCACCCAGATTACCCTTTTCTTAATATCTTCCACATCCATGATCTGTTTAGACTACCCAAAGAAGCATTATGTTTCTTTTGGTACCTCTTTGAAACCCACACTATTGCCATCACCTTCAATGCTTGCAAACTGTTCACTTACCTGTTCCAGTGCCAGTTTGAGCATGTTCCCAAAGAGTCTAAACACTTGTTTACCCTCTTCCAATGGTTTCTCCCAGCGCATCAATGGGTCCAACGATTGCATATAAGTAAAAAAACTTATGTGGTGATCTTCTTCAAAAGGCCCTGCTCCTTATTGCCTGCCGCAGGTGTTGGTGGTGAACAATCCATGGTTTACCACTTCCCCACGTCCTTTATCCACGCCTGGCATGATATCAACCCCTCCAATAGGACGTTTGAATTGCGCCATACCCAACAGTTACTGGAGTTACGACATGCATTGATAAGCGCAAATCGAGTTGTCCTCGAATCTGTCCCAGTTACAGTCATAGAAGGAAACGAAAAATGGCCAGAAGGACATCCTGATGTAGTCTTATGGAAGGAGACACTCTCTCAATGGTTCCGTACTCATCTTGCAAAAAATATTGACTCCTCTAACGATGATTTTGATCTGGATGATGACCCAGATAGCTACTATTACCTTGGAGATGATGATTACGATGGTTACGACCCATATAAAGATGACCCGTCACACCGAGATTCCTGCTGGAAATAATCTCCTAAGTTTGTACAAGTATTTTGTATTTTGTGTGCTACTATTTCATAATAAAAGTTGTGTGGAATAATGATGTAAAAATGATGGTAGCATTATGTCACTTTTTGTGATGTAAGCGCTTACCTCATTATGTAGAATTATTGTACTTCCTAGGTCATGCTTATGTCATGCTATTGGAGATAAATCCTCTCCTTAATTAGGTTTATTTGATTAGTCAAATTAGTTGTAATTTACCTTGTATAGTTCCTATAATTGCGTTGTATTTATGTATTTATACTCATTCCAATTGTCAATAATATTAAAAGAGGAAAAATTTATCTAAACCTAATATGGTATCAGCCTAATCTCGTTCCTCTCCTAACCTTATTGCATCTATTGCCCCTCCTTCGATCGTTTTTTCATCTCTGATGGCCTCCTCCACCGATTCTTCTCTCCCCATGAATACTCTCATTCATATGCTCACCATCAAATTAACCTCCTCCAACTATCTCCTCTGGCGAAATCAGATTAACCCGCTACTGCTTTATCAAAAGTGGATGCGTTTTGTTGATGGCTCGTATCCCGCTCCTCCAAAAACAATTCTGGTCAACGACAAAGAAACCCAAAATTCCGACTATCTCTCTTGGGTTGAAATCGATCAGAAGGTGCTCCTTATCCTTCAATCTTCTCTGTCCGAAGAAGCAATGGCAGAAGTGTTGGGTCTCTCTTCTTCTCGTGCTGTATGGCAGGCCTTAGAAGCGGCTTATAGCCATGATTCTATGGAGCGATCTCAGAATCTTAAAGACTCTCTGCGCCAATTAAAAAAGGGTAATCTCTCTGTCTCTGATTTTGCTAAACAATTCAAGTTTATCTGTGATCAACTTGCAGCCATCGGCCAACCGGTCCCCGACATGGACAATAGCCATTGGTTCTTGTGTGGCTTAGGACCGTCATTTGAAACTTTTTCTACTGCACACCGAGCTGTCTAACCAAGATCTCCTTTTCGTGATCTTATTGCTCAAGTTGAGGGTCACGAGCTGTTTGTTTCGTCGCTACACAGTTCTGCTCCCTCTCCCGTCGCTTTTACTGCTCGTCATTCTCAGCAGCCTTCTCACGGAAAAGGCAGATCTGGACGGTCAAATTATCGGGGTACTTCTTCCTCTCGGGGTCATGGTCGACGACATCCTCATTGCCAGTTATGTCGGCATGAATGTCATTATGCAACATCCTGTCCAGAATTGGGTAGTTATGCCCACAAATCTTCCAATTCGATTGCAAATTTGGCTCAGGCGTTTAATGCCGATTGCAAACTAAATGACTCTAGTCCGGATTGGTACGTGGACTCCGGTGCAACGGCCCATATGGCTCCATCCTCGGCTACTCTTGATTCATCTGTTCCTTATCTTGGAAATGAGAAGGTTTCTTTTGGAAATGGTAATGTGCTCCCCATCTCTCGTATTGGTACATTATCAGTTAACCCGAACTTGAAATTACAGGATGTTCTCATAGTTCCAAATATCAAAAAGAAACTTATTTCGGTCAGCAAATTGACTAATGATTACCCGGTTTATTTTTTATTTTCTCGATCTTACTTTGCTATCCAGGATTCGGACAACATGTAATACCCCGGGTAAGTTCGTTAGATAAAGTCTCGTTTCGTTAAAATTATTTAACTCTATAATTGAATGATTAGGGTAAGTTTAGATTATTTTATAAGTTAGAGGTGTTTTGGTTATTAGTGAGTAGTACAAGGTCTAAATGGTACTTATGGTGATATTATCCTCTTAGTATTAAGATATTATCACAAAACCAGAAATCTCAGTGTGTGTGTGTGTGTGTGTTTTGAAACCAAAAGAAGAAAGGAAGAAAAGAAGGGTTAGGGCATCATTTGGTGTACTTGGAAGGGATTTAAGGTATGTTTTCTTTGTGTTTTATGTCTATAATTGCTAGTAGATGGGTTCTATCGGAGTAGAATCATAGATTTCATATCTGGGGTTGATTCAGCCGATTTCTGGGTTAAAATATGGTAAACCGACAGAGGTTTCCGGATAAGTTGAAGGTGTCCGGGTGGTTTTGTTGATAGTGTCCGGATAATGTTCTAAAGGTGTCCGGACGGGGTTTTTATCCGGGTAAGTTCCTCTTTACTATAAGTTTCCGGTTAAAATGAGATACCGGATAGTGTCCGGATTGCTTTGGTGTCCGGGTGTTATCCGAATTGTTTGTGTTATCCGGAAACGTCAGGTTGTCTGGATTGGTTATGCTGTCCGGGAAGTCGTGTTGTCCGGATAGTTTGGGTTGTCCGGAAACTTTGATCTATTTGGTCACTTTTGAGAGTTGTGATACTTTTGAGTGTCCAGGAACCTGTGTTTTGTTGACTATTGGATATGGAATGAATGAGGACTGACTATTCTGTGGACTTGACTTAAGTTCGGGTTTGGGGGAAACATTTGAGGATAAGAGATAGATAGATGTATCTAGAGTTCTTAATCCTAGTAAGTCTTATGTGTTCTATATGGTAAAAAGATACTTGCATCTAATTGTTTCAGATACTGTGAATTTGGAGTGAAAGCTGAATCTTGTGGAAAAAGACTGGAACGAGTTTTGATAAACAAACAGGTGAGTTTTACTTTAAAATGTTTTCAAACTGGAATACATATATGTGTGGGGTGGGAATATGATAGATGGTGTGATTATATGTTTATGTTTGAAATATAATATATTGAGATATTGTATTTACATGAGCATACTTTATATGAGAATACGTTGGCCGGGCTTAGGACCGGTGATGTTGGCTGTAATACTCGTACAACGGTGTTGGCTGTAATTGTCGTACATCGGAGTTAATTTATTAGTTGGCTTGCAACCAACTAATATGGCCATGGAAATGAGACAGGGAAGTACACAATGCATGAGTCCTATTTGGTATTTATACTTGTGATATGTATATGGTGTTTGTGCAAATGGTTTCAAACTAACAGGGATTTTCTCACTTATACCTCTAGGTCTAACCCTCATTTTGTTTTAAAAATATGTATTCCAGGTCGTGGATCGGGTAAGAGCAAATGAGAAGAGTACTATGTGTATAGCTTTTGGAAGAAGGATGTTAAGAAGACTAAGACGTGTTTTGATGTTCTAATTTTATAACTAGATATCATGTATGTAATTAACAAAAAGTTTGTAACGAAATACCTTATTCTGGATGTAAAGACTAAGGGACCTTACTTGTTATATTATGAATCTTTTAGTTATGTAACGATGTTATGAAATATATGTTATTTATTGTATGTTTGGGAACCGGGTTGTTACAGATGGTATCAGAGCCTTAGTTTAAGGGATTTAGGTATTTGTATCTGTACCTAGACTTAAACTGCATGTGAAGTAGGATGTCCCTATTATTGTAGAACCTTGGGATGATTAAGTATAAAAGGTAGAAGGAACATCATGTAAGGTAATTTCAGATTACACCTGGCCAGTGTAATTGTGATCTTACAGGTACATGTATGAACTGGAATACCTTGTTATATGGGGTATGTGTTTATGTGTATATTAATCTTGTTTGAATCTACAGAATGGCAAGTGGTACTAGACAAACGAATCGGGAGGGAGGAGGAAATCCTAATAGGATGAATCCAACGGTTGGGACAAGGGGAAGAGGGGGAGAAAGAGGTAGAGGCAGAACAGGCGGCAGAGTTCAACAGCGAGGTGCAGAATTTGTTACAAGAGACGACTTGGCGGCTGAAATGGGAAGATTACAAGCGAATATCCAAGCTATGTTCAACCGAACTCGTGATACTGAAACAGAAATACCAGATCCTGGTCTGGAAGATGAAATGCCCATTACACGGACTGTGATACCGGTACCAAGAAAGTGTGATTATAAAATGTTCCTAAGTTGCAAACCTCCGACTTACTCAGGAGATAGAGACCCAGTGAAAGCTATGAGGTGGCTGAAGGAGATAGAAGCTATCTTCAAGACCAGTAAGTGAGCTGATGAAGATAGAGTGTTATACGGAACAGCAATGTTGAAGACAAATGCTCTATACTGGTGGGAAGCTTTTATTTCTTCTGGAGGATCTGATATATATTCTACTTTCTCTTGGGAAGAATTCGTTATAGCTTTCAGGAAACAGTTTTGTCCCCAAGCAGCAGTTAAACAATTGGAAGGGGAGTTTATGAACTTACAGCAAGGGAATTTATCAGTTCGGGACTACACCGCTCGTTTTCTGGAAAAGTCTCATTTTGTGGAATACTACATTGCCACGGAGGCAATGAAGATTGAAAGGTTTATCTTTGGGTTGAATTCAGAAGTCAGAAGTCTGGTGATTGCTAAAGGACCAGAAACTTTCTCAGCCGCAGTAGACGCCACGGAAACTGTGGAACAGGATAAAGGGAGAAACGTTAGTGATAAAGGTATGGGAAAAAGAAAGTGGGAAGGACCACAGTATGATCCAAAGAAATCCAGATTTCAGAGGTTTGATAACCGCCCGCCTTTCCGACCAGCGGAAAGACCTTGTCAGAAATGCAATCGTATCCACCAAGGAAACTGTCAAGTTGATACTCGGGTTTGTTATAGGTGTGGGAAGACCGGACATGTTGATAAAGACTGTCGAGTAACGCGGTTTTGTTTCTCATGTAATTCTCCGGATCACATTCAGTCTGATTGTCCAAGGGGAAGAGTACAGCAAGGGGGTACGTCGGGGAAACCAGCGGGTGTTAGACCAGTAGTGCAAAGGCCAGAGCAACCAAGAGCAAGGGGTCGTGCATTTCAGATGACAGCTCAAGAAGCGGAGGAAACTCCGGATGTGGTTACAGGTACATTTTTAATAAACTCTACACGTGCTAAAGTGTTATTTGACTCCGGTGCAAACCGATCGTTCGTATCTCCTTCATTTGCTGCTTATATGCATTTAAAGCCTAAAGTGTTAGATCATGCTTTAATGGTAGATACTGCAAATGATAATCAAGTATCGGTTAATGAGGTATTTGATAGTTGTGTGATAAATATAGAGGGGTGTGGAGTACCTATTCAACTATTTCCTATAGCTTTGATTGAGTTTGATGTAGTAGTGGGAATGGATTGGTTAGCCGAGAACCAGTCTAGCATAGTTTGTGATAAGAAGTTGATAAATGTTGTCTTGCCTGAGTGGGGACCGGTAGTGATTTATGGTGACCGTAGAAATCATCAATCTTGCCTTATATCTATGTTAAAAGCTCGTAAGTGTGTCAGCAAAGGTCTCCCGAGTTACTTAGCTTATGTGATAGATATTAAGCCAGAAAAGAATAAGTTGGAAGATATTCCTGTTGTCCGTGAATTTCCAGAAGTTTTCCCCGAAGACTTGAATAGTCTTCCTCCCGTTAGACAAGTAGAGTTTGGTATAGATCTGATTCCTGGAGCTGCTCCGATAGACCGTGCACTGTATCGTCTGGCACCTCCAGAGATGAAAGAAATGATGGCACAACTATAAGACCTATCCGATAAGGGCTTCATCAGACCCAGTTCTTCGTCGTGGGGTGCACCAGTCTTGTTTGTGAAAAAGAAGGATGGTTCGATGAGAATGTGTATCGACTACCGGGAACTGAATAAGCGCACGATCAAGAACAAGTATCCACTTCCCAGAACTGATGACCTCTTCGACCAATTAGTTGGAGCTTGCTATTTCTCCAAGATTGATCTAAGATCTGGTTATCATCAGCTGAAGGTTAAAGAAGAAGACATTCTGAAAACTGCTTTTCACACAAGGTACGGTCACTATGAATTCTTAGTGATGCCGTTTGGACCGACGAACGCTCCAACTGCTTTTATGGATTTAATGAATCGGGTTTGTAAGCCGTATCTCGATAGATTTGTTATTGTATTTATCGATGATATACTTATCTATTCCCGATCCAAAGAAGAGCACGCACAACATCTTCGTTTAATTCTGGAATTGTTGAAGAAGGAACAGTTGTATGCTAAATTTTCTAAATGTGAGTTCTGGCTACGAGAAGTTCAGTTTATGGGGCATGTAGTTTCTGAGAAAGGCATTCAAGTCGATCCGATGAAAGTGGAAGCAATTGAAAAGTGGGAACCGCCGAGAACGCCAACCGAAGTACGTAGTTTTCTGGGTTTAGCCGGCTACTATCGAAAATTTATAAAAGACTTCTCTCGTATCGCGACGCCTTTGACTAAGTTGACCAGAAAGAATCTAAAGTTTGAATGGAAAGCAGAACAGGATGAAGCATTCCGGATATTGAAAGAGAAACTTTGCAGCGCGCCGATTTTGTCATTACCTGAAGGTTCCGATGATTTTGTTGTTTATAGTGATGCTTCCAAACTGGGATTGAGATGTGTACTTATGCAGCGTGGAAAGGTTATTGCTTATGCTTCTCGTCAACTAAAGGATCATGAAAGACAGTATCCTACACACGACATGGAACTTGCAGCAGTTGTTTTCGCGTTGAAGATTTGGAGACATTACTTATACGGCTCTAAATGTCAAATTTATACCGATCATAAGAGTCTCCAACATCTCTTTGATCAACGAGAATTGAATATGAGGCAAAGAAGATGGCTAGAACTGGTAAATGATTACGACTGTGAAATCCTTTATCATCCGGGAAAGGCAAATGTGGTAGCTGATGCATTGAGTCGACAAGAGAGAAGTGGGACGATAAAAGCCATTACACTACGAGTTGAACTTCTACCTAACATCTTTGACGAATTGAAGAAGTGTCAAGTAGAAGCATATAAGGAAGAATATCTGAAATCAGAACGGTTAGTGGGGATATCAGCATTGCTTGTAAAAGATGATCGGGGGTTATTGTGTCTGGAAAGCAGAATTTGGGTGCCTCGTTTGGGTGGTTTACGTGATCGTGTACTACAAGAAGCTCATCAATCTCGTTTCTCTATTCATCCAGGTACGAATAAGATGTATAAAGATCTAAAACAATTCTATTGGTGGTCGGGAATAAAAAGAAGCATTGCTCAACATGTGGAAGGTTGTACCACTTGTAAGAAGGTAAAGATTGAACATCAAAAGCCGTTCGGTCAGTTACAACGGTTAGAAATACCTATGTGGAAATGGGATCAGATTACTACAGATTTCATCACAAAGCTACCAAGGACTCCGAAGGGATTTGATGCCATTTGGGTGATCGTTGATAGATTGACGAAGTCTGCTCACTTCTTGCCGATAAAAGAAACGGATTCGTTGGAACGACTAGCCAAGTTGTACATCGACGAAATAGTAACTCGACATGGAGTTCCAATTTCGATTATTTCTGATCGTGATAGTCGTTTTACTTCAAGGTTCTGGAGGAGTTTTCAAAAAGAAATGGGTACACAGATAAAGTTAAGTACAGCGTATCATCCTCAAACCGATGGTCAGAGTGAACGAACAATTCAGACATTAGAAGATATGCTACGGGCCTGCATTGTTGATTTTGGGGGATCGTGGGATAAGCACTTGTCGTTGATCGAATTTGCCTACAACAACAGTTATCATTCCAGCATACAAGCGACATCGTTTGAAGTTCTGTATGGTAGAAAATGTCGAACGCCTCTATGTTGGAATGAAGTGGGAGAAAAACAGCTAGCGGGGCCAGATATAGTTCAGTTAACAGCAGATAAGATTACTCAGATTCGGGAACGCTTGAAAGTGGCTCAAGATAGGCAGAAAAGTTACGCAGACCAACGCCGGAAACCGTTAGAGTTTCAAGTTGGAGATTTTGTAATGTTAAAAGTCTCACCTTGGAAAGGAGTCATTCGGTTTGGGAAGCAAGGTAAACTGAGCCCAAGGTACATTGGACCGTTTGCAATTACAGAAAGAATCGGAGAAGTAGCCTACAGGTTAGATCTTCCGCCAGAGTTAAGCAGGATTCACAATGCGTTCCACGTTTCAAAATTTCGAAAGTGTTTGGTTACACCAGATCAGGCAGTTTCTCTACCAGATATACAGGTTGATGAAAAGCTGAATTATGTGGAGGAACCTGAAGCCATAGTTGACCACAAAGTTAAAGTGTTGCGGAACAAAGTAATCAGACAAGTGAAAGTTCAGTGGAGACATCATAGTGGTCAGGATGCTACTTGGGAATCAGAATCAGAAATGAGAACCAAGTACCCGTACCTATTTGCCTAACCGAATTCCGGGACGGAATTCTTTTAAGGGGGAGGTGATGTAATACCCCGGGTAAGTTCGTTAGTTAAAGTCTCGTTTCGTTAAAATTGTTTAACTCTATAATTGAATGATTAGGGTAAGTTTAGATTATTTTATAAGTTAGAGGTGTTTTGGTTATTAGTGAGTAGTACAAGGTCTAAATGGTACTTATGGTGATATTATACTTTTAGTATTCAGATATTATCACAAAACCAGAAATCTCAGTGTGTGTGTGTGTGTGTGTTTTGAGACCAAAAGAAGAAAGGAAGAAAAGAAGGGTTAGGGCATCATTTGGTGTACTTGGAAAGGATTTAAGGTATGTTTTCTTTGTGTTTTATGACTATAATTGCTAGTAGATGGGTTCTATCGGAGTAGAATCATAGATTTCATATCTGGGGTTGATTCAGCCGATTTCTGGGTTAAAATATGGTAAACCGACAGAGGTTTCCGGATAAGTTGAAGGTGTCCGGGTGGTTTTGTTGATAGTGTCCGGATAATGTTCTAAAGGTGTCCAGACGGGGTTTTTATCCGGGTAAGTTCCTCTTTACTATAAGTTTCCGGTTAAAATGAGATACCGGATAGTGTCCGGATTGCTTTGGTGTCCGAGTGTTATCCGGATTGTTTGTGTTATCCGGAAACGTCAGGTTGTCCGGATTGGTTATGCTGTCCGGGAAGTCGTGTTGTCCGGATAGTTTGGGTTGTCCGGAAACTTTGATCTGTTTGGTCACTTTTGAGAGTTGTGATACTTTTGAGTATCCAGGAACCTGTGTTTTGTTGACTATTGGATAGGGAATGAATGAGGACTGACTATTCTGTGGACTTGACTTAAGTTCGGGTTTGGGGGAAACATTTGAGGATAAGAGATAGATAGATGTATCTAGAGTTCTTAATCCTAGTAAGTCTTATGTGTTCTATATGGTAAAAAGATACTTGCATCTAATTGTTTCAGATACTGTGAATTTGGAGTGAAAGCTGAATCTTGTGGAAAAAGACTGGAACGAGTTTTGATAAACAAACAGGTGAGTTTTACTTTAAAATGTTTTCAAACTGGAATACATATATGTGTGGGGTGGGAATATGATAGATGGTGTGATTATATGTTTATGTTTGAAATATAATATATTGAGACATTGTATTTACATGAGCATACTTTATATGTGTAACAACCCGGAATCCCATACATAGTTCAAATAGCATACATTGCATAACGTCGTTAAAAACAAGAGATACATTATATAACAAATACGGTCCCCTAGTCTTTACAAACATTCAATACATCATTACAAACGTTTACTTAGTAACTTTACATCATTACTAATAACATGCTGTAAATACTAAACACATCATAGTTTTCAACTACATAGTCCTCCCAAAAGCTATTCGCGGTTTAACCTTCTTATCTGCTCTTACTCGATCCACGACCTGGAATACATATTTTTAAAACAAAATGAGGGTTAGACCTTGAGGTCTAGTGAGAAAATCCCCGTTTAGTTAAAAACCATTTGCACAACATCATACACATAAATCACATAGGAATACCAATTAAAACTCATGCATCATGTATCTTTCCATCTCATTCTCTTGGCCATAATAATTGGTTGCGAGCCAATTAATTAATTTACACCACTGTACTGAATACAGCCAACACCACTGTCCCTCTGTACAACCAACATACACCGGTCCTAAGCCCGGCCAACTAGCACCCATGCAGTGTAATACTCATATAAACACAATATGCACATTATTACACTCATACACATATATGTATTCCAGTTTGAAAACATTTTAAGTAAAGACTCACTTATTTGCTTAACAAAACTCTTCCCGGTCTTTTGCAACTGATTTAGCTTTCACCTCCGATTCACAGTATCTGAAATAATTGGATACAGATAACTCTTTACCATATAAAACACATAAGTCTTACAAAAGCTAAGAACTCTAAAGAACTCTAATCCTCAAATGTTACCCCCAAACCCGAACTTAAGTCGAGTCCACAATACATTTAGTCCTCATTCATTCCCTATCCAATAACTAACAATACACAGGTTAATGGATACTCAAAAGCATCCAAACTCTCAAAATTAATCAAACAACTAAACTATCCGGACAACACAAAACTATCCGGACAACACAGACTATCCGGACAACACACACAATCCGGATAACATAACCAATCCGGATAACACAACCAATCCGGATAACACCCGGACACCAAAGTAATCCGGATACCATCCGGTATCTCATTTTAACCGAAAACTTAAGGAAAAGAGGAACTTACCGGGTAAGACTCGTCCGGACACCATCGAAAAGGGACTACCCGGACACTATCAACAAGATTACCCGGACACCTTCAACTTATCCGGAAACTACTGACTGTTCATCACTTTTCTACCCAGAATCCGACTGAATCATTACCAGATGTGTAATTGACTAATCTAATCCGATAGAAACCTTCCAATATCAATTACAAACATAAAATACAAAGGAAACATACCTTAAGTCCTCTTCCAAGTACACCAAATGAGGCCTTAACCTTAGCTTTCTTCTTCTTCTCTCAACACACACACACACCTACACAAATCTGGATTGTTTTGCTGAAATAAAAATATCTGAATATCCTAAGGGATAATATATATTCCTATTTACCATTTAGACCTTAAGCTATCCATTAATGACCAAATCACCCCTAACTTATAAATTAACCCAAACTTACCCTAAACATCAATTATAGAGTTAAATAAATTTAACGGAACTGGGATTTAACTAACGAACTTACCCGGGGTATTACATCATCTCCCCCTTAAAAGAATTCCGTCTCGGAATTCGGTTAGGCAAAAAGGTATGGGTACTTAGTTCTCATTTCTGACTCTGATTCCCAAGTAGCATCCTGACCCTTATGATGTTTCCACTGTACTTTCACTTGTCTGATCTCCTTATTCCGCAAAACCTTAACTTTACGGTCCACAATAGCTTGTGGTTCTTCTACATAATTCAGCTTTTCATCAACTTGTATGTCGGGTAGAGAAATTGCCTGATCTGGCGTAACCAAACACTTCCGGAAATTCGATACGTGAAAAGCATTATGAATCCTACTTAACTCTGACGGGAGATCCAACCTGTAGGCTACTTCACCAATTCTTTCTGTTATTGCAAACGGTCCAATGTATCTTGGGCTCAGCTTACCTTGTTTCCCAAATCGAATGACTCCTTTCCAAGGTGAGACTTTTAACATCACAAAATCTCCAACTTGGAAATCTAACGGCTTTCGGCGTCGGTCAGCGTAGCTTTTCTGTTTGTCTTGAGCCACTTTCAAACGTTCCCGAATCTGAGAAATCTTATCCGTGGTCAACTGAACTATATCTGGCCCTGTTAACTGTTTCTCTCCCACTTCGTTCCAACACAGAGGCGTTCGGCATTTTCTACCATACAGAACTTCAAACGGTGTCGCTTGTATGCTGGAATGATAACTGTTATTGAAAGCAAATTCAATCAACGGTAAATGCTTATCCCATGATCCCCCAAAATCAACAATGCAAGCCCGGAGCATGTCTTCTAAAGTCTGAATCGTCCGTTCACTCTGACCGTCAGTTTGAGGATGATACGCCGTACTTAACTTTATCTGCGTTCCCATTTCCTTTTGAAAACTTCTCCAGAATCTTGAAGTAAAACGGTTGTCACGATCAGAGATAATCGAGATTGGAACTCCATGTCGTGTTACTATTTCATTGATATACAGTTTGGCTAGTCTTTCCAATAAAATTGTTTCTTTTATTGGTAGGATGTGAGCAGACTTGGTCAACCTGTCAACGATCACCCAAATAGCATCAAACCTTTTCGGAGTCCTTGGTAACTTCGTGATGAAATCTGTAGTAATCTGATCTCATTTCCACATAGGTATTTCTAACCGTTGCAACTGACCAAACGGCTTTTGATGTTCAATCTTTACCTTCTTACAAGTAGTACAACCTTCCACATGCTGAGCAATGCTTCTTTTTATTCCATGCCACCAATAAAATTGTTTCAGGTCTTTATACATCTTATTCGTACCTGGGTGAATAGAAAAACGAGATTGATGGGCTTCTTGTAGTACCCGATCACGTAAACCACCCAAACGAGGCACCCAGATTCTGTTTCCCAAACACAACAACCCACGATCATCTTTTACATGCAATGCTGATATACCCACTAACCGTTCTGGTTTTAAGTGTTCTTCTTGAAAAGCTTCTATTTGACACTTCTGCAATTCGTCAAAGATGTTAGGTAGGAGTTCAGCTCGTAGTGAAATAGCTTTTATTGTTCCACTCCTTTCTTGACGACTTAGTGCATCAGCTACCACATTCGCCTTTCCCGGATGATAAAGGATTTCACAGTCGTAATCATTCACCAATTCTAGCCATCTTCTTTGCCTCATATTTAGTTCCTTCTAATCGAAAATATGTTGGAGACTCTTATGATCAGTATAAATTTGACATTTAGAGCCGTAAAGGTAATGTCTCCAAATCTTCAACGCGAAAACAACTGCTGCCAGTTCCATGTCGTGCGTAGGATACTGTCTTTCATGATCTTTTAACTGACGAGAAGCATAAGCAATAACCTTTCCACGCTGCATTAGTACACAACCCAATCCCAATTTGGAAAAATCTCTGTAAACAACAAAATCATCGGAACCTTCAGGTAATGCTAGTATCGGTGCGCTACAGAGTTTCTCTTTCAATATTCGGAATGCTTCATCCTGTTCTGCTTTCCATTCGAACTTTAGATTCTTCCGGGTTAGCTTAGTGAGAGGCGTAGCGATACGAGAAAAATCTTTTATAAACTTTCGATAGTAACCGGCTAAACCCAGAAAACTTCGTACTTCCGTTGGCGTCTTCGGCGGTTCCCATTTTTCAATTGCTTCTACCTTCGTCGGATCAACTTGAATACCTTTCTCGGAAACTACATGCCCCAGAAATTGAACTTCCCGTAGCCAGAATTCACACTTAGAGAACTTAGCGTATAACTGTTCCTTCTTTAACAATTCCAGAATTAACCGAAGATGTTGTGCGTGATCCTCTTTGGATCGGGAATAGATAAGTATATCATCGATAAATACAATAACAAATCTATCGAGATACGACTTACATACCCGATTCATTAAATTCATAAAAGCAGCTGGAGCGTTCGTCAATCCAAAAGGCATCACTAAGAATTCATAGTGACCATACCGTGTGCGAAAAGCAGTTTTCAAAACATCTTCTTTTTAACCTTCAGTTGATGGTAGCCAGATCTTAGATCAATCTTGGAGAAATAACAAGCTCCAACTAATTGATCGAAGAGATCATCAATTCTGGGAAGCGGATATTTATTCTTGATCGTGCGCTTATTCAGTTCCCGATAATCAATACACATCCTCATCGAACCATCCTTCTTTTTCACAAACAGAACCGGTGCTCCCCACGACGAAGAACTGTGTAACAACCCGGTTTCCCAAACATACAACAAATAACATACATTGCATAACTTCATTACATTCATAAGAAAAGATACATCTCAAACCAAGTACGGTCTCAAAAGTCTTGACATTACAAAATATATAAAAGCTTCCTAATCAACATTCATCAAAAGCTTCCTACACTTCATCCTCTCCTGCCGATCCTTAACCTGGAAAACATATTTTTGAAAACAAAATGAGGGTTAGACCAAACGGGTCTAGTGAGTTAATCCCGGTCCTTTCCAAAATCATTATAAAACCTTTTATGTAAATCCTTTGTATCAAGATAGTTTAGATAAACCTTTGGTAATCCTTTCGTAAAATATAAACATACCACACGTATTTAAATACCAATTCAGACTCGTGCATCGTGTACATCTCATTCACCTTATTCCTCCACCAATGGCCATATTAGTTGGTAGCAAGACAACTAATAAATCAACAACCGGTCCGCTCACCGGAACCCGACTACCTGTCGGTCCGCACACCGGAACCCGACTACTCACCGGTCCGCACACCGGAACCCGGCTACACACCGGTCCGCACACCGAAACCCGGCAACAAGTGCACTCGTGTAGTGCAAAGCTTATATAAATACAATATATATCTCATTACATCATATTGTCATTTATATACACATAATCATATTCCTACCACATAATAATCTCATATATATATTTCTACACATATATGTATTCCAGTTCAAAAACGTTTTAAAGCAAAACTCACCTCGATCGCTTATCCATAAACACTTCCAAGCTTTTCTCCAAAAGATTCAGTCTATCAATCTCAATCCACAGAGTCTGCAAATAGATTAAATACAAATATCCCCTTACTAACTGATCACATAAAACATACTAGAAGACCAAGGACTCTAGATAACACTTTAGGCTCTAAATGCATATAGGCAGCAAAAGAAGGCGACACAAACGATCGGTTTGCACCGGAATCAAATAACACTTTAGCACGTGTAGAATTTATTAAGAATGTACCTGTAACCACATCGGGAGTCTCATCTGCTTCTTGCTCTGTCATCTGGAAGGCACGGCCCCTTGCTCTTGGTACTTCTGGTCTTGGCACTACCGGTCTAACACCCGTTGGTCTTACTGACGTACCACCCGGTTGTATTCTCCCCAGTGGACAATCGGACTGAAGGTGATCAGGAGAATTGCACGAGTAACAAAATCTAACTACTCGACAGTCTTTAGAAATATGACCGATCTTTCCACACTTATAACAGTTTCTAGGATCCACTTGACAACTTCCTTGATGAAAACGGTGGCACTTTGGGCAAGGTCTTTCAACTGGTCGGAAAGGTGGACGGTTATCAAATCGCTGAAACCTGGACTTCTTCGGATCATACTGCGGTCCTTCCCACTTTCTTTTCCCCACATTCTTATCACTAGTACTTCTCCCTTTATCTTGTTCCACGGTTTCCGCTGCGTCTACTGCGGCGGAAAAAGTTTCTGGTCCTTTAGCAATCACAAAACTTCTGACTTCTGCATTCAATCCAAAGATAAACCTTTCAATCTTCATGGCCTCCATAGCAACGTAGTATTCCGCAAAACGAGACTTTTCCAAGAAGCGATCGGTGTAGTCCCGAACTGACAAATTCCCTTGCTGTAAGTTCATAAACTCCCCTTCCAATTGTTTAACTGCGGCTTGAGGACAAAACTGTTTCCTGGAAGCTATCACGAATTCTTCCCAAGAGTAAGTAGAATATATATCAGATCCTCTCGAGGACATATGTGCTTCCCACCAGTATTGGGCATCGCCTTTCAACATTGCAGTTCCATAGAGTACTCTATCCTCTTCAGCGTATTTACTAGTCTTGAAGATAGCTTCTATTTCATTCAGCCACTTCATAGCTTTCACAGGATCCCGATCTCCCGAGTAAGTTGGAGGCTTACAACTTAAGAACATTTTATAGTCACACTTCCTTAGTACTGGTGTGATTGTAGGTGTAATAGGCATCTCGTCTTCCTGACCAGGATCTGGTGTATCAGCTTCATTATGATGAGTTCGATCAAACATGGCTTGTATACTGGCCTGCAGTCTTCCCATTTCGGCTGTTAAATCATCCCTAGTAACAAATTCATTACCTCGCGGCGGAGCTCCACTCCCAGTTCTACCCCCAACTCTGCCTCCAACTCTGCCTCCACCTCTTTCTCTCCCTCTTCCCCTCCCTCCGGCTGTTGGGTTTGTTCTATTCGGATTTCCTCCTCCTTCCCGATTCGTTTGTCTAGTACCACTTGCCATTCTGTTGATTCAAACAAGGTTAATATACACATAAGCACATACCCCATATAACAAGGTATTCCAGTTCAAACATGTACCTGTAAGATCACAATTACACTGGCCAGGTGTAAAAAATGAAATTACCTTACATGATGTTCCTTCTACCTTTTTATATTTAACACCCCAAGGTTCTACAATAATAGGGACATCCTACTTCACATGCAGTTTAAGTCTAGGTACAGATACTAATACCTAAATCCCTTAAACTAGGGCTCTGATACCATCTGTAACAACCCGGAATCACATACATAGTTCAAATAGCATACATTGCATAACGTCGTTAAAAACAAGAGATACATTATATAACAAATATGGTCCCCTAGTCTTTACAAACATTCAATAAATCATTACAAACGTTTACTTAGTAACTTTACATCATTACTAATAACATGCTGTAAATACTAAACACATCATAGTCTTCAACTACATAGTCCTCCCAAAGCTATTCGCGGTTTAACCTTCTTATCTGCTCTTACTCGATCCATGACCTGGAATACATATTTTTAAAACAAAATGAGGGTTAGACCTTGAGGTCTAGTGAGAAAATCCCAGTTTAGTTAAAAACCATTTGCACAACATCATACACATAATTCACATAGGAATACCAATTAAAACTCATGCATCATGTATCTTTCCATCTCATTCTCTTGGCCATATTAATTGGTTGCGAGACAATTAATTAATTTACACCACTGTACTGAATACAACCAACACCACTGTCCCTCTGTACAGCCAACATACACCGGTCCTAAGCCCGGCCAACTAGCGCCCATGCAGTGTAATACTCATATAAACACAATATGCACATTATTACACTCATACACATATATGTATTCCAGTTTGAAAACATTTTAAGTAAAGACTCACTTGTTTGCTTAACAAAACTCTTCCCGGTCTTTTGCAACTGATTTAGCTTTCACCTCCGATTCACAGTATCTGAAATAATTGGATACAGATAACTCTTTACCATATAAAACACATAAGTCTTACTAAAGCTAAGAACTCTAAAGAACTCTAATCCTCAAATGTTACCCCCAAACCCGAACTTAAGTCGAGTCCACAGTACATTTAGTCCTCATTCATTCCCTATCCAATAACTAACAATACACAGGTTAATGGATACTCAAAAGCATCCAAACTCTCAAAATTAATCAAACAGCTAAACAATCCGGACAACACAAAACTATCCGGACAACACAGACTATCCGGACAACACACACAATCCGGATAACATAACCAATCCGGATAACACAACCAATCCGGATAACACCTGAACACCAAAGTAATTCAGATACCATCCGGTATCTCATTTTAACCGAAAACTTAAGGAAAAGAGGAACTTACCGGGTAAGACTCGTCCGGACACCATCAAAAAGGGACTACCCGGACACTATCAACAAGATTACCCGGACACCTTCAACTTATCCGGAAACTACTGATTGTTCATCACTTTTCTACCCAGAATCCGACTGAATCATTACCAGATGTGTAATTGACTAATCTAATCCGATAGAAACCTTCCAATATCAATTACAAATATAAAATACAAAGGAAACATACCTTAAGTCCTCTTCCAAGTACACCAAATGAGGCCTTAACCTTAGCTTTCTTCTTCTTCTCTCAACACACACACACCTACACAAATCTGGATTGTTTTGCTGAAATAAAAATATATGAATATCCTAAGGGATAATATCTATTCCTATTTACCATTTAGACCTTAAGCTATCCATTAATGACCAAATCACCCCTAACTTATAAATTAACCCAAACTTACCCTAAACATCAATTATAGGGTTAAATAAATTTAACGGAACTAGGATTTAACTAACGAACTTACCCGAGGTATTACAATATGAGAATACGTTGGCCGGGCTTAGGACCGGTGGTGTTGGCTGTAATACTCGTACAACGGTGTTGGCTGTAATACTCGTACAACAGAGTTAATTTATTAGTTGGCTTGCAACCAACTAATATGGCCATGGAAATGAGACAGGGAAGTACACAATGCATGAGTCATATTTGGTATTTATACTTGTGATATGTATATGGTGTTTGTGCAAATGGTTTCAAACTAACAAGGATTTTCTCACTTAGACCTCTAGGTCTAACCCTCATTTTGTTTTAAAAATATGTATTCCAGGTCGTGGATCGGGTAAGAGCAAATGAGAAGAGTACTATGTGTATAGCTTTTGGAAGAAGGATGTTAAGAAGACTAAGACGTGTTTTGATGTTCTAATTTTATAACTAGATATCATGTATGTAATTAGCAAAAAGTTTGTAACGAAATACCTTATTCTGGATGTAAAGACTAAGGGACCTTACTTGTTATATTATGAATCTTTTAGTTATGTAATGATGTTATGAAATATATGTTATTTGTTGTATGTTTGGGAACCGGGTTGTTACACAACAAAACAATCCTAGCTACAGGAACGCATAAGGATGGACTCTATGTTTTGAACCCGGGTTTTAAAGCTCTTGCTGCATCGGTTATTTCTCCTACTAAAGCTTCGTTTGAACTATGGCATAAACGACTTGGCCATGTTGCCTTTGATGTTATCACTATTCTCAATAAACATAGGTATTTGCATCTTACTTCTATTTTACCAAGACCAAATCTTTGTTCCTCTTGTGAACTTTCAAAGCAACATAGTTTGCCTTTTCAATTAAATGATAAGCGATCTTTGCATGTTCTTGACATGGTTCATTGTGATTTATGGGGACCTGCTCCCGTTACTTCAGTTGATGGATATCGTTACTATGCTTTATTTGTTGATGATTACTCGAGATTTTCTTGGTTCTATCCTCTAAAAACAAAGTCTGGTTTTTTTGAGGTATTAGAAAACTTTTTAAAGTTTTCTCAAACACAATTCTCTTGCAAACTAAAGGTCTTTCAAAGTGACGGGGGCACCGAATTTCTAAACAATCGAGTTCGAAAATTGTTTCTTGATAATGGTACTCATCATCAAATGTCATGTCCATACACTCCGCAACAAAATGGACGTGTAGAACGAAAGCATCGGCATCTAACCGAAACCGGTCTTGCCATGTTATTTGGTGCGAATGCACCAGCAACTTTTTGGGTGCATGCTTTCTCTTCAGCAGTTCATATTATTAATCGTCTCCCTACTAAATTGTTGCTACACAAATCTCCATTTGAAGTCCTCTTTAATTCGGTACCAAACTACAATAATTTTAAGGTTTTGGATGCCGAGTGTTTCCTTACTCAAGGCCCTATTCAGAGCACAAACTCGCACCACACAGCATCGAATGTACTTTTGTTGGTTATTGCACACAATACAAAGGCTACAAATGCTTGGACCCCACCACCTATCGGGTCTTCATAACTCGACATGCAAGATTCGATGAGACCTCCTTTCCGTTTGCAAGGAAAACGACTCCCACTGATCTTGCCACTTTATTCTTATGCTCCTATTCGGACGAATTACTTCATCTCCCACATGACCAAACATAACCTGCATCTACAAACTTCAAACCATCCATCTCATCTCAACCTCACATGCCTTGCCCCTCTTGTTTGCATGATACTCCTTCACCATCGACACCTCCTGAAATTGAGCCTACTACACCCATAACCACAAAACCAACTTCCCCACACTCCACTTCGCCATCCCACCAACCACCCCTTTCCTCGTCGCAACTTGATAACCAACCTGTTTCCACAGCTTCGGTTCCTTTACCAACTCAGGTTCATCCGATGACCACTAGGAGTAAAGCGGGCATTGTCAAACCTCGTCATTTTTTCGATCTCCTTGCTATTTCTCCTACCAACTTGCATGTTGCTTTGTTCGCTGCCAAGGAACCCAAGGGATTTAAATCGGCTTCCAAACACCAACATTGGTGTCATGCCATGACTGAAGAAATTCAGGCACTTCATAAAAATAATACGTGGACTCTTGTTCCACGCCCACCAAATGCAAATGTGGTAGGGTCAAAATGGGTATTTCGCACGAAATATCATGCCGATAGAACTATTGACCGACATAAAGCACGACTTGTGGCGCAAGGTTTTACACAAATTTCGGGTTTCGATTTCTCTCATACCTTCAGCCCCGTTGTTAAAGCCACAACAATTCGTATTGTTCTTTCTCTGGCGGTAACAAATCGATGGCATCTTCATCAACTTGATGTTAAGAATGCGTTTCTCAATGGCCATCTTCGTGAAACGGTATACATGGAGCAACCGCCGGGATATGTTGATCAACGTCATCCAAACCATGTGTGTCGTCTAAACAAAGCTCTTTATGGACTTCGACAAGCTCCAAGGGCTTGGTTTCAACAGCTAAGTTCGTTTTTGGTTAACCAAGGCTTTAAATGTAGTCAAGCCGACACATCGCTTTTTATTTTTCATCGTGGATCGTGTCTTTTATATTTGTTGGTGTACGTTGATGACATCATCCTAACCGGAAATCATGAGCCATCCATTGCACGCTTCATCACTAGTTTAAAAACTGAATTTGCTATTAAAGATTTAGGCAAATTAAGTTACTTCCTTGGCCTTGAAGTCTCTTATACATCAGATGGTTTGTTTCTTAGCCAAAGTAAGTATGCTCATGATATTCTAAGTCGGGCTGGTCTTCTTGATTCAAAACCTGTTGGGACACCTCTTGCAACAAACGATGTCTTCACCACCCGCGGCAATCTCTTTCATGATCCTACTTTATACCGATCTTTTGTTGGAGCTCGTCAGTATTTGACCATAACGAGGCCAGATCTATCATACGCCGTTAATCAAGCAAGTCAATTTCTCCATTCTCCAACAGATCAACATTTTACATTGGTAAAAAGGATAATGAGATATGTCAAAGGTACCCTTACTCATGGTCTCCAATTCTCGTGTCCTAAGAGATCCATGCTCATTGGCTACTCTGATGCCGACTGGGCTCGCTGCATTGAAACCAGACGTTCCACATACGGTTACTCAATCTTTTTTGGTGGAAATCTAGTGTCTTGGAGTGCAAAAAAGCAGCCAACAGTTTCCCGATCTAGCTGCGAGTCAGAATACCGGGCTATGGCCAACACCGCTGCAGAACTTATCTGGATTTCTCATTTATTGCGTGACTTAAATGCATTGCCATCTGAACGTCCCACTTTATTGTGTGACAATTTAAGTGCCATTTTTCTTAGCCAAAATCCGGCAGCACACCGACGAGCTAAACATATTGATATTGATTATCACTTTGTTCGTGAGCTCGTGTTGTCTGGTAAACTGCACACAAAGTTTGTTCCTTCCAAGCTTCAGGTGGCCGACATTTTCACGAAGCCGTTACCAAGACCGCTCTTTGAGACGTTTCGTGATCAGTTACGAGTTCGTCCGCCACCCGTGCATTTGAGGGGGGGTATTGGAGATAAATCCTCTCCTTAATTAGGTTTATTTGATTAGTCAAATTAGTTGTAATTTACCTTGTATAGTTCATATAATTGCGTTGTATTTTTCTATTTATACTCATTCCAATTGTCAATAATATTAAAAGAGGAAAAATTTATCTAAACCTAATGCATGCTCTTGTAAGGATTCCTTTCCTTTGCCTATAAAAGGAAGGCATCCCCCTCACTTGTAATCCATCCCTTGGAAGAAATAAAATCTTCTTTCATACACTCTCTTTCTCTCTCTAGAATTCTCTCTATAATTCTTTTAGTTCTTAAGTCTTTAGTCCACCGGTCTTCTGCCGTAGTCCGCCATAGTCCGCCAGTCCTCCGCCACACCACACCCCTTACTGGTATCAATTAGAGGGCTAAAGTAAAGAATTAGGGTATTTATTTAATAGGTTATGGTCTTTGACTTTTATTTTAATAATACGTATGTAAAAAGTTATAAAATTAATTGATGGAGATAATTTGTTGGGGGCTTGTGCCCCTACCCCATGGCTTTAAATCCGCCATTGGTTGCAGGTGGTGGTGTTCGGCGATGGAGAATGGAGAGCCGCGAGGAGATTCAACGAAAAAAAGGGAAAAAAGGGAGATGCAAATGGTGGTGTTCGGGGATTGAGAATGAAGAGAGGCAAGGGGATCCAACAAAAAAGGGGAGGGGCACAATGGCCATCCTGTGTTTGTACTTACGCCCTTTTCTCTAATCCGGAAAAGAAATAGATGAAAAAGAAATTGAAAGAAAATAAAATTTTCATTCGTGTTCTAGAAAAGAAAATAATTTTTTCAATTCATGTTCTTGAAAGAAAAGGAAAAAGAAGGAAATAATTTTTTTTCTTCATGTTTTCTTGATCATGAGAGAAAGTAAAAGAAAAATGTCATTTTTACAAATATATACCCTTTAAAAATATATTTATTTATAATAAAAGGCTGAATAATTTTGTAATTTTAATTTCTTTACTTTTCCTTCCTTCCATTTTTCCTATATTTGTGTGAAAAGTTTTGGAAAAAAAACTATCATTATTTTATTTCTGTTTCACTACTAAAAAAGTTTAGAGGACACATTTTTTTACTACTTTCCTCTCATTTTCTCCTTTTCTTAAAAAAAGTTTTGAGAACACAACGTTAGTATATATATAATATTAATATTTTAAATAGAAAATGGAAAGAAAATGTATTATGACTAAAATACCTCTTATTAAATTGGACTTAACGAAACGGAAGGATGGAAATCATTATAAGGTATCAAATGTGAGGGACCAATTTGTTAAAACAAAATTAAGAAATTAAAAAACCACTAAAAAACATATGTTAGGGATAAAAAATTAACTTTGTGACTACAAACAATTTAACTCAACCATGGAGTAGTAGAACAACATTAGGCCACCCGTACCGCCCTCGGGTACGGGATCGGGTAAGGCCAAGGTGGCAATCAGGGTTAGCGGGTAAGAGCAGGTAAGGGGGTACCGGCGGGGGGGGGGGGGTAGGGAGCGGGTAAGGCCATCGGGTTCATGAACCCGCACATATCCGATGTTTTTGGTTTTATTTTTATAGGGTTGGGTTCAGCGGGTAAGAGTGAGTTTGGTGGGTAGGCGGTACTCCACTTTAGAGTAAGGAGGGTAGGAATGAGAAAAGTTGATGTATCGCTGAAGTGACAATTGGGTTCAGGGGTTCATTGGACAGCGGTAATCATGTTCTTACAACATTACAACATTACAAATCAGTTACGTGTTGGGATTTGGGCCAAACGGAATGTGATGAAATTTGGGCCAAAGTGGTGAACACGTGGCACAGCTCGGTCTAAAAAGGGGATTTTGCCAGGTCTCTACGCCTCTGCGTCGTAGGACGACGAATTCGATTTCTCCGCCAAAGTCGCGTCGGCGAGGTTTCAGGTCGGTAATTTCATGAGTCTCTGGTTCTCATCCTATTTTCTTACTGAAATTAAGTGAAAATGATGCAGAAACTGTTGGGAGTTTCATGGTTGTTTGAAATGGGGTAACTTTTTGCAATCAGCAATTGATGTTCTCTTTGGTAATTCATAATGAATATAACACATACATAGGGTTTTCAGGGTTTACTTTTTCTGGCTTCTGTT
The DNA here is from genome assembly GCA_033807775.1 of Saussurea involucrata. NCBI lineage: Eukaryota > Viridiplantae > Streptophyta > Magnoliopsida > Asterales > Asteraceae > Saussurea > Saussurea involucrata. Next base: position 154,170,776 of record CM066321.1, read on the forward strand.
GGAATTATCAACTTACGATTGGAATAGTGCTCTTATTGGTCTCTGGTCGTACTTAGCTGTAATTTAAAATATTTGCGATGGAAAACAGTTCCAATAGTATATGTGTTTTGTATCCAGTAATCCTCTATGGTTTGTTTGACATTTCTTTTCCTATAATTATTAGTAGAGAATAATAAATGGTGAAAATTTCCAACCAAATGTAGCATATGTGTTTTGTTGTATAATGAGGTAAATATATTTGCTGCTCTGATTGTTTCCTATTTAACTTGGTTTAGGTGGATGTGCTATCAGGGTAGATTTGGTTCTCTGTAATGGTTTTCATGAACAAACGGGAGCTAGATCGATTTGAATACACAATACACGTGATTCAAAATCGATGAGTTTCTTTGGATCTAACCATTTATAGGAGTTATCGCCAAAAAATGAGACAAGCGCACAACCTTCCTTCTTTGCTTGTCGAGCCTCGGTATTTGTTAGGGCTTCATGGTAAATAATGCTAGGCCAGCAAGGGTGCCGATTAACGTTTGCCCAAACCAAATCTCCGAAATTAAATTGGTTCTTCATAATGGCTTGAAATAAGATGAATGTTTAGTTATGTGTGGTGATTTTAAGACGTTAGAAATTGATTCAATGAACTTATGTAGGAGACTTAAGTTAGGAGGTTTGAGTTATAAAGTTTCTGATTGTAGATTTGTAGTAGTAATTTGGGGTGTGTGGTGAAATCAATAAATGCCTAGTTTGACTAACTGGGGGTTTGTTTTGGAATTACACCGGAGGAATTAGTATTGTGGCCGGGTGTCACGGGTCCGGATCATGGAAAGAACCACTTTGTACGACAAGGGTTCTTTCCTCAATCCTTGAAAATTCAAGGACCCTTGGTGCAACGTGTCACTCTAGGATTGGGCCTATAGACTTGCGATGAGTTGGCAATTTGTTAAGAGAATCCTTAGGGACAAGGCCTTAAAATGCCTTGGTATTAAGTGTGAAATGGGGGTAATTTATAAATATAGACGTGTTGAGCTGAGAGTAAGCCCCAGAGGCGGAAATACCAAGGCGGATAACCTTTTTAATGCGGCGGCGATCAAAAAGCTTCTTGCATTGAGAGAAAAGAGAAGTTCAGAAACATTGATTCTTAGACTAGGCGGAAGCGATCACAGTATCTGGCGCTTTGAGAAACAAATAAAGATTTATGGAGAATCAATTTAATGTCGGAGATTTGGTTTGGGCAAAAGTTGGTCGTCATCCTTGGTGGCCTAGCATTATTTACCATGAAGCCCTAGCAAGTCACGAGGTTCGACAAGCAAAGAAGGAAGGTTGTGTGCTTGTCTCATTCTTTGGCGATAACTCCTATAAATGGTTAAATCCAAAGAAATTCGTCGATTTTGAATCCAACTATAGCGTGTATTCAAATCGATCTAGTTGTCGTTTGTTCGTGAATGCTATTAATGAAGCGGTTTATGAGGTGAACCACAGAGCTGCGATAGGAATGACTTGTCCTTGCGTATTTTTTTCATCCTATCGACCATCACATGTGGAAGGTTTGCTAAAAGTTGATCTGGCTGGATATCAACCTGGAGGAGAGTATACAGTGCAGCAGATTGAACAGTTCAGACAAGAATTCCGACCAGTTGAAACACTTTCATTTGTTCAGCAACTGGCGTTGGATCCCACCAATGTTTCTCAAGGTATCAACTTTTCAAAGGAAGTTGCCCGAGTTCTTGCTTTCCGCAAGGCAACATATGCAGAGGTTGACGAACCTTACTTTCTTGCATTTGGGGTGACTCCTATAAGGCCTGGAGATCCCGTTGTGGCATCAAACAACCAGGAGATGTCTTTATCTCAAGGTATAATTACTAATTAACTGTCTTTTTTAAGTCATGGTACAATTTTTCATATTTTTATATTTCTAGTATGATCATTAAAGAGTCTTTGAGTTTTAACATGTATACCTAGATACATGTATTTATGTATATATGTGTGTGTATATGCCGATGCATCTGCCTGTTTAAGTAAATTTGTTAAGCAGATAATCTAAAATTAAGATATAAAACAGCTAAATACTTGGATAGAGTTTCTACTTTTCCCCTTTTCCTTATTCCACTTGATTGCTATCTACTTCACTTGCATTGCTTCTACATTTGCAGTTATTAATGTAGGCTTTCAATAAATTAACAAACATATCAATCCTTTGTTAATTGAGTAGATCTATTTGCTTGAATCTATATATGTACAAAGGGAATTTAACCACAATTTCATGGTTCTTGAATTTTAAAATATACAACATTTGATTTTCACACACAATTTTCATAACCAGGGGGTGTTCATGAAAACAACCACTCTATTCTTTGGGTTAGAGGACAGCATACATCCCATCCCCCAACCACACCTCCGTGTGGTATATTTTGGTCTTTTTGGTTACATTTTAAAGTTCAAGATAGATGCAGATGTTTTTATTCTTTTATCTCCAAAATCTCTTTGATGGTTCTTAAGTTACAAGGAGCTTTCTGTTTAATTGGTAAATGGATCTCATTTGACAGTTAAACATTTTTTCACTGTTCTGAGAATTCAGTTATTTACGGATGTTTTGGTACTATACCCTGTGTTTTTCGACTTTTTTATGGCAACCTCACTCTTCTCCCATGGTGTATTTCGCAGATCCCTCTGAGGCCGAAATCTCGGGTCAGAAAAAGCCTAAATTCAAAGGCCGCAAGAAAAACAAAAAACGCATTGCACACCTGAAAAATGAAGTGCATGCTGCTAAAGCGAAACACACAGTGAAAAGTGATTGGCGTCATGATTCTAACATCACAAGATCTCAAGGTCATGCTCCTCAGAAGAAGAGACAGGTCAAGATTGAGGTGGAAAAAAAGCTGGAGGTCAGCTCAGCCAGTGATGATAAAAAACAAAGTCCTCCAACTCTATCTAAAGAGACATCGATGTCAAAGGTAAGCTCTTTGGTGATTACTTTATGATGACAACTTTCATGCTGGTCCATCCTGGATCCTCTGTTGAAAGAAACCGAGTGCGATATTATACACGGACAGGATTCGATTGGGTACGGTGCAAGAGTGAAGTAGGCGGGTGAAAGAATTCTAAAAGGTTTTAGGGTTTTAATTTGACATGGGTAGTTTGGTAATTTATCAATCTTGTTTTATCTCCCTGATCTTTGTTCCCCTTATTTTGGTGGGACAGAAAAAATGCATTTTTTAGGTCATATCCTGTCCCAATCTAATGTGGTGTCAAACGTGACACAAGTTTTCGTATTGTCATATGCTATCCCCCGTACCAAACATACTTTAACGCCGTGTTCTCGAATTTAAGAAGAAAGGAAGGTGAAAGAAAAGAAAGAATTTTTTTATTTGTGTTCTTGTGAGCCAAAGGAGAGAAAATAAAGTTTCATGTTCTTGAGCGGCCAAGGACAGAAAGGAAAGATGTCAATTTTATAAATGCACCCATATTTATTTCATTGTGAAATGTAATTGATGGGTAGAAGTGTAATTTCATAAATATTTTTTTTATTATTTCCTTCACTTCATTTTCCTCCCATATTTGGGAGAATATGGGAGGAAAATTTTGGGTGGAAAATCAGTCTTATTTTTCTTCCATTGCCTCCTAAAAGAACTCAAGATTTTTTCTTTCCCTCCTCCCTTCCGTTCATTTCCCTCATAAAAAAGCACTCGAGAACACAGCGTAAGTGCAATTCTTTTAAACTAATGTTGCTGTAACACCTGCAGGTTCATAAGGATGTCAAATCCCTGGTAAAAGATGTGCCCTTTGTTGAGAAAGTTCAATCTTCTAACGCTTTCGTACCTTCCAAAATCCAGCATACGCACAGAGACTCACCGGCAGCCTCAAAGAAGAGGCACCGATCAAAGGATCAAGAAACGTCCTTGGCCTCATCTCTCATAAAAAAGAAAAAGAAAGGCGAAATCAACAGAACAGTAAAGGAACCTCAAGAGGGGCCAAAAACGATCCTTTCAATGAAGTTTTCTCCAGATACCGCCCTGCCATCTGTTTCAGAACTGAAAGCCAAGTTCATTAGATTTGGGCCGTTAGAGACAGCGGGTATTCATGTTAATTGGTTAAAATCACGATGCCAGGTGGTTTTTATAAACAAATCTGACGCTGAAAACGCATACGACCATTTGGTCAAATCTAAGAAAATGTTTGGTCAAACCAAGGTCAACTACAGATTGCGTACCCAAGTTTCTACACACGACTTGCTGGAAGGTGGAATACCGGGAGAAAATGCAGCTGTCTCACCCCCTCATGATCCTGTTACTTCCCGTAGTGATTCTGTGTGCAAAATTCAACGTCTTTCTGAAGAAATCCACGCACGATATTGGCAACAAAAAAGCCAGACTCATGTGAAGGTTAACCAAGGCAGCATAGACATTTCCGAGAAGATGTTATATCTGCTCAACAAATGCAGCCGGATTATACAGGAATTGAAGGGTTTCTAGGTATCATTCGGACATTTTTGCTTTTCGGTATTCAAATTTAAATTTTGATGCAAACATCCTTCTAGTGTAGACATTGTTGCTTGATGCTGAACCTCACTTAAATTAAATGTCAAACAACTCATTAAGAGAACTGTTGATTTCATTGGCAGAACCTTGAAATTTTCATGTTTCTTAATACTGAGGTAAGGTCTGTATACAATCTACTTTTGGTTGGTACATCTTCATTTTTGTTGGCTTGGTTAAGAAAGACTTGGATTTGTTATCAAATTGTGATGTGCATTTTGATTTTTTTTGGGAAGGGTGTCCTAAGCTATGCCTACACTAATCCATTCGCAAATTATGACTGTAAGACATCAGTTCTGATTAAACCTCAGTAGCCACAATTGTTGTGTACGCCTGGATTAGAACCCTGGACAAATGGGATATATATTCCACCACATCCCCCAGGGTTTTAACTAGTACGCCACAACTCTTGTGGTTTTTTGAAAATTAGTATAGCAGAAAATTCGTCGCTTGACTTACTATGTTAAATAGGTCGCAATTTGTTTTTGAGTCAAGCAATGATCGTTCTAGAGTTGCACATAGATCGATCTGGGACAAGTTCGAAAAAAGCGCGATCTGATCAAGGCTCATCTCTATTCGGTTCGGTCTAACATATGTTTTAGTGACACATCATGACTCTGAAAAGTTTCTATGGACTGGGCAACCCAATGGGGTCCCGAGAGTTGACCCTAGGCCTAAAATTTTGGGCTGGTTTGCTTAGGGTTAATGTTAAGAGTTTGGGTCTCCACTCTCCAGGATGGGTGACCCTTGGGCCCAAATTTTTGTCGTTTTGCATACGATGAAAGTAGAGTTGTTCGTGGGACGATACGACCTCTTAGATTCGGCTTGTGTAGTCCGTTAAAAAAGCGGGTTTGAATAATCATTCTTGAAAACTAGGCCGGTGCGGTTCGTTAGAAAAGCGGGTTTGAATAATCGTTCTCGAAAATTGGGTGGGATAGGACAGAGTTATTTGGGCCTGGGGGATTGACTGTGCGAACTGCTACTTTTCCAATACGAGATATTCATCCTAGTCACTATGGGCGTATTTTTTCCCAATTGACACATCTGAAAGAATAAATGTTGGACTTATTGGATCCTTAGCAATTCATGCAAGGATTGGTCGTTGGAGGTCTCTAGAAAGTCCGTTTTATAAAATTTCTGAGAGATCAAAAGGGGCCCGGATGCTTTATTTATCACCGGGTAGAGATGAATACTATATGGTAGCCGCACGAAATTCTTTTGCCTTAAATCAGGGTATTCAGTAGGAACATGTTGTTACAGCTCGGATACAGAGCGGTTGCCACTTGTAGGCTCATTCACCAACTAGGCCAGCCTTCTAGCATTCATGTCTCATCTTTCAGATTGATCTATTATTCCATACCGGATTTCTGATATCTCTATCTTTTTGATCCGGATTTCGTATCTATCTTTTTCATATTTGACTGATTTGTATGCTCATGCCTAATCCTCTTGATTAGACTATCTATGAACTCCTTTCCGATGAAAAAATAAATTTGTACAAGCCTACAGAACCATTATATTTTATAGTTAATTAAATTTTACATATAGTTGATACGCTTATTTTATTATAAAAATTTAGAAGCGACTTTGGATTGAATTCCTACCGAGTACCACCCATCTTCTAAATGTGTATTATAGGTTATCCTTGAATCTCAATCTTGAAATATTAGATGGTTAAATTTCTTATTGATGAAAAACACAGACTTTGAAAGTTGGTAAATCGTTGGAGAGGAAAGACCCATACTCAATATTTGAGGTAGAAGTTAGGTGTGTGTACATCTCATCCTCCCAAACCCTAATTCGAATGAGATTTACTGGGCAGTCTAGTTTGGTTTTATAATAAAAAAAAACAAGTAAAAGTTATATAGTTATTCTTTTTTGTCGTTGGTTACTACTTCTGTAAGTTTTTTATTTCGTACAAGGTTCAATCCTATTGGCTTTCTTCACATGTATTTGCGTGTCCACTTTTTTCTTTAACAATTTAGGGTGCGTTTGGTATGCAGACAAAACAAAATAGAAGTTGTTGTGTTTCTATTGTCTTCTTGATCATTTATGTGTCTATTAAGTGTCATTATTTGTTTGTATCGTCTTTTACTCGGGTCTCGATGAATCAGCGTTTGTCTCACATTTTCGTTCATCCTCATTTGTTGTCATCATTTATCTCCTTCCAACTCTCTTACTACTTTTGTTTGCATGGTTCTCCTTTTTTACATATGGCATGGTCAGGGTGCACCTTACATTTTGAAGGTACTGTTATAATTTTTTTCTTCAATTATATGATTTATTAAAATTTTATTACAATGATATTCAACCACTTTGCAATTGTCTTGAAATTATCTTACACAACAATGATATTCAACCACTTTTTAAAGTGACACTAAATCAAAAAAAATAATATTTTAATCAAATAACTACGAAACTACAATTAAATATTATTTACTATAATTTAATACGAAATATTTTATTAATTAAATAATTATAATAAAATAAAATTAATTAAATAGATAAAATATTTAATTTATAAAACATTAAATTAAAATACAAAGTAAAAATATTGCATTAATCGCCATTTTATTCTTCTCTTAATCTTTGCCAAATTTCTTCAACCAAATCTGATTGTAAACAATGATTCGTTGATCGACTACGTACTTGTATTTGATTTTGAAGATAGTTTTCGTATGCAGGAAGTATGCTATGAAAGATTTAAGACGTAGTTATAGTAAAATTAACATCATCGTTTATATCATCAAATTGACGTATATAAATATGACGTTCATCTTCGACGATCATGTTGTGCATGATTATACATGTTCTCATTATTTCTCCAATTATTTCTTTGCACCACATACGAGATGACCCACATATAATAGCGAAACGTGATTTGAGTACCCCAAACGAGATGATTATTATACTTCATCATCTTCAAATGCTAATATGTCAATTTCTGAGGAGGTGTCAACTCCTTCCCGCCCGTCGGGATAGAAAGCCTCTCGAATGATAAAGGTAAAAAAACCCCTTTTCAACAGGTTCTACCGAAAACGAACAAGTAACAATGTTAGAACACCTGAATATTGAAAAAGAAAAAATTGAGGTCATAAATTGAGGTGATGAGAGAATTTCATACATCATTTGTGGAAACAGAAAAACTTAAGAACAAACGAGAATCAGAAAATGATCATGAAGTTGATGGAAATGGATCCCATAACAATGAGCAAACCACAACGGAGATTGTACGGACATCAACTTCAAAAACTTATAAATGAACAATGATGTATTTTTATGTGTTAAGTTTGTAGTTTTTATTATGTATTTTATTTTATTGTATTTTAATATAAATTATATTTTGCATTTTTTTAATATTCGTTAATATTAACAAAAAAAACTATTTATACATTTTTTCATAAACACACTCTACAAAACATCACAAAACATGATGTGACATAAAACAATTTCTAATTTAGAAATTATTCTCTACAATTTCTTATACTAGTCACTATCACATCAGCAAAAAATACTGATTTGATATTTGCAATTAACAAAAACCAATTTCTAATTTAAAAATCATACGCACAACCACCATAATTTCTAAAATAGAAATCCTACGTGACACATTTGTAATTTATATGAAATCCTTGTTTGTGGATGCTCCGAAATGTCAGAACGAGCATGTTTAAGTACTTATTTTTTTAAAGATTTTTGTCATTTAGAAGAAAATCAAACAAATACTAAAAAGAAAAAATAAATAAAAAATAAACAGGTAATGATATAAGGGCAAGGGGATGCGATGGCTTTTGGGCCAAATACTTTTAAGCTTCTTAAATAAAGTATTAAAAGTTGAAAATTCTAAAAAAATTATTTTCAACTTCAAAAGCTATTCTATTTTAAAGATTGTAGTATTAATTAAAATATTAAACTAATCAATACATTAATAAAATATTATTTCTCACTTCCTAGCCTTTTAACTCAAATATCTTTTATTGATGGAAAAAATATAATATTATTTCTCAATCCTCTTTTTTCTCTAATTTTAACATACAAGAAAATTTCTCCAAATTTGAAGATTTTTACCTTCTCTTTCATCTTTTTTTTTTTTTTCTATTTAAGCATTCGATATATCATAGCTTTGGAGCAAAAAATTACTAAATTCGTTTTTTTTTCCCTATTTCAGTATAGCTGTTGGAGATGCTCTCATTATTTTTACCAGTTTCTGTCTCCGCCTCTGCGTCGTTTGACGACAAATTCAATTTCTCCGTCAAAGTTGCGTCGGCGAGGTTTCAGGTTGGTAATTTTATGAGTCTCTCTGGGTCTGATCCATTTTTATTCTGAAATTAAGAAAAAGATGATGGAAAAGCTGTTTAAGGTTCTACGATTACCTAAACAGGATAACCTTTTGCCCTCAACATTTGATTTTTATTGTGTAATTCACAGGTTTTTGAGGGTTTCAGTTTTCTGCCCTCTCTTCGTATTAGCTGTAATTTATGATATTAACAGACTTAAAAGTTTGCTTCTTACTTAGGATGGGATTATCTTTTTAATTTTGTAACATCAAAAAGCTTTATCTGCTATCCAGTAATCCTCTATAATTTGTTTGGATTTTCATTTTTATATGTGTTTGTATTATTAGTTGAGAATAATAAATGGTGAAAAATTCCTACCAAATGTATCATGTGTGTTTTGTTGTATAAGGACTTTGATATAAGGATATAAGTATATTTGCCGCTCTGATTGTTTCCTATTCAACTTGGTTTCTGTAGATATGCTATCCAGGCAGATTTAGATTTGGTTGGTTTTCACGAAAAAACTGGAGCTAGAAGGATTTGAATACAAAGTATAGGTGATTCAAAATGGCGGAGTTTCTTTGGATCTAACCATTTATAGGGGTTCTCGCCAAAAAATGAAACAAGCACACAACCTTCATTCTTTGCTTGTTGAGCCTCAGTAGTTGTTAGGGCTTCATGGTAAATAATGCTAGGCCACCAACGGTGCCGGTCAACTTATGCCCAAACCAAATCTCCGACATTAAATTGGTTCTCCATAATGGCTTGAAATAAGACGAATGTTTAGTTATGTGTGGTGACTTTAAAACGTTAGAAGTTGATTCAATGAACTTATATAGGAAACATAAGTTAGGAGCCTTGAATTGTAAAGTTTATGGTTGTAGATTTGTAGTAGTAATTTGGGGTGTGTGGTGAAATCAATAAATGCCTAGTTTGACTAATCGGGGTTTGTTTTGGAATTACGCCAGATGAATTAGTATTGTGGCCGGAGGTAACGGGTCTGGTTCATGGAGAGAACCACTTTGTAAAAGAGGGTTAAATATTGCACCCAAATACTTCTTCCCCAATCCTTGAAAAGTCAACGACCCTTGGTGCAACGTGTCACTCTAGGATTGGGCCTATAGACTCGGGATGAGTTGGCAATTGGTTAAGAGAATCCTTATGGACAAGGCCTTAAAACGTGTCGTTTGGTACCTGGTATAAAGTGTGAAATGGGGGTAATTTATAAATATAGACGGGTTGAGTTGAGAGTAAGCCCTAAAGGCGGAAATACCAAGGCTGATAACCTTTTTTATGCGGCGGCGATCAAAGGGCTTCTTGCATTCAGAGAAAAGAAAAGTTCAAAAATATTGATCCTCAGGCTAGGCTGAAGCGATCAAAGTATCTGGCGCTTTGAGAAACAAATAAAGATTTATGGAGAATCAATTTAATGTCGGAGATTTGGTTTGGGCAAAAGTTGGTCGCTATCCTTGGTGACCTAGCATTATTTACCATGAAGCCCTAACAAGTCCCGAGGCTCGACAAGCAAAGAAGGAAGGTTGTGTGCTTGTCTCATTCTTTGGCGATAACTCCTATAAATGGTTAGATCCAAAGAAACTACTCGATTTTGAATCCAACTATAGCGTGTATTCAAATGGATCTAGTTGTCGTTTGTTCGTGAAAGCCATTGATGCAGCAGTTTATGAGGTCATCCACAGAGCTGCTATAGGAATAACTTGTCCCTGCGTATTTTTTTCATCCTATCGACCATCACATGTGGAAGGTTTGCTAAAAGTTGATCTGGTTGGATATCAATATGGAGGAGAGTATACAGTGCAGCAGATTAAACGGTTCAGACAAGAATTCCGACCAGTTGAAACACTTTCATTTGTTCAGCAACTGGCGTTGGATCCCACCAATGCTTCTCAAGATATCAACTTTTCAAAGGAAGTTGCCCGAGTTCTTGCTTTCCGCAAAGCAAGACATGCAGAGGTTGACGAACCATATTTTCTTGCATTTGGGGTGACTCCTATAAGGCCTGGAGATCCCGTTGTGGCGTCAAACAACCAAGAGATATCTTTATCTCAAGGTATCATTACTAATTAAGGGGCCGTTTACCAACTCTTTCCGGGTAAGTGATGTCCGGGTAAGAGTGCTGTCTCGGGTAAGTGCTGTCCCCGGTAAGTGCTATCCGGGTAAGAGTGTTTACGAAGTCTTTTTTGGTAAGTGCTTACCGACAAAAAATGACCATTTTAACTCTTTTATAATTATATTCTAAATTAAATGTAATTATTTCTATTACAAATCATTTAAGGGAAGAAAAAATCAAACTTTAACGACTTCTCCTTCCACTGAGCACTTTTGTGGGTTTTTATTAAATATATATATATATATATATAATAAAATATATTGATTTTTGAGTAAATTATGATTTTGTGGGTTTTTATTAAATACAAACCAAAGCCACTGGGTGCTTTCTTGTGGGTTTATTGGCCACTGTTTGTTTTGGTGAGTGGCTTTGGTTTGTATTGTGAGTTCTTATTAATAATATTATCTCCTTGCTGTGCAAAAAAAACGATCGGCTGTAGAAAACCCTAATCGCAAAAAGGGCAAAGTGTGTAGAAACGAAATCTGACCCGGGTAAGCATGATTTTGGTGCTGGCTCGGTAAGATCACAGTCAGCTTCTCGGTCAGATCTCGGTCAGATCCAGAACTTGGTAAACGCTCTGACTGCTGACCGGGTCAGATGTGCTGACCGAGTCAGCCCGGTCAGCAGCTAGTAAACAGGCCCTAACTGTCTATTTCAGTCATGCTACCATTTTGTGAAGTAGATAATCTAAAACTTAGATATGGAATAGCTAAATACTTGGATAGAGTTTCTACTTTTCCCATTTTTCTTATTCCACTTGCTTGGTATCCACTTCACTTGCATTGCACATTTAAGTAGATTTTTCAAGCAGATAATCTAAAACTTAGATATAAAGTAGCTAAATACTTGGATAGTGTTCCTACTTTTCCCATTTTCTTTATTCCACTTCACTTGCATTGCTTCTATATATCTGCAGTTATTTATGAAGGCTTTGAATTAATTAACAAACATGACAATCCTTTTGTTAACTGAGTAGATCCATTTGCTTGAATCTATATTAACCAAAAGCTATTTGAACCACAATTTCATGGTGATTGAATTTTACTACATTTGAATTTGCAACATAGAAATTATCAGAAACCGTGTCTTTTTCTTCATTCCCTTTTTTGTGATTATTTGCATGAGGGGGTAAGGAGGTGGGGAAAACCGGGAGATCACGGACATGGAAGCCTTAGGCATTTCCGATCTGATAGGAGTGCTTGGAGATGCAGGATTAGAGTAGCAGACTAGGGGTGGAGACCTATAGACAGGAGGAAGGGAGTTGGAGAGGTATTGGATGGGCGTAGTTTTTTTAATTTCTTTTGCTATGTTTGCTTGTAGCTACTTCTGTTTTTATGGCGTTGATTGATTTTAACTGGTCTTAGTTCTTTTCAAAAATCGGTGTATACTCCTTTCTAGTCGCAAGATTCCTTACTTTCATATGCTTTTCTTTTTCTAAACCTGCTTCAATTATGCAAGTTTTCTGTTGCACACACTTTTCATAAGCAGGGGGTTTTCACGAAAGCAACCACTCTATTCTTTGGGGTAGATGACAGATATGCATACATCCCATTACCCCAGCCACACCTCCGGGTTGGATATACCCTTAGACTATTATCCTCTGTTTTTATTCTTTGATCTCCAAAATCCTTTTATTAGCATACGGTTCAGATGAACGACTACTAGGGTGTTTCTCAGTTTTTCATTTTTTTTGCGGTTTTCCCCTGAACCTGACGTGTATATCTAATAGACAAGTATATTATATATAGATATGAATAACTTTGTATTGAAGTTATATATATATATATTAGTGGTGGGTTGGGTTGGGTTGGGTTGAGTTAGGCTAACCCAATTTTAACCCTCTTAATTGGCGGTTTAGCGGGTTGGATAATTGGGTTGTTAGCGGGTTGGTATGGACGGGTTGAGCGGTTTGACAGTTTTTTTTGTACACCCGTAGTTTTATTGGTAAATGGATCTCATTTGACAATCAATAGTCAAAGGTTTTCTCTTGTTTTATTCAGAGGATAATAGAAGAAGATGCTATGAACTCTTCAAATTTAATAAGTTGCATGCTTGGTGATCAATATTGTGGATAGCTGACATGGATTGACTTTTTTATGGCAACCTAATTCTTCTCTCATTGGGTTGTTGGTATACTTCACAGATCCTTCTGAGGCCGAAATCCCGGATCAGAATAAGCCTAAAGTCAAACCCCAGAACGAAGACAAAAAACGCCTTGCACACCTGAAAGATAAAGTGCATGCTGCTAAAGCCAAACACAGAGTGAAAAGATACCAGCATCATGATTCTAACGCCAAACGTTCTCAAGATCATGTTCTTCAGAAGAAGAGACGGGCCAAGTTTGAGGTGGAAAAAAAGATGGAGGTCACGTCAGCCGGTGATGATAAAAAACGAAGTTCCCCAAGTCCGTTTAAACAGCCATCGATGTCAAAGGTAAGCTCTTCTGGCCCTCTGGTGAATACTTTATGATGGCAACTTTCTTTGCTCGGTCCATCCTGGATCCTCTGTTGAAAGAAACCGAGTTCGTTATTATAGAAGTTTTGATTATAAGGGTAAGAGTCTGTTTGGATGGTTTTCCATTAAGTCGTGTAGGATAAAGCTGTCTTTGTGGATTAATGTGTCTGCAGATTGGAAAGGCTTTTGTTTGGGAGGGTTTTTTCATAGATGAAAGGAGCGTGCTTTTTATTTGGTAGAGGCAGGTTTGGAGAAAACTTGGCTTTCTGCATAAAACTTCCCCCTAGAAGCTTATTGAATAAGCCACTTTCTATATCATTAAGCCATTACCAAAAAGTCTTGTATAGCTGACCGAATAAGCTACGAGTCCCATTAAGCGCATTACGTTGCTAACAAACAGGCCCATATGTTTGGTATGCAAACAGGACTGGACATGACTGGATGAGCTAAGATGAGTGAAAAACTTTGGAAGGTTTTAGGGTTTAATTTGACATGGATAGTTTAGTAATTTACCAATCCTGTCCTATCTCCATAATATTTGTTCCACTTATTTTGGTGGGACATAAAAACTGGCCTTTTGTCCTGTCCCAATCTAACGTGGGACAACAAGTTTTTGTAGTGTCCTATATGGTACTGCTTAACGTATGCACACTTGGTGCAATTATTTTTGTACTAATATTGCTGTAACACCTGCACGATCATAAAGAAGCCAAATATTCGTTCACTCCCGTCACACCCCCTCATGATCCTGCTACTTCCGGAGGTGCTTTTGTCTGCAGAATTCAACGCCTTTCTGAAGAAATTCACGCACGATATTGGAAGCAAAAAGGTCAGACTTGTGTGAAGGTTGACCAAGGCAGCGTAGACATTTCTGAGGAGATGTTATATCTGCTGAACAAATGCAGCCGGATTGTATTGGAATTGAAGGGTTTGTAGGTATGATTCAGACATGTTTGCTTATCGAATTAAAAGTTAGATAGAAATATCGTTCTAGTCTTGACATTGTTGCTTGATGGTGAATCTTGGTTAAAAGTTGGATAGAAATATTTGCTTGGTGTCATTTGGCAGATCCTTATAAAGACTTGGAGTTGTTGGTAACTCAGAAAAGTGTCCATGGCCCCCGTTCCTAGGTGGGTATCGGGACTCGATTTTGCACCCTGCATTTGTTGGGCCTATTCCTGGTCCGCCCCGGTTCAACAAAAAAGAAATGGTTCAAAAAAAGAATGTTGAAAAACAATATATATATATATATAGGTGGAGGTTCAAACGAGAACACCTTTATTTGCGAAAACGCGAGAACACTCTTATTACATGTGATAATACACAAGAGGGCACCCTGTGGTTGCAACGTGGCCCATGATCATATGTGATGAACTATAGTATCACATGTGATTGACTATAGTAAAAGGGTGTTTCCACGTTCTTGTAAAATGAAGGTGTTTTCATTATATATACACACTTACAAAGACTGGACGGGCGAACCAGGTTCTCCGACAGATCGGGATATAATCACCACCACTACAGTCTACAGTAGAGGCTCTACTTCAAGGTTGACCATTGGCCCAAAATCTAAAAATCTGGGCCATCCGGGATAGGGTTAAAAGTTAAAACTATATATAGTTGCTCTCCCGTAGAGATGGCCAAATTTCGTTTCCGGGCCGAAATAGTAACACCCGTAACCGGTCCAGTTTCACCTGGTCCCGGTCCTTGGCCGGGCCGTGGTCAACGGTTAAGGTTATGTATAACCGGTCCCGGTTCCAGGCCTAAACCGGTCCTTCACAAAAAAAATTATTAAATGTTATTCTAATACACCTTAAAATACGTAATTGGGTCACTCAAATATACTTAAAAAAATACATTTTATTATAATTTCGATTGAACAATACATTAAAAAAAATACATTGATTGAATGATAAGAAAATACACTTGTTCCTCTCATTATTGAAAGTGTTGAAAAGTTTTTTTTTATTTTTTATTTTATAGAAGGGTGTCATAGGCTATGCCTAGACTAATCTCTTGGCAAATTATCACTATAAGACATTAACCCTGATTAAACCTCAATGACCACAATTGTTCTGGTCGATTGAAATCGTTCAAGAGCCGTTTCTTCATCGAGGCCATCAACATTGAGTTCGTCGTCCTCGTCGTAGTGTGATATAGTACCGTAAGTACCGGTAGTTGGTGGCGGACTTAGTCCTTTATCGATTTCGTTTTCTTCGAGATTTTCTTCAACCATCTCGATCTCCACCTCTAGGGATGTTTTGTGTTGAAATCTATAAACACTATCCAATTAGTTTTTTTTTGTGTGTTTTGTAACTTGATATCTTACCCCATACACCAAATAACTTATTTGTAGTGTTTAGGGGGGGCTTAAAAGTGAAAAAAACAGTCATAAACTGCCATATTAAAACAACTACATAACGGCTATATTTTTTAAAAAATTGGATCGGACCAGGCCTATAGCCGGGCCCGCAACCGGTCCCAGACCGGGCAGGCGAAACACCCCAAATCCTCAACCGGTTGTAACCGGCGGACCAAAAACCAGGCTTTAGTCAGGCTGGGCCGGGCTATTTCCGGTTCCGGGCCTCCGCCGGTCCCGGGTCGGGTCGAAATGGCCATCTCTACTCTCTACTATAGAACGCACTACCCATTTGGGTAGGGTGAGCAACGGTCGGGTCGGGTCGGGCCCAAAAAACCCGAACCCGATCGGGTTTCGGGTGGATGGTACAGGCCCCGAAACCTGCCCGTAGTATAGTTCGGATTTCAGGTCTCAGGTTACTCGGTCGGGTTGTGCAGGTTGGGCTTGGTCCCAAGCCCAGTTTTCAGCCCAGTTTTTTTTTTGCTTTTTTGGGGGGTTTTAGGCCCTGTTTTTTGGTAATGAAAGTTATAACAGATTAACAGTTAATAACAAATTAACAATTCCTAGTTCCTACTTAAAGAAACAGTAAACCAAAAGAGCAAAACTTCTTGATTTCTCATAACTTCTTGATTTCTCATAATAGTTCACAACTTCATAACTCATAACTTAACAATTCCTACTAAACCATTCAGAAATTACTAAACCATTCAGAAATCAAACAAATTACTAAACTATTCAGAAATCAATTTAGATTATCTAATTTAGATATATATATATATATATTTACTATTTATAATTTATTTAAAAATATATATATTTTTAAAACTTCGGTCGGTTTCGGTCGGGTTCGGGTTTGGGAAAATCCAACCCAAACCGAACCGAAATATCCGAGATAAATTATCGGGTTCGGGTAGAATCGGGGTTCGGTTCGTCGGGTGACTCAAGTTCGGCTATATCGGGTTCGGGTTCGGTCGGGTTATTCGGGTCGGTCGGGTTATGCTCACCCCTACATTTGGGTCTAGGGTGGAGACCTATAGGCCCAAATTTTTGTGTATTTTGCATTAGCGGTGAAAAAGTAATATATATACCTGTTCTCCTTTTTTGATTCATTTTCGTAGTATTTTCTTTGCAAGTGTTGGTGTCTTTTGAATGGCTTATTTATTTTTATTTTTTTGAATCCGTCGATAACTAGCTATAGATCTTTATATTTCTTTTTTAATTCTTCGGTAATTACCTATGGATCTTTAGCTCTTATTATTATTTTTTAATCATTCACTAATTACCGACTAATCTTTAAAATTTATTTCTTATTTTTTTTAATCTATCGATAATTAGCTACAAATTACTTAGAGATAGTTAAACCATCAGGAAAAAAATTATAAAAATACCATTCAGTGGTAATTTTCTGTCGGTAAAAATATACATCTAGTAGAGATCGGTTATGTAAAACAAGAATTTTGTCTTTTGAATATCGTTATCTCTATCTTTACAAGATGTCACATACTTGTCTTTTGAATTTAATCATGCTTGATTACAAAAACGGATGGCTTTAGAACTACGCTCCTAACCTCTTAATCTCCTATTCAATGAATTATAATATATAGACGATCCTAAATTGGAACCTCTCCAGCTACGGATAGTAGTAGTACTTGATGCATAAAATCTTGTACCATTTGTTGAAATAGATTAGGTATGGTGAATCTTTGAAATAATGGGAACATTTGACACATTCTTTGGGCATAAAGAATGGAACATTCATAATAATGGGGTTGTAATCCTTCATCTTTTTGTCTGATTAGAATCACATGATTATATGTATATTTCTTTTGGAAGGGATTGATCCTCCTTTGTAAGTGCTTTCCCTTTATTCTCTCATTAATTACCCTGCTTAATTTCTGTCCATTAGTTAACTTATTATATCTTATTTTTATTCTCTTAACTTGTTGCATGACTACAAATGTTTGATAACACATGTGGTAAACATTTCTGGTATGTAGTATACTTTTTTAAAAGTATATGATATTTATATACGACAAACGAACTCAAATATTTTTGATAAAATTATAAATATATAACATTACATCTGTGTCATTAATTATAAAGATCCATCAGTAAAACTATAGACCAAGTTTTTTTTTTCTCTAATTCGACCTATTGCTTAGATACTTGGAAAACAATATGTAACTAGGAAATATTTTTATACGTATATATAAATAGAGGTAGGATCTTTTGTTAACAGAAAATATGATGTTAACTTTGTGAACTTATTGGATCAATAAAGATCCATTCTTTAGTAGAAGTTACTTCAAATGTTTGATTTAATGAAGAAGGGCAAATAAGTAATTTTTATGTGTAAGTTATTTTTATGATATTTAATGAGATGTAACAAATAAGATTCATTCTTGTAAGTCAGTTGCATATTTTAGGGATAGTAATCATATCATGATAAAATTTTAGAATGGTTATGTTAATTTTAACGTGAACAATAGTTAATCAAAGTGAAGATATTGCAGATTCATATGTGAAATGTTCCCAAATCACACTCGACTTGTTCACCATATTAATTTGAATTGCATTAATAAATGATGTTCATAAAACTTGTTCATAACCATAAGGTTTTCATAAGAATGTGCTCATAGGTGTTCATATAAGAATGTGTTCACAACCATAATACGTTCATAAACATATGGTGTTTATATGTGTTTAATAAGATTGTTCGTTCGTGTTCATATGTCATGATTCACCTTCTTACATTATATCAACAAATCATATCAACACATAATGCGTTAATATGCATGTTATCTTACATGGAAACTGTTTCATATGTGATTACACACAAAAATATGTTATGTCTTTGTTATTGGCATTTGGCAATATGATTATAGATAAACCAAAATGTAATTTAGAGAAGTTGTACTAAATAACTACATTGATGTTTGTGTGGTCTTTCTTTGCACATAATGTAACTGAATGTATGCTTCTTTATTGTACATAATGTAACCGATAATAGTTGTAAAAGAAATCTTGGTAATCTTTTCCATAAATACCCACATTCAAAAATGTTCACCTATGTTTATATAGCTTCCGTGTTTAACTAATTACAAATATGTCATGATTAGTTTTAGAGTAATTCATCAAACTGCCCTAAGTTACCACACACTTTACCCATTTGCCCCATCTCCCTCCCAAATTGCCCAAATACCCTGAAAATCCGTGGGCATACCCGTGGCCCACGGATATTGGGTCAAATCTCTCTCCCACGGACAATTTTCAAGGCCCACGGAAATTTTCCTCGTGGCCCACGGATTTGGTCCTCGTGGCCCACGGATTTCTTCCTCGTGGCCCACGGAAATCTGGATGCCCACGGAAATTTTTACCTTACCCACGGATGATGTCCTCGTCCCACGGATTTTCAGGGTATTTTGGTAAATTGGGAGAGAGTTAGGGCAAATGAGTAAAAAAATCTGAACTTAGGGCATTTTCATTAATTACTGTTAGTTTTAACCATAGATTTAAAAATTAAAGTCTAAGATTGATTTACATAGTTAACAAAATAACTGACCCTATATAAATATACAAACAAAATCACGACTTTATAGTAAATAAGGAGAATAAATTACAAATTTAGAATGTGACGAACCATCGTAAAACAATATAAAGAAGCCAATTAAGATTGCAAAATGTGACCTTTTATACCTTTTTAGTGGTGCTATAAAATATAAAACAAACATTTATATATATATATATATCAATCATGTGTGTGGGGTTCATTAATTATAAATGTTTGTTTTATATTTTATAGCACCACTAAAAAGGTATAAAAGGTCACATTTTGCAATCTTAATTGGCTTCTTTATATTGTTTTACGATGGTTCGTCACATTCTAAATTTGTAATTTATTCTCCTTATTTACTATAAAGTCGTGATTTTGTTTGTATATTTATATAGGGTCAGTTATTTTGTTAACTATGTAAATCAATCTTAGACTTTAACTTTTAAATCTATGGTTAAAACTAATCATGACATATTTGTAATTAGTTAAACACGGAAGCTATATAAACATAGGTGAACATTTTTGAATATGGGTATTTATGGAAAAGATTACCAAGATTTCTTTTACAACTATTATCGGTTACATAATGTACAATAAAGAAGCATACATTCAGTTACATTATGTGCAAAGAAAGACCACACAAACATCAATGTAGTTATTCGGTACAACTTCTCTAAATTACATTTTGGTTTATCTATAATCATATTGCCAAATGCCAATAACAAAGACATAAGGCCATCCGTACCCCATAACAACATCTTTCAAAGATTCCATGCCCACATCAGCGCCACATCAGCTTTTCTTCCATCCCTCACTCGATCCCTAACGATCCCTAAACACCCGTACCCCATTCCCTCAAACCCTTTTGCCACCTCATTTATTTTAATTCTTTTATTTATACATTTAATTATTTAACAAAATAAAAATATTTATATATTTTTTAATAAATAAAAATAAGATAAATAATTAAAATTAAAATTCATATCATTCATTAAAAATAAAAATTACAAAATACAAAACACTACCAATTATGAAATTTTTGGATTTGCTCTTTTCTCGCTAAAGTAGCCCTCAAAGCGTTTCCCGTAAGGTGATCATGCGGGGTTATGAAATACTCGAAGTCTTTCTCAAATCGTTTATCTCGTTCGATTTCTCATTCGTGTTCTAACCTTTGAAGTTCGAGATCGATTTTTTTCATTTTGTATTTCATTGTATCATCAATCTTGTCGTTGAACGTCGTCAACAACTGAGTAACACTTTCGTCTGTATTCGCCCCGGACGTATTACTCGTTGATGATTTTTTTGCCTTGTTTCTCCCGATGAGTCGTTCAATTTGCTCGTCATCGTCATCATCGGAAGGTTTGGTACGTTTTGAACCCCGCGATGAAGTTGTCGTCATCGTTGGAACGGCTCCCCATTTTGGACATTTTTTTAGGACGTCCTAAACTTGTTCGTGAGTGAAAGCAACTTTATGGCGTGCTAGATACCGTTCGTGTGCCGTTCGGGATATATCGGCCTCACTCATCCCGCTTGATCTATTATTGAGCAAGTTGTTGTAGATGCCGCCAAACGAATTAACTCTTTTATTGAGGTCGTTGAACTTGCTATTGAGTTGATGGGTTGATCTATAACCTGGTTCACGACCCATGCGAGTAAAGAACACATGCCCGATTCGGCCCCAAAAACTTCCTACATTTATGTAAAATTAAGTATAATAATAATAATAATAATAATAATAATAATAATAATAATAATAATAATAATAATAATATCAATAAAAATAATTACCACCGCTTTGTGCGTTACCGACCACGGGGTCCTCCGAAACGTCAACCCACGCCGACACTAACGCGAGTTCCTCGGCTTTACTCCACGTTTGTTTGGCGGCTTTCGTTGGTCTCGGATTTGATGGTTCCGGGTTAGATTGTTGTGTCGGGATAGATTGTGGTGTGTTCGGGGTAGAAGGTTGGGTTTCCGGAACAATGTCGTCGTCGAGATTGAAGTTGGCCGGAGTAAAACCTTGTTCAATCAACCCGGGACGTGTAAATTGGTAAGGAATTTGTTGGTGAAATTGTTGGTGAAATTGTTGGGGAAATTGTTGGGGAAATTGTTGCGGATATTGTGGCGGATTTTGTTGCGACCATTGTGGCGGAATTTGTTGCGAGAATTGCGGATGATAACCTTGTTGTGTAAACGCTTGGAAACCAAGCTCTTGATCTTCTTGCGATTGTGGTGTATTCGGTCGGTTACGACGGGATGTAGGTGTTCTGTTTGAATTCATGATGAGAGAGGTGTGAAAAATAAGAGGTTGAGAGAATTTGAGAGAGTTTGAGAGGTGTGAGAAATAAGAGAATTTGATAGTGTGAAAAATAAGAGGTTGAGAGGTGTGAGAAATAAGAGGTGTGAGAAATAAGAGGTTGAGAGGTGTGAGAAATAAGAGGTTGAGGGTTAAATATATAGTGGGATTAAATTGAGAAAAATAATTTTTTTTTAATAATAGAGCCGTTCAACGGTTATATATTTTTAAAAATTTAATTAAATTTTTTTTAAAAAGCTTCGGGATGATCCGGGATCCCATCCCCGGATTCATCCCCGCCCCGCTTTCCCCGCTCGCCCCGTAGCCCACCCCGCAGGACCCCGAGCCCATCCCGAGCCCCATCCCGCACCGGCTACAGATGGCCTAACATATTTTTGTGTGTAATCACATATGAAACAGTTTCTATGTAAGATAACATGCATATTAACGCATTATGTGTTGATATGATTTGTTGATATAATGTAAGAAGGTGAATCATGACATATGAACACGTACGAACAATCTTATTAAACACATATAAACACCATATGTTTATGAACGTATTATGGTTGTGAACACATTCTTATATGAACACCTATGAGCACATTCTTATGAAAACCTTATGGTTATGAACAAGTTTTATGAACATCATTTATTAATGCAATTCAAATTAATATGGTGAACAAGTCGAGTGTGATTTGGGAACATTTCACATATGAATCTGCAATATCTTCACTTTGATTAACTATTGTTCACGTTAAAATTAACATAACCATTCTAAAATTTTATCATGATATGATTACGATCCCTAAAATATGCAACTGACTTACAAGAATGAATCTTATTTGTAACATCTCATTAAATATCATAAAAATAACTTACACATAAAAATTACTTATTTGCCCTTCTTCATTAAATCAAACATTTGAAGTAACTTCTACTAAAGAATGGATCTTTATTACGAAAACCTTTATTTACATAATGTTACGAAAGCAAGGCATCGTTCTACTTTTGAGTTTCGAAAGAGAGCGATTGTTTCACCACAAATTGAATCTACATAATGTTACGAAAACCTTTATTTACTTGTTTTCAAAATCCTCTCATACCTACTAATTGATGTACCTGAGATGCATTTCCTCTGGCTCAATTAACGAGCTCATAAATAGCTGTAGATTTTTTGGATTATTTTTAAATTTTCAACAAGTAGAAATTATGCAAGCCGATAATTTAGAAGGTCCAATAAACTTAAACAAACTTAGAGTATCTCCAATGCATAAGTTATATATAGCTTTTTACTATTTAAAAAGTCTTTGAAGAAGGGTTATTGTCATTGGAGAGAATGACTTATTAAAAAGCTTTTGTCCAATAACTTATTCTACACCAACATGTTATTGGAATAGTAACTATTTTCGTTTTACACCCTTTAATTTTTCATTTTATCCATACTTTTAATATAATTTTCATTTTAAACCTTAATACATTTTGATTAATTAATTTAATTCATGAAATATCTATAATAAAATCAAATATATTTTATAACAAAATACATTATAATATATTCATCGTCTTTCATTTTTTTAATGAATTGATTTTTATGTGTCCTTGTCATTATATTTTGTATCAGTGTCAAGTAATTTTTGAATCTCACTTAATGTTTTTAAATATTTGAATTTTCATGTTAAGTAATTTTGTTTTCGAAAGATGTGGCGTGAACTTTAAAATGACAAATTAAATTAGGGGCTTTTATAAAACATGTTACATAGATGAGGTAGAATATAATGAAATTGATGAAAAAGCTTTTGAAAAGGTTTTTGCATTGGAGAAGGTTTTTAAGGATAGGTTTTTGTTAAAAAAAGGTTAGTGAAAATCTGATGTGACAAAAGTAAAAATTCATTGAAAGGGTTATGCATTGTGGATGCTCTTAGACCATCCACATCCATGCAATTCATTTACACTTTCAATTGTGCCACCTCAGCATTTGCAATTACCTTCCACACACGTGCAATCCACCTACACTTTCAAAGTGGTACCCACTATTAACATTTATTAATTACTTTATAAATTATTATATACATTTTATTTTTTAATTATCATAACATAATATATAAAATTCTTTATTTTAATTTAATGTTAATTAAAATATAAACATTAATTTCAAATAAACGATTAATATATGATATAATAATATATAATTTATTAAATTATATCAAAACACAACATTTATTGAATTAAAAAGATTACATATAGATAGAAATAAAATATTACATTAATCACTGTTTTCTTCTCCCACAAATCGACTCCAAATCTCTTCAACCAAGTCTGCTTGTAGTTGATTGTTATGAAACCTGTTACGTATCCTTGCATGACTTTGAAGATAACTTTCATACTCAGGAAGATGATTTCGAGAAACTTGGGGCATAGATATACTAAAATTAGCACCATCTGTAAAATCAAATTGACGAATATACGAGTCTCGTTCATCTTCCACAATCATGTTGTGCATTATTATGCAAGCTCGTAGTACTTCACCGATTATTTCCTTGAACCACATGCGTGATGGACCTCTAACTATAGCAAACTGTGATTGTAACACCCCAAACGCTCTTTCTACATCTTTCCTAGCTGATTCTTGTTTTTTTGCAAATAGTTGATGTTTTTGACTTTGGGGTAATGGGATGGACTTCACAAAAGTAGCCCAGTTAGGGTAGATTCCATCTGTAAGGTAGTATCCTAAATTATAGTTTTTACCATTAACAGAGAAGTTAACCTCTGGTGCTTTCCCTTCTAAGACCTCATGGAAGATAGGAGAACGATCTTGCACGTTGATATCATTTAATGTACCTGGAAGCCCAAAAAAAGCATGCTATATCCACAAATCTTGTGAAGCAACTGCTTCTAACATAATTGTTGGAGTTTTATGATCTCCTCTAGCATATTGTCCGTGCCATGCCACAGGACAATTTTTCCACTCCCAATGCATACAATGGATACTTCCTAACATACCTGGAAAACCGCGTTGGTGCCCAATATAAAGTAATCGTTGAAGGTCAGCGACATTTGGTCTTCGTAAATACTCGTCCACAAACACTGCAATAATAGCTCGTGCAAACTTCTTAACACATTTTATTGTTGTGGTTTCACCGATTCGTAAATATTCATCAACGGCATCTGCGGCTACACCATATGCTAACATTCGTATCGCAGCAGTACACTTCTGAAGAGATGATAATTTTGATCTACCAGTACAATCGATACCACTTTCAAAGTATCGATCCTGATTCTTCACACCTTCAACTATGCGAAGAAATAATGGTCTTCGCATTCGAAATCTACGTCGGAATATATCTTCATTATATGTCGGATTCTCAGAAAAATAGTCTTCATATAGTCGTCGATCTCTAGCTTCACGATTTCTTTCTATATTTCTTCTTTTCTTCTTTTTACGTTTTGATGAAGAAGTTGCATCTACTATTTGTTGTTTTTGTAAGACAACATATTGGGTAGTAAGTTTGGAGGAAGAATCATCAACAAGCCATTGAACAAATTTTTCACCTGTTGAAGACGAAGAAGATGAAGAAGAATCACTCTCAGATTCAGACATTTTTAAAAAACAAAGTGTTATGGTTAATAGGCTCACATCTAGTTGTATTTATATAAAATTATTACATTATTAAACACATATATGACACTGTTCACCCGTGATGTCGGCACACTGTTCACATGTGATAGCTGGCACTGTTCACATGTGATGTCGGCACACTGTTCATCCGTGATGTGTATGGCTGGCCACATGTGATGTCGGCACACTGTTCACATGTGATGTCGGCACACTGTTCACATGTGATGTCGGCACACTGTTCACCCGTGATGTGTATGGCTGGCCACATGTGATGTCGGCGCACTGTTCACCCGTGACATATGGTTTCATTATACCATTATATATAGTGTAGGCTTGAATGAGGTTTCAAAACACACCATCATTTGCTATATCTCTTCATTTGCTACGATTTTGTAATGGATCCATCAAGGCCCCAATTCAACCCGTTTTTCAATTTCTGCCAACCTTCATCCTATAATACAAATGATGATGCACAAGACATAACTCCTCCTACTCCAAAAAACAGAGCATTAGAGTTGTATCGTTCGTTGGAAGGTGGGCAATTCAATTTCTTGCATGCTTGGGTTGAATTGCGTGATCAAGAAAAATGGATCAGTCAACAAGAGAGGCCTATAGAGGTTGACCTAGTAGAAGATAGGGGGTCGAAGAGAACAAAAAATGATGGTTCGGGACAATACACCTCATCATCCTCAAATACAAACACATCGACCCCTGAGCTAACGTCGACTGCTCGTCCAATGGGAAGGAAAGCTTCAAAGGATAAAGGTAAACATGAATGTTTATCAACTAACTCTATCGACCGTATCGATAAGGCGATGAAAGAACAATTCAATCTCGATGCTGAAAAAATAGAAGCAATGAAATCGTATACAGAAGCTATAAAAGAATGAGAGAGAAAAAAAGATGAACGAGAAAAAAAGAAAGAGGAAAGGGAGAAAATGAAAGAGCAACTTAAAAAAGAAGAATTGGAAATCAGGTTGATGGAAATGGATCCATCAACTATGACAGAGCAACAACGAAAGTTGTACGATAAAAAAATTCGTCAACTTTTAGACGAATAAGGATGTAATTTTGTTTCTGTTATTTTATTAATCGTGCGTATTAGATTATATTATATGTAATTTTATCAGTATTGTATGTTTTATTATGTATAATAGTAATTTTAAGTAATTATTAATTTTGATGGTTAACGTTAATTTAATTAATTAAAAATAAATTCATGTTAATATTTATAAAGTTTATTGTTTTCAATAACCATTTAATATATAATTTATTAAATATTAAACATAATAAATGAAAACCATTTAATAAACCATTTAATATATAATTTATAATTTAATCTATTTAAATAAATAAAAAATGAAAACAATTACTTACGTGTGACTTGCAATATGGATTGCAAATGTTGAAAGCTAAATCCAACGTGGCTTTCATTGTCCGACAATTTTTCCAATTGCAATTCAATTTGCAACCCCCATGTGGGTGCTCTTAGATGGTGTTTGTTTTTTTAGAGTAAATTGCAATTTTGGTCCCCGTGGTTTGTTGTTTTTTCTCACTTTTGATCCCTACAAAAATTTTATTTCAAGAAAAACCTGTGGTATGCAAAAATGCTCGATTTTGGTCCCTGAGGAGTAACACCGTTAAGTTGCCTCCATTAAAACCCACCATGTGACTTGCACATGAGGGCATATTTGTCCTTTTATATGTGTTTAATAAGATTGTTCGTAGGTGTTCATATGTCATGATTCACCTTCTTACATTATATCAACACATAATGCGTTAATATGCATGTTATCTTACAAAGAAACTGTTTCATATATGATTACAAATAAAAATATGTCATGTCTTTGTTATTGACAATATGATTATAGATAAATGATGTTCATAAAACTTGTTCATAACCATAAGGTTTTCATAAGAATGTGCTCATAGGTGTTCATATAAGAATGTGTTCACAACCATAATACGTTCATAAACATATGGTGTTTATATGTGTTTAATAAGATTGTTCGTACGTGTTCATATGTCATGATTCACCTTCTTACATTATATCAACAAATCATATCAACACATAATGCGTTAATATGCATGTTATCTTACATGGAAACTGTTTCATATGTGATTACACACAAAAATATGTTATGTCTTTGTTATTGGCATTTGGCAATATGATTATAGATAAACCAAAATGTAATTTAGAGAAGTTGTACTAAATAACTACATTGATGTTTGTGTGGTCTTTCATTGCACATAATGTAACTGAATGTATGCTTCTTTATTGTACACAATGTAACCGATAATAGTTGTAAAAGAATCTTGGTAATCTTTTCCATAAATACCCTTATTCAAAAATGTTCACCTATGTTTATATAGCTTCCGTGTTTAACTAATTACAAATATGTCATGATTAGTTTTAACCATAGATTTAAAAATTACAAGTCTAAAATTGATTTACATAGTTAACATTAATTATTAGGTTAACAAAATAAGTGACCCTATATAAATATACAAACAAAATCACCACTTTATAGTAAATAGGGAGAATAAATTACAAATTTAGAATGTGAACCATCATAAAACAATATAAAGAAGCCAATTAAGATTGCAAAATTTGACCTTTTATACCTTTTTAGTGGTGCTATAAAATATAAAACAAACATTTATAATTAATGAACCCCACACACATGATATATATATATATACACACACTTAAAGATAGTCATATTTTTTCGTAACTTGTAATATATTCTAAAAGAGAGTATCGAATCCGTCCGACGTAAAGCATGGCATCGTTCTACTTTTGAGTGTCGAAAGAGAGCGATTGTTTCACCACAAATTGAATCTACATAATGTTACGAAAACCTTTATTTACTTGTTTTCAAAATCCTCTCAAACCTACTAATTGATGCACCGAGATGCATTCCTCTGGCTCAATTAACGATCTCATAAATAGCTGTAGATTTTTTGGATTATTTTTAAACTTTCAGCAAGTAGAAATTATGCAAGCCGAGAATTTAGAAGGTCCAATAAACATAAACAAACTTAGGTGGTGTTTGTTTTTAGAGTAAATTGCAATTTTGGTTCCCGTGGTTTGTTGTTTTCCTCAATTTTGATCCCTACAAAATCTTTATTTCAAGAAAAACCCCGTGGTATGCAAAAGTGCTCGATTTTGGTCCCTGAGGAGTAACACCGTTAAGTTGCCTCCATTAAAACCCACCATGTGACTTGCACATGAGGGCATATTTGTCCCTTTATAAACAACAAACCATTGGGACCAAAATTGCAATTTACTCTTTTATTATTATACCATTTATTTAAAACATAATAATTATATTATATAATTAATAAATAAATATTACATGACTTAAAAATAACGTATTTAACAAAATGACAAAATTTTAATCCATTAATAATTTGTTTACGTTTCGCCGACCAAAACTAATAAATTTGTTTACTCTAAAATAATTATCAGTTAATTAATAATTTGTTTACTCTCAAGTAATATTAATTAGTTAATTGCAAATTTATTCTAAAATAAATTATATTTTCGTTTTTACTAAATTTCACTTTTAATATAAAATAAATTATCCAATAAAAATATTATAAAGACATGAAGTTTTTGACAAGAATACTGTTACAAATATTTGAATAGGAGGATCAACAAAAAACTACAAAAATGGGTTGGAGATCTTTAGAGCATTTCCAAGAGCTATGCTATAATTTTTCTAAAATAGAGTATAAAAATCCAGAATATCTAAAAAAAATTACATCCAACTCCAACAACTACTCTATTTTAGCAATTATATCATTGAATATATTATTAAAATATTCAATACATATAATAATATATTATTTCTCTCTCCTAAACACACAACTTTAATGCCTCATATTGGTGAGAAAAATAAAATATTATTTCTCTCTCTTAAATATAGAGTTTTAGAGATTTCTCCAAATTTAGAGATTTTAGAGCATCTCCAAGAGCTATGGTATATTTTTTCTAAAATAGAGTATCAAAAGTCAAATTCTTTAAAAAAATTACTTCTAACTTCAACAACTATGCTATTTTAGAGACTGTAGTATTAGTTAAAATATTAAAATAATCAATACATTAATAAAATATTATTTCTCTCTCCTTAACCTTTTAATTCAATGTTTATTATTGGTGGAAAAAATAAAATATTATTTCTAGTTGATCTTTTCTCTAATTTTAGCATACAAGAAAATTTCTCCAAATTTGGAGAATTTTACATTCTCTCACCTTTTATCTACTTTAGCATACAAGATAGCATAGCTGTTGGAGTAAAAAATTACTAAAATCCCATTTTTCTATTTTAGCATAGCTGTTGGAGATGCTCTTCCAACAGCTTCCGCATTTTGGAGAAAATGAAGAAAATGGGGATTTTGGACTCTACGTTTGCTCCAACAGCTTCTCTAAAACTATCTCCAAAATGAAGAAAGTAGGAGAGAAAATTGGTTTTTCTCCAAATATGAAGATCACTCAAAAAATGATTAAAAGTGAGAGGACCAATAGAAACTTTGAAAATAAATATGTAGAGAGAAATAATATTTTAATAGATGAATGAAATATTTTAATATTATAATCATTGTTCTTTCTCTAAAATGCGGAATCTATTGGAGATGAATGTATTTTTTTTAGATTTTAGCTTTTGATTCTCCACTTTGAAGAAAATTTAGGGAAACTGTTGGAGATGCTCTAACCTTCTATCTCTTCTTTTCTCTATTTTAGCATATGGTATAGCATAGCTATTGGACAAAAAAGTTGCTAAAATCTCATTTTTTTCTATTTTAGCGTAACTGTTGGAGATGCTCTTATATAGTATTTTTAATATATAATTAATGTTGTAATCTCAAAAAATAGAAAATCTGTTGAAATTAAATGTGATTATTTTTTTTAAAAAATTTTGAATTTTGATTCTTCACTTTAATTTTTTTTAATAGTGTGTTGGAGTTGCTTCAAAGCATTTTTGGTCTCTCCTCCTTTCTCAAACATCCCTAACAAAATCATATACTTTAGTTTATTTAAAAATTTAAAAGAAACTCGGGTTCAATAAGATGTAAATTTAGTTATAATTATTTTTTAAAGGTTATTTCATAAATTGTTTTCATATGTGCTAGATTTTTTATATTATATATTATAGATGTTATATTTTATATAAATAATCGTGCCTTTAATTTACTTTTATTGAATAATTTATTTTTTTTATTAAAATTAAAATTTAGTAAAAACAAATATATAAATTATTTTATTATAATTTTGGTCAACGAAACAAAAAAAAATAAATTAAAATTTTATCATTTTATTAAATAAGTTATTTTTAGACCAAGTGATAATTATTTATTAAATATATAGTATAATAATTATGTTTTAAATAAATGGTATAATAAAAAAGCGTAAATTGCAATTTAGGTCCTTGTGGTTTGTTGTTTGTAAAAGGACCAATATGACCTCATGTGCAAGTCACATGAGGGGTTTTAACGAAGGTAACCTAACGGTGTTACTTCCTAGGGACCAAAACCAAAATCTTTTGCATACCACAGGGTTTACTTGCAATAAAAATTTTGTAGAGACCAAAAGTGAGAAAAACGACAAACTACATGGACCAAAATTGCAATTTACTTTTTTTATATAAAAAAACTCTTATTTGTCACTTATGTCTGTTTGGTTAGACATAAGACAATTCAAACCATTTGTTTTTTTTCCTCCTTTCTAGAGGCTCTAAACCCTTGGGCATCATTTGGCAAAAAATAAGCTAGTTTATTTTTTGGATACATGTTTGGATAGAAATAAACTAGCTTTTGATAAGCTAATTGGAGTAGCTTACTCCACGAGTTTTTTTTGTGAGTTTTTCTAATTATGTCATCATTATTATTAATTATTATTTATTAACTATTAATTATAAATAAATATTAATTATTAATTATTAAAATTTAACTACTAATAATTAATAAGTATGAATTAAGAGTTATTAATAAAAATTTAATTATACATTGATATTAAGTTTTGATTATTTAGAATTATTGTTGATCATATCAATTAGTTTTATATTATTAATTTTTTTAAATATTAATCAATATATTTTAGTTATCGATTACTATTATTTTTTTATTCTTATTCGATTATTTTTTCATATTATATTCAATTGTTATTTAAAATCATAAGTTAATCTAGATTTTTTCTAAAATCTGTTTTAACAAATTCAAAATATATAGTATATATATAATAATAAATTTTAAATTCTTTTAATTAGCATATTATATATATTTTTTTTCTTTACTATCTTATTTGTATTAATCAACATATTATATTGTTATAAATTTATTTTAATTATATTATTAAATATTGTAATTGCTAATTGTTTCAAGATGTTTTTTTGTCATTTTACATATTTATAAACAATTTTTTGTCAAACGTGACTTATTATTATCTAGCTTATCAGCTACCAGCTAGTTTATCGATTTTCAACGTCTGTTTTAGCCATATGCACCCTGAATTAGCTAAAACGTAAAACATCCAGATAGATTTGTATGTTGGCTTTCCAGAACATCTTGAACCGCCTAAATCAGGCTTTAGT
Source organism: Saussurea involucrata (assembly GCA_033807775.1). NCBI lineage: Eukaryota > Viridiplantae > Streptophyta > Magnoliopsida > Asterales > Asteraceae > Saussurea > Saussurea involucrata. Next base: position 154,202,581 of record CM066321.1, read on the forward strand.
GTGTGAGATATGATTAAAACTCAACAGCCTCGCAAATCTGCCAACATTCTTTTTTTTGTTTCTTTTTTTTTTCGTTCTGTCCTTCGATCATCGATGCTCACTTCAATTGACGTATTTAAGTCAAATTTTTGAGGAATAAAATAGAAAATTATACATATCCAGACGTTTGTCAGCTTACAAAAATAAACAGTATTATTGATTCAGATTTCAGACTTCAATACCAATTCTTAAAAATTAGAAATGAATTCAGACTTCAAAGTTCGACCCCTCTTAAAAACAAACGCCATCTTAGAAGTTAAGCAAACCGATAATACGAAACAAAACTACAAACGAGATATACACTACTACATGAAAGACTTTTGCCTACAAACTTTTCCCTACGAAATCTGTCGCTAAAGGGTGATTCGTCACAAAACCGTCATAAAAGTTGATGGATAAATTTTTGTGGGTGATGCAAATCAGTGACAGATTACCCAGGGATTCTCTGGGTGATACATGAATATTTTCTCGAATTTCTTGGTGATCGGTAGGTAATCACCAACAGAAATTTCTCTAAATAAATTTTATGGATAAACGTCATTTGTTTTGTATTAATAATTTAGAAGGTACAATAAACTTATGATTTATAATTACAACTAATGAACTTTGGTTGATCAACGACATAAAAGTTCCCTTTCTTGTGTACCTCAAAGAAAAAAAACTATTGAAATATTTGGTTTTTTAAATCCACAAAATAAATTACAGAATAAATTACTTTTACCGAATGAAATTTTCGTCGGTGATTCCTCACGAATTATCCACAAAATACCAATGGTTCCACTGATCATCCATGGATCACCCACAAATTTAATCTGTCACCAATGTGAATTTTCCAGCAACAATTCACCCATCAACTTTTGTGACAATTATGTGACGAATCACGCTCCTTTAGCGATGAATTTTCTAAAGAAAATAATTCGTAAGTAAAAGTCTTCTATTCAATAGTGTAATTTTGCCAATTTCAATGTTTTAGAATTCTTCATGTTTTTGATCAAAAAATAAGTTAAAATTAAGGATGTAAATGAAAATTGTATTTTCCTACAAACACATTTAAGAATTATAACTTAATTAAGCTTCTACAATCATAAAATAGAACTACGTCTAAAGATCAATTTACTAGTTATTACTATACAATCGTCAAACTTGAATTTGAATTCAAAACTTAATAACAAAATTAAAATTATTGAAATTTAAGAAAGAATTTTTGGTTCTAAAAAAACTCGTTATGATGTATTATGGCACCGAGGCTTCACTTCGTCACCACGTTACCTATGTAGCTCTACTATAAGGTTTGACTTTTGTTGTAACGCGTTATGATGTGTTATGGTGCGTTTTTTAATTTTTAAGACATGGGTTTTCTAATTTACTTTTTTTAAACATATAGTTCGATGGATAAATGATAATTATGTACGATACCTAAGACTTAAATAAACATTAAAAGGAAACATAAAAACTAAAACCGTTAATAGGTAAATCCATATACGTAGAGTCAAACATGAATTATTTGAATATTTAAGAAAGTAGTGAGTAGATTTAATTCCGATTTTGCACTCTTGATATATCATATTATCATTTCTTATAATTTCAGTATATTTGATACAAATGGTTCTTCTTTCCTTCTTAGTTTTGTAACCTTATACAAATTAATTTAAATTGTATTAAAGGACCATTCAAAACAACAACACACACAAGTATGCATACATATATTTGTACATATGCCGCCTTAGCTAGGGCACGGTCTCGTGGTAACTCGTAAGCGGTTAATTTGATCCTGATAGTTGGAAGTGGGAGGTTGCTGCTAACAGATTGTTTTCTGTTAGTTCTCTCCGTTATATCGTTGAAAAAGCTCTTTTGGGAGAAGGAGATAAGGAAACGATATGGAATTCGTGGGTTCCTCCTAAAGTGAACATCTTCATATGGCGGGTTATGCTCGATAGACTCCCTACACGTGACAATTTGACGAAATTAAGTGTGGACATCGAGTCAGCTTTATGCCCGATATGCGGAGCGGTTAATGAAACAACGAAGTATCTGTTGTTCGAGTGTGTTCTTTTGCTTCGGAGGTCTGGAAATTTATAGAAAGATGGTGGTCGTTTACCGTCCCCGGAAATAGGACGATGGAGTCGATGACGCATGGCATCAACGTTGCGTTCAACAATAGGGCGGTGAGGAAAGCGATGGAAGCAGTGTTCTTTATAACCTGTTATAACCTGTGGTGCTTGTGGTGCTTCCAAACAGGTATGTTTTTGACAGCACTCCGCCTAGAAAAGAATCTTTTCTTGATCTTATTGTGGAAAAATCGTTCTGTTGGGTTATGGCTAGGTGTAAAGGGAGTGAAAAAAATTCGATTGTATGGAGATGTTCTCCTAGTGACTGTTTCGGATCCTTGTAATGCTGTTTGTTGTTTGCTAGCGGCTTGCTAGCTTTTATGAATCGTTTCGCTGCTGTTCCAAAAAAAAACCCGTATGTTTCACGTTATTTAGAACCTTGAGAGAGATGCATTTGTACATGTAGGTAATTAACATATATATAGCCCAAATTAAAGGTGCGTTAATTCGAATCTTGCGATAAAAATAAGGTATTATATAGCTAGGGTTTCTACACATGTTTGATTAAGATTTCTTTGCTTGAGAAAGTGACAGAATGGTGGATTTCATGAAGAACTAGGGCCTGCCTCAATGCTCACATGATATATAGGATATATAGGGATGATGTGATCACATGGGTGCATTCATGCATTGCTTAATATTCTTAAAAAGTTGTGTTAAAAAGCATCGAGAATTATTGGGTTTCAGATTGTTCGATCTTTCCATTTACCAAAACCTTTATCTGCTTTTCTAGTGGCAAAGCAGCATGCAGAAAGTTAAGTCTTGCTGAGATGGCTTCCACCTCCACCACATCTCCAGATGCCTCAGAATCAACCTTGGTTTGATATATGACCACCACCGATGGGACTTTCATCGATCCCACCTAATCCTTTACGTCATTCCATAACATATATATGGGTTGTTCAAACAGTGGCGGATCCAGAATTTTTTTTACTGGGGTCCCCTTTAAGGTAGCTTAAAGTCGTATAAAATTGTCCGATATATTTTTAGCCTAAATACAATGATTTGAGGGTTTTTTAAAGTTTTTTTGATAGATTTAAGAGATTTTTAAGTGTTTTTTTGTTGATTTCAAGGGACTTTTTTGGTTTTTTAGTTGATTTCGAGAATAGTTTTGGCTTTTTGGTTGATTTCGAAACAAATTTTTTTGGTTGGTGGGGTCCCATATGAGAAATTATTGGAGGGACATTAAGATAAAAAATTGAAAAACCTATACTTTTAACCTAAAAATACCAAAAAAATTAATTTTAGTGGGGTCCCATCCCCCCACTAACCATAAGCTAGGTCCGCCACTGGGTTCAAACGAGAACGCTAACTATTTAAGAAAACACGAGAACGGCCGTTAATGTACAAAATTATACATGATTTACGTACAAAATCATATATGATTCGCGCGACTTTGCCTCGGACCTTAATTAAGTTGCGGCCAAAGTCGCCCGCGGCCAATTTTTTGCCGTTAAGGTAAAATCACGTGTGATTTTGCACATGATTTGCAGTTGATCTCGAGTTTTCTTAAATAATTAGTGTTCTCGTTTGAACCTTTCTATCTATCTATATATATATATATATATATATATATATATATATATATATGAGAGAGATGGTCAGGTTTAGGGGAAAACAAAAAAACGGAAAACTGAGGAACACCCTGGTAGTCTTTCATTTGGACGGTATGTACTTGTGCATACAAGTAATTTGTAGCATACACAAGTGCATAACGCACATGTGCATAAAAATCAAAAGACAACTTAATTTACTTGTATGCACAAATGAATATCGTCCAGATAAAGGATCATTTTTAAAACCCCTGAACCCCTCCCTCTCTCTCTCTCTCTCTCTCTCTCTCTCTATATATATATATATATATATATATATATATATATATGAGAGAGGGGTTTCTTCTAAATATTCTTTTCGTATACAATATGTGTTTTGAGTGAAATATAGAATAAAGGTGGAAAGAATAAAGACATTCTCTAATCACTGGAGTTATTTTCATTGTTTATTTGCTTAATGATGATCCTTATTCCAAATCGATCACGTACCTTAAAGATTGACATATGTATTGTGGTTTGATTCCATCGACAAAATTAATTACATCTTCATTGTACTTTATGCCGTAATCAAAAGATACAATCATGAACAAATGATTTATAATCAACTTGAATCAAGATAAGAGTCTACCGATGCTTACATCGTATTCAAATATTGCATTACAGCAAAAAAAATCGAATAACTTACAAGCAACATTGTCTAACTACAATTGTGACATATGGGTATTTGTTTTCCTAATGTACATAATATGATTTGTCCACAAAATAGCTACCAATGACGATTGAGACGTGATAGTGCACGAATATATTAAGGGCTTCGTTAATTGGGTTTGGTTTTCAGAAAAAGAAATAGGCGAAAACGGCTGGTGGTCCAAACCCGCCAAGTGTTACAAGTCATGTGGATAAGAAAAAAGGTTAGGGTCTCCATCGAAGAGCTAGGGACCATTTTTCACGAGCACAGTAGAGGTGTAACCAACTAACCAAAGGTGAAATGATATGATGGTGTTGGATAAAAGAGGAATTGTGCACCCTAAAGACTAACAATAAAGCATTGACATTTTTAAATGCTTGGAATAAATTGGACCAAGATGTACCACATGTTTTTGATTAGTTTCTTTGTTAAACTTAATTGATTAATTACAAGCAATTCATGGAAATAAGTTTTGTTTGCTTATGGAACATTGATTTGGCTACATTTCGACCTTTTTGTTAGAAGGGTTGTATAGAGCTTGCATGTTAAAGGATAGTGAATAGACTAAGTGGTCACTAATAGACCTTTTCTGAACAGTTTGAATGACTAAATAAGAACCCTAATTAAGTTGTTTAATTATCATGGTCATGAACTAATTCTTTATCGCTAGTAGAACTTTTTCACATGCAAAATGTTGATCACACCTTCTCAATGCAATTCTCGACAACTATTCCACGACCATTCAAGAATTTATTTCCTCTAGTGAAACCAATTCACGTGTGCCTTGGGAACATCTCACTGCTAGCTATTCATGCTTTCCAGCTCCCGAATTATATGTCCCAATGGCTTAGTTTGTCGGTTGAAAGAATGTTTTAACTATATGATCTCAAGCAAGCTCTATCGAGCCCAGTTTGAAAATTTTAACGCAATTATCTTATCATTGGTCCAATAACTATGATTCATGTCTTTCTCTATGTTGAGATACGATCATCACGGGAAGTGATATCACATGTACAAAACACCTCAAAAGATACCTTAGCTCCTACTTTGAGATGGAAGTCTTGATCACTTGACCTTCTTGGCTACTTCCTTGGTCTTGAAGTGCTATCAAACTCGTTAGGCTTATTATACGTCAAGCAAAACACGTATTAAATCTTCTTTCTCGAGCTAGTGTTACTTACAACACATCCGGTTGACTCCCTAGTTTAACTCACAGTTAATCGATCAAATGTAGTTTTTGTTGTACATATTGTTAGATATTTTATGGTCACTCTCTATGTATCTAGTTTTAACAAAAGGTTTAAGAAACTCACAAGCTAGGTTTTGGAAAAAAAAACTAGAAAAATGGTGAAAACCCTAAGGGGAAGAAGATGGAGTGGGGGCTTGAAAGCTTGACCCCCTCTTTGCTTGATGCTCTAGTAGTAGTCTTGATGGCTAATAAATGATCCCAACCCAAAGTCTTCAAGGGATTAAACGAAGAAAGAGTTGAGAAAGGGAATGAGAAGGGTCTGAGAGAGTTTTGGGGTAAAAATCACAGGTATGGAATGGGGGAAATCAGGTTTGAGGTTTTAAATAAAGCAGGAGAGAGAAGAGAGAGTCTTGCAAGAAAAAGAGTAAAAATCGTCAGACCAGACGCAAATGTCCGCTTGGAGGCATGCGGACGTCCAGACTCGACCCCAAAATCCTCTGATGCTTTTGCAGATTCATGAAGACCTCCCGCATGACACGGACCTTCGGCTAATGCCCCACACGGACGTCCGCATACCCAAAGTCCAAAAATCCCGAAAATCGAATACGAGGAGTGAGCATGCATAAAATATTAGTTTCAAATAATTCAGATAACACATTAAATCATGCATAACTACATTTAGCTTATGAAAAGTCATTTCATGAGAAAATGGCTAAGTTCTAAACGCAAAAAGTGTGAGTGACAACTTAAGGCATTAGCTATTTACTGATAAAATCAGAGGCGTTACAGTAGGCTTGGTCACGTAAACTTTGACACCCTTTGTCGTTTAATTAATTTGGACTTCATCCCTAAATTTCACATTGAATCTAAATATAAATGTAACACATGTGATGAGGCAAAATTAAGAGGTCATCATTTTAATAAATAGAAAGGTCTACGAACCCCTTGACATGATTCACATGGATGTATGTGATATGAAGTCAATTCCATCAAGAGGTGGAAATGAGTTTTTTTATCACCTTTGTGGATGATAGCATTGTTATGTCTATTTACTTAAGAGTAAAGATGAAGCAATGGAAAAGTTTATATTGTATAAAAATGAAGTAGAAAATCAACATAACAAAAACATCAAAGTGTTGAGAAGTGACCGAGGAGGTGAATATGTATCACCATTTGCCGAGTTTGTTGGAAATAATGGTATTTGACATAAGTTCACCGCACCTTATTCTCTGTAACAAAACGACATTGTTGAAAAGAAGAACCATACCCTAAAAGAAATGATGAATGCGATGTTGATAAGTTCAGGGTTGCCCTCGTTCATGTGGGGGGAGGTTTTGTTATTAGCCAATTACATCTAAAACAAAGTTCCTCAAAAGAAACAAGACAAAACTCCATACGAATTATGGATGGGAAGAACCATCATATAAGTACTTACGAACGTAGAGTTGTCTTGCTAAGGTAGTAGTACCCCCACCCAAGATTGTAAAGATAGGTACAAAGACTGTTTATTGCATCTTCATTGGGTATGCATAAAACAGTAGTGCCTATCGGTTTCTTATGCATGAGTCACAAATTCTTGATGTTCACAAAAACACAATAGTGGAATCTAGAAATATCCCGTTCTTTGAACATGTGTTTTTGTGTCTCAATAAAGAAGATGCAAACTCCTCAAGAATGACAACTCATGAATATAATAATGAACATATTAAGGAAGATGGAAAGAAAGAAAAAGAAGTAGAAGTAGAGCCTAGACGAAGTAAAAGGGGAAGAGTTGAGAAATCCTTTGGTCCTGATTTCTATACATATATGGTTGAAAGAGAGCCTCAAACCTTTCAAGAATGTAATACCTCGGGTAAGTTCGTTAGTTAAGTTCTCTTTCTGTTAAATTTAGTTAACTTTAAATTTGGATGTTTAGGGTAAGTTTGGGTTAATTTATAAGTTTAGGGGTGTTTTGGTCATTATTGAATAGTTTAAGCCAAGAGTGTAAATTAAGTCTAATATTATCCCTTAAGCATCCAGATATTTTCATAAAGCAGAAAAAAATCAGATAGTGTGTGTGTGTGTGTGTTTTGAGTCAAGAAGAAGAAGAAAGAGTCATATGGTTAGGGCTTGAAGGGATTTCAATAGGAGACAAGTTGAGGTATGTTTCTTTTATGTTTTATGTTTGTAATTGTTAGTAGAAGGTTTCTATCGGATTAGAATTATCAATTTCATGACTGGTGTTAATTTCAATTGATTCTGGGTAGAAGTTTGGTAAACAGACAGAGGTTTCTGGAAACAATTTGATGGTGTCCGGTAGTTCCTTTTGATAGTGTCCGGTAGATTCTTTTGATGGTGTCCGGTAGTTGAAGTGTCCGGTAAGTTCCCTTTTTTGTAAGTTTCCGAACGAAATTAGATACCGGATGGTATCCGGATTACATTGGTTTCCGAATGTCATCCGGATTGATATGTTTCCGGTAAGTATCCGGATAGTACCAGTATCCGGTAAGTTGTAGGTATCCGAAAAGTATGTTGTCCGGATAGTTCATGGTGTCCGGAAACTTTGGTTGTCCGGTCACTTTTGAGATTCCAGATACTTTTGAGTATCCGATAACTGTGTGTTTTGTCGACTCTTGGATAGGGTATGAATGAGGACTGGAAATACTATGGACTCGACTTAAGTTCGGGTTTAAGGGAAACATTTGAGGATAAGAGTTATATAGATTTATATAGAGTTCTTAGCCTAGTAAGTCTTATGTGTTCCATTCGATAAAGAGATAATTGTATCTAATTGTTTCAGATTCTGTGAATTTGGGGTGAAAGCTGAATCGTTTTGAGAAAAGCTTGGAAGCATTTTGATAAGAAAACAAGTGAGTTTTACTTTAAAATGTTTTCAAACTGGAATACATATATGTGGATTGAGAATGTGGTAAGTAGTGTAATAATGTGCATATGTATGAAGTATGATATATTGAGGTGTATATTATATTTACATGAGCATTACACTACACGAGTACACGTTGGCCGGGCTTAGGACCGGTGGAGTTTTGCTGTACGGAGGGACAACGGAGTTGGCTGTATATTAGTGCAGCGGAGTAAAATGATTAGTTGGCTCGCAACCAACTAATATGGCCATGGGAATGAGACATGAAAGTACACAATGCATGAGTCATAATTGGTATTCATATTTGTGTTATGTATATGGTGTTTGTGCAAATGATTTTAGACTGACAGGGATTTCTCACTTAGACCACTAGGTCTAACCCTCATTTTGTTTTAAAAATATGTATTCCAGGTCGTGGATCAAGTAAGAGCAAGTGAAAAGAGTAATCTGTGGTTGGCTTTTGGAAGACTTATGTTTTTGAAGATCATGGCGTGTTTTGCACTTATAACTTCGTTATTAGATATAATGTAAATTAATTGGCAAAAAGTTTGTAATGAAATACTTATTATGGTTGTAAAGACTAAGGGACCGTACTTGTTATATGATGTATCTGTTGTTATGAAACAATGTTATGTAAAATATGTTATTTGTTGTATGTTTGGGAACTGGGTCGTTACAGGTGGTATCAAAGCCCTAGTTTAAGGGATTTAGGTATTCGGATCCATACCTAGACTTAAACTGCATGTGAAGTAGGATGTCCGTATTACTTTAGAACCTTGGGATGCTAAATATAAAAGGTAGAAGGAACATCATGTAAGGTAATTTCAAATTACATTTGGCCAGTGTAATCATGAACTTACAGGTACATGTTTGAACTGGAATACCTTATTATATTGGGGTATGTGCTTATGTGTATATTAACCTTGTTAAAGTCAACAGGATGGCAAGTGGTACTCGACGTACGAATAGAGAGGGAGAAGGAAATCCTAATAGAACGAATCCAACAATCGGGACAAGGGGAAGAGGTGGAGAACGAGGTAAGGGCAGAACTGGAGGTAGAGTTCAGTCGCAAGGCACCGAATTTGTTACAAGAGACGATTTAGCGGCCGAAATGGGAAGACTACAAGCAAATATACAAGCTATGTTCGACCGACCCCGTCATACTAAAACTTAAATACCAGATCCTAGTCTGGGAGACGAGATGCCCATTACACCTACTGTCATACCGGTGCCAAAGAAGTGTGATTATAAGATGTTTCTAAGTTGCAAACCCCCGACTTACTCAGGAGAAAGAGACCCAGTAAAAGCTATGCGATGGTTAAAAGAGATAGAAGTCATCTTCAAAACTAGCAAATGTGCCGAGGAAGATAGAGTGTTATATGGAACCGCGATGTTGAAAGCCGATGCTCTATATTGGTGGGAAGCTCTTATTACATCTAGAGGATCTGATGTGTATTCTACTTTTTCTTGGGAAGAATTCACTATAGCTTTCAAAAGACAGTTTTGTCCTCAAGCAGCAGTTAGACAACTGGAAGAAGAGTTCATGAACCTGCAACAGGGAAGTTTATCGGTTCGGGGTTATACTGCTCGTTTTCTGGAAAAGTCTCGCTTTGCTGAGTACTATGTTGCCACAGAGGCACTTAAGATGGAAAGGTTTATCTTCGGGTTAAATTCAGAAATCAGAAGTCTAGTGATTGCAAAGGGACCATATACCTTCTCGGCTGCAGTAGATGCCGCAGAAAATGTGGAACGGGATAAAGGAAGAGATGCTAGTGATAAAAGTACTGGAAAAAGAAAATGGGAAGGACCACATTATGATCCAAAGAAGTCCAGATCCCAAAGATTTGATAGTCGTCCACCTTTCAGACCAGCTGAAAGACCTTGTCCAAAATGAAACCGTATTCATCAAGGAAATTGTCAAGTTGATCCTCGAGTTTGTTACAAGTGTGGAAAGACCGGCCATATTGCTAAAGACTGTCGAGTAACTCGATTTTGGTTCTCATGCAATTCTCCTGATCACATCCAGTCTGATTGTCCACGGGGGAGAGTACAGCAGGGTGGTACGTCAGTGAGACCAACGGGTGTTAGGTCGGTAGTACAAAGGCCAGAGCTACCAAGAGCAAGGGGTCGCGCCTTTCAAATGAAAGCACAAGAAGCGGAGGAAACTCCGGATGTGGTTACAGGTACATTCTTAATAAACTCTACACGTGCTAAAGTGCTATTTAACTCCGGTGTGAACCGATCGTTTGTGTCTCCTTCTTTTGCTGCTTATGTGCATTTAAAGCCTAAAATGTTAGATCATGCTTTAATGGTAGAAACTGCAAATGATAATCAAGTACCGGTTAGAGAGGTATTTGATAGCTGTGTTATAGATACAGATGGGTGTGGAGTGCCTATTCAATTATTTCCTATGGCTTTGATTGAGTTTGATGTAGTAGTGGGAATGGATTGGTTAGCCGAGCACCAGACTAGTATTGTTTGCAATAAGAAGGCCGTTCCGGTTATTTTGGAGGCCCTATGTCAAAACCTATATGTGCACTTAATTTTTTTTATTCTTTACTAAATTATTTTCACTACATTTGTTTTATAATAAATCGTCCGGTAACGTATTTTTGAATTTCATCAAATTGTTCATCTTTTATTCTCTTTTGACACTAAATTTTAATTTTTAATGTTATTATGTTAGCATGGATTCAAAATTTATAATTATTTTTTTAATTTTTAATTAAAGTTAGAGTTTTAACTTTCATATTTCCTCCAATAAGGGTTTGTGAGGAGGTAGGAGGTATGAAAGTGAGGAGGAGATATGAATAACTATCATATTTCTATAGAATTGATCAACCATTATTAGTAATTATAAAACCCATATCAACAAGAACGCCTCGTCATTAAAAATCAATATATTAAATACTAAAAGCGTGTCAAAAGCATTAGAAGAAAACTAGCAAATACTAAAAAATCTAAATTCGGTTAAATATTAAGAAAAAAAGTATAAGATATAGCATTAATAAAACACTAAACAACTAAAGTTATTCACAACATCTTTATCAGCAATTTCATTTTTTTTTTCTAACATTAACAATCTAAATAAAAAGGCTCTAAGAAAAATTACATTCAACTCCAAACAATTATTTTATTCTAACATTTTCAATATTATTTATATTATTAAAATAGTTATTATCTCAAACCATTTTTGAAAAACATTATACAAAATTGGAAAAATAAAATATAAATTAAAAACGTTAGATTTTGAATTTTTGAAGACAAATTGTATAGAAAACACATTAAAAACAATATAATTAATTTAATTTTTATGTAAAAAGAACAATAAAAAATTATATATTTAAGTAATCCTGAAATATTAAAAATAAAGAAGTTGTTAAAGTTGTATATGTTTAATTCATTAAAGAAAATCTATAATAAGACAAAACTACTTTCATTTTAAATAAAAGAAAAAACTAAACTTGCACATGGTGAGATTAGAACCCTGGTAGACTATATATCCACAGGGAAGCTTTAGCCACTGTGCTGGAGCTTGCTTTGTGAAATTTATTGCATTGAATAATTAATATAGTCGTTTTATTATAAGTAAAAAATTAAAAATATTCGGAGGCCCCCGACGATCGGAGGCCCTGTGCGGTAGGACCACTTCGCACACCCTCTTGCACGGCCCTGAGTTAATCAATGTTATTTTACCTGAGAAAGGACCGATAGTGATTTATGGTGAACGTAGAAATCATCAGTCTAGCCTTATATCTATGTTAAAAGCTCGTAAGTGTGTCAGCAAAGGTTGCCCGAGTTACTTAGCTTATGTGATAGATACTAATCTAGAAAAGAATAAGTTGGAAGACATTCCTGTTGTTTGTGAATTTCCGGAAGTTTTCCCAGAAGACTTGAATAGTCTTCCGCCCGTTAGACAAGTAGAGTTTGGTATAGATCTGATTCCTAGAGTCGCTCCTGTAGCCCGTGCACCGTATCGTCTGGCACCTCCAGAGATGAAAGAAATGATGACGCAACTGCAAGATCTATCCGATAAGGGCTTCATCAGACCCAGTACTTCACCGTGGGGAGCACCAGTGCTGTTTGTGAAAAAGAAAGACGGGTCGATGAGAATGTGCATTGATTATCGAGAACTGAATAAGCTTACTATCAAGAACAAGTATCCGCTTCCCATAATTGATGACCTCTTTGATCAATTAGTTGGAGCTTGTTATTTCTCCAAAATTGATCTAAGATCCGGTTATCATCAGTTAAAGGTTAAAGAAGAAGATGTTCTGAAAACTGCTTTTCGCACAAGGTATGGTCACTATGAATTCCTAGTGATGCCTTTCGGACTGACGAACGCCCCAGCTGCCTTTATGGATTTAATGAATCGGGTGTGTAAGTCGTATCTCGATAAATTTGTTATTGTGTTTATCGATGATATCCTTATCTATTCCCGATCCAAAGAAGAGCACGCTCAACATCTTCGTTTGATTCTTGAATTGTTGAAGAAGGAACAGTTGTACGCCAAATTTTCTAAATGTGAACTCTGGCTACGAGAAGTTCAATTTCTTGGGCATGTAGTTTCGGAGAAAGGTATTCAAGTTGATCCGATGAAAATAGAAGCAATTGAAAAGTGGGAACCGCCGAGAACGCCAACCGAGGTACGAAGTTTTCTGGGATTAGCCGGCTACTATCGAAAGTTTATACAATATTTTTCTCGTATCGCTACGCCTCTGACCAAGCTGACCCGAAAGAATATAAAGTTTGAATGGAAAGTAGAACAGGATGAAGCGTTCCGAATATTGAGAGAAAAACTCTGTAGCACACCAATACTGTCACTACCTGAAGGTTCCAACGACTTTGTTGTTTACAGTGATGCTTCCAAACTAGGATTGGGATGTGTATTAATGCAGCGTGGGAAAGTTATTGCTTATGCTTCTCGTCAATTGAAGGATCATGAACGACAGTATCCTACACATGACATGGAACTTGCAGCAGTTGTTTTCGCGCTGAAGATTTGGAGACATTATCTATACGGCTCTAAATGTCAATTTTATACCGATCATAAGAGTCTCCAACATCTCTTCGATCAACGAGAATTGAATATGAGGCAAAGAAGATGGTTAGAACTGGTGAATGATTATGACTGCGAAATTCTCTATCATCCGGGGAAGGCAAACGTGGTAGCGGATGCACTGAGTCGCCAAGAGATGAATGGAACAATAAAAGCCATTGCACTACGAGCTGAACTTCTACCTAACATCTTTGACGAATTGAAGAAATGTCAAGTAGAAGCCTTTGTTGTAAGATTTATGCAACCTTGGAGATTCACTTAAAATAGAACTCAGTGCAAGTATACACCTTGAACTACTATCGTCTCGTAACAAGTAATAATGGTAAAAAGTACCAGATATCGATCCACAGGGAAAACTTGTGAAAGATGTTCAAAAGTCCATGAGGCTCCAGGGTTTGCTAGGGTGGTTAATATGTCTTCTAACTCCTCGTCCGTAACCCCACCCCTTAATCTTTCAAATTCAAATTCTAAAGGTGGTGTCAATCCTAGCAGATCATTCAAAACCTCAGCTGAGAAGGAAACAGGGGTCTGTCTAACCAATAGATCTTCTCCATGGGTCACTGACATCTCAGTATAAAACTCCCTTACCCAGTCCTCATTGAAATGTAGAGGCACATCACACAACCTTTCCCACCCAAGTTCCTCAATGATGGTTCTAATGTGAGGATTTGCCGAAACTATGTGAGGGGCAAACCCTTTAGGTGTTTGGCCAACTCTATGTGCAAACATTGGGTATCTATTTAGCGCTGTAGACGTGCTAAACAACTCAGTAGGAGAGGATGAAGGTGATACCTTCTTAGTTCTTTTTGGTCCTGCAGCACTACTGGAGGAGTGCTGTAGGACTGCAGTGTTAGGGCTGTCCTGTTGAAAACTTTTGGCCCTTTGTCTGGTGATCCTTTGAGGAATGCTAGATGTCTCTCCCACACTCTGTTCTTCCACCTCTGCCCTTTTTCTTTTCTTTTGCTTCTTTTCAGCCACCTCCTTTTTCTGTTCAACTGTGACTTTAGCAGCAACCTCGACTTGATTTCCTTTGCCCTTGGAGTCTTTTCCTTTCCCCTTCTGTATTTTCTTTGTAGGCGCTGGTTGGAGATACTCCTTAGTCTGATTTTTAGCGAAGTGGGGGTTGGTTTTTTCTGCATTGTCTTCGCAGCCTTTCTTTTAATTTGCTTCTTTGGTGAGGCCACTTTGGAAGTTTGTTCCTGCAATTCAGGGTTAGAAGGAGGAGGAGATGCATCACTAGTGTGAGTGATGACTATCTCCTCTTCCAAAACATCTTCTCCCCAATTACTAGTGTGGTCCACTTTGGGATTCTCATCATCAGACCAATCAACATGGGGCTGTTCCATAGGTTTGTCAAGAGGATCCAGTGTTTCCCTGGAGAATGGAACATCACTGGTGGCCTCCCCAAAAGGAACTCGAATCAAAGGGATATTTCCTGAAGTGTCTTTAGAAACAGGGGGCTTAACAGAGGTATTGTTTGGTAAAGGGTCTTCTAGCACCATGGTTTCAGTGGGATTGGTCTTTAAAACAGAGGTGTCTGCGGGGACTTTATGTTCATTCTCAGTGCTCACATGGTCCTCAACCATCACGGAGGTAGGCTGCTTACTAATAGGGTTTGTTGGTATCATAGCTTTCATAGTAACAGGGGTGTCTCTAGGGACATGATCAACCCTATTGGCTGCAAAAGCAAAACTAGTTGGCATTCTGGGCTGGTAAGAGCGGTTCAACCTGGCAAGAAAGGCAGTAAATTGTGTATGGGTGATGGTATCAGTTTGTACAGGAGGTGGTGTGAAGGTTCTTCCGCTTGGTAGGACTGTTAGTTCAGGGATCTTAATGGATGACACAATAGGTAGTTTGGGCAAGGGAGGAAAATTCCTAGGCTTCCCGGCGTGCAACATGGATATGAATCCAACAGGGATTTGGCTCAAGTTAGATAGAGACCTTGGTTTGGAAAATGGGGTTACTAACATCAAAGGTCTTTGGCAAAATGATGAGGAGGCAAGAATTTCCTTGTGTGGTCCCAAAGTCTGTTCTAATGCAACACCCACAGAGGGTTGTGGGTGTTTTGGGAATGTGGTTACTTGGTTCACAGATAAGGGTTTTGAGAAAGGATTCATACCATGGGTGTGGACGCGCGATGCCTCAAAAAATGGGCGAACCATGGCCTGGACTGCATGTGCCAAAATTTCCAGTGGGTTCGAACTTCCCACCTCAAACTTTGTTTTCTGCGCTGGTGGAGCTTCTTCCTCAGAATCGGAGTTATCGGAGAGGTCAATCGCAGGCCCTTCTTCTTCTGTCATTGGCTTCGTTTTCATCTTCCCGCTGCTTCGAGTTACTCTGCGCTTGGGTTTGAACAGTGGAACAGGGGGTAAACTCCTGGTTGGTGGTGCTTGGCTAATAGGAGTAGCATCAATGGGGTTTTCTCCATGTGTATCGGGGCGTTCAGAGGGGACTTCTCGTCTGCGGGCTTTGGATTTGGTTTTCGCCATAGAAGATGGTTAAACAGGGGGTAGCAGAGGGAATGGGAACTTAAGAGTGAAATGGTGGGTTTAGGGTTTATCGATGGCGTATTTTAGAAAGGATGAAGCGTGGAGAAGAGGGTTACAACCGAGAGTAGGGGAGTACGTGGTATTACTCGTACGCGA
Source organism: Saussurea involucrata (assembly GCA_033807775.1). Lineage (NCBI taxonomy): Eukaryota > Viridiplantae > Streptophyta > Magnoliopsida > Asterales > Asteraceae > Saussurea > Saussurea involucrata. The sequence continues at coordinate 154,218,725 of CM066321.1, forward strand.
GATGGGTTTGCAGCAGGTAGTACAATGGGGTGTACGAGGAAGATGGTAAACAACAAAGCAAGCGTACTGCACCTATGGTTTTGCTATAGAAAACGAGTACCAGGTTGTACTTTGTGGACGAAGGGATGGTATTCGGCGATGATGCTAGTTTCCGACGAAGTCTCTGGAAAAGGATGATGATTAAAAGCAGACTATCACTTCTTAGTCAGAAACCCGTTTGAAATGACTGAACGGTTATCGAAGAGACTCGGGTTATGGGCTCAAGTCTTGGGCCGATTCCTTTGATTTATTTCCTGCTTTAAGTAAACAAACACACGGGCCCAAATGAATTTATATGGACCATGTTAGATCATAAAAATAGAGCAAAGCCCAAAAATAAAAACTGCAGAAAAATAAAGAGGAAATTAAATTCTAAAATTAATCTTTACACTAGAAATTTGTTAAAACTTTAAAGAAAAGAAAAATATTTTTGTTCTTTTTGTGTTTATCATTTTTTTTTCTTTTTATGGTTATATGAATGTTTTTGTGTTTTATGCATATATATAGACATAAATAAGAAAGATTATTTATCACTCATCAGGCTCGACAACCGTATAAGGTTGTGGTGGTGCTTCAGTGGGGTCAAAAAATGGTTTGACTCTATGACCATTGACTTTGAAAGTAGTACCCCGCTCTGGATCAATGAGTTCAACTACACCATAGGGGTATACTTTGGCAATACGAAAAGGTCCAGTCCATCTTGAGTTCAGTTTTCCAGGAAAAAGTTTTAATCTTGAATTGAACAGAAGGACTTTTTGACCTTCGTAGAGCTCTTTTGGAAGAATCTTTTTGTCATGCCATTTTTTGGTGTTCTCTTTGTATAACTTGGCATTTTCATAGGAAAAATTCCTATGTTCTTCCATTTCACAGAGTTGAAGAGTTCTTTTCTTACCAGCTTCATCCAGATTCATGTTGAGTTCTTTGATGGCCCAATAAGCTTTATGTTCTAACTCAACTGGCAAATGACATGCCTTTCCATAAACCAATTTGTAAGGGGACAAACCAATAGGGGTTTTGAAAGCAGTCCGGTAGGCCCATAGGGCATCATCCAATTTGGAGGCCCAATCCTTTCGGTGTGGTTTAACCACTTTTGCTAAAATTCCTTTTATCTCCCTATTTGACAACACAGCCAAACCATTGGTTTGAGGGTGATAAGCAGTTGCCACCCTATGCTGAATGTTGTATTTTTCAAGAACTTCCTCTAACAACTTGTTTATGAAATGGGTGCCTTCATCAGTTATCAAAGCTTTGGGTGTACCAAATCTTGTAAAAATCTGTTTTTGCAAAAACTTGACAACTGTCCGGGCATCATTGGAATGGCAAGCCAAAGCTTCCACCCATTTGGACACATAGTCTACAGCAAGTAAAATGTAGGCACAATTATTGGAGATTGGAAAAGGTCCCATAAAGTCTATGCCCCAAACATCAAATAATTCTACTTCTAGAATTCCATTTAGGGGCATTTCATTTCTTTGAGAAATATTCCCACTTCTTTGACACTCATCACAACTTTTTACAAAGTTATGAGCATCATTGTACAAAGTAGGCCAGAACAACCCAGATTGCAAAACCTTTGCTGCTGTCCTACTTCCTCCAAAATGTCCTCCACAAGGTCCTGTATGGCAGTGCTGCAAAACTGATGTCATTTCTTCTTGTGGTATGCATCTTCTGATCATCTGATCTGCACAAATTTTAAACAAAAATGGGTCATCCCACAGATACTTCTTTGAATCATAGATGAGCTTTTTCTTGTGGTGTTTAGTAAACTCTTTAGGAATGACTCCACATGCTAAATAATTTACAATGTCGGCAAACCAAGGAGCATTGGTAAGCTGTATAGCCAAAATTCTTTCATCAGGGAATGTCTCACAAATCTCACCACTAAAGATAGGTTTGTCTTGTTTTTCCAATCTAGACAAATGGTCAGCCACTTGATTATCCACACCCTTCCTATCAATGATTTCCAAATCAAACTCTTGTAACAACAAGACCCACCTTATTAGCCTAAGTTTTGCATCCTTTTTAGAAATCAAATACTTGATTGCAGCATGATCTGTGTGAACAATTACTTTAGTACCAATCAAGTATGATCTGAATTTTTCAAAAGCAAAAACCACAGCTAATAATTCATTTTCAGTAGTGGTGTAATCGATTTGAGCATCATTGAGAGTTTTGCTGGAGTAGTAAACAGGATGGAATATTTTATTTTTCTTTTGACCCAAAACTGCACCAACTGCCCAGTCACTGGCATCACACATGATTTCAAATGGTTGGGACCAATCTGGTGCTATTACTACCGGAGCAGTGACCAATGCTTCTTTCAAAGTGCTAAAAGCTTTTCTGCAATCTTCATTAAAATTAAACACTTGGTCATTATGTAGCAATAAACAAAGAGGTTTTGAAATTTTTGAAAAATCTTTTATAAACCTCCTGTAAAAACCAGCATGTCCTAAAAAACTTCTGATACCTTTGACTGTTGTTGGTTCAGGCAAATTTGAAATGACTTCTAATTTGGCCTTATCAACTTTTATGCCTCTTGTTGATATGAGATGTCCCAACACAATGCCTTCTTTTACCATAAAATGACACTTTTCCCAGTTTAAAACCAAGTCTGTTTCTTCACATCTTTTCAGACTCTTTTCCAGGTTTTGTAAACATAAGTCATATGATGTCCCATAAACTGAAAAATCATCCATGAAGATTTCCATGGAAGTTTCTAACATGTCAGAGAAAATAGACATCATACATCTTTGAAAAGTGGCTGGGGCATTACAAAGCCCAAAAGGCATTCTTCTAAACGCAAAGGTTCCAAATGGACAAGTGAAAGTGGTCTTTTCCTGGTCCTCAGGTGCAATGGTGATTTGATTGTAACCTGAGTAGCCATCTAAGAAGCAATAAAACTCTTTTCCTGCCAGTCTGTCTAGCATTTGGTCTACAAAAGGTAATGGAAAATGGTCTTTTTGGGTAGCCTTGTTAAGCTTCCTATAGTCCATACATATCCTCCAACCAGACACTACCCTAGTAGGTATAAGTTCATTTTTCTCATTTGGTACAACAGTTACCCCACCCTTTTTGGGTACACATTGCACATGACTGACACAAGTACTACTAGCAATAGGATAGATTATGCCTGCATCAAGCCATTTTAAAATCTCCTTTTTGACAACTTCCTTCATCACAGGATTGAGTCTTCTTTGAGGCTCAACTGATGAGTAGTCTTTATCTTCCAAAATGATTTTGTGTTGACAAATGGTTGGACTTATGCCTTTGAGATCAGCAATGGTCCATCCTATGGCTTTTGTGTGCAGTTTTAGCATTTTGACTAATCTTTCCTCTTGTTCTAAGTCTAGTGATGATGAAATAATGACAGGCAACTTCCCAGGGTCCTCTAAAAAGACATATGTTAAATGAGAGGGAAGTTGTTTTAGTTCTAAGTCTGGTGCAACTTCTAAGGATGGGACAAGAGTTTTCCTATCCTTATGATCTAGGGTCTCAAAAGCAGCAACTTCCTGTGGTGGTTCCAGGTCTTCAAAATCTTCCTCCTTGTCAGAGTCCTCCATTCCCAACATTTCTCCCAAGCTTTTGTCTTGACACCAATTCTCTATCATGCTCAAAGTGGAACATTCCTCTCTTTCTTCAGGGTACCTGAGAGAATAAAACACATTAAAAGTTACTTCTTGATCATGTACTCTCATGGTTAACTCTCCCTTTTGAACATCAATCAAGGTTCTTCCGGTGGCTAGGAAAGGTCTACCTAAAAGGATGGGGATATCTTTGTCAGCTTCAAAGTCTAGGATGATAAAGTCAGCTGGAAAGATAAACTTGTCAACTTGGACTAGGACATACTCAATTTTTCCTTTAGGCCAGGCTATGGTCTTATCAGCCAATTGTAGGGAGACAGTGGTAGGTCTAGCTTCACCTATGCCTAAGGTATTGAAAATGGATAAAGGCATAAGGTTTACACTAGCACCTAAGTCACAAAGGGCTTTTCCTACTTTCTTTCCTCCTATAGAACATGGGATTGTGAAACATCCAGGATCTTTCAGTTTAGAGGGAATTTTACTAGACAACAAGGCACTACATCCTTCAGTCAGAGCTACTGTCTCATATTCAGTCAACTTTTTCTTTTTGCTCAAAATGTCTTTTAGAAACTTTGCATAATTTGGCATCTGCTCAATAGCTTCAACCAAAGGTACGTTTATGTGCAACTGTTTAAAGACATCAAGAAATTTTTTAAATTGAACTTCTTCCTTATTATTCCTCATCCTTTGGGGATAAGGAATGTAAGGAGTGACTGAACTAGAGGGGTCAATCTTGTGCAGGAGAGGTGCTTGTGTGGGTTTCACATTTGGAATATCTTCAGTCCTGCAGGGTGCTATAGGACTGGGCTGAAGGAGTGCCGTAGGACTGCCACCAGAGTGTGACACATCCACTACTGCACTTTCTTTGGTAGTCTGGACTTTCTTAGGTGCATCAGGGAACAGTAAGGGGTAGTCTGATTTAGTAGGAATGACTTGAATATTAACAGGCTGATCGCTAGATTTGGTCCCATTAGTGCTACATGACTGGTCTGTAGGTATTGTAGCAGCAGAATCTGGTTTTGCCCTTTTCTTTTCTGGATCTGCTTTGTTTGTTGGTTCTTTTTTGGGATTTTCTTCTAAAGGCCTTCCACTTCTTAAAGTCACAACCTTAACCTGCTCTTTTCCATCTCTACGTGGAATCTCTGTATCACTAGGAAGAGTTCCTACTGGTCTTTTCTTCATTTCCAAAGCCATTTGCCCCATCTGAGTTTCGAGATTTTTAATTGAGGCTTGAGTTTGGGCCATAAACCCTTTCATCATTGCTTCCAAAGAAGTAGATGACTCAGCCTGCTGATTGGGCTTGTTGTTTTGGAAAGAAGATGGTCTGTTTTGAAAATTGGGTTGTTGGTTGTTGTGACTTCTTTGTTGAAAATTGGATTGTCCTTGAAAATTGGACTGTCCTTGTGGTCTTTGTGATGGTTGATTGAGAGAAGGACTATGCCATGAAAAATTTGGATGATTCCTCCATTCAGAATTGTAAGTCTGAGAAAAAGGTCCTTCTTTTTGATTGTTTTGCACATAGTTTACTTGCTCTGGATTGCTTGGACAATTTTCAAAAGAATGTCCATCTCCACAAAAGGTACACTGTACTGGCAAAACACCAGGGATAGCTGTAGCAGCGTTAGCCTGCACAGGTGTGGCTAGATTTTGAATTAGAGTAGCCATATTTGCCAACTGTGCAGTTAATGTTGAGTAAGCATCAGAATATGCATCCCTGTTGTTCTTTTAGGTGGCAGTGCATGTGGATCAGACCATTGTCCATTATTGTCAGAAATCTTTTCAAGGATTTCATATCCTTCATTGTAGGTACAAGCTGTGAAAGATCCGTTTGCAGTAGCATCAAGCATTTGTTTAGCATTAATATCTAGACCACTGTAAAATGTCTCTAGCTGAATGCAATACGGAATGCCATGGTGAGGGCATTTTCTCAACAACTCTTTAAACCTGTCTCATGCATCAGGAACTGCTTCATTGTCCATTTGTTTAAAAGTGCAGATTTTGTTTCTGGACTTAGCGTTCCTGGTGGGTGGAAAATATTTTTTTAAAAACTTTTCTGCCATTTGGTTCCATGTGATTATAGAATCTGGTCGCAGCGAGTTGTACCAGGATCTTGCTTTATCCCTCAAAGAGTATGGAAAAAGTTTCAGTTTTAAAGCATCATCCTGTACACCTGGCAGTTTGAAAGAATCTGTAATCTCCATGAAAGACCTGAGATGAGAATGAGGATCTTCATGTGCCAAACCAGCGTACTGGCCGTTGATTTGGAGCATGTGGAACATTATCGACTTGGGTTCAAAATGATGTGTTTCAAGGGTAGGTTTAAGTATTCCTGAATGTAATTGATTTAAAACAGGAACAGCATAAGCCATAATACCTCCGTTTTTAGAGTTTGCAAGCCTGAAAATGTTTTGTTCCTCATCTTCAAGATTATGAATTGGCCTATTTTCAGGAATCTGACGAGGGATTTGCCTAGGAATAGGTCCATTTCTAGGAATTGGTCCATTTCCAGGATTTCCATTATCGGGATTTTCAAGATTTTCGAAATTTTCCCAATTCATGTTAGGGATTCCATTATTATTGGGTGGTCTATTAATAGGTTGTCCATCCGGCCCAAATTCGAAGTTATTTTCACCTGCATCCGAGGTGTACTCATTTTCAGACATCATTGGAGAGTTGTGAGCTAAAGCAGCTCTTTGTGCTTTCCTTCTTTGTCTAAAAGTGCGTTCAATCTCAGGATCAATTTGAAAAAGTTCTCCGTGCAATATTCTGGGCATGCACTGTTTTTCAAAAAGGTGGTAGAAAAATCAGAGCTTAAAAACTTTACTTTAAAATGAAATTCTTTCAGCGAAGTTTTCCCCGGCAACGGCGCCAAAAACTTGTTGTACGATTTATGCAACCTTAGAGATTCACTTAGAATAGGACTCAGTGCAAGTATACACCTTGAACTACTATCGTCTCGTAACAAGTAATAATGGTAAAATACCAGATAGCGATCCACAGGGAAATCTTGTGAAAGCCTTTCAAAAGTCCAGTCTTTAAAAACGAATTTCAGATGGCGATTTCGAAAACAGATTGTTTGATTGGTTGGTTTGAGTTATCAGCTAAAAATCAATTCTAGAGAAGAAGCATAGGGTGCAAAGCTCTATAAAGATGAAAATAAGTGATTGAGTAAAAAGGTATTATAACATCCAGCCAGTCCTCCAGCATAAGTGCTATAGGACTGCCACAACACCAACTATCGGTTCAAACGGCCTCCCAAGAGTACACAGTGGTCAACGTGCTATCGATACAATATCATTTATGTTAGACCTTGTGAATCCTAGCACAACACAGTGTTACCATCCTACACCGTAAAAGTATAGTACTTGTCAGGCACTAAAACTCTTTATAGTCGTCTTTTATTATTTCAGTTAATTAACCTTAACCTTAACACTGAATGTTAATGCATTTTCACACATAAAATTAGTTGTCAATTAATTAAATGCAATCTTCAATGTAAGATCAATCACCTGAAATAAATAGTTAGATACAATGTTATATTCAATACACCTCTTTACTTTCACACATATTTTACATCTAAACTTTGCTTTACACCCCAAGCTCAGGCGATTAGCCCTTCATGGCTTGATTTCTTCTTTCGAAAGGTGTAAGAAATGTAAATGACATGAATGGAAAGTACTGAAAGGAAATTGCAAGAAATGTAAATGACAGAAATGGAAAGACAGAAATTAAATTGCAAGAAATGTAAATGTCAGAAATGGAAAGACATAAATTAAATACAGGAATTTCAACAACAAGAAAATAAAAACAATAATAAGAACTAAGAATGCAAGGAAACGGAATTACTAAACTACCAAGGTAACTTGTTCGCCAAGTTATGGAAACTTGTCGTGCAAGTTACGTCACAAAACTACCTGTTGCTTTGAAACCGTTAAAACTTTGAAACACTAACTTAAACAACCAAAGGTTACGGTTTTTAGAGGGAAGGACTCCAAACTAAAAATCACGAACCTTGAGATTTTAAGTAAGTAACTAAGAAAATATCGAGAACTTGGAGACTTGCGAGAATCGGAAAGTAAAACACAAGAACTTAACTTCGAACCACTTAGATTAATACTTGAAACCGAAAGCTTGACTACAAACTACTGAAATCGTGACTACGGATCTGAATATTAAGAGGTAACTAGACTGAAATTAAGAGGTAAATAAATCTAGAGAGCAAAAGCTAAAACACTTGGAGAGATTTTTGTGTTTTTAGCTAAGTAGCATATCTTACAAAAGCATAGAAGCATTCTATATATAGGGGAGTTGTGTGGAGACAAAGAAATCAAAAGGTGACTAAGACTGCTATCCTAGTGTACTTCTTGTCTCCTCCAAAAGTCAGCTCCAGTCTTGGGCTTCAAAAGAAAACTTCGGCCCAAAGATTCGCAAAAAGGGCCCAGCTGCTTACTCCTGCGGCATTCATTCCTATAGCATTCTCGCTGTAGTGCCCAGCCAAATTCTGCAATTTATTCAAAACAGTCCAAATGAGATCCAAAAACAGAGATTATACCATTAAATCATGCTTGACACCTAGAACACAGAAAATGCTAAAAGCTACTAAAAAGGACTCAATTTTGGACTTTGGGCAAATAAAACAAGATAAAAACTACTAAAATTGGCTAAAATAGGGTTAATAAATTAACCCTATCAGCCTTTCAAGAGGAACACTTGAAATCAGAACGGTTAGTGGGTATATCAGCATTACTTGTAAAAGATGATCGTGGGTTACTGTGTCTGGAAAACAGAATTTGGGTGCCTCGTCTGGGTAATTTACGTGAACGAGTACTTCAAGAAGCTCATCAATCTCATTTCTCTATTCATCCAGGTACGAATAAGATGTATAAAGATCTACGATAATTTTACTGGTGGCCGGGAATGAAAAGAAGTATTTCTCAGCATGTGGAAGGTTGTTCCACTTGTAAAAAAGTAAAGATTGAACATCAAAAGCCTTTTGGACAGTTGCAACGGTTAGAAATACCTATGTGGAAAGGGGATCAGATTACTACAGATTTCATCATGAAGTTACCAAATACTCCGAAAGGATTTGATGCCATTTGGGTGATCGTCGATAGACTATCAAAGTCTGCTCACTTTCTATCGATAAAAGAAACCTATTCACTAGAAAGACTAGCCAAATTGTATATCGATGAAATAGTAACTCGACATGGAGTTCCAATATCGATTATTTCTGATCGTGATAATCGTTTTACTTCACGATTCTGGAGAAGTTTTCAAAAAGAAATGGGAACGCAAATAAAGCTAAGTACAACGTATCATCCTCAAACTGACGGTTAGAGTGAACGAACAATTCAGACTTTGGAAGATATGTTACGAGCTTGCATTGTTGATTTTAGGGGATCGTGGGATAAGCATTTGTCGTTGATTGAATTTGCCTACAATAACAGTTATCATTCCAGCATACAAGCGGCACCGTTCGAAGTTCTGTATGGTAGAAAATGCCGAACTCCTCTGTGTTGGAACGAAGTGGGAGAGAAACAATTAGCTGGGCCAGACATAGTTCAGTTGACCGCGGATAAGATTACTCAGATTCAGGAACGATTGAAAGTATCTCAAGACAGACAGAAAAGCTATGCTGACCGACGCCGAAAACCGTTAGAATTCTAAGTTGGAGATTTCGTAATGTTAAAAGTCTCACCTTGGAAAGGAGTCATACGATTTGGGAAACAAGGTAAGATTAGTCCAAGGTACATCGGGCCGTTTGCAATCACAGAAAGGATCGGTGAAGTAGCCTACAGGTTGGATCTTCCGCCAGAGTTAAGCAGTATCCACAATGCTTTTCACGTATCAAATTTTCGAAAGTGTTTGGTTACGCCAAATCAGGCAGTTTCTCTACCAGATATACAAGTTGATGAAAAGCTGAATTATGTGGAGGAACCTGAAGCCATTGTTGACCGTAAAGTCAAAGTTTTGCGGAACAAGGGGATCAAACAAGTAAAAGTTCAATGGCGACATCATAAAGGGCAAGATGCTACTTGGGAATTAGAATCAGAAATGAGAACTAAGTACCCGTACCTCTTTGCCTAACCGAATTTCGGGACGAAATTCTTTTAAGGGGGAGATGATGTAATACCCCGGGTAAGTTCGTTAGTTAAATTCTCTTTCCGTTAAATTTAGTTAACTTTAAATTTGGATGTTTAGGGTAAGTTTGGGTTAATTTATAAGTTTAGGGGTGTTTTGGTCATTATTGAATAGTTTAAGCCAAGAGTGTAAATTAAGTCTAATATTATCCCTTAAGCATCCATATATTTTCATAAAGCAGGAAACAAATCAGATAGTGTGTGTGTGTGTGTGTGTGTGTGTGTTTTGAGTCAAGAAGAAGAAGAAGAAAGAGTCATATGGTTAGGGCTTGAAGGGATTTCAATAGGAGACAAATTGAGGTATGTTTCTTTTATGTTTTATGTTTGTAATTGTTAGTAGAAGGTTTCTATCGGATTAGAATTATCAATTTCATGACTGGTGTTAATTTCAATTGATTCTGGGTAGAAGTTTGGTAAACAGACAGAGGTTTCTGGAAACAATTTGATGGTGTCCGGTAGTTCCTTTTGATAGTGTCCGGTAGATTCTTTTGATGGTGTCCGGTAGTTGAAGTGTCCGGTAAGTTCCCTTTTTTGTAAGTTTTCGAACAAAATTAGATACCGGATGGTATCTGGATTACATTGGTTTCCGGATGTCATCCGGATTGATATGTTTCCGGTAAGTGTCCGGATAGTACCAGTATCCGGTGAGTTGTAGGTATCCGGAAAGTATGTTGTCCGGATAGTTCATGGTGTCCGGAAACTTTGGTTGTCCGGTCACTTTTGAGATTCCAGATACTTTTGAGTATCCGATAACTGTGTGTTTTGTCGACTCTTGGATAGGGTATGTGTAACAACCCAAATGCAATATACACAACAATTCACATAATGTAACATAACATTCATATAACGAACGAACTTCACATTACATGTACGATCTAGTAGTCTTTTACAATTGGAAGAAAATCATTCTACTACAATCCTTGTACTATTTACATTCATAACATTTAATATTGCGATACAACTGCTAAACAAGCCAAAATCTTGATCCTATAATTCGTCGCACAAGCCACCCATCGGTTACTCTAATTACTTGCTCTTACTTGAACCTCCACCTGGAATACATATTTTTAAAACAAAATGAGGGTTAGACCTGATGGTCTAAGTGAGAAATCCCTGTTAGTTTAAAAGCCATTTATATAAACTTTATTCATATAAATCACGCAACACAATCGTATACATCCAATTAAACTCACATATCTTATGCTTTCCCTTTTTATTCCTCCTGGCCATATTAGTGGTAGCAAGCCAACTAATATTATACAACGCTGTACAACATCTACAGCCAAACAACGCTATACAGATTCTATAGCCAAACACACCGGTCCTAAACCCGGTCAACGTATTATAACACATTTATAATACTCATGTAAATATAATACCTTTCTATATTATAATTCACATACAACGCATAATTATCAACAATTTCATTCCCAATTCCACACATATACGTATTCCAGTTAAAAACGTTTTCAAAGTAAAACTCACCTGTTTTGGTTATTACCCACGTTCGCAAGCTTCTTTCAAAACGATTCTATCTCTTACCACGACTCCACAGAATCTGAAATGAGTTAAGATACACACATCGCTTTACTAACCAAACACATAAAGCCTAACAATTTCCCATCCTCAACTATCCCATTACACACTGTACTTAACTCACTACCGGGACTACACAGGGTACCGGGACTTATACAGTACCGGGACTCTTGGTACCGGGAGTTCCTATACCGGGAGTTCCCATTACCGGAACTCTCCACTACCGGAAGTCTGTTATACCGGGATTTATACTACCGGGAGTCTTCTATACCGGGACTCACACTACCGGAAGTCTACCGGGATTTCACCGGGACTCTCTAAGAACACAGTCGGTTTCCAATTACCCAGAAATCGATTGAAATCCATTCAAGTCACGAATTTAGAAATTCTAAACCGATAGAAGTCTAATACTACTGATTATAGACACAAATAGTAAAGGACTTACCTCCAAATCGATTCTAATTCACTTGATTGATGTAGCAACCGTACTTTCGCCTTCTGCTCCTTTTCACCTCCGCACACACAAACACTTTTCTATTTTTGGGAACTGAGGGTTGCTCTGATACCTATAAGGTATATATATAACAATTTACACTTTTGGCTTAAATTAATCCATAGGTACCAAAACACCCTTGAACTTATAACTTACCTCCAACTTACCCTAAACATTAAATCTTAAGGTTAAATATTTTAACTGATAGGGAATTTATCTAACTGACTTACCCGGGGTATTACATCATCTCCCCCTTAAAAGAATTCCGTCCCGGAATTCCTTTAAGTAAAAAGATGAGGGTATTTGGCTCTCATTTCCGTCTCTGATTCCCACGTAGCATCTTGACCTCTATGATGTCTCCACTGAACTTTCACTTGCCTGATCTCCTTATTCCGCAGCACTTTAACTTTACGATCAACTATAGCTTCCGGCTCTTCCACATAATTCAGTTTTTCGTCGACTCGGATATCTGGTAGAGAGACTGCTTGGTCTGGAGTGACCAAACACTTTCGGAAGTTCGATACATGAAACGCATTATGGATTCTGCTCAATTTTGGCGAAAGATCTAATCGGTAAGCGACTTCACTGATCCTTTCTGTTATTGCAAACGGTCCAATATACCTAGGGCTAAGTTTACCTTGTCGTCCAAATCTGATGACTCCTTTCCACGGCGAAACCTTTAACATTACGTAATCCCCAACCTGAAATTCCAATGGTTTTCGGCGTCGATCAGCGTAGATTTTCTGTCTGTCTTGAGCCACTTTCAATCGTTCACGAATCTGAGTAACCTTATCGGCGGTTAACTGAACTATTTCCGGCCCCGCTAACTGTTTCTTTCCTACTTCGTTCCAACATAGAGGCGTTCGGCATTTCCTACCATACAGTACTTCGAACGGTGCTGCTTGTATGCTGGAATGATAACTGTTGTTGTAAGCGAATTCAATCAATGGTAAATGCTTATCCCACGATCCCCCAAAATCCACAATGCAAGCCCGGAGCATATCTTCTAGGGTCTGAATTGTTCGTTCACTCTGCCCATCTGTTTGGGGATGATACGCCGTACTTAACTTTATCTGAGTCCCCATTTCCCTTTGAAAACTTCTCCAAAATCTTGAAGTAAAACGACTATCACGATCAGAAATGATAGAGATTGGAACTCCATGTCGAGTTACTATTTCGTCAATGTATAGCTTAGCCAATCGTTCCATCGAATCGGTTTCCTTTATCGGTAGAAAGTGTGCAGACTTTGTCAATCTGTCGACGATCACCCAAATAGAATCAAATCCTTTCGGAGTCCTCGGTAGCTTCGTAATAAAATCTGTGGTAATTTTCTCCCATTTCCACATTGGTATTTCTAGCCATTGTAGTTGACCAAACGGCTTTTGGTGTTCCATCTTTACTTTCTTACAAGTATCGCATCTTTCCAAATACTGTGCAATCCCTCTTTTTATCCCCGGCCACCAATAGAATTGCTTTAAATCTTTATACATCTTGTTTGTACCTGGGTGAATAGAGAAACGGGACTGATGGGCTTCTTGTAAAACACGATCACGTAACCCACCCAAACGAGGTACCCACACTCTGTTTCCCAGACACAATAACCCACGATCATCTGTTACTAACAATGCTGACATCCCTGCTAACCGTTCTGATTTCAGATGTTCATCCTGATATGCCTCCACTTGACACTTCTGCTATTCATTGAATATGTTGGGTAGAAGTTCAGTTCGTAGAGAAATAACTTTTATTGTCCCACTCCTTTCTTGACGACTCAATGCATCAGCTACCACATTTGCCTTTCCCGGATGATACAGGATTTCACAGTCGTAATCATTCAGCAATTCTAACCATCTTCTTTGTCTCATATTTAGTTCCTTCTGATCAAAGAGATGTTGGAGACTTTTATGATCGGTATATATCTGACATTTGGACCCATACAGATAGTGTCTCCAAATCTTTAACGCGAAAACGACTGCAGCGAGCTCCATGTCGTGCGTAGGATACTGCCTTTCATGATCCTTTAATTGACGAGAAGTATAAGCAATAACCTTTCCCCGCTGCATAAGTACACATCCCAAACCCAGTTTTGACGCATCACTATAAACAACAAAATCTTCCGAACCTTCAGGTAGTGATAGAATCGGCGCGCTGCACAGTTTCTCTTTCAATATCCGGAATGCCTCGTCTTGTTCTGCTTTCCATTCAAACTTCAGGTTCTTCCGGGTCAGCTTAGTCAAAGGCGTTGCGATACGAGAGAAGTCTTTTATAAATTTCCGATGGTAGCCGGCTAAACCCAGAAAACTACGTACTTCGGTTGCTGTCTTCGGCGGTTCCCACTTTTCAACTGCTTCTACTTTCATCGGATCAACTTGTATACCTTTCTCAGAAACGACATGCCCTAGAAACTGAACTTCTCGCAACCAGAATTCACATTTAGAGAACTTAGCGTATAACTTTTCTTTCTTCAGCAACTCCAGAACTAAACGAAGATGTTGTGCGTGATCCTCTTTGGATCGGGAATAGATAAGGATATCATCAATAAATACAATAACGAATTTATCAAGATACGGCTTACATACCCGATTCATTACATCCATAAAGGCAGCTGGAGCGTTCGTCAGTCCGAACGGCATCACTAAGAATTCGTAGTGGCCGTACCTTGTACGAAAAGCAGTCTTTAGAACGTCTTCTTCTTTAACTTTCAACTGGTGATAACCGGATCTCAGATCAATCTTGGAGAAATAGCAAGCTCCAACTAACTGATCGAAGAGGTCATCAATTCGAGGTAACGGATATTTGTTCTTTATCGTGCGCTTATTCAATTCTCGGTAGTCGATACACATTCTCATCGAACCATCCTTCTTTTTCACAAATAACACTGGTGCTCCCCACGGTGAAGAACTAGGTCTGATGAAGCCTTTATCGGATAGGTCTTGTAATTGTGCCATCATCTCTTTCATCTCTGGAGGTGCCAGACGATATGGTGCACGAGCAGTAGGAGTGGCTCCAGGAACTAAGTCGATACCAAATTCCACTTGTCTAACCGGAGGAAGACTATTCAAGTCTTCAGGGAAAACTTCAGGGAATTCATTAACAATAGGAATATCTTCCATCCTATTCCTTTCAGGACTACTATCTATCACATAGGCTAAGTAACTCTGACAACCCTTGCTAACACATTTACGGGCTTTTATCATAGATATTAGGCTAGACTGATGATTCCTACGATCACCATATATCACTACTGGTCCCTTCTCAGGTAATACCACATTTATTAACTTCTTATCACATACTATGTTAGCCTGATTCTCGGCTAACCAGTCCATTCCCACTATGACGTCAAACTCTATCAAAGTCATAGGAAACAATTGTATCGGAACTTTACACTCCTCTATATTTATCACACAGTTATCAAACACTTCTTTAACTGACACTTGATTATCATTTGCCGTATCTACTGATAGAGCATGTTCTAGCATTTTAGGTTTCAAACACAGACAAGCAGCAAATGTAGGAGACACAAACGATCGATTTGCACCGGAATCAAATAACACCTTAGCACGTGTAGAGTTTATCAAAAATGTACCTGTAACCACGTCCGGAGTTTCTTCCGCTTCTTTCTCAGTCATTTGGAATGCACGACCCCTGGTTACTGGCGGTTCCAGTCTTGGTATTACTGGTTTAACAATCACTGGCCTGCCTGAATATCCACCTTGCTGTATCCTTCCCCTCGGACAGTCTGACTGAAGGTCATCTGGTGAATTACATAAGAAACATAGCCGCGTTACCTTACAATCTTTGATGACATGTCCGATCTTCCCACACTTATAACATGCTCGTAAATCACCTCGGCACTTTCCTTGGTGGACACGGTTACACTTTTGACATGGTCTTTCCGCTGGTCGAAACGGCGGACGGTTATCATACCTCTGAAATCGGGACTTCTTCGGATCGTATTGTGGTCCTTCCCACTTTCTCTTCCCGATACTTTTATCGCCAGCATCTCTTCTCATATCTCGTTCAACATTCTCCGCGACATCAACTGCAGCTGAGAAGGTATCGGGTCCTTTTGCAGTCACTAGTCTTCTAACCTCTGAGTTCAGCCCGAAGATAAACCTTTCTGTCTTCATCGCCTCCGTAGCAACGTAGTATTCTGCGAACCGAGACTTTTCCAGGAAGCTAGCGGTGTAGTCTCGAACGGATAAGTTTCCTTGTTGTAAGTTCATAAATTCCCCTTCCAATTGTTTGACGGCTACTTGGGGACAAAATGCGTTCTTGTAGGCTATCACAAATTCTTCCCAAGAGGGGGTAGAATAAACATCAGATCCTTTAGAATGAATAAAAGATTTCCACCAATACAATGCATCTCCTTTTAACATTGTTGCCCCGTACAATACCCTATCTTCATCCGCACACTTGCTTGTTTTGAAAATGGCTTCTATTTCCTTCATCCATCTCATTGCTTTCACTGGATCCCGATCTCCCGAGAATGTAGGAGGCCTGCAACTAAGAAACATCTTGTAATCACATTTTCTCATTACTGGTAAGACCGTAGGGGTGATTGGTAGTTCAACTTCATGTTCCGGATCTGGTCTATCAGCTTCATTATTACGACTTCGATCAAACATTGTTTGTATGTTAGACTGCATTCTTCCCATTTCCGCCATTAGATCAGCCCTGGTAACGAATTATGTACTATTTGGCTGGACTCTGCCCCCGGCTCGACCTCCAGCTCTACCCCTAATTCTACCCCCGACTCTGCCCCCTGTTCTGCCTCCCCTGTCTCCTGTTCCTATTGGCGGATTAGTTCTACTTGGATTTCTTCCTCCTCCTCGATTCGAATTTCGCGTACCGCTTGCCATTTTGTAGATTTAAACAAGATTAATATACACATAAGCACATACCCTATATAACAAGGTATTCCAGTTCAAACATGTACCTGTAAGATCACAATTACACTGGCCAGGTGTAATATGAAATTACCTTACATGATGTTCCTTCTACCTTTTTATACTTCATCATCCCAAGGTTCCAATATGATAAGGACATCCTACTTCACATACAGTTTAAGTCTAGGTACAGATACAAATACCTAAATCCCTTAAACTAAGGCTCTGATACCATTTGTAACAACCCAAATCCAATATACACAACAATTCACATAATGTAACATAACATTCATATAACGAACGAACTTCACATTACATGTACGGTCCAGTAGTCTTTTACAATTGGAAGAAAACCATTCTACTACAATCCTTGTACTATTTACATTCATAACATTTAATATTGCGATACAACTGCTAAACAAGCCAAAATCTTGATCCTATAATTCGTCGCACAAGCCACCCATTGGTTACTCTAATTACTTGCTCTTACTTGAACCTCCACCTGGAATACATATTTTTAAAACAAAATGAGGGTTAGACCTGATGGTCTAAGTGAGAAATCCCTGTTAGTTTAAAAGCCATTTATATAAACTTTATTCATATAAATCACGCAACACAATCGTATACATCCAATTAAACTCACATATCTTATGCTTTCCCTTTTTATTCCTCCTGGCCATATTAGTGGTAGCAAGCCAACTAATATTATACAACGCTGTACAACATCTACAGCCAAACAACGCTATACAGATTCTATAGCCAAACACACCGGTCCTAAACCCGGTCAACGTATTATAACACATTTATAATACTCATGTGAATATAATACCTTTCTATATTATAATTCACATACAACGCATAATTATCAACAATTTCATTCCCAATTCCACACATATACGTATTCCAGTTAAAAACGTTTTCAAAGTAAAACTCACCTGTTTTGGTTATTACCCACGTTCGCAAGCTTCTTTCAAAACGATTCTATCTCTTACCACGACTCCACAAAATCTGAAACGAGTTAAGATACACACATCGCTTTACTAACCAAACACATAAAGCCTAACAATTTCCCATCCTCAACTATCCTATTACACATTGTACTTAACTCACTACCGGGACTACACAGGGTACCGGGACTTATACAGTACCGGGACTCTTGGTACCGGGAGTTCCTATACCGGGAGTTCCCATTACCGGAACTCTCCACTACCGGAAGTCTGCTATACCGGGATTTATACTACCGGGAGTCTTCTATACCGGGACTCACACTACCGGGAGTCTTCTATACCGGGACTCACACTACCGGGAGTCTATCGGGATTTCACCGGGACTCTCTAAGAACACAGTCGGTTTCCAATTACCCAGAAATCGATTGAAATCCATTCAAGTCACGAATTTAGAAATTCTAAACCGATAGAAGTCTAATACTACTGATTATAGACACACATAGTAAAGGACTTACCTCCAAATCGATTCTAATTCACTTGATTGATGTAGCAACCGTACTTTCGCCTTCTGCTCCTTTTCACCTCCGCACACACAAACACTTTTCTATTTTTGGGAATTGAGGGTTGCTCTGATACCTATAAGGTATATATATAATAATTTACACTTTTGGCTTAAATTAATCCATAAGTACCAAAACACCCTTGAACTTATAACTTACCTCCAACTTACCCTAAACATTAAATCTTAAGGTTAAATATTTTAACTGATAGGGAATTTATGTAACTGACTTACACGGGGTATTACAGTATGAATGAGGACTGGAAATACTATGGACTCGACTTAAGTTCGGGTTTGGGGGAAACATTTGAGGATAAGAGTTAGAAAGATTTATCTAGAGTTCTTAGCCTAGTAAGTAAATTAAGTTCGATTTATAACTTCGTTATTAGATATAATGTAAATTAATTGGCAAACAGTTTGTAATGAAATACTTATTATGGTTGTAAAGACTAAGGGACCGTACTTGTTATATGATGTATCTATTGTTATGAAACAATGTTATGTAAAATATGTTATTTGTTGTATGTTTGGGAACTGGGTCGTTACAAAGAAGGAATCACTTCTTCTGAAGGACCTCAATAGAAGGAAGCCATCAAGTGTGAAATGGATTCCATCTTGCAAAACCACACTTAGGAACTAGTGGACCTTCATGTCGAATGCAGACTACTAGGGTATAGATGGATCTTCAAAAGAAAAATGAAGGCAGATGGGAGCACTACAAATACAAGGCTAGATTAGTGATCAAAGGTTACAATCAGCGAGAAGGTCTAGATTACTTTGACACTTACTCTCTAGTAACACGTCTCACATTGCAGCCTTAAGAAAATTGGAAGTATATCAAATGGATGTGAAAACATTTCTTAATGGAGATTTACATGGAACAACCTGAGGGCTACATTGCCCCATGACAAGAGAAGAAAGTTTATAAATTTGTGAAGTCATTGTATGGGTTAAAGCAAGCTCCAAAACAATGGCATGAAAAGTTTGACCATCTGATGATGGAATGTGGATTTAAGATAAATGAATGTAATAAATGTGTTTATGTTAAAGACACATATGTAAGGTATGTAATCTTGTGTCTTTATGTTGACGACATGCTCATTATTGGCAGTGATGATATGTTGAAGAGAAGATTTGACATGAAAGATATGGGTTTAGCTGATGTGATTCTCAGAATTCAAATTTCAAGAACGCAAAATAGGTTTGTCTTAAATCAAGCTCGTTATGTATACAAAATTCTCGAGAAGTTTGATGTTGAAGATACTACTATTGAAGAACATCGATCGACACCAATCACCATTTATATAAGAATTGAGGTGAATGTGTTGCTCAAGTTGAATATTCGAGAATTATGTTAGCATACACTTATTTGCTATCAAATTCTTAAACGAGTTCTATCTTTTCACGTTTGCCCAAAAAAAACACTTCTTGAATCCAATTTAATTTGCATCCAAGCAACGCACAACATACTTTTGTTAACATTGACCACCAAACTTTATCTACCTATCTTTTTGCCCCAAAGTTAATGAGAATATCATGGGTTTGACAACTAGATATAAATTCGAGTCGTAATATGATAACCCGAATACCCTTTTAATTTCGCTTATTGGTAGGGGATTCAGTGAGGGGTCGTTTACCAGGTACTTATGTAAGCGTTTATCGGTAAATTTCAACAATATCACTTACCTACCAGGTAAGATTTAGTCCACCAAAACGGTATCGTATATGCAACAATTTTCCTGGTAAGCGCTAACCCTGGTAAGAGTCTTTATCCTCACTAGATAAGACTATCGTTCATTTTCTTAGCTCTTATCAGGTAGGAAGGACGCTAGAATTATGTAAGTGTCCCAAAAGATTGTTTTATGGGAGATACGTTTATAAGACCAAACGTTAAAGTGTCTTATAGGTGTCGCGATAGGTTTATAGAACGCTTTTGGGCGTCTTACGAAGTTTTTATTTTTAAATAAATTTTCGTATTACCTATTTTATAGAACATTGTTCGAAAAAATGTCTTATAAAAACAAATGTCCTACGAAAAGATATGTCTATAGCACACTTCTCAAAAGTATCATATAAAATAGCTAATACAACGTTTTATTTCAAAAGTGTCCTGAAAACTTTCTAAGATGTCCAAAAACATCCTATAAACTTATTGCAGCACCTTTAGATAGGACATTTTAACGTCTGGTCATATAAACTTATGTCCTATATAAAACAGTCTATTAGCACACTTGCACAGTTTTGGCGTCCAATTTTCTTGTAGTGCATATTCATCTGATAAGGTAATATGACTTGGTGAATTATTACCCGATAAACGTTTGGTAAACAACACCTAAAGCAATTGATGAATAGTTATCATGAATCTTGAAAGAATGGAATCAAATGAGATGACAATTGAAGGGAAAGGGCCATTGATCATGTGACCAACATGCATCAGAATCAAACTCACAATATCTCCTTTTTATCCCATCCCAAATGGATAGAAATCGGATCATATCAATAATATATGATAGGATATGGCTTCCATGAATGATTTCATTTCTTCCTTTGTGTAGTACTATCCATATATATGAGTAGGTAGTAGCATGCAGCCCATAACTACAGGAATGGGTTGACTGCCATGAAAAGGAAAGAACTGTAGCTCACCACTTTTATAAATTAATGGCTGTCCATCGATATATATAACCTCCTTATCTGTAGGAGCCAGTTTTGACGATCGATGGATGAACATTTTAAGCATTAATTCTTAATTAACGACTAACTAATAGGATTAATACCTACTGCTAGCTACTAGCTCCATTCTATTAAATTTACAAAACTTAAAATTATATTTATAATGGTAATTAAATCATTTTGATGCCATCATTGCTTATGCAATCAAACATATGGCAGTACATAATATAGCATATATATATATAGAGAGAGAGAGAGTCGGGTTTCAAACGAGAACAATACATATTTAAAAGAACACGAGAACCAACAAAATCATTAGTGATTTTACATTAACGCACGAAAAAAGGACTTTGGCGTCCGCGTGGCTTTTTTGTGCGTTAATGTAAGATCACCAATGATTTGGTGTTCTTTTAAATAGTTATTGTTCTCGTTTGATTCTCCATATATATATATATATATCATCTCTTAAAGTTAAATAACCTAATAAGACATTAGAAGCCATTATAATTTTTTCATATTTCACCCTAAAAGTTTAATTACCAATAAAAAAACGGACATATTCTAAGCCTTTATATATATATAGTAATATTATACCTGGTTCAGTTTATATATAATTTTGCATGCCCACTGTTCAAACATTAATGGTGCTAAACTAAACTGCTAATTATTAAGCTTGCAGATTTCAATTCTTAAATATGTAATCAATAGATTCAAAATCACGAACCCGACTGGTATCAATGGTTAATTTGGTTAAAGCTCGGTAATTACCATGGGGAAAGCACGTGGATTGGTTGATAATCGCCCATTTACTTGAAGCATTATTAATTATACATCAGGGTAATTATCAAAGTTAAACTCAGAATCTTATGCTATATATATATAGCGATTAAAAATGAATGCTTATCCTCTAAGCATAATCTTGGACCACAAATTAAATTTGGGTTGGTTTTTTTTTTTAAAGAAAGAAAGATCATGGGTTCGAATCCTAATAATAAAATTTTAAACAAATACAAAGTAAACATTGCATTAAACGACGACTTCCCTCAGAAACTGTCACCAAATCGAGGAGCGTTAATCATGGGTAGTGGAATTTTGATGCCATCATGTATGTGTGTATATGTATATATATATATAGTACAAGCAGAAAATAAGGAATATATAGCGTCAGGTGCAGGGAAAACCCTAAAAAACTAGAAAACCGAAGAACATCCTGATAGCCTTTCATTTGGACAGTATGCACGTGTGCATGCAAGTAATTTGTAACATGCACATTATGCACACATGCATATATAATGCGCTTGTGCATAAAAAAAAACATAATTTACCTGTAATTTGTAACATGCACACGTACATATAAAAAACAAAAAAAACAACATAACTTACCTGTATGCACAAATCCAGATGAAGACCACCAGCGTGTTCTTCGGTTTCCCTTTTTTTGGAGGTTTTCATCTTAACCCCTCTCTATATATATATATATATATATATATGTATATATATGTGTGTGTGTAGTCGCAGAGACTTGTAATCACACAGAAGCTTGATTTTTCATTACAGAAAACACCATACAGGATTTACAGATACATGAACACCAAACAACCCTTGAGCTACAAGCAATTAGCTTCTTAAACCTAAAAAAATACAAACTTCAATTCAACTGCATAATCAAACTTGGACTTACTTTTTGTCAGCAGAGGTACTTTCACTCATACCCATAATATCATCACGGGAAACAAACAAATAAACATAGAAAGATGAACACAACACAGATCGAGCTAGCTAGCTAACCAGCAATTAAGCCATGGGTGGCTAGCTAGCTAGCTTACTATATATCTCTTACTTCAAACACATTGCGATTCTTGACGACTATATCGTACATGTGCATGGATTTGAGCTTGTTGAAGTCTTTCGGGAGCGAAATGAGGTGGACCGTTGATCTTTTGTGAAACTGAAACAGATCAGGATCGTCGTAGTACCTTTCCCATCCGAACGACGACAAGATTCTTTCGAGCACATCGTAAGAAGTCACCACTTCGTTCGTGGCTACATGAACCAACACCTTTCGTCGAACAGAACCCTGAAACGAATCACTTCCAGGGTTCTCCACCAGTCGAACCACACCATTCTTGAACACCCAAACACCAGACATAATGATCAAACGATATGATCTCTTTAATTAATTCTTGAATTAAGTTTCAAGAAGAATCAAGATTGAGGTTTTATGAGCCTTAGGGAACAAGAAATATATGAATGACTGAAGATGAGAGCAGTAGAGGTTTATATAAGGGTTTCCAGCTACCTGGCTAGCTTAAGTCGGGTGGAGATTGGAGAATATATACATATATCTATATATATATATATATCTCTAGAGGTGGGTTCAAACGAGAACGATAACTATTTACGAGAACTACGAGAACGGTCGACCATGTACAAAATCACTGGTGATTCACAGTACAAACCGCGGGACAAACCGCGCGCTTTGCAAACCGCGCGCTTTGCAAACTGCGGGACAAACCGCGCGTGTACAGAATTTTAATCACCGGTGATTTTGTACGTGAATCACCAGTGATTTTGTACATGGTCGGTCGTTCTCGTAGTTCTCGTAAATAGTTATCGTTCTCGTTTGAACCTTCTTCTATATCTCTATCTATCACATATATATATATATATATAGAGAGAGAGAGAGAGAGAGAGAGAGGGGGAGGACCAAACGATAACCGTAAATATTTAAAAGAACATGAGAACAAACAAAATCATTAGTGGTTTTATATTAACGCGCAAAAAAGCCACGCAGACCTGAAATCGCGGCCAAAGTTCTTTTTTCATGATGATTTTATTCGTGCTCGTGTTCTTTTAAATAAGTATTGTTCTCGTTTGAATCCGACTCTTTATATATATATATATATACATATATAATCCCTAAGAGATGGATCAGTGTGTTGGGACCCTATTAAGGCGTGAAGAAAAGACAGTTTGTGTATAGGGCATCACTGGCCCACGTGTTGATGGGTTGGGGAAGGGGAAATTTTGGATCGATGGGAATCCAAAATCTTTTTCTAAACCCATACAACACCATGGGAATTAATCTTAAGGTGAGATTGGTCGAGTGGTTTCTGGAACAACAATTGAAAACAACATCGATCGTTTTTGTAGGCCAATCATCCCGTGACCAGATGTTGATATATATATATATATATATATATATATATATATATATATATATATATATATATATATATATATATATATATATATATATATATATATATATATATATATATATATATATATATATATATATATATATATATATATATATAGGGAAGGGTTCAATTGAGAAGTCTAAATATTTTGAGAAATAGAGAAGTGATCATATCCGTTGGATTAAATAATCCACGGTCAAGAAATTCGCGTCACACCTGATTAATGCGCGCGTCCACATTAATTAATAAACGACGCTCAGGGGTATTTAGGGTAGTTTCGTAAAATATACGCGGGACAGGTTCATATATGAATTTGTGTGATTCATATATGAACCTTTGTGTTCATATATGAACCTTTGTAATTCACATATAAAATATTTTTAACTAATTCATATATGAACCTTTGTGATTCATATATGAATCAGTTAATTTGTTCATATGAGAATTAGTTAAAAAAATTCATATATAAATCATTAAGGTTCATATATGAACACAAAGGTTCATATATGAATTAGTTAAAAAAAAGTTTATATATAAATTACAAAGGTTCATATATGAACACAAAGATTCATATATGAACACAAAGATTCATATATGAATCAGTTAATTGGTTCAACTGATTCATATATGAACCTACAATTAATTAGTTTCATATATGAAACACAAAGGTTCATATATGAATCACAAGATTCATATATGAATTAGTTATAAAGAGTTCATATGTGAATTACAAAGGTTCATATATGAACGTATAGTTCATATGTGAATCACACAGATTCATATATGAACTCAGCCCGTGTTTTTTGTAAACGGGATGACTAATTACCAAAATACCCTTCCGTTTTCAAAATCAGCACATTTAATCGAAGAGTCACGATCACTTCTCTATTTCTCAAAATATTTAGACTTCTCAAATGAACCTAACACTATATATATATATATATTATATATATATAGAGGCGGGTTCAAACGAGAAGCGTAACAATTTAAGAAAATGCGAGGAGGGACAAACCGCGCGCTTTGCATTTTTTAATCACATATGATTTCGTTGTGAATCACATGTGATTTTGTACATGGGAGGTGCTCCTCGCTTTTCTCGTAAATTGTTACGCTCCTCGTTTGAACCTCTCTCTCTCTATCTATCTATCTATATATATATAAGGACAGGTTCAAACGAGAAGCTAAACCTTATGCGAGAATGCGAGAAGTGTGTAATCATATATGATACACAAGCTTAATCATATATGATTAAGCATAGGTTACATTGGCAATACATAGACGTTTAATCATATATGATTAAACACACTCACATGCCGTGTAATCATATATATGATTAAACACTTCTCGCATTCTCGCATAACGTTTAACTTCTCGTATGATCCTTCCTCTATATATATATATATATATATATCACCATATTTTTAGTTGAGTTGGATATTTTGAACCCATTAGATTACTCTTGAGCGGGTGAGAAAGAGAAGTGTTTTAACATATATTGAGAAGAAATGATCTAAGTTTATTATTTTTGAAGGTTATTTTCATTTATGTTATCACTACAAACTAATTGGAAAGCTCTCTTAATTTATCAAAATATTCATAATAATTTATATGTTATGGAAAAATAAACATTTTAGAACACTATATTACATAAAAACGAGCATATTTGAAGAATTAATTCCAAATACCCGAGCATATACGATTGAATGGTAACACTTTTGCCAGCCTATCATTTTTTTGTTTCGCTAACGATTGATGGTAGAAATTGTTGAAAACAGGAAAATATAAATTATATATTAGTCTTAAAACGATAAAGCATGTATATTTATTAATAAAGTTTAAACCTTTACAATTAAAGTGATAAACAAAGTTCAAAACTTTATTTAACCAACACGGAAAGTTTAGAATCCGGAACCAAATGACCACACACACAGATCGTATCTATCCTTCGCGATAGACTCGATAAAAGAAAGAGGTAAAAGCAGAGTGTTCACTTTGTGTACGGAAAAATAAATACATGACATAAACTAAAACCAACTTGTTTTGATGATCAAAAACGAGAACACATTGTACAGTGACAAACCTGTCCTTAAAGGTTTTATACGATCACTCTTAAGGTTGTGAGTCTCGGGTTGCAAAGCCCTAAGATTTGATGCAGTATATGATTTTGGTGATCAGCAACAATGATCATGGAAGTAGCAGCAAAGTAGATGTAGAAAAAAAAAGGAAGAAGAATTTGCAGCAACACCAGCAGAGTATAAAACGAGAGAGAGAGAGAAAGAGAGCAGATTTTTTTGATGTATTTATACTGAGATTAACCCCCATAATCCTCATCTTTCTCCCCAAGAATCGGAGATGATGGGGTCAGTTAGGAGACTCATTCTACAACTGATAAACCTCTTGATTTTCTAATCTGCAAAATTGTGACGCTCAGTAGGTCAGGGTGAGGTTTCGATGCGTCGTGCGAAGTACATCACTCCATGAATCTTGAGGCCCGCAGCCTCGGCCACACAAACGTGCATTGGATTTGGACCTACCACTCATGACCCCCTAGGCCCCTACCATGAGTCTATTAACTTGTTCAAGGCCTAATGGGATATAAAGTCCTTTAATTTAGTTCTTCCTACCAATATAATATAATATGGGATGAAAATAAAACTTTCAACCTCACTAATATTTCCAACAGAAATTGAACGATCTAACTAAAGGCTTCTGCAATATTAAATTAATTATATATTAAATTAAAAGGTTAATTTCTTTCAAACAAAGAGAATAATAAAATAGACGAAATTAAAGCAAAAGTTGGAGGTAAAAAAGAGACAAGTAGTCATAATATTCCAAATAGACAACACATTGTGTCCAACTAACAAGAGAACTTGTAAATATAGCTAAAAGTTATCGACAACTAAACACACAAACATTCTCATTTTTTACTAGAACTCGATCTCTTTTAATTTAATGTCGGAAACGAATCAAAAGGTTCAATGTTTTTATACATACATCTTCTTTCAACTCATGCATGACCAAAGATGCCTAATCATTTTTACTAAAATAAAATAAGTATGTGGATAATGTTCGAAATTATTATAATTATTTTTATTATTAGAGTCAACTTGGATTGATATAAACAATAAATAATAAATAATTTTGTTTTGTTTTCAGTAAATTTTGGTTTTAGTCCCTGGTATTTGTCAATTTCAAAATCCCTTGGTTTTCATCCCTCTCGCTGATGTCTATTAATCTTTTACGTTAACTCCAATTAAACGGAGGACAATATGGTCATTTCACATTTCTCATTATTTTAGTTTTCTTTTTGAAAAAAAAACGACTTTATCTGTTTTTAACCATTCCCTCGTAGCGACCCTTGTGTGCACACTTGCAACTCTCCGTCGCCTTCATAAATGCGACATACATTGAATTCACAAACTTAAAGTATGCATGTGTACTATAAGAAACCAACATTGGACTCATAATCTCAAAATCTGGTCTGAGATCTTCTTCAATAATATCCTAGAAAATTTTATGCGTCTTACCAACGTTATCACTCTCCATTTATTTTCAGGCCCTCAAACACCCATCTACATTTCCCTTTAGAACTAAAACTTTAATCATTGCAATAAGAAATTCATCGTTGATTGTTAGTGTGAGGGGCGAAAACCAAATGATTTTGTAAACGTCAGAAGCAAATGCATAATAAATGAAGTTTAGAAGCCACATTCACTAAAGTTGGCAAAAATCAGGGACCAAAACTGAAATCTACACTTCCTTTTTTTATAAATAGATATATTTAATATTTTTTTTAAACAAGGGAGACTAAAATTGTGATATCTAAGGGTTGTACTTTCCTAATATAGAAACATTCCTTTCTAAAAAAGGAAAGTGATACTTTGAGTGCGGGTACAAAATAAGACTTTATTCCCCAACGGTCAACTCAAGCGGCCAGACTGCTATTGGTCTCTTGGTGGGTGGGTCCATGTCGATGAATGATGCTCTCAACCATACACGATCACATGTCAAGTAAAGTTTTGTCTGATTCATCCGTTCAATAGTAAATTCTTTTTGAAAATTACAAAATAAATAAAAGTAATATTTTTGAAAAAGATAAAATACCCAAAGTTTGACTTTTAATTAATTAAAATACCCAAATGTTTGGGTATCTATGTTTAATTATCAATAACTATGTGTCAAACTGTTTTGATTTTATTTTTTATTTTTAAATACAAAAATGCAAAAAGAAAATCAATGTGTAAAAAACTATACAATCTTAAATAGAGACAGTTCAAAAAAAAACCCAAGTCTAAAGATCGGTCTAGACCATGTCTCGAATCTCGATCAGATCAAAATTCTAGGGGCAAGCCCAATCTGAAAAACCAACTAAAATTTTGGCTTAAAAAAATCCGATCGAAACTTTTGTTCAACCTAATGTCTCGGCCTATACCTTTTTATTCTTACCGAAAACGAGATTAGGAGGCCAAGTCTTCTCCATCTTTATTCTTAAGCCACCCTATACACACATGATTTAAAGATTTAACTTGTATTTCTACATTTTATAGTAAAAAAGATTTAAAATCTTGAGAAATCATATGTATTTGATTTGGACTCCTTTTATATTGACAAAAAAACTCTATGCACCTTTTGTTGTTTTATTTATATATGAAAATGATTAAAACCAAAAGATTCTCATAAACTATAACTCTTAATGTATTGATGATTTGGACTCTTAATGTTGTATTTTTAAAAGTAGTTTTATTTAAATGTTTTACGAGATAAGATAAGGCCATGTTTGACAAGCTAGTTGATAAGCTAGCTGGTAGCTGATAAGCTAGCTGTTGACTGATAAGTTAACTGATGAAGAAGTCACGTTTGGCAAAAACTAGCTTATAAATATGTAAAATGACCAAAAAAGACATTTTTAAAAAATTATCAATTACAATACTTAATTATATAATTAAAACAAATTTATAGCAATATAATATGTTAATTAATACAACCAATGTAATTAAAAAAATATAACATGTTAATTAAAAGAATTTAAAATTTTATTATTACATATATACTATAAATTTTAAATTTGTCAAAACAAGTTTTAGAACAAATATATATATTAACTTATGATTTTAAATAACCGTTACATATAATATGAAAAATAACCAAATAATATTTAAAAAAAATAATAGTATTTTATAACTAAAATATATTGATTAATATTAAAAAATAATTTATATGATTATTAATAACTCTAAATAATTAAAAATTGATATCAATGTATAACTAAAATTTAATTTAATAATTTTCAGTTAATATTAATTAATAATTATTAATTAATAATAATAATTAAATTTACAAAATTAATATTTATTTATAATAATAGTTAATAAATAATAATTAATATTAATAAGAGCAATATTGGAATATTCACAAAAAACTACTGAAAAACTACTTCAAGTAGCGTTTCATGCATTCTCCTTTTTAAAGTGTCACATCAGCTTTGCAATAACACATTCCACACACATGCAAGACCAAACTTCTTTATAAAGCAATAAATTATAAATTAGAATATAGATAATTATAATATAAATAATATAGATAATTAATATAACTAATAAATTAATTCTAAAATATAGATAACTAAAATTTTACTTTTGTATTCCTTTACTATATTTTGTATAAATATAATTTAATCAACAAATAAAATACATGGATATATTGAAAGCATGCAACGTTTACTAAAATAAAAATATTACACAAAATACACAATAAACATTACATTACTAATTATTTTCTTCTTCTCCAAATCGACTCCGAATAAAAAACATTGCATACAAATATCATTTTTTTAAAATAAAGCGTGGGTAAGAAATTTTAATAAATATATTAAAAAATAATGCTCAACTAAACTAATAAATGAATTAAATTTAATAAACATATTAATAATTAATGTTTAAACAAACAAATAAATTAATTAAATTAAACAAAAATGCATTTGTTTAATATATATTGTTTGTGAAAAATCTTTCTAATTATGAAAGAAGTGGATTCTTTTGCAAGACCTTGCAAACCACATGGCACGTCATATCATCTTACAGGGAGTATTGCAAGACGTGTGTGGATGCTCTTATAAGCTAACTTTTTGAAACGCTACTTGAAGTAGCTTTTCAATAGCTTTTTGTGAATATTCCAAAAATAAGCTAGCTTATGGTCATCCAAACATGTACCTAAAAATAAGCTAGCTTATAAGCTAGTTTTTTTGCCAAAGAATGCCTAAATCATTATATATATAAATTTGATGATTTAAAAGGCAAATATCATGATACTACTAGTAAAAGAACTGTAACATCTTTTATTTTAATATCGAAAATTTTACAGAGTAAGAAGTTTGTATTCTTCTAGCTTTAAGTGTTTTAATTGCGTTCTGTAGTTGTGTTCTTTTAATGACCAACTTCTATTGAAAACCCACAAGGCTTGTGGCGTACTGGTTAAGGCCTTGGGGGATGTGGCTCAGAAACCCATCTATCCTGGGTTCAAATCCAGGCGTTAACAACTTGTGGCCACTGAGAAATTATCTCAGGGCTGCATGCTTAGCAGTCAATCAGTGTCAGGGATTAATCTAGGCAAAGCCTAGGATACCCTTTCAAAAAAAACTTCTATTGAAAAACATGTATTTTCATTTAATTGTCATTTTTATTAGTATATAATTTGAAAAATTCTTATTTTTGTAAATATATTTTCAAAACAATGAAAAATTAGACTAAATTATTAACCTAAAATCATTTTTTTCGTACTAAATTATAGACCCTCAAGTGTATCTTTTAATTTATGATAGGTGTTTATTTTAATTAAGTTGTTATGTAAATTATACTTTTTTCAATCATTCGTTTTCATTAAATTACTTACTCGTTTGATTCTCTTTTATAATTGGATACCTTTTTTCTTCAATTCTACGTACATGAGTCGTCGTCGAATTTGATACGTTAGGAACATGAGCCCTAACATCGAATCTATCACGTTTACTTCATGAAAAAGTTGTAATAGCTCTAAAAGTCATAACATATAGCTTTAAGCTAGCTGAAATGAGAGTTTTCAGGAATTCTAAAAGAAAACAAGGTAATGATAACTTTCTAAAATTTATATAAATCATATAGTTGATGTATCGTTTTTATAATAACGTCTAATATCACTACTAAAAAAGTCAAAATTCGTTGACTTCCGCCGAAAATCCCCAAAAAAGATTTTTTTTTTTAATTTTTTTCAAAAATCTCGATATTTTTTCGGCGGATTTTCGACGGAATATAATTAATAATTTTTTAATTATGATCCGTCGGAAATCCGCCGGAATTTTATTAATTAGTTAAAAATTAATTAAGAAATAAAAAATTAATTTAAAATCCGCCGAAAATCCGCCAAAAATCTAAATCTAATTAAATTTAAATGAAAATTATTTTTTTAAATCCGCCGAAAATATTTTTAAAAGATAATAAAAAATTAAATTTTAAAATCCGCCGAAAATATAAATCTAATTAAATTTAAATGGAAATTATTATTTTTTAAATCCGCCGAAAATCCGCCGAAAATATTTTAAAAAAATAATAAAAAATTAAATTTAGGATCCGCCGAAAATCCGTCGAAAATATAAATCTAATTGAATTTAAATAAAAATTATTTTTTTTAAATCCGCCGAAAATATTTTAAAAAAATAATAATAAATTAAATTTATTTTTTAATTATGTTTTTAATTAAAGTTTTGTTAATTATGTCGAAGATTTCAGGCGGAAAAATCCGCCGAAAAATCCGCCGAAAAAAGTCAATCTCGGCGCCCCTTTTCCCGGCGACCGCATCCGCCGAAAAATCCGCCGAAAACAGTGTTTTCCGGCGGATTTTTCCGCCTGAAATCTGGTTTTTTTAGTAGTGTATATTATATGAGAATAGAAATCTGAAATTCAAAACACAAAAACGATACTCAATCCGATTAAGTTGATTCATGATCACTTGAAAACGTGAGAAAGTCCTTTGCAACTTTTACTTGAACACGTTTTTTTACTCTAGAAAACACTTTAAATGCATAAAATATTCTATTTTGTAACTATAATGGTCATAAAGTTTTATGTAATTCTTTTTTCTAGAAAACACTTTTAGACGTATAAAATATTCTATTTTGTAACCAGGTTGTAAAGTTTATGTAGTATTATAAAATTAGAAAAAAAAAACCAATGAAATTTCTAACTTTGAATGATTAAAGTTCTAAAGTAATATTAAATATGTAAATTGTAACTTATAAAACCGGTTAGTGTAAATATTTGTAAATTTTGGAAAAAAACCTAACACATGTTCACATTTTGAACAAATAAGTACTTGAACTTTAGAACAAATAAGTCCCTACACTTATAAATATACAATTTCTCTCGTCAACAACACACGACAACTAACCAATTAAACAATAGAAATATACTATTTTCATTGGTAATTCCGAAGTATACATAAGTAACCCAACAAATATAAATAGATGCATAGAAATTAGTGAATTTAATTAAAATACCAAAATTTGACTTTGACTTACTAAAATACCCATTTTTTCAACTTTTGTAAAAATACCCAAAAATCCTGCAATATGTCCCGCGATCACGGGATAGGGGGTTTTCTGAAAATGTTGATCCCGCCATTCACGGGATGAGTCCCGCCACACACACACAATTGTGATTTATAATTGAACTTTACACTTTCAACCCATATACTTATTTACTTACTTTACTTTATACCTTTTACTTTCCTAATTTTAATTTTACACATTCATCATATTAACACATATAATCGTTGAAAGTGTAAATATTAAAAATATTTTTTATGTAGTATATATGATATATATTAAAATAATTAAATCAAAAAATATTCAATATTGGGCTGATTTCGAACGTATCGAAGAGACGATTATAATGGTGTAACTTGTTAAAATTAAAACGCATTTTTTAACGTATTTTAGTTAATAAACGATTATATGTGTTAATATGATGAAGGTGTAAAATTAAAATTAGGAAAGTAAAAGGTATAAAGTAAAGTAAGTAAATAAGTATGGGGGTTGAAAGTGTAAATTTCAAATCAAAAGTCGCCAAATTGAATGATCGCGGGACACTCTCCGAGATCGCGGATGATTAAATTTTCAAAAAACACCCTATCCCGCGATCGCAGACATATCGCGGGATTTTTTGGTATTTTTGCAAAAGTTGAAAAAATGGGTATTTTGATAAGTCAAAGTCAAACTTTTGGTATTTTAATTAATTTCCTTAGAAATTATGTCAATTCTTCACTAAATATACCAAAAAATGTTGTCATCGTGTTTACAAATATAACATAAAATATACACATCTGACTATAATATATATATATAGAGAGAGAGAGAGAGAGAGATGGAGCTTCAAATGAAACCAGTCAAAAAGATGAAACCAATGAAACCCAATCTCAGTCGTCCTTTTTCTTGATCAACGGTTGAGGGATTTTTGAATTTAAAATATAAGAAAAGGGTATTTTGGGAATAGTTTTTAGTTATTTATTTTTGGAATCTAATTAATTGATTTGAATTAATCGGTTATTATCTCAATCTCTCTCTCTCACCCTCTCTCTCTTTCTCACAAATCCGGCCTCTCTCTCTCCCTCACATGGTGGCCGGCGTCCTAAAGCTAAGACGAATTTCCCACCGCCGCCACTTCCGTCGCTGTCTTTGGACCTTAATAACTTCCCGTCGGAACAACATATCCGGTGGGTTTCTGCGGCACCGACTAAACGGGTAGCGTATGGTGGTGAGGTTGAGTTTCTTTATACCGGTGTTGTTAAAGATTATTGTGTTGGTGGTGGGTACTGCTCCTCCGGCAATGGTGGTGTCGCCGGTGCGGCGGAGGGGGCAGAGGTGAAAACGGTAGGGTTTTTTTGGGATGGTGAATCGTGGGTTGGGGATAGATTTGAATGAACCTCCACCCATTTGGCTATGAACCAATGTGAGATTACTTGCGAGAAGCGATGTTGTTTCTGCGGTGGGGGAAACGGTTCAAGCATGAACGGGAGACGTTTCATAGGAGCGGTTTCATATTGTTTTTCTCCTATGACACAAAAAATTATGAAACTCGCCGGTTTCATATTGTTTTTCTCCTATGAAACGTCTCCTATAAAACGTGAAACAATTATGAAACTCGCCGGTTTCATATTGTTTTCTCCTATGAAATGTGAAAATTTCGAAAAAACGGTTTATGAAACTAAAAAAACTCGAACTTATGAAAAAATTGTTTATGAAAAAACTGTTATGAAACTCGAAAAAATTATGAAACTCGCCGGAATTTTGGGGGAGGTCGCCGGAGTGGGAGCAAGTCGTCGGATTGGAGATCGCCGGAGTAGGAGGAGGTCGCCGGAGTGTAGGTCGCCGGAGAGAGAGATGAAGATAATTGAGAAAATTAAGGAAGTTTGTTAGTTGCTAAAATTATAGATATTCCTAAAATTACGAATTTGAAGAAAAAGACCCAAATACCATTGGTTTCATGGTTTCATAAAATATAATGGTTTTAGAATTAGGGGACTCTATATATATATATATATATATTTATATATATTCCATAAGTTATATCCTTTACGAGAACACAATCCATCCAAGAAGCATGGATTTTACCTTTTACATATTAAAAGAAACCATAAATACGATAGAAGTGAGTATTTAAAAAATCAATATTCTAGTATTTATATTTTGAAAAAATCTATTGTGAGACGTATTCAACAAGACATCAATTTCAACATTCCATATTAAAATAATTTTCAATTGAAGAATTGTTTTTGTTTTATTAATAAACTTTGAAATGAAATGGTCGTTTTTTATTGAAAAAGTTGAGATACGTCTAGTCTAGTTAACAAATTCTACTATATAAATCAAAGCTATAAATACATACCGAATTGGGCCTTAAAATTATCAAGTTGTTGCTTAAAAACACCATATATAAGATGCTAATACACGGGCTAGACCTAATTAGAAAGAGAAAATTGCTCAAATAGCCTTTTTTGTAGGGTCTAATTAAGCAAATAGCCATTTTTGAAACCCTTTGCAGAAATAACACATATTTTTGCCAACAGCCCTTGACCAGCCGTCGGCGAAAAAGCAAGTGGGACCCGCCACCGTGACGTAAGCCAGTAGGAAGGCACCGCCTTGCCTTCTTGAGACAAACATCTGACCGGTGGAGCCCACAACCGACAGCCTCTGCCAAGAGCCACTGCCCCGACACCACGTGTTCGACATGTCGGGATTTCGCTGCCAACGAAACCCCTTTTTCAGCATTTCGCCGACGGGATTTTTTTGGTCCTTCCCAATGCAACAATTTAATATTTTTGGTCATTCCCAATGCAACGTTAGTGGTTTGAACAATACTTTGTTGTAAAATAAACTATAGCCATCATACGGATTTCCACCACTACCTCCACATTCAGTAGGAAACTGATGATACATGGTTTGATAGCCAATAGATGGAAATAAACTATCTGGTTGATGTCCGGAAAAATATTGATTTCCACCGCTACCTCCGTATGTAGTAAGAAATTGTTGATATATAGTTTAATTCACCGTAACAAGAAATGAACTACCTGCTTGATTGATCATGGCACCAAGTCCATCTCCATCATTACCAGCACAATCGACAACAAAAATCGTCAACGTTTGTGGTAGAATTTGGTAGATCACGTTTTCAAACGTCGGAACATCATCGTGATCACCAAACTCGAATATCTCACCACCCATTACAGGGTTTTTGTAAAATAATCTAAACCCACTAACTAAACATATTTTTTTTGCCATCCGCTTAAACAATGAAGAATATGTTAAGGGTGAAGAAAAATGTAATATACGTTTCGGATCGCCATTAATATACTCAGTAACACCATTTTTTCTAACGAACCACCACTTTGAATATATATGCTAACACTATCAGTATGACGTGAATTCATATTTGTTGGGAACTGAAGATATGCTAAGTATGGTTAGTACTGCTAAGTCTTCATTACTACTGCCAGTTCTTCGTTACTACTGCTGGGCAAGGTTACTGCTGCTAGATGAAGTTAATGCTGCTAGATGAAGTTAGTACTGCTAGACGAAGTTAGTGCTGCTAGACCAAATTACTACTGCTAGACATGGTTAGTACTGCTGAGCTGAGTTACTACTGCTTGAAGACTGTGAAGGTTAATACTGCTGAAGGTCATTAATGCTGCTGAGCCAAATCATCATTAATACTGCTGAAGGTTGTTAATGCTGCTGAGCCAAATCATCATTAATACTGCTGAGTTGATAAGTTTGGGATGCGATGCTTTTGGAGACAAATAAGGAATTGATCAAGATATGTTTAACGAAGATTCAGAAGATCAATTTACTTTTTATAGTTATCTTGTAATTACTTTTGTATAAATAGTATTGATAGATAGCTATTACATATATACAAAAAAACAGAAGATAGATAGTATACAGAATTCGATATTCAAGAGTGAATTAACCTCAAGATCATAGATCCTATTTCTAGAGAAGTAGAAATCGTCTTGTTGAGCCTGTTCAACAAGATTGAGGTTTGGTGTAAAACTTGTGAGTTATAACAGTTTGATATATATACAGTTTATTGAATTTCTATTGATTGTTCTTTAATTGATTTAGAGTTCTATTCCGCAAGATTCTCTAAATTCTGTTTCTAAGAAGTTTAATTCTTGTTAAGAATCGATCCTGACAAGTGGTATCAGAGCTTTGGTATCTTAGAAACTATGGACAATTCAATGGATTCTCACAGTACTCTTGTTTCAAAGGTTCCCATGCTCAAACCCAATGAATTTGACATGTGGAAACTAAGAATCAAGCAGTACATTCTTCTTACTGATTATGCCATATGGGACATCATAGAAAATGGCCCATGTAATGAAGGAAAGATTGGAGCAGATGGAAAGAGACCTCCTCCCAAGACAGATGCTGAAAAGAAAGTAAGACAAACAGAGATGAAGGCCTTAAGCACTCTGCTTTTGGCTATTCCTAATGAGTACCAACATCAATTCCAACACTGCACAGATGCACAGATGTTGTGGAATGCTCTGGAGAAAAGATTTACTGGCACAAAGAGCACAAAGAGAAATCAAAAGGCTATTCTCAGGCAACAATATGAAAACTTTATGTCTGCAAAGAATGAGTCTATGACTCAAACTTTTGACAGATTTAACAAGTTAATTGGAGAATTAGCAACTGTGGGTGTACACATGGATGCTGATGATGTCAATAGAAAGTTCCTTAGATCATTGGGAGAAGAATGGACCATGTACACAGTCTCATTCAGACAGAATGACCAATTGGAGGACAAAGAGCTAGATGACCTCTACAATGATCTGAGAGTATTTGAGGCTGAAGTTGAAGCCAAGAAAAGGCCATCAGGATTTGTTTATAATGCTGCTTTATTATCTTCATCCTCTGATACTGCTGCTAATCCTGATTCTGTTAATACTGCAGGTTCTGTTAATTCTACTAGTGGAACCAATCAAGAGAAGACTACAGATTCTGTACTAGAAGCATTCTTTTCTAGTCATGTCCACTCTTCTCTAATCAATGATGATTTAGAGCAGATCAATGCTGATGATCTGGAAGAGATGGACATCAAGTGGCAGATGGCTATGCTATCAATGAGGGTGAAGAAATTCATCAAAAGGACTGGGAGAAACAACTTTTCCCAAAGAAGAGAAGATGGTGCAGGCTTTGACAAGTCCAAGGTTGAATGTTATAAGTGTCACAAGATGGGACACTTTGCCAGAGAATGCAGAAGTGGAGGATCACAGACTCCAAATGGAAACCAAAACAGGAGCTCCTCTCAAGCCCTTGTTTCTCAACAAGGAATGGGATTTGATTGGAGTGATCAAGCTGAAGAAGCCTGTCAGAATCAAGCTCTTATGGCAGAAGTATCTGATATCCCCACTGAGGTACAATCTAAACTCTGTTCTCAAGCTTGCATTGATGTTGTTAAAAGATATAGGGATCACAATCAGAGTATGTGTGATGACCTTAAAAGGCTAGAGAAAGATGTGAAAGATTATGTTAGGATTGTAGAAAGGTTTGAGGAACAGATTAGAGCTTTTCAAGCTAATGAACTTCAACACCACTATGATACTAACTATTGGAAGTGGGAAAAGAATGAGTATGAGATTAAGCTGAAAGTGTCTGGGGAGGAGAATGAGAAGTTAAAAGAAGAGCTTAAAAAGGTTAAACTTGATGTTGAAAAGTTTACCTGTGCTTCTAAAACCATGGACACCATCATTAAAGCACAAATCCATGACAAGATGAAAGTAGGGATAGGGTACAATACCACACCTCCACCCTACAATAACAACTACATACCTCCTAAGTCTGATTTGTTAGAGACCAAGGATAGAAAGGAACCTGAATTAAAGATTAATATAGATCCTTGTGAAAAAGAAATAGTTGTTGAAGATGAGACTGACAAAGTAGACTCTGATGAGGAATGTGAGAGTCCATGTGTCAAAAACACAGAGATCAAAAGGACTGAAGAGAAAAAGGAAGTTCATTACACACAGCCCAAAGTTGTGAACTCTAATACTTGTAAACAGTGTTCCTGCAGGAAATTCAAAGAGAACAAGCCCCAAAAACATGATAATCAGAGGGGAAATCAAAGGAACTGGAATAACCAGTGGGCTATGAGACAAGGAGTTGACCTGAAAAGAATCAACAGGCCAAAACCTTGTTTCATCTGTGGTAAGCTAAATCACTTAGCCAAACACTGTTATTTCAATCCTGTTAACCAAAGGTTTAATGCTCAAAGATCTTTTCAAAAACCTGGTGGTTACAGAAAGAATGGTGGATATAAAAAGTCTGCAAAGAAAAATGTGGCAAAGAAACAAGATAAACCCAAAAGCCACATAAAGAAAACGACTGAAAAGGAATGTGATACTATGTGGGTTCCAAAAAGCACTAAAAACAATACTGCTGCTAGCAGTGTTAGTACTGCTAACACTGCTAGTACTGCTTCAAAAGTTAGTACTGCTAGCAGTATTAATACTGCTAGTAATCATTCCAAAGTTAGTGCTGCTAGCAGTGTTAATACTGCTAGTATTCAGTCCAATGTTAGTGCTGCTAATACTTTTAGTGCTTCTTCTTCAGATAGTACTGCTGCTAGCAGTATTAACTCTGTTAATACTGCTTCTAGCAGTGTTAACTCTGTTAATACTGCTACCTCTGTTAGTACTTCTGAGGTTAATACTGCTAGCACTGTTAGTACTGCTAGCACTGTTAGTACTGCTGCAAGTGCTGCTACACCAATAATTTTGACAAAGTATTCCAGCACAGCAGTACCAAAAGTTAAAAATCTCATCAAAACCAAGTGTAAGTACTTTGATGAGCAAGGGAGACCCAAGACCACTTCGGCTTGGGTTCCAAATAAAACTAACTGATTTATCTTGATGTGCAGGGCAACCAACAGCTCAAGGGGAAGAGCATTTGGCATGTTGATAGTGGTTGCTCCAGGCACATGACAGGTAACATGTCCTGCCTCAAAAATTTCAAAAAGGTTGATGGAGGACATGTTGCATTTGGGGATAATCCTGCTGGTGGAAAGATAAGTGGTAAGGATGATGTTTCAAAGGGTAAGATGACCTTTGAAGATGTATACTATGTTGAACAATTGAGATACAACCTGTTAAGTGTATCACAGGTTTGTGACAAGAAGCATAGTATATTGTTTACAGATTCTGAATGTATTATCCTTGCTCCTGGATACAAAGTGGTTGATGAAAACATGATACTTCTGAGAACTCCTAGGAAGGATAATGTTTATTGTTTAGATTTGGAAAGTGTTTCATCTGATTCATCTCTAAATTGTTTAGTTTCAAAAGCTTCTTTAGATGAATCATCACTTTGGCACAGAAGGATGTGTCACATGAACTTTAAAACAATAAATAAACTTGTTAAGAATAACCTTGTAAGGGGTTTGCCATCCAAAGTATATTCATGTGATGATCATTGTGTTGCTTGTCTCAAAGGCAAACAACACAAAACTTCTCATAAGTCCAAAGAGATAAACACTATATCAAATCCTCTTCAACTGTTACATATGGATCTGTTTGGTCCTACCAATGTGATGAGTATTGGCAAGAAATCATACTGCTTAGTTATTGTTGATGATTATTCTAGATTTACTTGGGTATATTTTCTGAGAACTAAAGATGAGACAAGTGGACTGATCAAATCTTTCATTCTCAAAATTGAAAACCAATCAAATCAAAGAGTGAAAGTCATTAGATCAGATAATGGAACTGAGTTTAAAAATTCTGATCTAAACACCTTTTGTGAAGAAAAAGGAATTGAGAGACAATACAGTGCTCCTAGGACTCCACAACAAAATGGTGTTGCTGAGAGAAGGAATAGGACACTGATTGAGGCTGCTAGATCTCTGTTAGCTGACTCAAAGTTACCAATTACTTTTTGGGCAGAAGCAGTTAATACTGCCTGCTATGTTCAAAACAGAGTTTTAGTTGTAAAGCCTAAAAACAAGACACCTTATGAGCTTTTCCATAAAAGGAAACCATATATTGGATTTTTCAAGCCATTTGGATGTCCTTGTACTATTCTCAATACCAAATCTCACTTAGGCAAGTTTGATAGCAAAGCAGATGATGGTTTTCTTGTTGGGTATTCATCTCAAAGTAAGGCCTACAGAGTTTTTAATACCTCTTCTAAAATAATTGAAGAAAGTGACAATGTCAAATGCAATGAGAACACACCAAATCCTATTGGTTCAGGTCCTAATTGGCTATTTGACATTGATTCACTCACTAATTCTTTGGGTTTCAGTGGTGATGTATATGCAGGACAAAGGGATACACCATCATCAGAACACAGAATTCAATCTGTGATATTTCCAATCCCTTCCATTGATCCTGTGGAATTCTGTGAACACCATGAGGAGACTGAACCTATTCAGAATGAAGAAGAGAGGAGAGCAGAGGAAAATCAGTCTTCAGGTTCAAATTCCAGAGAATCTGAGGTGACTGAAGAAGCAGAAACAAATCCAGAATTAAATGAGTCTAATCTGGATGAGGACTTACAAGAGGAAGCTGGTCATCAAACAAGAACTCAGAAAAATCATCCTCCTGAGTTGGTAATTGGAGATATTGCATCTCCCATGATGACTAGAAAGCAAAGCAGACTCCAAGAGTTGCAAGAGAAGCAAAATACAGTTAACACTGTTCTTACTTGCTTTCTGTCCCAGATTGAGCCCAAAAAGGCTTATGATGCCATGAAAGACCCAAGCTGGATAGAGGCAATGCAAGAGGAGCTGCTACAGTTCAAATTACAGGATGTTTGGGACTTGGTAGATCTTCCAAAAGGTCATAGAGCAATTGGCACCAAGTGGATTTTCAGGA
This sequence comes from Saussurea involucrata, assembly GCA_033807775.1. Lineage (NCBI taxonomy): Eukaryota > Viridiplantae > Streptophyta > Magnoliopsida > Asterales > Asteraceae > Saussurea > Saussurea involucrata. The sequence goes on from CM066321.1 coordinate 154,260,194, forward strand.
ACAAGAAGGATGACAGAGGGATTGTGATCAGAAACAAGGCTAGACTGGTTGCACAAGGGTACACTCAGGAAGAAGGAATAGATTATGAGGAAGTCTTTGCTCCTGTAGCAAGGATTGAAGCAATCAGGTTATTTCTAGCCTATGCCTCATACATGAAGTTCAAAGTGTACCAAATGGATGTCAAAAGTGCATTTCTGTATGGAAGCATTGAGGAAGAAGTATATGTCTGTCAACCCCCTGGATTTGAGAATCCATTGCACCCTGACAGAGTATACAAGCTGAAGAAGGCTCTCTATGGTTTGCATCAGGCCCCAAGAGCATGGTATGACACTTTGTCTACCTATCTCTTGAAAAATGACTTTGAAAGAAGAGTAATTGACAAGACCCTGTTTATCAAGAGGAGAAAGAGAGGTACTTTACTTGTTCAGATCTATGTGGATGATATCATCTTTGGATCCACCAATGATCAAATGTGTAAAGAGTTTGAAGAATTGATGCACAAAAGCTTCAAGATGAGCTCCATGGGAGAACTTACATTCTTTCTTGGGCTTCAGGTAAAACAGAGGAAAGATGGAATTTTTATTAGCCAATCCAAGTATGTGAAAGACATCCTGGACAAGTTTGGTTTATCAGACTCAAAGTCAGCAAGCACTCCAATGGAAACACATAAACAGATCACTGCAGATCTTGAGGGGGAGGATGTGGATGTCCATCATTACAGATCAATGATTGGATCTCTCATGTATCTCACAGCCTCTAGACCTGACATTATGTTTTCAGTCTGTGTTTGTGCCAGATTTCAGGTTTCTCCTAAGCAATCACACCTTCATGCTGTCAAGAGAATATTCAGATACTTAAAAGGGCAACCTAGATTAGGTCTCTGGTATCCTCATGAATCCTCTTTTGACTTGCTTGCATATTCAGATAGTGATTTGGGAGGAGCCAACATGGATAGGAAGTCTACTTCAGGTGGATGTCAGTTTTTGGGTACAAGACTAGTATCTTGGCAGTGTAAGAAACAAACCACAGTGTCCTTATCTACCACAGAAGCTGAGTACATAGCTGCTGCAAGCTGCTGCTCTCAGGTTCTATGGATTCAGAATCAGATGTTGGACTATGGGGTAACTTTTCTTCACACACCAATCTTCATTGATAACAACAGTGCTATTAGCATTGTTAATAATCCAGTCAAACACTCAAAAACAAAGCATATAGAGATAAGGTATCACTTTATAAGAGATTGCAATGAAAAGAAATTAATTCAGGTTGCTAAAGTTCATACAAATGACCAGTTTGCTGATCTATTCACAAAAGCTTTTGATGTGGGTAGATTCACCTTTTTGGTAACAAGTGTGGGCATGATCAACCTAGAGTAAATTTATGACTTTCTGTTTTTATACCTGTATTTCTTCATATATTTGGTGCTACTAACTTTCTTTCTCAGGATCCTCTGTTTTCCTCAGATTACCAAGTGAAGAAAAGTGTAAGTGTAGTTACTACTGCCAGAACAGAAGTTACTACTGTCTGTGTTCTAGTAGTTACTACTGCTTGTGCAGTTACTACTGCTCAGTAGTTAATACTGCTCAGCAGTTAATACTGCTAATGCAGTTAATACTGCTAGTGGAGTTAATACTGCTAGTGTAGTTAATACTGCTTGGTCGTTAATACTGCTCAGTAGTTAATACTGCTCAGTAGTTAATACTGCTAGTGCATTTAATACTGCTAGTGGAGTTAATACTGCTCGGTAGTTAATACTGCTAGGTAGTTAATACTGCTTGGCAGTTAATACTGCTCGGTAGTTAATACTGCTTGGTAGTTAATACTGCTAGGTAGTTAATACTGTTTGGCAGTTAATACTGCTCGGTAGTTAATACTGCTCGGTAGTTAATACTGCTTGGCAGTTAATACTGCTCGGTAGTTAATACTGCGAGGTAGTTAATACTGCTTCTGATAATCTAGGGCATATAAATACCCCTGTTTGCCCGCCCATGTTCATAACGACTCTTCGCATTTACTTCTTCTCTCTCGTTCTAACCTAGCCTCCCCAGAATCTCTGTGCTTTTCTTTCAAGAATCCTTAGGCATCATGGAGTTTGTGGATGAGCACAATGAAATAGCCATGCTTCAGAAGCCGAAACAAGCTGCGGGATTCCACGATATAGTCGATTTTCTCAAATCCTCGCACATCTCCTATGCACTCACGGTGAGCCCAACAATCTATATCGAACATCAGAAACAATTTTGGGAGAATGCCACTGTTAGTGTTGAAGAAGGGCAGAAAACCATTCGAACAAGGGTTTGTGATAAACCCTTGAAAGTCACTGAAGAGGTTATTCGCATCTCCCTTCAGTTGAATGATGCTTCAGGTATATCTTCTATTCCTTCTGAAGACCTCTTTTCTACTTTACAAAGAATGGGGTATGAAGGTCCCATTGGTGTTTTTAAATTCTACAAGTCAAAATTTTTTAACCAATGGAGATTTCTTGTTCATACCCTGATGCACTGTATTTCCAAGAAAACTACTGGATGGAGTGAGTTCAGCAGTCCCATTGCATATGCCTTGATCTGCTTATCCACTGCCAGAAAGTACAATTTTTCAGCAATGATCTTTAATGATCTTGTATCAAACTTGGAATCCAAAAAGAGCTTTTTCATGTATCCAAGGTTTGTGCAAGAAGTTCTTAACAAGGAATTGAAGGACTTACCTCAGTTTACTGAGGTATATGTACCCAAATCCCCTAAAGGGAAGGTTTTTTCAAATATGAAAAGACTTCCTAGGGACTCGGAAGGAGTTGACACACCATTGTTCTCTACAATGATGGTTGTGTCCCACCCCTCTGAAGGTATGGCATCAGGATCAAGGCCCTCATTAGATCAACCCACTGATGACCAATCCCAACCTTCCATCTCAAAAGACATCCCTCAGTCCATTCTTGAACAGCCCACTCCCACAATCACCAAAAGGTTTCAAAGAAGAAAGGTGCACAAGGCTCCTTCCCTTGATGTACCTACTCAAAGCCCTAAGCCTTTAAGCCCTCAATTGGAGCATTCTCCAATTGAGAATATCAACAGGGAAACCACAGGGGTGTCTCCCAACCCCAAGAAGGTGGTCTCTAAGGAGAAGGATGACCATATGGGTGCTAAGGCTGCCACTACTTCTGCTAGCACAGAGAAGGACAGTGGTAACATAAATAAGACCTTCCCCATGGCTACTCTAAATGAGAAATCATTAGGAGGACCCAGGTGCCAAGAAACCAAGGGGGCAGGTAGTGCTTCTGCTAGGCAGAAGGCTTCTGCTGAAACTTCCAAGGATCCTTTAAAGAAGGTAAATACTTCTAAACAAGGTGAGGATAGATATAACTATGAGGAATTGATGGAAACCTTAGGGAATATCAACTTGGATGTCATGGCACAAAAGAAAGAGATTGAGCAACTTAAGACTGTGGTCACCTACCAACAGTCTCAAATTGAGAAGCTCAAAAAGATGGTCACCAAGTTGCTGAACAAAAAGAAAAAGGCAAGATTTGTGCTAAGAAGGAGAACCTCAACTGATGATGCTCCCAAAAAGGGGGAGTCAGAGTCAGAAGCAGAACTGAAACTGAAGGGTCCACAAATTGAGGGGGAGACTGTTCACATAGAGACTGAGATGGAAATGGACTATGCACAGTTTAAGGGGGAGTCCAGTGAGACAGAAAAGGGGGAAGAGTGTGTTAAAGCAGCATAAACCACAGCAGCAGAAACCACAGCAGCAGAAACTGTTAATGCTGCTGAGTTTGAACAAGCAGCAGAAACAGTTAATGCTGCTGAAGGCCAAACAGTCAAAGCAGCAGAAACTGAGCAGGAAGCAGTAACTACAACTCAAGCTGAAATAGATGAAGAAATTTACTGGATTGTAAAGAACAGTATTGAAGCAGCATCACTACATGTACTAAGAGAAGCAGTAACAGCCATAGCAGCAGAAATGGTTATTGCTGCTGAAAAACTTAAAGCAGCTGAACCAACTCCTGAGGCTGTCAAAACTCTTAAAAGAACCAAGATGATGTCAAAGAAAAGACCAAGAACCCAGCCCATAACTTCAAAGAAGAAAAATGAAAAGAAGCCAAGGGTGGAGTCATCTGCAGAAGAGGCCCAGGAGGAAACAGTGAAATCTGATGGAAAAGTTGCTGAAGAAGAAGTGGCAACTCCATCAGGGCAATCAGGCAATGTGCAATCACAAACGGATGCCCAATGTGATTTGTACATTACTAGTGTTGACTCTAACCCAATTCCACTTCAGGCTGAACCAATATCATCTAAGGCTCCTGAAATCATCTTTTGGGACACTTTGAAAGATGGTAGAAAGGAGTTCATTAGGATAAAAAGAGCTGATGGAAAATTTGAAGTATTTTCTACTTGGGGAAAAATTGTCAGAACTTGCTCAAGATCAGACTTAGAAGAGATGTTCAAAGTTGGGATGAAGATATATGGAAACATGCTGACTGAGCCAGGGATGTCAATTTCTAAAATGGTACTTGAATTCTTGTGCCAAATGTTCAAACCTGAAGCAGTTCAGCATAGGTTAAACACACAGTTTCAAGCCATTACCAACTGGATGCTCTATGAAAACTGTGGAGTATATGTCATCTCCCTTGACTCTGCAACTCAAGAATACTATCTTGTAGATGAAATATACAATCACAGCATGAAGAGGCTGCAAGGAATGTTACACACTAAGCTGACCTGCAACAAGGATTCAGCAATGGGTAGATTCTTGGTAAAGAGGATTCTAAATCAAAGTCTAGGTCTAAGTCCTAATCTGTGTGTACATGATGACTAAGTTTTGGAAGCATCATCTGAAGAACTTGACTTCTTTTCCTAAAAGTCAAGTTAGGGGGAGATTGTTGGGAACTGAAGATATGCTAAGTATGGTTAGTACTGCTAAGTCTTCATTACTACTGCCAGTTCTTCGTTACTACTGCTGGGCAAGGTTACTGCTGCTAGATGAAGTTAATGCTGCTAGATGAAGTTAGTACTGCTAGACGAAGTTAGTGCTGCTAGACCAAATTACTACTGCTAGACATGGTTAGTACTGCTGAGCTGAGTTACTACTGCTTGAAGACTGTGAAGGTTAATACTGCTGAAGGTCATTAATGCTGCTGAGCCAAATCATCATTAATACTGCTGAAGGTTGTTAATGCTGCTGAGCCAAATCATCATTAATACTGCTGAGTTGATAAGTTTGGGATGCGATGCTTTTGGAGACAAATAAGGAATTGATCAAGATATGTTTAACGAAGATTCAGAAGATCAATTTACTTTTTATAGTTATCTTGTAATTACTTTTGTATAAATAGTATTGATAGATAGCTATTACATATATACAAAAAAACAGAAGATAGATAGTATACAGAATTCGATATTCAAGAGTGAATTAACCTCAAGATCATAGATCCTATTTCTAGAGAAGTAGAAATCGTCTTGTTGAGCCTGTTCAACAAGATTGAGGTTTGGTGTAAAACTTGTGAGTTATAACAGTTTGATATATATACAGTTTATTGAATTTCTATTGATTGTTCTTTAATTGATTTAGAGTTCTATTCCGCAAGATTCTCTAAATTCTGTTTCTAAGAAGTTTAATTCTTGTTAAGAATCGATCCTGACAGTTTCATATATGAATTCAGAGATACAAGGGATCTTGTGTGGTGTACTTGTCTTCAAAACAATACATAACTTTATATAGGGAAAAATGAAGAAGAAAAAATATCTTGTCAAAGAAGCTAGTCAAAAGAATTAGGGTTTTGGTTTAGTTTAGGAAGTAGGTTTTTGACTTAGTTTAGGAATTAGGGTTTTATTTAAAAATCATGACATGTCAAATCAAAGATATATTCGTCAACCCTAAACTCTAGTCAAAGAAGCGAGTCAAAAGAAATTTTTCGCCGATGGCAAAAATATGACCGGTCAAAAGATTTTTTTCGCCGATGTGACATGTCGGACACGTGGCATTCGGACCGACAGAGGCTGTCGGTGGTGGGTTCCACTGTTCAAATGTTTGTCTCAAGAAAGCCAGGTGGCGCCTTCCTATTGGCCCACGTCACAATGGCGAGTCCCGTTTATTTTTCGCCGACGGCTAATCAGGGTTGTTGACGAAAATATGTGTTATTTTTGCAAAAGACTTCAAAATTGATTATTTGCTTAATTAGGCCTCTTACAAAAAGGCTATGTGAGCCATTTTCCCAATTAGAAAAGGAACTAGTAGTGTACCCGTGCAATGCACGGGGTGAGAAAGGTGTGAAAATTTTATCGTAAAATGAAATATGAAAAGCTCTCGAGTTCGACAACAGGGTTGAGTGACTTTTTTCTCAGATACACAACATGTTCAAGTTCGAATCATGCAAGAGATGGCTTGAATCCTTCCGCTAGCCTCAGGCGATTAGTCAACTTTGAAATGTTTTGTAAGTTGTGGTTCCTAGGGGTGGGTTCCATATGGGCCGATCATGGTTGCCGGTGAATACCGGGTTTTTTTGGTTTTCATATTTTGTGGTTTACTTGGTTCAAATCGAACAGTTCAGCTTTTCATCAAGTGGCAAGCCCCATATCCATTAAGCACAAACAACCAATCTTCCGATCATTATGGTGTAAAAATAATCAAAGGAAACCAACCTACCACATGCACTCTGGCACAACCCAAAAGCAAAACTAATCTATGTATATACAGCAAAGTACTTGAACAAAGAGGGATCAACTCACTTTAATATGAGCAGCCCTTTCTTCTTAAATCTCCTTTTTAAGGTTATATGTCTTTCTTCTTAAATCTCCTTTTCAAGTTTATTTGTCTTTCTTCTTAATGATTTAAAATCAGCCATTGTCAGTTCTCCTTGCAATTTCTGTCAACGTCAACAAAAAACACTAATAAGTCACTTGCTTGATGTTAATCAATTAATTAATGGAACACAACACTAAACCAGGGAGAGCTATAAAGAATATGAAGTTTAGTCAGTGTTGACAACTCATTCAATGTGGATAAATTTGCCTTTCAACTTGAACTTTGTTCAGTTTTGACAAGTCTTGTACTCCCAGGATCATTATTGATTTACCCGGCCTTCATATATACATCATGCATCAAAACATCATCAAACAATAAGAAAGAACAAGAGAAAGTGGGTTGAACCCCTTGGATTTCTGGAAATAATATTCTGGATTCAACTAATGAAATCGTTTACATAAGAAGTCTATTTATAGACATGAACCGGTGCCAATGAACAGGTGCAACTGTTCGGAGGTGACGGTTGGTTATGGTGGCGGTTGGTGGTGGTTAAATAACCACCCCTTCAATTAATGCATAACCGCTTTCTAGTAACTACCATAATATAACTATCTTCTATAGTAACCGAATTACTAATATAACTATAACTAACATATGTAACTGTTATATCATTATGGTTCCAACAAACTTGACTTCTGAGCTTCGAGAAAAACCATCAACAACAAAAGCAAATGGTAATACATTTAGAATAAATATTACAAATAAAGAAGTTCAACTAAGATCTATATATAACATTAGGCACGCTTTATAACAGATGGTGTGAATGGTGTCCAAAGAAGAAAAACTCATTATATATTCAAGACTTCAACATCGATAGAGATATTGGAGAGTGTAGAATATCGACCTATCTATTTGCATGGGCCGAAATTCTATGCCTTGAAAACAATAATACCACAAAGAAGCATTCTGGTGGAGCTGGATCCCATTTCTATCAAATTATGACCTTCTAATCCATATAACCCATCAATATTTTGCAACTCGTATTCTAGTTGTATACCCGCGCAATGCGGCGGGGGCGACATTTTTTTGTAGTTTAAAAATTGGAAAAATAGTGTAAATGTTTCTTGTTAAACCACTTAGCCAAGATAACCAGTTACAATGTGAAATTGATAAGCAAAGGTATACCAAGCTTGTACTTTATGACTCCATATTTTCAAGTATGTATTTTGTGGCATGGCTGATTTCCAGCCCGCGCAATGCGGCGGGATGTAAAAGTTGAATAAATATAAGAGTATACCAATTACAGATGCACATTTGCAGTTCTGCACTCGAAGCTGTCGCACCATAACCTTTATTGATTTGTATCAAAAGTCTTTATTTTTCAGTTTGAAACCTTAAATAACGTCACTCGATAGTTGCTAAGAGCTCATACATGTGAAAGTCCAACATAAACAATGCGGCGGGAACCGAATGTATGAACTTTGAAGCATTCTTGGTTTTGTTGGAGATAATTTTTAAGATGAAAGATTTTGAAACAGAGGATGATGATTTCCATTCCACGTCTTCAATGCATGCTTATTGACAATTAGTACAGCAATTATAGAATAAAATATTTTTTGTGCTTATATATGTAGAACATTCAAATTAGCGTTGTACATATGCAAAACTTGTAAAACAATATAACATCATTATTCATAAGGACATGCTTCTCATTATTCCCAAACATTATTGTCAAATGTTTACAAGTTCAATCTTCAATAATGTTACACGCACAATAGCCAAAGATTATTATCAAAAAAACAGATAATTCATGATAGCCTATTGATATGCTTACAAATTACATAGATAAATTTATATTTGGGCACGCAAATGCAAATGTTCTCAAGTAGCCATGCCAAAATAACTAACATAGTACCTAAATGGCAAAAATATGGAGATGTATCAGATTCTCTATAATTTTTCTAAATTACAGACTCTAAAGTGAAATTTTCTAAAAAGAATTGCATTTAACTCCAACAGATTCTTTATTTTAGAGATTTCAACATCTTTTATATTATTAAAATATTACTTATATTTATCACCTCAATATATCTTTGAAAATATATTTTTTTAAATAATAACTCAACCCGGTGAGAATGAAACAAAAAGTAATTTCTCTCTCCATCTACCAAGTTTTAGAGAATTCTTTAAACCTTTAGTTTTTTAATACACAAAATTCTACTTTACAATTTAACATCTACTTTGAAAAACAATAATCATAATCACAAGGGAACAAGAATATGCTCATTTAAAGCATATCAGTATCATCTCAATAACTACAACACAACTCTTTTTAATTCCTTTTCAAGAGAGATTTTTAGGGTCAACTTGTGAGCCATAGTTTCTTTTGAACTAAAAACCAATATATTGTCACCACCAACCATTATGAGAAGATTGCAGTTGAATACTTTTCAGAAAATCTATGAAAGTTTTTCTTCCGGGAAAAGCAGTGGGCCTCAGAACATGATCCATCTCAATCGACATGTCTTCGAAACTGCAACCTTTCTTGTCAATGAATGTGTGAGAATCACCTATGTCACTACAAAAGTATGATATAATACATAACTCGGAGTTTTAAGATAGTTTTTACTACACAAGCCCAAAAGAAAAGCAAAAAAATGGAAAATTTCAGAAAGCATAAATAATGAAAGCGATTAAATATATTTGTATACCGTAATTAATTGTGGTTGGTTTCTTTAAAAATAGCCTCATTGAATATTTAGAGAAAGTTAACTATTACGACAATTTTTAAATTTGTAAGTGTGGGCATATGGAATAGCTCAAAAACAGACTGATTTTTCAGGCTATTGAGAATTGTCAGAAATTAAAACAAGTGAACCTGACCAAACAAAAATGAATCGTTTGCACTTATATATACAGGTTGTTGTCTAGCTGATGGAGACAACTCCAAGAGGTTCGGTCATACCATATCATTGTATAAATGGTCACAATAAAAACTTTACTAAAAACTATCATTTGTTGTAATCAATACATAAAGAAGCAAAAATCTTTGACATGAACAGCAAGAATTATGGATAAAAAGCCAGTGAATGGAGAAAATTATGCCCATAATCTTACAGATCAAGAAGATCCATAAAGCTTTGGGTCCTAGATTTGCTGGAACAGTCGGGTTAATAGGCTAAATTAACTTCTGACAAACTTCTTCAGCAACAATAATAACCTGTATAGCAATTAGATGTGTTTCACCATATCAAAAGCAAGTAATATTGGCTAGTTAAACCAACCTAAAATATGCCAAAAACAGGAAAAAGATTGTAGTTAAAGCAAGGCTGCAGAAGTTAGATAAATTGGAAATTGAAGTAGGAAGCATGAAATCATGTTGGAATATTAAAAAAAAAACTGAAACGAGAAGAAATCAATACCCTTGAAAGCTTTGTTTAAGTGCATGGCGTCATCAGAAGGCGGTAGCAACACTGGTGGAATTGTCAATGTAGCCATTGTAGGAGACAATTACCATGTAAATTTGATGCTGGGACATATGTGTAAGGTTTTGAGTAAACATACAACCACATGATATAGGCAACGGAAGAATATTTTAATTTTTATCATCAATGGTTATACAAACTATCAACCTATATGAATACATGTGTTCTAGATAATTAACTACAAAAGATTGAATCAAGAACACTTACTTGTTTATTGCGATTGTCGAAAACCACAATGATGAATCAAACATTTGATCTCGCTTCTTGGATGTCAAGGACCAATAGTATGAATCCCTCTAGTGGCTCACACTTAAGAACACCAAAATACCAACAACAAGAAGATGCTTAATCACTAAACCCTAAATTAGGGTTTACGATTTTGGGAGAGGGAGAGGGGAGATCGATGGCTCCAAGAGAGATGGAAAAACTCATTAGGGTTTAACCCCTAGCAGTTTATTTATAACCCTCTATTTTACACTTAGCCCCCTTGAACCGATAAGTTTGTTAAACTATTTTAACCAATTAGTCCCTGCACTTTATATAATTAATCTAATTAATTATATTGCAACTTATCATCAATTGAACTAATTGCTTTAACTCCCTTTTATTCTTCTGATTGTTTATTTTGGGTCTTAAGGGCAACCCAAAAGGACCCTGCTATTATTAGAAATATTACCAATAGTTAATGACTCTGGACACTATATCCAACAGTCTCCCACTTGGACAAGTTATTAACTCTATTTGGTTTTAACACTTTCAATAATCAGCAGAGAGCAAGCCATCCAATGCAGCTGCCGAACTCTGATAAAGATTCGGTCCTAAGATAAGTGATTTAATGTTCCTTTGTTCTACAAGATATCATATGAACCTGAGACATGGATAAATGTCTATCTCATGGATCAAGATTATGTTTCCCGATTTCCGATATGTGTTGAATTCATCAGACTACTCAATTGAACACATCAATTCTAGTCAGGGTTTGGCCAAACACTTAATGTCAACACCAAATCATCGAGGGGCCCATGGATATCGCTTCTCTTGTTTAGGCAGAAGGAACAAATAAACTTTGACTACATAGTTCATTTCTACTCATCATATTATACATGGACATACCCTGTATAGCTTCCAGTTACGGTCAGCGTTGGAGCACACCAAAGCATAACAGAATCCTAGAGCAAAACTCTATGTATCTTTGTTTGAAGAACATAAAATATTATCATCTCAAAATTACTCTGACTTAATCCATGAAGTAAACTTTTGAGTGCGGGTTGTTCCAATACCTAAATCACCATTAAGTACTCATGAGCGTTAGTTGCATTCTCTATGCTTCTAACACTCCATGACAGTCTTGAATCACTACTTACTTCCAGGAGTATGACTGACTATGGAGTTTTAAGTAAATTAATACTCAGGAAGTTGGTTCTAAACATGCAAAACAAAACACGATAATAAATTAAATGTAAATGGACGCAATCCAGCATATATTATAATCTCCATATAATAATCTCCAAATCAAATACAATTTATTACGTTTTTAATGCATCAAACTAACAACTAAAACATTCAAGATATATTGATAATTCTAACACCTATGGCTTCAGTATGATACTCATGTTTGGGTCGAGTTAATGCTTTCGTGAAAGGATCCGCCGGATATTCTTCAGTCGGCACTCTACTCACCACGATATGGTTTTCCGCAACCTTGTGTCACACCAAGTGATACTTCCTCTGTATGTGTTTTGACTTCCCATGGTCTTTAGGTTCTTTAGTCAATGCGACTGCACCTTCGTTATCACAGAAGATTTCAATGGGTTCACCGATGCTTGGTACAACGCCCAGATCACCTATGAAATTCTTCAACCATGCAGCCTCTTTCGCTGCTTCACTAGCTGCGATATATTCTGATTCACACGTGGAGTCAGCCACCGTGTCCTGTTTGGAACTTTTCCAAGTCACAACCCCATCATTCAACAAGAACACCCATCCTGACTGCGAGCGGGAATCATCCCGATCTGTCTGGAAACTCGCATCAGTATAACCTGTTACTCGTAATTCATCTTTTCCACCATAGACTAAGAACACATCTTTAGTCCTCCGAAGATACTTAAGAATGTTCTTTACAGCCGTCCAATGACTTTCGCCTGGGTTCCCTTGATATCTACTCACCATGCTCAAAGCAAATGAGACATCAGGTCTAGTACATGTCATGGCATACATGATCGATCCTATAACAGATGCATATGGAATTCGACTCATTCTGTCCAGTTCTTTACTAGTGCTAGGACATTGATCTTTACTCAATCTTATGCCATGTTGCATGGGCAAATACCCTTTCTTGGATTCACTCATATTAAATTTCTTCAATATCTTATCCAAGTATGTACTTTGGCTAAGTCCAATTAAACGCTTGGTTCTATCTCGATAAATTCTTATTCCAAGTATGTATGCTGCATTTCCCAAATCTTTCATAGCGAAACATTTCCCGAGTCAGACCTTTACATCTTGCAACATCGGAATATCGTTTCCTATGAGTAGTATGTCATCAACATACAAGACTAGAAATACAACATTACTCCCACTAGCCTTAACATATACGCAATGGATCTTTCAAGCTTACACACCTTATCCGGATACTCGGTATGTACAAAACCTTCAGGTTGTGCCATATACACATCCTCATCAAGTTTCCCATTGAGGAAAGCGGTTTTTACATCCATTTGCCATATTTCATAGTCATGAAATGCAGCTATGGCAAGTAATATCCTGATAGACTTAATCTTTGCTACTGGTGAGAAGGTTTCATCATAATCAATCCCTTGAGTTTGAGTGTAACCTTTCACAACCAGTCTAGCCTTGAATGTGTGCACATTCCCATCCATGTCGGTCTTCTTTTTGAAGATCCACTTACACCCAACTGTCTTGCGACCTGGTGCATGATCAACCAATTTCCAAACTTGGTTATCGTACATAGATTGAATCTCGCTCTCCATGGCCTCTTTCCACTTGGCAGCCTCAGGGCCTGCCATCGCTTCCTTGTAGTTGGATGGCTCATCCGCACTATCAAATGTTTTATCATTGACTACTGTATCTCCTTCCTTTGAAATATGAAAACCATAATAAAAATCAGAAGATTGATTAGCTCTACTATCTCTACTAGTTCTGCGAAGAGGTGGTGGAGGTATGTCAGTTTCCTCAACAGGTGGTTCAACCTCATGTTGAGGGCTAGTGTCAACTATAGGTTCATCATTGGTTGTTTCTTGAATTTCTTCAAGATCAATACTGCTCCCACTATCCTCTTTGGAAATGAGCTCCCTTTCTTGGAAGACTCCCCTTCTTGCTACAAATACTTTGTTCTCAGAAGGTTTGTAAAATATATATATCCAAAGGATTTGTAGGGATAACCAATGAACCGACACTTCTCTGCTCTAGGTTCTAGCTTGTCGTTAGTTTCGCGCCGAACGAAGACTTCACAACCCCAGACCTTTATATGTGCTAACGAGGGACGAGTCCCAGTCCACATTTCAGAGGGTGTCTTTGCAACCTTCTTAGTTGGAACGAGGTTTAAGATATGAGCTGCAGTTTCTAAGGCATAGCCCCAGAACGATATTGGAAGTGTAGCACGACTCATCATGGACCGAACCATATCAAGTAGCGTTCGATTTCTTCTCTCAGCAACACCATTGAGTTGTGGTGTTCTGGGAGGAGATAATTGTAGAACTATTCCACAATCCCTTAGATATTCGTAGAATTCATGACTCAAGTATTCTACACCTCTGTCGGACCGGAGCATCTTGATCTTCTTGCCCAGTTGGTTTTCTACTTCGTTTTTGAATCCTTTGAACACTTCAAAGGTGTCCGACTTGTTTTTCATCAAATAGATAAATCCATATCTACTGAAATCGTCAATAAAGGTAACAAAGTATTTCTCACCGTTTCTCGTGGCAGATCTGAATGGTCCACATACATCTGTGTGGATTAAGTCCAACAGATCCTTACCCCTTTCCATTTTTCCTTTGAAAGGTGCTTTTGTCATCTTGCCAAGTAAGCAAGACTCGCATTCTCCATCCGACTTTAAGCCAAATGGTTCCAAGATCCCATCCGATTGGAGCTTGGCGATGCGTTTCTTGTTTATGTGGCCAAGACGATGATGCCATAACAACGATTTATCCAATTCACTATTGGAGGAACCAACATTTAGAGTTAAGTTATTATTATTTCTACCAACACAAATCACACTTTCATACACACCATTACAAGGAGAGGCTTTAAAATAAAAACAACCATGTTTATAAACCAAAATGCAACCATTATTATTATCAAATTGAAATTCAAAACCATCCTTGTACAATGCATGAAAAGAAATAATGTTTCGAGCCATTTCTGGCGAGTAGCAACAATCTAATAACTTTATTGAAAACCCACTACTAAGCACGAGCTCAAAATCTCCAATCTTGGTAACAGCGGCAGTCATGCTGTTTCCCATGATCAGATTCAGCTCCCCATGCTTCAACGTTCTACTTCCCTTTAGTCCCTGGAAATTAGAGCAAATGTGAGTACCACATCCCGTATCAAGGACCCAAGAGTTAGAAATCGAAGTACTATGGAGTTCAATTGTAAAAATACCTGAGGTGCCACACCCTTTGACCTTGTTCATTTTCAAGTCCTCCAGATATTTTGGACAGCTTCTCTTCCAATAGCCCCTTTCTTGACAGTAAAAGCATATGGCCTCTTTAGGGTCACTTATGGGTGGTATGTCAGAAGAATCAACTTTTCTCTTATAGCCTTGGTTGCGAGGAACAACTTTAGCCTTTCCCTTCTCTTTGGGATGAGAAACTTTCTTCTTCTTACAGCCACCTTCCCTAATGGCCAGGACGGGAGCAGTTGAGTGAGCACTTTGGGTCTTACCCATACTTGCTTCAGCAGATCTCAACATGCCATGGAGCTCCATCAAGGTCTTGTCCATATTGTTCATATTGAAGTTCACTATGAACTGTTTATATGCCCCACTAAGAGAGTTTAGCACCATGTCAATGGAAAGCTCTCTTGGGAAATCGACACCTAGATTGCCTAACCTGTCAATGTACGCTTTCATCTTTTGCACATGCGCACATACAGGGGCACCGTCCTGTTGCTTACATTCCATAAGCGATTTTATGACTTGGAACCTTTCTTGCCTCACTTGCTCCTGAAACATTTCACGAAGCTGCTCATTTAGTTCAAACGCCCCCATGTTCTCGAAACTCTTTTGAAGTTCCGGGGACATGGACGCCAACATGAGACACGCGCCTTTTGTGGATTCCGCGAATTGCTTATTGTATTCAGTTACTGCTTCAGGGCTTGCATCATCATTAGGTATAGGAAGATCCTCGTCGAGCAAATACTCTTTGTCTTCGTACCTCAAGGCAATTCTCAAGGCACAAATCTAATCCAAGTAATTTGGCCCAGTCAGCTTATCTTTACTTAGGATAGAGAGTAACGTAAGGTTGGATGTTGAGTGAGTAAGAGGAGGAGGAGGAGGAGGAGGAATATTTTCAGCCATTTGTAGATACAGTTTTATTTTAGTTAGTTTGATATTTAACCTTTAAAAACAATTATCCAAAATTATTTAACAAGGCTAGGATCCATATTTTACTCTATGATGTGAAAAGGGATGCCGTAATCACATCACAAAGTTATTTAGGTAAACAAATGCTATTTGTTAATTTCATTCACTATGAAACTCCTAGTTCTTTTGAGATTCACCGACTTATGTCAATGGCATGTTAATCTCGATTATGCTTATCTTCTATTTGTGACTGGGATGTCGAGGATCACAAACTAGATGGTGAATCGACCATGCAAGAACACATGGACCCCTCGGCTCAAGTACGCTTGAGAATCACGAGCGCCACATCATTTTCGACTATAGTTTCACATTAACGTGCCGACAAACCGCACACGCTCCGTTAACAAACTATAAGAATATGTGTGTTCTTCTCATGGGTAGCATAAGACTTTCATATTTCTTAGTATATCTAAAACGAGATTTTGTTTTTATACATCATAGTTAATACTTTTAACTTGTCACATTGACCTATCAAACTTTTTCGGTAATTCCACTAGTCCACACAAGAGGCGGTGAGTATGGTAACGCAGGGCGTTTTAAAAACCATTAACTCATTCGGCAACCATATTATAGGTAACCTCCTTAAACCCCCTTAGAGTGCTTATAGTGAGTACGCCTAGTCTCGGTTTGACTATCAATGTATAATTTAATTTTATATATATAATTAAGGTCTAATATATATATATATATATATATAAATTGAATGGAATTTTAAACAATTTAAAATTATGATTATCTAATTAATTCTAATTAATCATGTGAGGACACATTTAATAATTAATATAATCGTTTCCATAATTAATTCCAATTAAACATGTGAGGACACATGCTAATAATTAATGTAAATATTTGACATACAATTTATATTCACTATATAAATAATGTTAATGTTTATCTTATAGTATTATTCAAACTTGAATATATCTATTCAATATTTGCCAAAATTCAAAATTTATGTGTTTTTTAGGCAAGTTAGGAAACTAGCCAAAAAAAACAATTAGGTTATAACATTGCATAAAAAACGACTACCCTATACCCATTAGGATTTCGATAAACTTAATCAATAATAATTCAAATCTTTTATGCAAGTAAAAAATAGTTTCCAAAAATTAGGTTTTTGAGGTTATGACCATGAAACCCTAACTTAAGGATTAAGCAATCCAATGGCCACAAAAAATTGAAATCGATTTTGTAGCCTCAAAACCCTAAATTTCGAAAACCCTAATCCAACATAAACAGTTTTGCAAATCAAATTGAAACACTTTTGAGATAATATCTAAGAACAATGGCTCTGATACCACTGTAAGGTTTTGAGTAAACATACAACCACATGATATAGGCAACGGAAGCATATTTTAATTTTTTATCATCAATGGTTATACAAACTATCAACCTATATGAATACATGCGTTCTAGATAATTAACTACAAAAGATTGAATCAATAACACTTACTTGTTTATTGCGATTGTCGAAAACCACAATGATGAATCAAACCTTTGATCTCGCTTCTTGGATGTCAAGGACCAATAGTATGAATCCCTCTAGTGGCTCACACTTAAGAACACCAAAATACCAACAACAAGAAGATGCTTAATCACTAAACCCTAAATTAGGGTTTACGATTTTGGGAGAGGGAGAGGGGAGATCGATGGCTCCAAGAGAGATGGAAAAACTCATTAGGGTTTAACCCCTAGCAGTTTATTTATAACCCTCTATTTTACACTTAGCCCCCTTGAACCGATAAGCTTGTTAAAACTATTTTAACCAATTAGTCCATGCACTTTATATAATTAATCTAATTAATTATATTGCAACTTATCATCAATTGAACTAATTGCTTTAACTCCCTTTTATTCTTCTGATTGTTTATTTTGGGTCTTAAGGGCAACCCAAAAGGACCCTGCTATTATTAGAAATATTACCAATAGTTAATGACTCTGGACACTATATCCAACAATATGATCTAGAAATACAAATATATAGATGGTCCCTTCTTTGTGCAGTCATAACAAACTAAAATCAGGTAACAAAAGCAACTCCATTGAAGAGCACCTAAACAATTTTGATTATGTTCAAAAATACTTAGAACCAATAAAAAAATGGGCTGTTCTAGACCACAAAATTAAAGCATGAAGCATGTAACTGTGAAACAAATGCACCTTTAAAACAGAAAAGCACATTTGTCAAAAACATATAAGCACAACAATTGTTTTTATACTTTCAAAAACACACAAAATACGGTGAAGATGGTTACAAGACGCAACCCCACTGAAGAGAACCCTAAAAATATCAGCACATTGAATTCATTCCAAGAACCAAGATGAAGTACAGAAATTGAACAACTATAAAAAATCCAGTTCTCTAAAATCATATACGGCACTAACCTTGTAACAGATGGTGCAAAGCAAAACCCATATACGGCACTAACCTTGTGACTGTGTGTGTGTTTTTGGATGAGGATGCAGGTACATCTACAGTGATAAAACCCCATTTGAGAAGCTACCTGATAAATATTTCTGCCCAGGTATGAATGATTCAATCTCTCATCTTTTTGGCTTTTTTCACTGATCATATTGCAAGAATTGCATTCTGGTACCCATTTGATCATTTGGATTGATTCTGCATATGAAAACATATAAATCTATGGTTAGAAGAGTAATTGAACATTTCTAACAAAGAACTATTATTCGTAAAAGAAAACCCATATGGGTTCAAATTCCCTTTTTTCTTCTTTTTGTGGATAAAGAATTGAAAAGTTTGAATCTTTGCAGTTTGTGGTGCCCCAAAAAGAAGGTTCAGGGAATACACACCTCCTGTGACCAAAAATGCTAATTCAACAGATGTTAGAAAGGCCAGGAAAGTTGAACTCAAGATGAAGCCATTGGGTAAATTCTGCACCTAAGCTCACACACACACACACACACAGACAGAGATAATCAAAGAACAGAGACTTATCAATGGTGTTTTTACCCTTTTTCAGGAAAGCATTACCTATTGGAATTGCAGTCGGAGTTGTTGCACTTGTTGCCTTGTACTTCTACCTCAACAACACCTTCTAGATTGCCGGAGAAATTGTCACAAGAAGGTTTATTCCTTGATCAAGAACAACATAAACAGAACACGGGTTGTATTTAACAAAGGCAACTAAGAGACAAAAAGAGCATGTCACCGGTAAGTAAACTTGTAGATCGAAATAATACCTTATCTCCAATCTACCCCAAAAAAGAAAAACTCCTTTATTTTGGTGCGGTAATCCGAACAACCAAACTATATTTGGGCCAATAATCAACTGATATATTAAAAATTCATCAGCTTATTTTAAACACTGAAATTAACAAAAAGGTTTTTAGATATGAAGGCATTCTTACATATACAGTAACTTTAGATTTAGTGAGTACCAGTGTAGCGAGTCAATGCAATAAACCCCTTCTGGAACAGGATTGACATTGGATTGCGACTACAAAACTTAAAACATTTCAGAATTTAAGTTAGCAACATGAATAACCATTTAAAGAAAACATGATACTCTGGCCTTTATAAAGTGAGTGTAAATAGCCTCACACTCAAAAAGGATTTATGAAAATCACAATACTGGGATAAGGTTCTACTACAGGAGGTATATCTTCTATTGTTGCTTTTAGACTTCCAAGATGCAAAACATATAAAGCGAATTGTCAAACAAGTCTGACACAATTCCAAAACATGCGAAAGAAAGCAAATAAGTGAAGTTCTTGTTAAAACTTACCATTTAACGGATCCGGAAATACACAAAGAACACAGCAGCATGGAGAGATCGAAAGAAGAAATATAAATCTACGGTGAAAAATAGAGAATGAAGCAAACCGGGGAAAGACTGAACCAGCAGCAGTGGCAAGCCAAAGAGATCGAACCAGCTGAGAAACAGTAAACCAGGGAGAGCTATAAAGAATATGAAGTTTAGTCGGTGTTGACAACTCATTCATTCAATGTGGATAATTGCCTTTCAACTTGAACTTGACTTCTGAGCTTCGAGAAAAACCATCAAGAACAAAAGCAAATGGTAATTAATACATTTAGAATAAATATTACAAATCAAGAAGTTCAACTAAGATCTATATATATATATATATATATATATATATATATAACATTAGGCACGCTTTATAACAGTGTTGGTGATTATGTAAAGAGATTGAGATTTTAGAGAGCACATAGGAGTTATCCGGCTTCTCAAATCCATCCTCGTTCTATCCACCGTAAGATGATGATGGTGATTAATTGATTACAGAAGTTGTTCGCCGGAGAGAACCGATGACTAGCAAAAATTAATACTTTGTAATTAATAAAATAAAAATAAAAATAAAAATTATTGGCTAATTACATACATAAATACATTGAATTTTTTTGCAAAGTCTAACAATCTCAACTAAAAACCCAAAAATTCACCAACCGTAGATTACAATTAAGAACCTAAAATCATCTTAAAATCCAAAAAAGTCACCAACTACAAATAATTATAATGAAAAACGTAATAGAGAAGGTCGTGAAATCCTAAACACAGAAAAACCATAGTGATGGAGCAGTAAGATGAACCATTTTAACAAATCAATAGCAATCAATTTGTGGATCATATCAAAAAGATTTTGAGAGTAAGAGATTGAGATTTTAGAGAGCACATACCAGAGTGAGAGGGAGAGTTCTGAAGAGTCGGAAATCGAAGGGGAGAAAGTTGCCCGATGAAGACGTGGAAGTTCTCGACGAAACCAAATATGAAGAAAGACAGAAACCAAATTAGGGAAATCATTATTCCTCTGATGTGCAAATAAAAACCCTATTACCCGGATCAAACAAGCAGAAAGTCGAACAACAGGATAAATATAATTATATAAACAAGCTTGAGAAAGAAAGCATGATAAGAGAGTGAAGTTCTACAACCTTGGGCAGAAACATAAGCAAGATCAGAACTTGTAGGCGGTGACTAATCAGATGAGGAATTGAGAAGGTTTTGAATATCATCGTGCAGGTTGAGGGATGAGAGATTTCATCGGAAAAGATGGAGGGGAGTGGGAAGACGGTTTGAAGATAAAGGGGTTTGTGAGGATCGTGGAGAGTACCAGGAGCGAACCGACCGTCATGGGGAAGATGAGAACGTGGAGGAGCAGTGTATAGGCGGCTGGAGAAGAAGAGGGGAGGGGGAGGTCGTGTGAGTGTGGAGCAGGGAAGTGAAGTAACTGTGTGTTGAAGTAGCAGGGAAGGGAGGTCGTGGATTGTAGAAAAAGTGGGAGATGGAGAGAGAGAGAGACAGGGAGATGGATAGACAGAGAGAGACGGTAATTTTGTTAGTTCTTAAATGTTATTGTACTAAGTAGAGGGACCATATTTGTGATAGGGCTATTTTATACCCTAGGTATATAATGTTTGTATTTTGCTACTTTTCCATTAGGTCATCCAATCCATTTACACCCAAGTACAGACACACAATTGCTATCTAGATTTCTCATCTTGTACTTTGGGGTTGTGATTCATTCAATATATTGGTGGCCATTTTGATGTTTATTATGAATTGATTACTTGTTTCTGGGATCACAATTGGTATCAGAGCAATGTATTTCATCTAGATCAGATCAGTTTTTGAGAGTTTTTGCATTTTGAGTGTTCTTCACATATTCATCCATTTCTTATCAACCTATGAGTGTTTGATATTCATTTCTGCGTGTTTTGATTCCGCAATCACACCAGAATCAGTCTCAATTCGTGCAAAAATTGATTTTCGGAGTTTTATTGAAAAACCCACTGTTTTGGATTAAAAATCGCTGTTCTGGTGGTTTTTGGATAAAACTTGAAGTTTTAAATCTGTCCAGAATAGTGTTGCGACCCTACGTACCAATTTTCAGATCAATTGGATCATTATTGAAAAATCAACTCATGATCACTTGCATCTTCATCGATATCGCAACCATGGTGTTCATCCATATCGCAGTGAACTTACTTTGAACAGTCTCATATCGCAATACACTATTGCGACACGCCGTTGATATCGCAATGTGTCATAGTGAACAGTTTCATATCGCAAGGGTCACTTGCGACTTGGTTCCATATCGCAAGCTTCAAGGTTTGAACAGTAACATATCACAGCCTCTTGTTGCGATACGACAAGTTTTTGTTGCGACATCAGGTTTTGCGATATCAAGTCTTTTGCGATATCAAGTCTATTGCGACATCAGTTGTTGCGACATCATTTTTGTTGCGACATCACTTCTTGCGACATTAGTGGGTTGAGATATCAGTGGGTTGAAACAAGACAGTTTGAATTTATTTGCTACTAATCTAATCTAAAGAATACAAACGATCATTTACAAGTAATCGAATATGACAGCGAGAGATATTTTAACCATTGGGTCAAAGGACAAACCACCGGTTCTTTTTCCCAAAGAATTTAAAATATGGAAAGATCGATTTATGGACTATGTGGAAAGACAAGAGAGCGGAGAATTCATTTCACATTCACTGATTAATGGGCCGATGGAAAAACAGATGAGAAGAGGGATTCTTACTGATGGGGAACCAGTTCCTGAATGGGTTGAAGTCTTACCAATTCATTATGATGCTGATCAGAAAAAGAAACATTATGGGGATAAAATGGCAAAGTCTCTCGTGATTCAAGCATTGACAAATGATATTTACCGAAAGGTAGATAGCAAGAATCACTCCGAGAAAGCCATGTTTGATGAGTTGATAAAACTTTACCAAGGTTCTGAGATTGAAAACTAGATGAGGATTTCCAATGCAATTAATCTTTATGAAAGTTTTAAACAGAAAGATGGTGAAGCTCTTGATTCCACATACGACCGTTTCACTACTATCTTGAACGAGCTGAACAGATACAACATCAACAAGTCAATAATTGAGCATAATGTAAAGTTTCTGAATGTACTTCAACTTGAGTGGAAAAAGTATGCTCATCGGATGAAACAAAATACTAAGTTAGATGTTTTGCCTCTTCAAGAGATGTATGAGACTTTGAAACAAGATGAAGAAGATGCTGAAGCTAAGAGAGCCAAGAAGAAGAAGAAGGAAAAGAAGGAAGATAAAAGAGAAGTAAAGAAAGAAGAACTGGATCCGCTTGCATTATTATCTGTCAAACCAAGCAGGAAATATTCAAAGAATTCTAATGAAGAACAGGATGGAGAAGGTGAGATGGATGATATTGAGAGCATGAAACGAGCTATGGCACTTCTTTCCAGCTCCTTTCAAAGAAAGTTTGGGAAAAACCCGGGGTCTAATAATCAAAGATATTCTTCTGGTTCTAAGAACTTTGAACATAAGGCAAATGTTGAGTCTAGTAGGAGATTTGATGATAAGAAAGTTGAGTACAAGAGAGAAGAGTATAAGAAGCCAGATGAGAAAAAGGTGTTTAAGAAGAAGGATGAAACTCCAACGTGCTACAATTGCGGGAAGCCTGGTCACTTCTCTAAAGAATGTTGGAAGCCGAAAGTCAGGGATTCTACATACTAGAAGAACAAGTTGCTGCTTGCCGAGAAGAAGGAATCGGGGATAGCACTGATGGTTGAAGAAGAATACTGGCTTGATCTGACTGATGATGAAGCTGAAGGTGAGAAAGCTACTCAGAATAAGATGTGCTTCATGACCAAGAAAGCTGATGGTGAAGGTTCAGAGTCTACTTCCAATGAGGTACATTCCGATCTTTATAATCAATTTTTTACTCAACAAGCTTATTTAACAAAAAGATTAGAAAATCTAACAAAAGACCAGGATAGAGCAGAAGAGATAATTTCCACTCAAAAGACAAGACTAATTGAACAAGACCGCCAAATTAAAGATTTTGAAAAGAAAAAGGCTGAGTTCGAGATTGGTCATGCTTATTTTCAAGACAGAATAACTGAACTATCAGATAAATGACTGAGTTCGGAAGTCAAGAATAGCGAGTTTAAGAGTCTGTTACATGCTTACAAAGATAGAAATGATGAGTTATGTGAAAATGTCAAGGATCTGGAAAATAAATTGTACAAAGCAGGTCAAACTGAACAAACAATTCACATGCATAAGCCAAATAAGTTCAGATATTTCAACTCAAAGTAGGGAATCGGGTATGACAATCCACAGTACCTGGAAAATGCTTTAACTAAATCTCCCACTTTGTATAAATTTGAATGGATTGAACTTGCCGTACATTCAAACTTTCAAATCAAGTGTCTTAAGATGGATGGTGAAGACTACGAGGCGGAAGAAGAAATAAAAAGGAAATCTACAGTTAAAATGCAACTTCCTTTTTGGTATGGTCCAAACAATGCAAAGGCATTGAATAATGAGAAAACCTTACCAAACAATTATTTTGAGAGAGATGTTGTTAAAGAACCGGAGGTTAAGGGAAATACTCAAAAGGTTAATACTGACAAACCAGTTTTTGAAGGTAAAAGATACTTCCCACAAATGGTTCTTGAACAAAAACTCATGGACCTCGAAAGCAAAATCAAAAGCACTATTCAAGAAGTCAGAAATGACGAGAAGCTTGCTTTTGAGATTGAAAAGGAAGTTTTGCTCACTGTATTTTCAGAAAGCTTAAAAGGAATGAAAATCAAACTTGAGGAAATATCTGAAGACAAAGTTTTAAAAGAAAAACAATCTTCAGATTCAAATGTTTCCTCATGCAAAGCTTTTATAGGAAATGATCTTTTAAGAGACTGGACAACCAATGACCAAGATGATTTTGAACCTTGGGATTTGGAAAGTCAGTTTGATAATGATGCTCCTGTATATCTGCCTACGGAAGAAGATAAACTTGTTCAAGAAGAGTATAATGATTTTCTTTTTCCTAAGTCTGATGATATTGGTACGCCATCTTATGATACTGATACTGATTTTGAAAGTGAGAATGTTGGTAAGGATAAAGATAAAGTTGTGTGTGAATTACCTGTTCAATTTGATTTATGTGCCAAACTTCCAGATCATGCTGATTTTTTAATAAAAGAAGAAGAACCTGAAAAGATTATCTTGAAAGGGGAATCTTCAACATCAACTGAGAAAGCTTATGCTAATGATAATCATTCTAAATCTCAAACGAAACCATCATTACAGAAAAAGAAAAGAAAAACAAAAAGAAAGAAGCGTGTTAACTCTTTTCAGACTCAATATTCAAAAGCTTACAACTCTTATTTGTCTAGTTTTTCAGATCATAATTTGAGAAACAACAAGCGACTTGAGTGGAGAATAAAGGTGTCCACACATGATGTGGCCCAGATCAAATCATCCCACTCTACTTTAAATGTTTTAAATTCCAAGAATGACAATTTTGTTTCGAATGTTATTAATTATGAGGTTGCCAATAGACGAAAACTTGTAGTTCCTTACATGGTTTATTCAATGCGACAACTGATTAATTTAGCACGAGATCAAATTTGTTGTGCTTCTTGTGGTGTGGATGATTTTATCTGCAAGTCTAACTATAATCATTGGTTCTATTCAAATGCTTATATTAAAACTGATTATAGAAAGCAAAATGTTAAACCCAAGCCTACTAACCCAAAAGGACCCAATTGGCAATGGGTACCTAAATCCGTTTAATTTCCATTTTGCAGCCCAGTCATGTATGTTATTTAGATTCAGGTTGCTCAAAGCACATGACTGGAAGAAAAGAGCTGCTTGTTAATTTTGTAGAACAGGACTGTGGAAAGGTGAAGTTTGGAAATGATCAATATGCTTCAATTTTGGGTTATGGGGATATTGTAAAAGATAATGTGAGGATTACAAAAGTCAATTACGTCGAGGGCTTAGGATACAACTTGTTTAGTATAGGTCAATTTGTGATAAAGACCTAGAAGTCCATTTCAAGAAGACCTGTTGTGCAGTTATTACCGACGGAGGAGATGAGCTTTTGGTTGGTTCTAGGAAGTCAAATTTGTACACCATTGATCTATCAACGCTCAAGCCCAAGACTGACGTATGTTTGATGTCAAAAGCGTCATTAGAGAAAAGTTGGTTATGGCATAGACGACTATCTCATCTCAACTTTCGTTACATTCAAAAGTTGACATTGGGTGATTTAGTGATAGGTCTACCAGTTCTGACATTTGAGAAAGATAATTTATGTATTGCTTGTGAGAAGGGGAAGATGAAGCGTGCTCCTCATCCACCGAAACCCGAACCCAGCACAAGACAAGCTTTGGAAATTCTTCATATGGATCTCTGTGGTCCGATGAAGACTCAAAGTATTCATGCCAAACGTTATGTGTTAGTAATTGTCGATGATTTTTTGAGATACACATGGGTCAAGTTCCTACGCTCAAAAGACGAAACACCTGACTTGATCATCTCGTTAATCAAACAACTTCAAGTGAATCGTCAACAAACAGTTCAAACTGTTAGATCAGATAATGGGACAGAGTTCAAGAACAAGAATCTTGATGACTTCTTCAAGACATTAGGAATAACCCATCAATATTCTGCGGCGAGAACACCTCAACAGAATAGAGTTGTTGAAAGACGAAATCGCACACTGGTTGAAGCCGCAAGAACGATGTTGTCCTACGCTGATCTACCATTATTCCTATGGGCTGAAGCTGTTGCAACAGCATGTTATACACAAAACCGCTCAATCATTCATCGACGGTTTGGTAAAACTCCATATGAGTTAATTAATAATAGGAAACCTGTAATACACTACTTTCGTGTCTTTGGATGCAGGTGTATTGTGCTGAACGATAAGGACAACCTGAACAAATTCAGTCCTAAAGGTGTTGAGGGTTTCTTCATCGGATACTCGCTCACATCAAAAGCATACAGAATCTTCCTCAAGTCTTCCAGAACTGTGACGGAAAGCATAAATGTCAAGTTTGATGAATCTGAAGCGATGGCTTCTGTGCAAAACAGTACAGAACCCGTAATCTCCAGAATTCTAGCGTCTGGACAAATCCGTCCAATGATGACTAGATCTTCAAACACGGATCAAGCTTTCACTTCTAACTCTAATCCAAGTGAACTTGATGTTTTGTTTGAACACTTTTATGATGACTATTTTAACACTGATAAATCCTCTTCATCTGAAAATGACAGGATTCAAGTTGAAACACCACCAGTACAAACTAATATGTCAGGTCCTTCACCGGTACTGACTACACCAAATACTGGTACAACTACTCATGTAACTTCTCCAAGGAACACAACAACGGCATCTCCACAAGCACGACTACAAGCATCTACAAGTGGTGCCTCTTCATCTGAAACAACTTCTATTGTTGGTGATCAGGGTAATCACAACAATCCTGAACAATCTACCGAATCAGTTCCTGAGGCTGTGCCAATTGTCAATTCTGACAAGCAACCTGTCTCAAATCCGAAACCGACACTGACGATCGAGTTGAACTTTGATAAGGATCCTTCACTTGTAGACCCCAATGAAGGTGCTGTATCTCTCCATCCACACGCTACTAAGTGGACACGCAGTCACCCAATTGATCAGGTGATTGGTGATGTATCTGAACCAGTCAAGACAAGATCCGCTTCCGCAACCGCATATGATGTCTTATATGCACTCTTTTTAAGTCAAGTTGAGCCTTCAACAGTTCAACAAGCCTTAGAAGATCCTGATTGGTTGATTGCGATGCAAGAAGAACTGAATCAGTTCGAAGCTTTGAAGGTGTGGAGACTAGTTCCGCGACCCAAAGGTAAGACAGTCATTGGTAACAGGGTCCTAAAGAACAAGAAAGATGAAGACGGAGTAATTGTGAGAAACAAGGCTCGTTTGGTAGCGAAAGGGTATAGGCAACAGGAAGGGATAGATTATGACGAGACGTACGCGCCGGTTGCTCGTCTTGAGGCAATTCAGATGTTTCTTGTGTATACCGCTTTCAAGAACTTCACCGTCTATCAAATGGACGTGAAGGCCGCTTTCTTGAACGGTGTCCTTAGGGAAGAAGTGTATGTGTCTCAACCAGAAGGCTTTGTGGACAAAGAACATCCAGATCATGTCTACATTCTTGACAAAGCCCTCTATGGTCTCAAGCAAGCCCCTCGTGCCTGGTATGAAAAGTTATCTACCTCTCTACTAAACGCTGGCTTTGTGAAAGGTAAAATCGACACTACTTTGTTTACTCTACGCAAAGGAGGTGATATTCTTTTAGTTCAGATTTACGTTGACGATATTATTTTTGGTTCGACTAACCCTGGACTTTGTACTTGGTTTTCGGGCATTATGATGACTCAATTTCAAATGAGTATGATGGGAGAGATTAATTTCTTTCTCGGATTACAAGTAAAACAATTTTCAACTGGTATCTTCATCAACCAATCGAAGTATGTGTTTGACATTTTGAAGAAATTCAAGATGGAAAATTGTACGTCGATTGGTACGCCTATGGCTTCTGTATCTAAGTTAGGTCCAGATCCAGATGGTATTGATGCTGATGTCAAGCTTTATAGAGGAATGATCGGGTCTCTAATGTACCTAACCGCTAGTCGTCCAGATATAATGTTTTCGACTTGTCTCTGTGCTAGATTTCAGGCTAATCCAAAAGAGTCACACCTCGGAGCCGTAAAAAGGATCTTTCGGTACTTGAAAGGCACTCCGTACCTTGGACTGTGGTATCCCAAGGGAACCGGCTTCGAACTCACCGCATATTCAGATGCTGATCATGGAGGAAGCATGTTGGACAGAAAGAGTACTTCTGGGAATGTTCAGTTTTTGGGTGACAAGCTCGTGAGTTGGTCATCAAAGAAGCAAAATTGTGTCTCAACTTCAACCGCAGAAGCAGAATACGTTGTCGCGGCGAGTTGTTGTTCACAAGTTCTTTAGATGAAGATCCAACTCATGGACTATGGGTATAAATACGAGAAGATCCCCATTTACTGTGACAGTAAGAGTGTTATTGCTATATCTGCTAATCCTGTCCAGCATACCAAAACCAAACACATCGACATCAGGTATCATTTCATAAAAGATCATGTTGAGAAAGGAACTGTTGAGTTATATTTTGTTACAACTGAGTATCAGTTTGCCGATCTTTTTACCAAAGCTTTGGATGAAAAACGTTTCAATTTTCTCGTATCCAAGCTCGGCATGCTTAATATGAAAGTTTAAATCTCATATATTAAATATATAATAGATGGAAATATTTGTATCTTAATCTAGACTTTGCTTCTAGATTAATACACTAAAATTTTCATCATATTCTATTTTTAATATATGTTAATTAAATTGTCATGTTCTTATTGTATTATAAGTATTTTTCAATTTGTTCTTACTTCTTTTCTCATTTTTTAATTGCCTTATTTTTTGATCTGTTATGATATTTGTATCTGCACGAAAGATATGTTCTTGATTTCAGGGGGAGT
The DNA here is from genome assembly GCA_033807775.1 of Saussurea involucrata. NCBI lineage: Eukaryota > Viridiplantae > Streptophyta > Magnoliopsida > Asterales > Asteraceae > Saussurea > Saussurea involucrata. The sequence goes on from CM066321.1 coordinate 154,289,352, forward strand.
TATAGAACTGATCATATGCACAAATCTAGGGGGAGTGTGCATTCCTAGCACATATGTGTTGATTCGTTGTGTTTAGCTGTTTCCGAGGAGTTAAGGTAAGTACTCTAATTCGTTTTTTTAACACTAACTCTTAAATGATGAAAACAATTTTGAAAAATCTTTGCATCATTTAAGGGGGAGTGAAAACTGTGTTTAAAAATCTTGAGTGCTGAATCAATTGGAAGTTGGACATCTTCCAATGTGATCAATTTTAATCTGAAATTTGTCCAAGTTACACTAACATCGTAACCTTCACTTGTGATTTCACAATGAACAGTGTGATATCGCAGCCTTCTATTGCGATATCTCAATGAACTTAAGTAGTTCCCATATCGCAACTGTCCATTGCGATATGGACTTGTGAACAGTGTCATGTCGCAACCTTCTGTTGCGATATGATTGAGTGTCATGTCGCAACTTGTTCCTTGTGATATGATGACACGTGGCAGGTCAAACCTTAGACCAATCGTGTTGTGCCACGTGTCACCGATTTCAAAAATCATATAAAAGGGGTTTTTGACTTTTCTGCGATATCTCAACATTTAAACCTCTCCAAAATCCTCTCTCCACTGATCTGCGACTTCGACTTTTCAAGGGCGTTTTTCGTATTTTTTATCACTGCATTCCTTTCAGATCATCATCGAGGTACATCCTGTATATTCTTACTCGTTTTCATCCATTGAATCGCATGCTACTATCGATTTCTAGGGTTTTAGGGTCGAAAATGTTTGGATCTGCTTAAATCGATATGTTTGTGTGTTTAGGGTGTTAGAATCGATTAGGGTTTACTCACGTATGTTTTGCGAGTCTGTTGGTATGTATTTTTAACATTGTTTGGGCGAAAACTAGAAAATCAGGGCTTGAATACTTAAGTTTTATTCAGTGTTCATAGATATCGCAACCAACATGCATTCAAATATTCATCCATGTCGCAATGGTCGTTCATTCATCGATATCGCAACTGTTAGTTGCGACAAGACCATATCGCAACCTTGTGTTGCGACATCCTCTTGTCTCAGTCTTCATTGCGATATCACCATTGCTTGGTATGTTTGTTGCGATATGCCCAGGACTTAGGAATTTTTTGAAAAAAATTTCAAGAAAATTTCAACTTTGGCACTATTCTAATCTGGTAAGTGGTTTAGATGGCTGATCCTGATGGCAATGCTTCGGATGACAACACCATCATCCGTTTTCATCGTTCATCACACCCGTCCGTGAATGCTCATGACATAGACGAAGAAATCTTTCCAAGGGCGAATTTTCTGAGATTCCGTGACAATAACCATCATCTAGACCTTGCGGTACCCTTTGATCATCAAATTGTTATAGAGATCATCCGCGGTCATCCTCTATGTACTGCGCTCACCCGAGTTGAGTTAGTACCGGCCATCTACCTCCAACAATTTTGGAGAACACTTCAGTTCCATCCTACAGATCAACGACCACATTGTTCAGCCAAAGTTGACCACTTTGATGTTACATTCACCCTACGAGGAATCCGACGTGCGCTTGACCTTCCTTATTCCGAAAACTTTGAGGATCTGGTCCCTGAAGAACAATTATTTGCCGATATCTGAAGTCTTGGATATCAACATCCAGACAATCATGTTCTGACCGGTTCTTCACAGTTTAGACGAAACTACCTCCCAAGAGTTTACTACTCTATATGTTCTATTTTCAATCGATGTATGACCTCGAAACACATAGGCGTCGATAAGACGAATTTACCCACCCTACGGATGTTCCATGCGTTTACCTTCAACCGAAACATCGACTATGTTGTTCTAATCTGGAACGAAATCATTGAGCTAGTCGCGGAACAGGCCAAACCGAGAAAGAGACGTAACTTTGTGCCATTTCAGAGGTTCTTTCAGAAATTAATTCATCAAGCTATGGTCGACAACAATCAAATACCTCAACGTGCTGATCATCCACGAGGACCGAGCCAATATATGCACTATTTACGGATGTCGGCACATATTGACTTTGCTCACACCGCGGTTCTTCGAGAAGACCTACTTGCTTATGCTGACCGACAGTCCGGGGTAGTTATTAGATATAGGTTAGATAATGCATTGCTGGTGCAGCCAGAACCGGAGGGACCTCCCCACGATGCAAACCCATTAGGTGGTGAGGGTCAACATGTCGAGGGGGTTTAGGAACATAGGGGTGTTTCTGAACGACGAGAGTTGAGGAGAACGAAAAGAAAGAGAGTCGGGAGAAGATTACAGACTATTGGTCATGCATCCTCTTCCAGACCAGTTCAACCACCACCACGACGACCTTCAATGAATGTATTTGATGATGATATCTCATGGGATGAAGCTTATGTTGTTGCATCATCTTCTGATGATGATGCAGTTAATCAAGATGATGAGATTGAACCTCCATTTCCATTTGATGATGATGATGAATCCGACCATGATCCCGATGCCGATCTTATTCCAAGACACATGGGTCGGAAATCACGACGTGTTGTGAGTTCTGATACTGACTTCACTCGGAACACTGAACTCCTTGTCACTGCTACTGATGCTGCCGGTCCTTCCAATGTAAACGAAGAAGTAGAAGCAGATGTAGAAGTAGGTAGTGGTGAGGTTGGAGGGAGAAAAGAAATGAGTGAAGCTGTGATAGAGCCAGAAAAGGTTTTAACCACTGGCTCTCCCCAAACTGCTACAAGCCGGGTAGCCACATCTTCTACCAACGAGCGTCTGTCGCCGTTGCATATTGAAACAGACATGGTCCGCCCAGCCATGCATAGCACAACCCCACTCAGCCACTCATCGACATCTCATTTTGCCGATGTTTCATTTTTCACAGGGGATCAAGCACAACTGCTATTGGCGATACAATCGGTATCTGCTAATATTGAAACGGGTAGGCTCCTGCCCCGGCCACCGCCAATCATTCAGAGCACACAAAGTCTAAAACCATTCGGTACTACATCCTTTCCTAGGACACGAATGTTGGCACCTCAACAAGTTGCGGGCTTACGTGCCCCAACCGGAACGCCCAGAGTGTTGTCGTCATTCGTTGGTGCTTCACAAGGACCGAGCGGAAGACCTATCAATGTTAACACTATGCCAGCATTGAACATAGGCCATACAGTCTCTTCGACTGCTATGTCAACCAGTAACCTAAGTGGTCTGGGTGTTAGTCCCGAACAAACTCAACAGGTACTATCTTTAGTTGGTCCTCCTCCACATAGTTTTGTGCCTCTGAAGCTGATGGAATTAGCTGTGAAATCTTTGAGCAACTCATATAAAGCTCATGTTGAAGAAATGAGAACAGAGAGGAGAAAGTTATCTGAAGAGGTGAGCAGAGCTGTGAAAGGCAAAGGCATTGCCGAGTTGTCATCTACACCAGAACCTCCTCCACAAAGAACTCAACCAGACCCACAACATCCATCATCTGTACCTTTACACCAAATATCTGAAGACCAACTTAAATCTGAGCTGTTATCCCTCCTTTTAGCCAGAAGTGAATCTAGTACTTCTGAAGAGGTTGACTTAATTTCCTTACTTCGTCAGTCTACCCAACCTCAAGCTTCAACATCCACAGATACACAAATTCAGAAAATGACCAAATCGTTCTCAGATATGACAAAAGCCTTACTTGCTGGATATCAATCTCTAGCCACACGGGGTACTGTAGTCGAAGAAGCATGTGGTGTTCAAGCCGAAGCCTCTCGGAAAAGAAGACATGATGATTATGATCCGTCTGATCAACATGAGGGGGAGAAGAGATCTGCTGGGGTTGGTGAATCTAGTGGGACAACTACTGGAAATGTTGAGGGTTCAGATCAACAAGCAGGTGAACATGGAACAGGAACGGGTGGTACTGATACAGTTATGGAGGATGTGGAGAAAATACAAGTTCTAGCTGATGTCTTAACTGGGGTTGAAAAGCCTGCGGTTGTTGACAATAGAACCAAGGAGGAGAGGATGGCAGATGATTTTCTGAATGATTTCATCTATATTGACTCAGATGAGGATCCATAGAAGAAAGAAGAGCTACAAGATGTTTTTGATGTTACCGGAGTTATTATGGCTGCTCAGGATTCTGATAATGAGGCTCCGAATTCTGAACCGCCAGTGACAACTGATCAGAGCGTGGGTACTTCCGATCAAGCTCTACAAGCTCCACCTGCTCCACAAGCTCCGATTGCTCACGTAATTGCTCTGATTGTCCGAATTCAAGCCGAAGGAAGAATCAGGGATCGTGTATTAGATGCTGAACTGGATTTCTTTCAGAGAATATTAGATGCTGAGCCAGGATATGTGCTACTGGTCTACGTGTGAGGATTTTGGCTCCGTACCAGAAAGCATCAGAAGGGATATGTTTGTGAGGGATATTCAGAGGATCAATCTTGAAAGAGTGTATGGTATAGAAGACTGGCCGACACCTCAAAAGATTGAATTCATTTATGTTATGAAAAACAAAGACAAAGAGATAGATGCAGTGAGATCTGACAGCAAGATTGTGAAGGTTTTGAAGATTGACTCCAACAGATTTTCAAAAGTCTGGTATCCGTTTTTCACAGTAGAAAGGGCGAATGGTACAGTTTGTGAATTCTTCGAGGCTGACTTCAAGAGTCTACATCTTGATGATCTTCTGAGTCTTTACAACTGCATTGGAAGTATACCGAACAAATATCTCGAGTGGTCTGCAGCCTTAAAGAGTGTTAAAAGGTTTATGCGTAATTTTCTAAAGTTCTCTTATTTGAAAGATTTTCAGATGGCTTTAGAAGCTCGCCAAACCCATGTCAACATCAGACCTCCGAACAGACGTATTCCCGACATTCAAGGATTTCCAGCTTACACCGTGTTACAGAAACCTGAACTGGGAGTTGTTTACTTCGATAGGGATTCAAAGAAAAGATTTATGAGGATCATCGAAGCGAACAAGTACAGTGATGGTACATTTATGTTAATCAAGATCCACCCGGAGAGCAGACTACGTTTAGATGCGAATGGAGCAGTGAAGTTGAAAGATAAGGAGAAAGAGCTGATTGGAGAAATACTAACTGCTATATCTAACCGGATGGAGTACCGGATTGCGCTTAGAAGATTCGAGTTCATCTTCGGAATTCGGAAAAGATATGTAGCTCCGGTGGACGTCTAATTTCTTTGCCTCTACTTGTACAAAGGGGGAGAATGTTAGTGCTTAAATGTTATTGTACTAAGTAGAGGGACCATAATAGGGCTATTTTATACCCTAGGTATATAATGTTTGTATTTTTCTACTTTTCCATTAGGTCATCCAGTCCATTTACACCCAAGTACACACACACAATTGCTATCTAGATTTCTCATCTTGTACTTTGGGGTTGTGATTCATTCAATATATTGGTGGCCATTTTGATGTTTATTATGAATTGATTACTTGTTTCTGGGATCACAAATTTTGAATTATTATTGGAGTATAGAGAAATGGAGAGAGAGGGGGAATTTTGAATTATTATTGGAGGGATAGGGAGAGAGAGGGGAATTTTGAATTATTATTGGAGGGATAGGGAGATGGAGAGAGATAGAGGAATTTTGAATTATTATTGGAGGGATAGGGAGATGGAGAGAGAGAGAGAGAAAGGAATTTTAAGTAATTATGCTTTAAATGGTTGTACATAAAGCTTAGAGGATTGTTTTTTAAGAGTTTGGGGGTTAAATGTATTATAAGATAGTATAGAAGAAACATAAGCAAGATCAGAACTTGTAGGCGGTGACTAATCAGATGAGGAATTGAGAAGGTTTTGAATATCACCGTGCAGGTTGAGGGAGGAGAGATTTCATCGAAAAAGATGGAGGGGAGTGGGAAGACGGTTTGAAGATAAAGGGGTTTGTGAGGATCGTGGAGAGTACCAGAAGCGAACCGACCGTCGTGGGGAAGATGAGAACGTGAAGGAGCGGTGTATAGGCGGTTGGAGAAGAAGAGGGGATGGGGAGGTCGTGTGAGTGTGGAGCAGGGAAGTGAAGTAACTGTGTGTTGAAGTAGCAGGGAAGGGAGGTCGTTGATTGTAGAAAAAGTGGGAGATGGAGAGAGAGATAGGGAGATGGATAGAGAGAGACATGAATTTTGAATTATTATTGGAGTATAGAGAAATGGAGAGAGAGGGGGGAATTTTAAATTATTATTGGAGGGATAGGGAGATGGAGAGAGAGAGGGGGGGGGGGATTTTGAATTATTATTGGAGGGATAGGGAGAGAGAGAGGAATTTTGAATTATTATTGGAGGGATAGGGAGATGGAGAGAGATAGAGGAATTTTGAATTATTATTGGAGGGATAGGGAGATGGAGAGAGAGAGAAAGGAATTTTAAGTAATTATGCTTTAAATGGTTGTACATAAAGCTTAGAGGATTGTTTTTAAAAGTTTGGGGGTTAAATGTATTATAAGATAGTATAGATAATGATGTAAATAATTTTTTCTATTTTTCTTGATTTAAATAATTTTTTATGTTAATAATGTGTTAATTTTAATACATGCCAAAAACATTATGTCAAATGCCTGTTACATGTTGATAAAACCCTCGACGAAACACCAAAATCACCGCTACAAAAACTGATTTTCGTTACGAAAGATCAATGGTTGAAGGCCTTCCACATGGATTCAAGTCAATCCATTACACAATTTCAACAATATCGGCGAGTATAATCAGATCAATACAATCGCTTCACTTTTTATCGTTTCCCTATCACCGGAAAAACACCGAATTGCCGACGGTTTGTTTTTCGATCTCCGATTTTTCCAACTGCTATTAATTTTCAGTTTCCTAATTGGCATTGTTTCTCTATCTCTAAGATCATAAGATACATACAGTAATCTCAAATGTATAGTAGCATGGATGAGGACGAAGGCTACGATGAATCATCTGCGGTGTCTTCCATGTTGTGGGTTCGTACCCTTCGTCGGTACATCAGATCGGACTCTAGCCTTGGATCTGAAGCCATGATGGGTATTGTAAAAATTCTTATCAGTTACCCCCAAATATTATTGGTTAATCTCTATTTGCCATTAAATGCATAAATATGCTTTTTAGGATCTGTCAGTTTGGTGTTTGTGTGCTTTGAATTGAATCAATAATCAACAATGTGGCATACATACAACTGATTATCTTTAATTTGATTTCTATTGTGATATATTTTTCATCCATTTTTCGTAGTTATTCAGTTATATATAGAGAGACTTAACATTCGTGAATGGTGGGACCCTTAGACTAGGCATGGGACCCGTCCCCGATCCCTCATCTTCATCCCAATCCCCATCCATGTCGGGAAATATGATCACACCCCTATCCCCACCGGGGAACAGGGATCCCCAACAGGGAAATAGGGTTTTTTCCCCATTTATCTAAGCTATTTCAAATCGAATACGTGAGACACCGTACAAGCTTAAATCTCGTATATTTCCAATAAACCTAAAATCGAAAAGAATTTAATTTAATACAAAAAATTCACAAGATCATATAACAATTGATAACCTAAAACCAAAATAAAATCAATCTAATCTAAAAACATTATGTCGAAAGTGGGAGGTCGTGTGAGTGTGGAGCAGGGAAGTGAAGTAACTGTGTGTTGAAGTAGCAGGGAAGGGAGGTCGTGGATTGTAGAAAAAGTGGGAGATGGAGAGAGAGATAGGGAGATGGATAGAGAGAGACAGGAATTTTGAATTATTATTGGAGTATAGAGAAATGGAGAGAGATGGGGGAATTTTAAATTATTATTGGAGGGATAGGGAGATGGAGAGAGAGAGGGGAATTTCGAATTATTATTGGAGGGATAGGGAGAGAGAGAAGAATTTTGAATTATTGGAGGGATAGGGAGATGGAGAGAGATAGAGGAATTTTGAATTATTATTGGAGGGATAGGGAGATGGAGAGAGAGAGAAAGGAATTTTAAGTAATTATGCTTTAAATGGTTGTACATAAAGCTTAGAGGATTGTTTTTAAGAGTTTGGGGGTTAAATGTATTATAAGATAGTATAGATAATGATGTAAATAATTTTTTCTATTTTTCTTGATTTAAATAATTTTTTATGTTAATAATGTGTTAATTTTAATACATGCCAAAAACATTATATCAAATGCCTGTTACATGTTGATGAAACCCTCGACGAAACACCAAAATCACCGCTACAAAAACTGATTTTCGTTACGAAAGATCAATGGTTGAAGGCCTTCCACATGGATTCAAGTCAATCCATTACACAATTACGACAATATCGGCGAGTATGACCAGATCAATACAATCGCTTTACTTTTTATCGTTTCCCTATCACCGGAAAAACACCGAATTGCCGACGGTTTGTTTTCCGATCTCCGATTTTTCCGACTGCTATTAATTTTCAGTTTCCTAATTGGCATTGTTTCTCTATCTCTAAGATCATAAGATACATACAGTAATCTCAAATGTATAGTAGCATGGATGAGGACGAAGGCTACGATGAATCATCGGCGGTGTCTTCCATGTTGTGGGTTCGTACCCTTCGTCGGTACATCAGATCGGATTCTAGCCTTGGATCTGAAGCCATGATGGGTATTGTAAAAATTCTTATCAGTTACCCCTAAATATTATTGGTTAATCTCTATTCGCCATTAAATGCATAAATATGCTTTTTAGGATCTGTCAGTTTGGTGTTTGTGTGCTTTGAATTGAATCAATAATCAACAATGTGGCATACATACAACTGATTATCTTTAATTTGATCTCTATTTTGATATATTTTTCATCCATTTTTCGTAGTTATTCAGTTATATATAGAGAGACTTAACATTCGTGAACGGTGGGACCCTTAGACTAGGCATGGGACCCGTCCCCGATCCCTCATCTTCGTCCCAATCCCCATCCATGTCGGGAAATATGATCACACCCTTATCCCCACCGGGGAACAGGGATCCCCAACGGGGAAATGGGGTTTTTTCCCCATTTAAGTAAGCTATTTTAAATCGAATACGTGAGACACCGTACAAGCTTAAATCTCGTATATTTCCAATAAACCTAAAATCGAAAAGAATTTAATTTAATACAAAAAATTCACAAGATCATATAACAATTGATAACCTAAAACCAAAATAAAATCAATCTAATCTAAAAACATTATGTCGAAAGTGGGAGGTCGTGTGAGTGTGGAGCAGGGAAGTGAAGTAACTGTGTGTTGAAGTAGCAGGGAAGGGAGGTCGTGGATTGTAGAAAAAGTGGGAGATGGAGAGAGAGAGATAGTGAGATGGATAGAGAGAGAGACAAAAATTTTGAATTATTATTGGAGTATAGAGAAATGGAGAGAGAGGGGGGGAATTTTGAATTATTATTGGAGGGATAGGGAGATGGAGAGAGAGAGAGGAGAATTTTGAATTATTATTGGAGGGATAGGGAGAGAGAGAAGAATTTTGAATTATTATTGGAGGGATAGGGAGATGGAGAGAGATAGAGGAATTTTGAATTATTATTGGAGGGATAGGGAGATGGAGAGAGAGAGAGAGAAATGAATTTTAAGTAATTATGCTTTAAATGGTTGTACATAAAGCTTAGAGGATTGTTTTTACGAGTTTGGGGGTTAAATGTATTATAAGATAGTATAGATAATGATGTAAATAATTTTTTCTATTTTTCTTGATTTAAATAATTTTTTATGTTAATAATGTGTTAATTTTAATACATGCCAAAAACATTATGTCAAATGCTTGTTACATGTTGATGAAACCCTCGACGAAACACCAAAATCACCGCTACAAAAACTGATTTTCGTTACGAAAGATCAATGGTTGAAGGCCTTCCACATGGATTCAAGTCAATCCATTACACAATGGGGGTTGCTAAGGCTACCCCCTGTCAAATGTATACCCCCCCCCAATTTGGTCGGCCACCCCTCCCTCTCACAAACAAAATTTAATTTTAAACATTTACATTTTACCCCCTTATACTTAATTAATTAATTAATTTTATACCTTTTACTTTTCTAATTTTCATTTTACACTTTCATCATATTAACACATAAAATCGTATATTAGCTAAAGTACGTTAAAAATACGTTTTAATTTTAACAAATTACACCATTATAATCGTTTATTCGATACGTTCGAAATGAGCCCAATATTGAATTTTTTTGATTTAATTATTTAATTTTATATCATATATACTACATAAAAATATTTTTTATATTTACAATTCATACTCTTATAGTTAATTATTTTAATTGGTTTTGAGAAAACGATCAAAGTTTTTTTTATAAAGTTGTTTAAAAAATGACGTTTTTGAGGAGTTCATGATTTGAGGATTTGAAAGTGGTTAGAGGTAAGGATTAATTAATAAGAGTCCGCGATTTAAGGATTTGAAAGTTGTTAAAAAAATATATTTCTTAACGTATTTTAGTTAATATTGGGCTCATTTCGAAATAATATAATTAAATCAAAAAATAAGAAGGTATCGACGAATAACAATATAATTAAGTCAAAACTATAATAATATTTAAATCAAAAAAATTCAATATTGGGCTCATTTCGAAGGTATCGACGAGACGATTATAATGGTGTAACTTATGTCGTGCAAATAACGAGTTGGACGTAAAAATGTAATTTGAACAAATAAATATCAAGAGATCTTGTTAATCATAATCCGCTAACGTTTTAGGACGAAATCTTAAAGGGTATTTGGGATTGCTTATTAAAACAACTTATGCTTATTTTTAAAAGTGTTTATCAACTTATGTCGTGCTAATAACGAGTTGGACGTAAAAATGTAATTTGAACAAATAAGTTATAAGCAGTTTCAAATAAGGGGGTGTTTGGGATTGCTTATTTAAAACAACTTATGCTTATTTTTAAAAGTGCTTATCAACTTATGTCATGATAAAAAGATGTTGGGGGTAAAAATGTAATTTGAACAAATAAGTTATAACTTATAAGCACTTTCAAATAAATTAAAATGGATTAACTTATAAAAACAACTTATTTGTGGTGGAGAAAAGTCATAAACACTTTTCTTTTTTTCAATCCAAACACTTAAAATAGCTTATTTGTGGTGAGGAAAAACAATAAGCAAATAAGTATTTTTTAACGTATTTTAGTTAATATTGGACTCATTTTAAAATAATACAATTAAATCAAAAAATAAGAAGGTATCGACGAATAATAATATAATTACATTAAAAAAAACGTAAACGTATGACATATAGTAATATAATTAAATAAAAAAATATTTAATGTTGGGCTCATTTCGAAGGTATCGACGAGACGATTATAATGGTGTAACTTATTAAAATTAAAAAGTATTTTTTTAACGTATTTTAGTTAATATACAATTATATGTGTTAATATAATAAAAAATGAAAAATGATAAATAGAAAACTAAAAGGTATAAAGTAAATTAATTATATAAGTATAAGGGGGTGAAATGTAAATTTAAAATAAAAAAAAATAAAAAAACATGCATGTGAGAGAGAGAGGAGGTATGCAAAATTGTGGCAGGGGGTAGGGATAGAATTCCCCTACATAATTTCGACAATATCGGCGAGTATGATCAGATCAATACAATCGCTTCACTTTTTATCGTTTCCCTGTCACCGGAAAAACACCGAATTGCCGACGGTTTGTTTTCCGATCTCCGATTTTTCCGACTGCTATTAATTTTCAGTTTCCTAATTGGCATTGTTTCTCTATCTCTAAGATCATAAGATACATACAGTAATCTCAAATGTATAGTAGCATGGATGAGGACGAAGGCTACGATGAATCATCGGCGGTGTCTTCCATGTTGTGGGTTCGTACCCTTCGTCGGTACATCAGATCGGATTCTAGCCTTGGATCTGAAGCCATGATGGGTATTGTAAAAATTCTTATCAGTTACCCCCAAATATTATTGGTTAATCTCTATTCGCCATTAAATGCATAAATATGCTTTTTAGGATCTGTCAGTTTGGTGTTTGTGTGCTTTGAATTGAATCAATAATCAACAACGTGGCATACATACAACTGATTATCTTTGATTTGGTCTCTATTTTGATATATTTTTCATCCATTTTTTGTAGTTATTCAGTTATATATAGAGAAACTTAACATTCGTGAACGGTCGGACCCTTAGACTAGGCATGGGACCCGTCCCCGATCCCTCATCTTCATCCCAATCTCCATCAGTGTCGGGAAATATGATCACACCCCTATCCCACCGGGGAACAGGGATCCCCAACGGGGAAATGGGGTTTTTTCCCCATTTATGTAAGCTATTTTAAATCGAATACGTGAGACACCGTACAAGCTTAAATCTCGTATATTTCCAATAAACCTAAAATCGAAAAGAATTTAATTTAATACAAAAAATTCACAAGATCATATAACAATTGATAACCTAAAACCAAAATAAAATCAATCTAATCTAAAAAAAACTTAGCATCAAACATACCAAAATGTATCGAGTAATATCTAAAACCATGTCGAGTAATATCCAAAACCATATCGAGTAATTGTATTTAGATTTGACATCCAAAATACATAATAACATCCAAAAATTATCAATTTTAGATTTTAAACCTAGTTAGGAAAATAGGATATTATGAATTACCTATTTAGTTTAAGCAAATAATATATTTAATTTATTAATTAAAATATATAACGGGGAAGGAGACGGGGCGGGGAGTGCGATACCCGTCCCCGTCCCCGGTTTAGCGGGGAATCCCCATCCCCGTTCAGGGCGGGTGGTCCGGGTTCCCCGACGGGTCAGGGCCAATTCCCATGCCTACCTTAGACCACTAAAAAACACTGTGAAGGTATTTAAAAAAAACATTGAATCTTCACACGAGTGGGTTTGTTTTTGTACCTGTATAGTGTTTTTTCTGTGAATATATATATATATATATATATATATATATATATATATATGTAGAGGGATAATAAATTGTAAACCATCATTTTCGTGTAAACCATGTAAACCCTCGATTTCATAGGTTTTTTTGATGAAATTTTCTTATGGAATTATTTATTTTGATGAAATTGTTTCATATCATTCATTTTTGATGAATTTTTTTTATGAAATTTGTAGTTTCATAGGTAAAAACGAAAATATATAAAACAGTTTCATAAGAATGAAAAAAACCTATGAAACTACAAATTTCATAAAAAAAATTAATCAAGAAATGAATTATATGAAACAATTTCATCAAAATAAACAATTTCATAAAAAATTTCATCAAAAAAACCTATGAAATCGACGGTTTACACGAAAATGGTGGTTTACAATTTATTAGGACTATATATATATATATATATATAACCATATAGACGAAGGATAGTGTGACTGTAGGAGAAGAAGAGTTAGTAAGAAGGGATTTGGACCGTTGATCACTTTTAATCTTAAACCCACCCATGAATCGCTTGATACGGGGATTGATCCGATGCATTTCGGTGCAACTCATCCTAATGTGTATCCAAGGGTGGAAATCCTTTCTTACTTAATGGGTTCCACTTATGTCTTACTCTCCTCTTATCTAATAAGATGTAAACCAACCCCTTATTTGCCTCTTATTGTTCTCCAAACCCTCAACAATGGCGTTTCTTAATCGATCATTTTTCTCGATCGATCCTGCCTCTCTGAATCGATTAACCTTCATTGATCCTTTCTCTAAATTGATCCTTACTGAATCGATCCTCACCTATCTCAATCAATCCTTTTCGTTTAAATGAATGCTAATTTTATAATTTAGATGTAAATTTCGTAATGATGATGAAAAAATATGTGAAATTGTATAAATTTATATATAAATTCAACAGTATAATATTATGATTGGGTAATATAGACAATTTAAACAAATTCAGACATTTATCAGTTTACAAAAACAAACAATCTTATTAATTCAGATTTCAGACGTCAGCAGCGCCACCTATTATCAATCAGAACCTTATTCTCCCAAACAAGTGTACCTGTTTATGTTTTTTCTGTCTGGTAAATTTTGTATGTCTTTGCAGAACTTGAAATAAGAAGAAGTTTGCTTAATATTTTCAAAGAGAAGCAACGGAAAAGTGCAGAAGCTGGCGTAATCCCAAGTTTCTATAAGAAGGTCTTGACCACAATTTCTTGCTAAATACATGGTCTTCATTTTTATGACAGTCCAGGTTAAACATATATATATATATATATATATATATATGTATGTGATTAAACGGAAAAATGTTATCCGTTCTTGAATACCATTTCATTAATGATCATGAATCTATTCTATACACATAAAAATGTGATAAAAGTGATGTTATTGATATGATTGCGAGAGTATATATAAGTATTTGAAGGATAAAATCTATTTTTGCCTTAGTCTTTCGCCAGTTTTTGCTAAATTTGTGATTTCTATTCGTTCAGAAACCTGAGGATGGTTCCATCAGCCATACGGTTCACAGGTTGGCAAAATATCGTTTTCTTAAGGTACCCGCCTCCAATTTGCATGGAAGATATATAGTCTTGTACTATAACATTATCAACTCTTGTTTGCTTATATATGTTAAACAACAAAGATGTCGATTCATTTATTTTTAGTTTCGTAGTGCGGTTAATTTAGAGATATATAATCGATCGTTACTGTTTGTTAATGCAGAAGCAATCTGATATTTTGTTAGACGGTGATGATTTGGATGCTATGTGGCTTTGCTTAAGAGAAAATTGTGTGATTGATGAAGCCACTGGTTCTGAAAGGGTACCAGCTTGCCAAAATGTCACATGTTATTTCTTTACAATTGTTTCGTGATCATTTGATGTAATTTGTATGTTTGGACTCTAATTGTTTACTTATCTATGATATACCGATTCCTTATGTAGGTGGGTTATGAAGACTTTTGCCAAATTGCTTCTCTATGTACAGAACAAATTGGCTCAAAGTGTCGTCGTTTCTTCAGCCCGTCAAATTTTATCAAGTTTGAAAAAGATGAATTCGGAAGAATTTCCATTCTAACTTTTTATCTCTACGCTATGCGCACGGTGAGGTTTTATCTCTTTTTAACACTATCTGATTGTAACATACACAGTGGGAGGTAGGTTCAAATAACAAGATTAAATATCCTGAGAATTTAAGAAGGGAAGATTCATATGTGAATCATTAAAAATCTTCACATTCAGGGTTTATCTATTTTTAACACTCTATGAATGTGAAGATATTATAGATACTCATAACATACAACAGTGGGAGGTTCATATAAGAATACTAAATATCATGAGAATGTAAGAAGGGAAGGTTCATATGCGAATCACTAAAAAAAATCTTTTTGAAGATTGATATTCACATATGCACCTTCTCTTCTTACCTTATCACGATATTTAGCCAGCTTATTTGAATTGGCCCCACATACGTCATATATAGATACATATTTTATTGTTTTCTCTCCCGCTTTGTAATAATATATATATATATATAGGTTTCTCTTACTCAAGCCAGAATCGATATGAGTGAGCTTGATGAGGATTCTGATGGTTTCCTTCAACCTCATGTACGTACCCTGCCACAGTTTGTTCCTTCATTAATGAATTACTGGAAAATAATCTTGTTTCTTTCGAAACTTCTGTTTTATTTTGATTTTGTTAAAACATTATATGAAAAATCTTATTTAAACTTGTTGCCAGGAAATGGAGGCTTATATCAGAGGTCTTATTCCCAATTTGGCTCAGCTTCGCGATATGCCTGCAGCATTTGTTCAAATGTATTGCCACATAGCTGCACACAAATTCTTCTTCTTTTGTGACCCCAGTAGGCGAGGTTCGTTTCTCTTCCTTTTTAAGGATTATAAAATATTCCGCATTTGTTGTTAACGGTTTAGTTGTATTTGGATTCGAGTATTTTGGGACCTATGGGATCGTTTAACGATAGTCTTCGGTAAGTTTTTGAAGCGTTACAAAAAGAAAACATGGCTTAGATCACGTAGTCGATCTTACGTTCCCCGTATATCCTTTTTTTTCAATTTTGCAGCGTTCTTTATCTCTAGGGATTTTCAGTGTTCATCTTTGAGGAGTTAATTTATTCACAGGGAAGGCTTGCATAAAGAAGATTTTGCTCAGCAATTGTCTTCAAGAACTAATGGAACTGCACCAGGTATTAACTGAACATTTTCTTTCTTTCTGGAATTCGAAATGCCTGCTCTTCAGCACCAAATGATATTCATTGTGAATGACTTGTTATTCATTGTGAATAATTGTAAGTCCAAAGATGCAGAGTTAACTCTTCAAGTAGGAGAAGAGAAAAAGATCATTCTTTAACGGAATTGTGTGTGAAATTGGTTAGTTCACAAACATTAGTGGTCACGAGGGAAAAGGATTCGCTGTTTACTACGGAAAACTACACACACACACACATATATATATATATATATATAGTAGAGGGAGGTTTAGGAACCCAAAAACCACCTATTTTTTGTAGTATTCATGGTGAATAACTTGAATAATAATGAATATTATTCGTCATGAATATCTATCATGTCATAACATTCATCATGAATATTTATCACGTTATTCGTTATGAATACTACACAAAATAGGTGGTTCCCGGGTTCTTAAAATATTTAAGGTTTCTAAATGAACCTGCCCATATATAGTATGTATGTATATGCATATATGTGTGTAGAGGGAGGTTCAGGGGAAAACCTCAAATAAATGGAAAACTAAAAAACACTTTGTCAATCGTTAGATTAGATAATCTGATGGATGTGATTAGATGGGCGGTTACAACAATATTAGATAAATTAAAAAACCTCACCCCCCTATTTTTTATTCGAAAAAGACGAAAAATAAACAAAATCCGAATGAAATAAATTACACCAAATAAACGATCATATTTTTCTCGTTAATTTGACATCCATATTGATATACTTTTTCCTCCGTATTTTCGTGGTTTTTCGGTTTTCCAGTTATTTAGGGTTTTCCCTTGAACCTGACCCTATGTGTGTATTCCTCAAATAAGTTTCATATAAATGCACAGAGGAGCACATAGAAGGGTGCTAAATTTTGTTCTTCCGCTTACTGTAGTACGAACTACGAAGAGAGTGATATTATTTTGATCCATTCATGCTAACATTTGTGCTTCCATAATATCAAACTTTATGGCAATTTTCCCTTTCGTTCCTCTTTGCTTGCTGATTTTTTCCCGCTGTTAATCATAATAGGAAAGTGACGGAGAAGGTGACGCCGATCAGAATGACAACTGGTTTTCACTAGCATCTGCACAGCGTATATGCGGTGAGCTCATTAATATCTGATTTCAACACATAATGGTGCTTCGTTAAACCTTCTATTTTTTGGATAACCATGGATGTCCTCACTGGCTCGCACGCACCTCGACTAATCCCATGGGGCCCTCATGGCCCCTAGGAGACTCGAACTGGCGACCTATGTCTTTATTTTCAGGTTGAAATGACCCTCAGGGTGCGTTTGGTACGCAGATAGGATAGAACAGGACGTGACGAAACAGTTGTTCAGCGTTTGGTAGACAGAACTGGACAGGACATAACAGATAACATTAGATAAAATACAATAAATAAAATTTAAAGAATGAATAAAATATAAAATAGAACGTGTATTTGATGTTTTAGAAGATAATTAGATTTTATTTTGAGGTTATATTGGTAAAACATAAGTCTGTTCCAGCTTGTTCCATGGGGTGGGGGTGGAACACGCCTGTTCCACTCTGTTCCACATAAAAATCCTGCCAAACGTGGAACAGTGATCCCTGTCCTGTCCTGTCCAGTGTACCAAACGCACCCTCAAGGTTTAAATGATGTGGGACATGTTGCCATATAAATGTTGCATTTTTTAAAAATGAAAACCGTATAGAAATTGGCTGCTGTTGTCTCTCTGGCTTACGACACTTATAGTTATGGACAGATACGTTTCTGGATCTTGATAAAGATACGAATGGGACATTAGGCAAGGAGGAACTTGGAGCGTATGCAGATGGGACGCTGACAGATATTTTTATTGAGAGAGGTAATTACCGTCAAGAAGAGTGGTTGGTTTTTCAAATCATCGTACTTTTCTTCTTGTTCCAACAAAACAATCATTCTTGTAATAAATGTCTTCAAGATTTAATTATTTTGGAGAACTGGTAGATTATCCTTTTGCGTCATTATATCCACATATGCTTTTGCATAAATCAGGGGTCTTCATGAAAACAACTGCTCTACTAACACCTTGCTTTCGAGTGGGATATACTGCATTCGTTTGATTTGGTCTGGTT
This sequence comes from Saussurea involucrata, assembly GCA_033807775.1. NCBI lineage: Eukaryota > Viridiplantae > Streptophyta > Magnoliopsida > Asterales > Asteraceae > Saussurea > Saussurea involucrata. The sequence continues at coordinate 154,307,582 of CM066321.1, forward strand.
TTAATGATTTGGCATAAATGTCTTCTTATGTTCTCGTTTTTGTCCGTGTAGCTTTTGATGAGCATGTCCGCCATGGCAAAACTGTAATCGGTCTTGCTTGGGAGATGGACTTCGAGAGTTTTCTTGATTTCGTTCTTGCCCTTGATAACAAAGATACCCCGGAAGGCTTAACATATCTATTCCGGTGTCTTGATCTTCATGGAAGGGGATACCTCACAGCAGCTGATATTCATATTCTATTTAGGTAAGGTCAGTGTACATCTTACCCCTCCCAGACCCTGGCGCCGGGTAGGATATGTTAGGTTTGTTTGGTTTTTCTGCAACAAAATTTTTATGGTTTGAACCCTCTATATTGTGCTGGAGGAAAATTCAAACGAGAACCATGAATATTTTGAGAACTTCATGTATTATTCATAATGAATAATCATGAATGTCATGCATTTTCATCATGAATAATTTTCATTATGAATATCTATCACCGACATTCATCGTGAATAAAGCATGAATGGTTGATTCACATGTTCTCAAAATAGTTACAGTTCTCACTTGAACCTGCCCCTTTTGTGTTATATAAAAACTAGAGAAAATGCGACTTTTCCAAATAAAGTGCCAACTAGCCATTGGCAAAACGGTTGTCGTGTTTTTGGATGAATCAGGTACGTGCGTGAGAAATGGATCCAGGTAGGAAATTACGAATTATGCACGGAGGATGTACGAGATGAAATATGGGATATGGTGAGACCGGTTCATCCTCTAAGAATCACACTCTCTGATTTGTTGGCGTGCAAACAAGGTGGCACCATAGCCAGTATGCTTATAGATGTCCGTGGCTTCTGGGCTCATGACAATAGAGAAAACCTTCTTCAAGAGGACGAAGAACCACTCGAGATCGATATGACTCGCAACTAGTTTTCTTTTGCCCTGAATACGGATCATTTGTTAATCGGTGTTTGGGTGGGCATCACCTGTTTGAACTTTCAACTTGTAATGATTATTTTTGGCGTGTTTAGAAAATTATAATTATTTAAGAAAGTAATAGATGTCAATCAGGTTGTAGCGTAGTGGTTGATCGCCCTGGGTGATGTGGTGGAATATCCCATCTACCCAGGGTTCGATCTCAGGCGTCCTCGACATTGATAAGACATCTTTAAGTTTCAAAATTGCCAGGGATTAGTCCGGTCCGGGCTGTGCCTGGGACACCCTTTCCAAAAAAAAATTAATAGATCTGAACAAAGTTTTTAAATCGGAACTTGGGGTTACGCTTATCACAACTGAGAGAAGGGAGATTGAGTTGGTTTGACCATGTTCGAGACCAGTTGAGGATGGACATGACAACCTTAGACATTTACAATGATAATAACTATGATAGGAGTCCTTAGAGGCACAAGTATGTAGTGACCAACTTTTAGTAGGATTAGATAGCGGCCGATGTCAAGGATTTTGAGAGGCTCCTAGAGAGTAGGCAAACATGCTCCCCAAAAGTTCGGCAGTAAGATGGATACTCGTTGGACCTTACTTTCAAAGGAGATATATCGGGTTGTATGTAAACATGACCTCTAACTAAAATGTAGAATGAGTATTTTTGTCAAGACCCTTAACTTGTGTAAAGTTGGCACAAAAAAAAGAGCTCATAAAAATTGTGGAAATAAAAATATATATGAAAAAGAGAGAACTTGAAAAATAAGAAGGGTAGTGCTAGTTAGGAGTAAACAACATTCAAACAAGACAAACATATAAAACATATCGTACTGATATAATTAGGTACAAAAACACAACTATCGTAAGAAAACTATATAGGACTCAGTTAGAGTGTTAGCTCACTACTTTACCACATCCTCGAGGTCTCCAAATCCTCTACTCCCGTCTAGACTAGATATAGATTCCCACTTCTAGTTGATACTCTAGTATTCCCTCTCCATAGTCGTGTTTTGGGAACCCTAAAACCGTAATGTCTAACCTTAGCTGCTCATCCCATATTCCTCCTTGGCCTACCTTTACAGTTGTCTAGGGGTGAGCAAAACCCGATTAACCCGAAAAACCCGATCGACCCGTTACCCGATCAACCCGAACTTCACTTACCCGATGAACCGAAACCAGATTTGGCCCGAACTCGATCAACCCGAACTTCACTTACGGTTCGGTTTGGGTTTTTCCAAACCCGAACCCGTCCGAAACCCGAAATTTTTAAAAAATATATAATTTTTTTATTTAATAAATCCTAAATATATATTTCTAATTTCTCCTGAAAATAATTGTTGCAGATTAGTTGATATCTCTCCTGGTGTTGCAATCCTTAGTCGAACCAGTGGACCAAATGTAGTTGAGTTTTTCTTAGGTTGCATTGCATGTAGGACACTCAAATTTCATTGATTGTGGATGGAATTTTAGCCGTTTCTTGATAGATTGTGGTTGCATGTTGCTTACCGAAAAATAAGGTCGAAATCTGGGCTGAAAAACACGAAAAGGGCTAAAAACATGGCCGAAAATGGGCTTGGATCAGGCCCAACCCGATTAGACCCGAAGTCCGAAACCCGAACTTAGGACGGGTTTCGGGGCCTGTTTTGTCCACCCGAAACCTGATCGGGTTGGGGGGTTTTCGGCCCGACCTGACCGATGCTCACCCCTACAGTTGTCACACTTTCTACCTTTTTCACTGATGCCGTCATTTGTCTCCTACAAACGTGACCAAACCCTCTACTTATCCATGATGTGCATAACTTCGAACAACGCTTGATAGACCTCGTTTGACGTCCTAACATGACTGCAATTCCATTTAAACAATCCTAATTTCAACAAGTTCAAATTTATTTCCTTATCATTTAAAATCTGTCTCATAGAATGACTTTTTTATGACTACCATGTAAATTTTTAATTGTTAGTGAATTTTTAATAATCATGTAGTTATAAATCATAATCATAGTATATTTAGATGAGATTTTAGTTAAATTTATATATCGATAATTTTAAAACGCGCTCCCAAACAAAAGTACCTAACAAACGTTTGTAAGCCGGAACTCCGAAAGGGCTATTGTAATCGGAATTAGGTATAGACATCTCCACAATCGCGAACGCCGGCGAGTCCCTCCTCCGGTGCTTACCCGATCAAGGAAGACCATACAGCCCGAGATCTGGTGTATTCTCGAATTCGTTGCTTTTGTGTGTAAAGTGTTCTGGTTTGTTAGTGTCAGGATGGAAGTTGGCGATGCGCCAATCCGAGTTCAGTCTATTGCCCAAGAGGATCGAAAAGTGGTGGTGCCGCCGGAGTACATACAACCACCGGAGAACCGACCTAACAAACTTGATAACGGGAACGCCACTGATCATAAAATCCCCATGTTAGACCTAGGCGGTGATAGAGATGTGAACCTTCTGTGTGAGGAGATTAGGAGAGCCTGCACAGATTGGGGAGCCTTTCACGTGGCTAACCATGGTGTTCCTATCCCATTGCTGGATGAAATAAGGAATGTTGGTTCCTCTTTCTTCGAAGAGTTGCCTATGGCGGAAAAGCTCCGTTACTCCTGTGATTCTAATTCTCCTGCTTCTGAAGGCTACGGAAGTCGCATGCTAGTTGCCTCTGACGATGCCGTTTTGGATTGGAGAGATTACTTTGATCATCACACTTTTCCTCTTTCTCGGCGTCATCTTTCTCGATGGCCCCATTTCCCTCTTAATTACAGGTTTAGCATCTAATCTCTATATTCATCTTTCGCTATTTGATGTGTTTAACACCTTATGTGTGGGTACTGGGAATTAAGTTGTTGTCCTACTGTTAATTACATTTATTTTGCGATAACCTTCCATTAATGATTCATAAACATCTGTGGTGAAGGCAATTGAAATCAAAAGATTTCTTATCGAAAAGAACTCAAATAGAACTAGGGTTTCTAAGCTCTACCTAAGAATAACTAGGGGATTCTCGCCAGAGGTAATTGCTTCAAACTGTGAGAGAGAAATCACATATTCTTTCAAGACTTAGAGGGTGTTTGGGAAAGCTTTTTTAGTTCAAAAGTGCTTTTGACCAAAAGCGCTTATTGACTTATTGCTTTTGGAAAAGGAGTTTTTAAAAAAGTGTTTGGATTAGCTTTTGAGATAGAAAAAGTCAATAAGTCAATAAGTTATTTTTTAAAAAGTGTTTGGCTTAGCTTATACATGTAAAATGACCAAAAAGGACATGCCTTGTTATTTAACCATTTTTCCTTATTTTTACATACAATTTTGTATACTTTTATCAAATTTTTATCAACTCGAAATACAAATTTATGTTAGTTCAACAGCTAATTGCATAGTCAATTGAAACACGCAATTACACAGATTCATAAATTGAAACTAGTAACACCAAATATCTAATTTTACAGACATTGACATGTAAACGAAAGGCTAATAATGACCAAACAGATTGATATACAAATTCAAGATCAGATATGGGTTACCTGAGGATCGAGAGGAGCTGCAGAGATCGAGAGATCGAGAGATGGAGAGGAGCTGCAGAGATCGAGAGATGGAGCTGCTACAGATCGAGATCGAGATCGAGATCGAGAGATGGAGCTGATGATGAGAATCGTATGACTGTATGAGGGCACAGATCGTATGAGATCGAGATCGTATGAGGGAATTAGGTTTAGGATGAGGGTATTTCTGTAATTTTGCTATTCAAAAGTCATTTTCCATTCCAAAAGTCAGGATTCTGTGACTTATCAAAAATCACGTTTGGAGACAAATTCAAAAGCTTTTTTAAAAGCACTTTTGCATTTGCCAAACAAGCTTTTTAACTTATTGGCTTCTTGAGAAGCCAATAAGTCAATAAGCACTTTTAAAAAGCTTTCCCAAACACCCTCTTAAATCAGTTCAATCATTTAAAAACTAATCTTGGGTTTTACATAAATGAAAGGAACCCTAATTAGGCTTAGGGGACAATAAAGTGGATAGAAGACCATGTACCTTTAGATAGCGTTTGATACGCAAACATGATTGTATTGAACAACACAAAACTAGACAGGATTGGACATGACAAGTTATCTGTCTGGTGTTTTGTCACGACTAGGATCAGATATGACAAGACTAAACAAGTTAACCCTAATAAGCTGCATAAAAAATACGCCAACTTCCCCCGTACTGATAATTGATAATAAACCCTTACCCATAGTTGTTAAAAGCGCGCCTTAGGCTCTGAGGCTCATAAGGCTCAAGGTCTCTGGCTTTTTTAAAGTCGAGGCTCGGCATTCATGAGGCTCACTAAGGCCCCGCGCCTTGGCAGTCGCTCCTTGTGGGCCTAGGCGCACCTCATAAAGAGTTATTAAATACCTAGCCAAACCTTAATGTTAAATTAGTTTTCTCATCTCCTAACTTATTAAAAAAGATTTATTAAATAGATGACATAAGTCAAACCATCATATACCTAGACCTTAAAACTTCTCCCCCACAACTCATGCTATAAACCCTTATTCCTTTTGCCTATATCGAAGTATTCCTGGTTGCTGCATTGGAGGCTTCTACTTGCTGCATATTTGAGTTGTGTAACTGAGTTTGTGTGTTTATATGTATATATATGTATATACACATACTTTTATAATATGCGCCTCGCATTCCTGAGGCCCGCGCCTCACGTGTGCGCCTCGCGCCTAGGCCCCAAGACCCCTTTGCGCCTAAGTGCGCCTTGAGCCTTTAACAACTTTGCCCTTACCACACAATTGCTACTTCATTGAACATGTAAAACCAAAATTACGTATTCTTGACATAATTACGAATTCTTTTGGTCGCTCAAGAAAGCAGGGTGAGTATTTATTACATTACTAATGGTGAAGTATTATATCACACCAGGGAAGTTATCGCAGAGTACAGTGATCAGATGAAGCTCCTTGCTGAGAAGGTCTTGGGCTTAATCTCTACTAGCTTAGGCTTGTCATCTACGTTCATTGAAGAGGCGATGGGGGAATTGTACCAAAACATCACTATCAGTTATTACCCATCATGCCCACAGCCTGAACTTACCCTTGGCTTGCAATCTCACTCTGATATGGGTTTCATTACCCTTCTCATCCAAGACAATGTTGCAGGTCTTCAAGTATCCAAGGATGGTGAATGGGTTACTGTAGATCCTGTATCTCATGCCATCTTAGTGATTTTGGGTGATCAAACCGAGGTATTACTTCTTATATTTAGTTACTAGTACTCACTACAACAAAATCGGGTTTATATGACAAATTGACAGCAAAAATGTAAGTGTCCTAATAGACTACTTTATAGGACTTAAGTTTATAGGATCAAGTGATCAACCACTTATGTGTCCTATCTAAAGGTGTTGTGATAAGTTTATATGACGTTTTTGGGTGTCTTAAAAAGCTTTTTAGGACACTTTTGAAACAAAGTGTCCTATTAGCCCTTTTGTAGGACACTATTTGAAAAAGTGTCTTATAAAACAATTGTCCTATAAAAAGATGTGTTTATATATAAAGGGCTAATTCCTAAATTTTTTGTTAAGACATCCAAAAGCTTCCTATAAACTTATTACAACACTTTAAGATAGGACAGACAAAGGTTTGGTCCGGTAAAGTTTAGGACACTTGTTAGCAGCTTAATGGGACTCACAGCTTATTCGGTCAGCTATACCCGACTGTTTGGTGGTGGCTTAATAATATAGAAAGTAGCTTATTCAGAAAACTTCTAACGGGGAGCTTTATGCAGAAAACCAATCTTTTTCAAAATACGCCCCTTCCAATTAAAAAAAAGCGCTCCTTCCATCTATGAAAAAATTCTCCCAAACAAATACTTTTTCAATCTATACAGACAGATTTATCCACAAAGACAGCTTTATCCGTACAGGTCTTAATGGAAAACCAACCAAACATCCCCTTAAAACACTTTTGGGGTCCTATAAACTTGATTATGTTGTAGTGAGTTATGCTAATTTTTTTGTACAATTATATCTTATTGTTAGGCCAAGTGATGTGTTCCTTTTTGTCTTTCTGTTTGTTTTTATCTTTTATCAAATGTGTTCAACTTAAAGTAAAGTTGACAACAAGATAGCATAAGCTTAATAATACTCCTTGGTTATTATGGGAAATCAAGTCTTGTAGTAGTTTTTCTTATCGGACTATTAAGGGTAATTTGGTCGACTTGCATTGACCACAGCGTCTTGCCGATATCCGTATCAATGAACACTTTTTTGTGAGTGAAATTGCCAGCCTAATTTCGTTTCTTTTGAACAAGCTACAGTGTAGCTAAAGTAGAACACTTAAGACAGATCCCACTATATCCTGTTCAATAAACAACTAAGAAGTTATCAATAAGCAACAATACATGATTTTGTTTTTATGAATATATTTGAATTCCCGTTAATGCCCTTGTCCTCCACTCATGATGCTTTTCTTCGAGCGTTAAGGTGTTCAGGTCTAATGCATAGATAATACATATGGGATTGTCTATAAAGATAGACAAATGAAAATGAAAGATCTTCTCAAGATTCTTATTCATCTACTGCTTTTTACTAGTCTTGATTCTTTTTCTTTATCGCTTACACTTTTGCACAAGTCGGGTCTTCAATGAAACAACTGCACTACCCCTTTGGGGCAGAGGACTACGCTACTTTCTAGTGGGATATACTATGTTTGTTGGTTTCGTTTGGTTCTATTAGTGTGTAACTTGGGGCGTGAATGCAGATCATAACAAATGGAATTTACAAGAGTGCTCAGCATCGGGCCATAACAAATGCCGATAGAGCAAGGCTCTCGGTTGCTACATTTCATGACCCTGCCAAGACGATGCCAGTGTCACCGGCGTTCAAGCCTCCTCGATATCGTGAAGTTGTGTATGGTGACTATGTTTCCTCGTGGTACACAAAAGGTCCAAATGGTAAAAGGAATATCGATGCTCTCCTCATTTAATTTGCTTCTGGGAATGAGCTTTTTTGTGCATCTCATTTGTAAATGATTAGACTTTGAACTTTTCCTTCTTGGTCCTGTAATTTCCATGTCGAAATGATTTTATGGAACGTGGTATAAAGTTCCGTATGATATGTTGAATAATGAAAAAACCCCGAAACCTCCCGAGGATCGGAGATATTTCGTGTACAATCATAAAAAAAAAATCTCTAGATCAAATAAAACCGTAGTGCCCCTGGTACTTGAACATTGGCTCGAGGAATTTTTTCTACCCCTTAATGAAAAAGTAGGGTCACCTTATGTCTTTGATACAAAACCATCTTTTGACTAACCTAGCCTCCACAGTTGACTCGGTTATGCTATATCAAATTTTCTCTAAAAATAATTACAGTGTTTTTTTACTATATTCCCATCAATGGGAAAGTTTGAAATTGAACTTTTAGAGAGAAAAATAATATTTTATTTAATGAATGTAATATTTTAATAATATAATTAACGTTTGTAATATACAAAATAAAGAATCTAATGGAGTTTAGAGATTTTGAAATTTCATATTTTATTTTAAAAATGTTAGAAAGTCTATTGAATGCAATTTTATTATAGAAGTATATAAAATATAAGTGTAAAGTTATTATAACAAGATAAAAAATATAAATTGTTCCTTTCGTTTTAAAAAATTCTTTAATATCATATATTCCCCACCAACACCATTCCTTAAACACCACCACCACCCTCATCCCCTACTTCCACCCACCACCTATAACCATAACCTTCATTGTTTGTGACTAACTACAACCTGCAACCCTATTGTAACACCACCAGGTCTCTAGTTTAAACTTACAAACCACATGCTCAAGACCCATCTAAAAACATAGTGGTGGTGTACAGTGACGGATCCAGGAATTTTTATGGTTGGGGGTCCACTTAGGGGTGTCAAAAAAATCCGAAACCAAAAAATTCATCCGAACCAAATGATTTTGAGTTATTCATTTTCGTCTTACATGGTTCGTTAAATCGAATAAAAATAGCTTACGCGGTTCAATTTTCGGTTGATATTTTACTATTTCGGTTAAACAGAGGAATAATACTATCATTTATATATTTTTCTATCTCGTTTAAACGTAAAACAAATGAACAAAAATTCGCTAAATCATGCTAAATTAGAGAGGTAGAGAAAAGAATTAGGGTATTTATTTAATAGGTTACGGTCTTTGACTTTTATTTGTATGGGTTCTTGGCTCTTATTTTAATAAAATACATGTAAAAATAATAGAAAATTAATTGATTGAGGTAAGTTTGTTGGGGGGCTGTGCCCCCTACCCCATGGCTTTAGATTCGCCCTTGGTGGTGTGAATTTTCTTGTCTTCGTGTGTGTGTGTGGTTCGTTACTCGAAGGAGGGTCGTTGTGTGTATCGTTGGTTTACCAGCGTGAAAGGGAGAGATGGGAGACATAGATGAGATGGCGGGTCGCGAAAAACAAGAGGTATGACGGAGATGGCAACAATGAGGTCACCGTTTAACAAATCTTTGACATAGGTGTTAGAACAAGAGACCACTTTTAAAGCAAAATGAAAACCACAATGACCATTGTTGTAGTTATTGAAGCTTGGAGACTTTGATCGTAGTTGCGTGTAAACCACATGGACCAAAATTGATTACTCTTTATTAAATAAAAAACAGCGTTCCGATAAACCATAAAACTAGTTTTTTGAAAAACTGCTTTTTAATTCAAACACTATTTTCCATTTTGTTCAATGTCTCCTTCCCGTTGTTCCTTTGTTGTTTGGCCTATTAAATTTTTGATATCAACTAGTTTTTATCAAACACTTCTATCAACTTCTAACTTCTGTGCTAACAACTAACAAAATCAATAATTAGTTTATCTGTTAGTTTGTCAAAATGAGATGCATATACGCTATAATAATTAAAAAAAATTATTGTTTGAGTCGTTTGAGGTGTATTTTTGTTGTTGGTTTGGGTGCTTTTGGTCTAGTCCGTTGTTTGTTCAGGCCTTTTGTGTTTCATTTTCGGTAGTTTTGTTTCGTTTGGTTCTACATCTTGCAGACCCATCGTTTGAACTCTATTTGTTGCTTTTGTTTCTTGTTAATATTATTGCATGTATTGCACCCCTAGAGGTGTTGCAATGCGGTTTGGGGCTAAACCACAAACCATACCACATTTGCGGATTGAAGATTTTCCCAATCCGCACCACATATGTCTCAAACCGTAAAAATTTGCACCGCGAAATTCGGTGCAGTTTGGTGCGGTGTATGCTGTGTTGCATTTAACACACTTAAATCCAATAATTATAAAATCACAACTTCAAAATAAATTCAATAGTGACGTTTACATATTCTATACAATAAAAAGTTCAAATTCATATGAAATGCAAAAATAAAGCGTAACGCAAACTAAAGAGTTTAGTAACTAATCCAAATACATTTGAAAGTTAACTTCAAAAATAATTTTGATCATGATGTTTGACAAAAAAAACTCAAATTTGTATCGTAAAATTTAAAATAAATAATTAATAATGCATCAAGTATTTTCATCTACATATAAAATATATATTTAAAAAATATATGAAAATATGTGGCTCGATACGGTTTGAACCACAGTTTAGTAATTGCAAACCGCACAGTAAAATGCAGCGCGAAAGACAAACCACACGTTACAGTGTGGTGTGATACAAAGTGGACGTCTATACAGCTTAAGAGTTTAGATGAACAGTATTATATACCCTTATTGATTGCTAATTGTACCCCAACTTATTAATTTCCTTAAATCACATGTTAATATCAAACCTACTTTTTACATTTTCTTATTGACTTGATTATATTACATGAGAAAATAGCAAACCCCTTGAAACACTTGATTTAATCATGCATAAAACAAGTTACCTAAACACCAATAATCCATGAATATTGAGATAAATGGGAAAAAGAAGCCAAAAAATAAACAAGAGTTTTCCGTAAAACAAAAAGAAAAAATTCCAAGTATAACAAGGGGAGAGAGAGAGAGAGAGAGAGAGATTGAAACTTTGATTTGCTCGAACCCTGATTAGCTGAAATCGGTATAATCTCGATCGTCAAAAGGTATATGCGATTATCATCCTGAAATTATGAATTTGCTTCTAGATATGTCTATTCTCTTACACTTGTTAGGGATCTCGATTTCTCCTTCATCATGTTGTTGCTTTCTTTGATTCGATCTTTATATCCGATTGTATATGTTGATTAATCGAATTAATCGTTGCAATAGAGGAAAGTGTAATTTACGATTTATGAATCTTCTTTTCAATCGTGTTTGTGCTGCAGAAACTAAGCTATTTTCTCGTTGATTCCGATTCCTGGTAACATCTGGTACGGCTTACAGTTCAGATTTTGTTTTCCGACGCTATTTTGAGTCTTGTGATGCTTTATTGAGCTGTTTTATGTATGTTATTGATCTGATTAGTAAATTTCCTTTTTGTTTTCAAGTTTTTTGTCAAGAACAATCGGGTATTCAAACACAAGATGCACGCCAACACATATACATAGCATCGCAATTGAAGTTTTAGTATCAATGTTAACAGTATTATCAGTTGTGAAGTTTTATTGAAGATTTTTGTTGTGCAGCTGCAAGAAATGGCCTCCTCAGCTGTTGCAAAACCGAGTAGTGATAATAGTACAAGTTCCAGTCAGGTATCACCTGTTATGATGGCACAAGAAAAGGGAAGCAGGAATAAGAGAAAATTCAGAGCTGATCCGCCTCCTCTAACTGATCCAAACAAAACAATTTCTCCATCTCAGAATGATTATCTGGGTTATGAGTTCTCTGCTGAAAATTTTTCGAGTCACGAGCACTCCAATGGGTGTGACATGTGTAGTTTCAGTCATGAGAATACAGATCCTGTCGAACTTGACCTAAGGCTCTCTTGTTCGGTAGGAGTAGGCTCAGCTGAGGTGGGGAGTAATCATAATAGAGTGGATATAGAAGCAAGTGATGAATATCATGATGCTGATTGGAGTGATCTTACTGAATCACAGCTAGAGGAACTTGTTTTAGCAAACTTGGACACAATTTTCAAGAGTGCCATTAAGAAAATAGTTTCTTTTGGGTACACCAAAGAAGTTGCTACTAAGGCTGTTTTGAGGTCTGGCCTTTGTTATGGTTGTAAAGATGCTGTGTCAAATATCGTCAATAACACTTTGGTTTTTCTTAGAAATGGCCAGGAGGTTGATTCATCGAGAGAGCATCATTTTGAAGATCTACAGCAGATGGAGAAGTACATATTGGCCGAACTGGTCTGCGTTGTTCGTGAAGTCAGGCCTTTCTTCAGCACTGGGGATGCAATGTGGTGCTTGTTGGTATCTGACATGAACATCTCTCATGCTTGCACCATGGATAGCGAGACGTTGTGTAGTTTAGTTGGTGATGGGGTGTCAAACGGTTGCATCTCTGATTCTGTTGAAACACAACTAAAAAAGGAAGCTAATAGTACTGGAAATCCTCAAAGCCCCTGTAAACCAAATCATTCTTCCCTTTGTGCCCATAGTTCACCTTTAGAAGCACCTGTGGCTTCTATAGCTTGTGGACATAATTCTATGTCTGGGGCACCAACTAAGGCAGAAGTTCCTCAGTCAAAACCAAAGGCTCCCTTTGTTTTAAATAGATTTGCATCAGAGAAAGAGAACCGTGACTCTACGTATCGAATGGTGGGTAAATCCTTCAGTCCCTCATCCCAAAACCAGGAAGAAAAGGCTGTCGGTGGTAGAAAGATAACTGGTATTAATAAGAGAGAATCTATACTGAGACAAAAGTCTGTTCATTTGGAGAAAAGCTATCGTACATATGGTTCTAAAGGGGCTTCCAGAGCAGGGAAACTAAGTAACTTTGGTGGCTTACTTTTGGATAAGAAACTAAAGTCTGTTTCAGAATCTACCGGCATCAATCTTAAAAATCTCTCTCTGAAAATGAGCAAGGGGGTGGGGATCGGTTTGCCTCAGGATAATATAACCACTAATGGCTCCACACAAATTGGACTCCCCTCTTCTTCAGTATTTAATACAGAAACTTCTGATAATAGCATTTCTACATTACCACAAACCAATATCCCACTTATGTTGCCTTCAGTAGATAGCCCTCCTTCGTTATTAGCAGCTGAAACTGAATTATCTCTTTCACACCCACCAAAAGGCAATGATGCTCCAATGCCTGATTATTCTAATCCTAGTTTTTCTGCCGTACCATATGACAAGTCCTTTCGGCAGTGGATCTCACATGCTAAAAAGGATGAAACAATATTGAAGCTGGTTCCAAGGGTGCATGAGCTGCAGAACCAGTTGCAGGAGTGGACAGAATGGGCTAATCAGAAGGTTATGCAAGCTGCTCGTAGACTGGGTAAAGACAAGGCTGAGCTGAAGACACTCAGACTAGAGAAGGAAGAAGTAGAGAGGCTCAAAAAGGAGAAGCAAACATTGGAGGAGAACACCATGAAGAAGCTTTCAGAAATGGAGAATGCTTTGTGTAAGGCCAGTGGGCAGGTAGAACGAGCTAATTCTGCTGTTCGTAGGCTGAAGATGGAGAATTCTAATCTGAGGCATGAGATGGAGGCTGCAAATTTAAGGGCTGCTGAGTCAGCTGCCAGCTGTGAAGAGGTATCAAAGAGAGAGAAAAAGACACTGATGCAATTTCAGTCCTGGGAGAAGCTAAAAACCTTGTTTCAGGAGGAGCTTGTAACCGAGAGACGCAAGTTGACACACCTACAACAAGATCTTGAACTAGCTAAAGAACAGCAAGATCTACTTGAGGTTAGTTCATGCTCAGGAAATAGCTAATATATGTGACATCATTTTCCATTTTTTAACTAATGATAAGAATGTTATAAGATGCGTCCTGAAGAATTGATTACTAACATCTGATTTCGACAACTTTGGAATCCTACAAGTATGTGGAGAATGTAAATGTTTTATTACCAGTAGCCTGAAATTACGTAATTAGCCCAAAGAAAGAAAAGAATAGTTTAGACTTTAGAGGGTCAGAAACAGAGCCGGAGCTTTGGCACTATTGCAGTACTACCTTGATGCTAGGCAAAATGACAAATTTTTCAAGTGTTCAGCTAAGGGTGTTTGGGATTGCTTATTTTTTGACTTATTTGCTTATTGTTTTTCCTCATCGCAAATAAGCTATTTTTAGTGTTTGGATTGAAAAAAGAAAGTGCTTATGACTTTTCCCCACCACAAATAAGTTGTTTTTGATAAGTTACTTATTTGAAACTGCCTATAACTTATTTTTATCACGACATAAGTTGATAAACACTTTTAAAAATAAGCATAAGTTGTTTTAAATAAGCAATCCCAAACACCCCCTAAATTAACGTTTAGCAGAATCAGTGCTAGATTTTTCTTCAATGAACAAGGTCACAGTAGCATCAATTTGCATTGAGCACAATTATTATATTGTACAAAGATTGAAATAAACTATAAGCAGCATCACCATTAATTCAAATTCGCCATTCATGCCAGACAAACCAGCAAGACCATAAGTCAAACCAAAAGAAAGATGTGTGTAGCCATCAAACATATAATATGGTCTGGTCTTGGGTCTGTGAATTTAGATGGCAGAGAGTGACTGGGTGGAGGAACATCCATTTGGTTAGGGTTTATGTGTGTCAATTTTCCTTTGTTCAGAAGTGATATCTAATGGAAGTTTCCCAAAATTTGATGTCTATTATGATCTTTTTGTTAACACACTATTCATGGATGTTATGGGCTCAAATTTTTTGGTTGTCCAAATTTGACCACAATACTTTTTATATTCTAAAATTTTACTCTTATATCTCATAGAAATCTGTCAAAATTGGTTAAAGCTCTTCTTATCTGGTTCATTTGTGTGTTTATTTATTGAACATCTCATATAGATGCTCTTGCTATGAAGTTATGCGGAAAGCTGTGTAACAGACACATGATTGAAACTAAAGAAAGATAATTCATTTCTAGGAGTGCACTTTGTCGCTGTCGAATATTAATATGAACGATTTTATATGGTGTTAAATTGGGAACCAACCATTTCATGTTAACCACCGCTATTTTAGAACCACTATTCCTCTGATGACCACAATCCTCTATTTCACTGCTATTACCTGCATTGGTATTAATCGTATTATTCATGATGAATGACCCTACGACTATCATGCATTTTCATAATTCATAATATCATGCATCTTCGTAATTCTTGATATCCGTAAGTATTTTTATCATGAATATCATGTATTTTCATTAAGAATGACTTCCATCATGAATATGTATCGCATCATCGCTTCGTGAATAAAGCGTGAATAATTGTTTCCTAGGTTCTCAAAATATTTACGGAACTCATTTGAACCTGCCCCATAATCATATAAGCTACAATAGTAAGCTATTTTTTTAAATCTAGTAGTCAAAAAGATACTCATTCCCCTAGCTACCGTTGATTTGAATGTTATATCACCAAAAATTATTTTAATTGCAGGCCCGATGGAAACAGGAAGAGAAGGCAAAAGAAGAATTGGTTAGCCAGGCCACTTCCTATAGAATAGGACGGCTAGAAGGTGAAGCTTCAGCTAAATTGCGAGAGGATTTAACAAGATTAAAAGCAGATAAAAATCTCCAAAGATACAAAGAAGATATCGAAAAACTGGAGAAGGAAATCTCTTTGTTGAGACTAAAAGCGGATTCTTTGAAAATAGCCGCTTTAAGAGACGGAAGCTACGCTAGTAAATTATCCGACACCAAAACCTCACCTTCCCAACCGGAATCTCACACACCTCATAATATCTCCAAGACAGACAACAGCTTTCGTGGTGGAGGCGTGAAACGCGAACGAGAGTGTGTCATGTGTTTATCAGAGGAAATGTGTGTCGTTTTCCTGCCGTGTGCCCATCAAGTCGTGTGTACAACATGCAACGAGCTTCATGAAAAGCAAGGAATGAAAGACTGCCCTTCTTGTAGAGGACCCATCCAGCGCCGTATTTGTGTACGCTATGCTCGTTCTTAACATATTTCTGTCGAGTTTTCTTTTTTGCTGGTTTATGTTTTGCGTGTAATTGGCCTATTTACAAACGTTTGGACATTTGAGCTTGCTAGCTATTATGATTGCTTAAAACAAGTGAGTCTATTTTGGGGTTTTATGTAATAAAGACATCTTTTCTAGCCATGGGCTAGGGTTTTTTGTTGATTTCGGTTGAGTATGAGTCATGTCGGAGAGACGGGCAATTAGCACCGCTTAATGGTTAAAGGGACCATTGGACTGGTTAGCGTATGTGAACTTTTAACCGGGACTAATTATAACCGGTTCGATAGCCGACCGACCGGTTAGCTGGTTTGTCCATTTCTAGGTGTCTGTATTTTCTATTGGAGAAAAGTGTAGTTGCATTCGATTCTTGTTTTAGAAAATATAGTTTTTATAAGATACGTTTAATTGTTTATTTTAGTACTCAATATTGGGAGGAAAAGAAACTAATGTTTATTCAATTTTTGTTCTGAAAAAAACATAATTTAAAAAACGACATTCAGGAGTATAGTTTTAAGAGTAAACTACAAACTTGGTCCTTGTCGAAAATAACAGTTTTTGTTTTTACAGTTCTGAAATTATAAGATTGTTTTCGTGGTTTATAAATGTTCGAATTTGACTCTTTTCTTTTAACTGCCGTTACAAGTTCTGTTAAATGAGGAGCATTTTTGTCCTTTTACCAACTTTTTGTCTTTTATCCGGTCAATTTTTACACTGATTTGTATTCGTAACAAAACCCTTGGACAACGTTTTGGTAGTCATTTTATCTCGGGTCCTAATTATGTTTAATGGTCTTTATCTAAGATATTGGTTGAATTTTAGTTATTCTGTAGTTTTAACTATTCTAAATTATTTCAAAACATATTACCCTTATTTATGAATTTACAAATCGCACCGCATAAACCCCAAACTACACCGCCAAATATGATGTGGTGTGGTTCATGTATTTTGTACCCATCGCACTTTATGCCTATAATCCAATACTTATAAGTTTAAAAATACATCATTAAATCAACAATAAATGGTCGTTATCCAAAAAACTAAGGAGTTTCAATACATCTGATTCCCAAATACATATTGCACAATTAAAATAGTCTAAGAAGTAAAAAAAATACAAACTTCAAACCAAATCGCACTTTGTGACGGGTCCAAAAATATTACAAAAATAATATATATATATATATATATATATATATTATAAAACTAAAAATATAGAGACTATGCGGTGCAGTTTGAACCACGGTTTGATAACTTGAAACCGTAAACCGCACAGAATAATACGATTTGGTAAAAATACAAGTTACATCGTAAAAATTCTAAACTATACTTTACGATTTATACGATTTGGATGAACAGCCTACCCCAAGAAAAGCATTCAATGATCATTGAACTGTTTATATACATCATTAATAATAAATAGTAAAACATGACAATCCTTTGGTACAGTGAACTCCTCTTGGGACCACAACTAAAATTACTATTCAAGAATTACTTGTGGATCAGAACTTATTGTACCCTCACTTATTCTTTACATCAAGTTCATCTTGTACGATTGAAAGACAAAAAATTACAATAAATGCTAAAGAACACACACACACACACACACATATATATATATATATATATATATATATATATATATATATATATATATATATATATCGGTGAACGGTTGTGTGAGAAGTTGAGGTTAACGTGAGAAGCATGAGAAGTGGACCTGAACCTTTTATTGCTTTTAATAAAATGTCTCCCATGAATTGCGTCTTAGAAGAGAATTGATATGGTGCATCTTATCTCGGTACATGTCATCCTAATGTGCGTTCATTTCTCATCCAACGGTTGATAACCACTCATGTTAACGTCAACTTCTCACCGGAACTCAACCCTATATAAAGAATGTGTTAAATGTACATCGATTATTTACTAAATGTACACCTGCTTATTAATATATTATATAATTTGATTTTGATGTAAATAGGTGTACATATAACACCAATTATTTCATATTCATTATCATCAGACTCTTTTTTCTACATTCCCAATATCATAATTTAATGCAAAAGTAATTCAAATCACACTAAGAGACCGTTTACCAAGTCATGTTACCTTATCGGATGAATATGACAAAAACCAAGAATTTTACCCGGTAGGAGCTAAGGCAAGGACCGAGAGTCTTACCTAGTAAGTGCTGACAAAGGCTCTTACCACGGTTAGCACTTACTGGAAAATTTGTTAGATACGATACCGTCTTGTGGACTATGATGCATTTGAACCCTATTGAACTCTATTAATTTAACATGATGCATTTGAACCCTATTGAGCTTCGGCATTGCCATCACCTGGACGAGTTTCATTCATTTCATTGATAGAATGGTTAATACAATGGTTGCGGATACAAGCATTTTTTTCTCTTAATGGGAGTTATGGGTGTCGGTTTATATGGTTCTAATGAACCAACATTAAATTTAAGAAAGGAGGCACGATATGAAAAATACAAGGACAATCAAGTGTACAAGAGTGTCTCCTTGTCAAGTGAGCTATCTCGTTAGCTTGTCGGCTTATAGCATGGACGGAGAAATGTTCCTTAGTGTTGAGGATGCGTCTAATGTCTTTGATAATGTCGCCGAACTCCGAGTTGTCAATTGTTTTGGCATAAATGGCGTCAACTACCACTTTTGCATCCGATTCAAAAATAACCTTGTTATCTTCCCGAGTGGAAACCCAAAGTAATTTAACACTTTGTATTCTAGCCATTTTTTTACCTCTTATCAAAATGTCATTACATCTACAATTTTTAGGCATGGGTCCGTAATTTGCGGACCTAGATCAGTAAAAAAGCTCAAGGAAAGTTGACCAAATTCGTTTTTTTCCCCCTTCTTTTTGCTTTTTAGCTAGATTTCGCGGACGTAGCAACATCTCGAACAAATTTGTTAGTCTAAAATAGTTACTTAGGTCTAATCTATCTTTAAACTCAGAATGATCATAGACAATAAACCAAATGTCATAAAAAAATTCCAGCTTTTCAAGATTATCACTTGATTGAAACAAAGGATACACTAAACTAAAGCATAAGATACTAAAGGGTACAAATTATTATCCTACCAACTTTCAAGAACAAAATAACACATACTACTATTAAACATACTTGGGAAAATACAAAAATAGAACAATAAATATACTCATTAGGATGAAAGATTTTGGACAAAAGATAGATGATCATTTTAAACACATGTTTTGGTCCAAATCCATTCATTCCCACAAAGTATACCATTTTTTTACATCTTCACAATCAGTTTCTAGACAATTGATTCATCATCCCTTCAAGAAATGGAGTACCTTTGTTTTCTTGATGATGAACCTGAAGACTTGCTTTGTGAACTACCAGATGTCCCACTGCTCTTGTTCTCCCCATGCCTCTGCTGCCCCATCCCCACCACCCATAACCTGTCCAAGATCCGCCGCGAACGAGACGTCAGCAACTGCCGCCTGCTCGCCGCCCCTTTCTCCACTTCCTCCTCGTTCAACTTCATCCGTGAAGGTGTTCTGAGGGATTTCGAGCGTAGGGGTACTTTGATTTCCCAGTTGGGTTCCGGTGTACGGTTGGTACAAGCTGCCAATTTGATCGCAGCAGTAGCTCGAGCCTGCTCGTGGAAGAGGATCTGCACCACCATTCGCAGTGGAAGCCGGTCGTTCTGTGCTGCGTGGGTGGATGCATTGATCGTTAACTTCTTAACGTCGATCAATTCACACAACTTCTTCTTTTCGGCTTTCGTTAGGGTTGGGTGCTCCTTCAAGTAAACGTCAATGGCACCGTACAATCCGTCGTGGACTAATCGCCCTGCAGCAGGGATCGATCGTGATAATGCGATGAAACTAGAGAGATTGAGGTTTTGATCACGGGCGATTTCTGCAAGATACTCATCAATCAGACGACCAACGGTTCTGCAACGTGGAAGGTTGATCAAAACCAAATCACGAGGCGTTTCATCATCTTCTTCTTCAACAACAACCTTCAGATTGAAATAACGATCCACGAGGTTCTGCACAAGTTCAACATTGTACACCGTCGTTTGAGGATGCTCCGACGGAATCAACAGATCTCGAACAGATGCTTCATCGAGCTTCAGACTAACATCTTTGATCAAATCGTGACGTAGCAATGGATCAACTCCGACGAGAATCGAGACCTTTAGAAGTTTCAGTAGAAAACTACACGAACAATTGACTCCTTTTTCTGTAGCCAGTAAGCAAATCATTGATTCGATCAATGATCTGTACTTCTCCAGATGAACTTCATCGGAATCGAATCGATCATTACAATCCGGCAACCACCTCAGGCAATATGTCTTCAAAGCCTCCCCGATCACGTCGCCTTCCGCTCGTCTCTTCGATATAACAGTCAGCATTACTCGTTTATAGACATCGATCTCCAGTTCACACAGATCTTCAATCCACCAATCCTTCGGGACAGAGCCAGTCTCGGTGATCTTGCTTATTAGATCGAGTTTACGATTATACGTATACGACCAGTTTACACACGACGGATCAATAGCTGTTTTCGATGCAATGGATTCGATACACCTCCCGGTGATCTCCATATCTTCGGACCATTGTCGAAGAGCCGTGGTGGTTTGCAGCACAATGATGGAGTCCTTCCAGCTACGGAGAATGCTTGACTTGAAAAACACCTCGATTTTGAATATTAAGTTTCCTCTATCGATATCCTCCGTCATCTCGAGGTACTCCGCCGCGCAACGAGCTGCGACGACGTTGTAGGGGCTGAGAGACACCGTTATTCCGTAACAGAACTTGGCACAGATCTCGAAAGCTTTCGGTCCTCCCGGAAACTCAACGAGATGAACAACGTCGGAATTCTCTTCGCTGGCATTTAACGCCAGCTTCTGCAAGCGATTGCTCTTCGACAAAAGCGGAAACTGCAACACGCAAACGTAACAATTTGGCTTGTTCATCATGTCCAGCAATTAAACTACCGAAATTCACCATTTCAAATGTGGTTTTCAGGATCATTACCTTGTGAAGATAAAATTTTACTTCATCAACTACGACGGTGAAATCCGTCGTCAGCTCAGATGAAACACACCTAAAATTATAAACCAATTAACACACATCATCGATACTTAAACTCGTAATCTAAGGATCTTCAAGTTAACGAAGATAGGAAACAATTGATACCTGATGGAGTTGGATTCATGATCTGCTTGAAATGCATCAGGTTTTGAACCGAGCTTCATGAACTTCATCTTCTCCGGTGAAATTGAGTGTAGCGAGTGAGGTAAGCTTGTGGTTGAAGCCTAAAGAGGTGGTAGTGAAGGAGTGCAGTAATGATCTCATTGATGATGCCATTACGCCTGCCTGAATTATTCAACCACCCAACGACGACAACGCGCCGCCGTTCTCTGCCCTATGCTCTGCGCCTATATATTATGGTTTTATTTACTTGTCCCCCACTTTTTGTAATCTTATTCATTTCTCATTAAACGTACCATTTCTTTTACACAATAACAAGCAACGTATCTTTTTACTTTCATTTATTAATATTTGAATGAATTACATTTTTGGTCCTTGTTTAACAAAAATCACACTACCACAAGTCCTTACAATAAAATATTTATGAAAAGAGTCCTACTTGCAGTTTAAAATGTCATGGTCTGTACTCTGTGCCATTAATTTGTCTAAAGACTTCCGTTAATATAGGAATTCTTTGGTTTTTATACCATTTTTTATTTTTTTTTATTTTTAAAAATAAATAAAAAATATTATATTATAAAGACATATATAAATGTTGGTTCAAAATAAAAAGACTAAATAACGGGAGAATGCAAGAAGCGAGAGTTCATATGTAAATCAGTTAATTTTCTTCATTAAAAGTGTACAAGTGAACCGATGGTTACAAACTATTCATATGGATTTATATATAAATCTTTAAATAAATTTCTTTCTATAATTTGCATATAAACATTCAATTTTTTTTAAAGGCAACAAAAATTAACCTTCTCTTCTTTCTTTTCATGATATTTAACTTTTGAGTAAACTACACTTTTGGTCCCTGTGGTTTAGTGATTATAACACATTTGGTCCCTACAGTTTAAAAATTACACTTTAGCCACTACAGTTTGCATTTTGGTCCGAATTTGGTCCCTCGTCGTTAAGTCCGTTAAAAAATCTCGTTAGATGAGGGGTATTTTCGTCTTTTTACTGTTTTTTGTCTTTTTCCGTTAAAAAATAAATAAAATATATTATATATTATATATTATATTATATTAATATATACACACATCGTGAACCACCCCAGCACCCCTCCCCTTCTCCGGTGATCTTCTCCCTCCCCTTCTCCGGTGATCTTCTCCATCACCGAGCAACACATACATATACATACACACTGCAGATGGCTAAAGAAAATATGGTGAGGAAAAAGTACTTTGGTTCTCTCTCTATCCTACAATAAAAACTTCTCCTTCCTCTAACCAAATTCACCATCGCTAAACAACAATCTCTCCCCACCGTCAGCGCCAACTTCCCCGATGGATGAACAGACAAATCATCAACACCTTTCTTATGTATCTTCAACGTTTTCAGGTGAACGAAGGGATCAGCGTCGTAGAACGAGATGTTACCGTCATCGTATGCCGAAAACAGGTTACGAGGGAAAGACGAAAGAGACGGAGGTGCGAAAAGGGATAGCGATGTGACGGTGGCGATTGGATGAACCTGCAACTAAACTCATCGCTACAGATTCCGATCTCCGATTAACTGTCTTCAAACCCTGTAACTCCATCATAAACTGTGAAACCATCAAATTCTGACCAGGTTTTAACAAAGAAATCTTAGGGTTTTGCTCAAGATGACCCTGTCTAGGCCTTCCCACAACTGTTATATGTGATCCCAATGTCATCCCACATGGAAGCACAATAATGCTTCCCTTTCTGTAAAATGCAGAGCCTGATAATGTAACCGAATTAGGGCAAATCTCACTCGTTTGCTTTTTCATGTTCTTTGACTCAAACTGGCCTAATTCAAGTTCTTCCCAATATTTCTTCCCTACTGAAATAACTTCCATGGCGGACTTCTGAATTGCCCCAAATCCATCAGTTGATGAAATGTTTATGATGTTGATATCAAAATTCAAACATGATTTTTCCAATTTTGTTCCGACATTTTTCGAATTCGGAAGTGTTGTTGGCAATGGCCGAATTGGGGATTTTTTTTCTAGTTCTTCTTTGCTGAAAAGATGGTTGGATAATCCGAAATTAGTTCTTGAAACTTGTTCGTCTTCTTGAGTGAATGATTTGAATATGGGTGGAAGTAATCTACGTTTGGAAATGGAGTTGATTTTTGTGAATTAGAAAGAGAGATGACGCCATTGAAACAGAGTTTGAAGGTGGAGTGAGAGAGAGAGAGATAGAGAGAGTTGAGGAGGTGAAGGGAGGAAAAATTACATCTTCAGTCCCTGTAATTTTTATTTTCATTTATTTTAATAGAAAATGTGATGAAAACCTAAAAAGACTGAAATGCCCCTCAGTTAACGAAATTTTTTAATGGCTGTTAGATTCAGGGACCAAATCCGGACCAAATAACAAACTGTAGTGGCTAAAGTGTAATTTTTAAACTATAGGGACCAAATGTGTTATAAACACTAAACCACAGGGACCAAAAGTGTAGTTTACTCTTAACTTTTTTTTATTAGTCTCTCGCTATGAACACACGCATATAGGCGAATGATTATGTGAGAAGTTAATGTTAGCGTGAAAAGTGGATCTGAAATGTCGATCACTTTTAATCAAATGTCCTTCCATGAATTGTTTCTTAGAAAGAAATTGATCTGATGCATCTTATCTTAGTGCATCTCATCCTAATGTACGATTTCTCATCCAATGGTTGATAATCACTTCTCACATTTATCACATTAATTTCAACTTTTTACCGGAACCCAACCCCGAACACACACATATTATATATATATATATATATATATATATATATATATATAGAGAGAGAGAGAGAGAGAGAGAGAG
The DNA here is from genome assembly GCA_033807775.1 of Saussurea involucrata. Lineage (NCBI taxonomy): Eukaryota > Viridiplantae > Streptophyta > Magnoliopsida > Asterales > Asteraceae > Saussurea > Saussurea involucrata. Next base: position 154,331,523 of record CM066321.1, read on the forward strand.
AGAGAGAGAGAAAGATTCAAACGAGAACACTAACTATTTACGAGAACACGAGAACGGCCGCCGATGTACAAAATCACATGTGATTCACGTACAAAATCACATGTGATTTTACACTACCTGGATTTTGTACAAAATCACATGTGATTCACGTCCAGATTTCCAGGTAGTGTAAAATCACATGTGATTTTGTACGTGAATCACATGTGATTTTGTACATGGACGACCGTTCTCGTGTTCTCGTAAATAATTAGCGTTCTCGTTTGAACCCACATATCTCTCTCTCTATATATATATATTATATAGGTTATTTTTAATAGAAAATGAATTGGTTGATATTAAAGACATGTGACATGATTATGGGTTATCCATATAAACCAAACCAAACAAATTCACTATTAAAATTACATATTATATTTTTATTTTAATATGATATCATGATATAATTATTATAATAACTTTGGTTTATCAAAAGTAGAGAAATATTAGAAGACATAGCTGTTACATAAAAAAAATTGCATTGACTAATAAAAAAATGAATTAAAGTATTTTGATGCAAACCCTTAAATAACGTAAACTTTTAGACGATGATTTTGAAAGTTGGTTTTTCAAAATAGGATTTGGATGAAAGTTTGTTTTATTTTAATGCAATTTTTTCTTTAATAAATATCGAAAAAGACAACGACGGGTGACTTTCTAGTCTTATCGAATAGACTATAAAATCAAATGAAAATAAAATAAAATTATAAACTATTTTACTACTTTTCCCAAAAGTGAAAAAATAGGACTGAATGTATAAAATTGAAGTTTGAAGAATTTCTTAAAAATAACTGTTTAGAAAAATATATTGTTTCCACCAATTATTAAAGATATTATTATTTTACAGAGTAAATTACATTTTTAGTCCCTGTGGTTTGTTAAAAATTTCTATTTTTGTTCTTATGGTTTTGAAATTGCGGTTTTCGTCCCTATAGTGTAAAATTCATTGCATTTTCATCCTTATGATTTAAATTTTATTTCTATTTTTATCCCTATGGTTTACAATTTATTTCTATTTTAGTCTTTCATACTTAAAAGTAGTGTTTTGGGCTCAAGAACGAAAATAAAAATGAATTACAAACTATAGGGATGAAAACCAAAATTTCAAAACCACAAGGATGAAAATTGTTACATAACAAGCCCTTGGAGTTTGATGGTTTTTATAAAAGCAAGAAAATAAAGAAAAGAGGTAAAATGACCATAATACCCCTCATTTAATTGGATTTAACGGCAAAAGATAACAGTTGTTAACGCCAGGGACCAAAAACGTTACGAAAATACAAACGTTAGAGACCATATGCACCTTATTGAAGTTCAGGGATGAAAAATGTTAGGGTGGACAAACGTCAGGGACCAAAAGTGAACTTTACTCTAGATAATAATTATAACTTGAAAATTGTTAGAATTGAGTTAATTTTTTGAGTAAATTAGAATTCTCTAAAACTTGATGGTAGAAGACAGAAATGATCATTTTATTTAATTTGATTAATCAGATTAAATTTTTGTTATTTTATTTAATTTCATCAATTAGTTTTTTGTAAAAAGTGTATTGAAAAGATAAATTAAAGAATATTATATTAATATAATTTGTGTTAAAATCTTTAAAATAGAAAATCTGTTGAAGATGCTCTAAACTTGAAAAGTTTTCAAGTTTTTTTTATTATAACAAACAAGATAGCAAAGCTGTTGAAGAGATTTATGATTTTTTATTTTATTTTAGCAAAGCTGTTGAAGATGGTCTTAGTTTTATATTTTATTTTCATTGTCCTTCCCAAAGCATTGCAGCTATGGCTTTTATAGGCCTACATACGTCATTTCTTTTATTTGAAGCATTATTGAGCATAGAAAATAAGAGTAAATTACAAAGGGAAATTAATTAAAATACCCTAAGTCAAACCATCTTTTACTGAAATACCTAAAATCTCTCCCACTTTGCAAAAATACCCCAAAAATCCGCGATGGGAGCCCGCGATCGCGGGCCAGGGACCTTTTCTGACACTTTTTTAAACTTGCAGGGACCATTTTTGAAAAATGGAATCCCGCGATCGCGGGCTCATCCCGCGATGGGGTTATTTTTGTGACTTTTCAATTGCAATGGATCATTTTTGAAAAATTCCAGGGACCATTTATGAAAATTTTGATATTTTGGCACTGTTCACCCATTTCGTCCATTTTTACGAATTTAAAATGAAATGTTACACTTTCAACCCCTATACTTATTTACTAAATTTACTTTATACCTTTTACTTTCATTATTTTAATTTTACATTTAACACATATAATCGTTTATTAACTAAAATACGTTAAAAAAATACGTTTTAATTTTAACAAATTACACCATTATAATCGTCTCTTCGATATGTTCGAAATGAGCACAATCTTGAATTTTTTGGATTTATATATTTTAATATATATCATATACAGTTATACACTACATAAAAAAATATTTTTTATATTTAAAATTCATACTCTTATAGTTAATTATTTAATTTATGGTACATCTCCTTTTTTTTCAATTTTGTTTTACACTCCTATCGCATTAACATAATAATCATATATTAACTAATTCATTAAATCGTTTTAAATTATTATTATTTGAATGTGTTTATAGATTTCGTCTGAAAAAGTTGCCTGCATGATTCCACTGAAAAAGTAACTGCAATATTCGTCTGCTCTTGAATAAAGGTCTTTCATTAGGCAGAAAATTAGTCTTTAAGTAGTCAAACATAGCTAATTAATGAGAATTTAGATCAGATTTATATGGTACTATCAAATGCAAGTTTCTATAATATAGATATTGTTCTACATTACATGATACCAATTTTTGCATCATATGAATCACTTCCAGACAACAAGAACCAATACATCAATAATCAAGAAATAAATGCTTGTTCATCCAATAATCTCTGTATTAGGATTATCGCAAGTTTCATAAACCTACTTACTAGGTGTTGGAAATATGAGTTTTACTAAACTTTGGACGCATTTAAATTTATATATATGTGTTATATATAACTAACTTTTAGTAGGTTTATGTTCTTCTATATGAGATCTTCGAAATGATATATAATGCGTCCAAAATAGAGTATGTGTGAAAGAGATATCGATACTCAAAGTTGAGTAAATGGATGAAATTAGCAAAAACCAAATGAAGTAAACAGTAAGTCAATCACAATACTTTAACAAAATAAGTTAATACTAAAAATAACAATTATTTAATGTTACATAAACAACCTAACGTGGCCCTCTTTGACAATGTTCATAAATGGACTCCGCCATATGTATGCGGAAATCTTTGGCAACAACCTCGGCCTCGTCAGGGTGTACCCATACCTCATTTTTATTTATCAACATTTGGATATTACGGCATACCCAGACACCGCAATCTGCAGTTATCCCGGCCTGCTGGGGTGCATTCTTGGCGAACTTATAGCGAAAGGCACCTGTCATTTCGCGACGTCTAACATCCTTGACCCGACAAAAGAAGTCATTCAGCACAACTTTAAACTTTGTCATTTGCTCTTCCAATTGCTGTCTGAAGAGACTGGCACTGTCGCTATCATATATGGTCATGGTCATAGCGTCAAGTTCAAACACTCCAAGCAGCCAATGTTGGGGATTAAGGCATATAGGGATGTACACCTGAAATATTACAATATTAGACAACTTAGTTAGCAACAAAACAAGTTAAATAAAATCAGAGTAAAACGATTTACATACCACATCGAGGAAAGCCCAAGAGGTCCCTTCCACGCCATTGCATGAATTAACCACGGAGGTGGGACCTAGATGCTCAATCAACAAGTAATGAAAGAACATACTGAACATCATGGTCCACCTCGTGTCTGTTCCACGATGTCTTTGCAACAACGAGACCCAACAATCGATGTGCTATACATAAAAAATAGATGGTTAGACATGTAAAATAAATATATTTGATTATATGACTATAATTAAACTTCATACTAACCACATCCAGTAAGTCAGACTCCAAAGGGTCAACGGCCAGCAATACATTGAAAAACGAGGGGGTGATTTCCAAGTTCAAGTGAGGGATGAAGATCAAGGGGGGGAGGCGACCAGTCCGGCACATCCTCAATATTTCCGATGCCGGTTGAGGCTCCGGTGAAGGCACCTTTCCCTTTTTCTTTCCTCCCTTCTTTCCCCCCGCTTTCTTTGCTTGTTTTTTAGCGGCCGGTGGTGTCGTAGATCCTTGTTGGCCAAACGGGTGACGAAACCATTGTGAAATTGATCGCGACCGCTTTTGAGGGAGCGGGGTCACCTGTGGTGGTGGATCTACAACATCCATCGAGTCTCGTTTAACCATTGTTGTATCTCTTTTCATATTGTGCACATTGGCAACTTTTATTATGTGCACATTGGCATGTTTTATAATCAAACAGTTTATTAAGACTAAGATACACCGTAAACGTAACTTTCTAACTGGTCCTATAGCAGGATTTGGGTCAGCCGATCCCATACCAGTTGGCCTTAGGGGCTAGGTGACAAGCACCCCTTGGGACTTACTTTCCCGAACCAGAAAGGCTACATCGATATACCTTAATCCCATCTGTACCAGTAGAACATGGCTTTCTACCTGGTTCTATAGCAGGATTTGGGTCAGCCAATCCCAGATCAGTTGATCTTAGGGGCTAGGTAACGAGTACCCCTTGGGACTTAATCTCCCAAACCAGATAGGCCACAGACACAGACTATCAAACTGAATGATTTTATTATATATATATATATATATATATATAATTTTTTTTTAAACATCTCAAACACTTGGTTCAAAAACGTAGTGCTTTTCCCATATTTTCGTTTCCATTCATGATTAAAACGAATAGGCTTTGTGAGCATTGTATTCTGTATAAGTCTAGATTTACACAATTTTGCGCTTATATCAAAATCTCAAACATGTTTCGCTGACCTTTCGACTTATTTCAGAAGCGAAAGTAGAAACAAATATAACTCCGACGATACAAAAATGCTCGTAAAATCATCCTTAACACACATTTTATTCATTGAATGAAAAATTGAAGAATTTCACTTCATTGAATTAAATTTGTGAAGGTTCAAACTTTCAACGTTAGTAGACATAAAATATAACACAATGTTACCTTTAAGCACATGGCCTAAAAATAGAAAGATATGACAGTGAAAGGATATCACCTGATAAGTACGAGTTCTAAACTGATATGTTTAGAAGTCATAGCCTTTGAAGTACGGGTTCTAAACTGATTTGTTTAGAAGCCTTTACCGTTGAAGTGCGGGTTTTGAACTGATGTGTTCAAAAACCATTATCGTTGAAGTGCGGGTTTTGAACTGATTTGTTCAAAAGCCATAACCGTTGAAATCCGGGTTCTAAACTGATGTGTTTAGAAACCATTGTCTTTTATCTCACTCTCTCCCCCCCTACAAAATACCGAAAGATTTATCAAATCGCACATGTATATAAAAAAATTAGAAAACTCCCTGAAAATATGTGATGTTCAATGTCTTCTTGAATGCACAAGTACTTCATCTTCCGAGAGTTCAACGCTTGTCTCTAAATCTGCAAAACAGATTAAGTAGATTTTGGTACCCAACGAGTCTTGGGTCCTGACACGTTAAGCGGAGCTCTATAAGAAGGAAAATGGTAAGTACCATACCAATATTGAACATAATTATTATTAACAAAATCATTATTTCCGCAATAAGAATTAACAAAAGAATTAACTTTCGTTGTAAAATTCTTATTTGGAAATGATGATTTTGGTACATCTTTTCCAGGAAATTTACCTTTTACCTTCCATTGCATGTTGACTCTTTTGTAGGAAGGAAGATCAGCATAGTATTTGGAAGACATATCCACAGAATGCTCGTAGAAAATGTTAGAAGGACGCATCGGACATTCTGAAAAATACTCGGAGTTGTTGAACGACCTTACTTTGTCTTTTAAGGCATTTCGTTCCTTTGTCATCAACCTGAGCTTCTTCCGAATATCACAATTCACCCTCTTTTCCTTCATGATATCTGTAGATAAACCCGCCAAATTCTTCGTGAGTTTCTGAATCTCTTGCTGAAATATCTTCCGTTCTACAGAAAAATCATCCTTTACGCTCCTGGCTTGAAATTCAGCTTTCTTCCTCTTTTCAAGCTCTTCACTTTCCTTATCTAACTCTTTTTGAAGCTCAGAAATTTTCTCTGACAGCTTTCCATTTATAGCTTCAAAATCTTTCATTTTCTCTTCAAACACAAGTCTTTCCTTCTCCAATTTTTCTTTCTCTAAAAATAAGACTTTCTGAAAATCTGAGTTCTGCTTGGAAAGTCTTAGACATTTGAGTTCAACATCTTTCTTGTCATCAATTTCTTTAGTCTTTGACTTCAACGCCATTTCAAGTTCCGAAACCCTTTTAGCAAGGCCCATTCTTTCTTTCTTGAAATCTTCTCTTTCCATATTCAAAAGATTTTCCATCTCTTGCAACTTCTTTGTGAGTTCGATAATCTTCTCTTTATCATCTTCCCTTTCAACTTTCTTCTCTTCTTTTCCCTTGAATTCAACCTTTGATCCATGCATAAGCTTCGTTAATTCATTCCACATCTGCAAAGGGTAATTTTTATACACTTCAACCTGTTTGTAGATGTGAGGCAAAATTTTGAAAATAGCAAAGAGTAAGTTTGACGAAGCATCCTTGTTTGCTTTCTTCCGTTTAATCTCATCTTCAGTAAAATCTTCCGCCCTTTTATGTATGATCAACGGACCTTCGGTGAAAGATTTTATCATATAATCTCCGTTTTCTCTCCTCGAAATAAAATCAATAAAAGAAATCGTCCATTGATTTTGGTAAAATCTTCCGCCCTTTTATGTATGATCAACGGAGGTCGGTTCATGTTCGTTTGAAAAATTATATAAAACTTTTTCTTGAAAAACTCTTAAAATGTATGAAATACACTATAGAAAAAATTTCAGTATAAAAAATATTCTCAAAATACTCTTTTTTTTATAATAATACTCCAGAAAATAACCAAGTCAGAAACTCGCAAGCAAGGGTTGCGAGAAGTAAGGAACTCGCAAGCAAATGAAACGAGAAGTGAGGATTTCGCAAGCAACAGTTGCGAAAAGAAGACTTAGAAAATCTTGAAGAGGTATGCGTGACAGAGGGATCCGCAAAGTTACTGTTTGCGTGTCTTTGGCTTGCGAAAAGTTATTGTTTGCGTGTCTTTGAGTTGCGAAAAGTTACACTTAGATTCTGATGATCTTCAAAAGATGATGAACTTGCGAAAACCACGATGAATCTTGCAAAAAGTTTAGATCTTGCGAAAAGTTCACAAAAATTCTCAAAAACGTCTGAAATTTGAACGTCTCTGCAAGAAATTTCACAGATATGCTCGAAATAGCAGCCTGAACACTTTATCTTTGAACAAAAACCTCTGAAAAACATTGAATTTGAGTCTGAACTGATCGATCAGAGAACACAATCGCACAAACCAAAATTCTTGAAAAACACAAAATTGATCTCCAAATCTTTGAAATTAGCCCTCGAACCTTGAACAATAAATGTTCCTCTATCAAAAACGAATCCAATGAGCTAAGATTTGAACAAATTCGATCAAAAAACACCAAAATTTGATAAAATCTCAAGAAAACGAGATTTTCTTGAAAAATCAAGAAAATCAATCAAATTTTCTTGTGAAATCACCAAATTCGTATGTTTGATCAGAAGAAATTCTCCTCTAAATCTTGAATCTGCTCTAATACCAATTGTTAACCCAAGATCTAATCAAGATAGAGAAGATGTGAATTCGTCATCTCTTTCATGAAGAACACTTTACAAGATTAGGAGTTCTGTACAAGTGTTTCTCTCTCTAGAATATAAGAATGTGAGTTAAGTATGTCTAGAGTCCTCTAAACACAAACACACAACAAAACCTATTTATACTAAACACATTACAAGGACTTTGACTTTGACCTTTCTATATTTAAACCTTGAAGACATATTGCACTAACAGGGTGCCTCGCCTTTCAACATCTACACACTCACTTGTAATCCTGTGCAAACCTCGGTTTCACCGAGGTTTGGGGTCGGCTTTAGTTGGCAAACCTGGGCCACGGCCTAGGTTTGGGGTGGCCATATTTGAATAACTTAGGGTTATCTTTTTGATGTATTGTGTTACTGTTTTGTCCTTCCTGCTTGATGACTGTAATAACTGCACAATGCATTTTGTCGCATCGCCTACACCGACACTTGCACATTGGGGACAATGTGTGGGTAAGGTTTGGGGTTGCCCAATCGGGCCCACGTTTATGCACGTAGATTTCCTGCACTTCTGAGTGTCGAGATCACATTAGCTAATTTTTTGTTGTTTTGAATGATTGAGACCGACCATTGTGGGAAGAATGTTGTGATAGTAACGTGACCATTAAGGAAGGACTGGGAAAAGAAGTAAAGAAGTTCAAAACTGCCAATAGTTGACACACCGAGGATTTTTGAGCGACCAATTGGAAGAATTTAGAAAAGATGGAGAGAGAAGCTCAGAAAAACAAGCTAAAGGGGAAAAAGACTAAGAAAACACGACACAAAGTAAGAAACACAAAGACAAGAACTGCACACAAAATGACACGACTAAACCCTAATCGACCAGGAGGCCGCGCGGCTGAGGCCGCGCGGCTTAGGCCGCGGTATGCAAACCGCGTAAGAAACCGTGTAACCCACTGTTTTGAAATTCTTCCAGAGACACCCGCGGTTTTCCGCGCGGTTTGTAAGCCGCGGGATATACCGCGTAAGATACTGTTCCAGCTATTTTGTCTTTTCGCTTTTTCATTATTTTTATTGTTTTTCGTATCTGAAAACACACTCAAACATGAAAACTAAAAAGAAAACAAACCTTGGTGGGTTGCCTCCCACCCAGCGCCTTGGTTTCGGTCGTGGCTCGACCTTCTTTCTGATCACTCCTTCGGCTTTTCCGCAGTTTCTTCCCAGTCTGAGTTCTCGTGATAACCAGGTTCCTCTTCACTTCGACCTCTCACCCTCTCGAACATCTTGAACACCGCCTTCTCACCACCAACCCTTAGGGTCATTTCGCCTTCTTCCATGTCGATCAACGCTCTGCTCGTGGCCAGAAAGGATCTTTCCAGTATCAGCAGGACTTCTATATCTTCATCGATATCCAGCACCACGAAGTCCACCGAAAAGTAGAACTTGCCAACCTTGATGAGCACATCCTCTATCACTCCATATGGGTACACTATGGATCTATCTGCGAGCTTGAGTGTCATATATGTTGGCTTCACTTCTCCCAAGCCAAGTTTCCTAAAAACAGATAAAGGCATTAGATTAATATTTGCTCCTAAGTCACATAACACTTTATCAAAATTAAGCTTCCCAATTTGTATAGGGATTGAAAAACTCCCTGGATCCTTAAGCTTCGGAGGAAGCTTGTTCTGGATGATCGCACTGCACTCTTCAGTAAGTGCAACTGTCGCGTGGTGTTCGACTGCCCTTTTCTTAGATAAGATCTCTTTCATGAATTTGAGATATGTTGGCATTTGGGCAAGTGCTTCTGCGAAGGGGATGTTTTTTTTTGAACGGCAATGCGGCATCGAACCCACGAACACACGCACACACGCACGCACACCGTCCCGACAGTATCGGGCATCCAAGGGCAGCCCACTAATCCGCCGCGTCCGCAGCCCAGCTTACGCTTGGGCCTATTCCCAACCACATTAGGCTGGGGCGATAGCCCAGTCTTCGACTGGACCACCTAAGGACGGCCCAACCAGAGGTTAGGCGGGTATCTCAGACATGCTTACCACGGGGTTCGAACCCTGGTAGTCAGGGATACCATCCACTGACCCCCCAAGGATGTTACCTTACCACTGGGCTACACATGCTTTGATGCGAAGGGGATGTTGATGTGTAACTTCTTGAAGATGTCAAGGAACTTATTGAATTGTTCCTCATCTTTATGTGCCTTTACTCGACTCGGAAATGGTAGCGGTGGCACATACGGGTTGACTGGTGGTTGCTTCTTCTTCTTTTCTCCATCCTCCGGGTTTTCCTTCGTCATTCCTTCTTCACCGACTTTCATCCCATCCACTTCTATGATCTCGACATCTTGCATTTTGAGCTCGATTTTCTTTGATGACGTTTCTCGTGTAGGCTCATTGATCAGCTCCTTGCCACTTCTCAGATAAATGGCATTGCATTCTTCTCTTGGTTTCCTTTCAGTCTGACTCGAAAACGTTCCTGGGACTCGGTTTTGTAAGACTTCAAAAATTTGCCCCACTTGTCTTTCAAGGATCTTTATGGATGTCGTGTTCTGATCAGTTGCTGCTTTCACTGTGTTAACCGTGCTTGGTAACTCTCCAACCGTGCCATCCATCTTTGCCATAAACTTCAACATCATATCCTCCAGCCCCGGTTTCTTCTCTACGGATGGTCCTTCGTCGAATTTCCTTTGGTTGAAACCTGGAGGACGGTAAACATTGTTAGACTGAGAAGAATTAGAAAAGTTTGAAGAATTACCGTATTGTTGTTGCCCTTGAGGTTGACTCCATGAAAAATTAGGGTGTTTCTTCCACCCCTCATTATACATGTTCGAGAAAGGGTCGTTCCTCGGTTGGTTGTTCCGGTTCTGCAAAAACTGAACTTGTTCGGGTTCTTCCGGACTACCTCCTTTCAAATGGTTCGTGATCGCAGCTAGCTGAGCTTTTATTTCCTTCAGCTCATCCGATTCTTGAACACTTGCAACTCTTCTAACGGCTGATTTTGGAGTAGAAAAACTGTGTTCAGCCAGATTATCGATCAGCTCGCATGCTTCCTCAAAAGACTTATTCATTAAAGCTCCACCCGATGCAGCTGTGATGTCGTTCTTGAACTGCGGGTGAAGTCCACTGAAGAAGGTTTAGATGATGACCCAACCTTGTAACCCATGATGAGGGCACTTCTTGATCATATCTTTGTACCTCTCCCAAGCTTCATATAACGTCTCTTGATCCCATTGAGCAAAATGGGTGATTTTCGCCCTAAGTTGGGCGGTTCTGCTTGGTGGGAAAAATTTCTGAAGGAAAGCCGCTTTCAGTTGGGCCCAGGTGGTGATCGAGTCCGGTTGGATACTCTCGGTCCATGTTTCGGCTCGGCCCTTGAGAGAAAAACTGAACAGCCTTAGCTTTATGGCATCCTCGTTCATCTCATTGATCTTAAATGTGTTGCAAATTCTCTCAAATGCACGGAGATATGCATGAGGATCTTTGTCGGTGCTCCTCCATACTGATTTTGTTGTACCATCACGATGGTACTCGGTTTAAGCTCAAAAAAATTCGCCCCAGTAGTGGGCGGTTGGATGCCTATGCGTGCAGCTGCCACGTTCGGATCGGCAAACGATCGCATAGGGCGTCTCTCAGGAGGAGGCGAAGGCGGGTCATTGCAAGGAGGTCTCTCGTTGACAGGTATCTCGTCGCCCATCTTCAGTTGCCTTCAGTTGCCTTTTGCCTTTCAGTTGCCTTCATTGCAAGTGGTTCGATTCCTTTCCCTCGTGTCTTCCTTGGCATAAACCAGTTAGTACCTAAAATGGAAAGTAAACAAATTCAGCAATCCAAAAACTGAAAGTGATAAAATAAAATAAGAGAATTAAAAAAAATGTTCAATCTAATAGCGCTTATAGCTGGTAGTGCTATCAGTTGCAACTAGTTCCCCGACAACGGCGCCAAAAACTTGATAAGAGGGTTTACACCCTCCTAAATCTTACCGCAAGTGTACGGGTCAAATCAAGTAATAGTACTGAAAGTACGAGTATCGAACACATGAAACTAGGAACTAAATATCACAATGACTATAAGATCTATTAACTGAACGGTCGTAATTTTGAGGAGTTGGTATTAAACTAATTAATTGCAAGAAAATAAATCACAGACGGGACAGTAAACAACTTCGAAAGCTTTGATAGAGAAAACAGTTGAGGGTTGGAAATCCTAAGGTTTTCACGTATAAACATCTGGCTCAAAACAATTACCAGTTATTCCCCTTAATGAATACCCAATCTCTAAAATCACCGTTGTTCTCTTTCGAGCAACAACGAGTTTTATTTCGAAAACACAAGTTTTATCTCTCGATCTCAACTCATGAAACTCAAAATACATTAAAAGCAAGATTTAACGGGACTAAGGCTTACTTGGTATATCTCTATCCAATTTCTCACCTTAGACATGCAATTTCTAGTTCTACGTAACAATTAATTTTCTCGAACTTAATTGAAAACAACAAAACAATCGGAAGTTGGCCAAACTCACAAAAGCATTAAAAACCAAATCACATGCTTCATTAAATTAGAAAAAACTGATAAATGTCTCAAATCATATGTTCATATGCTAAACCAAATTCAAACCAACCCCCAACATAGAAAGATAAGTTCATGTTGGCGGTGGACAAAAACGCAAGAAAAGGGAAGGAAATAATGTATGCAAACATAGTAAACGTGAACGTGGTGAATGTAATGATGAACTCCCTTCTCCCGGCTCTAATCCGCTTCGCGTCGTGAATTCCTCCTCAATTAAACCTCAATCGTCGCTCCAAAAGCTCCGAAAAACCTCTGAAAATCGCCCCTTAGTCGCTGGCCGTCGTTGTGTGCGAGATGATGACCTAAAATCGCAAAAACACCAAGTATAGCAACCAAACAGAGACTTACGTGGTTTGTCCCGCCACTTGCAAACCGCGCGATTTTGCTGATGGCTCCGGGTCAGGTCTGGTTCATGGATCTGGGTCCTGATTCGGGCACGGGTCTTGGGCTTGGATCTCGGGCTTCCGGTGGCTTCGTTTTGTACTCGTTTTGGGCTCTTTTTCGCTTCTTTTCTCGATGATTGCCGCCTTTTTTATTACCTGCACATTTCACTCGATAAACCAAAAAATCCCGCCTTTTTGCTAGAACACAAGCCAATCTCATTGGTTTGAAGACTGAAAATAACGCCAAAAAGTGACGTTATCATCTATGCACGTAGATTTCCTGCACATGTGAATGTTTAGATCATATTAGCTAAATTCTTGTTTTGGATGATTGAGACCGACCATTGTGGGAAGAATCTTGTGATAGCAACGTGACCATTAGGGTAGGACCGAGAAAAGGCATGACTAGGGACATTAGTGGAGACCACCCCAATAGCGAGATTTGAGCCTAAATGACGGATTTCATTTCGAGGGATTTAAACACTTAATTCGTATACACTTTTTCGAATTCCTTGTCGTGATTATAGAGTGATCTCGCTATAATATTGTATTGAGTAGCAAAGACGACCATCGGGATATTGGGTAATGGTATAGTAAACCATATCGTGTGGACCTTAAGAGATGATTCCAGGCATTGTGTGCAATTTTAACACATTTTCATCTATCGTCCCTTTTTGACCCATTATGTGTGTATCCAAAACCACTTTTGCAGCCAAACATTCATCACCTTTTCGTTTCGAACCCCATCATTGAACCCTAGCCAAAAGCCTTAGCCAACCCCTATCCGAAAGTGTGTCACTCAGAAGAGGTAATGAACAGCGAAAGATAGAGAAGAAAAGAAAAAGTACAGGCGAGTCATGAAAATAAATTGGGTCATTCTAACCCCAAGAGATAGAAAAGAGGGCCAATGCAGCCCCAATCAAATAAAGAGGGCCAATGATGTTCCAAAAAAAATAGTTAGTTTAGACAATATCTACAGCAGAGAAATAAGAGAGTCAAAGCGACACCAGCAGTGACAAAGAAGGCCAAATGATAGAAAATGAAGCCAGGAAAGTTCAGAACTGCTAAAGATTGACACACCGAGGATTTTTGATCCACCTACCTTTCGTTTCGTAGCCCCATTACAACCCATGTAAAAGACTTGGCTGATCTTCTGGAAAATGTGATTAGGGTATACGACCACCTTTACCAATAGTCCCTGTCTTGCTACTTGATTCCTTTCTGAGATCAACTTTTTGGACACTTGTGCGTCTTTCATTGGAGTTGTCATGTAAATTATCGAGTATCATTGTACATAACTTCCTTATACATGACAACATGTACAACAGCCTAGGTTCGAGTGAAATGAGAGCATCCCATGAGGTATGGTCGAGTCGAAATGTTTTTCCTAGTATGTTTGGACCTAGTACGACCTTAATGTAATCGGAGCAGTCATGAGTTCAACTCACAATGGAAGGACATAGATCAAATAGGATAAAGATGAGACAAGGGTGAGATAAGCATTCACGGGTATGGGAAATCACAAGTGCATTACGTGGTACCGATTGGGAGTTGTGCAGTTATTGTTTCACTGAAGTATGCTTTTATTCTCTTCTATCGCTAATTTGCTTGAGGACAAGCAACGCTCGGTTTGGGGTTGTTGATAACGCCACTTTTTGGCGTTATTTTCGGTCCACAAACCAATGAGATTGGCTTGTGTTGAAGCAAGAACGGCGGAATTTTATGGTTTTTCTAGTGAAATGTACAGGTAATCTGAAAAAAGACGAGCATCAAGAAACATAGCAGAAAAGGAGCGGAAAAGAGTCCAAAAGAAATCCTTTAACGAAGCCCAAGATCCGAGCCCACACCATGACCCAGACCTGACCCGGGCATCTCAGAAACCGCACGGCCTGCGATGCGGCCTGAGGCCGCGAGCCAGGTCGTGTAACCTTCTGTTCGTTTGCTATACTTTGCGTTTTCCGGAAATTAGGTCATCACTTTTTCACGTGCGACGGGAGGCTACGAGGAGGCGATTTTCAGAGGTATTTCGAGCACTTTTGAGCCACGATAGAGGACCGATTGAAGAGGAGTTCACCACGCGAAGCAGATTAGAGCCGAGAGAAGGGATTTCATCAGTACATTCTTCACGATGTTTACACACGCTAATTGTTACCTTTTTCTTGTGTTTTTGTCCAACCCCAACATGAACTAATCTTTAGATGTTGGGGGTTGGAATGACTATGGTTTTTACGATGGATGACGTGTAACCGACTGATTTTTATTCGATTTGATTTATGAAGCATTTGATTTCAGTTTTTCATACCCAATTGTAGCTTGATCACCTTCAATTGAATTCCATGGTTTTTGATTAAGTTCGAGAGAATTAATTAATCACTAGATCAGGTAATCAGGTGCCGGAAAGGAGATTCGGGTAGAGATAGCCGAATCACCTTTTTGCCTTGTAAAGTTTAACCTAATGTGTTTTAAAATCACCGGTGGAGATCGAGAGATAAAACTAGTGAGTTTAAGATAAAATCCGTTATTGCTTGAGAAAGAATAACGATGAGTTCCAAAACTAGGGTTCATAGAAATAATCGATAATCATTGTTCGGGTTCGTTCATCGAGAGTATAACCATAGGAAATCCAACCCTCAACTTTTTCTCTATCAAAGTCCTTTCCAAACCTTTCTGTTAATCGATTTTGGTTTTATTTAGTTTTAAACAATTTTCAAACCACAACTCAAAATTGTGACCGTTCAATTAATAGATCTTATAGTCATTGTGATATTTAGTTCCTAGTTCCCTGTGTTTGATACTCGTACTTCTGTACTATTACTTGATTTCAACACCGTACACTTGAGGTTAGATTTAAGGGGTATAAACCCGCCTATTCACATAAATACATGTATCTAGGTATGCATGTTAAAACTCAAAGACTCTTTAATTATCTTTAGAAATGTTAAAATATGAAAGTTGTAGCATGACTGAAATAGACATTTAATTAGTAATGATACCTTGAGATAAAAGATATATGTTGGTTGTTTGACGCCACAACAGGATCTCCGGGCCTTATAGGAGTCGCCTCAAATGCAAGAAAATATGGTTCGTCAACCTCTGCATATCTTGCTTTGAAGAAAGCAAGAACTCGAACAACTTCCTTTGAAAAGTTGATATCTTGAGGAGCATTGGTAGGATCCAACGCCAGTTGCTGGACAAATGAAAGTGTTTCAACTGGTCGAAATTCTTGTCTGAACCGTTAATCTGTTGCGTAGTATACTCTCCTCCAGATTGATATCCAGTCGGATCAACTTTTAGCAAACCTTCCACATGTGATGGTCGATAGGATGAAGAAGATACGCAAGGACAAGTCATTCCTATAGCAGCTCTGTGGATGACCTTATAAACTGCATCATTAATAGCTTCCACGAACAAACGAGACCAAGATCGATTTGAATACACGCTATAGTTGGATTCAAAATAAAAGAGTTTCCTTGGATCTAACCATTTATAGGAGTTATCGTCGAAAAATGAGACAAGCACACAACTTTCCTTCTTTGCTTGTCGAGTCTCGATACTTGTTAAGGCTTCATGGTAAATAATGTTAGGCCACCAGGATGGTGACCAACTTTTGCCCAACCCAAATCTCCGACATGAAATTGGTTCTCCATAAATCTTTAATTGTTTCTAAAAGCGTCAGATACTTTGATTGCTTCCGGCTAGTCTGAGGATCAATGTTTTAGAACTTTTTTTCTCTCAATGCAAGAAGCTCTTTGAGGCTTTGATCGCCGCCGCATAAAAAGGTTATCAGCCTTGGTATTTCCGCCTCTAGGGCTTACTCTCAACTCAACCCATCTATATTTATACCAGGTACCCCAAACAGCACGTTGTAAGGCCTAGTCCATAAGGATTCTCTTAACCAATTGCCAACTCATCCCAAGTCTATAGGCCCAATCCAAGAGTGACACGTTGCACCAAGGGTCGTTGACTTTTCAAGGATTGGCGACAATACTAATTCCTCTTGCGTAATAACAAAACAAACCCCCGATTAGTCAAACTAGACATTTATTGACTTTACCCTGCACCCGAAATTACTACTACAAATCTACAACCATAAAGTTTACAATTCAAGGCTCCTAACTTAAGTTTCGTATATAAGTTCATTGATTCAACTTCGAACGTCTTAAAATCACCTTACATAACTAAACATTCATCTTATATAAAGATTTATGGAGAACCAATTTAATGTTGGAGATTTGGTTTGGGCAAAAGTTGATGGCACCGTTAATGGCCTAGCATTATTTACCATGAGGCCCTATCAAGTCCCGAGTCTCCACAAGCAAAGAAAGAAGGTTGTATGCTTGTCTCATTTTTTGGCGATAACCCCTATAAATGGTTAGATCCAAAGAAACTCCTCCATTTTGAATCACCTACACTTTGTATTCAAATCGATCTAGCTCACATTTTTCCGTGAAAACCATTACAGAGAACCAAATCTACCTGGATAGCATATCTACAGAAACCAAGTTGAATAGGAAACTATCAGAGCAGCAAATACACTTGCATCCTTATATCAAAGTCCTTATACAACAAAACACATGATACATATGGTTGGAATTTTTCACCATTTCTGATTCTCAACTAATAATACAAACACGTATAAAAATGAAAAATCTAAACAAATTATAGAGGATTACTGGATAGCAAATAAAGCTTTTTGATGTTACAAAGATTATACCATCCTAAGTAAGAAGCAAACTTTTAAGTATTTTAATATCATAATTTACTGTTAAATACAAATAAGAGCACTATTCACATCTAAGCTGATAATTACAACAGAAGCTAGAAAACTGAAACCTGAAAAAACTGTGAATATATTATATATTTCAGAATTAAAATCGGATCAGACGCAGAGAGACTCATAAAATTACCGACCTGAAACCTCGCCGACGCAACTTTGACGGAGAGACCGAATCTGTCACCGTACGACGCCGAGGCGTAGACAGTAGGCGGCAAGACTCCTCACCCATTTAAAAAAAACCCTGGCAAAACCCCTATTTAAGCCGGAACTGTGTGACCCGTCTTTCACCACTTGGGCTAAATTTCATGACATTCAATTTGGCCCAAATTCCAACACATATGACATAACTAATCGGGAAAATATATTTTACTAGAATCTTGAATCGGAGATGCTCTTAGCAATCTATATGGTGCAATGGAACTCGTAAGAGTGAGTCATAGGCGGACCCAAGAATTTTTTCTTACGATGGCACCTTTGATGAACTTAAATATTTTCCACATCGCCCGATTGCTTTGAGAATTTTTTTTTAATTTTTTTCTCGATTTTGAGGAACTTTAAAAAAAAATCAAATTCGAGAGAACTTTTCGGGGTTTTTTGGTTGATTTTAAGAGTTTTTTTTATACGATTGCACCATTTAAAATAATACGGTTGCACTCTTCATACCGCTACAAAATTTTACCCTTCGCCGGACAAACGATACGATGGCACGTGCCACCGTATTCCCAAGTGTAGGTCGAGTTATAAATTTATTTTAGTGGTTGTTGAAAATTATAGTTTATGTTCTCAAGCAAAATAATTACATATATATGGTCATTACCGTTTTATTTTTATTATGAATTGCATCCGTTTTTCTTTAACTTCAATACTCATTAAGTATGTTTAAATATTATATATAGTAAATTACGAACTTGGCCCTATTGTATACGTTTAAATGCCATTGGTACAAGTGTATACAACATTGTTTTGTTGCCACCCCTACCCCAACGTCGGCAATGTTTGGTTCCCTTTTTCCATAGACAGAATCACATAAAACATTAATAAAAACTAAGGAAATCAAAATATCCAAACATATGAAAAATTCAAACCAACTTGAGAAAATAGACATCTAGGGGTTCTTCAAGGAAGAAGAGATCGAAACCTAGATGAAACAAAACAATACCAAATCTGTTGGGAGAATTTTTTTAATTAGATACGAATCATGTCATACATGAGCAGGCTCCGTGTGATGGGCGGTGTGTACAAGGCCCGGGAACGGATAATTCTAGGGATAGTTTTCTTCGCTATCTTTTTTGCCAGAGTACGATTAACCTCTGGATTTGAAATCATTACCTGAGGATGCTCCAGAATCTTTTCGGTTGCTCGTTATGTTTTTGTGAAAAATAATTTGCATCCCTAAAATATTCTAGCGATTCACACGACATCATCAAATGATACCATTCTCTATACTATCAATAGGATCAATTATAATCAGATTCGGGATGTGATATGGTTCCGAAAAAATTCATATGGAATTTTCCTATGAAGAGTTGTCATACCTGAATTTTGACAAAAATAAAAAAATATGAAGAAAAATATAACCTATAATCTGATGATCGAGTTCGATAAAGCCGGAGTCTATAAATAAGTTATGAATATTGTTTTGAATTTTATATGCACTGAATTAAAAGGATCGGTCATCCAAAAATATAAATCGGAAAATCAAAGCATGAATCCACTCTAATTATTCAAAGCAAAGCAGGAAATCGAATAATCGAAGCACAAATCTACTAATCGTTCTATGAATAGCAAATCAAAAAATCAAAATGCTTATACAAATCATTCTTTGACCGTAACTGAAATCGACATTGAAGCAAATTAGTACAACTACCAAAATGTGTTTTTTAAAATAACATTTAATGAATTTTTTTTATAAAATTTGACCTACTTTATTCTTTCAGATTACTGCGATATCAAACTATTTAAATGAATTGATTTATGAACTTGTGTAAAAGATTTTTATGGTAAAAATATTATAATAACTACAAAGATGGATCAGAAAAAAAAAATTGTTAGACCATCCGTAGCGGTGATTGGGTAAGGGATCGGGCTCATCAAATGGCCAGCGGGTTTCATCGGGCACCGCTAAGGGGGGTGATCGGGTACCAATCGGGTTCGGGTACCGGGTTCACCAACCCGATCAACCCGTTGCCTATTTAAATTGTTTTTATTTTTTTTTATTTTTTTTTTTGAAACAATTCCGTTGGTAAACGGCTATTTTACAAAATTATTTTTTTTTTCAAATTAATCACACTATATATATTAACCTATATCATCTTATTTTTTCACACCAAAACATACTTTCTTCCATTTCTCTCAAATTCAATACCTTCTTCCATTTCTCTCAAATTTCATCATGAATCCAAACACCACACTTACATCCCGTCGTAACCGATCGGATACACCGCAACAAGACCCGGAGCTTGGCTTCCAAGCGTTTTCTCAACAAGGTTATATTCCGCAACCGCCCCCAAACGTTGGTTTCCAACAATTTCTGCAACCGCCCCCAAACGTTGGTTTCCAACAATTTCCGCAACCGCCCCAAACGTTGGCTTCCAACAATTTTCGCAACACCCGTATCAATTTACATATCCTGGTTTGATTCAACAAGGTTTTACTCCCGCCAATTACGAACTTCCTCAACCCGCAATCGATCTCGCCGACGACTTTGTTCCTGAAACCCAACAACCGCACACACCACAATCGATCTCCACACAACAATCAATCCCGGAACCATCAAACCCGACACCAACGCAAAAAGGAAAAAAGAAAAAATTTGAAACAAGGCAAAAACGACATGTGTGGACTAAAGAGAAGGAAGTGGCGTTAGTGTAGGCGTGGGTTGACGTTTCGGAGGACCTCGTTGTCGGAAACGCACAAACCGGTGGTAATATTTTTATTATTATTGTTGTTAATATTCTTGTTATTATTCTTATACTTGAATTTATATAAATGTAGACAGTTTTTGGAACCGAATCTCGAAGGTGTTCTATAATTCTATGGGTCGCCAAGATTATAGATCATTTCATCAACTGAACACCAAGTTCAAAGACCTCAACAAGAAAATTACGTTTTTTGCTGGCATCTACAACAACTTGGTCAATAATAGATCAAGCGGAATGAGTGAAGCCGACATTTTACGAATGGCACACCACCGGTACCAAGGGGATTTTGCGGTTGCTTTCACCCATGAACAAGCTTAGGATGTCCTAAAAAATGTCCAAAATGGTCACCGGTTCCAACGATGTCGACAAATTCATCCCGGGGTTCAAAACGTACCAAACCTTCCAATGATGACGATGAAGATGTTCGGGTCGACGAGGTCGAGCAACTTCAACGACCCATTGGGAGAAATAAAGCAAAAAAAACATCAACGAGTAATACGACCAGGTCGAATCCGGACGAAAGTGTTACTCAGTTGTTGACGAGCATAAGCTCGTTCAACGAGCAGATTGAGGGTACAATGGAGTACAAAATGAAAAAACTTGAACTCGAACGAGAAAAGTTGGAACTCGAACGAGAAAAACGATATCAACAAGACTTCGAGTTTTTCATATCCCCGCATGATCACCTTTCGGGAGACGTTTTGAGGGCTACTTTAGCGAGAAAATAGAAAATTAGAAAATATCATAATTTTGGGTAATTTTTATTTTGTAATTTTTATTTTTTTAGTGTTTTGCATTTTGTAATTTTTAATTTTTTAATGAATGATATGAATTTTTATTTTTATTATTTATCTTATTTTTATTTATTAAAAAATATATACATATTTTTATTTTGTTAAATAATTAAATGTATAAATAAAAGAATTAAAAAAGATGAGGTGGCAAGTGGGTTCATTGGGTACTGGTACTCCACTTTTGGGTAAGGAGGGTAGGAAAGAGAAAAGCTGATGTGGCGCTGAGGTGGCAAGTGGGTTCATTGGGTTCATTGGGTACGGGTACTCATGGCCTTAGGAACGTGAGTCACAAGCTTTTGTCATTAGCTCAACTTCTCCCGAATCATTAAAAAAACTCATTTAATGTAACAACCCAATCTAAAACAAAGCATGCAATTCCTAAAAACTAAAACATCCCAAAAACGGGTCCCAAAAATTTCTTACATGAGTTTCCAAAATTTAGGCTGGCGGAAACAATCTATTACACAACTGAGAAATACTAATGCTATAAATAATAGTGTTTATGTCTCTACTGTCTCTATCCTCTATCTGACCAGCTCACTTGCCCGAGCCTTTCAACACCTGCTTACCTGAAAAGGGTTTAATTTGGAAAAAAAAATGCGAGGGTTAGACCATAAGGTCTAGTGAGTCTCTTCTGACAGTTCTCAAGATCATTTTAAAACTTTTCAGAGCTTTCACATAAACATAAAACTTTAAATAATAAACTTTCACATAACTGATCATTTAAAATCTTTCACGGATAAATCAGCTCCCGTAAATGGCACCCTGAAGTCACTCAAGAGTGACAACGAGTCAGTATCACGCTGCCTTGCTGGGTCTCACTTCCCATGGCATAAACGGAACCTCCCCCCGACGTGAGTACTGGCGGAACCTCCCCCCGACTTAGCCAATTTACGTCTACACAATGTATGCATACATCTCATATAAAACTTTAAACAACTTTCATGCAATTATAGCATAAGAGTAAAACATGACATTTCTCATCATGTAACCACTTTAGAAAACACTTTAAAAAAGGCATGTATTTTAGTTAGAAAACTCACCTGATACGCTTATTTCCCTTTTCTACTCTGATCTGTACTCCCAAACGATTTACCTGAGTGAAAGGATATAACATATAAGCTGACTACCAACTACCCGGATACAACCTTTACCGGGCACCACTACTTTTCGGACAAAACCTGACTTCCCGGACGTTTCTACTTTCCGGTGACTCTACAGCCCGGATACTCTATTGTCCAGATAATACGACATTCCGGATAACACTAATGTCCGGACGACTCTTCTTTCCGGATACATTCCACTTACCGGGAAAATATACTTTCCGGACACTTTTGCTTACCGGATTCCTATGTCTATCGGACACTCACCCGGAAACCTTCACAACTTGAAGCTTTTCGGACGCGGCTGGAGATGAGTTCAGAACCCGAAATCCCCAAGTACGCTCCACAAACGAATCAATAAGGCAATAAACAGCCACATAAACGTGCTATAACCATTTCCCCACAAAACTTACTAATTAAACTCAACTTAAAGGTGTTTAAATCTCCTTTAAGAGCCTTAAATGACTTTAGCAAGGAAACTCACAATTACCCCAACAATAATCAAACAACTTAGATGGGATTGCAGATTATGAATTACCTGGAGGATTCCTTGCAGAAAACGAATTATATCACACCCTTCTTTCTGATTTTGTTGATTGTTGTGTCTCTTCTTCTATGCACCAAAAACCTCCAAAACTCCTTTCTCCTTCTCTCAATTAAACAGCCGCCAACAACAAGAATGGACAGTTCTCCTAGGGTTTTGTGCCCCAATGATTAGGTTTAAAACACTCTATCCCTTATTTACAAAGTGACCCCTCAACTTCCAGCATTAATGATTTTTTTTTCCCAAAACTTGAAACTCTCACAATTTGGTCACGGTTACTACATTTAACATATTAACTTATGAGCCTTTTTAAGGGGAAATTGATTAAAATAGTTATTTTTTTCTTGATTTTGCAAGAATGTCTCTACTTTTGACAGGTTCGTAAATTGTGGAGGGTGAAAAAGTAAAAAAAAGTTTATAAACATGGTCCGCAAGTATAGAGACCAAATTCGTAAATTTGTTTATGTCTATAAGTTGCGGACATGTTTAAAAGATTTTACAGTTTTGGCCCCTACAATTGTGCAACATTTCAAAAACTTATTTTTATACTTTTCACCTCTCCGCTATTTGCAGACTTGACATTTTAGTAAATTAGAGATGAACGACTAGAATACCAATTAAGGTGTGAGAAATGACTATTTTGTTCAATTTCTCTTTTTAATCAGTTTACTGTATAACATAAAAGTTAAATTCTCAATGATTACTTAGGGGTCATTTACCGAACGCTTTCCCGGTAAGCGCTTACCGATAAAAATTAACACTATCGTTTACTTATCGGGTAAGATTTTAGTCCACTAAAACGGAATCGTAGAAAACAATTTACTCGGTAAGCACTAACCGTGGTAAGAGCCATCACTTTCACTTACTGGGTAAGACCCTTAGTCCTTGCTTCGCTCTTACCGGTAAGATTTTTGCTCCTTACTATATTCGTTCGGTGGAGTAATATGACTTAGTAAACATTTACCCGGGTAAGCGTTTGATAAACTGACCCTTAGTTGTGTTTGATACATTGCAATGAGATGACATTTGTGACTCACGTTTGATACGACATAAGCTTTGAGATACTAAAAAAGTGACCATCTCAAATTTCATGTTCCACCCATCCTTTTTACGTGTTCTATTATTTTACTTAGAGACCGTTTACTAAATGTTTATCGGATACCATTGACCTTATTAAATGAGTCCGACAAGTGACAATGATCAAGAAGCTTACTCGATAAGAGGCATAGCAATCTCGATAGATATGCTCGTATCTTTTTAAATGTGCCTTATATATAATTTCACTTCTATAAAGGTTGTAATTTATGACTTTATATCGAAAATTTAAATCAGTAAACATTTGAGAACCTCATATATTGTAATAACTGTAAAAACCATTATCATGATTTTTTTCCAATATAAAGCTAGAATTTAATATATTCATCAACACATGTTTGGTGCACATTATGTTTGTCTCATATGTATTAATTTCACAAAGTGAAATTTTTTAGTTATATTTTTTTATTTTACAAAAACATAAAAAAAATTCACACCGTGAAACAAACACATTATAAATCAAATATATGTTAATCAATACACTAATTCTTAAAACCGCTAATAAAAAAAATCATGTAAAAAAACACCAATTCTCAATGTTATCATAAAAAACATGGGAACATATGTTCCCACCAAACATAAAGTAAAAACTGACCAATATCTTATCTAATGCAGACTTGAGTTCGTTTGAAAACCGTCTTTCCATTATGACCCGGAAAATTATTAGGCCATCCGTATCACAACCCTCAAGCCCTCAAGCGCCACATCAGTGCCACATCAGCTTTTCTCCTAACCCTCTCCTCAAACCCTCAAGCCCTAAAGTGGCGTACCCGTACCCGATGCTATAAGGAACCCGCAACCCCACCCCACTCTCACCCTCCTCTCACACAACCCTCGGGTTTCTCGGGTTTTCAAGCCCGCATGCCAAGCCCGAGCCCCCCCCCCCCCCCCCCGTATTACTACCCGCTGGAGCCCTCTGAACCCGCATGCGAGCCCGAGCCGGAGCCCGTGAGGGATACGGATGGCCTTAAGAGTGTCATATGTCCATATTCATCATGAATAATGGAACGTAAAATTTGTTGTAATTCATGATGAATGTCCCCGATAAATGACGCATTCTTGATAGTTCCCTGATTCTCAATGAAAACGTGGTTCTCAACATCATTTTCATCACTTGGAACAAATAAAGATGTAGCCAAGTGAATGTACTCCAGATTTCCCATTAACAGCAACTTGATATTTTACAACTGAATTATGTTTTTATTACGTTACAACAAACAATTCTTGTTAAGAAAATAGTATATCATTTCGTTAACGAGGATGATGATATATGTTAATTGCCCGAGGAAAACGAATCACCATGATCAACCTTTGTATACCCCCGAAGGATCGGCATTCTGAACGATCCACGGATGCTCAAGGAGCTTGTGTAGCGGCATTCTTTTAGAAGTTTCTCTAACCAGCATCTGTATTTTTATTCATAACTTATAAATAAGTTCAAAGATTTAGGTATATATATATATATATACGTGAAATATATAGAGCGTGTGTGAAAAACCTGACTAATGAGGTCCTTGGCAGCCGAGGAGACTACCGGTTTTGAAGGGAACTTCAAATCTACTAGCAAAATCCTGCACAATTGCATCAACAATCTCTATCAGACGATTATTTAGCTAAGTGGATTTTGAATCCATGACATTCTGACAGGTTTTGAGACGTACAAGAGTGGCATTCTCAAATTTGTCAAAAGGTGATAGATATCAGATACCTAAGAATTTGTGAATTTGTATTGTTGGAGTCCTACACATGCTAGATTCTCTCTCTCTCTCTCTCTCTATATATATATATATATATATAATATATATTAAGACTCTTTTAGGTACATTTGTTTTGAAAATTGCATTACCTTCTATATGTGT
The DNA here is from genome assembly GCA_033807775.1 of Saussurea involucrata. NCBI lineage: Eukaryota > Viridiplantae > Streptophyta > Magnoliopsida > Asterales > Asteraceae > Saussurea > Saussurea involucrata. The sequence continues at coordinate 154,357,353 of CM066321.1, forward strand.
CCGAATGTTCTTTCGCTTCAAAGGGAGGGATGCCATAGAGGAATTCATAGCATAGGATACCAAGACTCCATATATCTACACTTGCATCATGTTCGGCACTCTCCACTGTGAATTCGACTAGTTAATTAGAATAGAAACGATATAAAAAAGAGTTTCAGAAAATAAGGCATTCGGTTACGTATCCTTTACCCATCTCAGGTGGGAGATAATCTAGAGTACCACACATGGTCTGCCTCCGATTGAATGTGTGCACCGACCAGCCAAAATCTGCGATCTTTAATTCACCCTGAAAGAGATAACATGTATTTCATCAAACATTATGTCTCTAATACCAAACCAAACAAACCCAGTATATATCCCACCGATCTAATTGTCAAAGACAAAATATGTGAGTTACCTGTGCACCAATCAAGAGGTTCTCGGGTTTTATATCTCTATGAATAACATGCTTCCCATGGCAATACACGAGAGCCCGCGCTAAAGAAGCAATATACTGTTTCATTCCCCAAAATTCAATATCAGTTTAGTATTGACACCAAGTAAATAGACCACCCACAATCGAATTCATTTCTACTCGCACCACATAAATGGACTTGTTAAATGACCAAAACGAATAGAAGAACCAAGACTTATAGCAGTGGTATGTTGGATGCAGCGATATGAAGACTTACAGTAGCAGCACGTCGTTCACTGAAGTACTTGCACCTTTGCAGCTCTTTGTAGAGTTCTCCTTTGGCAGCATATTCCAAAATTAGGTAGACCCTTTTCTGTGGACATTATTGCGGTCTAAGTTTTAGAAATTTTGGATAGGGCCTTCAAACAACAGCAAGATGGAAGGATTTTATACCTGATCATAGAAGTAACCATAGAGTCGGAGGATATTAGGGTGTCGAAGATGGCTTTGTATTTCAACTTCACGGCGAAGCTGGTGCTCCACCTGGGACTGTTTAAGCTGGCTCTTGAAAAGCACCTTTAGTGCAACAATATGATTGCTCTGTTCCAGAAAACACATATATTAGTCCCTAGGTGCCTCATGGGTTCTAGCAGAGGTATAAAAAGAGTAATACCATCATATATAGTGCACCGTTTATGATCAAGGGTTGGGTTCGGGTGAGATCAAGTTATAGTGAGAAAGGTAAGAAGGGATCTCCACCCTTGGATCAATCTTAATTGAAGATCAACACTAATGAGATGCACCAGATCATTTCCCTTCTAAAGCGCAATTCATGGGTGGGCATGAATAAAAGTGATCACGGGTGGATCCCTTGTTACGCTTCTCACCTTAATTCTTTTTCTCAGAAGATCCTTCGTCTTATGATCAATTAAGCAAATCTATCTATTCCTTGGAAAGAAACCCTATATTGAGATGAGATGACAACCATAACTTCATAATATAGCATGGTTAAAACTGTAGAAACATATTCCTGGCATTAATTTTGTTTAAAGAAACGAAATATCTCAAGAACGTAAACAAACTATCTTTAACATGATATAAAACTAGTGATAGTAAGTTCATACTTAAAGCATCGGTCAAGATCAATGAAGATGATCTACCCTTCCCTCTACAAGAAATCTTATTTTATAGACAACTATAATCAGTGCCATATTCCAGAACTTGAAATTATGGGCAAATCTAAGCACCCATCAAATTCACTACCATTCTTTTATCTAGTAAAGACATGTGGACACTGGATAGTTTACACGTGATCTATCCTAGTAACCTTATGCACTTCTCCAGAAAAGCACAAAAAATGGTAAGGTTAAAACCATTTGCCCAATATGCAAAAGATCCAAAAATTTCAGAAAACATCGCAGGATTTGCTAGAGTTACAGACTAATTCAAGCTATTTGTGCATATTAGAGGCATAAATTTTAAGCAAAGAAACCAAAAACAAACAAGAACCTAAACGAACTACAGTTAACAATACAACACTGACTAGATTTTAGTTGACAAGGAACCCGAAACCAGATGGCGGATTAAGAAAAATATGTTGAGCATGACAACTAGATTTGATGAACTAACCCTCTTTTCCCTAGCTATATAAACATGACCAAACTTTCCCCTTCCGAGTGGCTTCCCTATGTCAAAGTCATTAAGTGTCCACCTCTTCTTTTCTGCTGCTGCCTCTGTAGGAGCCTGTAAAACAGCACAGTTGATGCAAATCAATAAATATCACACAAGAACAAAAATATCAGTACATCACATTAACACATTACACCTTCACTAACTACATTTTCTGCTGCCAACGATCAGAAAGCTTCATTTGTTTACCATGGAGATATGACAGAAGTAATTGAAGCTACACTACTTTGAATTTTAGCATTTGACATGAAATGGCATTTTCAGAACCATTACTCTTATTTGTCCTATTGACATAACTTTATACATCATAAACCATTAAATAACTTAACAGAGAAGCCACAACGCATATTTATGGGGATAAACGTGTCCGTATGGATCATGCTTAATATGTAGAACCCTAAAAACATTAGAAGATGCTATGGTTTCTAAGATTGCCTTAAAAACCTACCATCAAAGTGAAATTTTTGACAACAGATACATACAACTTTTAGCATATGGAAATTTTTGGGACACAAATTGTCAAACTGTAAAACTATTCATGTTGAATAGCCTACATTTCAAAGCGCATTAATATCTATCCTCCAAATTAGAGATCCAAAAGGTGCTAATATAAACATGAACCCTAACACAAAATTACATTTCAAAATCCAAATACATGCCTTCAGGTAATATATAAAAAGCACAAAGCGGGAAACAAATTCGTTTATGAATTCAAAACCAAATGAAAACAATCAAACAAACGAAAATTGATTGATTGTCGTAAATTCAGTCATGTACCTTTTGTTCAGCCTGGGTTTCTGCTGCGATTGCCATGAGAGAGCAAAGGATTCTAGAGAGAGAAAACTGGAGATAAAGGTAGAGAGAGAGAGAGGGAGGCAGACTGGCAGAGAAACAGAAGGAGAAATGCGAATTTGTTTGAATATAGAGAGATAGGAGGAGGATCTGTTTTCTCTCTCTCCCTGATTGCACAACGGTCAAATTGTTGGAGGAGCGTCATTTGAAATCTATTTTTCAGTTAGACCCGAAACTATACACAAATTACTGAATACCCCCTAAACTTTTATGACCTTATAATTCTATATCTTAACTACTGGGGTTATTTGGTACACTAGATATGAACTGAACAAAGCATGATCATTGTTCCATGTTTGACAGAATTTTTATGTGGACAAAGTGAAACAGTGTGTTCTAAGTTCTAACCCCATCCCATGAAACAAGGTGAAACTCACCTACATTTTACCAATATATAATCAAGATAAAATTTAATTCTCTGCTAATACATCAAATATGCATCCCTAACATTGAATATTTGTTTTGTTCTGTCATATTTTGTCATGTCATGTCTGGATACCAAACGCACCTTAAAAGCTAGTATTAAAACTTAAAGTAAATTACATTTTTGGTCCTTGTGGTTGTAACTTATTATCAAGTTTGGCCACTCTTTATAACTGATTACAACTTTGGTCATTGTGGTTGTCATTTTGTTTTACTTTTGTCACGCCTAACTCTAGTTAAAATTGACTAACTTTTTTACATGTCATTTTTTGTCATCTTTCAACTAACTTCTCAGGCTAGCTTTTGCCAAATAAGACCATTACTTTTGCATTCTAACAGTAAATATTTATTTACAAAAAAAATAAATATTTATATTATAAAGTGCTTTTATTTCATATACCTTTAAATTCTCAATTAAATGATACAGATTTTATTAATAGATATAGATGAATTTCGATTTTATCTTACGTAAATAAGAATAAAGACGATTAATTTTTGGATCAATGTAGACAGATTTGAAGATGTATATCGAATAATTTCATAAAAACTTAAAAATATTCAGTATTTAACTAATATTAAAGGTACGAACAAGTTTTTTTAAATAATGTAGTTTACAAAATAAAACAAGTATTTTTATTATATTTTGAGTTAAAATTATTATTAATATAATAAGTATATAAAATGAAAAACGAAAAATGAAGAAAATGAAAAATAAACTCAAAATAAATGATAACTTATCACGATATGAATCATAAATTTCAAAATAAAATTTGAAACCCACTTTAAATAAGATAGAGTAAACCTTAATTTTGGTTCATGAGCTTTACTAAATAATTGAAAGTGGGATCAAATTTTTCACAAGTCAAAGATTTCTAAAAAGAATTACATTTATTCTTTATTTTAGAGGTTTAAACATTTACTATATTATTTAAATTTATCATTCTAATATATTTTTTAAATGGATTTTGTAAAAAATAATGATAACCCAACCCCATCGGTGGAAATGAATAAAAAAAATCTCTCTCCATCTATCAAGTCTTAGAAAATTCTCTAGACTTAAAGTTTTTTCTATTTTTATCTATTTTAAAGAACAATATAGAGAAACTGTTGGAGCAATTTAGAGAACAAAACTTCAATTTTCTCTATTTTAGAGAAGCTGTTGGAGATGCTCTAACACCGTTGAAAATATTTGTTAGAGTTGTCCAATCGCGTTTACATTCTCTTTTTATTTTGGTTTTTGGTTTTTTTGTAAAAGCCATTAAACTAAAGGGCTGTTTACCAAAATTTCTATTAAGTTATGTATGGATAAATCTGTCTGTTTAGGTAAATTTGTCTATCCAGATAAAAACTTATTGTTGTTTACCTCATGATGTTTACTGTTGTTTGTTTACTTTTGTAACATGTTTGAACCAATTTTTGTTTATCATTGTTCAATCAAAATCAAAAATCAGTCCACTTTTTGTTTATCGTTCATACCAACAAGCTAACCAACCCAATTTTTGTTTATACCCATTTTATTATCAAAATACTAATCAAAATCAACCCAATTTTTTTGTCTGCCCAATTTCTTCCAGACCCAAACTTGTTCGACAACTGCTTGTCTTTTCTTCCAAACCCAAGCTTGTTAGACATCTGCTTGTCTTGGATTCAACAGGTATACATAAACACACACACACACACACACATATATATATATATATATATATATATATATATAAAGGCATATTATCAAAATCGGAGAAGATGACAAAATGGAACAAAAATCCAACAAATAGCAGAGAAGCAGATGAAATCGAACAAAATTATCGTCGAAGAAACAGAAGAACATCGTTCAGAATCGTTGAAGAAGAAGAAGAAGAAAATCGAACAAAATCGTCCATGGAAGAAGAACAAGAAAGACGAAGTCAAACATAATCATCTATGGAAATCGTCAAAGAAGAAGATGGTACATCTCTGAAGAACAAGAAGAGAGACGAAATCAGGAAGAACAAGCTGTGCATCTGTCTTCTACAAACTCAACCATTCACGTGAAGAACAAGAAGAGAGACAAAATTAGGAAATGAGGTTCAAGGGTGATGGTACAACTAGGGTTTTGAACAAAATCAGGGATGGAGGCGTGTTTAATGAAGGAGGGGTAGTGGTGTCTTTTTTTTTTGGCTTAATGGGGACAACACACCATATCCTACTGTGCGAATAAGTCATGGGCTGTGCGAATAAGCCCCAAGTAAACACCATTTTATAGTTGTGTGAATAAGCCGATCAAGCCATTAAGCCCATTAAGTTAAAAGTAAACAGCCCCTAAAATACATGTGTATTATATATATATATATATATATATATATATAGAGAGAGAGAGAGAGAGACGAATTCAAACTAGAACAATACATATTTAAAAGAACACGAGAACGAACAAAATCATTATTGATTTTACATTAACAAACGAAAAAGGACTTTGGCCGCGACTTCATGTCTGCGCGGCTTTTTTGTGCGTTAATGTAAAATCACTAATAATTTTGTTCGTTCTCGTGTTTTTTTATATAATTACTGTTCTCGTTTGATTCCTCCTCCTCTCTCTCTCTCTCTCTCTATATATATATATATAGGGGAGGTATCTTTTGCAAACCACTGCATTCTTAGAAACTATAGAAACCACCTCCCAACCAATCATTTTAAAAATACTAATTAAAATTAATTAATTTTTTTTATTAATTCCGCAGGGGCTGTTTAGTCATTTTATAATTTTATTTTTTTTATTTTTATTTATTGTATCAGATTAATTATAGAAGTTTTCTAAATATTAGAGATTTGGTTAATAATCCAATTCATTAAGCCAATCCTTGATACGTTTAACTTTTTTTTATTCTTTCTTGTTTTTTGATTCTTTCTTGTTTCTGCAAACTGGACATCGTCTAGTGAGGGTATGTGAGTGATATTTTTTCTCAGCCTAATCAAACTAACACAGAATCATGAATCCCATTCAATCAATCCAGAATCATGAATCCAAAAAATGGGATACAAAAATCATGAACCCATAAACACAGGAACAATAATCCTTAAAATCATCAACCCAAAATCATGAAACCATATAAATTCATTAACCCAGAATCATGAATACAAACTAACCCAGAAATTCATAAAGACAAACTAACCCAGAAAAACTAACCCAAAATCATGAAGACAAATTAACCCAAAAAAACTAACCCAGAATCATGAATACAAACTAACCCAGAAATTCATGAAGACAAACTAACGCAGAAAAATTAACCCAAAATCATGAAGACAAATTAACCCAGAAAAAACTAACCCAGAATCATGAACACAAGCATGAATACAAAATCATGAAGACTGTGGTGGTCAGCGACGGTGACTGTGGTGGTGATTGTGGTGGTCAGCGGCGGTGATTGTGGTGGTGACCGTGGTGGTCAGCGGCGGTGGTGGTGGTGCCTGTGGTGGACATCAGCGGTGGTGGTGGTGCCTGTTACCGGCGGCGGCGGATTTGATCGGAAGGAAAGGGTGTGGAGTAGGGTTACAGCAGCGGCGACGATCGTTTCTTCCTCTTCTCGCCGCCGACTTCTTCCATCTTCTTCCCTAGTCATCTTTCTTCCATCTTCTTGCAACCCTCTCCATCGCTGCCTTTCTCTCTCTATCTCTCCTGTTTTTTTGCGATGAAGGTGGGAGACGTTTTGTTTTCACGTGTTTGACCACAATACCCCTATGCCCCTCTTTTATTTATGAAATTAATTATACAAATCTCCTTAATTACAAAATTGCCACCCCATGAATCTGGTACGTTGATTTATTTTGATATATTTAATGGATGGTGATTAGGATGGTTCTATAGTTTCTAAGAATGGGGTGGTTTGCAAAAAATACCACCCCTATATATATATATATAGGGGTGGTATTTTTTGCAAACCAGTGTATTTGTACAAACTCATACAAACCATACCTAGCTTCATAATTTTGTAAATTTGGCTTCATGAATATTTATATATATATATTTTGGCTTCATTAATATATAATTTGGCTTCATGAATATATCATTTGGCATTTTTAACTAATTTTTTTACAAAAATAAGGGTATTTTAGGGCTCCACCGAAAAAAATTAGTTAAAAATACCAAATGATATATTCATGAAGCCAAATTATATATTCATGAAGCCAATATATATATATATATATATATATATATATATATATTCATGAAGCCAAATTTACAAAATCATAAAGCTAGGTATGGTTTGTACGAGTTTGTACAAATACACTGGTTTGCAAAAGATATATATATTTATGGTTGGATTCCGGTGAAAAGTTGAGGTTAACGTGAGAAGCATGAGAAGTGGTTATCAACCGTTAAATGAGAAATGGATGCACCGAGATAAAATGCACCAGATCAATTCCCTCTTGAGCCACAATTCAAGGGATGGGGCATTTGATTAAAAGTAATTAACAGTTCATATCCACTTCTCACGTTAACTTCAACTTCTCAGACGATCCTTCACCTATATATATACATATACATAATACACATATTATTTGTATTATATATTATACACATCACATATACATAGACACAAACATTTACACAGGGACCATTTCACCGCCTCCCTTTTCTCGTCGTCCCATCCATGAACACAAAAATAAGAAAAACTCATCATCGCTATTCTAGAATTGTATCAAAAGGTTACATTGAAATCACATGCGGCTACGAAGGCAATTCATATAACAAAGCATGCAGGCAACCTCACATATGAGTTGGTCATTCTCTTAACTGTTCTGGTTAAGATTTATGATATGTTTGAGATTAGGAAGCAACCATTTTCATAGCAAAGAAAGAAGAAGCCACATTAACATTGATTTATGGCAAACATACGTCCATCCATCCCACATTACATTCATACCCAATTAGCCATTTATTTTCAGTTGGCTTATTACATACACAGACATGAGACAAGTGATATGTAAATCCATTTCAGTAATACGTTTCCACCATCCTTCCCCTTAATATGGCTTCTGCTTTCCTCACTTGCTTCACTGGCCCTATTACAAACACCTACATAACCACCATATTCATTATGAATCACATATATCCTTTTCAGTTTCAAAACCATATTCATTATGAATCTCATATATCTTTTTCAGTTTCAAAACCTTTATTCATTATGAATCCCATATATCCTTTTCATTTTCAAAACCAGATTCATTATGAATCCCACATATCATTTTCAGTTTCAAAACCATATTCATTATGATTTTGGAATCAAACAAATCAGAGGTATCAACTGACCTTGTCTGGGGGTCCCTTGGCACCTCCGATGAATATTTCAGCACTAAAAGTAGAACAAAAATTCATCAGTCCAAGACCCAAAATAAATAATAAGCTGAATATAGTTGTATAAAAAAGAAGGAACCAAAATTACTTGCAAGACTCCTTAATAGCCAATATGGAAGCTCCTTTTCTTCCAATAACAAGTCCCATCTTCCCCGGCGGAACATCAACAACCGATAGGATTTCTTCCTCCGGAGCATTGTCATCTGCCACAAGCTCCTCTGCAATGATACGTATTTACTTCAGAAAAGCAAGAGTATAGAAAACAAAACTAAAATATTTGGAGAACAAAAGGTTTTGCGAATAATTATTTGCCCTTTTAGACAAAAGGTTAAAAGAACAAACCTGGAATTGGGGGGAGAGGTGGCCAATCTGCATAATCGTTATCAGTAATGCAGAAACAACGACAATAAAGAGCCCCACGAACAGCAAGATACCACAAGGATTTTTGGTTCATCTTCACCACCATCTTGTTATATATGTACAGAAGAAAACGGACATCGTCTGTAGCTGCACGTACCATCAGTTCCGATAATGGTCTATATTTCCAGAAGTTGGGGTCCTGGTAAATTCCACATAACAGAGCTTCAGAATATAATAATAATAATGATAATAATAATAATGAAGTATGCAATTTAGTTTCTAGTTTAAGCTCAAATAAAGCATTAAATTTGAAGACTATACCTTATATAGACTAAATAATTTTTTTTTCAAATAAATGACAAAATATATCCTGAAGTGCATATATCAAATCCACTTTAAAAGATTGAAGTATTTAATTTGTTTGGTAGATGGGTATTAAAAGATCGAGGGCAGAACACTATATTTGGGATTCTACAGCAATGCAGCTTGAAAGTGATGGGCCGAACCGCCGAAGGCCCAGAAAAACCAAAAGTGTAAACTTTCAAGATAAATCTGAAGGCACCATATGACATACCTGCCTTAGAAGAACTCTAACTTCTTGCTTCTCGAGATAAGATATACCTGTTTTCAAAACCACAAGGTGAGAAAATAAGTATTATAATGCTTATAAAATGTAGAACAATGCAAAAAAAAAACTTAGAGATGGCGAACAAGAACAGTATGTTCAGTTCTAACAAGATACATTTCTGGTTTACATCAACATATGTAAGAAACAAATTTTAACGAAACTAAAAGCTACCCAGAAAAAGGTTGACTTAAGTGTGGTCTATGACATACTACACTCTTATAAGTCAAGAATTTTATAGTCCCTATATTGATATGATCTAACCCCCTGCCTTTATGGATGGAGCGTCTTAATAATAATAGTAGTTATTCTTTTGAAATGGTCAACAAACTAACACACCAATGTCTATAAAGAGAATTGAACTTACAACCCAAGATTTGTAGGATTCACGGTTACCGTGAGCCAAAGTCCACTTGGTGGTGGTGGTGGTGATGGTAGATGAACTAAACATGGAAATCACATGTGATCTTTATGAGCTTGTAAAACGATCTTGCTTTGTGACAAAATGCATATACAAAATGAATATATCATGACAAATATTTGGCAACCACTGAACAATGATCTACTAAAGAAAGTTTGCACCCACAATATATGATTCCAGGAAAGAAAACTGAATTAAAATGACAAAAGAAGAGGCAAAGCATAGGCCAAGGCCACCTACCACAGTAACGTGGATCAGCTAGGAGACCAACAAATGATATGTAGTCATCTGGCACTTTTGTCCCGCCTTCTTGCTCTTCAATCAACGTGTAAGCAATCTGTGTCACATATAAATTAGTCAACACAAACAGATAGATGTTGATTTCATTGCAGAGGTATAGTCACATTATCATACACATACGGAAAAGGGCACAGCAAAGTGAGAGAGAATAGAAAGGAAATCTACAGCTGACAAACCATTAATATAACGGTGACCATATTATCATAAATATATGAAGCTAAATCGTGAATTTGGCGAAAGTTAACCCAAAAGAAAGAAAAAAAGCATTAAGGATCCATATCCTCACCTGGGTATCAAAAACGTTGTGCAACTTGATGTTGAACTGAAAATACAATGCCTTCAAAATACAAGCAAGCAAAGGCATCAGAAACATATTTGTTGAAAGAGTGAAAAGGTCAGAAGTGGATTAAATCAATTAGAGACCTCACTATCTCGTTTGCAATCATGAATTACTTTAGTGATGTTACTAGATTCAAGTGCAGGCTTACAGGCTTCCACAAGTGACTTTCCACCCTCAATAGCATCAACCAAATATATAGCATCTGGAAAAGCTAACTGCCAAGAGCAACAAAAGAAAAACAATATCCAATCAGGCACTGTTTCATCATTATAACACAGATATAAAGTTGCTACAAAACAAACAAAAAAAGGTCTAAAAGAATTTATCTCATTAGACCTCACAACATCCCCTCGTTTGCAACCATTCTTGTGCATGACAACAAAGTAATAGGAAGTTAATATACTCGGTATCCATTCAACCAAAGAAAGGTAAGAGAGTTCAATTTTACCTGCATGATACAAAGTGTTCCATTGCGACAAAGGTCGACACCCTCACAGTCAAAACCAATGACCAATTTCTTATCAGGAGAAGGTTCCAAGAATTCAGGTGGAAGTTGACTTGCATGAGTAACAATGTGGACAGGAACTGCTTCACCGCCTGAAAATTAACTTCTAATTAATACATAACACAGCACTATGCAAAGACTAAATGTTGTACACACAAAGTCCATATCACTATATCAGCCTCCCATTTGAAAAGTAGTAGTTATTACCAAATCGTTTAAAGAAAATACTCCATCCATTCCAAAAGAAGATCAAAACTGTTTGGATTCTTTTGTAAAAAGAAACAAGAATTTGGTAACTAGATTACACTTCACAAGAAACAATGCAAATTGAAACAAAAACCAAATCAATTACTCTCACCCTACGATGAAAATTGGAACAAACGATTTCAAAACTAGCTGTTTGACTAGTAGTCAAATCGTTTAAAGAAAATACTCCATCCAATCCAAAGAAGATCAAAACTGTTTGAATTCTTTTCTAAAAAGAAACAAGAATTTGGTAACTAGATTACACTTCACAAGAAACAATGCAAATTGAAACAGAAACCGAATCAATTACTCTCACCCTACGATGAAAACTGGAACAAGTGATTTCAAAACTAGCTGTTTGACTAGTAGTCAAATACTTAAAAAAACCTAATCACGCTAAGCAAAAACACTACAATCCATAATTTGCAACGATCAAAATCCGCAAATAGCTAGTTTTTTCCAAATCAAGAAAACATTGCGATTTCAATAAAAATGGAGCGGCAGGAGTATGCGTTTCGAAGAACTAGGTTTCAGATATATTGTAGTCGCTAGTGTTGTGCAACAAAGGGTAAACAAGTTCAAACAACATAAACCCTAAATCATTCAGCATGGAGAACATAATACCACAAGAAATTCACAGAAACACGAACAGAATCAGCAGTTACTGAACGCATAGGTAAATAAACCCAAATTTTAGAAGAGGAACAGAGAAGCGATTGAGGGAGAAGTAGAATATGCCTGGGTCAGAAGGAACGGGGATATTATTCATTTGATTAGGGGAAGAAAGAGACGACGCCATGGCGATGATCGAACCATCCAAACAGATCACGAAAACTTCCCCTCCGATCTTTACTGCCGATAGATATACGGCAGGATTATTTTCCGATTGGATTTGGACATGCATTACAGAATTGTACCGTACAGTTTCTTAACATTTTATACTTTCCATTTTTGGTCCCTGTATTCTTAGCCCCATTTACTGAGTCATCCACGCACCTGCAAGTCTTAAGACATTATCAGCTTTGCAATAACACCTTTCACGATCAAACTCCTTTCTAAACTAATAAATTATAATATAAATAATATAGATAATTATAATATAACTAATAAATTAATTATAAAATATAGATAAATAAATTGTGTATTTATCTATTAGTATTTGTATTTTCGTAATTTTTATATTAATGTACTTTTAATTTAGCAGTTTAAATAAAAAACATTGCATGAAAGTATCATTTTTTTTAAATAAAGCGTGGGAAATAAATTTTAATAAAAATATTAAAAAAAATAATGTTCAAATAAACTAATAAATGAATTAAATTTAATAAACATATTAATAATAACTAATATTTAAACAAACAAACAAACTAATTAAATTAAAAAATGATTTTGTTTAATATATTTAATTGTTGAAAGACCTTGCTAGAGCATCCACACACGTCTTGCAAGAGCCCTTACAAGATGTGTAATAACCCAAAAAGGAGTATTGTGATTTAAATGAAAGCTAAGGTGTAAAATTTGTGTTGTGAAAAGTATGAGGGTAAAAAGTGAAACATGGGAAATTAATTCCCTTGTTTTGTGCGCCGCTTTTGTGAATGGAATTAGAAAACAATTAGGGTTGGTATGTGTGCTGCACATCAAGAATGAAAGGCAGAGAAAAAGAATTAAATGGTCCTGTGTGTGTATGCAGTACATCGATGAGAGAAACGAAGAGAGAGTTAAATGAAGAGTCTGGTATGCGTTGTGTGTTCTTTGTGTGTATGCCGAGAAGATAGAGGCAGCAAGAGATAGAGACAGCAGAGATAGAGACATCAGGAGAAAGAATTAGTGGGAGGCTTGACATCAAAATCGTGAAGAGACTCCATTTGGGTAAGAAAACCTTAAATCGATATTATTTCTTGCACACTAAATAGCTAGATAATCTAGATTTTTAGTCGTTGTAACAACCCAATTCCCATATACACAACAAGTCACATAATGTAACATAACATCGATATAACAAAAGAGACATCAAATTACAAGTACGGTCCCGTAGTCTTTTACAATTAGCAGAAACCATTCTACTACAAACTTGTACTAAATACATACATAACATTTAATATTGTAATACAACTGCTAAACATGCCAAAATCTTCGTCATATAATCCTTCACAAAAGCCATCCATCGATTACTCTAATTACTTGCTCTTACGCGATCCACCACCTGGAATACATATTTTTAAAACAAAAATGAGGGTTAGACCTGCTGGTCTAAGTGAGAAAATCCCTGTTAGTTTGAAATCATTTATATAAACCTTATTTATATAAATCACACAGCACTGTCAAATATATCAATTTGAACTCACACAACATATACCTTCCCTTCTCATTTCTCCTAGCCATATTAGTTGGTTGCAAGCCAACTAATAAATTTACAACGCTGTACAACATCTACAGCCAAACAACGTTATACAGATTCTATAGCCAAACACACCGGTCCTACGCCCGACCAACGTATTATGACACATCATAATACCCATGTAAATATAATATCTCAATATATTATAATTCACATATATCACACATATAAACACATAATCATCAATTATCACATTCCCAAACCATACGTATATGTATTCCAGTTAAAAATACTTTTAAAGTAAAACCCACATGTTTTGATTATTACACACGCTCGCAAGCTCCTTTCAAAATGGTCTTATCTCTTACCACGACCCCACAGAATCTGAAACAATTTAAGATACATACACCGCTTTACTAGCCAAACATAAAAAGCCTACCAGTTCATGTTCTCAACTGTATCACTAAACTTAACAAAATACCGGGACTACACAGAGTACCGGAACTTCTCAGTACCGGGACTCCTTGGTACCGGGAGTCTCGATCACCGGGATTTAACAATACCGGGAGTTCACGTTACCAGGAGTTACTATACTGGGACTCCACACTACCGGGATTCCACACTACCGGGACTCCATACTACCGGGACTCCATACTACCGGGACTTCACCGGGAGTCGACTATACCGGGATTTCACCGAGAGTCCTCAAAAACACAGTCGGTTCCATTTTACCCAGATTCAAATTAAACCTATATAACTTCAAATTAAACATTCTAATCCGATAGAAGTCTAATACTACTGATTATAAACACAAATTGTAAAGGAACTTACCTCCAAATCGATTTCAGCCCAATCACTTGAAGCCCTAACCGTATGTTTTCTTCCTCTGTTTCCTTTTCTCTCAAAACGCACACACACATACACACTTTTTGAATAAGGAAAGTGGTAATCTGATACTTAAGATATTTCAGTATTAATTTTTCACTTTTGGCTGAAACTATATGATAAGTACCACAAAACACCCTTAAACTTATGACTTAATTCAAACTTACCCCAAACATCCAAATCTTAAAATTAAATAAACTTAACGGGGTAGAGTTTAACTAATGGATTTACCTGGTTATTACAGTCGTATTCATGTTTTAGCTGTGAGAAATGTTAAGAACACTCTGATAGTTTTAATCTCTTATTTGGATTGCTAATTTGGTGAAATCAAATCGGATAGAAGGTTTATACTCGTATTACGCAGAAATTTTGGGTAAGAGTGTTATGTTAAACTTTACCAATTGGAATGTTTATGAGGGATTCGATTGTATAAAGCTTTTGGGTTTCAGTCGTATTCGCAAACTACCGGGACTCGGTATGTACCGGGACTTGGTATTTACCGGAAGTGGGTCGAGTTCCGCAATGTGTTTGTTCCGGAAGTGGACTTCCGCAATTCGGTGTTGGGCTGATTTGGTTGTTTGGGTCGTATTGTCTTGTTGGGCCGAGAAATGTCTTAAGTCCCTTTCTGGACTTAGAATTATTTGGGTTTAGTGATTTAAGGTCTAAAACTATATTAAAGGCCTAGTATGAAAATGATAGTTTTAATTATTTATTTTAAGATCGGATTAAGAGGAGAACGTAGGATCAGAAATCGAGTTACATCTAATTAATTTATAAATTATGAATTAGGTGTACGGACGGAACGAGACGCGAGGTTAGAAAGAAATTTGCTATCAGGTGAGTTCCCTAAACCTTTTTACGACATAAAGTGTTAAATGTTTTAACTGATTATGGTTTCAATTACGAGCATGAACGGTTGTAACTATCATGCATGTTTTTCCATGAACCACATGTTTTACTTGAGGAAGCTTATCTGACATGATGAAATGGGAATGATGACTTAGAAAGATTTAAAGTTGCATGTTTTATGAAATGAATGATGTGCTATGTGGAGTCGGTCTGCACTGTGGGATCAGAGAGAGGTCCTCGGGATCTATTGATCCCTTGGATATGTATGACAGACCGGTAGGTTGGAATTCGTTTCCTCCTATCCGGGTAGAGGGGAGTCTGCGTGGGCTCCGGGAACGGGAGTCTGCGTAGGCTCCAGACGAGGCGAAAGGGGAGTCTGCTGGGGCCCCGATCGCGGAATGTTTATGTGATCCAATACACAGTGTAGTACCATGTTTGATGATATGTTATGGTTTATTTATAAATCATTTATAAATGTTTCCAACTATTTTACATGTTGTTTTCGGGGGGGATTCACTAGACCTTTTGGTCTAACCCTCGCTTTCAAAAACTAAACAATTTTCTGGTAAGCGTACTACAGGTTCTTCTAGTAAGAACTAGGAGAGATGGCAAGAAGGACTTGGAGATTAGAGCGACTCCAGAATTTTGATTACCTATAGATAGAGCTCTCGGCTGTGGATTATAGACTTCCACTGTCAATTTTGTTTAGTATAGAAGAATGAATGTTTTTGGACAAGTTTAATTATGTAATCTGATTGCTTATTTCTGGATGAATGCACGTTATGTTTTTGGGACGTTACAAATGGTATCAGAGCCTTAGTTTAAGGGATTTAGGTGACCAGTCGGGCC
Source organism: Saussurea involucrata (assembly GCA_033807775.1). Classification (NCBI taxonomy): domain Eukaryota; kingdom Viridiplantae; phylum Streptophyta; class Magnoliopsida; order Asterales; family Asteraceae; genus Saussurea; species Saussurea involucrata. The sequence goes on from CM066321.1 coordinate 154,373,761, forward strand.
TAAACTTAAACTGTAAGATGAGGAATACAGCCGAGACATAGGATTTCCTCTAGAAACGATCACTATACATGCACTTAGGAATAAGGTGCCAAGGACAAACGTGTAAGGTAAGTTTGGGTGTAAAGCCCGTACTCCGGTATGTAATTTCTTTTTTTAATTATTTTCTTTCAAGTTTGATTTATCGTGGTTTCCGTTAACGGGGTTAGTCGAGTTGGGTCAAATCGTTAAGTATCAGAATTTTTGGTTAGGGGCGAGAGGCTTGCAAGTTGAAGGGCCATTGGTGACAAAGGCCAAAAACCCACATGGGTTTCGGCCCATGCAGTAAAAGAAAGAAAAAAAATAATAGGTTTTTGGGGTTTGTATTTTGGTGTGTGGTGCATGATCAACAAACAAAGAAGAAAAAGAAATCACCAAAACCCTACGGTTCCATCTTTCGTTTGGGTTGTTCTTGTTGTCACCGGCCGGAAAGAAGAACCGAGAGAGAGGAGGTGTTAGTCGCCGACGAGAGTTGAGAAGAAGAACCACCGACCACCGCTGCTGCCGCCGGAGTTACGCCGGAGTCGAGGAAGAAGGGCGAGAGTGAGAGAGGGCTAGAGAACGTCGTCGTTTTGTCGCAAGGTAAGTCCTCATCTCCTTTTCCTTTTTCTTTTCTTTTCCGGCGAAGCAACCACCGCCGCACGCCGCCTCTGTGGTGGCCGGGCGTGGGCGGTCGTGGTCATGTGTGGTTGTGGGTGCGGGTGGGCTCGCGTAGAACGATCGAAAGAGAGGGTCGGTGATATGAGAGTGGTGTGTGCGTGATCGCCGCCGACCATCATCGCCGCCGGAGGCGGCAAGGGGGGTGGTGCACGGCTGTTGTTACACCTTGGTATGATCTGTTTCCAGTAGGTTTAGGCTTCCCGGGGCTGTTTGGATTAAGCATTGACTTAATGGGATTATAACCTTTAGTTATCATTTTATGTGAAAACGTTTGTCTGCCACTGTTTTGCGACGGCCATAACTTTTTCGTCGTAGCTCTGATTGAGGCGAATCCGGTGCCCACGGTTCACATTCTGTGCCGGGCACACTTTTTGTGTTTTAGCGGAAGTCTGGTTCGGCCTCTAGCTAGGCGTAAATTGGCTGTTTATACAGCAGATCCGGATGTGGCAGATCGCGTTCCGTTTTATTAGTCTCAGTTTCTGCCACTGTTTTGGGAAAGCCATAACTTCTGCTAGGAATGTCGGATTGGGATGAAACCAGTGCCAAAAGTTCCCATTCTGAGTCTAGTAAGTTTCTTATGTTTTGCGGAAAAACCAGTTCGGACCGTAGCTAGTGTCAAACTGCTGTTTTATAACGAAAGGTGCTGTTTTTCGCTGTGCAGTTAACCAGTTTTGTAAAATCCATATTAAATTGTAGAAAAATCGTTATGAGGTGTATAATATGTCATTGGAACCCTAACTCTGAGCACTTTCTGGTTATTAAATTTAATTGAGGATTTTCTGGGTTTATGGAGGTCGGAACAGGTCCCGAACAGACCTGTTTGGTTAGACCGAAAAGTCGTTTTAGTGACGATTTAAGGGTGCGTCGTGTTTTAGGGTCCGGGTCTCGTGTTAATACATTTTAACGATTGTTTAGGTGTTGGGAAGTGATCTTGGATTTGTGAAGCTTGAATTATTGTTTGTGAGCTAGGCGCGCTTACGAGGTGAGTTCTCTCACTATAACTAATGTCGGTTACTTTCTACATTACGATTTGTACGTGTGTGGTAGTTTTAATTGTTTGTGATGCGGGACTAAATAGTGGGGAGTCTAGTCGGACCTTTATTGTTATGACTACGCGGGTGGCGTAGGAGTTCGGTGGGGCCGAGGTTTATATACGCGGGTGGCGTAGTGACTCGGCGGGGCCGAGGTTTATATACGCGGGTGGCGTAGTGACTCGGCGGGGCCGAGGTTTATATACGCGGGTGGCGTAGTGACTCGGCGGGGCCGAGGTTTATATACGCGGGTGGCGTAGAACCCGGGGGGAGCCGGGTAATGCTTGCACGGTTATTGTGTGGTCGGGTGGACCAGCTTATGCCTTTGGGTGGGATGGTGTAGGTATGCATGTTTATGATTTGTTCGTAGACTTGTATGCTGTTTATGTGCAATTATCTGTTTAGAGGTGGTGTGGAAATAACTGTGTTATTTATGGTGTCTGAATTCACTAAGCTTCGTGCTTACCCTTTCCAATAAAATTGTGGTTTCAGGTACGAGTGGCTCCAAGGCGTGACGAGTACACACTGGCGCGTGGGAAGAGTTGGTTACTTTTATGATTTTAATTTTAGACATTTATTCCGCTGTTTATTGTTCGTAAGAATATTAATTATGAGTTTGCAAATGAGATGATTGAATTATTAAATGAGTTTTTATTAATGAAATGTTACTTTAAAAATTTTAAATTCCTTGTAATTTTTGGGACGTTACAACTTGGTATCAGAGCACAGCTTGAGTGAATCAAACGCATCTCGGTGTGTTTGATCTCAAGTTGCGGCTAGGAAATTCTTCTCTTAAATTTTTTGGAAAAATAAAAGAAAGGAAAACCCGTTTGGGAAACGGTGATCGAGGGCGCAGTGTGTACAGTCAGCCGGAGCAAAAGGGAAAGGTACGGTACTTAGTGTATTTATCGCTTTCTAGATCATAGGGTATGCATGCTAGATTGCCTACGTTGTTTACACTGTACTGTATGATGATTGCTTGCTAGTAGGAATCAATGCTAGTCATAGTAGGTTGTTAAGTGGAGGCCCTATAGGTTGTATGCAGTAAGAATCATATAGCCTTAGAATATTTGATTTAGTTCTATTGCGCAGCTCTTGTTTGAGTCCAACCGTTCTAGGATAGAATCTTGTATTCGAATGTCTACTTGATTCACGCTGCATGCGACTGGGTATTCGCGAGGCAACTCGTTATGGCTAATGGGGATTCCGTGGTAGCAAGGGTAGTGGGATGAGATGAAATTCCTAGTGAGCTGGGAATAGCGTTTACATATGAGTACGTATGCAAAATTGCTTTCTAGAACATAGGAGTATGTATGCTAGATTGCTTGGTGCTTAATACACTGTATTGTATGGTTGTTACTTGCTATTAGGAACTTATGCTAACTTTGATAGGTTGTTAAGCGAATGCACTATAAGGTTGTATGCGGTAGGAACCGAATAGCCTTAGAATGTTGGATTTAGTTCTATTGCGCAACTCTTGTTTGAGTCCAACCGTTGTAGGATAGAATCTTATATTTGAATGTCTATCTGGTTTCCACTGTATACGACTGTGCGTTTACGAGGCGACTCGTCAGGGTTAGTGGGGGTTCCGCCCTAGCAGGGGTAGTGGGGTATTATGTTTATTCATAGGGAGCTAGGAAGAGTGTGTATATGCGTCAGTATGGATATACGTGTATGGTTTTTGTTTGGGCGAACAACTACTTGGATACTCGGGATGGGACTCGGAGCGGACAGTGATAGGTGTAGATGGTAGTAGTAGAGCTCCTACTACCGGAAGCACAGGATCAATGTTCGAGTCGGGGAAAGTCGCGAGGACTCCATGGAGTCGAGCGTGAGCGTGGTAGGGTGAGTTATTATGTGCTAATGACTCGTTGTAATTTCTTTTCCTAGAATGGTCAACACTAGAAGAAACAACGCGGTTGAACCGCGGGCTGAGGCCGGGATCACTGAGGAACAGATTAGAGAGATGATTGCTACCGAGGTAGCATACGCGATCGGGGAGGCGATTCCCGAGATTATCACTGCCACCCGAGATGAGGTGGTGGTTCTGATGGAGGAGAGGATTGCAGCGATTCCACCGCCTGCGGGGGGACAGCCCCGTGCTAGAGAGTTCCAGTACCGGGATCTCTCTGCCTGCTCCCCGCCAGAGTTTAAAGGAGACCCGAGTCCAATTATCAGCATGCGGTGGATATCCGATATGGAGTGTGCGTTTCTGACCAGTGGTTGCCCGGATAATCTGAAGGTTCGTTTTGCCGTGAACTTGCTTCGTGGCGGAGCAAAGGATTGGTGTGCTACAGCGTTAACGCTCGCTGAGCTCACTACTTTGACTTGGGAGGAGTTCGTCGTCCGTTTTCGCGCAGAATATGTACCTCCGGTAGAGATGGAGCGGATCGCCAAGGAGTTCCTGGAGCTCACGCAAACTACAGAGACGGTGAAAGAAATGAACCGTAAGTTCACCGAGATGGCATTGTTTTGTCCCCAGTATGCTGCCTCGGAAGAGATGAAGATGTCGCGGTATAAAGATATGTTGCGTACCGAGATTAGGGAATTCGTGAGCACGGCGCAGTATGCTTCCTTATCTGCGATGATGGATGCGGCCCGGAGGAGGGAACTCGAGTTAGAAACCCAAGCGAAGAAGAGGAAGGCGGCACAGACGGTGACGCCGATCTCTGCGGTGCCACAGAAGTCGAAGTTCACTGATTCGCGCGCGGGTTCGAGGAGTGGCGGGTTAAAGCCCAGTGATACCGGGATGAGGAGATCTGAAGGGTGTTTTAAGTGTGGACAGTCCGGTCATTTTAGCCGAGACTGTAGGGTGCCGTTAATGGTCTGCTTTAACTGCAAACAGACGGGCCATGTGAAGGCCAACTGTCCTAGTGCGAGGGTAGCAGATGGGAGTGGGGCACAGGGGGTGCCTGCGAATGCCCCATTGCGTATTTCTGATGGTCGAACGGGTCAGCCGGGGACGGAAGCGGCTCGAGGCAGAGTTCACCAGCTGACGGTGGAGGAGGCACATGCTACGCCTAAAGTGGTGACAGGTATATTTTGCCACTTGTTTTCTGTTTTGATTATCGTATATAGTTGCTTTTTGCTTAAGCTGTGAGATTAAGTGCGTTCTTAGTTAACTCGGTGTCTGCTGTAGTGATGCTTGATAACGGGGCTACCCATTATTTTCGTGCCTCACACTTGTAGTGAGCGTTGGGCAGTAGTATAGGACGACTAGGCTGTCCACTTGTGGTCGAGGTTGCTGTTGTAATATGTGCTTTAAGTAGACTGTTTCGGGTCGAGGTTGAGGATTGAGCTAGAATTTTAGGCTTTTGAGCCGACTTTGTTTTAAGGAAAAACCGTTAGATAATTGGACGTGAATTCCAACTTGCCCTTAGAGGTTTAAAGGACCGGATGACGATAGTGGACCGAAGAGATTTGGAGTAGTACGAGTCGAGACGTAGAATGCCGACTAAGTCATGCACAAAGTTTGATTTTGAAAATAAAATTTGCCTTAACTAATTCTTGCGTTTCCTGTCCTTAAGGGTTGTGTTGTAGAATTTTGAGAGAATATTTTTGGTAGCATTTTACCATGAGTTGTTTGGTGCGCTTTCTAGTCAGCTAAATATTTTATTGTTAACAAACTGTTTCCTTGTTTTGTATAAATAACTGATGCGCGCAAAAATTTTGGTTGGTAAAGCTTCGTTCCATATCATTTTGAATTTTGTAAGTAAACTAAACGACAATGGAATGATTTTCAACATGATTTTTACTACGTGAGACGAACGTGTTCATTTTTGCGTAATCACCGACCTGGTAATAGTAGTCTATTGCATACGGTCTTTTTGAAGTGAAAAATCTTGACATTGAAAATATTTTGTAAATGATTTGTAATTCATTTGGGAAAAGCGCTTTTAAGTGTTATGTGTCATTTTGAGCATTTACATATTTGGGGGAGTGAGTCATTCCGGGATAGGCATGATGGTTGGTAGACTGTTTACATTAAATCCTTGGTCAGGTTAGTCAGACGTTGGTAACGGTCGGTTGGGTATCTCGGGGTGGGACCCCGGTATCCATGTGTTATGACTTTGACTTTCCAGTAGGCACTAAGAGGATACAGTCTTGGGCACTTACCTGAGAGGTAGTTCCGATGTGCCGGGACTTGAGACGAACCTGGGAGGTAGGCGTTAAGGTGTATCTTGTTACGGTGTAACTAGGTTTCCTAGGGCGGGTATTGGTAGTAGTAACCCTGAGATGTCTACTTGTGATGAATGGTTGTAGTGGAATGACCTTCGTGGGTGATTATAAATTTACTGGTTCAATGATGCGTGTAAGGTAAGTTTTGGGAGTCTATTAGAACTCGTAGGAGTTAATCGACGGTTAATGGTAGGAATGATCGGACCCGAGTATCCAGTTGGGTATACTGGTGGGCAACTTTAGAATGGTTAGAGCTTGAGGTTGAGATGAGGGAGAACTATCCGGAGCTATTCGCCGGTCTAGATTTCGAGGACGAAGTCTAATCCAAGTGGGGGAGAGTTGTAAAGCCCGTACTCCGGTATGTAATTTCTTTTTTTAATTATTTTCTTTCAAGTTTGATTTATCGTGGTTTCCGTTAACGGGGTTAGTCGAGTTGGGTCAAATCGTTAAGTATCGGAATTTTTGGTTAGGGGCGAGAGGCTTGCAAGTTGAAGGGCCATTGGTGACAAAGGCCAAAAACCCACATGGGTTTCGGCCCATGCAGTAAAAGAAAGAAAAAAAATAATAGGTTTTTGGGGTTTGTATTTTGGTGTGTGGTGCGTGATCAACAAACAAAGAAGAAAAAGAAATCACCAAAACCCTACGGCTCCATCTTTCGTTTGGGTTATTCTTGTTGTCACCGGCCGGAAAGAAGAACCGAGAGAGAGGAGGTGTTAGTCGCCGGCGAGAGTTGAGAAGAAGAACCACCGACCACCGCTGCTGCTGCCGACCACCGCTGCTGCCGCCGGAGTCGAGGAAGAAGGGCGAGAGTGAGAGAGGGCTAGAGAACGTCGTCATTTTGTCGCAAGGTAAGTCCTCATCTCCTTTTCCTTTTTCTTTTCTTTTCCGGCGAAGCAACCACCGCCGCACGCCGCCTCTGTGGTGGCCGGGCGTGGGCGGTCGTGGTCATGTGTGGTTGTGGGTGCGGGTGGGCTCGCGTAGAACGATCGAAAGAGAGGGTCGGTGATATGAGAGTGGTGTGTGCGTGTGTGCGTGATCGCCGCCGACCATCATCGCCGCCGGAGGCGGCAAGGGGGGTGGTGCACGGCTGTTGTTACATCTTGGTATGATCTGTTTCCAGTAGGTTTAGGCTTCCCGGGGCTGTTTGTATTAAGCATTGACTTAATGGGATTATAACCTTTAGTTATCATTTTATGTGAAAACGTTTGTCTGCCACTGTTTTGCGACGGCCATAACTTTTCCGTCGTAGCTCGGATTGAGGCGAATCCGGTGCCCACGGTTCACATTCTGTGCCGGGCACACTTTTTGTGTTTTAGCGGAAGTCCGGTTCGGCCTCTAGCTAGGCGTAAATTGGCTGTTTATACAGCAGATCCGGATGTGGCAGATCGCGTTCCGTTTTATTAGTCTCAGTTTCTGCCACTGTTTTGGGAAAGCCATAACTTCTGCTAGGAATGTCGGATTGGGATGAAACCAGTGCCAAAAGTTCCCATTCTGAGTCTAGTAAGTTTCTTATGTTTTGCGGAAAAACCAGTTCGGACCGTAGCTAGTGTAAAACTGCTGTTTTATAACGAAAGGTGCTGTTTTTCGCTGTGCAGTTAACCAGTTTTGTAAAATCCATATTAAATTGTAGAAAAATCGTTAGGAGGTGTATAATATGTCCTTGGAACCCTAACTCTGAGCACTTTCTGGTTATGAAATTTAATTGAGGATTTTCTGGGTTTATGGAGGTCGGAACAGGTCCCGAACAGACCTGTTTGGTTAGACCGAAAAGTCGTTTTAGTGACGATTTAAGGGTGCGTCGTGTTTTAGGGTTTGGGTCTCGTGTTAATACATTTTAACGATTGTTTAGGTGTTGGGAAGTGATCTTGGATTTGTGAAGCTTGAATTATTGTTTGTGAGCTAGGCGCGCTTACGAGGTGAGTTCTCTCACTATAACTAATGTCGGTTACTTTTTACATTACGATTTGTACGTGTGTGGTAGTTTTAATTGTTTGTGATGCGGGACTAAATAGTGGGGCGTCTAGTCGGACCTTTATTGTTATGACTACGTGGGTGGCGTAGGAGTTCGGTGGGGCCGAGGTTTATATACGCGGGTGGCGTAGTGACTCGGCGGGGCCGAGGTTTATATACGCGGGTGGCGTAGGAACCCGGGGGGAGCCGGGTAATGCTTGCACGGTTATTGTGTGGTCGGGTGGACCAGCTTATGCCTTTGGGTGGGATGGTGTAGGTATGCATGTTTATGATTTGTTCGTAGACTTGTATGCTGTTTATGTGCAATTATCTGTTTAGAGGTGGTGTGAAAATAACTGTGTTATTTATGGTGTCTGAATTCACTAAGCTTCGTGCTTACCCTTTCCAATAAAATTGTGGTTTTAGGTACGAGTGGCTCCAAGGCGTGACGAGTACACACTGGCGCGTGGGAAGAGTTGATTACTTTTATGATTTTAATTTTAGACATTTATTCCGCTGTTTATTGTTCGTAAGAATATTAATTATGAGTTTGCAAATGAGATGATTGAATTATTAAATGAGTTTTTATTAATGAAATGTTACTTTAAAAATTTTAAATTCCTTGTAATTTTTGGGACGTTACATTGGGATTACACCTGGCCAGTGTAATTACGAACTTACAAGTACATGTGCGTGCTTACGATACCTTACTTATAGAAAATTTGTTGTGTCATGTCTAGCAAGGATTAATTATCGGCTTCTTTCAGTTTAGCGCTATGGCTGAGAGAACGTTGAGGAATAGGTCAGCAAGATCCTTAAAGGATAGACCGAGCTCCATTGTTTGGGATGTGTCGTGTAAGATCATATATGTTGTAATGTATGTATACACCGAAGAGGAGAAAGGTTGTGTAGAATGTTATGAGTCGTCTAGAGGTAGCTCTTCGTGGACTCAAAGAGGATGAATGTTGAGTTTGAGTAAGACTCCTGTTTCGGGAGAGTCCCAGTTCTAAGAATCATGGGATAGATCAGTCAGGATGGTAAGGAAGGACAGTGTCAAGACCTTGAAAGTATCAATAGAGCCCTGACTTCTTAGTCGAGCTTTTCAATGACAGGATAAATGAAATAAGATACCTATAGTAAATTGAAAGCATGTAGATGTAGAATGTGAGACTTTTGATCTAAAATGAAAATAGTAGGAATTGGTAAGTAAGTGAGATGTGGAACGCATGCACCACAAGTTGTTGAGTGACCGAGAGGGCGATCATTGGTCGTAGGTGAAGTGTCGAGGATAAGTTGCGTAAGTAAAGCGGGTGACCTTGTTAGAGTGAGTAGCCTTCAATTGCAAGAAGAGCTTTATGCATGGTGTTCTTACTAGTAACATGAAATTTTCACGATTTAAGTTAAATGTGTAAATATAAATTTTGATCAATAATGAGTTGGCATGTGCAAAAGTATGTTTAAGGAAAAGGTGATTTCATTCACATTACACAAAGAAAATTTGAGCTTAACGATTTGCAAAGTATCTCACACTTTTCATGATGAGTTAAATTATTACAAAAAGGTCAAGAAGACGTGTGTCAGCAAAACTTTTACAATCAAAATGAGTGTTGACCTGTTGTTATTTAAAAGAATGTGAGAACCGACTGGTTTATTTGGTGTCGGTAATTTCGTTCAGAATTGAGTCATATGAAAAAAAAATTCCATGTATGTAATAACCGAGAATTTTAGTGAGTTATTTAATTTTATTATTTTTGGTTTTAAAGAAAGTTTGGGGTTAGTATTATGGAGTTAGAAATTAAAGGGTAAGTTTTAATTTTAAATTGGAAGTTTAAGGGTGTGTTTTGCCATTTGATGAAAGTATGGGGTTTGTTTGGTAACTATGAAGATATTTATCTTCATCCACCGTCTCTTTTTATTTTTATTGAGATGAGGTGTCTCACTTTAGAGACTTGGCAAAAAGGAAAACAAAGTGTGTGTGTGTGTGTTATTGGTTCACGACAGAGAGAAAGGAGAGAAAAGAGAGAAGAGAGGGTTGAGAGGAAATTTAAGAAGAAGAAGAAGAAGTAAGCTGTGGAGTTTCAGCTGGATTATTAAGGATCAGTTCAAGGAAGTAAAGGTAACAATCATTTATAACCTACCCCTTTTATATTTTTAAGTTGATAAATAGGTATGTAGGTGGGTTTTGGTGTTTTGATAAGATATGTGTATTTTGGGTTTGGGATAGTGTTCTATGGTAGTATGAAACATATCTGTAAATCTGGGTAAAAGATGAACTCAGTGAATTGAGAGGTTTATGAATGTTCATAAGAATCGCAAGCCTTGGTTGCGATGGGATTTTTGGCTCGCAGCCTTTAGCTGCGAGGGAGTTAGGGCTCGCAGCCTTTAGCTGCGAGGGAGTTAGGGCTCGCAAGCCTTTAGCTGCGAGGGAGTTAGGGCTCGCAAGCCATGCTTGCGAGGAGAGAGTGTGTTGCGAGGAAGAGACAGAGAAGGTGGCGAGAGAGAGTGTGTTGCGAGGAAGAGAGAGAGTTGCGAGAGAGTGTTGGCCGAGATAGCAAAAATGGGATTTTTAGACTATTTAGATTCATTTAGTATTCTCGACTGTTAAATGTTCCGTAATTAATTGATTACAGATTTTGTGAACTTTGGGAGAAAGATCGAATTGACAGATAAAGGATCCGGAGGTTTTGGATAAAGCAACGAGGTGAGTTTTACTTTAAAAGTAATTTCAACTGGAATACATACGTATGGTTTGAGAAGGTGATAATTAGTGATTATGTGTATATGTATGGTATATGCGAATTACAATATAGTGAGATATTGTATTTACATGTGTATTATAAACGTGTTATAATACGTTGGCCGGGTTTAAGACCGGTGTGATTGGCTATAGAACTTGTATAGCATTGTTTGGCTGTAGATGTTGTACAGCGTTGTATATTATTAGTTGGCTTGCTACCACTAATATGGCCAGGAGGAAATGAGAAGGAAAGGTGCACGAGGTGTGAGCTTAATTGGATATATGTAATTATGTGGCGTGATTTATATGAATGAAGTTTATATAAATGGTTTTTAAACTAACAGGGGTTTCTCACTTAGACCAACAGGTCTAACCCTCATTTTGTTTTAAAAATATGTATTCCAGGTGGCGGATCAAGTAAGGGCAAGTAAGTAGAGTATGAGATGGATGGCTAGTAAGGAAGACTAAGACGAAGCTTTTGACTTATTTAGTAGTTGTAATGGAATGTTAAGTGTTATGGATGCAAATAGCACAAGGATTGTATTTCAAATGTTTTCTTTCTATTTGTAAAAGACTACCGGACCGTACATGTAAAGTGAAGTTTGTTTCTTATATTTAATTGTGTTATATTGTGTAATACGTCATGTATATGGGATAAGGGTTGTTACAAATGGTATCAGAGCCTTAGTTTAAGGGATTTAGGTATTTGTATCTGTACCTAGACTTAAACTGCATGTGAAGTAGGATGTCCCTATTATTATAGAACCTTGGGATGTTAAGTATAAAAAGGAAGAAGGAACATCATGTAAGGTACTTTCAAATTACATTTGGCCGGTGTAATTGTGAACTTACAAGTACATGTTTGAACCAGAATACCTTGTTATATGGGGTATGTGCTTATGCGTATATTAACCTTGTTGAAATCTACAGAGTGGCAAGTCGGTCTCGACATATGGATAGAGACGAAGACAGGTATATTTATATAAACTCTACACGTGCTGAAGTGCTATTTGAATTCGGTGCAAACCGATTAATTGTGTTTTCAATCTTTTGTTGCTTATTTGCATTAAGAAAAGAATTGGATATTGGTGTGGGTAATATAGATAGGAGGGGAGAGCCTATTAAGTTATTTTTGATAATTTTGTCGGAATTTGAGGTAGTAGTAAGTATAGGATGGTGTTGGAACTTGTTTTTGTTAAAACTTTCGATTAAGTAATGATAAGTGATCCTCGGTAATTCGGTATGTACTGAAATAAGTAAGTTGATAAAAGAAGAGATTGTCGGGTGATTGGTTTAAAGTTTTCGTTTGTTAACAAATTTTATTTTGGATGATATCGAAATTAGTATGTTTATTCTTTATGTTATTGCTTGGGATAAAATTTAAGTTAGAGAGCAAAGATAATTGAAACTAGAGAAAGTGAAGAGTGTTTTTGGGAATGATTAGTAAGGAAAAGCTATTAGTGATCAAGGTGATAACTCGTTTTTACATGTGTTTGGGCTTGAAAGATTTATCAAGATGGTAGTAAAGTTTGTTGTATGAGAACGAAAGTGGTTGATAGTTTAATTTGGAATGAATGATATAACGGTTGCAATTGTTAACAATTTTCAATTTGAAGGTGCATGTTAGAATTTTGGAAAGATATTGCGAAAGTGTAGAATGTGGCGTTGTGTATAATTCAGTATTTCAAACACTATGTTGTGCCTCAAAATGTTAAAGTTTATGTTATGAATAAAATTTCGAATTGTGTTAAATGATCCGTAATATATATAAATATATATATATATAAATTTTGTGCTGAAAGAGGCACGATGATAAATTTTGTGCTGAAAGAGGCACGATGATAAATTTTGTGCTAATCGAGGCACGAGGAGAAATAAAGATGTACTGATTCTGGTAATAAGATGTTTTTATGGTTGTTATATTTTGGGGATGGGTGAATAGTGTGAACCCAATTTGTTTATTATTGTTTTGAAAGAATAAGTTAACGATATTTGAAAAATGGAAAAGTGTGTGGTTGTTTCGAGCAATGGGTGTGATTTCGGATTAACTCAGTTAAGTTCTTGGTATGAGGTGTGGGAAATTGTTGGTTAAAAACGGTAATCGTTGAAATTGGGTGGGTGCTATTGGTTTAGAGGTGAAAGAAAGCTAGCTCATAGGATCGGCCTAGAGTAAGCACCTCCTAGTGAGCTATCCTTGGGGAAACGTGTTTTATGTTGAGAAGAGAGTGGAAGAAAATAGTCAAATGTAATGATCGGAGTGGAAGATCATGAGATAGGACGTGGTAGCAGTACGAGAGAGATGTTGTGGCAAGTGTGGAAATCAGTTGTAACCTAAGGATCGTGGTCGGTGTATTTAATGCAAGAAAGTGTTGTCTGTATTAGATATATTTTGGATTAGAGAAGTGACGGTAGAGTTGGGAATGACCTATGGAGGAAAGTTCGACTGCGGATTAAGGTGATACTCCAAGTTGACTTTGTAATCTTTTGGGGAGAAGAGTGTCGTCATTTTTGGAGTGTTGGATTGTTGGGACATTTTAGAAACTGTGATCGAAGGCGTGGTGTGTACAGTCAGCCGATGTCAAGGAAAAGAGTAGAGTACTTGGTGTAATTGATTGCTTTCTAGAACATAAGAGTATGTAGGCTAGATTGCCTGGTGCTTATCACTTGCAGTATGACTATTACTTGCTAGTGGGAATTTATGCTAGTCCTGGTAGGTTGTTAAGTGAATGTTTTACAAGTGGTGCTGTGGAAACTAAATAGCCTTAGAATGTTTGATTTAGTTCTATGGCGCAGCTCTTGTTTGAGTCTAACCGTTATGGGATAGAATCCTTATTTCGAATGTCTATCTGATTTCACACTGTATGCGTCTGTGCATTCGCGAGGCGACTCGTCGTGACTAGTAGAGATTCCGTCGTAGCAAGGGTAGTGGGATGAGGTGAACCCGGAGTCTAGATGTGTGAATGATATTGGTATGATTGATCTGGGATATTATACCTTGTTTTTATCGGGGGTTTTCTTCTGGGAGTATGAGTTGTTGTAGTTAGAAGGGTACTAAATTATTGGTATGCGCCTTGGTATTGAAGGGTTACGCCTAGTGAGAGTTCATTCGGCCTTTCCTATGTTGATTCTGCGGAAGGGCTTAGCCGAAGCAAGTAAGGCGTTAGAAAACACCGGATTGGATCAAATGTGGATTGATGTGGGGGAAACGTTATCGATATAAGGTCGCAAGTTGAGAAACTAGGTTGCTGATAACCTAGACTTAACCTGAGAGATAATGTGAATATTATGATATTAAAGTATAAGAAAATTGATGCTTGAGAATTTTCTTGATATAGAAAAATGGTTCAGTGAGTTGAATGTTTATCTAGTACTTTCCTTGGATTGGAGGATTTAAGTTGTAAAAGGGATTTATATTAAGTGTTATGATTAAACAGGAAGAAAACAATGCTCAACAAAGATTTTATGATCGTGGGATGAACTTTGTGGTGTAATTTGTAGTAGACTTATTATGAGAATGGTTGGAAATTTTTACGGTTAAGTAAGGTGAGATTAATGTTGATGAACCTTCCTTATGGAGTTGTTTAAGTTAAAGAGTTGTTTTAAACTTGAGCTGGACTTTGTATGTTAAGCCGTTAATGAGTTATATGATGAGTGCCATGAAACTTTAACGGAGTTGTGATGAATTCTTTTCGGTGTAGTTTCGTAGTGAAATTATTATGTGGTGATTTGGTAATTATATTAGTTGGGTAATGTGAGACCGGTGTTGATAAATTTCAATTGTGGAGTGGTTTAAGTGAAACAAATGTCTAAAGGTTTGTGTTAGTATTTTTTATGCAAAGTGGGAGATGTAAGGATTTGGTGTGATAGCGAGTTTGTTATTTTATTAAGAAATAAATTGGTGTTGATATTCTTGGATGGAAGTCGGTATGAGTTATGGTGGTGAGGTTATTGAGATAATTATGTGTGAGATTGTGTCTTGCTGATATTCGAGAAATTAAGTGGCTATTTAGACTTTATTTTAATTTGAGGAATGATTTGGTGTAAAGTACAATTAAGTATGGTTGTGTGATTATAGTGATTATGCTATGCTATCATGGGAAATGGTAGGATGAAGTTTTCGGGTTTGATAAATTAAGAAATTTTCCGTGTTAGAAAGTGTTTCATGTTGAGTATATTTAATTTCATGAAAGAATATAAGAAATAGGTGTAACTGCTAAGCAAGTTTTATACTGAAAGTATATGAGTACGTTTTTGAGTTAGTATTGTTGAGAATGTAGAATACGACGATTGTCGTGAGAAACCGATGGAGTTAAAAGTAGTATTAGCATGATAAATGTTCTGAATAAGCATAAAAGGTCGTGTTAATTGGATTAGTTTCATAAGAGTATAAGTTATGTTAAACCTTCGTGGGTTTTGTTTGTTGGGTGATTCGGCAGAAAATTTCAATTTTGATTATTTTAAGATATGGATTGACTTTGTGGGATGGATTAATTGAGTATATTGCGGACGATGTAAGTAAATTTCAAATTAAGTGGTTAGCGTTAATGAGTTGGTGGATACCGTTGTTTTAATGAGGTAGTAATTTTCATATGAATTGAATTTATTGATGTTCGAGTGGTAATGAGAATAGCATATTTGTTCGTCAAAGAGTTAGTAATTTTGATTCTAAGAGGAAAAGAAATTGGAGGGGTGATTTTTTTTTTGATAACGGAATATGTGGTTTTGATTTATTTCGTTGTAGAAATAAAAGCTAAGTATCCATACCGTTTCGTTTAACCGAATTCCGGGACGGAATTCTTTTAAGGGGGAGATGTTGTAATAACCGAGAATTTTAGTGAGTTATTTAATTTTATTATTTTTGGTTTTAAAGAAAGTTTGGGGTTAGTATTATGGAGTTAGAAATTAAAGGGTAAGTTTTAATTTTAAATTGGAAGTTTAAGGGTGTGTTTTGCCATTTGATGAAAGTATGGGGTTTGTTTGGTAACTATGAAGATATTTATCTTCATCCACCGCCTCTTTTTATTTTTATTGAGATGAGGTGTCTCACTTTAGAGACTTGGCAAAAAGGAAAACAAAGTGTGTGTGTGTGTGTGTTATTGGTTCACGACAGAGAGAAAGGAGAGAAAAGAGAGAAGAGAGGGTTGAGAGGAAATTTAAGAAGAAGAAGAAGAAGTAAGCTGTGGAGTTTCAGCTGGATTATTAAGGATCAGTTCAAGGAAGTAAAGGTAACAATCATTATAACCTATCCCTTTTATATTTTTAAGTTGATAAATAGGTATGTAGGTGGGTTTTGGTGTTTTGATAAGATATGTGTATTTTGGGTTTGGGATAGTGTTCTATGGTAGTATGAAACATATCTGTAAATCTGGGTAAAAGATGAACTCAGTGAATTGAGAGGTTTATGAATGTTCATAAGAATCGCAAGCCTTGGTTGCGATGGGATTTTTGGCTCGCAGCCTTTAGCTGCGAGGGAGTTAGGGCTCGCATCCTTTAGCTGCGAGGGAGTTAGGGCTCGCAGCCTTTAGCTGCGAGGGAGTTAGGGCTCGCAAGCCTTTAGCTGCGAGGGAGTTAGGGCTCGCAAGCCTTTAGCTGCGAGGGAGTTAGGGCTCGCAAGCCATGCTTGCGAGGAGAGAGTGTGTTGCGAGGAAGAGACAGAGAAGGTGGCGAGAGAGAGTGTGTTGCGAGGAAGAGAGAGAGTTGCGAGAGAGTGTTGGCCGAGATAGCAAAAATGGGATTTTTAGACTATTTAGATTCATTTAGTATTCTCGACTGTTAAATGTTCCGTAATTAATTGATTACAGATTTTGTGAACTTTGGGAGAAAGATCGAATTGACAGATAAAGGATCCGGAGGTTTTGGATAAAGCAACGAGGTGAGTTTTACTTTAAAAGTAATTTCAACTGGAATACATACGTATGGTTTGAGAAGGTGATAATTAGTGATTATGTGTATATGTATGGTATATGCGAATTACAATATAGTGAGATATTGTATTTACATGTGTATTATAAACGTGTTATAATACGTTGGCCGGGTTTAAGACCGGTGTGATTGGCTATAGAACTTGTATAGCGTTGTTTGGCTGTAGATGTTGTACAGCGTTGTATATTATTAGTTGGCTTGCTACCACTAATATGGCCAGGAGGAAATGAGAAGGAAAGGTGCACGAGGTGTGAGCTTAATTGGATATATGTAATTATGTGGCGTGATTTATATGAATGAAGTTTATATAAATGGTTTTTAAACTAACAGGGGTTTCTCACTTAGACCAACAGGTCTAACCCTCATTTTGTTTTAAAAATATGTATTCCAGGTGGCGGATCAAGTAAGGGCAAGTAAGTAGAGTATGAGATGGATGGCTAGTAAGGAAGACTAAGACGAAGCTTTTGACTTATTTAGTAGTTGTAATGGAATGTTAAGTGTTATGGATGCAAATAGCACAAGGATTGTATTTCAAATGTTTTCTTTCTATTTGTAAAAGACTACCGGACCGTACATGTAAAGTGAAGTTTGTTTCTTATATTTAATTGTGTTATATTGTGTAATACATCATGTATATGGGATAAGGGTTGTTACAATGTATTACCGTCGTAATAACTTCGTTCGGATTGAATAAGATTGAGGGTCACGGAAAGATGCATGCAAACGATTCTCGAATCGTTGCGCAGGGCATTGAGGTTAAAAGAATGATGGGTCGTGTGTACCCAAGCTAGTTCCAAGTGTGGTTTATTTAAAATGATAAAACGTACGAAATAATTTGTTTAACTCGTAGTCATGCATGAAGGCTATGAACTCACTAGGTCGTAGAGTATTACATTTTAAAGATAAGGAAGAACTCCGAGAGTGGAGAGATGTTGGTCAAATTAGGGAAGAACATTTGTAGTTTTGGTATATGTGTTTAGGAAGAGTCAGTAGTGGATTGTAGAGTCGATTGTATAAGGGTCTGTACCCCTGATCGGTAACTAGAAATACGGTGGTCGAGGGACGGTGGTGTCCAGGGGAGGGACTAGAAGTCGTCGAGGATTGGTAATAGCGAGTCGTTATGAGTAGCGTGGTGAAGAAATGAAACGTCCACGGCGTGGGATATGAGCTTCGAGGTGAGCTTGTAATACTGATGTTACATGAGTATGTCTTGGAAATGAGGGTGACAGATCATGAAGTTGATTATGATGTGTAGGAAGGATTAGGTTCCGTAAGGAACCCATGTTAAAGAATAGGTTAAGAAGGTAGTTATAGGTGGACTATTGATGTTGAAGTCAACAACTATTTAATATGTCTAGAGCTAAAGGCGTTGTCATGAGGTTAGAGGCGGAGGGAGTTGCCACGGTATGGGTAAATGTAGGAGGTCGTTCTGCAAAAGATGTATTCATGATGATGGAACGCCTCATGTGGATGTATAGATTATATCGATCTGTGAGGGATGTACCCTGTCGGTGTAATGGTTTGGAATCGCAAAGAACTAACGAGAATCGAAAATGTTTAAGTTAGTCGAGAACTTGTGAGTTGTTGATTTAGAGTTGGTGAACGTCAGAGTAGCGAGATAGACTCGATTACGTATGCGGGAGAATATGAAGGAAAGTTTGAATTGGGTACGAGTGACCATGAGAGACCTGGTCAGCAGTGTGATGTTAGGAGTGGATAATGTACGAATGAGTAGTGGCTTAAATTGCCAAGATAAACTTACCAGCCAGTGTTGTAATAATGTGAGGTTAGAAAGAGGAAGCATCAGGTGGAAGCTTTTCGAGGATTTCGAGTGAGGTGTACGATTTGGTAATCAAGTTAGTAGAGCACGTGGTTGGCAGGTTGCTTTGTTATATGGCTAGTATCGGAATAGTATATTGGAGCAGCATGGGTGGTTACCCAAATGAAGAACCAAGTGTTCTTGGGTGTGTGAGTTACTAAGTAAGTATATTCTTGAAGTCACTGGAAGTTTAAAGAAGATGATGTATGGGTTAGTCCAAAAAGTGGTGTAGGAGATGCGAAATCTTTAAAGAACGTAGATTATTTCTTATGTGTGAAAGAATGATCCTAGAAGGAAATAGTTGGAGATTTGGTTATGTCTAATGAATGACATGATGATGATTATGGGTTGGAGTTGTAGTATGATCATAGGTTGATTTGAAATGTCATGTTAGATGTATAAGCCTTGATTGGTTGTTAAAATTTTATGGATTTGTTAAGTAATGACATTTATTTTGCTATTACAGGACGTGTTATGATTCTATCGAGATTCTTACTAAGTATTGATAAGGGAGAATCGATATGTTAAAGTGAGAAGTTGGTAGTAGTATGATGGAAAAAGTAATCTTCAAATTATTTTAAATATTGTAGAATGTTGGGTTACTCGGTGGGAGTTGTTAATTAAGGAATCAGTTTCGGCTGGTGGATTTTGTGAGTATCAAAATATCGAGATGTTGATATTAAGTTATTAAATATGATTTATAAGATGGATTACGAAAATTCTTGAGGAAGTAATTATTTAAGGTAAACCTAAGTAAGAAAGTCGGGATGACTTTATATAAAGATATCAAAAAAAAATTATGGTCATTGTGGTTAGTGGAAAGAATTATGGAACCCGAGTTTCGTGGTGTTCCTGAAGTCATAGATTTGATTGGAAGATGAAAAGTAAGATGATTGTGTTTTCCTGTTAAACAGAGATCGTGAGTTTAATCAGAGTTGCGCAGCGAAAGCATGGAGTTATGTTGTTATTGTTTTGTTATTAGAAAGATTTTTTCCGAGAGTTGAAATTAAAGTTTTGATAATCCAATGCACCGGTTACTATTAGAGTGAATTCCGGGCCAGAATTCTGTTAAGGAGGGGAGGTTGTAATAACCCAAAAAGGAGTATTGTGATTTAAATGAAAGCTAAGGTGTAAAATTTGTGTTGTGAAAAGTATGAGGGTAAAAAGTGAAACATGGGAAATTAATTCCCTTGTTTTGTGCGCCGCTTTTGTGAATGGAACTAGAAAACATTTAGGGTTGGTGTGCGTGTGCTGCACATCGAGAATGAAAGGCAGAGAAAAAGAATTAAATGGTCATGTGTGTGTATGCAGTACACCGATGAGAGGAAAGAAGAGAGAGTTAAATGAAGAGTCTGGTATGTGTTGTGTGTTCTTTGTGTGTGTGCCGAGAAGATAGAGGCAGCAAGAGATAGAGACAGCAGAGATAGAGACATTGAGAGAAAGAATTAGTGGGAGGCTTGACATCAAAATCGTGAAGAGACTCCATATGGGTAAGAAAACCTTAAATCGATATTATTTCTTGCACACTAAATAGCTAGATAATCTAGATTTTTAGTCGTCTTCATGTTTTAACTGTGAGAAATGTTAAGAACACTCTGATAGTTTTAATCTCTTATTTGGATTGCTAATTTGGTGAAATCAAATCGGATAGAAGGTTTATACTCGTATTACACAAAAATTTTGGGTAAGAGTGTTATGTTAAACTTTACCAATTGGAATGTTTATGAGGGATTCGATTGTATAAAGCTTTTGGGTTTCAGTCGTAATCGCAAACTACCGGGACTCGGTATGTACCGGGACTTGGTATTTACCGGAAGTGGGTCGAGTTCCGCAATGTGTCGGTTCCGAAAGATGGGTCGAGTTCCGCAATGTGTTTGTTCCGGAAGCGGACTTCCGCAATTCGGTGTTGGGCCGATTTGGTTGTTTGGGCCGTATTGTCTTGTTGGGCCGAGAAATGTCTTAAGTCCCTTTCTGGACTTAGAATTATTTGGGTTTAGTGATTTAAGGTCTAAAACTATATGAAAATGATAGTTTTAATTATTTATTTTAATATCGGATTAAGAGGAGAACGTAGGATCAGAAATCGAGTTACATCTAATTAATTTATAAATTATGAATTAGGTGTACGGACGGAACGAGGCGCGAGGTTAGAAAGGAATTTGCTATCAGGTGAGTTCCCTAAACCTTTTTACGACATAAAGTGTTAAATGTTTTAACTGATTATGGTTTCAATTACGAGCATGAACTGTTGTAACTATCACACATGTTTTTCCATGAACCACATGTTTTACTTGAGGAAGCTTATCTGACATGATGAAATGGGAATGATGACTTAGAAAGATTTAAAGTTGCATGTTTTATGAAATGAATGATGTGCTATGTGGAGTCGGTCTGCACTGTGGGATCAGAGAGAGGTCCTCGGGATCTATTGATCCCTTGGATATGTATGACAGACCGGTAGGTTGGAATTCGTTTCCTCCTATCCGGGTAGAGGGGAGTCTGCGTGGACTCCGGGAAGGGGAGTCTGCGTAGGCTCCGGACGAGGCGAAAGGGGAGTCTGCTGGGGCCCCGATCGCGGAATGTTTATGTGATCCAATACACAGTGTAGTATCATGTTTGATGATATGTTATGGTTTATTTATAAATCATTTATAAATGTTTCCAACTATTTTACATGTTGTTTTCGGGGGGAATTCACTAGACCTTTTGGTCTAACCCTCGTTTTCAAAAACTAAACCATTTTCAGGTAAGCGTACTACAGGTTCTTCTAGTAAGAACTAGGAGAGATGGCAAGAAGGACTTGGAGATTAGAGCGACTCCAGAATTTTGATTACCTATAGATAGAGCTCTCGGCTGTGGATTATAGACTTTCGCTGTCAATTTTGTTTAGTATAGAAGAATGAATGTTTTTGGACAAGTTTAATTATGTAATCTGATTGCTTATTTCTGGATGAATGCACGTTATGTTTTTGGGACGTTGCATGATGACATGGCATGTCATGTGTCTTGCAAAGCCTTGCAAGACCACTCCCATCTTGCTAAACTTGTAAGGTCTTTCAACAAATTAAATATATTAAACAAACACATTTTTTTAATTTAATTACTTTGTTTGTTTAAACATTAATTATTATTAATATGTTTATTAAATTTAATTTATTTATTAGTTTATTTGAACATTATTTTTTTAATATTTTTATTAAAATTTCTTACCCACGTTTTATTTTTAAAAAATGATATTTTTATGCAATTTTTTTATTTAAACTGCTAAATTATATTTACACAAAATATAATGAAAGAAAAAAAAGTAAAATTTTAGTTATCTATATTTTATAATTAATTTATTAGTTATATTATAATTATCTATATTATTTATATTAAAATTTATTAGTTTAGAAAGGAGTTTGGTCTTCCATGTGTGTAGAAGGTGTTATTGCAAAGCTGATGTGGCACTTATGAAAGGAATAAGGTTTTGCAGGTGTATGGATGGTCTAATTGTGCAAGATGTTGGTAGTCTTGCAAGGCCTTGCAAGACACATGGTGTGTCATGTCATCTTGCAAGAGCTCTTGCAAGACGTGTGTGGATGCTCTAAGATCATGAGAGAAATGTCATTTTTTAACCCGTTGATCATTTTTAATCAAATATCCTTCCATGAATTTTGGCTTAAAAGGAAATTGATCCAGTGCACCTGGGTGCATTTTTATCTTGGTGCATCTCATCCTAATGGTCGTCCATTTCTCGTCTAACGGTTGATAATCACTTCTCACACTTTTCACCATATTTAGCACTTCTCACCAGAACTCAACCCTTTATATTGGCCCTTGATATCTACTTTTTATGACATTTTAAGCACTTGATTGTTATTAAAAAAAATTCCAATATCAGATTTTTCCAAGGTAATTTGAGAAGAATTTTTTTATTATATACCTAAATGATACTGGTATGTTCGTCTGATTAACCCCTATAAAAGTTAAGTTATTTTTGATAATTATACATCAATAATGATTTGTGTATAAAAATCTAATATCATTTGTTATGTCAAGTTACAAATAAAGATGTAGAAATGGGGCCCGAGGATTGGGACTGGCTTGACTAAGGGAGCGTTTGATAAACATATAATGGGTAGGTGTTTATCAACTCACTTTACCTTATCGAATGAACATGATAGAGATTGTGAATCTTATCCGGTAAATGAGAGAGATGATTCTTACCAGGTAAGTGCTTACCAGATAAAAGTTGTTGCATACGATGTCGTTTTAATTGGTTAAAGTCTTACTAGGTAATTTAAATAAAGATGTTGACTATTATCGATAAACGTTATCGTATAAATGTTGAATAAACTGCCCCTAAGACCGGTTAAATAAACCGTAACTAGGCCTAGTTCTTGCAAAAAAAGCCTTATTAGTCTTGTATTTTTGGTCAAGTAATGGTTAAGAAACAGTTGTCGCAAAGCGTCGTTAAGACCTAGTTTGCGAGATATAATAGAAATTATAATTTTTGTTCTATTATTTTTTAATTTGTCAAAAGAAAATTATGAATCATACCGGATCTTAGAGAAATTTACATAAATGGCTATATTGAATTAATTTTTTGAAAATTTAGTCACAAAAAATGTTATTTTTTCAAATATGTCTAGAATTTCGTAAATTTGATACCGTAAGCCATATTTGTTTGAGGTGTCAAACTTTTTCTCAAACATTATGTGAAAAAAAACTTTAAATCAAAATTGCAGCTTGCATTTTTCTTAAAAATGCTATTTTTATCATAAAAATCTGACACCACAAGAAAAGATGTGGTTTGCAGTGTCAGCCTTTTGGGATTCGGAATATTTTTGAAAAAGGTAATAGTTTTAATAGCTATTTTTTTTTGAAAAAATTTATCTTATGTAAATTTCAGCCTTGATGTTACCTGAAACTTGATTCGAAAAAGTTCTTAACGAATACTAAACTCAATCAATCAAAAATCATATATCACACTTATAATTATTTAAAGAGTAAATTACACCACAGGTCCCTATGGTTTGGTCAAAATCTGGATTTGGTCTCTCTTTTGAAATAATTACACCAGACGTCCTTGTGATTGTCATTTTGTTTCACGTCGGGTCCCTAACACTAACACTGTTAAAATCAATTCGTTAACTCAGGGGTATGTTGGTCAATTTACCTTTTTGTTTATAAAAGTTGTTGGGTCATCAAAGATTTGAAGATGACCTCATGATCTCCTTACATACTTTGAAAAACATTTTCCATACTTAGAGAAATTTTGGATGGTTCTTTGTAATGGCTTGTACAAGATAGCAAATGTTTGGTGAAGTCAAAGATCAACCAAAGTCGAGATTGAAGATTCTCTCATTGTGGAAGTGAAAGATATCTTCTCAACAATTACAAGTCATTGTCCACCGATGGTGTTCCCACACATCGGTGGACACCTCTCCACCGACCTTTCTCTCTATGTCGGCCAACAATCCCACCTATGATGGCTCTCAAATAGGTGGGATCTCAAGAAGTCTTGATGGATGCTTTTCTTCAAGTGGAGTCACAAGTCTAATTGTATACATCGGTGGGACCCTCAAAGTTGGATCATCTCATAACTTCACTCCTAAGAAGACTCTCACCTACCATGTCCATGACATGTCGGTGGGATCTTCAAATAGGAGGATCCTACCTTTTGTCCATGCTAAAAGGTTGTATCATCAAAGAAGAAATGTCTAGGTATGGAAGAAAAAAGGTTCTTTTGTCCTTTTTTCCATTCTTAGATATTGTCTCCATCAAACCTTTATAGCATTATAGGAAAAAGACATATCAACTTTTGAGAGTCAAACCTGACCTTCAAATGACAAAGTGACAAGTGTCCTATGCTACACATACTCTTGGCACTATATAAAGATGAAGATCTCTCCATGCAGAAGACATCTCTTGAATCTCTTGAAAGACTTGAAGATCATTGTGTGCTCAAGATATTCTACTCCTTTCTCTCTTTGAACTTTATAGCTTTCAATCTTCGTGTTTTAGAAGTTATTTAGTTTTCAGTATTACTTTGTGAAGATTGTTAGAATAGATTTTATCTGTTCTTTTCGCAACAATCTAATTGTTCTATGTGTAATACTTGTTGAAAGATTTTCAATAATTGTAACATCTCGATTTTTATAAAAGATGATGTTTGGGTTTATTAAATAATTTGAGTATAATTATTTGATAAATTATATTTCATTATGTGATGGATTAATTTTAGAGTTTATTCCCGATTAAGTTACGTTCGATATTTTGTAGAATTATAAGGTATGGGGTAAACTTTAATTTAATTTAGAAATGAAGGGATGGAACTTGCCAAGAGATGATAGTTTGGGGATTGTTTGGTTAAATGGTGGATGAGGTGTCAACACCCTAGCAAAAGATTGGATTAAATGAGGAGGTGTCCTCATTACTTCATTTTAGTCATCAAATTTGTATTTTGGTGTGTGTGTGTGTGTGTTGAACGACGCAAGAAAGAGAGAGATAGAGCTAAAAAGAAAGAAAGAAAAGAAGAAGAAGGAAAATCAGCTTGCTATCATCTGGAGTTTGTGGTTAGTTTGTGGAATCAAAAGTTAATTGTGAAGTTGGAGACAGAAGTTCTTACAACTCTGAGAAGTAAAGCAATATTGATATTACTGCTACCAGGTGAGTTCATTCTTACCTTACCTTTTTATAAATGTTTTAAATTATGGTAAGGTGTATATTGTAAATGAACTGATTGGATGACTTTTGGAAGAATAATTTTATGAAATAAAATTATATCAAGATTCGTAAGTGTTAATATTGATGGTTAGACTTATAGAATGAGGAATTGAAGTATTAAAATATGATCGGTTTATATTAAATGATATAAGAGATCTATAAAGGAGGTTTGATTTTACTGAATGATATGAGGAATTTGTGTGATAAATATGCGATTGGCTCATACTGAATAAAATGAGAAATACATATAAGCAGTATCCTGTACGAGTACGAGTAAGAGGAACGGATTCATAAACATTAGTTTTATTTGATGACGTAGGATAGGCAAAGTATAATTGCTAATTCTTGTTTATATTGGAAGATAATGAATATGCAAGGTAGAATTGCTATTCATAATTAAAAAGGAGGAATAAACAAAGTATAATCGTTATTCCCGTGTATCCTTGAAATGATTGAATGGACAAAGTAGAATTGTTATTCATGTAAATGATTGAATAGACAAAGTAGAATTGTTATTCATGTGAATGATTGGATAGGCAAGGTAGAATTGCTATTCACGTTGAATGTTTGAATAGGCATAGTATAATTGCTATTCGAGGAAATGATTGAATAGGCAAAGTAGAATTGTTATTCATGTGAATGATTGGATAGGCAAGGTAGAATTGCTATTCACGTTGAATGATTGGATAGGCAAGGTAGAATTGCTATTCACGTTGAATGTTTGAATAGGCATAGTATAATTGCCATTCGAGGAAATGTTTGAATAGGCATAGTATAATTGCTATTCAGGTTGAATGAGTTAATAGGCAAAGTAGAGTTGTTATTTGTATTTGAGATGTGGAAGTATGAATTAGACGAAGTGTAAGTGTTATTTCTGTATTTTCGGCGGATTAAAAATAGGCAATATATAAGTGCTATTTCTATATCTACTTCAAGAAGAAGATATGATGTTTGAATGTAAGTCTGTAGGATTGATTGATAAACTAGAATCCGTGATGATTCGTAGTAGACTATTGAGTATGGTGATGTGACTTTATGACTGATAGTTATATTCATGAGACTGAGTATGATTCAGTTATAATGAGATGAGTACGAGTATGGTAAGAATGAGGGTAAACCAGGTTTGTTATGCCCTGTTTGAATTGATTTAAAAATATTATTTTGAAACTGAATGTTCTCACTAGGCGTTAGCCTAATCGTTTCAAATTATATTTTCTTACCAGGTATGAGCAGGGAAGTAATGGGATGAGTGAAGAGTTTATAGAGACGACAAGTTTGATGTAAATTTACTTTAGTCACTATTTTCTCTTATTAAGAATGTTGGTTATGGATAATAGGGACGTAAACCCTTTTTAATTCAGGTTTAAATTGCCCTGATTTTAGGGTGTTACAATAATAGAATTAAATTAAAGTGGAAATTTTGTGTATAGTATTCAACCCCCCCCCCCCCCCTTCTACAATACCTGTTCCTGTTCTTGTAAGCCATATGGGACTAACAAGTGGTATCAGAGCAGAAAGTTTAATTTCAATAAACTTGATCTGCAATGGCTGCTTTTTCTTCCAAAAATGAAGTTTTCTCTCAAAACAACTTTTCTGAAAATGGGTCTATAGCCAAACCTCCCAAGTTTTGAAAGGTTTTGTTAAACCGTACTACCACATGATATAGGCAACGGAAGCATATTTAGAATTGAATCATCCATGGCAATACAAACAAACAACTTATAAAGATGCATACGTTCTAGATGATTAACTACAATAGAAATAATCAAGAACACTTACTTGTTTCTTGTGATTGTCGAAAACACAAAGATGAATTAACCTTGTTCTTGCTTATTGGATGTCAAGGATCAATAGTGTGAATCCCTCTAGTGGCTCACACTTAAGAACACCAAACCAACAATCAAGATTGAAGCTTTAAACCTAAACCCTTGGAAAGGTTTACGATTTTGGGAGGGAGGAGAGGGGAGGCTACGGCCTTGTGAGAGAGAGAGATCACACAAAAACCATTCTAGGGTTTGATCCCTAGCATCTTATTTATAACCTCTCTATTTACAAGTAGCCCCCTTGAAAAGATAAGCTTGATAAAAACTATTTTAACAAGTTATCATTTAGTCCCTATAATTAATCTAATTAATTATATTGTAGCTTGTAATTAATTTATCATCAAATGACATATTAATAATCTAACTACATTAATTCCCTTTCATTCTTCTGATTGTTTATTTGGGTCTTAAGGGCAACCCAAAAGGACCCTGCTATTATTAGAAATATTACCAATAGTTAATGACTCTGGACACTATATCCAACAGTCTCCCACTTGGACAAGTTATTAACTCTATTTGGTTTAACGCTTTCAAATAATCAGCAGAGAGCAAGCCATCCAATGCAGTTGCCGAACTCTGATAAAGATTCGGTCCTAAGATAAGTGATTTAATGCTCCTTTGTTCTACAAGATATCATATGATCCTGAGACATGGATAAACGTCTATCTCGTGGATCAAGGTTATGTTTCCCGATTTCCGATATGTGTTGAATTCATCAGGCTACTCAATTGAACACATCAATTCTAGTCAGGGTTTGGCCAAACACTTAGTGTCAACACAAAATCATCGAGGGGTCCATGGATATCGCTTCTCCTGTTTAGGCAGAAAGAACAAATAAACTTTGACTACACAGTTCATTTCTATTCATCATATTATACATGGACATACCATGTATAACTGCCAGTCACGGTCAGCGTTGGAGCACACCAAAGCATAACAGAATCCTAGAGCAAAACTCTATGCATCTCTGTTTGAAGAACATAAAATATTATCATCTCAAAATTACTCTGACTTAATCCATGAAGTAAACTTTTGAGTGCAGGTCTTTCTAATACCTAAATCACCATTAGGTACTCATGAGCGTTAGTTGCATTCTCTATGCTTCTAACACTCCATGACAGTCTTGAATCACCACTTACTTCCAGGAGTATGACTGACTGTGGAGGTTTAAGTAAATTAATACTCAGGAAGTTGGTTCTAAACATGCAAAACGAAACAATAATAAATTAAATGTAAATGGACGCAATCCAGCATATATTATAATCTCCATATAATAATCTCCAAATCAAATACAATTTATTACGTTTTTAATACATCAAACTAACAACTAAAACATTCAAGATATATAGATATTTCTAACACCTATGGCTTCAGTCCGTGTCCTGTTTGGAACTTTTCCAAGTCACGACCCCACCATTCAATAAGAACACCCATCCTGACTGCGAGCGGGAATCATCCCGATCTGTCTGGAAACTCGCATCAGTATAACCTGTTACTCGTAATTCATCTTTTCCACCATAGACTAAGAACATATCTTTAGTCCTCCGAAGATACTTAAGAATTTTCTTTACAGCCGTCCAATGACTTTCGCCTGGGTTCCCTTGATATCTACTCACCATGCTTAAAGCAAATGAGACATCAGGTCTAGTACATGTCATGGCATACATGATCGATCCTATAGCAGATGCATATGGAATTCGACTCATTCTGTCCAGTTCTTTGCTAGTGCTGGGACATTGATCTTTGCTCAATCTTATGCCATGTTGCATGGGCAAAAACCCTTTCTTGGATTCACTCATATTGAATTTCTTCAATATCTTATCCAAGTATGTACTTTGGCTAAGTCCAATTAAACGCTTGGTTCTATCTCGATAAATTCTTATTCCAAGTATGTATGCTGCATTTCCCAAATCTTTCATAGCGAAACATTTCCCGAGCCAGACCTTTACATCTTGCAACATCGGAATATTGTTTCCTATGAGTAGTATGTCATCAACATACAAGACTAGAAATACAACATTACTCCCACTAGCCTTAACATGTACGCAGGACTCATCTTCGCTTCGAGAAAATCCAAATTCCTTGACCTTTTCATGAAAACAAAGATTTCAGCTACGAGACGCTTGTTTAAGTCCATAAATGGATCTTTCAAGCTTACACACTTTATCTGGATACTCGATATGTACAAAACCTTCAGGTTGTGCCATATACACATCCTCATCAAGTTTCCCATTGAGGAAAGTGGTTTTTTTCCATCCATTTGCCATACTTCATAGTCATGAAATGCAGCTATGGCAAGCAATATCCTGATAGACTTAATCTTTGCCACTGGTGAGAAGGTTTCATCATAATCAATTCCTTGAGTTTGAGTGTAACCTTTTGCAACCAGTCTAGCCTTGAATGTGTGCACATTCCCATCCATGTCGGTCTTCTTTTTGAAGATCCACTTACACCCAACTGTCTTGCGACCTGGTGTGTGATCAACTGATAACGCCACTTTTTGGCGTTATTTTCGGTCCTGAAACCAATGAGATTGGCTTGTGTTCTAGCAAAAAGGCGTGGATTTTACGGTTTATCTAGTGATTTATGCAGGTTATATAAAAGACGGCAATCTTCGAGAAAAGAAGCTAAAAAGAACCTAAAACGAGTCCAAAACGAAGCCAACGGAAGCCCGAGATCCAAGCCCAAGACTCGCGCCCGAACCAGGACCCAGACCCGAACCAAACCTGACCCGGAACAGCCTCAGAAAAC
Organism: Saussurea involucrata; assembly: GCA_033807775.1. NCBI lineage: Eukaryota > Viridiplantae > Streptophyta > Magnoliopsida > Asterales > Asteraceae > Saussurea > Saussurea involucrata. Next base: position 154,403,380 of record CM066321.1, read on the forward strand.
CGCGTGGTTTTCTGCGCTGTTTGCAAACCGTGCAACCCCCTGTTTCACGATTTTCAGCCTTTTGTTTCCGGGTTTAGGTCATTATTCGATACGCAACTCACACACGACGACGGTGGGCAGTCCAAGGGCGATTTTCAGAGACCTTGTGGAGCTTTTGGAGACACGATAGAGGAGGAATCGACGAGTAATTCACGACGCGAAGCGGATTCAAGCTAGGAGAAGGGAGTTCATCATCATTCACCATTACATCTTTTACATTCTCGTTTATCATGTTTGCACACACTTTTCCATCCCCTTTTCTTGCGTTTGTATTCCCCAACATCATGAACTAATCTTAAGATGTTGGAGGTTGGATTGAATTAGGTTTGAACACATGAACAGATGACGAGTGACTTTTATTAGTTTTTCCTATTTTAATGAATGCATGTAATTTTATTCTTAATGCTTTTGAGAGTTTAGCTAGCTTTCAATTTTTTTGTTGTTTCCAGTTGAGTTCGAGAGAATTAACTGTTAGCTAGAACTAGGAATTGCATGCCTAAGGCGAGAATTTGGTGATAGAGATATACCGAATACGTCTTAGTCCTAATTGAACCATTTAGGTTGAGATCGAGAGATTAAATCTATCCGTTCAAACATGAATCTTGCGCTTAATGTGTTTTGAAATCCATAGGTTGAGATCGAAAGATAAAACTTGTCCTTTTCAAAATAAAACCCGATGTTGCTCGAAAGGGAACAACGGTGATTGTAGAGATTGGGTATTCATTAAGAGGATTAACTGGTAATTGTTTTAAGTCAGATATTCGTATGTGAAAACCTAAGGATTTCCAACCCTCAACTGTTTTCTCTATCGAATTTTCCTCAAGTTGTCCACTGTTCCGTATGTGATTTTCTTATTGCAAGTAATTAGTTTAATACCAACCATCTCTCAATTTCGACAGTTCAGTTAATAGTGATTATAGTAATTGTGATACTTAGTTCCTAGTTCTCGTGGATTCGATACTCGTACTTCCGTACGTATTACTTGATTTCGACACCGTACACTTGCGGTTAGATTCAGGGGGTGATACCCTCCCTATCATCAACCAATTTCCAAACTTGGTTATCGTACATAGATTGAATCTCGCTTTCCATGGCCTCTTTCCATTTGGCAGCCTCAGGGCCTGCCATCGCTTCCTCGTAGTTGGATGGCTCATCCGCACTATCAAATGTTTTATCATTGACTAGTGTGTCTCCTTCCTTTGTAATATGAAAACCATAATAAAAACTCAGGAGGTTGACTTACTCTACTAGTTCTGCGAAGATGTCGTGGAGGTATGTTAGTTTCCTCAACAGGTGGTTCAACCTCATGTTGAGGGCTAGTGTCAACTATAGGTTCATCATTGGTTGTTTCTTGAATTTCTTCAAGATCAATGTAGCTCCCACTATCCCTTTTGGAAATGAGCTCCCTTTCTTGGAAAACTCCCCTTCTAGCTACAAACACTTTGTTCTCCGAAGGTTTGTAAAATATATATCCAAAGGATTTGTAGGGATAACCAATGAACCGACACTTCTCTGCTCTAGGTTCTAGCTTGTCGTTAGTTTCGCGCCGAACGAAGACTTCACAACCCCAGACCTTTATATGTGCCAACGAGGGACGAGTCCCAGTCCACATTTCAGAGGGTGTCTTTGCAACCTTCTTAGTTGGAACGAGGTTTAAGATATGAGCTGCAGTTTCTAAGGCATGGCCCCAGAACGATGTTGGAAGTGTAGCACGACTCATCATGGACCGAACCATATCAAGTAGCGTTCGATTTCTTCTCTCAGCAACACCATTGAGTTGTGGTGTTCTGGGAGGAGATAATTGCGAAACTATTCCACAATCCTTTAGATAGTCGTAGAATTCATGACTCAAGTATTCTCCACCCCTGTCGGATCGGAGCATCTTGATCTTCTTGCCCAGTTGGTTTTCTACTTCGTTTTTGAATCCTTTGAACACTTCAAAGGTGTCCGATTTGTTTTTCATTAGATAGATAAATCCATATCTACTGAAATCGTCCGTAAAGGTAACAAAGTATCTCTCACCGTTTCTCGTGGCAGATCTGAACGGTCCACATACATCTGTGTGGATTAAGCCCAACAGATCCTTACCCCTTTCAATTTTTCCTTTGAAAGGTGCTTTCGTCATCTTGCTGAGTAAGCAAGACTCGCATTCTTCATCAGACTTTGAGTCAAATGGTTCCAAGACCCCGTCCGATTGGAGTTTGGCGATGCGTTTCTTGTTTATGTGGCCAAGACGATGATTCCATAACGATGATTTATCCAATTCACTATTGGAGGAACCAACATTTAGAGTTAAGTTATTATTATTTCTACCAACACAAATCACCCTTTCATACACACCATTACAAGGAGAGGCTTTAAAATAAAAACAACCATGTTTATAAACCAAAATGCAACCATCATTATTATCAAATTGAAATTCAAAACCATCCTTGTACAATGTGTTGGTGCAAGTGTGCCACATCTCTATATATTTATTTTGATGATTCCAAACACACCGTATTATTGTTTTTCTAACAATCTTATCCAAGTGTGCAGTTAATTGGACAACATGAAGATTTTATCTAAAGAGTCCAAGCCTGGTGTTTATGTCGTCATTATTTATATATATCTCATAATGATAAACACCCTAAAATAATATACCACTTGGATATTTCAAAAACCTAACCCAACTATTTCTTAAATTAATAAAATCCCTGATTTATCTATTTAGAAAAGATTTTATCCTTTAAAATTCAATCTTTCAAAATTTAGCCAAAAGGAATGTGCTGATTTTTTTGGAAGTAAGGAAAAAGCATTCAGACCCCTTTTTAAGCTATGGTCACTCAACAGAGTTCTGATCCATCTGACGCCGGTATACCGCATGGTGCTCGGCGGTATACCGCGGCTCTGCTGGTACGAGTTGCAGGCTTTTGCAGGTTGACTTACTTTTGGTCAGCTACTTTTTCTGGGCGGTATACCGCGCCCATATAGGCGGTATACCGCGGTGAGCTTTTGACCGTTGCCACGTCCAGCTTAAATACATGCAGCTTCTCAGCATTTATTGAAAAACAGATAAGCAGACATTGAATACCAAGCTTCCAAAAGGATTACTCAGCTCCTCATCTCATTTAATAACTTATTCAAGTTATAATTTTTGAGTGATCAACCTCTCACAAATCCAAGTGTTATACTTATACAAGAGTGATTAATATTGTGAGATATATTCTCTTGTAAGTATTTGAATAGTGTGAGTGATTCACGTTCTCGAGCAAAAGCAAGAGATTTTATTATCATTGTATCAAGGTTTGTGTTCTACCATAAAGAACACTTATAGTGAATCAGTGTGTCGAGAAGTGTCTCGGCAAGTGGACTAGCCAGCCAGTTGGTGGTGAACCACTTTAAATCTCGGTGTCGGTATCAACATTCTCTACCCTTATCTCTTTATATTCCCGTTGTGCACTTAATTTTATTTATATATTTGTTGTGCATGCAATATTTATTGTTGATTTTGATAAGAGAATTTTTATTTGTGAAATATTTTTAAATACAACCTTTACCCCCCCTAAGGTTGTCCTAACACAATGCATGAAAAGAAATAATGTTTCGAGCCATTTCTGGCGAGTAGCAACAATCTAATAACTTTATTGAAAAACCACTACTAAGCACGAGCTCAAAATCTCCAATCTTGGTAACAGCGGCAGTCATCCTGTTTCCCATGATCAGATTCAGCTCCCCATGCTTCAACGTCCTACTTCCCTTTAGTCCCTGGAAATTAGAGCAAATGTGAGTACCACATCCCGTATCAAGGACCCAAGAGTTAGAAATCGAAGTACTATGGAGTTCAATTGTAAAAATACCTGAGGTGTCACACCCTTTGACCTTGTTCATTTTCAAGTCCTCCAGATATTTTGGGTAGCTTCTCTTCCAATGGCCCTTTTCTTGACAGTAAAAGCATATGGCCTCTTTAGGGTCACTTATGGGTGGTATGTCAGAAGAATCAGCTTTTCTCTTATGGCCTTGGTTGCGAGGAACAACTTTAGCCTTTCCCTTCCCTTTGGGATGAGAAACTTTCTTCTTCTTACAACCACCTTCCCTAATGGCCAGGACGGGAGCAGTTGAGTGAGCACTTTGGGTCTTACCCATACTTGCTTCAGCAGATCTCAACATGCCATGGAGCTCCATCAAGGTTTTGTCCATATTGTTCATATTGAAGTTCACTATGAACTGTTTATATGCCCCACTAAGAGAGTTTAGCACCATGTCAATGGCAAGCTCTCTTGGGAAATCGACACCTAGATTGCCTAACCTGTCAATGTACGCTTTCATCTTTTGCACATGTGCACATACAGGGGCACCGTCCTGTTGCTTACATTCCATAAGCGATTTTACGACTTGGAACCTTTCTTGCCTCGCTTGCTCCTGAAACATTTCACGAAGCTGCTCATTTAGTTCAAACGCCCCCATGTTCTCGAAACTCTTTTGAAGTTCCGGGGACATGGACGCCAACATGAGACATGCGACTTTTGTGGATTCCGCGTATTGCTTGTTGTATTCAATTACTGCTGCAGGGCTTGCATCATCATTAAGTATAGGAAGATCCTCGTCGAGCAAATACTCTTTGTCTTCGTACCTCAAGGCAATTCTCAAGGCACGAATCCAATCCAAGTAGTTTGGCCCAGTTAGCTTATCTTTACTTAGGATAGAGAGTAACGTAAGGTTGGATGTTGAGTGAGAAGGAGGAGGAGGAGGATTATTTTCAGCCATCTGTAGATGTAGATTTTTCGTTAGTTTGATATTTAACCCTTAAAATAATTTTCCAAAAAATATTTAACAAGGCTAGGATCCATATTTTATCTTATGATGTGAAAAGGGATGCCGTAATCACATCACAAAGTTATTTTAGGTAAACAAATGCTATTTGTTAATTTCATTCCCTATGAAACTCCTAGGTCTTTTGAGATTCATTGACTTATGTCAATGACATGTTAATCTCGATTATGCTTATCTTCCTTTTGTGAGTGGGATGCCGAGGATCACAAACAAGATAGTGAATCGACCATGGAAAAACACATGGACCCCTCGGCTCAAGTACGCTTGAGAATCACGAGCGCCACATCATTTTCAACTATAGTTTCACATTAACGTGCCGGCAAACCGCACACGCTCCGTTAACAAACTATAAGATTATGTGTGTTCTTCATCATGGGTAGCATACGACTTTCACATTTCTTAGTATATCTAAAACGGGATTTTCGTTTTATACTTCATAGTTAATACTTTTAACTTGTCACATTGACCTATCAAACCTTTTCGGTAATTCCACTAGTCCACACAAGAGGCGGTGCGTTTGGTAACGCATGGCGTTTTAAAAACCCTTGACTCATTTGGCAACCATTTTATAGGTAACCTCCTTAAACCCTTTAGAGTGTTTATAGTGAGTACGCCTAGTCTCGGTTTGACTATCAATGTATTATTTAATTATATATATATAATTGAGGTCTAATATATATATAAAAATTGAATGGAATTTTAAACAATTTAAAATTATGATTATCTTGATTAATTCTAATTAACCATGTGAGCACATATTTAACAATTAATATAATTGTTTCCATATTTGATTCCAATTAAACATGTGAGGACACATGCTAATAATTAATGTGAATATTTGACATATAAATTATATTCACTATATAAATAATGTCAATGTTTATCTTATAATATTTATTCAAACTTGAATATATTTGTTTATTGTAAGAAGGTATTTAAGATTATCTTATTCAATTCAAGATTATCCATTCGATATTTGCCATAGCTTATTATTGATGTGTTTTCTTAGGCAAGTTAGGAAACTAGACATTCACAATCAGGATTATCTATTCAATTTAAGATTATCCATTCAATATTTTCCAAGGCTTATAATTGATGTGTTTTTCTTAGGCAAGTTAGGAAACTAGCCATACACAATTATGGTATAACATGCATAAAAAACGTCTACTACCCTATACCCTTTAGGGATACCGATAAACTTTAATCGCTAAAAATAGAAACTTTTTCATGCAAGCAATAATTTTTTTTCAGTTTCTAAAATTATAGCTTTTGAGGTTATGACCATAAAACCCTAATTTAGGGATTAAGCAATCTAATGGTCACAAACTTATTGCACTATGTCGAAAATAAAACAGGTGCCTTCTGGACCTCAAACGATTAATCCAACCGTCCAGAAAGTAAAACAGAATGTCGTGAAACTACTGTCCAAAAAACACGACGATCCGACGGTTCAAACTCCGGGAATAGATAAAACGGCTCGTTGCGTTTTCCAGAAAATTCAATACGAATTTTATGCTATTGAGCTAAAATCTAAGAACTTTGGCTCTGATACCACTGAAAGGTTTTGTTAAACCGTACTACCACATTATATAGGCAACGGAAGCATATTTAGAATTGAATCATCCATGGCAATACAAACAAACAACTTATAAAGATGCATACGTTCTAGATGATTAACTACAATAGAAAGAATCAAGAACACTTACTTGTTTCTTGTGATTGTCGAAAACACAAAGATGAATTAACCTTGTTCTTGCTTCTTGGATGTCAAGGATCAATAGTGTGAATCCCTCTAGTGGCTCACACTTAAGAACACCAAACCAACAATCAAGATTGAAGCTTTAAACCTAAACCCTTGGAAAGGTTTACGATTTTGGGAGGGAGGAGAGGGGAGGCTACGGCCTTGTGAGAGAGAGAGATCACACAAAAACCATTCTAGGGTTTGATCCCTAGCATCTTATTTATAACCTCTCTATTTACAAGTAGCCCCCTTGAACAGATAAGCTTGATAAAAACTATTTTAACAAGTTATCATTTAGTCCCTATAATTAATCTAATTAATTATATTGTAGCTTGTAATTAATTTATCATCAAATGACAAATTAATAATCTAACTACATTAATTCCCTTTCATTCTTCTGATTGTTTATTTGGGTCTTAAGGGCAACCCAAAAGGACCCTGCTATTATTAGAAATATTACCAATAGTTAATGACTCTGGACACTATATCCAACAAGTTTAACCCCAACAACTTTTCTTTGTGGAAAAGCCGGATGATGCTTTTCATGGAAGGAATGGATAGTAGATATCCAACCATTCTCAGTGAGGGACCCATAGTTTCTAGAGTCTGGTCTCGCTATGAAACCAAAAAATCCGGTAAGGAAGTTGTTGGCAAAAATAATTCTGATGATTCCTCTGATGAAGAAAAATCTGCTCCTACTGGTCGTTACATTCTTAAGAATCCCAAGAAATATACTGATGAAGAAAAACGTCTTGTGTCTCTATATTCTAAAGTCAGAACTATCATTGCTCTCTCTCTTCCTGATGAAGTGTACCACTCTCTGGTAAATCTCTCTACTGCCAAAGAAATGTGGTCCACTCTGTGTGTTTTGTACGAAGGTACAAATGAAGTTAAAAGGAACAGAAAGATTGCTCTTGTTATAAAATATGAACTCTTTTCTTATGAGAAAGGAGAATCTCTCTCCAACTACTATAACCGCTTTAACAGTCTTCTTAATGACTTAAAGCTGTTAGGTAGAGTATATGACAATGAGGAAGTCCTATGCAAGTTTATGGATTGTCTTCCTGATTTTTGGAAAAATATATGTACTTGTATAAAGACAACCAAGGATCTTGTTCATATGCCTCTCACTGTTCTTTATGGAACTCTTTTCAACTATGAGCAGACTAAGCTGCAAAGGAAGTATGTCTTCTCAGATATAAAGGGCTCTTCTATAGCTCTTCTAAGTGACTCTTCCAAAAAGACTAAGTGTATTCCAAGAATCACCTACCCATCCGACTCTGACCATGATAGTCAAGAAGATCCCAATGAACATTCGGAGGCATATCTTAGTGATGCTGAGGATGAATGTGAGGAAACTTCAGTTGACAAATTATCTGATGAAATGGCCATGTTGGATGGGTATTCTAAATCCAAATCTCACCACCCTTCTGGAAAATTTTAGTCTGATAGAAAATCATCCTCTTCTCTCTCCAAACACTCTTCTTTGGACAAATCTAAAGAGGAATGTTTTAACTGTGATAAAAAGGGTCATTTTGCTTCTGAGTGTAGAAGTAAACACCTTGAAAGACCCAGAACTGCTTCCTCAGGCCGATTCTCCTCAAAGTCGTCGGGAAGATCCAAATATGATTCCCAAAAGTTCAACCAATCTCTCTCTTCTACAATCTATGACCGGGCTGAAAGATACAAGGAAAAATACAAGAGAGAAAAGGAAAGAAATGAAAGACTTGTCAGAAGAGCAAAGGGTCTGCCTGCTAAAACTCATGATTTGGCAGATGAACCCACATCTGAAAGCGAGAATGACATTGCAAATGTCTGTTTCATGGCCAAGATAAATGACATGGATGATTCAGAAGGCCACATCTCCTCAACTACTCTTGCATCAGCTAAGTGCTTCTCCTCCTCATCACAGGTACATCTATTTCTATCTCTTTCTGATACTGAAAAGATTGAAGCATTTGACTCCTTATCTATTGATCTTTTTTATGCTAAAACTGCTAAGAAAAAGGCAAATGATCAAATAAAATCTCTTTCCTCTCAACTGCTATTTTGTCACTCTCAACTGGAAAACTTTGAAAAAGTTAAGGCTGAGCTTGAAGATCTAAAATCCGTCAACTTTATTCTTGCCAAGGAGAAAAACAAAATATTCAAACGTTTTCAAAAAGAGCAAGAAATTATGAGAAAATGGACCAGTTCTTCCAAAAATTTAGAAAAGATTTTTCAAGATCAGATCTCATGTGATGACAAAACTGGTCTAGGCTTTGGAAAAATGGAAACTGACCAATCTTCAAAATCTCATGCTTCCACCACCTATGTTTCACCACCTTTTTGTGAAACCTCCAATTCTAATTCTATTGGGTCTGTGTCCATGAATTATGCCGATTCATCTAAAGCTTTAAAATTTGGAATGTTTTTAAAGACAAAAGATCCCATTTTCTTTCCAAAGGAAAAGGTTCAAGATTCCAATGATTCTTCCACACCTTTCCATGTTGTTCAAAAATTCTTGACTTTAGATGATGCATCCTCCTCTTCCAACTCAAACAAAAAAATTTCTATCTCTGAAAAAGTTAAGTCTTTGGGTGCTGATTCTCTCTTGAAAGGAAATTCTCCAAAATTTTCCAAAAATACTGTTGTGACTTCCTCCACCGATTTTCTTCCCCGACCTGTGAATCTCAAAACGTCCAGTTCAAATGAAAAGACTTCTTTCCACCCTTTTTCTGAAAAAGGAATCTTAGGTCCTGCACCCCACCTCTTTGTCACCTCATCAAAGTCTTTGAAGATAACCAAAATGAGCAAAAGTAAGGAAAAATGTCAAGTTTCTAAAAAGATTTTTCCTCATAGAAAATGTTATATCTGTGGTGATACTTCTCATTTTGCCAAAGACTGTCTGAAAGAAAGAATTGACCTGATTGATATCAATTCTTCTCACCCTTCTAACCCAAAAGGACCCACCACCAAATGGGTACCTAGGAAATAAATTCTTTGTGATTGCAGTTTTTGAGCTAAACAGATGGATCTATGTGGACCAGTGACAAAACTGAAGAAATCATCAAGTTCATCAAGAAAACTAAGTGTCAAGTGGTGAACTTTTGGATCTCCTCTTGTATTGAAAATCCTTCCCATTGGCATACTCACTAGTGCCAACCTCTTCTCTCACCGACTTGCTTTCATCGGTGGACCTCTCACCCCACATTTTCTCATCCCATCCCCTCTTCCATCATATTTCACTATTGGTCAGCAACCCTGTGGATCCCAGATATGTATGCAATCACAATTAATCAACACAAACAGTAATCATAAGTCATAAATCTCACTTGTATTGAAGAACTGTTGAAGGAATAAAGCGGCAGACTGTGTAGCCGTATACAAGGTTTTGCAAAATAGTAAAACTGATCATTAACCTAAAACTAGGTTAAACAAAAGCTATTTATACCCAAAGGGTATTTACAAGAAATAACAAGATAAGTCCCTGAACTTCTAATTCCACACATATTAAGACCTAACAATCTCCCCCTTGGAATAGAAGTTCGCGTTCACGCCAGTCTGGAACATAACGCTTTCGGATGGCAAAGAGCACTTCAAAATATCTGATGCTGCCTCTGAATTCAAGCCAGTCTTCAATGGCTTTGAGAAGATCTTCGGCAAGGTACTCGCGAAGATTGACATACTGCTCTGGAGGAGCATTCTTGACTTCTTCTTCTAAAATATTCTTCAGATCAGACTGGATTTTCACCAATGTTCCCTCGCTAAATTTATGCACTTCACTTTTTCTGATGAACCGTTTCTCCCCTTTTCCGTTCAGATACACGAACCCTGTTTCTGGTTTAGAAAGTAAAAAGTGTACCTGTGCGTCTTCAGGGAGGTTCAGATTGGGCTTTAAGATGTTGATCTTTTTCTGATTACTTTCGAGTCCCAACTGAAAGTCTTCAATATAGGATAATGTGATCGTGCACTTCATGAATCTTTTGATAGCTTCGAGGGCTTTGGTATAAGGTAGAGGCCGAATAGTAAGAGTCTTCAAAAATCTGAGTAGAACTGGAAAATCTCTCAGGCAAAGATGTTTGAAATCGGATTCTGAGAAGGTCCAAATATTTCCGTCATCCCTTTTTACTGAAAAGGTCGGGAAGACGACTTTTACGATTCTGTCTGATTCAATACTCACGATTTCGATGATTCTGTGCTTAGAGTAAACCTGATGTCTCATTCTGCCTCTCTTCATTACTTCCACATACTGCGATCTGATCAGCTCATCAAGGAACGTGGCCCCATGGCATTGTACAGGATCAAGAGGCCTTATCCAGTGAGCGAAGATTTTCTTATGAGATTCTTCCAGATACGGTACTAAGATTCGAAACCTTTCCCAACGAGCTGGTTGAGGTTGTTGGGGTGGGACCGCTTCTGGAATTGACACAATAGTTTCAGATGAACCTGCAGGATCAGTAAGATTAGCCGAAGCGGTAGATACCTGTTCACCCAGAAGAAGAAGTTGGTCATAATCAAACTCTGTCATCAATTCGTCATCGCCCTGTATTTCCCACAAGGCATCAGTTTCTGTCTGAATAGCAACAATCGCTCTTTGCCTCCAATCAGTTTCAAGTTCCGGATCGCCGGCCGAGTCCTCATCAATAAGTTCTAGGACGGGCCGCTCCGAAACTGTTGGCATTGACGTGTCTTCCGATGGACCTTCGGGTTTTTCAACCGTCGGGTCTGCTGACTCTTCTAAGTTGTCTCTGACCGGTGAAGAAATCTCCATGTCCTGAACCATTTCGGACTCTGACGGTTGTTGTTGCTGTGGTTCAGTTGGAGTTACCGATGAAGTTTCTGCCACCGCGGATGACAGCTCGGTCAGTCTTATTCTTTTCTCCCCCTCATGTTGATCACGGTCATCCGGATCATCATGTCTTCGTTTGGTACTTTGGACCTGACCCTTACAGGTGTCTTCAAGGCTGGCGACCCTCTCGGTTAGCCTGTCGAGGGCCTGCCTGACATCGGATAGTTGGGCCGTAATTGAGTCGGTCGGTGCGATAGGGGGCGGTGGTTGGGTTTGCGAGCGGAGAATGCTCACTAAATCTGCATCAGCCGAGGCGGAAATGTTGGAGTCGGTCAACAACTTGTCCAGTAAGGCGGCTTTGAGATCATCAACGGACATGTGCTGGACAGCCAGAGCGGTTGACGGTTGGGATAGTCTGAGTTGAGGAGTCGAAGATGCCGTGGCTTTACCAGTGATAGATCGACGAATGAACGCCAAGTCCTCGGAAACCTGCTTCATAATATCCGATTGGACAGCCTTTAAGGCACCGTTCACATATTCCTTGGAGACGAACTCCGGGAAACTAACTCCGGCGGCACTTAACCCTTCCGTTGTAGTAGCTGCAGTGGATTGCACCGCAGTACCGTCTATGTTCACGGTTGGCGTGATGATCGCCGTGGTAGGACTTCCGCCCTGTCTTTGCGAACTACCAAAAGGTAGAGTCGCTCCGGGCGTTCCGATCGAGGCACGAAGACTCTCGACGTTAGCAGAATCAATGACCCGTGTCCTAGCCAAAGGAATGTCAATATCGAAGGGATCTAGACTCAATTGTGCATCCAAAGAAGGCGAGACCGGGGGAGGCTGGTCTCTAGTTTCAACACCAGAACTCTCCAAGTGAGAGACCGGTGGAAGTTGTGCTTGATCCCCGTGAGAAGTTGAAACCGGATCCTTTTGAGAGGAAACGGAGTGGCTAGGGGGGTTGTGCAAGTGCGTCGTTGGGCCCACGACGTCTTCTTCAATATCCCGATGCAACAAATGCAAAGGAATAGTAGATGTGGCTGCCCGGTCAGATGAAGGCTGGTTGGGGGTAACCTGTGAAGATTTCCCCGTCACTCGCTCTCGGTCATTTTTTAACTTACTTCTCCTTTCACGCACAGGCTCACTTTCAATTTATTTTTCAACTAGAACTCCCCCCGCTCTCCTTATGTCTCCAGTAATGGCTTGGGAGTTAGGTGCATCATCATCATCGTTTTTCAGATTCGGTTTCCTCACTGTCGGATTCCTCAGACCCTTCTTCGTCACCAGAGGCCGAGCCTGATTGAGACTCGGATCCGGATACCGATTCGGAGCCAGAGGCGGTGCCGACAGTTGTTCCGGAGGAAGAACCGGATTTGGAGCTGGAAGAGGAGGCTACCTCGTCGGCTGTGTGTACTCGGGAAACACCTTCCACCTCCACGTCATGCAAGTCTTCAGCAGGTGGAGTTCGAGGTCTGGGGCGAGACGTACTTGCGTCGCGTGTGGACCGCCCGGCACTACCCACGCCTGAACCCCTCCCAATATTTTCTCTCTGCGCACCCCGTCCGACAGCCCCTGCTGGTCGGACCCCTCGGCCTCGCATACGTGGACCCTCACGTCGCTCAGGTCGCGCTCCATGGGCATGTTCAACCGGTCCTGGCTGAACCATAGGAGCGACTAGGTTGTTCTCTGTCCTATAAGCTATCACACCTAGTGCCGATTGGTCCGCGATAGCAAGTAAGTCGGCAGGAATCACCATAGAAGCTACTCCTTCTAAAATACGAATGTTCTGAATGCGAGTCATACGGGTAGCGAGTTGTACCTCTTGATCAGCGCGACGAGGAATGGCGAGGTCTGACGCCATGTAGTGGGCGACGACCATCTGAAGGAACCGAGGATAAGGAAGAAAGGAAAGTCGTCGGTTGCCGTCTAACTTCTTCTGGACTTGGGCCACAAGTTCCGTCCATAGTAGCTCTGCATAGTCAACGTTTCTGCTGTAGATCACCGCATGGAAAAGGTGTAGCATGTTGACAGACGTACGATCTATTCCTTTCGTGACGGCGGAGAGACACCTGTTCAGAATAGTGAACAGGGTGTACCAGACGGGCTGAAGGTGCGTTCGAGTGAAGCTGGACGGTGAATGAAGACCGCCACGATATCCGAGTGCCTGAATGTCTCGGCAAAGCGTATCATCGGCGACTTGCGCCTCAAAAGCATCTTGACCTGGAACGGCATTCGCGGCCGAAAGACCAAGGATGGCGCGGAAGATGTGGTGCGTGAGGGTGAAGTCGGAATCACCTATGCGTGCGCGTAGTGCAAAGTGTTGGTCGCGAGGGATAAGGTCAAACGAGCGCCAGAGTTGATGAACATAGACGGCTGGAACTGATGGATGAGCCGTCAAAGCCTGGTTGAGAGCATGGCACTTTAAGATCTCTACTATCACTGGACATTGGCGGTTAAAGTTCGTCGGGACCAAGTGATAGTTGTTCGGAAGCAACGGAAGGTTGGGACCTTTAGGGAGTAAAGGAGCGTCGACTTGAGGTGGATTCGGATTTGGCTGCGCCATGTACCTGTAAGAGCATCCGGATTGTTAGTTACGAGCCCATTGAGTGACATGTACCCCAGTCTCGAGGCCCGTATTCTCGGATTTGGAACACCGAGAGTCGGTGCAGTGCAAGACCAGTCTAACTCAAAAACAAGAAGACTCTGAGTTGAATTTTAGCATGAGAACAGAGAATTGCAAGAAAACACAAAACATCAGACTACCGGGAGTTGACTACCGGGGGTTGACTACCGGGGGTCGACTACCGGGGGTTTCGACTACCGGGGGTTTCGACTACCGGGGTTTCGACTACCGGGACTCTAAAACCCTAACAGTGCGTGCGATGCAAAATAGATGAAATCGAACGAGTGTTGTGTTCTAAGGCTCGATCTAAGTGATTAAACGTAATAATAATAGAGATTAGGATGCATACCTGAAGATTGGTGAGGATTGGAGTCCGATCGTGGAAGAAATCGCAAGCCAGAGAGATTTTGGACCGGGAGTTTGGGTGCGGGAGTTAAGAAAATTATGAAAAGGTTTAAGGAAAACCTTGTTTATATACCCCGGTCCCGATACCGGGTGATGTTGGTACCGGGTCCCGTAACTCTCCTGGTTCCATACATTCCAACTGCTAGTTCTAAAAAAAATTGACACACCAAAAATTTCTCTTCTCCCCCTCAGATTTTTAACCTGACATCGCTCCCCCTCAATTTTTCAAAAATAGCAGGGTTTTTTTTTAATAACAAAGACAAAAGCACACAAGTGAAAGAAAAAACTAACTTAACAAACAACTTTGACAAAATGACAAAACTCCCCCTAGACATATCAGACTGATATTTCTCCCCCTTGATTTCTCAAAACTTATAGCTTTTCCTCGCAGAGATAGAATACGTACCTTCGGAACTAGGCATTCGAGGAATCATCTTGAAAACACACATTTAGAAGCACGGGAATAACAAAGACAATACGAATAACATAAAGACAGATGTAAAACTGGAAAAACGAAAGGAAACACTACCCTTGAATGTACAGAAAACGAGTGACGATGTGCTTGAAACATCCAATCCACTCGGCGTGATAAGTATATCTGTAAGAGATATAGTTATCCCGTTGTGTGGAAAAGGTGAGACAAGTACAACTGAGACTCAAACTTTCAGATTAAGCATACCAAGCTTGGACACGAGAGCGAAAAAACGTGTTTCGTCCAACGCCTTGGTAAACAAATCTGCCAGTTGATTTTCCGTACACACAAAGTAGAGTTCCACGGTACCTTTCTCCACATGATCTTTGATGAAGTGATAGCGCACGTCTATATGTTTCGTCTTTGTATGTTGCACTGGATTGCTCGTGATGGCGATAGCACTTTTGGAGTCACAATAGATTGGGATGTTCGAGTAGTTGTACCCGTAATCCTTCAGTTGAGTCTGCATCCAAAGCACTTGGAAACAGCAGCTGGCCGCGGCTACGTACTCCGCTTCTGCCGTGGAGGTGGAGACGCAAGTATGCTTCTTTGAGGCCCAGCTAACCAGCTTGTCGCCTAGGAACTGAACGTGTCCCGTCGTGCTTTTCCGGTCTAGCATGCTTCCCGCATGATCAGCATCAGAATATGCTGTAAGCTCGAATCCTGTGTTCTTCGGGTACCAAAGGCCAAGATTAGCAGTACCTTTCAAGTAACGAATTATACGCTTAATTGCTATCATGTGAGACTCTTTAGGATTAGACTGAAATCTAGCACACAGAAAAGTAGAAAACATTATGTCCGGTCTACTTGCCGTCAAATACATCAGCGAACCAATCATTCCTCGATAGGTAGCAGGGTTAACTGCCTTTCTGTTAGGATCAGCGTGTAACTTCGTACCGGGGGACATAGGAGTACGCATGGGTGAGCACTGTTCCACCTGGAATTTCCGAAGAATATCCGCGATGTACTTAGATTGATTGATGAATATTCTGGTCGACAGTTGTTGAACTTGAAGACCGAGAAAGAAATTCATCTGACCCATCATACTCATTTTAAAATGCTTTTTCATGAGGAACGAAAAAGTTGCGACAGTATTGTGGGCAAGAGGAACCGAAGATGATGTCATCGACATAGACTTGAACTAAAAGAATGTGCTCACCTTCCCTCTTTATAAAAAGAGTTGTGTCGATCTTACCTTTCGAGAAGCCGGAAATTAGAAGAAAAGTTGACAGTTTGTCGTACCAGGCTCTCGGTGCTTGTTTTAGTCCGTATAATGCTTTGTCGAGTCGATACTCATGGTTCGGGTGATCCGGATCGATGAAACCCTCTGGCTGAGAGACGTATACCTCTTCTTTTAGATCTCCATTCAGAAACGCCGTCTTCACATCCATTTGATAGACCGTGAAGTTTTTGTGGGCGGCGTACGCGAGAAACATCCGAATTGCTTTGATTCGGGCCACTGGTGCAAACGTCTCTTCGTAGTCGATCCCCTCTTGTTGTCGATACCCCTTAGCGACCAAACGTGCCTTGTTTCGAACCACGACACCATTCTCGTCCTTTTTGTTCTTGAAGATCCACTTCGTTCCAATGATGGTTCGATTCTGCGGGCGAGGGACCAGACGCCATACTTTGAGACTCTCGAACTCGTTGAGCTCATCTTGCATGGCTATTATCCAGTCTGGGTCATGTAGGGCATCTTTCACGGAGGCAGGTTCGACGTTGCTCAGGAAAACAGAGAATAGACATTCATTTCCGGTTGCCGCACGTTTTTGAGTATTACTCAGCAATGCAGGTGCGACGTCGTCTCCAGCTTCCATGGTAGTCCGAGTCTGAACGGGGGCATTCGGATCACCGATGATTTGTTCTGGAGGATGTGCTCGAGTCCATTTCCTCGAATGGGGAAGAGGCTCCGAAAGAGGTTCTGAATTATCCGCATCGACATAGGACCCAAGGGGTAGATTCTGAACAGCTTCAAGGGATGGAACTGGATGTAGTCTTGGAACGGCCACAAGTGGAGATACAACAGCGGTGGACGAAGATGTGGCAGTGGCGTCCGAGCCGTTGCTCGCTCCAGAGGAAGGAGTGGTAGGAACCACTGATGAGGGAGGTGCCGTCGTCGCAATTACTGGTGAAGTAGGAGAGTCCTCCGTGGAAGTATCATTGGGGGTTGGAGGAGGACCGTACATTTCGGTCGACACCACTATAGTTCCATCTGCATTCAAAGAAGCATCAGTAGAAACTGGGGGGAAAAATAAATCAATATGAAAATCTTGAAACAGAAGATCTAACTCAGAAGGTTGTGACTTCGACGGATTGGACGACGAAGGATCAACTGTTGTGTGCTTGGGTTCCGATCGAGAAAGATCAGAAGCCAGCACTCCAGTAAGTACGGGTTCCGAACTGTTATGTCCAGAAGCCAGGTCGACCAATTCGTCGAAGGTCACGTTAATACTCTCGATCACACTCTTGGTCCTTTTATTATAGACGCGGTATGCTTTGGAAGATGTCGAGTAGCCAATGAAGATCCCCTCGTCCGCCTTCGGCTTGAGCTTGCCGAGATCATCCTTATCGTTCAGAACGAAGCATTTGCACCCAAACGCATGAAAGTATCCGATGTTGGGAGTGCGCTTATTGATGACCTCATACGGCGTCTTGTTGAAGCGCTTGTGGATAATGGATCTATTTTGAGTGTAGCACGCCGTCGCGATAGCCTCGGCCCATAGAAACAGAGGAAGTTCGTACTGTGAAAACATGGTGCGCGCCGCTTCCACTAAAGTGCGGTTACGACGTTCCACCACGCCATTTTGTTGTGGGGTCCTGGCTACCGAGAATGTGTGTGAGATTCCCTGAGAAGTGAGGAAGTCACTGATGGTACGATTCTTGAATTCCGTTCCGTTGTCCGTGCGAATCGTGATTACGGTCAGCTGTAGGTTGTTTTGAACTCCCTTTAAGTAATTGATGATAACATTGGGCGTCTCGTCCTTTGAACGAAGAAACTTGACCCAGGTGTACCTTGAGAAGTCATCCACCATCACTAATACGTACTTCTTGTGACGCATGCTTTGAACGCGCATAGGGCCGCATAGATCCATATGGATCAACTCTAATGGTCGAGATGTGCTTGGCACCGGTTTTGGTTTGTGAGACACCTTCTTCATCTTGCCCATTTCGCATGCAGAGCAAAGATGTTCTTTCGCGAATTTCAGCTCTGGCATACCCTTGACGAGTCCTCCCAGCACCAGCCTATTGATGTTCTTGAAGTTGAGATGCGATAGCCGTCGATGCCATAGCCAGTTCTGCTGAGTAGTGGCTTTGGACATCAGGCACACCGCTTTATCAGTCTTGATTGTGGCGAGGTTGATGGTGTACAAGTTCGTCCGTCGAGTACCGGCGAGAATTTCCGTCCCATCGTCAGCTAGAATACTGCATCGCTTCGCCTTGAATCGCACCTCAAGATCCTTGTCACAAAACTGGCCGATGCTGAAAAGATTGTGACCAAGGCCTTCTACATAGGACACCCGCTTGATCGTGAGTTTGTCCTGAACTAGATCGTCGTAGCCCATGATCGGGGCCACATTATCATTCCCAAACCGAACATCATCGCAGTACTTCCCCTTGAAGTTGGTGAGTAGCTCCCTTCTACCAGTCATGTGCTTGGAGCAACCAGAATCGAGAAACCACACATGACCGGGCTGCAAAACAGAGATTAAGCGCGTTTAGGTACCCATCTGGTAGTGGGTCCTTGGGTGTTAGGTGCAGCACCATTGTTTGAGACCCGTTTAGAGCTGGGTCTTTTGGGTTTGGATTTGCGTGAACCATGAAAATTAAAAATACGATATGAGCCAACCCAATCATTTGCATATCTAGAGTCAATCAAGTCATTCACACCACAAATAGAACAACAAACATATTTACGCGAAAAACCAATCAATTGATGAACATTGTCAAGTTTAACAGGAAATTTAAAACCATGTTCAACAGAATTGTTCCAACCAAATTCATGTTTGTCGTTATTATTCCTATTATTCAAAACAGAAGTAAATGACTTGTTCTTCTCAGGACGCATCTTAGCATTCTTCTCTACCCACTCTCTTCGAGCCGCATTCCCCCGACCCGTACTATCTGAAATTACATTAGTTTGAGCGTTAGAGAAGTTTGAGAAAATGGGTTGTTTAGAGGAGCCTTTACCGGTTGTACCACGTTTCTTAGACCGACGTTTAGATTTGGTTTTTGAAGTGGTCTTGGAAACGGTTTTCGAATTCGAACATTCGCCCGTCTCAAAATTAACCGGTTCGGGAAATTTTTCTAAAAATTTAGAGTGACTAGGAAGCTTCGGATCGAAGTCAAATTTAGAAAAATCATCGTCATGACAAGGAGTGGAGTTCATAAACTCATAAAATCTTCTTGCAGAATCAGGTGAAGTGTCTCCATCAGAGTCAGATAAGGAGTTATTTGCAAACGGATTGTCAAAAATTTGTAAAGGATCCTTTTGAACAAAATCGACTTTGATGGCCTTACCTTTATCCTTAAAGCTCAAATCTTTAGTAGTGGTGTCATCAGACACCCCCATAAAGGCTTTGCACGACGAACTATCCGAAAAGATCTGAGCATCATCAAACGAGATTGTTTCAGGAGTGACCGGCGTCATTGGGGTATCCACAGAATTCCCCTTAGCCATTCTCAGCGTTAAGGCTTCAGATGCCAAAACAGACAATTGAGATGTCAACTTATCAATCTCGGTCCATTAGGACTCTCTTTCAGATTCAGATAGTGATTCGGGTTTATTCTGTTTGAGCTTGTCAATAGAATCTAAAAGTACAATCCTTTCGGTTTCATAAGTGACCTTATCTCTTATAATTGACTCTTCCAGTTTAAAGATAATGTTTTCCAAAATCAGAGGTGGAACATAACGTTTCAACTCTATTTGATCATTAGAGTCTTCATCTGCGGTTGCCGGAACAGGAGGCGAAGTCTCAACTGTTTTGGCGAGAGAGCAGATGTCAAAATAGTCATTTGAGAGATAAGGAGTTTTGCTTTTTAAATACGATGCATTAAGCGTTTCGTACACGAAAGGAATTTGTACATTTATGTTCTTCCTAGGCGGCGCATCATCCGATTTTGTGTTATTTTCCGAAGAAGAATTATCCGTTTTAGGTTTTGCCTCTATTGGAGGTAGAGGTATGGCGGTTTTTCTTTTAAAATCCTCAAACTCCTCATCTTCCTTAGATGCCTTAGTCCACTTGATTTTGTACTCTGGATAGGTCTTGTCTAAGCCCATGAAATCAAATTCATAAAGAGTGGGAACCTTTGACAAGACCTTCTTTAGGTAGCACGGATTATCATATCCGAGTCCCCAAAGTGAGTTGTAATATTTGAACTCCTTGGGCTTGTTCAAGTGAATGGTTTGTTCAGATTGACCAAGTTTATAAAGTTTAGATTCAAGATCTTTAAGCTTAGTGGTCAATTTTTCATTCTCTTTCAAAACATTATCGTGAACTAAAATGCTTTTAGAAAATTCCTCTTGAGATTTCTCTAACTTTTGAGTATATTCAGATATTTGGGTCTCGAGAAGTTTAGCTCTTTCTGAATAGGCCGAGCACTCAGCTTGATAATTATCTATCACACATTTGTCCTCAGCCTTTTCAATTGCTAGTCTGCCTATGGTATCATATTTTAACTTAACCTCGGCTTCTAGCTTAGAGATGTGGGCGTCTTTGGTCTTAACCTTGTTTTTAAACGAATCTAAAGTGCACACCATTTCATGCATTTGATTTAACAAGCTAGCATTGGAAGAACCACATACCTGGCACTCATGTTTGTCTTTCTGCTCGTCGGAGGAGTCATTTTCGGAATCAGTATCTTCCGGATTCAGACCAGTGTAGCACATATGAGCTTCTTCTTCCTCATTTTCATCATCCGTATTGAGCAGCCAGTGATCGTCTTCCGCCATTAATGCTTGACCAGCCTCTTTCTGCCTTGCGAGAAGCATTTTGTTCTTGTAGTACTCAGCATTACGTACTACAGGCTTTCAGCAATCTTTGGCGAAATGACCTCTCTTCCCGCAGTTGTAGCATTTTACAGGTTCATCATCATCTTGATTTTCAGACTTTCCTTCACTTCGCTTCCCATCATTGCTCTTTCTACCATCATCCTTCTTGCGTTTCTCATCGTGCTTGTCCTTGTAATCCCGACGCTTAGCATTAGTGGAGTATCTTTGGTTGTTATTCGTCGGCTTCTTGAAAAACTTTTTCCGAGCATACTCCCGAGTTAATAAGGCGACAGCTTTCTTAATGCTATCTAGCTCAGGATCGGAATCACTTTCTGGTGCATCATCCTCATGTTCGGATTCACTCGGAGCTTCTTCACGATGAGAACTTCGTGACGACTGTTTATCCTTCTTGTGAGAAATTAACGCGAGAGGATCTTCATGTACTTTCTCCTTAGATTTGCTATCTCCCATCAGCTCAATAACCTCTTCTTCATCTTGAAGCAACATCTCGTATATCTCGTGCAGCGGAACATTTTCGAGAGAACGGTTGTGGCGGACATGAAGTACAAAACCCTTCCATTCAGGTTGAAGGTTCTTGAGAAACTTGATGCTGCACTCTAAGTTTGACTTGAAGATATTGTTCTTGTGCAAATCATTTAGAAGTGTACAGAAGCGTTCATATGTATCAGTTAGAGATTCGCCTCGCTTAGCTTTGAAAGATTCATACCTAGTGAAACAGTTTGTGATCTTCATCTGATTTCCCTCTCGACTGCCTTGCATTATCTTAGCCAGCTGATCCCACATTCCTTTTGCAGTCTCCTTGTAGCCGTCTATGCTACAATAGATGTTGTTTGGAAGACTGCAAACCAGATAGGTTTTTGCTAACGTGTCACCATCAGCTCTACGTTACTCGTCAACTGTCAGTTTGTCATATGGTTTTGGCACTTTGTGGGCAGGAGGTCCACCTTCAATAGCAGGAACATCCATTAACGGTTGAACAGTGGGGCCCTCCTTGAGCGAACGAAGTATCTCCTCATAAAGAGGTTTGGTTTGAACGAAGCACAGAAATCTGTCTTTCCAGACACTGTATTCCCCACGATATAGTATAGGAGGCTTGAACTCAGATCCAATAGCGAGTGCGTCTTGAGAAGCCATTGAGATTGCAGTGGTGATCGTAGGACGTGAGATGATTCAAAGGATTTTAAGACACGAAACACACTTACTAATGTAAAGTCTAACAGAATAAAGCCTAAGACAGTTCTACTGGATGACACAGTACCGGGAGTTGAAGTACCGGGAGATGAAGTACCGGGAATTGAAGTACCGGGAGTTGAAGTACCGGGAATTATTACTACCGGGAGTCGAAGTACCGGGAGATGACAATACCGGGAGTTATCACTACCGGGAGATACCTATACCGGGAGTTATCACTACCGGGAGATATCGGAATAGACACTACCGGGAGATATTAGCACCGGGAGTTATCACTACCGGGAGTTATTAATACCGGGACTTCGAAACCAAATCAGAAACAAGCAAAACTTACCCGGTTCGATGAATTTCTGCAAAGTTGATGAGATGTAATCTGCAAGAACTTAGTACTGACAAGAAAACTATCCCAAAAACTCACAAAAACAATACCAAAAACGAATCAACTAGCACTTTTGACAAGAAAAATTAATGATTCTCACGAGCAGGAAGCAAACACCAAAAAGATCAAGAATTTTAAAAATCAGGAATTTTTACTCAACCAGATGATTTGAAAACACATATATATCTTAGAAAACTTATGAGAAGAATTGATCAAGCCTCAATTTTAGGTTTTAACACCAAAATCGAAGCAATCAAATCCTTTATATGAACACAGTGCGAGCGATGAATGATCAAGAAAAATACAGAAAAATACCTTTGAATCAACGTCCTTCTGCTCTGATACCAATTGTGGATCCCAGATATGTATGCAATCACAATTAATCAACACAAACAGTAATCATAAGTCATAAATCTCACTTGTATTGAAGAACTGTTGAAGGAATAAAGCGGCAGACTGTGTAGCCGTATACAAGGTTTTGCAAAATAGTAAAACTGATCATTAACCTAAAACTAGGTTAAACAAAAGCTATTTATACCCAAAGGGTATTTACAAGAAATAACAAGATAAGTCCCTGAACTTCTAATTCCACACATATTAAGACCTAACAAACCCATCTCTCCTTTTCACAAAACCCACCTACTACAAACTCTTCTGCAGATGTCATTCCAAATCCTCAAACTCAATCTTTTTTGGTCATCAAAAAATTGGAAGATGGAATTTCAATCTTTTCTTCACTTTGAAGATTTTCTCCAAAGATGTCTTAGAAGATTTTCTTCAAACTCTTCTGAAGATGCCTTAGAAGACTTTCTCCACACTCTTCCTCTTCTGAAGATACCATAGAAGATTTCCTCCAGCCTCTTCAAGAAATTCCACCGGATTTTTGCCCAACTCTTGTTACATTTCGGTGGCTTTCAAAAAAAAAATCCATCGGTGGCTATGCATCATCGGTGAGATTCAAAAACAAAAAAAATTATTATATATATATATATAAACCATCGGTGGCATCTCTTGAAGAAAAAGAAAAAAAAAATAACTTAAGTTTGTATGCATCGGTGAGTCACCAAACTATATATATATATATTTTCTTCCTACATTTCCTCCCCCCTTTTCTTTCTTTTCTGCCGACAACGCCACCCATCCCATTTTTCTTTTTGTTGCGTTTGCCGGAATTACACCACCCTTCCACCGATTTGCTTGCTACCGACCCCCCCCATTTTTTTGTCCTTTACCCATTATTATCCACCATACTTTCCATTTTTTTACCCTTCCTTACTCCACTATAAATACTCTTCCAACTCCCATTTTATTTTTCATCTTTTGCTCCCATCAAACCGAAAATATGCTGCCGACCACCGTCTTGCCGACGAAAAAAATAAAATATATATATATATATATATATTTTTTTTCCTACCGAAATTTCTTCATTTACATCTTCTTTTTCGGCGGGAATGCTCCCAATTTCGGTGGGAAGGCCAAAAAAAATATTCTCTACCGAAAATCCTCAATCTTCATCTTCAATTTCGGTGGGATGGCTCCCAATTTCGGTGGGAAGACAAAAAAAAATGTCGGTGTTTCCAAATGTTTTTGGTGTTTCTTCTCCGTCGGACGCTGAGGGGGAGAAACTATCTGAGGGGGAGCAACTACCTTAAGGGAAGAAACTATCTAAGGGGGAGCATTATCAGCGTCCAACTCGATCAACACCAACCCTCAGTACAGTCAACATCCAACTCAAATTTTGGTCAAACATATGGGAACCGGCGAACCAACTAAGGGGGAGCAGATCTGTCTAGCAAATGTAACTAAAGGGGGAGGACAACCAAGACAAAGAAAGAAGGGTGATGACTGCCGATAAGGAAGCTGAAGATGCTATGAGAAAGAAAGAAGATGCAAGTTATGGGCAAAGGCATCCTGAGGCTATCTCACTCAAACTCAAACCTCCTTCAAAGAGTATCACCAAGTTGGATATGGGCATATCTGTTTCTCCTATGATGGAAGTACATTCTATTTCATTCATATTGTTCATTCTTTATTCTTTCATTTATTTCATTCATATGTAAGTATCATATACACACACACACAAAAATGGACTGTGTGAAAAAGAACCCAAAAGAGTAAAAGAGGGTCAACATGTATTATTCATTGTCTTACTCATGTTTTTCTAAGTATGTATGTCATCATCAAATAGGGGAAGATTGTTGGGTCATCAAAGATTTGAAGATGACCTCATGATCTCCTTACATACTTTGAAAAACATTTTCCATACTTAGAGAAATTTTGGATGGCTCTTTGTAATGGTTTGTACAAGATAGCAAATGTTTGGTGAAGTCAAAGATCAACCAAAGTCAAGATTGAAGATTCTCTCATTGTGGAAGTGAAAGATATCTTCTCAACAATTACAAGTCATTGTCCACCGATGGTGTTTCCACGCATCGGTGGACACCTCTTGATAACTCTATTTTTAGAGTTATTATTTCCATTTATTTTCCACTTTATTTTGTCAATTTTAGCCATTTCACTTCTAAAACCCCCCATTCTTGGTAGGATTTACGAAAACGAGCAAAAGGAGTGAACCATGGTCTTTAATAAATTATTTGGGGAAGTTTTGGGTGTTTTCTCGATTTTTCATCCGCAGTGACGTATACAGTGCCCACTCCGGTTCCCCACTCTTCGAGCTGATCAAAAAGAAATCAAAAAGAAACTTTTAGTTGGGATCTAATTTTCTGGAGGAGGAAGGTTCAATGACAGAGAAGCTGAGATTTGGCTGTTACAAGTGTTCCTCAAGGCTTCACATCATGATTGTACCTTTGTACTTGCAAAAGTTGACTTCTAATGGACCATTGGGTAAAAAGGGCTATACATGGAGGATTGAAGTATTATCCTTTGAGCTGATTTCTGCATCTCCCTGCAGTCCTTGCACCTTGGAAAACCCTTTTTGTGTAAAGACCAACACCTTCTTCTTAGTATAAAAAGGAGTGTTGGGTCTCATTTATTAGAACCATCTATCTTGCAATTTATCTAGCATTTCCTTAAGTTGTAAGCTTTCATTTACTGCAGTAACTTAGCATTTAATTTCAGTAATTTATTTTCTGTTGTAGTTCGAAATACACAGTGCAGGGACGACTTCTCGTTCCCCACTGTGAGCAGTTAATGCAAATCACTTTCAGTTTTATTATGTGCAATTCTTCATCTTTTGTTTTCTTTACTTCGGAAATGTTAGGCTAAACATCCTTTGGGATGTAGGAAGGAGAAGTACCTGGATTTTATCAAAAATGCTTGAGTAATCTTTATACTTAGAATATTTGTTGTTTTGGTCTTTCATTCTCGATATTTACCCAAGGATGCGAACAAGCTGATCACTTGCAAGGATCTAAAGTCTAGTTCTTAACTTAGAAATAAGTAGAGCGCAGTGACACGAGCTTGAATGATGCTAGGGGATTCGAAAGAATTCTTTTGACACTTACGAAAGTGAGGTCGGCACAGTGAGCTAATCTCTGCCCACTGGAGTAGTAGGCAAGCTAATTTGTGTATTAAAAACACTTAGAGTATTTGTCTCTACACATTCCATCGAGGCCTAAAAAGGTCCATTTAGAGATTACCATTGACAAAACAACAAGTACTAAGAGTATGGGATTTTTATCTAACGGTGTGAGTATTTTGTAACCGGGCTTTTCTAGCGAAAATGTCCACCACGAATACGAGGATCACTCTAAGGACCGAGTATTTGAGATAAATTTTAGGGAAAATCCAACCTACATTCCTCCTTTTTAGCATTTAGTAAATCGTTTCAAGTAGCTATTTTACCAAACCAAACCAAAGTATTATTTTCCTCTCTAGTTGAAACTTGTAAAAGGAGCTCATGAGAACCGTATTGTCTTGATTGTCCAGTCTCTGTGGATTCGATTCTGGTATTTTACCAACTATTACTTGCTGTGACGATCATAGTGGACAGTGTACACTTGCACTTCCCACTGTGGACAGTTTGCAACCCACTGCGATTAAAACACACATTTCGCACGTACCAAGTTTTTGGCGCCGTTGCCGGGGACTGGCGTGATTTTAAATCTCAAGACATTAGTTTTTGTTCGAGCCCGAGTAACTAGTTTTTCTAAGCTGTTCGTATTGTATGCCACGGCGACAACTCGAACATTTGGTTCCAATAGATCTCGAAATAGAAAAAACGTTGCGAAAAACACGAAGAAGCAAGAAAACAAATCGACAACCTCCTGTGATCCCCACTGTGAACATGGCTGCAGTACCGCCACCTATAGTGGAGACCACAATCACGATTGCCGATAACAAAGATCGAAAAATACGGGACTATGCTACTTCCGGAGTTGGTGATTTAAGCTCCGGAATTTTGAGACCCAATATTGTTGCAACGCATTTTGAACTCAAACCGGTGATGTTTCAAATGATCCAAGCCATGGGTCAATTTGGAGGATCGCCATCTGAGGATCCGCACTCGCACTTAAAATCTTTTTTAGAAATGACCGATTCCTTTCAATTGCAAGGTGTTAGTGATGAGGCATTAAGACTAAGGCTTTTCCCTTTTTCATTAAGGGACAAAGCAAAATCTTGGCTGAACGCACATGCACCTCACTCGATAACCACTTGGCAAGAACTTGCCGATAGATTTTTGCAAAAATACTTTCCTCCAACAAGGAATGTTAGATTTCGAAATGATATAATTTTATTTAGGCAAGAGGAAGATGAGGCTGTTTCGGATGCATGGGAACGATTTAAAGATTTACTTCGAAAGTGCCCACATCATGGCATCCCACATTGCATCCAATTGGAGACCTTTTACAATGGTCTTTCCAATGCAGCCAAAATCATCTTAGATGCAACAGCCGGTGGAACATTTACGAGTATGACTTACAACGAAGGATATCAAATCTTAGAAAAAGTGTCCAACAACAATACCGAATGGTCAAATCCGAGAGCACCCATGTCAAAGACCAACACCATAGATTCCGAAGCACTCAAAACCATGAATGCACAATTAGTGGCCTTGACAAAAATCGTTTTAAATCAAAATCGAGGCCAAGTCAATTCCGCAACCCATCTCGCTGATAACTGCTCCCTTTGTGGAGAGGAGCATGTTTTCGACTATTGTCCAGCAAACCCCGAATCTGTTAATGTCATAGGGACCAACCAAAGGAACAACCCTTATTCGCAGACTTATAATCCAGGTTGGAGAAATCATCCGAATTTCTCTTGGTCCGGTAATCAAGGACTCCAACCCCAAGGACCGAGTCATATCCAGCAAAGACCATACAATCCCCCGGGATTTCAGCAACATCACAGTGGGCAATCCCCACATCACAGTGGGCAGTCCCCACAACCATACCAACCACGATCCAACCAACCAGCTGAGGCTCAACAATCGATCGAGTCGATTCTCAAAGGTTTTATGAATCAAACCCAAGCAGCCATTAGGAATATAGAGACCCAAGTAGGACAGCTAGCCGTTGAAGTTAAGAATAGACCACCAGGAACGTTACCGAGTGATACCGAGCAAGCTAGAGTGATAGGAAAAGGACCAGAACATGTCAAGTCCATAACTTTAAGGAGTGGAAAGGATCTGAAAAATATCATTTTTGAATCTGATGATTCGCCTCAAAAACCCACTGTGAGCACCACAGTGGGCACTCCTCAAGTCACTGTGATCCCCACAGTGGGGACCGACATCCCTGACCTTCCCACTTTTGGACCTGTCCCAAAGACTACTGTTCCAAAGCCAATACCACAGCAAACTCAGATTGACCCACGAAACATTCCATTTCCTCAAAGAATGAAGCCTAAAAATGTCGATGTTCAGTTTAAAAAATTCTTAGACATTTTTAAGCAACTTCACATTAACATACCCTTGGTAGAAGCTCTCGAGCAGATGCCAAGCTATGTTAAATTCTTAAAAGATATTTTGAACAAAAAGAGGAAGTTGGGTGAATTTGAAACTGTGGCTTTGACCGAAGAATGTAGTGCCCTCCTAACAAGCAAGATTCCACCTAAGTTGAAAGACCCGGGTAGTTTCACCATTCCATGCATTATAGGAGGACAAGAAGTAGGCCAAGCACTCTGTGATTTAGGAGCTAGTGTCAACTTGATGCCTTTGTCCATTTTTAACAAGTTAGGGATTGGAGAGGCTAGACCCACAACCGTGACATTACAACTAGCCGACCGATCCATTGCCTACCCCAAGGGAAAAATAGAAGACGTTTTGGTCCAAGTGGATAAATTTATCTTCCCCGCCGATTTTCTTGTTTTAGATTATGAGGCCGATAAAGAAATCCCAATCATCTTAGGACGTCCGTTTCTTGCAACCGGACGTACTTTGATCGATGTGCACAAAGGAGAACTCACGATGCGAGTTAATGACCAAGAGGTAACTTTTAATGTTTTCAAATCTCTCAAATATATAGACACCGAAGATTGTTTTGCCTTAAGTTCGATTTATGAAACCCACAATTTTGGCAATTTGCCCACAGTGGGGAGTACAGTTCCCACAGTGGGGATTGACAGTGAGCACTCTGAATCAGAGAGTAATGACACTTTTAAGGATGAGTGTAATGAAATGGTTGCAGCTTTTGAACCTCTGGACTTCAAAGATAGAGATGTTCAATCCCCTTCAATAGAACAACCTCCCGAGTTAGAGCTTAAACCATTGCCTTCCCATTTAAAGTATGCTTATCTCGCTAAGGATAATAAACTTCCCGTCATTATCTCTTCCAAACTTAGTGAGAAACAAGAACAACTTCTGATTGATTTGTTGATAAAGCATAAGGAAGCAATTGGTTGGACCATAGCGGACATTCGAGGGATTAGCCCCTCTTTATGTCAACATAAGATTAACTTGGAGAGTGACCACCCGGGGAAAGTCCAACCCCAAAGAAGGTTGAACCCCATCATGAAGGAGGTAGTTAAGAAAGAAGTCTTGAAATGGTTAGATGCCGGTATTATCTATCCCATTGCCAGTAGTAGTTGGGTGAGCCCCGTTCAATGTGTCCCTAAAAAGGGAGGAACAACAGTGGTCAGAAATGAAAAGAACGAACTCATTCCAACTAGGACTGTTACGGGATGGAGAATATGCATGGACTATAGGCAACTGAATCTAGCAACAAAGAAAGACCATTTCCCGTTACCTTTTATTGATCAAATGCTTGATAGATTAGCGGGAAAGGAATTTTATTGTTTTCTAGATGGATACTCCGGATATAACCAAATCCACATCGCACCCGAGGACCAAGAAAAGACCACCTTTATTTGTCCATATGGTACTTTTGCATTCCGGAGAATGCCTTTTGGTTTATGTAATGCTCCCGCTACTTTTCAACGCTGTATGATGGCCATTTTTACTGATATGATAGAAGATACCATAGAAGTTTTTATGGACGATTTTTCTGTGATCGGCACATCATTTGATAACTGTTTGAGGAATCTAGAAAAAAGTTTGGTGAGATGTGAAACCCACGACCTTATTCTAAATTGGGAAAAATGTCATTTCATGGTCGAAGAGGGCATCGTTTTGGGTCATCTTGTGTCGAAAAAGGGTTTGGAAGTTGATAAAGCAAAACTAGAAGTAATCTCCCAACTTCCCGAGCCCACAACGGTAAAAGGCATTCGCAGTTTTTTAGGTCACGCAGGTTTCTATAGGAGGTTCATAAAAGATTTTTCCAAAATAACTAAACCCCTATGTAACCTGCTGCAACATGAAAGAGAGTTTGTTTTTACCAAAGAATGTAGAAACGCATTTGAAATAATCAAAAATGCCTTAGTTACTGCACCCATAGTGACCACTCCTGACTGGTCACTCCCATTTGAAGTCATGTGTGACGCCAGCGATTGGGCTATAGGTGCAGTACTAGGCCAACGAAAAGATAAGATTTTTCATCCAATATACTATGCAAGCAAGACTTTGATCGAGGCTCAAATCAACTACACTGTAACCGAAAAAGAACTACTTGCAGTAGTTTTTGCTTTTGATCGTTTCAGGTCTTACTTAATTGGAGCAAAGGTCATAGTACACACCGATCACGCAGCCATCAAATATTTGATCAACAAGGCTGACTCTAAACCGAGGTTGATCAGATGGGTGCTGTTGCTGCAGGAATTTGACCTCCAGATCGTCGACAGAAAAGGAACGAGCAACCAGGTTGCCGATCATCTGTCCAGGCTCGAAAAGACAGTGGGCACTGTTGACCCCACTCCTGACCCCACTCCGGTAAAAGAAACTTTTCCCGATGAACAATTATTATCTGCGCAACATCATAATGAAACTCCTTGGTATGCTGATATTGCAAACTTTTTAGCAAGTGGACTTAAGCCCCACGGGATGAGTGGACAACCATTCAAGAAATTTTTACACGACACACGACAATACGTTTGGGACGATCCCTTCTTGTACAAGATAGGGGCGGACCAAATATTGAGGCGTTGTGTCCATGGGAGTGAACAACATCAAATACTCCATGGTTGTCACACATCCCACTACGGTGGCCACTTCGGTGGAAACCGTACCGCAGCAAAAATTTTGCAAAGTGGATTCTTTTGGCCCACTGTTTTTAAAGACTCTTTTGAATTCGTGAAAAATTGTGAGCAATGTCAACGTACGGGGAATATATCGCAAAGAAATGAAATGCCTCTTAACAACATTCTAGAGGTCGAACTTTTTGATGTATGGGGGATAGATTTTATGGGACCTTTTCCAAATTCCAACAATAACTTTTACATCTTGGTTGCGGTAGATTATGTTTCAAAATGGGTAGAAGCCATTGCTTGTCACTCCAATGATGCTAACACTGTGGTGAAGTTCTTACACAAAAATATATTCACTCGCTTCGGAACACCACGAGCATTAATTAGTGACGAAGGCACCCATTTTGTAAACAAAGTCATGGCCTCGGTTCTTGCTAAATATGATATTCATCATAGAGTGGCCACCGCATACCACCCACAAACCAATGGGTTGGCCGAGCTTTCAAATCGTGAGATCAAGGGAATTTTGGAAAAAGTTGTTAAGCCACACCGTAAAGATTGGTCAATCAAACTCGATGATGCTCTTTGGGCCTATCGAACAGCCTATAAAACTCCTCTGGGAATGTCTCCATTCAAATTAGTTTTTGGCAAAGCTTGCCATTTACCGATTGAATTAGAGCACAAGGCGTTCTGGGCCCTTAAAGAGCTTAACATGAGTGAGGATGCCGCGGGAATCAAAAGGAGTCTGCAAATACATGAGCTAGAGGAGTTGCGATATCACTCCTATGAGAATGCAAAGTTGTACAAGGAAAAGACCAAGATGTGGCACGATCGTCGAATCAACCATAGGGAGTTCATGGAAGGACAACAGGTACTATTGTTCAATTCCCGTCTCAAACTCTTTCCAGGTAAACTTAAATCAAGATGGACGGGACCATACACCATTGTCAAGGTGAGTCCTTTCGGAACAGTGGAGTTGAAATTCCCACAATCGGGTCAAACCTTTAAAGTCAATGGGCAAAGGGTAAAGCATTTTTTGCATGAAAGTGCCCACATCCCTGCCCACTCTCCACCTCGCTATGGTTAGAGAAATTCACCACTGTTTGTAAATAATTTATTTCAGTATTGTTGTCCTTTTTTTTATCTTTAGTATTTTTAATTCTGCATGGTAGTTTATTTCGATGTGTGTAGGAGCATTTTAGCACTTTTTGGAACAAAGAGGTTCGCAGTGGGCAAGGATTGGTCACTGCGCTCCTCACTCTCGGTCTGGCATAGGAAAAGACGGTTTGGGAGGGACCCACGGCTGACGCACATCATGCTTTTTCTTACAAACATCAACTTTTCCTGCCACTTGTCAAAAGCCCACCTATTCCCAAGATAAACCATCATTATCTTTTTCTCTCTCTACTAACCGTCCCCAATCAACTCAAAAACCATCACCCTCAAATCAGATTTTTACTTTAACTTCCCTAAACACACCAAGTTTCTTCATCTTCTCCATTTCTCTCTCAAAGAAAACCCACAAACCTAAAACCCTTCCTAAAACCCTTGAAAAAAAAAATGGCGAGAAGCAAAAGATTGAACATCCGGCACGATGCACCCACACGAGCAGCCGTACGCCGTCGTCTCGCAGAAGAAAACCCGCCGGAAACTGTCACCGGCGATCTAAATGAATCACCACCTATTTCCAGTGACAACCCCATATTTTCCGACGATAACCCCATAACATCCGGCGTACCTGATGCGGATTCTTCTCAAATCTCCGACACTAGTGTCACCCACTTCGAAACCGAGGCATTGCTGGCCGAAGAAGAAGAGAAGCGATTGGCAGAGGAGTTTGAGAGGCGAATGTCGGTCATTCGAAAGCGAAAGGAAGAGGTTGAGAGGAGACGACGAGAAGAAGAAGAAAAGCGCAGAAAAGAAGAAGCAAGATTGAAGGCTGAACAAGCAAAGATCTTAGAGGAAGAAAGGAAAAAGGCGGAGGGAGAGATTTTTACTGAGGAACAAGAACTGCTGAGGAAAGTAAATTCTGATTATGAAGAGGAATACAGAAAGCTTGGGGATAGTATTGAGCAGAGCAGAGTGGGGAAGACTGCCCACAGTGGGGAGAGTCCTGTTCTACGAGCATTAAAGAAGAGGAGAGTGGTCACCAGGTCTACGGTGACCACGACACCGAGGAAATCAGCAAAAAGATCATCAAAAAAAGGTACTACATTCGAACCTGCTTTAAGTGCTTCTTCTGTTGAAGATGACATTGGGGATGACCAAGTTCAAACCCTACACCCACATCACTCAACAGTGGGCACTGCTCATGCACCCAGTGGTGTGCCTAGGCAGTTCACCTCTTCAGAGGTGGCTGCCCACTACGAGTGCATCGCAACCCAGAAGCTAAGGTTGGAAAGGGGTTTTGACCCCGAGTTTGTTGAAGCAAACTCATTTGTAAAAGATAGGATCATCGCGCAAGACTGGTCGATTTTGGCCGAGGCCAATCGACGCGCTAATGCCTCGTTGGTCCGAGAATTTTATGCCGAAGCCTCTCAATCAAAGGACCCCATTGTGGTAGTTAGAGGAAGGAAAGTATGTTATAATCCAGGAGAAATCAACCGAGTGTTAGGAAGGCGTGGCCCAAATGAGTGTGAGTTTACAAAGTTTTTGAAGAAAATGACCCCCGAGGATGAGGACCGTATTTTGAAAGAAATAGCTGTCGAAGGAAAGCCATGGAACAAGGATGGTCGAAGACGTTGTCTAAACGCTAGCTCCCTCGTCACCGAGGCCGCTGTTTGGTTTCAATTTCTTCGGGCCTCTTTATCTCCGACATCACACGATACCACCTTGTCCTTGCACAAATGTACCCTCTTGTACTGTCTGCTCACAGGAATGAAGATAAATGTTGGGATAGTCATGCACGCTGCCATCGATCAAGCTAAGACCCGAAAGAAGGTTGTGTTGCCCCTCCCTTGCCTTATCACGTTACTAATGATAGACGCAGGTGTACCCTCCGCTGTGGAGGATCAGTGGTTCGACTCAACAAGCAACATTAGTGTGCAGACCATTCGCAAGATGGGAAGGCATATCAACACTCCTCCACATGAACATGAAGAAGAGATTCCCACAGTGAAGACTGTCCGGCCCACTGTGATCATCGCTGAGGAGCATGATGTGCGGACTGCGGATACATCGAGGCGTCAGACTGAGGCAGGTTCGTCCAGCAACCAAATGGGAGAGATTTTGGCAGCTTTGAAGAAGCTCACATACAGGATCGAGTTGCTAGAAAGTGAGCAGCGATATCAGAACCGGGCCACGCAGAAATTTTGGATGTATACAAGAGAACGGGATGAGGTGACGGGCCTGATGATGCAAGAGGCCAACCCAATGCTAGCTGCTCAGCTACCAGAATTTCCGAAAGATATCTGCCCGGTTAATGACAGTGAGGATGAGTTCGATGATGATGATGCGGATCTGTCACCGCAAGCCACCCAAACCCCGTGAATGGTTTGTTTTAAAACAATGGTTTCGCTCTTTTGCTCACCAAAAACAATTTTATTTTGTTTGGTTGATCTTTTTGTGCCTATGGCTAGGCATTGACACTATTTGCTGTTTTAACTTTTTAAATATCGATGCATGAAAATCCTACCGGTAGGTAGGTACTTTTGGGTACTAACGTATTGATTGTTTGAATGCTTGTTTGACCTCGTTTCCATTTCAAGGTACAACTTTCGGCTTCCGACTTAAAAGGTCACTTTTGTAAGTACAAATCTCAACTTGTCCCGTGAAATGATTTAGGCCATTTTTCGTATCTAAACACGACCCTTTTTGTACCCCAAACCACCACCTTTGTTCGTTATTTCTATGTCACAGTGGGGACACTGTGAGATCTTAAGTTTGAGGTAGGGAGTTCCAGAGTGACTTCCAGTTTCCTCACAGTGGGGACACTGTGAAGTCCAAGTTTGAGGTGGGTAAGCCGTACCCCCCACACCAAAAAAAAAAAAAAAAGAAAATACAAAAATACAAAAGAAAAACGGAGTGTCACTAACAAAATTGATGGTGTGCCTTTTCTGGACCATCAAAGTGCTCACTCCCAGAAAAAGATGGTGTGCCTATTCTGGACCATCAGAATACCCACCCTCACAAAAAATAGCCATACTCCTTATTCCCAAATAAAGCCTGAAAGTGTACGTACTTATCATAGCAAAATACTAAACACCCACTTCTTGAAATAAAAATCTCAAAGCGAGATCTTCGGTCCATGTTTGGAAATTTTTGCCAAAACCCTTGGGAAAAGATTCAAAGCCATAAACCCTTCAAACCCAAGAAAGCCCTATTGATCAAAAGGTAAACAAGGGAAAGGTTTCGTCAAACACAAAAGTGAAATTTTCAAGTTTGGAACCGAAGGAAGTATCGAAGGAAGGAGATCAACGCCCATTCAAGTCAAGAAATATGTAAGTCCCTCAAAGACCTTTTATGCATTGTGTTTCATTTTATTTCTTTCTTTTTATTACTTGGGGACAAGTAATGATTTAAGTTTGAGGTTGTGATAACTCTATTTTTAGAGTTATTATTTCCATTTATTTTCCACTTTATTTTGTCAATTTTAGCCATTTCACTTCTAAAACCCCCCATTCTTGGTAGGATTTACGAAAACGAGCAAAAGGAGTGAACCATGGTCTTTAATAAATTATTTGGGGAAGTTTTGGGTGTTTTCTCGATTTTTCATCCGCAGTGACGTATACAGTGCCCACTCCGGTTCCCCACTCTTCGAGCTGATCAAAAAGAAATCAAAAAGAAACTTTTAGTTGGGATCTAATTTTCTGGAGGAGGAAGGTTCAATGACAGAGAAGCTGAGATTTGGCTGTTACAAGTGTTCCTCAAGGCTTCACATCATGATTGTACCTTTGTACTTGCAAAAGTTGACTTCTAATGGACCATTGGGTAAAAAGGGCTATACATGGAGGATTGAAGTATTATCCTTTGAGCTGATTTCTGCATCTCCCTGCAGTCCTTGCACCTTGGAAAACCCTTTTTGTGTAAAGACCAACACCTTCTTCTTAGTATAAAAAGGAGTGTTGGGTCTCATTTATTAGAACCATCTATCTTGCAATTTATCTAGCATTTCCTTAAGTTGTAAGCTTTCATTTACTGCAGTAACTTAGCATTTAATTTCAGTAATTTATTTTCTGTTGTAGTTCGAAATACACAGTGCAGGGACGACTTCTCGTTCCCCACTGTGAGCAGTTAATGCAAATCACTTTCAGTTTTATTATGTGCAATTCTTCATCTTTTGTTTTCTTTACTTCGGAAATGTTAGGCTAAACATCCTTTGGGATGTAGGAAGGAGAAGTACCTGGATTTTATCAAAAATGCTTGAGTAATCTTTATACTTAGAATATTTGTTGTTTTGGTCTTTCATTCTCGATATTTACCCAAGGATGCGAACAAGCTGATCACTTGCAAGGATCTAAAGTCTAGTTCTTAACTTAGAAATAAGTAGAGCGCAGTGACACGAGCTTGAATGATGCTAGGGGATTCGAAAGAATTCTTTTGACACTTACGAAAGTGAGGTCGGCACAGTGAGCTAATCTCTGCCCACTGGAGTAGTAGGCAAGCTAATTTGTGTATTAAAAACACTTAGAGTATTTGTCTCTACACATTCCATCGAGGCCTGAAAAGGTCCATTTAGAGATTACCATTGACAAAACAACAAGTACTAAGAGTATGGGATTTTTATCTAACGGTGTGAGTATTTTGTAACCGGGCTTTTCTAGCGAAAATGTCCACCACGAATACGAGGATCACTCTAAGGACCGAGTATTTGAGATAAATTTTAGGGAAAATCCAACCTACATTCCTCCTTTTTAGCATTTAGTAAATCGTTTCAAGTAGCTATTTTACCAAACCAAACCAAAGTATTATTTTCCTCTCTAGTTGAAACTTGTAAAAGGAGCTCATGAGAACCGTATTGTCTTGATTGTCCAGTCTCTGTGGATTCGATTCTGGTATTTTACCAACTATTACTTGCTGTGACGATCATAGTGGACAGTGTACACTTGCACTTCCCACTGTGGACAGTTTGCAACCCACTGCGATTAAAACACACATTTCGCACGTACCACCTCTCCACCGACCTTTCTCTCTATGCCGGCCAACAATCCCACCTATGATGGCTCTCAAATAGGTGGGATCTCAAGAAGTCTTGATGGATGTTTTTCTTCAAGTGGAGTCACAAGTCTAATTGTATACATCGGTGGGACCCTCAAAGTTGGATCATCTCATAACTTCACTCCTAAGAAGACTCTCACCTACCATGTCCATGACATGTCGGTGGGATCTTCAAATAGGAGGATCCTACCTTTTGTCCATGCTAAAAGGTTGTATCATCAAAGAAGGAATGTCTAGGTATGGAAGAAAAAGGTTCTTTTGTCCTTTTTCCCATTCTTAGATATTGTCTCCATCAAACCTTTATAGCATTATAGGAAAAAGACATATCAACTTTTGAGAGTCAAACCTGACCTTCAAATGACAAAGTGACAAGTGTCTTATGCTACACATACTCTTGGCACTATATAAAGATGAAGACCTCTCCATGCAGAAGACATCACTTGAATCTCTTGAAAGACTTGAAGATCACTGTGTGCTCAAGATATTCTACTCCTTTCTCTTGTTGAACTTTATAGCTTTCAATCTTCGTGTTTTAGAAGTTATTTAGTTTTCAGTATTACTTTGTGAAGATTGTTAGAATAGATTTTATTTGTTCTTTCCGCAACAATCTAATTGTTCTATGTGTTCTATGTGTAATTTTTGTTGAAAGATTTTCAATAATAGAATTAAATTAAAGTGGAAAATTTGTGTATTGTATTCAACCCCCCCCCCCCCTTCTACAATACATGTTCCTGTTCTTGTAAGCCATCTGGGACTAACAAAAGTTAAAAAGATTAAAATGTTATTATTTTAATATATTTATTGATATTATATATAGGAATATCAACAACCCTAGCAACCACAAGGCTTGTGGCGTACTGGTTAAGGCATTGGGAGGATGTGGCTCAGAAACCCATCTACCCCGGGTTCGAATCCAGACGTTGGCAACCTGTGGCCACTGAGGAATTATCTCAGGGTTGCATGCTTAGCAGTCAATCAGTGTCAAGGATTAGTCTAGGGCTCTAGGCAAAGCCTAGGATACCCTTTCAAAAAAAATCAACAACCCTAGCAAAATCTGGACCACTGGCGCTTCCAAACCATCGGGCGCCTCCATCGTCGGTTGACCAACCACCGGCCACATCCATAGTCGGAATCTCTTTCTCTCTCTCTCTCTCTGCCGAAACTGGACGTATTCTCCCAACGCGTTTGACATTGCTTGAACGACTTCGATGTCAGACCACCGGCGACCACCCTTCCTCCCCCACCTTCAATTTTTCCGACCAACTCCCCCCTTTCAGTTCCACAGACCACGGGTGCCCCCACCCTTCCTCCCTTAACCATCGATTTCCCTCCTCCACACCCTCCCTCTCCCTCAATTTCTGTCAAACCACAGCACGCCATCGCTGAATCGACCAAACTCCCGCTCCCTCCATTTCGATGTTAATTTCTTCTATTTCTGCTCTCAACTCAGATGGAACCATCCTCCTCTCTTTCAAACACTCTCTTCCATAATCTTTTGTTTCCAACTCTAAGGAGCCATCACAAAGTTCATCCCTCACTTCCTTCATCAGTTCAACCACACGATCATAATTATCCTTCTTCGAGATGAAATCGAACCCAGATCAGGTGGACGGTGGATGTGGGTGACAACGATGGAGATGGTGACGGTGGATGTGCACGATGGGGTTTGGGGTTTTTTCAGATCCTTCATTTTTTTATTCACCGAAGAAGATGACCATAGATGGAAAAGATGGTCAGAAGTGTGTGTGTGTGTGTGTGAAAAAGAGAGGGTTGTGGTTGTGGTTGTGGTTGTGGTTGAGGTTGAGGGAGGAGTGAGAGAGCGACACTTGTTTTATTTTTAGTCGGGGTTAATCTTTTAAGTTTTGTTATAAAAGGTTTTTAATTAAATGGATAAAACGAGGTTAACAAACTTTTATCAATTCTGTTACTGTTAGGTACCCGACGTGAAACAAAATGACAATCACAGGGACATCTGGTGTAATTATTTTAAAAGAGGGACCGATCTAGATTTTGACCAAACCATTAGACAATTTACTCTTATTTAAACAAATAAAAAGTCGGCTGCCAAGTGCCAACCAGATTCTTTATAGTGTACTTTCTTCCTAATGCTGCTGGACCACATTCCCTCAAGCAACTTTTTTAGGCTATTTTGGGTATTTCTTGTAACCGGTTTAATTAATTACTAGATATGTATAATTATTAAATTTTTAATATAAAACATTTATTGACCATTTAGGGTGCGTCTGATATGTAGACAGGACAGAACAAAACATAATGAGATAACACAAAACAGAATAGGACATGACAACTGTTCAGCGTTTGGTAAGACAAAACTGGATTGAACAGAACAGATAACAAGGGGTTCGAACCCCGTGGTGATCATGCTGAGGTATCCCCGAATCAAGGGGCTGTTCGTGGGCCTGTTGTTTGGGCCGGATCGTGGGCCGAATCGTGGCCGGGTCGAAGGGGGATTAGGCTGGACTAAGTCCAGGATACCCCCGAATTGCAATTGCCGTTCAAAAAAAGAAAAGAACAGAACAGATAACATTGACCAATTTACAAGTTGTTTATATATTTTACATATTTTGATTAATTATGTAATTTATTAAATTATAATGAAATAAACATTTTTTGTAGAAAAAATATTAGAAAGTTTTTTTCAAGACGATTAAAGCGACAAAAAAATGTAGTTTCCAATTTTTATTATCTAATGTTTTCTATATATTTTTTACTATTAGTATTTAATAATTTACATAAATTAATCAAAATATAAAAACCATGTTTTAAGAAAAGTAAAGTAAAAGTTTAAAAAACATAAAATACAATAAATAAAATTGAAAAAACGAATATAATATAAAATAGAAGGCTTATTTGATGTTTTAGAAGAAAATAAATTTTATTTTAAGATTATATTGGTAAAACATAAGTCTGTTCCA
Source organism: Saussurea involucrata (assembly GCA_033807775.1). Classification (NCBI taxonomy): domain Eukaryota; kingdom Viridiplantae; phylum Streptophyta; class Magnoliopsida; order Asterales; family Asteraceae; genus Saussurea; species Saussurea involucrata. Next base: position 154,443,390 of record CM066321.1, read on the forward strand.
TCTTGTTTCAGCTTGTTCCATGAAGTGGAGATGAAAAAGACCTGTTCCAGGCTTCCAGCTTGTTCTAGTTTGTTCCACCCATCCATTTTTACACCTAAAGTCTGATCAAATCCTTTTTTTTCTTATAAAACCAGGCTTAGAAGGCATGGGTTTAAATTCGAAAACGTCAAAGCTTTATGCAAATTTACAGTTCTAAGCAACAAACATACCATTATTAAAAAGTGAAACATATATAAACTAAAGGTGATTATTTGTGGGCTTGGACGGACCACGTGCCGAACTTAACATATTTTTCATGTCCAACGGACCTAATATAACAAATTCAAGTTCGTTTTTACGAGCTTGAGAACTTTTCATACGCATCCTATGGCGGGCCACGCTTACAAACGAGCTAAGAAACATTTAAAAAAACTTATATAAATAGTAAAATGTAAAATTATTCGAAATACATTTTTTTTCAACTAAAAACCATAAAATATTCTAATGTACAGAACGTAAGAAAAATGTAATTTCACAAAGTTTGGACTTTTCCTCTCCAATGATTATCATTTATATCAACCTCCGAAATTCAGATTGTTCAACGACAAAATGTTTAACCACCTAATAATTTAAGATCGAGATTCTAGACGTGTTATACGACATCTCACATATAGGCTATGTTTGGCAAACTAGCTGATAAGCTAGCTTATGACTGATAAGCTAGCTGGTAGCTGATAAGCTAGCTGATAAAAAAGTCACGTTTGACAAAAAGTAGTTTATAAGCATTTAAATGACCAAAAAGGACATATTAAAAAAATAGATAATAAATAATAATTAATATTAATGAGGGCATAATTGAAATATTTACAAAAAGTTAGTCATAAGCTACTTTGAGTAGCTTTTCAAAAAGCTAGCTTATGGTCATCCAAACATGTACCAAAAAATAAGCTAGCTTATAAACTAGTTTTTTTTTTGCCAAACAATGTAATAGTGTATATTTGGAAGGCGGTTGGTACTCGGTAGAGGAAGTCTACCAAAACTACTTCTAAACTTTGTTTAAATCAAAATATTAGTTATAAAAAAATTAATTGTTTATAACTCCATCCGATATCGCCCACAAAGCTAACAGGCCACTGGCACCGAATAATACCCATAAAGAATGCTAACTGCCACCGGCATCTAATGCCATCCGATAAGGGAGAACTCTTTCGGCAAAGAATTTTACCAAAAAGCCCAATTCGAATCATTATGCTCGATAAAAGGAAAAAGGGAAGCTCACAACACTACTGCTAGTAAGATAGCGATCCAAGCAAGCGCCAAGATAGAAGGGGGCACAAGCAAGCGCAAGAATCAAAGCAGGACATGATCGAAGAGCTTATACAGCAAGCAAGCGAGAAGAAATCCTTCAAAGAACGAGTAAGACAGGTTTCTCCAAAAATCATCATCTTTCGTGTTCACCCATTAATTTAAACGGTCTTATGTAAATCTTCTTATATTTTCACAATGGTTATCTAACCTGTTTTTTTAACTGATTAAATGAGCGGACTATCAAACCGTACGACCCATATATAACTTTAATATAAATCAATCCAAAGTGACTCACGATATGTAATGGAAATCACATATGATATGAAATTTCGATTTCAAAGTTGACCGTTGGACCGTCTTTTGATGTTGAAAACTAGTTGACCACTTTGTAAGGCAAGCTGAGTTGCTACATCCCACACAAACTGGCACATGCCCATCACCACTATATATTACTTCTCATCAACGATTTTAACTCATTTATCTTAAAATATTCAAATATATTTTATCAAACGCTTAATTTTTTTTATAGCTATAAACTTGGATTATTATTTTAATAATCATATTTAATATATTAATTGTTTTATGACATTAATTAAAATACCCCAAGTTTGAATTCCCTTTACCAAAATACCCTAAATCTCTTTCAGTTTGCAAAAATGCCACAAGTGCCCGCGATGGAGCTTGCGATCGCGGGCTAGGGCGTACGTGGCACCGAGGTTCGGCCAAAGTGTCCCGCGGAGCCCCTCCACTATGGCCGCGGTGACAGCCCGCGATGGGCCAAAATTTTACCCTTTCAAGAGAGAAAGCAGTAAAAATACAAAGAAAACAAGAGAGAAATCAAGAAAGAGCAAGAAATGGGTGTGAATTATGGATTGCATATCACTCATATTTATGGATGAAATCTCAAACAAACCAGTGAATTTGAACCACAAATTGGTCTTCAAAGTACAATAATTGTGGAAAAAAACAGTAAAAGCATGCAAGATTCGTTCAAGTACAGGGGCTGAAATTGTAAATTTCCTGCCCATCGCAGGGAGGGACCAAAGATGTCACCGCGGCCATAGTTGAGGGGCTCCGCGGGACACTTTGGCCGAACCTCGGTGCCACGTACGCCCTAGCCCGCGATCGCGGGCTCCATCGCGGACACTTGTGGCATTTTTGCAAACTGAAAGAGATTTAGGGTATTTTGGTAAAGGGAATTCAAACTTGGGGTATTTTAATTAATTTCCCTTAAAAGAAATTAACAACCAAGAACGTGTTGACGAGCCAACTTTGTACAACCAGTTTAATCCATAACCAAAGTTATCCTTCTTAACATGTTACTCAAACATCTTGACCAATCTTTTATTTCACCTCCACATCAATTTTTTATGGACTTGTTTTACAAGTTCAATAGTTAATGAACCATTATATATATATATATATAGAGAGAGAGAGAGGTTCCGTAAAATGTAAACTTTGCATTCGTTGTATACCTTACAAACCATAGTGTGCATATACATATGCATACGTGCAAGAATATACATACAATGGACATACATTCATATGGTATAATGCATATATGCATCTCAGATTATGCATATATGCACATTGGTTTGTAAGGGATATACATGTTTTATATTTGATTTGTATAATATATATATATATATATATATATATAGAGAGAGAGAGAGAGAGAGAGGGAGGTTCAGAGAAAAACCTCAAAAAAAAAAAACTGAGGAACACCCTGGTAGCCCTCTATCTGGACGGTATGCACTTTTTGCATACAAGTAAATTAAGTTATTTTTTTGGTTTTTATGCACGTGTGCATGTTACAAATTACTTGTATGCACAAGTGCATACCGTACGATGAAGGGCTACCAGCATGTTCCTCAGTTTTCCATTTTAGAGGTTTTCCCCTGGACTTGACTCTATATATATAAAGCAACCCAAACAAAGCGTATGTATTCAATTATCTTTAAAAGATGTAAAATGCATACAAATATCTAAAATATAAACACAAACTAGTATTATAATTGTTTTTGTACGGGTAGATAGGCACAACCACCCTTTTTGTATGGAGCATGGAAACATTCAAACCTCATGGTTATCTCCATCCTCTAAGCAACCATTCTTTACTTCATCTCATAACTTGTAACCTTGCATTCATATTGGATCTCAAAAAGAATAATTGAAGGAATACAAAGATGTCATATGGAAACATAAGTAAACACTTGCTAACGACAAAAAATGGCCTGAACCTAAAACTATAGAAAGTGCAATTTTGTACCCGACTTTAAATACCATTGGTTGTGTTGAGGAAGTTGAAATACCTGACCTGATTGGACTCGAGGTAGAACATGAATCGTAGCATTTAGACTAAATGACAAGATCAAGTTTTTAAGACCTATATGAGAATTCAAGACCGAGTCCTAATGAGCGAATCTTTAACGTCTTTCTAAGTCTATACACCAAAAAGATCCGCTTATACCAATAAAGAAGATCCGGATGTAAGATCCGATGTGTTGGTGTATCCCTAGGGCTTTATGCTTGTGGATACCCGGACCCATGAATCTTGAATTAATACCGAATGGAATATAAATAAACAAGGACATTATTTATATATATATATATATATATATATATAAACGTGTTAATAGCGAGTTTATGTTATCATAATCAAATCAATTTATAATTGTTATTTGTAAATTTTTAAAATTGATCTTTACTTCTTAACAAAAAGTAAACGTTTATCATATACTATTTTCTGTCTATATTTCACCCTCTAAAAATAAAAACTTAACAATAAAGTAATTTGTCAATTAACCAAAATGTCAACTATTACAACATGCCATTTTTATCTACTGATTTAGAGGGGAAAAAACTATCGGTATATCGATATGTTGTTAGTTGTTACATCAAAGAAGTTGGCATAAAAACTAGATCATTCATTTGAAATAAAGGTCATTGTTTGAAATGATCCGTTTTTTTATATTTCAATATGTATAAGTCTTCAGGGTGCGTTTGGTACGCAGACAGGACAGAACAGGACAAGATGGGACAGAACAGAACATGACAGGACATGATAGTTGTTCAGCGTTTGATAAGACAGAACTGGACAGAACAGAGCAAATAACATGACCAGTTTACCCCTAATAATTTGTTTATATATTTTGATTAATTATGTAATTTATTAAATTGTAATGAAATAAATATTTTTTATAATAAAAATATATTATTAGAAAGTAATTTTCAAGATGATTAAAGTGGCCCAAAATAAAAAGTGAATGGAGTTTTCAATTTTTATTTTCTAACATTTTCTATATTATTTTTAATATTAATATTTGATAATTTACATAAATTAATCAAAATATATAAACCATATAAAAATAATATTTTGAGAACGTTAAGGTGAAATAAAAAAATACAATAAATAAAATTTAAATAATGAATAAAATATAAAAAGAAGACGTATTTAATGTTTTAGAAAAAAATTAGATTTTATTTGGAGGTTATATTGGTAAAACAGAAGTCTGTTCCGCCTAACTTATGACCATTGGCAGATTCAGATAGTGGCGGACCCATGATTTTTTTGCAAGTGCATCTTTTAGATGGATCAAAGGTCCATAAATTCGCAATTTGATTTGGAGAAAAAGTCAACATTGTTTGACCTAAAGAAAAGTTAATTATGTGGGAATAAAATACATTTAATTTATCAATGAGATACATGCCAGTTAAATATATGTTTCTTTCAAAATGAGATAAAAAACAACGATTTTTAAGATGGATCAAAGGTTCGTTAAATATATGTTTCCTTGAAAATGAGATACAAATAACTATTTTTAAGATGAATTGATATTGGAAAGAAAAATAAATCATGAAAAATAATTAAAAAAAAATCAAAATGGAAGAATAGTAATGCTTATAATTTTACATGAGATTGTGAGTTTGATACTTTTTAACTGTATTTCCGCTACTAATATTCTCAAAAATAACATAACGATAACATTGTAGAGCCGGCTTAAATTTAAAAGATAAAAAATAAAATAAAATAAAATTTAATACTCTGGTTAGACCTCGGCTTAAATTTAAAAGATAAAAAATAAAATAAAATAAAATTTAAACCCATGTAAATATAATCTAACCATCTCTCAACCGTGTTTACCCTTGTTTAACGTCTATTAGAGCATCTCCAATCATACTCCATATTTATGAAATGGCTTTTATACCCCCTTCAATCATACTCCATACTCTAATTTTTTAATTTGTACGCCAAATATGCAGTGTGAGTTTGACACTCCAAATTAGTGGACCCCACTACTTTTTCCTAAAAGTAATATTATTTAATTAATAAATATTATAACTTATATATATTAATAGCAAATAGTAAATGAAATAATGTTATTTTAATGTAGGGTCCATAAATTTTGTGTTTTTTTAGTATGATTGGAGTTGAAGGTTTTTTTTGGATGTTGGCCTCACTAAAATTGGTGTTTTTGGTGTTTTTTTTGGTGCGAAGGTTGGAGCATCTCCAACAGATTCTTCATCATTTCTCCAAAATGGAGTACCAAAATCCAAAATCCCTAGAAAAAATACATTTATTTCCAACAGTTTTCTCATTTTGGAGAATCCAACATTCATTAAAATATTAAAATATTCAATTCATCTATTAAAATATTATTTCTCTCTCTGCATATTTATTTTCAAAGCTTCCTATTGGTCCTCTCACTTGATAATCATTTTTGGAGTGATCTACATATTTGGAGAAAAAAATCTTCTCTCTCCGACTTTATACATTTTAGGGATAATTTTGGGGGAAGCTGTTGGAGCTAAACATTAGTCCAAAATTCTCATATTCTCTATTTTCTCCATTTTAGAAAAGTTGTTGGAGATGCTCTTATAGACATGGTTTTAAAGTATATATTTAAGAACGTCTCATAATATCAAGCGTGTGCATCTTTTAAACGATAACATTTTTTTTTCCTTTTGCAATTAAATTGCATGCCCCTGTCAAAAAACCCTAGGTCTGTTGCAATTGAGTTGACTGACTTACAAATCATTCTCTTGCTATTATCTCGATGTAATTGTTATATTTCTCTAATTTTTTGCTAGTTTTATAAAATTTCGCCGTTAAAAAAAATCCTAGGTCTGTTGTAATTGAGTTGACTGACTTACAAATCATTCCCTTGCTATTATCTCGATGTAATTGTTATATTTCTCTAATTTTTTGCTAGTTTATAAAATTTTGCCGTTAAAAAAAATCCTAGGTCTGCTTGAATTTAGTAAACTATACGTTAAAAAAATATCGAATAAAAATATATTTTAACTTAACAAGACTAGATTTCAATTTTGATTAATTTATCGAAACTATATTTCGTGTGGAGACATGGTGGAGAGGGAGGCGTATTGCTCATCCTACCGATTAATGCATTAAATGAAAACAATTAATGCTTTAGAAATAATTCGTTAAATTTAATTTTTATTCCATTTTGTTTGTATTCAATATATATTTTTTTTGGAAAGGTGTCCTAGATTATGCCTAGACTAATCTCTTGGCAAATTATGACTGTAAGACATCAACCCTGATTAAACCTCAGTGACCATAATTGTTGTGTACGTCTGGATTAGAACCCTGGACAGATGGGATATTCCACCACATCCCACAAGGCTTTAACCAGTACGCCACAACCCTTGCAAAAAAATATTGTATATATTCTTCTAAAAAGTATTTTACACAAGATTTAAAAAGTTTTTTGAAACGACACATCAAAAATTACCGGGGTATGCATTAAATTAACTTGTTGAGTCATATTAAGTTATTCAACTTTATTTTAATAATTCGTCATAATAATTTATTGGAACGTTTTTGTATAAAATGTATGTTTGTTAGTCATATACATGGGCGGACCTAGGTAAGAGCATACGGTGGCACGTGCCACTGTATTGTTTCTCCGCCGTAAGGTAAAAAAAATTTGGTTCATGAAAGGTGCAATCGTATCAATTTGATTTGTGTCACCATATATATTTTGAAACTACAATAAGAACACAAGTTTCATTTAATAGAGTTGGTTTGGAATACTTTTATTCTACTCAAGACCTAGTTCAAGTCTTGTTAAAGACATTTTTGTAGTTTTTAGTTTTTAATTTCATATTTACTATGTTTCTAAAAAATTTGCCATAATGAGACTTGAACTTGATATCTCAAGTTTGAAAAGCAAAGGACTAACCACCAGGTCAACATTGATTTTGTGAAAAATATCTTTATATTTGTTTCTTATAGTTAAATAATGTCACCGTTCTGGGTCCGCCCCGCCCCCTGGTCATATATACAGATGTAAAATTCTTATTAAATAACTGATTAGGGCAGTTAAATGTTTAAAAATGGTTATTTTGTTAATTTCAGTTAAATAAATTTGATGTAATAACATTACATATATTTTAATTTTTAAACCTTTAACACGCGACTCGAAACAACGACTAATTCCAAAGTTGAATCCTAAATATAAAAAGTAATAAATTTTAAGGGTTTTTAAGAAATCCCAACTGGCTATACGAATTTTTAATAATTTCCACGTGGGCATTGCCTGTAAACCCACATGAACACTCGACTTGTAACCTATATAAATACCTCCATGTTTACAATCACCATGCACACTTATCATCATACATACGATTCATACATATATACACATACAATTGTAGTCACCACTTTGCAACAAGGAGATGAAGAGAGAAGGGTGTGTGTTTCTATCATTTGTAGTTCTCTTGGCGGTCAGTGGTGTCGAGGTGACGGCAACAGGGTTGCCGCCTGAGTCGGCACCACTGATCCGCCATTACTACAAGGTGCACAATACATGTGCTAATGTTGAACCTTTTATTCGACACCAAGTGAAGACTTTTTGGGTCAAGGACAAGACCATAACTCCGAAGCTCATCAAGTTGTTATACGCCGATTGCATGGTCAATGTATGTTTTACTATTTTTTTTATATATATGCTGCGATTATTGTGTTCATTTGAATACAATAACAGTGACCGGATGGTTATATGATCTAAACGAATAGCGTATGTGTGAAAACCACAGGGGTGTGATGCATCGATTCTATTAGATGGCAAAAACACAGAGAAAACGTCACCAAAGAACCGAGGACTCGCAGCTTTCGCTTTGATCGACAAAGTGAAAAAAGTTGTCGAATCAAGGTGTCCGGAAGCAGTCTCTTGTGCCGATATTCTCAACATTGCAACTAGAGATGCAGTTTACTTCGTAAGTTCTCGTATTTGTTCCCAATTTCTTTTTGAAGTATATAATATTTATATACGACAAATAATATAGATATTACTGGCGGGGGCAGACCTATAAATTTTTTCAAACGATGACACCATTTGACTATAATAAACAAATATAGAGACATTTTCCCCAAAATCAATATTGGTCTGGCGATGAGTTCCTTGTTTTTCAACGTGAGGTCACGTGTTCGAGTCCTGTTATTGCAATTTTTTTAGAAACATAATAAATTTGAAATTAAAAGCTAAAAACTAAGAAAATGACTCTAATAGGGCTTGAACTCACGTTTGAAGTAAAAGAAAAACCTTGCATCCCAACTCTATCAAGGAAAACTGGTTTTTCAACCCAACTCTATCAAGGAAAGACTTGTGTCCTTATTGTAGTTTCAAAATATATACGATGATGCAGAACAAATTGATAGGGTTCCACCATTTACAAACCTAACTTGTAAGCCAGATATTGTTGGGCCAATGACCATTTGATACTGTTAACACCTTGGTGTGATGCTATAGATGCATTTTACATGAATCTTGCTGACGCTCAATTAATTTCACTTGTTTTCGATGCGAAAATTACAGTCAGGAGGTCCATCGTACCCGGTTTTCTTGGGAAGGAGAGACGGGAGGAAATCAGAGGCTTCATGGGTCGACCTCCCCTCACCATCCATCTCGTGGGAAGCCGCTCTTGCTTACTTCACTTCCAAAGGTCTAAACTTGCAAGACATGGGTACACTCCTAGGTACGTTGCACGTTCACCGTTTACACGATGAACCTATCATATTTTTTCGCGCAAATGCAAGCAAATATCAATTGTTATCCTTTCTAACCCCTTTTGTTGTGTTTTTGGGTGGTTTTAGGAGGACACATGATGGGAAGAACTCGTTGTAGCAACATCGTTGACCGACTCTACAATTTCAACAACACAAGGATACCGGACCCCACCATGGAACCGAAAACATTGAGTTACTTACAAAAGCAATGTCCAAAGAAGGTGAAGTTAGGACAGTCCAACCCTCTTATAAACCTGAACCCCGAAAACCCGACACACAAGTTTACAAATTCATACTACAAAAGAGTTTTGGCGAACAAATCTGTTCTTGGGGTCGACCAACAACTCCGCTATGGTGGTGACACCTATGAACTGACCGGTCAATTCGCTAATAGCCTTGGAGACTTTAAGGGTGAATTCGCTTTCTCTATGAGCAGGATGGGAGGACTCAAGGTTCTCACCGAAACCAAAGGCGAGATAAGAAAGAATTGTCGCGTCGTTAACAACTAGATCTACTTTTTCGTGTCAACGACATTATATATATGTATACATATCTATTATATATAGATAAAAGTGAGATCGATATGATCATTTTGTATAATTCATAAGCAAACTCCATGTTCTTGTATGAAGTTTGCTTTTGAATCTTTGCATTATATATTTATGTGTATTTTTACTAATTATTTTGAAACACATGTGATATCAATGTGGGTGAAAGATCTATATATCAGATCAATATTACAATATATATATAAATCAGTAGGGGGTATGGTAAGATTCAGAAACAAAACAAACCCAACTAAATCCGTAACAAGTAACAATCACAGAGGTAAGGTCTCGTAAGATTCAGCAACCAAACAAACCAGTAAATCCTACAACGACAGTAATAAAAAAGAAACAAATCTGATTCCAACAACGACAAGTTTTGTACCTTTCACGAGAATTGGAATGAATCCTGAGGAGAATAAAACTTCATCCTGGCAAAATCTTCAGCAGGCTTGAAAAATTCATGATATTTGTAGACTTTGATTCTACAAAGTAAGAGATTCGAGGTTGGTCTTGAGAGGATATGCTTAAAACAAAGAGAATCAATTCATAAAGAATGCATGAAGTGATGAAGCTGATGAAACCAAGAGAATGAATTCAAGTAAACCAGTTATGACAAGAAGTTGAAAGACACTACAAACATAAGCACACAAAAACTTTAATTACTAGCACTTGAATTTTGCAATTAGACCCACATTTTTGTTGCAACATTCTTTGTCAATGTCGTGCTTTTGTGTACATTAACGAAAATTCAATTTGTTATGTAGCTCGACTCACATTTACCCTAATGCTAGGCAGTTAAAGTCATCAATATGTGAATCTATGAAAGTCAAACCAAATCAAACGAACACACTAAATACCACATGTAGTAGAAGACCTCTACACTTGGGAGCAGAGAGGTTGCTTCATTAAAACCCCAGTTTTTAAAAAGATAATAAGAAAAAGATTTTGTGAAAAAAACTGTTTCGAAAGTTTGACAAAAAGGAAAAATATACGAAATGAAAATTAGAAGAGTTGAAGAAAACCACAATAACTAATAAAGCACGTCGGGACAATAAATGCATAAGAAATTACTAAGCTAACTAAAGATTGATGAGCCTCCTAGGTGTTGTAAAAAGAGTTGTTACCTGGGTGGGTGGTTCACGGCATAGAGTCGATATTTGAGGTGGAGGGTGTCGGAATCTGACATTAAGCAAGTTAAAAAGCCACAAATATTAGATATTAGAGTAGGGATAAAAATGTGCAGAGCAAATATGGAGGCAAAAACTTACAGTTGTCGAGTAAGACAAAAGATCCGGGATTAGATGTTCACACTGATTTTGTAATTCTTTAAATGTTGAGATGTTATTAGAAAAGAATTTATCATAATCATCATTGATTGTGTCTAAAGACACCTTCCCTGAGGCTAGACCAACATACTCTAGTTTTGATTCTTCAAGCAGGCTTGCTTCAATCTGAGCCCTCTGTCGCTTTGGCAAATTTTCCAACAGCGATCTGATATGTAACTTCTTTGAAACAATGGATGAAAAGTTTTCATGTTCTTGTGTGATCAGAGTGAACATCTCTGGTAAACAGGCTACAATCTGTTTCATCACCACTTTGCTCTCAGTATGTGCCTCTTTTCCTTCAACCAGCATTTCTGCATTATGGCTCTCAGCAGCAGATTCCTTCACCTGCTCAATTTGCATCGTTTTTTGCTTGGCCAACATCACCCGTAGTTCTGCCATTAAGTTCTCAGAGGCTGCCTTGACCCTTGCCCTTGTCTCACTATGCATCTTTCCCAACTCTAGTGATGCTTGCAATTCGGTCATGTAACTATCAATCTCTGCAACCAGTTTGGCCCTCTTTTTCGCCCTAGCTTCTTTCTGCTTCATTGCTTTTGTAGGTGGTGCCTACAAAGCATACAAGAATGTCACTTGCTCCATCCAAGATTCATTGCAATCTTTTGTCACAAGATTACCTCAAATCAAATACCCTTCTTCTAGAATTCAAATATGTTTCAAGATCTAGTACTGAATATTGAAGATTGCATCTAGTATAGAAGTCTGATTCAATATTTTGGCAAGCAGGTGAAAATGAAATTTAAGAAGCAATGAGCATTTGAATATAATAGAAGGGCATTATAAATATCAAATAAACACAGGTGTCATAGTTAGTAAGTTTTTTTTGAATAACCAGCCATAACCTACTATTTAACTTATCTCTAAACCCAAATCCCTAGCAAAAAATATATTCTCATTTCACATAAAAATTTATCCAATGCTAATATGTCAAAATGATTCTCAGAAGGCTACAAGATTTTATTTCAGCATTTGCAGTTTGCAATCAAAGTGTCGAACTGTGTATAAGGGGGGGGGGGGGGGGGGAGGAATGGTTTCATTTACTATCAGAGATAAATTTCATGTCCTTTGGGTTTTTATATATCATTATACTCTTTCAACGAGCCAAACAATAAGATCTACAGCCAACTCCTACTATTAAGAATATAGCATCCAGAAGAAAGTACCTCGGGTAATTCCATGATGAACGTAGCATTTGGAGAGTTCTCAAGCAAGAAGTTTCTAGCTTCAGTGGACATCTTTACATTGTATGCATCACTCCTCATGCTGGAGTCTATATTTAAGCAAATTAAGTTAATAAAAGGTGAAGGATGGTGTGATAGTAAATCTGGAAAGGAGGAAAGACACTGCAGAGAGATGATAAGAAATAAATGTCAAAGATGCATATGATTATGAATGTATAGATTATATACCACTTTCTTTATCAAGGATCTCTATATATTCATATGAAATTTTGTAAACACCACACCAAACTCACTCTAGACATTGGTGTTATCTATGCTTCATGCCCTGGTGATCATGGATGAATTTCACAAGTTTGATAGTTCACCTACCTTACTAGAAGATCGCAAAAGCCTCAACCCTTCTGGGTAGATAGTTACACTTATATTCATCTTGAACTTTAGTTATATCTTACATTGTTACTTCCACTTGGTAGCACCAAAGCAAGGTTTAAAGAAGCATAAATGCATGTTCTGAGATTTAACGATATAAACTCTCCAGGACACTTGTGCTCAAGTTATTTTCCACCTTACCAGATTTCAGCAAAACATAGTGCCCTCTGAATTGGGGTTCAAGCATCAAAAGAGGTGGCTGTGTGTGTGGTAAAAGATGCATATATGTTAAGCATTTATTTTATGTCATCGATGCTCAAAACAATCAAATTTTGAGCAACAATTAACAAATTGAAATTTTGAACTAGATAGATTATTGAATAATCAGTAGTGTACGCATAAATGGTAATACAAACACTTCGCTCTTGTAAGCATAAAGAACTATTCTCACCATGCGAAAAACAAAAGAAGGTAACAAATTGAAAATTTGAACTAGATAGATTATTGAATAATCAGTAGTGTACGCATAAATGGTAATACAAACACTTCGCTCTTGTAAGCATAAAGAACTATTCTCACCATGCGAAAAACAAAAGAAGGTAGACATGAACAAACGACTTTTCAACTAACTCGTGCTACAATTGGAATGGTGTTCTATGATTAATGTCTAATTAGAAGAACATGCCATCAATACGAAAAGCTAGAATTGGATATCTTTCTCGAATGAAATTGAACAATAAGCCAAGTATGTATCTCGTATTCTTCCTTCACAGGGATACACAAGATGTCCAAAATTTCCCCACTACATGCCATAAACGACTTATATGATGATATAAACATACCTCAACAATGTCAACATTAAGTGTAAGAAATCTGGCGCTATGAACCTCTTGAAGCAAGTTAATAGTCATACGAGCATCTTCCTCCTTAAATGGCGTAACTGAAGAGTAAATAGACAGAGAGATGGTCACTTTGTTAAGAGAATGAAAGCCCTCTTTAGACAACTGTGGAGGACGATACCCTTTGTAGCACAAGGTTGAAAGTCCTGGTGGTGCAATCAGGTTCTCGATTGAGCAATCAATTACAGTGAGATTCTCAAGTTGAGGTGCAACCAGATTGATGACTTGCAAATTTCTCCCCTTAATAAGCGTGAGATTAGAAAGTTGAGGGGTAATGATGTCAAAAACCTCAACATTGTTGACAAGGAAACGGTCTAAAATGAGGCACTTTAAGTTCACACACTTGGAGAAAAGATCAATAGACTTGTAGGTGTTATCGTCACACAATGTGACTTCATTGAGATGCAAAGATGTTAACGCTGGAAAATCCCAAGGTGTTTTGGGTGTAAGGCGAGGTGCAAAAAAACAGCTACGCAAGGTAAAATGTTCAAGAGACCGAGAGCTAAAGAGGCAAGGAGGAAATTCATGGTACTTTTTGGGGAAAACAACAACAGTTAGTTCTTGGACATTTTGAGAGAACACATAATTGGCAATCTTTCTCACAAAAAACTGACTAGCTGCTCCATGGAAGTTTAGCTTTGCTGAAATCACTTCTATTTGATGGTTGCGATGGGACAAAACATGGGTCACGAATCTGGCAAACTTGAGTAAAGACACAAAATGATAACTGTCAAAGTTAAGACAAGGCATTGATGTCCAGAGAAGCTTCCATCTCGAAGACAGCAAACACGTTTGAACAGCAAATTTACCATCAATACAAGAGAAGATTTGATGAATAAGCTCATCTGGCAAGCTGCTCAATCTATCTTCGTTTATAGCTGATCTAACATTCTCATGATCAAAGTCCATATTTTCTGCTAGAACTCTTTGAAGCTGTCAATTAAAAATAAAAAGCTATCTATTCTTTCTTGTGATTCCAATCAAAATTTTAAGATCCTTATCCATCTTCATATTTGCTACTTTTGTGTTGTCAGCCAAATAATCAACATCCCTCCTCTTTCAGCTCTGCATGTGACTTTCCAATATCAAATGAAAATCTGCACTCCATAATGTATCAGTCAAATCAATAACTTTGATAATAGAGAATAATACTTTTTAAGCATGTTGTGTTATAATACAAACAAAGCCAACTAGATATGAAACACAACACCAATCATGCATCAAGTAGTGATGATTAAACGGTTGGTCTTATCAGCGGCCTTCCTAATGGGTCCCATGAACAACATTATATTTTCCAAAATTGGTTCATCAAATCACCTTTTCAACACTTTTACCACTTCTGCAAATGCAGTAGTGTTTAATGGTTGTTTACAAACTTGGTAAATCTTTTATCAAGCTGATAAGAGTACAATTGTAGTTCTGACCAAGATGGATCTTACAATGAGACCTGTTCCGCTAATTAAAGTAAGAATTCAAAGGTGACACAATTCTACATCTTATTCCGACTTTTCTTTTTCTAACTAACTGAGATCTACTTTATGAGATTATCATACAAGTTGTAATCTACTCATTAAACTGATTTCTTTCTCATATCTTAAATGGTGAACATTACACAATATATATACAACTAATATGTCTAATTAAGGAAATGATACTAAGAAAGCAAAACCCTAGTTTACTATATCTAACACTCCTCCTCAAGTTGGAGCGAAGATGTTAATCATGCCCAACTTGTTACATATAAAATTCATTTGCGATTTTCGTAATGGCTTCGTGAGGATGTCTGCAAGCTGGTACTCGGTCCTGATATGTACCGGTTGGATAGATGGAGGGTCTGTCTGGGTTCCCACAACACGGTGTCTGATTAGATGACAATCAACCTCAATATGCTTGGTCCTCTCATGGAACACTTGATTCTTGGCGATATGAATAGTTGACTGGTTATCGCAATACAGTCTCATCAAGTCATTTGTGATTACTCCAAGTTCTCTCAGAAGTCTTCTCACCCACGTCATTTCGCATGACACGTCTGCCATGGCTCTGTACTCTGACTCGGCACTTGATCGGGAGACGATATGTTGTTTCTTACTTTTCCAAGAAACTAGATTTCCTCCGACGAATACACAGTACCCTGTAGTCGATCTCCTAGAAACGGGACAACCAGCCCAATCTGCATCCGAGAAGCCAGATATTCGACCATCTCCTTCTTCAGTGAATGCACCCACTCGGCAATGACCCTGATCTGAATATAGTATCCCTAAGCCTGGTGTGGCCTTGAGATACCTCAAAACGCGAAGGGCTGCATCCCAATGACCTGTATAAGGTGTGGACATGAATTGGCTCAAAACACTAACAGAGAATGATATATCTGGTCGAGTAACTGTCAAATAGTTTAACTTTCCAACTAGTCTCCTATATCTCTCTGGATCCGTCATAGGATTTCCATCATCTGGACGAAGTTTTCCTGTAACGAGCATTGGGGTGTCCATTGGTTTACACCCCAATAGACCACACTCGGTCAACATATCAAGAACATATTTTCTTTGAGATAGAAGAATCCCCTGTGGAGATTGGGATACTTCTATTCCAAGGAAGTAACGAAGTCGTCCAAGATCAGTAACTTGAAACTGAGTGTGTAGAAATTGTTTCAACTCTGAAATTCCGGTGCTATCATCTCCGGTGATAATAATGTCATCTACATAAACCACAAGTATGATTCGTCGACCATCATGGTGCCTAAAGAACACAGAATAATCCTGGGAACTACGAGTCATACCGAACTTTTGGAGAACATCTAAAAAACGTCCAAACCATGCTCTAGGGGACTGTTTGAGACCATACAACGATCGTCGCAATCGACATACCTTTGTGCTCTCCTCCTCAATAACAAACCCGGGTGGCTGTTCCATGTACACCTCCTCCTCAAGAATGCCATTAAGAAAGGCGTTCTTGATATCCAACTGATGAAGTGGCCAATTATTAATGGCAGCCAAAGCTATACAAATGCGAACAGACGGCATTTTAGCCACCGGGGAAAATGTCTCATCGTAGTCAACCCCATGGGCTTGAGAATAACCCTTTGCAACTAACCGAGCTTTCAACCGATGTAGTGAACCATCAGGATGGAGTTTCACCGTGAATACCCACTTACAACCCACTTTGCGCTTGCCATGAGGAAGATGTTCCAAATCCCAAGTATGATTTTTCTGAAGGGCATCCATCTCTTCCCGCATTGCTTTAAACCATCCTGGGTGATTAAGAGCCTCAGTCACATTCCTAGGAACAATATGGCTATCAATGGCTGTAGTGTAAGCACACGACTCAGAAGAGAGGTGAGAGTAAGCAAGATAATCCTGAATAGGATATCGGGTACGAGTCCTTGTGCCTTTTCGAAAAGCCATTGGGATATCAGGAAGAGGTGCACCGGGTGGGGCATAAGGCTCAGTTTGTGGTGGTACAAGTGCATCAGGTACTGGATCAGGGACTATATTAGTAGGCGATGATATGTGTGTATCAGGTGGTGGAACAGGAGACTCATCAGAATCATGATGCACAAGTAAGGACTCTTGGGTCTCATGCACTTGCCTTTGTTGTTGTCGAACATACACCTTGGTGAACCGAGTATCAGTCGGAGCTGTCTGAATAACGGGACTAGATGCTAGTACAGGGAGAGGTAAGATTGGAGTATCAAAAGATTCAAAGGGGTCAGGAACAAGATTTGCCGAATCTGGAGCACTGCGAATAGGTTTAACAAAGAATGGACTCGACTCACTGAAGGTGACATCAGCACAAGTGAAATATCTACGAAGGGTTGGACTATAACAACGATAGCCTTTTTGGACACGCAAATACCCAAGGAACACACACTTGATAGCACGTGGTGCTAGTTTATTTTGTCCCGGGCGATGATCATGAACATAAGAGACACATCCAAAGATTTTAGGAGTCAAGGGAAAAGGAGTGCCTTTAGGAAATAGAATGGAAAAAGGTGTCTACCCTTTAAGGACAGAAGATGGCATACGGTTAATCAGATAATTAGCTGTAAGAACCGCATCAGCCCAAAAACTTTGTGGTACATGATAGTGAATCATCATGGTGCGAGCCACATCCAGTAGATGGCGGTTCTTACGTTCAGCAATGCCATTCTGCTGGGATGTATATGCACATGAAGATTCATGGATAATACCATGCTCAGAAAGGTAACTTGTAAAATCATGAGAGAAATATTCTTTTGCATTATCAGATCGCAGGGTTTTAATGGAAACATCAAACTGGGTTCTAACATAGGCATAAAATTCACGAAAAATAGAAAATATTTCATTCCGAGATTTAAGCAAGTAAACCCATGTTGCACGAGAAAATTCATCGACAAAAGTAATGAAATATTTAAAACCATTTGTAGAATTAACAGGACACGGTCCCCATATATCTGAGTGAATGAGTTCAAATAAGGCGTTGACATGACTAGACTTGCTGGGGGGATAAGGACAACGGGTATGTTTGCCCAACTGACATGACTCACATGTTAACTCATGAACAGAAGAAAGATCAGGTCTTAATTGTTTTAGAACAGGCAAAGAAGGGTGGCCTAACCGACAGTGTACCTCTCTAATACTGGAATCACAAAGGTGTGTAGGTGGGGATCGCAACATAGACAAGCGATAGAGACCTCGAGATTCAAAGCATGTACCAATCAACTGGTTCGTTCCCAATTCTTGAAACACACAATGTGTAGGGAAAAAGGTTACTGAACAATTAAGTTTTCTGGTAATTTGGCTAACAGACATAAGACTATCTGGGAAGGTAGGAACATAAAGGACAGATGATAAGTTAAGGTTTGACAGGTTGCTAGTGGATCCTATGCCCATAATTTGACACGAAGATCCATCAGCAAGCCGTACTGGATTATGGGGTATATTAGTCTCAAGATTGGATAAAAGATCTTTGTTCCCGGTCATGTGATCTGTGGCTCCTGAATCAATAATCCAAGGTGATGAGCATGCAGAAAAACAAGTAGATGCGTTACCTGACTGTGTTGTAGTGGCACAAAAAGTAGATTGAACTTGGGCTCGAGAAGGACCCGAAACAGGAAATTCACCGGACATTGATTGTTGCAGTGAAACTCTTTCTCCCATTATGATATATAAGGTAGAGACGGAGACGGTAGCTTCACAACTTTGGTAACTCGAAAGGAGTTGTAAATCAAGGACGCTTATACCAAAAAGATGAACCAAAGTGGTACAGAAGTTGTCAGCTATACAGCAGAAGAGGCTGTTCCGGCAGGAAAAATCGTTCTGGCAGCAACAGAGGTTGTTCTGGAAGCAGTAGGGGCTGTTCTGGAAGCAGTAGTGGCTGTTCCGGCAGCATAAATTGTCTCGGCAGCAGTAGGGGCTGTTCCGGCAGCGAAAAGAGATATTCCGGCAGCAAAAACTGCTCCGGCAGCAGCAGGGGCGGCAGCAGTGGTGTCTATTAGGCTTGTGGCAGATTCCGGCAAGTTCCGGCCAGTTTTCCGGCGATGGCGGCTGGATCCGGCAGGGTTTCCGGCGATGGCGGCTGGCGTTCCGGCAGAGATTCCGACGATGACGGCTGGCGTTCCGGTAGGGATTCCGACGATGACGGCTAGGGTTCCGGCGAGGATTCCGGCAATGACAGGTAGGGTTCCGGCGAGGATTCCGGCGATGGAGGCTAGGTTTAAGGCATGGCTCTGATACCATGTAATCTACTCATTAAACTGATTTCTTTCTCATATCTTAAATGGTGAACATTACACAATATATATACAACTAATATGTCTAATTAAGGAAATGATACTAAGAAAGCAAAACCCTAGTTTACTATATCTAACACAAGTGAATAAATGTCCAGATACTTGATTGAACTTTAACACCATAAGAACAAGGGTTAAAAACACATAAAATCGAGTTTAAACAATGTACTTTCTTTAGTCCATTTTAGCAGCAACTTCAATTTAAGCTACACAATTATTTTGCATAAAATGACGATAGTACATTCATACTACGGACAAAAATTAAAGTATGTCGTTACTCGGGCTAAAAAATATCCATTGCCTAAAATACGTTGCTTTTGTGAGCATTTAACCCTATAAGAACATAGACAACATTGTATTTGATACTAACAAAGCTATGTATATATACATATATAGATGGAGGATCATGCGAGAAGTCGGTGAACTTGCGAGAAGGGTCAAATCACATGTGATACAACAAGTTCAAATGGATGCAGGCAACTTGGCGTCCAAGGTTGCGTGAAAACTAGCCCGGGCGATGGCTGGTCAACACGACCTGTTTGTATCACATGTGATTTGGCTCTTCTCACACTTCTTGCAAGCTGACTGCCTTCTCGCTTAACCAAAAACTGCCTGATTCTTTTTCAGTAGACTAATAGTAGGATAGCCAATATTAAATGGTATATAGATATGTAAAAACACAAGATAACAATAATGTCAAATTTGTTATTCATGCAGCTTCAAAACTTGATGAGGATTTATTTATCACAGATAAAATTCTCGTTACATCAAACAATAAACAATGATTTCCACAAAACATAGCACTTTGAATCTAAAAAGCTGAAACCTCCATGTCAAACTTAGAATTTGAACAGTAAAATGTTAGAACCTTTATAAATCAAAATGGTCCCTTCCGCTGTACAGACGTAGTTATCTTTTACTAGTAACTACTCCATAAACTCGCTAAAAAAAGCTCCGTAGAAGAAGAAACCTCTTCTCCTTATAGTACGCAAACCCAACATTCTATTAATCCATCAAGCTCCAATAAATTGATATAAAACAATGATTCATAATCATTTGGAAATTAATAAATCGTCGAAAAGAGCGAAATTCCAAATTTCCAAGGCGCTGGTTCCTCAATTGCAAATTTGGCAAGTAGATATTTGATCAAATTATTGCGTGCATGATGGAAAACTACGATTTGAGAGATATATACCTTTTAATCTGTGAAGAAAGTATGAGGCGGATGCTCTTTGGTTGATTCGATTGTCGATCGTGCCTGAACCCTAACACCAAAACCCACATTCGCTTATGCTTCCGCAAGTGATAAATAATAATACGGAAACCGACCAAGGGTTTGTTTCGCGGGTTTATTTTGATTTTGGTTTTTCAATTTCAAGAGTTAATTATATTTTGAGTCCATATGGTTTGATGAAACTCTACATTTAGTCCTTATCTTTTGATAATTACAAATATTTTCCTATTGCTTCCAATTTCTTGTGGATTTGGTCTCTGAACCTAACGGGCATTAACAAGGTTTTGTTAAATGGGTTTGTTTAAATTTATCCAAATTATTACACTCATGTAAATAAAATTATTTTAAAAATATAATCCATAGAATATGGGTTGGACTTAATATTGTGGTATGGTATCAATATGCTAAAATTTATCCATGTACTAACCAATTGTATTTGTTATCAAAACAATTGGTACCAATTTTTTGCGATTGTAAATGTTGTCACCGATTTTATATCAATTTCAAGTTACACATATGTAAATGTTGGATTGACTAACTTGACTTTTCAGGTAACACAATGATGTTTAAGGGTTTTTAATTGCAATAAATAAAACTTATAGACATTCAAATGTTTAAACGAAATAGTTAAAGTTACAAAAACTACCTGTAACCATCTTATAATGTTTTAAAGTAAAAAAAACTATGAATATGTTTTACTGTTCCCAAACCCTAAGTTGTTCAAACCATTCATACCCAACAACATCACTTCCCCTCGTTGCGCCCACTGACGTTCGCTCTCGATACTGTCTATTGTCGCTGTTGGCTCCTGCCATCAATCTCCCTCTTTTTGACCTGTTTCTTTATGTTTCGATTCTCCATCTTTGCAACAACTTAATGGAGTATAAACATATCAAAAAAGAGGGAGACTTGAAAAACAAAAAAAAACTCAATACAAAACAGAGAGATTGATGGCAAGAGCCTACGACAGTGATGGACGATGATAGAAAGTTGAGGACAATGGGACGACGAATAGTGGTGAGGGGGAGCAATGATGTTGCGTGCGAGGGGGAGCAATGGTGTTGCGTGTGGGGGGAGTGATGGCGTTGGGTGCGAGGGTTTGTACGATGTAGGGGAAACTCTGATTCGATCTGCCCCGGTTGGGAGGCATCTACCTCCTCCTGATCACAAGGAGAGGTTCACTGTGATGGGGGATACTTCTTATTTTCCCTTCCAGAAATAATGAAATGCATAGGGGACATCCTTTTGTTACACCATGCTCCTCAAATTTATGAATTCACATGGTCTAAGACTATACTAGTAATTGTGCCGGTACAGAACATGACAAAAATGTTGAATCTCGTCTCAATCATCAGTTATCTGGACTCTTTGGCATAGGGTTTTCGAACAGTAAAACAAATATAGGTTTCTTTTATTATAAGACTTTTAATCTTTTATAACAGGTTACATATAGCTTTTTTAGGTTACAAAAGTTTAAGTAACCAATTTCAAAAGGTTTGATAATTTATTTATGATAATTTATTTATTCAAAAATAAAGTGTTTAAGAACTTATTTATTTAAAATTGGAAAGTCAGTGGTTTTTTGGGTTAAATTTTTTCAAGGACTATAATGACAATTAACTATTTGATTTTGATTGTTATATATGAATGTCTCCGAGCTCCTCATGCTCAGGATTTCTTGGCGGTTATCCCCATTGAAGGGCTGGGTCAGCATATGTCGGTTCTGGAGTATCGGGCTATCCTTAAGTACCGGCTAATGATCCCTCTGTTTCCAGCTGATGAGCCTTGCCCAGTCTGCCGCAAGGCCTGTTTGGATTCTTTTGGGGAGCATGCGGTCCATTGCAAGGAGTTACCTGGTTTCAAATATAGGCATGATTTGGTTAGGGATGTTCTGTATGATGTTCTTAAACGAGCTGGAATTTCTTCTAAAAAGGAGGCCCCGGTGAACTTTCTGACGGATCCGCTTGAAGGGAGGTCTACCTTACGGCCAGCTGATATACTTGTGTTTGGGTGGGCTGGGGGGGAAACATGCTTGTGTGGATCTTACTGGAGTGTCCCCTCTTGTTGGGCTTAGGGAAAATGGGTTTGTGGCGGGCCAAGCTGCGTTGAGAGCGGAATCGAGCAAAGTTGCTAAACACGAGAAAGCATGTGTAGAGAATCAACACGTGTTTATCCCTTTTGCTTTCGATACTTTTGGTTTCCTAGCTCCGGAAACAGGGGAGTTTTTGACTAGGGTTCAACGGGTTGTGCAAAGTAATTTTTCGACCCCTAAGACACAAAATTTCATTTTTAGTAGGATTGGTTTTGCCATCCAAAAGGGGGTTGCGGCACAGCTTGTTGCTCGTTTGCCTGCCATCTTATTGTAATTGGAGACTTTATATTTATTAAAATACCCTAAATTCATTATTGTTGTCGTTAGGTCAGTGATTAAGGCCATCAGTACCCCATCCCTTCTATCTTTCAAAGATTCCACTCCACATCAGCGCCACATCAGCTTTTCTTCCATCCCTCACTCCATCCCTCACGATCCCTAAACACCCGTACCCCATTCCCTCAAACCCTTTTGCCACCTCATTTATTTTAATTCTTTTATTTATACATTTAATTATTTAACAAAATAAAAATATTTATATATTTTTTAATAAATAAAAATAAGATAAATAATAAAAATTAAAATTCATATCATTCATTAAAAATAAAAATTACAAAATACAAAACACTACCAATTATGAAATTTTTGGAGTTGCTTTTTTCTCGCTAAAGTAGCCCTCAAAGCGTTTCCCGTAAGGTGATCATGCGGGGTTATGAAATACTCGAAGTCTTTCTCAAATCGGTTTGAGCGTTCGATTTCGATTTCGAGATCGAGTTTTTTCATTTTGTATTCCATTGTATCATCAATCTTGTTGTTGAACGTCGTCAACAACTGAGTAACACTTTCGTCCGTATTCGCCCCGGACGTATTACTCGTTGATGATTTTTTTGCTTTGTTTCTCCCGATGGGTCGTTGAATTTGCTCGTCATCGTCATCATCGGAAGGTTGGGTACGTTTTGAACCCCGCGATGAAGTTGTCGTCATCGTTGGAACGACTCCCCATTTTGGACATTTTTTTAGGACGTCCCAAGCTTGTTCGTGAGTGAAAGCAACTTTATGGCGTGCTACATACCGTTCGTGTGTCGTTCGGGATATATCGGCCTCACTCATCCCGCTTGATCTATTATTGAGCAAGTTGTTGTAGATGCCGCCAAACGAATTAACTCTTTTATTGAGGTCGTTGAACTTGCTATTGAGTTGATGGGTTGATCTATAACCTGGTTCACGACCCATGCGAGTAAAGAACACATGCCCGATTCGGCCCCAAAAATTTCCTACATTTATGTAAAATTAAGTATAAGAATAATAATAATAATAATAATAATAATAATAATAATAATAATAACAATAAAAATAATTACCACCGCTTTGTGCGTTACCGACCACGGGGTCTTCCGAAACGTCAACCCACGCCAACACTAACGCGAGTTCCTCGTCTCTTGTCCACGTTTGTTTGGCGGCTTTCTTTGGTCTCGGATTTGATGGTTCCGGGTTAGATTGTTGTGTCGGGATAGATTGTGGTGTGTTCGGGGTAGAAGGTTGGGTTTCCGGAACAATGTCGTCGTCGAGATTGAAGTTGGCCGGAGTAAAACCTTGTTCAATCAACCGGGACGTGTAAATTGGTAAGGAATTTGTTGGTGAAATTGTTGGTGAAATTGTTGGGGAAATTGTTGCGGATATTGTGGCGGATTTTGTTGCGACCATTGTGGCGGAATTTGTTGCGAAAATTGCGGATGATAACCTTGTTGTGTAAACGCTTGGAAACCAAGCTCTTGATCTTCTTGCGATTGTGGTGTATTCGGTCGGTTACGACGGGATGTAGGTGTTCTGTTTGGATTCATGATGAGAGAGGTGTGAAAAATAAGAGGTTGAGAGAATTTGAGAGAGTTTGAGAGGTGTGAGATTGAGAGAATTTGAGAGTGTGAAAAATAAGAGGTTGAGAGGTGTGAGAAATAAGAGGTGTGAGAAATAAGAGGTTGAGAGGTGTGAGAAATAAGAGGTCGAGGGTTAAATATATAGTGGGATTAAATTGAGAAAAATAATTTTTTTTATTTAGAAAGAGCCGTTCAACGGTTATATTTTTAAAAATTTAATTAAATTTTTTTTTTTTTTTTAAAACCTTCGGGATGATCCGGGATCCCATCCCCGGATTCATCCCCGCCAACCCCGCTGAGCCCGTAGCCCAACCCCGCTGACCCCGAAGCCATCCCCGAGTCCATCCCGAGCCGGGTACGGACGGCCTTATACAAGTTCTTGGGACCCTTTATATGAATATTAAAATAATTAGTTTGAAGGCTTACATTCAAACACCTTTTCACGTTTTTATAAAGATCGTTGTTATAAAAGGCTCGATGTATTAGTCATCATGGTGTGCCATGTCACACCATGTCTTAAAGGCTTGTGTTTCATGCAATGTTAAGCCTTTGGTATACCATCTTAATACGCAAATTTTTAACGCAATTTTGATTTTTCCTAACATTTTAATGTCTTATTTGTTATATATATATATATATTGTAATTTACATTGTTAATTATCATTGACCTATCAATATATATATAAAGGAGAATGTGAGAGATTGAATTAAGGAAAAACCTACATGGCCCTTTATTTTTTTTTTGTTATAATTTGATTTTTTTTAATTGATTTCAACCCATTAAATGCTTAAACTTTTCATTTTCTTTTTTAATTTAAATTAAAAACCATTAACCAATATATATTTATTATTATATAAAATATTATTTACCTTTCATTTTTAATTATACAATGAAGCCAACATTTTTTATTTAAATTTATAAACTTATTATTATTTTTATTTAATCAATAAGGTATATATACTTTTATTAAATGAATTTATTTTTATTTAACTTTTTATATTTCTTTGTAAACTTATAAATCAAAAGATTTTATTTAAATTTATAAACTTATTATTATTTTTATTTAATTAATAAGATACAAATTTTTTAGTAAGCTAACATGTTTATAAATCAATATACTTTTATTAAATGGATTTATTTTTATATAATTTTTTTATATTTCTTTATAAGCTAACAATCAAAAATCTTTTATTTAAATTTATAAACATATTATTTTTTATTTAACTAATAAGATATAATTTTTTTAGTAAGCTAACAATGCTTATAAATCAATATACTTTTATTAAATGAATTTATTTTTATTTTTTTATTATATTTTTTTTTATAAGCTAACAATGTTTATAAATCAACATTTTATTAAACTGATTAATTTTATAATCTTTTCAAACTAACAATGCTTATATTTTAAAACTTCTATTATTTTTTTTTATTTTTTTAGTAAAGCAAGAATGTTACTACAATTGTTAATACATATATAAGCAATTATTTTATTTTAATCAATATATATATATATAAAGGAGAATGTGAGAGAGTGAATTAAGGAGAGGCCTCCATGACTCTTTATCTTTTTTGTTATAATTTTAATTTAATTTTAATTGATTTCAACACATTAAATGCTTAAACTTTTCATTTTCTTTTTTAATTTAAATTAAAAACCATTAACCAATATATATTTATTATTATATAAAATATTATTCACCTTTCATTTTTAATTATACAATGAAGCAGCATTTTTTATTTAAATTTATAAACTTATTATTATTTTTATTTAATCAATAAGGTATATATACTTTTATTAAATGAATTTATTTTTATTTAACTTTTTATATTTCTTTGTACACTAACAATACTTATAAATCAAAAGATTTTATTTAAATTTATAAACTTATTATTATTTTTATTTAATTAATAAGATACAAATTTTATAGTAAAAATATTATATTATATATTGATTATTTTCAACAATTAAAGCCACTTATGAATTCAAAAAACATTTCATTTTTTCCAATTATGAATCATTAATATATACAAATGAATAATTGTAACAATACAAAAAATATATATATAAAGGTCTCTTTGTTAATCAAAACAATATAAATTAAATTGTAAATAAGAAATAATTTGCGTTCAAAAAGTGGATCTCTTATTGAGAAAAAAGAATAACACAATAGTTATTTGACTAGAGAATGTTCATTGGAACCACACCGGGTCACAGGAGATTGCGTTTTATTATTTGACAGTTAACGAATAGCGTTTCATCTTAATTTGATTACGTATTTCCTACATAACTTCGTCACCGTGCATGTTGCTTTATTTTCATAAAAAATACTTTAATACATTCATCGTCTTATATTACATTTTATTATCAAATTACGTTTCATCTTAAATTGGTTACGCATTTCCTAACATAAACTTCGTCACCGCACATCGCGCGGTACCAAATACTAGTTGATCAATAATACTATATAACATACGTTTATAAATCACGTCATTTAGAACTTTGAATGGGAGGGCTCAAGGTTCTCATTGGAACCAAATGCAAGATGCAAATGAATTGTCCCATCATTAACAATACTTTTTTCGTGTCAACACACACATATATAGAGAGGTGAATTCAAGCGAGAACACTAACTATTTAAAAAAACACGAGAACGGACGTCCATGTACAAAATCATATATGATTCACGCGACTTGGCCCACAACTTTTAAGTCGCGGCCAAAGTCGTCCGCGTCCAGTTTTTTGCAGTTAGTGTAAAATCACATATGATTTTGTACATGAACGGCTGTTTTCGTGTTTTCTTAAATAGTTAGCGTTCTCGTTTGAACTTTCCTCTATGGTATGAGTTTCTTTTGCAAACCAAGCAATTCGTACAAACTATACAAACCAATCTTAGCCGTTCATCAAGTCTAATAAATATCTGATTTTATTATGTTTCCTAATCTAGTGGTTTGCCTAATATAGTAAGAATTAATTAATGGGTCAGAATTAATATCTGATCATAATTAATGAACTTAATCATCTTCCATATATATCACAATCATTATTAATGAATGATAATAATTACCATAAATATATTTGTTGTTGCCTAATATAGTGGTTTGCAAAGTTTATACAAATTGTTTGGTTTGCAAAAGAGGTAGGGTCTGGTATGATTCAGCAACAAAACAAATCTAGTAAATCCCACACAGCGACTAGTCTCATAAGATTCGGCAACAAAACAAACCCAATAAGTCTCACACCGCATAAAGGGCCTGTTAAGCTTCAGCTACCAAAAAGAACCAAGTAAATCTCATACACAAAGCTAGGTTAGGAATTCAGCAATGGATCCAATCAAATCTGATTCCAACAACAATAACTTTGGACCCTTTCATTAGAAATAGTAAGAATCCCGAGGACGATAACAAATAACATCTTCATTTTGACAAAATCTTCAGCAGCTCTGAAAAATTCATGATACTTGTAGAGGTTTGATTCTGCAAAGCAAGAGATTTGAGGTTGGTCTCCAGAGGATATGTGTAAATTAAAGAAAATGAATTCACAAAGAATGCATGAAATGAAGAGAACGATTTCACAGAAACGGTTAGATATCGATCAAGCAAGCAACAAGTTCAAAGATACTACGAATATAAGCACACAAAACTTTAATACTAGCACTTGAATTTTGTATTCGGTATATAGCTCAACTGACATTTCACCCTATCGTTAGCAGTTGAAGGAAAAGAATGAGAAGCTTAGAGCAGGTGTTGGACACGTAGATATATGAAAGTAAAAAAATAAACGAACCCAGTAAATCCCACAGAAAGTAGGGTCAAGGGAGGGTAGGATGTACAAATACCCTATATCTATCCAGAGGAGGCGAGGAGTAGAGTGACTGTTTCCATTAAGACCTCAAACTTGTAAGAAGGTTACGAGAAAATAATTTTGCACAGAAGAGTTGTTACCTGGGTGGCGTGGTTCACTTCATAGAGTTGAATTTCGAGGCGGAGGGTGTAGGAATCTGACATTAAGCAAGTTAAAAGGCTACAAATAGTAAATTTTGGAGTACGGCTACGAATGTGAAATATGGAACCAGAAACTTACGATTGGCAAGCAAGAAGATGATGGTTCTGATGCCTGTGGAATGTTGCTACTGAAAGCATTTTGAAATGCTGAGATTTCATCAGACAAGAATTTTTCATGAGCAATGACATTCTCTGTGATCAGACGATGGCCCTCTGCTTCTGATGCTTCAAGCTGGCGAGAGTAGCGTGTTTCAATCTCAGCCCTCTGTCGCTTAGGCAACTTCTCCAACAATGACCTGATCAGGCCCGTCTTTGTAAAGATGGAAAAACCGACTTCTTTTTCTTGGTTGACCAGAGCCCGCATCCCTCGCACACAGGCCTCAAACCGTTCCTTCACTTGCTCATTTTGCATCATTTTTTGCTGGATCAACATCCGTACTTCTGCCATAAAGTTCCCAAAGTTATCTTTGACGCTTTCCATTGCCTCAAAATGCATCTTTCCCAGCTCTACCGATGCTTGCAATTCCGTCATATGTCTCTCAATATCTGCAACCAGTTTGGCCTTCTTTTTTGCCCTAGCCTCTTTCTGCTTCATTGCTTTCGTAGGTGGTGCCTACAGAGTTTACAAGAATGTTATCCATCCAAGTCGTGTTACCATCCTTCTTCTGGAACCATATCAGTTTCAAGAGCTACTACTAACTATTGAAGTTTAAATATAGTATAGAGGTCTGATTCATTTATTGTGGGAAGCAAGTGAAAATGGAAACTGAAAAGAAATAATGAGCATTTGAATATAATAAAAGATGCAATGACAACTCCTACTATTAAGATTATAGAATCCTGATGAAAGTACCCACCTCAGGTAATTCCATGATGAACGTGGCGTTTGGAGAGTTCTTAAGCAAGAAGTTTCTAGCTTCAGTGGACATCTTTACTTTGTATGCATCATTCCTCAAGCTGGAGTCTATATTTAAGCAAATTAAGTTGCTAAAAGGTGAAGGATGGTGTGATAGTAAATCCGGAAAGGAGGAAATACACTGCACCAGAGATGACAAGAAATAAATATGTCAAAGATGCATATGAATATTTAGATTATATGCCCACTTTCTTTATATAGAATTTCTATATACTGAGATGAACTTTTGTAAACCCCACCCAAAACTCACTCTAGCCATTGGTGTTATTTATGCTTCATGCCATGGTGATCATGAATGAATTTCATAAGTTTGATAGTTCATCTACCTTACTAGAAAATCTCAGAAGCCTTGACCCTTCTGAGGATGGAGGCGTGACAGTGACAATAGTTGCATGGCCGTGGTGGGCCGGGGTGGTCGGTTTTAAAATGAATGCAAAAGGATGGAATTCAATTCCTTCCATTGGTTTGTGGAATTCGAAGGATTCCATCCATTTCAAGAATTGAACCAAACAAAGAATTTGCAATTTGGTTAAAGGAGTTTAATATTCCCATTCCATCAAATTCCTTCGAATTCTGAGAACTAAACGGCCCCTAAGAGATTTCTAACTAACTCATTCTATAGTGCTCTACTAGAGATTACCCATTTGAAACGATGATCAATGATTAATGTCTAACTAGGAAGAACAAGCCATCTAAACCAAAGGCTAGAATTGCATATCTTTCTTGAAAGAAATTGAATAATAAGCCAGGTATGTATCTTGTATTCATCCTTCTCAGGGATACACAAGATGTCCAAAATTTCCCTCTACATTCATAAACAACTTATATGATGATATAAACATACCTCAACAATGTCAACATTAAGTGTAAGAAATCTGGCGCTGTGAACCTCTTGAAGCAAGTTAATAGTCATACGAGCATCTTCCTCCTTAAATGGCGTAATTGAAGAGTAAATAGACAGAGAGATGGTCACTTTGTTAAGAGAATGAAAACCCTCTTTAGACAACTGTGGAAGAAGATAACCTCTGTAGAACAAGGTTGAAAGTCCCGGAGATGCAATCAGGTTCGTGATTGAGCAATCAATTACGGTGAGATTCTCAAGTTGAGGTGCAACCAGATTGATGACTTTCAAATTTCTGCCATCAATAAGTGTGAGATCGGAAAGTTGAGGGGTAATGATGTCAAAAACCTCAACATTGTTGACAAAGAAATTGTTTAAAGTGAGGTTCTTTAGGTTCACACACTTAGGGTGCGTTTGGTTTACGGGAATGGATTGGAATGGATTGGATTTCAATATAAGTACTTCACAAACATGCCTCACATGCTCTCCCTCATCATCATCATCATCATCAAACATGAGAAGTAAAAAAATAGTTAAATTCTATTCATGAAATCCAATCCAGATTGGATTTCAAATCCCAGCCTTCACCAAAGGATTTCAAAATCCATCATACATGGGATTTCAACAAAAAATCCAAGGATTTCAAAACCCTCCAATTCCAAATTCTATGGAAACGTGGGATTGAAATGGCTTTGAAATCCAAATCCAATCCATTCCAATCTATTCCCGTAAACCAAACGCACCCTTAGAGAAAAGATCAATAGACTTGTAGGTGTTATCGTCACACAATGTGATGTCATTGAGATGCAAAGATGTTGAAGCTGGAAAATCCCAAGGTGTTTTGGGTGTAAGCGCAAGGTGCCAGAAAACAGCTACTACTCAAGGTGAAATGTTTAAGAGACTGAGAGCTAAAGAGGCAAGGGGGAAATACATGGTGCTCTTTGGGAAGAATATCCACATTTAGTTCTTGGACATTGTGAGAGAACACATAATTGGCAATCTTTTTCACATTTAGTTCTTGGACATTGCGGCTTTTGTCCTTGTAGTTTGTAAATGATATATATATATATATATATATATATATATTCATATTATATATACACACACATACATATACTTTTAAGACTAGCCACAGCAGCAATCTCTGCCAAACTGATCGAATATAAGACAAAAAAGATTCAAAAAAAAAACAAACACTTCGATCTCTCCCGAACTCATCGACCAACGACCTTGGTTCAAGAATTTTACTTTTTTTTAAAATTGACACATGTCAATTTCCTATTAGTTGGTTTTAGATTTTTTAGGATAAAACTTATCTAATTAAAAATCAGACTTTTACAAATAAATTAAAAAATAAAAAATATACCAAAATTCATGGTTTTCAATTCCCTACAAATAGAGACCAATCTTGACATATTTTCACCACATCAATTTTTCTCTTCATTTCAATCCTCTTGTTGTCTTGCTACTTTCTTTCAATTATCTGCTATGGATCCAAACTTCCCAAATTTTCTTTCGAATTCTCAACATCCTGATAGCTCTCAGTATCACCCAAACACACAGTATGAAAACTCTGATTTTTTCATGTATAATAATCAAGTTTCTATCCCTGAAAATACCCAAACCCCACAAAAGAATTCAAAAGCCGCTAAATGGGAAACCAAAGAAGATATGGTGTTAATGTCGGGATGGGTCTACGTTAGTGAAGAAGCTACTCGAGGAAAAAACCAGAAGAAACAGACATTTGGTCACGGGTGAAAGAATACTATGACAACATTCGTGCTGAAAATCCAGAAGGACTAGGCATTAGGAACGAAAATCAAATGAAAAGTCGTTATGCACGACTTAATGAAGCTGCAAACAAATGGAATGCTGCGTACAGAGAGGCATATCTACAGAAAAGGAGCGGAATGAGTACAAAAGATGTTGAGAAAGAGGCTCATGCAATTTTTGAGATGGGTGGGAGCAAGTTTAATGACTTGCTTGTTTTTAACGAAGTTATGTGTAAACATCTCAAGTGGGATTTACAGTTAGAACGTAACATAACACGTTCAAGTGTGTTAATTGTTTGTAATATATTTTTCAAGTGTGTTATCTGAAAATGTTTGTAATTTGTTGTCTTTCTCATTTGTTGGTTCACATGCCAATGTCTCCCAATTATTGTAGTCTCTTTCACTCAAGTTCACATGCCAATGTCTCCCAATTATTGCAGAGTCTCTTTCACTCAGGTTCACATGCCAATGTCTCCCAATTATTGTAGAGTCTCTCAGGTTCACATGCCTATGTCTCCCAATTATTGTAGTCTCTTTCACTCAGGTTCACATACCTATGTCTCCCAATTATTGTATGGTATGTTTTTTTATAATTATAATTATGTTTCAAAATATGCAATTGTTCGTTCGTTTAATCTATATTTTATACTTATAATTAAAAAAATATATGTATAAAAAATAAAATATATAATTTTTGTTAAATAATATTGTAGATTAGATTGGTAGAGGATTGTGGTTGGAGTATGAAAATTTTGAGATTGGATTGGAGTTGAATATTATGTAAATGGATGAGAGAGAAACTAATATTTTAATTGAGATTGGATTGGTTGAGGATTGTTGTTGTGGGTAGTCTAAATGAACATTGATAAAACATCTAGTTTGTAAATGATATATATATTCATATTATATATATACACACATACATATGTTCTAAATGAACATTGATAACACAACTAGTTTGTAAATGATATATATATTTATATTATATATACACACATACATATGCTTCTAAATGAACATTGATAACACAACTAGTTTGTAAATGATATATATATTCATATTATATATATACACACATACATATGCTTCTAAATGAACATTGATAACACAGCTAGTTTGTATTCCATCCAACAGGCTCTTCATCTTCAATCTTTCTGACCCTTCTTCAACGGCTTCTGCTTTTGCAACCACGTATGGCCATTGTGTACCACAACCCGGACACACTTTAGCAAATGAGTTGAGGGTTGTCATATATTCTACAAGAGGAGTGGGCCCACGAATGAGGTAACCTTGCATGATGTAAAAAAACAACAAAAACAACCACCACCACCTACTTAAAAATTGATTTAGTTTCATCAATCCAAGCTTGCTTTTCGTTTACCTTCGCTTGAATAATTGCGAAGTCTTGCAGAATATGGTGAATTGCTTCTTGTTCTCGACGAACACGAGCCTCCCTAGCTTTTATATCCCCTTTCATCCTTTTGATCTCCCTGTCTTCCTCTTCGATATTTCTCTGTTAGACAACCTAGGGGGGGGGTAAGGTTGTATTTAAAATCTTTTACTTTCAAAAATTCTTTTATAAATAAATACAGTACAGAAACAATATAAATAAATCAGAGTATACAAATAATAAATATACAACAATTATATAAACAGATATAATTAAAATGCACAGCGGAATAAATAAAGAGATAAAGGTTAGAGATACTTGACACGGAGATTTACTGATTTACCACCAACTGTGATAAACCAGCAGCCGAGACACTTCTCGACACGATCCAATAAATGTATTCTTTACGGTAGAACACAAACCAAATACAAAGGAATTTGTAATAGTTTCTCAAGCCTCTGCTATGAGATAAACAGGATCACACACCCGTTATTCAAATACTTACAAGAGGAGTATAACTCACAATGGGTAATCACTCTTGTATAATAATCACTTGGATATTTTATAAAAAAGGTTTTATAAAATATATATATGATAAATAAGTGAGAGAGATCAGATGAGCAGTGTTGGTGTTGGTTGTATGTCTTTCTTCTCCACCAGCATGCATGTATATATATCAGCTCTTCCAACGGTAACATGCAATCCGCGGTATACCGCCAAATGCACGCGGTATACCGTGCAGTACAAAGTACGCTGACACTTCAACGGCTCTCATGCAAAGTTGACTTCTGGAATACGTACCCGCGGTATACCGGCTAGGACTCGCGGTATACCGCGTGTCAGAATAGTACAAAAGGCAGCGGCGCAGAAGCATCTTGGCTGGAACACTCTTCCTCAATTAATGCAAACAGTAAAATGCATTGGAAATTTGATTTTTTGAGTTGACAAAATACTGCAGAGACAAGCGATAAGACACCCAATGCTTTAGATATATATATATTATATATATATAAAAAGTAATGATGAGATCTAATAAAATAACATATATATATATATATATATATATCATACGATTATATATATATTATATATATATATAAAAAAAACTTTTGAATTTAATATTTAAAAGATTAAATATTTCAAATGGTTTTCGAAATATCCAAGTGGTATATTATTTTAGGGTGTTTATCATTATTAGTTATAAACAATAATGACGACATAAAACTTCCGTCTTGAACTCTTCAGATAAAATCTTCGTGTTCTTCAAGAACTGTACACTTGGATAGGATTGTTAGATAAACAATAATACGGTGTGTTTGTAATCATCAAAATAAATATATAAAATATATAGAGATGTGGTACACTTGCACCAACAATCTCCCCCTTTTTGATGATGACAAACACAACCGCTAAGCATGAGCATATGCGGTTTCTCTCCCCCGTTTGTCGAAACAAAAAGGGTCAAGAAAGACGGTATGCTTCCCCTCGAGAGATGCTCCCCCTCAAAATATGCATATATTTGAGAGAGCATAATCTCATGGGTAAAAGATAAAAAGCTCCCCCTCAAATTAATAACGATATTAAATTGAAGATTTTATAAAATTTGAGGGATAAAATAAGCATAATAAATGACATGAAACAAAATAACCAAAAAGAAACACTTGCACCAAAAAGGATCTTAAGGCTTCGATTTTCGGTTAATTTTATGTGAAAAAAAAATCACCACGTATTATGACCTCGTCAGGTAACCACGTATTATAACCTCGGCAGGTAACCACGTATTATAACCTCGGCAGGTAACCACGTATTATAACCTCGTCAGGAAACCACGTATTATAACCTCGGCAGGTAACCACGTATTATAACCTCGCCAGGAAACACGTATTATATCCTCGTCAGGAAACACCTACAAAAGGCAAAGAAAATATTTCGTGGTACCCTTTTCATATGGGTCCTTTTAACAGTTAGTATAAAACATAAACTGCAAAAAATATGTTGTCGACATAAAACAAACACGACAAACATACAAAGCCATATAAATGGTTTAAAACCACAAACGCATCCCACCGGGATTATCAACATTAAACATTCCTTTCGGAATCCATTTTCTAACCATTTTAATTTTGCGATTGTATTTATCATACACATAAAATGAAGCATTTATATTCGCATTATTTTTAGGTCTAGAAAAATTACCATTATACATACGAGCATACGGTTTCCTCGGCATATAATTTACATTATTCATTTTGAATACATACGGAGGTTTTTGCACATAAGGTTTTCTCGTTTCAACTTTAGGTGGTTCAAAACACCTTTTAATTTGAATACACGAGCACGTATCAATACATGTATTAGAACCAATGCCTTTTCTACAATTAATGCGATTAGACATATTTAGCATTTTTAACACTTTATCATTGCTATTTTGAAATGCATTAGCTAACAGATTATCTTTTTCATATAAATCGCATTTAGCTTTTAAACATGCATTATCATTTTCAAGAGACTCGCATTTTGTACATGTAATATCTTCATGTGTCTTTTTATTTAAGCATGCAATTTTATCATTTAAAATAACACAAGATTTACAAATATCTTTTTCACTTAATTTATTTTCTAATTTAGTGATAACATCTAAATCATGAGCAGATTTTTGTTTACCGTCATCTATTTCCTTTTTATATACAGATACGGTTTCTTTTAAATTAGAAATTTCATCTTTATATTTATTTGCGAGAGCAGCCATATCATGAAATGATTTATATAATTTGTCAAGATTATTTTCATCGTCACTATAATAATTATCACTATAATTACTATCACAATTATTTTTAAAAGGACATGATGAAGATACCTCATTATCATGGTCGGCCATGAGACACGTTTCTTCATTTCTTTGATCTCGGGTTTCGTCTCTCTTTTCTTTTGAGTTTTCACCATAGGTGATGTTCAAGTTCTCCCAAATATCACGAGCAGTTTCAAAGAGATAAACACGCTCAATATCATCGTTAGTAAGAACCGAAAAGAGAAAATTTTTGGCTTCATAATTTAAACAACAATTATCCTTATCTTCGTCGGACCATTCCGAGCTAGGTTTTTCAACAACTTTGTTGTTTTGAAATTTTGTGGGTTTGAAATCTCCTTTAATAATAATATCCCAAATATTTTGATTTATCCCACGAACATAACGTTCAAAAGAAATTGCCCAAAGATCAAAATTTTCGAAATCAATAAGAAGAGATTTAGAAAACCAAGCATTTTGTTGAGCCATTAAAATAAAAGATATAACTTTAAAAAATTAAACAGAAATTTTTGAAAGACCCGCTCTGATACCAAATGTTAGACAACCTAGGGGGGTAAGGTTGTATTTAAAATCTTTTACTTTCAAAAATTCTTTTATAAATAAATACAGTACAGAAACAGTATAAATAAATCAGAGTATACAAATAATAAATATACAACAATTATATAAACAGATATAATTAAAATGCACAGCGGAATAAATAAAGAGATAAAGGTTAGAGATACTTGACACGGAGATTTACTGATTTACCACCAAC
This sequence comes from Saussurea involucrata, assembly GCA_033807775.1. Taxonomy (NCBI): domain Eukaryota; kingdom Viridiplantae; phylum Streptophyta; class Magnoliopsida; order Asterales; family Asteraceae; genus Saussurea; species Saussurea involucrata. The sequence goes on from CM066321.1 coordinate 154,480,498, forward strand.
TGTGATAAACCAGCAGCCGAGACACTTCTCGACACGATCCAATAAATGTATTCTTTACGGTAGAACACAAACCAAATACAAAGGAATTTGTAATAGTTTCTCAAGCCTCTGCTATGAGATAAACAGGATCACACACCCGTTATTCAAATACTTACAAGAGGAGTATAACTCACAATGGGTAATCACTCTTGTATAATAATCACTTGGATATTTTATAAAAAAGGTTTTATAAAATATATATATGATAAATAAGTGAGAGAGATCAGATGAGCAGTGTTGGTGTTGGTTGTATGTCTTTCTTCTCCACCAGCATGCATGTATATATATCAGCTCTTCCAACGGTAACATGCAATCCGCGGTATACCGCCAAATGCACGCGGTATACCGTGCAGTACAAAGTACGCTGACACTTCAACGGCTCTCATGCAAAGTTGACTTCTGGAATACGTACCCGCGGTATACCGGCTAGGACTCGCGGTATACCGCGTGTCAGAATAGTACAAAAGGCAGCGGCGCAGAAGCTTCTTGGCTGGAACACTCTTCCTCAATTAATGCAAACAGTAAAATGCATTGGAAATTTGATTTTTTGAGTTGACAAAATACTGCAGAGACAAGCGATAAGACACCCAATGCTTTAGATATATATATATTATATATATATAAAAAGTAATGATGAGATCTAATAAAATAACATATATATATATATATATCATACGATTATATATATATTATATATATATAAAAAAAACTTTTGAATTTAATATTTAAAAGATTAAATATTTCAAATGGTTTTCGAAATATCCAAGTGGTATATTATTTTAGGGTGTTTATCATTATTAGTTATAAACAATAATGACGACATAAAACTTCCGTCTTGAACTCTTCAGATAAAATCTTCGTGTTCTTCAAGAACTGTACACTTGGATAGGATTGTTAGATAAACAATAATACGGTGTGTTTGTAATCATCAAAATAAATATATAAAATATATAGAGATGTGGTACACTTGCACCAACATTCTCAAATGGACTGCCTTCCTGTCCATAATTATTTTCCACTCTTCTGTTAGTTCATCTATCTCCTTTTCCTTTTTTGCTATGGCGACCTCGATTTGAGGTGACATTTTTTCAGGAGTAGACTTAGGGTTTGATGACGATGCCATTTGTGGATGAAATGAGAGAAGAGAAATCAAGAGAGAAAACAATTCAAAGAAAGAAAAAGCAAGAGAGAAATCAAGAAAGAAAGCAAGAGGAAGTGTGAATTGTGAATTGCATCTTACTGGTATTTATGGATGAAATCTCAAACATGCAAATGAATTTGAACCACAAATTTGTTTTCAAAGTACAATAATTGTGGAAAAAAACAGTAAAAGCATGCAAGATTCGTCCAAGTACAGGGGCTGAAAGTGTAATTTTTTATGGACCAAAAGTGAAAAAATTGGCCCATCGCGGGCTGCGATCGCGGGCAGGGACTGAACTTGCCAACACGGGCAAAGTTGAGGGGCTCCGCGGGGCTTTTGGCCGAAACAGTTTGCCACGTGGGCCTGGGGCCCGCGATCGCGGGATCCACCGCGGATTTTTGTGGCATTTCGGTAAGATGGGCGAGATTTGTGGCATTTTGGTAAGTTTGGGTCAAACTTGTGGCATTTTAATTAATTTCCCTTTTTAATATTATGTTAGGAATTTCAAAATAATATAAAAGTTTTGTTTACATTGGGTTAACTTTTATGTTGTCACTTTTACCAATATACCCTTATTTATTTCAAACTTGTCAAGTTAATTGGTACTAAGCTAATTGGTTGGTAGTAACCTATCAACTATCTAAACTTGGTTAGTACCGTGGTATTAGAAGTCGTATACCACGTTGGTTTAAAATTATTGGTGATTTTAGTATCATCAATCACTTTGGTGTAATTGCGAGTTACTTGAGATCGATTGAGGTGATAAGACAAATATAGTTGAGTTAGAAGGTGTGAGGTGCACACTAAAAAATGTTGCATCTATGATCTGTCACCTTAGATCACAATAAGGGGGGGGGGGGGGGGTTCAAGGGGGTCGCGCCCCTTGTCGGGTCCCTAGGGGCAACGCTCTTGGTGGGGTTCAAAGGGGCAGAGCCCCTTGGCAGTGATCTGAGTTCTAAAGACTTAAAACTTTGACCAAGTCCTAAGTCTGAACCAATGCATACAAAGATCCGGACCAGTGTGTCCAGACTTGTTTTTTCCAAACTTAGAAATCTGACTAAGTCTTAATTTTGAATTAATGCATCCAGACTTCTAACTCGTGGACATGCATAAGTTCTAACTTTGGACGTGTGTTCAGAGATGACTCGTAACTCTGGACATGTATATTCACAGATCTAGATCTGCATGTTTAGAACTTTGATTCGGTTATAACTACCCCGAATCTTATCCATTAACGGTTGTTACCATTAAACCGCCAGTAACTGTCAATCTCTGAGATAAATATGTAAAACGAAATTTTTGGTATAAGAATCTCGATTTTCACAGCCTTTGAAAAGAGAGAGAAAAAAACTCAAGAATTATTCCAATACTAAATTCGTGAACCCCCGAGGCTAATAGGATCTATTATTGTATTTAGAAAATGTTTTCACAAACGATTTTTGAGATTATCCAATCCGATAATCATCTCCGCAACCTTGTCGATTGTTCCTAATAAAAATAACATTCTTCCTATAAAATATTTTCTTAACCAGGCCGGTCGTAACCGGATAAAGTTCCACCCGGTTCGCACTAGAACCGGTATGTTGCAATTTGTAGATATAGTTATTCAAGTATATTGAAATGCTTAAAAGGGTACAAGTGATGAAGTGAAGGCATGTAGTAATAAAAAATTCAAACTAACAACAAAACAAACAAACAAACCCATTAAATCCTACACAGCGATGGGGTTGATAAGATTCAACAACAAAACAAACCTAAAAAAATCCTACACATTGGCAGGGTCTAGGAAGATACAAAAACTTCATGAGAAATAGCATGAATCCAGAGGAGAATAAACTATCTTCATTCTAGCATAATCTTCAGCAGCCCTGAAAAATTCGTGATACGTTCGTTACTAGAAGAAGATATACTTAAAAAATCAAAGAGAATAAATCAGAAAGAATGCATGAAATGGATCAAACAAAGATAACGAATTCACAAAAACCAGTGAGGTTAATGCCAATTGATTGATCACACGACCAACAAAGAACGCATACACACAAAACTTTAGCACTAGCATTTAAAACTTGCATTTGGGCCGAATATTTTTGCAAAATTCTTTGTCAATGTTGTGAGTTTGTGTACAATAATGCAAAGGTCATTAATATGCGGATACCACAAATATAATCTATTGATGCCAAATATGGAATCAGAAACTTACGATTGGTGAGCAAGAAGAAGATGGTTCTGATGCCTGTGGAATATTGCTACTGAAAGCATTTTGAAATGCTGAGATTTCATCAGACAGGAATTTGTCTTGAGCAATAACATTCTTTTGGATCAGACGATGACCCTGTGCTTCTGATGCTTCAAGTTGGCGAGAGTGGCGTGCTTCAATCTCAGCCCTTTGTCGCTTAGGCAACTTCTCCAACAATGATCTGATCAGTTTCGTCTTTGTAAATATGGAAAAACCGTCTTCATTTTCTTGGTTGACCAGATCCTGCAAACTTCGCACACAAGCTTCAATCCCTGCAATTGGTATGGCACTTACCCCCTCGCTCTTGGCATGTGCCTCTCGTCCTTTAAGCTGCATTTCCGCCTTGTGGCTGTCGATTGGGAGTTCCCTTTGTTCAACTTGTGGTCTGCCACTCTCAGTCTGTAACATTCTCTGGTGAACCTGTATTTGCGTTTCTGCCATGTGGCGCTCAGAAGATTCCTTCACTTGCTCGTTTTGCATCGTTTTTTTCTGGATCAACATCCGTGCTTCTGCCATAAGGCTCCCAATGTCATCTCTGACCCCTTTCATTGTCTCAAAATGCATCATTCCCAGCTCTACCGATGCTTGCAATTCCGTCATATGCCTCTCAATATCTGCAACCAGTTTGGCCTTCCTTTTTACCCTAGCCTCTTTCTGCTTCATTGCTTTTGTAGGTGGTGCCTACAGAGTTTACAAGAATGTTACACCTCCAAGATTTGTTGCCATCCTTTGCACAAGACTACCTTATATCTTCTAGAGGCATATCAGTTTCAAGAGCTACTAATATATATTGTGGGAAGCAAGTGAAAATGGAAACTAAAAAGAAATAATGAGCAATTGAATAGAATAAAAGGAGTATTGACAACTCCTAGTATTAAGATTATAGCATCCTGATGAAAGTACCTACCTCAGGTAATTCCATGGTGAACGTGGCGTTTGGAGAGTTCTCAAGCAAGAAGTTTCTAGCTTCAGTGGACATCTTTACTTTGTATGCATCCTTACTCATGCTGGAATCTATATTTAAGCAAATTAAGTTGCTAAAAGGTGAAGGATGGTGTGATAGTAAATCCGGGAATGAGGAAATACACTGCACAGAGATGATAGAAATAAATATTGTTAATGATGCATATGAATATAAATCCCGCTTTTTTATCAAGTACATTTTATTGATATGGACTTTCGTAAACCACACACCAAACTTACTCTAGGCATTGGTGTTATTTATGCTTCATGCCATGGTGATCATGGATGAATTCCATAATTTTGATATTACTAGAAGATCCAGAAGCCTTAACCCTTCAGGGTGATAGTTACATTTATATTCATCTTGAACTTAAGTTATATCTTACATTCTTATTTACACTTGGCAGCACCAGAGCAAGTGAGCATAGTTTCAAGAAGCATAAAGGCATGTTCTGATATTTCTATTTCCAAAAACAAAAGGTGGTAGACATGAACAAACGACTTTTCAACTAACTAATTCTACAGTGCTCTACTAGAAAGTACCCATTTGAAACGATGTTCTATGATCAATGCCTAATTAGGAAGAGCATACCATCTATACCAAAAGCTAGAATTGAATATCTTTCTCAAAAGAAATTGAATAATAAGCTAAGTACGTATCTCGTATTCTTTTCCTTTTCCATTTGTATGCTTCCTTCTCAGGGATACACAAGATGTCCAAAATTTCCCTACTACATGTCATAAATGACCTATATGATAAAAAAACATACCTCAACAATGCCAACATTAAGTGTAAGAAATCTGGCGCTATGAACCTCTTGAAGCAAGTTAATAGTCTTCCGAGCAACTTCCTCCTCATATATATTATTTGAAAACAGAGAGATTGTCACTTTGTTTAGAGAATGAAAACCCTCTTTAGACAACCGTGGAGGAGGATAACCTCTGTAGGATAAGGTTGAAAGTCCTGGTGGTGCAATCGGGTTCTTGAGTGAGCAATCAATTACAGTGAGATTCTCAAGTTGAGGTGCAACCAGATTGATGACTTTCAAATTTCTGCCATCAATAAGTGTGAGATCGGAAAGTTGAGGGGTAATGATGTCAAAAGCCTCAACATTGTTGACAAAGAAAGAGTGTAAAGTGAGGCTCTTTAAGTTCACACACTTGGAAAAAAGATCAACAGACTTGTAGGTGTTTTCGTCACACAATTTAACTTCATAGAGATGCAAAGATATTAAAGCTGGAAAATCCCAAGGTGTTTTGGGTGTAACGCAAGGTGCAAGAAAATAACCACTCAAGTTGAAATGCTTAAGAGACTGAGAGCTAAAGAGGCAAGGAGGAAATTCATGGTGCTCTTTGGGAAGAATAACCACAGTTAGTTCTTGGACATTGTGAGAGAACACATATGTGGCAATCTTTCTCACAAAAAACTGACTAGCTGCTCCACGGAAACGTAGCTTTACTGAAGTCACATCTCTTTGATGGTTGCGATGAGACAAAACATGGGTCACGAATCTGGCAAACTTGGGTAAAGAACCAAAGTTCCCACTAGAGAAGTTGAGACGAGGCATTGATGTCCAGAGAAGCTTCCATCGCGAAGACAGCAAACACGTTTGAACGGCAAATTTAGTATCAGTACAAGAGAGGATTTGATGGATAAGCTCATCTGGCAAGCTGCTCAATCTATCTTCATTTATCGCTGATCTAACATTCTCATGATCAAAGTCCATTTTAAGCAATGTACTTTCTTTAGTTCATCGTAGCAGTAACTTCAATTTTCTGAAATGAAATTCAAATTATGCAGTTATTTTTCATAAAACGACCAAAGTACATTGCCTACAAAAGATGAATATTAAAGTATGTCCTTACTCAGTGTAAAAAGATATACATTGCGTAAGATATGTTGCTATTGTGTATAGAGAAGATTGTATTTCATAATAACGGACCTATATAAAATGAAATGAGAATTTTGATTAGCTTAACCAAAAACTAGCAGATTTTTTTTCAATATACTAATAGTAACATAGCCAATTTTAAATGGTATATAGATATGGATCAACACAAAATAATAACAATAATGTCAAATGGGTTATTCATGCAACTTTAAAACTTAATGAGAATTTATTTATCACATGAAATTCTGATCACATCAGACAATCAACAACTACTCCCACAAAACATAACATTTTGAGTCTAAAAAACTGAAACATCCATGGAATTCTTAGAATTTTAACAGTAAACGGTTAGAACCTTTGTAAATCAAAATAGTCGCTTCTCCTCGTAAACAGACGTAGTTATCTTTTGCTAGTAATGTCGTGTATATATATAGATAGATATTATTAACTATTCCATACATCAGTTCAGATTAACATAAACTCACCAACAGAAGAAACAAAAAGCACTGTAGACGAAGAAAAAACCCCTTCCCCTACGGTCGTTCGCATATCCAACATTCTGTTAATCCATCGAGTAATAAATCATCCGGAAAACTAGGATTCATAATCATTCGGAAGGTAATAAATCATCCAAAAGGGAGAATTTCCAATGCGGTGGCTCCTCAATTGCAGATTTAGCAAGTAGAAATTTCATAAAACTAATGCGTGGATAATGAAAACTAGGATTTTAGAGATACGTACCTGTGAATCTGTGAAGAAAGTATGAAGCGGATGCTCTTTGGTTGATTCGATCGTCGATCGTGCCTGAACCCTAACACCAATAAAACCCCAGCTTATGCAACCCTTGTTTTGTTTCGCGGGTTTATTTTGATAATCATTTTCCAATTTTCTTAAGAATAAATCACATTTAGTCCATATAGTTTGATGAAACTCTGGATTTAGTCCTTAGACTTTAAAATTTACGAATATTTTCCTATCGTTTTCGAATTTCTTATGGATTTGGTCTCTGAGTTTAATGAACACTAACTCGGTTTTGTTAATGGGTTCGGCAAAATTGTATTAAAATTTACTTGTTTTGACCTATTGTCCAATCGACAACACAATCATTTCGTCATGTATAGATTCACGTAATATTGCCTCACCGTAAATAATTTCAATCCATGACATAACCGATTTTTTTTATCAGTATTCATGGTTATGCAATTAACCATTTTATTTTGATTTGAATATTACAATAATCATTTTAAAGACGTACATTTAAACATCGATTAAAGTATGTTTTAACCAATATCCATAAAAATCCCTCTAAAATTATGTTCGGAAACTTTTATTGTGCTCATTTTTTTTGTTAGATATGTTGTTAATCTCTCAATCAAGTTACACCGGCTAAAATAATATTCTACCCATAACAGAAAAAATAACAAATACAATTCTATTTAACAAAAAGAATAATAAAAAAACGCTTTTATCGGTCCTTAAAATTTTCTCATTTTACATTTGCTATTTAATATATGTCCAACGAGTTGTTGCATGTTGGTTGTCTTGTCCCCCTTGGATGGCATGTCCATTGTCCACCACTCGGTATCAGATCTACGGTATTAGAGTAAGAGAGACGATATAACACATATTCTTATATATAATATTTGAGCTCCTCGTTTAATGATTATTAAATAATGGTTTGTAAATGATCGCACTGTAACTTGGTCGTAGCGCCTGGTACTCGAACATTGGCTCGAGGCATTTTCTCTACTTCTTCTTATCCTGAAAAAACAGGGTTACCCATCAAGTGGTTGATATTATCCCTTTGGGGCCAAAACTTCTTGTTTCAGAAGAGGAATCTATCAAATTTGATCCCAGTTGTAGAGAGACTTTTAAATTGCGAGGTACCATTACAAGCCCTTTCTAGTGTCCTAGGCGAAGGACCTTCTACATTTTTTAGTAATTTTGTAGGTGCAAGTTTTGTGTAATGTATGGTAAGTAAAAAAATAAACTTATTTTTCATCATACTCTCTATCAACGTTATTGTAGCGTATAAAATTGTACTCGACTTTCTAATAAAGTTGGTACTATATTAGATTTTATTTTCAATATATGTAGTTATTAATATATCAAATCACATAGGAATCAATATTTGGTTATGCAAAAGCATCAAACTTCACATGGGAAGTGTATCATCATTAATTGAATATTTGAATGTATACTTTAATCATACCATTTAGACACTAAAATCCAAAATTCTAAAAAGCGTATATTTTAACCAGGTTAAAATTATGAGTAACATATATTTGTGTATCGTTTTACCGACTTGGAGGACGATAGGTGATGTGCATGCATGCATATGAACTTCAAAAGAGTGATTCCAAATTAACCTAGGTGGCACTATATAACAACTTGTTATATTACGAGGCCGTGAATTATCTATACTATCTTATAAAGCATGTATCATAAAAGTCTTAAAAGTCTTAAAAACAATACTTTAAGTATGGTGTACAATTGATTATCTATATCTATACTATCTTATAAAGCATGTATCATAAAAGTCTTAAAAGTCTTAAAAACAATACTTTAAGTATGGTGTACAATTGATTAAAGCATGAAAATCTTAAAGTCTTAATTACAACTTTAACAACATGATGTACAACTCTGTTTATGCACTCTGTAATTAAGTCGTCCCCATCATTACTTTTCACTCCTTCTCTGTCAATCCGGCGACGATTCACGTTTCAAGCCACCATTTATACAAGTGAAGATTTAGGGTTTCCTCCATATGTTTCGCTCTCTTCCTGCAGGTTTGATTTTGGGTTTGGTAATGGTTTGCAGGGTTTGATTTGGGTTGTTGATCGCTCTTCCCCTTCCATCTTCCCAACATTTTTGTCTCTTCCATAGCCACCATTTATACAGGTGAAGATTTAGGGTTTCCTCCATATGTTTCGCTCTCTTCCTGCAGGTTTGATTTTGGGTTTGGTAATGGTGTTTTTGTGTTCCTCACGTGCAGGGTTTGATTTGGGTTGTTGATCGCTCTTCCCCTTCCATATTCCCAACATTTTTGTCTCTTCCATTTTCAAAAAGTAATCGACGCTCTCTCTGTGGAAACCACCGTCCTTCTCGCCGCCCCTTCCCTCTCTGTCAACACCGCTGCTTCTGGTATAGTTTTCTTGATGCTCTCTTCTCAAAAGTCTTAAAAGTCTTAAAAACAATACTTTAAGTATGGTGTACAATTGATTAAAGCATGAAAATCTTAAAGTCTTAATTACAACTTTAACAACATGATGTACAACTCTGTTTATGCACTCTGTAATTAAGTCGTCCCCATCATTACTTTTCACTCCTTCTCTGTCAATCCGGCGACGATTCACGTTTCAAGCCACCATTTATACAGGTGAAGATTTAGGGTTTCCTCCATATGTTTCGCTCTCTTCCTGCAGGTTTGATTTTGGGTTTGGTAATGGTGTGCAGGGTTTGATTTGGGTTGTTGATCGCTCTTCCCCTTCCATCTTCCCAACATTTTTGTCTCTTCCATAGCCACCATTTATACAGGTGAAGATTTAGGGTTTCCTCCATATGTTTCGCTCTCTTCCTGCAGGTTTGATTTTGGGTTTGGTAATGGTGTTTTTGTGTTCCTCACGTGCAGGGTTTGATTTGGGTTGTTGATCGCTCTTCCCCTTCCATATTCCCAACATTTTTGTCTCTTCCATTTTCAAAAAGTAATCGACGCTCTCTCTGTGGAAACCACCGTCCTTCTCGCCGCCCCTTCCCTCTCTGTCAACACCGCTGCTTCTGGTATAGTTTTCTTGATGCTCTCTTCTCATTTTAGTTCCTTTTCTTTATTTCTTTGTTTTGCTTTATGTTTACTTTTTGTTTCTGGTTCGGTATGGGTTGTTGTTCGATTTATGTTTGTCAAAAGAACGAAACAGATGCAAGGACAACAAGGTTTGTGAACTCATTAGGTTAGGGTTTTACGTTTGACTGGTAAGCCCATTTCTCTCAGCTCGTATTTTAATAGTTTTTTGTGTTAATATGTTTCAGTTCACTTTCAAATCTAATGGTTACCCAAAAGAGTACCACGATCGACAAACATTTACGTAACGGCAGGCACTCGATGAACAACAACGATGTGGATGAGGCTTTTAAGGCACACTACTAGACACGGTCTTCGTAAATATCTAATCTCCCTAACTTTTCATTTTTGTATGTGGGAAAGAGTGCGTTGATTAATGCTGAAAAGTTCATGGTTTCTAAGACCCTACTAGACATGCTTGATGGTCTTCCTTTCACCGTTTCACACTAGAAACTGAGCAACATCACCTTTTGGATGATGTTTTGGTTTTTTTGATGCAGAAAGATGTTCCAAAATTGCTAAATCTACTACACTGTATACATACTTTACTTGAAAACAGGAGGTCTAAATGTTAAAGCAAGTCATATTTATTTTAATTTTTAGGTGTTTTTCAAAGTTGTCTATCTCCACTTGATCTTGATCTTATGTATTTTGGCATATATTATGGTTATGAAGGGAAATGTTTTAGGTCATTCCATGTTACTGTAGATATTGAGGAGGCAAAAGAGTCCAGTTGCAAATCTCATGATCTACTACCTGAATTTGTATTGTATTCCTTGTAAGTTCTTATTGTTGATCATTTCATTGGTTTTTAGTCATCTGATATGATTGAAGCCTTCTTTCTTCACAGTAATTTTAGAAAAAATTCTAAAATGAAGTCCTTTGATTAAATTAAAAGTAACACATGTTTGGTGTAATGAGAACAAGCACCTGTTCAGATTGCTATGTAGTTTCACAAGGAGAGATTTTGGGTCTACAACTTTTTATAGAGTCTACGTGTCTATTTGGGTACACCCTATAAAAGCGTGATATGAGTGCTGGATAAAACGTCTAGAGATGAAAAAACCTAAAGTTGTATCAAGGATTTTGAGGTGCTTTGAGTTTGATCTAAAAGGGCCTGTGGACAAATTTGATTTTTGCTTGCATAGTGGTTCAGAGATGGACAATTTTTGATTTTGATGGGTTGAAATTTGTTCGGTCCATTAAAATTGAATTTAGTCTGAAAAGTGGGTGAATTGTAGGTGTTTGTGGATGACTTTGATGGTTAATTCTTTCAATCTTAAATGTCTTCTTGATGGTTAAATGGATTGCATTTCATCTGTCAGACAACTCTTGTATTCTTCTAGAAAATTGTAGCTTTTGGACAAAATGATGGTGAAGCTCAAAGAGCAAGGACATCAAATTTTAATATATATACAATTTCAGCACATGCGGGATTTGCTTGAAGATTATTGTAATTACAAGGTATGTATGCTAAACCGGTAAATAATTTGTCTTTTTTCTTTTATTTTTGTAATTGATCACTTCTTACTATAGAATCAACAGTTCTTCTGCATCTGATTTGGTTACCTCACATCTCAAAATCTATGAAAAAATTGAGGGTTTTTGCAAATTGGGTTTTATAATTTGACGATTTCTTGCAAGCAATGCTAAAATTGTATTTCCTATGCATTTGATTTTGATTTTAAAATCCTGATGGCAGTTCGAGTAATTGCTTACAATTTGGACTTGAATTGTTATCTCTTCAATAGGATTATAGGGAAACAGATTCATGATTCTTATAATGTTTTGGTTTTTTGTCAACTTTTCCCAACTAAAACTCATGATTTGGGGGTTATTGCAAGATGGTTCATTTCACAACTTTTTTATTCATGATTTGGACTTGTTTTTTTCCAGCTTTGCCCATCTAAAACTTTTGCATTGCATTATAGTTCATTTCACATATTTGATAACCACCACAAAGAATTAACAGCTAACTAAAAGTTTTGATTTTTATTTCGATCTCGATCGCAACATCATTATCATTTACTTGCGTGTTTATCTTGAAATACTTCAAAAGAGAATCAAACCCTCTATTCTCCATCTCAGGTAAACCTTTTTCCTAATTGCTAAGTACAAATTTTCCTTCTTGATTGTACTCTTGATGTGTTGATTCAGTATCTTTTGGATTTTAACCAAATGGTATTAAGGAGTGACTAATATGTGATCCAGTTTTTTCATTTGTATTATTGATGCTTCATTATCCATAATATGTGATTCACTATCTTGATTTGTACTCTTGATCAAGTAATGTGGTGTTTAAATATGTTTTCAACGTAAATGAATTAAATAATAATGTAATGTTGGAGTCATTCTTGAGGCGTTAAGAGTGTCTAATTTATTGAGTTACTAGAAATGTTAATTGAAATTTTTTTATGCAATGCTTATAAAAGAGTTGTGTTGATATACTTTAGTTTTTTGTCCTTGATTACTCTACACTATAATACAGTAGATATACACTAACAGTGTGTTCTAAGTTGGGCATGACTTGCTGTCATTTTTCTACTTAATTGAGTCTGAAGGGAACTTGAAAGACAACCCTCATTTTCTTTCGTGAATTAAGGCATTCTAATGGCGAACGACATGCAGAAACTGTACTATCGCTCTAGAAATGGTAAAAATTTCATCTCAAAAATCTTTCTGCTTACCCTGAAGACTTCTCAGTTATGTTTGTAACTAATCTTAGGTGTGGGATGCAGTCATGCGGTATCTATACCATCTTATAAAGAATCTTTGATGAAAGTCTTAAAAGTCTTAAATACAACTTAAAATGCATAATGTACTACTTTTTATGCATATTTTTTTAAGTCTTAAAAGTCTTAAATACAAGCTAAAATGCACAAGGTACTGAATCTTTATGCATATTTTTTAAAGGCCGCTTCTGGATCCATCTTCATGAGTTCCCAGATGGCGATTTAGTTCCCCATTCACAAATCCATCTTCAATTTCCATATGACGATTCAAACTTCATATGTGATGATTCGTGGTTCAAATCCATTATATGGCTAGGGTTTTTCATCATACAAATCAAATCCTCGGCTCCTTTCCTTCAACGCTCTCTCTACCGAAGATGCATTTCTTCTCCACAGTCCATACGACTTGAATATGTCACCAAGGTTTTCCGATGAATATTTGTTGTAATTTGGTGGTTTTCATTGATTAACTCACTCCCTAGCGATTTACTATTTGTTTTGATCATATATTGTGTTCATCAGTTGAAATTTGTGATATGGAAGAATTCAATTGCTTATGTCAGTTTACGGTAAGGTTTCATCGATTCCCCTATCACAATTTTTGATTATCTTTATCATCTCAGTTTTGATTTCTCTTTCATTTGAAATCTCTATGTAATTGAATGGCGTCGTCCCGCTGAGAAACCCAAGAACAATAAAATATGGATCAATGTTTTTGAGGACAAAACTGGAGGTGAGTTAAGAGAGACAGAAATGGAGCGGAGAAACAGATGGTGAGATCAAATTTCATTCAACCGAATATATTGATTTATAAACAACTTTTCTATTTTTTATGTAATAAACAACTTTTATATATTGATTTGTCATTCTTTAGCCCAGTTTTTCTTTCATCGTCTTTGCAAAAACCATGTTCTTCCAGTAATTTTATCGATGGTCGATTGTGTAAGCGGCGGAGAAGATTATCATATTGTGGTGATTGAGCTCCTTTTTATTTGCTTTTTGTTGATTTTCGTTTCATTATGTTGAATTAGGGCTCAAATTCAATGGAATTCCTGTGGGGAAGCCATCGACGTATATTGAGGAGGTATCCATCAAAACCTTGGCTTCTAAACCTCTATTATGAGCAGACCTATTATTGCGTTTCGAACTTCAATTTTTTAGTTTATTTATTTGCTTTTTGTTGTTTATCGACTCATTATGCTGAATTAGGGCTCGAAATCAATAGAATTCCAGTGGAACAGCCATGGGCTTGTTTTAAGGACGCGTCTGTCAAAACTTTGGCCGAATCTGTGTGTATATGAGCAGAAGTGTGATTGTTTTTCAAACTTCAATTTCTTAGTATAAATATTTGTTTTATTTGCTTTTTGTTGATTATTGTCTCATTATGCTGAAGTAGCGCTCGAAATCAATGAAATTCCAGTCGGGAAGCAATGGGTGTATTTTGAGGAGGTATCCATCAAAACTTATAATATGTTGCAGTATAAATCTATATACAGTAATTTAAAATAATATGTTGAGATTTTTTGCATCCCGCCGCATTGCGCGGGTACTCAACTAGTTTTTATTGAACTTTGAGAATTGAGATAGAGGATACTTTAAAGGTATGATAAGGACATTTTTTTCTTACATCAAAATTGCTAGATTTTGGTGGCTTACATCAAAATTACTCGATTTTTGTGCTTGCGTCAAAGATTATTTCGATTAAATTAATAGCCGAAAAAAAAGGAAACACACCCCAACAATCCAACATTAAAGTCGGGTGGCAAAACACTAGATTCCTCAAAACTATCCCTAAAATGGAGAAAGTTGGAGAGAGAAGATTTTTTTCTTCAAATATGGAGATCACTCCAAAAATGATTACCAATTGAGATTACCAATAGGAAGCTTTGAAAATAAGTATGTAGAGAGATAAATAATATTTTAATTAATGTTGGATTCTCCAAAATGAGGAAGTGTTGGAGATGAATGTATATTTTTTTTGGGGATTTTAGCTTTTGATTCCTCATTTTGAAGAAATTATGGAGAAGCTGTTGGAGATGCTCTAAGGCGTTTATTTACAATCAAACCACAATGGCATACGAACAACAATCAGATGATGACTTTTAAAAGTTTTTCATGTATTTTATGGTTTTTAAACATTTGATATTAGTTTTCAAACGTTACATTTTTTTTCAATTATAATCAAATAAAATAAAGTCTTCACGTTTAATTTCATCTATGTTTGTAACTTATATTTTATAGTTTAATGATTATATTTATATATAATAAAGAAAAAGATAATCAATAAAATTGGGGATTCATGACTGATTACTTGACCGGTTAATTATACCAATCGGGCCTCAACATTTCTGTCTGTAACCGGTTTATACCAAGACTGATATAATCGGTTACACCTTAACCATGCCCGATTCACACTACAACAGGTATGTTGCAATTTCATAGAGAGAGTTATTCAAGTAGTATATTGAAAGGCATAAAAAGGTACAAGTGCTAAAGTGAAGGCATGTAGTAATCAAAAATTCAAACCAACATAAATAAGTAATGACTCAACAACAACCCATTAAGGTAGGGTTTGGTACGATATAACAACAAAACGAACCAAACAAACCCAATAAATTCTACATAACGGTAGAGTTGATAAGATTCAAAAACAAAACAAACACAACAAACCTAGTAAATCCCACACATTGGCAGGGTCTAGGAACATACAAAAGTTGGGATAAGATAAAACGATAGATCCAATCACATCCAATTCCATCAATGATAACTTCATGCGAAATAGTATGAAGCCCGAGGAGAATAAACTATCTTCATTCAGCATAATCTTCAGCAGCCCTGAAAAATTCATGATACTTAGAAGTAGGAGATTTGAGGTTCGTTTCGAGAAGATATACTTAAAAAATCTAAGAGCACATATAAACTCAGAAAGAATGCATGAAATGGATAAAACAAAGAGAACGGATTTACAAAAACCGGTTAGGCTAATGCCAATAGATAGGTCACACAACCAACAAAGAACGCATACACACAAAAGTTTAGCACTAGCATTTAAAATTTGCATTTGGGCCGAATTTTTTTGCAAAATTCTTTGTCAATGTTGTGAGTTTGTGTACATTAATAAAAAAAAGTCATTAATATGTGCATAAATGAAACCCAAATCAAATCAAACGAACACATTAAATACCACATATAGTATGGTACGAGAAGGGTAAGATTTATGCAAACATTACCTCTACCGTTGTTTCCATTAAGACCCCAAATTGTAAAAAGGTTGTGAGAAAATGATTTAGTGAAGAAAAAAAAACTGTTGAAAAAGTTCGACAAAAGTATGAAAGAAACGGGGTTTAGAAGAGTAAGAGAAAAAGTAACCAGAACAAATAATAAAGCACGGTAGAACAATAAAGGTACTATTATAACTAAAGATCGCTGACCCTTTAGGTGGTTACCTGAGTTGGGTGGTTCACGGCATAGCGTTGATATTCAAGGTGAGGGGTGTAGGAGCCTGCATTTGGGTGCAGGTTAATTAAAAAGGGACAACGATAAGATTTTTCAATTGTGTCCATGAATGTGCTGAATCAAATATGGAACCAGAAAACTTACAGTTCCCAAGGAAGAAGAAATGTAGATGTTATGAGTCAAGATCTCTTCATAATCATCAAAGAGTCTTCTTGAGAACGAATACTCGGTGTGTAAATGAGCAATTTGTGCTTCTGATTCTTCAAGGTGGGGACAGTAGAGTGCTGAAATCTCAGCCCTCTGTCGCTTAGGAAACTTTGCCAACAATGATCTGATCAGATCCATCTTTGAAACGATGGGGAAAACCTCATCTTGTTCTTGGTTGACCAGAGCCTGCATCTCTCCAATACAGGCCTTGATCAGTGGCCGTGCCAGTGCCTCTAGTCCTTGGAGCGGCATTTTGTGGCTGTCGATTGAAAGTTTTCCTCGGTCAACCTGCATTTGATTGGGCAACACCTCTAGTTCTGCCATAAGGTTATCAAAGACTGAGTTGACCCTATTCTTTGTCCCACTATGCATCTTTACCACCTCTAGTGATGCTTGCAATTCTGTCATGTGACTCTCGATATCTGCAACCAGTTTGGCCTTCTCTTTTGCCCTAGCCTCTTTCGACTTCCTTGGTTTCTTAGGTGGTGGCTACAAAGTTTACAAGAAAGTCACTTGATCCATCCAAGATTTATTGCCATCCTTTGTCACAGGGACTACCTCATTAAATACCCTTTTTTTCTAGAATCAAATATATATTTCAACTTTTCAAGAGCTCCTACTAAATATTGAAGGTAACATATCGTATAAAGGTTCGATTAGTTATTGTGGCAAGCAAGTGAAAATGGAATTTAGAAAGAAACGATGAGCATTAAATTGCAGATATCAAATCAAGGTAATAGTCATAGTTTGTAAATTTAATATCCAAGTGTCAAGTTGTGAAGGGGTCAAATAAGGGGGAGAAAAATGGTTTCAATTTAGTATTAGACATAAATTTTTATCCACTTTGGGTTTTTAAATATTCTTTCATAGATCCAAACAATAAGATCTACAGATAACTCCTACAAATAAGAATATAGCATCGTGATGAAAGTACCTCAGGTAATTCCATGATGAACTTGGCATTTGGAGAGTTCTCAAGCAAGAAGTTTCTAGCTTCAGTGGACATCTTTACTTTGTATGCATCACTCCTCATGCTGGAGTCTATATTTAAGCAAACTAAGTTGCTAAAAGGTGAAGGATGGTGTGATACTAACTCCGGAAATGTGGAAATACACTGCACAAAGATAAAAGAAGTAAATATGTTAAAGATGCATATGAATATATATATATATATATATATATACACACACACACACAGAGATGAATTTTTGTAAACCCCACACCAAACTCACTCTAGGCATTGGTGTCATTATGCTTCATGCCATGGTGATCATGGATGAATATCATAAGCTAAATTAATAAATTGAAACAATCAAATGTTGTGCAAAATTAGTAATCTGAAACTAAGAGCTAGAAAGATTAGTTGATAATAAATAATGTATGCATAACTGGTAAGCATAAGAAACTAACCCCACCATTTCCGAAACAAAAGGAGATAAACATGAAGAAACGCCTTTTCAAGTAACTAATTCTAGTATTCTACAGTGTTCAACTAGAATGTACCGGTTTGAAACAATATTCTATGATTAATGTATAACTGAGAACAACAGGCCATGTATATCAAAAAGCAAGATTTGCATATCTTTCTCGAAGGAAATTGAATAATAAGCCATGTATCTATCTAATAATTCGTATCCTTTTCATATTGTATTCGTCCTTCTCAGGGATGCACATGAATATTTCCATAGTTAAAGTCAGGATGTCCAAAACTTCCACACTACATGTTATAAATGACATATATGTTATAAACATACCTCAACAACGTCAACATTAAGTGTAAGAAATCTGGCACTTTGAACCTCTTGAAGCATGTTAATAGTCTTACGAGCAACTTCCTCATCATACGGCTTGCGTGGACGATGAATATACAAACAGATATCCACTTTGTTAAGGGAATGAAAACCATTGTTAGACAACTGCATAGGAGAATAACCAATGTAGCTCAAAGATAAAAGTCTTGGTGGTGTATTCAGCTTTTCGATTGAGCAGTTTGTTACGGTAAGATCCTCAAGTTTGGGTGCAATCAGATTGATGAGTTCGAACTCGCTATTAATAATAGTGAGATTAGAAAGTTGAGGGGTAATGATGTCAAAAACCTCAACATCCTTGGCACGGAAACGATCTAAAAAGAGCGTCTTTAAGTTCACGCACTTAGAAAAAAGATTAACAGACTCGTCAGTGTTATCGTCACAGAATGTGACTTCCACGAGATGCAAAGTTGTTAAATCTGGAAAATCCCAAGGTGTTTTGGGTGTAAGGCAAGGTTCAAGATAACAGCTCCTCAAGTAGAAATGTTTGAGAGACTGAGAGCTAAAGAGGCAAGGAGGAAATCCATGGTGCTTTTTGGGAATAATAACCACATTTATTTCTTGAACATTGTGAGCAATCACATAATCGGCAATCTTTCTCACAAAATACTGACTAGCTGCTCCACGAAAATTTAGCTTTAGTGAAATCACGTCTATTTGATGGTTGCGATTAGACAAAACATGCTTAACGAATTTTGAAAACTTGAGTAACGAACCAAAATAACCACTATTAAAGTTGAAACAAGGCATTGATGTCCAGAGAAGCTTCCATCTCGAAGACAACACGCTCGTTTGAACAGCAAATTTAGTGTCAATACACGAAAGGATTTGATGAATAAGCTCAATAGGTAAGCTGCTCAATCTATCTTCGTTCATCATAGTTCTAACATTCTCATGATCAAAGTCCATTTTTTTCGCTATAACTCTTCAAAGCTGTCAAATCAAAAGAAAAAAAGGTTATCCACTTTCTTGTGATTCCAATATAGTAAAGTTTTAAGGTTGTTTGCAAACTTGACAAGTCTTTTATCAAACTGATAGGTGTACAGTTGTTGTTTTGACCAAAATGAATCTTATAATGAGACCACACTTTCTTCCCTGTTCCGCTAATTGACGTAGGAATTCAAAGGTGACAAACATCTACATCTTATCCCGAGTGTACATCCTATCATCCATTTTAGCAACCACATATATTGTCTGAAATGAAATTTACACTTTGCTATTATTTTGTGTACTATGATTAAAGTACATTGCTTGCAATGGACAAAAAATTAAAGTTCGTTGGCGCTCGGTAAAAAATTATACTTCGCCAGAAATGGGAATTTAACCACAATAACAATAACAAATTATATTTCATAATAACAAACCTAAATAAAAACGTAAGCTATGAATCATCCATGGGCGGATCCACCTTGTAAAAGGTGGGGTCCCATCCCCCAGTGAAATCTTGTTTTTTTTTATAGGTTAAAAACATTTTTTTAACTTTTTATCATAGTTTTCCCTAGTAATTTTTCAACTGTGTCCCACGACCAAAAAATGTACATCGAAATCAATTAAAACACCAAAAAAGCTCTCTGAATTAACAAGAAAAACGCGAAAAAGTCTCTCGAAATAGAAAAAAAACCCCTTAAAAATCCATTGAAATCAATCAAAAACAATTTAAAAACGGTGAGAATAGGCTCAAAACACATCAAACGACTTTACGGTCATAATTTACCTTAAAGGTGACCCCACTATGTAAAAATCCTGGATCCGCCACTGGAATCATCGGTGGTATATAGATATAGACCAACACAAGATAATAACAATTATGTCAAACGCGTTTTTTCATGTAACTTCCATAAGAATTGTTTTGATTACATCTAAAATGCTGATTACATCAAACAATCAACAAGTATTCCATAAATACCTTTTTAATGTATATTCTCTTAATCTATCAAGCTTCAATCGATTGATACACAAAGATTCATAATCAATTGGAAAGTAATAAATCATCCAAAATTGCAAAGTCGTCAAGTAGCAGAAATTTGATAAAATTTATGTGTGGATGATGGAAAACTAGATACTTACCATTGAATCTGTGAAGAAATGATGCGGCGGATGCACTCTGGTTGATTCAATTATCAATCATGCCTGAACCCTAACACCAAAACCCTCGTTTGCTTTATATGCTTATGCTTCCGAAGGGGATGAACTGATATGGGAAGATCATAAAGGGGGGTTGTTTCGGGGGTTTTATACTGTGTGTGTACAGTGTAAATTATGGATTTGGTCCTCTATATGTAAAAGTATTACAAATTTGGTCCTTGTAGAGTTCACTTATTACATGAAATGTCTTCTTGTATGCAATTTGTTTGAATTTGATCCCTTTCTCTAACGTCCGTCCAATATTTTTGTTAAACTTAATATCATTTTGGTCTTTTTTTTTAATCATTGTGGTCTTTCTCTAGTCTCCGTCCAACATCTTAATAAAACTCAATATCAAACCTAAGTCTGAAAGACTGAAATCGCACCTACCTTGAACCCAGATTGAAAACTAGTTTGATATTGCTTTGTAAAATGTTGAACCAGAGTGGTTTGCTTCATAAAACCAAACCCATATCCTAGCTACTGTGAAACAGGTGAACCCATATGCATAGATAGGGGTGAAATTGAAACCTATTCATTTTCTCAGTGTGGAAGAAATCCTCGTAACTGATAACAAGAGTGTACGATTTCAGAGTTATGGTTGTTTTGAGTTAGTATTTTAAATTGTTCTTTCTTTGGAGTTAGGATTTTCTGGTCCTCCTTAACTTTTAATTAGGAAGTTTCATGTGTATGAAAAAGAGGAATAGAAAACGAAATATTATATTTTTGATTTTGTATTTGAAGATGTTTTTGATTGTTAAGTTGAGAAGATGAAGATTTAAGTACAATGATAAAAGCAAAAACCAAAATATTGTGGAGCTTAATGGTTAAAGAAAACCAAAATATCCTTAAGTTTAACGGAGATGTTACAAATTGCATACATAGAGACTTATCATGTAATAAATAAATTTTAAGAACCAAACTATAATTTTCAACATACCATAGGGACTAATTTCATAATTTAGTCTATATACTATTTTTTAATATATTATATATATATATATATATATATATATATATTATAGAATATGGGTCAGGTTTAGGGGAAAACATCAAATAAACGGAAAAGTAAGAAACACTATGGTAGCCTTTCATCTGGACGATATTTATATTATAAATATATCCCTTGAACATCCCTGATCCCTCTGTAGAATATTATATATTATAAATATAAATATCCATATTACTGTAATACCTATTTCTATATAATATTTTTGTTAAAGTATTAAATATTCTATTCAATTTATATTATATAATTCATATTTTATAAAAAAATTATATATTATTAGTGTAACCGTCGTTTTTTATATTATTATATATGTCTATTAATAGCTAATCTATATATAGTAAATTCTATATTTATATATTTTATATTTTATAAAAATATGTTTACATATAATATAAAAGTTATAATAATAATAATAATAATAATAAAGGTCTAAATATATTAAACTTTTAACCAATATATAGATATATAATTACAAAAACCTAATATTGTATTAATATAAATTCTTAAAACCTTATCTTAAAAGTATATTAGTATTCAAATATAAAGGTCTATTTTACTGAACTTTATTTTTCGTGTTTTCGTGTTGAGTTGAAGACATAATACATTTATTTTTATGTTTTTAGTTTTAGGTTGGATATGGTCTAAGAGAATCTCTAACTCAACCACTAAAAAATAGAATTAAAAACGCTAAAAAAGATGGGTCTATTGAACACTAAAAAATATCAATTTCAACCACACACTAGAAAAACACTAAAAACCATATTTAGATAATAATAATAATAACAAACGTCTTAATATATTAAATTTTACTCAATATATAGGTACATAATTATAAAAATCTAATACTATATTGATATATATTTTTAGATACCTACTTTAATGGTCTCCAAATATAAATGTCCACTTTATTGACCTTAAGTTTTTTCGCGTTTTAGTGCTAGGTTAGAAATGAAAAGACCATAATTTTTGTGTTTTTAATGTTGGGTTGAAAATGGTCTAAGAGACATTAGCATAATATGTTTAGGATATTAATGTATTGATTATTGTAATAATATAATGAATTTTATGATAGTTGTTGGAGTTGAAAGTAAGAGCATTTTCAATGATTGTTTGAAGATGGCTTGAAAAAGGGTTGAAAAAACCTTGACCATTGAAGAAATCACTTGAAAAAGACTTTACTGATCAAAGGGTTGATGTTGCTCGAGTCTTTAAAAATAGAATGTGAGAAGCAAAAGAGATAGAAGGTACATTAAGGTGGGACCAACAACTTTTTTATATATTTTTATTTTCTTCAAGTCATCCACAATAGCTTCACCATTGTAGATGCCCTAACATTTTAGATATTTTGTGTTTTAATACTCTATTTTAGAAAAAATATAACATGTATGCTAGAGATGCTCGAATTTTTGTAAAATACAACATCAAAAGTCAAAATCTGTATAAAAAATTATAATCAATTTCAATGGCTACTCTATTTTAGAGATAATAGTATTAATTGTATTATTAAAATATTAAATAAGTTGAATAAAGTATTGTTTCTTTTTCTGAACATTTAATTCAATGTATTTTATTGGTAAAAATGAATTAAATAATATTTCTTTCTCCTAAATATATTAAATTTAGATATATCACTTTTTTTAGTATACATTATATTATATTTGTTGGATTAAAAATATCCCTAAAATCTCCGAGAGCAATTTTTTAACGTAGTTCTATATTTTAAAAAATTACAACATATCAATCGAAAATGCTCTCAATTTTTATGCTTTCCTTTAAAATATATTTTCTAAAGGAAAATTAATTAAAATACCTCAAGTTTGAAGTTAACTTACCAAAATACCCCAAAAAATGAAAAGTTTACCCAAATGCCCCAAATTTCCGCGGAGGGGGCCCTCTATAGCGGGCAGGGACCAATTGTGAAAATTTTTGCAAGATTATTTACACTTTCAGTCCCCACCGCGGGACCGCTGCGATCGCGGGACTCCACCACGGGCAGGGACTGAAAATGTAAATATGAAGCACATAAAATTTCAAAAATGGTCCCTGCCCGCGATCGCGGGACTCCACCGCGGAAATTTGGGGAATTTGGGTAAACTTTTTATTTTTTGGGTATTTTGGTAAGTCAACTTCAAACTTAGGGTATTTTAATTAATTTCCCTTTTCTAAAAGATATCCTTGTCTTTATATTTTATCCAGAATACGTGTCATTTTATACTTTATTTACTTTCTCCTTCCCTTGTTTATCCGTTCATATTCTATTTATTCTTATTTCCTAATTCCTACCCACTAAAACAATAAATTCGATATCATTTAAATAGAAAAATACTAGTAAATGTCAAATATGGTAATATATTATTACTTAAGTAGATATGTGATTATTTAGTGATGGAAATTTCCGCAGGTACCCGCCCCTAACGGGGTGGGGATTCTTCGACTAATCGAGTACGGGGCGGGATGGGTATTGTTTTTCATATCCGAAGCGGGGTCGGGGTCGGGGATGGTATTACCCGCCTCTAATAATACCCGATATATATTTTTATATATAATTTTTATTAGTTTTCTTTTTTGTTGCTTAATAATTTTATACTTTAAAATTTGTAATGAAGTGCAATTACACGTGGTTAATTATATCATTATGTGTTTTGAAACTTGAAGTTTATTTATTTGTTTTAAAATAATTTAATTACTTTTTTTCCCTAAACGGGTACCCATCGGGTTCCCCGTACCGTCGGAGATTCACCCCCCCCCCCCGGGAAACCCATCGGGGATTAGACGGGGTGGGGTCGTGGACGGGGGATATAAAATGGGGTCGGGGTCGGGGTCGGGGATGGGGGTGCATTCCCTAAACGGGTACCCGCCCCGTTTCCATCACTATATGTGATTGTCTTTCCGTGTGTCATAAGGTTTTTTTTCTCGCTTTTGTGTTAAAAGTGGTAGATCCAATTATAATTGTGCATCTTTAAAATGGATCAAAAGTCTGTAAAATTGTATTTTGACGTGGAAAGAAAGTCTAACACATTTTTCCTAAACCACCCTATATGTGTCTGTGTTTGTGCATAAGCGGAAACTCAAACAATAACACTTTCATTTTACTAGAACACTAAAACACCCTTATCACATGTGATAATCCATGTAAGGGAACTTGGTGGTGTGCGAACGACTTGACCCGCAACATAGGTTACCCAAAGATAACGACGTCTTTAATTTAGTATCACATGTGATGGATTATACTCATTATAGTATTGTGTAATAAACACCCTTATCACATGATAATACACGTGATGGGGTCTAGTAGTCTGCAGGCGACTTGTCCCACAACTTAGATCGTGCGAAAGGGTTTTCATGTCTCTGATTTAGTATCACATTACCACATATGTACTATATGTGATGAAATATAGTATCACATTCAGTTCACCATAATAAAGGGTGTCCGTACGCTTTTGAAAAATGAAGGTATTTTCATTTTAACCTAACCTACATGTTTATTTATTTATTTGGCTTTTCAGCGTTTATGTGAATGACGATCTATAGAACAATTTGGGAGATAAAATGCAACAGTTTTGAGTTTCAATATACAGTTAGAAGGACCTTCTTACCCAATTTGTTTGGGAAAATAAGATGGACCGGTGACATTCAACAGTAACATTAAACTAAGACAAGACATGACTAAACGAGATAAATGCATCTCTTTTGTCGCAACAAAATAGGTGGAACAAAAATCAAAAAGATTACTAAATTATCAATGTCAAATTAAAACCCTTAAACCTTCAGCAACAAAAGAAACCAAACAAACCAGCAAGTCCCACACAGGTATAGAGTTTGATAAGATTCATCAACGAGATAAAACAAACCAAACAAACTCAATAAATCCCACATAGATAAGTACTCGTAAAATTCAGCAACGGATATAATCAAAACTGATTCCAACAGAGTGTAACTTTGACCCTTTTGATGAAAAACTGTATGAACCCCAAGGAGGATGAACATCTTCATTCCGGCATAAACTTCAGCAGCCCTGAAAAATTCATGATACTTGTAGACTTTGATTACGCGAAGTAGGAATTACAAGTTTGGTCCTTTGGAGGATATGCTTAAATCCGAAATAATAAAATTCACAAATAATTCACGAAATGGATAAGACAAGAGAACGGATTACCAAAAACCAGTTAGGTTAATGCAAATAGATCGAACACGAAAGCAGCAACTTCAAAGACACTACGAACATAAGCACACGAAACTTTGTTTGCATTATCATGTTATGTAAATTCGACTCAACTGACATTTATCGTATCACTAGCAGTTGAAGGGAAAGAATGAGATAGTTCAGGGTTGGACGATTGGGGATGGTTCTCATGCAACATATGCTTGATCATTAAATTCATGAATGTGGATATATGAAAGTCAAACCAAGCCACTAAATCACACACTTAGGGGTTGGTTACTTACATCTTAATGAGTTTAATGGTATGGGCGGCTTATTAACTCAGCCATACACGAGTGTTTCTTTATGGCTTAATCATTAAGCCATTAAGCTAAATGGCTGTGTGGAATAAGCCAGAAACCCTCACTTGTCCCCGTTAAGCCACCTCAAACAAATTACTATCAGAATTGCCCAAAAATAATCCAACACTCTCTCTTTGCCTCCCTCCAACCCATTGGTCTCTCGTCTCTTGGACTGACAGATTAATCTAAACAGACAACTTAACTCATACATGGCTTAATGTTAAACAAAAAAAGAAGTAAACATCCCCTTAGTAGGGTCAAGGGAGGAAAGGATGTATGCAACTAGACCAAGAAGGTGAGAAGTAGAGAGCTTGTTTCTGTTAAGACCCCCAACTTACAAAAAGGTTATGAGAAAATGATTATCTGGAAAAAAAGGGTGTTGCTACATGCACACCTATTTATGTCAGAATCAGGTCAAATCATACATTAAAACTATAAAAAGTAAATCTTGATGTTGCTTATGTCATCAGGTCCTCCGGCGGTCCCGGGCCCATTTGGGCACCTCTAGGTAAGAGTGCATTTAGCAATATATAGGGGTGCATTTAGCGTACCCAAAAAAACTGTTCAGAAAGTTTGACAAAAGTATGACAGAAACGAAAGAGATGCGAAACAAAATAAAGCGCATTGGGACAATAAATGCATACGAGAAGGTACAAAATCACTAAACTAACTAAATTGCTGACCCTCCTCAGTGTTGAACAGAAGAATGGTTACCTGGGCGGGTGGTTCACGGCATAAAGCTGATATTAAGCAAATTAAAAAGCCACTTATATTAAATCTTGGAGTCTGATTATGGAACCAGAAACTTACAATTTCCGAGCTAGAAGAAGATAGTTATGATGCAATGTCAGACAGGAACTTATTATAAGCATCAATGATTTGGCAAGAAATTTCCCTATCTGTAAGTAGACGAAGACTGCGTGCTTCTGATTCTTGAAACAGGCGAGAGTAGCAAGCTTCGATTTCAGTCCTCAGTCGCTTAGGCAAGTTGTCCAACAATTGTCTGACCATTAATTTCCTCGAAAAGATGAATTCAGCATCTTCGTTTTCTCGTTTCAGCAGACCCCGCAAGACTCCTGCACAGACTTCAATCTGTGTAACCAGTTGTGCCCGTATCCCGTTGCCACATATCATTCTTTGGAAAACCTGCAATTGCATTTCCGCCTTGAGAATCTCGGCACAATCCTTAACTTCCTCAATTAAAGGCCTCTCAGACACGAGTTGCATTGTTTTTTGGTTAGTCAACACCTCTAGTCTTAGCATAAGGTCCTCAAAGCCAAACTTGAATCGCTCCTTTGTCTCGATATGCAGGTTTCCCTGATCTAATGATGTTTGCAATTCCATCATATGACTTTCAATCTCTGCAGCCAGCTTGGCCTTCTTTTTAGCCCTGGCCTCTTTCTGCTGCATTGCTCTTGTAGGGGGCCCCTACAAAGTTTACGAGAATCCAATATTTATTGCCTTATTAAATACCCTTCTGCTGAAATCAAATATGTTTCAAGAGCTACTACCAAATATCGAAGGTTGCATATAGAGAATAAAAAAAATAAAAATAAAAGCACTAGTAATCGCAGTGGCTAGAGTACATGGAATCTATTAAGAATACACCGTTCTGATTAAATACCTCAGGCAGTTCCATGATGAACGTGGCGCTTGGAGAGTTTTCAAGCAAGAAGTTTTTAGCTTGAGTGGATATTTTTACTTTGTATGCATCCTTCCTCATGCTGGAGTCTATATTTAAGCAAACTAAGTTCCTAAAAGGCGAAGGAAGGTGTGATAGTAAATCTGGAAATGAGGAAATACACTGCATAGAGATGACAAGAAATAAATATGTTAAAGATGCATATGAATATAAGTAATGTATGCCCACTAGAATGTACCAGCTTGAAACGATGTTCTATGATAATATCTAATTGGAAACAACACGCATATAGAAAAAAGTTATATTAGGAAGGGGAGTTGGGGGGGGGGGGGGGACCGCCCACAGCGTGCCACATGTACCTCTTCATAATGAATATTCATCATGAATCACACATTCATGGTGAATATGTTAAAACAACCATCATGAATCACACATTCATGGTGAATATGTTAAAACAATCATCATGAATCCCACATCCATGATGAATAACACGTTATATTCTTGATTAATATGTCACGTGTCGTGCTGTGGACGGTTCTCGGGTTTCTAATCAATTTTAGGTTCCTAACAAAACATGCCCTATATATATGTATGTATGCATATAAAGCTAGAATTGCATATCTTTCTCAAAGGAAATCGTAATAAGCCATGCATCAATCTCATATAATAGTAACTTATATAATTATATGATATCAACATACCTCAACAATGTCAGCATTAAGTGTAAGAAATCTGGCACTATGAACCTCTTGAAGCATGTTAATAGTCTTACGAGCATCTTCCTCCTTATATGGCTTGATTGAACAATAAATAGACAGCCAGATAGTCACTTTGTTAAGAGAATGTAAACAATCTTTAGACAACTGCGATGGATGATAACCTCTGTAGCACAAAGACGAAAGTCCTGGTGGTGAATTTAAGTACTTGATAGAGCAATCGGTTACAGTGAGATTCTCAAGTTGAGGTGCAATCAGATTGATGACTTCTAAGCATCTGCCCTCAACAAGCGTGAGATTAGAAAGTCGAGGGGTAATTATGTCAAAACTTTCTACAGCCTCGATAACAAAACTTTCTAAAGTGAGGTTCTTTAAATTAACACACTTGGAGAACAGATTGACAGACTTTCCGGTGTTTTCGTCACAAAATCTGACTGCATCGAGATGCAAAGATGTTAAAGCTGGAAAATCCCAAGGTGTTTTGGGTGCAAGGCATAGTACAAGAAAATTGCAGCTCAAGGTGAATTGTTTAAGAGAGTGAGAGCGAAAGAGGCAAGGAGGAAATTCATGGTGGTTTTTGGGGAAACTAACCACAGTTAGTTCTTGGACATTGTGAGAGAAGACGTAATTGGCAATCTTTCTCACAAAAACCTGATTAGCTTCTCCATGGAAAGATATCTTAACTGAAGTCACATCTATTTGATGATTGCGATGAGACAAAACATGGGTCACAAAATTGGCAAACTTGGGTACAGAACCAAAATGCCGACTGGAGAAGTTGAGATAAGGCATTGATGTCCACAGAAGCTTCCATCTTGAAGACAGTAAACACGTCTGAACTGCAAATTTACTATCAATACAAGAGAGAATTTGATGAATAAGCTCATCTGGCAAGCGGCTCAATCTATCTTCTTTTATCATCAATTTAACATCATTATGATCAAAATCCATGTTCTCCACAACAACTCTTCAAATTCTTGTGATTTTGATCAAAGTTTTAAAGATCCACATCCATCTGCATTTTGCTTCTTTTGTGTTGTTGGCCAAATAACCATCATCACTTCTCTTTCAGCTCTGCCTATTACAATTCAATATCAAATGAAAATCTGCACTCCACAATGTAAAATTCAAATTAATTACTTGGATGATAATGAATATGCTCAATATACATGTTGAGTTACAATGCAAACAAAGATGAAACAGGGCACCAATCATGCATAAAGTACTGTTGCTTAAAAGGTTGGTCTTATCATCTTATCATCTGATGTCCTTCCTAAGGGGTCCCATGAACAAATTTCTATTTTCTAAACTGGTTCTTCATATCACTTAATTCAATATTTTTGCCATTTCTGCAAATGTAGCAAGGTTGTTTGCAAACTTGTTCAATCTTTTAGCAAACTGATAAGTGCACGATTGTTGTTCCGGCCATGATGGATCTTATAATGAGAGTATGAGACCATACTTTCTTCCCTGCTTTGCTAACCAATGTAAGAATCCAATAACTCAAAGTCTTATACCGACTTTTCTTTTACTAAAAACTAGGATCCATTTATTCACTTATCATACAAGTGAATGAATGCCCAAAGGACAAGCGTTAAATGCATATAGAAGCCATTTTGAGCAATGTACTTTCTTTCATCAAATGGGTTATTCAGGCAACTTCAAAACTTGATAAAAATTGTTTTGATTGCAGATAAAATGCTGGTTACATCAAACAATCAACAATTATTCCAGTGAAAAATAGTACTTTGAATTTAAACAGCTGAAACATACATTAAAATCTTAGAATTTGAACAATAGAAGGTCAGAACCCTGAAAAATCAAAATGCCCTCTTCTCGTGAACGTTAATAATCTTAGTAATCTTTTGCTAGCAATGTAATAACGATATATATATATATATATATTAATAACTACTCCACACATAAGTGAAATTAACATAAAATCGCTGAGAGAATAAACAAGAAGAAACCTCTTCCCCTGATAGTAGGGTCGTTCGCTTATCTAACATTCTCGTAATCCATCAAGATCCAATCAATTCATTCACAATAGCGATTCATAATCATTTGGAAGGTAGTAAATCATCCACAATGCGAAATTCCAATCCGCTGGTTCCTCGATTGCAAAGTTGGCAAGTAGTAGCATTTGATAAAAAATTATGCGTTGATGATGGAAAACTAGTGTTTGAGAGATACTTACCTTTCAATCTGTGAAGACACTATGAGTATGAGGCGGATGCCCTTGATTGATTCGATTGGCGATCGTTCGTGCGAACCTAAACCGTATTTACTTACCAGGGACGCTTTAAAAAAAAACCTCCACAAGAATGATTTCTCTTTTTATATATAGTTGTAGAGTGAATTACGAATTTGGTCCCTGCAGTTTGGTCGGAGTTACAAAATTGGTTCCTAAACTTTTTATTTTACCTCCAAAAAAACTTCATTCAATAATTAACGGAATCGAACAAATACAAGAAACATTGAGGCAGACTAGTTTCATCCTCAACACAGTCCGGATAAAAACACGAATCCCTAGCAATACTATGAGCTACCATGTTTGCAGACCGTTTCACAAAAAGAACTGAGATATTCCGAACATCACGAAGAATGGCCTTGCAATCTTGGATTCTGAAGCCAGGTATTATTTTTATTAGCCGAGCTCGAGTAATATACTACCCGACTTGGCTCACCTAGTTTACATCCATAGGACCGCTTAAACCAATCGAACCAAGTCAAACCTGTATCGTTTTTTTGTGGTTTGAGTCGGTCTAGTGGTTCGATCTGGAAAATAATCAAACTGCTTGGTCCGTCCGGTCTGATCTACCATTTGAACCTTTTTCTAATGGTTTGGACTATACTGACCCCTAAAATACACATGCATTATTTACTTATATCTGGTTTTCATGTTGTAGCCAAAATTTTATGATCCAACATGCATTAGTTGTGGAAAATCCTTCATAAATCAAAATCCAACATTCCAAATCGTCGGACTTGGTCAATGTTTGTGCAAAATTCCTACTATTGTAAGCGAACTTTTTTAACTTTTTTCAACTTGATCAATGTTTTTTTTTTATTTTAAAGATAAATGTTTCTTTTATAATTTGATATAAATTTTATAATAATATTATATTGGTAGAAATTTTATTATGGAGATAAATGTTATGTTTTCTTTTAGTTTAAAGTTCATAATAGGCTTAAAGCGTTCAACCCATACCAAACCGTGTTTTTATGATCCGATTTGGTCATTTTCTACCAAGTCGCTTGGTTTAGAAAAATTCCTATGGCATTATATGTATTAGTAAATACTTTGAAAACGTTTTTGGGTGAAGGTCCCAAAAACCTTCATTTCATAAAAAAAAATAAAAAAGTAAGAATGCTCTTTTAACTATAGTCTCACATGATTGATTTTGTAGTACATCATATATAATATACTAAATGGCAACCTTTAGGTTTAGGACAACCTCCCTCAATTGTATTGAAGAGGACTCGAACCTCCACACTATTTAGCACGAGATTTTGAGTCTCGTGTGTCCACCATAATCCGAACTGGGGACGGGTTTTTGGAGTTGGCTCACCCTCGCGGGATCGCGACCCTTTGTCCAGGCCATTGTAGCTCGTGTGTCGCCCAGGGCATAAGGGGCATGATGACTTGACGTCATCCTCACCTTCCTCTAGCTTAATGATTCGGAGTTCTTGCATAGTGGAACCGTGCAGTACCAGACACGAGATAGATCTTCCAAATCACATATCACATGTGATTAGGGTTTTCTTGTGTTGTCGTAAATAAAATGTGCTCGTTTCAACCTACCTTGCATTTGTTGCACACCTTACAAAACACAATGTGCATATGTGCAGAACCAGTGTGCATATGCATACGTGCAAGAATATACATATAATGAACATACATTCATATGGGATAATGCATATATGCATCTCAGATTATGCATATATGCAAATTGGTTTGTAAGGGGTGCAACAAATACATGGTTTGTATTTGATTTGTACCATATATATATATATATATATATATATATATATAGGCGAAAGATCGTGTGAGAAGTTAAGGTTAATATGAGAAACGTGAGAAGCGGTTCCGAACCGTTGATCACTTTTTAATCAAATGCCCTCCCGTGAATTGCGGCTTAGAAGAGAATTAATTTGGTGCATCTCATTCTAGTGTGCATCCATTTCTCATCCAACGCTTGATAACCACTTCTCATGCTAACCTCAACTTCTCACTGAAACCCAACCCTATATATATATATATATATATAAACATTTTTGTGGAAAGAACACTTTGTTTAATCTGCTGATACCAATGAACGAATGCATGTATATTTTTTCAGCAAAAACAAAAAAAAATGAGGTATAAAAGGCTAAAGACAAACAAATGGCTGTGAATGTAAGCACGGAGTTGAGAGTAAGGATGGAACATGTTGATGTAAATAAATGAGATTGAATATCAAAAAATAAAACCAAACAAACCCGATATACATGATCTAAAAATAGGGTCTTGTTGATAAGCATCATATAAGTATATAACCACTACAAGTGAAGCTGTGAAGGCATCGTAGGAATCTGACATTAAACCAAGTTTAAAAAAAACACACAAATATTAGACAACGGAGCATAGCCATGAATGTGCAAAGTCAAAGAAAGAAACAAAACTTACAATTGCCGATGAAGAAGAAGAAGAAGATGGTTGTGATGCCAGAGGAATTTGGCAACGGGAAATATCTTCAAACATTGAGATGTTATCAGCCCTGATTTTTTCATAAGCATCGATGATATTTTTAGAAGACACCATCTCCGAGACTAGATGATCATAATGTGCTTCAAATTCTTCAAACACGTGAGAGTAGCGTTCTTCAATCTCAGCCCTTTTTCGCTTAGTCAACGGTTTTAACAAATATTTCATCAGGGCGTCCTCTCGAAAGACCCATGCAAAGTCTTCAGTTTCTTGTTTGACCAGACCCCGTATAACTTCCGCAGAGTCCTTAATCTGTGTCATCAGTCCAACCAGAACCCCCTCACTCCCGGTCTGTGACTTTCTTTGGTCAACCATTTGCATTTCTGCATTGTGGTCTCGGTAGATTCCTTCGCTTCCTCAATTGGAGTCATCTCGGGCTCAACTGGCATCGTTTTTTGCTTGGTCAACTCGCGTAGTCCTGCCATTATAAGGTTCTCGAAGTCTGACTTGAGCTGCTTATTTTTCTCAATTTGCGTCTTTTTCAGGTCTAGCGATGCTTGCAATTCCTTCATATAACCCTCAACATCTGCAACCAGCATGGCCATCCTTTTCTCCCTAGCCTCTTTCCGCATTTCTTTTGTAGACGGTGCCTACAAGGTTTAAATGAATGACATAAATTTCACGCCCTTTTGGGTTTTTATATATCGTTATTTTCTTTCATAGAACCAAACAATAAGATCTACAAACATGAGCGAACACATAAGTTTCAAATTCCCATAAGAAACCTTGAAAAATCAACATCATCACATTGAGATGCCAAGGAGTATCCAAAACTACATAGTTGCAAAATAGCTGAACAAGTGAAATATTGACTGAATCTGCCACTAAAACTCATAGACAACAGTAAAAGTGATACAAATTAAGAACATATTAAGACTATATCATCCTGATTAAAGTACCTCAGGTAAATCCATGATGAACGTGGCGTTTGGAGAGTTCTCAAGCAAGAAGTTTCTAGCTTCAGTGGGCATGTTTACTTTGTATGCCTCCTTCCTCATGTCGGAGTCTATATTTAAGCAATTTAAGTTGCTAAATGGAGAAGGATGGTGTGATAGTAAATCCGGAAATGCTGAAATACACTGCACAGAGATGACAAGATAAATACGTCAAAGATGCGCATGAATATATAGATTATATACCCACTTTCTTTATCAAGGATTCTATATATTGATATGAATTTTTGTAAACTCCACCCCAAACTCACAATAGGTATCTGGTAAAAGGCGGCTGCGTGTGTGGTAAAGGATGCACATATGTTTAGCATTTATTTATGTCATGATCATCAAAAATCACAATCAATAGCTATGCAAAAATAAATAAATTGAACATAAGTACTAATTCTAGAGCATTCTACAAAAACCGGCTTGAAACGACGTTCAATGATTAATGTTTAATTGGGAACAACATGCCATATATATCAAACAACTAGAATTGCATATGTTTCTTGAAGGAAACTAAATAATAAGCCACATAGATCTCTCATATTCTTTTCCCTTTTTATTTTGTCTCCTTTCTCGGGGATGCACAAAAATATTTTCGTAGTTGAATTCAGAAAGTCCAAAATTACCCCACTACATGTCGTAAAATGACTTAGATTATATCAACATACCTCAACTAAGTCGGTATTAAGTGTAAGAAATCTTGCACTATGAACCTCTTGAAGCATCTTAATAGTCCTACGAGCATCTTCCTCCTTATATTCCGTCTTTGAAAAATAAAAAGACAAACATATTGTCACTTTGTTAAGAGAATGAAAACCTTCTTTAGACAACTGCGCTGTCTGCGCATGACAATAACCTCTGTAGCACAAAGATGAAAGTCCTGCGGGTGCATTCAAGTACTTGATTGAGCAATTAATTACAGTGAGATTCTCAAGTTGAGGTGCAATCAGATTGACGACTTCTAAACATTTGCAATCAATAAGCGTGAGATTAGAAAGTTGAGGAGTAATGATGTCAAGGCCCGCCACAGCATCGACAAGGATACCTTCCAAAGTGAGGTTCTTTAACTTCACACACTACGAGAAAATATCAACATTTTCGGTGTTTTCATCGCCCAATCTAACTGCTCTGAGATGCAAAGATGTTAAAGCTGGAAAATCCCAAGGTGTTTTTGGTGTAAGGCAAGGTGCCATAAAATTGCAAGTCAATGAGAAATGTTTAAGAGACTGGGAGCTAAATAGGCAAGGAGAAAATTGATGGTGCTTTTTGGGGAACTGACAAACCACAGTTAGTTCTTGTACATTGTGAGAGATCGCATAATTTGCAATTTTTCTCACAAAACCTGACTAGCTGCTCCTTGAAAAGTTAGATTTACGGAAGTAACTTCTATTTGATGGTTCCGATGAGACAAAACATGGTTCACGAATCTGGAAAACTTGGGTAAAGAACTAAAATTCCAACTAGAGAAGTTGAGGCGAGGCATTGATGTCCAGAGAAGCTTCCATCGTGAAGACAGCAAACACGTTTGAACTGCAAATTTAGTATCAGTACAAGAGAGGATTTGATGGATAAGCTCATCTGGCAGGCTGCTCAATCTATCTTCGTCTATCACGGATCTAACGTTATCACGACCAAAGTCCATTTCGTTGCTATATCTCTTTACAATCCTAGATTTCTTGTGATTCCGATCAAAGTTTTAAGATCCATATCCATCTTTATATTTGCTTCTTTTGTGTTGTCGGCTAAATAACCATTGTCCCTTCTCTTTCAGCTCCGCATAATTCAATATCAAATGAAAATCTGCACTCTGTAATGTAAAATTCAAATCAATTACTTGGATGACAATGAATAGAATTTTTCATACATGTTGAGTTATTATGCAAATAAAGCCAACTAAATACGGAACTCGCCACCTTTCCTACATCAAGTAGTGCTGCTTAAAAGGTAGTCTTATCATCTGATAGCCTTCCTAAGGGGTCCCATGAACAAAATCCTATTTTTTCTAACACGGGTTCATCAAATGACCTCTTCAATATTTTGCCACTTCTGCAAATGTAGCAAAGTTTTAAGGTTGTTTGCAAACTTGTTCCACTTTTAGCAAACTAACAAGTCTACTATTGTTGTTCTGACCATGATGAATCTTGTAATGAGACCGCACTTTCTTCCCTGTTCAGCTAACTAAAGTAAGAATCCAAAATGATGAAAGTACATTGCATACAATTATGGACAAAAATTATATGTCGTTTCTCTGTGTAAAAAATTATACATTCCCTGAAAGGGGGATTTTCGTAAAAGACATTGCTATTGTTAAACCTTAAAACAAAAACAAAAACAAAATTGTATTTCATTATAACAAACCTATATAAAAGAGTAAGACCAGAATTTTTATTCGCTCGACCAAAAACTCCCTGGTTTTGTTGTAATATACTAATAGTAGGATCACCAAATTATCTGTAGCATGTAGACATAGACCAACACATTATTCATGTTGTAACTTCAAAACATGGAAAAAAATTGGTTTGATTACAGATAAAATGCTAATGACATCAAAAAATTAACCATTCCCGTGAAAAATAACACTTTGAATTTAAAAACCCTGAAACATCGATTACAATCTTGGATTTGAACAATAGCAAGTTAGAACCTTTTAAAATCAAAATCGTCTCTTCTTGTGAACAGATGTAGTAATATTTTGCTAGTGATATAGTGTCGACATAGATTATTAACATAAAATTAACATGAAATCGCTAATAGAATAAACAAGTAGAAACATCTTCTCCTGATAGTACGGTCATTTGCTAATCTTACATTCTCTTCTTCTATAAAACTATATATTGAAAGAGAAATCGTTTCTTAAACATGTGAAGAGCAATAAATCATCTAGAACCGTGAAACTTCAATGCGCTGATTCCTAAATTGCAAAGTCGGCAAGTCGAAATTTGATAAAATTTAATGCGTGTGATGATGGAAAACTAGGGTTTGGGAGGAACGTACCTTTTAATCGGTGAAGAAATCGGATCCCTTTGGTTTTGGGGTGTTTGGGAGGGCTTATATTTTTTACTTTTGCTTATTTGCTTATGGGGAGAAAAAATAGTTTTTAAAAGGTGTTTGTAAAAAAATGAGGGTAAAAAGATAATTTGGATAGATAAGAAAATAAGGAGAAGTAAATAAGTAGGTATAGAATGACTTATCAAAAACAACTTATTTGTGGTGAAGATAAGTAAATAAGCACTTTTGATTTTTTCTATCAAAACACTCCAAATAGCTTATTTGCGATGGGAAGAAACTATAAGCAAATAAATCAAAAATATAAGCACTCCCAAACACCGTCGATTGCCGATCGTGCCTACACCCTAACCCACCCACCCACGCCTGTTTATATATGCTCATGCTGATGAACTCATATGGAAGGTGACCATTATATATTTAAGAGTAAATTACAATTTTCGTCCTTGTGTTTTGTTAAAGTTTATCACTTTTGTTCTCGTTTTTTCAAGGTTATAGTCTTTTTAAATTTGTAATTTGCAACTCATTGCATTTTCATCTTTCAATAAATCCATCTGTGGTTTATCATTATGTTAGGGACGAAAACAACGATAAATTGTAATCTAAATGAATAAAAATAAATAACGAATAATCTATATATATACTATATTATAAAACTTTTATGAAAAACTTTTAAAAACAACTCTAAAAGTTTCATGTACCGCTATTTAATGTTAATTACTTACAATCTCTTAAAAACAACTAATGAAGCTTTATGTACCGCTTTTAATGCTAATTACTTGATTAATATTTATCTCTAACAACCGTCAAATTCTTAAATCGTGAACTCTTATTAATTAATTCTTATCTCTAACCACTTTCGAATCCTCAAGTCATGAATTCCTTAAAAAGCGTCATTCTTTAAACAAATTTATAAAAAAAACATGACCGTTTTCTCAAAACCATAAATTAAAATAAATTAAAACATTAAAATCGAGATATATCGCGTTGTATTGCGCGAGTAGACTTCTAGTGATATTATAAAGCGTTTATGAAAAACTCTTAAAAACAACTCATAAAGCTCCATGTACCACTATTTAATGTTAATTACTTAAAATCTCCTAAAACAACTAATGAAGTTTTATGTACCGCTTTTAATGTTAATTACTTGATTAATACTTATTTCTAACAACCTTCAAATCCTTAAATCGTTGATTCTTATTAATAAATTCTTATCTCTAACCACTTTCAAATCTCAAATCATGAACTCCTTAAAAAGCATCATTCTTTAAACAAACTTATAAAAAAAACATGACCGTTTTCTCAAAACCATACATTAAAATCGAGATATATCGCGTTGCATTATGCGAGTAGACTTCTAGTAAACTATAAAGAAGTAAAAAGCAACAAATTATAAATTATAAAGACAAAAGACAATAAATTGTGAATTGTGAATTAATGTGACAAAAATTGTATTTACAAAAACATGATAATTAAAATAATAATTTTCAATAAAATCATAGAGACAAAAACATAGTTCAACTCTTTTTCAATATGTGAAAGAATTACAAAATTGGATCCTTTGGTATCATGAAAATTACGAATTGGATTTCTAATTTTTTTTTTGGTAGCAACCAACTTTTTCTTGAAATGTTTAAATCCATATGCATCTTGTGCAAATCCTTGCATTGTTGATGTTTGAACCCTGCGTCTGCGTCTCATGTAGGCATGGCAACGGGGCGGGGACCCCCAACCCCGGTTTGTAATACCCAGTGGCGGATCCAGAAATTATGATAATGGGGGTCGGAATTTAAGTAACATAGTATTGATTATTGAGAATCATTACCATAAATATCGGTTCCGAATTTTGACACTTTTCTTTTCAAAAATCTTTTCGATTTTTCTAGTGAATAAATATAACAATTTCTTTTGGAATGTCTTTTCATTTTATTAGCAAAATGATAAAACAATTATCATTTAACCCTAAAGAATTAACAAAAACTTAACAATTAGACATCAAATAATAGATACCAACTATGACAATTAAAAATAAATACTTAAAATTAAAGTGAAAAATAAAACTTAATCTTTTTCAATTTTAATGATGAAGTATTTTTTTAATAAAGTTTATGATATAATATTCTATCGTATTAGTATGACTCTTTATTATTTTGTATGTGAATGTATTTATAGGTTGATTTTATCAAGTTTAAAGGGTTTTAAGAAATTGTATGTATGTAATAGTTTATTTTACATGTAAAACTTAAAGTTAAGAGATTATGTAATTACTATATAGTATTGAACATTAAATTAGTAATTAAGACTTTTTGTTAATAAATTATAATATGTTGAACATAAATAAGTAGATAATTATGTATAAAGTAGCTTTAAAATCAATTAAAATAGGATTTCATGTATATATATATATATTTACTCCAACTATATTTAGATTTTTTTTTGTTAACGGACAAAGGGCTTTAATTGGAGTATATCAAAATTGGGGGTCAAGATAAACAATTTAGGGTCAAGACATATTGTATATTAATATAATATGTAAATTATCATGTAAAGAACAATTGCTTTGTGGAGTTTATGGGAGTCAGCTGACCCCCAATATTACAACGTGAGTCCGCCCCTGGTAATACCCTCCCCCGGCCCCGGCCCCGCCCTGGTTTGTGATACCCTCCCCCGACCCCGGTCAACCCCCGATCAACCCCCCTAAACCCTTAATAACTAATAAAATATATAAATTTTTTTAATATATATATATAATAAAAATATACATTTTTTTAATATATATATACCGGGTCCGGGGCGGGTCGGGGACCCCCATCCCCGGCCTCGGCCCCGTCTCCGGTTTTCTTAAATGGGGAATCCCCGGCCCCGGTACCCGGTTTGGCGGGGAATCCCCGGCCCCGGTCGGGGCGGGTGGACCGGGTTTCGGGGCGGGGCGGGGCAGTTTGCCATGCCTAGTCTCATGTTAGATGATGGCCTTTACCGGACTAAATCCTGGTGTCGCTTGCCAATAACCCTGTGGTTTAAAGCTCTATATTGGGACGTTAATTTGTTGATATTTATAACGCAAGTCAACTATAGTATCATCTTTATTATTATAAATTATTATAAGGGTGGTGTCTGAGGGGCTGTTTGGTTGGTTTTTCATTAAGTCCTGTGTGGATATAGATGTCTGTCTGGATTTATCCGTCTGTATAAATTGTGATATCTTGCTGTTTGTTTGTTGTGCTGAACAAACGGTCAGAATGTCAGAAATGACTATTTTGCCCTTCTATTTGTTTCTTGTTTATTGATCTTGACACCATTGCAACCAAAACCTAATCCTTGAATCATACCCAAAATACCTAAAATCAAACCCAAAATCTAATCATTGAATCAAATACTTAAAATAAAATGCCCCTTTGGTATTTATGCCTAAAATAAAATGGTTTTCTAAAGAATGCAAATCAAGTGGGACAAGAAAGGAACACGCCCTTCTCCTTCCACTTTGAAAACAAAATCAACAGCAGTAGCAGAAATCATAAGCCCTAAAGGTACAGTTTCTTCTTCGATTTTCGATTTTCTTCTTAGATTTTCGTAAACCCTAATGTTGTTTCTTCTTCGATTTTCGATCAAACCGTAAACCCTAATGCAAATCAGTTTCTTCTTCGATTTTCTGCAAATCAACAGCAGTAGCAGAAATCGATGTTGGGGGAAGAACGTGAGATATATATCTATGGAGTACAGGTGCATCCCATTTTGAATGATCGAAATTAAGCAATCCGACATCAAATTTAATTGGGGGTTGCATCCCATTTTGAATGATCGAAGCTAATTTCATAGGTTTTTGGGTTCAGATGAAAGGGTTGTTCAACGAGAGATTGGTAGGGTTTTAGGGGTAAAATTGGAATTCTCATGGCTGACCAGATAAAGGGAACATCCAATAACTTATTCGGTGAGACACTCTATTTTTCATTAAGCCACTACCAAACACCCCTGTATGGCTGACCGAATAAGCCATACAGGCCATTAAGCTCATTAAGCCAAAAACAAACAGGCCCTGAGTTGGCTTACACACAACTCAATAATCTGAACGGGCCTTAAAAATAACAAGCAGAAAAATCTCAATGACCCTAAGGAGAGAAATATATTGTGGCGATGTGCAAACCAGTTAATATATTGTGTTCCATTCGGTTATGTTTGAGTACGCCTAACACATTAGTTTACTTTGTAAAATAGTTATTGACGAGAGAATGAAAATTCCAACATATATTGAGAAAAGCAAGAAATCCAAAAAAAACAAATAACTAATTGCTTATGGAAGCATACAATTATACTACATGGCTAATATTGCATTAGTTGTATGTATAAATGTATTTTTTGCTAATTGTACCTGGGAGGCTGGGAATGATGAACATGGGCCTCTACAGTTTCTGTAATTTTGGCTATTCGTACAAAGAACACATCTTTAGAAATACATGTTAACGGATTATCAAATACTCCTTTTAAACGACATTTTGTACATTATTGAAATATGGAAGACCCACACACAACAACTATGATGTGGCGACACCAATATCGTACAAGTATATCTCTAAGAGTTTGATTAACATCATGTGACAAATGGCGACGTTGCAATGGTGTCACATTTTGTAATTAATATTATACTGGTTTTCGAATTTTGAAAGCAATACCAATCGAGACAAAATACGACCCAACCATACCACATGATAAGCATCTAAATATTATTATGCAAGTAAATCAATTTATATGAAACATGATTAATTCGTATATATGATATTGTCATTATGGAAAGAAAGTCGATTAATTTTACAACAAAATAATAAGATACAAGATAGTTATTCATATTAATAATTGGATACTCATGAAATCAATAATAATAATTGAATAATTAATTAGTTCAATCATTTATCAAAAACAACTTAACCTTTGAACCTACATAAATCATCATTAAAACATTTCATGAGTTGCAATTTATAACTATAATTAATAGCAAAAAAAACGAAAGGATAATCTATACTACCTTATAAAGCATGTAAGACTTTTGTCTTAAAGTCTTAAAACATTTTCTTTTATCTATACTATCTTTTATGCATCATGTACAACCCATTAAAGCCTTTTATTATTCCACCGGTGTAATACGCACACTTGCTTTTTGTTTGCCGATTGTGGCTTTTCATTGCCCCAGAAGAGGCATTTCAATCTCCCAAATAAGCTTTTTCGGTTCAAATTTCAAACATCATCCAGAAATCTCCCATATTAGGGTTATCTCATCTGTATCGCCATCTTCTCTCTTGAATCTCTATATGTTTCCACGACTTTTTCAAATCAGGTAGGATTTTTATACTTTCTCAAATCTCAAATCGATTCATACACCATCGACTTCGTCAAATCAGGTAGGATTTTTATCTATACTACCTTATAAAGCATGTAAGACTTTTGTCTTAAAGTCTTAAAGTCTTAAAACATTTTCTTTTATCTATACTATCTTTTATGCATCATGTACAACCCATTAAAGCCTTTTATTATTCCACCCGGTGTAATACGCACGCTTGCTTTTTGTTTGCCGATTGTGGCTTTTCATTGCCCCAGAAGAGGCATTTCAATCTCCCAAATAAGCTTTTTCGGTTCAAATTTCAAACATCATCCAGAAATCTCCCATATTAGGGTTATCTCATCTGTATCACCATCTTCTCTCTTGAATCTTTATATGTTTCCACGACTTTTTCAAATCAGGTAGGATTTTTATACTTTCTCAAATCTCAAATCGATTCATACACCATCGACTTCGTCAAATCAGGTAGGATTTTTATACTTTCTCAAATCTCAAATCGATTCATACACCATCGACTCTGCTTAGGTACGATTTCACCATCGATTTGGGTTTCTTTGTTTCATTTCACGGCTTCTTCAATTCGTGTACGATTTCTTTGATGTTTGCACAAATAAACAATCGATTTGGGTTTCTTTGTTTTCTTTCACAGTTTTCTTCAATG
This sequence comes from Saussurea involucrata, assembly GCA_033807775.1. Classification (NCBI taxonomy): domain Eukaryota; kingdom Viridiplantae; phylum Streptophyta; class Magnoliopsida; order Asterales; family Asteraceae; genus Saussurea; species Saussurea involucrata. The sequence goes on from CM066321.1 coordinate 154,523,488, forward strand.
TCTACAGTTTATGTTCTAACATTTCATGATTTCTATGGTTTCTTTGATGTTTGCTTTATCATTATCTGCCATTCCTGCTGCCGTGCTGCGAAATTTATCTGATAAGCTATACGAGAAACGGAAAAATGCTGCACTTGAGGTTAGGGTTTTGCAATTTCTATGATAATCGATTTTTTAGTTTTTAGGGTTTTGGATCTAAGGTTTTTATTTTGTTGTTTTTGTTTAGGTTGAAGGAATTGTAAAGCAATTGACAGCTGCTGGAGATCATGATAAGATTACCGCTGTTATTAATTTGTTGACTCATGAGTTCGCTTACTCGGCTCAAGCAAATCACCGGAAGGTATCACAAAATTTCGACATTTCATTGATTTTAATTTTCGTTGTTAATAATTATGTGTTTATTTTATTCAGGGTGGGTTGATTGGATTAGCTGCAGCTACTGTTGGGTTGAGCGCTGAAGCTGCACAACATCTCGAGGTTTCGGTTTATTGTTTTTTTAAGTATATAATATTTATACAGGGCAAATACATTGCGTCCTCAGCTTTGGTGGCGAGGTCTGAATCGTGAGTTGTAAGATTGGCACTGTGTTGTTGGGTTGTTGCTATAGATGAATCTAAATGTATAACTTTGATTTTCTTTTAATATTCAATTATGCATATGGTATGTAATATGTGAATTGAGATGTTAAATGGAATAGGATTCATTTTAGTATTTGTAAACCTAAGCATACAACTGGCTTAGGTCCTATGACCTAGACTTAGGGGCTGTTTAGTTGATATGTATGAATAAAGTTGACTGTATGGATTAATCTATCTGTATAGATTGGGAGAGTTTTGTTTGATAGGGTTTTCTCATAGATGGAGTATGTTCTTTAATTGGGAGGGGCAGGTTTGAAAAGGGTACCGAATAAGTTTCCATTAAGCTCATTTTACAAGATAGTTTGCATTATTTACTTGTTAAATGGTAAATAATATTGAAGTTCTCTCTTTTTTGCTATACGACTTGCCAGCAAATTGTACCGCATGTGATAAACTCTTTCTCTGATCAAGATAGCCGAGTTCGTTATTATGCTTGTGAAGCATTATACAACATTGCCAAGGTGAGAATGAATTCAGACTTTTTGTCAATCGAGCCTATTCAATATAACAATTTTTGAGCTTATTTCACGCCTTTTTGCAGGTTGTGAGAGGAGAGTTCATCGTACACTTCAACAAGATATTCGATGCATTGTGTAAGCTTTCAGCTAACTCGGATCCAAATGTACAGAGTGATGCTCATCTTTTAGATAGACTTGTAAAGGTAAAAGGCTTTCTCAGTTTGTTTTATCTGTTAGTCAGTCTTAGGGACTGTTTACTTTCTTTTTTTTACATTAAGCTCTGTATGAGTTAACTTATATGTCTGAATAAATCTGTTTGTTCGAGGGATTGGAGACCAATGGGTTTGAGGGAGGCAAAGAGAGAGGGTTAGATTATTTCTGGTATTAATTTGTTTGGGGTGGCTTAATGGGGACAAGCGAGGGATCCTGGCTTATTCCATCCTGGCTTATTCCATATAGTCATTTTAGCTTAATGGCTTAATGATTGAACCATAAAGAAACACTCATGTATGGCTGAGCGAATAAGCCGCCCAGACCATTAAGCTCATTAAGCTGTAAATAAACAGCCCCTTAGTTACGTATGTGACTATTGAATTTATGCTTTTCTTGTTTCAAACAGGACATTGTGACCGAGAGTGATCAGTTCAGGTGATCATCTACTGTTTTTATACTTTTTAAATCCGATTGTCCTGCTTCTTAAAATCTAATTAAATAAATATGTTATTTTTTGTTACTGTTTTTGTCAGCATTGAAGAATTTATACCATTGTTGCGGGAGCGGATGAATGTCTTGAATCCTTATGTTCGCCAATTTTTGGTGGGTTGGATCACGGTGCTAGACAGTGTTCCAGACATTGATATGCTCGATTTTCCTCCTGATTTTCTTGATGGTAAAAGGATATTATGTCAGTTTATATACTTTTGTGGCAGACTTTTATGAACTCCACTGACATGGCTAGCTCTCAGGTTTATTTAATATGTTAAGTGATTCCAGCCTTGAAATCCGGCAGCAAGCTGATTCAGCACTTTCTGAATTCCTTCATGAGATCAAGAACTCTCCGGTAAGATATTATGTACATAACTTGTTACCATTTATTTTATATTTTTCGTCCTTGTGATTTAAACTTGATTGCTTTCTTCGTCCCTATGGGTTACAATTCATTTCCATTTTAGTCCCCCATAATTAAAAGTAGTAATAGTAATTAGCCTCAGAGACGAAAATCGAAATGAATTGCAAACCATCGGGACGAAAATTGAAATTTCAAAACCACAAGATGAAATCCGTAATTTTTAACAAACCATAGGGACGAAAAACGTAATTTTCTCTACTTATTATTAGTGTGTAATTTTTGTGGCTGGTTGAAATTCAGGTTCTTCAAACATATATGAGGTTGACCTTGATCGCATTCTCCAAAGCATCCATGTATATCTGCAAGAACTCGGATTGGAAGAAATCAGGAGGAGATATGTATGAAATATCTTGGTTACTAATTGTAGGGGGGCATAAATGTCAACTAACCAAATGTTTTTTCTTTTTTCTTTTTATGCCACTACTTTATAGAGCTGGAGCAGATGACAAGCCTTTACGCATGGTGAAAACAGTCCTATACGAGCTTGTGAAGCTTCGTGGGACAGCAATAAAAGGTCATCTTTCTATGGTTCCAATAGATATGGAACCCCAACCAATAATACTTGCCTACATTGATCTTAATCTTCAGGTATTTGGTTTGCAATCCACATGATAAACCATGTAATTTGTCTTAGAACACTTGTATTAATTTCATTCTTTTTGACAATTGTTAAGACACTAGTGCTGCAAGAATGTTGACGCCAACTGGGCCTGTTGGCCAAACACATTGGGGTGATTTGATGGCCAATAATCCAATGCCTGCTTCACATTCCGCAGATGCCCAATTGAAGGTGAGATCTTTTCTTTTTCTCTGTTTGATTTCTTTTTCTGATGTCTTTTGTCCCGTTTTTATTATAGACTAAGGGGGTGTTTGTTTTCAACTTAATAAGCTTAATGGGTGGTTAGCTTAATTGAGTAAGTTATGTTAAGGTGTTTGATTTTAACTTAATACTAAGAGATTGACTTAACATGCGTGCGATCTCTCATGTTCTTTTTTCTTTCTTCCTTTTTAGCTAATGTGATTCTCTTCTTCTTCTTTGAAACTGTTACAAGTTTGCTTTTGGTGGTTGTTTTAATTAAACAGTATTGAATGAGGGTGTGTCTATAAACAGCAACTTTGAGTGTGTGTAAACAGGAATTCTGAGTTAAAGCTATATATATATATATATATGTGTGTGTGTGTGTGTGTGTGAGACAGAAAGTGTTTATTGGTGATCACCTGAGTTTGAAGAAGAAATGAAACATATATCGCCATGTATATTTGTAGCATGTAGGGTTGAGAAAACACATATCTGATCCCTATACATTAATCTTTGTCATTATTTAGTTGTCATAGAATCAAATAATTGATCCCTATATATTAAATGATTTCAGAAAACAACAAAGACATAATTTTTCATAATTCCCCTTAAAGTTAGAATGCCAATACAGAAAAACAATATGAAAACATATATCATCTATTCTTGTAAAGGGTTGGGTTTTGGTGAGAAGTGTGAGAAGTCTTTTCTCACCCTTGGATAAAAAATGGACAAACATTAGCATGAGATGCACCGGTTCAACTCCTTTTTAAGTTGCAATTCTTGGGAGGTGTTTGATTAAAAGTGACAAGGGGTTTAAAAGTGACAAAAATGGCACTTCTCACATGATCTTATGCCTTTTTCTAAATTCTAATTATACATTTCATTGATTTGGTGTGTCTCAAAACTGAATGCTCTGTTTTTATTTTGTTTTTGGTTGCCAGACTTGCATCATTTTCTACCAAAAGAAAATGGATTCCATGTTTGTAGCTGGACTCATTTAGTGGTGAAGATTGATCGTAAATATTGAGTTATGAACCAAGTGTACATAGTGTTCGAAATGCTTATTTTTTAAAGTTGTATTTTAATCTTTTAATTTTGAATGAAGCATAATCCTTTAATGGGATATTGAGATGTGAACACCCGTTCATAAAAGCTGTCTAAGATGTTACTCCCTCTGCCCAAGTTATCTCGCGCCTTTTGTTCTTCGTCATCTTGTTTAAATAGCTTTATCTTTTCCTCTTTTGCATTCTGAAATTGATGACGTTTTATCTTTAGTTATTCAATGTTGTATGCTAAACTTTTTTCATCACTACATCCTAATGTTTGTAATCTATATTTTGTTTAAACATAAATTTTAGACTTTTTGAATGAGAAATTGTATTAAGTTTTCATTTTTGGTTTTACGATATATACCATCGTATTGTGAAAAACTCTGAATACAACATGTCAACCACCAATTATTTCAAAGATATTTTACAAAAAAATTGATGTTTAAAACTTAAATGTATCAAAATAAAACTTTAACATCCCGCCGCATTGCGCGGGTACTCAACTAGTTAATAACAATTCTAAAAGCCTGGATAACTGCCGGGAAATTGACAAAAATAATCAATTTATTAAATAGTTTCTTTTCAACCAATCTAGGAAGTAGTTTACGCATAAAGAATTATGCGTATTGACTATCAATGGAAACTACTTTCTAGGATTGTTAAAAAGTGAAAATCACTTGATAAATTAACTATTTCTGTCAATAAATGTGAATTAAAATAATTATAAGATCTCAATTAAGACTTAACATATCCGATTTTAATCAAATGTGGATTAAGTTAACCAAGTCAAGACTTTCATAAATCATACATATCATCAATGCTAAATAACTTTATTTGAAGGTATATATTTATTATAAATACAAGATTTTATAATTAAATAAAAACAAATAAATCAATGATAAAAAAACACCATAACGAGGAGGCCATGGGGATTTTGCCTCAAATACCCAAAATACAATCCCTATTTCTTTCTATACCCACTTTAGAGTTTAGACATTTATGTCCATAAATACCCACAACTTTTACAGAAAAACTTACGCGGAGAAAACTTTTTGCGTAAGTTTGTTCTTCCTCCAAAAAATTTAAGAAAAACATTTTTTAAGAAGTTTACGGAGATAGTTTTCTCTGCATAAGTTTTTTGTCTCACGTGTCCGTGTAAAGTCCACGTGTACGCCACATTGGATAAAAAGTTTATGCGCAAAGGTAAAAAAACTTACACAAAAAGAAGTTTTAATTTTTTTTAATTTTTATAAATAAATAAAATTTGATTTTTTTAAAGAATCTTTGTACAATTGATTTGACAACACCTTTAAATCTGATTTTTTATTAATTTTTTTTTCTAAAAACAATAGAAAAATAGTTAGATTTTTATTGTTTTCATAAAAGAAAAAATTAATAAAAAAAATCAGATTTAAGGGTGTTGTCAAATCAGTTGTACAAAGTTTCTTTAATAAAACTAATGTTTTTTATTTATTTATAAAACTTAAAAAAATATTTAAAACTTACGGAGAGACTTCTTTTTACGTAAGTTTTTTTTACCTTTCCGCGTAATACGAACAAAAAGTTTATATATCAAACAAATAAGAAAATTGGGTCACCTACTCACCTTTATGTAAAAATACATGATTTAGGAAGATAAAAAGGAGAAAGATTAAATGTGAATTCTAGTTGTAGTCCATTTAACCAAAGAACCTTTGGCCTAGCGGTATCCAAGCCTCTTTCCTCTTAGGAGGTCAGGGGTTCAAACCTCACCAAAGATGAAGATGGTGTGTGAGTTTATTTGTTGCATTTGACGTATATAAATATTATATACTTCAAAAAAAAAAAAAATATATATATATATATATATATGGTGCATTTAAATACGTTAATCAATAACTTTAAAAATTTAAAGATATAAGATATACAAGTCTATATATATGAGATAATTATCCTTCTAACAGTTTCCAAATTAAAGTAAAACTGGTTTATGTAAAGATAAGTTAAGGAAACAAAATAATTTCAAAGTTTTTTTTTATTATGAAAAAAAATTGTATTAATTAAGATAACAATCAACAAATACAACACAGGCTTTTATTAAACCATCGCATACACAAATTATTCCCACCTTCTTTAAACGCTTCCTTTGAATTTATATATAACTCCACCAATCTTAACCTCTCTCTCTGTTTTTATGATTTTATATCTGTGTAAAATTAATTAAAATGTCGGGGTTAGCATGCAATATTTGCATAGCCTGCAACAAACAACTGATTGATGAAAACGATCAGAATTCCAACTCTGAATGGCACCGCTACAACCTCAAACCCCACGTACGTATATTCATATATATATATATATATATATATATATGTAACTTATGATGGACTTTGATCTCTGTTTTGATCAACTTAACTGTTAATATAAAGTCAATTGGTGACAATGTTGAAGAATTGTCTTGATGATAATAATCATCAACTTAACTGTTGATACTTAGTTTAATTAATTAATAGTTGATTGTGTTAATTAATTAATCCCAATTTCTATTATTCAACTTCCATCTTTTAATTTCCCCTCTTCAATTCTTTATTGAGTGTGTTTGTTCCCTATATGTATATATGCATCCATAGTTAATTTGGTGATATTTGGAAAGTTTGAATATTAGTTTTCAAGAAACCATTTAATAAGTATGATACTTGTAGTAACATGTGATTTATGCTGTGATTAATTAATGGGTTGGGGTTTGTTTGAAATATCAGATGGCAGGGGGGGTTCCAGGAGTCACAGAGGCACTCTTTTTAGCCACACAGTCAGAATCACAAGACCAAACTAACCTCACCCAACCTCATCACCATCTAAATTCTCTGCACCAAAAGGAGGAGGTTGATGAAAACCCTATGGGGATCTCTAATGATGATGAAGATAAGGAAGAGGAGGAGCCAGATCCAAGTTGTTGTTTTATGTGTGACAAAAAGCATAAAAGCATTGAAAAATGCATGATTCATATGCACAAACATCGATCATGGTTTCTTCATACCTGATGTTGAGTATCTAAAAGATCCAATTGGCCTTTTTACACATCTTGGACTTAAGGTATCTATATATAATATTCCTTCCTTTTTTTCTTTTTCAAAATTATAATAAAATCATGCATGCATGGTGATTATATATATATATATATATATATCTGTGTTCATGTTAATGTGTTATTCATTTCTATTATATATAAAATCATGCATGGTCTTTTTTAATTTAATTTATATATATATATATAGGTTAAACGTGATTACACATGCTTGTATTGCAAACATATTTGTCGGCCATTCGAGAGTCTTGAAGCAGTTAGGAACCATATGGTGGCAAAGAAGCATTGCAAAGTGCACTATATATGGCGATCCCCGTGATGAAGAGGAAGAAGGTGAATTAGAGGATTTCTATGATTATAGCACCAGGTAGCTGGTACATATCAATTGTTCCTTAATTAATTATTAGGATAGGATGATGCATCTACTTACTGTTCCATCTTCTTTGGAACTGATAGCAGACTAATGATATGGTTTTTGTTCTATATATATATGATTCTAGTTACATAGATGAAAACGGGAAGCAGCTCGCTCGTTATTGCTGATGGCATAGCTGACAGGATACAACTCGGAGCCGGTGGGTCTGAACTCATCATAACCAGCTGCAGACCAACCGATGATGATAAAATCTCAACCAAAATAATTGGTTCCAGGGAATATTTGCGTTATTATCGTCAAAAACCACGCCCATCTCCAAACAGAATTGCCATTACTGCTGTCTTGGCTGCCAAGTAATTAACCTTCCATATCCCACTCTAACTTTTGTTTACACTCTAATTATTGGCTTAGAGAATTCCAAAACCAACATGAATTATAGCCATTTTTGGTTTTCGGGTAACTTAGAGAATTCATTCATGTTTGGTGTAAAGACCACTCTGCCCTTTCCAGATTCTACTTTTAAGTGGGATATATATACTGAGTTTGTTTGATTTGGTTTATGTATGATGTTGAACATGCATGTGTATATCCAGGCATCGGAGCATGTGTTTGTCAATCGTGCAGTCTAAAGGGAAGACGGTGACGATGAAGGTGATGAAGCAGATGAATAAGTCAGGGGTAGAGGCGATGCGAACCAAAATGGGCATGAAAACTAATGTCATCTGCAAACTTCCAAAAGAACGTTGCGTAATGAAACGTTAATGTCTAGAAGTTGGAGAAGTTTATTTCCTTGAAATTTCTATCTATAACGTTAGATGATATATTGTTGGTTTTTTTTTTGGAAAGGATGTCCGGCAAATTATGACTGTAAAACATTAGCCCTCAGATTAAACCTCAGTGGCCACAAGTTGTGTACGATTGGATTCAAACCCTGGGCAAATGAGTTATTCCGCCACATCCCCAAGACCTTAACCAGTACGCCACAACCCTTGTGGTTTATATTGTTGGTGTTGATTTCAAGTTGATGTAACTTTTATTTTGGGTATTAATTTTAATTTACCATTCTTTTTTAACCAATTAAATTTATTTATTTATTTATCCATGCTATTACTGCGTGCTCAGGGCTTTTTATTTGGTCCCTAAACTATTTACAGATATAATATTTTACCCCTCTAAATATTTTTCCAAAGGTTTTAGCACTAACTTTTAAAAAGGATAAGGTATTTAGTCTTCACTTTTCAAAAATTATCCAGGATTTTACACAAATTGTCCGACCCAATCGGCTTTAATCATTAACATGAGAAAAAAATGCAATAAGACAACGGCCTTTGCAAAACGAGCACGTCCTTGATATCTTAAACCGAACTGTTATTAGTTAATCTCTTCTTCTAACTATTTTTTCAATGCAAACACCGGGGTCAACAGCTTGATAGGTGATATAGAGACGGACAACAATGGGACGGTGGGGAGTGACGAGGGGGAGCGATACCGTTGTTTGCAAAGAGTTTGAATGACGTAAGGCTTGGAAACGGTAAAACTAATTTATATGTTTTTTTTACTTTAAAATCTTCCTAGTCGGTTACATGTAGTTTTTTTATGATGCACGTAACCAATTTCAAAAGTTCAATGATTTATTTATTAAAAAAATGTTCAAAAACTTAATCATTTAAAATGAGAAAGTTTAATGGTTTTTTCATTCAGAAAAATAGTTTAAAGACTTAATTGTTTAAAATAAAAAGGTTTAATAGTTTTTTCATTTAAAAAAAATAGTTTAAAAACTTAATTTGAATCGGATAGTTTTTTGGGAATTTTTTGAATTTTTCTATTTTTATAAATATCAAAACTATAAACATTTCAGTTGATTGATACATATAAATGACATGATTTATATATAAAACCTCCTATTGTTCCAATTCTTGTAAGGTTGTTTGGACACAACACAACAAGTCAACAACAATACCCCCTCAAAAGATGGATTCCTTACAATTGGATGGAAGTAAATATTTCAAGAGAATAAAAAGGAAAAAAAGAAAGAAAATGGAGGAAACAGAGACATGTTCCGGCTGGTTTCACTTTGTTTCTATCTGTTCCACATAAAAGTCCTGTCAAACATGGGGACAGTGATCTTTGTTCTGTTCTGTCGTGTCCTGTTCTGTTCTGAAACACAACAACAATACCCCTCAAAAGATGGATCCCTTACAGTTGGATGGAAGTAAATATTTCAAGAGAATAAAAAGGAAAAAAAGAAAGAAAATGGAGGAAACTGAGAGACCAAGGCCAAGGCCAAGGGGGGCAAAACAGATCAAGAAAAGTAAAAATTTCAAGAAACAAAGAAACCCATTACAGAAAGAAGGAATCAAAGAAAGAATGAAAGTGGAGAATGGAAATGGCAAATGAAAGGTTCCATCTTGCAATGTGGTTTTTGTAGGTCTTTTGCCAAGTTACAGGTTAATCCTTACGCCTTCATGTGATTAAAGAAAGATTTGGGAGAAGAAGAAAAAACGCATAAAGATTTGGGGGGTTTTCATGTTTATTTGGTGGGTATGAAATAATCAGGGTTAGGGTTAGGGTTAGGGTTAGGGTTATGGAGGGAAGAATGAACAATAAAGTAATAGGAGTTGCGATTGATAGAGACAAAGGAAGCCAAAGTGCATTAAAATGGACAGCTGATAATCTTGTGGGAAGGGGCCAGATTGTGTATTTGCTTCATGTCAAGATTAAACACTCTGTTCCCTTTTCTTCATCTGTTTCTTTCACACAAAGTAATCTCTCTCCCTCTCTCTCTCTATCTATCTATGCCTATATATATATATATATATATATACACACACACACACACTCAGAAATACAAGGATTTTAGGTTAATCTGGATATGGGGTTTTTATGCTTTTTTTAAAATTATCAATGGGTTCTTTCGTAAAATGGTGTCATACCCATATAATTTAGGGTTGATCATGTTTTAGTATCCTCTCAATTCCAAAAGAAGAGCTTAATTTTGAAATTTGGTTACAAAATTGGTGTGAACTTTTTGCTGCATATTCAACACCAACAATTCATTTGCATCCTTTTGTTGTATGTTTCTTCGTAGCAAACAACTTTTTCTTGAAATGTTTTGATCAATATCAAGTTTGAAAATGTAAAGATATTTATATGCAGCAAAGACTCAAACACATTCTTTGTCTTTGATGAGGTTTGAATCATTGACTTTGCGGTACCAAGGCCATTAGGCCAATGACCCTTTGGTCTGAAGCTAGATTAATTTTTGAATAATGATAATACAAGTCAACCAAAATCTTGATCCTTATTATTATAAGTTTTTTGTAACCGTGGTGTGTGGGCCAACTTACGCACATCTCAACTAATCCCATGGGGTCTTAAATAAAACAACCAGAAAAATCCTAGTGGCCCTAAACAGACTCGAACCGTGGACCTATAGTGCGGCCCCCAATCGTAGCATCTATTTGTCAATTGAGTTGACCCTCAAGGTTACCATAGTTTAATATCCCCACGATTTTGGATCATTATTCATTTGTGACGCAGTAGGATTATGCGTGGAACGGATTGACAATCGTCAAATCCAAATAATGAATGAATCTACAAGCGTAGAACTCAGAAACGATGAGAGAACTCTCAAACTAGAGATAAAACTGTAAAAGATTGATTAATCAATAATAATTCATATTCCATTCAATAACAATGAAACCTAATAGTCCTATTTATACTAAACTAATTAAGATAACTATTCAAACTAATCTTAATCCTAAACCAACTAGGAAGTAATTAAATAATTAATAAAAGAAACTAAATAATAATCCTAATAATGCTAATTATCCTAAAGATAAATCCTTATTAGAAACTAACTCTTTAAAGCCAACCAGATATGAGAAAGAGGAGAAAGAGCTGAAGGACGAAGGACCAGGGAACCGCGCGACTTGTGCCGCGGCTTCAAGTCGCGTGCTAGGTCGCGTAAGCCTCTGTTTGGTCTTTCTTAGATGCCAGATTCCGATCCTTTTTCTCGTTTTCCAAATATAGAAGAAACACGTTAATAACCCGTGAATACTCACTGTATCAGGCACCCTCACTTGAAAAGAACTCGACCTCGAGTTCACTTGAAAAATAGCTTCACTTGACTCCTTAGGACTCGTACGTTTAGGTTGTAGCTTTAGGAGGTTTGTACGAATCACAAAATCAATGAGTTGTCGGTTGTGTTGTAGGGGTGGCGGCATATTAAAAGGATCCTTTGCAAGCACCCCTTCGAACTTTTGCAAGAGTGGCTTGACTTGAATCGAGCTCTCCAATGTTAGCGTTTCGGGAGTGTCTTCGGGATCATCCTTTTCGAATTCTTGCACCACCGGATTGATCTGATCTAGAGCCTTGGGTGCTGGAATGATTGAAGCACCATCTTCGGGATCATCGTTTGGTGGCTTGGGAATGTCTTCCATTGGCCCGTGTTCGATTTCTTCGATGGTAGGTCGGAGATCGGGTTCGGCCACTTTAGTCTCGGTAACGACTTCTTGTTGGGATTTTGTCATAGCGAGGAAGGTCGTACCATTGACATTGTTGGGCAAGTTGTCGTCTTTCTCTTGTGGCTGCTCACGAATAGCCGGTTGTCTGACTTGAAGGAGGAACGAATCCATAATAAGCTTAGAGTTGTTGACAATAAGCTTAAAGTTGTCGATGTGCGGAACTTTGACTGGTTTCTCATGTCTGTCTCTTCTCCGACGGTTGTCGCTGATTTGGTTGGTGAAGGTTGTTGTCATGGTGGTGAGGGCTGCGGTAAAAGCCGCTGCAACCCTATCAAGATCTTCCCGGGTAGCGGGTTGATCAGCCATTGTTAATAAAAGAGACAGGAGAAACCTGTGGCTCTGATACCAACTGACGCAGTAGGATTATGCGTGGAACGGATCGACAATCGTCAAATCCAAATAATGAATGAATCTACAAGCGTAGAACTTAGAAACGATGAGAGAACTCTCAAACTAGAGATAAAACTCTAAAAGATTGATTAATCAATAATAATTCATATTCCATTCAATAACAATGAAACCTAATGGTCCTATTTATACTAAACTAATTAAGATAACTATTCAAACTAATCTTAATCCTAAACCAACTACGAAGTAATTAAATAATTAATAAAAGAAACTAAATAATAATCCTAATAATGCTAATTATCCTAAAGATAAATCCTTATTAGAAACTAACTCTTTAAAGCCAACCAGATATGAGAAAGAGCTGAAGGACGAAGGACCAGGGGGTTGCGCGACTTGTGCCGCGGCTTCAAGTCGCGTGCCTGGTCGCGTAAGCCTCTGTTTGGTCTTTCTTCGATGCCAGATTCCGATCCTTTTTCTCGTTTTCCAAATATAGAAGAAACACGTTAATAACCCGTGAATACTCACTGTATCAATTTGGGTATGAGTTTTCTTGTTCTATGTTGAGGTTCACATTGAGTTCATATATATATATATATGGTTGGTTTTCGGTAAGAATAGTAGTTATCACGAGAAGGGTAAGAAAATGATCTCCACCCGTGGATCAATACTAATTGAAGATCAATTGAAAACTCCCTTCTAAGCTAATTCATGTGTTATTTTGGGACTTAATCTGAACCATTAGATCAACACTAAATTAAAGTAATCAAGGGTTGAAATCCCTTCATACAATTCTCACCTTAACTCATATTCTTATACGATCCTTCGTCTCTATATATAGGGTTCAGGGAGAAACCGTAAAAAAATGAAAAACTGAAGAACACCTTAGTAGTTCATCTGGACGATATGAACATGTGGATACAAGTAATTTGTAACATGCACACGTGCATAAAAACCAAAAAACAACTTAATTTACTTGTATGCACATAGCATGCTCCAGAATCCAGATGAACGGTTACCAGGGTGTTCCATTAGTTTTTCAAAAAAAATTAGGTTTTCCCCTGACCCCTCCTCCTCCTTCTCTCTCTCTCTCTCTATATATATATATGTATGTGTGTGTGTGTGTGGCTTTTGAGCATGCCTTCATTGATGTGAATGATGATTTATAGACCATTTTGAAAGATGCAATGTAACAATGACTTATGTCTCATATAATGTTTGTTAATGGTGTGCAGAACCTAGTAAGACTGAAGACTCACTTATGATAGATGCTGATTCACAACTCAGAGAACTGTTTCTCCCTTTTCGATGTTTTTGTACCAGAAAGGAAGTTAGTCTCCTTCCTAAACGTTTATATCGACCAAATATCACATTTACATTTCAAGAATATCAACTTTTGCATCGTGAAACAGATAAAATCCCACGAAGTGGTGCTAGAAGATACAGATGTTGTCAAAGCACTGATAGAGTTTGTGACACGATCAATCGTAGAGGTTCTAGTTATCGGAGCTCCTGCTAGAGGAGGTCTTCTCAAGTATGTGATTTTGTCCATAAGTACTACTTCATTCATCATCAAAGATACAATCTTTAGCATGATTTATCGGTAAAAGAGGAACCACAAAGGCCAAATATGTCTACATGTGGTAAAAATATTATTTACACGACTTAAGTTTATAAAACCTAACAATTGTACGTCGTATGTAAAGGTGTTACAGTAGGTTGATAGAACGCTTTTAGGGGTCCTAACAAGGTTTTTAGGACAATTTTGAAACAAAGCTTTTTTGGAGGTGATTTTTTTGCGGTCTGCTACTCGATTTGGTGTTTTCGTAACAGAACGGTGTTTGAGAAACCGGAGAGATTTTTTTGAAAGACTCAAAGAGAGAAATTTAGAGAGAGAAAGGGAGGAGATGATGTATTATTATTGTGTCAAGAGAATGATGTTCCAACACATTATATACATGCCAACTATATAACAGAAAATCAGTTATGAGACACCCTCTTTATTTACACTAACATCCCCCCTCAAGCTCACATCAGGAAGAATGTGAAGCTTGGACTTCAGAAAAGCGAAGCGAGAAGCAGTCAAGCCCTTAGTCAAGATATCCGCAAGTTGTGATGCAGTAGGAACATAACGAATGACAAGTTGTTTGGACATAACCATATCGCGAATAAAGTGCAGATCGATCTGTATGTGCTTTGTTCTTTGATGAAAGACGGGGTTCATGGCCAAATATGTTGCTCCAATATTATCACACCACAAAGTAGGAGCACAACCAAGGTCTAATCGTAACTCTCGAATTAGAGATGAAAGCCAGCACAATTCAGCAGCAACATGAGCTAAATCACAGTATTCGGCCTCGATACTAGAACGTGCCACCACATGTTGTTTCTTCGAACTCTAGCTGATTAAATTTGGCCCAAGAAATATGCAATATCCACAGGTGGAACGTCGATCATCAGGACAACCCGCCCAGTCGGCATCGCATGAACAACAAAAGAGGAAACCTTTGGCTACTAACCGGGCTTTGTAACGACTAACAGAACCATCCGAATTTCTTTTTATTTTTTACACCCACTTACACCCAACGACATTAGCAGATGGAGGAGGTGACACTAACTTCCAAGTCCTGTTAGTGTTTCCGAGTCCTGTTAGTGTAAAGCAGTAATTTAAGCTCTCATAGGATCCCACCAAACAGACCATTTTTTGGCCTGAGAAAAAGTGAGAGGCTCGGTAGTAGGAACACGATGTGATATAGCTTGATAAAGAAAATGCAGGGAAGTGTTTAGGACGACGTGTGTGATCACGAGTATGAGTGACCATAAGATGAATAGACTCGGTAGTAGACGGAATAGGAGGATCATACAACAAACTAGAAGAAGAAGACACATTCACATTACCGGGAGATGTTGCAACGGGAACTGAATTTTCCATGGGAGATGGAATGGGAGGAGCAGAAATCACGGAAGAAGATGGTAAGACAACCGTGGAATTAGTCGATAAGGAAGCATCAGTCGATGGAAAAATTGGTTCATGAAATTGAACATGTCGGGAAGTATACGTAGTGGAAGAGATGGGATCGTAACACGAATACCCTTTATGGTAAGGGGCATAACCAAGAAAAATGCAAGCAGATGACTTGGGAGACAATTTGTTTGGACGTGTGGAGCCAAGAAATGGATAGCACAAACAACCAAAGGTGCGAAGAAGAGAGTAATCCGGAGGATGATGGAATAGAAGTTCATATGGAGAAACATGGGATAAAGTTTTAGACGGTAAACGATTAATTAAAAAGGTTGTCGTAGCATAAGCATCGTACTAGAAACTTTTGGATAGATGAGAATGAAACAATAAGGCACGAGCTATTTCTGATAAATGACGATTTTTGCGTTCAGCCACTCCATTTTGTTGTGGAGCACATGGACACGAAATTCGAAGTGAAATCCCAGATTCATCAAAAAATTGATGCATAACACCTTTGGTTAGTTCTGGAGCTCCATCACATTGAAAATATTTGATTTTAGTGGAAAACATATTTTCAGCATGAGATTTAAAATGACGAAAGGCATCACAAGCTTGAGAACGAAGAGATAAAGGGTACATCCAAGTAAACTGACTGTAATCGTCAATAAAGGTGATAAAGTAACGAAAACCATCACGAGATTCAACAGGTGAGGAACCCCAAATGTCACAATGTATAATATGCAACGGAAACATACATCGAGAATCATGAACATGAAAAGGAAGACGAGTGCTTTTAGACAAACTACAAGCACTACAGTGATTATTCTTATTATTTCTAGCTAAGGGAATACAAAGCTTATGTAAAACGTAATCAGACGGATGTCCCAATCGAGAGTGCCACAAAGTGGACGAAACAGATGAGGTTGTAGCTGCAGAGAGAGAGAATAAAGATTCTCACAGCTACGCGGAATGTGGTGGAGTAGAACTCCCTTGCTTGTCTGAATGAAAAAGCCAAAGGATGAAAATGAGACAATGCAAGGATTATCATAGACTAATTGGCCAATGGAAAGCAAGTTTTTGGTTAGTTTAGGAACAAGAAGAACATTTTTCTACAATAATAGACATTTAGGAAAAGAAACAAATGAATAACCAATGTGAGAGATACTAAGAGATTGTCCATTACCCACAATAACTCGCTCAGGACCGGTGTAGGCTACCGCCCCATGTACCAGCCGTGGATTTGGGGTCATATGTCTTGTAGCACCCGAGTCCGGAATCCAGGAATCAACTAAGGCACAAGTATCCGAAAAAGACACATTTTCTGGAGCCTGTTGTTGTGAGGCCCAACTTGCAAAATTCACCGGGCCAAAATAAGCAGAATAAGCCATATTTGCTTGTCCAGATCCATTGTTACAACCTGTAGTATTCAGACCAGTAGACGACGAATAAGAGTTGACGGAAACCTTGGATTTTCGAGAATAAAACCTGCTGGTCGAGGTTGAGTAAGATGTTGATTTCCAAAATTATGATCTGAATGAGTTTTCACACTTGAATCAAAGAAACCAAAGTTTGAACCAAAATTCGATGTGTCATCTAAAGTGGTAACATATCCTCCATTTCTTCCTCCCGTAGAAAAACGACCGGCGACCACCACGAAAATTACGTGTACTTTGCCAAGTATTTTGGTTTCTTCCTCTGCCACCATTTGAATTATTCATAGATCGATCTGCATATCTGAAATAACATTTGTCAACTGTATGACCATTCTTGTGACAAATCTGACAGGAAGTATTTGAGCCTTCCTTTGTTGCAAAATGTGGTGGTGTTTGATTGCAGCTGCCATTGCTGTAATTGGTGGTACTTCTTGTTGTGACATTCTAGCTTCATACATCAACAAACGAGATCTAAGTTGAGCAAACGAAGGTTGAACTTCAGAGTTCTCAATGTTAAGTATAAACATGTTATTAGAGAAGTTAAAGGCCATGAAGAGTTTGAAGAACAGATCTTTCTCAGGAACAGATTCACCAATTGATCTTAAAGAATCACATATCTTCTTAATCGAATCACAATAGGTTGTAACTGAGTTGGAGGCTTGTTTAATAGTCTGAAATTGAGTTTTCAGTTGAGATCTCTTCGCAAAAGCTTGCTGTAGGTAGGAATCTTCAATAACTTTCCACAGATCTGCAGCTGAAGACGTATCGATTGCAAGATGTGCAATCGATGGATCTAATGTTGAATTAATACTAGTTAGAACAAAATTATCCTCTTTAATCCACCGATCTACAACATCTTGAGGTGTTATTGGATTGAAATTAGGATCAACATGTTTCTGTAGACCTAAAGTTTTAAGAACAGTTTGCAATTGATATTTCCATACCAGATAGTTCTCTCCATTTAACTTCATCGAGACAAGATTCGTTATATTCGGTATTGTAAACTGATGAGAAGAACCGATTACATTTCCAGATCTGTTCATGGTGCCTCCTTCATTTTCTAACATCTAATCAGATATGATGAAATAGGAAAACTAGGTTAAGATACGAATGAGTAATCAAACTCGATTGAAATAATTGTTGATTGGATATGGAATAGGTATGAGCCTTCAGCTCTGATACCATGAAAGACTCTAAGAGAGAAACAGAGAGAGAAATTTAGAGTGAGAAAGGGAGGAGATGATGTATTATTATTGTGTCAAGAGAATGATGTTCCAACACATTATATACATGCCAACTATATAACAGAAAATCAGTTATGAGACGCCCTCTTTATTTACACTAACATTTTTCGACACCATTATTGTTAGTACCTTTAGATGGATGGTGTCTAGGCATAAAGAGAGTGTGAAAAATGTTGTTGTCCGGAGAATTTCTCCCTTCCGTTGTATCCGTTGTTTCAGGACTCTGGAATTCTGTTTCGTTTCGCTAGTTTCTGGCTAGCCTTTTAATGCATTGCCGTTTCCAAAAAAAATTAGCCTTTTTAAAATACATTATTTGAAAAAATGTTTTATAAAAACTAGTGTCCTATAATTAAGTCTAGGACATTTAGACATTTTTGGTGTCCTATGAAACCGAGTTTAGTTATAGGGTTTTCTGCTTGGTTCTCGTCATTCTTCATGAATTGCGAATACTATAATTTCAACAACTATTGCTAGATTAATCTAAAAACTAAGCATCATTGTAATGTGTTGTTGCAGGAGATTCAAAACAAAAGACATTCCCGGAACTATATTGAAAGGGTTGCCTAATTTCTGCACGGTTTATGTCATTTCTAAGGGAAAGATTTCAGCCACGAAAGCTTCAACACGTCCTCCTCCATACATCTCTCCGCTTCGTACCCATGCATCGCCCGGACCAAGTAGCAGACCGTCCAATGCTTCATCTGAAAATTTTCTACCAATTAGTTCCAAAGGTTTTTTCTTTATTTTATGTCTAAGTGTTTTAATAGATTGCTTAATAAATCTAAAGTATAAGACTATAAGTTGATAGTGTTAAGATTAAACGTTACACACACACAATACGCACACAACCGAAAGCGAGAAAAGAACACGAGAATTTACGTGGTTCACACGATCAGGGTGATCATGCTAATCCACGGGGGCAACTAGGGTTTTCTTTATTTCTGCTACAATGTTTACAAGTACAATGGGATCAATATATATAGACAAACATAATTAGGGTAAACACCTAATTAAGGAAACTAGGGTAGAGGGCCTAGGGCCGGCTGCGCCTCTCCCTTTTCCTGATCAGTGGGCCGAAGCCTACATCCCAACAATCTCCCACTTGGAGGCTTCGAAACACGAACACCTGCACTCCTCTGTACTTCTGTAAACACCAACGGAGCTTGAGCTCCCCCTTAGTTGCCACCTGCCTTCTCAACACTATTCCTGAAGGCCAGCTGAAGTCATACAGAACTTCAGCTTATCCAGCGTCACAGATTTGGTGAACATATCTGCTGGATTCTTTGCACCTGAGATATTCTTCAAATTTATCGTACCATCACGAATCAAATTTCTGACAAAATGATATTTCTTCCCAATGTGCTTTGTTTTCCCATGATAGACTGGATTCTTAGCTAGTTTCACTGCACTCTCATTGTCACATTATAACGAGTAATCAGCTTGCTTTTTCCCAAGTTCTTCAAGAAAGTCCTGTAACCATACTAGCTCTTTACTGGCTTCAGCAACTGCCATGTATCCAGCTTCTGTTGTTGATAAGGCTACACTTTTCTGAAGTCTGGACATCCAACTAACTGCTGTTCCTCCCATTGTAAAGACGTACCCTGTAGTGCTTTTAAATGTCTCTTTGCATCCACTCAAATCAGCATCAGTATATCCTCTGAGAACTGAATCTTTACCTTTGAAATATAATCCCAACTTTGAAGTACCCTTCAAATACCTGAGCAACCATTTGACTGCTTGCCAATGTTCTCTTCCCGGATCTGACATAAAACGACTAACAACCCCGACGGCATGGGCTATGTCTGGTCTCGTGCAAACCATGGCGTACATGAGACTACCAATAGCAGATGCGTAAGGAACTTTAGCCATATCTGCTTTCTCATCTTCTGATCTAGGAGACTGATCTTTGGTAAGCCTGAAATGACTTCCCAAAGGTGTGTTTCTAGGTTTTGTCTTCTCATCATTCATCTTGAATCTTTCTAACACTTTCCCGATGTATTTCTCTTGGGATAGTGTCAAAGATCCATCTTTCTTGTTTCGAGTAATGCTCATACCGAGTATCTGTTTGGCTGGACCCAAGTCTTTCATCTCGAATTCTTCAGACATTTGTTTCTTTAACTTGCTGATCTCTTTTATATCAGCACCTGCAATCAGCATATCATCTACATAGAGAAGTAGAATGATATAGGAGCCCTTGAATTTCTTTACATAACAGCAATGGTCCGTCTCACATTTTCTGTACCCGGTCCTCTCCATGAAGTCATCAAACTTCAAGTACCACTGCCTGGGTGCTTGTTTTAGACCATACAAGCTCCTTTTCAGTTTGCAGACCCAGTCTTCTTTACCAGCAACCTGAAACCCCTCAGGTTGTGCCATGTAGATATCCTCATCAAGGTCACCATGTAGAAATGCTGTCTTGACATCTAGCTGCTCTAGATGTAAGCCCTCTGCAACTACAATACTCAGGATCAATCTGATGGTGGTCATTTTCACCACTGGAGAGAAAGTTTCATTGAAATCAATCCCTTTTTTCTGTTGAAAACCCTAAACGGGCTTTGTACCGTTTAGACCCATCATGCTCTTCCTTGATTCTGAATACCCATTTATTCTGCAACGCTCTTTTGTCTTGCGGAAGCTTGGTTAAAACCCAAGTTTGGTTCTTGTTTAGAGATCCCATTTCTTCTTTCATTGCATGCTCCCACTGCAACGAATCTTTCAGCTTAACTGCTTCAGAGTAACTTTCTGGTTCACCATTCTCAGTCAAAAGAAGATAATTGACTGATGGATTGTATTTTTCAGGAGGCTTAGAGACTCTGGTGGATCTTCTGACCCAGTGTGATTCAACTGGCTGAGGCTGTTCTGGAGAAGATGTTTCTTCTTCATCCTCTGAGCTTTCACTGTTGACAGTGTCTTCATGAACATCTTCAGACTCATCATTATTCTGAAAATCAGGCTCAATGCTCCCACTATCCTGAGTATCTTCTGGCCCTCTGATTCTGATGTCATTACTTTCAAACTCAGCTTGTTCTTTCTGATCATTTGAGTTTACTGTGCTCCTGTCTTTATAAAGTTCAGCCTCGTTGAACGTTGCATGTTTGCTTCTGACTACCTTTCTGCTTTCAAAGTCCCAAAGCCTGTAGCCCATGCTATCTGAGCCATATCCAATGAAGGTGTATTTCTTGGCTTTTGCATCCAACTTGTCACCATCTTTCTTCAGATCATAGGCACTGCATCCGAACACCTTCAAGTGTTCATACTTTACGGCTTCACCTTTCCACTCTTCCTCTGGTATCTTGAAGCCCAATGGTACTGATATTCCTCGGTTGATAAGATAAGCTGCAGTGTTAACTGCATCAGCCCAGAACGTCTTTGGAAGCCCGGCATTAAGTCTCATACTTCTAGCCCTTTCATTCAAAGTTCTGTTCATCCTTTCTGCCACTCCATTCTGTTGAGGAGTGCCTGGAACTGTCTTTATCATCCGAATGCCATGTTCAGCACAATATTCAGTAAACTCTGTGCTGATGTATTCCCCACCGTTATCCGACTTCAAGCACTTTACCTTCAGGTTAGTTTCCAATTCAACAGCAGTTTTCCATTTCTTAAAAGTATTGAAAACATCAAACTTATTCTTAAGAAAGTAAACCCATACCTTGCGTGTTGAATCATCGATGAAGGTCACATAGTAGTTCGATCCTCCCAAGGAGGAGACTGGTGTCGGTCCATAAACGTCCGTGTGAACAAGCTCTAATTTCTGAGCTTTCGGCGTCTGACCCGTCTTCACAAAGGATACCTTCTTTTTCTTGCCAAGTACACAGGGTTCACAGAACTCTGTATCCACCTTTTTCAAATCAGGTAGCTTTCCTTTGGCAAAGAGCATCTTCATTCCTTTTTCACTCATGTGGCCGAGACGTTGATGCCACAATCTGGAAGGATTCAGCTCGGTGGTCACTGCATTCACCTCGTCGTCAGGAACCTCAACCATGTATAAGGTGCCTCGCTTTTTACCCCTGGCAATTACAAGGTTTTCTTTGACAACCTTCCATTGCCCATCACCAAAGGTAGTTCTAAATCCTTGGTCGTCCAACTGTCCAGTAGAAATCAACATTTTCTTAAGGCTGGGAACGACCCGAACGTCCTTCAATGTCCAAATGGTACCCAATGAAGTCTTTATGTCTGTGTCACCTATTCCTGTGATATCAAGAGTGCGATGGTCAGCCAAACGGACTTTACCAAAGTTACCTGTCCGTAGATTCTTCATCATCTTCGTGCTGAAGGTAGCATGAAAAGATGCACCGGGATCCATGATCCAAGACTCTGCTGTATTCTCAACACAGCAGATAAGGGCATCTTCTGAATCATCAGTTGCTGCGTTCACCTCTCTGTTTCCATCTGATTGTTTAGGGTACT
Organism: Saussurea involucrata; assembly: GCA_033807775.1. Lineage (NCBI taxonomy): Eukaryota > Viridiplantae > Streptophyta > Magnoliopsida > Asterales > Asteraceae > Saussurea > Saussurea involucrata. Next base: position 154,545,918 of record CM066321.1, read on the forward strand.
GGTTTCTGAAGTGCCCAGTTTCTTTGCACTTCCAACATTGGATGTCTTTCCTTGGTTTTGACTGGCTCCTCTTTCTAGACTTTGATCTACCTATGCCATTACCCCTTTCTGTCTTTCTACCTCTCCCTTCAGTGCTTAGCAAAGCACTAGATGATTCTCCAGAACTTCGTCTCCTTATGTCCTCTCCTAGGATGAAGTCACGTATGCCCTCAAAGGTGAGTTTAGAGGTTCCAGCTGAACCACTAATGGCAGTGACCGTTCCTGACCAACTTTCCGGTAACGAGGATAACAAGAGTAAAGCTTGGACTTCATCTTCAAACTTAATATCAACAGATAACAAGCGGGATATAATGGTATTGAAATCATTAATGTGTGAGGTAACAGACATACCTTCTCTCATTCTGGTGTTTACTAACTGTCTTATCAGAAATACCTTGTTAGAAGCAGAAGGTTTCTCATACATGTTTGACAAAGCTTTCATCAATCCACATGCGGCAGTCTCCTTCACAATGTTAAAGGCCACATTCTTGGCCAGTGTAAATCTGATAGTAAATCTGATAACAGCTATGGCTTTTCTGTCTAGAGCAGCCCATGCAGCGTCTTCCATCTTCTCGGGTTTTATTCCTGTCAAGGCTTGATCCAAGTCCTTCTGACACAGCAGATCCTCAATTTGCATCTTCCACCATCCAAAATCTTGTCCATCAAATTTCTCAATTTTGGTTTTTCCGTCCTCAGCCATTATCCCAAAACTGTTAGGGTTTACAAATCGAGTCAAGACTGAAAATAGTGTCCAAACACAGCAGTGGCCGGCTGCCTGAACTTGACGGCTGTTCTATTGAACACTACTTTTGCAATCAGTCTGATTGATAATGTAAAACTGTTGGCGATAAAAGAACAGAAACAAAAAACCTTTTGAGTAGCAGCGGCGGCAAACAGCGGCAACTGCAAACAGCAGTAGCGGCGGCGGCAGCGGCGGTTGACAGACAGCGGCGGCGGGCAGCGGCGACGGTGGCTGGCAGCGGTGAGGATTTCAGCGATGTGTAACAGATCACGAGCCTAAAGCTCTGATACCAGTTGTTAAGATTAAACGTTACACACACACACAATACGCACACAACCGAAAGCGAGAAAAGAACACGAGAATTTACGTGGTTCACACGATCAGGGTGATCATGCTAATCCACGGGGGCAACTAGGGTTTTCTTTATTTCTGCTACAATGTTTACAAGTACAATGGGATCAATATATATAGACAAACATAATTAGGGTAAACACCTAATTAAGGAAACTAGGGTAGAGGGCCTAGGGCCGGCTGCGCCTCTCCCTTTTCCTGATCAGTGGGCCGAAGCCTACATCCCAACAGATAGCACGTTTTTTGGTGTCCTAACAAGTTTTTCAGGACAATTTTGATATAAAGTGTTCTGTGTTTTTACATGGCATTATTTGAAAATGTCTTATAAAACAGGGATTTTGTTATTTATAGGAAAGAACTCAAAGTTTCAAGATGTCCTAAAAACTTGTTATGATGCTCTAATACGTCATACCATTCTATATACAGTTGTTTGGTCCTATAAACTTACCTCTTATAAAACAATCTATCTATTAGGACATATAGACATCTCTGGCATCCTACAAAGTCGAATTTGTTGTAGTGTTTGCATTTCAACTTATAGTTGTGTATATGTTAATCGTTATTTCAATGGTTTTTCTATCAGCAATTCCCTGGAGACCCGCGGATTCGGCTTTTACTAGGCAATTCCCAGACTCATCTTACAATAGCTGGCCCAATGACTCGAACATAATGAAGTATGTGATTTCAACTATTCTTTAGCATTTCATGGTATATATTTATATAGAGAGAGAAAGATTTAAGAGACCGTGCGAGATTGAGGTAGGCACGTGAAAAAAAAAATCTTTGAAGTTTTAAGGGTTTTAATTTGACATGGGTAATTTAGTAATTTACCAATTCTCTTCTATCTCTCCCTGTATACATAAAAAAAGCATTTTTGTCCCACTCAGATCCTGTTCTATTCCAGTCTAATGTCATGTCAAACACGAGACAACAGTTTTTGTACAATCCTGTCCCACATACCAAAAGCACCTAATATTTTGATGGAAAAACTGACTTGTGGCTTACATAGATGATCTTTTTTTACGTTTCGTGAAAACAGGTCCCCTTTCAACAATAGGAGAGGCCCAAATGGAAAGGCTTATGGAGAATTAGCCCCACCGGAATCCGACATTTCATTTGTGAGCAGCGGTAGACCGAGCATCGACAATATCAATATGTTTCCTTCATTTGAGAGTGAAACGAATGCACGTATTAGCTTCTCGGAACTGGACCAAGGTTTTGATTCGTATCATATGGGGCGCAGATCGGCAGATATAAACACCCCACCTGACTTAAGTTCTTTCGACAGTCCTAGGGCATCTTTATCATCAAACGCGGTACTAAATTCCTATCTTATCAAATTCGTTTCTGATATTGGTTTCTACATCTTTGTTATTGACAGTTTGACACTACCTTTCTTGTATTATATGCATTTGTATCTATTTGTGACCTGTTTGCGGTAGAGATGCACAAAAAAGCCCAATCCTGAAACTAGGCCTGGGCCCAGCCTGAAAAAGTCCAAAGCCTGGGCCTTTTTTCACTAAAAATGGGCTTGGAAGGCCCGAGGCCCATGCTTTTGCTGTAGGGATGCACAAAAAAGCCCAAGTCTGAAACTCTGTGCGGGCCCAGCCTAAAAAAGCCCCGGCCTTTTTTAACTAAAAATGGACTTGGAAGGCCCAAGCGTAGGGCCCAAAAAGGCTGGGCCTTGGGTCTTGTGCATCTCTAGAGTTTTCACATAAACAACCTCTCTGCCCCTTTGTATCATACAAATTGCATGTACAGTATGAGAGAAAACGTGTTCAATATGTGTAAATTACGAACAAAAATGGACTCTAAATTGGGGATTTCAGGAAGATGTTGAGGCAGAGATGAGAAGGCTAAAGCTTGAACTCACAAAAACCATGGAAATGTACAGTACAGCATGCAAAGAAGCCCTTACAGCAAAACAGAAGGTGTCTTAACTTACTCCTTTTACGTTCATATGACCTCAAATCCTCGTTTTTTTACTATTTTTTATTTTATTTTTCTCGGGTTTTTGCTGTTGTAGGCTATGGAGCTCCAGAGATGGAAACTAGAAGAACAACAAAAGGTTGAAGAGGCACGTGTAGCCGAAGAATCTGTCGAAAAAGACAAATCAAAAGCAAAAACGGCAATGGAGGCTGAAGCCGCTCAAAGAATCTCCGAACTCGAATCCCAAAAAAGAGTTCGTGCCGAGAAAACAGCGCTGCAAGAATCAGAGGAGAACAACGCGGGTTTAATGTCTTTTTTCCGATATAGAAGGTACACAATTGAGGAGATCGAAGAAGCAACAGAATATTTCTCAGCCACTCGTAGGATCGGAGAAGGAGGTTATGGGCCCGTTTACAAGTGTCATTTAGACCACACACCAGTTGCGGTTAAGGTTCTACGACCCGATGCAGCTCAAGGTCGAGCCCAGTTTCACCAAGAAGTCGAAGTTTTGTGTTGCATTCGGCATCCTCACATGGTTTTGCTTCTTGGAGCATGTCCAGAATACGGGTGTTTAGTATACGAATACATGTCAAATGGAAGCTTAGAAGATTGTTTATTAAGAAAAAACAAAATCCCGCCTCTTTCGTGGCAACATAGGTTCCGAATCACGGCCGAGATCTGTAGTGGTTTGTTGTTTCTCCATCAAACCAAGCCTGAGCCAATTGTGCACCGTGACCTTAAACCAGCTAACATTTTGCTTGACCGGAACTTAGTAAGTAAGATAGCCGATGTGGGGTTGGCTCGGTTGGTGCCAGCTTCGGTTCAAGACTCGGTGACTCAGTACCGAATGACTTCTGCAGCCGGGACTTTTTGTTATATAGATCCTGAGTATCAGCAAACGGGAATGCTTGGTGTAAAATCGGATGTGTATTCTTTAGGTGTTATGTTTTTACAGATTATTACGGCTAGACCCGCGATGGGTTTGACTCATCATGTCGATAGGGCTATCAAGAATGGAACTTTTGCCGAAATGTTGGATCCGGCGGTGGCTGATTGGCCCGTTGAAGAGGCTCTAGGGTTGGCTAAGTTGTCGCTACATTGTGCCGAGTTAAGAAGGAAAGATAGGCCGGATCTTGGTAAGGTTGTGATGCCCGAACTTCAAAGATTGAGCACGCTTGCCGATGAATCGGTGTAATATTTGATATTTTCGTCATCTTCTTTACCGGCTAGCCACAATCAAGTGCCTTAATTTATCTGTATATTTAGATTGTGATATGTGGAATCCCTTTGAATCTATATCTGAAAGAGCCTTTTTGGAGGTTGTGTATATATACAAGTTGGATGGACCTTGTCTAGCTGACGTGGGACTCCAATACCATTTGAACATCATGTCTTGTACTAAGAGTCTAAGATTGTTTGTGACAATTCGGTTATGATTATGTCCTTGTGGATTTAAATTCTTTTAAGGGTGTTGCAATATGCACCCTTATTTATGCCAAAATCAGGTTAAATCATGTATTGAAAATGTAAAAAGTAAGTATATAGAGATGCCTTCAAAGTTTATTTAGACTTAAAAAGATTTGTTCTTAGATGGAAAACAAATGTCCAATTTGTCGTATGTTTGAATTCGTGCAAATCTTCGGTTGCTATTTCAACCACCTTTGAGACAAAAGTCTGTACGCAAGCTTGCAAGTTGCAAACCAACTCCGTTTTCGAATCTAGCTGTTATCAAAACCCTTGCGATGACAACCATTTAAGATGGTTTGGAGGATATTTCGTACACGTAAGCTAGCCCAAAAACTTTACAAAAAATAAAAAATTCAAACCAACTTCTAGAGTTGTAGTAGATAAAAGTGTCAATTTTGACTTATTTACTTAAAATGAGTTAATCTATACTATATTATAAAGCATTTAAAAAACAACCACTAAAGCTTCATGTACCGATATGTAATGTTAATTACTTAAAAACAACTAATGAAGCTTTATGTACCGCTTTTAATGCTAATTACTTGATTAATACTTATCTCTAACAACCTTCAAATTCTTAAATCGTGGACTCTTATTAATTAATCCTTATCTCTAATCACTTTTAATTCCTCAAATTATGAACTTCTCAAAAAGCGTCATTTTTTAAACAAATTTATAAAAAGACATGATTGTTTTCTCAAAACCGTTTTACAAAATCGGCAACGAGATAAATAAATTAGAACATTAAAATTGAGATATATCGTGCTGCATTGCGCGAGTAGACTTCTAATCTTTATTAATACATTATTATAGTCAAATGAATAAAATTAAGAAATTGCTTGAAAACCTAGGTAAATGGGTTTGAACATGTCAAAAAAAAAGGTTGTCTATTGTGTATTTAAGTTCTTACAATACTTTAAATCGTTTTATTAAAAAATTATTTAAAAATAGACAAAGAAAAATGGATGGATCACCCAATTCGATTTATTTTGACATAAATAATTGTACATTTTGGAGTCATGTATACTCATCTAAATCGTTCAAGCCATCTATTTTACCAAATTAATGTGGGTTAGAATTTAAACATAAAACTATGACGAATGTGAGTTTGAAAAACAAACCCTTCAACCATCAAACTTACACGCAAAGGCAGGCCTATGTATATTCTAGCAAGTAGAATTATTTTTTAGTTATTAAAAAGATGCACCCGCTAACCTTTGATATTAGAAAAATAGAAAATATAACAAATATATATATACTTAAAAACAGAAAAAGTAGCTCAAAATTAACAAAAAAAAAAGCCAGAAAATTCTCTCGAAATCAACCAACAAACTTAAAAATCCGTTGAAAATACAAAAAATCCTAAAAACGAACCAACAACAAATACCAACCTTAATTAAATAACAATAATTTTAACACAAATGAACACTCCACTCCAAGGATTTCTACATCTAATCCACACGCAAAATCATTACTTTGTCAACTACATAATCGATTTCGTTCACGATTAAAATTAATCCATATTAATCACATCTGTTTGAATCCAAATAATCACATAAATTAATCACAACAATCAACATCAACATTAATTAATACAGTAATTAACAACAGTGATTGATCATCATCACCTTCATCGTTCATCTCCATCCCAATACTCTTTCATTTTAGGTCCAGTTGGTCCATCTTCTTCATAAATCTCACTCGGTAAAATCTCCATCAACTCTTCAATAACAGATTCCACAATCCCAGTTGTCGAATCCCGCAATTTCTCAAGCTCAATCCCAATCTCATACGTTATTTTCGGACCCCATTTTCTTGCGTAATTCAACCACGGTGGCTCGATTACAGAAGCTATATACTCAGCCGCCATGATCAAATACTTGGTTCCAACGTCCAAAAACATGCCACTTTTAGCAGTATCGTTTCTTATCCCAACCACATTGGTCCCTTGGACCTCAAGTCCTGGAGTCGCGTACGTTGCATGGCCATGCAACGACGAATACGCGACTAATTTATTGGTTCCAGTTTGGAACTCGAGAGACGGGGTATCCACCCACATCCCGCCACTATGTTGTGCGAAATAAACACGATATAAACCGCCATTAAAGTTGCTTATTCTGAGAGTGAGGTGTTCCCAGTCACCTATATGTTCTCCTATCCTGCCTAAAGGAACATCAATGATCCCTAATTTGGCAGTTACAGGCCCATTAAATGGGTAGAAAACCCATATTGCTATATCAGTAAATGTTGCTCCTAACATGGGTTTAATGTGGATATAAGCCTCACAGGTTTGTAGGTCTCCTTTCTTGACTCTCTCCCTTTCTGTTTCGTTGATCGGGAGGTCGAGCCAGTATGTGCCATCGTTCAAACCACCTTGAGGTAGGTTCGAGCCGGTGGGTTCAACCGGAACAGGGTTTGATTCGTCTCCATGGTACAACAAAACCCCATTGCTAAAATACCAAGAAGTTGAAGATGGAAGGTAAGTTTCACTAGGGTGAAAATAGAGTCTTGGAGAGTATTCTTGAATTAGGGTTTCGATTTGGGGCAAGTTAGGCATTGAGGATGATAACGAATCGAAGTTATTATTCTTTAGACACGATAATATGGAATTGGTTTCGTTATCAATCGTGAATGAACCTACACTAACCGCTTGCGCTTGTGTCCCTCTAAGTTTCGGTCTCGAGCTATAAACGTCAACGCCGTTATCTGCACCCCACAAGAACACGTCTAGTTCACATTCATCGGTTAGTTCATCGCGAACACACCGGATTTTATCAAGTGGCGGCTTTTCCGGTGAGGAAGTGATGGCATAACCTACCGGTTTATACCCATTTGGTGGTGTTGGCAACCAAATGTAGCAAGAATCAGTGACACTTAAAACTAGGGTATAGTCCACTGGACTAGCTAGGGTTCCGCCGGAAACATCTTTTCCGGCAAGAACCCAACCGAAAAGTGGAGTGTCATTAGTTTGGCAATAACAACCAAGCATGGAAAACCCATCTGGTAATGGAAATGGTTCAAAAAAAGTTGCACCACCATCTTCAGAACTGGACCAGATTTTGGTGAAAGATGTTATTTGACAAACTTCAAGTCCTCCAAGATCAATGGTTCCATTTGCAAAACCTTCACCTGTGTTTATAAATTTGCAACATCCATCAACATGGTAAGTAATTTTTCCAGTATGCATATGTGCATAACATTCATTTGTACGATATGCACGTGTACATACTAGTAATTTGTAAGTAACTCAATGAAAACCGGTAGACATTTTCAGTTACCTGTATGCACATGTACATATCATACAGATGAATGAAAGATTATTAAGTATGACAAAAATGAAAGAGCAGATTGAGGTACCTGGTGGCCAAGAAGGTAATGGAGAAGCAAATTGGAAGTTGGTATCAATGGGGAAACTTTTGGTTTCATTTGTGGTAGTGAAGCAAGAGAGAAAGTTTCCCATTGTTTGGTTCACTAAATAATTTGCTATACAACAAATTATATATATGCATGAGCATCATATATATATATATATATATACACACACATTGAAAGAATTAGCACATTGCGAATATGCTTGGTGGATATTGACTTTTAAATGAAATGTTTGCACGTTATCTCTATTATTATTGTACTATTTAAGGTAGTTTTCATATCGGTATTTGTTGTTGGTTCGTTTTTGTCAAAATGATGAGTTTGTAAACAGTTTAGTAACATAAGGACTTAAAATTCAAACATATTTATTACCTGTTTTTAACAAATATAATGCAAGTCTAACCTCTGTCCAACAATGGCAGCCCATACAAACAGTAGTTATCTATCCTATAAAACTAACCAATCCGAATTCCTATAAAACAAAATAACTCAGAATGAAAATTGAAATTACCACTGTTCTAGCCGCCTTCGGGTAAACATACATAAGAGGAGAATCCATGGACTTCCTTTTGGTGTGGAGCCTCACATAAAGCTCAGCATCAGTGGGCTCACGACCCAATTCATCTCTCTGCAATAAACAACTTACGTTGTTAGTAAACAACAAAATCATATATGTTCATAAACCATAAATATTAAATATAGTAGATGATAAATTACCATGCGAACCCTATGTTGACAGGCAGTAATAGATCCCCCGGTGTACTTAGACGACACCCCCCTAAACTTGGTGGCCCAATTGGCCCCAAGGACCCGAAATCGATGCCTACAAAAGTCGGTATCCCACATCTGTTAAGAAAAAACACATTAATCAAAATAAAAACAATTACAAATCATTATGATCTATTATCGAATTAGAAGATTAGAAGATTGACCCACATCTTCAGATGCACGGTGCATTTCACCGTGTGCATACCAAATGGTATAATGAAGCATGAAACCATGTTTCAACAAGTGCAGTTTCACTTCATCCCTCTCTTTATATTTTAAATTTTTACATCTGGCACAAGGGCATCTCACATGAATCACTATCCCATCACCCATAGTTTTTCTTTCATTGGCATAGGCAAAGTCTAAAAAACCGTCAAGTGCAACAACATAGTCTTTGCTAAGAAACCCCTCACTGTCATTCTTTCTATACATCCATCTTCTACATATTCAATAACTACAACAACAACAACGAAAAAGAGAAATAGTTAGTCGACATAATCAAGGTAGAGATGATGTAGAAGAGTCTGAGACTCTACAAGCACTTGTTTGACTATTTGAAAGTCAATCCATGACGGTCAAACCATTTAGAGAAGTTTTAGATAACTTTAAAACCCTAAGCGTAATGGTTTGACCATTTGAAAATCAAATCATAGATTCTAAATCAAAGAGAGAAGTTTTAGATGACTTTGAAACCCTAAGCGTAATGGTTCGGCCATTTGAAAATCAAAGAGAGAAGTTTTGAATTACTATAAAACCCTATTCGTAATGGTTTAACTATTTGAAAGTCAAACCATAAGCTTAAATGAATTTAGAAGAAATGTGAATGACTTTAAGCCCTAAATGTAATAGTTTGAATATTTAAAAGTCAAATCGTAAGTTTAGATAAATTTAAAGAAAATTCGAATGACTTTAAACTCTAAATGTAATGGTTTAACTATCTGAAAATCAAAATATGGATTCTAAATCAAATAGAAGTGTCTTAAATGACTTTCAAACCATGTGGTTCAATTGTTTTACTACTTGATAGTCAATCGTGGGTTTGAAGAAGAAGAAGAAGAAAAGCACATTTTGGATGAGTTTGAAACTGTAAGAATTTTTTAAATTCAAACAGTATAACAACTATAAAATTAATATTTCCAAGTTGAAGCAAGCCTAATGTTTGCACAACAATTGGCAACCTAAACTAACATAATCAAAAGTAATACCAAGACCAAATAATCGTATTTAATAACCGAACTCAAAAAATAAATCAAACTTAGGTGTTATACACCAAAATGTCTATCTGGTAAGCACTTACCTATCACCACTGCCACTTACCATATTGGTAATATTTTTGGCCATCAAAAAGGAATTGTTGATAAGAGTCTTTTACTTAGTAAGCACTTACCTGTGAACCATCACCTCGCTTACCATATCGAGTAATATTTTTGGCCATCAAAATGAATTGTCGATAAGTGTCTTCTACCTGGTAAGTGCTTACCAGGTAACAGTGTCTCCTTCACTTATCCCATAAGATTTCCGGTCCCTGGTGGCAACCGTTAAGCGTTTACCCGGTAAAAATTTGGTAAACGTCCCCTTAACGTTTACCCAACAATTGGCAACCTAATCTATAACAATGAATCAAAGCTAGAAATCAATTTCAATAACCTAATAATTATTTTCAATAATCAACCTCAAAACTAATAATTATCAAAACCAAATCAAACCTCATGTTTGTCCAATAGTTAAGAACCCAAACTATAAGGCCACCCACAGCGCCCACGGGCTCGGGCTCGTGCGGGTCGTTCGGGCTCGGGATGCGGGTTTGAAAACCCGAGGAACCCGAAATGTTTTGTTTATTTAATTTTTTTTTTATTCAAACGGCTCTTTCAAAACGGCTACTTTTTATTTAATTTTTTTTTCAATTTAATCACACTATATATATTAACCCTCAACCTCTTATTTTTTCACACCAACAATCTCTCAAACTCTCTCATTCTCTTCCATTCTCAATATTTTAAACAATATGGATTCGACACAACCCGGTTCACCGACCGCATCATCATCATCCGTAGACACCGACGAGTTGTTGAATCTACAAAGAGAAGTTTTTCGACATACTGCACAATGGATTTATGGTAGCACCGCCTCGTCGTCAACAACAGAGAGGGCCGCGAACATAGAAAGAGGTCGAGTAGCTGCAAACGAGCGGCTTATGCGGGACTACTTTGGCAACAACCCGGTTTATACACCGGATATGTTTAGGCGGCGGTTCAGGATGAGCAGGCAACTATTCGAACGAATAGTTGAATATTTAGCAGGAGAGTATCCGTATTTTACACTTCGGGTGGACGACAGACGCAAACAAGGTTTTTCTCCAATACAAAAGTGTATTTCCGCTATTCGGCAATTGGCGTATGGAGTAGCTGCTAACGCACTTGACGAGTACATCCGTATGGGAGAGACAACGTCACGAAATTGTCTGTACAAATTCTGCACAGGTATTATTGAACTGTATGGTCAAAAATATTTACGCAAGCCTATTTTTATTGATATTCAGAAGTTGTACGCCGCGCATGAAGCTAAACACGGATTTCCCGGCATGCTCGGCAGCATAGACTGTACTCATTGGGCGTGGGCAAATTGTCCGAATGCATGGCGAGGTCAATTCATGAGAGGTGATCATGAGCACCCGACAATCATGCTAGAAGCAGTGGCCTCTCAAGATCTATGGATCTGGCACGCATACTTTGGTGTTGCCGATTCCAACGACATCAATGTTCTCAATCAGTCGCCCATCTTCAACGATGTATATGATGGAAAAGCACCCGACTGCCCTTTTGAGGTGAATGGAGCCACCTACGAGCACGGATATTATCTAGCGGATGGGATATATCCGGAATGGGCTACTTTCGTAAAATCATTTACGTGCCCACGGGACCCTAAACGACAAAAATTCAAGTCCGCGCAAGAATCGGCACGTAAAGATGTTGAACGAGTTTTTGGCGTGCTTAAACAACGTTGGCATATACTTCATAACCCAGCATGCGGATGGGAACCGACAAAATTGGCAAACATTATGTACGCTTGTGTCATATTACACAATATGATACTCGAAGACGAATATCATGCTATTTGTGGTGGCGATGACCACGGCCTTTTCACGGATGATAACGAAACACAAATCAGTGAGGAACAACGCGCGGCAAATGTTCGAGAAGTCCAAAACCGAGCCACTCATAATAACCTTCGGTCGGATTTGGTCGAACATATTTGGCGTATCCAAGTTCCCAACAATGACGACGTGTAGCTTTTTAAGTTTATTTTGTAATTTTTAATTTTTTAATTTTTTAATTTTATTATTTATCTTATTTTTATTTATTCAAAAATATATAAATATTTTTATTTTGTTAAATAATTAAATGTATAAATAAAAGAATTAAAAAAATGATGTGGCGCTGATGTGGCATTGAGGGCTTGAGGGCTTTTAGTTATGCGCTGGGGGTGTTTAGGGCTTGAGGGCTTAGCTAATGTGGCGCTGATGTGGCCTTGAGGGCTTTTATCTATGCGGTGCGGATGGCCTAACAATGAATCAAAACTCAAAATATGCTTCAATAACCTAAAAATCAATTTCAATAATCAAACCAAAAAACCAATTTCAAAATCCATCTAAACACATATGATTAAAATGGGTGTTTGTGGTGGGTAACTTCGGTTGACAGAGAAGACGGGAGGGGGCAGGGTTAAAATGGTCAATTTCAACAAAAAGAAAATCGCGCCAAATACCAAAACATTCGGGTCTCACCCGCCCCGCCACCAGGTCCGGCCTTTGATCCGGGTTTAACTTTAGAGCGCACAGCGGCGATCTCGGCGCTGTTAAAGGCTAAATCGGCCATTTTCCGGCCGTGTTTCGCGATTCTTTTGCAATAAAATACCAGTAACAATTTACACCGCCATTTCGCATAACATTTCAAATGAATAACATCGGGTTTTGGATTTTTCCTCAAACCAAACAACGTAATCACCGTGATAGTTGGTTTTCATCAAAATTTCACATCTCGTGATCACATCTTGCTTTTTAATCAAACATATGTACAAAACCGATGTTACATTATGTAAAAATAAGCGAGTTTAGCATACGGAATTACCTCTATTTGACGATTTACTCGAGAAATCCTAACTCCAATTTTTGACCGTTTTCTCTCTCTTTTCTCGACCTTCTTCACATTAATGTGTACACTACTACACTTTACGACTGGAACCCAAATTTACGATGTCCAATTTAAGCCTTTTCTATGCCGCGCAATTTGAGGGTTTTCCCCCTTCTTTTTCAATTCGATTAGTTTTGCAATTTTGGCAAATCAGATCCTTGTACTTGCTATTTTCACATTTAACACTTCTTCTTTGACATTTCTTTTCATTCCGATCCCACTTGACATTTTCGATTAAAATTTGTCTCATTCAATCTAATTGTTCACCAAAATTTATGTTAAGGTAAGAACATCTCCAACAACTTCTCCATTTTGGAGAAAATAGAGAATATGGAGATTTTAGGTTATTTTTTTGCTCCAACGGCTTCTTCAAAATGGAGAAAATATGAGAGAGAATGAGTTTTTCTCCAATTACCCCAAAAATGATTACTTAGGCCTTCCGCAGCGCCTGCGGGCTCCATCGGGTAACGGTGGGGGTGGCTCGGGCTCGGGGTGCGGGTTTGAAAACCCGAGGAACCCGAACATGTTTTGTTTATTTAATTTTTTTTTTAAATTTTTTTATTCAAACGGCTACTTTTTATTTAATTTTTTTTTAGTTTTTTTTCAATTTAATCACACTATATATATTAACCCTCAACCTCTTATTTTTTCACACCAACAATCTCTCAAACTCTCTCAAATTTCATCATGAATCCAAACAAAACACCTACATCCCGTCGTAACCGACCACATACACTGCAACCGCAAGAAGACCTGGAGCTTGGTTTCCAAGCGTTTACACAACCAGGTTATCGTCCGCAATTTTCGCAACAAATTCCGCCACAAATTTCGCAACAATATCCGCCACAATGGTCGCAACAATTTTCCCAACAATTTCACCAACAATTTCCTTACCAATTTACACGTCGGGGTTTGATTGAACAAGGTTTTACTCCGGCCAACTACAATATTCCTTCACCCGCAATCAATCTCGCCGACGATATTGTTCCGGAAACCCAACATACTAGCCCGCACACACCACAATCCATCTACACACAACCATCAAACCCGGAACCATCAAACTCGAGACCATCGAGAAAAGGAAAAAGCAAACAATATGAAAATAGAGCCCCCAAACAGATGTGGACTAACGAGGAGGAACTCGCGTTAGTGTCGGCGTGGGTTGACGTTTCGGAGGACCCCGTTATCGGTAACGCACAAACCCATGGTAATATTTTTATTGTTATTATTATTATTATTATTGTTGTTATTATTAATATTATTATTATTATTATTATTGTTAATGTTCTTATACTTGAATTTACATAAATGTAGAAGGTTTTTGGACCCGAATCGGGGAAGTGTTCTATAGTTTGATGGGTCGCGCCAATTATAGAACAACTCATCAACTCAACACCAAGTTCAACGACCTGAATAAAAAAATTGCTCTTTTTGGCGGCATCTACAACAACTTGGTCAATAATAGATCAAGCGGAATGAGTGATGCCGACATTTCACGAGTGGCACACGAACGGTACCAAGCACAACAAGGGTTTGCTTTCTCTAAAGAACAAGCTTGGGAAGTCCTCAAAAAATGTCCAAAATGGGGAGCCGTTCCAACGATGACGACAACTTCATCGCGGGGTTCAAAACGTACCAACCCTTCCAATGATGACGATGACGACAACTCCATCGAGCAACTTCAACGACCCATCGGGAGAAACAAGGCAAAAAAAACATCAACGAGTAATACGTCCGGGTCGAATACGAACGAAAGTGTTACTCAGTTGTTGACGACGTTCAACGACAAGATTGATGATACAATGGAATACAAAATGAAAAAACTCGATCTCGAAATCGAATGCTCAAAACTCGAACGAGATAGGTTGGAACAAGAACTCGAAATCGAACGCTCAAAACGATTTGAGAAAGACTTCGAGTTTTTCATGACCTCGCATGATCACCTTACGGGAGACGTTTTGAGGGTTACTTTAAAGAGAAAAGAGCAAATTAAAAAATTTCATAATTGGTAGTGTTTTGTATTTTGTAATTTTTATTTTGAATGAATGATATGAATTTTTATTTTTATTATTTATCTTATTTTTATTTATTCAAAAATATATAAATATTTTTATTTTGTTAAATAATTAAATGTATAAATAAAAGAATTAAAAAATTGATGTGGCGTTGATGTGGCATTGAGGGCTTGAGGGCTTTTAGTTATGCGCTGGGGGTGTTTAGGGCTTGAGGGCTTAGCTGATGTGGCGCTGATGTGGCGTTGAGGGCTTGAGGGCTTTTATCTATGCGATGTGGATGGCCTTATAGCATCTCCAACCTTGGCACCATTTTTTAGCATTAAAAACACCAATTTTGATGGGCCCAACAACAACAAAAAAACCCCAACTCCAACCATACTCTAAAAAAAATTGTGGACCCCATATTAAAATAACATATTTTATTTATTATTAACTATTTTTAATAACAATAATTATAATTTGTAAATATAATTATAAATAATCAATAATTAATCTATTTAATGAAGACCGATAAAAATAAAAACGATAATTTTTTAATTGATATTACATTTAAATAAAATTACATTAATTCAAATAACACAAATTAAAAACATGATTAAATAATAAAATTACATTAATTCAAATAACACAAATTAATTTATGACTTTTATATTAATCTTAAATTTCTTTGTCGTATTTAAAATTTAATTACATATATATATAGGGGAAATATCAATTGCAAACCAGTCAGTTTGTGCAAACCCCGTACAAACCAATCTACAATCATGAATCTGCAATTTTTTTTTGTTGATCCTTCATGAATCTATATTTTGGCTTCATGAATATAAAATTTGGCTTCATGAATATATAATTTGGCTTCATGAATCTATATTTTCCGATAGAGCCCTAAAATACCCTTATGGATATAAAAAAGAAGTTATGGATATAAAAAAATAAGTTACGTGATTGGTGGAGATGAAACAATATGCTAAAAGCCCTAAAATACCCTTATGGATAAAAAAACAAAGTTACGTGATTGGTAGATTGGTTTGTACGGGATTTTCACAAACTGACTGGTTTGCAACGGATACCTCCCCTATATATATATAACTTATTAAATATTATATATATAAGTTATTAAATATTATATATATATATATATATATCTATTACTACCTTAATAAGCATATATGCAAAACTCTTAATTACAAGTCACAATGCACAACGTATTGCTATTTCATGCACAAAGGTTGAAAAACTAGGAATTACAACTTGGTTTGCATGAGGTACAAGTTATTAATGCTCGTTTCAAACATTTTGTTGTGAGATTCCCGCTTCTGCTCATATTCTAAAGAATTCAAAATTTTCAATTCAAATCCTTATTCCCTCTCATCTGAGGCCGTTGACCTGTGTCTCTTTCATCTCTTAGACCTAATTCAAAATTTGAGATATCTCCTGCTCTAAGTCGGCCTGCATGTTTTCTCATACAGATCTCCATCGTCTTTTGCCTTGCCCGTTTTCTTTGACCTTCATGTATCGTTTCCCTTTTTGTTTGATTTGTAATAAGAACTTTGATTTTTGTTTATCTTGTTTTCGTTTTTGCTTTGCTATTTGTTTGGTATCGATGTTGTGAGGTAACTCTACCCAACGTGAAAGCTTCTTCCCCAACATGAAACCTTCTTCCCGTCACCGTCATTTTTTCCCGAAATCGAACGTGAAAGCTTCTTCCCAATGTCAAAGTTTTCCCGGTAAACCAGCGACTTCTCTGCTCTCTCACTTTCTGCTCTTGATAATCGAACAGCATTTTCTTGATCTGCCACATCGTCGACCACCTGAAGGTACGAACTGCCACAGATTTCGAGTTCGATTTCGTCTATGGAATTCGATTTCTGATCTTGCTAAACAACAACAGGTTCAACTTCTGATCTTGCTAAACAACAACATGTTTGATTTCCTCTCTTCCCTCGCAATCTTCAGACATGCTTTCTTCCCTCACACCTCGAATACACATCCGATTTGGTTTTGGTGTATCAGGCTTCAGATTTGATGAATCACCTAAAACAGAGTTTTTCAAACCGATTTGATGTATGACGACCCTATCGATACATACAAGTTACAACTCCATCCCCAAGTTTTGATTTCACAGGTTCGTCAAAACCCTACAGATTTCTCCGAGGTATGCTATCGATTTTGATTTAGATTTCCATTTCAATTTGGATTTAGATTTAGATTTTCATTTCCATTTCGATTTAGATTTTACTCTGAGGTTTTTATGTATTGCGACCTCATCCATTGATTTTGTTTCCTCATTAGTTTCAGACGTGCTGCTTCTATTTCTGCTTCTATTTGTGCTTTTCGAATGAACTATCTTCAAAACCGTGCTTGTGTTTTTCGAATGGTTTGTGCTAAATGAAGATTGTAAATGGTGTTTTAGATTTTGATTTCTTTTCTGACCCAATGTTTTGTAGAAAGAGCCACACAAAATGTTTTTTGGAGTCTCAAACCTGATCCTTTGTACGGTGAGCTCTTATGATCTTCATGTTGTGTTGTTAATTTTATTGTGAAAACCAATGAGAATATCGTTACATGGGTAATCGTATTTGAATGTCTATGCCTATGTTTGTTATCACCATCTAATGTTTTCTAGGTGAAACTTCAATTTAAGTATCAACTCAATTTCAAGATTGGAGTTGCATAAGTTTTATTGGTTTCTCTATCAATTGTTTTCTCCCTTTTGTTGCTTAAGAACACATTTTCGATTTTTTTTATTAATTATAGCTTCTGAACAATTAAGATATCGAAGGTTTAGAAAGGTCAAGGACAATACCATACCTTTAATTTGAAATAGAGATATTACTGAAACCAAATGGTAAGTTTGCTCTTGATGTATATGGAATGTGTAACTTTGTGGTCAGATTGAGCCGGTTGGATCGAATGGAGAACTACAACTGTTGGTAACCTTCAGTAATTTTTTTTATGTGGTTCATTTGTTTACTATTCCCTTTGTTTTGACTCTAATTGTTAAAAACAAACACACTTCTTTTAGAAAAATGATAGTACTATCTATTAAAAAATACATTAACTGGAATAACCTTGATCTTGGCTGATGCATTTGGAAGGTATTGAAGTTGCATCATATTATCATTTGCTGCATTCATGTTGTGGTGGAGTGGAACTTGAATTTTTACTACAAGGCATCTCCGGTCATATAAGCTCCAAATAAGATGTCATAAGGTTTGCTAATCTTGATCATTATTTACTGTACTTGTACATTTGTATGAACTACCTAAAGAAGATATCATAAAGTTTGCTCATCCTGCCTCAGAATTCATACTCTTAAGATGGCTTTGTTTCAAAAACCCAACTAGAAACCACCAGATCCATCTTAAATTCTCGATCTCGAAGTACTTGATTCTTGAAAGAATTGGCCTATCAGCTAACTGAATGCTGAATTCTAACAAATCTTTTGATCATAGGATGATTATATTGCTGTTGATGAGTATGAGGAGAAACTTAACAATCTTTGATCTTTTTCTTTTTAGCGACTAAAGTTGTTATATTAATTTCTATCCACTATTATTTATTTATTTTATCTATACAACAAAATAAAGTTGTTTCACGTTGTTGTTAGCTACATTCTAATCTAATCGAGTGTGATATTTGACTGTGTAGGAATGGGCTTGTAAATGTTGGTTCTACTCTTTTCTAACAAGTTTAATGGGGAACTGCACTTGAGTTTTGGATCTGTAAATGCTGGTTCAGTTTGTGTGAAACTTCCAGGTTCCTATTTTGGATAGAAATAATCTATTTTAACTTACTTTAATTTGGTGTTAGTTGCCTTCTTCGAAGTTCCAGGTTCCTATTTTGGATAGAAACAATCTTTGAGTCTTATTACTCACCTCTTTTGTCATTTCTTTATGTCCCTAAGGACCAAACCGGAATATGTTTTTATATATATTTATTTACTGAAACATATTGCGTTTATTTACAGGTCCGTATCTCTTAAAAACATTACACAAGCAATATATAAGTGTTCATTTTGGTCACTCTCTTCTCTGTTTTCGACTTATGACTGTCAAAGATCAGGGTTTTTTGTCTTCTCCGTTTCTGAAGTTTTGAATCTCAATTTTTGTTTTTTGCATTTTCAGTTTTTTGGATCTTTCTTGTTGTGTTTTGTTTTTCTTTCTGTGCAGGGTCATTTTGCTCATGAAGTGTTTTTTTGATTGATTACAATTGGTGGCCCAATTCAATCTAGTAAGCTTGATTTATGTACTCTTATGCAGTTTATTCTATTGATTGTTGTTCTTATGTTTGGTTTTTGTAGTTTATACTCCATCATATTGTAGTTTCCACCTGTCCCTCAATTTCAAGGAAAGCAACATTACCCCTTAATTTCTTTTTTATATTTATTATTGATATGATTTCATTAAACTGAAATTAAATATCACAAGTATATGTAATTTTGTAAAACAAGTGGGAATTGGGATATCATAAACTGCATCAGGAAGTGTGCAAAATTGAGAAATTCATCAATTCATTGTAGATCCCTGGTTCTTACACTTCATTGTATGGTATTAATTAGACTGGTTTAAATGTCTAATAGCCTACATCTATCTAAAACCACCACTTTGATGTGAAGTTCAGTTTTGTTTTATTTAGCCACGTAGATTGATGTTCTACATACATACATGTGTATGCACACCTACCTATCTATACTATCTTCCAGCTCTTTTCGGTGTATGTTTTGTCCTGTGTCTGAGACAAACAATCTTTCTATGGATTGTATTAAAAAAGAAACAAGACCTCGAAACATAATAAAAATGATGAAAATTACATTTTCTTTCCTTTTCTACACATGAATCTTTATACTTCACTATAAAGATATTTCACATTATTGGTTGTTAATCTTGATACGAAATGAGGCGTGAGACATATAAAGGGATTTCACGTTATAAAGGGATATCATGGGGCAATACGAAGGTGTTAGTGAAGCCTACGAAAAAAATTTAATCATCCTGGAGTCTATACATCAAACGTTGTTTATCAAGAAGTTTTACGTGATGAATAAGGTATAATCAACGATTATATTTTTTCACATTTGGTACAATGTGTTTCTATTAAAATCATTGTGTGCTTTTTGTAGGACTTATTTACGGATGAGTGCATCACGTAAATTAAACAATATTATGGATATACGGATGTGCATTGTTTATAAATGATTGTATTTCTGTTTTGCTCAGTCAAGAATTTCAAAATTTGTAATGAGTCCTGAATATATGGGTTTGGAAGCTCAATACTTATGCAATTATTTTTTGAATATATCTTGTTGATACATCATATTAACCTTGAACTTTATTTATTTGTTGGCTTCTAAATTAACGAATAACGACGCAAACTAATGAGATAAAATTGAAAGTGATATAGAAACATGACTCGCAGCTGAACTAATGTTTCGGAATTGTGATTCACCCGCGCTGCATCGTGCGGGTACACTGCTAGTATATATATTATTAAATACTAATATTTAAAGAGATAGTGGTGGGCCTCCCAATTTGGCGTGTGGAAAAGGGCACGGCAAATATGCCGTTTCAAATTGGAGGCCGGCAAAAAAAATACAATTGACGGCTGGTTGGAGTGGTTTTGGCCGGCAAATCTCCATTATAGCGGCCGGTTAGAGATGTTTTTAGTGAGAGCACCAATAGAAATATTTGAAAAATAATATTTAGAGAGAGAAATAATATTTTAATAGATAAACACAATATTTTAATATTACAATTATTGTTTTTTCTACAAAATGAAGAATCTGTTAAAGATGAATGTAATTTTTTTTAGAGATTTTGCCTTTTGATTCTCCATTTTAGAAATTATATGGAAAAGCTGTTGGAGATGCTCTAAGAGTCTAATTTAAATAAGTGTTGATTAAAAATTAATGTTTTGTATTGACTATTGAGTGATTACCGAATAGAAATGAATTATGCTTTAATTTATTTCAAATTAATTTAAATTTATAATACATGTAGACTTTGCAATGCTTCAAACTTTAGTATAATTTTTTAATTGCTAATAAAAAATAAAAATAAAAAATTATAAATCATTGTTGATGTGTTAATAATTATTGTACAATTAATTATGATGTATGAAAATTGAAAAGTATAAAAGTGGAGACCTATACTCTAGCCTTCATGACCAATAAATCGAGAAAGAAAAAACTAGAGATAGTCGGAGACTTGATCACTTGACAAAAGTTTGGCTAATTTCACCCACTTCCATGTTTTTACTTCAACCTCCTAACTTTACCTTAGAGCATTTTTTCCCCATAATTTTTCCAAAATGAATAACTAAAAGCTAAAATCCCTAAAAAAAATACATTAATCTCCAAGAGCTTCTCCATTTTAAAGAATTCAACATTAACTAAAATATTAAAATATTTCATTCATCTATTAAAATATTATTTCTCTCTCTACATATTTATTTTCAAAGTTTCCTATTGGTCCTCTCACTTGGTAATCATTTATGGAGTGATCTCCATATTTGGAAAAAAAAAACTTTATCTCTCCAACTTTCTCCATTTTAAGGATAGTGTTGGGGAAGCTGTTGGAGCTAAATATTAGCCCAACCTCATTTTCTCCATTTTTCCCATTTTGAGGAAGCTGTTGGAGATGCTCTTAATTCCTTTTGTTGTTTCACTTTTATCATTTAACCTACTTCCATCTTGTTTCATAGTTTTCTCAGTTTTCTACTTCTTCTTTCTCTCTACTTGTTCCAGGGAGGGTAGGTGGGTACGAACATTATTGCGTCGGCACCAATACATGAAATCAAAATCGCCCGGACATAGAGCGAAACGGGGGTGTAGACACAACACACAAGTAGTGGAGGTACATAAATGGGAGATGTTTGCAAGTGGCAAGAGTGATGGAGGCATTTTCTAATTGTTCCTTTTTTCTTTTCTTTTGTGAAAGTAACGAGTTGCAAGGATATGACAGGGATGGTGACATCTGACTCTAGTAAGGAGCACGTTAGTCTCTTATCAGGAAAAGAGGACGATCAACTATCGATTTGTGGTAGGAGGTCATTTTTTTAGGTAAACAATTCGCCTCTTACTATAAGAGTCTTTATTTGATAAGGGGTGAAAAAAAGCAGGTAAACAACCGTAACTCAACATTTCAAGCCACGTAAATATAAATAATTACTTATAATGTTTTATTAGGTGTTAAAGACTTAATATCAAAACATTATAAAAACAATTTTTTGTTGCACCTCGATAAATAAAAATCACGATGATTGTATACGTAATTGAATTTAAGCGACCAATTCATGCCTTGACATTGTGAACCATCACCACAAATAACAATGGTCGGTAGTTGTAGAGTATCGATTTATAGTTGATTGATTAGTCGAAAAGTGATCGAAATGCACTTGTTTTTAACCACCATCATTATCATGGTGTAAAGTTGTACAATCAACGAATATGAATTTCAATGAGTCAAAATCCAGCTCAGGGCTTATCAAATGAGTTTTTTTAGTAAATTCAAAAAATAGGGTAATTTATAGTCGTCTATAGATATGTGGAGAAAAATCAACCGATCCAATAAAGAACCGGTTGATCATAATTAGATATTCAATTATAGTTAGATAAGACCATATTCAACATTTTAACCTACAGATTGAATTAATCCGTTATTGGATGATAGTCTCCAATAGAAGCCAAATCAACTCAATCCAGTTACATATAATTAATGAATATATATAATTAATAATATTTTAGGAATTTGATTTTAGTTAATATTTGTATGCAATGTTTATTAAGAAATTAGAAAAATACATCAATAATTGGTTTAAAGTTACATCACAATATTGGATGAATTCAATCTTATTCAACGGGCAATCAATAGTAAGATTTAATGAATTAATTAATTTGATCCAAGTATTTATCAGATTAATACGAGGGGTCGTCTACCAAACACTTACATGGGCAATCGTTTATCAAGTCACATTACCTACCGGATTGATATGACAATTATCAAAAGTTTTAACCGGTAAGAGCGAATGAAAGAACCGAGAGTCTTACCACGGTAAGTGATGTCGACGACTCTTACCGCAGTTAGCGCTTACCGGGTGAATTGTTGCATATGAAACCGATTTGGTGGACTAAAATCTTATCCGGTAAGTAAGTGATAGCGTTAAATTTGCCTGATAAGCACTTACCCCGGTGATAAACGGTCCCTCATCATGTAAGATTCACTTAAATTTATTGGATTTTGTCCATGAACAATTGTAATCGTCAAACATGAGCCAAAATAATGGAAAAAGTAGAGAGACTATAGAGGCAGAGAGCAAACAATCCCAGAGTTATATAATTAAGGAGACGCGAGTGCAATAAAAAAGTATAGGGGCTATTTGGAGAATATTCTGATATTATAGGTAGGTTAAGTGTAACATTCTGCACAAACAGTTCGCGCTCTCTAGAACAAAAACTTTCACACCCCAATTTTCCCTCCTTTCACCTTCCTCTTTCTCTCTATATTTCTCTAGGGTTTCCAAAAACCCCCAAACTTTACAATCGGTAAAGATCTGTAATTAGCCTTCATCATATCAACGTTATGGCTATCAAACTGACGGAAGGCGCAATATCACTGTTAGCCACCGGGAGATGGGAAACGCCGGAAGTGA
The DNA here is from genome assembly GCA_033807775.1 of Saussurea involucrata. Taxonomy (NCBI): domain Eukaryota; kingdom Viridiplantae; phylum Streptophyta; class Magnoliopsida; order Asterales; family Asteraceae; genus Saussurea; species Saussurea involucrata. Next base: position 154,569,440 of record CM066321.1, read on the forward strand.
AACCTGTGCTTCAAGTGGTGGATATTCGAACTGTTCAGGGACAAACTCCTCCAGCCGGAGGTGGAGTAGAAAAACAGGAGAGGTACCGGCTTTTGTTATCTGATGGATCGCTTCAACAGCAAGGGATGCTTGCTACTCAGCGCAACGACTTGGTTAGATCTCAACAGTTGCAGAAGGGTTCGATTGTTCGATTGACCGAGTTCGTCTGCAATGCCATCCGTGATCGCATGTACGTACTATCTTTTTGTTCATTCGTTATGTAAGTGTGAAGTTAGTGTAAGTTGAAGCCCTCTAACGAATTGGAGGAATAGTTTCATCTTTGTTAATTTAAAAAAAATTAGGGCTAGCGAGGTAGTAGTTCTTTTGTGCATGTGATCCATCGCATACATAAAGATTCACCTGTTGGATAAAAACTGAAGAGGTTTGTCTGAGATACAGTTGGTGGCACTGTGATGCAACATACAAAAAAGTAACAACTATATGTATCATCTTTCTTCTTAATATCATTCTTGTTCTTTTGTGTGTGCGTGAAGTTAGTGTAAATAGATTATTGACAGAGACTTGATGCACCAAAGAAATGTCTTTTTCTTCTTCTTCTGTATGGAGAAGAAGTGCAGCTTTTTAAATTGGTAAGGTGTATTTTATGTTGTAAATACACTTTACCCATTTAAGTTGTAGATTATTGCCAAACACTTTTTGTATGTTTATATGCTTTGTTTCATGATATCAACTAACATTTTCACAGAACAGGTCAGTTTATGCAGTACTGCAGTAGTAATCTGTGAAATTGACAACTGTCTTTGTTATCTTTGATGGCACTCAACTTCGATTAAAGGTGCCAGGCTTTGAAGATGCTCATTATAATTGAGAACTGTTTCATCTAGGAATCTACATGGGTGGGAGGGCATGAGAGCCACTAGTATATATTTGTTGCTTAAGAGTGAATCTGTATGAGAGCTGAAATGTATCATGAGCTTGTTTTGTTACAGACATCGTTAATATCTTTAGGAATCATGCATGTAATACATGTTCAAGTTTAGTAACTTGCCTTATGCTTCTGTAACCGATCCCAAAAACTTGAATTGAGTAGGCACACAATAGAGTAAATACATTTTTTGATGTGGGCAGTATGGGACTGTGGGCAGTTTTACTGATTGGCCAAGATCACTGAATACATTTGTTTCGATGATTATGTACAACATAAATTGTTCAGAAATTCAGCTTTTAGTTTTGTTAAAACATAGCTTAGATGAAAATTGGCTGGACAAAGATGGGAATAATATATGGGGGGGATTGGCCTGATCCAGTTAAAGAAAAGAATAAGGGAAATTGTCTTTCAGATGGTCGCTCAACTCTTATGTAGACTCTTAGTTACACTGTTGGGGATGCAAGGACCCAATTAGACATACAGAGGGTGTTATGAGAAGTAGATTCGTGCTGCGATGAAATTGGATGGATTTAATTGAAGCTCAATAAATTTAGCTGATTAAAATCTAAAAAAGAAGTTGGCTTATAGAATCAACATATAAGATTGTTGTCCATATTGGTGGCATTTAAGCTTGTTTTACTTTTTTATCATTTCAGATGGGTCTTCATTTTAGTGCAACCCAGCTAGTTTGGTACAAGAGGCCTTCTTTGTAGCAATTAGTAATTAGATATTAAATCTCTTTTCTGGGAAGTGTGGTGACAATGACATATCTATGTGTTGGCTTTGCAAATAAGTTATGCTCTCATATTCACTTTTTAGTTCTTTTTCTTGGAAAAAGAACTTTCTATTGGCTATTTCTACTATTCAAGATGTTTGCCATTGTTATGACATATAAGCTGTAGTATAAAATTTTGCATTTATTGTACAAAGGTTTCGTCTGACAGCTTTTCATTTGCTTTTCCAGCATTATTATAATCATCAATCTGGACGTGATTGTTGAAACATGTGATCCTATTGGTGATTCAAAACCATGCATATTTTCTCTCCCCAAGGAGCCTCTTACATCAAGCTCTGCAGCACCTGTTCAGTTCCAGTCCATCAATCAGCCAGCAACAAGTATGGGTGGTCCTCAAACCTATATGGGCGGCATTTCACCTGCCAGCTCTTTTCCACGCCCTAATCTTAGTGCAAGTTCTCCAATTTACCCTCCTCAACAGGAGCATAGTGCAGGTTTAAACTCTTATGGTAACTCATTGAGTAACCATCCTGATTCAGGAAGATTTAATTTGGCACATGCGCCGCCTTCTATGCTTTCAAGACCAGATTCTGCTGCTACTATTTCATGTCCGCCGGCAAACGGTTATGTGCGTCCAGTCCAACCAACATATAATCAACCTCCTCCTATGTATATGAACAGGGGACCTATGGCAAAAAACGAGGCCTCTCCTAGGATTATCCCCATTGCTGCTTTGAACCCATATCAAGGTAGGTGGACTATTAAAGCCAGGGTGACTGCAAAAGCAGAACTTAGACGCTATAACAATGCAAAGGGAGATGGAAAAGTTTTTTCTTTTGACCTTCTTGATTCCGATGGTGGAGAAATAAGAACAACATGCTTCAATGCTGTGGCTGATGAATTCTACAACCAAGTTGAGGTTGGTAAAGTGTATTTTATTTCAAAAGGCAGCGTGAAACCTGCTCAAAAAGCCTTTAATCACTTGAAGAACGACCATGAAATATTGCTGGACAGTACGTCAACAATACAGCCATGCGTTGAGGATGACACTTCAATTCCACGTCAGCAATTTCATTTCCGTTCCATTAATGAGATTGAAGGCTTAGATAACAATAGTATTTTGGATATCATTGGTGTAGTTTCTAGTATCACCCCTTCAGCCTCCATAATGAGGAAAAATGGTACAGAAGCGCAAAAAAGAACTCTTCAGCTGAAGGACATGTCTGGAAGAAGTGTCGAGGTAACTTTATGGGGAAACTTTTGCAGCGCAGAAGGCCAGACACTCCAACAGATGTGTGATTCTGGAGTATTTCCTGTTTTGGCTGTGAAGTCTGCTAGAGTGAGCGAGTTTAATGGCAAGTCCGTGGGGACCATATCCACGAGCCAGCTATTAATAGAACCCGATTTTCCAGAAGCCAGCAAACTCAAAGCATGGTTCGATAATGTTGGGAGGAATGCCCCTTCAGTTTCTTTATCCAAGGATACTATTGCCCGGACAGATGTACGGAAAACTATATCCCAAATTAAAGACGAAAAGCTAGGGACCTCTGAGAAGCCAGACTGGATCACAATCAGTGCCACCATATTTCACATGAAAGTTGAGAACTTTTTCTACACAGCATGCCCCATCATGATCGGTGATCGACAATGCAACAAAAAAGTTACAAATAATGGAGATGGACAATGGCGATGTGATAGGTGCGATCAGAGTGTTGATCAATGTGATTACAGATATATCCTGCAGTTTCAAATACAAGACCATACTGGTCTAACATGGGTAACGGCATTCCAAGAAAGCGGTGAGGAGATAATGGGTGTTTCTGCCAGAGATTTGTATAACATGAAATTTGAAGAGCAAGATGAGGAGAGATTTACAGAAACCATCCGGAATGTTCTTTTTACTAAATTCAATTTCAAGTTAAAAGTTAAGGAAGAGATATTCAGTGACGAACAGCGTGTGAAGTCCACTGTTGTCAAAGCGGAGAAGATAAGATTTTCATCAGATACAAGCTTTTATCTGGATCTGCTTAAAAAAGAGGAACCAAATTCTTTAGGCCCAAAGATGGAACCCCCCACTTTAGGCTCTAATTTTGATCCCCCAAATGCTGGTTTTAAAGACTCTGCTCCTTTTACCAATTACATTGGGGGGAGTGCTAGTGGTTCTTCTCACCAATCTGCTTTACCAGCAAGTCAGATGGGTCAATATGCGGTTGGTACTAGCTGCCACAGCTGTGGTGGTGTGGGCCATAACTCTGCGAACTGCCCAAGTGTTGTAAATGCTCAAGGTTACGCTTCAGGAGGAAGATTTAACAGTATGCCTTCTGGAGGTGAAAATGCTTCAGGAGGAGGAAGATTTAACACGGCTTCTGGAGGTGAAAATGGTGGTGGATCTGGTGAGTGTTATAAATGTCATCAACCTGGACATTGGGCCAGAGATTGTCCTGGTGTGAGTAATGTTTCTTCAGGAGGAAGATTTAACAGTATGCCTTCTGGAGGTGGAAATGGTGGTGGATCTGGTGAGTGTTTTAAATGCCATCAAACTGGACATTGGGCCAGAGACTGTCCTGGTGCGAGTAATGGTTCTTCAGGCTATGGTAGTGGAAATGCGGGTTCAGGAAGATATGGGAGCTGATCTGGTCAATAGTCGTTGGGTATTGACTTCTAGAGGTATGGACTCATGTAACATGTGCTTGGAACATATTTCGTTATAGTTGCAGCTCTACTGTTAATTTTTTATGTAGGTTTGTAACTTTGTTGAGGATGAGTATTGGTTTATTATGTGTATGCAGATTCTTGTAGCAATAAAGAAAGGTTGCAGATACTACAGAAGGCCAGGTGTGCTAGTTTTGGGGAAAAGTTTTGTGTTTCTAACTGGTATGGAGTAGAATGGCGCACTGGTAAGGTTGGATCGTTAGACATGTTTATTTGCATTGCAAGTAATGGTGTTTTGTTTGTGCATATAGATTGTTTATGTGTTGTAAATTTTGGTCTGTGTGATCCATCCATATACAACTTCTGGCTATGGAAACTTGATACTGTGACTTTGAAGAATGGGATTGGACTACATAAACAATGGTGCTTGTGAACAAGTATAACTTTTAAGTTTTCCCATATTAGTACCGTTTGTAGTCGTTGTGTGTGTTGGAGTCCCACATTGGCTAGACATCCTCAAACTCTCTATCTCTATAATGGATTATTTAGAAAGTGATTCAAATATGTTTCATATTTCTCACATGAGTTCAAAGCTAGGGGTGTGCGGTTCAGTCCATATCGCTAAAAAAACGTTCAACCGTAGACCGGACTGGACCGAGACTAATTTTCAAACCGGACTACCAGATCGCTTAAACCACCAAAAACAGTCTGTTTGACTTGGTTCAACCAATTTGAGCGGTGGAACGATTTTTTAACACCCCTTGGACAATATCATGTACAGTTTGTCTGGGATGTTACACCTTCTCTATCAGATGCGTTTTAAAAGCGTGAGTCTAGGTGTCGACAAAGCGAACAATATCCAATACGGTGCCCTGAGTTGTTACAATTGAAGAGGACAAAATTGGACGGGCAAGGGTGACGACATGACATAGGTAGGTAGGTGAAAGAATTGTCCCAACTTTTCTATTTTTGTTCCAAACGTGGGAACTTTCTTGTTATGTTATGTTCTATTCCGGGTAGCAAGCATACCCCTAGGAACTTGGCAAACTTGCGTTTGTACAGCCCTACACCTCACTTTGTATGGGATGTATCGGGTTCAGTTGTTTTGATTTAGTTTTAAAAGACATTATTGTGGTGGCCAAATCGACCCGACCCGGCCCGATCTGACAGGCTAAACCGACCCGAAACCGGCCAAGAACCGGTTCTGGCCCGGCCCGGTCAGGAACCGGTTTCAAGCCCGAAAGGCGGGACCGGTTCGCATATATAGTAATTTCCTCGCCCCGACCCGCCCCGACCGGTTCGTGGCCCGACCCGAAATTATTTCAAAAAATAGCCGTTTTTTCTAGCCGTTTATAGCCGTTTGGAGTGCCTTGTGACCGTTTTTGGCTCAAAAATACCCCCTCCAACCCCATATAAATACTAGGGATGTTATGGAGTGATTCACCACTTACAATTGCTTACAAAACGCAAAAAACACTTACAATTCTCATTTATCGGCTCTCGCTATATTCGTTTCTCGCTAAAAACGCATACAATTCTCATTTCTCGGCTCTCGCTATATTCGTTTATCGCAAAAAACGCATACAATTCTCTAGTCTCAACTCTCAAAAAAATGGCCGAACAAAATTACACCGTTCTTGCCGAGCATGGACGAAAAGCATCGGTTTGGGAGCATTTCAACATGGTGATGTTTTCCGACGGTACAAAAAAAGCGCAATGCAAACGGTGTGGAGATTTCCTTAAACCCGAGTCAAATAGCACGTTAAAGCGGCACTTCGATGAGAGATGCAAGAGGTTGAAATCGGGTGACGATCCAAGTCAACCCATACTTGACAATTCCGGTCAAGTATGGTCGTATAATGATGATATCGCCCGACAAATGCAAATGAAATGTGTCATTCAAATGGGGTTGCCGTTCGGACATTTCGACAATCCTCACATTACGAACATGATCAAACAAGGGTTCCAACCACGCTACAATGGTTCGGTAAGTCGTCAAACTCTTCGGCGTGATGCTTTAAAACTTTGGAATACGGCTAAAAAAAATATGCGAGAAATGTTTTTAAACTTACCCAACAAAGTTTCTTTAACTTGTGATATATGGAGCGCACCATTCGGATTGCCACAATCTTATATATGCATAACGGCACATTGGATTGTGCCGGGATCGTGGCAATTATGCAAACGTGTAATCACGTTTGAGCAGTTTGGTTTGCCACATTCGGGTGAGCGTCAGTTTACTATAATTATGAAATGTCTTCAATATTATAATTTAAAAAATAAAGTTATTAGTATTTCGTTTGATAATGCTAGTAATAATACGGCATGCGTACAAAAATTACGTTTGGCTTTATCCCCTATTTTAGAGGGAAAATTATTTCATACACGTTGTTGCGCACACATAATAAACTTAGCCGTTCAAGACGGCTTAAGTTGCCTTAGTGAGCCTTTAACTAAGTTTAGGCTTATGTTACGCCGGATTTTCACAAGAAATAAAAAAATGCAAAACGCATATAGAGAATATTGCAATCAAGTCGGTTTTAAAGCTTTGGGACCGGCGCACGATATGCCGGTTCGATGGAATTCGACTTGGAAAATGATGGATAATTTAATAAGACAACAACAATATATTCAAACATTTTATAACGTTCATTACCCGGATAACACGATAACTGAGGATGATTGGGCAATGATTTATGGCTTTCACGATATTTTGGGCGATTTCAAAACTGCAACAACTATGTTATCCGGTGTTTATTATCCAACGAGCCCTTTACTTTTAAATCAAATATATATTTTGGCAAGTAAAATTGCTCAATACGAAACGGATTTGTACTTACACGACATGGTGAAACCAATGAAAGCAAAATTGGTAAAATATTTTAAAGAGATCCCCTTCACTTTTCTTTGTGCCGCGGCATTAAACCCGTATTTAAATGTTACGGGTGTCGAAGTTTTAATACATTCAATATGTTTCTCGTTTGGTTTGGATTCTTCTACAAGTAATTCTTTTTCAAGGAACCGCATACGCCAATTTAATAATGATTTTCATCAATTATTTGAGATTTATAGAGTTAATTATGGGGGAGGAAGCCAACAAACCCCTCAAATGTTTTCACCGGGTTCTAGTAGCAGCCGTGGCCGAAACCGACAAGACTTAATGTCAACTTTAATGCAATCGGTTGCCGTGGAATCTACTAAAAAGCTAGATATGATGGGGATAATTTGGGTGAATTCAATCAATACACACGTACTAATTTTATAACGGCATCCTCCACAAACGTCTTAGATGTTGAATAACTAGATTTATTAGAATGGTGGAAAAATAAACAACCGAGTTTCCTGATTATGGCGACTATTGCACTTGATATACTAACAATCCAAGCTAGTACCGTAGCTTCGGAGTCGGCTTTTTCTCTTAGTGGCAGGATCATATCGGCGAGTCGGACAAGATTAACCCCGCAATCGGTGGAGTGTTGCATATGTCTGAAGGATTACTTGGATGGAGAAAACCGCATTCAAAATCAAACGAACCTGGAGAATGATCTCGACGGCGTGGAAGAAAACTTAGCCGAAAACGAATCCGATGAAAATCTAAGAACGCCGGGAACCGTTTCCGACAATTCTGATGTTAGTAGTGTCGGTGACGTCTCCCGATACGACGATGATGAAGAACTAGACACCGACCGCCTTGACGATCGGACGGCTATTACACGACTGCAGAAGTACAATACTCTTGAAGATTACAATCCAGATCAGAATCCATACTACGCTCCATACAATCCATTCAATTACAATCCATACGGATGGGTTGATGGGGGTGGGAGTTCGGGAGCGGGACCTTCGGGTGTTTAGAATTTATGTATTGTAACTTGTAAGTTTGTAACTTAAAATTATATATAAATTATAAAACGTAAAAGTGTATTTTACTGATCCAATGATTGCAATCCAATTTTTTACTTGTTAAAGTTTAGTAATTAATTATTATACAAAGAAATTAGTTAAAAAACAAAAAAAAATCGCATGCCCGATTTAGAACCGGTTCTTGGCCTGGCCCGACCCGGTTTTAAAAATTGTATTTGCATTCATAAATTTTGATTACCGATTGATTGATGTGTTCTTTGGGTAAAACAATAATTTGAAATGATTCATATTAATTACAAGGCCAATTCCTTTTATCTTAATTTGTTCTTTCCTCAAGATCATCACAATGCATAGTTTTAGTTTGCCACAATTGCTTTGAAAAGGTTCGAACAATTGACCAAGCATGAATGATAAAATACATTTGTTGGATCACAAGTCAAAATATGTTTAAATCATAATATGAGTCATAACAAGTCGGATCAGGTTTGGTTCCTACGTACTACAAGTTTTTTTTTGGTTTATAAATAATTAAGGTATTAAAAAATGCTTAAATGAAATGATTTTGAAAGTTGTAAGCATTTAAATACATACTAAACAACTTTTAACTTTGTTGAGTGTAACACCCCGAATTTCCATGATCAAAGTTAAGTTATAATTCGTTATTGGAAGGTTGAAAGTGTAAATGACCCAAAGTTTAAGAATATTTGAATTATAAACTTTTGGGTGGAAATTGTCATTTGTTGATAGTTCAACATGTATAAAGAGTTGGGATTTTATCTCAATCCTCATTTCTGAAGTCGGTCTAAGCAGAGAAAGAGGGAGAAATGCGATTCAGGTCATCGTTCGGTTAAATCAGTTGTTGGAATAAGAATTGAAGTTGATTGCTGGATTAATTCGGCTTCACTGAGATTTTGAGTTCGAACCAGGTGAGTTCATCTCTTTGTTAAATCTTAATTGATGCCATTTAAATTATGAACGATTTGAGTTAGAAATGGTATTGGTAAACTTTGATTACTGGTTTAGAAAGATATCTCGACTGGTTCGTAGAAATTGTAGTGAAAATTTATGCGCAGATGGAATCCCTGTATCAAAGTTTCGGTATGGGATCCGGTATTGGGTTCCGGTATGGGTTTCCGGTTTGGGATCCGGTCCCGATTCGAGTTCCGGACTTTTAGTCCGAAAAATGATTTCTGGATGAATAGTGTTTTCCGGATGAATAGTGTTCCGGATGAATATTGTAACCGGATAACTCACTGTATAAGGCCTTTCATGTTGAAATGATTGAATAGGCAAAGTAGAATTGCTGTTCATGTCGAAATGATTGAATATGCAAAGTAGAATTGCTATTCATGTTGAAATGATTGAATAGGCAAAGTAGAATTACTATTCATGTTGAAATGATGGACTAGGCAAAGTAGAATTGCTATTCATGTTGAAATGATTGAATAGGCAAAGTAGAATTGCTATTCGTATTGTAACATGGAGACGTGGAATAGGCAAGGTATAATTGATATTCCCATGTATCCTTGAAAAGAAGGAATAGGCAAGGTATAATTGCTATTCGTAATGGAGATGTGGAAACGTGAAATAGACAAAGTATTGTTGTTGTTTCCGTTTTCTATTTATAGATTAGAAATAGGCAAGATATAGTTGCTATTTCTACTTCCATTCTAGGAAAACGCATGGCGCTTAATTGTAAGTTCTTGGACATAAGCTGTAAACTAGAATCCGTGATGATTCGTAGTGGTGCTCTCGAATATGATACTATGACATACCGAGAGTTGTCATATTCATGAAATCCGATATGATTCCTGTTATTGAAGGATGTTATGTATACGGTAAGAAAGTTGGGACCAGGTTAATGTAATCGCTTTGCTACAATGTTGGGTTCAAAGCTTTTAAAGAATTTGATTCGAAATTTGGATGTTTTCACTAGGCGTAAGCCTAATCGTTTCAAGTTCAATTTTCTTACCAGGTATTAGCTCGGGAAGGGATTCAAAGAGATGAGTGTCAAGGAATGCCAGAGTTGTGCTTTTGGATTGGTGATGGAGAACTTAGTATTATAGAAGGTATTTTGAAAGAGGTTGTGAACAACTATGATAATCTATTTATGTTGATTTTGGATTAGATTAGCTGTTGTTATGATAAATTTTTGTAAGTTATGAAATTTTGATAGTAAACTCTGATAAATTTAAGGTTTAAATTTATTGTGTATTTAAGGGTGTTTCATTGAGGATCAAACACAGTTCAAATAAGCTCGATTTCCTTTGATAAATCGAAGACTTCTTATGATTTGATTTTGCTGTGATAGATCGAAAACCATGATGATCACGTTCACAGAATCACAGTCATCGACTCTATCTGTTCATTATGTGATTTGCATTTTTTTTCTCATTTTACCTCTATATGCCTTCGATATTCAAAAAGGGTAAATATTTTATAGCTTCCTCAATCCTCCTAAAACTGTGACTTAAAACAGAATGATGAACTTACAAGTGTTTTCGAGTTTGCATAAATCACAAGTGTTCTCATTTGAACCCTTTCTCCTTTTTAGCTTAAAATTTAGAACATTCAATCATCAATCCATTAGCTTAAAACCTTGTTTTTTGTTCTTCTTTCCATCAGCTTAAAAACCCTATTATTTTGGTGAAAAACAAATAAAAGTTCTAATTCTTACAACCTATAAAATATTATCATAATACTATAAATAGGATTTGGTGGTCATAATATTAATAATACCTTTACAAGTTACAACCTATGTTAAAAGGTAGACACCATCCTCTGGAGCTCCTCATCGCATCGGTCCCACGATTATTATGTAGGACGAAATCGACATGCATCCCATTGGCACAAAAGCAGTGCCTGGGATGTCACTCATACGGATTACATCCATACCTCTACCGTCAAGACAAATAAAAACCGCTAATGTAGAAACTCTCTCAAAGGATTATTTAGCCACACGACAAATCAGTTGAACAAAATAGAAAACACAACCCATTACCATGTCATATTATCACGAATCTCATCAAGCGGTAAGCCGGTAACATTTCCGGACGCTACTCCGTGTGAGATTTATTGGGTTCATTTGGTTTGGTTTTATAAGCAGTATAGACTATAGATTGATGGTATAATTATCAATTCTGAGACAAATGACAACATATTGCAACTAAAAAAGCCACATCGCTTTTGCTGGAAAACATAAGAGGTCAAGTCGGAAGCTGACATCCACCATATTTTGATAAGAATAACATGTGAACGTTCAACGTGAAAAGCTATAGAGAAGCATTTACTTGGAGAGATCAAGCCGTTCACATTTTGAATAGAACCCATCATGTCTCCACATAGAAAATATGAACCGGTAGGCCTAGTTTCCGTTAGCAAGATTCAGTTTTTGTAGCTTTGCTTTCGCAGTCTCGAGTTGTTCTGGTTCAAAACAACACGAAAATTATTAAATGTTAATAATAATAATAATAATAATAAAAAGTGGCGAAAATAACAGCAGCATATATAAGAAGACATCATCTTACTCTGTTCGGATGCTGCGGCCTGTTGGGCACTTATACGGAAGAAAATGTTCCCATTTTTCTGATAAACGGCCTGTAGTCGAGCAACATAATCAGATTTATGTAGCTTGAAGATAATGACAACAAGTGCTATAAAACAGACATATTCAGTTATTCACACCATGGAGGCAATAATCGGGAATGTATATATCAATATACACATGGAAATATGTTGAATTTTGTTAGCCATAAGAATGGAACACGAGCCCTTAGGCCCAATGCGGATGGTTATATGAAAAACAAGTCGTATTTTTGAGGTTCTAAATCCATCCCGTTTAGCAAAGTTCCCTTCGTAAGTAAATTAAGAATCTTCTAGAAAAGCCTTACACATAAAGAAGAAGGATTGGACTTGTGGATATGCCAATAGCTTAATACATTCAGAATCTGTGTGTGTCATTTATTCATCTAGTGCTTGGTAACATTTATTATTCTCAATATCTAACAAAAGGGCAAATAATATAATGTGTCCTCTTTAAAATTATGCAAGAGCAGATTGTGGAAGATCATAATCGTATAACTTTTGATTTCATCACAAGGGTCCCTCTATCTGGAGGCCGAAAGCTTTTAGGTTTTCTGTTGGTCTTTATACAAGTCTCCAGAAAGATTGTAGGAAATCTTTATTCAAGCCTAGTCCCACAAGAAACTGTTAACCGAATTATTTCTAATTGTCGAGTTGCAATCAAAGATTCGAAAAGGCTGACTAGAAATTTATTCTCTTGATCACAGAAAACCTACGAGTTCCGACTTCAAACCTCTATCATACATTGAAAAGCATTAAGCATAGCATTCTTCTTGTTATTGGAGTAACTGTTTTTAAGTCTTGTAAGGAACTAAAAATTCCATCCTATTCAGTTTTATGACCTACTATTCTGGTGAAGGACTAGACCATAACTTATATTTACTGTCATAGAGCCTTAACTAGCTAATTCACTCCTTCATATGTAATCAAAGAAAAACTCTTGACATTTCTTCCCCCAATATTTAAGGGACATTGTCCAAAATAGCCATTTTTCTCACTTCATAGCTACCTTTTCAACCAATTGAAAGAAATTATCACGATTTCGCAAGTAGCACTTTAACAACTTACACAATCCACTTTTTTAATATAATATTCATAAAGTAGCAATTTCGCAAGTTGCTAAAGTGCTGCCTGTGAAATGCTAACGTGGAAGTGCAACTTACGCACTTGCTAAATTGCTTCTTACCACTTCACCATTTCGCAATTAACACTTTAGCACCTTGCAAAATTGGCTGTTTTGGTCAATTGATTAGAAAAAGCAGCTATGAAATGAATTAGTGAGTCTAGAATAGCTAGTTTTTATGTAATCATTGTGGCCATGAGTAAATCCCTGGAAATTAACAAAATCATCACCAAACTCACCAAAACCCCTGAATATGTGTGTAATTATGAGGAGAATGAATGTGTACTAGTATCAAATGCTCTTTCTACATAGAGAAAATGTATTGAATTTGGTGGTTACAACGGTGGAAGCCAATGATTTCATTTGAAGCCAAAATTGATGTTCGAATTCCCAAATTGAAAGCCGGCGAGAGAGAGGGCATAAATTAGGTAATCAACGAATATCGAAAATACATTGAACATTAGTAAGCAGTGTGTAAATGAGTACCCTAGAGGAAGAGAGCGCAGTGAGCTCGGCTATGGAAACCTCGTGGCTCCTTATCTGTGTGCAATCAAATCAAAATACATTCAAACTCTTCGAAAGCATCATGATCTACAGTTTCTGAACTAAACTTCACCTCGACAAAGATAAACAAAAGAGAAAGGTGAACCTTCTTAAGAAGTGAATGAGTAGAATCCTCTGTAGCAGAAGCAGCAGCCATGGAGGACGCAGGTGAAGCAGTCGCCATTGTTTTCGTCCTTCGCTCCTTCAGTTCAGGATTTTCATATTTAAATATGAATTTGGGCTGGGCCGTTAGGCTGGGCTAAAACTTGAATATGATGTTTTCAAAATAATTAATATCTATACTATATAACTATATTATAAACCATTTATGAAAAGCTTTTAAAAAAATCCTAAAGTTTCATGTACTGCTATTTAATGTTAATTAATTAAAGTCTTTTAAAAACAACTAATGAAGCTTTATGTACCGCTTTTAATTCTAATTACTTGATTAATACTTACTCTAACCACTTTCAAATCCGCAAATCATGAGCTTCTTAAAAAGCGTCATTCTTTAAACAAATTTATTAAAAAACATGACAATTTTCTCAAAACCATACATTAAAATAAATTAGAACATTAAAATCGAGATATATCGCGCTGCATTGCGCGAGTAGACTTCTAGTGATTTTAAAAACTAAAATGAAGTTAGGGCAAAATGTATTTAAATGTAACGAAATTTGATGTAGTTTGCATTCATCGTAAGGCTTCATTCTATAGATTGATATAACAAAGTGTCAAATTTCTTATTTTGTACCATTTTGACTGACAACTGATTGATATGTAAGTTGTAACATTTTATAACGTGGATGTCCATTTTATAAAATGGTTATGTTTGAGTGAGATAAACTTAAAAATAACGTCATCAAACAAGATCAATAGGTTAACAGATAAAATGAGAAAAAAGAAAGTATTGGTGATGTAAAATTATATTGAAATTAATACGAGATAGAAGGAATGTACATGGTTATATAATTTCAAGACATTTGGTTATTCAATAAAATAAATTTTGGATCCAAAGGGTCAATTGGATATATATATATAAAAAAGAAGGGTTTATCAGTAAACCAAATTAACCAACCCCTTTGGTCTTTATGGTTTATCAAAAGAACCACGTTTCGTTTTTATAGTTTTGAAATTACAAAATAACGATAATGATTTGCAAAAATATCTGGGTTTAATCTCTCTCTAACATCCATCAAAAAATTACGTTAAATGGAAGGCATTTTGTCATTTTAAAGATTTTTTTTGTCTTGTGGTCAATCAAAATATATTTTATGATTTTAGACCACATGGTTTTTTGATTGGATAAGAGGCAAAAAAAAATCGATAAAAGACAAACACCTATCATTTAACGAAATCTTTTATAAACCACGATAGTCATCTTGTAATTTCAAGACTGCAGGGCTAACAAGTGTTAATTTTGACAAACAATAGGGATCAGATTTGTAGTTTACTTTAATTTATAAAGGGCAAATTGTGTAAAAATGTAACGTACTTTACTCTAGTTTTTGTTTTGGAGAATGTACTTTTAAAATACAGATTTAGAGGTCTATAACAAAACTTTACAACCAAAAAAGAGATTCATTTACCTGCTATGTAACCGGTAATAGTTGATGAGTTGTATTTTTAATTATTTTGTTTAATTAATTGGAGACATTACGTGCAAAACAAAATTCAGCCTAAAAGAAATCCTGCCTTCTGTTCCATCGACAATTCAGCGTTCTGCTTCTTCTTCTTCTTCTTCTTCTCGTCATTTTCATTAGGGTTCTTGAAATAGCCATTTCATCAACATTGTGTGTATGTAAATAACATAAATACCATACCTTTTTTTTGAACAGCTATGTATTATAAACACCACAAGCCAGGGAAAACCAGACTTGGAAAATTACAACGGTTTAAAAAGCCATTCCGGCCAAAAAACATTAAACTTTTTAACTCTACTTTTAGACCAAAGGAAAGACGTTGCCTTAATAGAATCGACAAGCTCGCACTTCCTCATTTTACCCGACCCAAAGACCACATCGTTCCTGTATTTCCAAAGTAACCAACAAGTCACTACCACCACGATCTCCAATCTTTCCTTGCGCCTCGTTGCCATGTGCACATCATCCACCCAAGACATCCACTCGGAAATTGAGAGGACTCGAGGCATGGCCACATCGCACCAACTTAGAATCGCCCTCCACACTTCCACCGCCACTTCACAGGAGCCAAACACGTGATTCTCTGTCTCAACATTGGAAGTACAGGAAGCACAACCAATGCTATCCAAATCAATACCCCTTTTAGACAAATTGAGCCGAGTTGGCAATCTGTCTAAACTAGCCTTCCATAAGAAGACAATAACTTTCTTTGGCACCCCGTTGCACCACCTAGTCCTTAGATCACCACCCAAGAGAGTCACGTTATCAATATGTTTGCGAGTCACTGAAACAGAAAAATCACCGATGGCATCAATCGACCACAAGACCCGATCCGGACCCTCCATAAAGTTTACATGACCTAGCTCAGCCATCATGTTAGAAAAATCCTGCTCCTCGGCACCTCCCCTTAACTGCCGCCGCCAATGCCAAACCCAATTCCCCTCCATGAAGCGATTTTGAACCCGACAACCTTTCTCATTTTCCAGCCTAAACAAGCGCCATTACCGATCTCTAAGCTTATGGTCGCCCACCCAAACATCCTCCCAAAAACGGATCTTATCTCCAATGCCAACTCTATAAGTTATCGCATCGTAATCAATTATGTTCCTATCATGCATTTGATCAACCACAGCCACAATTCTAGACCAAACGCCTCTACCTTTGCAAATCGAGTCACGATCAAGGAACCCTCCACTTTCACCATTAACGGCCTTCACTACCCTTGCCCAAAGATCACTCCCATTATTAATAAATCTCCATCGCCACTTCAAGAGCAAGGCGCGGTTGAAACCTGCTAAAGATCCCACCCCCAAACCGCCTCTACCATACTCTGTCAAGACTTTATCCCACCGAACCCAAGTAATTTTCTTCTCACCCAACTCGGCTCCCCAATTTTTTTTTGACCGCAAGCATTCCAAAATCTTCAAAACACCTTCAGGGGCTTTAAATAAGGACATGAAATAAATCCCAAGACTTCCCATAACTGCTTTAACCAGGGTGAGCCTACCCCCGATAGAAAGCATGCGCGCCTTCCAAGAAGACAACTTTGCTTTAAACCGATCCACTAACCAGCCCCAGTTCACTTTTCTCGCCATACTTTCACCAATTGGCAACCCCAAATACTTGAACGGAAAAACACCTGCAGCACACCCAGAATTCGAAGCCATTCTCCTAATCTCTTCCTCCCCAACTCCAACTCCAAACACATTGGATTTAAGATAGTTAATCTTTAACCCAGAGCATTTATAAAAATCACCGAGCACTTTTAAGATGCCTTGAAGATCTCGATGACTCCACTCAGTGAGGAAGAGGACATCATCAGCATAAAAAAGATGAGACATGTGAAGCGCAACATTCCCAATCCTAATCCCCTTAAACATACGAGTAGAAACAACTTCCTCAATGGCCATGTGTAATCCTTCCATAGCAAGAATGAATAAGAAAGGTGACAGAGGATCACCTTGTCTTAGGCCCCTTCGCAGCTGGAACCCTTCAGTATGACTTCCGTTAACCAGCACAGAAGATCTAGCAGAAGAAAGACACTCAGAAATCCAACTCCTCCATTTAGCTCCAAAACCGAACATAACAAGAATGGAATCCAAATAATCCCAACTCAGAGAGTCATACGCCTTTTCGAAATCTACTTTGAAGATCATGAGCTGTTTCTTTTTTTTTCTTGTACCAATCTATAATCTCACTCACCATAAGCGGACCGTCTAAGATCTGACGGCCTTTCACAAAAGCCGACTGCTCGCTACTTACAAGGCTCCCCACCACCTTCGCTAACCGGATTGCCAAGATTTTGGCAATAATTTTATATTGAAGCCCTACCAATGAAATCGGTCTAAAATCCTTAACAAACAAGGGATTGTGTACATTAGGGATGAGGGTAATGAACGATGCGTTACATCCGTTTGGGAGCTTCTTTTTTTTCAAAAAACTCCAAAACAAATCCTCTAATGTCTGCTTCAAATAAATGCCAATACCTCTTTACCAGATTGAAAGAGAATCCATCCGGACCGGGGGATTTATCCCCCCCACATTGCCACACTGCCTCCCTAATTTCTCCCACTGAAACCCTGTCTTCTATCTTGGCCGCATCAAGAGCCGAGAGGCGAAGAAGCCGGGAGCTACCAACCAAGGAGCTAGAAGGCGCGAACCTGGAAAACTTCTCCTTAAAGAAATCGTAAAAAACTTTTTTTTACCTCTAAGGGGTCCGTACTCCATCTACCATCGTCCATGATTCCTTGAATAGCTTGAGTACGCCTCCTTTGTTTCAGCATTCCATGAAAAAATCCCGAGTTCTCATCCCCATCTGTCGCCCAGAGGACCTTCGCTTTTTGAGCAAAATCCTTTATCTCTAAATTTTCCAGTTCAGCCAACTCTTTCAACCATCCCCCACGTTGCTCGGTCTCTAGGTTGGAAGCAATCCCTTGATCCATTTTCAGATCCACTGCTGCAATACCCTCCAGAAAATGCTTCTTCCTAAGCCCTTGAGAGGCTTTGTTTATTTTATTCCAATCGCGCAATTTTCCTTTGACAAATTTCAATTTATCTTTAAAGGAAATACACAAATTGACCTGGTTGCTGTTGAAATCCCCCATCGCTTTAGCCAACACCTCATCAAACCCATGAACTTCGCTCCACGAATGAAAGATTCTAAAAGGAATCGGCCCATAGTCCAACTTTTTATTTTGCAGAAAGAGAGGACTATGATCCGACCACTTTCGTTCCAGGACCAAAACCGACAGGTCCGGAAAAGTTCCCAACACTGCTTCAGTAATGAGAACACGATCAATCTTACTCATTTTAGAGCCCGCTTTGTTCGTCCACGTGAATCTCCGCCCTCCAAGTGGAAGGTCTATCAGTTCATCCTCTTCAATAAAATTATTAAAATTAAGTGCACCTTGAACACTGTTGGTCCCGAAGGGCTATACAAGTTTGTAGAAGGGGGGGGGTTGAATGCAAACACACAGATTTTAATTTTCTAAATTGTTTATTGATAAATCATTAACAATTTACAGCTTGTTGCGGAAACAAGATTAAGGATAAACCTAAATCTAAACAAGTTGGAACACTAAGTTTCTTGCACTAAGAAAGAGAAGGAAATTACTAATAATAACCTATCTCAAGATAAGAAGGATGAACTTGTCCAGAGTTAGCAAGTTACTTCAAAAAGAAGTGAGTTCATCTTCTTATATACTGCATGCATTTAATGCATGGCAGTATACACTTTACACGTGGCAGCAGCTCATTGGTTGTATGTCATTGACCTTTGTTGACAACCTTAGTAGCCGCATGTTTGAACAGTGTAGTATCAGAGTTGTTGTACGATTTCAGACAATAAGGAGGTTCTTTTCTGACATATCGTACGGAGACGTGCAAGGGTGGTTAAGACAAAAGTACTTTGTACGGAGGACTTTATGATCAGCTTTTCGTTGATTCAACGATCTATCATTCTATATCAGCGAATGATAGAGTTCAGCGATAGCTAAAGTCTTGTACTTGATACTTCACGTTGAGTGGACAAATCCGAGTCTTCGCTGATCCGCATCAGTTCATTAGGAGACTTGTCGCTGGTTCTTGAGCTTGATCTTCGACTTCAGCGTAGAACCTATGTTGACGTGAAACTTGTCTTCAGGGATCATAAGTAAACAACTAACTTATCAGCGATCACCATAAGTACTGAACAGACTCAGAGTATTATGGTGAACAGTTTCGTTGAATGTTTAATCTAAAGAATGAGAGTTCCTATCAGCGGTACTGTAAGATCTTAGTACTTATCAGCGATAGTGAAACTCTGATACATATTGTTTACTTACAATTTTCACTAAGTATATAAGAGAGGGTCATTATCAAATCACTGAGGGTTTGGATCAACAATCTCCCCCTATTTGATTATGACATAGCAACAAAGAAAATTGCTATTTAATGAAAACATAAGGATAAAAATAACTCATAAAATATTTGTCCCTTTTACTGTTTTCTGGGATCTTTTCTGTACTGATGGAGTAAAGTACGTTCGCTGAAATTTTTCTTTAAACTTTGTAAAGATTACAGAGGGAAGTAGAAAACTTACAAGTACAACGAATAAAATTACAAGTACAAAAGATGTAGACAGATAAGGATAGAAAGAATTACAAGGCGATCCAATCCGTCAAAAGATTCTTCCTTGATGAGAAGTTCATCGAGGGTCTTTGATGTGGGAATCATCCAGTCAGGGACATCTACTCCTTGATTCTTTTTGTTCAGAGCTTCTTCAAAAATCAAGGGCTTCAGGTGTCTAGCTTTAATGTCGCGTCTGACTTCACACCAGTATATGAGATCTCTGAGTTGTTCGATGGGAGTGATTGGAAGCTCAGAGAATTATTTGAAAGTGATGGTTTCCTTCGTAGTCTAGAAAGAATATACCATAAGGATCACTTACAACTGTGCCAGGAATGAAAGTTTCTCCAGGTGGTAGGGATGTGTTAAGCGCTGAGAGATCAGCATCAGGGCCAAGAACTTCAGCACGAGAGAAACCAATACCTGTTTCATTCCGTATAGGAGGACCTGAGTCTGAGACTTTCTTTTCCTTTGCAGAGACTCTTCTTTGTTGAGGAGGAAGAAGAGTAGAAGAAGGAATATCCACAACAGAAGAAACCAGGTCGATCTGTTTGTTTAAGATCTTCTCGACATGGCTCTTGAACTTTGAGCGCGATCCCTGAATGGCTAATTTCACTTCCAACCATTCAGAGAGACCAAACTTGTCTAAGGTAGCAGCATAGAAGGTTTGCTTGGTTTTGTCTTCTCTGTAGACATCAACTTCAACAACAGGAACGTCTGCGTACAGTCTTCCTCTGATCTTTACTTTGATGATTTTGGATGGTCGAGATCGATAGTTCAGCATTTCGTTACACCATTCCAAAGTCGTATCAGATACCTTAGTCTTTTCTCTAACGATCCTTTGAGCATCATCCCATAGCTGACGTTGAACGTCAATGGGAGCTCTTTTCAGCTTGGGGTCTTTTACTGATCGTTGAGTAAGCTGGATGGCGTATTCTCTGTCTTTTTCTTCAGTTTCCCTTCTTTCAGCGATCAGGCGTTCAACTCTGAGGTGTTCCTTGTATTCCTTTTTGGAAATTTTGAACTTTGTAGGAATGGAAGGAAGTTGATCACGCTTCAGAATGATTCGCTGATCTTCGAGTCTCTTGATCATTTCATCTCTCTTTTCTTGATCCTCTTCATTTAGCTTTTGAGGAGCCAAGGAAGGTCTGTTTTTGTGAGAGAGCATCTGTTCTTCAGGTTCATCAGTCTCAGAGATCAAATCTAAGACCGGGATTATTTCTTCAACGTTGGGAGCTGGGATTATTGTTGATGAAGTCCCAGCTGTAGGAACTTCAGCGATATCCTCAAGCAGGGGAGAGGACTAGCTGAAACACAGCGATCTTACAAGTAAGAACATTGGGTAGAACAGAGATAGATAAAGAATGGGATAAAGTGTATGGAGGTTTGTGGAGTGTAGAACTGATAGTGTATGGAGAGGAGGGATGTAGTGTAAGGAAGATTAGTGTACCTGACAAACCGACTTTTTAAGCAAGATCGTCAGATTTTCATCGTCTTCAGCGACACTTTTTCCTTTGCCCTTGTCAGCTTCAGACGCTGATGGATTTGTCTTTGTCCGCTCCCCTGTAGGTTCATTTATCAGAATCCCTTTAAGAGATTTAGTTCTCTGAGCAGGCTTGACTATAAAAGAGTCATCATCATCATCATCTTCATCATCATCATTCTTTGGAGAAGAGGATGGTTCATCATCAGACAAGTCGATGGCTTCTTCATCTTCAGCTTCAGACTCAGATTCTTCAGCTTCTTCTTCGAGTTGCTCCCTCTCAGATGCAGAGGTAAGCTTCTTGGTTCCCTCAGGGTGTTCATCTCCCTGAGGTCCAGCGGCTGCTTCTTCAACACCTTCTTCAGTAAAGGTGAGGTCTTCAGTCTTCTCTCCCCTGATAGATTCATCATGGGAAAGGTCTTCAGCGCTCTTCTCCCCCCCTTTTTCATGATGAGTGGGGAGGAATGCGACGACTCAGTAGCTGTTGATGGTTCCCTGTCTTCTTGGCCAGGGATCCCCACACAAATTTCAATCGCTGATAATCTGTTTTCTAGACCAGAAATACCAGGATTGATCTTCACGAGTTCAGCACGATCCGCCGGAGTAAAAGATGAAGGTTCAGGGGCAGGTGCAGGGGCGGTCGTGTTGGTCAGGATTTGCTGCAACAATGTCTTCATAGAAGTGACGTCATTCTTCATCATATTGACGTCGGTCTTCACAGAACTCATGTCAGTCTTTACTGAACTGACATCAGTCTTTACAGCAGACATATCACCTTCGAGTTTGCCAACCGATGTCTTCAGCGTTGTAACCTCGCTGAACATGGTGTCAACTGATTTTTTTATGTCGAGGTAGTCTGTGTAGATGTCAGAGAGAACTTTGGCAAAGTCGGTGAGTGATTTATCAAGCTTCTCCAAGTCAGCTTTGGAGGCATTCTTTTCGACCACGGTTGTCAGCTTTGTAAGATTCTCTCCAGCGTTTGTTACAGCTGAAGAGTTGCCGGAAAGAGTAGATGTGATACCTGTCAGCTTCGTCTCTATTGTCTTCAGAGAGGCGTTGATGTCTCCCAAATTAGGACCTGTAACATATAAGAACTTGTGAACAGAGGAAAGCTCAGAAGTTTGGGGTTCAGTTACAGTGTATAGGGGTTTTTGTATACCTGCAGGAGGATTGGTGAATGCATCAAAATCTTGGTGTCCTGAGAAAAGTTCCATGTCGTCAGCTAAAGTGCGTGGACGCATGGTCATCTCTGCAGGTCCTACGCCCATCATTCCTTGAGTGTCAGCTTTAGCTTCTGGAGGAATGACAGGTGCTTCAGTGACAACTGGAGTAGAGTCCAATTGAATAGAGGGAGAAGCGACGGTTAAGAATGGAGGTTGGGTGCGGAGTTCAGCGTTGGATTCGCTGAGAATCGCTTCATCAGTCTTTTGAGAGACTGAAGGAGGTTGGGTAGTTTCTAAGTTTGTAACCTCAACGTTTAGAGACGCTGAGGTTGGGATAGAATGGGTGGCTTGTTCAGCTGTGGCAGAGCGTACCACTGAACGCTCCGTCAGCCCTTCAAGAGGAGCTGAGGAGTCTTCAGCAATAGATTGTTGGGGTTGCTCCTTGGTTTTCTTAGTTCTTTTGGAACTAAGTTGGGTGGAGGAGTGTTTCCTTTTAAGAGAAGGAATGGAGGTTGCAGCTGGGGTATCAGCGGTGTGTTTGTCCGCTGAAGGAGCTGCAGAAGTAGAAGAAGTAGGGTTGAGAAGAGTTAAGAGTGTAGAAAGACGTACCTCATTTGCCACTGGCTTGAAGTCGAGAACCTTAGGGCCAACCTGAGAGAGTTTCAGGTCACCCTCTTTTGGGTAGCTGTCCTTCAGGCCTTTTTGGAATACGACGCTGATGAATCGAGGATAGGGAACCCATGGAGATCTGTCAGCGATGGAGTCCACTCTGAGTACCAGGTCATCATAGATAATCGATGCCCAGTCTATATGTAGACCTTTCAGCAATGCATATCCCATTGCTTGCTGAGGCTGAGCGGCTTGGTCAGAGGATCCGGTCTTGGCAGTCATGCAGCTGATTAAGTGAGCGAAGATGAAATTCATCTCGCTGGGCATTTTGGACTTCTTGATGAGGGTCAGCTTCTTCTCGGGCTTCATGTCCCTCCCAGTTTCCCATACATAGCCCATTGCATCGAAGAATGCAGTGATGGCTTCCCTGTCTGAGTTTTTCTTGTGGTCAGGGAGGGGAACAAAGGGTTTTTCTTTGGTTGCCAAGGGAAGGTTCAGGGCTTTGCGAATAATGGCAGGTGTAATCTTCATAGTGCCATATTCAATATCGCAGAAGATGCAGTCAATTGTTTTTTAGGGGTCTTTGGCTGATGGTAGCTGAGAGTGTCTGGCAGAATACCAGAATTGGGATAGCAAAAGCTGATGTACAGGAGGTGTTATGGTCAGGGCTGTGGAGATGCAACAATTCTTCAGGAAGTTCACAGCATCATCTAGATGTGTGACTTGCTTTCGAGGAGTAAACTCGAGAAGCGCATAGAGGTTATTTGGCTTGTTCCAATCCAGTTTGTCAAGAGAGAACTTGACCTGAGGAGCCTTGAGGATGTCCAGTTCCTCAGCAGTATTATCAGCAGCAGTGTTCTCAGCGATGGTGTTCTTGGAAATGTCAGAAGATGCTATTTTCTGTAAATTATCAGTTCAACCAAAGATAACAAATAAGAATAATCTTAATGTGGAAAGGTTTTTCCAATAAGATGGTTCAAATTTTGTCCATTTCATTCAGACAAAATGTCTTAATGAAGATTAGGGTTTTTCTTGTTTTTGAAAAACGAAATGCAAACCCAATAAGAATCTTGTTTTCCAGTTTTATTTGAAGAATTGGGATTCTGGAAAAACGTATGAAGAACAAGTTTAAGATTTTGCGTTTTAAACTTGAAGAACAACCATGAAAGGTTGTGTTCATAAAACCATGAAAGAAATGATTTCATTTTAAAAAGTTCTTTTGTTTGATCTTGTGAAAACAAAGAGAAGATCATTAACAAGTTTGAAGAAACATGTAAAATAAAAGAATTATTAACCTGGTTCGTTGAAGAAGATGAAGTTCTTAAGTTCTTGAAAAACTTGAGAGCACAAATGCAACAGTAAATTCTTTTTCTTGCTTGGAGAAGAAGTTCGCGTAAAAGAAAAATATAAACCAGAATGAGTTTATATAGAGATTAGAGAGAGAGAAAATCTTGAGCGGGAAAAGATTTTCATCATGACACGGACACATGTTTGCATTTGATTGGCAGGTAAACGAAACGTGCAAACGTGTGTCAGGAAAAAAAACGTGTCGGGGCTTATCCGTTGTAATGACGTCACAACTGTCCTTTCATATTCTTGGATGTCTCTGAGGTTTTGAAAACTCAGGGACACTTTTGAAAACATGAAGCACTGAATAGAAATATTAGTGTTGGTTTTAGAAATTTCAAAGTATCGCTGATTAAGGAAGAGATATTCAGCGATGCAATTTATTTTGAAATCTTGCATTTACATGCGATTGTCAGAGAGAGAAAAACATACCTTGATATCAGCGAATCAAGTTTATTCAGAGAGAAGATGATAGAATGGGTTATAAAAGTTGATTTTATCCTATCGCTGATCAAATGTGAACTGCTGAAGATTTTATTCTTCTAAGTTCAGCATTCCAAGCTCGCTGATGAGAAAGTTGAACCTTGTCTCATCAAGAGGTTTGGTGAACAGATCAGCTAACTGATAGTCAGTTGGGATAAAGTGAAGTTCTATATCACCATTCATCACATGATCTCTGATAAAGTGATACCTGATTTCAATGTGTTTTGTCTTTGAGTGTAGTACTGGATTATTTGCTATAGCGATGGCACTTGTGCTGTCGCAATAGATTGGAATATTTGAGAGCTGAAGGTCATAGTCCAGTAGTTGATTTCTCATCCACAAGACCTGAGAACAACATCTTCTAGCGGCAACATACTCAGCTTCAGCTGTGGAAGTGGACACTGAGTTTTGCTTTTTACTTGTCCAACTCACCAGCTTTCCACCTAGGAGCTGACATCCTCATGTGGTGCTTTTCCTATCCAATTTGCAACCTGCAAAATCACTATCTGAATAGGCGATTAGATCGAATCCTGAGTCTTTGGGATACCAAAGACCTAGATTCGTTGTACCCTTAAGGTATCGAAAAATTCGCTTTACAGCGGTCATATGAGATATCTTGGGTTCAGCTTGATATCGTGCACACAAACAGGCTGCGTACATAATATCGGGTCGGCTAGCTGTAAGATACAAGAGAGAGCCGATCATCCCACGGTACAGCGTGACATTAACAGGAATACCCTTAGTATCCTTATCAAGTGTCAGCGGTGGTGCCATAGGGGTTTTCATAGCTGAACTTTGAGTTAAGTCGAATTTCTTCAGCATATCTTTAACATACTTTCCCTGATTAATGAAAGTTCCTTTTTCATTTTGCTTTATCTGAAGACCAAGGAAATATGTTAGTTCACCCATCATGCTCATCTTATACTCATCTTTCATTCTATCAGCAAAACGAGTACAAAGATCAGGGTTAGTAGAGCCAAATATAATGTCATCAACATATATCTGAACAAGAATGATATGACCTTTTACTTTCCTGAAAAATAGAGTTTTGTCGATTTTACCTCGCTCAAATTGTTCAATATGGAGATAAGTAGAAAGAGTGTCATACCATGCACGTGGAGCTTGCTTTAAGCCATAAAGTGCCTTATCCAGTTTATAAACATAACATGGACGCTTAGGATCTGAGAATCCTGGAGGTTGTTCCACATAGACTTCTTCATTCAGCTTTCCATTTAGAAACGTTGACTTAACATCCATCTGATATACTTTGAAGTCTTTGTGTACAACGTATGCTAAGAATAGACGAATAGATTCTAGTCTTGCTACAGGAGCAAATGTTTCGTCATAATCTATGCCTTCCTCTTGTCTGTATCCCTGAGCAACAAGACGAGCCTTGTTGCGGGTAACAGTTCCATGTTCGTCCAACTTGTTTCGATAGACCCATTTAGTGCCTATCACTGTTTTGTCAGTTGGTCTACGAACAAGTTTCCAAACTTTGTTTCTTTCGAATTCAGTCAGCTCTTCTTGCATGGCGCTGACCCAGTTTGGATCTTTGAGGGCATCATCTACTTTCTTTGGTTCAGTCAGAGAAATAAAATTAACAAATAGACAAATATTACGTGCACTTCGTCGAGTCTGAATACCCGTGTTTGGATCACCAAGAATTTGATCAATTGGGTGATTTACAGTCCAACGCTGAGCCGGAGCGTGAGATGCTGGCTCAACCTGAACTGGAGGAGCTGAAGATGAAGCTTCAGCGACGTCTGGAGTATCATCCAAGAGAGGAATGGATGCATTTGTCATTATATTCACTGATTGCTGAGAGGTAGATGGAATGTCTGAGACATTGGGTTCAGAAGCAGGTATAGTGTTTAAAGGAACAACTGAGACCCATGATGTTTCAACTTCACTATTCTGCATGTTTGGAATGATAGTAGGACTATCATCTTCAACTGTATGAGTATGAGGAGTGGGAATGTCTTCTGAATCACCAAGATGAGAAAACATCCATTGATTCAGTTCTTTAGTATCAGCGGATGGTTTAGAGTTCGCTGAACGGGATTCGTCAAACGTGACGTGAATAGTTTCTTCTACAGTTTGTCTTCTTCGATTGAAGACTCTGAAGGCTTTAGAGATTGAAGAATATCCAAGAAAGATTCCATCGTCAGCTTTAGGATCAAACTTTCCAAGGGCATCTCTGTTATTCAGTATGAAACACTGACATCCAAAGATGTGAAGAAAGCTGATTGAAGGCTTTCTCCCATGAAAAAGTTCATATGCTGTTTTATTGAATCTTTTGACTATCAGCGATCTGTTTTGCGTAAAACAAGCGGTGTTGATAGCTTCTGCCCAAAACTGAGTAGGCATGTGAGAATCGCTGAGCATTGAACGTGCAGCTTCAATAATTGTTCTATTTCTTCTTTCAGAGACTCCATTTTGTTGCGGTGTTCTCACTGATGAGAAGTTGTGAGAAATACCCTTACTCTCAAAGAAGGAATCAAGAGAACTGTTTTTGAATTCAGTTCCATGATCACTCCTTATTGAGCGAACGGTCAAATTTTTCAGGGTTTCCATCTTCCGAACAAAGGTGATGAGTTCTTCAGGGGTGTCACTCTTGGAACGGAGAAACATAACCCATGTATAACGAGAGAATTCATCAACTATGACCAGTGTATATTTCTTTCCAGCGATGGATTGTTTGTTAACAGGGCCAAACAGATCCATATGGAGTAGTTGTAGAGGAGATGACACTGATGAGACTTGCTTTGACTTAAAGCTTGCTTTGGTCTGCTTCCCTTTCTCACACGCTGAACATAAAGACTCTTTGGCGTATGAGTGTTGAGGTAAACTAGTGACTAACTCTTTTGAAGAAAGAGTGTTCAGTGTCTTGAAATTCAGATGAGAGAGCCTCTTATGCCATAGCCAGTTGACATTAGATGAGGCTTTTGAGAAGAAACAGGAGTTCTCAGTGGTTGTTGAGTCCAAGTTTATTACATAAACATTTTCTAAACGATAACCGCTGAGAGCTATCTTCTCCTTTTTGTCAGTGACAAAGCAGTATTCCTTGGTAAAGATTACCTTGTTATCCTTGTCGCAAAGCTGACTGATGCTTAACAAATTATGCTTCAGCCCTTCAACATATGCGACTCTTCTGAAGGTTGTTGTACCATTAGAGAGTACACCAAACCCTCGGGTATGTCATTTTCCATTTCCACCGAAAGTCACAGAGGGACCCTTCTCTTCCTTGTATTCAGCGAGCAGGCTTTTCTTTCCAGTCATGTGTCTAGAGCATCCGCTATCGAGATACCAGATACCATTCTTAACCTGCATCACAAAGGAAGATTAGTTTTTCTTGGGTATCCACTTAACCATGTGTACACGTTTGTCAGTGGAAGTAGTTGGAATGGAAGGTTCAGCAATCTTCGCAGCATTTGAAGATTCAGCTTTGTCAGTCTTCACTTTGGTTAATTTCTTAACCTCAGTGGTCTTCTTTGCCTTGGGGGAAATCTTCACCTTAGCTATCTTTTCAGCTTTGGTGGCTGAGGGACACTTACTAGCAACATGATCAGTAAGTCCACAGTGATAACATTTCCTATAACTAAAAGTAGTTCTAGGACCATTTGAATGCTGAGCTTTTGATTTAGAATTAGAAGGACCAGCACCAAATAAGCTTTTGGCTTTTGAAATGGGAGGAACATTTAGTTCTTCAGGATTTCTTACCAAGGACATCCACTCTGAGTCTAGGAGTAGATCGCTGAATAGACCCACGCTGAGTAGATCCAGAGATCTGATTCCTTGATCCAGAGGAATAAATCACTAAAGCTTTAGAAGCATTCAGCTTTGGTACAGAGGTACCCTTCTGAGGATTTTGGTTCAAAGCAATTCCTTTACCTTTATCTTTAAAGACAGAGGTAGGTTTTGGATAAACCATTTTCTCTTTACCTTTTGAAGAGGTAGAGATTTCCTCGGGGATAGGCGGTCTAGAGGACGAACACTGAGAAGATGAAGTGTCAGCGACCGAGGATACGAAAGTTCCAAATAGGAGCATGGAACGATCAGTGGTTGGTTCTTGATTTTCATATTTGTAACCTAGACCACGTTTATCACTCAGGGGAATCTGAGACTTAATTATCTCAGTGATCTTTGTTGAAGAGTTACACCATCCTTCAACAGTAGCTTTTTCAGCTTTCAATGCAGCTATAGCTTCTGCTCGTTCGATTTTGACTAGCTGATTTAAGTGCACTTGATCTTTAAAATCGTCTTCAATTTTAGAAAGCTTTTCTATTTGAAGGTGACAGTTTTTAAGCTGTTCAGCGAGATCAAGGTTTTGATTTTCAACTATAGTTTTGCCATTCATTGCTTCATATAAACTTCTAGTCAAGAGATCGATTTTACGGAGACTATCAGCTTCATCAATATTTGCAATATTTGTAAAGAAGAAAGGTGATACCTGAATAGCAGAGGTTGAAGTGGAGGGAATGTCTGAACTTTCTTCCTCATCTTCAATCTTTGCCATAAGACAGAGATTGGCTTCATCATCTTCAGAGTCAGGTGATGATTCTTCTTCTTCAGAGGCAGCCCAATCGTAAGCCATCAGGCATTTGCCTTTCTTCTTAAAGCTTTTCAGCTTCGCATACTTTTCTTTCAGCTTAGCATTTTTGTCATCTTTATTCCTGGGAATAAAGGATTTCTTGGGAAACGCTGAGTTTCTCGAAACTTTCTTAGACCTGCACTCGTTAGCGAAATGTCCAATCTTTTCGCAGTTAAAATAGGTAGCAGTAGCCTTATCAACAGGAGCTGATGATCTTGGCTTATCAGTTATAGAAAGGGGTTTGTTCTTTCTGAACATTTTCTTTTTGGCGAATCTCCTGAACTTTTTAGTTAGGAGAGCCAAAGATTCATCATCATCTGAAGAGTCAGAATCTGATGACCTTTCAAAGTTACTTTCTAACTCAGT
This sequence comes from Saussurea involucrata, assembly GCA_033807775.1. Taxonomy (NCBI): domain Eukaryota; kingdom Viridiplantae; phylum Streptophyta; class Magnoliopsida; order Asterales; family Asteraceae; genus Saussurea; species Saussurea involucrata. Next base: position 154,599,158 of record CM066321.1, read on the forward strand.
GATAGTGACCACGGGTCGCTGAGTAGAAGGTTCCTCTGAGATTAAAGCAACAGAGGTGCTTTTGGAATCTTTTACAATATTCTTCTTAAGATGACTCGATTGCTCATGATTCAGCATCGTGCCATATAAGGTAGCAAGGGTCATTGATCTTAGATCCTTTGACAACTTGAGACACATAGAATAACTGTCCCAGTTTTCAGGTAAACATTCTAGAAACTTTGTCAGCACTTCAAAGTTAGAATATTCCTTACCAACAGTTTTCAGATCTATTATTAAGCAATTAAAACGTTGGTGAACTTCAGAGAGAGTCTCATTCTTACCACAAATGAAACTTTCATACTGTCTTACCAGGTTGATCTTTCGAGAGTCATGGACTTCAGCAGTACCTTCATACTGAACACAGATTGTGTCCCACATGGCTTTTGAGGATTTCAGGTTCATGACGGAATGGTAGACTTCGTCAGGAAGAGCCATGGATAGTATGGATCTGGCTTTTGTGTCGATAGCCACTTTCTTCTTATCTTCGTCAGTCCACACATGAACTTCCTTAGGAACCAGCCTTTCTGGAATAGCAGGTCTATTCTCAGCGGCTGGAACTGCAACATCAATTCTTACAGGAATATATGGTCCGTTTTCAAGATAATAAGGCATAGTAGGGTCTACACCTTCTAAGAAGAGAGTCATCCTATTTTTCCATAGATTAAAATTATCTCTGGAGAATCTAGGGGGTTTTGCAAGAGAACCATTGTCGATATAATTTGTGTTTGTGTTAGTAGCCATTTTCAGAAATAGCAAGGAAGAGAAATCTTAGTATAGATTAGATCTTGTTTATGAGATTAAACAAATCTGCTCTGATACCACTTGTTGGTCCCGAAGGGCTATATAAGTTTGTAGAAGGGGGGGTTGAATACAAACACACATATTTTAATTTTCTAAATTGTTTATTGATAAATCATTAACAATTTACAGCTTGTTGCGTAAACAAGATTAAGGATAAACCTAAATCTAAACAAGTTGGAACACCAAGTTTCTTGCACTAAGAAAGAGAAGGAAATTACTAATAATAACCTATCTCAAGATAAGAAGGATGAACTTGTCCAGAGTTAGCAAGTTACTTCAAAAAGAAGTGAGTTCATCTTCTTATATACTGCATGCATTTAATGCATGGCATTATACACTTTACACGTGGCAGCAGCTCATTGGTTGTATGTCATTGACCTTTGTTGACAACCTTTGTAGCCGCATGTTTGAACAGTGTAGTATCAGAGTTGTTGTACGATTTCAGACAATAAGGAGGTTATTTTTCTGACATATCGTACGGAGACGTGCAAGGGTGGTTAAGACAAAAGTACTTTGTACGGAGGACTTTATGATCAGCTTTTCGTTGATTCAGCGATCTATCATTCTATATTAGCGAATGATAGAGTTCAGCGATAGCTAAAGTCTTGTACTTGATACTTCACGTTGAGTGGACAAATCTGAGTCTTCGCTGATCCGCATTAGTTCATTAGGAGACTTGTCGCTGGTTCTTGAGCTTGATCTTCGACTTCAGCGTAGAACCTATGTTGACGTGAAACTTGTCTTCAGGGATCATAAGTAAACAACTAACTTATCAGCGATCACCATAAGTACTGAACAGACTCAGAGTATTATGGTGAACAGTTTCGCTGAATGTTTAATCTAAAGAATGAGAGTTCCTATCAGCGGTACTGTAAGATCTTAGTACTTATCAGCGATAGTGAAACTCTGATACATATTGTTTACTTACAATTTTCACTAAGTATATAAGAGAGGGTCATTATCAAATCACTGAGGGTTTGGATCAACAAACACAGAAAACAGAACCAAACCTGTCCCCCCTACACGCACTTCATTAAAGTCACCAAAAAAGATGAAATGCCCTTGGTTGTCTCTTATGAACTGAAGAATCTCCTCCCAAAGGCTCCTCTTAGCCGCCACGCCTTAGGGGCGTAGGCATTCACCATGAAGACATTCGAGTCCATGTTATACCATCTCCCTTCCACTATAACGTAATTTTCCCCACACCAGATATTACACCTCAGAAAACAAGTTGTATCCCACATTGATACTATACCCCAGACTGGCATGTCGCCGAGCTACATGCAAAATCGAAATTATAGTTTCCCCACACCCTTTTAAGCTTAAACAACTCTAATTGCGTCATTTTCGTCTCCTGTATACCCAAGAAGTTTACCTGATGCTGATAACACAAACTCCGCACCCAAGTTCTTTTTATCACCTTTCCAGTTCCCCTGATATTCAGAGAGCGTAGCTTCATCTATCCACCATCTGAGCTCCCTTTCGATGATCCATCCTTCCCGTCTGACCGCCTAGCAATTGTTTAACTTTCTTCTTTTTACATTTGCGAAGAAAGGTACTACACCGCATCCCCGAAAAAACCGACTCCGAACTTGATTCGCCACCCCCTTTTCCCAGGTCTTGTATCAGGGGGTCCGTATTTTCCACCTCCTTAATAACTTCCTTAAGATGCTCGAATCCAGGCGGATAGCTTGCCGTTTCGTTGTTTGACTTAGCTGATGTGGTTTGAGACCCCACCGTTTGGATCTCCTGTAGCAACTCTACTTCTGTGACAAGGACCAGTTTCTCTTCTTCGGGTTCCTTTCTCGGACTACTCTCCCCATCCGAAAAATTGTCTTTCACCATGTCGTTGAACCCGCCAACCTCTTCGTCTTCCTCATCTTCATCTTTCTCACTCCCCGAGTTCACTTCATTGGATACCTGACTTTTAACCACATCCGTAATATCTACAGACCAGTGCGCTATTTCACGAACTCGGATAATATACTCGATCCCTTCCACTACCACCATTGCCTTTTCAAAGATCAAATCAGGGGAATTTGTGCTTATACAAACCCTTCCACAACTCACGGAGTCCTCTTCATCGTCATCAAAGCAGATAAACTTTCCCCACCCCTCTGCAACCTTCTTAACAGCATTGGCACTCCATGCACACAGAGGTAGACCTTCAAATTCAATCCAAACTACCCTTTCATCAATAACAAAACTTCTCGAGACAGGTTTAATCGCCACAAAGAACTCTTTCAGCGCAGATCGTTGTTTGAACGCCAAACACGCTTTTTGGTTAAGGAATTCAATCCACACCCATAAACCTCCTACATGTTTGATTAACAAATCACAAAATCCTTCATTGAGAAGAACCTTGAATAGGTTCGGCATCAAACTAGCCTCATGGACTTTTGCTAACACCACTTCCGAAGAAACTTCTAAATGCAGTAAATCATGGTCTTGAAGCATAATCTTCTTGATTGCACCTTCCTGAAATTGTCGTTCCAGTTTCTCGCCTTCCCCACTTACCACTTTAGCATACGATTTAGTTCCCATGCTACCCATATTCGGCTTAGGAACTGTCCCTTCCATTGGCACTGAATAGGACTTAGATTTTTCTCGCTTAAACCTGGCAACCGAAACAAAAAATGTGAAAGCTACCCATCCATTCTTTTGAAAGTCGCCTTGCAAATGCTTCTTCATTCCCAATGCTAATGAACCGGATGAAACCAAAACGTCTCCCCGATTTAGAACTTTTGTTAGCAATGAACACATCTACCACATTACCAAATTTCTTGCACCAAATCCATAATTCTAGAGTTCAAAGCGGGAGGGAAATTGGTAATGAAGAAGGATGTGGAAATCCTTTCCAGACCAAGACCCACATTACTTGGAGCAGCATTGTTCATCTCCTTCAAATCCTTGGAAGTCTCATTTTCCTGTTTTTTTTTTAACTTTTTCCTGCCCAATTGCCACACCCACCCATCACCATCCAACTTGAAACGATTCCCCATACCTGCAGAAGTAATCACAACCACCCTCCTCGCTGGAACAACCGCCGGAAACCACCAGTCAGCCGTGCAGACCAACAAATCGCCGAATCATGGTAGCCAGTTGCTTCTGCGCCTGAGCTCGTGGTGGAAAGAAAGAGTGTAGGATCTGATAAACAACCCACAAAAACTTACCAAGAAGACCTGCTGCCGTTCGATTTTACAACCCAGAATAAGACCCAGACAATCGTTGACGGGAGCTGGGTCGACGACAGCAACTGGATCGGCGATGGGACTTGAACAGGGTCCGACGACACCCACTGGAAGACTGGGCAGCCGGTCAGCCGTCGTCGAAGAGGCTTTGGTCGGTGTGAGGCCTGAGAGTGGCGAGAGGCCGGAGAGGGAGGGGGGAGGCTTGAGGCCGGAGATTTTTCAATTTGTTTAAATGAAGAAGGATAAACATAAATACCATACCTTAATTGAAGTCTATTTGCAATATCATAGTTCATCATTTTCATCCATTTTAGAATGAATAATTTTGATCGATTTCAAGAACCCTAACGAAAATGATGAGATGAAGAAGAAGCATAGCGTCGATCGCCGATTGAAGAGAAGGCATGATTTTCTTTGGGCCGATTTATGTTTTCCACGTACTGTCTCCACCTAATAAAAATACAACTCAGCAACTATTAGTCTATTACCGGTTACGTGGGTGGCACGTAAGTGAGTCCCTTTTTCTGTTTTAAAGTTTTATCATAGACCCTTAAATATGTATTTTAAAAGTACGTTTCTCAAAACAGAAACTAAAATAAAATACGTTACTGTTTTACACAATTTGCCCATTTATAAACTTACACTTGCATGATCGTTTATTTCGATACATTTAATGAGAGTTAGATGAACTAAATGATGTAACACCTGTGTGCACGAACATCGCATTCAATTCACATGATCATGATCATGTTACAAGTGAAACGATGCCGTCACCATAACTTTTAAGTAGGACACATCGACCCACCCACAATCTCACTCTCATCAATAGTGCATATGTTCAATTTAAATGCCAAAAGGATAAACATTACGAATCTCAACACGTTTTTTTAAATAATATCAATTTGTTTTTTTTAATGTAGATACTGAGATACATATATGATATAACGAAATAGATGATGGTTACTAAATTTTAATATTCTGAGTTATTATTAGACGTCTAATCACGATTTTCTGCTTGCCTTTTCTTATGTTGTCATATTTCTTTTTTGAAAGACGACAAAAAAATATATTAAAAAGCCAAACGAGTACACGGGAAAACAAAACAGAGACTGCAAGGTGCAGTGAAACTACAAAAAGGGAAAAGGCAACAGATAAATCAACCCAAGAATGAGCAGCAGAAAGAAAGGATAGCGAAAAACGACTAGGGAAGCCTTCGACGAGAACTAACCATTAAGTGTGAGAGAGGATGGGTTCCCGATCCACAATTTCCACGAGATGGAGCCCTCTTTAAGCCGTCTTGATACTCATTCAAACACTCGAAGTTGGATTCCGGTAAAAGGAATCACGGTGGGAGATGGTGATTTTCTGAAAATAAAGCTATTCCGCTTACCCCAAATTAGGTAGCAAACTGCGTAAATTGAACCCTGCATGATCGACTTTAGCCAGTGTGAGCAGGGGCGGAGCCAGAAATTTATTAAAGGGGGAGCATGAACTTTTTTTTTCTTCTGAATATAATTCTCTTTGACGAACCTAATTTTTTTCATATCTCCCGATGATGTTTTAGTCTAATGCTAACGTTTTGAGGGATTTTTAAAGATTTTTTTCTTGATATCAAGAGATTTTTAAGTTCTTTTTATCGATTTCGAGAGCTTTTTTCGATTTTTTGGTATATTTCAAGAGTTTTCCCGGGTTTTTTTCGTTGATTTCAAGAGTTTTTTTGGGCTTTTTGGTTGATTATGAGTTACGGTTGCACATTCAAAACGATACGGTTGCACCTTTAAGGAACCTAATTTTTTTACTTTACGACAGACAAATAATACGATAGACATTATAGATAAAAGATTTAGGTGACCCATTATCCAATACATAAAAATAATGGTTTGGACTTTCAGTAGATAAAAAATAATGGTTTAGAAGACACCTTTCTATATATTGTTTTATTTTTTCAAACATAATAAGGAGATATAGTTTTTTTCTATGTATCAAAATTTTTTCTTTAAAACCCAGGAGGCACCAGGGCCCCTTCTGGTCATGAAGTGGCTCCGCCACTGAGTGTGAGGAAATGTCGTCCCTTTGATATGACAAGATTTCTGATATTGAGTTCACCCAATCTGATATAATGCCCCACCATTGGCAACAATTATTCCATATTTGTTTGGCAGCTACACTGTAAGGTTTTGAGTAAACATACATCCACATGATATAGGCTATAGAAACATATTTTAATTTTTATCATCAATGGTTATACAAACTATCAACCTATATGAATACATGCGTTCTAGATAATTAACTACAAAAGATTGAATCAAGAACACTTACTTGTTTATTGCGATTGTCGAAAACCACAATGATGAATCAAACCTTTGATCTCGCTTCTTGGATGTACAGGATCAATAGTATGAATCCCTCTAGTGGCTCACACTTAAGAACACCAAAATACCAACAACAAGAAGATGCTTAATCACTAAACCCTAAATTAGGGTTTACGATTTTGGGAGAGGGAGAAGGGAGATCGACGGCTCCAAGAGAGATTGAAAAAACTCATTAGGGTTTAACCCCTAGCAGTTTATTTATAACCCTCTGTTTTACACTTAGCCCCCTTGAACCGATAAGCTTGTTAAAACTATTTTAACCAATTAGTCCCTGCACTTTATATAATTAATCTAATTAATTATATTGCAGCTTATCATCAATTGAACTAATTGCTTTAACTCCCTTTTATTCTTCTGATTGTTTATTTTGGGTCTTAAGGGCAACCCAAAAGGACCCTGCTATTATTAGAAATATTACCAATAGTTAATGACTCTGGACACTATATCCAACAGTCTCCCACTTGGACAAGTTATTAACTCTATTTGGTTTTAACACTTTCAATAATCAGCAGAGAGCAAGCCATCCAATGCAGCTGCCGAACTCTGATAAAGATTCGGTCCTAAGATAAGTGATTTAATGTTCCTTTGTTCTACAAGATATCATATGAACCTGAGACATGGATAAATGTCTATCTCATGGATCAAGATTATGTTTCCCGATTTCCGATATGTGTTGAATTCATCAGACTACTCAATTGAACACATCAATTCTAGTCAGGGTTTGGCCAAACACTTAATGTCAACACCAAATCATCGAGGGGCCCATGGATATCGCTTCTCCTGTTTAGGCAGAAGGAACAAATAAACTTTGACTACACAGTTCATTTCTACTCATCATATTATACATGGACATACCCTGTATAGCTGTCAGTTACGGTCAGCGTTGGAGCACACCAAAGCATAACATAATCCTAGAGCAAAACTCTATGCATCTCCGTTTGAAGAACATAAAATATTATCATCTCAAAATTACTCTAACTTAATCCATGAAGTAAACTTTTGAGTGCGGGTTGTTCCAATACCTAAATCACCATTAAGTACTCATGAGTGTTAGTTGCATTCTCTATGCTTCTAACACTCCATGACAGTCTTGAATCATTACTTACTTCCAGGAGTATGACTGACTGTGGAGGTTTAAGTAAATTAATACTCAGGAAGTTGGTTCTAAACATGCAAAACAAAACACGATAATAAATTAAATGTAAATGGACGCAATCCAGCATATATTTTAATCTCCATATATTATAATCTCCAAATCAAATACAATTTATTACGTTTTTAATGCATCAAACTAACAACTAAAACATTCAAGGTATATTGATAATTCTAACACCTATGGCTTCAGTATGTTACTCGTAATTCATCTTTTCCACCATAGACTAAGAACACATCTTTAGTTCTCCGAAGATACTTAAGAATGTTCTTTACAGCCGTCCAATGACTTTCGCCTGGGTTCCCTTGATATCTACTCACCAAAAGCAAATGAGACATCAGGTCTAGTACATGTCATGGCATACATGATCGATCCTATAGCAGATGCATATGGAATTCGACTCATTCTGTCCAGTTCTATACTAGTGCTGGGACATTGATCTTTACTCAATCTTATGCCATGTTGCATGGGCAAATACCCTTTCTTGGATTCACTCATATTGAATTTCTTCAATATCTTATCCAAGTATGTACTTTGGCTAACTCCAATTAAACGCTTGGTTCTATCTCGATAAATTCTTATTCCAAGTATGTATGTGATAACGCCACTTTTTGGCGTTATTTTCGGTTCTCAAACCAACGAGATTGGCTTGTACTCAAGTAAAAAGGCGGGTATTTTACGGTTTATTGAGTGATTTACGCAGGTTATATAAAAGGCGGCATTCATCGGAAATAGAAGCGAAAAAGAGCCCAAAACGAGTCAAAACGAAGCCTAACGGAAGCCCAAAAGCCAAGCCCAAGACCCGCGACCGAACCAGGACCCGACCCGCGAACCAGAAACAACCCAGAGCAGCATCTGAAACCCGCGCGACTTTCCACGCGACTTGCAAGTCGCGTGGAAGGTCGCGTATCCCTCTGTTTGTCGAAAATCGGTTCTATAAGTCGGGATTTAGGTCACTTTTTCGATATCCAACTTACGGCAGACGATTGGGAGCAGTTCGGGGGCGATTTTCAGAGCCACGTGACACCGTTTGGAGCGAAGATCGAGAATCAATCGAAGGATCGTTCAAGACGCAAAGGAGATTTCAACACGGGGAAAGGGAGTTCATCAATTCATCTTACACATTCACCACGATCACGTTACCATGTTCACTTTCACTTTTGTTTCTCTTTCTTTTGTGTATGAATCCCCCAACATCATGAACTAACTTTAAGATGTTGGGGGTTGGATTGAATTAGGATTGAACATATGATGGATGACGAATGATTTTTATCAGTTTTCCGATTTAATGAATGCATGTGATTTTGTTCTTAATGCCTTTGTAAGCGTAGCTAACTTGCAATTGTTTTATTGTTGTCAATTATGTTCGAGAGAATCAATTGAGATCTAGAATTAGGAATTACATGTCTAAAGTAAGAAAGGATAGAGATATACCGAGTAAACTTTAGTCTCATAATAACCTACGCTTAATGTGTTTTGAACTATATAAGGTGAGATCGAGAGATTAATATTGTATTTGTTTTTGAAATAAACTTCATGGTAGCTTGAGAAAGCATCATGTTGTTACACATATAACTGTTGTTACTTGAGAGAGAGCAATGGTTAGATCAAGGTTGAGTAGTCATTAACGGAATTAACTGGTATTTGTCATTAGTCTGATATTCATATGTGAAACCAAAGGATATCCAACCCTCAACTGTTTCTCCATCTGAATACCAAAACTGCTTACTAGTTGTCTGGTGTTTGTTTGATTTTAATTTCTGCAAGTAATTAGTTATAACACCAAATCTCCAAATTTGACAGTCCAATTAATAGTTCTTGTAGTAATTGTGATATTTAGTTCCTAGTTCCCGTGGATTCGATACTCGTACTTACCGTACGTTATTACTTGATTTCGACACCGTACACTTGCGGTTAGATTTAGGAGGGGTGATACCCGCCCTATCAAGTTTTTGGCGCCGTTGCCGGGGAGCTAGTTGTAATTAATAGCACTACCATCTATAGGAGCTATTAGATTGGGCATTTTCTTTTCTTGTTATTTTCCACCACTTTCAGTTTTGGATTATTGACTTTGTTTTCTTTTCAGGTACTACTTGGTTTATGCCAAGGACGACTCGAGTGAAAGAGATTGAAGACTTTGATCCGGAAATTGAAAGAACTGCTCGTCGCCTACGCCAAGAGACCAAAGCTAAGCGACAATTAAAGATGGGTGACGAGAGACCGCCTCCTGAGAGAGTGCCTATGCGGTCGTTTGCCGACCCGAATGTGGCAGCGGCCCGCATAGGTATTCAGCCGCCTACCACTGCGGCCAACTATTTCGAAATAAAGTCGAGCACCATTGTAATGGTGCAGCAAAATCAGTTTGGAGGAGCACCGACCGAAGATCCTCATGCACATCTCCGCGCATTCGAGAGGATTTGCAGCACCTTCAAGATCAACGGGATGGAGGAGAACGCAATCAAACTGAGGCTGTTCAGTTTTTCACTAAAAGGTCGAGCTGAAAATGGATCGAAGGCCTACCATCAGACCTTATCACCACGTGGGCACAATTAAAGGCAGCTTTCCACCAGAAATTCTTCCCACCGGGAAGAACCGCACAGTTAATGGCCGACATTACGCACTTCGCAAAATGGGATCAGGAAACGTTATACGAAGCTTGGGAGAGGTATAAGGACATGTTGAAGAAGTGTCCACATCACGGTCTTCATGGGTGGGTCATAATCCAAACGTTCTTTGGAGGCCTTCACCCACAATTCAAGAACGATATTACGGCTGCAGCGGGGGGAGCTCTCATGAACAAAACCTATGAAGAAGCAGTCGAGCTGATCGAGAACCTTGCCGAACATAGCTACTCTACTCCACGATCATCCATTGCACGAGTAGCAAATGTTCGGGAATCGGATGAGCTTAAGGATATTAAAACCCAATTAGCAGCGATTACGAGCCATTTGCAAGCAAGCAGTATTCAAGAACCTGATCAAGTCCATTTTGTGGCGAACCGGAACCAACCGAGAAACGATCCGTTCTCGAACACTTACAACGAGGGGTGGAAAAAGCATCCCAATCTTTCATGGAATCAGTCGGGTCAACCACAGTCAGGTAACTTCCCTAACTCTTCCAATTTTTCTCATACTAATAGTGCTTATCGTCCTCCAGGTTTTCAGCAAAGAAACGAGGGACCATCCGGAGAGAAGAAGCCGGGATTAGAAGATATGATGATGAAGTTTATGGCAAAAATGGACAGTACGGTCGGAGAGCTAGCGAGCACGGTGAATACGGTGAAAGCCGCAACTGATCAGAACACCGCGGCAATAAAGATTCTCGAGAGGCAAGTGGGGCAGATTTCTGAAGCCCTACAAACCCGACCTCCCGGAGCATTCCCGAGTATGGCGGAAAAGAGGAACCAAGAGAACTGTAGCGCCATTTATCTGAGAAACGGAAAGGGACTGAATAGAGAACCGTCATCTGAAGAGACCGAGCCCGATAGAGAGAGTTCGAATGAAGAAAAAGAGGTTGTGGTTGAAGAGAGCGAGAAGAGTGAAGAGAAGAAGAAAGAAGAAACACCACCGGTCAAGCCGGAAATCCCGAGAGTACCCTACCCAAGCAGGCTGAAAGCAAATAAGGACCAGGTTCATTTTTCTAAATTTCTTGATGTCTTTAAAAAGCTAACCATTAATATCCCGTTTGCAGATGCGCTTACACAAATGCCCTCTTACGCAAAGTTCATGAAAGAGATCCTCTCCAAAAAGAGGGCACTTGATCACCAGGCCACCGTTGCACTCACTGAAGAGTGCAGCGCAATTTTCCAGAATAAGCTGCCCCAAAAGTGTACAGATCCAGGGAGTTTCTCGATTCCTATTCAAATTGGCAGTTTTAATTTTAATAAAGTTTTATGTGATTTAGGGGCTAGTATTAATCTGTATCTATTTTCAGGAAACTTGGCCTGGGTGAGGTAAGCCCAACATATATGACATTGAAGCTGGCTGATCGATCGATAAGGTACCCATACGGGGTAATTGAGGACGTGCTCATCAAAGTAGGTAAGTTTTACTTTCCTGTCGACTTCGTATTAATAGACATAGATGAGGACGAAGAGGTCCCGATGATCTTGGGACGATCCTTTCTGGCCACGAGTCGGGCGTTAATTGATATTGAAGAGGGTGAGATCACGTTCCGAGTTGGCGGTGAGAACGTGAGATTCAAGCTGCTGGAGAGAAGAAGTGGTGAAAGAGAGGAAGAAGCAGGGAAGTCCGCGAAGAACCGTAAGTGTGGACGGTACAATCCCGCGGACACTAAGCCAAGTTGAAACCACATAGTCGTGCCACGACTTTAAATAAGGCGCTGGGTGGGAGGCAACCCACCAAGGTTAGTTTCCGTTTATTATTTTTTCTTGTGTGTATTTTAAATTCCAGAAAAACCATAAAAATCGAAAAATCGAAAAAAGCCAAAAATATTTTGAAACAGGGACATACGCGGCTTTACACGCGGTTTGTATACCGCACAGCAAGCCGCGGGACCCTCTGTTGGTTTTCTGAAACAGAGGGTTACGCGGTTTTCCACGCGACTTGCAAGTCGCGGGCTAAACCGCGTGAGTCCCATTTGCCCCATTTTTCGTTTTTCGTGCAATTTTTGTTCCCTTTCTTGCTTTGTGTGTTTCCTGTTTTTGTTTTGTGTCTTTCCCTTGTCTTGCATGTTCTCCCTATCTTCTCTGATCGATGCTCAACCAGTCAAGAATCCTTCGGCCGGGCAAAACAGGTATGTTCTAAATCTTTCTGCTAAAAGAGTAGTGTTTGATGTGTTGTTCTATTTCAATTGCACGAGATGCAACAAACCTAAGTTTCACTTAGGTTTGGGGTGCCTCGTCTTTCACACCTACACACTCACTTTTGACCCTGTGCAAACCTCGGTTTCACCGAGGCTTGGGGTTGGCTTTTATTTGGCAAACCTAGGCCACGGCCTAGGTTTGGGGTACCCAGTTTAGAAATTTTGGGATCTCTTTTTGCTTGCTATGTTAATGTTTTACCCATCCTCTTTATACCTGTAAATAACTGCACAATGATTGAGTCGCATCACCTACGACTTTGCTTGCACATTGGGGACAATGTGTGGGTAAGTTTTGGGGTTGCCCAATCGGGCCCAAGCTTATGCACGTAGATTTCCTACATTTCTGAGTGTCTAGATCACATAGGCTAAATTTTTTGTTTTGAATGATTGAGACCGACCATTGTGGGAAGAATCTTGTGATAGCAACGTGACCGTTAGGGAAGGACCGGGAAAGGATATGACTAGGGACATTAGTGGAGACCACCCGACAGTGAGATTCTGAGCCTAAAAGACGTTTTTCATTTCGAGGGATTCATACACGTAATTCTTATACACTTTTTGAATTCCTTGTCGTGAATGTAGAATGATCTCGCTACATTATTGCATTGAGTAGCAAAGACGAACATCAGGATATTAGGTAAGGGTACAATAGACTATATCGTGTGGACCTTAAGATATGATTCCAGGCATTGTGTGTTCTATTTTAAACCATTTTTAGCTATCGTCCCCTTTTACCCTTAGTGTGTATCCATAGCCATTTTGCAGCCAAACACTCACATTATTTCTTTCTAAACCCATCATTAAACCCTTAGCCATAAACCTTAGCCAACCCAATCCGAAAGTTTGTCAATCGGAAGCAGTGATGAACGAATAGAGATAGAGCAGAAAAGAAAGAATTCCGGCCATTCATGAGAATAAAACGGGTCAATGTAACCCGCGAAGTAGAAAAGAGGACCAATGAAGTCCAGAAAAAAAAATGCAGTTATTTAGATATTATCTATAGCAGAAAATAAGAGAGTTAAAGCAACTCCAATAGTGACGAAGAGGGCCAAATAAGAGAGCGAAAAACTATAGAGCTCGGAACTGCCAATGATTGACATGCCAAGGATATTTGAACCTTTTTACCCGTCGTTTCATAACCATAGCCTTAGCCCCATTACAACCCGTGTAAAGACCTGGATGATCTTTTGGAAAATGTGATTACGGTTTACGACTACCTTTACCGATATTCCCTATCTTGCTACTTGATTCCGTCTGAGATCAAAATTTTGGACATTTGTGCGTCTTTCTTGAGAGTTGTCATGACATTTGAGTATTCTTGCACATAACCTCCTTAAACATGACAACACGAGCGATAACCTAGGTTCGAGTGCAAAGAGAGTATCCCGTGAGTTAGGGTCGAGGCGAAATGTTTTCCCTAGTATGTTTGGACCTAGTCTAACCCTGATGTGATCGGAACAGTCACGAGTTCAACTCCCAATGGAAGGTCATAGGTCAAACGAAATGAGAATGAGGCGAGAGTGAGATAGATATTCACGGGTATGGGAAATCACCGATGCATCACTTGGTACCGATTGGAATTGTGCAGTTATTATTCTTTCTGAGATATATGCTTTTATTCTGTTTTGTCGCTAATTTGCTTGGGGACAAGCAACGCTCGGTTTGGGGTTGTTGATAACGCCACTTTTTGGCGTTATTTTCGGTTCTCAAACCAACGAGATTGGCTTGTACTCAAGTAAAAAGGCGGGTATTTTACGGTTTATTGAGTGATTTACGCAGGTTATATAAAAGGCGGCATTCCTCGGAAATAGAAGCGAAAAAGAGCCCAAAACGAGTCAAAACGAAGCCTAACGGAAGCCCAAAAGCCAAGCCCAAGACCCGCGACCGAACCAGGACCCGACCCGCGAACCAGAAACAACCTAGAGCAGCATCTGAAACCCGCGCGACTTTCCACGCGACTTGCAAGTCGCGTGGAAGGTCGCGTATCCCTCTGTTTGTCGAAAATCAGTTCTATAAGTCGGGATTTAGGTCACTTTTTCGGTATCCAACTTACGGCAGACGATTGGGAGCAGTTCGGGGGCGATTTTCAGAGCCACGTGACACCGTTTGGAGCGAAGATTGAGAATCAATCGAAGGATCGTTCAAGACGCAAAGGAGATTTCAACACGGGGAAAGGGAGTTCATCAATTCATCTTACACATTCACCACGATCACGTTACCATGTTCACTTTCACTTTTGTTTCTCTTTCTTTTGTGTATGAATCCCCCAACATCATGAACTAACTTTAAGATGTTGGGGGTTGGATTGAATTAGGATTGAACATATGATGGATGACGAATGATTTTTATCAGTTTTCCGATTTAATGAATGCATGTGATTTTGTTCTTAATGCCTTTGTAAGCGTAGCTAACTTGCAATTGTTTTATTGTTGTCAATTATGTTCGAGAGAATCAATTGAGATCTAGAATTAGGAATTACATGTCTAAAGTAAGAAAGGATAGAGATATACCGAGTAAACTTTAGTCTCATAATAACCTACGCTTAATGTGTTTTGAACTATATAAGGTGAGATCGAGAGATTAATCTTGTATTTGTTTTCGAAATAAACTTCATGGTAGCTTGAGAAAGCATCATGTTGTTACACATATAACTGTTGTTACTTGAGAGAGAGCAATGGTTAGATCAAGGTTGAGTAGTCATTAACGGAATTAACTGGTATTTGTCATTAGTCTGATATTCATATGTGAAACCTAAGGATATCCAACCCTCAACTGTTTCTCCATCTGAATACCAAAACTGCTTACTAGTTGTCTGGTGTTTGTTTGATTTTAATTTCTGCAAGTAATTAGTTATAACACCAAATCTCCAAATTTGACAGTCCAATTAATAGTTCTTGTAGTAATTGTGATATTTAGTTCCTAGTTCCCGTGGATTTGATACTCGTACTTACCGTACGTTATTACTTGATTTCGACACCGTACACTTGCGGTTAGATTTAGGAGGGGTGATACCCGCCCTATCAGTATGATGCATTTCCCAAATCTTTCATAGCGAAACATTTCCCGAGCCAGACCTTTACATCTTGCAACATCGGAATATCGTTTCCTATGAGTAGTATGTCATCAACATACAAGACTAGAAATACAACATTACTCCCACTAGCCTTAACATATACGCAGGACTCATCTTCGCTTCGAGAAAATCCAAACTCCTTGACCTTTTCATGAAAACAAAGATTCCAGCTACGAGACACTTGTTTAAGTCCATAAATGGATCTTCCAAGCTTACACACCTTATCTGGATATTCGGTATGTACAAAACCTTCAGGTTGTGCCATATACACATCCTCATCAAGTTTTCCATTGAGGAAAGCGGTTTTTACATCCATTTGCCATATTTCATAGTCATGAAATGCAGCTATGGCAAGTAATATCCTGATAGACTTAATCTTTGCTACTGGTGAGAAGGTTTCATCATAATCAATCCCTTGAGTTTGAGTGTAACCTTTCGCAACCAATCTAGCCTTGAATGTGTGCACATTCCCATCCATGTCGGTCTTCTTTTTGAAGATCCACTTACACCCAACTGTCTTGCGACCTGGTGCATGATCAACCAATTTCCAAACTTGGTTATCGTACATAGATTGAATCTCGCTCTCCATGGCCTCTTTCCACTTGGCAGCCTCAGGGCCTGCCATCGCTTCCTTGTAGTTGGATGGCTCATCCGCACTATCAAATGTTTTATCATTGACTAGTGTATCTCCTTCCTTTGTAATATGAAAACCATAATAAAAATCAGGAGATTGATTAGCTCTACTATCTCTACTAGTTCTGCGAAGAGGTGGTGGAGGTATGTCAGTTTCCTCAACAGGTGGTTCAACCTCATGTTGAGGGCTAGTGTCAACTATAGGTACATCATTGGTTGTTTCTTGAATTTCTTCAAGATCAATACTGCTCCCACTATCCTCTTTGGAAATGAGCTCCCTTTCTTGGAAGACTCCCCTTCTAGCTACAAACACTTTGTTCTCAGAAGGTTTGTAAAATATGTATCCAAAGGATTTGTAGGGATAACCAATGAACCGACACTTCTCTGCTCTAGGTTCTAGCTTGTCGTTAGTTTCGCGCCGAACGAAGACTTCACAACCCCAGACCTTTATATGTGCTAACGAGGGACGAGTCCCAGTCCACATTTCAGAGGGTGTCTTTGCAACCTTCTTATTTGGAACGAGGTTTAAGATATGAGCTGCAGTTTCTAGGGCATAGCCCCAGAACGATATTGGAAGTGTAGCACGACTCATCATGGACCGAACCATATCAAGTAGCGTTCGATTTCTTCTCTCAGCAACACCATTGAGTTGTGGTGTTCTGGGAGGAGATAATTGCGGAACTATTCCACAATCCCTTAGATAGTCGTAGAATTCATGACTCAAGTATTCTCCACCCCTGTCGGACCGGAGCATCTTGATCTTCTTGCCCAGTTGGTTTTCTACTTCGTTTTTGAATCTTTTGAACACTTCAAAGGTGTCCAACTTGTTTTTCATCAAATAGATAAATCCATATCTACTGAAATCGTCAGTAAAGGTAACAAAGTATCTCTCACCGTTTCTCGTGGCAGATCTGAACGGTCCACATACATCTGTGTGGATTAAGTCCAACAGATCCTTACCCCTTTCCATTTTTCCTTTGAAAGGTGATTTTGTCATCTTGCCAAGTAAGCAAGACTCGCATTCTCCATCCGGCTTTAAGCCAAATGGTTCCAAGATCCCATCCGATTGAAGCTTGGCGATGCGTTTCTTGTTTATGTGGCCAAGACGATGATGCCATAACAACGATTTATCCAATTCACTATTGGAGGAACCAACATTTAGAGTTAAGTTATTATTATTTCTACCAACACAAATCACACTTTCATACACACCATTACAATGAGAGGCTTTAAAATAAAAACAACCATGTTTATAAACCAAAATGCAACCATTATTATTATCAAATTGAAATTCAAAACCATCCTTGTACAATGCATGAAAAGAAATAATGTTTCGAGCCATTTCTGGCGAGTAGCAACAATCTAATAACTTTATTGAAAAACCACTACTAAGCATGAGCTCAAAATCTCCAATCTTGGTAACAGCGGCAGTCATCCTGTTTCCCATGATCAGATTCAGCTCCCCATGCTTCAACGTTCTACTTCCCTTTAGTCCCTGGAAATTAGAGTAAATGTGAGTACCACATCCCGTATCAAGGACCCGAGAGTTAGAAATCGAAGTACTATGGAGTTCAATTGTAAAAATACCTGAGGTGCCACACCCTTTGACCTTGTTCATTTTCAAGACCTCTAGATATTTTGGGCAGCTTCTCTTCCAATAGCCCCTTTCTTGACAGTAAAAGCATATGGCCTCTTTAGGGTCACTTATGGGTGGTATGTCAGAAGAATCAGCTTTTCTCTTATGGCCTTGGTTGCGAGGAACAACTTTAGCCTTTCCCTTCCCTTTGGGATGAGAAACTTTCTTCTTCTTACAGCCACCTTCCCTAATGGCCAGAACGGGAGCAGTTGAGTGAGCACTTTGGGTCTTACCCATACTTGCTTCAGCAGATCTCAACATGCCATGGAGCTCCATCAAGGTCTTGTCCATATTGTTCATATTGAAGTTCACTATGAACTGTTTATATGCCCCACTAAGAGAGTTTAACAGCATGTCAATGGCAAGCTCTCTTGGGAAATCGACACCTAGATTGCCTAACCTGTCAATGTACGCTTTCATCTTTTGCACATGCACACATATAGGGGCACCGTCCTGTTGCTTACATTCCATAAGCGATTTTACGACTTGGAACCTTTCTTGCCTCGCTTGCTCCTGAAACATTTCACGAAGCTGCTCATTTAGTTCAAATGCCCCCATGTTCTCGAAACTCTTTTGAAGTTCCGGGGACATGGACGCCAACATGAGACACACGACTTTTTTGGATTCCGCGAATTGCTTATTGTATTTAGTTATTGCTTCAGGGCTTGCATCATCATTAAGTATAGGAAGATCCTCGTCGAGCAAATACTCATTGTCTTCGTACCTCAAGGTAATTCTCAAGGCACGAATCCAATCCAAGTAATTTGGCCCAGTCAGCTTATCTTTACTTAGGATAGAGAGTAACGTAAGGTTGGATGTTGAGTGAGTAGGAGGAGGAGGAGGAGGAGGAATATTTTCAGCCATCTGTAGATATAGTTTTATTTTAGTTAGTTTGAAATTTAACCTTTAAAAAACAATTATCCAAAATTATTTAACAAGGCTAGGATTCATAAAGTTATTTAGGTAAACAAATGCTATTTGTTAATTTCATTCACTATGAAACTCCTAGTTCTTTTGAGATTCACCGACTTATGTCAATGGCATGTTAATCTCGACTATGCTTATCTTCTATTTGTGACTGGGATGTCGAGGATCACAAACTAGATGGTGAATCGACCATGCAAGAACACATGGACCCCTCGGCTCAAGTACGCTTGAGAATCATGAGCGCCACATCATTTTCGACTATAGTTTCACATTAACGTGCCGGCAAACCGCACACGCTCCGTTAACAAACTATAAGAATATGTGTGTTCTTTTCATGGGTAGCATAAGACTTTCACATTTCTTAGTATATCTAAACGGGATTTTGTTTTATACTTCATAATTAATACTTTTAACTTGTCACATTGACCTATCAAACCTTTTCGGTAATTCCACTAGTCCACACGAGAGGCGGTGAGCATGGTAACGCAGGGCGTTTTAAAAACCATTGACTCATTCGGCAACCATATTATAGGTAACCTCCTTAAACCCCCTTAGAGTGCTTATAGTGAGTACGCCTAGTATCGGTTTGACTATCAATGTATAATTTAATTTTATATATATAATTAAGGTCTAATATATATATATATATATATATATATAAATAAATTGAATGAAATTTTAAACAATTTAAAATTATGATTATCTAATTAATTTTAATTAACCATGTGAGGGCATATTTAATAATTAATTTAATATATCGTTTCCATAATTAATTGAATGGAATTTTAAACAATTTAAAATTATGATTATCTAATTAATTCTAATTAACCATGTGAGGGCACATTTAATAATTAATATAATCGTTTCCATAATTAATTCCAATTAAACATGTGAGGACACATGCTAATAATTAATGTAAATATTTGACATACAATTTATATTCACTATATAAATAATGTTAATGTTTATCTTACAATTTTATTCAACTTAAATATATTTATATTAGATAAGATAATATGTAAGATTATCTATTCAATATTTGCCAAAATTGTTTATTGTTGTGTTTTAGGCAAGTTAGGAAACTAGCGAAAAACAATTAGGGTATAACATTGCATAAAAAAAATACTACCCTATACCCTTTAGGGATTTCGATAAAACTTAATCGCTAATAATACAAACCTTTTATGCAAGTAAAAAATAGTTTCCAAAAAATTATGTTTTGAGGTTATGACCATGAAACCCTAACTTAGGTATTAAGCAATCCAATGGCCACAAAAATTTGAAATCGATTTTTTTGTAACCTCAAACCCAAAATTTCGAAAAACCCTAATCCAACATAAACAGTTTTGCAAATCAAATTGAAACACTTTTGAGATAATATCTAAGAACAGTGATACAAACTATCAACATATATGAATACATGCGTTCTAGATAATTAACTACAAAAGATTGAATCAAGAACACTTACTTGTTTATTGCGATTGTCGAAAACCACAATGATGAATCAAACCTTTGATCTCGCTTCTTGGATGTCAAGGATCAATAGTATGAATCCCTCTAGTGGCTCACACTTAAGAACACCAAAATACCAACAACAGGAAGATGCTTAATCACGAAACCCTAAATTAGGGTTTACGATTTTGGGAGAGGGAGAAGGGAGATCGACGGCTCCAAGAGAGATTGAAAAAACTCATTAGGGTTTAACCCCTAGCAGTTTATTTATAACCCTCTATTTTACACTTAGCCCCCTTGAACCGATAAGCTTGTTAAAACTATTTTAACCAATTAGTCCCTGCACTTTATATAATTAATCTAATTAATTATATTGCAGCTTATCATCAATTGAACTAATTGCTTTAACTCCCTTTTATTCTTCTGATTGTTTATTTTGGGTCTTAAGGGCAACCCAAAAGGACCCTGCTTTTATTAGAAATATTACCAATAGTTAATGACTCTGGACACTATATCCAACAGTCTCCCACTTGGACAAGTTATTAACTCTATTTGGTTTTAACACTTTCAATAATCAGCAGAGAGCAAGCCATCCAATGCAGCTGCCGAACTCTGATAAAGATTCGGTCCTAAGATAAGTGATTTAATGTTCCTTTGTTCTACAAGATATCATATGAACCTGAGACATGGATAAATGTCTATCTCATGGATCAAGATTATGTTTCCCGATTTCCGATATGTGTTGAATTCATCAGACTACTCAATTGAACACATCAATTCTAGTCAGGGTTTGGCCAAACACTTAATGTCAACACCAAATCATCGAGGGGCCCATGGATATCGCTTCTCCTGTTTAGGCAGAAGGAACAAATAAACTTTGACTACACAGTTCATTTCTACTCATCATATTATACATGGACATACCCTGTATAGCTGTCAGTTACGGTTAGAGGTGGCCAAATTGACCCGACGGGCTGACCCGACCCGAAACCGGCCAAGAACCGGATCTGTCCCGACCCGGTCAAGAACCGGTTTCAAGCCCGAGAGCCGGGACCGGTTCGTGCATATAGGAATTTTCTCGGCCCGACCCGGCCCGACCCGATTTTTTTTCAAAAAATTATAGCCGTTTGTGACCGTTGGGAACCAATTTTTGACCGTTTTTTGTCTCAAAAAACTCCCCTCCAACCCCATATAAATACTAGGGGTGTTATGGAGTGATCACCACCTTACAATTGCTTACAAAACGCAAAAAACGCTTACAATTCTCATTTCCCGACTCTCGTTATATTCGTTTCTCGCAAAAAACGCATACAATTCTCATTTCTCGGCTCTCGCTATATTCGTTTCTCGCAAAAAACGCATACAATTCTCTAGTCTCTACTCTCTAGTCTCTACTATCAAAAAAATGGCCGAACAAAATTACACCGTTGTTGCCGATCATTCACGAAAAGCAGCGGTTTGGGATAATTTCAACTTGGTAAAATTTCCCGACGATACAAAAAAAGCGCAATGCAAACGGTGTGGAGATTTCCTAAAACCCGGATCAAATAGCACGTTAAAGCGCCACTTCGAGGAAAGATGCAAGAGGTTGAAATCGGGTCCCGGTCCAACTCAACCCATACTTGACAATTCCGGTCAAGTATGGTCGTATGATAATGATCTCGCCCGAGAAATGCAAATGAAATGTGTCATTCAAATGGCGTTGCCGTTCGGACATTTCGACAATCCTCACATTACAAACATGATCAAAAATGGGTTCCAACCACGCTACAATGGTTCGGTAAGTCGTCAAACTCTTAAGCGTGATGCTTTAAAATATTGGAATAAGGTTCAAAAAATTATGCGAGAAATGTTTTTAAACTTACCCAACAAAGTTTCTTTAACTTGTGATGTATGGAGCGCACCATGCGGATTGCCAGATTCTTATATATGCATAACGACACATTGGATTGTGCCGGGATCGTGGCAATTATGCAAACGTGTAATCACGTTTGAGCTTTTTGGTTCGCCACATTCGGGTGAGCGTCAGTTTTCTATAATTATGAGATGTCTTCAATATTATAATTTAAAAAATAAAGTTATTAGTATTTCGTTTGATAATGCTAGTAATAATACGGCATGCGTAGACCGATTATGTTTGGCTTTATCCCCTATTTTAGAGGGAAAATTATTTCATACACGTTGTTGCGCACACATAATAAACTTAGTCGTTCAAGACGGCTTAAGTAAACTTAATGAGCCTTTAACTAAGTTTAGGCTTATGTTACGCCGAATTTTCACAAGAAATAAAAAAATGCAAAACTTATATAGAGATTATTGCAAACAAGTCGGTTTTAAAGCTTTGGGACCGGCGCACGATATGCCGGTTCGATGGAATTCGACTTGGAAAAATGATGGATAATTTATTAAGACAACAACAATATATTCAAGCATTTTATAACATTCATTACCCGGATAACACGATAACTCAGGATGATTGGACAAGGATTCATGGCTTTCACGATATTTTGGGCGATTTCAAAACTGCAACAACTATGTTATCCGGTGTTTATTATCCAACGAGCCCTTTACTTTTAAATCAACTTTATATTTTGGCAAGTAAAATTGCTCAATACGAACAGGATTTGCACTTTCACGACGTGGTGAAACCAATGAAAGAAAAATTGGTAAAATATTTTAAAAAGATCCCCTTCACTTTTCTTTGTGCCGCGGCATTAAACCCGTTTTTAAATGTTACGGATGTCGAAGTTTTAATACAAGCAATATGTGTATCGTTTGGTTTGGATTCTCTTACAAATTCTAGCTTTTCAAGGAAACGCATACAACAATTTAATACTGATTTTCATCAATTATATGAGATTTATAGAGTTAATTATGGGGGAGGAAGCCAACAAACCCCTACACCTCAAATGTTTTCACCGGGTTCTAGTAGCAGTCGTGGCCGAAACCGAGAAGACTTAATGCAAACTTTAATGCAATCGGTTGTCATGGAATCTTCTAAAAAAGCTAGATATGATGGGGATAATTTGGGTGAATTCAATCAATACGTACGTACTAATTTTATAACGACATCCTTCACAAACGTCGTAGATGTTGAATCCCTAGATTTATTAGAATGGTGGAAAAGTAAACAATCAAGTTTCCCAATTATGGCCACTATTGCACTTGATATACTAACAATCCAAGCTAGTACTGTAGCTTCGGAGTCGGCCTTTTCTCTTAGTGGCAGGATCATATCGGAGCGTCGAACAAAATTAACCCCAAAATCGGTGGAGTGCTGCGTATGTCTGAAGGATTACTTGGATGGAGAAGACCGCATTCAAAATCGAACGAACCTGGAGGATGATATAGAAGGCGTGGAAGAAAACTTATTCGAAAACGACACGGATGAACTACTAAGTACGCCGTCCGTAACCGATACTTCTGATGTTAGTAGTGTCGTAGATGACGAAGATGTAGACACCGACCGCCTTGACGATCAGACGGCTATTACACGACTGATGCAGTACAATACTCTTGAAGACTACAATCCAGATCAGAATCCATACTACGCTCCATACAATCCATTCAATTATAATCCATTCAATTACTATCCGGGTGATGGGAGTGGAAGTTCGGGAGCGGGTGAGACTTCGGGAGCGGGACCTTCGAATGTTTAGAATTTATGTATTGTAACTTGTAACTTGTAAGTTTGTAACTTAAAATTATATATAAATTATAAAACGTAAAAGTGTATTTTAGTGATATATATTATAAATAAAACGTATTTTTAAAGTGTATTTTACTTATCCAATGATTCCAATCCCATTTTTCTTTATTAAAGTTTAGTAATTAATTATTATACAAAGAAAGCAGTTAAAAAACAAAAAAATCGCAGGCCCAACTCCGAACCGGTTCTTGGACCGGTCCGGCCCGGTTTTATGAAAACCGGTTCTACATACCATTAAACGGGTCAGGGGATTTCGGTTTAAACCCGGCCCGGTTCTCACCTGACCCGGTTCTCACGGTTACTGTGTGGAACCGGTTTGTCCCCCGACCCGACCCGAACCCGATTTTTGGCCACCTCTAGTTACGGTCAGCGTTGGAGCACACCAAAGCATAACATAATCCTAGAGCAAAACTCTATGCATCTCCGTTTGAAGAACATAAAATATTATCATCTCAAAATTACTCTAACTTAATCCATGAAGTAAACTTTTGAGTGCGGGTTGTTCCAATACCTAAATCACCATTAAGTACTCATGAGTGTTAGTTGCATTCTCTATGCTTCTAACACTCCATGACAGTCTTGAATCATTACTTACTTCCAGGAGTATGACTGACTGTGGAGGTTTAAGTAAATTAATACTCAGGAAGTTGGTTCTAAACATGCAAAACAAAACACGATAATAAATTAAATGTAAATGGACGCAATCCAGCATATATTATAATCTCCATATATTATAATCTCCAAATCAAATACAATTTATTACGTTTTTAATGCATCAAACTAACAACTAAAACATTCAAGGTATATTGATAATTCTAACACCTATGGCTTCAGTATGTTACTCGTAATTCATCTTTTCCACCATAGACTAAGAACACATCTTTAGTTCTCCGAAGATACTTAAGAATGTTCTTTACAGCCGTCCAATGACTTTCGCCTGGGTTCCCTTGATATCTACTCACCAAAAGCAAATGAGACATCAGGTCTAGTACATGTCATGGCATACATGATCGATCCTATAGCAGATGCATATGGAATTCGACTCATTCTGTCCAGTTCTTTACTAGTGCTGGGACATTGATCTTTACTCAATCTTATGCCATGTTGCATGGAAAATACCCTTTCTTGGATTCACTCATATTGAATTTCTTCAATATCTTATCCAAGTATGTACTTTGGCTAACTCCAATTAAACGCTTGGTTCTATCTCGATAAATTCTTATTCCAAGTATGTATGATGCATTTCCCAAATCTTTCTAATTAATTATATTGCAGCTGATCATCAATTGAACTAATTGCTTTAACTCCCTTTTATTCTTCTGATTGTTTATTTTGGGTCTTAAGGGCAACCCAAAAGGACCCTGCTATTATTAGAAATATTACCAATAGTTAATGACTTTGGACACTATATCCAACATACACAAGCTGCAAGGTGGTGGTCGTTCACTCGTTTGTCTCAGGTACGTCTTCACAAATAGGACAGAAAACTGTGTCCAAATCGATGTCTCTATAGTCCAAGGCGACACGAACCATAAGTCTTCCATATAGGGTGCGCCATATGTTGGAAAATTTAGTAAAAATATATGTTTTTACTAACTTTGGACACATTTAAATACCTATATATATGTATTATATATAATTAACTCTTAGTGGGTTTGTGTTCTCCTATATGAGAACTTCGAAACGATATATAATGTGTTCAAAACAGAGTATATGTGAATGAGATAACGATACTCAAAGTTGAGTACTTGGATGAAATTAGCAAAAACTAAGTAGGTGTGGGAATGTGTCCCACATAGGAAGAAAGAGTAAACCTTCAATGGTTTATAACCAAAGAAGTGTGAGGAGTTGACAAGCTCCTTTGAATGGTTGGTTTTAATATATATTTAATCATACAAATTGATTAAATATCAGTTCTAGAAATCGTATAGAAGAAGGATGAAACAGAATCCTAGAAAAGTAGTTATATTGCTGAGGCTCGTATTACACACGATTCCCTTAAACATATTCGTCGTCTGTTCCCAGGGTACAACAGCGTGAGCAGAAGTGTGAGGAGTTGACAAGCTCCTTTGAATGGTTTTACTCCAACACCTACCCGTGTGCAGGGGGGTGCCGTTTGACGATTTCGTAAGCTAAAACTGTCGAACTTGTGTGTGGGCGCACCTGCGGACACGAATGCAGCTCCGAAATCTCGTGCTCACGCAGCTCAGTTTTGCTAATTTTCGTTTTGACCCAGTTTCAATTTTTGTAACTGAAAACGTATTGAAGATGAATAAATGATAATTAATTGGTTTAATTATTCATTTCGGTTACAGTAATTAATTCGTTTAATTATCAGTTAATTACGAATTAATTATTTCGGTTTCAATCTTCAATATAAATAGAGGGTCTCTTTCATTCCAAGAACACGTTGAATTGAACACTCGATAGACACTGAACTGAACACTCGATACACACTCTCGAAACAGTAACCAATATTGCAGCATACGACTTTTTCCGGCGACTTTTTAAGGCAAGTGGTCATCTCCGGCAGTACTTCTGCTCACGCTGTTGTACCCTAGGAGCAGACGACGAATCTATTTAAGGGAATCGTGTGTAACACGAGCCTCAGCAATATAACGACTTTTCTAGGAATCTGTTTCCTAATTCTGTTTCATCCTTCTTCTATACGATTTCTAGAACTGATATTTAATCAATTTGTATGATTAAAATATGTATTAAAACCAACACCATACACATACATTTCTCTTCAAATAAAGCTTTCAAGTTCTTTACCTCGAAACTCCCATTTTCGTCTAGGTTCCACCACCATTTGTCCCTATGACGAGTACGAGGGTGAAAATGTTGCAGTACAACTCCATTAGACTTTTATATGGAAGTTTCGTTAGAAATCCAAAATTGATTAGAAAACTAGGGAAGCGTCTACATCATGCCACATGTCCCTATTCAAGATAAACATTTATCATGAATAACACATTCACGATGAATATGAGCGTATTATTCATCATGAATCACAAATTCATGATAAATATGCTACAACATTCATGATGAATAACATTTCATTTTTCTTGATTAATATGTCATGTGTCACGTTATGGTTGGTTCACGGGTTCCTAACCAGCTTTAGATTCCCAATGGCTAAAGGAACTTTCCCGTAGATGTCTAGATCGTGGTTCAAACAAGAACATCCATGTTTTACGAAAATGCAAGAACACTCATCGCAAGTTAATTAACCCGTAATAAACAAATAAGAATAAATAAAAAAATTAACATTTGTCGGCATATAATTATCTTATGTAAGATCTCAAGCCAATCGTACCAGATATTATCCGTTTTGTTCACACACACCTGGACTAACAATTTTAAAACGCGTCTGATAAACGAGGTATCCACTATTAAGTCCCTTATAAGGCAACATTCGTTCATTTCCCCAACCAATGTGGGATCTTACATCTTATATTTGTCTTTATCTCTTAAATGCTAATGAAATCACCAAAAACTTCTTATATTGATTTATCCGTTGTCGAAATGATGCGATAATGCTTTGATAAATCGAAAACTTCTATGACGTGATTTGATTTGATGTGATTTTCTTGTGATAATGATGTGGTTTTGTTTTTGATAATGATGTGATAAATCAAACACTAGTGATGTACATGTCCACGATCATCGAATATGTCTGTTCATTATGTGATTTGCAGCTTTTTTCCCATTCTAGCCTCGCATGCATTCGGTATTCTAAAATAAGTAAATATTTATTTAATATTCTACCGTTCCTTCAACCTTTCTAAAACAACTCTGACTTAAAACAAAATGATGAGATTACAAGTGTTCTCACATTTACGTACATCAGATGTGTTATCATTTGAACTCTTCTCTCTCTATATATATATGAACTCTTCTCTCTCTCTCTCTCTCTATATATATATATATATATATATATATGCATGTAACTCCAGTTGATAACAAAACTTTCACTGTGAATCAGGGATACACAAGAGTATGTCATGTCTCATGCATTCATTTATGAACCACCCTTTTTACGAGTATATATAATAAATAACATAATAAAATATTAATATATGTAGGAGGAATATCGTAATAAATATTCATGACAAATATGATAAATATCTATAAAATAAGTGGTTCTTAGATTTCTACGATATTTAAAATTTCTAAATAAACTTATACGTATAATCCCTCTAAAAGTATTTATTGTGTGTGTGGCATTATTTAAAATTGCAATTACTTTAATGTAATTATTTATTAAAACAAACGGCCGTTGCTGTGCTGCGAGCCTGCAACTATAGATATTTATAGTTGAAATCAATTACTATTATTTTGGACGTATTAGTTATTGAATCATTTTATTTATTACAATAAGTTTACAATTTGAAATCAACTTTTTAATGCTAAATGAATTATTAGTTTTTTAAGAAACCGATAGTTATTGACAAAGATGGTCTTAACTAGGCATGGCAATTTGACCCGACCCGGTAGGGAATCCGGTCCACCCGACCCGACCGGGGCCAAGGATTCCCCGTCAAACCGGGTACCGGGGTCGGGGCCAGGGAAACCCGCTTTCAAAAAATCGGGACCAGGGCCGGGATGACCATCCCCAGACCCGGTATATATATATATAATTAAAATTTTATTTATTTTATATATTTAAAATATATAATAAATTTTAAATTTTTTTATTTCTTTCCAATTTGGGGGTGTTTGGGATTGCTTATATTTTTAACTTATGCTTATTTTCAAAAATGCTTATCAACTTATGTGGTGAGGAAAAAGAGTTTTTTTTAAAAGTGTTTGGATTAGCTTATTGTGGTGTGGAAACATGATAAGCAAATAAGGAGTTTTTTAGTGTTTGGCAAAAGTTTGCTTATTTATGTAAAATGACCAAAAAGGACATTCTTCTATATTATTTGTTTATTTGCTTTTTAACATATAACCGTTCCAATTCTTAAAATTATAACAGATAGCAAATAGGAACCAAATTAAAAGGTTAACATAGCTGTTTTAACAGAGCAAATCGATGTGTTAACAGAGCTGTTTTAACAAAGCAAATAGTAAACAACACCAATTCTTAAAATTCAGGGTCGTGCCAATCGTTTTGGAGGCCCTGTTACACCTATATTCTAATTATAAATCGCACACAGAACGACTACAAGCCAGCGATTAATAAATAAGAGGTGATGAGTGAAGTAATGGTAAGAAATAACATGTATTTGAGTGATGAAAGGGAATGAATAGCAACCCCTTTATTACGAAAATACATATCAACGAGAACCGTTTATTAATTTCTGTAATTGAAAAACACTATGTTAAAAATAAAGTGTTCGAGAAAAAACATATAGTATAAAATCAATAAATATTAAAAAAAATCCAAATTCAACTAAATATTCAAATAAAAGTATAAAATACGTGATTAAAAAGCGTTAAACTATCAAAATTGTTCACAAAATCTCTAACAATTATTCTATTTTTTTTAATAGAGAATCTAAATTTAATTTTTTTTAAGAAAAACTACATTCAATTTCAATCACTATTGTACTTTATCAAGTTTAACATTCAGTATTTTTAAAAATATTTTGTAAACTTACGTAACAATACACCTTTAAAAAAACCTTTTAGAAAAATATAACATAATATAATATAACATATTATATAATTTAATTAATAGATTAAAAAAATAAAAAATTAGATAAAAAAATATAATTAAGTCATCCAAAAAATGAAATTAAAAAATATAGGAACCGTAAAAATTTTGTATATATAATTAATTCCAATGAAAATGTGTAATAAAACAAAATATTAATTTAAAACACAATTTTTTTAGATAAACAAAACTAATTAAAAGCATTAATTTAAAACACAATTTTCTTAAATAAAACAAAATTAATTAAAAGCATTAATTACAATGAAAATTTTGTATATATAGTTAATTCCAATGAAAATTTGTAATAAAACAAAATATTAATTAAAAGCATTAATTTAAAACACAATTTTTTGGATAAAACAAAATTAATTAAAAGCATTAATTACAAAAAATGTTAAAAAATAGCTTAAGGGATTCGAACTTTAGATGAATACAAAGCAACACTACCATTGGGACGTTTGTCGGCACGCTAGAAGGACTTTTGTTTAAACATTCATCCTAATTAATATATATAGTCAGTTTAGACATATAAAAAATTAGAAAAAAATATCCGGAGGCCCCCGACAATTGGAGGCCCTGTGCGGTAGAACCTATTGGAACACCCCAATGCACGGGCCTGTTAAAATTATAACAGATAACAGCTCTGTGTTAAAAGGTTAACAGAGCAAGTAATCAGATTCTTAAAATTAAAAACAAATAGCAAATCAGATTCTTAAAATTTTAAGAATTTTCTAGAGCACAACACCAATAAACACCAAAAACACAGCACCAAATCGAGAGCAGAATCGTTTCTTGAACACAACAACAAATCGATTTTTGGAGAGCACAACAACAATAAACACCAAATCGATCAATAAAATGAAAGATATACCTGTTTTCAACTTTTTTGGAGAGCATAATCGTTTCTTGAACAAATCGATTTTCGAGAGCAGATATCGAACAGAGCTTGGAGGATGGAGGCGATGTCGATTTTCGAGAGCATATATCGATTTTCGAGAGCAGATACCTGAGGATGGTGGTGATGTCGACCCTGTGGAGAAGGAGGATGGAGGCGATGGAGGATGGTGGTGATGTCGATCTGTGGAGAAGATGATGGAGGCGATGGTATAACTGACGATATGTATTATGTGGTAGGGTTTGTTAATAATTGAGGGTAAAAAGGTAATTTGGATAATCAGCAAAATAAGGAGAAGCAAATAAGTAGGTATGGAATGACTTCTCAAAAACAACTTATTTGTGGTGGGTAGAAGTCATAAGCACTTTAGATTTTTTCTATCCAAACACTCCAAATAGCTTATCTGTGGCGAGGGAAAACTATAAGCAAATAAGTCAAAAATATAAGCAATCCCAAACACCCCCTTTGTAATCATCTCAGATAGTTGTTAAAAATATTTATTTTTTTCAAATTTAAAAATACAACAACAAAATATTTGTTAAAAAAGCCAAAAAAACACCAACCGGGTACAAACCGGGGACGGGATTGAAATCCCCGTACCCACCCGAGGTCGGGGCCGAGGATGGAGAACCCCCCCCCCCCCCCCCCCCCCTCCTCGCCCCGTTGCCATGTCTAGTCTTAGCAGCAGAGTGGGGATGGACCTCCATTAAAAAAGAAAAACTATGAAATTTGGATTTGGTCCTTAAAGTTTATTATCTACAGTGGTGGTCCCTAAACTTTTAATTTACTTTCACTCATGATCCTCGTATGTTTAATTTACTTTCACTCATGGTCCTCTTATGTTTAATTTACTTTCACTCATAATCCTCCTATGTTTAACATAGAATGACCATGAGTGAAAGTAAATCAAAAGGTTAAAAACCACCACCGTAGATAGTGTACTTTAGGGATCAAATCCAAATTTTGGGTAAACCACATGGACCACCGTGTAATTGACTCTTTATTTAACTTTATATCTTAGTTTTCTTCCGTAGTTTTTCGTTTGGGACACCATTAACCAAAAATATTGTATCGAAACCAACTAAAAAACACTCTTGAAATCAACTTAAAAACCGAAAAAAGTCTTTCAAAATAGACAAGAAAAACTTAAAGTTCCTTGAAATCAACCAAAAAAACCTTTAAAAAAATCCTTTGAAACGGTGGATTATTTAGGCTAAAATACATCGGACAATTTTTACAGCCATTTAATCTATCTTAAAAGGTGCCCCCACTAGAAAAAATTCTTGAATTCGCCACTGATTAAGATATAATATATTATAAACATGGACTGAAATCTCTTTTAAACAATCATAAGAATGATATTTATATAGAAATTTACGTTAACATGCTAAAACGTTATTATCAATAATCGTAATTGATGAAGAAGGTTCGACTTGTCGCATTATGTGAAATGTGACTGTGTCGTTGCTCAAATGTGTTATCAATAATTGATGCCTTGATTTTGTCCATAGATAGTTGATGCTTTGAGATACATACTATATATATGTGTATATATATATATATATATATGTGTGTATATATATATATTTTGTCCATAAGTGAAAGATTTAAATATGGTTTTATAATATATTCATAAGTTATATCATACTATGAAAAATTAAAATGTGTTAAAATGGGGGGATGTAATTTTCATGGAAGATTCGGATGGGAACAATTTATATAGTTCTCGGATATGTGTTAAATCGTGCTACTCGTCTTTAATCTTTGAGACGGTAAAAGTGATTTTGGATGGTTGCACACATTTTGTTCGGGTTAAGGAGGTGGGTGGTTGGATTCCAGAGTTTGTTGAAGATGATAGCGCGTCAGAGGAGGAAGAAGGGGAAGGAAGTGCTCAAGTGGAGGGGCAACCTAGCATCGGCGGTAAGATTGATGAGAATGAAGCCTTGTCCGAAAATATCCCAGACTCCTTTCAAAATGAAGAGCTCCTGAATGGAGACAATGTTGAAGTCTTAAATAAGGACGATGTTGAGGAGGAAGGAGATAAGAATGACCCATTCGGTTTTATGCAGATTCTTGAAGAACACCCGGTACAAAACATTGGTTCAGACAAGGTTGGGGAGACCGATACTCCATTTTATCCACCAGGTTTTACTCCATTGGAAGATGATATTAGGGTGAGTAAAGCTCGTGAGGGCAACGAAAATCAGTGGGAAGAAAGGTTTTTAGGTGATGAGTCGGTGGGGGCGGATGGGGCTCTTCAAGAGGACGTGCAGGCCGCAGAGAGGCTCAAAGCTGATTTGCGGCCACCCAGACCACTTTCGTCGGAGGGGGAGGTTAAGTCTAAACAGTCGAGTCGTTTGAGTAACTCTTTTGGCAAGCACGGGTCTCAATCTTCTAATTCGGTACGGGGTGGTTTTTCCATTCTCGAGGAGATAGCAGAAACTATCGATGTGGGAAAAGCTATGGGTTTCAACATGAAGGGTTGCGAAAAGGATCTGCGTGCTATCATTAAGGGTATTGGAGAAAATGACGTTTTTAAATGAATGTTTTATCCTTAAATGTTCAAGGTTTAGGGGTGGTCGGTAAAAGGAAATGGGTGAAGGAGTTGTGCTCAGTGCATCGAGTCAACTTTTTGTCTATTCAAGAGACTAAGCTGACTAGACTGGATATTTTTTTGGTTAGAAATGTGTGGGGGGATATGTGTTTTGACTACGCTTGTAGTTCGGCCCGGGATCGGTTGGGTGGCATATTGTGTGTTTGGGATAAAGTGGTGTTTAAAAAGATTCGTGCCTTTTCTTCTGTTTCGTTTGTTGCGGTTGAAGGTGTTTGGGTTCCAAATAACATGCCGCTTCTAGTGATTGCGGTTTATGCTCCTCAAAGCTTGGATGATAAACGGATATTGTGGCAATATTTGTTGAACTTGATTGTTCAGTGGCAGGGAGAAGTTCTCTTGATGGGTGATTTTAATGAGGTTCGGGAAGCGGGTGAAAGATATGGGTCCTTATTCAATGCGCATTCGGCGGATGCTTTTAATTCATTTATTCGGGATGCAGAGCTTCTTGATGTTCCTCTAGGGGGTATTCCTTTACTTGGACTAATAAGTGGGCTTCAAAAATGAGTAAATTGGATCTCTTCTTATTGTCAGACGGGTTTTGTGAAAAGATGCCTAATCTTACGGGTATTGTCCTGGACCGAAAACTTTCTGATCATAGACCTATTCTTCTTAAAGAATTGGTGGTCGATTACGGCCCAACCCCGTTCCGGACATTTCATTCTTGGTTCAAGGTGGATGGATTTCATCAACTGGTCAGTAACACCTGGAGTAATGATGGCATTCGGGAGACACATGGGATAGTTTCTTTTAAAAAGAAACTTCAAAACTTGAAAAAAGTGCTTCGATCTTGGAACGGGGAAATTCGGGCGCGTGAGAAAGGTTTCAAGTGCGACCTTCATAATTCTATTAACGACATTGATTCCCTAATTGATAAAGGGGAAGCATCTAATGAAGATATGGAGTCGCGTTTTAGATACTTGAAACAGCTGGGAGATTTAGATCGGGTTGAAGCCATGGATTTAGCTCAAAAAGTAAAAATACGGTGGGGCATTGAAGGGGACGAAAACACCAAATTCTTCCATGGTGTTCTTAAGCAGAAAAGGAGACAACTTGCTATTCGGGGTATTATGAGTGATGGCAATTGGATTGAGGAGCCGGAACGGGTTAAAAAGGAGTTTTATGATCATTTTAGTGCACGCTTTGGCCAAGTGAGGCATACTCGGCCTTCTCTTGATTTGGTGTTTCCAAATCTTCTTTCGGTGGAACAATCAATGTTTCTTGAAACCCCTTTCTCCCGGGAGGAAATTAAGCGGGCAGTATGGGACTGTGGTGTTGAAAGGGCCCCGGGACCAGACGGGTTTACTTTTGAATTCATTAAAAGTTTTTGGAGCATTGTGGAAGAAGACGTGATAACTGATAAGGTTAGTCTCCGATTTTTTTGAGTATAGTTATATTCCCAAAGGGTGTAACCCTTCCTTTATTTCTCTAATTCCGAAAGTTCAAGACCCAAAATTCGTTAAAGACTTTCGACCAATTAGTTTAATAGGTTGTCAATATAAAATTGTTGGCAAGTTATTAGCTAATCGTTTAAGCTTGGTCATTGGGGACTGTGTGAGCTTGGAGCAATCTGCTTTTATTAAGGGGAGGCAAATCTTGGATGGTCCGCTAATTTTGGATGAGGTGTTGGATTGGTACAAGAATCGGAAGAAGAAACTTTTAGTTTTAAAAGTGGATTTTGAAAAAGCTTACGACTCACTAAGATGGGATTTTATTGACTTGGTACTTGAAAATATGGGGTTTGGGAGTAAATGGAGAGGTTGGATTACAAGGTGTCTCGAAAACTCTACGGCCTCGGTGCTAGTCAATGGGTCTCCAACTAGGGAATTCAAGACTTTTCGTGGTCTTCGTCAGGGAGATCCCCTATCTCCATTCCTTTTTATTTTGGCTATGGAAGGTTTGCATGCGGTTACTCGAAAAGCGGAAGAAAAGAGATTTTTTTATGGAGCAACAATTGGAAAAGGTAAAATATCTTTATCTCATCTTTTTTACGCAGATGACGCAGTTTTTCTGGGGGAATGGTCTCTTTCTAATGCTAGAAATATAGTGCGTATTCTCCGCTGCTTCTATTTGATATCTGGCTTAAAATAAATATCCAAAAAAGTAAAATGTTTGGTGTTGGGGTTGATAATGTGGAACTCGAGAATATGGCTAGAGTGGTGGGATGTGGTGTTGCGAACATGCCTTTCAATTACCTAGGTCTGCCTATTGGTTGTAGTATGGCAAAACGCGATGGTTGGAAAGGGGTGGTCGACAAATTTATTTCTAAGCTTTCTAATTGGAAAGTTCGAACTCTCTCGGTTGGGGGGCGGGTTACACTGCTTAAATCAGTTTTAGGTAGCCTTCCTACTTATTATTTGTCCCTTTTCAAACTTCCGAGTTCAATTGATCAAGTCTTGGAGTCGTTGCGGAATCGTTTCTTTGTTGGAGGAGAATTCGATGAAAAGAAAATGAGTTGGGTGAATAAAAAGGATGGGGGACTTGGTATAGGAAGCTTGTTTGCTTTCAATAGAGCTCTCCTTTTTAAATGGATTTGGAGGTTTCAGACGGATCAAAATGCACTTTGGGTCAAAGTGGTCAAATCGATTTACGGTGCGAGTGGGCTAGTTGGAACGCAAATACCCATTAAGATGTCCAATTCTCCTTGGATTTGTATTCTGAAAGCGATTCAACAAATGGAGAATAATGACATTAACCTCTCTTCTTTTTGCAAGAAAAAAGTAGGTAATGGAAATTCTACTTTGTTTTGGCATGAGGTTTGGTTGGGAGATTCCTCTCTTAAAGTGCAATTTCCGAGGGTTTTTGCGCTGGAGCGGGACAAATTGGCATTGGTACAAGATCGTTTGAACTTGGGGGATTGGGGATCAGTGTTGCGTAGAGAGCCGAGAGGGAGTGTAGAGGAGTCGCAGATGTCAGCTTTACGGGAGATTCTAGATACAGTCTGCCTTTCTGACCAAAGGGATAGATGGTTTTGGTCTCTTGACGGGTCGGGTGAGTTTTCGGTGGCTTCCGCTCGTAATTACATCGACTCTAAAATTTTGGTGGTTGAATCTCCTCCTACTAGATGGAATCGGTTTGTTCCTATCAAAATTAATGTTTTCGCCTGGCGGTTGAGTTTGAACAAGATTCCAACTCGAGAGAACCTTGATAAAAGAGGAATTGATGTGCATTCCCTCTTATGCCCGGTTTGCGATATGAAGATTGAGTCGGTAGGTCATTTGTTTTTCTCTTGTCAAATGGCTCGGGATGTTTGGAAGCAAATAGGTCGATGGTGGAGTTTGGATATTCCGGAGTTTAGGTCAAATTCAGAGTGGATTGGCTGGTTATTATCTTTGCGTTTGAATAAAACGGAGTCGACCTGTTTTAAGGCGGTTGTTCTGACGGCGTTATGGGCTATTTGGTCTTTTCGAAATGGGACACTCTTTAGGCTTTCTAAGCCTAAGAAAGTGACGTTGTGGGATAACATTGTAACTCAGTCGTTCTTTTGGGTTACAAATAGGAGTAGAAATTGTAATATTAATTGGGTGGGTTGGCTTCAAAACCCTCTTCTGTCTATCTCTTACTTGTAATTGTTCTTTCTAGCTTTTTGCTAGTTGTTCTTTAATATAATTCTGCCGTTCAAAAAAAAATCATAATAGCATTTATAAGAAAAAGGTGTTCACAATTGTTTACTCTAAGTTTAATTTTGTATGTAGGTGTATGTTAGATTTATATAAGTATATAACTATATAAGAGATGAGATAAAAGAGACAGGATTTTAAAAAAAATTAATTAAGATTTTATTTTTAACTAGTTTTTTATGATTTAATTATATTTTATAGAAGCGTAAATCCAAAGGCATTATTGAAATCAAACCGCCAAATCCGGCATGTCCAAGAATAAGTAGTTTATGTAATATGTCATCCAATTTATCCATATTTTGTTATTTAAATATCTTTTTCATATTTTAAAATAAACATAAACACCTTTAAGGTTTTTTTTTGAATTGTCATTTTTATATTTAATTTAAAGAATTATATTTATCAATCATATACTATATTCGAAAAGATGAAATTATCCATATTGCTCACATCTATTCTTTTATTGATTCTTGTGTGTTTGAGACCAAAACTAGTCATTTGCAAATCAAGTCATTTGTATAAACTATACAAACCACTATATTATAAAACAATAGATATATTTATGGAAAATCATTATGATTCATTAATTATGATTGAGATATATATGGAAGATAATAAGATTCATTCATTATAATCATGACTTTCGATTAGAAAACATAACAAAATCATATATTTATTAGACTTGATGAGCGACTAAGATTGGTTTGTATAGTTTGTACAAATGGTATGGTTTGCAAATAAAACGTACCCTATATATATATATATGAAATTAAATCGTATATAAATTTCTTGAAAAATATTAATGTCTTTCTAATAGTAATAAACTTTAAATGCTTTTAGCAGATTTTATTATAACATTTTCAGTTATATATCCAAGCAAAAGTATTTATCAAACATTTTTTTTGAAGGTAGCAAATCAACTTTTATAAGGAACAACAAAAAGAAAAAGAAAAATAATACCCGGCCTATTGCAAGGTGCAAGCACCCCGACAAGCCAAAGAAAAAGATCGAGAGCCGCGATTAGCAAGGGAAGAAGACTACAATCAAACGATCAAATCGGAACCACTAAAGAAAAAAGACAGTCTCATCTGAGAGCTTGGTAAGGAGAGGTAATTCAGCAGTCCCAAGAGATAAAATCTTTACGAGATCTTCTTGCAATCCAATCCTACACGTGAACCCGTATGTTAGCAAACAATGCATCCGTCGATGACGATTGGTTTCGAAAAACCGTGTTGTATATGTATATTAATATTATTTTAATTAAGCCTCTAGTGTGTAACAAAACGACTTTGTCCAAATACAAAACATGCTTAGGGTTCGATCTCAGACCCACTTCTCAGTCGCCGAATGACCCAAAAGATACCTACTTAAATTGGTATCCTTGAAACGGTTACAAATGAGACCAATTAAACTTTTTGTCTACATATTATTTTTATTAAATAATATTATTTGTTGGATCCGTTTATAAAAATCTAAATATTGATTTCTTAAAAATATAATTTAATTTGAGTCTTCCTTCATGCCTACGTATTAATTTGACTTTAACTAATAATTTTTAAATCTAGTGTTCATAATAGTCGTAATGGTGATGGATGGTAGGTGTTGAAATAATTAAATAAATCATCATTTCAATTATAATAGTCGTTATGATTTGTTTATTTGAAGTTGAATTAAGGAAAATAAATTTAAAATAGCATGTAGATTTGGAGTCATAAACAAGGAACTCTTGATCGGTGATTATAATGGTCATTAAGAGACAAATTAACATTTAACGCATTAAAGACTTGGATTCTTTGTAATCAACGTTGTTCTCTTCTCATTATAATAAATAAAAAGATTTAAAATCTGATTTTAGGGGGTGTTTGGGAGTGCTTATTTAAAACAACTTATGCTTATTTTTAAAAGTCCTCATTAACTTATGTCGTGATAAAAAGAAGTTGGAGGTAAAAATGTAATTTGGACAAATAAGTTATAAGCAATTTCAAAAACAACTTATTTGTGGTGTAAAAAAATCATAAACATTTTTCTTTTTTTCATTCTAAACACTAAAAATAACTTATTTGCGGTGAGAAAAGGGCAATAAGCAAATAAGTCAAAAAAAATAAGCAATCTCAAACACTCCCTTAGAGCATCCCCAACGGTGAACCTCTTTAGAGGTTCATCCCCTTGCCAAATCAGCTTTCTCTCTCTGTCACATCAGATTTCTCTTTCCTACTCATTTTATAAATCTTTCACTCTCAATCATGGACCGGTTTATGATTTATATAATAAAAACTAAAATAATTAACATTTACTTATTATAATTAAAAGACAAGAAGTAAAAACTAATAGTAATTATAAATTTACAATAATTAAAAGACAATAATTATAAATCAAATAAAAATAAAAATAAATAAAAGATAGTAAATAAAAATTATAACAATATATAAAAAGTTACTAATTAAATAAATTAATTTATTCAAGTTGATAATTAATTTATTTTTCTTAAATTATTTTACAGTTAAATAAATTAAATTAATTAATTATTAATTATATATATGTAAATATAAAACTATTTTTTTAATGGATAAAATGGGTTGTGTTTGTGGCTTGAACCGCTCCTTGCAGTAGGAGCGGTTTGGCACATAATCAACTCTCCAATGCATACCAATTTCATAAACCGGTCCCTCATCTTACCTGGAGGTTTGTAAACCCCTGCATTGGGGATGTTCTTAGGGATTGTTCGTTTGTGGCTTAATGGGCTGTATAGCCCATATAGCTTATTCGGTCAGCTATGTACTGGTGTTCGGTTGTGGCTTAATGTGGAAATCAACAGCTTATTCGCTCAGCTTCAGGAGGACTCTGGTTTACATTCGGCCCAACTTTTTACCTAAATACCCCTCTCTTAAAATATTCACAGCCTCTGAAAAAAAAAAACGTTCATTCATAAGATCTGCACATCTCCTTTGTCCATCTCCTTCTCAATGACGGTAACACTAGAGCACGGAACGACACATCTCCATGATCTCCATTGGTGATTATCCATTTCTCCATCGGTGATTATCCATCTCTGCTCGGTGACATATCAGGAAACGAGACATCTCCATCGGTGATTATCGTCTTGCTCCTCTCATATTCCATCTATTTTCCATCTATCTATGTCCATCGATGTGCTCCACTCCATCGATGATTATCGTTCTGCTGCTCTTATGTTATTTTTGGTAGTGTTGATAAGAACCCAAACCCAGTGGTCAAGCAGGAGATTATCTTGATTTGTTCTTTTTAATTTAGGGTTAATAAATTTTAGATTTTTCTATTTAGGGTTAATAAATTAAGTGGAGGCGGTTTGTAATGCGACAGTTGAAACACCCTAAAAACAGAGTCAATTTAAACCTTAAAATTCACCACAAGTTATGATCAAAAACTTCAAACTTATATAACCTGAGGATCAAATGTAAGGTTTCTATATACAAACGACATTACTTAAATAACTTATTAATCTAATCACATCATAACAATCAGATTAATCAAGTTATCTAAACAACTGTCCCAAAAGCTTCAAAGAATAACTAGATCCTTTGTTATCTCTAAGTCTGAATCTTTTCAAAAGTTCTCTTCTCTCATTCCCGCTACTTCACGGAGCTTGTACCTGGTAAGAAGATTCAACTTGAAACATTAGGCTTTCGCCTAGTGAGAATACTCAAATCAAAATAAAATTTAATAATTAAAACATGAACAGATAACTCAAACCTGTTCTCACCCATCTTACCGTACGACAACTCCTTTCTAAATCGGGGAATCTGCCCCACTCCCATACTTACGACTAACTCATCTAATCGTAACAACAATTTAAGAGTTTACTATGAATCATCCCAGATTCACGGTCAATATTCACACACAAGAAAATTACAAGTCAAAACCTGCCTATTTCCTAATCAGGAAGTAGAGATTGCAAATTACTTTATGCCTATCTCTAATCTTCCTATCATCACTGGGAAATCTCCGATCTTCCCTAAAACAATGGAAATCTCCGATCTTCCCTAAAACAATGGAAATCTCCGATCTTCCAAATCGAAATGGGGATTACAAATCAAAATCTGCCTATTCCACATTCCACCTCAGAATCAATGGTCCCAATGGGATTATAATATCGCGATACTCAACCGGGACACCCAATGATTCAAGGTACACCCAATTACTAAAAATTACATCCCTTTTTGGTCAATGGCAAGTAATCGGTTCCCATTATACCGTACCCAGGTGCCCCCCGATGACCGGATGCCTATTTTTAGTAAAAGCACATAATATATACATATAATAATCGATACTACTATATGCGTCCGGCATACAATATATCATTTCTCAATCATATTCTATATATATAAAAATAAATAATATTATTAGCTCCTCATCTCAATCTCTTAACTATCCCTTCTTTGCAACCTAGCACGGGAGTTAATGTCTCACATGTTTTAATCTACATTTTGGACTCATAGATAGGTCCTTAATAATTTATCTTAACATGGTTTCAAATCGTATTTAGAGTTCATAAACATGTAACAAATTGCATATAGAAGATAATCATACTTTACATGTAAGAATATTAATAAGTACCAGTTTATCAACTTCATAGCTATCCCCTCTTAGCAATTTTAGCATGGGGATTAACATAGCATAACTTTTAATCGCCCTCTTGAGCTTATCTCTGACTTAATCAAGTCCATATAAACATATCCATGCATACATATAAAACATCTATTTCAATATTAATTACTGAATCATAAAGAGAGTTGAATAAACTCACCTGATGCGTAGTCACCTCTTTTAAATCCTTATAAAGTCGTAGGGACTCCTTTCTTCACTACCACATTTTACTGTAATATTCAATTAACATATATACTGATATTAATTTATAAAACAGAACCCTTCACAGCTAAGAATCCTTAATCTCTTAAAATTACATCTCAAGTCGCAATGCACTAAGCCAAGTCGCAACTCACTATTGCGATTCCAACTTCAAATCGCAACTCACCATTGCGATTCCAACCCAAATCGCAGCCTTCTATTGCGATCTCAACTCCAAGTCGCAATCCACGGTTGCGACTCCAATGCCAAGTCGCAGTCCACTGTTGCGACTCCAACTCCAAGTCGCAACTGTCTACTGCGACTTCACTACTGAGTCGCAATTGCCTGTTGCGACAATCATGAATGTCGCAACTCAAGGTTGCGACTACGATGATGTTCATCCAAGTCTCAGTCCACTAAGTTCATTCTTAAACCCAGATTTTGCAGTTTTAATCTATGTTTGTTTCTGATAAAGTGCAGATATGTTTAAGGCTATAAACTAAGCCTACTCATAAAATCAAATTTCCCAAAACATCTATTTTTCATAAAAACTTATCTCTACACTTATCTAACAATTTATGAACATAAAAGTAAGAATGATTTACCTTAGATTTCTTCAATTACTTCCAAAATTTAACTGAAAATCCTTGTCTCTTCTTGATTCTTCCCTTTTCTCGACCTCTCTATCTTTCGGTCTCTCTCTCTTTTCAAAACCGTAAAACACACACAACACACAAGCCACACTCACACACTTACACTCACTCAATTTTGCTATAAGGGTTAATTAGATTAATGACACCTCACTCATTAATTGCATGAGTCATATGCATGTTACCCAACAAACCTCCAACTTTAATAAATAACATAATACACCTCCTACATAAATAAAACTCACAATAACCCTAAAGTTTAATATTCTCAAAAGAAATCTTTAACTTTCAACATTTGTATTTTAACCCTAATTGAATTTTAATACTCTTTATAATTCAAGGTTACTCCAAACACAAATACATTCTATTATTAAAGTAATAATAACAAAATTTAGGATGTTACAATACTCCCCAACTTGAAAATGATTTCGTCCCCGAAATCAAAGTCAGGTAAACAAATGAGGATACCTATCCCTCATACTCTCTTCTGACTATAAAGTTACATTGGTACCTCTATGATGTTTCCACTGTACTTTAAACATAGCTACCTCTTTACCACTACGTAGCTTTCTAACCGATCTTTCTAAAATTGCCTCTGGTTCTTCTACACATCGGCTCTTTTCATCTATTCTCACATCGGTGAGTGGAATCACACCTTCCTCTTCAGCCAAACACTTCCGAAGATAACATACGTGGAAAGTATTATGAACCCCTTCCAACTCTGGTGGAAGATCTAACTTGTAGGCTTGTAATCCAATTCTCTCAATAATGGTGAAAGGTCCTAGAAAACGAGGACTCAACTTCCCACGCTTTCCAAACCTTATCACACCTTTCCATGGGGATACCTTGAGCATCACGCGCTCCCCAACTTGAAATTCCTTTGGTCTCCGTTTCGGGTCAGCATAACTTTTCTGTCTATCTTGGGATGCTTTCATATGCTGCCGAATTTCTTTCACTTTATCCGTTGTTTGCTGTACCAATTCTGGACCAGCAAATTGTTTCTCTCCGGCTTCTAACCAACATACCGGAGTTCTACACTTTCGACCATACAATGCTTCGAAGGGTGCTCTTCCGATACTCGAATGATAACTATTGTTATATGCAAATTCTACTAATGGTAGATGCGTATCCCAGTTACCACCAAAATCTAAAACACAACACCTGAGCATATCTTCCAAAGTTTGAATGGTCCGCTCACTCTGCCCATCAGTCTGTGGATGAAAAGTAGTACTCAAATTAACTTTAGTACCCAATTCTTCTTGCAGTGATTGCCAAAATCTTGAGGTAAACCGACTATCACGATCTGACACTATCGACACCGGTATACCATGCCTTGACACCACTTCATCGATATACAGCTTTGCCAATTTCTCAATTGGTGATGCCTCTTTCATTGCTAGAAAATGAGCACTCTTAGTTAATCTATCCACGATTACCCATATTGTGTCGTTACCTTTTTGCGTCCTTGGTAACTTCGTCACAAAGTCCATGGTAATCTTCTCCCAGTTCCATTCCGGAATTTCCAAGGATTGGAAACTTCCGTAAGGTTTCTGATGTTCTGCTTTCACCAACGAACATGTTGTACACATTTCCACCTTTCGGGCCACATCTACTTTCATCGCCGGCCACCAATAATGCAATTTCAAATCTCGATACATCTTCGTACTCCCAGGGTGTATGGAATACTTAGATCTATGAGCGTCTTCGAGAATCAACTCTCGATTTCCTCCAATTTTAGGCACCCAAACTCTTCCTTGAAATAACTTAATTCCACGACCATCTTCAGTCAACTGAAGATGTTGTTTGCTCATCACTTCCTCTTTCAAATTTTCATCTCGCAAAGCCTCCACTTGTGCTTCTTTTATCTTTTCCATCAAACTTGATGTCACATCAACTCTAGCATTTATTGATTTCAAACACCCACCATATTCTTTTCTACTTAAGGCATCAGCTACGACATTTGCTTTACCAGGATGGTAATGCAATTCGCAATCATAATCCTTAAGTAATTCTAACCATCTTCTTTGTCTCATGTTTAACTCCTTCTGATCAAAAACATGTTGTAAGCTCTTGTGATCAGTATAAAGAATACACTTCGTCCCATACAGATAATGTCGCCACAACTTCAAAGCAAACACAACCGCTGCTAACTCCAAATCGTGGGTAGGATAATTCTTTTCATGCTCTTTAAGTTGTCTAGAGGCATAGGCAATCACTTTGCCCCTTTGCATCAGTACACATCCTAAA
Organism: Saussurea involucrata; assembly: GCA_033807775.1. Classification (NCBI taxonomy): domain Eukaryota; kingdom Viridiplantae; phylum Streptophyta; class Magnoliopsida; order Asterales; family Asteraceae; genus Saussurea; species Saussurea involucrata. The sequence goes on from CM066321.1 coordinate 154,643,477, forward strand.
CCCATCTTTGAAGCATCACTATAAACAACAAAATCATCTGTTCCCTCTGGTAGGGCAAGAATAGGTGCTTCACACAATTTTTGACGTAAAGTTCTGAAAGCTGTTTCCTGTTTCTCCGTCCAAACAAACTTCTCATTCTTTCTAGTTAATAAAGTCAAAGCAGACGCAATCTTCGAAAAATCCTTTATGAACCTTCTATAGTATCCTGCTAATCCCAAGAAACTCCTTATTTCAGATGCGCTTCTAGGTGTCTCCCAATTCGTCATTGCTTCAATCTTTGAGGGATCTACTTTAACTCCCTCAGAAGTAATCACATGACCTAGAAACTGCACTTCCTTCAACCAAAATTCACACTTCGAAAACTTTGCGTATAGTTTCTCCTTTCTTAAAACTTCTAAGACTTCACGAAGATGTTGCTCATGATCTTCTTCGGTCTTTGAATAGATAAGTATGTCATCAATAAACACAATGACGAACTTATCCAAAAATGGTCGACACACTCTGTTCATTAAGTCCATAAATACAGAAGGAGCATTCGTCAACCCGAATGGCATTACAAGAAACTCATAATGCCCATATCTGGTTCTAAACGCCGTTTTCAAAACATCTTCATCTCTTACTCGTACTTGATGGTATCCCGATCTTAAATCTATCTTTGAAAAGCATCCCGCACCTTGGAGTTGATCAAATAAATCATCAATCCTCGGAAGCGGATACTTGTTCTTAACGGTTACCTTATTTAACTCCCGGTAATCAATACACATTCTCATTGTGCCATCTTTCTTCTTAACAAATAAAACTGGAGCTCCCCAAGGTGAAGAACTCGGTCTTACGAAACCCTTATCTAATAACTCCTGAAGCTGAGTCATCATCTCTTTCATCTGGGCAGGTGCTAAACGATATGGTGCTCGTGCAATCGGTGCCGATCCAGGAATAATGTCGATACGAAACTCCACTTGTCTTTCAACTGGTAAACCTGGAAGATCATCCGAGAATACATCCGGAAACTCACGCACCACATTGATATCTTGAACATTTTTCTTTTCTAAACTCGTATCAATGACATAGGCTAAATAAGACCAACACCCTTTCGATAAGCATTTACGCGCCTTCATCACTGATATCAAAGGAACATCTCCTTCCTGTTTCTCTCCAAATACGAATACATCGTCTTTATCACCCATTGGAATTCGGATCAGCTTCTTTGCACACATAATTTCTGCCTGGTTATTGCTCAACCAGTCCATCCCTACAACAATATCAAAACTCCCAATTTCCATTAACAACAAGTTAATAGGAAATTCTGTTCCCTCTATCACAATTTTACAATCGACCAATCTTTCCTTAACCAAAGACTGGACTCCATTAGCTATTTCAACTACTAGGACATCTCCTAGAGTAGTGATAGGCATAGCTAACTTACGTTGAAATAACTTGGATACAAAAGAATAGTTTGCGCCACTATCAAACAACACACGTGCAGGAATAGAGTTTATAAGAAATGTACCCGAGACCACGTCTTTCGATCCTTTCGCTTCATCAGCAGTCATTTGGAATGCACGACCGGTTGGCTTGGGAATAACCAACTTTCTTCCCTGATCTCCTCCTCTCTTCAACTTCGGACAATCTTTCCGAAAATGACCCGGTTGCTGGCATTCAAAACAGACTGACCCTGGCATTGTACAATTTGTCGCCATATGTCCCATTTTCCCACACTTGAAACATTGATTTCCGACCACTCGGCATTGGCCAAAATGTTTACTTTTGCATTTTGAACACCAACTCGGTTCCCTACGGGAATCATTACGAATGTTCTTTCCGAATAACCTTAATTTCTGAGAAGGTTCTGGAAGACCCTCCCACTTTCTCTTTTCTCCAACTTGCGCTTTCTCCTCCTTGTCTTTCACATACATTTCTTCTATCACCTTTGTTTCTTCAATCGTCTCCCTCAAAGTGGCAGATTTCGAACTGCGAACCCTTGTCATCATATCTGCCGATAGACCTTTCAGGTAATATTTAATCTTATCTTTCTCCGTTGGAGCCACGTGCCCCACAAGATTCAGCTTTTCCATAAAGACTTCGGTATATTTCCTCACCGTCATATTACCCTTCTTGATATTTCGGAACTCTTCTTCAATTCGGTCCATCTCGTGTTCGTTACAATATTCTTCTAAAATCTTTGCTTTAAACTGATTCCAAGTGACTGAGTTTAGAGCTGCTTCCGTCACAGTTGATGACAACACATTCCACCACTGCAACGCCTTTCCACGCAACATTTGCGACCCAAATCTAACCTTGGATCTTTCATCATTACATTCACAAGCTCGAAAAGCTTGCTCGATCTCTCTTATCCAGTTCATACAAGCCACTGGATTTTCGTCCCCCTTGAATTCTGGCGGTTTACAACTTAGAAACGTTTTGTAGGAACAATTTCTTTTAACCCTCCTTTCTGTCTCTACTCCTGGATTTACAGTCGGGTTTATCACACTAGTATCAACCACTGTTCGTCTTGGTTCCACATTGCGATCATTAAACATCTTTGTAAACATCTCTGCCTGTCTTCCCATCACAGTATTCATCATCTCTGCTTGCCTTTCCATTGAAGCATTCATCAATCGAGTCACATTATCCATTATTCGTCCTTCTATACCTGAATCTGACGACGTTTGATCAACATTACTGGTACCTCCTGGATGTACTCGACTTCGCATTCCTCCTAAGGAAAGAAAATCTGTTGGCGTATCAGGAACTCCGCCTAATCCAGTTTGTCTTTCTCCAGCATCGTCTAACCAATTCCTATTCATCGAAGAATTTGGAGACCTCGGGGGTGTATTCACCATTTTTCTGAATGAGCACCAAAAGAATACTCATCAGTTAATGGTTTATACAACTAAACATACAATACATACTTTACCGCTAATCAGTCACTGTAACAATTTAGAAACAAGTATGCTTGTGTAGTAATATATTCATAATAACAGTAGCTAATTGAAATTGCGAACATATCATACATGAGAATTCTCATTACCATTGTTACAGTACCAACTTCGCGTATTTCTGTCGACCCTAAGACTACCCAATCTTAGTACTTCTACCCATATCTCGCGGATCATAACTTATTTCATCTCAGCTTAAGTCTAGGTATCTCAAATTCATACCTAGTTCGCTTAAACTAAAGCTCTGATACCATATTGAAACACCCTAAAAACAGAGTCAATTTAAACCTTAAAATTCACCACAAGTTATGATCAAAAACTTCAAACTTATATAACCTGAGGATCAAATGTAAGGTTTCTATATACAAACGACATTACTTAAATAACTTATTAATCTAATCACATCATAACAATCAGATTAATCAAGTTATCTAAACAACTGTCCCAAAAGCTTCAAAGAATAACTAGATCCTTTGTTATCTCTAAGTCTGAATCTTTTCAAAAGTTCTCTTCTCTCATTCCCGCTACTTCCCGTAGTTTGTACCTGGTAAGAAGATTCAACTTGAAACATTAGGCTTTCGCCTAGTGAGAATACTCAAATCAAAATAAAATTTAATAATTAAAACATGAACAGATAACTCAAACCTGTTCTCACCCATCTTACCGTACGACAACTCCTTTCTAAATCGGGGAATCTGCCCCACTCCCATACTTACGACTAACTCATCTAATCGTTACAACAATTTAAGAGTTTACTATGAATCATCCCAGATTCACGGTCAATATTCACACACAAGAAAATTACAAGTCAAAACCTGCCTATTTTCTAATCAGGAAGTAGAGATTGCAAATTACTTTATGCCTATCTCTAATCTTCCTCTCATCACTGGGAAATCTCCGATCTTCCCTAAAACAATGGAAATATCCGATCTTCCAAATCGAAATGGGGATTACAAATCAAAATCTGCCTATTCCACATTCCACCTCAGAATCAATGGTCCCAATGGGATTATAATATCGCGATACTCAACCGGGACACCCAATGATTCAAGGTACACCCAATTACTAAAAATTACATCCTTTTTTGGTCAATGGCAAGTAATCGGTTCCCATTATACCGTACCCAGGTGCCCCCCGATGACCGGATGCCTATTTTTAGTAAAAGCACATAATATATACATATAATAATCGATACTACTATATGCGTCCGGCATACAATATATCATTTCTCAATCATATTCTATATATATAAAAATAAATAATATTATTAGCTCCTCATCTCAATCTCTTAACTATCCCTTCTTTGCAACCTAGCACGGTAGTTAATGTCTCACATGTTTTAATCTACATTTTGGACTCATAGATAGGTCCTTAATAATTTATCTTAACATGGTTTCAAATCGTATTTAGAGTTCATAAACATGTAACAAATTGCATATAGCAGATAATCATACTTTACATGTAAGAATATTAATAAGTACCAGTTTATCAACTTCATAGCTATCCCCTCTTAGCAATTTTAGCATGGGGATTAACATAGCATAACTTTTAATCGCCCTCTTGAGCTTATCTCTGACTTAATCAAGTCCATATAAACATATCCATGCATACATATAAAACATCTATTTCAATATTAATTACTGAATCTTAAAGAGAGTTGAATAAACTCACCTGATGCGTAGTCACCTCTTTTAAATCCTTATAAAGTCGTAGGGACTCCTTTCTTCACTACCACAGTTTACTGTAATATTCAATTAACATATATACTGATATTAATTTATAAAACAGAACCCTTCACAGCTAAGAATCCTTAATCTCTTAAAATTACATCTCAAGTCGCAATGCACTAAGCCAAGTCGCAACTCACTATTGCGATTCCAACTTCAAATCGCAACTCACCATTGCGATTCCAACCCAAATCGCAGCCTTCTATTGCGATCTCAACTCCAAGTCGCAATCCACGGTTGTGACTCCAATGCCAAGTCGCAGTCCACTGTTGCGACTCCAACTCCAAGTCGCAACTGTCTACTGCGACTTCACTACTGAGTCGCAATTGCCTGTTGCGACAATCATGAATGTCGCAACTCAAGGTTGCGACTTCGATGATGTTCATCCAAGTCTCAGTCCACTAAGTTCATTCTTAAACCCAGATTTTGTAGTTTTAATCTGTGTTTGTTTCTGATAAAGTGCAGATATGTTTAAGGCTATAAACTAAGCCTACTCATAAAATCAAATTTCCCAAAACATCTATTTTTCATAAAAACTTATCTCTACACTTATCTAACAATCTATGAACATAAAAGTAAGAATGATTTACCTTAGATTTCTTCAATTACTTCCAAAATTTAACTGAAAATCCTTGTCTCTTCTTGATTCTTCCCTTTTCTCGACCTCTCTATCTTTCGGTCTCTCTCTCTTTTCAAAACCGTAAAACACACACAACACACAAGCCACACTCACACACTTACACTCACTCAATTTTGCTATAAGGGTTAATTAGATTAATGACACCTCACTCATTAATTGCATGAGTCATATGCATGTTACCCAACAAACCTCCAACTTTAAGAAATAACATAATACACCTCCTACATAAATAAAACTCACAATAACCCTAAAGTTTAATATTCTCAAAAGAAATCTTTAACTTTCAACATTTGTATTTTAACCCTAATTGAATTTTAATACTCTTTATAATTCAAGGTTACTCCAAACACAAATACATTCTATTATTAAAGTAATAATAACAAAATTTAGGATGTTACAATACTCCCCAACTTGAAAATGATTTCGTCCCCGAAATCAAAGTCAGGTAAACAAATGAGGATACCTATCCCTCATACTCTCTTCTGACTCTAAAGTTACATTAGTACCTCTATGATGTTTCCACTGTACTTTAAACATAGCTACCTCTTTACCACTACGTAGCTTTCTAACCGATCTTTCTAAAATTGCCTCTGGTTCTTCTACACATCGGCTCTTTTCATCTATTCTCACATCGGTGAGTGGAATCACACCTTCCTCTTCAGCCAAACACTTCCGAAGATAACATACGTGGAAAGTATTATGAACCCCTTCCAACTCTGGTGGAAGATCTAACTTGTAGGCTTGTAATCCAATTCTCTCAATAATGGTGAAAGGTCCTAGAAAACGAGGACTCAACTTCCCACGCTTTCCAAACCTTATCACACATTTCCATGGGGATACCTTGAGCATCACGCGCTCCCCAACTTGAAATTCCTTTGGTCTCCGTTTCGGGTCAGCATAACTTTTCTGTCTATCTTGGGCTGCTTTCATATGCTGCCGAATTTCTTTCACTTTATCCGTTGTTTGCTGTACCAATTCTGGACCAGCAAATTGTTTCTCTCCGGCTTCTAACCAACATACCGGAGTTCTACACTTTCGACCATACAATGCTTCGAAGGGTGCTCTTCCGATACTCGAATGATAACTATTGTTATACGCAAATTCTACTAATGGTAGATGCGTATCCCAGTTACCACCAAAATCTAAAACACAACACCTGAGCATATCTTCCAAAGTTTGAATGGTCCGCTCACTCTGCCCATCAGTCTGTGGATGAAAAGTAGTACTCAAATTAACTTTAGTACCCAATTCTTCTTGCAGTGATTGCCAAAATCTTGAGGTAAACCGACTATCACGATCTGACACTATCGACACCGGTATACCATGCCTTGACACCACTTCATCGATATACAGCTTTGCCAATTTCTCAATTGGTGATGCCTCTTTCATTGCTAGAAAATGAGCACTCTTAGTTAATCTATCCACGATTACCCATATTGTGTCGTTACCTTTTTGCGTCCTTGGTAACTTCGTCACAAAGTCCATGGTAATCTTCTCCCAGTTCCATTCCGGAATTTCCAAGGATTGGAAACTTCCGTAAGGTTTCTGATGTTCTGCTTTCACCAACGAACATGTTGTACACATTTCCACCTTTCGGGCCACATCTACTTTCATCGCCGGCCACCAATAATGCAATTTCAAATCTCGATACATCTTCGTACTCCCAGGGTGTATGGAATACTTAGATCTATGAGCGTCTTCGAGAATCAACTCTCGATTTCCTCCAATTTTAGGCACCCAAACTCTTCCTTGAAATAACTTAATTCCACGACCATCTTCAGTCAACTGAAGATGTTGTTTGCTCATCACTTCCTCTTTCAAATTTTCCTCTCGCAAAGCCTCCACTTGTGCTTCTTTTATCTTTTCCATCAAACTTGATGTCACATCAACTCTAGCATTTATTGATTTCAAACACCCACCATATTCTTTTCTACTTAAGGCATCAGCTACGACATTTGCTTTACCAGGATGGTAATGCAATTCGCAATCATAATCCTTAAGTAATTCTAACCATCTTCTTTGTCTCATGTTTAACTCCTTCTGATCAAAAACATGTTGTAAGCTCTTGTGATCAGTATAAAGAATACACTTCGTCCCATACAGATAATATCGCCACAACTTCAAAGCAAACACAACCGCTGCTAACTCCAAATCGTGGGTAGGATAATTCTTTTCATGCTCTTTAAGTTGTCTAGAGGCATAGGCAATCACTTTGCCCCTTTGCATCAGTACACATCCTAAACCCATCTTTGAAGCATCACTATAAACAACAAAATCATCTGTTCCCTCTGGTAGGGCAAGAATAGGTGCTTCACACAATTTTTGACGTAAAGTTCTGAAAGCTGTTTCCTGTTTCTCCGTCCAAACAAACTTCTCATTCTTTCTAGTTAATAAAGTCAAAGCAGACGCAATCTTCGAAAAATCCTTTATGAACCTTCTATAGTATCCTGCTAATCCCAAGAAACTCCTTATTTCAGATGCGCTTCTAGGTGTCTCCCAATTCGTCATTGCTTCAATCTTTGAGGGATCTACTTTAACTCCCTCAGAAGTAATCACATGACCTAGAAACTGCACTTCCTTCAACCAAATTTCACACTTCGAAAACTTTGCGTATAGTTTCTCCTTTCTTAAAACTTCTAAGACTTCACGAAGATGTTGCTCATGATCTTCTTCGGTCTTTGAATAGATAAGTATGTCATCAATAAACACAATGACGAACTTATCCAAAAATGGTCGACACACTCTGTTCATTAAGTCCATAAATACAGAAGGAGCATTCGTCAACCCGAATGGCATTACAAGAAACTCATAATGCCCATATCTGGTTCTAAACGCCGTTTTCAAAACATCTTCATCTCTTACTCGTACTTGATGGTATCCCGATCTTAAATCTATCTTTGAAAAGCATCCCGCACCTTGGAGTTGATCAAATAAATCATCAATCCTCGGAAGCGGATACTTGTTCTTAACGGTTACCTTATTTAACTCCCGGTAATCAATACACATTCTCATTGTGCCATCTTTCTTCTTAACAAATAAAACTGGAGCTCCCCAAGGTGAAGAACTCGGTCTTACGAAACCCTTATCTAATAACTCCTGAAGCTGAGTCATCGTCTCTTTCATCTGGGCAGGTGCTAAACGATATGGTGCTCGTGCAATCGGTGCCGATCCAGGAATAATGTCGATACGAAACTCCACTTGTCTTTCAACTGGTAAACCTGGAAGATCATCCGAGAATACATCCGGAAACTCACGCACCACATTGATATCTTGAACATTTTTCTTTTCTAAACTCGTATCAATGACATAGGCTAAATAAGACCAACACCCTTTCGATAAGCATTTACGCGCCTTCATCACTGATATCAAAGGAACATCTCCTTCCTGTTTCTCTCCAAATACGAATACATCGTCTTTATCACCCATTGGAATTCGGATCAGCTTCTTTGCACACATAATTTCTGCCTGGTTATTGCTCAACCAGTCCATCCCTACAACAATATCAAAACTCCCAATTTCCATTAACAACAAGTTAATAGGAAATTCTGTTCCCTCTATCACAATTTTACAATCGACCAATCTTTCCTTAACCAAAGACTGGACTCCATTAGCTATTTCAACTACTAGGGCATCTCCTAGAGTAGTGATAGGCATAGCTAACTTACGTTGAAATAACTTGGATACAAAAGAATAGTTTGCGCCACTATCAAACAACACACGTGCATGAATAGAGTTTATAAGAAATGTACCCAAGACCACGTCTTTCGATCCTTTCACTTCATCAGCAGTCATTTGGAATGCACGACCGGTTGGCTTGGGAATAACCAACTTTCTTCCCTGATCTCCTCCTCTCTTCAACTTCGGACAATCTTTCCGAAAATGACCCGGTTGCTGGCATTCAAAACAGACTGACCCTGGCATTGTACAATTTGTCGCCATATGTCCCATTTTCCCACACTTGAAACATTGATTTCCGACCACTCGGCATTGGCCAAAATGTTTACTTTTGCATTTTGAACACCAACTCGGTTCCCTACGGGAATCATTACGAATGTTCTTTCCGAATAACCTTAATTTCTGAGAAGGTTCTGGACGACCCTCCCACTTTCTCTTTTCTCCAACTTGCGCTTTCTCCTCCTTGTCTTTCACATACATTTCTTCTATCACCTTTGTTTCTTCAATCGTCTCCCTCAAAGTGGCAGATTTCGAACTGCGAACCCTTGTCATCATATCTGCCGATAGACCTTTCAGGTAATATTTAATCTTATCTTTCTCCGTTGGAGCCACGTGCCCCACAAGATTCAGCTTTTCCATAAAGACTTCGGTATATTTCCTCACCGTCATATTACCCTTCTTGATATTTCGGAACTCTTCTTCAATTCGGTCCATCTCGTGTTCGTTACAATATTCTTCTAAAATCTTTGCTTTAAACTGATTCCAAGTGACTGAGTTTAGAGTTGCTTCCGTCACAGTTGATGACAACACATTCCACCACTGCAACGCCTTTCCACGCAACATTTGCGACCCAAATCTAACCTTGGATCTTTCATCATTACATTCACAAGCTCGAAAAGCTTGCTCGATCTCTCTTATCCAGTACATACAAGCCACTGGATTTTCGTCCCCCTTGAATTCTGGCGGTTTACAACTTAGAAACGTTTTGTAGGAACAATTTCTTTCAACCCTCCTTTCTGTCTCTGCTCCTGGATTTACAGTCGGGTTTATCACACTAGTATCAACCACTGTTCGTCTTGGTTCCACATTGCGATCATTAAACATCTTTGTAAACATCTCTGCCTGTCTTCCCATCACAGTATTCATCATCTCTGCTTGCCTTTCCATTGAAGCATTCATCAATCGAGTCACATTATCCATTATTCGTCCTTCTATACCTGAATCTGACGACGTTTGATCAACATTACTGGTACCTCCTGGATGTACTCGACTTCGCATTCCTCCTAAGGAAAGAAAATCTGTTGGCGTATCAGGAACTCCGCCTAATCCAGTTTGTCTTTCTCCAGCATCGTCTAACCAATTCCTATTCATCGAAGAATTTGGAGACCTCGGGGGTGTATTCACCATTTTTCTGAATGAGCACCAAAAGAATACTCATCAGTTAATGGTTTATACAACTAAACATACAATACATACTTTACCGCTAATCAGTCACTGTAACAATTTAGAAACAAGTATGCTTGTGTAGTAATATATTCATAATAACAGTAGCTAATTGAAATTGCGAACATATCATACATGAGAATTCTCATTACCATTGTTACAGTACCAACTTCGCGTATTTCTGTCGACCCTAAGACTACCCAATCTTAGTACTTCTACCCATATCTCGCGGATCATAACTTATTTCATCTCAGCTTAAGTCTAGGTATCTCAAATTCATACCTAGTTCGCTTAAACTAAAGCTCTGATACCATATTGAAACACCCTAAAAACATAGTCAATTTAAACCTTAAAATTCACCACAAGTTATGATCAAAAACTTTAAACTTATATAACCTGAGGATCAAATGTAAGGTTTCTATATACAAACGACATTACTTAAATAACTTATTAATCTAATCACATCATAACAATCAGATTAATCAAGTTATCTAAACAACTGTCCCAAAAGCTTCAAAGAATAACTAGATCCTTTGTTATCTCTAAGTCTGAATCTTTTCAAAAGTTCTCTTCTCTCATTCCCGCTACTTCCCGGAGCTTGTACCTGGTAAGAAGATTCAACTTGAAACATTAGGCTTTCGCCTAGTGAGAATACTCAAATCAAAATAAAATTTAATAATTAAAACATGAACAGATAACTCAAACCTGTTCTCACCCATCTTACCGTACGACAACTCCTTTCTAAATCGGGGAATCTGCCCCACTCCCATACTTACGACTAACTCATCTAATCGTAACAACAATTTAAGAGTTTACTATGAATCATCCCAGATTCACGGTCAATATTCACACACAAGAAAATTACAAGTCAAAACCTGCCTATTTTCTAATCAGGAAGTAGAGATTGCAAATTACTTTATGCCTATCTCTAATCTTCCTCTCATCACTGGGAAATCTCCGATCTTCCCTAAAACAATGGAAATCTCCGATCTTCCAAATCGAAATGGGGATTACAAATCAAAATCTGCCTATTCCACATTCCACCTCAGAATCAATGGTCCCAATGGGATTATAATATCGCGATACTCAACCGGGACACCCAATGATTCAAGGTACACCCAATTACTAAAAATTACATCCCTTTTTGGTCAATGGCAAGTAATCGGTTCCCATTATACCGTACCCAGGTGCCCCCCGATGACCGGATGCCTATTTTTAGTAAAAGCACATAATATATACATATAATAATCGATACTACTATATGCGTCCGGCATACAATATATCATTTCTCAATCATATTCTATATATATAAAAATAAATAATATTATTAGCTCCTCATCTCAATCTCTTAACTATCCCTTCTTTGCAACCTAGCACGGGAGTTAATGTCTCACATGTTTTAATCTACATTTTGGACTCATAGATAGGTCCTTAATAATTTATCTTAACATGGTTTCAAATCGTATTTAGAGTTCATAAACATGTAACAAATTGCATATAGAAGATAATCATACTTTACATGTAAGAATATTAATAAGTACCAGTTTATCAACTTCATAGCTATCCCCTCTTAGCAATTTTAGCATGGGGATTAACATAGCATAACTTTTAATCACCCTCTTGAGCTTATCTCTGACTTAATCAAGTCCATATAAACATATCCATGCATACATATAAAACATCTATTTCAATATTAATTACTGAATCTTAAAGAGAGTTGAATAAACTCACCTGATGCGTAGTCACCTCTTTTAAATCCTTATAAAGTCGTAGGGACTCCTTTCTTCACTACCACAGTTTACTGTAATATTCAATTAACATATATACTGATATTAATTTATAAAACAGAACCCTTCACAGCTAAGAATCCTTAATCTCTTAAAATTACATCTCAAGTCGCAATGCACTAAGCCAAGTCGCAACTCACTATTGCGATTCCAACTTCAAATCGCAACTCACCATTGCGATTCCAACCCAAATCGCAGCCTTCTATTGCGATCTCAACTCCAAGTCGCAATCCACGGTTGCGACTCCAATGCCAAGTCGCAGTCCACTGTTGCGACTCCAACTCCAAGTCGCAACTGTCTACTGCGACTTCACTACTGAGTCGCAATTGCCTGTTGCGACAATCATGAATGTCGCAACTCAAGGTTGCGACTTCGATGATGTTCATCCAAGTCTCAGTCCACTAAGTTCATTCTTAAACCCAGATTTTGTAGTTTTAATCTATGTTTGTTTCTGATAAAGTGCAGATATGTTTAAGGCTATAAACTAAGCCTACTCATAAAATCAAATTTCCCAAAACATCTATTTTTCATAAAAAACTTATCTCTACACTTATCTAACAATTTATGAACATAAAAGTAAGAATGATTTACCTTAGATTTCTTCAACTACTTCCAAAATTTAACTGAAAATCCTTGTCTCTTCTTGATTCTTCCCTTTTCTCGACCTCTCTATCTTTCGGTCTCTCTCTCTTTTCAAAACCGTAAAACACACACAACACACAAGCCACACTCACACACTTACACTCACTCAATTTTGCTATAAGGGTTAATTAGATTAATGACACCTCACTCATTAATTGCATGAGTCATATGCATGTTACCCAACAAACCTCCAACTTTAAGAAATAACATAATACACCTCCTACATAAATAAAACTCACAATAACCCTAAAGTTTAATATTCTCAAAAGAAATCTTTAACTTTCAACATTTGTATTTTAACCCTAATTGAATTTTAATACTCTTTATAATTCAAGGTTACTCCAAACACAAATACATTCTATTATTAAAGTAATAATAACAAAATTTAAGATGTTACAACAGTGGTTTGGGTTGAAGATGACAATGGCAGGCTTGTTGAGGGTGCCGATAGGGTTTTATTTTTGAAGATGATAAAAGGGTTTCTTTGGGTTTCCTTTTCTTGAAGATGATAAAAAGGCTTTTTTCTTCTTGAAGATAATAAAAAGTTTATGTAATAAAAATAATAAAAATTAAATTTATATATTTCACAACTTTTTTTTTAATTCGACAAAAAATATAGAAGGGGTAAAATGATCATTTCTTACATTCAGACTGTTTATTCAGCATAACAATCGAACACCAATTTATCTGTTAACAGTCAGACAACCATATCCACTCAGACATTCATATGGATTCCGGTCTTAACAGAAAATGAAACGAACAACACCTTAGTTTACTAAGATTGGGGGTTAGGATCAAGGTGGATCTACATAGACCAATATAGTGTTACGTCCCTTGTTTTAAAAGTTGTGTTGTACGAAAAGAAAAGTATATTTTAAACGAACTATTTTATTAGATCTTATTATATAATTTTTGAAACTGAAATTTTGTTAGTCTTTAATGACAGTTTTTTTTTACCAATTCATTAGCAACCAAACCGAGTAGCAATATTATTAAGATTGATAAAAAAACACAAATAAAGGAAGACATAATTATTTATTGTTATAGGTTTAAATAAATAAAAAATCTTAATTAAATGGTCGATGGATTACTTGTTACATATTTTAATTAATTAATTTTTGTCGATAACTTTAATTTTAAAGATTAAAAGAATACAAAATCTTAATTAAATTATATACAAATTTTAATTAATTGAATTATCCGAATATAATTTAATCAATTTAATAAACTATTTTTTTAAAACATTTACGACGAAAGTCAAAGTACTTGAGAAAAATACTCTTTTTCTCCTTCCGCTAGAGATCCGGCGGAAATCCGACGGTGCGGCGAAAAAATCCATCAGTGATTTCTATTGGTGAAGCCTTGTATTTTAGTAGTCTATCACATCTGAAAAGAATCAGTTTACTATCCACATCCTCCATCACAAATATCACCATACTACCGCCACCACATCGTGACAAACCTATATCATATTTCTATTAAATACACAATTAACAATATATAAAGAATAATTAAAATACATTTTGATAGTTAATCAAGCTTACATTTACCTAATTTTAATGGCATGATAATCATTATCCAATGGCAACCTTGGTATAAAGTTTAATACCAAACGAAAAGAATAAAGAAAAAAGAAGCAAAGAGATGTAGACATGCATGAAAGTCAGAAGCAAAGAACATTCAACTTTAGAAATAACCATATTAAATTAAGTTATATATTAAAAACTTGCAAATAAGAAATTAAGAAAATAAAGAAAATCAAATATCGTATTACGAAAAACTGCACATCAAATCATGGGGTGTCATGGGTTAACGTGGCGTGAGACACAAGTCATATGACATGGCACACCAAAACGGCTGTACGACGAGTTTTTAAGAACAGTGAAATTAATAATGATTTTTAAAGAGCTTTTAACTAGTTACATACTTACATGCCCAAATTGATCAGGCAACAAAACATCAAACAAGCTCAATGTCATATGAGACTTTTCCTTTTTGTTAATTATGGGCGTCTGGGTCAGTTTGTACCAACTTTGACTAATCCTAAGGGTCCTGGAGAACAAGTAGAAAAAGCATTGAACTGGTGATTTTTTAAGAAGATCCCAAAAATCTAAGTCTCATTGTCGGTTGAACTAACCCTACAATGTTAAAGTTTTTTGTTTTAAAATCTCAACTAATGCATTTGAAGTATATGATTATAGGTCAGGTTCAGGGGCGGGGATCTCCATCCCCGGCCCCGGTTTGTGATACCCTCCCCCGGCCCCGGTCAACTTTTGGTCAAGACCCGGTCAACATCCCTCCCCGGTTCCCCGACCCGGTTGGTGTTTTTTTGGCTTTTTAACAAATATTTTGTTGCACTATTTTTAAAATTGGGAAAAAATAAATATTTTTAACAACTATCTAAGATGATTACAAATTGGAAAGAAATAAATATTTTTAAAATTTATTATATATTTTAAATATATAAAATAAATAAAATTTTAATTATATATATATACCGGATCCAGGGCGGGTCCGGGGATGGTCATCCCGGCCCCGGCCCCTGCCCCGGTTTTTTGAAAGTGGGTTTTCCCGGCCCCGACCCCGGTACCCGGTTTGGCGGGGAATCCCCGGCCCCGGTCGGGTCGGGTGGACCGGGTTTCCCACCGGGTCGGGTCAGATTGCCATCAGGGCCGGCCCTGGCCCATGGCAGTTGTGGCTTGGGCCATGGGCCCCAGGTCCAGCAGGGGCCTCAAAATAATACGGTCATATACTCATATAGGGTTTTTAGTTTAATCAATAATCAATATTCATTAGAACTGCGTGAACCGTGAACGAGAAGTCGACGAGAGAGAGAGAGAGCCTGCGTCAAGCCGTCACTCAGGCCTAGCGAGAGAGAACGAGTGCGATTGCCGTCTGCCGATTGCTTGCTGTTTTGTTTGCTCTCAAGTCTCACCCAAAATTGGTAATCACAAAAGTCTAAACCCATCTCAAAATTTGTTTTAATCTGCTGTTTTAAGATTAAATTTTGCTGTTTTTGCTGTTTGCTGTTTTAATCTGCTGTTTGCTTGCTGTTTGCTGTTTTAATCTGCTGTTTTAAGATTAAATTTGTTTGATGTTTGCTGTTTTAATCTGCTGTTTTAAGATTAAATTTTGCTGTTTTTGCTGTTTGCTGTTTGCTGTTTTTTGCTGTTTGCTGTTTTTGCTGTTTGCTGTCAAGATTAAATTTTAAGTAACCTTTTGCTGTTTGCTGTTTTAATCTGCTGTTTTGACTTGCTGTTTTGCTGTTTTTGCTGTTTGCTGTTTTGCTGTTTGCTGTTTTAATCTGCTGTTTTAAGATTAAATGTTGCTGTTTGCTGTTTTTTGCTGTTTGCTGTTTTTGCTGTTTGCTGTCAAGATTAAATTTTAAGTAACCTTTTGGTGGTTTTGAGTTTTGACAGATGGAGTTTGGGGGATTTACATGTAGATTTGCAGTTGCTTGATTTGCTTCTGCCTTCTGCCCTAAATGGCTAAATCAGGTGTTTTCTATCCTTTTTTAAACTGTGGTTTGCTTGCATTTTGATTTTGCCTGCTTGGAATTGGATACTTGTTTGCCTGCTTGCATTTTGGTTTGCTTCCAATTGGATACTTGTTTAGTTGTTTAGTTATTTGATTGTTGACTTGGAATTGGATAGTTGTTTAGTTATTTGCTTGGAATTGGATACTTGTTTAGTTGTTTAGTTGCTTGGAATTGGTTGACTTGTTGCTTGGATAGATTAGAGTAATACTGTAATAGACAACATGTTTCCAAGATCACACCCCTCGGGTGCTCAAAAGAGGAAAAGGAAAAAACAGCAGGAAGAAATTGAAAAATCGATGCAAGGATCTTTGAATAAATTTCTTGTAATATAGGGGCCTTTTTTTTGTCTTTCGCCATGGGCATCCGAAATCTCAGGACCGGCCCTGATTGCCATGCCTAACTGGTAGTCCCTCATCTAAACGGTATGCACTTGTATTTACAAGTAATTTGTAACATGCACACGTGAAAAAACAACAACTTAATTATCTGTATGCACAAGTCATATTGTTTAGATGAAGAGCTAACATCATGTTTATCAGATTTCCATTTTTTAAGGTTTTTCCTTAAACCTCTCTCTTTGATTATATATATATATATATATATATATATATATATATATATTTGTATTGTTTTTTTATAGCACATATAAAAGTAAGAGTTAATTGCATTTTTGGTCCTTGTGGTATGTTGATTTTCGCACTTTTGGATCCCAGGAATTTTTTATTGCAAGAATAACCCTTTAATATGCAGAAGTGCTCGGTTTTGGTCCCTCGAGACTAACACCGTTAGGTTGCCTTTGTTAAAGTCCCTCATGTGCAAGTCACATGAGGGCATTTTAGTCATTTTACTTTATTTTATTTGTTTTTCACTAAAGACAAAAAACTATAGGGACCAAAATTGCTGGAAACAAGAAAACACCCCCCCCCCTCTTTTCACGATTTCAGCCACCATCCCTCTCTTTCTCGCTCAACTTCGGCCAGCCACCTCCAACCGCCGGCGACCGCCCCCTTCTAGTTTTCTCTCGATTACGGGACTTGCAACCATCCTCACTCGATTTCTCCACCATACCTGCGATTTCTTCCCTCCTTCCTCACCTCCCAATTTCTCTTTCCCCCTATCGATTTCACGGCAGTAAGAACCACATACCACCAGCGCCGACCACCGCAGATCCCACTCCCTCCTCTCGATTTCTTCTACACAACAGCAACCACAACGCTTTCTCTCTTCTCTCGTCGATTTCAACCCAGCAGTCCCAATCGGTTCTTGATCGATTTCCACCTCCATATATCGACTCCACACACTCGACCAACCTTATCCGTCTCGAGTTTCAAGAGGGAGGAGAAGAGTGAGAAGGGGGAAGATTAGTCGGTCGTCGATGAGTGAGTAGCAGTCAAGAGTGAGAAGAGGGAACAACCACGGTGGTTCTTGGCGACTGGTGAGCACGACGGAGGGCAGAAGGAGGCGATCGTCGCTGCTGGTGTGCTTGGCGACGGGTTGACGACGACACGTGGGTTTCGTTGGTGTTCCAGCAGATGGATCAACGGCGGCAGGAATGCGGCGGCGACGGCTGATTGAAATAGAGATGAAGAAAACGCCGGAGGGAAGGAGCAGGTTTACGATCGAGAGAGAGAGAGAGAGAGGGGGGGGAGAGAGAGAGTGAGTGAGTGGAGGAGGGTGGAGAAGATGATATATATATATATATATAATTAGAAATTAAAGAAAAAAGGAAATTGCAATTTTGGTCCCTGTGGCTTTTTGTCTTTAGTGGAAAACAAAAAAAAAGTAAAAGGACCAATATACCCTCATGTGCAAGTCACATGAGGGGGTTTAACAGATGCAACCTAACGGTGTTACACTCAAGGGACCAAAACCGAGCACTTTTGCATATTAGACGGTCATTCTTGCAATAAAATTTTTCTGGGGACCAAAAGTGCGAAAATCAACATACCACAGGGACCAAAAATGCAATTAACTCTAAAAGTAATTTAAATATTTGGAAAAGGGAAATTAATTAAAATACCCTAAGTCAAACATTGAGTTACCAAAATGCCCTAAGTTTTTTCCATTTTGCAAAAATACCCTAAATACCCGCGATGGATCCCGCGATCGCGGGCTAGGGCTGACGTGGCACGTATTTTGGCCACAAATGCCCCGTGGAGCCCCTCAACTTTGGCCGCGGTGCACTTTTGGTCCCTGCCCGCGATCGCAACCCGCGATGGACCAAAATTTACAGTTTTGGTCCCTGAAACTTTACACTTTTGGTCCCTGAAAATTTACACTTTCAGCCCCTGTACTTAGACGAATCTTTCATGCTTTTACTGTTTTTCCCACAATTATTGTACTTTGAAGACCAATTTGTGGTTCAAATTCACTGGCATGTTTGAGATTTCATCCATAAATATCAGTAAAATCCAATTCATAATTCACACCATTCCATCCTTCTTTCTTGCTTTCTTTCACTTGCTTTCTTTCATCAGTAACCAAATGGCATCGTCATCTAACCCATCGTCTACACCTGAAGGAATGCCACCTAGACTCCAGAAGGCTATAGCAGCAAAGGAAAAGGAGATAGACCAACTGACAGAAGAGTGGAAACAGATTATCGCCAGGAAGAAAGTCCACTTGACAAGGATCGATGTAAAGCCCGTATCCCGGTATGTAATTTATTAATATTAATTCTTTTCTTTTAAGTTTGATTTAATGTGGTTTCCGTTAACGGGGTTAGTCGAATCGGACCTAATTGTTAAAATGTCGGAATTTTGGTTAGATTGCAAGAAGGAGGGTAGTTGAGGGACTAAAGGTGTTAAAGGGCCAAAAGACTAGGCTTTCGGCCCATGCAATTCATAAACAGAAAACTCATATTGTATTTTGGTTTTTGTGTGTTTGGGACGTGAGTAGCAAACAAAAGAAAAGAAAACAAAAAAAAAAAGAAAACCCTACCTTCTTCTCCCTTGTGTTCACGGCCGCACTCCCCCCCCCCCCCCTTTTTGTCTGTTTGTCACCACCGCGAGAAAGAAGAGAGAACGCAGCGGCAGCCACCTTTCGCCGCCGCTGCTGCTGTCGCCGGAGGTCGCCACACCTGGATCGTCGGAGGAATCGAGAGAGAGAAGTTCGGTTGTGAGACGTCGTCGTAAGGTAAGTAGCTCTCTCGTTCGTCTCGTTTCTTTCCTTTTTCCTTTTCGTTCTTCCGGCGAAACGACCACCGCCGCACGCCGCCGCTGCGGTGGCCGTGGGTGGACGGCGGTGGCTGTGTGTGTGTGTGTGTGGGCGAGTGTAGGTGTGTGTGCGTTTATGGCGATCGAGAGAGAGAGGAGGAAGGTGGTGCGAGAGGGTGGTGAGGATGGTGTGCGTGTGTGTGTATTCACTGCCGGAAAACGGCCGCCGTCGCCGGCGACCACCGCTGCCGGAGGTGGCAGTAGGGGGTGCCGGGTGTTGTTTAGAACTCGTATCCCGATCGTTGGTTTAATCGCAAAACTCTAACCCGTAACCGTAACCGCGTAACCGTTTACAAAATCGTCATTTTATGTGAATATTATGGTTCTGTCCAGTTTTTATTTCGCGCATAACTTTCTCGTCGTAACTCGGATTGAGCCGAAATTGGTGCCAACGGTTCACGTTCTGGGTCGGGCACATTTTCCGTGTTTTGGCGGAAATCCGGTTCGGCTTCTAGCTAGGTGAAAAAGTGGTCGTTTTACAGCAGTTTGTCATTTCATGTAAAATCGTCGTTTTCTGCTGCTGTTTTGTTTTGGTCATAACTTTTTCCTCGTAACTCGTTTTGAGATGAAATTGGTGCCCAAAGTTCCCTAATCGAGTTGGGAAGGTTTTTCGTGTTTTGCCGAAAGTCCGATTAAGCCCGTAGCTAGGCTGTATTGGGCTGTTTGTGCAGGCTGGACCGAAAACTGGCAGTTTTGGTAATCGTTCGTATTTAATTCGTAATAAATTGTAGAAAAATCGTTAGGAGGCGTATAATATGTCCTTGGAACCCTAACTCAGAGTACTTTCTAATCATGAAATAATATTGGGAATTTTCTGGGTTTAAAGGGGTCGAAACAGGTCCCGAACAGACCTGTTTGGCGAGAGCGGGAACTAGTTTTAGTGACGGTTTAAGCGTGCGTCGTGTCTTAGGGTCCGGGTCTCGTATTGATATGTTTTAACGTGCGTTTAGGTGCTGGGAAGTGGCCGTAATTGGGAAGCTTGAATTTGTATTGTTGAGCTAGTCGCGCATTCGAGGTGAGTTCTCTCACTATAACTAATGACGGTTATTTTTACATTACGTTGTGTATGTATGTGGTAGTTCTATTTGCTTTTGATGCGGGGTTAAATAGTGGGGTGTCTAGTCGGACCTTTATTGTTGTGACTACGCGGGTGGCGTAGGAGTTCGGCGGGGCCGAGGGTCACATACGCGGGTGGCGTAGTAATTCGGTGGGACCGAAGGTTGTATACGCGGGTGGCGTATGAACCCGGGGGTGCCGGGTTACGTTTACACGATGGTCGTGTGGTCGGTGGGATCGACGTATGCCTATTAGGTGGGTTGGTGTGAGTATGCAGGTTTATGATTTGTTCGTAGACTTGAATGCTGTTTATGTGCAATTATCTGTTTATGGTGGTGTGGAAATAACTGTGTTACTTATGGTGTAGAATTCACTAAGCTTCGTGCTTACCCTTTCCCAATAGATTGTGGTTTCAGGTACGGGCGGCTCCAAGGCGTGACGAGTACACACTGGCGCGCGAGGAGAGCTGGTTGCTTTATGTTTTTTTTATAATTAAACGTTTATTCCGCTGGTTTTTATTATGAAGATATTAATTATGAGTTTGCAAACGAAACGTTGGGATCATTTAATGAGTTGTTATAAATGAAATGTTTATCCAAAAATTTAAATTTGCTTGTAATTTTTGGGACGTTACAACTTGGTATCAGAGCACGACTTGAGTGAATCAAACGCATTTCGGTGTGTTTGATCTCAAGTTTGCGGCTATAAAAATTTTTCTTTAAAGTTTTTGGGAAATAAAAAGAAGGAAAATTCCGTTTGAGAAACGGTGAGCGGAGGCGCAGTGTGTACAGTCAGCCGGAGTCAAAGGGGGAAAGGTACAGTACTTAGTGTTTTATTGCTTTCTAGATCATAGAGTATGCATGCTAGATTGCCTGTTGTGGACACTATGCCGTATGTTGTACTGCTTGCTATTAGGAATTTATGCTAATTATGATAGGTTACTAAGGGGATGCCCTCTGGGTTGTATGCAGTAAGAGATTTATAGCCTTAGAATATTTGATTTAGTTCTATTGCGCAGCTCTTGTTTGAGTCCAACCGTTCTAGGATAGAAACTTGTATTCGAATGTCTATTTATTTCGCACTGCATATAATCGGGTATTCGCGAGGTCACTCGTTATAATTAGTAGGGATTCGGTAGTAGCAAGGGTAGTGGGATAAGAGGAAGTTCCTAGAGAGCTGGGAAGGGTGTTTATGTATGAGTATGTGTGCTAGATTGCTTTCTAGAACATAGGAGTATGTATGCTAAATTGCTTGGTGCTTATTACACTGTATTGCATGTTTGTTGCTTGCTAATAGGAGGTTATGCTAGCCTTGATAGGTTGTTAGGTGAATGCACTATAGGTCGTATGCGGTAGGAACCGAATAGCCTTAGAATGTCGGATTTAGTTCTATTGCGCAGCTGTTGTTTGAGTCCAACCGTTGTAGGATAGAATCTTACATTCGAATGTCTATCTGGTTTGCACTGTGTGCGACTGTGCATTCGCGAGGCGACTCGTCATGACTAGTAGAAATTTCGTTGTAGCAAGGGTAGTGTTTGGGGGTGGAATTCCTAGGGAGCTAGGAAGAGTGTGTACATATGCTGATGTGGGCATATGGGTATAGTTATCGGCAAGGAGCTACTTGGACCCCTTGGGATGGAACTCGGAACGGGCGATGATAGGTGTGGATGGTAGTAGTAGAGCTCCTACTACCGGAAGCACAGGATCAATGCTCGAGTCGGGAAAAGTCGCGAGGAATCCAAGGAGTTGAGCGTGAGTGTTGCTAGTGTGAGTTATTATGTGCTATTAACGCGTTGTGTTATCTACCCAGAATGGCCATCATTAGGAGAAACAACCATATTAAATCTATTAGTACAGGTGTGTACTTGATTTGCTTAGATGAAATGATCGTTGAGGGTAGTGGTGAAGGATCTAATCCAGTAGTCGTTAGAATAGAAGGACGATTCTAGTATTAGTCACTTGGAGTGACGATAAGGATGATGTTTGTTTCAGGCCAAGATGGATGATTGTGCTAGAATCATAGGCTTATAGAGTCGACGTTGATTTGAGGAAAAATCGTAGGGATTATTTGACGTAATTTCCCCAACTTGCCTAAGAGGTTTAAATGTCCGGATGACGTTAGTGGATCGGAGAGATTTGGAGGAGTAGGAGTCGAGGCGTAGAATGCCGACTGAGTCATGCACAAGGTTTGATTTTGAAATAGATTGTATTAACCAATTCTTGTGTTTCAAATCATTTTATGGATGGTGTTTTGAAATTTTGGGAAATGTTCAGCACACACACAAGATTTTGAAATATGGTTTTGAAAGTGTATGAAATCGTTTTATCACGGGAGTGCAAACTTTGTTAGAATTTGTCTCATTTTCGTTATTTTTCCAACGATTCTTTCGGGTAAGATGATATCCGTGTTTTGTGGTGTTTAAAATGTGGGGCAAGTGACTACGGCTTGTGACTTTAACATTGGAACTCCTCCACATATGTTAGAGTTGAGACGAAAAGTTACATTCCACGGTGTCTGTATAAAGCTAATTGAGTGATTTGGTTAAAATAAGTTTTGTTTTACGGCATGTTGAGTCGTGTGGGTTTAATGTCACGAGGTGCATATCTTATTTGTTTATGTGACCATTTGGGGAAATCTTGGAAATCAATTTAAAGAACCCCACCTTTTGAGATTTTATGAGATTTTAGTCGATATTTTCAAATGATGAAAACGGATTGGTTTTTTATCTTTAAGTTTGAAACTTACACGAGACAGTGGTATTTTAACAAAAATATATTCGTAAACCGTTTCATCGTTTTTGTATGACTATCCGACGCGCGTAAGATTTGTTAGTTAACCATGTGCCACGACATTTTTTTGTTGAAAAAGAGGAATTTGGGGGTCAAATGTCATGGAACTGATTTTGAAATTATGTGCACATTTTTGTCGCACCCGATGGAAGGTCGAGCGGTTACTTTAAATACATGTCATGAGTCAATTCATACTAGAACCGCGACGGTTCATTTTCAAAGAAATTATTTATTTCGCTTTACGTTTTGTGAGTGAACTAAGCTGCAATGAAATGATTTTCAACATGATTTTCATACGTGGGACGAGCGTGTCCATTTTTGCGTAACTACCGACCTGGTAATAGTAGTTTTATTGCTTACGGTCTTTTTGAAATGAAAAATCTAGACGTTGAAAACATTTTTGTAAATGACTTTGTAAACCATTTGGGAAATGCGCTTTTAAGTGTTATGTGTCATTTTGAGAATTTTTAAGGGTGTGAGTCCTTTGGGAAAACTCTTTTGTTTAACCCGTGTTGAGTTTGGGACTAATGTTATTTAAGAGTATTGCTTGCTTAAACTTTATTTAAACGCGTTTTTTTGACCGACTTATGGGTCTAGCAAGCGTGGAGCATTTTGCTCGGTTTTGACTTGGAGTTAGTCATGGGCTAATTGCCCGGTTTTAATGACTCGAGGTGGAGTCTTGTTGATGAATTGTTTTGTCGCACCGTTTGGCATTCATTGCACGTCGAGTATTTACACGTTTGGGTGAGGGAGACAATCCGAGATAGGCACTTGTGGGTAGGATGTTTTACTTTGGATCCTTAGGCACGTTAGTCAGTCGCTGGTAGTGGTCGGTTGGGTATCTCGGGGTGAGGCCCCGGTGTTCAGGTGTTATAGCCTAGGCTTTCTAGTAGGTGCTAGGAGGATATAGTTTTGGGCACTTACCTGAGAAGTAATTCCGATGTGAAGGGTCCTGAGGCGTTACCTGAGAGGTAGGCGTCAGGGTGTATCCTCGGTTCAGATAAATTAGCTTTGTAGAGCGAGTGTGGGGGATACGTCGGCGGTGGGAGGTTGGGTATTCCACGCGTGTTGGTAATGTAGGCCGGGTAGTATCGGTTAAGGGAATGACCTACGTGTGTGTTAGTTGACTTGATTGTGGGGGATATCTATTTGTGTTAGTGTCTAGGATAATACCACGCTTATGTGAGTTATTGTAATCGGTTGGACCGATGTTCGGCGGGTGGCCGATGTTTGTTATTGTAATCGGTTGGACCGATGTTCGGTGGGTGGCCGATGTTTGTTATTGTAATCGGTTGGACCGATGTTCGGCGGGTGGCCGATGTTTGTTATAGTAATCGGTTGGACCGATGTTCGGTAGGGGGTCGATGTTTTGTTAATATAATTTATTGAAGATCTTTGGAGTCTATTAGAATTCGTGGAAGTTAATCAACAGTTAAGGGTAGGAATGATCGTAGTCGAGTATCCTGTAGGGTATACTGTGAGCAGCTTTAGAATGGTTAGAGCTTGAAATTTGACTCGGGATACATGAAATATCTAAGGTTGGGAGACAACCGAAGTCGCTTGGCTAGGAATGATTCCAATTGTTGGGGTGTTCTGCCGATCATAATCCCAATGTCCTAGAAGGAGTGTGTTAGTTAGAAATGTTTTCGAGAAGTTTTAGAAGGGATTTCAAGTGGACTTAGGAACCTGAGGTTGAGATGAGGGAGAACTATCCGGAGCTATTCGTAGGCAGAGACTTCGAGGACGAAGTCTAATCCAAGTGGGGGAGAGTTGTAAAGCCCGTATCCCGGTATGTAATTTATTAATATTAATTCTTTTCTTTTAAGTTTGATTTAATGTGGTTTCCGTTAACGGGGTTAGTCGAATCGGACCTAATTGTTAAAATGTCGGAATTTTGGTTAGATTGCAAGAAGGAGGGTAGTTGAGGGACTAAAGGTGTTAAAGGGCCAAAAGACTAGGCTTTCGGCCCATGCAATTCATAAACAGAAAACTCATATTGTATTTTGGTTTTTGTGTGTTTGTGTGTTTGGGACGTGAGTAGCAAACAAAAGAAAAGAAAACAAAAAAAGAAAAAGAAAACCCCACCTTCTTCTCCCTTGTGTTCACGGCCGCACCCCCCCCCCCTTTTTGTCTGTTTGTCACCACCGCGAGAAAGAAGAGAGAACGCAGCGGCAGCCACCTTTCGCCGCCGCTGCTGCTGTCGCCGGAGGTCGCCACACCTGGATCGTCGGAGGAATCGAGAGAGAGAAGTTCGGTTGTGAGACGTCGTCGTAAGGTAAGTAGCTCTCTCGTTCGTCTCGTTTCTTTCCTTTTTCCTTTTCGTTCTTCCGGCGAAACGACCACCGCCGCACGCCGCCGCTGCGGTGGCCGTGGGTGGACGGCGGTGGCTGTGTGTGTGTGTGTGTGGGCGAGTGTAGGTGTGTGTGCGTTTATGGCGATCGAGAGAGAGAGGAGGAAGGTGGTGCGAGAGGGTGGTGAGGATGGTGTGCGTGTGTGTGTATTCATTGCCGGAAAACGGCCGCCGTCGCCGGCGACCACCGCTGCCGGAGGTGGCAGTAGGGGGTGCCGGGTGTTGTTTAGAACTCGTATCCCGATCGTTGGTTTAATCGCAAAACTCTAACCCGTAACCGTAACCGCGTAACCGTTTACAAAATCGTCATTTTATGTGAATATTATGGTTCTGTCCAGTTTTTATTTCGCGCATAACTTTCTCGTCGTAACTCGGATTGAGCCGAAATTGGTGCCAACGGTTCACGTTCTGGGTCGGGCACATTTTCCGTGTTTTGGCGGAAATCCGGTTCGGCTTCTAGCTAGGTGAAAAAGTGGTCGTTTTACAGCAGTTTGTCATTTCATGTAAAATCGTCGTTTTCTGCTGCTGTTTTGTTTTGGTCATAACTTTTTCCTCGTAACTCGTTTTGAGATGAAATTGGTTCCCAAAGTTCCCTAATCGAGTTGGGAAGGTTTTTCGTGTTTTGCCGAAAGTCCGATTAAGCCCGTAGCTAGGCTGTATTGGGCTGTTTGTGCAGGCTGGACCGAAAACTGGCAGTTTTGGTAATCGTTCGTATTTAATTCGTAATAAATTGTAGAAAAATCGTTAGGAGGCGTATAATATGTCCTTGGAACCCTAACTCAGAGTACTTTCTAATCATGAAATAATATTGGGAATTTTCTGGGTTTAAAGGGGTCGAAACAGGTCCCGAACAGACCTGTTTGGCGAGAGCGGGAAATAGTTTTAGTGACGGTTTAAGCGTGAGTCGTGTCTTAGGGTCCGGGTCTCGTATTGATATGTTTTAACGTGCGTTTAGGTGCTGGGAAGTGGCCGTAATTGGGAAGCTTGAATTTGTATTGTTGAGCTAGGCGCGCATTCGAGGTGAGTTCTCTCACTATAACTAATGACGGTTATTTTTACATTACGTTGTGTATGTATGTGGTAGTTCTATTTGCTTTTGATGCGGGGTTAAATAGTGGGGTGTCTAGTCGGACCTTTATTGTTGTGACTACGCGGGTGGCGTAGGAGTTCGGCGGGGCCGAGGGTCACATACGCGGGTGGCGTAGTAATTCGGTGGGACCGAAGGTTGTATACGCGGGTGGCGTATGAACCCGGGGGTGCCGGGTTACGTTTACACGATGGTCGTGTGGTCGGTGGGATCGACGTATGCCTATTAGGTGGGTTGGTGTGAGTATGCAGGTTTATGATTTGTTCGTAGACTTGAATGATGTTTATGTGCAATTATCTGTTTATGGTGGTGTGGAAATAACTGTGTTACTTATGGTGTAGAATTCACTAAGCTTCGTGCTTACCCTTTCCCAATAGATTGTAGTTTCAGGTACGGGCGGCTCCAAGGCGTGACGAGTACACACTGGCGCGCGAGGAGAGCTGGTTGCTTTATGTTTTTTTTTTATAATTAAACGTTTATTCCGCTGGTTTTTATTATGAAGATATTAATTATGAGTTTGCAAACGAAACGTTGGGATCATTTAATGAGTTGTTATAAATGAAATGTTTATCCAAAAATTTAAATTTGCTTGTAATTTTTGGGACGTTACAATCGAAGTGGAAGAAAAGGAGATCAAAAGGATGAAAGGGGATATAAAAGATAGGGAGGCTCGTATTCGTCGAGAAAAAGAAGAAATTCACTATTGTACGCAACACTTCGCAATTCTTCAAGCGAAGATAAGCGACAAGCAAAGTTGGATTGATCAAACTAAAACAATTTTCAGTAGGTGGTGGTACGGGTGTTGCTTTAGTACTTTGTTGTTTTGTATTTTTTTTACTGTGTTGTTGTTTGTATTTTTTTTGTTTTTTGTATTTTTTTACTGTGTTGTTGTTTTGTATTGTTTTACTGTGTTGTTTGTATTTTTTTTTTTTGTATTTTTTTTACTGTGTTGTTGTTTGTATTTTTTTGTTGTTGTTAATTTATCTGAAAAGTAGTTTTTAAGCCGCTGAACCACGGTTAGATTGGATACATCATGCAAGGTCAAGTCAGAGGTTACCTCATTCGGATAAACAAACATGGGGTTTTGTTTGTTAATGATGCTAGATTTTGGTAGCCGTACTCTATCCACGTGGGCCTACTCCTCTTGTAGAATATATGACAACCCTCAACTCATTTGCTAAAGTGTGTGCGGGTTGTGGTACACAATGGCCATACGTGGTTGCAAAAGCAGAAAGATTGAAGATGAAGAACATGTTGGATGGAATACAAACTAGCTGTGTTATCAATGTTCATTTAAAAGCATATGTATGTGTGTATATATCTAATATGAATATATTTATCATTTACAAACTAGCTGTGTTATCAATGTTCATTTAGAAGCATATGTATGTGTGTATATATATCATTTACAAATCAGCGTTTAGATCAACAGTATCATATGTGTTTGTTCCATATGGTTCAAGCTGTGATGGGCCCGGGGTGTGACTGACAGAACTCCTTGGCACGGTTGAAGGGGCGGGATTTGGACACTCTCCACGAGTGTGTCCTACGCATTGGCACCGAGTACATCTTCGTTGTATCGAACTTTCACCACGTGATGGACGTCGGTCGTTCTTCCTCGGTCTCCCGGCCCTGTTCTTATCCATTAAAGGTGGATAGCATGGTGGAAGCGGGTCGGGTGGATACACCCATGCTGCAGGGGGTCCAGCTGGGTTTATTACCTCCACGTATGTTTTCCGGTAATATTCGGACGTGAAGAAAGGTACAGCCAAGTCGCTGCAATCTGTACGACCCATATATGTTGCTGCAGCGATGGCATGGCCGCACGGTAACCCAGATTTATCCCATTCGCGACACGAACAAAGGTGGTCTTCCATATTCACAATCGCGTGAATATAGTCATCATGCACCTCGTACTTCCCATACCCGATTGCTCTTACCGGCCATGTCGCCGCACGACGCGCCCTGTACTGAACGATATTCTCCGCAGTTGGTGTGAGTGCATTTTGTATCTCAGCTCCTTTTGGCGTCGAATTTGGTACCACTCTTGTTGAAAGGCCCGAAAGTAGTCCATAAGATTAACAATCGGACATCTACGCGCAAAACGGGAGAGTGCATTCACAGACTCTGCACTATTCGAGGTCAGAATGTCATACCGTTGTCGAGGAAAATGGGTCGCGGACCACCTCTCCGGTCCAGCATCGTCAAAGACTTTGCTGCTTCGTCGGAACTATATCGTAGCATATTCATGTACTTGTTAAACTCCCGATCCGTATATGCTCTGCATGCCGCCCAATAGACATCCTTGTAGGTGGTAATACGTTTGTCCTTGGATTTGGCGTTCATCTCCAAATGTCGACAACATATGGCGTGAGGGGCGTTTGGGTACATGGCAGAGATTGCGGCGCTTATGGAAGGAGCCCTGTCAGACATAAACACCAACCCTTGCGGGTCTCCGATAGCTTGTCTCAACATGGACATAAACCAAGTCCACTCGTCCCCGGTTTCAGACTTGCCTACGCCGAAAGCTACTGGAACGATGGAGTTATCCCCGTCCATGGCAACCGCCAGGAACATCATACCCAAGTAACGGCCCTTTAAATGGGCTGCGTCTATTATCAGGACACGACGTAGATTTGTCAGAAATGTGCGGATCTGCAAAAACATAGGTGGTTTTCATTTGTAAATGTTATAGTTTATAATGTGTAAACATATGACGTGTTAAAATACGTACCGCGGGTCCAAGGGCCACGAAGCACATCTCAAACCGTCCACGTGAATCGGTCCGTAGCTGCGTGATAGTACCAGGGTTCTGCAGCTGCAAATTATATAAATATGTCGGGAGTCGTTCATACGACTCCTCGAACGTGTCTCTCACCATAAACAGTGCATGGCATCGCGCACGCCACGCTTGGTGGTAATCAATCGTGACGCCGAACTGCCGGTGAACGTCGTGGACGATGTCCTTTGGACGCAATGACCTGCTAACATCAATAAATTTATTTTTCGGGATTGCACCCAAAGTCTTTTTGCCGGCTTGTTTGTGGTGGGGATTAAGTTGCGTCCTCGTACAAGTGTGTACGTCGTGCAACTTTTTAATCATTATCGCCCCTCTTTTGGGACCCGTGTGAATCGCGTACAACCTCCACTCACACTTTTCTCTGGCACATTCAACTACGTATCTGCTTTTGTCAGATGACCGCACGTGACTTTGGAAACCCTCTTCCAAGAACTTGAGTTCGATCTGACTTGCCAAGAGATCCTTTGAATCAAATATCTGACCTGCTTTTAACCTTTCACTGCGAATATAAGGTGTAGGTTCGTAGGTTTGTGTCTGGGTATGGGAGTCTGGAAGAATAGGGGGCATATCAAAAAAGTCATTTATCTGACTACATGATTTTCTACTAGGGGTATATTCTTCGTGGTCATCATTATCGGTGTCTGATCTGTCTATTTCAGAATTACCCGTTCTGAAAACGTGGGTTTCGTCGTCAGCAACTCCAGCAGTACGCCCTTCGTGTGGTTGTGGTGGTTGTTGTTGTTTAGAATCAGGCTGCTCTATTTGGAGGTCTTCGTCGTCGTCACCGTCGTCATCACCGTCGTCGTCACCATCGCCGTCACCGTCGGATACGCCGGGATACACAAAAAGTAATGGGGGCCTTTCTGAATCGACTGCAAGGTGCAGAAAAGTAGAGATATCCCCATCGTTGGATAAATCCACAAATGATCCATCGCCATTTTTAAACACTAACTTGCAAACA
Organism: Saussurea involucrata; assembly: GCA_033807775.1. NCBI lineage: Eukaryota > Viridiplantae > Streptophyta > Magnoliopsida > Asterales > Asteraceae > Saussurea > Saussurea involucrata. The sequence continues at coordinate 154,674,123 of CM066321.1, forward strand.
TCAGAAGAGTTGATTCCACATTTTTGCATAGCGTATGCAAGAAATTTCTGATAAGTATAGTTTAGTGACACTTTTACACCATGCTTAGATTTATAAGCAAAATTTCACTCATTGTTATCTTGCTCCCATTCACCATCAAAACAGAAATATAGCTTAGCTTTTGCAACAGATGAACTCATTTTTTCAGTAGTATCTCAAACACAAAATATTGCAGAAAGAAATCAAGAAAGAAGTATGAAATCGGTGTGTGGATTATGGATTGCATTTTACATCTATTTATCAATGAAACAACCAACATTGATGACAACCAACCTCTCATTTCATCCACAAACTGGTATTCCAAAAACACTGATTTAACATTGATGAAAAATGCCAATGAATTTCAACCACAAATCGGTCTTCAAAGTACAATAATTGTGGAAAAAACAGTAAAAGCATGCAAGATTCGTCTAAGTTCAGGGGCTGAAAGTGTAAATTTTCAGGGACCAAAAGTGTAAATTTTCAGGGACCAAAACTGTAAATTTTGGCCCATCGCGGGCAGGGACCAAAAGTGCACCGCGGCCAAAGTTGAGGGGCTTCGCGGGGCATTTGTACCCAAAGCACGTGCCACGTCAGCTGGATCCCACGATCGTGGGATCCATCGCGGGTATTTAGGGTATTTTTGCAAAACTGAAAAAATTTAGGATATTTCGGTAACAGTTGGTCAAACTTGGGGTATTTTAATTAATTTCCCTTTGGAAAATGTACATGTATTTTAGGGGTTGATTGAGAGAATAGTTTTTAGGATTATAATATACTTTTACGTGGGAATTCCTAAATAATTTGATATATTTATGTAATTTCTAAGGAAATATGTTTTGACGTGGCACGTGCTTTGGCGTTTGAAACTGCTCGTGATATTGAGCGTGTTTATCTCTTTACGGTAGAACACAAACCAAATACAAAGGAATTTGTAATAGTTTCTCAAGCCTCTGCTATGAGATAAACAGGATCACACACCCGTTATTCAAATACTTACAAGAGGAGTATAACTCACAATGGGTAATCACTCTTGTATAATATCTCACACTTGGATATTTAAAAAATATTTTATATTAAAAGAGAGAGCTGAGAGAATGGTGTTGTTGCTGCTTATTGTTGTTTGTGTGTTCTGCTCTTTCTTCACCATCAGCATGCAAATATATAGCATGAAGCTTCCAACGGATATGTGCATCCGCGGTATACCGCCAAATGCACGCGGTATACCGTGCAGTAATAGTACACTGACACTCCAACGGCTCTCATGCAAAGTTGACTGGAATACGTACGTGGCGGTATACCGGCTAGGACTCGCGGTATACCGGCTAGTAAAAGTAGCTTCAACCAATCAGAGATGCACACCGAGCCTGCCGCGGTATACCGGCTGTACCGCCGCGGTATACCGGCGTCAGAAAAGGACAGCTTCCAGGACGCAACCAATCTTGCTGGATCTTCTCAAAAAAACCTTATTTAATTAAAATCAATTATGGTTTTTAGAAATATCCAAGTGGTATATTATTTTAGGGTGTTTATCATTATAAATTATAAACACTAATGACAACGTAAATCTTCCGTCTTGAACTCTTCAGATAAAATCTTCGTGTTCTTCAAGAACTGTACACTTGGATTAGATTGTTAGATAAACAATAATACGGTGTGTTTGTAATCATCAAAATAAATATATAAAATATATTGAGATGTGGTACACTTGCACCAACAGATGAAAAATGCCAATGAATTTCAACCACAAATCGGTCTTCAAAGTACAATAATTGTGGAAAAAAACAGTAAAAGCATGCAAGATTCGTCTAAGTTCAGGGGCTGAAAGTGTAAATTTTCAGGGACCAAAAGTGTAAATTTTCAGGGACCAAAACTGTAAATTTTGGCCCATCGCGGGCAGGGACCAAAAGTGCACCGCGGCCAAAGTTGAGGGGCTTCGCGGGGCATTTGTACCCAAAGCACGTGCCACGTCAGCTGGATCCCACGATCGTGGGATCCATCGCGGGTATTTAGGGTATTTTTGCAAAACTGAAAAAATTTAGGATATTTCGGTAACAGTTGGTCAAACTTGGGGTATTTTAATTAATTTCCCTTTGGAAAATGTACATGTATTTTAGGGGTTGATTGAGAGAATAGTTTTTAGGATTATAATATACTTTTACGTGGGAATTCCTAAATAATTTGATATATTTATGTAATTTCTAAATTCTTTTATAAGGAAATCAATTTTTTTATATTACAATAAAATTTTATACCGCACATATATATACAACTAGGTTTAATATATTTTACACCTTTTAAATATGGATCAGCATATATTTAATTTGGGAAATTAATTATAATACCTTAAGTTTGGCCGAAACTTTGTGACACGTGGGTGTGGGTCCGCGATCGTGGGCTCACCGTGGAAAATTAGGGTATTTTGGTAAACTCTCCGAGATTTAGGGTATTTTGGTAATGCATGGTCAAACTTAAGGTATTTTAATTAATTTCCAATTTAATTTACATAAAAAAGAATTAAAAAAGTGAAACCACTTTAGGTTTTGTTTACCATTAATTTATAATCAAAACAAAAGTGAGAAATGACATAGAAGACAAGAGTCAGGAAACGTATAAAGAGTGTTGTAGTTTGAGGAAGGCAATGATCTCTCTTTTTAACATATATACATGTGTGTATATAATATATATATATATATATATATATATATATATATATATGCATGTGGGCATACATGTATGTGTGTGAGGCCATAGATATCCCTTTCACTCACCATTATGCCTCTCCCCTCTTCACTTTCTTCCCTCTCTCCTTCATCAGCTTCTCTTCCTGGGTTTCATACAGGATCCATGCTCCTCCTGTAGGGTTCATAAATCTGTCCAAAAAATCTCACAATATTTAACAAACATCTTCCCAGGTAATCCCACATCCTCTGTTCTTCCCTTCTTCATCATCAAATCTTTCTTGAAAAATTTAACTTTTTTACCAGATTTCCCAAGAAACATGGATATTTATTTCACATACCCAATTGGGTTTGGTGTGTGATTTCGTGTTGTAGATCTGATTTCGTTTGAGGATTTGAGGGTTCTCTTCGTTTTCTTCTCAAATTGCTACGATTCTTGTGAAATTTGAGGATTTCTCTGAAAATTTTCTGAAAATATAATAAATCTTTTCGTATGAACCAAATGACTCGAATTGATTAATTGATTTTCTAGCTACATTATGAGTGTGTTTTTCTTCTTCTGGAATTATTATATGCCTTTTCATCTTTATTGATAGAGTGTTCAGAAGAATAAAAAAAGAAAGCAATTGTTTGGGTGTCATGGTGATCAAAGAATCTTGGCAACTTTTCCTCTGTTTTACCCTAAAAAAAGTAAAAGAAAAAAAGGGTCAATTGAATTTGGTCTCCATGAAGATACAACACCTCTTTATTCAATAGGTGTTTTATGTAGGACTATTTCTCTCTCATTCACTCACTGGGTAATGGGTATAATCACAAAGGGCCCTCAAACCAGAATTCATGAAATTGGACCCAAACTTTGAGCCACTTTTTCTTTAAAGTGAATCCTACTTGGAAAGGGGCCAATGAACATTGTCTGTAGTAGCCAATAGTTGCCACCAGATCTTGACAAACTTTCTTGATTACCCAATCCTTGTGCCATCAGATCTGCACTAATTTTTGTTCTTTTTTACTTGTACTAGTGGAACCCATGAGCATGATTTGTTTTTTTACACCAAGAATACAGTTTCCATCTTCAGTAATTAAGTTTTGGGAACTGGGTTTGTCTCAAAAAGATTTCTTGAAATAAAAAGCAGTAATCTTGAGGATTTTGTTGCAGTTAAGTTGAATCTTGAATTAGTTGATATGATATGTAGAATCGTTTTTGTTGGGTACGGCTTTAATCATGAGTTTTCTACGTGATTGTTGAAACAGATTGTGCAGAAGTTTTTGTGGGGGAAGAAATGAAGTTTAAAGATGATAAAACTGGAAGACAACCTGATAAAGGTTCAAGAGTTGTACCAATGGCGATAATGTTTGTGGTGTTATGTGGGTTTTCGTTCTATCTTGGTGGGATCTTTTGTTCCGAAAAGAATAAGTTTCCTGCTGAGCCGATTGCTAGAGCAGTTGACTCCGAAGAACCAGCTGTTTCTGGCCCGATTCAGGTGAAATCGGTTTCCTTCCCCGAATGCAGCGCTGACTTTCAGGACTACACCCCTTGCACGGATCCTAGGGTACGAATGTCTTTTCGTGACTCTTGTATGATTGTTCTCTGGGTGTATTTAATCTCTAACTTAGCTTCATTTTGTGAGTATCCACGTGGATGTTTGTAGTTAATGCATGATCTTCTGACAAATTTTAGAACGCCTGTACCTAACAGAACAGAAGAATGCCTCAAAATCTGTCAAATGGTCGATTCTTGTGGTTAATGCATGACAGATTTAAGAAAATATGCCTGTATTTAGCAAAAGAATGGCTCAGAATCTGTCAGAAGGTCATGCATTGAAAGAATTTTTTTTGTGACAAGATTATTCTCCTAAACAACCGTGTTATATTCTTGGCGGCGCTTGATATTGTATGCATTCCACTTACGCTTGCGTATCCATACTCATTTTGTCATTATTCATTGCAAAAGAACGTTTGAGAAATCTTATCATTGGATAGTATTGCTTTCGTGATCGAGTGCATTTGTGTTTTTGTTTCCATGGATATACATGTATACGGGCTTTCTTGATTGTATGCATTATTCTTGGGCTTGTTTATATAGCTTCATAAATTTGCTTGTTAGCGTAGTTTGTTATGTGGCTAGATAACACGATTACCAAACCAACCAGACTCAGTATATTCCACCGAAGGCAGGGCCCACAGAGTAAGATGTACGCAGACCTTTACCTCTGTCCCAAGAGACACAAATAGAGATTAAGAAACATATATATAAAGCATAATATAGGCCACATATAAGCTATTCTAGATAGTGCAAGTAGCGACTAATGCAATTCTTTTTGGTAACAGAGATGGAATAAATTCAGCCAACACAGGCTTACGTTCATGGAACGCCATTGTCCGCCTGTATTTGAAAGGAAGGAGTGTTTGATACCGCCACCCGATGGCTACAAGGAGCCAATCAGATGGCCAAAGAGCAAAGACGAATGTTGGTACAGGTAAATTCCCGATCTTTCTTTTCTTTTTCCCCTCAAAATTTGATCAAGATTTTGTTTTGTTTTTTCCTAACGCCACCTTATTCTACGTTTCAGGAATGTTCCATATGATTGGATCAACAAACAAAAGTCGAATCAGCATTGGCTAAGGAAAGAAGGAGAGAAATTCTACTTTCCCGGAGGTGGTACGATGTTCCGCAACGGTGTTAGTACTTACATTGATTTAATGCAAAATCTAATCCCGGGAATGAAAGATGGGACTGTTCGAACCGCCATTGATACCGGTTGTGGGGTTAGTTTCGTAATTTAGACACCATGAATCTGAGCAAACTGGTTCGGTCTTTGTGTTGTGATTTAAAATCTTGATATTTTTTCCTTATCCAGGTTGCTAGCTGGGGAGGCGACTTGTTAGATCGTGGCATCTTAACGGTATCTCTGGCCCCGAGAGATAACCACGAGGCTCAAGTCCAATTTGCGTTAGAACGCGGGATTCCTGCGATTCTCGGGATTATATCAACACAACGACTTCCGTTCCCATCCAATTCATTCGATATGGCTCATTGCTCACGATGCCTCATCCCGTGGACAGAATTCGGTATTTTTGTTAATCTTTCAAACAATTTGATAGAAGCTCGGAGGCATTCTTAATAGAAGGTTTACGTAATAATTTGTGATCAAATGAGAATCATAAATATTTTGAGAACCGTGAGAACCAGTATATATATATATATATATATATATATATATATGTATGTATGTGTATGTGTGTATACACACTATTAAAAATATGTACTGTCCGTTAGTGTATTTATCAATGCCAAATGTACTGTATATGCGTTAATGCATATATTCACTAAAATTCATATAGTGTATATGCATCAATGAATATACTGGTTTTCATTTGATCTTATGCTATCGGGCTTCCATGTCTCTTATAGATTTCTTGGACGGCATTTTCAGGTGGAATTTACCTTTTTGAAGTACACCGAATTCTTCGGCCAGGAGGCTTTTGGGTGCTGTCGGGTCCCCCGATAAACTACGAGCAACGGTGGCGGGGTTGGAACACGACAATCGAGGATCAAAAATCAAATTACGAGAGGTTGGAAGAACTTCTGGCTTCAATGTGCTTTAAATTGTACAACAAGAAGGATGATATAGCAGTTTGGCAGAAATCCGAAGATAACGACGGCTACAAAAAGCTCGATGCTCCAGATAACTACCCACCCATATGCGATGATGGGACCGAGCCGGATTCTGCATGGTACACCCCGTTGAGGCCCTGCGTGGTGGTGCCGAACCCGAAATACAAGAAAATGAGCTTGCCTTCGCTCCCAAAATGGCCGGAACGGTTGCACGTGGCTCCGGTCCGGATCGGTGAGATTCATGGCGGCAGTGCGGGGTTGTTTAATCGTGATGATAATAAGTGGAAGAATAGAGTGAATCACTACAAGAAGTTGCTTCCGGTTATTGGAACCGATAAGATACGGAACGTTATGGATATGAACACGGTTTTTGGAGGTTTAGCTGCGGCTTTGATCGATGATCCGCTTTGGGTCATGAACGTGGTCTCGTCCTATGCTCCCCATTCGCTTGCCGTGGTATACGATAGGGGTCTCATTGGAACTTTGCACGACTGGTAAGACAAATGCGTATTATGACCGTATATATATATATATATAGGGTTGGGTTCATGTGAGACCAACCCATTTTCATGAGACCCGTGAGACCACAAAATAACACTAAAACTTCACAGTGATTCATTGTGAAGGTAAGAAAAACATCGAATCTTTACAGCAAAAACACTGTGATGGTTTACCATCACGGTACCTTCAAAGTCTTTTGTTGTGAAGGTTTAGTGTTAATTTTGTGGTGTCTCACGGAAATAGCCTGGTCTCACATGATCACAAGTCTCTCTCTCTCTCTCTCTCTCTCTATATATATATATATATATATATATGGTCAGGTTCGGGGGAAAACCTCAAAAAAACGGAAGACTGAGGAACATCCATCTGGACGGTATGCACTTCATACAAGTAATTTGTAACATGCACACGTGCATAATCCGTGCATAAAAACCAAAAAAACAACTTAATTAATTTGTATGCACAACTGCATACCGTCTAGATGAAGGGCTATTAGGGTGTTTTTCGGTTTTCCATTTCTTTAAGGGTTTCCCCTGAACCTCTCCCTACATATATATATATATATATATATATCAAAGCCCTTTCGTTCCCCTGAACCTCTCCCTACATATATATATATATATATATATCAAAGCCCGATCTTGTATTGTTTTCCGTATGAATTTCACTTGTTTGATTTTTTGTTAGGTGTGAGGCATTCTCGACGTATCCTCGAACATATGATCTCCTTCACGTAGACAACCTCTTTACGTTAGAAAGCCATCGGTAAGTTTTGACGATTGCAAGTCAAACATCCTTCGTAGACTGTCTAGTGGCTTTAGCCTTAGCACAGGTAAGGAGATGGTCATCCTTGCAGAATGACCTTGACAATTTTCTTTTAAATGCATGACATAGAGATTTTGAGACGTTCTTGTGTTAGGAACAAGAATTCTCCTCCTAGACAAAGGTGTTCTTAAATATGTCAGAAAATGATGCATTTAAGAAAAATATGTCGCAAGGTTATTCTCCTAACTAACCCACCACCCACCTGCCACCGGGAGTCGGGACACATGATTTTACCTCTTCCATTATGGTTGTGGGATCGGTATGGTGGGGTCGTACCCTTTTTGCAGAAGGTCCTGGTTGACTTTACTTAAAAATTCTTGAAGTTGGTTCCAATGATTGCGCACAAATATACAAAATCTTGAAACATTGCATTTTGACACTCGGGTTCGATTGCGTATAGGTGCGAGATGAAATACGTGTTGTTGGAGATGGATCGGATCTTGAGACCAAACGGGTATACGATAATTAGGGAATCTACCTATTTTTTGGACGCGATTGGTAAGATAGCGAATGGGCTGAGATGGGATTGTCATGTAGAAGCGACCGAAGATGGTGGCGAGAAAGAAAAGGTATTGATCTGCCAGAAGAAACTCTGGTACTCCCAGCAAAACTCATAGCAACAAGAAAGATTTGATTAAAAAGTTGGCCATATTTTTTCAAGAAACCAGAAGAAGATAGTAAAGAAAGAATCAAGAAGTTGTTATTCCATAAATACAAATATTATATATAAAAATTATATATATATAACATCTGAAAAAAAGGAAAGAGTAGTTTCTCATAAATTAAGTTAGTATAGTGATGATGCCTCTGTTGTAGAAGAAATATATTTTTTATTTATATATTTGTAAGATCAAGAACCTAAAGAGATCAGTTTTTCTTGTCCTTGTTGAAGCTGGTTATTGTGACAATTGTAAGTCCACAAACTCTTATTCAATGTAATGGGATTTGCTACTGTTTTTATCCCTTTGGTTCTCTTGTAAGACCATCTCCAATCCATATTTAAAACCACTGTTCTAAAAGGCTCGCCGCAACAGCCGCCATGGCGCGCCGTGACTTAAGGTTTGTGCCTCATGCCACGCTATGCTTGTGGCACGCCATGGCCTAATGTGCGGTCTTTTGTGACGCGATATTTGATTTTTTTTACGTTTTTAACGTCTTATTTTCCATTTTTTAATATATAACCTAATTTAACTTGTTTATTATCATTGACTCGCCGATTAATAGTACAAAACATATGTTTTTATATATAATATTATATATGATATAGAAATTTGCCGCCATAAGTCACGCCTTGATAAACGTCGTGACCTCGCCGTGACTCCTAAGACTTAAGGCTTGGCCTCGCCGCCACGCCTCGCGCTATTTAGAATCTTGTTTAAAACACTAAAAGTACTAAAACAGAGGTGTTCTCATCTCCAATCCACCACTAAAACACAAAAAAATGGAGGCTGATAAAATTTGCCACTAAAAATATATATTAGTATTCTATTCAACTTTTATAAATTCAAGTATATATTATAATTATTTTGTTTTAATAAAATAGTATAATAAATCAATACATATAGTATTTTATTATTAAAGACGTTTTTAGTGTTTGCGTTGGAGATGCCTTAAGCTAGAGTCTTCTTGAATGCCTCTCTGTTTTTCGGATAAATAATCTTAAATGAGTTTTTAATTAGGAGCAGGATCTTCTAAAATTTTAGTTCAATAATCTTTATTTGTGTTGCCGGTTTAAAAATGTAATTTCAAAACCACATGTACGATAATAGCAATTTGCAACAAAAATGAAAAAAATAGTTTACTCTAAATTTAAGACTAACTAGAGAAAACAATGCTAAAATGTAACATTATTTCAAATCACCAAAACAAAGAAAAGAACTAATATGGAAATCGCATTAAAGATAAAGTCTCGTTAATTGTTATGATTATAGAATAGATAACCAAGTGATTGAGATGCAATAAAAAAAATAATAATAATAAAAAAATTAAAAAAATAATAATAAAAAAAATTAAAAATAATAAAAAAATATATATCATTAAGTTTGAAAGTCTGTGCCTGTGGCCTATCTGGTTTGGGAGATTAAGTCCTAAGGGGTACTTGATACCTAGCCCCTAAGATCATTAACTGGTCTGGGATTGGCTGACCCAAATCCTGCTATAGAATCAGATAGAAAGTCATGTTCTACTGGTACAGATGAGATTAGGATATATCGATGTAGCCTTTCTGGTTTGGGAGAGTAAATTCCAAGGGGTGCTCGACACCTAGCCCCTAAGGCCAACTGGTCTAGGATTGGTTGATCTAAATCCTGCTATAGAACCAGATAGAAAGTTACGTTTACGGTGTATCTTAGTCTTAATAAACTTTTTGACAAAAAGATGCCAATGTGCACAAAATAAAAAGATGCCAATGAGCACAATATGAAAAGATGCCAATGAGCACACGTCTCTTATATCTTGGAGAAATAACAATGTCGCGATAAACTTATAAATTTGTGGAAATTCTGATTTCAGTCATATAGTGTGAGTAAGAGCAAAGTATTCTTATAGGTTTCAGAAGCACATTTGATTGTTGCAAATCATATTTCGCATGCTAGCACACCAAATAGATTTAATAAAGGGGTTGAAACTGAACATTTTTAACTTGATATGCAATGATGTCTTGTATTTGAATCCAAACACATGCATTTGATTTCATTTGATTGAAAAAATCTGTTAAATTTCATTAAGTTGGATTTCTTTTGTAAAGTTTTCAAATGATCAAATGGTAGTAGTTATAAAATGTAATTCAATGTATTTTATTTTCCTTGTATAAAATTTCAACTACTGTGCATAAATGAAATATATGCATACTTTCAGGGGGAGAAAACAAATTGCTCCAGAATTCTTATTTTGAGGGGGAGCAAGGTCATTCATTAAGGAGGAGATTGTTAGTGAAAATCAGAGACGCGACTGAAATTGAAGAAGGTTTTCGATGATCATGATGCACACTTTCATCGAAAAAGGGGGAGAAATGTTTAGTTCAATTTCATGTCAAAGCTTTCAAGTCAAAGATTCGATTTCATGACAGGGGGAGAAATGTTTAAAGAAGACTTCGTCTCAAGAAAGGAAAGGGGGAGATTTCTTCTTCAAGAGTTTAAGAGAAATCGATTGATCATTTTGTGATATCTTTTTCTTAAACTTGTGCTATATGGTGAATATCCTTACTGAAGATTGAAGTTCTCAAGTCAAAGAAAGAAAAGGGGGAGAATTCTTCAAGAGTTTAGGAAAATCGATTGATCATCTTGGTTTCTCAAGAAGATCTTTTTTTCTTAGATTTGCGCTACATTGTATCAAAATGCCTTGTGTGAAGATTCAAATTCTCCAGATCAAAGAAAGAAAATCTCCGTCAGTTCCCCGTCTGAAGATTTTGTGACAATTTGACTTTGACAAGCCTGATAAAGACCGAAGGTTTTGAAGATTCAAGAAGCCGAAGACTGTTGTTCTCAAATGTTTAAATCTTGAATCCAAGGGGGAGATTGTTAGGACAAATATGTCTTCAAGATTTAATCTTGATTTATAGAGTCAAAGTCAATGTATTTAGTCATGTGTAGAAAGTCAAAGCTAGCTTATTTCCTTAATATGTCTTAGGGTATATAAGGCTTTGTTTAGACTTTCTTTGTAAGCTTTTGGTCATAACTCATATCTTGTAAACAAAGAGAGCCGACATAATAAGATCTACTCTCTCTCTCTACCCTCTCTCTCTCTCTCTAGAATTTCTCTCTAATCTTGATAGATCTTGGATTAACACTAGCAGTTGACTTATAAGCTAGTAGGTAGCTGATCACGTTTGACAAAACTAGCTTATAAACATGTAAAATGATCAAAAAGGACATCTTAAAAAAATTATCAATTACGATATTTAATTATATAATTAAAACAAGTTTATAAAAATATAATATGTTAATTAATACAACCAATGTAGTAAAAAAATTAAATAATACAACATGTTAATTAAAAGAATATAAAATTTATTACTACATATATACCATAAAATTTTAATTTGTTAAAACAGGTTTTAGAAAAATATATATATATCAACTTATGATTTTAAATAACCGTTACATATAATTTGAAAAAAATAATCAATTAATATTTAAAAAGATAATAGTAGTTGGTAATTAAAATATATTAATTAATACTATAAAATATATAAAAATAATTTATATGATTAACAATAACTCTAAATAATTAAAAATTAATATCAATATATAATTAAAATTTAATTTTAATAATTTTCAGTTAATATTAATTAATTTTTATTAATTAATAATAATTAAATTTAAAAATTAATATTTATTAATAGTAATAGTTAAGAAATAATAATAAGAAGCAATATTGAAATATTCACAAAAAGCTACTGAAACGCTACTCCAAGTAGTTTTTTTTGGTGTACATGTTTGGATAAGCTAGTTTTTTTTGCCAAACAATGCCTAAGTTTTGTACTAGTAAAAATGTTATGATAAGGGTTCAAATATTATTGTCTCTAAGGGGCTGTTTGTTTTTGTCAAATAAGTACTTATACACTACTTATCACTTTTTCGGTCAGTGATTTACCAAATAAGTGTGTTTGTTTTTTTGTTTAAACTAGATCCACTTATTACTTATTTTCATCTGACCGATAAAGTGGAAACCTAATCACTTTTTTTTTCAGCCGCCTCCATCTAAAGAACGCTCTCTCTCTCGTGTGCGACTCTAGAACAGACTCCATCTCCAATCGATTGTAAGCTCCATCTATGTCGATTTTTTTGCTAATTATAAGCTCCATCTCTGTCGATTTTTTGATGCTCCATCTCTGGTTCGAAATCTGCTCGTTTTTGGGTCGATTTGCACCACTCGAAATCTGCTCGAAATTGGTGCTCGCTTTTTTGATGCTCCACCACTCGAAATCGATTTACAGAAATTGCAGAAATCGATTTTTTGATGCTCCACCACTCGAAATCTGCTCGTTTTTTTGCTTATGCTTTATTTGTTCTTTGTTATTTGGTGATGTTTGCTTATGCTTAAATTGGTGTTGTTTGCTTTTGTTATTTGGTGTTGTTTGCTTATGCTTAAATTGGTGTTGTTTGCTTTTGTTATTTGGTGCTGTTTGCTTATGCTTAAATTGGTGTTGTTTGCTTTTGTTATATGGTGCTGTTTGCTTATGCTTAAATTGGTGTTGTTTGCTTTTGTTATATGGTGCTGTTTGCTTATGCTTAAATTGGTGCTGTTTGCTTATGCTTATGCTTAAATTGGTGATGTTTGCTTTTGTTATGCTTAAATCGATTTGCTTTACAAAAATGTATGTTGTAGTTACTGTGAACTTTGTTTTCCTGCACTAGTATTGAATCATTTTGTTGTTTGATTTGAAGCTTCATAAAGTATGATGAAATTGTTGATTTGAAGCTTCATAAAGTATGATGAAAAATGTATGTTGCATGGTTACTGTGAACTTTCTAATCGATGAGAATGTATGATGAAATTGTTGATTGCATTACAAATTTGTTAAAATTTGTTATCCATGTTAAAAACAGGAAAACTTGATGCATACATTTGTGCATAACAACTTGGTTTGCCATTTATTAAGCGAGAGTGTTTTGTATTGTCTAAAAAGTTTGAGATTGTTGAGAGTAACGACATTTACCAACCATTAGAAATTAAGTTTGTTTGCTAAAAATCAAAGTGTTCCATTAGAAATTAAGTTTATTTACTTTTTTGTGATTGTTAGAGATGGACGAGAGTATTCGTGTAAGGTGGACAAATGAAGTCATCAAATGTTTTTTAGAGAGTTGTATAGAAGAGATCAATAAAGTTGGTCGAATTATTATAATTCATTTATGAGTAAATTACATGTTTGGTCCCTGTGTTATAGTGGTTTTAACACTTTGAGTCCATAAAATGAAATATCTATGGATTGCATCGTCATGACTTACATTTTATAACGTCGTGGGTCCCTAAACCACGAGGATGTAGTCTATAGATATTTCATTTTAGGGACTCAGAGTATTAGTATCACTATAACACAAGGACCAAACATGTAGTTTACTCTTTATTTATCATCGTCAAAATTTTAGATTAGAAAACGATAAAGATATTAATGAACTTCGATATTTATTAAACCGGATGCACAATAGAAATTGGTTTATATGGTTTGTAGTAATTAATTGGTTAAAAAAAAGAGCGGGCTCAAATACGTTTATTTTATTAATAAAATAAAAGTAATAATTTAATTAAGAGGAAATAGTTTAATTTCTTTGAAAAGAAAAAAGAGAATATAGTTGAATGATTAATAAAAATAAAAAATATATGTATATTGTACACACACGTAGTTTTCGCGAAATATGAAAGATGGTTTCTATAATTGTCATTGAAAGAGCCAAAGAGGTAAGATCCGGTGAATCGGAAACAATTAATTAAGAATAAAAAACTTTTTTATGGAACAGACATATCAATATGCGTGGATAGTTATTTCATTTTTGATTCCTGAGTGTAATGTCTTTTAAATAGGTCTGTTAACTCCAAGAATATTTTCATCTTTTAGTATGTTTATGTTTTTAAAGCATCTCCAACAACTTCTCTAAAATAGGAAATGAAGAAAATGATGATTTTGAACTATAAATTTGCTCCATCAACTTTCCAAAAACTATCCCCAAAATAAAAAAAAAGTAGGAGAGAGAATAAGTTTTTCTCTAAATATAGAGACAACCTAAAAAAATGATTACTAAAAGCATATTCAACAACTTCTCTAAAATAGAGAAAAATATCTTTTTATTCTCTAAGGTCATCCACAATGGGAGGTTCTTACTCCACGTGGATCTCCCACAAACCGGTCCTTCAAAAAAAGTTTGCATTGGGAATGGGCTGAGGTGGCAAACCGCTCCATCTGCATGGAGCGGTCCATGCCTCATATGGTTTTCTTATTTAATTTTTTTAATGGTAAAAAAATTAAGGTTTTCACAATACATTGTAGAAGCTTATAATAATTTATTTCTTTTTTATTTGTTGTATTATTTGTTAAATTTATTAATAAAATATAGTCCAATTTAATTAGTTATTATTTTCACTTTATAAAAAATCACATTTTATATTGTAATTTTATTTATTTTGATTTTTATATTGTAATTTTTATATATAACAATTGAATTTTCACTATTTATAATTTATAATTGTAATAACCCGGGTAAGTTTGTTAGTTTAATTCTCTTTCCGTTAAATTATTTAACTTTAAGAATTGATGTTTAGGGTAAGTTTGGGTAATTTAGAAGTTTAGGGGTGTTTTGGTCATTGTTGAATAGTTTAAGCCAATAGTGTAATATTAGGTTTGATATATATCCTTTCAGACTTCATATATTTTTAAGACGGTTTCTAAATTCAGTGATTGTGTGTGTGTGTGTTTTGGGAAGAAAAGAAACAGGAGAAGAAGTACGGTTAGGGCTCAAATTTGATTCGTTGGGGGTGAAATTAAGGTATGTTTCCTTTGTATTTTGTATTTGAAATCGGTAGTATTAGATTCCTATCGGTTTAGATTTATGAATTTTGTGATTCGTAATAGTTTCAATCGAATCTAGAACCGACTGAGTTCTTGAGAGTCCCGGTATTGGAGACTCCCGGTATTGGAGGACTTTCGGTATTGAGTCCCGATATTGGCCAAGTTCCGGTACTTTAATTTTAACTCCCGGTATTTAAACCAAATCAGTCCCGGTAAGTTCAAAACCCAAGTTCCAGTATATTTTTGAGTTCCGGTACCGGACTTCTCGAGTTCCAGTATGTAATTTTAATTGAGTTCCGGTATGGGCATTTTGGTTCCGGTAAATATTAAATGAGACTTCCGGTATGCTTTTATTATGGCTTTCGATATTGGATTTCGGATGAGTTTTCCGAATAAGGTTTTCTAAAAAAAATCTCGGGACGCTGCCCCCAGACCCCGCAAGGGCGTTGCCCCTTGACCCCATCCGCTAACGTGCTAAGTCGTCGTAGGGGAATATTTGAGATTAAGAGTTAGATAGATTTATCTAAAGTTCTTAGTCCTAGTAAGTCTTACGTGTTTATTTGGTAAAAAGATATCTGTATTTAAATTGTTTCAGATTCTGTGAATTTTGGGTAAAAGACCGAATCGTTTTGGAGAAACGTTTGGAAGCATTTTCATAAGCAAACAGGTGAGTTTTACTTTAAAATGTTTTCAAACTGGAATACATATATGTGGAATGAGAATGTAATGAATAGTGTAATAATGTGCATATTATGTTTATATGAGTATTACACTACATGAGTACAAGTTGGCCGGGCTTAGGACCGGTGGAGTTGGCTGTACAGAGGGACAACGGAGTTGGCTGTATTTAAGTGCAGCGGAGATATATGATTAGTTGGCTCGCAACCAACTAATATGGCCATGGAAATGAGAAAGGAAAGTACACGATGCATGAGTCATATCTGGTATTCGTATGTGTGTTATGTATATGATGTTTGTGCAATTGATTTTAAAGTGACAAGGATTTTCTCACTAGACCACTAGGTGTAACCCTCATTTTTGTTTTAAAAATATGTATTCCAGGTCGCGAATCAAGTAAGAGCAAGTAAGAAGGATAATTTATGAATAGCTTTTGGAGGACTTATGTTTTTGGAAGACTATGATATATTTTGTAGTTACGACTTTGTTATTAGTTATGATGTAAATTTACTAGCAAAAGTTTCTAATGCAGTACTTAATGATTGTAAAGACTAAGGGACCGTAGTTGTTATTTGATGTATCCTTTGTTATGTAATGATGTTATGCAATACATGTTATCTGTTGTATGTTTGGGAACCGGGTTGTTACAATAATTATTATTATTGGTACTATAATAAGTAGTTTTTTATTATATAAATTATGGACCGGTTAATGATTGGTAATGAAAGGTTTATAAAATGTGTAGGAAAGAGAAAACTGATGTGGCAGTGAGAGAAAGATGATGTGGCTAAACCATGAACCTCTAAAGAGGTCCATGAGTGCGGATGCTCTAAATAACTCCAAAGCTTCTTTATATTGTTTTTTAAAATAGAGAAAACTAGCAAAAGCTTTAAGTTTAGAGAATTCTCTAAAACTTGATATATAGGAATAAAAATTATTTTTTATTCATTTCCACCAATATGGTTGAGTTATTATTAATTCTATACAAATTCTTTTTAAAAATTGTATTGAGATTATAAATCTCTAAAAATAGAGAATCTAATAGAGTTAAATTTGTTTTTTTTAGATTTTGATTTTTGGGTAAAAAACATCTTTAAGAGGCTCTTCAAAATGGGAAAAATAGAGAAAATGAGTATTTTGGGCTAATATTTTGCCCCAATAGCTTTCCCAAAACTATCTCTAAAATGGGGAAAGTTTGAGAGAGAGTTTTTTTCTCCAAATATGGAGATCACTCAAAAAATGATTACCAAGTGAGAGGTCCAATAGGAAACTTTGAAAATAAATATGTAGAGAAGAGATGCTCTAAATTTGCTTCAACAACTTTTCCAAAACTATCTTTAAAAATGAAGAAAGTAGGAGAGAGAAAAAGTTTTTCTCCAAATATGGAGATAACCCTAAAAATGATTACTCAATGAGAGCATCAATAGGCAATTTGAAAAGTAAATATTTAAGAAGAAAAAAAATATTTTAATAGATTAATGTAATATTTTAATATTATAATTAATGTTGGATTTTTTAAAATGGTAAATCTGTTGAAAACAAAATTCTAAATGGCGTGAGGCGTGACGTGACGGCGAGACAAAGACTCAAGCCTTAGAAGTCACAACAAAGTCGTGACGTTTTCAAGGCGTGACTTATAACATCAAATTTATAATTCATATATAATATTATATATTAAAACATATGTTTTCTAGTTACTCAATGAGTCAACAGTAATAAAAAAAATTAAATTAGGTTATATATATAAAAAATAGTAAATTACACGATTGGTCATGTGGTTTACACAAAATTACACTGTTGGTCCCTAAAATAAAATAATTACGTGTTTGGTCCCTGTGGTTTACATTTTCTCACCCCTTTGGTCCTTCTCCCCTAACACCGTCAATAAAGTCCGTCAACACACACATATTGTGGCAAACATCTCTTCGCCCCTTAACCAACTGAGCTACACGCCGTATGTGTCAACACACACATATGAAATGGGCAAAATCGTCTTTTAACCATCTCCCTCTCTTTTAATCGACCAAACGTATTGTTCCTCCCTACAACCATGGTTCCTCCATAACACCATTGTTCTTCCTCCCTACAACCATGGTTCCTCCCCCTCTCGTTTTTTGTCCATGTGGCTCTTCTGCAATCACAAAAACGTCGTGGACTTCAAGAAATCCAGGGAAGCGTTTCTACTCCGGTTCGAACATGGTAATAAACACGTTTCTCGTTTTTTTGTGTGCCCTAAGTCCCTAACTATGAAATTTCTTTCTCTTAGGGGCCAAGATGTGGATTCATCATGTGGTTTGACCCACCAATGTGTCAGAGATCGTTGGACATAATACCTGGCTTGATAAATTCGAAGATCCGCCTTGAAGCTACCATCATAGAACTTGAGAAAGAAACCAAGAAATGGAAGATTTTATTTTGTATCACATGGTTGTTTCTTCTAATTTATTTCTGTGTTTAGTGAACTTAGTTTGATCCTTTTGAAGTGGCAAAATCAATTCAGTAGTGATAGTATAGCTTGTTGTAATGTCTTTTGGTTTTATGCCACAAAATGTAAGCTTAAATATTGAATACTAAGAAATCAAGTAGTTTGATTTATTCCAGGCTGTTGATGTTAGCTTCTCAAATTGTTATGTATGATTTATTCCAAATACAGTGGCTAATTGATACAGTTTGATTAATGAAGATATTTTAAGACATATTTAAGGTCTGTTTGTTTTTTTAAATAAGATCTGTTTGATTAAATATGACCAATAAGTCATAATAAGACATAATAAGTCCCAATAAGACTTAATAAGACATAATAAGAGTTAATAATACATAATAAGACACAATAAGTCCCGATAAGACTTAATAAGACATAATAAGATTAATAACACATAATAAGACCTAATAAAACATAATAAGTCCCATTATAACTTAATAAGAGTTAATAAGACATAATAAGTCCCAATAAGACTTAATAAGACATAACAAGAGTTAATAACACATAATAAGACAAAATAAGTCCCAATAAGACTTAATAAGACACAATAAGAGTTAATAACACATAATAAGTCCCATTAAGACTTAATAAGAGTTAAGAAGACATAATAAGAGTTAATAAGACATAATAAGACATAATAAGTCCCAATAAGACTTAATAAGACATAATAAGAGTTAATAACACATAATAAGACTTAATAAGTCCCAATAAGACTTAATAAGACTTGATAACACATAATAAGACATAATAAGTCCCAATAAGACTTAATATGACATAATAACACTTAATAAGACATAAGAAGACATAATAAGACTTAATAAGACATAATAAGTCCCAAAAGGACATTCCACTTCATATAATTCACCAAAAACATAGGTACATTGTTTGTAGTTAAGATGCATTAAAAATTACCAAAAAACATAAATGTAACAACCCAAAATAGAAACAAAACAAGATTTCCATAAATAATAATAATATCTGCCAAAACCTGGCCCACACCAAAAATTTAACAACATTCGACAAAAGGGTTTGCGAAAACAACCCTAATAACAACTGAGAGTAAGTCTAAAATATTCAAAAATGGAGGGCTTCTAGTCTCTAAGATGCAAGCTCCAGCTCACATCTTCCCTTTCCCCGTGTCCGAGCTTCCTACCACCTGATTACCTGAAAATGTTTTTAGTTTTGAAAGCGAGGGTTAGACCATGAGGTCTAGTGAGTTCCCTCAAAAGCCACACCAGTATAATAAAGTTTATAAAAGATTTTCAGTAAGAATCGTCATTACAGCACTTCATCATAATGCACATGTATATAATCCACACAATATGACATGCTAATGGCACACGCTAAGGTCACACACACCGTGACAGCGTAAGAGAGCACACACACACGCTATAGTCACACACACCGTGACAGCGTAACAGGGCACACACCGCCCAAATATGAAACGGATTCATATATTATATTTTTATGGGACACACCCCCATCTCACATAAAATCCATAACATGTCCACACATAAGCAGTTTTTATCCACACAGTTAAACCACACTTTTCATGCATAAATTTAGAGAAAACGTACGAGCATTTGTCAATAAAAACATGCATAAAGTTTCACACTTAAAAGATTAAGATCAGAAAACTCACCTGTCGTCCTGTTTAATCCTCTTACTAGATTGATTTTCCCTTCAACTTCACCTATAAGGATACACACTACCATGGCAAGTCACTTGATTGAACTACACACTCACACGGTTAACCCCTTGGACTAACAGACTGCACTGATGTGTCACACAACTACTTTCCGGAAACTTTATCCGGACACCCAAAACTATCCGGACGTACTCAAGGGTTTCTGGTTAAACTACTGGAAACTACCACCACAACCTACCCGGACAACAGACTCACCCGGACACTACACCTCATCCGGACACCACAAAACGTCCGGACACTAACCTGATCTGAAGGTTTTCGGACGCGACGAAAAACACAAATCGCAAGGAAATTAAACATCTCTTGTCCTAATCCTCCCAACACCTCCAGATAACAAAATATGAGTCGGTGATTAGCACCACAACCTATTCCTAAACCCTTCTTAACAAATTTAAAGAGGAATTCACAAGAAATTCCATGAAACCAAGTTTCTCCTCAAAAACTCAATACATTTCACCAAACTAAAAGAGAGAATAGATTGGAAGATACCTGCAGATTTCTACTAATCTAATCAAAGTCCCAACTGCTAATACTCCTTTCTCCCTTTCAATTGAAATTGCTTCTTTCTCTTGCACCCTCTCCTAGCCGCAAACACACACACACACACACACACACACGCGCACTTGACACAATTTAGCTAAAGTGAAATAAATTAGGGTTTTCCATCCTTTAAATACTTTTCTTACTTGACACCACACTTTCAATTCTTTACACTTAGACTACTCAACTTTCTTAAAATCGAATTTCTTCCAAATGTTCCCAATTACTGACTAAATTAAATCTCGGTTATTATATAAAAGAGCACTATTTGCATCACTATGTACCCATCCCAAAAACAACTATACATCCCATTAAGGTGTCTGGCCTTTGCATGTGCGCTTGTTGTGCCCTTGTTGATTACATTTGACACATGTCACTGTCTTGCCAGCCCTTGCCAATTTCTTTCCATCCTTGTTAGTCACCTCTGAAACAGTCTTCCTCCTCTTCTTTTTTGACCTACCAACTTGGGTGTGATGTATCGGTGGTGTCAACTTTAGTGGACAATTTGACTTTGGCCACATTTTTGGTCCATTGATTGGTTCAAGGTTAAATGTGTACATCTTCTTCCATGTCTTCAACCAATAGGTTTCATGAACCCAAGTATATCCACATTTGCCCCATGGTTGTTCATATTCCAAATAGTTGCGACGACGTGTTTGCATGGAATGCCAATAAGTTCCCATCTCCTACATGTTCAATGTTTCTCCTGAGCATCAACAACACATTGGTCCAACCACGGACCAATCACTTGGTATTTACAACCTCCATTCCAAATAACAGTGTAATTTGTAGCATCCCTCTTGATTGACTCTAACACTTTTGTTGCAGTTGGAGTCAAAAGCCCACCAGCTTTGTCAATCACTTTCTGAACATTCGTTATTCGCTTCATTATGTACTCTCTGATGTACTCCATAGCTGTAATTATCGGCTTATCCCGTCCGTCTACTAGTTGCTTATTGAAGACCTCACATATATTGTTTAACAAGCAATCTGTGTGGCTTCTTCCTATAAAAAAAACAATGACAGTAAACAACAATACTTATTAGCATCTTTAAGAACAAAGTCAATCGAAGGAGCATCTACCTGTGAAGTGGGACCTTGCCCAATGATGTGGGGGGGTCCGTTTAAGCCAGTCATACGCTTGAGTACTTAATGCTTTTAGAGCATTCATTGCTTGGTCAAATTCTTGGACAGTAGATGCAACAACACAGTTCCATAGAAGGTCCTTGAATTGCTTTCCCCTCCATGTGGGCTTCATATTCTCATGTATGTGTCTTAAACAAAACTTGTGTTCTGCACAAGGAAATACCTTTGCAACTGCGGGTACTACGCCCTACAATTGCAAACCACATCAATTTCTATATGAAAACAGGTCCAAACAGGTCTGAAACAAGTCTGAAATGTCTGAAAAGATCTGAAAACAGGTCTGAATATTACCCAAACAGATTGCAAACATGTTACAAACGTCCCAAACAGATTTAATAATACCCAAACAGATTGCAAACATCTTACAAACGTCCCAAACAGATTTAATAATACCCAAACAGATTGCAAACAGGTTACAAACGTCCCAAACAGATTTAATAATACCCAAACAGATTGCAAACAGGTTACAAACGTCCCAAACAGATTTCATAAGTTCCAAACAGATTGCAAATAGGTTACAAACGTCCCAAACAGATTTAATAATACCCAAACAGATTGCAAACTGTTGGAATATGCTCAAGTCATAATAGATAATTATATGGCTAGATACACGTGGGCCTATAGGGTCACACACAATACACTGAGATACCATTTAATATAATGTAATTATTGTATTTACATTATATAAATAACCTAAGTAACGTGGGGTAATTAGATGGGCACAAATCATTAAGTTTGGCTTAATGTGTTTGTATTGGATTTAAGTTAATAGCAAGCCTATTACGTTTAATTAAATCTTAGGCCCATAAAGATTTAGAAGGGAGAACCTTTAAGAAGCCCAAGGAAGCTTTAGGGTTTATTAATATATAGAGATGTTAATGACCTAATTAAGTTTAACCTAATTCTCCTTCTTCTCTCCCAAAATCGGCGCCCCTCCCCTAGGCCTCTCTAGGGTTTTTCCGCTTTGATCTTCTAGCTTGTTTCTTGTCTAATCGAAGCTATAAGATCCGTTACTAAGGAGGACTAGCATCCGGTGGTGATCAAGGAGGTGTAGTGTGGACTACTCTAGAGGCATTCTCCATTGAATACTTGGTTTCAAAAGAGCACACAAGTGGATCCGGATTAGTGTACAAATCACGCTACAAAGGTATATCGTTATTTGTATTCTTCGTTTAATCATATTGGCAATACGTTGATCCTGTTTGGTGATTGTTCCGCTGCGTTGTTATATATGTTTATTTTGTGTTTCTTTACATAATCACCAACAGTGGTATCAAAGCCATCGTATGTGCCATATGATTAACATGTATATGTAAAAGTGGCTAAAACTAAAGTTTTTTTTTTCTGAAAATTTCAACCATCGTTGGGGTCTTGAATAATGTATTTTAAGATCCTATAGCCACAAGTTACATATACTTATCATAGATTAATTATTGTAGTTTTTCTTCGTTTTCGTTGGCTTGTTTTATTTCTTATTGTAAGTGTTTTAGATCCATGGTAAAACATGCATTTTTACCATGGACCAAGCCAACACTCTTAATGATATTGTATTATTATGTTGATGTGCAAAACCGATGAAAACCTTGACCGTTTGTGTGCCTTGTTTCATTATTTGTCGAGTTTTTGGTTGTAATAGTTTAGGCAATTATTTTTACTTTGTTTAGTAGTAGATAAATGTATTTTATCAAAAATTGTAACCATTGCTCGGAATCGAATGGCGACAAAGTTAAAGACGAGAAGACATTTTCGGAGCTGCTGGACAGCCGGCACGAAAAATGGATTTCCCGGAGTTTGGCACATCGGTTTGTGCTGATTCTTGTTGCTGAAGTTCCATAAGTCGTAGGGGCACAACTTTGCAGAAGGATGTTTCGATTGGGGAAGACTCCTTCCATGACGTTTCGGGCCCCGAAGCTGCTGCGTTTTTCCGGACAGATTTGTGTTCGAATGTTCTTGTGGGTTCTACTTGCTCTTGATGGTCTTGGAGCAAGTGGGAGCCCATAAAGGGTTTATGTTGGCCCGTCCTTAGTTGCCCTCTTGGTCCGTGTGATGGCTCACGGGATCAAGCATAGGTTTTTCATCGGTTGAGGTTTTGCACATTTTGGTTGTGTGTTTTAATTTTTCTTGTATGTTGCATTGTTATAACTTGCAAATGGGTTTTTCAAACCAAAATTAAACACATACCACTTTTGAAACTAAATCCTTAGATTTAGTTAATATAAGTTTAAATTGGATTTGAAACTTAAAACTATTGTTTTATATAAATAACGCTTAAAAGGGTTTTATCGGTTATTTAATTTATGTAATGTCCAAGCTAATTGATATCTCATGTAGGTAATATATTAGTCTCTAAATGGACATCTCGACACACATAAAATAAAACAACTTAGACTATAAGTTAAGAAATGTTTTAACTTATGTTACGAATGAAGAATGCATGCTTCTTTCGTACTTTTTTTGACACGCTTTATCAAAATACTATACCCGTCACAATTTTAAGTCATGCCGTCCAATTGGGCTTGAAATCCCTCGCCATTATTTTTTGCCTATGCGTGAGACCTAGGTTGAATTGTAATCCCGAGGTGATTATTGTCTATGCGTGAGACCTAGATCTATTTTCACATGATTTCAAATTGGATGACTTAATCGAGTTAAGCAGGTAAGACCTTAACCCGAGGCAAGGATGGGACTAAACATGCCAGCTTGACACTAGTTGCTCGGCCACTAGATGCCATGGGTCCCATAAAGATCTAAGAATTGCACTTGTAATGCAATTGGTAATCGTCACCTACCTATTGAATCTATCATTGCTAGCAGATCAACTAATGTGATGATAGAACCTCAATGAGGATCTTAGCCTTTTTCGTACAAAATTAATTGTTTTAAAAGTAAAACTTGGGTAGTTAATTTAAAAAGGATTAATTATTGAAATTACTAATCTTGAACTTTGTATGTTTGTAGATGTCAACAACAAATCAAACCCTAAGCAACTCAACTATCAGGTCAGTTCTTGAAAAAGAGAAACTGGCAGGAATCAACTTTATCGACTGGTATCGAAATCTGAGGATCGTCCTCAGAGCTGAAAATAAGTTGATCCATCTGGAAGAGGCCTTACCTGAGGCACCTCCTGCCACTGCTTCTGCTGCAGTTCGCGCAGCCTACACCCGTAGGTTTAACGAACAACAAGAAGTAGCTGCTCTCATGCTGGTGAGCATGAACCCCGAGATCCAAAAGAACTTGGAGGAACTCACAGCTTTTGAGATGCTACGAGAGTTGAAAACTATGTTTCAACAACAGACAGAACAGGAACTGTTTGAAACAGTCAAAGCATTCCACGCTTGTAAACAGGAGGATGGCCAGTCGGTTAGCTCTTACGTCTTGAAGATGAAAGGCTATCTTGACCGTATGGAGCGTCTTGGTTACCCCATGCCACAAGTTCTTGGAGTAAGCTTGATTCTTACCTCACTATCCAAGGACTATGACCAGTTTGTTATGAACTATAACATGCATAGCATGGGGAAGACTATATCTGAACTGCATGCTATGCTAAAGCTTGCAGAGCAGGGGATGCCCAAGAAAGCTCCTGCTGTTCTAGCAATCAGGGAAGGAAAAATCCAGAAATCCAAACCGCAAGCACTGGGCAAGGGTCGTGGCAAGGGTAAACATGTTTATAAACCCAAACCTAAGACCCCCCACCTGCTAAGAAGGAGCACCCTGCAAAGGACGCCACCTGCCATCACTGTGGAGTGATAGGCCACTGGAAGAGGAACTGTCCTGCTTACCTGGCAGAGTTGAAGAAGAACAAAGCTACCCCGGCTAGCATATCAAGTATCTTCACTATAGAACTCTATGCTTTTCCTAGTAAATCCTGGGTCTATGACACCGGTTGTGGAACTCACATTTGTAATAATGTGCAGGGACTAAGGGGAAGTAGAAAGCTAAACGACGGAGCTTTGGACCTGTACGTAGGCAATGGAATGCGTGCAGCTGTTAAAGCTATAGGGAGCTTTGATCTTATCCTCCCTAATGGATTGATTATTGTTTTAGACAATTGTCATTTTGCACCTACTATTACTAGGGGTATTGTTTCGCTTTCTCGTTTGAAGAAAAATGGTTTTATCCATGTTTTTACGGATTATGGTATTTCGGTTTCTAAGGATAATATATTTTATTTTAATGCTATTCCTCGTGATGATATTTTTGAAATTGACGTGCATAATCTTGTTTCAAACGATAGTTCTATATACACATGTAGCACTAAGAAATCCAAACGGAATTTGGATTCAACTTACCTATGGCACTGCCGTCTTTGCCACATAAGCAAGAAGCGCATTGTGAAGCTGCAACACGATGGGCTTCTAAAGTCAACCAATGATGAGTCATTTGATAAATGCCTCTCTTGCATATCTGGGAAAATGACAAGAAAACCTTTCTCCCATATAGGTGAAAGAGCCAAAGATCTACTTGGACTCATACATACTGATGTATGTGGTCCATTTAGAACTGTGTCTAGGGAAGGTGCTAACTACTTCATCACTTTCACTGATGATTTCAGTCGCTATGGTTATGTGTACTTGATTAAACATAAACATGAAGCCTTTGAAACGTTCAAAGCCTTTCAAAGTGAAGTAGAAAATCAACTCGGCAAGACTATTAAAGCTCTCCGGTCTGATCGAGGAGGAGAGTACATGAGTCAAGAGTTTTTAGACCATCTGACTAAGTGTGGGATTGTCTCACAATTCACTCCTCCATACACTCCACAACATAATGGTGTATCTGAAAGGAGAAATCGAACATTGCTAGACATGGTTCGATCCATGATGAGTCTAACTACTTTGCCACTATCCTTTTGGGGTTGTGCTCTAGACTCTGCTGCTCGCATACTCAATATGGTTCCGACCAAGAAGGTTGATAAGACACCATATGAAATATGGCACGGGAAAGTCCCTAATCTGTCTTACTTGAAGGTGAGGCTCTCATGAAACGAGACACACCGAACAAACTTGAGCCTAGATCTATCAAGTGTATCTTCGTAGGGTACCCAAAGAAAACGATGGGTTACTATTTCTACTACCCACCCGAAAACAAAATATTTGTTGCTCGGTATGCTGAGTTTCTTGAGAACAGTCTCATTTTACAAGAAGCAAGTGGGAGCGCAGTAGAACTTGACGAGATTCAAAGCGAAGATGCGCAACCTCCTGGTGACACTAGCGAACATCACGCTAAGGCTGAACATGCAGATGTTGAACCACAGAATGATGTAATTCCCATTCGTAGATCCGCAAGGACACCTCAAGCACCTAAACGATATAGTTATTATATCAATGCTGAGGAGCAGAATTTGGGGGATCATGGTGAACCCTCTAACTATCAAGCTGCATTGTTGGATCTAGAATCCGATAAATGGCTTGAAGCTATGAATGCTGAAATGCAATCCATGAAAGACAATCAAGTCTGGAACTTGGTTGATCTTCCTCCGAACAACAAGACTGTCGGAAGCAAGTGGATCTTCAAGAAGAAGACCGACATGGATGGCAATGTACACACCTATAAAGCTCGTCTAGTAGCAAAAGGTTACACTCAAACCTACGGGGTTGACTATGAAGAAACCTTCTCGCCTGTTTCTAACATTAAAGCTATTCGGATTCTTATAGCCATAGCAGCGTACCATGACTATGAGATTTGGCAAATGGATGTCAAAACCGCTTTCTTGAACGGTCACCTTGATGAAGATGTTTACATGGTGCAACCTGAGGGTTTTGTGAATCCGTAACATCCCGAGAAAGTATGCAAGCTTCAAAGATCCATTTATGGACTGAAGCAAGCATCCAGAAGTTGGAATAAAAGGTTCGATGAGGAAATCAAAACGTATGGTTTCACTCAAAACCTCGATGAGCCATGTGTGTATATGAGAGCTAGTGGGAGCATCGTCGTTTTTCTAATCTTATATGTTGATGACATATTGCTCATGGGGAACAACGTTCCAATGCTACAAGATGTCAAATCCTGGCTTGGAAAATGTTTTGCCATGAAAGATTTAGGTGAAGCGGCGTACATCCTAGGAATCAAGATCTATCGGGATAGATCGAAGCGGTTAATTGGTTTAAGTCAAAGTGCGTACATTGACAAAATTCTAAAACGGTTTAGAATGGATGCTTCCAAACGTGGAAGTCTTCCTATGCAACACAATGTAAACTTGAGTAAGACTCAGGGACCCTCCACACCTGATGAGGTGAAGCGGATGAATGGAATCCCCTATGCTTCGGCTGTGGGATCCATCATGTATGCAGTGAGGTGCACTAGACCTGATGTAGCGTTCTCTCAGAACCTTACGAGTAGATACCAACAGAATCCAGGAGAGAGTCACTGGACTGCTGTTAAGAACATACTGAAGTATCTTCGAAATACTAGAGATATGTTCCTTGTTTATGGTGGTGATGTAGAAAGAGAGCTCAGTGTTACTTGCTACACTGATGCTGGTTTCGAAACAGATCGAGATGACACTCGATCTCAGACTTGATACGTTTTCGTCATGAACGGAGGCGCTGTTGACTGGAAGAGTGCTAAGCAAAGCACTATTGCGATGTCTTTTACAGAAGCTGAATACATAGATGCTTCCGAAGCTGCAATGGAGGCCGTTTGGATACGGAAATTCATTTATGGGTTTGGCGTTGTCCCCAGTAATGAAAGACCCATGGATATGTACTACGATAATTCTGGTGCCATTATCATAGCCAACGAACCTGGAGTTCAAAAGGGTGCCAGACACTTCCGCAGGAAGACTCACTACATTCGAGAGGCTATCGAGATGGGTGATATTCGTCTTCTCAAAGTTCACACAGATGACAACTTAGCTGATCCCTTTACGAAACCAATGTCTTGTACCAAACATATCAAGCATGCTAGGAACATTGGACTTCGACCAGCTAGTAGTCTCATGTAGATATGTTTTTAGTAATTGAATAATTGGAACGTTGAACAATTTTTATTTTCACAATGAATTGATGTACTTGGTATGATCGTTTTCATTTATATCAACTGTGTTCTATATTTGCATGTTTAATCCATGAATGAATTATTTGTTCTAAATTGTCCATTGTCAGTTGATGATACGGGAGTATCATCGAGTTAAGGCAAATGTGAGCGTATTGGTGATATTCATTGGTGAATGAATATTAATGATGATGCCACCAAACTCACATGTTGTTAATTGGTGATGAACATTGGACTGACCCAACCTACGAGAGTTCACTGCATGGATCGGCGTCACCAGTGAATCTCGCAAATGGTTATGTCACTCGTCCTTAGACTTGAGATGCAAGCAGGTTTTGTATGGGTGGAATGTCGGTCTTTGATATGGTTAAACGCTGTCCTGAATAAGACTGCTATAAAAATCATCTTCAGGAGTGATGTGAAGCACATGACAGGCACGTGCAGTCAAAAATAGGATTTGTTCCTCTACAGGTAATGGAGTTAGATACTACTGGGCCCCTCGATGAATTGAATAGATGTTTGTACAGACGTACCCAAATGTAATTAAGATGATGCTTGATTAATTTGGTAATCTAATTCAACAAACAGATCGAGAAACATAATCGTTGAACAATTAGAATGACATATGATCCATGTCTAGTATTCAACAAGGTATCTGTAACAAAGGGATGACTGATTTAATAAACCATTTAAAATGAGACGTTTAAGAAACTAGCCTCATGTGTCTCTAGGGGCATTGGCGTGTTGCTAGACGCTAACCTTTGCTTGTATGATTACTTGTCATTATGACGTGCGCAAGTGGGAGCTGTTGGAATATGCTCAAGTCATAATAGATAATTATATGGCTAGATACACGTGGGCCTATAGGGTCACACACAATACACTGAGATACCATTTAATATAATGTAATTATTGTATTTACATTATATAAATAACCTAAGTAACGTGGGGTAATTAGATGGGCACAAATCATTAAGTTTGGCTTAATGGGTTTGTATTGGATTTAAGTTAATAGCAAGCCTATTACGTTTAATTAAATCTTAGGCCCATAAAGATTTAGAAGGGAGAACCTTTAAGAAGCCCAAGGAAGCTTTAGGGTTTATTAATATATAGAGATGTTAATGACCTAATTAAGTTTAACCTAATTCTCCTTCTTCTCTCCCAAAACCGGCGCCCCTCCCCTAGGCCTCTCTAGGGTTTTTCCGCTTTGATCTTCTAGCTTGTTTCTTGTCTAATAGAAGCTATAAGATCCGTTACTAAGGAGGACTAGCATCCAGTGGTGATCAAGGAGGTGTAGTGTGGACTACTCTAGAGGTATTCTCCATTGAATACTTGGTTTCAAAATAGCACACAAGTGGATCCGGATTAGTGTACAAATCACGCTACAAAGGTATATCGTTATTTGTATTCTTCGTTTAATCATATTGGCAATACGTTGATCCTGTTTGGTGATTGTTCCGCTGCGTTGTTATATATGTTTATTTTGTGTTTCTTTACATAATCACCAACACAAACATGTTACAAACGTCCCAAACGGATTTCATAAGTCCCAAACAGATTGCAAACAGATTACAAAAGACCCAACAAGTCATAATAAGAGCGAATAGGACATAATAAGTCCTAGTCTCGCTTGCAACGTTCGGTTCATGTTCAACTTCTAACTTCACAGTCGTTTCCGGCATAGCTCTTTGCAGCTCCATGACATAATCCCTGAGATGGTTGTATTGTTCTGCATAGTTCCCACGCACTTTACTGAGTGCCATTGTCTTGGCTCTAAAAGACTTCATATGAGAAAGCTTTTGTCCATATTTCCTTTCAATCTCAATCTTCAAAGCTTTAACCGGGATCTTTGGGTTATGTGAAATGGTTTCTACAATCTTTTGGGACAAGAAAGAGGCTGTACATGCTTTGACTTCTCTGGTTTGAAGACATTTATGGGTATCCACAAATGTCTTAACCATCCAAGTGGCATCATTTTTTCCCTTTGAAATAAGCAGAACCCATGGACAAGGTGGCCCACTTGCAGAGGCGGATCCAGAAATTTTGGAGATGGGGGTCGAAGCGTAAGCAACATGATATAACATTATGAAAAAACGTAAATGAAAATGTATATAAATGAGGAATAACTTAGGAGTCAAAGTCTACAATTGTTGTCTACGAGTTTTCATTTTTTGAAAGCGAACTATCACATCTTCATTTGTAACTTTGGCAAGTGCTTCTCTTTCTATTGCACAAATCACACAAGCATTCAAAAAATCGTCAGCAATCCGATTGCGCAAATCTGACTTTACAAGCTTCATCGCAGAAAAACATCTTTCAACCGATGCGGTTGCAACTGGTAAAATCAATGCTAACTTTAGTAGTCGATACACTAAAGGAAACGTAACATGTTTCCTTGTTTCCACCATCACTCTAGCAAGAGAAGATATACCTTTAAAAGAGTAACAAAAACAAAGTTAGTTATATATTTGTTTATATTTATCGTTTTTCACTAACAAACAAAAGTTAGTTATATCGGATATATACCTTTCAAGTTAGCAAATCTTTCATCTTCTTGCACGCTAGCAATGTAGAGGCCAAGTTCATGGTCAAAACTCATTATTTCTGCACTACTAAAATCATCCGGATAGAACTCACTCAACTTTAGTAACTTTGATCGGTCAAAATCACAAAAGGAATCACGTGGATTCAATGCCGCCATACACAAAATCAATTCTGAACTTGCCTCGCTAAATCTGTCACCAAACTCTTGAATTTGCATATCCACAGCTGTATTGAAACAATCATACTCGTAATAATGTCGATGTGTGATATTGGTTTTATGTCTTCGATTCTTTGGATCAACATAATCCTCTTCCATGTTCACCATTTCAATATCATATCTTTCACAAAAAGAAGTGACTTTCTCCAAAAGTGGCTCAAACCCATCAACTCTAAACTCTTGCAATTTTTCCTTGGTTATTTTCACCAATGAAATAGCATTCAAAATATCTTGATCTTTTCTTTGAAGAGCTTGTGATAGTGAACTTGTGACCCCCAAAATGTGCAACATCAAATGCAAATAAAACACAAAATCATATGATTTCAAATATATTTGAAGCCCACGCGCTTGCCAAACACTTGTACCATTGTCGCAACTATTTTCAACATATTGAAGCACCTCAATAACACAAGGAAACAAGTCAACCAAACGTAGAAGTGTATCTCCAGGTCTTACAAGAGAAAGCTCTTGATTTAACCCACTTCCGGTTTCGATTTCACCACTACCGATGGCTTTTTCCACTTTTTCTTTTTGACTTTCTATGAGCATATCTTTCCTTTTGCAAGAAGCACAAACCACATTCATCAAAGTACTCAACAACTCAAAGAAATTCAAAGCACCATGATGTTTTCTTGCAATCGCAACAATAACTAATTGAAGTTGGTGTGCAAAACAATGAACATAATATGCTGACTTATTTTCATTAATGATCAAAGCTTTCAAACCATTAAACTCCCCACGCATATTGCTCGCTCCATCGTAACCTTGACCTCTTACCTTTGTTAAACTCAACCTATATTCAGCAAATAAAGAATCAATAGCACACTTAAGATATAAAGAAGTGGTCTCTTTCACATGGACAAGTCCAACAAATCTTTCCTTAACAACCCCACAAGTAACATATCTTAAAACCACAACCATTTGTTCTTTCTTAGATACATCACTAGACTCATCAACTAACAAACCGAACACGTCATCACCAATTTCTTCAAAAGTGGATTTAAGTATTTCTTGTGCAAAGCAATCAACAATGTCTTTTTGGATACTTGGAGCCACCATTTGATTATTCCCTGGAGCATTTTGTAATGTAACATTACGAACGGTCTCATCACGCTCTCGAATTAACTTTATCAGTTCCAAAAAGTTTCCTCTATAAACAGATGTTTCCGACTCATCGTGACCACGAAATGGTAATGCACCATTTAGTAAATATCTAATAGCATCGATCGAAGCATTTAGTCGTATACGATGCTCATTCTTCATAATATCATTTTGTTTATGAAAGGCAACAGAAATCGATTGATCTTGTCTCATTAAATCTTCACAGTTCTTGAGTGCTCTATTGTGGAAACTACTAATGTCTCCTACATGACGACCAAATCTATCTGTTTTATTCCAACTATTAAAACCTTCCGTCACAAAAGCATCACTCCCACCTTGTTTCGCAAAACTATCTCTAAATAAGTAACAAACCAAGCAAAAAGCTTTATTCGCTTTTACACTATATTCTAACCAATTACCATATTGATCAAACCAAGCAGGGCAAAATCGTCTTCCCTTAGTTCTTGGAAAGTCATGGCCACGTGGTTGACAAGGTCCTCTAATCAAATATTTTCGTCTTATTTCATCTCTTTGATTAGGGTGATACTCCGTAATTTTTTTTCGATCGGATGGATCCCAAGGAAGGTCATTCAAATCAATCACCCTAGACATCGAAGAAGTAGAGCTAGGTTGGGGAATACCGCTACCGGTTCTGGACGATGGTGCTTTTCTTTTAAGAAAATTTTCCATTTTTCTAGTAAAATAATATCACAATAAAAAATTAGAAATCGAACAAAACAACTAACCCTAACTTAAGGAAAAACTAATAATCAACCAAACAATTAACAATCCCCAACAATGTATCTATTAACAATTAACAACTACAAGTTAATAAAAAATCGATTTTCAATAAACCTTAACTCAATAAACAACTAAAGAGTTTAATATTAACTATTTAAATATATAACTCTCTATAATAACTAAGAAACAAAATAATATTAAACAAATAAAAAGAAGAAGAAAAATTACCTCAAGCGACGACGTCGATAGGAAGAAGGCAAAGTTTTTTCTTGGCTTGAATTTGCAATATGTAAAATACAAAAGAGATTTTTAGGGATTTGAAAACTCAAAAATAAAATAAAAAGAAAAGAGGAAATCCTTATTGGAGCCTGCTTGGGACTTGGGCTTTTAAAAATCAAATTGAACATTTAATAAAATTTATTAGGTTTAAATACTTGGGGGTCAACCTTTTATTTTTGGGGGTCAAACCTTGCAGCTAACTAACAAATTTTAATTATAAAAAAAATCAATCAGTCAAATTTTTTTTTATGGGGGTCATTGGTCCCCCAATTCATCAACGTCCGTCCGCCCCTGCCCACTTGACTTGACTTCTTTCCCTTTGCCTTTATCTTTCCCACTTGCAGCATTACTAGGCCCACCCCCATATTCTTTATTCATTTCCAGCTGAGATCCTCTACAGACTACCCTTATTCTCGTACTATCATTTTTTATCACTTGCAACTGCCTTTTAGTTTGTATAGCATGCATATGTATCAACCTTTTTATACCATCTTTGCTCCCAAAAACTTTGCCAACATAGAAGCAGGAACTCTCTTCAATGCCATAATCTACCGCTTTCTCCTTTCTCAACTTCTTTAGTAGTGATTTCCTTTCTTTCTCCCTATCAGAATCATCTGTATTGCTTTCAAGATCTTCCATATCCACTACATCCACATCTCCAGATACATTTGAATCATCAGTATTCACATCTTCACTTCTAACCCATTCAACATCCAGATCAATGTTTGCCATAAAGGTCTTCATGTCCACTTCAACTTCATCAACTACATTTTGCGTCTCTTCCATAAACTCATCTTCATCACTTCCTTCCAATTGATCGTAGTCAATATCAAAAAAAGGATCAAGTTCATCAACACATGCCGTGCTTTCAATTTCATTTAGTATGTCATTAACTGTTTCTTCCTTCTGATCAAACCCACATTCTTCCCCTTCTAATGCCTTCTCATCAGTCTGATTAATATCACCCACCTTTTGGCCCTTCTCTTCATCAATCCAACCTAGTAGCAACTTTTTTAGGCAAGAACTACGCATACCTCTTGAGACTTTCTTCGTACACCTACTAAACTCGGGTGAGCCTTGATCAGGGAGTTCCTCTATAACCACCTTACTACCACAAGGACTCATATTATACGTATTCAATCTACTTTCCCATTGTTCAGTGTAAAAATCAAATAATCTACAATCAGGCACAAGTTTCAGCATCTCTAACACGTCTGCATCATTACCTAAAGCATGAAGCCCAACATCTAAGTCCTTCCCAGGAAATTTAAAATGAAAATAAGTGGGTATGGATGATTTATATCCCATTTCAGCCATAATGTTGTGTAGTTCATTGACAGAGAACTTATCGGTATCAACCAAGTCAACAAACTGAGTTTTACCTCTTACATATTGTCTACCAGGGAATTTCATGAAAACACCCCCATGGTGTATTCTTAAAGAAACAAGGGTTGGATAACATTATGCAAAAAAAAAAACGTGGGTTTGATCAACAATCAGTCAGATAAACAAAAAAAAACCAAAAATCGACCAGACATGGATAAAGAAGAACATACTGTAAATATCTATGTATTCAGTTTCATCATAGTTGATTCGAAGCTGTCACAAACTCCTTCGTTCCATCTAAAACACCTACAATCGTAAAACCCTAAATTTTAGTTGAAAAAACTCAGATTTCACTGCCATGGAGGATCGATTGATGAACTATGAAGATGGGTTCTTACCGTTGTGCTTGGAGGGACGAATTTTGAAGTCTGATTGCACAAAGATAGGTTTGGTCGATTAAAAGAGAGGGAGATGGTTAAAAGACGATTTTGCCCATTTCATATGTGTGTGTTGACGGACTTTATTGACGGGGTTAGGGGAGAAGGACCAAAGGGGTGAGAAAATGTAAACCACAGGGACCAAACACGTAATTATTTCATTTTAGGGACCAACAGTGCAATTTTATGTAAACTACAAGGACCAATCGTGTAATTTATACAAATATCGCATTACAAAAACTGCGCATTAGATCATGGCGTGCCACAAACTTAACATGACATGAGACATAAGCCTTGGTGCCATAGCGATTGTAATAACGAGTTTTTTTAGAACAACGGTTGAAAATGAATACAAATGTTTTTAAATTTTTTGACTTTTAATTCTTTAATTTGATTTTTTTTTAATTAATGTTGAATTCTTCTAAATCTTTTTAAAGATTTTGAGTTTTGGTTTTTTTTAGAGAATCTGTGAGATATATTCTATTTTGACCTTTTTATTAATTTTTTGTTTGACTCATTAAATCATTAATGTACCCGTTACCCCCATCTTCACCCACACACTACCCCACTCTTTTTCATTCAGCGTCTGTCTAACCCTACCCCCATTCCCCTTCCGGCAACACAGCCCAGTCCGGTCTTCTTCTCCGACAAAACATACCCATGGTATTAGTTAAATTATCTTCGTCTCTCTCATCCAAACCCACCCCAATGAGAGACTCCCAACATATGAATAACACTATCAACACCTGCACAAACCCCTCATCAATACTGGTCAAACAACCATGAATACGCAGAGGTAAAAAATCGATAACCCCCCTCTTCTTCTCCTCTTCTCTGGTGACCAAACGGTCAACACTTATTTGGTTTTCTGATTTAGGGCTTGGATGTAGTTTTTGGG
Organism: Saussurea involucrata; assembly: GCA_033807775.1. NCBI lineage: Eukaryota > Viridiplantae > Streptophyta > Magnoliopsida > Asterales > Asteraceae > Saussurea > Saussurea involucrata. The sequence goes on from CM066321.1 coordinate 154,710,355, forward strand.
TTGGGTTTTTCATTTGGTTTTAATTTTGGATCTCTGTTGTTTTGGTTTGGTTTGGAATCATAGTTTTTATTATTATTATTATTATTATTTTACAATTTTGGTTTAAATTTGGGTTTGTCGGAGAAGATGATCGGAGCGGGTGGGGTTGGACTGAGAATTCGTCGGACTGTGGGTTAAGGGGTTGAGCCACATCACAAGTTGTATATTATTTAAAAAAACAAGACAAAATATGATAAAACAGTAAAAACTAAAGTAAAAGTTGTGTGGCGAATTCATACTCATCTTCGGTTACTGCCTCTCAGGTATCGTTTTTTTTTTCCCTTTCAATTTATGAGTATCAAAGTGATAATCTATTTAGTATTTGTTCGTGTTTTTTCCAACTTTTTGAAGGCTTGACATCGATAAACAATGGTTTATTGTTGATTTGGTTAGGTGGGTTCGTACATTGTTCAACAATACTATCAAGTGCTTCAACAACAACCTGAATTTGTTCATCAGTTTTACGCCCATTCCAGTACCATGGTTCGAGTTGATGGCGAATCCACTGAGACTGCCCCGGCTATATTCGTAAGTCTCGTTTGCGCTTATATCGTCATTTTGTTTAGAGCCTCAGTGAAATATGATATAATATACAGAATTAGTGTGAAATTGAATGTTTTCTATGCGATTATCTTGTTCATGGTGATAGTAACTGTTGGAGGAATTCCAGAAAAAAATTAGTAATCAGAGAGTGAAAATGGCTTTTGAAGCAACTTTTAAGTTTGAGCTGCTGGCTGGTATGAACACTGTTCCAGAAAGCATTGGATTTCGTGGGGAAGCTGAAAGCATTAGATAGTGTTAGTATATCTATGCTAACCAAATCTTTAGTTTGATCCAAGGTTTTAAAAGGCGGAATCGAGCCTCGAGGCGTTTTCCAGTTTGGTATGTGAGGCGTAAGCCTCAAAAAATAAATCAATGAAATTCATAAATCCATAACCCTTGACCAAAAAAAATATAATTTAATATTTCAATATAAAATAATCAAATTATAAACCCCATAATTCAACAAAACATCAGTAACATACTAACATATAAGCCAGTAACATATTATGATATATTGATATCTATTCTACTATATTAAAAGAATAGTAGGCAGTTTTTTTCAGACATTCTCACTTTCTAAATTCAGTTTTTCTAAGATCAGTTTTCTTCAGCACCACTTCTCCTCCATTTTCTGGTTTCCACGACCTAGATGCAGTTTTCCGATCACACGACCTCCCCCTCTCCTTCTCATTCTCTGAAATCTCTCATTCTCTAGCAATCCACGAATTCCTCTCCATGAAAAGAAAACTTTCTCAATCACACTAGCAATTAGGGTTTTGGAGTTTACAGTCGAATGAATCTGTCACTCTCACTCTCACTCAATATTGGGATGAAATCGCCCTCTGGATTCTTTCTTTCTCCAGCGATTAGGGTTTAGGGGGAGTTTACAGTCGCCTGCATCTCGGTAATCATGAGACAAGGGTTCTCTGCAACACGATCACCATTCAATCTTCGTTTTTGTTTGCTCCTGATTTATTGATACTGCTCAACACCCGTTATTTTCACTCCACGATCATTTGCAGGTTTGAAATCAGTTCCTCTCTCTCCACGACATGACCTCCCGCTCCGTCTCCTTCAAATACAATCTTCGTCCCCAATCCAGGTTAGGTTTTATTTATGTTTTCTCCTCATCTTCTCTTTCTCTGCTTATTTGTTGGGATTATCATGATTGACACTTTTGTTTGACAATTATTATTGGAATCTTGTTGTATTTAATTTGTTTATTGTTCTTGAGGGCTTAATTTTGGTTTTGGTTGTCTAGGGATTTCAATCATCAATCATCATCAGCTGTTTATTTTTATATTTTGGGTTTTTTCTAGGTTTGTTGTTTTTCTCCTATGGAAATTGTAAACAACGGCGCGGACAAATCTTAAGGCCAATCGGAATACTCTGCAACTGGTTAGTTCTTCTTCACCTTCTTCAAATCTTGTTTATTTTCATCTTTTGAACGAATTCTAGAATACTATTCGAATTTTGGAGATATGGAAGAGCTGAATTTTGGTTTTTAACTGGTTCTTGATTTCTTTAGAAGACAGTAGGAGGATGTTTCTTGGTGCATTGCTTCATTCACCAAAATCCAATATTTAGGTTTGATTTTTTATTCTTGTATGCAGCTTGATTTTGATAGTGGTGCCCCTCCTCAACACGCATGGAGAAGGAAGTTAAACAGCCATGCTGGTATTCTTAAGGAATTCAGTGTTGCCTTTATGGAAGCATTGAAAATGGTAATCTAATTCACATATGAATAGCCATTTTTATGTTGGTTGATATTTATCATCCATTCTAAATATTCATTGCAGATGCGCCTTGGCATTCGTCTATGGTCATACGTAAGGGAAGAGGCTTCTCATGGAAGGGTAACTCTTCAAACTTCCTTATGTGTTGTTTTCCTTATGTGTTGTTTTCCTTAAACAACAAATAGCCTTTATTTTTAACTGTATTTTATCTGATATTTTTACAGAGAGCGCCTATTGATGATGGAATTGAGAACATCGATATCGGTGATCCTACAATGATAAGAGCTGCAGCAAAGGTTGTTATTCCAACTCAAATTATCATTATCTGTTTTTGTGCCTCTGAATAACCATTGTGAGCCGAAATATGTGCAATTGAGACTAATAAAGAAGTGGTGGCTTAGAGCACATTATAGAATCATATTACTATTTTTAATCTTGATGACCCTTCTTTGATGATGTTTACTGTTTAATGCGCAATTGAGGATTACTATTGTTTTTGTTATGCCCATTTTAAACCATCATTCTTTTTTAACAGAATCACAAAGATGTCTTAGTTGTTTTGAGGTGTGTCCTCTGTAAAACTTTTTTTATGTACCTTTTGTACATTAAGCAACTTTCCTTATGTACAGGTAAAGCACATATTAGCAACTTTCTACTAATAGGTAAAGCACATTTAGCAACTCTCTTTATGTACCTTTGGACATTAAAAGGATCTAGATTGGCATGTGCTTATAGAAAATTAAAAGACATTCCTTTATGAATTTCAACTTTTTTAGTGGTACCCAACTTCTCTTCAATATTTAGCTTCCCCTTGAATATACTTCATTCTTAATGAAAAAGTTTTTCTGTTTTAAAGGTTTGATTTTTGCTTTACTTGTCAAGTTGCACACAATTGACTAAGTGCTATATATGATGGACCTTAAATAATAGACATTATGAGCTTACTTAATCTACTATTTGTCTGTGTTTATCATAAGCAAATAATAACAACAATCCATAAACCTCAAACTATTTGGGACATATGAAAAATGAGTATATTAGAGGTTGATGAAAGAAAAAGATGTTGATTTGCGTTATCTATTGTACATCTCATCTACAGTCTTTTCAATTTGTTGTTTCTTCTACTTTTAGGCTATTTTTAACCTTTTCCTTTGTCTTCTCCTCAACTGTGTAGTATTTCACTATTTTGTATAATAGTTATCTTTTTTCTTAAGAAAAACCTTGGGTCTTCACAGATTCATGCTAATGTTAACTGTTTGTCTCATTATTATATTGCGTTTGGCCAATGACAGGAACATATATCTATACCACTTTGTTGAAGGTACGTCTTTAATTGATATAATCAGTGCCAAAAATGTTATCATCTTCTTGGTGGTTTAGCATTTTACAAAAAAAGCAACATCGTTGCCGATGTAGAAGTAATCACACGGGTCCAACCACTTGATTCGAATTTTTATATTTATGAATTTAGAACCCAACTAGAAGTTACTTACGTGGCTACTAATAGGTGAAATTTACACATTGATTTTTTATTTTTCCAGTTGTGGCAAGTTGTACATTTTAAATTAACAGAGTCTGAGATCTGCACCAATGACTTAAAACGTTGAGGACTTTTTGACTTGGTTATCTAGGGACAAGGCCAATCCTCCAATCAGCATATGCATACATATATGTATATCTATATCTCTCTCTTTGTGCCTTCATACACACACACACACACATATATATGTGTGTAATATATGTGTGATCATTATATTTTACACCTGCCTATTTGCTCAAGGGGTTTGCATATGGAGATCAAGAAGGATGAAGATTTGAGGTGGTTCGACGTGGAGTTTGTACCTGAGGATTACATATTCTCAAAGGAAGAAAGACCTCAGAATCTTGATATTCCTGTTTGTGATTGATTCCTGCTATAGATCTTGCAAAAGCAGTAGCTTCAAATGGACACACCCAACCAATTGAAGCAGTCTTGACAGCTTCTTAAGAGTTAGGTCTCTTTCAGGTACTGTTAACCATAAAAGTTTATTCTCTTCATTCGCTATGAGGTGGATTTCTAATTTTTAATTTCTATTTTCTTAAAGTTCATTGCGCTGCTATGGGTAGCATATTAAAGTTTCTTTTTGTCATGAATCATGTTATCAATCGTTGAATCCTAGAAAAGACGTTGAACAACGCAATGAGCGTCGTTAAAGAATTTTTCGACATGCCATCCAAAGATCGAACTGGGATCGTCCCACATACGAAGAATTGGTTTTACACAAACAACACTGATTATGCGAAAGATGGGGTGCATTTGTGGAGGGAAAATCTTAAGAACCTAGAGGATGTTTGCTAATCATATGGTAACTTTTTATAATGTTAATTTTTAGTTTGCAACAATAGGTTAAGTTAATGTTGATGTATCATATTGGTTGAAAAGTTCCTGTATTTGTTGGGTCATTTCATTTGCTGAAGTGTTGCTATAATGGGGTTATTGTTTGTTGGATGCATCATAGTGCTATCAAGCTTAAGGGTTTTTGGATCTTGAAGATGATGGCTAGAATTTGATCATGAAACTAAACCCCAAAGTTGTGAACTTGCAAGTTGATCTTCATAATTGAACTTGTCACTTAAATTTAATCACATTCTTTTTTCTTATTTTAGGGTGTTGACATTATTGTATAGCTGCTCGTTAACATGTCATTTTTATTTGTGATCTTAAAACGGACAAAGTGCATGAATGGTTTTGCTTTTGCTTTTGCATCAACTGACAACATAAAAAGATCCGGTCTTCCCGGAGGAGATTTTTGCGAAAACATGTTATAGAGTTTTTTAGATTAATTTGGATCCATTGATCACATGAATTTGAAAAAACAAATTATTAGAAAATAGGATGACACTTGAGGATTTATACCTAAATCTAGATTAAAGTCATGTCGTGTACCCGACCAACGAATGGGGGAATTTTGTAATAGTTGAACACATTTTGAATCAAAGTCGTGGACTTTTAAACCAATGAATCGTATTAACTGGATTTGTTCTATCGTTTGGTCTTACATGTTCTTTTTGGGTTTAAAGTTCCTTAGCTTTGATAATGCATTTGAGATATACCAATAACCTACATACCGTCGGGACAAAGGCGTGTGGTTTTCAATAAAAATGTATCACCCGCCGCATTGCGCGGGTATACTGACTAGTTAATATAAAAGTAAAACAGATTTGTAAATCACCTTACACGAATGAAAACAAAAACAGAATACAATATATATTTATATGTTACTAACAGTCTAACAGATTAATATATATATTTATATGTTAGTAACAGATTCATTAGATGGCAATCATGGCATTGCATATTGCATAATTTGCATTATAAACAGATTCATTAATGTTACTAACAGATTAAAACGCAAGAAAGAAAACCAGCAGCCTATTGCAAAATTTGCATTATAAACAGGTTCATTAGATGGCATCTATTTGTCTTAACTTATAGGACTATTTAAGATTCAATGAGAAGCAAAGAAGCAAAACGATCAAGTGATCAACAGGAATGAGAAGTATAGAAGCAAAAACCAATAGAGAAGTATACTTACCTCTTGTAGATGATGCAAAGAAGCAAAACCAATAGAGAAGTGGTCACTGGAGTCTTGGGAAACAATTGGTACTTGGCAAACGATCAACAGGAAGATATGAGATATCAATTGGCAAACAATTGGTACTTGTGATGGACTGATTGTCGTCCAATTTATAGGCAGAAGAAGGAATATATGAGATACCAATTAGAAGAGAAAGAGATATCGATTAGGTCTAAGAAATAGGAAATAACCGTTAGATAGAGGAAAAGATTGAGAAAAAATCGATTATGGTTCAGTTTTCATAGTTAAAAAAATATTTTTTTTTTCAAAATAACTGGAACTTACGCCTCGCTTACGCCCCACCGCCTCACGCCCCGCTTCACCCAACAAGGCGTACGTTCACACTGCTAGGGCAGAGGCGTACGTTTTGAAGCTTTTTCCTATCAAATCGCCCTGAGGCGCGCCTCAAGGCGCACGCCTCAATCACTTTTTAAAACAATGGTTTGATCAACTCGCTTATAAATTATGACACCCCATAGCATTCAGAATAAATGCTCGTCTTTTAGACTGTATGGTTAATTTGTTAATTAGGAGCAACTCTATAGATTTTTACTGTAGCATGCCTCTACTTTTAAGTTATTGGTAATTTGTTTTTTCGACGTATTGCATTTCTTGTTGATTTTCTCTCCCATTCTTATTTGATTTTGTTTCTTTTGGATAACAGGATTGTTTTTGAGATATATGAACCCAACTTTGATACTGTTTTTATTCTATCAAGCCTCTACTTTTTCAGTTGACACGGATTTCCCTCTACAAAGGTCCAAAGGATTCTGGTAAACCAGCCTAAGGGTTTTTCGACACACTTTGGTTCGGTTGTAGAAGGTTTTCTTTGTGTTTGCGGCACTTGGAGATTTTGAGATTAAGCTTGGTGTTCTACGTATTTTGTTTGGTCGTCTAGGTGGTACGGTTTGTGCATTTTGGCTTCATCTACCTTTCTTGACTGCACCTAGTATGGCAATCGTTATATTTTGCTACACTTTACATTTGGTGTTCTTTTTAGTTTTACCTTTTTCTTTGTAATAAAATTGTTTATGCACATGGTATGAAATTTCTTATTTATTTCTCCCCCTAGTTCTTAAATTTTGAGTTTTTAAGTTATTGGTAATTTCTTTTCTCGACGTATTGCATTTCTTGTTGATTTTCTCTCCCATTCTTATTTGATTTTGTTTCCTCTGGATAACGGGATTGTTTTTGAGATATAATGTACCCAACTTTGATACTATTTTTATTCTATCAAGCCTCTACATTTTCTGTTGACACGGATTTCCGTCTACAAAGGTCCAAAGGATTCCAGTAAACAGGTTTTTCCGACACACTTTGTTCCGGTTGTAGAAGGTTTTCTTTGTGTTTACGACAATGGAGATTTTGAGATTAAGCCTGGTGTTCTACGTATTTTGTTTGGTCGCCTAGGTGGTACGGTTCATGCATTTTGGCTTCATCTACCTTTCTTGACTGCACATAGTATCCCGATCGTTGTATTTTGCTACACTTTAGACTTGGTGTTCTTTTTAATTTTACCTTTTTATTTGTAATAGGATTGTTTATGCATATGGTATGAAGTTTCTTGTTTATTTCTCCCCCTAATTCTTAAATTTTGAGTTTTTAAGTTATTTTGGTAATTTGTTTTCTCGACGTATTGCATTTCTTGTTGATTTTCTCTCTCATTCCTATTTTATTTTGTTTCCTTTGGATAACGTGATTGTTTTTGAGATATTATGTACCCAACTTTGATACTTTTTTTATTCTATCAAGCCTCTACTTTTTCTGTTGACACGGATTTCCCTCTACAAAGGTCCAAAAGGATTCCGGTAAACTAGCGGTTTTTCCGACACACTTTGGTTCCAGTTGTAGAAGGTTTTCTTTGTGTTTGCGGCACTTGGAGATTTTGAGATTAAGCTTCGTGTTCTACGTATTTTGTTTGGTCGCCTAGTTGGTACGGTTCATGCATTTTGGCTTCATCTACCTTTTGTGACTGCACCTAGTATCCCAATCGTTGTATTGTGCTACACTTTAGACTTGGTGTTCTTTTTAATTTTACCTTTTTCTTTGTAATAGGATTGTTTATGCACATGGCATGAAGTTTCTTATTTATATCGCCCCCTAATTCTTAAATTTTGAGTTTTTATGTTATTGGTAATTTGTTTTCTCGACGTATTGCATTTCTTGTTGATTTTCTCTCTCATTCCTATTTTATTTTTATTCCTTTGGATAACGGTATTGTTTTTGAGATATAATGTACCCAACTTTGATACTTTTTTTATTCTATCATGCCTCTACTTTTTCCGTTGACACAGATTTCCCTCTACAAAGGTCCAAAAGGATTTCGGTAAACGAGCCTAAGGCTTTTTCGACACACTTTGGTTCCAGTTGTAGAAGGTTTTCTTTGTGTTTACGGCACTTGGAATTTTGAGATTAAGCTTGGTGTTCTACATATTTTGTTTGGTCGCCTAGGTGGTACGGTTCATGCATTTTGGCTTCATCTACCTTTCTTGACTGCACCTAGTATCCCGATCGTTGTATTTTGCTACACTTTAGACTTGGTGTTCTTTTTAATTTTACCTTTTTATTTGTAATAGGATTGTTTATGCACATGGTATGAAGTTTCTTATTTATTTCTCCCCCTATTTCTTAATTTTTGAGTTTTTAAGTTATTGGTAATTTGTTTTCTCGACGTATTGCATTTCTTGTTGATTTTCTCTCTCATTCTTATTTTATTTTGTTTCCTTTGGATAACGGAATTGTTTTTGAGACATAATGTACCCAACTTTGATACTTTTTTATTCTATCAAGCCTCTACTTTTTCTGTTGCCACGGATTTTCCTCTACAAAGGTCCAAAAGGATTCCGGTAAACCTGCCTTGAGGGTTTTTCCGACACACTTTGGTTCCAGTTGTAGAAGGTTTTCTTTGTGTTTGTGGCACTTGGAGATTTTGAGATTAAGCATGGTGTTCTACGTATTTTGTTTGGTCGCCTAGGTGGTACGGTTCATGCATTTTGGCTTCATCTACCTTTCTTGACTGCACATAGTATCCCGATCGTTGTATTTTGCTACACTTTAGACTTGGTGTTCTTTTTAATATTACCTTTTTATTTGTAATAAGATTGTTTATGTACATGGTATGAAGTTTCTTGTTTATTTCTCCCCCTAATTCTTAAATTTTGAGTTTTTTAGTTATTTTGGTAATTTGTTTTCTCGATGTATTGCATTTCTTGTTGATTTTCTCTCTCATTCCTATTTTATTTTGTTTCCTTTGGATAACGGGATTGTTTTTGAGATATTATGTACCCAACTTTGACACTTTTTTTATTCTATCAAGCCTCTACTTTTTCTGTTGACACGGATTTCCCTCTACAAAGGTCCAAAGGATTCCGGTAAACTAGCCTAAGGGTTATTTCGACACACTTTGGTTCCGGTTGTAGAAGGTTTTCTTTGTGTTTGCGGCACTTGGGGTTTTTTAGATTAAGCTTTGTGTTCTACGTATTTTGTTTGGTCGCCTAGGTGGTATGGTTCATGCATTTTGGCTTCATCTATCTTTCTTGACTGCACCTAGTATCCCGATCTTTGTATTTTGCTACTCTTTAGACTTGGTGTTCTTTATAATTTTACCTTTTTCTTTGTAATAGGATTGTTTATGCACATGGTATGAAGTTTCTTATTTATTTCTCCCCCTAATTCTTATTTTATTTTGTTTTTTTTGGATAACGGGATTGTTTTTGAGGTATAGTGTGCCCAACTTTGATACTTTTTTATTCTATCAAGCCTCCACTTTTTCTGTTGCCACATATTTCCCTCTACAAAGGTCCAAAAGGATTCCGGTAAACCAACCTAAGGGTTTTTCCGACACACTTTGGTTCCGGTTGTAAAAGGTCTTCTTTGTGTTTGCGACACTTGGAGATTTTGAGATTAAGCTTGGTGTTCTACATATTTTGTTTGGTCGTCTAGGTGGTACGGTTCGTGCATTTTGGCTTAATCCACCTTTCTTGACTGCACCTAGTATGCCGATCGTTGTATTTTGCTACACTTTAGACTTTGTGTTCTTTTTATATTTACCCCTTTCTTTGTAATAGTATTGTTTATGCACATGATATGAAGTTTCTTATTTATTTCTCTCCCTTTTTCTTAAATTTTGAGTTTTCAAGTTATTGGTAATTTGTTTTTTCGACGTATTGCATTTCTTGTTGATTCTCTCGCCCATTCTTTTTTGATTTTGTTTCCTTTGGATAACGGGATTGTTTTTGAGATATAATGTACCCAGCTTTGATACTATTCTTATTCTATCAAGCCTCTACTTTTTCTGTTGCCACGGATTTCCCTCTACAAAGGTCAAAGGATTCCGTAAACTAGCCTAAGGGTTTTTCGACACTCTTTGGTTCCGGTTGTAGAAGGTTTTCGTTGTGTTTGCGGCACTTGGAGATTTTGATATTAAGCTTCGTGTTCTACGTATTTTGTTTTTCCGCCTAGGTTAGGTGGTATGGTTCATGCATTTTGGCTTCATCTACCTTTCTTGACTGCACCTAGTATCCCGATCGTTGTATTTTGCTACACTTTAGACTTGGTGTTCTTTTTAATTTTACCTTTTTCTTTGTAATAGGATTGTTTATGCACATGGTATGAAGTTTCTTATTTATTTCTCCCCCTAATTCTTAATTTTTGAGTTTTTAAGCTACTGGTAATTTGTTTTCTCGACGTATTGCATTTCTTGTTGATTTTCTCTCTCATTCTTGTTTTATTTTGTTTCCTTTGGATAACCGGATTGTTTTTGAGATATAATGTACTCAACTTTGATACCTTTTTTTATTCTATCAAGCCTCTACTTTTTCTGTTGTCACAGATTTCCCTCTACAAAGGTCCAAAAGGATTCCGGTAAACCAACCTGAGGGTTTTTCCGACACACTTTGGTTCCGGTTGTAGAAGGTTTTCTTTGTGTTTGCGGCACTTGGAGATTTTGAGATTAAGCTTGGTGTTCTACGTATTTTGTTTGGTCGTCTAGGTGGTACGGTTCGTGCATTTTGGCTTCATCTACCTTTCTTAGCTGCACCTAGTATGCCGATCGTTGTATTTTGCTATACTTTAGACTTTGTGTTCTTTTTATATTTACCCTTTTCTTTGTAATAGTATTGTTTATGAACATGGTATGAAGTTTCTTATTTATTTCTGCCCCTATTTCTTAAATTTTGAGTTTTCAAGTTATTGGTAATTTGTTTTCTCGACGTATTATATTTCATGTTGATTTTCTCTCTCATTCTTATTTTATTTTGTTTCCTTTGGATAACGGAATTGTTTTTGAGACATAATGTACCCAACTTTGATACTTTTTTTATTCTATCAAGCCTCTACTTTTTCTGTTGCCACGGATTTTCCTCTACAAAGGTCCAAAAGGATTCCGGTAAACCAACCTGAGGGTTTTTCCGACACACTTTGGTTCCGGTTGTAGAAGGTTTTCTTTGTGTTTGCGGCACTTGGAGATTTTTAGATTAAGCTTGGTGTTCTACGTATTTTATTTGGTCGTCTAGGTGGTACGGTTCGTGCATTTTGGCTTCATCCACCAATCTTAGCTACACTTTAGACTTGGTGTTCTTTTTAATTTTACCTTTTTCTTTGTAATAGGATTGTTTATGCACATGGCATGAAGTTTCTTATTTATTTCGCCCCCTAATTCTTAAATTTTGAGTTTTTATGTTATTGGTAATTTGTTTTCTCGACGTATTGCATTTCTTGTTGATTTTCTCTCTCATTCCTATTTTATTTTTATTCCTTTGGATAACGGTATTGTTTTTGAGATATAATGTACCCAACTTTGATACTTTTTATATTCTATCATGCCTCTACTTTTTCCGTTGACACGGATTTCCCTCTACAAAGGTCCAAAAGGATTTCGGTAAACGAGCCTAAGGGTTTTTCGACACACTTTGGTTCCAGTTGTAGAAGGTTTTCTTTGTGTTTACGGCACTTGGAGATTTTGAGATTGAGCTTGGTGTTCTACATATTATGTTTGGTCGCCTAGGTGGTACGGTTCATGCATTTTGGCTTCATCTACCTTTCTTGACTGCACCTAGTATCCCGATCGTTGTATTTTGCTACTCTTTAGACTTGGTGTTCTTTTTAATTTTACATTTTTCTTTGTAATAGGATTGTTTATGCACATGGTATGAAGTTTCTTATTTATTTCTCCCCCTAATTCTTAAATTTTGAGTTTTTAAGTTATTGGTAATTTGTTTTCTCGACGTATTGCATTTCTTGTTGATTTTCTCTCATTCTTATTTTATTTTGTTTCCTTTGGATAACGAGATTGTTTTTGAGATATAATGTGCCCAACTTTAATACTTTTTTATTCTATCAAGCCTCTACTTTTTCTGTTGCCACCGATTTCCCTCTACGTTGGTCCAAAAGGATTCCGGTAAACCTGCGTGAGGGTTTTTCCGACACACTTTGGTTCCGGTTGTAAAAGGTCTTCTTTGTGTTTGCGACACTTGGAGATTTTGAGATTAAGCTTAGTGTTCTACATATTTTGTTTGGTCGTCTAGGTGGTACGGTTCGTGCATTTTGGCTTCATCCACCTTTCTTGACTGCACCTAGTATGCCGATCGTTGTATTTTGCTACACTTTAGACTTTGTGTTCTTTTTATATTTACCTTTTTCTTTGTAATAGGATTGTTTATGCACATGGTATGAAGTTTCTTATTTATTTCTCCCCCTAATTCTTAATTTTTGAGTTTTTAAGCTATTGGTAATTTGTTTTCTCGACGTATTGCATTTCTTGTTGATTTTCTCTCTCATTCTTGTTTTATTTTGTTTCCTTTGGATAACGGGATTGTTTTTGAGATATAATGTACCCAGCTTTGATACTTTTTATTCTATCAAGCCTCTACTTTTTCTGTTGCCACGGATTTCCCTCTACAAAGGTCCAAAAGGATTCCGGTAAACCAACCAAAGGGTTTTTTCGACACACTTTGGTTACGGTTGTTTTCTTTGTGTTTGCGGCACTTGGAGATTTTGAGATTAAGCTTGGTGTTCTACGTATTTTGTTTGGTCGCCTAGGTGGTACGGTTCCTGCATTTTGGCTTCATCTACCTTTCTTGACTGCACATAGTATCCCGATCGTTGTATTTTGCTACACTTTAGACTTGGTGTTCTTTTTAATATTACCTTTTTATTTGTAATAGGATTGTTTATGCACATGGTATGAAGTTTCTTGTTTATTTCTCCCCCTAATTCTTAAATTTTGAGTTTTTTAGTTATTTTGGTAATTTGTTTTCTCGATGTATTGCATTTCTTGTTGATTTTCTCTCATTCCTATTTTATTTTGTTTCCTTTGGATAACGGGATTGTTTTTGAGATATTATGTACCCAACTTTGATACTTTTTTATTCTATCAAGCCTCTACTTTTTCTGTTGACACGGATTTCCCTCTACAAAGGTCCAAAGGATCCCGGTAAACCAGCCTAAGGGTTTTTCCGACACACGTTGGTTCCAGTTGTAGAAGGTTTTCTTTGTGTTTGCGGCACTTGGAGATTTTGATATTAAGCTTGGTGTTCTACGTATTTTGTATGGGCGCCTAGGTGGTACTGATCATGCATTTTGGCTTCATCTACCTTTCTTGACTGCACCTAGTATCCCGATCGTTCTATTTTGCTACACTTTAGACTTGGTGTTTTTTTAATTTTACCTTTTTCTTTGTAATAGGATTGTTTATGCACATGGTATGAAGTTTCTTATTTATTTCTCCCCCCTATTTCTTAATTTTTGAGTTTTTAAGTTATTGGTAATTTCTTTTCTCGACGTATTGCATTTCTTGTTGATTTTCTCTCATTCTTATTTTATTTTGTTTCCATTGGATAACGGGATTGTTTTTGAGACATAATGTACCCAACTTTGATACTTTTTTTATTCTATCAAGCCTCTACATTTTCTGTTGCCACGGATTTCCCTCTACAAAGGTCCAAAAGGATTCCGGTAAACGTGCCTGAGGGTTTTTGCGACACACTTTGGTTCCGGTTGTAGAAGGTTTTCTTTGTGTTTGCGGCACTTGGAGATTTTGAGATTAAGCTTCGTGTTCTACGTATTTTGTTTGGTTAGGTGGTATGGTTCATACATTTTGGCTTCATCTACCTTTATTGACTGCATCTAGTATCCCGATCGTTGTATTTTGCTACACTTTAGACTTGGTGTTTTCTTTTTAATTTTACCTTTTTCTTTGTAATAGGATTGTTTATGCACATGGTATGAAGTTTATTACTTATTTCTCCCCCTAGTTCTTAAATTTTGAGTTTTTAAGTTATTGGTAATTTCTTTTCTCGACGTATTGCATTTCTTGTTGATTTTCTCTCCCATTCTTATTTGATTTTGTTTCCTTTGGATAACGGGATTGTTTTTGAGATATAATGTACCCAACTTTGATACTATTTTTATTCTATCAAGCCTCTACTTTTTTTGTTGACACGGATTTCCCTCTACAAAGGTCCAAAGGATTCCGGTAAACTAGCCTAAGGGTTTTTCCGACACACTTTGGTTCCGGTTGTAGAAGGTTTTCTTTGTGTTTGCGGCACTTGGAGATTTTTAGATTAAGCTTTGTGTTCTACGTATTTTGTTTGGTCGCCTAGGTGGTATGGTTCATGCATTTTGGCTTCATCTACCTTTCTTGACTGCACCTGGTATCCTGATTGGTATCCCGATCGTTGTATTTTGCTACTCTTTAGACTTGGTGTTCTTTTTAATTTTACTTTTTTCTTTGTAATAGGATTGTTTATGCACATGGTATGAAGTTTCTTATTTATTTCTCCCCCTAATTCTTAAATTTTGAGTTTTTAAGTTATTGGTAATTTGTTTTCTCGACGTATTGCATTTTTTTGTTGATTTTCTCTCATTCTTATTTTATTTTGATTTTTTTGGATAACGGGATTGTTTTTGAGGTATAATGTGCCCAACTTTGATACTTTTTTATTCTATCAAGCCTCTACTTTTTCTGTTGCCACGAATTTCCCTCTACAAAGGTCCAAAAGGATTCCGGTAAACGTGCGTGAGGGTTTTTCCGACACACTTTGGTTTCGGTTGTAAAAGGTCTTATTTGTGTTTGCGACACTTGGAGATTTTGAGATTAAGCTTGGTGTTCTACGTATTTTATTTGGTCGCCTAGGTTGTACGGTTCGTGCATTTTGGCTTCATCCACCTTTCTTGACTGCACCTAGTATGCCGATCGTTGTATTTTGCTACACTTTAGACTTTGTGTTCTTTTTATATTTACCCTTTTCTTTGTAATAGTATTGTTTATGCACATGGTATGAAGTTTCTTATTTATTTCTCTCCCTTTTTCTTAAATTTTGAGTTTTCAAGTTATTGGTAATTTGTTTTCTTGACGTATTGCATTTCTTGTTGATTCTCTTGCCCATTCTTTTTTGATTTTGTTTCCTTTGGATAACGGGATTGTTTTTGAGATATAATGTACCCAACTTTGATACTATTCTTATTCTATCAAGCCTCTACTTTTTCTGTTGCCACGGATTTCCCTCTACAAAGGTCCAAAGGATTCCGGTAAACCAGCCTAAGGGTTTTTCGACACTCTTTGGTTCCGGTTGTAGAAGGTTTTCGTTGTGTTTGCGGCACTTGGTGTAACGTCCCAATTTCGAAATCAAGCAATATCATAGATTAAGCATTCGAATTACATAAATAACTTGTTCATAAATATTCTTTTCACTAAGCTAAGCAAAATTGACAGCGAAAGTCTCTATTCCACAGTCGAGAGCTCTATCTAATCATCAGTCAAAAGACCTGGAGTCGCTCTAAGTTCCAAATCCTTCCTGCCATCTCACAGTTCTTACTAGAAGAATCTGTAACACGCTTACCTGAAAATGGTTTAGTTTTGAAAAACGAGGGTTAGACCAAAAGGTCTAGTGAATTCCCTCCGAAAGCAACATGTAAAACGGTATGATAACATTTATAAAAGATTCATCGAAAACCTTAACAATTCATCAAGCATGGTACTGCACTGTGTATTGGATCACATAAACATTCCGCGATCGGGGCCCTAGTAGGACCCCTCTCGCCTCTTCCGGAGCCTACGCAGACTCCCCTTCCCGGAGCCTACGCAGACTCCCCTCTACTCGAAATAGGAGGAAACGAATTCCAACCTACCAGTCTGTCATACCTATCCAAGGGACCATCAGGTCCCGAGAATCACTCTCTGACCCCACAGTGCAGACCGACACCACATAGCACATAATTCATTTCATAAAACATGCACTTTACATCTTTGTAAAATCATCATTTCCATTTCATCATATCCAATAAGTTTTCTCAAGTAAAACGTACAGTTCATGGAAAACGTGCGTAATAGTTATATACATTTCATGTTCGTAAATGAAACCATAATCAGTTAAAACATTTAACACTTTACGCCGTAAAAGGTTTAGAGAACTCACCTTGATGTCACTGAAAGCACACTTGCTCTACTCTCGGATTAACCAGACTTGACACCTAAAAGATCAGGTAATTCTTTAATCAACAAAACTTACCCTGAACTATCCGGATACCATCTACTTTTTGGACGCAACAACTTTCCGGACACCAATCCGGACACTCTACTTCCCGGACAAGGAATCCGGACGCTAGACCTATCCGGACAAAACCACACTGACACTAAACTTATCCGGAAACCTCAGCCACCCGGATACCATGAAATACCCGGAAACCCTCACGGGACACTTACCCGGACACTTGCAACCCATCCGGACACCACTGAACATCGGTGTCCGGAAACCACAGCTGTTCGAGCTTAAAAATCTAAAAGTGATCATTAACTCGTTTTTTAGCCATTAGTTCGATTAGATAAGCATAGGGGTTCATCCACTAGTCATAAACACTCAATTAATTTCATTTTAAACCACCAAATCGACATATTAGCAATGAAATCCCAAAATGCTCAATAAGGAGATACTTAGGGCGTGTTTGGTTTGTAGGAATGGATTGGAATTGGAAGGATTTGGATTTCAAATCCATTCCAAATCCTACAAATCAAACAAGATTTATAATGGAATGAAATTCAAATCCATTCCAAATCCTACAAACCAAACACATGATGAGATTCCAAA
The DNA here is from genome assembly GCA_033807775.1 of Saussurea involucrata. Lineage (NCBI taxonomy): Eukaryota > Viridiplantae > Streptophyta > Magnoliopsida > Asterales > Asteraceae > Saussurea > Saussurea involucrata. The sequence goes on from CM066321.1 coordinate 154,727,374, forward strand.
TCCCTCCGAATCCAAATTCCTCCGAATCTAAATCCAAATCCTTACGTGAAATCTAATCCATTCCAATCCATTCCCACAAACCAAACGCACCCTTAGGTAAAGACCTAACAATTCCTCACGATTCCCTCCCCAGATCATGAACATAAAGGAGCAATAGACCTGAATCAAGCAGAATAAACATACTAGAAGAATACCTTAACAGATTACTTGCACAAATTGAGAGTCTCCAACCTTTAGCTTTTTTCTTTCTTTCTACCTTGAGCCGCCAAACACACACACCACACCAAAACACTGATTTGTGAAACTGAAAGAACCCTAGGGATTTGTGCATTTAAGTATCTTCCAGAAATGACAAGATTAGTCCCTTGACTTATCTTTCATTTCTTGCGAAAAAGGCATTAAACTTTCATTCTTTCCAAAAGAAAACCCGATTGTAACAACACTCCCCCCTTAGAAGAATTCCGTCCCCGGAATTTCTTATTGGAAAAGACGCGGGTATCATGCCCACACCCCAACTTGACACTTCCCCAAGGTAATGCCACTCCTGACTCAGTCCACCACCTCCTAAATTCGAAACATGGAACATTGGATGCATTCCCTTCAGTTCTTATGGTACTCTAACTCGTAGGCTACTGTTCCTACTCGATCGGTCTTAACGATAGAAGATTAAATAAGGCTTCTCAAGCATCTTTACTTCCCTTAAGGAGGAACCTGGCGGAATCCCCCGCTACAACATGAGATCCAATTACTCAGAAACAGTCATTCACCTGACAGCTTGGCACAAGGCCAACCTTGTACGTCCCGACAACTCACAACTCCGAGTTCCTTCATCATATCACAACTCACTACCTTGCACCACCCAACAATCGTCTATGCTGATAACATTTCCCTTTTCTCGGACCACCTAGACCACAGTTCGTCACTCATCCCTCACATTCTCACTACTTCACCACCCCATACTTATACGTAACTAAGAGTAGGAACCTCCAAACCCATCGTTGGATTGTTCACCTACTCAAATTAAACTTATCCTGAAACACATCAATTCCTCCCGGATTGCCACGTTCGTTCATTCCTATAAAACGTAACTCCGGTTATCCTCACTCCACTGGGAGGAGTAACCATGGTCACACCATACTATTCTCACTAGCTTAATCACTGCACGACCAATTCGTTTAAACATTTCTCACAAAGTCACTAACTTAACTCATTCGACTGTCTTATCCACTCCTTTTCTGCACAACCTCGTACCCAATTCCCTTCCTCAATACTCTTTCCAACGGTTCACACACTTATCAATGACAATCTACACAACACTGCACCTTTCGGCGTTACTGACAAGTTTACTACTTCCAATTTACTCACTTATTCCGACATGCTATATTCACCTCCCCACGTTAGCGTGGAGCATTGCCCACCGAACATTACTTGCCCCTCTCTCCCGACCTTTCCCCATGCTGGTATCGCTTTCTCATTACTCACATAGCCAAACAGTTGCACCAAGATCTTATCTTAAGGCATTCAACCAAGCCGTCTTGAAACAAGACCAGTGTTCGACGTCACTACACATTCTTTAATCTCCAACTTTTACCTTCTCAGACATTTCTTTCACACATAAGCAACAATTCACATTTTTTAAGGATTTCACATCTATCCCACCACATTTTGACTAACACAACCCTCATCCTCTTTAAACTTCCAATGACCCCAAAGTGTGTTTCTTAGTAACGTCCCCTATTCACTCTAATAATCCACCCCCTTGGATTCCCTATTACAAACGGATCTATTAATTCAGGAACACCCTGAAACTCGGGTTCCACAATTCTTTCGATTAACCACCATGATCATAAAATCAGACAGATATATATATACCGTCATCCCGGATTTCTTACTTAGATTTACCTTAAATAATTCTTTAACAATCAGTGTGTTAATCCCAATAACACTTCCCCAAGGATTGTAACACATCCTGTAATAACAAATGAACGTCATTACTTAACAAATCTATAAAATTTTAATCAGCCAACCAAAGGCTTATACCTCTATCATGGCATTTCAAATCAACTAATGATCATACTACCACTCCGACCCACAATCATCATCATGTCATTCCTTAAACATAACCAAAATTTCCAACTATTTCCTTCTAGGATCATTCCCTCACGCATAAGGAACAATTTTCATCTTTTTTTAACGATTTCTCATCTACTATACTACAACTTGACTAATCTATTCATCATCTTCTTTAAACTTACTCTGCCTTCAAGAATATACTTAACAACATACATGACCACAAAGCTTGGTCTCACAGCTGGGCAATCACCCAATTCTGCCCCGACATTCCATTCCAATAACAGTCAAAATAAACACCAACTTACAAACCACGTACTTCAACAACTGGGATTGCAAAACGTACACTCTACCCGAAATCCCAAAAGGACTTCCTTCTAATCCTTCATCTTTCTAACATCGCCTTACTACGTCGCCGACTGACACAGATATCTTGGCAATAGAAGCTACTATTCGTTCGTACATTCACCACTCCTATCATCACACTACCGACCAAGTCTCTCATGGTCATTCGTACACAATTCACCCTTTCCTTCATATTCTCCCGTATACTACAATCGAGTCTGTCTCGCTACTTAGTTCTCTCCCAACTTGTTGAACTATGACTCACGAGTTCACACTTAGCTCAAACACAAACATCCTAGCTAGCTCTTTATGATCCGAGTCCTTTCTTAGACACGACACATTTTCTTACTGACTGGTATAGTCTACACTCACTCCGCTTGTGTTACACATCTTGTCCTTCTACGGACCTTCCTCACCTCGTAAATAGAGCGCCTATTCAACAACAACAGTCTCTTACTAATTTAACACCTCTACAAGATATTCTATCAACTTACACTCATCTGGTTTGAGTCTTCGGCCTCGGCCAACATACACAGTTGCCGACTTCAACAACAAAAGACAACTCTTAACTACTTCCTTAACCTATCCTTTAACATGAGTTCCTTACGGGACCTATTCCTCCCTACACATCATAGTTAACTTTATAATCCGTCGCCCCTATTTCGAAACTTACTCATGTAACATCAATATTACCAGCTCCCTTCGAAACTCATGACCCACACCGTAGACCTTTCATTCCTGCTTCACAACACTACCCATAAAGAGTTGCTAAAACCAATACCTTGATGACTCCTAGTCCTTCCTCCGGACACCATCGCCCCTCGGCAACTGTGTTCTCAGTCACCGAGCAAAGGTACAGACCCTCATACACCTGACACTAAAATCCATTCCCGACTCTTCCAAGGTCTAACTCTCCTCTTAAACACATATACCAAAACTACATACGTTCTCCCCTGACTTGACCAACGCCTCTCCGCTCTCGGAGTTCTTCCTTAGCTTAAGACGTAATACTCTACGACCTAGTGGGTTCATAGCCTTCATGCATGACAATACAGTAGATAAATCCTTTTACACATTTTATCATTTTAAATAAACAACATTTAGAAACAACTCGGGTACCCGTGACCCCATCACTCTTATAACTTCAAAACCCTGCACAACGATTCGAGAATCGTTGGCATGCATCTTCCCGTGAACCTCAATCTTGCTCAATCCGAACAATGTTATTACAATAGTAATATATTGCATGAAAATCTTTTCGTATGAGACAATTCTGAAAGAATTACCGACACAAAGTAAACCAGTCGGTTCACACACTCATTTGTATGATATCAAAAGATCAATAAGCATTTTGGTTATAAGTGAATTGCAGGTAACCATCAATTTAACTTATCATTAAAAGTGTGGAATACTTTGCAAATCGTTAAGCTCAAAATTTCAATGTGCTACGTAACTGAAATCGCTTTTTCTTTAAACGTGCACTCGTACAAGCTGACTCATTTTGTTCAAAGTTGACATTTACGTTTTTATTTTAAATCGTGAAAATTTCATGTTACATAAAAGAACGCCATGCATGAGACTCTATTTGCAATAGAAGGCTACTCACTCAACAAGGTCAACCGCTTTACTCACGCAGCTTATCCTTGATACTCCACTTACGACCAAGGGTCGCCCTCTCGGTCAAGCACTAAATTGATGTACATGCGTTCCACATCTCACTTACTCAACCATTTCACACTATTTTTTCTTTGATCGACTATCTCACTTTCTACTTCTACATGCTTTCAATTCACTATAAGTATCTTATTCCATTTATCCTGCCAATGAAAAACTCGACTAAAAAGTCAGGGCTCCGTTGATACTTTCAAGATTTTGACACTGTTCTATCTTACCATCCCAACTGATCTATCCCATGATTTCCATAACTAGGACTCTCCCGAAACTGGAGTCTTACTCAAACTGAAACATTCATCCTCTCCGAATCCACGAAGAGCTACCTCTAGACGACTCATAACATTCTTCACAACGTTTCTTCTCTATGATGTCTACATACATCACATCATAATGACTCTTACACGACACTTCCCCAAGCAATGGAGCTCGGTCTATCCCTCAGGGATCTTGTTGACCTATTCCTCAACGTTCTCCCAGCCATAGCGCTAAACTGAAAGAAACCGATAGTTAATCCTTGCTAGACGTGACACAACAAATTTGCTATAAGTAAGGTATTGTAAGCACGCACATGTACCTGTAAGTTCGTAATTACACTGGCCAGGTGTAATCCCAAACTTACCTTACACGTTTGTCCTTGGCACCTTATTCCTAAGCGCATATATAGTGATCGTTCCTAGAGGCAATCCCATGTCTCGGCTGTGTTCCTCATCTTACAGTTTAAGTTTAGGCCCGAATGGTCACCTAAATCCCTTAAACTAAGGCTCTGATACCATTTGTAACGTCCCAATTTCGAAATCAAGCAATATCATAGATTAAGCATTCGAATTACATAAATAACTTGTTCATAAACATTCTTTTCTCTAAGCTAAGAAAAATTGACAGCGGAAGTCTCTATTCCACAGTCGAGAGCTCTATCTAATCATCAGTCAAAAGACTTGGAGTCGCTCTAAGTTCCAAATCCTTCCTACCATCTCACAGTTCTTACTAGAAGAATCCGTAACACGCTTACCTGAAAATGGTTTAGTTTTGAAAAACGAGGGTTAGACCAAAAGGTCTAGTGAATTTCCTCCGAAAGCAACATGTAAAACGGTATGATAACATTTATAAAAGATTCATCGAAAACCTTAACATTTCATCAAGCATGGTACTGCACTGTGTATTGGATCACATAAACATTCCGCGATCGGGGCCCTAGTAGGACCCCTCTCGCCTCTTCCGGAGCCTACGCAGACTCCCCTTCCTGGAGCCTACGCAGACTCCCCTCTACTCGAAATAGGAGGAAACGAATTCCAACCTACTAGTCTGTCATACCTATCCAAGGGACCATCAGGTCCTGAGAATCACTCTCTGACCCCACAGTGCAGACCGACACCACATAGCACATAATTCATTTCATAAAACATGCACTTTACATCTTTGTAAAATCATCATTTCCATTTCATCATATCCAGTAAGCTTTCTCAAGTAAAATGTACAGTTCATGGAAAACGTACGTAACAGTTATATACATTTCATGTTCGTAAATGAAACCATAATTAGTTAAAACATTTAACACTTTACGTCGTAAAAGGTTTAGAGAACTCACCTTGATGTCACTGAAAGCACACTTGCTCTACTCTCGGATTAACCAGACTTGACACCTAAAAGATCAGGTAATTCTTTAATCAACAAAACTTACCCTGAACTACCCGGATACCATCTACTTTCCGGACGCAACAACTTTCCGGACACCAATCCGGACACTCTACTTCCCGGACAAGGCAATCCGGACGCTAGACCTATCCGGACAAAACCACCCGGACACTAAACTTATCCGGAAACCTCAGCCACCCGGATACCATGAAATACCCGGAAACCCTCACGGGACACTTACCCGGACACTTGCAACCCATCCGGACACCACTGAACATCGGTGTCCGAAAACCACAGCTGTTCGAGCTTAAAAATCTAAAAGTGATCATTAACTCGTTTTTTAGCCATTAGTTCGATTAGATAAACATAGGGGTTCATCCACTAGTCATAAACACTCAATTAATTTCATTTTAAACCACCAAATCGACATATTAGCGATGAAATCCCAAAATGCTCAATAAGGAGATACTTAGGTAAAGACCTGACAATTCCTCACGATTCCCTCCCCAGATCATGAACATAAAGGAGCAATAGACCCGAATCAAGCAGAATAAACATACTAGAAGAATACCTTAACAGATTACTTGCACAAATTGAGAGTCTCCAACCTTTAGCTCTTTTCTTTCTTTCTTTCTTCCTTGAGCCTCCAAACACACACACCACACCAAAACACTGATTTGTGAAACTAAAAGAACCCTAGGGATTTGTGCATTTAAGTATCTTCCAGAAATGACAAGATTAGTCCCTTGACTTATCTTTCATTTCTTGTGAAAAAGGCATTAAACTTTCATTCTTTCCAAAAGAAAACCCGGTTGTTACAACACTCCCCCCTTAGAAGAATTCCGTCCCCGGAATTCCTTATTGTGTTCTTTTTATATTTACCCTTTTCTTTGTAATAGTATTGTTTATGCACATGGTATGAAGTTTCTTATTTATTGCTGCCCCTATTTCTTAAATTTTGAGTTTTCAAGTTATTGGTAATTTGTTTTCTCGACGTATTGCATTTCTTGTTGATTCTCTCTCCCATTCTTTTTTGATTTTGTTTCCTTCGGATAACGGAATTGTTTTTGAGATATAATGTACCCAACTTTGATACTTTTTTTATTCTATCAAGCCTCTACTTTTTCTGTTGCCACAGATTTCCCTCTACAAAGGTCCAAAAGGATTCTGGTAAACCAACCTGAGGGTTTTTCCGACACACTTTGGTTCCGGTTGTAGAAGGTTTTCTTTGTGTTTGCGGCACTTGGAGATTTTGAGATTAAGCTTGGTGTTCTACGTATTTTGTTTTGTCGCCTAGGTGGTACTGTTCATGCATTTTGGCTTCATCTACCTTTCTTGACTGCACCTAGTATCCCAATCGTTGTATTTTGCTACACTTTAGACTTGGTGTTTTTTTAATTTTACCTTTTTTTGTAATAGGATTGTTTATGCACATGGTATGGAGTTTCTTTTTTATTTCTCCACCTAATTCTTAAATTTTGAGTTTTTAAGTTATTGGTAATTTGTTTTCTCGACGTATTGCATTTCTTATTGATTTTCTCTCTCATTCTTATTTTCTTTTGTTTCCTTTGGATAACGAGATTGTTTTTGAGATATAATGTGCCCAACTTTGATACTTTTTTATTCTATCAAGCCTCTACTTTTTCTGTTGCCACGGATTTCCTTCTACGTAGGTCCAAAAGGATTCCGGTAAACCTTCCAGAGGGTTTTTCTGACACACTTTGGTTCTTGTTGTAAAAGGTTTTCTTTGTGTTTGCGGCACTTGGAGATTTTGAGATTAAGCTTGGTGTTCTACGTATTTTGTTTGGTCGCCTAGGTGGTACGGTTCATGCATTTTGGCTTCATCTACCTTTCTCGACTGCACCTTGTATCCCGATCGTTGTATTTTGCTACACTTTTGACTTGGTGTTCTTTTTAATTTTACCGTTTTCTTTGTAATAGGATTGTTTATGCACATAGTATGAAGTTTCTTATTTATTTCTCCCCCTAATTCTTAATTTTTGAGTTTTTAAGCTATTGGTAATTTGTTTTCTCGACGTATTGCATTTCTTGTTGATTTTCTTTCTCATTCTTGTTTTGTTTTGTTTTCTTTGGATAACGGGATTGTTTTTGAGATATAATGTACCCAACTTTGATATTATTTTTATTCTATCAAACCTCTACTTTTTCTGTTGACATGGATTTCCCTCTACAAAGTTCCAAAGGATTCCAGATTCCTTTTCCGACACACTTTGGTTCAGTTGTACAAGGTTTTCTTTGTGTTTGCGGCACTTGGAGATTTTGAGATTAAGCTTGGTGTTATACGTATTTTGTATGGTCGCCTAGGTGGTATTGTTCATGCATTTTGGCTTCATCTACCTTTCTTGACTGCACCTAGTATCCCGATCGTTGAATTTTGCTACCCTTTAGACTTGGTGTTTCTTTAATTTTACCTTTTTATTTGTAATAGTATTGTTTATGCACATGATATGAAGTTTCTTATTTATTTCTCCCCTTATTTCTTAAATTTTGAGTTTTTAAGTTATTGGTAATTTGTTTTCTCGGCGTATTGCATTTCTTGTTGATTTTCTCTCCGATTCTTATTTTATTTTGTTTCCTTTGGCTAACGGGATTGTTTTTGAGATATAATGTACCCAACTTTGATACTATTTTTATTCTATCAAGCCTCTACATTTTCTGTTGACACGGATTTCCCTCTACAAAGGTCCAAAGGATTCCGGTAAACCTGGCTAAGGGTTTGTTTCGATACACTTTGTTCCCGTTGTAGAAGGTTTTCTTTGTGTTTACGACACTTGGAGATTTTGAGATTAAGCTTGGAGTTCTACATATTTTGTTTGGTCGCCTAGGTGGTAAGGTTCATGCATTTTGGCTTCATCTACCTTTCTTGACTGCACCTGGTATGCCAATCGTTGTATTTTGCTACACTTTAGACTTGGTGTTCTTTTTAATTTTATCTTTTTTTTATAATAGGATTGTTTATGCACATGGTATGAAGTTTCTTATTTATTTCTCCCCCTATTTCTTAATTTTTGAGTTTTAAGTTATTGGTAATTTGTTTTCTCGACGTATTGCATTTCTTGTTGATTTTCTCTCCCATGCTTATTTGATTTTGTTTCGTTTGGAAAACGGGATTGTTTTTTAGATATAATGTACCCAACTTTGATACTATTTTTATTCTATCAAGCCTCTGTTGACACGAATTTCCCTCTACAAAGGTCCAAACGATTCCGGTAAGCCAACCTAAGGGTTTTTGCGATTAAGCTTGGAGTTCTACAAAGGTCCAAACGATTCCAGTTGTAGAAGGTTTTCTTTGTGTTTGCGGCACTTGGAGATTTTGAGATTAAGCTTGGAGTTCTATTTATTTTGTTTGGTCGCCTAGGTGGTACGGTTCATGCATTTTGGCTTCATCTACCTTTCTTGACTGCACCTAGTATGCCGATCGTAGTAGTTTGCTACACTTTAGACTTTGTGTTCTTGTTAATTTTACCCTTTTCTTTGTAATAGTATTGTTTGTGCATATGGTATGAAGTTTCTTATTTATTTCTCCCCCTATTTCTTAAATCTTGAGTTTTATGTTATTGGTAATTTGTTTTCTCGACGTATTGCATTTCTTGTTGATTTTCTCTCCTATTCTTATTTGATTTTGTTTCCTTTGGATAACGAGATTGTTTTTGAGATATAATGTACCCAACTTTGACACTATTTTTATTCTATCTAGCCTCTACTCTTTCTATTGACTCGGATTTCCCTCTACAAAGGTCCAAAGGATTTCCGGTAAACCAGCCTAAGGGTTTTTCCGACACACTTTGGTTCCGATTGTAGATGGTTTTCTTTGTGTTTGCGGCACTTGGAGATTTTGAGATTTAGCTTAGTATTCTACGTATTTTGTTTGGTCTCCTAGGTGGGTTCATGCATTTTGGTTTCTTCTACCTTTCTTGACTGCACCTAGTATGCCGATCGTTGTATTTTGCTACGCTTTAGACCTAGTGTTCTTTTTAATTTTACCTTTTTCTTTGTAATAGGATTGTTTATGCACATGGTATGAAGTTTCTTATTTATTACTCCCCCTAATTCTTAAATTTTGGGTTTTTATGTTATTGGTAATTTGTTTTCTCGACGTATTGCATTTCTTGTTGATTTTCTCTCCCGTTCTTATTTAATTTTGTTTCCTTTGGATTTCGGGATTGGTTTTGAGATATAATGTACCCAACTTTGATACTATTTTTATTCTATCAAGCCTCTACTTTTTCTATTGACACGGATTTCCCTCTACAAAGGTCCAAAGGATTCCCGTAAACCAGTCTAAGGGTTTCCGACACACTTTGGTTCTAGTTGTAGAAGGTTGTCTATGTGTTTGCGGCACTGGGAGATTTTGTGATTAAGCTTGGAGATCTACATATTTTGTTTGGTTGCCTACCGGTTCATGCATTTTGGCTTCATCTACCCTTCTTGACTGCACCTAGTATGCCAATCGTTGTATTTTGCTACACAGACTTGGTGTTCTTTTTAATTTCTTGTTTTTCTTTGTAATGGGATTATTTATGCACATGGTATGAAGTTTCTAATTTATTTCTACCCCTATTTCATAAATTTTGAATTTTTATGTTATTGGCAATTTGTTTTCTCGACGTATTGCATTTCTTGTTGATTTTCTCTCCCATTCTTATTTGATTTTGTTTCCTTTGGATAACGGGATTGTTTTTGAGATATAATGTACCCAACTTTGATACTATTTTTATTCTATCAAGCTTCTACCTTTTCTATTGACTCCGATTTCCTGTACAAAGGTCCAAAGGATTCCGGTAATCCAGCCTAAAGGTTTTTCTGACACACTTTGGTTCCGGTTGTAGAAGGTTTTCTTTGTGTTTGCGGCACTTGGTGTAACGTCCCAAAAATATAACATGCATTAATTGAGGATAAGCATTCAAATAACATAAATTAACTTGTCTTTAATTCTCCATTTCTCTATACTAAGCAAAATTAACAGCGGAAGTCTTTGATCCAGAGCCGAGAGCTCTATCTATAGTCGTCAGTCAAAATCTTGGAGTCACTCTAATCTCCAAATCCTTCTTGCCATCTCACCTAGTTCTTACTAGAAGAACCCGTAGTACGCTTACCTGAAAATGGTTTAGTTTTTGAAAAAAACGAGGGTTAGACCAAAAGGTCTAGTGAATTCCCTCCGAACACAACATGTAAAACAATATGAAAACATTTATAAAAGATTCATCGTAAACCTTAACATATCATCAAGCATGGTACTGCACTGTGTATTGGATCACATAAACATTCCACGATCGGGGCCCCAGCAGACTCCCCTTTCGCCTCTTTCGGAGCCTACGCAGACTCCCCTTCCCGGAGCCTACGCAGACTCCCCTCTACCCGGATAAGAGGAAACGAATTCCAACCTACCGGTCTGTCATACATATCCAAGGGATCATCAGATCCCAAGGATCTCTCTCTGATCCCACAGTGCAGACCGACTCCACATAGCACATTATTCATTTCATAAAACATGCAACTTTAAATCTTTCTAAATCATCATTCCCCTTTTCATCATGTCAGATAAGCTTCCTCAAGTAAAACATGTAGTTCATGGAAAAACATGCGTGACAGTTACAACAGTTCATGCTCGTAAATGAAACCATAATCAGTTAAAACATTTAATACTTTACGTCGTAAAAAGGTTTAGGGAACTCACCTTTTGTTACGTAGAACGCACTTCTTGAATATTTCCAAGCTAAGCCAAACGAACACCTAAGGGCATTAGATTCATATCAGTTCAGACGGTCTGACCTTTCTACTCAGTTGACACTGTCCGAACACTAACACAATCCGGATACCCGAACTGTCCGGATACCCGAACTGCCCGGATACTAGGACATTCTGGATACATACTTTACCGGGTACTAACACCCGGAAACCCTTTATCCGGAAAGACATACATCCGGAAACTATCGAAGTGATGCTACCCGGATACCTGCATCCTATCCGGAAACTATTGAACATCAAGAACCTCTATCGTCCGGAAACCACGACTGTTCGAAAACAAAAGTCTAAAAGTGATCAATGAACCCATATTATGCCATTAAATTGAGTAGACAAACCTAAGGGTTCATCCACCAAACCTAAACATCCACTTAATCCATTTTCTTACTATTAAAACGATTTACAAAGACAAAACCCCCAAAACCCACTTTTAAGAAAAATGGTTGAAAACCCACTGAATCATTATGTTCAAACTTAATAATCTAGACAAATGAAGAAAGGAGCTCCAGATAACAAGAACTAAACATAGAGGATATTACCTGTTGATTCTTCTCTTCCTTGATTTCTTCCCAAGAAAACTTTCTTCTTCTACCTTCTTCCCTCTTAGCCGCCAACCATGAGCAAAACATACACACACACCACACAATTAGTGGCTGCCCTAGGGATTTGTGCCAAAAACATCTTTCACCTAATTGCAATTCAGTCCTCAATTTAACTTTCATTCCTTGCATAACGACCACTAAACTTTCATAATTACAAGGAAAAACCCGGTTGTTACAACACTCCCCCCTTAAAAGAATTTCGTCCCCGGAATTCCTTATCGGAAAAGACGCGGGTATCATGCCCACACCACAACTGACACTTCCCCAAGGTAATGCCACTTCTGACTCAGTCAACCACCTCGTTAAATTCGAAACATAGAACATTGGATGCATTCCCTTCAGTTCTTACGGTACTCTAACTTGTAGGCTACTGCTCCTATTCGATCGGTCTTAACAATAGAAGATTAAATAAGGCTTCTCATGCATCTTTACTTCCCTTAAGGAGGAATCTGGCGGAACCCCCGCTACAACACGAGCTTCATTTTCTAAGAAACAATCACTCACCTGACAGCTTGGCACAAGACCAACCATGTACCTCCCGACAACTCACAACCCCGAGTTCCTTCATCGTATCACAACTCACTACCTTGCACCACCCAACAATCGTCTATGCATATAACATATCCCTTTTTCTCGGACCACCTAGACCACAGTTCGTCCATCACCTATCCCATCCTCACCACTTCGCCCTCTCATACTTAGACGTGACTAAGAGTAGGAACATCCAAACCCATCGTTAAAATGTTCACCTACTCAAATTAAACTTATCCTGAAACCCATCAATTCTTCCCGGATTGCCACGTTCATTCATTCATAAAAAACATAACTCCGGTTATCCTCACCCCACGGAGAGGAGTAACCATGGTCACACCATACTATTCTCACTAGCTAAAATACTGCACGACCAATTCGTTTAAACATTTCTCACAAAGTCACTAACTTAACTCATTCAACTGTCTTATGTTGGATATAGTGTCCAGAGTCATTAACTATTGGTAATATTTCTAATAATAGCAGGGTCCTTTTGGGTTGCCCTTAAGACCCAAATAACAATCAGAAGAATGAAAGGGAGTTAAAGTAGTTAGTTTATTAATTTGTCATTTGATGATAAATTAATTATAAGCTACAATATAATTAATTGGATTAATTATAGGGACTAAATAATAATTGGTTAAAAGAGTTTTTTAACAAGCTTATCGGTTCAAGGGGGCTAGGTGTAAATAAGGGGATTATAAATAAACTACTAGGGATCAAACCCTAATGAGTTTTTTTGATCAATCTCTCTCTCTCTATTGAGGTCGTAACCTCCCTTCTCCTCCCTCCCAAAATCGTAAACCCTAAATAAGGGTTTAGGGTTTAAAGCTTCAATCTTGATTGTTGGTTTGGTGTTCTTAAGTGTGAGCCACTAGAGGGATTCACACTATTGATCCTTGACATCTAAGAAGCAAGAACAAGGTTTGATTAATCATTGTGGTTTTCGACAATCACAAGAAACAAGTAAGTGTTCTTGATCCTTTCTATTGTAGTTAATCATCTAGAACATATGCATCTTTATAAGTTGTTTGTTTGTATTGCCATGGATGATTCAATTCTAAATATGCTTCTGTTGCCTATATCATGTGGTAGTACGGTTTAACAAAAACCTTTCAGTGGTATCAGAGCCAAAGTTCTTAGATTTTAGCTCAATAGCATAAAATTCGTATTGAATTTTCTGGAAAACGCAACGAGCCGTTTTATCTATTCCTGGAGTTTGGACCGTCGGATCGTCGCGTTTTTTGGACAGTAGTTTCACGACATTCTGTTTTACCTTCTGGACGGTTGGATTAATCGTTTGAGGTCCAGAAGGCCCCTGTTTTATTTTCGACATAGTGCAGTAAGTTTGTGACCATTAGATTGCTTAATCCCTAAATTAGGGTTTTATGGTCATAACCTCTAAAGCTATAATTTTGGAAACTGAAAAAAAAAATCTTGCTTGCATGAAAAAGTTTCTATTTTTAGCGATTAAAGTTTATCGGTATCCCTAAAGGGTATAGGGTAGTAGACGTTTTTTTATGCATGTTATACCATAATTGTGTATGGCGTAGTAGTCGTTTTTTATGCATGTTATACCATAATTGTGTATGGCTAGTTTCCTAACTTGCCTAAGAAAAACACATCAATTATAAGCTTTGGAAAATATTGAATGGATAATCTTAAATTGAATAGATAATCCTAATTGTGAATGGCTAGTTTCCTAACTTGCCTAAGAAAACACATCAATAATAAGCTATGGCAAATATCGAATGGATAATCTTGAATTGAATAAGATAATCTTAAATACCTTCTTACAATAAACAAAATATTCAAGTTTGAATAAATATTGTAAGATAAACATTGACATTATTTATATAGTGAATATAATTTATATGTCAAATATTCACATTAATTATTAGCATGTGTCCTCACATGTTTAATTGGAATCAAATATGGAAACAATTATATTAATTGTTAAATATGTGCTCACATGGTTAACTAGAATTAATCAAGATAATCATAATTTTAAATTGTTTAAAATTCAATTAAATTTTTATATATATATTAGACCTCAATTATATATATATATATATATATATATAATTAAATAATACATTGATAGTCAAACCGAGACTAGGCGTACTCACTATAAACACTCTAAAAGGGTTTAAGGAGGTTACCTATAAAATGGTTGCCAAATGAGTCAAGGGTTTTTAAAACGCCATGCGTTACCAAACTCACCGCCTTTTGTGTGGACTAGTGGAATTACCGAAAATGTTTGATAGGTCAATGTGACAAGTTAAAAGTATTAACTATGAAGTATAAAACGAAAATTCCGTTTTAGATTTACTAAGGAATGTGAAAGTCGTATGCTATCCATGAGAAGAACACACATAATCTTATAGTTTGTTAACGGAGCGTGTGCGGTTTGCCGGCACGTTAATGTGAAACTATAGTTGAAAATGATGCGGCGCTCGTGATTCTCAAGCGTACTTGAGCCGAGGGGTTCATGTGTTTTTCCATGGTCGATTCACTGTCTTGTTTGTGATCCTCGGCATCCCAGTCACAAAAAGAAGATAAGCATAATCGAGATTAACATGCCATTGACCTAAGTCAATGAATCTCAAAAGACCTAGGAGTTTCATAGTGAATGAAATTAACAAATAGCATTTGTTTACCTAAAATAACCTTGTGATGTGATTACGGCATCCCTTTTCACATCATAAGATAAAATATGGATCCTAGCCTTGTTAAATATTTTGGATAATTATTTTTAAGGGTTGAATATCAATCTAACTAAAATAAAACTCTATCTACAGATGGCTGAAAATATTCCTCCTCCTCCTTCTCACTCAACATCCAACCTTACGTTACTCTCTATCCTAAGTAAAGATAAGCTAACTGGGCCAAACTACTTGGATTGGATTCGTGCCTTGAGAATTTCCTTGAGGTACGAAGACAAAGAGTATTTGCTCGACGAAGATCTTCCTATACTTAATGATGATGCAAGCCCTGAAGCAGTAACTGAATACAATAAGCAATTCGCGGAATCCACAAAAGTCGTGTGTCTCATGTTGGCGTCCATGTCCCCGGAACTTCAAAAGAGTTTCGAGAACATGGGGGCGTTTGAACTAAATGAGCAGCTTCGTGAAATGTTTCAGGAGCAAGCGAGGCAAGAAAGGTTCCAAGTCGTAAAATCGCTTATGGAATGTAAGCAACAGGACGGTGCCCCTATATGTGCACATGTGCAAAAGATGAAAGCGTACATTGACAGGTTGGGCAATCTAGGTGTCGATTTCCCAAGAGAGCTTGCCATTGACATGGTGCTAAACTCTCTTAGTGGGGCATATAAACAGTTCATAGTGAACTTCAATATGAACAATATGGACAAGACCTTGATGGAGCTCCATGGCATGTTGAGATCTGCTGAAGCTAGCATGGGTAAGACCCAAAGTGCTCACTCAAATGCCCCCGTCCTGGCCATTAGGGAAGGTGGCTATAAGAAGAAGAAAGTTTCTCATCCCAAAGGGAAGGGAAAGGCTAAAGTTGTCCCACGCAACCAAGGCCTTAAGAGAAAAGCTGATTCTTCTGACATACCACCCATAAGTGACCCTAAAGAGGCCATATGCTTTTACTGTCAACAAAAGGGCCATTGGAAGAGAAGCTGCCCAAAATATCTGGAGGACTTGAAAATGAACAAGGTCAAAGGGTGTGGCACCTCAGGTATTTTTACAATTGAACTCCATAGTACTTCGATTTCCAACTCTTGGGTCCTTGATACGGGATGTGGTACTCACATTTGCTCTAATTTTCAGGGACTAAAGGGAAGTAGGACGTTGAAGCATGGGGAGCTGAATCTGATCATGGGAAACAGGATGACTGCCGCTGTTACCAAGATTGGAGATTTTGAGCTCGTGCTTAGTAGTGGTTTTTCAATAAAGTTATTAGATTGTTGCTACTCGCCAGAAATGGCTCGAAACATTATTTCTTTTCATGCATTGTACAAGGATGGTTTTGAATTTCAATTTGATAATAATGATGGTTGCATTTTGGTTTATAAACATGGTTGTTTTTATTTTAAAGCCTCTCCTTGTAATGGTGTGTATGAAAGCGTGATTTGTGTTGGTAGAAATAATAATAACTTAACTCTAAATGTTGGTTCCTCCAATAATGAATTGGATAAATCATCGTTATAGCATCATCGTCTTGGCCACATAAATAAGAAACGCATCTCCAAGCTCCAATCGGACGGGGCCTTGGAACCATTTGACTTAAAGTCTGATGAAGAATGCAAGTCTTGTTTACTTGGCAAGATGACGAAAGCACCTTTCAAAGGAAAAATGGAAAGGGGTAAGGATCTGTTGGACTTAATCCACACAGATGTATGTGGACCATTCAGATCTGCCACGAGAAACGGTGAAAGATACTTTGTTACCTTTACGGACGATTTCAGTAGATATGGATTTATCTATCTAATGAAAAACAAATCGGACACCTTTGAAGTGTTCAAAGGATTCAAAAACGAAGTAGAAAACCAACTGGGCAAGAAGATCAAGATGCTCCGATCCGACAGGGGTGGAGAATACTTGAGTCATGAATTCTACGACTATCTAAGGGATTGTGGAATAGTTTCGCAATTATCTCCTCCCAGAACACCACAACTCAATGGTGTTGCTGAGAGAAGAAATCGAACGCTACTTGATATGGTTCGGTCCATGATGAGTCGTGCTACACTTCCAATATCGTTCTGAGGCTATGCCTTAGAAACTGCAGCTCATATCTTAAACCTCGTTCCAACTAAGAAGGTTGCAAAGACACCCTCTGAAATGTGGACTGGGACTCGTCCCTCGTTGGCACATATAAAGGTCTGGGGTTGTGAAGTCTTCGTTCGGCGCGAAACTAACGACAAGCTAGAACCTAGAGCAGAGAAGTGTCAGTTCATTGGTTATCCCTACAAATCCTTTGGATATATATTTTACAAACCTTCGGAGAACAAAGTGTTTGTAGCTAGAAGGGGAGTCTTCCAAGAAACGGAGCTCATTTCCAAAAGGGATAGTGGGAGCAACATTGATCTTGAAGAAATTCAAGAAACAACCAATGATGAACCTATAGTTGACACTAGCCCTCAACATGAGGTTGAACCACCTGTTGAGGAAACTAACATACCTCCACCACCTCTTCGCAGAACTAGTAGAGTAAGTCAACCTCCTGAGTTTTATTATGGTTTTCATATTACAAAGGAAGGAGTGTAACACCCCCAAAATCTGAGCCAATTTAAACCTCAAGTTATAACAGGTTATGACAATAAATACTTCAACTTATAAAAACAGGCAGTGGATTAACCATCAAGAGTATATTCACATTACAAGATCCTTCAAATAACCTATCAATCTAATTATGTCACTACAACCAGATTAATCAAGTTATCTATCAATCAATCAAAACCTCTTCTTTGTTAATTTCATCCACCTCTGCTATATCAAAACGCTCGTCCCACAACCCTTTACCTCCCCGAGCTGGTACCTGGTAAGAAAACATCATTTGAAACGATTAGGCCAACGCCTAGTGAGAACATTCGTTTCCAAGATAATAATTGTAAAATCAATGTAAACAAGTTATAACAAACCTGATTCCCCTTTTCTTACCATACGTGTAACTCTATTCCGTTAACACGATTTTACCCAATTCCATGAATATGACTGACACACATTCCATCATCATATCATGTCTCAGAGCCACACTACGAATCTTTACTGATTCTAGAGTAATGCTCTTAATCCAGAAATCGCAATATACACATGCCCATTTCCGTACACATCTATTCCAGAAATTGCAATGTACACTTGCCCATTTCCACATTCCAGAAATTGCAATGCACACTTGCCCATTTCCACATTCCAGAAATTGCAATGCACACTTGCCCATTTCCACATTTCATGAATATGACTGACAATAATTCCGTCATCATATCATGTCTCAGAGCCACACTACCAATCCTTATGGATTCTAGATCAATGCTCACAACCAATAAATCGCGATTACACACGCCCATTTATCGGTAAGGAAGCAGAGATTACAAGCACTTATGCCAACCTCACTCTCTTCCTTAGAAATCAGGAATAACGATTAATACCACACGCCTATTCCATGATTTCCCACACACACTGGAATAACGATTAAACGAGTAATACCACACGCCTATTCCATGTGATTACCAAACTTTAGTGCCTATGGATCCATATCACCTAATTGTACTCATATAGGTATTTACTCAATATAAGTTCCTCATAGCAACCGTATAAGCGAATTATATTTATACCTCGTAGATTCCTCATATCATTCAGTATGAGCAAATTACATATATATATATATATATATATATATATATATATATATATATATATATATATATATATATATATCGTACAGATTCCTCATATCATTCAGTATGAGCAAATCACAATTAACACATTCCTGCCTAGTATCACACTAGTGCAGTCTATAAACCTAACATACTACTCTTCAAGGGTATGTATGTTCAAGCTATATAATTGCCATCACAATTCCTAAATCGCATATTTCCACGATTTACATAAATGCACATTTCATTACATCCGGAAAGATACATAAAATACAAGGCCTCTAGATACTTAACTTATCAGATCTTTGAGCCATATCAATTTTTGATACCATTTAGATATACTGGTTTCTTTACTCAACTCCCGATACGCTGTACCGGGACTCACCTGTACCGGGACTTACCTCTACCGGGACTTGCCTCTACCGGGACTTGCCTCTACCGGGACATTCCACTACCGGGACATTCCACTATCGGGACATTCCACTACCGGGACTTGCCACTACAGGGACATTCCACTACCGGGACATTCCACTACCGGGACGTTACACTACCGGGACTTGCCTCTACCGGGACTTTCAAGGTTTTGCGTACTGTTCGTTCAACAAGTCCTCAAATCGATTTAAAACATGAAATCAGTTAAATCTACTCATTCTAATCAATCCTCAGTCAGTTCATACAAATATATCAAGGTTAATATAACTTAAAAACACTGATTTGTACAAAGAATCGAATGAACTCACCTTAATTACAAAGATCCTCTTCTCTGCCCTAAACTGATTCTAATCTGCTGCTATCGATTCTGGAAATCAATTCAGCACACAAAATCGATTTACCACCATAAATCAGCAACAAGATTTATCAGAAACTTGGGTAAAAATTCTTACCAAATGAAGAACTGAACTTCTTTTCTTCTTTCTCTCTGTTTCTTCTCTCTGCCTAATGACCGACTCAAAAGAACACAAGACTGAGATATTTACTTATCTCATCATCTTATCCAAATACACTTTCAAGATTTACAATTCACACCTCCAAGTTCTAATCTTTCCAAAAGTAACACCAAACTTTCATTACTTACATTTTATCCCTTATATGAGTTATAAAACTTCCATATAATCTCAAGGTTACACAAAATACAAATACATTCCAATTCTTATCAAAATACTAATATCGAAAATTTAGGATGTTACAAGGAGACACACTAGTCAATGATAAAACATTTGATAGTGCGGATGAGCCATCCAACTACGAGGAAGCGATGGCAGGCCCTGAGGCTTCCAAATGGAAAGAGGCCATGGAAAGCGAGATTCAATCTATGTACGATAACCAAGTTTGGAAATTGGTTGATCACACACCAGGTCGCAAGACAGTTGGGTGTAAGTGGATCTTCAAAAAGAAGACCGACATGGATGGGAATGTGCACAAATTCAAGGCTGGACTGGTTGCAAAAGGTTACACTCAAACTCAAGGAATTGATTATGATGAAACCTTCTCACCAGTGGCAAAGATTAAGTCTATCTGGATATTGCTTGCCATAGCTGCATTTCATGACTATGAAGTATGGCAAATGGATGTAAAAACCGCTTTCCTCAATGGGAAACTTGATGAGGATGTGTATATGGCACAACCTGAAGGTTTTGTACATACCGAGTATCCAGATAAAGTGTGTAAGCTTGAAAGATCCATTTATGGACTTAAACAAGCGTCTCGTAGCTGGAATCTTTGTTTTCATGAAAAGGTCAAGGAATTTGGATTTTCTCGAAGCGAAGATGAGTCCTGCGTATATGTTAAGGCTAGTGGGAGTAATGTTGTATTTCTAGTCTTGTATGTTGATGACATACTACTCATAGGAAACAATATTCCGATGCTGCTAGATGTAAAGGCCTGGCTCGGGAAATGTTTCGCTATGAAAGATTTGGGAAATGCAACATACATACTTGGAATAAGAATTTATCGAGATAGAACCAAGCGTTTAATTGGACTTAGCCAAAGTACATACTTGGATAAGATATTGAAGAAATTCAATATGAGTGAATCCAATAAAGGGTATTTGCCATGCAACATGGCATAAGATTGAGTAAAGATCAATGTCCCAGCACTAGTAAAGAATTGGACAGAATGAGTCGAATTCCATATGCATCTGCTATAGGATCGATCATGTATGCCATGACATGTACTAGACCTAATGTCTCATTTGCTTTAAGCATGGTGAGGAGATATCAAGGGAACCTAGGCGAAAGTCATTGGACGGCTGTAAAGAACATTCTTAAGTATCTTCGGAGGACTAAAGATGTGTTCTTAGTCTATGGTGGAAAAGATGAATTACGAGTAACGGGTTATACTGATGCAAAAGCATTAACTCGACCCAAACATGAGTATCATATTGAAGCCATAAGTGTTAGAATTTTCAATATATATTGAATGTTTTAGTTGTTAGTTTGATGCATTAAAAACGTAATAAATTGTATTTGATTTGGAGATTATTATATGGAGATTATTATATGGAGATTATAATATATGCTGGATTGCGTCCATTTACATTTAATTTATTATCGTGTTTTGTTTTGCATGTTTAGAACCAACTTCCTGAGTATTAATTTACTTAAAACTCTACAGTCAGTCATACTTCTGGAAGTAAGTAGTGATTCAATACTGTCATGGAGTGTTAGAGGCATAGAGAATGCAACTAACGCTCATGAGTACTTAATGGTGATTTAGGTATTGGAACGACCCGCACTCAAAAGTTTACTTCATGGATTAAGTCAGAGTAATTTTGAGATGATAATATTTTATGTTCTTCAAACAGAGATTCATAGAGTTTTGCTCTAGGATTCTGTTATGCTTTGGTGTGCTCCAACGCTGACCGTGACTGACAGTTATACAGGGTATGTCCATGTATAATATGATGAATAGAAATGAACTGTGTAGTCAAAGTTTATTTGTTCCTTCTGCCTAAACAAGAGAAGCGATATCCATGGGCCCCCCGATGATTTTGTGTTGACACTAAGTGTTTGGCCAAACCCTGACTAGAATTGATGTGTTCAATTGAGTAGCCTGATGAATTCAACACATATCGGAAATCGGGAAACATAATCTTGATCCATGAGATAGACATTTATCCATGTCTCAGGTTCATATGATATCTTGTAGAACAAAGGAACATTAAATCACTTATCTTAGGACCGAATCTTTATCAGAGTTCAGCAGTTGCATTGGATGGCTTGCTCTCTGCTGATTATTTGAAAGCATTAAACCAAATAGAGTTAATAACTTGTCCAAGTGGGAGACTGTTGGATATAGTGTCCAGAGTCATTAACTATTTGGTAATATTTCTAATAATAGCAGGGTCCTTTTGGGTTGCCCTTAAGACCCAAATAACAATCAGAAGAATGAAAGGGAGTTAAAGTAGTTAGTTTATTAATTTGTCATTTGATGATAAATTAATTATAAGCTACAATATAATTAATTGGATTAATTATAGGGACTAAATGATAATTGGTTAAAAGAGTTTTTTAACAAGCTTATCGGTTCAAGGGGGCTAGGTGTAAATAAGAGGATTATAAATAAACTACTAGGGATCAAACCCTAATGAGTTTTTTTTATCAATCTCTCTCTCTATTGAGGTCGTAACCTCCCCTCTCCTCCCTCCCAAAATCGTAAACCCTAAATAAGGGTTTAGGGTTTAAAGCTTCAATCTTGATTGTTGGTTTGGTGTTCTTAAGTGTGAGCCACTAGAGGGATTCACACTATTGATCCTTGACATCCAAGAAGCAAGAACAAGGTTTGATTAATCATTGTGGTTTTCGACAATCACAAGAAACAAGTAAGTGTTCTTGATCCTTTCTATCGTAGTTAATCATCTAGAACGTATGCATCTTTATAAGTTGTTTGTTTGTATTGCCATGGATGATTCAATTCTAAATATGCTTCCGTTGCCTATATCATGTGGTAGTACGGTTTAACAAAAACCTTTCATCTTATCCATTCCTTTCCTGCACAAACTCATACATAATTCTCGTCCTCAATACTATTTCCAATGGTTCACACACTTAACAATGACAATCTACACGACACTGCACCTTACGGCATTACTGTCAAGTTTACTACTTCCAATTTACTCACTTATTCCGACATACTATCTTCACCTCCCCACGTTAGTGTGGAGCACTGCCCACCAAACATTACTTGCCCCTCTCTCCCGACCTTTCCACATGCTGATATCACTTTCCCATTACTCACATAACCAAACAGTTGCACCAAGATCCTAACTTAAGGCATTCAACCACGTCGTCTTGAAACGACACCAGGGTTCGACGTCACTACACATTCTTAAATCTCCAACTTTTACTTTCTCAGACATTTCTTTCACACATAAGCAACAACTCACATTCTTTAAGGATTTCACATCTATCCCACCACATTTTGACTAACACAACCATCATCCTCTTTAAACTTCCAATGATTCCAAAATATGCTTACTTAGCGACTCTTACAGCTAAAAACACTTGGTTTCTCCCTTGGGTAACCACCCACCACCACTCCATCATTCCATCCCGAACATGATCATCCCACAACGTCTACCTACACTCTACGTGCTCCCACAATCTGGTTAACAATTCATACACCTCAACCGAAACCCCCAAACGGCTTCTATCCGATGCTTCCTCTCTCTCTAACATCACAATACTACGACACGAGCTGACACATTTAGCTTGTCAAAAACTGTCACTACACATTCGTACTCTCTTTGCCCATAACATCACACTGCCGACCAGATCTCTCATGATCATTCACCCAATTCGAACTTTCCTTCAAATCCTCCCGTATACATAATCGAGTCTATCCCGCTACTTAGTCCTTTCCCAACTTGCTGGCTCCCTACGATCCGAGCCCTTTCATAGACACGACATATTTCCTTACTGGCTGATACAATCTACACTCACTTCATTTGTGCTACACACCTTATCCTTCTATGGGCCCTCCACACCTCGTAACTAGAACGCTTATTCAACAACAACGGTTTCTCATTAACTTAGCACCCCCACAAGGTGTTCTATCCACTTTCGCTCTTTTGGTTCAAGCCTTCGGCCTTAACCATCTTGCACGGTTGCCGACTTCAACGCCAATAGTCGACCTGTAACTACTTTCTTAACCTATTATTTAACAAGGGTTTCCTTACGGAACCTAATCCTACCAACATATCATAATCACTCTCAAAATCCGTCGCCCTTAATTCCAGACTTACTCATGTAACCTCAAAACTCATACTCCACGCCGTGGACCTTTCATTTCTGCCTCACAACACTACTCATAAAAAGTTGCTAAAACCAACGCCTTGATGACTCCTAGTCCTTCCTTCGGACACCATCGTCCCTCGGCACTGTATTTCCAGTCACCGAACAAGGGTACAGACCCTCGTACCACCGATACCAGGGGCCACTACCGATTCTACCACTGTTCACCTTTCCACTAGAACACATATACTGAAACTACATACGTTCTCCCCTGACTTGTCCAACACTTTTCCGCTCTCGGAGTTCTTCCTTAACTTACAATGTAATATTCTACGACCTAGTAGGTTCATAGCCTTCATGCATGACAATACAGTAAATAAATCTTTTCGCACATTTTATCATTTTAAATAAACAAAGTTTGGAAAACACTTGGGTACACATGACCCCATTGCTCTTATAACTTCAACGCCCTGCACAACGATTCGAGAATCGTTTGCATGCATCTTTCCGTGAACCTTAATCTTACTCAATTCCGAACGATGTTATTACGACAGTAATACGTTGAATGAAAATCCTTTCATACGACACAATTTCGAAAGAAATTACTGACACCAAGTAAACCAGTCGGTTCTCACACTCTTTTATATGATATCAATCGGTTAAAATTCATTTGATTGTAAAAGTTTTGCTGGCACACGTCTTCTCGGCCTTTTGTAATAATTTAACTTATCATGAAAAGCGTGAAATACTTTGCAATCGTTAGGCTCAAAATTTCATTGTGCAATGTGAACGAAATCGCCTTTTCGTTAAACATACGCTTACACATTCTGACTCCTTTTCGATCAAAATTGATATTTACACATTTAATTTAAATCGTGAAAATTTTCATGTTATGTTTAAGAAAGCTATGCATGAAACTCTACTTGCAATTGAAGGCTACTCACCCTAGCAAGGTCAACCGCTTTACCCACGCAACTTATCCTTGACACTCTTCCTTCGACCAAGGGTCGCCCTCTCGGTCAAGCACAAACTTGATGTACATGTGTTCCACATCTCACTTACTCAACCATTTCACAATATTTTCGCTTTGATCGACTATCTCACTTTCTACTTCTACACGCTTTCAATTTACCATAAGTATCTTATTTCATTTATCCTGCTAATGAAAGGCTCGACTAAAAAGTCAAGGCTCCATTAATACTTTCAAGGTTTTGACATTGTTCTATCTTACCATCCTGACTGATCTATCCCATGATTTCTAGAACTGGGACTCTCCCGAAACAGGAGTCTTATTCAAACTCAAACGTTCTTCCTCTCCGAATCCACGAAGAGCTACCTCTAGCCAACTCATAACACTCTATGCAACGTTTCTTCTCTACGATGCCTACATACATCACATCATAATGACTCTTACACGACACTTCCCCAAACAATGGAGCTCGATCTATCCCTCAGGGATCTTGCTGACCTATTCCTCAACGTTCTCCCAGCCATAGCGCTAAACTGAAAGAAACCGATAATTAATCCTTGCTAGACATGACACAACAATTTGCTATAAGTAAGGTATTGTAAGCATGCACATGTACATGTAAGTTTGTAATTACACTGGCCAGGTGTAATCCCAAACTTACCTTACACGTTTATCCTTGGCACCTTATTCCTAAGCGCATTTATAGTGATCGTTCCTAGAGGCAATCCTATGTCTCAGATGTGTTCCTCATCTTACAGTTTAAGTTTAGGCGCGACTGGTCACCTAAATCCCTTAAACTAAGGCTCTGATACCATTTGTAACGTCCCAAAAACATAACATGCATTAATATAGGATAAGCATTCAAATAACATAAATAAACTTGTCTTTGATTCTCCATTTCTCTATACTAAGCAAAATTAACAGCGGAAGTCTTTGATCCACAGCCGAGAGCTCTATCTATAGTCATCAGTTAAAATGTTGGAGTCACTCTAATCTCCAAATCCTTCTTGCCATCTCACCTAGTTCTTACTAGAAGAACCTGTAGTACGCTTACCTGAAAATGGTTTAGTTTTTGAAAAAAAGCGAGGGTTAGACCAAAAGTCTAGTGAATTCCCTCCGAACACAACATGTAAAACAGTATGAAAACATTTATAAAAGATTCATCGTAAACCTTAACATATCATCAAGCATGGTACTGCACTGTGTATTGGATCACATAAACATTCCACGATCGGGGGCCCAGCAGACTCCCCTTTCACCTCTTCCGAAGCCTACGCAGACTCCCCTTCCCGGAGCCTATGCAGACTCCCCTCTACCCGGATAGGAGGAAACGAATTCCAACCAACCGGTATGTCATACATATCCAAGGGATCATCAGATCCCAAGGATCTCTCTCTGATCCCACAGTGCAGACCGACTCCACATAGCACATTATTCATTTCATAAAACATGCAACTTTAAATCTTTCTAAATCATCATTCCCCTTTTCATCATGTCAGATAAGCTTCCTCAAGTAAAACATGTAGTTCATGGAAAAACATGTGTGACAGTTACAACAGTTCATGCTCGTAAATGAAACCATAATCAGTTAAAACATTTAATACTTTACGTCGTAAAAAGGTTTAGGGAACTCACCTTTTGTTACGTAGAACGCACTTCTTGAATATTTCCAAGCTAAGCCAAACGAACACCTAAGGGCATTAGATTCATATCAGTTCAGACGGTCTGACCTTACTACTCAGTTGACACTGTCCGGACACTAACACAATCCGGATACCCGAACTGTCCGGATACCCCGACTTTTCCGACACACTTGCAATTCAGTCCTCAATTTAACTTTCATTCCTTGCATAACGACCACTAAACTTTCATAATTACAAGGAAAACCCCGGTTGTTACACTTGGAGATTTTGAGATTAAGCTTGGAGTTCTACGTATTTTTGTTTGGTCGCCTAGGTGATAAGGTTCATGCATTTTGGCTTCATCTACCTTTCTTGACTGCACCTAGTATACCAATCGTTGTATTTTGCTACACTTTGGACTTGGTGTTCTTTTTAATTTTACCTTTTTCTTTGTAATAGGATTGTTTATGCACATGGTATGAAGTTTCTTATTTATTTCTCCCCCTAATTCTTAAATTTGAGTTTTTAAGTTATTAGTATTTTGTTTTCTCGACGTATTATATTTCTTGTTGATTTTCTCTCTCATTCTTTTTTTATTTTGTTTCCATTGGATAGCGGGATTGTTTTTGAGATATAATGTACCCAACTTTGATACTATTTTTATTCTATCAAGCTTTTACTTTTTCTGTTGACACGGATTTCCCTCTAAAAAGGTCCAAAGGATTCCGGTAAACCAGCCTAAGGGTTTTTCCGACACACTTTGGTTCCGGTTGTAGAAGGTTGTCTTTGTGTTTGCGGCACTTGGAGATTTTGAGATTAATCTTGGAGTTCTACGTATTTTTGTTTGGTCGCCTAGGTGGTAAGGTTCATGCATTTTGGCTTCATCTACCTTTCCTGACCGCACCAAGTATGCCAATCGTTGTATTTTGCTACACTTTAGACTTGGTGTTCTTTTTAATTTTACCTTTTTCTTTGTAATAGGATTGTCTATGCACATGGTATGAAGTTTCTTATTTATTTCTCCCTCTATTTCTTAAATTTTGAGTTTTTAAGTTATTGGTAATTTGTTTTCTCAACGTATTGCATTTCTTGTTGATTTTCTCTCCCATTCTTATTTTATTTTGTTTCCTTTGGATAACGGGATTGTTTTTGAGATATAATGTACCCAACATTGATAGTATTTTTATTCTACCAAGCCTCTACATTTTCTGTTGACACGGATTTCCCTCTACAAAGGTCCAAAGGATTTCGGTAAACCAGCCTAAGGGTTTGTTCCGACACACTTTGTTCCAGTTGTAGTAGGTTTTCTTTGTGTTTACGACACTTGGAGATTTTGAGATTAAGCTTGGAGTTCTACGTATTTTGTTTGGTCGCCTAAGTGGTAAGGTTCATGCATTTTGGCTTCATCTACCTTTCTTCAGTGCACCTGGTATGCCAATCGTTGTATTTTGCTACACTTTAGACTTGGTGTTCTTTTTAATTTTATCTTTTTCTTTTCAATAGAATTGTTTATGCACATGGTATGAAGTTTCTTATTTATTTCTCCCCGTATTTCTTAATTTTTGACTTTTTAAGTTATTGGTAATTTGTTTTCTCGACGTATTGCATTTCTTGTTGATTTTCTCTCCCATTCTTATTTGATTTTGTTTCCTTTGGATAACGGGATTGTTTTTTAGATATAATGTACCCAACTTTGATACTATTTATATTCTATCAAGCCTCTACTTTTTATGTTCACACGGATTTCCCTCTACAAAGATCCAAAGGATTCCAGTAAACCAGCCTAACGGCTTTTCCGACACACTTTGGTTCTAGTTGTAGAAGGTTTTCTTTGTGTTTGCGGCACTTGGAGATTTTGAGATTAAGCTTGGTGTTCTACGTATTTTATTTGGTCGCCTAGGTGGTACGGTTCATGCATTTTGGCTTCATCTACCTTTCTTGACTGCATCTAGTATGCCGATTGTTGTATTTTACTACACTTTAGACTGATGTTCTTTTTAATTTTACCTTTTTTTTGTAATAGGATTGTTTATGCACATGGTATGAAGTTTCTTATTTATTTCTCCCCCTAATTCTTAAATTTTGAGTTTTTAAGTTATTGGTAATTTGTTTTCTCGACGTATTGCATTTCTTGTTGATTTTCTCTCTCATTCTTATTTGATTTTGTTTCCTTTGGATAACGGGATTGTTTTTTAGATATTATGTACCCAACTTTGATACTATTTTAATTCTATCAAGTCTGTATTTTTTCTGTTGACATAGATTTCCCTCTACAAAGATCTAAAGGGTTCCGGTAAACCAGCCTAACGGTTTTTCCGACACACTTTGGTTCCGGTTGTAGAAGGTTTTCTTTGTGTTTGCGGCACTTGGAGATTTTAAGATTAATCTTGGTGTTCTACGTATTTTGTTTGGTCGCCTAGGTGGTACGGTTCATGGATTTTGGCTTCATCTACCTTTCTTGATTGCACCTAGTATCTCGATCATTTATTTTGCTACACTTTAGACTTGGTGTTCTTTTTAATTCTACCTTTTTCTTTGTAAAAGGATTGTTTATGCACATTGTATGAAGTTTCTTATTTATTTCTCCCCGTAATTCTTAAATTTTGAGTTTTTAAGTTATTGGTAATTTGTTTTCTCGACGTATTGCATTCCGATAAACTTGCCTTGACCTTAAGGTTTTTCCCGCACACTTTGGTTCCAATTGTAGAATGTTTTCCTTGTTTTTGCGGTGCGTGGAGGTTTTGAGTTTAAGCTTGGAGTTCTACTTATTTTGTATTTGGGGTATATAGAGTCTAATTTGATTCGGTTTTTACTTTATCAAGCCTCTACTTCTTCTGTAGACACGGATTTCCTCTACAAAGGTCCAAAGGATTCCGGTAAACCTGCCTTGACCATGAGATTTTTCCGGCTCACTTTGGTTCCATTTGTAGAAGATTTTCTTGGTGTTTGCGGTACGTGGAGGTTATGCGTTTATGCTTGGAGTTCTACTTGTTTTGTTTTTGGGATATAATGGAGCCAACTTTGATTCGGTTTTTACTGTATCATGCCTCTACTTCTTCTGTTGACACGGATTTCCTCTACAAAGGTCGAAAGGATTCTGGTAAGAGGTTTTTCCGGCACACTTTGGTTCAATTTTTGAAGGTTATCTTTAGGTTTGCGGTACGTGGAGGTTTTGAGTTTAGCTTGAAGTTCTACTTATTTTGTTTTTCGGATATATAGAGTCTAATTTGATTCGATTTTTACTGAATCAATGTAATACCCCGTAAATTGTATGAAAACGATAAGTAAATATATTGTTTAGAGTCTAAAAAATAAATGTGAAACTAAAGGGGCTAGTTTTGATAATAAGGAAAACTTATAAGATTTTGGGATAAAACCCTATGGAATTCGGCAGCTATGGTTGTTTAACAAGATTAGGAATCTAATTTATATAATCTTGTTTGTGTCATCACATTATATCACATAGGGTTTAGCAAAAGGAAAAAAAACGATAGTTGAGGTGGAATATTTTTAAAGTTTCAAGCAACAATTGTTAGGTTTGAAGTTGGGTTTTTGGTTTGAAGTATCGATCATGATTTTGAAGACACATCGAAGAAATATGATGGAGTTCTCATTAGCAAAATTAGATATTGGCTAAGGTACGGATTCCTTATCCCCCCCCCCTCTTTGAGTTTATTCGGTCCATTATATATATGTGTTGTTTCGTTTACGTTATTTAGTTCTTTATATATATATACACGACTTCTTTGTTGTTTCGTTTACGTTATTTGTTGTTTTTAAGTCTGCTGAATTTATCTCAGAAAATTTCGTGTTGTTTATAAAAATCATAACAAATCACTCGTTTATCGGATTAATTCATATAATATGTTTTTGAAAAGCTGGAGATGTCTACAACGATTTATGGTCACACGGGCAAACTGTGATTTTTATTCTAAGACGTCTAAAATATATGTTTTTCGAAACTGGTCTCGGTTTAGAACAAAACAACGCTGTTGTTTTCAAAATTTTGTATATAATTCATTTTAAATCCGATTCAGTTCATTCTTGATTCTATGGAATCACAAGACTTTTATGTAAAACTTCTGTTTAGATATAGTTTTCTAAAACCTTCTTGAAGTATGAGAAAATATTGGAGTTTTAAACGTGTAAAGTGCAGAAATAAATCTTGATTTAGAAAAGTCGGTAGGGCGAAATTCTTAGTCTAAGTACGGATTCTTAAACCTTTTCGTTCGTTCGATTCGTTTAAGTAAGTTTACGAACCCTCAAGCTTTCGTTTAATTCGAAATACGTGCTTCATGATGATTTGATTTGTCCGTTACCGTATCGTTCTTTCGCTCGTAATTCTTCAAGGTCACATATTTTTATAAAAATTGTCCTACACACGTATTCGTGATGTCAATACTAATAAGATGTTTTACTTGATTCTCAACTTTTGGAGATTTGATTTGATTGTTCCATATGTGTTAGTCGGTAGTGTCGTATTTAAATGTGACTTATTTACGTTTTGCCATCGATCATTTTAAAAAAATTGGTTTGGTTTGAGTTCGACCTCTCAATCTTTTGAGACCATTTTGGATAAGTGTGAATAACCTTTTATTTGATTCCGACACCCCTTTTGTGTAAAATCATTATTTGTTACATGTCACATGTGTGGTGACAATTATTTTGCTTAAGTCGAGCTACTAACCACCTATGGGGGTACCATAGGCATGTCATCGTGGCACCGATGACGTGACACTAACCGTGGCTGTGTGATTAGACCACGGCGTCTCCTCTTTTGTGCTCTTGTGAGGAGCGATATATGATGTGGTGATTATTTGATTTAGGAGGCGTATGGGTCGACCCTAGTTTATGTGATATGTTTGTAGGGTGGATGTCGGTGTAGTGCCCAACGCCGCATCTCACATTTAGTACGTGTGGATTTGCTACCCAACGTACGGGCCTGTGTGGCCAGATGTCTGACACTTGTCACGTCGGTTGATATGCAAGTGTATGCGTTTTTCGAGCTCGGTATACAATCGTATGATATGATTTTGAGATAAGTTTCTAAAATTCGTTTGATATTTAGTTGACAATATTGTTGTGATTTGACAATTTTGATCTTCGACAAGATTTACTGATGTTGATATTATGAATTTGTAAATATTCATTTGTTTACGGTTTGATTAAACATGTTAAAATCGATTTGTTAACATGGAATCACAAGACTTTTATGTAAAACTTATGTTTAGATATAGTTTTCTAAAACCTTCTTGAAGTATGAGAAAATATTGGAGTTTTAAACGTGTAAAGTGCAGAAATAAATCTTGATTTAGAAAAGTCGGTAGGGCGAAATTCTTAGTCTAAGTACGAATTCTTAAACCTTTTCGTTCGTTCGATTCGTTTAAGTAAGTTTACGAACCCTCAAGCTTTCGTTTAATTCGAAATACATGCTTCATGATGATTTGATTTGTCCGTTACCGAATCGTTCTTTCGCTCGTAATTCTTCAAAGTCACATATTTTTTATAAAAATTTTCCTACACACGTATTCGTGATGTCAATACTAATAAGATGTTTTACTTGATTCTCAACTTTTGGAGATTTGATTTGATTGTTCCATATGTGTTAGTCGGTAGTGTCGTATTTAAATGTGACTTATTTACGTTTTGCCATCGATCATTTTAAAAAAATTGGTTTGGTTTGAGTTCGACCTCTCAATCTTTTGAGACCATTTTGGATAAGTGTGAATAACCTTTTATTTGATTCCGACACACCTTTTGTGTAAAATCATTATTTGTTACATGTCACATGTGTGGTGACAATTATTTCGCTTAAGTCGAGCTACTAACCACCTATGGGGGTACCATAGGCATGTCATCGTGGCACCGATGACGTGACACTAACCGTGGCGGTGTGGTTAGACCACGGCGTCTCCTCTTTTGTGCTCTTGTGAGGAGCGATATATGATGTGGTGATTATTTGATTTAGGAGGCGTATGGGTCGACCCTAGTTTATGTGATATGTTTGTAGGGTGGATGTAGGTGTAGTGCCCAACGCCGCATCTCACATTTAGTACGTGTGGATTTGCTACCCAACGTACGGGCCTTTGTGGCCAGATGTCTGACACTTGTCACGTCGGTTGATATGCAAGTGTATGCATTTTTCGAGCTCGGTATACAATCGTATGATATGATTTTGAGATAAGTTTCTAAAATTCGTTTGATATTTAGTTGACAATATTGTTGTGATTTGACAATTTTGATCTTCGACAAGATTTACTGATTTTGATATTACGAATTTGTAAATATTCATTTGTTTACGGTTTGATTAAACATGTTAAAATCGATTTGTTAACATGGAATCACAAGACTTTTATGTAAAACTTCTGTTTAGATATAGTTTTCTAAAACCTTCTTGAAGTATGAGAAAATATTGGAGTTTTAAACGTGTAAAGTGCAGAAATAAATCTTGATTTAGAAAAGTCGGTAGGGCGAAATTCTTAGTCTAAGTACGGATTCTTAAACCTTTTCGTTCGTTCGATTCGTTTAAGTAAGTTTACGAACCCTCAAGCTTTCGTTTAATTCGAAATACGTGCTTCATGATGATTTGATTTGTCGATTACCGTATCGTTCTTTCGCTCGTAATTCTTCAAGGTCACATATTTTTATAAAAATTGTCCTACACACGTATTCGTGATGTCAATACTAATAAGATGTTTTACTTGATTCTCAACTTTTGGAGATTTGATTTGATTGTTCCATATGTGTTAGTCGGTAGTGTCGTATTTAAATGTGACTTATTTACGTTTTGCCATCGATCATTTTAAAAAAAAATTGGTTTGATTTGAGTTCGACCTCTCAGTCTTTTGAGACCATTTTGGATAAGTGTGAATAACCTTTTATTTGACTCCGACACCTTTTGTGTAAAATCATTATTTGTTACATGTCACATGTGTGGTGACAATTATTTCGCTTAAGTCGAGCTACTAACCACCTATGGGGGTACCATAGGCATGTCATCGTGGCACCGATGACGTGACACTAACCGTGGCGTCTCCTCTTTTGTGCTCTTGTGAGGAGCGATATATGATGTGGTGATTATTTGATTTAGGAGGCGTATGGGTCGTCCCTAGTTTATGTGATATGTTTGTAGGGTGGATGTCGGTGTAGTGCCCAACGCCGCATCTCACATTTAGTACGTGTGGATTTGCTACCCAACGTACGAGCCTTTGTGGCCAGATGTCTGACACTTGTCACGTCGGTTGATATGCAAGTGTATGCGTTTTTTGAGCTCGGTATACAATCGTATGATATGATTTTGAGATAAGTTTCTAAAATTCGTTTGATATTTAGTTGACAATATTGTTGTGATTTGACAATTTTGATCTTCGACAAGATTTACTGATTTTGATATTATGAATTTGTAAATATTCATTTGTTTACGGTTTGATTAAACATGTTAAAATCGATTTGTTCGGTCCAACGTCTTTTAATTTTGTTTCTTGGTTCTGAGTATTTCCATATGTTGTTGTTGAAGCTACATCTTGTGTCTCTTATGTTCAATCTAGTTTTGATGAACATTTAGAACTTCGAGATTCGTCTTTAGAGTATGTTCGTTGTCTAAAACCTGCTTTTTATTATTATTCGGTGTTTAGTTCGATTATTCGTTTGTTATCTATTGTATCTGTGCACTGAGCGTTTGGCTCAGCCGCATTTCTTTCTTCGCGGCAGGTATTTGAAGGGAATCTAAGGAGTAAGGGATCCGAAGTATTCTCCGATCTAAGAGGTTTGCTGGTAAGAAAACGTAAGTTTAGTTGATGTTGTAAAACAAGTTGGAAGAAAGATAATATATCGTTCGAGGCAATTGTTATATTTTATGGTGTTTATTTTATATATGGTTTAATAGTGCTCTGTATGGTTGTGTTAGCAGTTCATTTTAAGTTGTTCGTAACCTCCTTTTCCATCTCGGGAAGGGGTGTTACAATCAAGCCTCTACTTCTTCTTTTGACACGGATTTCCTCTACAAAGGTCCAAAAGATTCTGGTAAACCTGCCTTGACCATGAGGTTTTTCCGGCACACTTTAGTTCCGTTTGTAGAAGGTTTTCTTTGTGTTTGCAGTGTGTGGAGGTTTTGAGTTTAAGCTTGAAGTTCTATTTGTTTTGGGGGATATTTGTAATCAACTTTGATTTGGTTTTTATTGTAACAAGACTCTACTTCTTCTGTTGACACAGATTTCCTCTAAATTCCTGGTTCCAATTGTAGAATGTTTTCTTTGTTTTTGCGGAACGTGGAGTTTTTGAGTTTAAGCTTTGGGGTTCTACTTGTTTTGTTTTTGGGATATAATGGAGCAAACTTTGATTCGGTTTTTACTGTAACAATTCTCTACTTCTTCTGTTGACACGGATTTCCTCTACAAAGGTCCAAAGGATTCCGGTAAACCTGCCTTGACCATGAGGTTTTTCCGGCTCACTTTGGTTCCTTTTGTAGAAGATTTTCTTTGTGTTTGCGGTACGGGGAGTTTAAGAGTTTAAGCTTGGAGTTCTACTTGTTTTGTTTTTGGAATATAATGGAGCCAACTTTGATTCGGTTTTTACTGTATCATGCCTCTACTTCTTCTGTTGACATGGATTTCCTCTACAAAGGTCCAAAGGATTCCGGTTAACCTACCTTGACCTTGAGGTTTTTCCGGCATACTTTGGTTCCAATTGTAGAATGTTTTCTTTGTTTTTGCGGAACGTGGAGGTTTTGAGTTTAAGCTTGGAGTTCTACTTGTTTTTTTGGGATATAATGGAGCCAACTTTGATTCGGTTTTTACTTAATCAAGCCTCTACTACTTCTGTTGACACGGATTTCCTCTACAAAGGTCCAAAGAATTCCGGTAAACCTGCCTTGACCATGAGGTTTTTCCGGCACACTTTGGTTCCATTTGTTGTAGAAGATTTTCTTTGTGTTTGCGGTACGTGGAGGTTTTGAGTTTAAGTTTGGAGTTCTACTTATTTTGTTTTTGGGATATATAGAGTAATTTGATTCGTTTTTTACTGTATCAAGCCTCTAATTCTTCTGTTGACACAAATTTCTTCTATAAAGGTCCAAAGGATTCCGGTTAACGTGTCTTGACCATGGTTTTTTCCGGCACACTTTGGTTCCATTTGTAGAAGGTTTTCTTGTGTTTGCGGTACGTGGAGGTTTTGAGTTTAAGCTTGGAGTTCTACTTTTTTTGGGGATATATGCAATCAACTTTGATTCGGTTTTTACTGTAGCAAGGCTCCACTTTCTCAGTTTCCACGGATTTCTTCTAAAAAGGTCCAAAGGATTCCAATAAACTTGCCTTGACCTTGAGGTTTTTCCCGCACACTTTGGTTCCAATTGTAGAATGTTTTCTTTGTGTTTGCGGTACGTGGAGGTTTTGAGTTTAAGCTTGGAGTTCAACTTATTTTATATATGGGATATAATGGATTCAAATTTGATTCGGTTTTTACTGTATCAAGCCTCTACTTCTTCTGTTGACACGGATTTCCTCTACAAAGGTCCAAAGGATTCCGATAAACCTGCCTTGACCATTAGGTTTTTCAGCACACTTTGGTTCCATTTGTAGATTTCTTTGTGTTTGCGGTACGTGGAGGTTTTGAGTTTAAGCTTGGAGTTCTACTTTTTTGGGGATATATGCAATCAACTTTGATTTGGTTTTTATATTGTAGCAAGTCTCTACTTCTGTAGACACGGATTTCCTCTACAAAGGTCCAAAGGATTCCGGTAAACATGCCTTGACCATGAGGTTTTCCGGCACACTTTGGTTCCAATTGTAGAATGTTTTCTTTATGTTTGCGGTATGTGGAGGTTTTGAGTTTAAGCTTGGAGTTCTACTTAATTTGTTTTTGGGATATAATGGAGTCAACTTTGATTCGGTTTTTTACTGTATCAAGCATCTATTTCTTCTGTTGACACGAGTTTCCTCTATAAGGTAGCGTTTGGTACGCAGACTAGATGGGACGGGACGGGACGGAACTGCACGGGACTGGACTGGATGGGACGGGACGAGACTGAACTGGAGGAGATAATTTTGATATAGGTTACGTTGGAAAAAAAAGATATTTTAGTAATCTTATGTTTTAGTCCCATGTTGTTCCACCTATTTTGGTGGAACAAAAAATCTTAAGTTTTGTCCCATAAAAACTTGTTTTTGTCCAATGTTGTCCCATCTGATTTTTGTCCCATGGCATACCAAACATGGGACTATTTTTTTTGTCTCGTCCCGTCCCATCCAGTCTGCGTACCAAACGCACCCTAAAGGTCCAAAGGATTCCGGTAAACCAGCTTGGACGGCACACTTTGGTTCCAATTGTAGAAGGTTTTCTTTGTGTTTGCGGTACGTGGAGGTTTTGAGTTTAAGCTTGGAGTTCTACTTGTTTTTTTTAGATATATGCAATCAAATTTGATTCGTTTTTACTGTAGCAAGTCTCCACTTCTTCTGTTGGCACAAATTTCCTCTAAAAAGGTCCAAAGGATTCCAGTAAATCTGTCTTGACCTTGAGGATTTCCGGCACACTTTGGTTCTAATTGTAGTAGGTTTTCTTTTTTGTTTGCGGTACTTGGAACTTTTGAGTTTAAGCTTGGAGTTCTACTTATTTTGTTTGGTTGCTTAGGTGGTATGGTTCATGCATTTTGGCCTCATATGTCTTTCCGGACTGCACCTAGTATGTCCATCGTTGTATTTTGTTATGTTTTAGACTTGGTGTTGTTTTTAATTTACTTTTTTCCTCCGGTGTAACAGTCTTGAGTAAGTTTTATGATATAAATACATCAGATTCTAAATGATAGAACTGAATGAAAATGTGCTGAATGATTAGAGTTTTAAAAGGGTAATGCTTAAACTGGTGTTGAATAAATGTTTGATAACTGTTTTGAATGAACCATACAGCGTTGTTTGATGATACTGAGTGATAACATGTTGAATAACCTTACAAAAAAAATTATACTGAGAAGCTAATTAATTACATTGTTGTATTATATTGAGCCACAAATTCACGTCTATCGAATCCATAGTGTGACAAAGATAATCTTGGTATATCTAAGCTAATCAAATCTTGAGTTTGATCAACTTGTTTATAAATTATAACAGCCCATAGCATAAAATCATGGATATCCTTGCATAACATTTGTATATTCACTTCATTTGTGATTAACATCAAAATAAATGCTCTTGTATTTTAGACTTTATGGTTAATTTGTTAATTAGGACCAACTCTCTAGGTTTCTACTGTATCAAGCCTCTACTTCTTCTGTTGAACGGATTTCCTCTAGTGTCATTGAGCTAAATAGCCCCAAAATGTATTTAGTTAATTTAACTCTTGACGAGTGTTTTTTAAATCTATGACATTCTCGCAGGTTTTTAGGCATTCTTGTGTGTAGAAGTAACAGTCTTAAACTTTGACAGAAGGTCATTTAACCAAATGATCCGTGAAAAAAGTTTGTTAGGACACAAAATGTCCTAATTATAAGATAGTTTTGTAAAGGGGTAATTAATAGTAATATGGGCTTGGATATAGTGTAATGGGCTTGGGCTTAATAGTGTAACAAGGGGGTATATAATGTTTAGTGTGTGTAATTAGGGTGGGTTTAGTGTGTGTCCATTGCAATGTAGTCTCCAAGGTGTATGTGTGTGTTCTAGAGAGAGAACCATTCTCTCTCTAGGATAGCTCTTCAACATTGAATAATACACCATTTATCCTTATCTATCTTCTTGTTACCAATCTCTTCAATATATGAATCGTTGCCTTGTTTAAAATGGGACTAACAAGTGGTATCAGAGCCAAAATCGAAGAAATCAATCACCGATACGATCATTCTGCAACGATTCATCATCAACAGCCCAACCTTGGTATGAAACAGTCATTTTTTTCGGATTTTTTTGTTGCACACACTGTTTTGGGATTGAAAAACACATTTCTGTTGGTTTTTGGACAAAACTCGAATTATTAATGTTGTCCAGAATACCCTCGCGCATCTACGTACCAATTTTCAGCCCAAACAGATCATTTTTTAGGATTAGACTTAAGATTATTTGAATCTTCATCCATGTCGCAACCAACATGCCTTCATATGTTCAACAATATCGCAATGGTCATAGATTCATCAATATCGCAATGGTCTATTGCGACTTGATCCATGTCGCAATCCACATCACGATGAACAGTACCAAATCGCAATGGTCTATTGCGACTTGGACTCCAAATCGCAATTGTCTATTGCGACTTGCCCCAAATCGCAATCCACATCACGATGAACAGTACCAAATCGCAATGGTCTATTGCGACTTGGCCTCCAAATCTCAATTGTCTATTGCGACTTGCCCCAAATCGCAATCCACTACACGTTGAACAGTACCAAATCGCAACCTTCAGTTGCGACTTGGGTGAACTTTTACCTATTGCGACTTCAGGTGTTGCGACTTCAGTGCATTGCGACTTCAGTGCGTTGCGACTCTGGGTTTTAACATGGTTTGTGTTGCAACAAAGGGTTAAAAATGTGTAATCGTGACTGTTTCTAGAGATCCAGATGGTATCCTCGCCCAAGTAATCACCCATTCAATATTTTTTTTTTTAAATTCCGCTAACCGGTTAGCGGAACCCCCGTGCTTAGTCTCAGGAGGGGGGCATTGTTCATGGTGTTTAGCATAAAGCGCGTGTGACATCATTCCCATATTTAGGCTGTCACATACATATTTCAACTGTCAATGCTTAAAGGAGCTCAAGTTTGCCAAGATTTTCAGAAGATGGGTGTTGGAATTCAGTCTTTAGTTGAATTGAATTAGACGTTTGAGCATTTGCAATCATTATTCTGGAGTTTTTGTTGACGATGCTAGACCGTTGAGTGCTCTTCTGACTTGATCAATCAGAATTGTGAGCGCTTGCAATCATTGTTCTAGTGCTTTGGTTGTGATTCAGACTCTTGAGTGCTTATAATCATTCAGCTATTTCTTGAAGATTGAAGTTCCGGATTTTCATCATTCAGTATTCTGATATTTTGGGGATGAGCATTTTTCTACAGTTGATGAACAATGTTACTTGTGGTGTTCTTCTAAACCCTACCTTATAGTGTATGCTTGATTATGTTTCCTCTTCGAGCAAATCCGAATCACGCTCTTAAGCTGAATTCCTATTCAACTAGCGACTTATCGACGGATTTGGTGTTATAGGCTGAGATTGCATTTGGTTTATCACGCAACAACTCGTTCGTTATCTTTCTTGTGAGCTTATCAGTACGAGCTTGAGTTTCCACATTTATGAAGATGTTTTTCGTGCACTCGATCGAGACATTGAATCCGATTTGTCAAGGTTGAAATATAAAGAGTAAGAGCATATTTCAAGGGGGAGCCTATACTACATTTGAAGAATTGCATCACTACGGTTTTCTAAAGAAATCAAGGGGGAGAAGAACTGAAGATCTTCGAGACGGGTGATTCCTTTACAAAACTATAGGGGGAGATTGTTAGGACACAAAATGTCCTAATTATAA
Organism: Saussurea involucrata; assembly: GCA_033807775.1. Taxonomy (NCBI): domain Eukaryota; kingdom Viridiplantae; phylum Streptophyta; class Magnoliopsida; order Asterales; family Asteraceae; genus Saussurea; species Saussurea involucrata. Next base: position 154,767,655 of record CM066321.1, read on the forward strand.
GATAGTTTTGTAAAGGGGTAATTAATAGTAATATGGGCTTGGATATAGTGTAATGGGCTTGGGCTTAATAGTGTAACAAGGGGGTATATAATGTTTAGTGTGTGTAATTAGGGTGGGTTTAGTGTGTGTCCATTGCAATGTAGTCTCCAAGGTGTATGTGTGTGTTCTAGAGAGAGAACCATTCTCTCTCTAGGATAGCTCTTCAACATTGAATAATACACCATTTATCCTTATCTATCTTCTTGTTACCAATCTCTTCAATATATGAATCGTTGCCTTGTTTAAAATGGGACTAACAAAGTTACATTACAACATGGAAATACACGATATCCACAAGCGTAACTTGGTTTTATGATGATAGAGAATGTAAATAAACCAAAGCAAATCGCACTAATGCAGTGATATCCCACTCGGGCCCCCAAGGAAATAAGTTGTACACAGACACGATATCTGATCCAAAATGTAAATTTCTAGTAATGAATCTTTTACATATGATACAATTAAGAAATAGAAACACAAAAATGATGTGAAAAGATCACTTAAGAGCACTAATAATCTAAATGTACAACATAATTTGCCCATGCTCATGTCATTTCTAGAGCAAGCTATCTCCTTTATAAACATGAAAGACAATGCATATAGATACCTTGTTTTTTTGGGCAATTTCTTCCCAACTCCGCGAGCCAACGCGTGCTTTTATGTTGGAGGCTTTGTGCATTCTATGGTTCCGACTTCTGAGCATATATGATTCCTCAATGGAACTAAAAGAAAAACACAAGTCAATGGCATTCCCAAGGCTCTTCAAGTTATGGATTAATATAATAATCCAACAACACAAACTCTATAGCTCCAATGCAATTTGGTTTTGCTGGTTTAGATCGTCTTCGAGCAAGTCTGAATCGTCGTAGTCTTCTTCTAATAGATCCATCGACTTCCCCTTTCTAAACGCGGTCCTTTTTTGAAACTTTTTGTTGCAATCAAGTATGCCTTCATCACCTGTTAGCATCCTATAAACCTGCATCATATATGCATAAAAGAATGACAAAAGACTTGTATATCTTGAAAGATAGCACCTTCCATGGGACTAAATGAACATTGCTTCGGTTTTTGCTCATCATTAATAACAGTGGTTCATATGCCTTAAGAACTGGGGGGGGGGGGGGGGGGGGATTTGGTTTGTGGGTATGAAAATTGAAATCATTAATGATCAATTACCTGGCCCATTTTAGGCCGTTCAGTTGGAATATGATTTATGCACAGAGAAGCAACTGATACAATGCAATGCAACTGCTCCATGTCGCAAGCGCCAGAAAGTTGCGGATCAAGAAGTTCTTGAAAGTCTTTCGAAGCAATTAAAGGTTTAGCCTGCAAAAATTACATCAGTAATTTCTTTTTTCAGATCATACATTTAATATACAAGACAAGAATCAAGGGTCATGATAGAATTTCGTTTCATCGTTCCATATTTGATCACTTAAACACAGTGTTCTAAAATACAACAGGTAGCGTTTGTGTACAAACGGAGTTTCTCCATCATATCCTCAACATTTTGAGGGTAAGAAAGCATACTTGTTAGTTAAAACAAAGTTAAACCAATCTAGCTTAGTTTGTCAATCATGCCAATCTTTTCAAGTAGATAACTTATTAATTTTATATTTCATGCTAGCAAGAATAAAAGACATACCCACATAACTACACTATGCTGTGACTCATCAATCGCAGGTCGTCCAGTGATTATCTCTAACAATAGTACCCCATAAGCATACACATCAGTTTTCTCATCAATTAAACCATTCATGAAAATCTCGGGAGCAAGGTATCTGTAATGTGAAAAACGACACATGGAATCAAATGAAAGTATAAATGTATAATGGGATAAAACGTTAAAATGTCACTCCTTTGTTCACATACCCGAATGTCCCTTCAAATTGTGATACAGTGAGGTGCATCCATTGATCTGGGAGCCATTTTGCCAATCCAAAATCAGAAATCTACAATTTTATTAACAATTTTAATATCAATACAAACATTAAACAAGAATTCGAAATAAGTATGATAAGTATTTTTGTTGTTGTAATTATCTTAATCATGATCATCATCTACTACGCAAAAATTTATGAGAGAAAAATGACCTCTAGCTCCATGGTCAGAAAGGCAAGGCATGTTGGGAACCAACAGAATTGAAGAAAATCGTAACAAAAAACCCATATAGATCTTCATAAAGAAATAAGTAGCCGAAAGCATAGTCTAAACCTGCTTAATTTCTTTGGTTACCTTAGGTTTAAAATCCTCTGAAAGCAAAATATTGGCTGTCTTGATATCCCTATGAATAATTCTCCGTTGACAACCTTCGTGAAGATACGAAAGCCCTGAAGCAGTTTCCAAAGCGATATTATATCTTACTCCCCATTCTAGTTTCTCTTTCTGACCTGAAATAGGTAAAGCCATATGAACCCTACAACAATGTTTAAAGAAAAGTAATATATTGAGATAATCAGACTAAACGATATAAAAACAGAACAATGTCTTAATTTAATGACTAACCCCTAAGCAGAGATGCTAAGCTCCCATGCTGAGACAGAGGAAGAACAAGGTGCATGCCGCCTTCGACCCCATAGCCAATAACGTGGGAAATATTTGGATGGTTGACATGAACAAGGATTCCCAACTCAGATAAAAAATCTGAAGTCATCTCTTCAGGTGTACCCCTGATTAGTCGTTTAACTGCTATAAGTTGCCCATCTTGCAAATGACCCTTGTAAACTTCAGAATACCCTCCCTCTCCAATTAAGTTTTCTATGCAACACAATAGATAATGCACATAATGGTTAATTAACCGCTAAGGAATGTAACTTTTTCACAAGACTTCAAAGTTACCATAGGGCACCATCATTCCCATTATACATACAATTAAGTATATACAAAGCTACAATGAGAGGATATAGTTATTTGCAGATAAGTTAAAATAAAATCAACGATTTTCTTATACATTTTGCTTTATTTTGTAATGTCGCTTGTTTAATGATATATTTGTGTTAAAAATCGACATTTAATATTTGCTCACCAAATAAAGAAAATGAAAAGGAAAAAAATACACACCAGGGCTAAAATTGTTGGTTGCAGATTTGAGATCTGCAAGTGAGAAATTTTTCCATGATGCCTCAAAACAGTGCAACTCGGCATCTATGTCATGAGGTAGTGCTGGTATGCTCTCAGTTAATTTCCTGCTCTTCTTCCTAGTCAGCCTCTTAATGGAATGCAGGCTAGGATGGAATCCATACAAGCTTGAGGCGGATCCCTTTTTAAGTTTCCGTAAGAATCCATGCCACTGTTGCGGATTCGAATTGGGATCAGAATCTAAATTGCTGACTGTGGAAGATGGTGAACCTGAAGTGTCATCCTTGGGAGAAGCTGGAGGTGAACCTGATATAGTGCTGGCCTTAGGCAAAGCTGGTTCAGATTCGACTTCATCCTCATCTTTATCTAAGGAGCCAAGTTCTATCAATGCGATAAAAGTATACAATTAAGTATAGATAATTACAATGTCATATGATAGAATACAAGGGTTGATGAATCACACCAGGAGACAAAAAATATTCAACAATGAGACCAGTATGTCTGGATCAGGATTTACCATCCATGACAAAGCAGAAAATGAAGTTGATCAACTAAAAACTTTGCAATAGTAAAAAAATTTACATAACAGAATATGTTGTGGCATATTTCATTGTCTTGTGTATGTCAAGCACATTTCTTTTTATTTATCACTTGATCAAAAGGACATCTTTTTCAGAAACTCTAAAAGATGTGCAGAGAGTTCCTAGTCCCCATTTGCCACTTCTAACAATACACCCAAAATATCCCAGTACACAAAAAAAAATGCTCATCCTAAAAGTAAAACACTATCTATCTTTGCTTCTCCCAAAGAGATGCAACATTCCTTTGTTAGTAAATCTCATCCTAATTCTTTTTCGCTCATTGCTAATTATTACTCAGAATTAGTAACTTTGATTGTAGTACACAGTAATTATGATTACAGAACATCGCGGAGAAGAATGGAAGAGCCCTTCGAGGGTTTTTTTACCTTCAGTAGAAATGGTAAACGAAGGGTTGGAGAAGATAATTCTCTTATTCCCAACTGCAAAAAGAACCTTTTTCTTGGGTTCTTCTTCAGCCATATTTTTGTCACAATTTCTGAAAATTAACATAATAAAAGAAAAATCTAAATTAGAAGATCAACATGAAGCCGGAAAAGAGACAAAATTTCTACAAAAATCGAAGAAACTATGTCATCTTATATGTAACTAGGGCAAGTGATGAACAACCGGTAGGTAACGTTACGCCTTCAACCTCAATTATTTTTGAATAGCTACGCCTTCAACCTCATGTGTATAGCAACATAATAATAGCCATAATTCAAAATTTCCTATCCTTTCAAGATATAGCTTTTGCTTCTACCCATTTTCCCCCCCCAATCATATAAGCTAATTGATCATACTACATTCGCGAATTTAAAGGTCAAAGCCAAAATATATCAAAATTTGCTCCATTCTAATTACAACAAAAATGCAGAAACTGAAACACTACAATTTCTTAACAAAAGCAACGGAACTTTATTTGAGAATTCACCATGACAGAAAAAATTAGCAATTACAGAAGATACCTTGATGAATCTGAAGGTTCTGAAACAGAGTATTGTTGATTTCAGAGAGATAGAATCAGAATCCTCTCTCTGATGACGATCAAGGAACGACATGCATAGAAAGAATGAGAGGAAATAGCGGTTGCCATGATTTTTGAATTGTCTACATTTTTCGTCCCTTTTATATATATGTATTCCCCGGGTTTTCATGCAACAAAATAGGGCAGACAAAACCGACCCGGTTCAACTAGAGCTCAACGACCCGGAGGTCAAGAGTTGTAGTCTTGCTAAAAACAAGTAGTACATTCATTTAAAAATTACAATAATACCCCTGTGTTTCATGAATCATATCTACCGAGGTTAACTACGGCGGTCATCTTTAAGATGAAACAAATATCTACAAAGTCGTTCGATGTATTTCTAGCTGAATTCCATCATTTTAGGGAGTTTTAAGTTTTTTTTGTTGATTTTGACGGATTTTTAAACTTCTTACTCGATTTCGAGTGACTTTTTTTGTTTGTATGGTTGATTTCGAGAGACTTTCGGTTTTTTGATTGATTTTAAGGTACTTTTCTCGTTTTCTTGGTTGATATTACTTGTATTTTTCAATATCACAAACGACTTTCAAAGTTTAACAGATGTACCTTTCATATATAAAAAAGAATTCTACTTGCGAAAGTAAGTTGAACAGGGCCCATGGGAGTATGCATAAGTCCACCCCTACTTAATTGGAAATCTGAAAAATCACATACATGATACATGTGTGCTTTCATATACGGTTTCATTTAAAATTTTAATAAGATACATTTCATAAATGCTTTTAGGACTATTATCTTTTGAAAACGGTTAATTACATGCTCATTCGTAATGTTAATATTAAAAAAGCCGACCAGTGCATTAGTACTTATAATTTTCTATAAATATTAATTAAATTGATGTGTTAATAATTTTATATGTCAAATGTAGATATAATTTTTTTTTATCGATGTACATGTACCATTTTAAAAAAAGGCATGTTGATTTTATATATGATTCTTTTAATATATACTTATTGTATTCTATATTGATACAAGTTTGTTAAAAGAAAATTGAAAATCTATATATTATGGCCACTGAGATTTAATCAGGACTGATATCTTACAGTCATAATTTGTCAAGGAATTAGTTTAGGCATAGCCTAGGATACCCTTCAAAAAAAAAAGTAAATTTTATAAATATTTTGGGGTCCCTATTACCTGCTAATTTGGTAACAAATTATTTTGAAATGACGTGGTAAAGAAATAGCTTATGTGGATATTAAAATATCCATGTCACCGGTAAATAAAACATGTCATCACAATTCTAAATCACAATTCTAAAAATGTAAAATACAACAAGTGGCAATTAAAAAAAATCCTCATATGTCTCTCCTTCTTCCATGTCACCTTCTCCTTTAGATCATCTACACCATGCAAGATCAAACTTTTTTCTAAAGTGGCACATCAAGTTTGCAATTACACTTTTTACACCTATGAAAAATCAAACTTTTTTCTAAAGTAATAAATTATAATATAAATAATATAACTAATAAATTAATTATAAAATATAGATAACTAAAATTTTACTTTTGTTTTCTTTTACTATAATTTGTGTAAATATAATAAAATACATGGATATATTGAAAACATGCAACGTTTATTAAAATACAAATATAACACAAAATACACAATAAATATTACATTACTAATTATTTTCTTCGACTCCAAATATCTTCCACTAAATCGGTTTGCAATTGATGATTTGTTCACATGCTTTTAAACGAATGATGATGTAATATTTATGTTATATTTACTTATGTAATTTTTTTGATGTTTGTGTATGTTTATCTATTAGTATTTGTATTTTCGTATTTTTTTATATTAATGTATTTTTATTTTATTAGTTTAAATAAAAAACATTGCATAAAAATATCATTTGTTTAAAATAAACTGTGGGTAACAAATTTTATTAAAAAAATAAAAAAACAATGTTCAAATACTCTAATAAATGAATTAAATTTAATAAACATAAATAATTAATGTTTAAACAAACAAATTAATTAATTAAATTAAACAAAAATGGATTTGTTTAATATATATTTGTTTGTGAAAAGTCTTTCTAATTGTGAAAGGAGTTGTTAAACTTGCAAGACCTTGCAAGCCACGTGGCATGCCATGTCATCTTGCAAGCAGGGGCGGAGCTACCTTGTAAGACCATGAGTACCGATACCCAATGAACCCACTTGCCACCTCAGCGCCACATCAGCTTTTCTCTTTCCTACCTTTCTTACCCAAAAGTGGAGTACCGCTAACCCACTGAACCCAATTGTCACCTCATTTTTTTTAATTCTTTTATTTATACATTTAATTATTTAACAAAATAAAAATATTTATATATTTTTAATAAATAAAAATAAGATAAATAATAAAAATAAAAATAAAAATTCATATCATTCATTAAAAAATTAAAAATTACAAAATACAAAACACTAAAAAAATAAAAATTACAAAATACAAAACACTAAAAATTATGATATTTTCTAATTTTCTCTTTTCTCGCTAAAGTAGCCCTCAAAACATCTCCCGAAAGGTGATCATGCGGGGCTATGAAAAACTCGAAGTCTTGTTCATATCGTTTTTCTCGTTCGAGTTCCAACTTTTGTTGTTCGAGTTCAAGTTTTTTTCATTTTGTACTTCATTGTACCCTCAATCTGCTCGTTGAACGAGCTTATGGTCGTCAACAACTGAGTAACACTTTCGTCCGGATTCGACCCGGTCGTATTACTCGTTGATGTTTTTTTGCCTTGTTTCTCCCGATGGGTCGTTGAAGTTGCTCGACCTCGTCGACCCGAACATCTTCATCGTCATCATCTGAAGGTTTGGTACGTTTTGAACCCCGGGATGAATTTGTCGACATCGTTGGAACCGGTGACCATTTTGGACATTTTTTTAGGACATCCCAAGCTTGTTCATGGGTGAAAGCAACCCCAATATCCCCTTGGTACCGGTGGTGTGTCATTCGTAAAATATCGGCTTCACTCATTCCGCTTGATCTATTATTGACCAAGTTGTTGTAGATGCCGGCAAAACACGTAATTTTCTTGTTGAGGTCTTTGAACTTGGTGTTCAGTTGATGAAATGTTCTATAATATTGGCGACCCATAGAATTATAGAACACCTTCGAGATTCGGTTCCAAAAACTGTCTACATTTATATAAATTCAAGTATAAGAATAATAACAAGAATATTAATAATAATAATAATAATAATAATAAAAATATTACCACCGGTTTGTGCGTTACCGACAACGGGGTCCTCCGAAACGTCAACCCACGCCGACACTAACGCGACTTCCTCCTCTTTAGTCTACATCTGTCGGGTGGCTCTATTTTCATATTTTTTTATTTTTTCCTTTTTGCGTTGGTGTCGGGTTTGATGGTTCCGGGATTGATTGTTCTGTGGAGATCGATTGTGGTGTGTGCGGATGTTGGGTTTCAGGAACAAAGTCGTCGTCGAGATGGATTGCGGGTTGAGGAAGTTGGTAATTGGCGGGAGTAAAACCTTGTTGAATCAAACCAGGATATGTAAATTGATGAGGAATATACGGGTGTTGCGGAAATTGTTGGAAACCAACGTTCGGGGCCGGTTGCGGAATATAACCTTGTTGAGAAAACGCTTGGAAGCCAAGCTCCGGGTCTTGTTGCGGTGTATCCGATCGGTTACGACGGGATGTAGGTGTGGTGTTTGGATTCATGATGAAATTTAAGAGAAATGGAAGAATGTATTGAATTTGAGAGAAATGGAAGAAAGTATGTTTTGGTGTGAAAAAATAAGATGGTATAGGTTAATATATATAGTGTGTATAATTTGAAAAAAAAAATTAAAAAAATATTGTAAAATGGCCGTTGGTAAACGGTATTGTTTAAAAAAAATTAAAAAAAATAAAAAAAAATTAAATATGAACGGGTATCATCGGGTTGGTGAACCCGCTCCCCGAACCCGCTCCCTACCCCCCCCCCCCCTCCCGCGTACCCCTTACCCGCTAGCCCGAATTGCCACCTCGGCCTTACCCGATCCCGTACCCGAGGGCAGTACGGGTGGCCTAACAAGGGTTAGCAACCGCTAACCCTCAACTTTTCAAAAAAAATTGATATACTAAATTTTGAATACTTGACAATTCATGGGTTGTATTTACTTCTATTTAAATCCATTTTTGGGCCCATTAACTTAATACTAATAATTCATGGGGTAATTTTTTTTAAAAGGGTACACAACTACACCATAAAACCATACACGTGACTTTGTTTAAAGTCAACCAAAAAGAAGAAAGTCTTACAAATTCCCAACTTTAAGTAGAGTTCCTCTCGATATAGCATTTTTAACTATGAACATTGTAAATAATAGATTGTGTTGGATAAACGATTGCTTAATTTATTATATTAAAAAGATATTTTTATTCAGATAGATAATGAAGACATTACACATAAGTTTTAGAAAATGAAAACTTGTCGAGGTTACTATTGAAATTGTATAGGTTGGTGTTTCAACAATATACGATCATCACTTTTGCTTGCTATTTTCAGAAAAATTTAATATTTCTTTCTTTAATTGTTTTATTTATAATTGTTGCTCCTCCTAGACCAAAGTCCTAGCTCCGACACTGCTTGAAAGACCTTGTGCAAGACGTGTATGGATGCTCTTAGTCGCCCCTCCCTTCTTGTCGCTGCCTTCATGTCATCATTGTAAGTAAAAATTGGAATATAGAGTCTGTAATTATTAAAATTAATAAAATAGTTTTCGTTACCATCAATTTCTCACATGAACCTTGATATAAACATTAATACATAAACATGTGTATATATAGTAGTGATGGCCAAATTGACCTGACCCGACCCGACCCGATCGGGCAACCCGAACCGGACCCGATCAAAAACTAGTTTCCAGCCCGAAGGCCGGAACCGGTTTGGGTTTTTAGAGATTTCTCCTGCCCGACCCGACCTGACCCGAAACCGTTCAAAAAAACTAGCCGTTAGAGAGCCGTTACCTAGCCGTTGGAGACCATTTTTGACCGTTTTTTTGCTCAAATTTCACCCTCTAACCCCATATAAATACTAGGGGTGTTATGGTTCATATCACCACCTTACATTGCTTACAAAACGCAAAAAACGCATACAATTCTTATTTCTCGGCTCTCGCTATATTCGTTTCTCGCAGATTCTACTATAAAATCTCTAGTTCTCTAGTTCTCTAGTCTCTACTATAAAAAAAAATGGCCGAACAAAATTACACCGTTCTTGCCGAGCATGGACGAAAAGCACCGGTTTGGGAGCATTTCAACTTGGTGATGTTTTCCGACGGTACAAAAAAGCGCAATGCAAACGGTGTGGAGATTTCCTTCAAGCCGCCTCAAATACCACGTTAAGGCGCCACTTCGACGAGAGATGCAAGAGGTTGAAATCGGGTGACGATCCTAGTCAACCCATACTTGACAATTCCGGTCAAGCATGGTCGTATAATGAGGATATCGCCCGACAAATGCAAATGAAATGTGTCATTCAAGTGGGGTTGTCATTCGGACATTTTGACAATCGTCACATTACCAACATGATCAAACAAGGGTTCCAACCACACTACAAGGGTTCGGTAAGTCGTCAAACTCTTCGGCGTGATGCTTTAAAACTTTGGAATACGGCTAAAAAAATACGCGAGAAATGTTTTTAAACTTACCCAACAAAGTTTCTTTAACTTGTGATGTATGGAGCGCACCATTCGGATTGCCACAATCTTATATATGCATAACGGCACATTGGATTGTGCCGGGATCGTGGCAATTATGCAAACGTGTAATCACGTTTGAGCACTTTGGTTCGCCACATTCGGGTGAGCGTCAGTTTTCTATAATTATGAGATGTCTTCAATATTACAATTTAAAAAATAAAGTTATTAGTATTTCGCTTGATAATGCTAGTGATAATAGGGCATGCGTAGAAAAATTACGTTTGGCTTTATCCCCTATTTTAGAGGGAAAATTATTTCATACACGTTGTTGCGCACACATAATAAACTTAGCCGTTCAAGACGGCTTAGGTTGCCTTAATGAGCCTTTAACTAAGTTTAGGCTTATGTTACGCCAGATTTTCACAAAAGGTAAAAAATGCAAAACGTATATAAAGAATATTGCAAACAAGTCGGTTTTAAAGCTTTGGGACCGGCACACGATATGGCGGTTCGATGGAATTCGACTTGGAAAATGATGGATAATTTAATAAGACAAAAACAATATATTCAAGCATTTTATAACGTTTATTACCCGGAAAACGCGATAACTGATGATGATTGGCAAATGATTTATGGCTTTCACAATATTTTGGGCGATTTCAAAACTGCAACAACTATCTTATCCGGTATTTATTATCCAACAAGCCCTTTACTTTTAAATCAAATATATATTTTGGCAAGTAAAATTGCTCAATACGAAACGGATTTGTACTTTCACGACGTGGTGAAACCAATGAAAGCAAAATTGGTCAAATGTTTTAAAGAGATCCCATTCACTTTTCTTTGTGCCGCGGCATTAAACCCGTATTTAAATGTTACGGGTGTCGAAGTTTTGATACAATCAATATGTTTCTCGTTTGGTTTGGATTCTTCTACAAATAATTCTTTTTCAAAGAACCGCATACACCAATTTAATAATGATTTTCATCAATTATTTGAGATTTATAGAGTTAATTATGGGGGAGGAAGCCAACAAACCCCTACACCTCAAATGTTTTCACCGAGTTCTAGTAGCAGCCGTGGCCGAAACCGACAAGACTTAATGTCAACTTTAATGCAATCGGTTGCCATGGAATCTACTAAAAAAGCTAGATATGATGGGGATAATTTGGGTGAATTCAATCAATACGTACGTACTAATTTTATAACGGCATCCTCCACAAACGCCGTAGATGTTGAATCACTAGATTTATTAGAATGGTGGAAAAATAAACAACCGAGTTTCCCGATTATGGCGACTATTGCACTTGATATACTAACAATCCAAGCTAGTATCGTAGCTTCGGAGTCGGCTTTTTCTCTTAGTGGCAGGATCATATCGGAGCGTCGGACAAAATTAACCCCGCAATCGGTAGAGTGTTGCATATGTCTGAAGGATTACTTGGATGGAGAAGACCGCATTCAAGATCAAACGAACATGGAGAATGATCTAGACGGCGTGGAAGAAAACTTAGCCGAAAACGAAGCCGATGAAAATCTAAGTACGTCGGGAACCATAACCAACAATTCTGATGTTAGTAGTGTCGGTGAAGTCTCCCGATACGACGATGACGAAGAAGAACCAGACACCGACCGCCTTGACGATCGGACGACTGTTACACGACTGCAGAAGTACAATACTCTTGAAGATTACAATCCAGATCAGAATCCATACTACGCTCCATACAATCCATACAATTACAATCCATGGGGATTGGGTGATGGGGGTGGGAGTTCGGGAGCGGGACCTTCCGGTGTTTAGAATTTATGTATTGTAACTTGTAACTTGTAAGTTTGTAACTTAAAATTATATATAAATTATAAAACGTAAAAGTGTATTTTAGTGATATATATTATAAATAAAACGTATTTTTAAAGTGTATTTTAGTGATCCAATCCAATTTTTTACTTTTTAAAGTTTAGTAATTAATTATTATACAAAGAAATTAATTTTTTTTTTAAAACAAGAAAATAAGCCGGCCCGATCAAGAACCGGTTTTGGGCCCGGCTCGGCCCGGTTTTATACAAACCGGTTTTCCATACCAGTAAACGGGTCAGGGATTTTCGGGTTAAACCCGGCCCGGCCCGACCCGGTTTTCGCCAGAACCGGTTTTAGCCTTTACTGTTTGAACCCGGTTTTTCCACCGACCCGACCCGAACCCGGAATTTGGCCACCACTAATATATAGCAACACTTTTTAAAAAAAATAAAACATGTCAAGTCAAAATTACCAAACCAAGTAATGATACATCAACAAAATCAACCGGTTATCTGAACGAAAGTTGATGAAATATGTCACTGCCTTCATGTCGTTAAAATGAAGGTTTTAAAACTTGGTTTTCAAAAGAAAAATAAAGTAAATTTGATTTCATTTTGATGCAATTTTCTCTTTTATTAAAATGTAAATTAGTTGGTTGTAAGAAATTTATACACTTAGGGACCCTTTACCAAACACTTACTCGGTAAGCACTTACCGGTAAAATTCATCACTATCACTTACTTATCAGGTAAGATTTTAGACCACAAAAACAACATTGTATGTAACAACTTACCTGGTGAGCGCTAACCGTGGTGGGAGTCGTCACCCTCACTTACCGTGTAAGACTCTTGGTCCTTGCCTCGCTCTTACCGGGTAAGATTTTTGCTCCTTACCATATTCGTTCGGTAAGGTAATGCGACTTAGTAAGCACTTACCCATGTAAACTTTGGTAAACTACCCCTTAGATAGAAGTTAACCCATTCACTTACCTTACTGGGTAAGATTCTAGTTCATCAAAACGACATCGTATGCAAAAAAAACTCGTAAACATTAATCGGGTAAAAGTCGTTACATTCACATACCGGACAAGACTCTCACTCCTTGCCATCACTCTTACCAGGTAATATTATTGGTCCTTTCATATTCATCCCGGTAAACGTTTAAGTAAATGTTTGGTAAACGGTCTCTTATATAAAGTTTAGGATGTAATCTATGATGATTTAAAGGTGAGGGACTAAACATGTAACTAATATCAAAGTGGATGACCAAATCTACGACATGAAAAACTAGACCATGCAGCAACAACAAAGCCAGATGAGACGATATCAGAAAATTGAAGGAGAGATTGAGATGATGAATCCAATGAAGCCTGGATGATTGATTCGCTCTCTGACGCTCAACTCTAACTCACACTGCTTTCCGATTTCTCCCTAATTGGTAATTTGCACCGATTTAATATATACTTTTTTGTTGATTGTTATTCAAATTTGCCATCTGAATCCCCCTAATTGGAATCGGAATTTTTTTCCAAAATAGATTTATGCCTTATGGATATATGATCGATTGTTTATGCTTATCATCGATCTTAGTGTATTAACTTGATGAATCTGTGTTTTCAGCCGAGAAGGAAACATGGCTACACGATTATTGGAAGTTGATGCAAAAGCAATCAAGTTCATATGTAAGGACCTTTCATTTTTCGATGTGTAATGAAGAAAACAAAGTGGTTATTTACATTTTTTGTTCGCTCAGTGGAAGTTTTTGTTTCTACCTTGATTTAGTGCATCCACAGTTCCACAATTAGAGACCACTTCAACAAGGGTTTGGTCCCAAATCAGTAGGTTATGCCTATGAAACCAAATAAGCAGAATTTCACTAAGCAAACATATAGAGGTGCATCCCTAGAGGATTGGGGAATCTATGATATTTATTTGTGTACCTGACTCATGAAAATTTCTCTTAGCTGCTTCTTTCATGATAGTTTTGGTGGACTGGCCTCTTTTTGAGACACATCTCCCTGTTCATTTCTGGGTGCATTCTAGTCTTTTTTTTTTTTTGTAACCGTGGGTTTCCAGGCCAGCTTACGCGCACCGACTAATCCCCGGGCGACCACGAATGGCCAGGAGTCATCGCAGGTGAACCTCCATGGCCACAAGGGTTTTGGCAGTGCCTGGATTTGAACCCTGGGTAGATGAGCTTCCATGATAGAAACGAGAACAAGGAAATCGATACAGCAAACTAAATGAAGTATTAAGCTATTCTATTATTAGATTCAAATGATTGAAAAGACAAAATCAAAAGGAAACCCGATGAACGGCCTTTCCTCCTGCCCAAGCTTACACAGCCGTAAACCCTATTGAGAAATATAATTCTTGCCTACCTTCACTTACGCTACCCCTTAGTATTTATGGTATCACATATGTGGGCTGATCTAGAATATGGGCTTGGGCCTGGGCTAGTGGCACGTTCTCTATCATTCCACTACATCCCCAAAGGTTTTACAAATACACCACAACCCAAGTGGTTTCATTCAAATCTTCTTTCGTTTTCATCAAATTTTGCATATGCTAGTTCAATGTTTTAATATAAAAATCAATTCAACTTCGATTATCAAATGTTTGGTGACAAAACAAATTTCAGTTTGTAATTAATTTGGCTATTGTGATTTATGGTGATTAAGATATTAGAACGAAGAAAGTTCTTCATTCTTACCTTTTTGAGTAAAAAGGCTGTTTATTGTTGGGACTGGGGAGTATGCGTTAGAGTTAAGTTTGTGTATAATTATTTAGTAAAATTATTAGGAGATGTAGGATTCTAATATTTGAGGTGAATAGATCTTAGGAGATTGCATTATTTATGAATGTATCCAGTTCTATATTTCCTTTCCTGTTGTTTAATTATATGTTGCTAGTAGCTGAATAGGATTTTTTTCATTGTTCTAGTAGACCCAGATTTATAGATTATTGTTTTTTGTTTTCAAATAAATAGTCTCCATCCATCTATTCAAAGAGGCAAACGTTTTGGTATACGCGAGGCCACATTTCATATAGTGGGTCCAACAGAATTATCAAGTCAAGGTGACCTCTTCTTCATGAATCTCTGCAAGAGGCAAGAGCTTCTGCCAGAAGTTGCATGAGCAGAGGATTCCTCAGGGATACAAATTTTTTGGCTTATGAACATCTCATGAAGTTGTAAATAAGTTGCCCCAATAGTAGTTGTGCCCCTGGATGGCCTAAGCGCATAGGTCTATCATAATCATGTGCAGAAAATGGTTTTCCATCAGAGGTGAGAACATGTTATGTGGCTGATACCCTCCTTTGCTTCATAGCATCCGAAGTAACAAAAGATACCAGAGAACCAGCTGAAAATCACCAATGCGAACACCATCAAATTTAAGACCCCACATCAAATAGGCAAGCCAGTAAGCCATGGCTTATTCAGTCAGCTATACATGACTGTTTGGTAGTGGCTTAATGATACAGAAAGTGGCTTATTCAGAAAGCTTCGAGGGGGGAGCTTTATGCAGAAAGCCAAGTTCTTTCCAAACCTGCCCCTCCCAATTAAAAAAACACGTTCCTTTCATCTATGAAAAAACCCTCCCAAACAAAAACATTCCCAATCCATTCAGACAAATTAATCCACACAGACAGCTTTATCCATACATGACTTACTAGAAATTAGAAAACCAACCAAACAGCCCCTAAATATCTATGTAACAGGAGGACATGACATGCTCTTTATTCTCTTTGCAGGTGAGGTGAAGAAACAAAGTACCTCTTCAGTTCACCTCTCCAATGTATCTGATGAGTATGTTGCTTTTAAGGTGCTTCCTGCTTGATTAATGTATCTGCCACAGAAACTTCTAGAATATCTTGTTTTTTCTTAGTCAAGGCAAGGCTTTTTCAGCTATATTATGGTCACATATAGAACATGTTTCATTTGGCAGGTGAAGACTACATCACCAAAGAGATTCTGTGTGAGACCCAATTCAGGCATCATTAGCCCAAAGTCAGCATGCGACTTCACAGGTATATGTGGGCTCTATATTGAAATCTTCTTGTGACTATTTTCATCATCATGCATGCGTATAATACATATGCGTTAGGTGTCAGTGTATCACTATTCCTTTTAAATTTTATGACCTTACGAGATTTTTTTTTATTACTTTTGAGCAACATTGTATACTAGCTATGTTCCTGACGAAATGCATGGGGCTTTGAATTTCATGGAACTATATGCACATTCTTTGATATATTATGGACTCGTATGCACATTTGTTGACTTTCACAGGGCAAGTAGCATCGTCTATTTGTCATCCGAATTTTGAAGTCAACCCTACATGACTGTGGTAGTGTTTGTTTTGACTTCTCTGTGTGCCTGTATACGTGTGAGGGAGGTTCAGGGGAAAACCTCAAAAAAAATGGAAACCTAAGAAACACCCTGGTAGCCTTTCAACTGGACGGTATTTGATTTTTGGTTTTTACGCACGTGTGCATTATGCATTTGTGCATATGCCCATGTGCATGTTACAAATTACTTGTATGCACAAGTGCATACCGTCCAGAAAGGGCTACCAGGGTGTTCCTCAGTTTTCCGTTTTTTTTAGATTTTCCCTGACCCGTATACGTGTATCTGCCTCTCGATAATGGTTAGAACCTTAAAACGCTGACATCAGCGAAGCTACACAAATCTGTGTGATATTATCTTCTCATCCATGTAAATTCCTTTGTGATCATATGTCATATATTATCGTGATGCAGTTACTATGCAAGGTCTAAGATCACCTCCATCTGAGGTGGAGTGCAAGGATAAATTCCTGATCCAAAGCACAGTTGTTGATTCTGGAACAAAAGAAGAAGATGTCACTCTTGACTTGGTATGTATTTTGTCCTTTAGTTAAATTTTCTTTATTGATGCTTATTGTTGCATCTGGCAGTTCTCCAAAAGTAGTGGCAAGTATGTTGAAGAGAAGAAGCTCAGGGTTATTCTAATGAGCAAGGAAGATTCTTTAGTAGAGGAAAACAAAAACAAAAAGCAAGATTCTCCGGTAGAGGAAAATAAACACAAAAAGCAAGATTCTCCTGTAGAGGAACACAAACACAAAAGGCAAGATTCTCCTGTAGAGGAACACAAACACAAAAAGCAAGAATCTCCGGTAGAGGAACACAAACACAAAAAGCAAGAATCTCCGGTAGAGGAACACAAACACAAAAAGCAAGATTCTCCAGTAAAGGAACACAAACACAAAAAGCAAGATTTTCCAGTAGAGGAACACAAACACAAAAAGAAAGATTCTCCGGTAGAGGAACACAAAAATAAAGCATTGGAGCAAGAACCATCTAAAGAATCTTTGAGAAAAGAAGAGAATTTGATTAAAAGAGACGAACATGTATCCCCAAAGCATACAGTATGTGATACATATTTCCTCTTTACAAGACATTTGCTTCAAAGTTTATAATTATTGCACTGCTACCCAGAAACAATAGGTAAAAAAAACAAAAAATGCATGGAAAAAAAATACAAAATTGCCAATTTGGTGCTCAGAAGTTGAGCGATGTTCTCCTAGAAAAACATGCTTGCCTTTTTATTTGTCATCAGTATCACGTGGCTGTTATGTGAAATTCAAATTCTTTTCTTGCAGCGAACTGAAGATGTCAAGGAAGTCAAAAGTGCTTTGCCTAAGGAGGAGCTGAAGCCATCCGGTGATCTTGATGGAAATGAGCGGAATGTTTCCAAGAATCTTAAGTTTAACCCTGTAAAGGTTGTGAAAGAGGACCCACAAAGGAAGTTGAGGTTGGCTAATCAACTAAAGGACTTGAAATTGAAGGAAAATACATTAGAAAATCAATTGAAAGAGGTTAGCGACGTTCTCAATATTGAATCTTTTATGTAGGTTGTATTTCAATCTCTTTGATCCCAATGATTATGATATTTCTTCCCCTTTGGTGTTCTGTTTTGTTGTCTTCTTGAAGTTGTTTACTATTTAACTGATGATTTCTTCTGATTATGAATCTTTTTGTAGGCCAAATCCACCATCTCTAGTCTAACCTATCAGAATAGCAAAATCATTGAAGCGAAAGAAATGCTTCAACTGGAACTGGTGAGCGCATTGCATTTGTTTTCCTAGTCTTTTGTTTCCTCATTTTAGCTATTTATCCACGAAGGAGCTTAACAGAAAAGGAAACATAATAGGGAAAATGTTCATTAGATCATTTGAGGTTACCATGGATACCGCATGTAAGGCTTTTTTCAAGCTCAGTAAACAACTTTTCTTAAACAAAATATCAAAATAGAAGCACATATGGTGTGCTACTGTCGTCAGGAGTACTAGATACTATCGAGGATATACCTTTTAAGTTAAGATATGCATACATCCATAACAATATCTTACCTAAAAGGTAAGGTCTCGGGATATAATTGTCATTTTTACTCGGTCAACGCTTAATACAAAATGTTTGGTAAACAATAATTTTCAGTCTGCATTGAATGAGACCTCTTACTCCAGTCAGCACTTACCCAAAAAATTTGGTAAACAATCACTGCAAGTTGGTAACGACGCTAGGTGAGGCACACTGGTAAGCAACTCGCTTCAAAGACCACTTTTGTGAAACATGTAGTCGTTTCTCAAACATATAAATATCGATTACCATTTTGTGACATCCTGCACATGTCCATCCCTTCAATCATGTGTTTTGAATTCATGTTCTTGTCATTATTATTATATATAAATACGGATATTACTCGCATTTTAAATTCCCTCTTTGGTATCATCAGCCCAATGTGGTTTTCACTTGAATCATATTGTTTACTTGTTTGCAGGCTAGGAGAAGTAAGAAAGGTTTCTCCTTCCTATCGGTTTGTTTGGTGTCACTCGTTGGTGTGATAGTCGGATACTTGTCAGAATTTTAAGCAACAATTCACAATTTGTCCGATATTTGGATGGTTGTATACTCCGATTTGTACTTCATAATTGAGAATAATTGGTAAATCTATATATATTGTGTCTTGTTGCCCGATGGCAATTTATTTCTTTACGATGGTTGAGATGATGTTGAAACCCTACCCTAAATAATAAACCAAACAAACCCAATATATCCCACCTAGAAACTGACAATACCTCTGTCTCGATAGATAGAGATGTTTTAAAAAAGACCCCTGCTTGCGAAAAAAGATCAAGACCCCCTACCCAATTGAACCAGTTTGCAATTTGCAAAGCTCATCAAGAGTGGCTGCAAGATTGCTGAGGCAAATTATAATCTTGTCGCCATTGATCCTCGTTGAATCGTATGTAGCATTGTAGCGATCGACTAAATCCTCATCCATTTGTCCACTGACAATAGCTTCGATTAGTTCTGCATTTTCTCTCAGTTTCTCCGCCATGGTTTCTTCGTGCTCCTCTCGATTGATTTCAACAGGCCCCAAACTTTCATCCAAGGTATTTGTATAACGATCTACTCGTTGCTCTGAACTGCATTCCTCAACTTTATCGTCCTCACTTTTCACACATCTTGATGCCTTTGCCTTCTCTACTACGGTGTGTTTCTGAGGCGTGATTACCTTCGAACTTTGATTCTTTGAACCTGTGCCAATTCGAGGAAACAACGTAGGTGAGTTTATCACTTCTTGGATGATGGACATATAACCTTCAATGAAATTTTAATAAAATCCATGACTTCACGACATCTTAAATAAAAAAATGGCTTATACTCGTCAAAAGGTCGTTGACTTAATTAAAACTTCATTTAAGGTTATATACCTAAATATACTAAAAAAGGCGGGACGGTTGCTAAATTTGTCTTTATCATACCAGATCCCGTCTTTACCCTACCATACGCGGATCGGTCCAGGCTTTTTTGGACAGTTTTGACTAGACCATTGAAATCGGTCCACCCGAAAAGTCCCTTCAAATCAATAAAAAAATCTTTAAAATCAGTTGAAACAGTGAAATTTCGCTAAAAACATACCGGGTCCACCGCTGGATCCACATACCCAAATGTCATATCTACATATAAAACCAAAAGTAGTCTACAACATTTGAAATTAGGGTTGGGGGACTAAAATGTATTCAAACTATTTCCATTGGCTTGAATAAAGAGCAATCTTCCATCGTCTACTAACAAATAATTTGATAGATCCCCAAACCCTAAAACAAGAAGCTAATACATGTTCGTTCGATTTAAGTCCAACATTATTCTATTCGTAGGGTTTCGTTCAAATTCAGAATCCTATTCGTTTTAATATTTTGAAAATCAAAAGAGCAGTAAAAAAATACCAGATTGTACAATAGCAGCAAGCAGAGGGTTGGGCGGATCTTCAGGATCAGGATCAGAATCAGTGTCTGAGTCGTATTCCCTAACGTAGTGTTCGATCCCCTTAAACAACTCGGAATTGAAGCTCGCCTTTTTGGATCCGGACTGTTTGATTTTCTTGTAATCGGAGAGTAATGAATCCCATTTCCTCCGACACTGGTTCAAGTTCCGATTGACATCCAACGCATTGCAATTCTCGACGATGATCTTCCATTTCTGGAAAGAAGATAGGGTGCCGCGGCAATCAGCTTCTATGGCGGTGACCTCGTTAACTAAAATTAGGGATTCCTCCACTGTCCAATCGGGAGCCGCCTTCGATCGAGTGCGGAGGCCGCTGCCGCCATCGTCTTCCATGGTTATGGTGATGATATTGATATTTCGCCCTCCAATGGCCGATCACCCTTTTGCATGCAACATCCACTGACCACTGAGGTTTCAATTCTCCGCATCTCTATTTTAATTCGCTTTTTAAAAAAAATATGTATCGTATAAGAGGGTGTTTGGGAGTGTGTTTTAAAAGTGCTTATTGACTTATTGGCTTCTTAAGAAGCCAATAAGTTAAAAAGCTTGTTTGGCAAATGCAAAAGTGCTTTTAAAACAGCTTTTGGATTTGTCTTTCAAACGTGATTTTTGATAAGTCACAAAATCCCTACTTTTGGATTTGAAAAGTGCTTCTTGAGTTCAAAATTACAAAAATAACCTTTTTTTTATTATATTTTTTTATATAATAAATTTTATTATATTATGTATTTGTAAAAAAAACATTTTTTAAAAAAAATATTTTTTGTCTAAAAATAACTTATTTGTTAAAAAAATATTTTTTTGTCTAAAAATAGGGATGTCCTTTTTGGTCATTTTACATGTATAAGCTAAGCCAAACACTTTTAAAAAAATAACTTATTGACTTATTGACTTTTTCTACCACAAAAGCTAATCCAAACACTTTTTTAAAAACTCATTTTCCAAAAGCAATAAGTCAATAAGCACTTTTAGCCAAAAGCACTTTTGGACTAAAAAAGCACTCCCAAACACCCTCTAAATATCTTTGTAACACCTTTGTTTTCGTTAAAATAAATAATCAGCGTGAGATAAATAATTAACGTGCAAGATTTTTACATAGTGGGGTCACTTTTAAGGTAAATTATGACCGTAAAATCGTCCGATGTATTTTTAGTGAGGGGAAACTATGATAAAAAGTTAAAAAAATGTTTTTAATCTATAAAAATAAATAAAAACAAGATTTCACTGGGGGTGGAACCCCACCTTTTACAAAGTGGATCCGCCCCTGACTGACTGCCACAAGGGGAGGGGCGGGGCGGGGCGGATCTAATAGGAGTTGAGCACGCTCCCATGCACTTGCTCACTTGGTTATTAAGAAATTTCTTATAAAATCACCCTTAATTTTGAAACCAAGTCTATAATGAAACTAAACATTGGTGGGATGGTTGAATTACCACTTTATATTCAAGTGAAAGTTTAATTTATCTGATAATTATAGGCTCCAAAACTAACTAAAGCATTAATCAAAAATGCTATTTCTGAATATATTATCAACAAAAATAGAATTAGAAGAATAGAATTTTACAACAATAGGTACAACTACAAGCATTACTGCCACTATATTAAGACAACATTTTTTTTAATTTTTCTCTAATTTTGATTTTATTATTGTTTTAATGATTTATTTTACTTCTTAATGTCAACTTATTTTAAAAATTGTCGCTTTTTATCTTATTTTCAGAACTACGTATATTTATTTGAAAGATCATAGTCGATTTCATTTAAAAAAAATACTTTATCCTCCAAATCAACACAATTGACCTTTCCCTAAGTCAAACCGTGTTGACTTTCTTCCCAGGTCAAACACGATTTTATAGACTTTTAATCTGCCTTAAAGGTGCACATTTTCAAATAAATTGTTAGATCCGGACGATGGTTTTTGACGACGTATGGACTATTAGTTTTTTTTCTAGTTTCACAAATAAGTAAGAGTAAATTACTTTTTTCATCCCTGTGGTTTGCTAAAAATTGCAGATTTCATCCCTGTGGTTTTGAAATTTCGGTTTTAGTTCCTATGGTTTGCAATTCATTTCTATTTTCGTCCCTGGAGCCAAATCACTACTTTTAAGTATGAAGGACTAAAATAGAAATGAATTGTAAACCATAGGGATGAAATTAGCAATAAATTTTAAATCATAAGGACGAAAACGATGATCAACTATAAACCATGGGGATGAAAATCTTAATTTCAAAACCATAAGGACGAAAATAGAAATTTAGATCAAACCACAGGGACTAAAATTGTAATTTACTCAATAAATAATAAAATAACCATTTCACATTTCTAAGTTATGAATTAACTTAAAAAGGGTACATAATTTGGGCTATGGCAACATCCGTTTTTAACATCCATTTTTAACGGGAAAATTTAGAAACGACGGGAAATCGGGAATTATGGGTAACGGGGTACATGACCGTTGCTAGACAAAAACGACTCGGTTGTCGTTATCGACAGCCGTGTAGTTTGAAATTTAAAAGCTGAAAGAAGATTACCGGATTGGACATTTATTACTTATGTTATCCGTTTTAAAATGAACCATTTCTCTCAATTACACAGATAGATTAGCCGTAGAGTGTCGGTGTTTTACATCTAGCGACAAGATAATCAATGGGGTTAGTCGTATCGCTTTATATAAAGGGTTGTTTACAACAACGACAACCATTCAATCTTTCGCGATCTTTCTAATAGTCTTTTGATAGTTTACAGATCGAATCTTGTCACGCTTTGTTAGAAACGGGTTGGATACAAAAAAAATTAGGCCAAAGTGTAATCTTACAAAAGAAAACAAGTAGAAGTTGAAGAACGGCTTCAGAATCCGACATCATTTTCGTCGGGATAAGTAACACATTTGAAAACTTTGCACTTGGAACATAGCACATACCCAACCTGTCAAAAGTCCATTCAATCATACATCGTTCATATCGAAAACAAACTTCAAGAAACAAACCACGGAAATCGTAACTGTTTACGATAACCAATGATCAAGAAAAGGAGATTACTTACAGCTCTGCAAGACGGACATCTGCGGTAAATGCGATTGGTTTCAGATTTGACATTCGTCTTTTGACCTTTACAGAACTCACAAACCAACCATCCTCTCCCAGTGCAAGGTTCACATTCGATCCCCGTGTTTATAGCCTTCAATAAACATTTTAAAGATCAGTAAACCAAACCAAACCAAACCAAACCAAACGAGCCCAGTACATCCCATCAACGTTGATGTTTATCAAGGAGATAATGCAGAAAAATGTCTAAAAGATCGATATTTAGACATAAGAAATCATGAATTATGGAGAGAATCCAGATCAAAATCATCTTCAACCTGGGTTTCTAACCTAACAAGAAAACATAGATTCAAACAATAGCTACACAAAAAAACCATCAAGAATTCTTGAAGGGGTATGTTCATGTTCATATGTTGGTCTTGGAATACAAATCCATATATATATAGATATACAGAATCTGTATGTATACATACCTGTTGTTGAAGAGAAGTGCAATGAATAGGCTTTGAAAACCGGCTGGAATCTAAAGAAATCAGAGGCAGCCATGGCAGCTTTGTTATACCCAAAAACGCCATTTTTGTTGCTTCTTCCTGCAGAAACTGAGGATAAAGATTTTGGGGAGAAATAGGACACCCATCACACATATAACCCAAAAGATTCAACCTTCAAGTTGCGCACAAATTACGAAAGTGCCACTAATGTTTCACTGCTTTATAATAAGTGTAAATTTACCTTCATAAGTAGTGTCATTTTCGGAAATAAATGAAGAAATGACTAGCGGTAAACTGGTATTCATCCTCTTCGCCGTCGCGTCTTCACGTTTCCTTATTGTCACATCCCTCCGGCTACTCTCCGGCGACCATTACTGTGACCAAAAACACCTACCGTCGCCAGAATCTCTCCGATCAGATCAATTCACGGTCTTAATCAGTGGTTACTCGGAATCACGCATTCGGATCCTGCAAACGGTCACCGGCGTGTACGCAAGCTCTCCTTCGGTAGCTGCGGTGGTTGTGTTATGGGGAAACCCTAAAACACGTAGTGAAACTTTGATTGAGCTCTCACATAACCTCTCGATCTCGTCTCCCGGAGACGCGCCGATCTCCGTTATCCGACAACCGTCGTCTAGCCTCAACGACCGGTTCCTTCCCCGTCGGTGGATTTCGACACGTGGCGTCCTGATCTGCGACGATGACATCGAGGTGGATCCAAAATCGATCCAATTCGCGTTTAACATATGGAGGAGCCGCTCGAACAATCCAGAACAACTCGTCGGATTGTTCGCCAGATCTCACGAGATAGATCTCACCAGCCGTTCATGGATTTATACGGTGCATCCGGATCGCTACTCGATCCTACTCACGAAATTCATGTTAATGAAAACGGAGTATTTACATCAATACAGCTGCGAAGGGGGTAAATCAATGGCGGAAGCGAGATCAATCGTGGATGAGATGAGAAATTGCGAAGACATACTGATGAATTTCGTAGCAGCTAACAAGACGGGTGTTGGACCAGTTCTTGTCGGAGCTAAAAGGGTGAGGGATTGGGGAGACGCCAGGAACGACGGTGGAAGGCGGCGGCGGGGATTGACGGCGGCAGGAGAGGAGGTGTCGGTGGGTTTGAGCAGTAGAAAAAAAGGTCATAGAAAAAGCAGAGGAGACTGTATAAAAGAGTTCCATAGGGTTTTGGGGAAGATGCCATTGAGGTATAGCTATGGAAAGATGGTTGATTCAATTGGAGAACAAGGGCTTTGTGAGAAAGGTGGGAAATTGGTGTTTTGTGATCAGCAACTTTCCAACTGATCATCGCAGTTGCTGAATGGTTAAGAGGCTCTTATGATATAGTGCAAAATGAAATATGGTAGTTTGGTAGAATGAAATCAGGGTGCTGATTATTTAAGGGATGCCCAAGATACAAAATTATTCAAAGTTTTAGAACCACTAAGAGACGGACTTTATTTTGCCAAACAAGATTCACCTCTTAATGACTCAGAGGTTGCCTCTTGATGGAACTATTAAGAGGTAAATTTCATTCCCAAATTATTGCCACCCAAAAACACAAAATGCATCAATAGAGTATACTTCATTCATGGCGTTCCTTCATCGATCATGTTACAGTAAAATACAATATACATTCATCATTCATATTATCATATACAATTCATGGTGTTTCTGCATCTTGATCGATCATATTTCAGTGGGTATCCTCCAGTTCTTCGACAAAGCTGGCGGTCATTTTCACATAATCTTTCATCTCTGTCTCTTTCCACTCCTGTTAAAAGAACCAACACCCAGAAAGATATGAATGCATAATGTCTCAGAAAAGATGGAGGAATTGGGCATGAAGGGTAAAGTGGGCAGAAAAAGACCATCTTTCAAGCATTTCACATGAATGGTACCTGGCCCCATTACCCCTTTTTCTGGTTTAAAGAAAATATATGTTCTAAATCACATAATAATTTCAACAAGCTTACCTCAAAATTCCATTCTCCATATAAATCAGGATCAGCACTGTTGGCCCAAACATATGCATAAGCCTGCAAGACCTCAGAGGTATCCTGAAGAAACAATCAGCAAATCCCTGCTTAGTTTTTGTTGATTTAAATGTAAATGCTCTTTAGCAAAATTTCGTATACGACTCCAAATATGTGCCCGTGTGTTAGTTGCATACGAATGTAAAAGTAATATATAGGTAAATGGAAATTAAAGGATTTAAACTATCTAGTTGGAGGGTATAAATAATTAAGATGATTAGGCATACATACCAGCAAAGAAACATCAACAGTCCTCTTGTCATACTCGTAGTCTTCATACTTGTCTAAGATATCTAATTCTGTAGCAGAAATCCCAACTAGAACCTGCAGTGAAAACCTTTTCAAATTAGATCACTTGGTATATCGATACACAATCGCATAAGATCAGGCGGGACCCTAGGAAGGATCTAAGAGCATCTCCAACAGATTCTCCAAAACGAAGAAAATGGAGATTTTGGAGTTTTTATACTATTTTCTGCTCCAATAAATCCTCCAAAATGGAGAAAGTATGAGAAGAGAGAGATAAAAATCTGCCGTGATACAGTATATATTTTGTTCAGTATGTTGTTTTGTTAATTATATTAGCTGGTTTTCGACTTAATATTACTCTCTCCTTACCATATTAATCAAATGTCTAAAATACCATTCAGTAGGCAAGATAAAAACTCTGTGGAACAAAATCAATACCATCCATAAGTTCAACAAAGACAAATGGGAAAATGATGGTTTTGCTTGCAAATCTTCAGAAAAGCAAAAGTTGCAATGAACATAAAGACCAAATATGTGCGCGCGCACACACACACACACATATAGACGAAGGATTGTGTGAGAAAAAGAGTTAAGGTGAGAAGGTAAGTAGAGATCTAGACCCTTGTCGCTTATAATCTCAAACTCACCCATTAATCGTGCTTTATACAGGAATTGATCCGGTCTCGGTACATCTCATCCTAATGTGCATCCAAGGGTGTAGATCCCTTCTTACCCTTTTCACCATAACTTTCATTATCACCCGAACCCAACCTTGTATATATATGTTGTCATATGCATATTAACCTGCTAATGGATTTCATGTAGCAAATTATAAAAAATCAGATACAAGTATACAACCATATGATATAAGGCTGCAGGAACACAGTAGATAAGAATGGTAATGAAATGGATGATGAACATACCCTCCCTGTAACTTTCTTGTTTTCTACAGGTAGAATTGCAGGATAAACGCGCCCTTTGATGCTAAATCTATGACTACAAAAATAGAAATTAATATTGACACTTCACTCACCAGTAATTTGAAAACATCAAATCTAGGATTTGGGGATGATTCTAGAAAAATGGTGGCCCAAGGCTTTTGCCTTTTAAAACCCACATAGCAAAAAGTTTGAGGTTTTAGCGGTCTGTTGGAGGCAAATCACCGGCAAATTCCATTGGAGATGCTCAATACAAAAAGCCCTAATACATGTTGATCCAAACAAGTGATTGAGGAACCCTTTAATTTGGTTTAGGGTGGAGCAAAACTCAAGATATTTTAGAAATCCCACAAGTGATCAAGTTTGCAGCCATCAGTTGCACCCAATTACAATTAGGGTTTCAACGAATACAAAATTCTAAAAATTCGATGATACAGTCAACAACATAGAGAAGGAAAGGAGGGAGACTGACTAGCCGTTAAGGACGGCGGCGGAGGATTGAGGGATGCGGTTGAGGAGAACTCGAACGACGTCATCAGCTAAGAGGCTGCCGTAAACGAAGACTGTATGCCCATTACTACCACCACCTCCCACTCCCACCGCACCGGAGTTCGCAGATGCCATCGCCATATCGATTCTCTCTCCCCCGCTGTTTATTAGCAGAGGAAAGTTACAGCACCTACTCCAAATTTCGTTGTTAGCAGCTCCTCAAAGCTTTCACTTTACAACAGGGGAAGAACAGAGAGCAACACTTCCACAAAGTTTGGAGATTTGGGAGGGAGAGAATATGGAAATTGTTCGATGTTTAGGGGCTAATGCCTATCTTTAAATAATTATACTAACAACCCCTATAGTTTTGTTTAATGCAAGAATTCCCCCTCATGGTTCTATTTTTCTTTCTCCTACAATTCCCCTACATCTAAATTTGCAAAACCATGATTAACATTTTGGGCTTATGTTTTTGAAGAAAACCCAACTCACAATCTCAAATTCTATCTGTCGATCGTAAAATGACCAAAATACCCTCACATGAAACAGGCTTGTGTTATACAAGTAACGACGAGAACCAAAATAAAATGCAAACCACAATAACAGATATATAATAAACAAAACCAATGAAAAGAACAAACCATAAAAAACGGAGCTTGTAATTTACTCGATACTAGTTTGTAAGGTATGTGTATATAATAGGTATTTTGTGTACAATAACAATGACCAAAATACGCGTGGAAACATTACGTATCACGTACAAATCATTAATAGCGTGGACAAATAACATCTACTGTTTTCAATGAGATTATGATGGATCGATTAAGATCCTTATTTTTTTCGTGTAATAAGATAACCCAACCCAACAGACTAATCTTGCTTTTGGGCAACACGACGACGAATTCTCAGATGACCAAACTTTCCTGCACCCGGTGATGAACCCTCGAACAAAAACGGCATGTACCCTGTTGCATTTCTGTATCTCTGTTGAATCTGCAATATTCGCATTTATAAAAATATTGTTATCATACGTACCATCACACTTGTATAGTTGTATATATATATATATATATATATAGGGTTGGGTTCATGTGGGACCACGAGACCCGTGAGACTACATTTTACACTTGAAACTTCACAGGAAAACATTGTGAAGGTAAAAAAATATCCAAACCTTCACAACAAAAACACTTTTACCTTTACGGTGTTTTGCTATGAAGTTTCAAGTGTAAAAATGTGTTCTCACGAGTCTCATCGTGAAAACACGTTGGTCTCACATGACCCCAAGTATGTATGTTTATATATATATATGTATATAGAGGCGGGTTCAAACGAGGAGCGTAACAATTTAAGAAAACGCGAGGAGCACCGCCCATGTATTGAATCACATGTGATTCACGTACAAAATCACATGTGATTCACACCTGATCGGGGGGCTTCCGCCCATGTAGTGGATCACATGTGATTCACGCCTAAAATCACATGTGATCCGGGCGACTTCCTCGCGAACCAGGTCGCCCGCTACCCGATTTTTTCGGGAGTAGTGGATCACATGTGATCCAGTACATGGAAGGCACTCCTCGCGTTTCTCGTAAATAGGTACGCTCCTCGTTTGAACCTTCCTCTATGTGTGTATATATATATATATATATATATATATGTATGTAGGAACCTCCGGTAGATATGAAGTGGGTTCCACATATTCTAAGAATTGTAAGCACTAACGAGTAAATTACCTGAAGGATTTGTTCGCTGCTTCGAAGACAATTCCGGCCAATCACGCTAATGGTGCCACCGGATCCGCCACCGGTGATCTTTGCACCGTATAAGGTTCCATCTCCAGAAGCAGACGGTTTTCCATGCTGCATTTCTTGAACCAATTGAACAAGTCGGTCCGTCCCATCTGACCCTAACCCGCAAGCGCTATAACTGTAGTGACACTGCATAACAACAAACCACATTACGTCAGCAACATTCAAACACGTTGTTTTCTTAACGACAATACTTTCCGACCACAAAAAAGGGTCGGAAACGGGTAAGTACCTGATACATAAGTTCTCCAAGAGCGGTGAGTTGCTCCTCTGAAGAAGCCGACGTTAGTAGTGCTTTAAAGGCCTGCAAATTTTGAGTTTCAGTTTGGACAATTTTTTGCAAAAATGGAATATTCAAACTGAAAAACACAAGAAATTTCATAATCACCAACCTTGACGCGGAAATTCTCGTATATAGGATGTCTGGTGGCTGCTTTGACTCCATACGAACGTTTCTTATCGATCGTTGTAACTGGATCGTTGTGATTATCGTATTTGGTCAAAAACGCTTCACCATTCATAGTATCCGGCAGGCCCATAGAATAGATGGCTTCAAATCTGAGACGTAGGAAACGTGTAACATACTAAATGTTCGATTGCTTTCGGGTAACACGTTAGTTTATAGCTTTTTGATATTCGGTGAAATACCTGTGAGGGGCTAGATTGCATAAATAATCCAAAGAAGCTTCATCCTGTAGCAATTCGATTGCATACTCTTCCAACTCGTCGGGATTATTCCCGTTACCGTTTGGACACGCTTCCGAACACATTTCAGACGCAGTTGACTTTATAATTTTCCGACCCATAAAGGCTCCTATTCTCACCGATCCATAATCAGCACCCCCAATACTGTGGATTAACAAAAAAAATTATAATTCGGAACACGTAAGAACAAAGTAAGCTCAAATCACTTCGTTTTTGGAGTATCAGTATCAAAGACCAAATACCTGTGGCGTAAACCCGAGTCAATTCCCCAAAACCGTATATGACTCGGAATGTCCACCAGCCCTAATACCTCAGCAGGCTGCAAAATGTATGTCCACAATGAAAAAGGCACACAGTTTACACTTTTTAGTTAACAAAATGACAATTTTACCCTTGATAATCGCTAGCATGATGAACTTCATCTCATAATTAAGGGTAGAATTGGAAAGTCGTTAGACACTTATTTTGGGACAAACTAAAATAGAAATGTGGACACTAAAATACCTGGCAAACCATTGCAAGAAGCTTGTTAGCTTCACCACAAGCAGAAGCCATCTGGTCCATCACACCGCATGGAGCTCCAACAACCGAGTTTTCTACCTATAAAATAATAATTAATACCATGAGGGATCGGAAATAAAGCTTCTAGTAAACCAAACGAGCCCATTATAACCCTGATTTGTACCCCAAAGTGTAGTGCAGTTGTTTCTAAAAGATTACGCTAGTTTACAAACGTGTTCAATTATTTATACCTTTTGGCAGAGCAAAGCGAGCTGCCTTGAACTGATATTTAAACCTGCAAAACAAAGATTACGCGTTAAAAAGCCAAAACTTTTATATACGGAAAAGAAAACAATTGTACGCTAAATGCAGAAGAGAAGTATCGTAATCACCATGAGAAGCAGCTATGGCTGACATGCTAGCTACCTCAATGGAGGCAGAAGAGGAGACACCTTTGCCTTCTGGAACAGCCGAAGAAACCTGTTTTTTTTTCATTTAACAGAACTTTAAAACCATAGTGTTATAATATTCTCTAGAATTGACTAAAAATTGGATAGACAAATATACCAGCATGCTAATGCTGCTTTCGAATCGGATATCTAATTCTTTCATTAAAACAAGAATGGTGCCAGCAACGTACGCCGCCCATCTGAAAAATAAAACATATTAGTATATATATAACTTAAAATCGAAACTAAATATACGGAAAATGAAGAAATACCGTTGTGACGGGTCTCGGGCGAAGTAACCTTTGGCTTTTTCATATGAAATTGGCTGATCGCCGTCCATGAAATCTGATATATCCATGTCAAATGTCGGACCACGGTTGCTCAATTCTGACCCATATGACACCTGATATAATCAAACAAACGAGAGGATGAAGATATATCATTTTGTATTTGTTTATATATAAGAAAAATGCACCATTGATAAAGATTACGTCAACTTACAATTTGGAGCACGGGTGTGGGTCCCTGTCCTTTGGCATGCTGTCGAGCCTGTGCATGCTTCCAGAGCCGTTGTTTACCCGGATGGATTTTTTGCACAGCAACATGACAAGCTTCTCTAATAGGCATCTATCAGGTATTTAATTTCCACCAACAAAAATAGAAAATAAATAAACAATGAACGAGACACTGCAAATAGCCTAAAGAAAATATCTATATCGTTGTTGCTTTTTTTTTGAAGGGTGTCCTAGGCTATGCCTAGACTAATCCCTTGACAAATTATAACTGTAAGACATCAGCCCTGATTAAATTTCAGTGGCCACAAGTTGTGTACGCCTGGATTTGAACCCTGGGCAGATGGAATATTCCGCCACATCCCCGAGGACCTTAACCGGTACGCCACAACCCTTGTGGTTATATATCGTTGTTGCTTGCTCGTATCTAGTTTCTCAAATTTAAAATATTTGTCTTCATGTCTTTCTAGCTTTTCATTTTCTAACATATCTATTTTTCTCCCTTTCAAGAACAGATTTTCCTAAACGTAAATATTCAAAAAAGAAGTCAAGCAATAGCATCAAGAAGAAAAAGAATGGGTACCTGCAAAACGAGACTACCAGAGTAGTCGGCAATTCCTCCGATGACATCCAATCTTCCGGGCGCTCTTGCCACATATATATCTTCCTGTTTCCGTTAATAATAGAAGCAAATGTAACTAAACCACGAGGAAAGTATTGTAGTTACTTAAAGAATGCTAAGTTGTGCCAAAAGTGTCAAACTGTGAAAGAATCCCAGAAGGTTTTAGTGTTTTAATTTGACATGGGTAGTTTAGTCAATCTTGTATCATCTCATTTTTGTTCCACCTATTTTGGTGGGGGACAGAAAAAAAAATACATTTTTGTCCCACTCAGGTCATGTCTTGTCCCAATCTAATGTCAAAACGTCAAGCCAAACGTGGGCCCACAAGTTTTTGTACTGTCCTGTCCTATTCCGCATACCAAACGCACACGAATATAAAAAACAAAGATGAACGGAAAAGTCACTTAATTTTAAAAGAACAGGACCTCCCAATTAAAGAGACCAGCAGCAGCTTTGCGCTCTCGAACATGATGCTTTTCAGTATTCTTTTCGTAATCATATACAGTATCTAATTCCGCCAAACTCCTCAAAAAACTCATTGTGTCGGGAAGACCCATAACATCGCCATGAAGAATATCGAAGTCCCCTGCGTCTCTTGAAAAATGGAAGAAATCAATCATGTTAGGGGTATTATAGTAAAGTAGACTTCAATCAAGAAGAGCACAAGTAAAATAAAAACTCACGAATTCTGAGGTAAGATGGAATTATTACTATCGACTGAATGTGATCCCGTACGAAGACCAAGTTCATTCTCAGCACTAGCATACCATTCCGGGATACTGATATCTCTTCCGGGAACTCTTTGTAATTGATATCCTAGAACTATAGCATCACGTAATCTCCTTGCTCCACTAAGCTGAAATTGTGACATTAAAGCGAGATTAAAAACTATGCTGAAGTGATCAGAACAATTCATGCAATAATAAAAGGTCGGATGATAAAACGAAATTGTCAATTACGTACTTTATCTGATGCGTAATTCTTTCCATTAGCTGTGTCCTGCAAAATACGAGCTGCCACCTGCAAATATATCAAAGCATTAAAGCATACAATCTAGAATGTTAAGTGTCCGTGTGTTTCCGATTCTACCCTTGATTATGAGATGGGTAATATTCATTATTCCTTCCATTATCAAGGGTAAATTCGTCATTAGTTAATTAAAAAGTGTAATAATCACACATTTCTAAAACTGTGTGCCTTTTTTCATTGTGGACATTTATTTTGGTACGTACCTGACCACCGTTCACCGCACCATCGAAGCTAGGTTGCAAACTAGTCGCTCTTTCAAGGTACGGCCTCCAATGGCCCGTGAGCAAATCCCGCCTTATCATCTCAACACCACCTTGATAATACTAATAAAGAATTTGTGTTAGTTCACTTAACAGTTTAAAATGTTACGCTTTAAATTCATAGGAACTGGTGGTACTACCTCAAGCATATTTCTCAAAAATGGTTCTTCGTTGAAATAATCTCTGCGCACAAAGACAAAAGGCAATTTGTACGCCAAAGCTTCACTAACAGTTCCGTATCCAATTTTCCCTGAAATAACATTCGCATAATGAGCCAGAAAAAGCTTGGTCTGCTTATCGTTATACAGAAATCTGTTGAACTAACCACCATACACAAGAGTAAAGAATAAGCATTTCGTCACTAACCAAGCATACAATCTGATGCCGCCATGACATCAGGGGTATAGGCGTCTTTTGGCAGCTTTATGAAATTGGGAGGAAGCTCGCGCTCAGATGCCCCACAAACCTGAAATGCATGCAAACAATAACTTGTTTCTGAAAAGACAATTTTTTTCAATGGATAGAAATGTAGGGAATATTCATAAATGAATATACCAAGCAGAGCCAACCGGGAGGCAAGTACTCTTCTTTTAACTTCCAACCTGCTGGCTGCAAATTTTCACGAGTATTACATACTTAAGAAGATAAATACAACAATAAAAAGCATTGAATTGATTGTATAGTTCATGAATCGATGAAAGAAAGATCACTAAATACGGAGCATACACTTGGACATGAAAATGAACCATTAACTTACTTGTCCACCAAAATTGAGTATAACGAGCTTCACATCCTCACTAATCCCCATTTCACTCCTCACCTGCAAGCAAGATAAAGAAAGTAAATGTCTGATATCAATAAATTTGATCAGACCAAAGGGTGATTGGCCCAGTAGTACCCGGGTTACCGGTAGAGCCCAGCCTCACAGGAGGTCAAGAGTTCAAACCTCAACAGATGTTAGGAGTGTGTGTGAGTATTTGTTGTAAACAAATATACTTGCTAGTAACCGTTCATCAGTATGGTATGCACGTGTGTATACAAGTAATTTTTCATGTAAGCACATGTGCATAACATGCACAAGTGCATTAAAACCAAGAAACATCTTCAATTACTTTTATTCACATGTGCATACATACAGATTTTTCATTTTTTTTTTTTGGGGGGGGGGGTTCCACTGAACCCCGCTATATATATATATATATATATATATATATATATACTTCAAAATATATTGGGTCAAAGCAACGGGAAAATAATAAAAGCAAAACCAAATATTCTGTTACAAACCTCCTTGCGTGATTTGTGCAGCCTCCTCACAACCAAAGGTACATCAATCACATCCCGGAAAGCAGGCACTGCAGAGGATATTTTGCAGTGGAAATACATTACTCACATCAGTAACTATTTATAACGAGGGTTATATTTATTTAGCACATGATTCAAGATCCACATCAAGAAATGTACAACACCAACATACTTGGGCAGTATCCAGGTAGACGAATTAGGAATTCACAATGTGAATAGTCTTCGGCTATCTGTATCAATTGCCAAATATAAGTTTACGCCAAAAACAACCGAAAATGGGTTAAAAACACAAGAAGTAATAGCACAAGTAACAGCATTCCTTCTTTGTTCTCAAGGCAAAGTAAAGATTACTACTTCTACAGCAAAAAAATGGTACCTGCCAAACTATGGACCGATGATGATATCCGGCAGCCATAACATATTCCGCATAAATGAAGTCCCAACTGCAATGAGAAAATTAAAATCAATAAAAATGGCAGATAATATGAGCAATTGGTTATCAGGAGCTTTCCGCACTCAATTAAACTGTAGACACTAGAAAGGCTCCAAAAATATGTCATTTCTAACACTTTTACACTTCCCCAGAAAAACTACAAATCAGAACCTTGCCATAAAAATCTTTAACAGAAACAATCTAGAATTTACCGATTCCTTCATCAATGGAATCACTTTCCACTAAATAACACGGTTTATTAGTCCATTAGCAAAGTCATTTTGACATTTAAGTGTCCAACTGATACTTTCTGCTTTATGGCCATATGGGGTGCAATCTTTTTGAAGTAACTTGAGTTGGTCAATCACAGTTACCTGAAATTGGTTACACAAACTGAGCGTATACCCGCATCAGCTGCTGCACGGCAAGCAACTGCAACAACATCCGACACCTGTTTCATAAAAACAAATTTCATATAGAGCTCAAAAGGCAACTTAGAAGCCTGAACCCGGAAACAAATATGTAAAAAGGTTATTACCACTAAGTCTGCCTTGATGGAGTTCAGCCAATCAACTTCTGTAGCCAAAATAGAAGCACGAGGTGCAACAGCCGTCTCAGAATACTTGATTAACCAATACCCAAAAAAGAAAATAACATTAATACAACTAAAAAATGATATAATTTTTAAGAACAAAAACAGGTTACTCTTTTGTATTATCAGGATTAGTCACTTGACCACACCTTTTCCAACGAGGCAAGTCGATCCACTGTTAAAGCATCTGCTTGAACCGCCCCACAGTCCAACACTAACTGTAATACAAAGTAATTTAGTCAAAAAAGATTCAAGATTTCTAAAGCATGTGATTTATTACCAAACCCACCTTCCGAAGGAAAAGTCGTGGAGATTGAATTTCGGTAGTGAAGACAAAGTCCGGTGCACCAGTCACCACATGGACATCATGGCCAGCAAGAATGAGATGGCGAACAACCTACACAGAGCTCAAAATAAATAGTTTTTGTAGCTACAGAACATAAAATTAAATAATAAACTACTAGCACTTAGTATAAACTAAGTTTTAAAATATGATCAAAGCTATATTATCTTTACATATCCGGACCTTTCGCCTACGTGGAGCTTTTTATAGAACTTTGTTTTCCATCTCTTCAAACATGGACTAAACAAAGAGTTCCAAGATTAATCCAACATGGATAGTCTCACAGATTATAAGATTTAAGTTCAATAAACTCCCAATAACCTTAGAAACACCCCATCTCCAGTTTCTTTGGAAATTGCAACAATTCAAATTGAAGAACAATTTAATCATTTCTTCTGTTCCATGGTTATCAACAGCAAAAGGGGTTTGCATTCATGGTAAGCTTACAAAATTGCAAAGAATTGGAATTTGAATCATCTAAACATCAATCAAAACTTTGAACCAAACTAATTTATATTGTGATCCCAATTACTGATCATACCTATTGATAATGGGCATGTTCATAAAATAAAAACAGAACCCATCTTTCATTACATATTTAAATATTCATATATACAAAAAGGGTTTACACTTTACAAGATTACAATTAAAAATGAAATGAAAACTCCAAATTAGCAGGGGCAAGTACCTCAACAACACGTGTAGCATGTCCAAAGCCATGACCAGTAACATAATAAGCGAATACAAGATGGTTTCTGGAAGCTGAAACTTCTTCCACACCGTCTTCAATCCTCATCTGTAAAATTAGTGAAAAAAACAAAGAAAACTTGATTTTGGAGCAATGTGAGTTCGTGTATGATTGATTATTGAGCAAACCCACATGAGGGGATTTAAGAGTGTTAGATAGATAGAGGGGTGATCATCCGATTTGGTAGGAGACAGTGACGGCGATTTTGGGATGAAGATAGAGAAAGATTGTATGTACAATAATAATAATAAATAATAATAATAATAATAAATAACAATAATCCTTACATGGCTCGCTTAGTCGCTTATCCTCTTTCGGTTTGATTGATTTAAAAAGACGAGGTTTTAGTCCATCAACTATATACCTGTTGTCATTTTTAGTCCTTCAAAAATGAAAATTTGCATTAAAACATCTTTTTGAATATTTTTTAGTTTATAGTATATATTTTTGAGTTTTGCAATTTGTATATATGAAGAGTCGATTATTTCAAAAACTTCGTTTTGTAAAGGTTACGATTAAAGGAATATATTAAACTTTAAAGGATGTATTATGTCTTTAATCAAATAATGTAAATTAGGGAGATATGTAAGTACATTAAATTATTTTTTTGGGCTTCCTATGTTGATTGAAATATTATTGTAACAAGTCCATCTTAAAATTAAAGTTTATGTATAATACACCTTGATAATCGAAAATGTTATAAATTTGTGAGAATGGATATTAACATAATTTTTTAATATATTATCAAATGTTTCAAGTGTTAAGTGCTAAGTTTTTGATCATGGGGTGTTTGGGAGTGCTTATTATTTTGACTTATTTGCTTATTGTTTTTCTTCCCTACAAATAAGCTATTTTTATTGTTTTGATTGAAAAAAAGAAAAGTGCTTATGACTTCTCTCCACCATAAATAAGTTGTTTTTGATAAGTTAATCTATTTTAACTTATTTGAAACTGCTTATAACTTATTTGTCCAAATTACATTTTTACCCACAACTTTTTTTTATGACAAGAAATTAAGAAAAGTTGATAAGCACTTTTGAAAATAAGCATAAGTTGTTTTAAATAAGCAATCCCAAACACCTCCTATATATATAGTCCTTCAACTATATAATATTGCCAAAAAAAACCTCTAGACTTTGCATCTTTGTGTTCCATACAAAAATCTCATTCAAACATTTCAAATGTTTTTCACCTTTTAAACAAAGTAAACTTTCTTTACTCTTCCTATCTGGGATAAAACCATGTGATAAATACTACACGTTCCAACTTTGATAACTTTTAATCAAACGTCTTCTCATGAATTGCAGCTTATAAGAGAATAGACTCAGCCTCTTCTCACGCTTTTTACGTTAACTTTAACTTTTCACCGAAACCCAACCTTATATAAATACATATGTGTGTGTGTGTGTGTGTGGTTTCATTTGCAAACCACCCTAATTTGTGTAAACCATGCAAACACAAACCAACCAGTCGTATGTTTTCTTTTTTCCCCACTTTTTCTTAATTATGAGGGTTTAATCGTCAAGCATATATAAAACAGTTTCATCAAAAATATATATGATCATTAATTAGTCAAGAACATATGAAACAAGTTTCATCATAATGAGAAAATAAATGGAACAGTTTCATTTTTACATAAAAAAAACAAAAATATATGAAATAATTTCACCAAAAAAAAGTATATGAAACAGTTATATCAAAATAAACAATTACATGTAACAATTTCATTAAATTAACTAATAAAATGAATGATTTACACAAATTAGGGTGCTTGCATTTAGTCCCTTCCATAATCACATTACATGTAGATATATTTGTAGGTAAAATTTATCGATTAAAAACGTACATGCAGCATGGATTGTTGAGGGTATTTATTCTTATCCTAAAAAATGTCGTATCAAATCTAACTATTTTTAAATTAATATTGTATTGTATCAGATGATATGTTAAATCAAATATTGTGGTTTGTGACATAATGTGGGACCTCTACATTGACTAAATGCATTCAAAAATCCTTAAAGAATTTAATGCTTCAGAATGATAATTTTTTAAATAAAATACGTCTACGATTAATTAATGATTGAATTGAAACAAGACTTTTATGTATAAAATATTGATAAAAAATGAAAAAATCGGTTTGGATCGAGAATTTGGATTGATGTAAAATCTATTTATTTTCTTTAACGGAAAATTTTGAAGGAAAAAAAATACGCTACTTTTGCGAAAACAACAACTAATGATCACGTACCAAGTTCTAAAAACTAGTCTTTGTATGAGGCATGGACCTAATAGGACTTCGATTAACCAAGCAAGGGCGCAAGGCTTGAAAATTGAGTATTTTAGGCCTAAAAGACTTACTCGAACGCATGCTTGGTCCTTGGAAGACGGACCCTTCTAGGTTCAATCCTCGTATTGGGTTTGGTCCGGATTTAAATAACAAACATAATATCCATCTCTAATTGCGTGTGTGTATGCACTACATCATTATATGTATTTTTGTGTTAACGTAGACCATGTACTTACAAAATTGCACCATCTATGTTACACTTACATAACATAACCGATCATTTGTTTGAGTAATGCATCATAATGAACTATTGTAAATTTAGTTTTTGCAAAATTTTGGATCTCCAATCTCTAGTTCATGTATGTGTAAATTTGTATTGAACAACAACAACTAACATGTAAGTTGTTTGTTTTTGTATATTGGCTTTTGAGCACTTGTGATTTGTTTTTCCTCATCAAGTTGTAGCGTTTTTGTTACTCTTTTGGCTTTATCAATATGTGTTTACTCTTAATAATTGTCGTTTACATTATTGCTTTTTTGCATTCTTAATGTTCAATTGATATATGCATCTTCCAATTATGGTATTGCATCGATTTTCATTATACCGTTTTCAATATCCCTACTTTAAAAAGATCCTTATTTTTGGTCACGCTTTCTCTTATGTTGGTCGGGCTTAAATCCATCCAACCTCTTCTCAGCTCACTTCACTACCTTTCTCATGTTGTCCAAAGTGTTATTTTTCTTTAATTTTACAAGAATTTTGTTTTTATGATATTTGTGCTTTGAATATATATATATAGGGTCATTATCCGTTGCAAACCACACAGATTGTACAAACTAATCTTAGCCATCCATTTTTTAAAGTTCACTAATTTTCAGTTTATTAATTTTTAAAAGCGATAAGGGTATCAATGTCTTTTTGTAAAATGATTTAATTATTATTTTATTTTATTAATTATAGAATCTACCAGATTTGTAGGGATTCTATAGTTTCATATTCCTGAAACGGTTTCCTTATCACCATCATCATCGCCGCCTAGATTATTCATGAAACCAATATGCAGCTTCATGAAACCAATCTGTATATTCATGAACCCAATCTGCAGCTTCATGAAACCAATATGTATATTCATGAATCCAATCTGCAGCTTCATGAAACCAATATGCAGCTTCATGAATTCAAATCTGTATGCATGAATGCCCAGATTAACCAATCATCAATCAAGAATCCAAATTTCATTCCAATTTTTTTCAGGATGATTCCTTCGCAAAGTTTTTGCCCTATATTCTCTCAATGATTCCTTCACAATCATTCCGTCTAACTTCGCTCCACACCACAGGCACCGTCAGCGTCTGTGCTAGGAGATTGGAGGGGAGTCGGAAGAAGATTTAGGCGGGGGACAATTCCATGCTACAAATTTGTAAGTGATATATGGTTGAGAGGAAGAAGTAGAAGAAGCTCCGAGTAGATCTACAATAAGGGCTACTCCGAAGGCCGACGCATATGAATACAAACTTGGTCGATTTCCTATGCTTTCCGGCAGGCGGCAACAGCCCTCACCATCTTTCTGTATCACTTGCTGATTGAGTGGCGATGGAGAAAGCACATGCATGAGGGGATGATGATGGAAGGTTTAGAATGTGAGAGATTGTTCTTATTTTTGGAATTTGATTTGAGATATATTAGGAATAAGAATCCTTGATTATGGGGATGACGATGGAAGGGTTTTGATATAAAAAAATCATGCCACAAATACCCTGCACGCCTAAAAATCAATTGAAAATAATTCAAGATGGGCCTATAATTACCAATATTGTCACTGCTTCATTTATCACCATAGATTGAAAAAATGAGTGGTTATGATGGGTTTGTAGAGTTTGTACGAACTGTGTGGTTTGCAATGGATAATTCGCCTATATATATATAGGCATGGGATCATGTGAAAAATGTCATTTTTGTGAGAAGTGTTTTTAAACCGTTGATCACTTTTAATCAAATATTCTTCCATAAATTGCGGCTTAAAATGGAATTGATTCGGTGCATCTTGGTGCATTTTATCTCGGTGCATCTCATCCTAATGTTTGTTCATTTCTCATCCAACGAACCAGTTCTCATGCTTCTGACCAGAACCCAAGCCTATATATATATATATATATATATAGAGAGAGAGAGAGAGGATAATAAATTGTAAACCTCTAAATGTGTGTAAACTTTGGATTTCATAGGTTTTCTTGATGAAATTGTTTCATGAAATTGTTTATTTTGATGAAAGTGTTTCATATAATTCGTTTCATGATGAAATTGTTCCATATATTTGTGTTTTTTTATGTAAAAACGACAAAGTTTCATCAAACTGAGAAAATATATAAAACAGTTTCATAGGAATGAAAAAAATATATATGAAACTACATAAAAAACACATATATGAAACAATTTCATCAAGAAATGAATGATATGAAACATTTCATCAAAATAAACAATTTCATGAAACAATTTCATCAAGAAAACCTATGAAATCCAAAGTTAAACGAAAAAAATTTGGAAAATAGTGAGCCTCTATATATATATATATATATATGAATGATTGGGTGAGAAATCGAAGTTAATGTGAGCAATGTGAGAAGTGGATCAGAACCGTTGATCACTCTTAATCAAATCCCCCCCCCCCCCCCGAATTGCGTCTTAGAAGGGAATTGATACAGTGCATTTCATCCTAATGTGCGTTCAATTCTCATCCAACCGTTGATAACCATTTCTCATGTTTCTCACGTTAACATGAACTTCTCACCGGAACCCCCCCATCTCTCTCTCTCTCTCTCTCTATATATATATATATATATAGGGGTGGTATTTTTTGCAAACCAACACATTGTTAGAAACTATGAAACCACCTTAATCACCATCAATTATTTAAATCAAGGGACAAGATTCAATCAATGGCAATTATGGTAATTATGGACCAATATTGAATTAATTTAATAATCAAAATACTGGCTCAAGGGTATATTGATCAAAACAGATTCATCATCCCACTTTATCATCCCCATTTATCACGGATGCATTACACAAAAACCCTACTCACTGCCTCTCTCCTTCAGCCGCTGCCGCCGGCAACAAGCACCACCACCGCCAGTCGCTGTCCACCACCGCCGAACGCACCACCACCACCGTCGCTGACCACCACAGTCACCGCCGCCGCCGCCGCTGTCCACCACAGTCACCACCACCATCGCCGCTGTCCACCACAGTCACCACCACCACCGCCGTCCACCCTCACTCTCGTTACCTCTCTCTATCGGTCTTCAAACCAGAACCATCCTTGTCACGATTCTAACAACAGCAGCGATTCCCCTTTCTCCCTCTCGTTTTCTTGCATCCACAACCCCATCGATTTAGTTCTCAACATCTCTCTTTCGATTTTGTGTTTATGAAGATTTTCTAGGTTGAAGATTTCATGGATTCATGATTCTGGGTTGAAGATTTCATGGGTTGAAGATTTATGGGTTGAAGATTTTTGGATTCATGATTTCGATTTTCTGGGTTTCATGATTTTCTAGGTTGAAATATTTCATGAATTTCATGGATTCATGATTCAAGATTTCATGGATTCATTTTCTTTTTCTGGGTTTTGTCTTCATGATTTTGGTATCCAGTTTTGTTTCTTAACCCAGTAAAATTTTCGAATCTTGGTTTCATGATGAAGAACACGAAACAGATTAATACTAAGGGAAGAAATATGGAAACTGCCATCTTTACACAATTTTTTAAATAATAATTAAAAAAACTGAAATTATAAAATTACGTCCATACCCTTCAGTGATAATATTAATTAATAATTAATTTTAATTAAATGAAATGAAATGATTGGTTAAGAAGTGGTTTCTATAGTTTCTACAAATGCATTGGTTTGTAAAAGAAACCTCCCCTATATTTGGCTTCATGAATGTATATATATATATTCATGAAGCCAAAATATATATATATACATTCATGAAGCCAAATTTACAAAATCATGAAGCTATGTATGGTTTGTACGAGTTTGTACAAACTAGTTATATATATATATAAGTTTAACACCCCAAGTTTGGCAACCTACCTAAAAAGACGATACCTATAAAAATACACTTGCATTGAGTTGAGAGGGAAATTTCGATCAAAAACCAAACCAATAACGTGTTCAATAAGCAAAGACAAATACTTATTGGTTTATTTCACGACGACAAACCATCACAAGGGTCATGTAGAACGGCTATAAGGACGTTGAAAATAACATCTGCTTACATCCATTTTTAATTTGTATGGATTGCTTTCTTAGACTAGTATATCCGCTCATCGATTCACAAAAAAGTATCCGCATTTGATTCGTTTCAAGGAATAAAAATAGAATTGATAATGAAAATAAAGTAGAATGAGAATCATGTTGTAGGATAAATGTGTCATCGTCAAAGTATAAGACGATGATGATAAAGTTAGAGATAGAGATATACACATTAGAGTTAGATTAGAACTTGGTATCTCATTATTATCTCTTTGTAAACCATCCCTATATAAAGGGCTTATGATTAATGAGAATTACGATTCATTCTCTCTACTCATTGTTGTTCTATTTCTCTTTTACTTTAACACGTTATCAGCACGTAAGCTCAGTCGGTTAATTCATCGATTGATTTTCGGCTTCCAACCTCATCAATCAATTCATCTATTACTATCGCAATCCAAGTAAGAATTTCTACATTTTATGTTCTTAATATTGTCAATAGATCTACCTTTACGGTATATAGATATATATACACCTTGTCAAAGCATATAAATTCAGTTTGTTTTGAAATTATTTGAGATAATTCATTAGCTATCTAGTGGGAATTGGAGTTAATCGTAGATTCAAATTCGTCGTAAGACTTAGGCATCGATCAATTTTCTTTTGTGGGTTAAAAGTAAAGCCCTTTGAGAAGTAAAGTCAGGATTTGATTCGAACCACAACTTCCCGTTTTCTCGTTAAGGTTGATCATGGTGTATGAAGAAAAAGAAAAAAAAACATGATTTAGGGTTCTTAGGCTAATTGACGGCAGTCCCTTTTCTTGATAAAATACTTTGTTTGTTGGTTGATTTTTTTTTGTTTATTAAATAACCTTTAACTCTTTTAATTATTTATTTATATATTAAATATATACACTTTCACTTTGGTATTGACGTCGTAAATGTATGTTATATGTTTATTAGTTAATTTTGTTAATATTATATTTAGACCAATCATATTGTTATATTTAATCTATTTTGAATTAATTAATATTTATCTTGATACATGATTATTTTATATTTCGATTCA
Source organism: Saussurea involucrata (assembly GCA_033807775.1). NCBI lineage: Eukaryota > Viridiplantae > Streptophyta > Magnoliopsida > Asterales > Asteraceae > Saussurea > Saussurea involucrata. Next base: position 154,812,341 of record CM066321.1, read on the forward strand.
TGTTTAATTTAAATTCATAGTTTTAAGATTGATTATTTTATTCAAGTAACTATCAGTTTAATTATCAATTTATGAATTACAAATTGCAATTAAGATAAGAATTTAAAAGTTATATTTGTGATTAGGAACCATATGATCATTAAAATATTGTATATTTATCCAATTTATTTATTACATATATATCATGTTGATATAAATTAATTTAGAAATTAATTCAATCGATTAAAGTCTAACGGCCTATATATCTCTGCTTTATTAAATATTTATAAATTATGTGATTACCAATATTATTTTATATATCCTTTATTGTAACTCTGCGATTATTACCGTAACATAATGTCACATAGATATTTTTATTAAATATTTATAAATTATTTTTGAATCATATATTCGTATATTTATTTGTACACGGCCTCAATAGTCGCCCATAATTTTTTTTACCATGCCTAACGATACCAATGAAAATATCAATGAAATATGTAGTGTTATGATAGTTTTATGTATTGTTCAGATTTAGTATCTTCTTTCATGTTTGTATGCTCTTATTATTATGCATGTATATTACTCGTTTCCACAAATAAGTTGCGAGCACTTAGTTTTTTTTAAATTGATTTCTTTATATAATTTTATGATGTTTATCTTGCTTATGAGTTCCTACTCATTATCTTCAATCCTTATAATTAAATTTTGGAAGTTACACTTCCAACCTCATATATTTTGGTATTTTACCAAAAACTCCAAAAATAACATGAAAATGTTAAAATATTAATCAAATGTTTATCTTGATCATGAGTTCCTACTCATTAATTCCAATCTTATAAATAATTTTTGGAAGTTACACTTCCAACCTCTATATATTTGGTTTTTTACCAAAAGATCTATAAATACCATTAAGTTGTTAAGAGTTTGAATTTATATCAAAACTAATATTGATTTGTCTAATGACAAAATCTCTAAAAATACTATTAAGATATTAAAACATTGAAATTGGCTTCATATGCCAAACCCTTATTCTTTTCGGCCTCCGGCTAAAAGCTTTATAATTAACAATGTTATATTCAAATTAATTAAATCGCAAGATATCGATTTGGATTTTGTCGAACGGGTGTAAATAGCCCTAAGGGACTTAAGAAATCCATGTGATTCCCCTACTATCTGGAGATCCAATAGATTGAGTGATTTTTATTCATAAATTGAAATATTGATGAAATATTATCAATAAAATGTAAGAGTACAAAAATCCAATATTATTATGATAATGAAATTTCATGCATAACATAATAAGTATAAACCATAATTCACTATTTTAGAAAATAATATGTTCTCCATTTTCTACGACATCTTTGAATCAAAAGTACTTGATTACCATACAATAGGTTCGAAAAAACACAAGAAAATATGCAAAAATCATCGAACCCCTTTGACCCAGAAAAAAACTAGATGTTAAGATACAACTAAATACTTTGAAATTTTTGAGACGATACATCAGTCACAACCTTCAGAGAGAATAACTAGAAACCCCCAAGAACCGTGGGTAGTCCCAAAAAGGAAATTCGGGAATATTCAGTACCATATATTTCTCAAACTAATCATACAGTGGAAAGAAACCTACTTACTTGATTACAAGAAGGCAACTGATTTTGACAAAGAAATGTCATGTCTCAAAATGCATCTCAATCTTTGTGGCAAGGAACTCACAAAAGATTATGCGAATCATAACATCTTTTCATCTTTCCTATATCACCAATCATACTAATGAAACAATATAAGCTGCAATATAACCTTTAACAAACTCATTAACTTAATGCAAGTGGTTAAGAGTTGTAGCAATGTTTTTTTAACAACGCTAGACATACCCGGATAAAGAAAATTCTTGGGGTTAATAAGGCAAGCGTTGGAAGTGGAAAGAACTCCAAAGGATAGCGAGTTGAACATATTAATCCACGCACACATGTACCATATGGACAAGGTTCTGGAAAGGGTAAAATTCATGGCAAGAGTCGGGAGCGAACTCCCAATAGAAAATGGAACAAGTTATAAATGAGCTATGTCATATCTAAGATTGGTTAAGTATAAGTTTATTTAAATATAATTTAACTATCAAATCAATTGCATTTGTGTATATATACACCTGCGTTTATAACCATTAGAGATGTAAATGATCACATAAAAAACAAATGCAAAACTCTCAACGTTCTTCGTTCCATGTAGGAATGTATCGAGGAGAACTTGATTGTTTTTGTGGCATCTCATACAATTTTAAGAAATAGATTATTTTCTTTTTAATTCCCCTAAACACTTAGACGATGGACTGTCACTTGTTGCTAGAGCACTATATCAATATGAACCTTGTTAAAATATTCGTACCAATCATATTATAAGAATGGAAATGGTTATATGTACATCAACTCTAATGATATGAAAGCAAAATATATTAGAGAAATTAATGTATCAGATTAATGGATTATCTATGTTAGTAAATCAAATTTTGTCACCAATAAATAACTTTGGAACAATGACACATATATGTTTCGGCATGACCACGTGGGACACCATGGTCATGACATAGTGATCTATGTATTGCAAAATACACTTAGATACATTCTCTTTCGAGTGAAAGATAAAACGAGGGAATTAACCAAATTGTAATTGTTGACTTCTACTGCACAAGAAGCAACACCACCATCATAATATGCCCTCTCTAAAACCTAGAACTTTTATACCCTGATCCTTAGCCAAAACAGGAATGAGACCATCCTAAAGCTAAGGACATAATATAAAAAATATTTCATTCTTACAACGAATACAAGGTGATATTTATGGACATAAACATCCAGAATGCGGGCTATTAAAGTACTTGATGGTTCTGGTTTTGACACGATGAACATGTGTCGTATTATAGTCCACATGAAATGTTGCACTCCTACATTAATTATACGTTTAAGGACTCACCACCCTGATTTTTCTCATCAAGTCCACATGACTTAGAATGCTGGAGAATTTACATCATAAGGATCTGATGATTATTGCATTTGTACCGCATGCGTATATATAAAATGGTCTCGTAGAATGATAAAAGTTGTCATCAAAAGAATTTAGATGGTAGCTAGGGCATTGGTTATGTGCACCAATTTATCCACATCTGCATGGGGTAATGCAATACTACATGCAACTTTACTTATTCGTGTTTAGACCCACAACCAACCAACCAAACTTATGCGTACCAGTTGGTAACTGGATATAAGCCTGATATTTTACATTTACGTATGTTTGGTTGTATTGTATATGTGCCAATTACGCCCCCACAGCGTACCAAAATGGGTCTTAAAGACGAGTCATCAAATGTTGGATATGAACCCCCAACAATTATCCGCTAATTAGAACCCTTGACGAGTGATCCCTTTACCGCTAGATTTGCGGGTTGTCACTTTGATGAGACAACCTTCCTGTCGTTAGGGGGAGATAGGAAAAAGGATTTTCCATGGGAACGACAGGAAGTGTCATTGAATATTTCAATTGTGTCTCATTTTGATCCCCAAAAACTTCACAATGTAAAGTTGAAGTCAAACGAATCAGACTCGATACCTGATATGTTTAATATTATATAGAGTGACAAGATCACATATACGAGCTGCAAACATACTCGCAAGGTCAAAAATCCCCAAACAAGGGCACAACGTCACTGGAAGTACGTTGCAATCACACATGGTGGAGGTGTGGTTGAGGTCGTAGCTCCCAAAAGTAAATGGGGGAAGCTACTTGGTTCGATAGATACTCATCTAAAGGAAGAGAAGAGTAAGGCACAACCATATATCATCAATACATGAGATTATCTCTGATTAAATCTATGTCTATGAATCATTACTGGAGGACGCTTCGAAGTTAATACTGATTCCAGAGATCAAATAAATCTCAAATGAATATGAGTCGATGGACAGATCATACATACTCAATGATGATATATTTGCATATATCGTTGCTTATGAGATAACAGAGCACGATGTCATCGAACCATGCTCAGTTGAAGAATGTCAACAAAGAGCAAATTGGCCTAAATGAAAAGAAGCAATCCAGGATAATTATTTGACAAATGAACAGGTATTTGGTTCGGTAGTGCTAACCGACCAAGTGTAAAGCCTGTAGGACATAGATAAATCATTTTTCAGGGAAGCGTAATGAGAATAATTAAGTCATAATATAAGGCTCTCCTTTGGCGCAAGGTTTCTCACAACGCACTGGATTGACCACAATAAGACTTACTCTCTTGTGATGGACAACGTTCTGCTAATTAAATTAGCCAAGTAGTTTCCGAAGGACTGGAAATTGCAGCTCAATGATGTAGTTACTACATATCTCTATGGGGATCTAAATTCAGAGATATATAAAAGTGCTTGATGGCATTATACCAATATCAAGTAACTTTAAACTATGAAATGCGATTACAATAAATATGAAACACTCACTTTATAGATTAAAGCAATCTATGCGGATGTGGTATACCCGCCTGAGTGAATACTTGATTGAGAAACGATAAATAAGAACGATGAACTGTGTCCTTGCGTATTTATATAAGAAAACAAGTCCCAGATTTTCATAATAGCTCTATATGTCGATGTTATGAACATAATAGACACTCTTGATGAAATAAGAGAAAACACAAGCTATTTGAAATTTGAATTTGAGATAAAAGATCTTGGGAAAACTTGGTTTTGTCTAGATACTTGAGCTACGCCACCAAGTTTGTGGAATATTGATCCATCGGTCCGCATATGTCTAGAATATGATCAGGCGACCTAATATGGACAAAGCGCATCCGATTAGCACTCCCATGATCGGTCAAAGTGTTGGATATAAGGAAAGATCCATTACGTCTAAAGTATGAGGACGAAGAGGTATTAGGAGTTGGAATTCCATACCTAAGTACAATAGGCGCATTATTGTACTCAACATAATACACTTGACCGTATATTGTACTTCTCACTGAACTTGTCAGCTAGATTTAGCTCAGCGCCAACGCAACGTCATTGGAATGATTTCAAATTAATCTTTTGGCACCATTGACGTGGGCTTATAATTTCCCTACGGAGATAAATGGATTGATAATGAAACTTCAATACCTACTTAGATTATGAGCGGCAAAAGTACTGGCTCTTATAGAAAAACACCAAACAATGCCTTGGTATATATTTGCTGATATTAGGTATATGTTTGACTGATATAAAGGTTGTTCCCAAACTGGATAAGGAATTATCATATGGAACATGCCGATTGCTTGGAAGTAAACTAAGCAAACCCTTAATAGTTATCTTCTTATATTATCAATAATCTTACTCTCCATGAGACTATTCAAGAGTGTATATGGTTAAGGACTATCATTACACATATAAGAGGAACTAGTAATTTTGATTTTGATCACTATACAACTTGCATGTATGAAAATAATGCATCATGTATCAAAGAAATGAAAGTAAGATATATATCAAGGGTTATAACACAAATCATACTTTGCTTAAGTTTTTATATAATCAATTCTCCTCAAGATTCAAGTGAACTGAATAAGATGTGAGGAAAATGTGACATGTTTGCTTACCAAATCAATACTTAAAACCATATTTGGAAAACATGTAGAAAGTATTCAAATGGAAATGTTTTAAACCTCCTTTGATTAATGCACGAATCAGGGGGAGTGGTAGACAAAAGGGGGAGTCTACTATATATGTAATATTGGTATGTTGTGCTCTTTTCTTCAACCAAGGTTCTATTTTTCCCATTGGGTTTTGTTCCTTGGTGTAAGGTTTTGGTGATGCAACAGTTTATATACCATCATGTTTTCTTAACCCTCATGATTAATGTACGAATCTAAGAGAAAACTAGACTAAAGTAAAAGTCTATGTATTGGAAATAAGCTAGTGCGTTGTACTATTTCCTTCGTCCTATTTTTATTTTTCCCACTGGGTTTTTATTTTGGCGTAAGGTTTTAACGATGCAACAATTGTGCACCTTCACTCCTTTGACTCGGCACAAGGGGGAGTGTTGTAGGATAAATGTGTCATCTTCAAAGTATAAGACGATGATGATAAAGTTAGAGATAGAGATATACACAATAGAGTTAGATTAGAACTTGGTATCTCATTATTATCGTTTTGTAAACCATCCCTATATAAAGGGCTTATGATTAATGATAATTACGATTCATTCTCTCTACTCATTGTTGTTCTATTTCTCTTTTACTTTAACAAATCATTACTTTTATTCCATTATACCAATTATAATAGATTCCTTTATTACTATAGTAAAAAAAAGATAAAAATAAATAAATTAATAAATAAGACATACCATCTTCATCTCCATTTTCTGAAGCATAAATAAATTCATCTCCATTTTCTGAAGCATCTCCAAGAAAACCCATACCATCTTCATCTCCATTTTCTTTTCTCTTCTCGATTTCATCTCCATTTTTTTGTTTCTTTTCATCTCAAATTTTTTCTTCTTTTCATCTCTAACCACAAAATCAAAATCTTATCCATCTCCTATTTTATCTCCTAACACAAAATAAAAATCATCCTTATCTCATATTCCATCAACAAACACAAAATCAAGAGACACAAAACCAGATCTGTCAATATAAAGAGACGAAGTCAGATCTACTTAGTTCACTAAGACAAAATCCGATCTGTAGATTAGGGTTCATGAGAGAGATGGAAATGATGAACGATTTTGTGTGGGTTTAATCGTATGAAAATAAAAAACGATTTTTAATGGATTTGTTCACACGAAAATGAAGATTGATTTTACTCTCAGATCTGAAAAGGTAAACGAAGAACAAGCAAAATTTTGGCAAATTTTTCCATTCCCCCCAATTTGGAGAGGAATGTTTTTTATTCAAATCTATTATAATGATTGATTAATATTTTGAAACCAAACACCATTTTTCATTCCATTATCATTCCTTTTTTGAACCAAACATAATCATTTTCATTAATTACCTTTCAATACCTCCAACCAAACACCCCCTTAGTATTTTATCGCTTATAACTGGTACACTGTTTTTTATTCATATTTGGTCATCAAATATGTTCATGTGAATTTTTACATCAATAATCATTGTCTTTCATATTCGTCTAAAATACAAGTCAAGTCTTTTGGTCTGTAGTTATTTAGTTAGAAGTGATACTTAGTGTTCATTATTAACATCTACAGGTAGGAATGGCAACGGGATGCTTTCGGGACGGTTTTTAAGGTCACCGTCCCCGAAATCGATAAGCATCCTCGTCCCCATAACCGTATCGATCCCCATCGGGGATCTTATCAGGGATCCCCATCGGGTCCCCGTGGTTTCTCCGATACCGTTGGGGAACCCGTTAAGAAAAAATGCACCGTTACCCATTGGTTTTCCCCGAATCCGAGCCAAAACAAAAAAACACATGTTTCTCAAACATAAAAAACACAATTTTCTTTCTAAAACTGAAACCTGATCATCATCATCTTTCTTTGAAGATTTTGTTTTCTTTTTCTTCTTTCAAACGAGAGGCACCTTTCCTCTCTATTCGATTTCCTTTGTCAGCACAGATTCCCCCAAATATCCAATATGATTTGAATTAGGCTTGGACTTTAAGTACATATATATTTATCTTGTAGCCCAACAAAAATTGTATCGGGGCGGTGAGGATGGCCCCCGTCCCCACCCTCGTTAAAATCCCCAATAAGATCTCCGATCCCCACCCCGTCCCCGTTAAGAGGTCCCCAAACCCAACCCGAAACGTTCGATTTTCGGTTTTCACCGTCGGCTTCGGGTTTTTTTGCCATCCCTATCTACAGGTGTATATAAAGCTGGCTGGATCGGACTATTTATGTAAAAAAATGGATAAATGTTGAAAAAATGAAAACTGAACTTATGTACATTTTCGTTTGAAATGTTAGGTTAAAAGCGTTGCAAAAGTAATTAGAGGGGTAAAATATTATATTTGTAAATAGATTAGGGACCAAATAGCAAACGTTGAGCACGCCCGTGATAGTATTGGATAGCGTGAGCCGACGGGAGACGTCGTTTTCGTCTCCTATTCAAGTGGAAAAGCTTGGTTAGTTTTGTCACGATTTAAAATATGTTTTAAATTATAATCAAATATTTGAAATAAAATATCTAGCAATTATTAATAAATAATTTAGTAAATTCACTGGTTAAAAGTTAATGGTAAATTTAAATTAATATCCCAAAATACATGAAATTATTCGAATATCTATCGGCGGACGCGGTTTTTTATTTTGTTTTATGAAGTCTATCATAAAAAAAAATACATGTCGAAATAAGAAATGTGTTATGTCTTCTCCAATGTATTACTCTATTTTCTACTTTAAAAAAATATTTCAAGTATATTCTCTTTTATTTTAATTACATATATTTTCAATAATACCCTTATATTTATTAACTTTATAAATTGCATCCTTATATTTTTTATTTTCACAATAACCTAATATTTATTAACTTTATCATATTATTTTAACGACGTTATAATTCATATTTAATTCCGCATTAAATTATCAAAAATCAAATTTCATTTAATAAAAACGTTACATTTTCAACACACATCTAAATTAAAATACATAAGCATTTGTCGTTTGGAGAACATTTTAATGATCTTGGAGGATCTGGATTCGTTTTACCCGACTATTAAATTAGTATCAATGTTATTCAAAAACCGGTTTCCACTTACGTATGTTTTTATTACGTTCGTCGTTATGTACTTTTTTCTTTATCATTTGTAATGCTTTTATGTTAAAATATGTGTTAATGACGTGTTTTAATTAAATATGTTATGTTGTAAATTGTTAAAGTTTATTAGTTTTTAAAATTAGTTGGATAAATTTAAATTGAATTTAAAACTTAAAGATAAATATAATTCTAGTTTATTAAAATTGGTATTAGACAACAAATAAAATAAAAATACAAGAATCTAAAAATATAATATACGTATAGTGTTGAGTTCACTTGAGATCAACCTATTTTCATGAGACGTAAGATCATATTTTTACGCTTGAAACTTCACATCAAAATATTGTGAAGGTAAAAAAAATTTGAACCTTCATAACAAAAACACTGTGAAAGTTAATTATGATCTCACGCATCTTATAAAAACAACTTAGTCTCATATAATCCCAAGTCTCTCTCTTTTTTATATCGTAAATGTAAGAAATACCATTATATCAATATATCAATATGCTTTTCAAGTTTTTAATTATCATAACATTGTAATTTTAAAATATAATATTATAATGAAAATGATGAGGCAGGAGAAAATAATTTTGAAAGATAATGTATTTATAAGAAAGTAATCTAACAATATATCATACAAATATTTATTGGAATAGTGACATGACATAAAAATGCAACAAACAATATATGTCATGTCATTAAAACTAAAATCAACAAAGTACCCATTATTATAGTAAATAGTTTTTTCAAAGTATAATTCTTTGAAAATTATAACCTATAATAAGAAAAAGAGTAAAAATGCAACATTGTATAAAAAATTCTAGGAGGACATTTTTGTTTCTAGTATTTAACCAATATAACAGTAGGGTTGATTTTACGTGAGAATGAAAATAATGGATCTTTATCATTGGATGCACATTTGGATGTGGTGCACCAGATCGATCCCTTTATCAAGCATTATTCATGATGGATGAGTAATGCGTTTGAGATTAAAAGTGATCAATGATCCATATTTCTTTTTACATTATCAACTTAACTCTTCTTCGCATACGATCATTCGTCTATAATACGACTTGTAAATTTCATATCACATATTAATTAGACCAGTGATCATGTGAGAAGTTGAGGGTAGCACGAGGAGCGTGAGAAATTGATTTGAACAGTTGATCACTTTTAATCTCATGCCAATTGCGTTTTAGAAGAGAATTGATCTGGTATCTCGATACATATTATCCTAATATGCATTAATTCTCATCCAACCATACTAATCTCAACTTGAGTACCCAACCCTATTAACTATAAATAATTACAAATTATTGATGAAAATTATAAGTTAAGTGTCATGACAGTTGGACTATAATGACCGCAACATGGTATACCATGCATTGGTATCATGGTCGGGTATTTGGATTATTGGTGACATGGACATGCATCATACCTTAATCTCTCATAGCATCTTGAAGAGGGTCTTTATAATTTTTTTCTCAAAAATCACGTTTAACTCCAATAAATTATTTACTTTAAATTTTTTAATATAATATTTTTTAATTTATATTTCAATATATTTGAAAAAAAACTTAATATAAAATAATAAAAACTTAATTTTATTATAGAGATTGCTATTATAAAAAACAAGATAGCAAGTTTAAGGAATATTTTTATTTTATTTTAAAAAAGATGTTGAAAATGCAATTATCTAATTTGAAGATATATTTTATTTCTTTCTTATTTTTATATGATTATATCTACACAATTATTAGAGTAAATTTTTGTCAATTTTATTTTAAGATTAACTATATTATTAAAATATTTTATATAGTATTTATTTTCAATCTCCTGTTACTATTAGTAAAAAAAAAAAGTTTAAAATAATATTCCTATAAAATATAAAGTTTCAGAGATTTTCATATTCTAACTTCTTTTTCCTATTTTACTATATAATATAACATACAAAACTCTCCTAAATCATCAACATTTTTATTACAAGGAAGAAAAGAACATGTATTAGGTCCAAACTATATCATATCATCCCAAAAACCAAACCAAACCAAACCAAACAAGCCGGGTATAACCCACTCGAATGGATGTAGGTGGCTACGATCCAAAAACTTATCGAAAACATGTCATCCGACAATATAAATGGAAATTCCAAAGAAATAATTGTAGATATTAACGATTCAATGTGTAACATTCTTTGGAAGGTTGCGGATGACATTACTTTTCATTCCCATTTTGGATCGCATCGCCTCCACCCCTGACCTATTCATCTGCTTCATCACCTTCATCCTCACCATGTTCTCTTTCGACTGCACCGTTGACAAACCCATACTTCTATACCTGGATAGATAAACCAAATCAAACAAACTCGGTATATCACACTTTAAAGCAATATCTGAAAGGGGTGAGACCTATCCTCCATCCCAAAAGGGTAAAGCGGTTTTAACACCAAACATGAAAGAATTCTCTAAGTTGCACAGAAAATTAAATGGCTATAATTCATGTTTGATTTAAAATTTGTATCAATTGTGAATTTGGAAAGTAGTTCATTTGACCCCATAAGTTTCAGCAAAAGTTGTGGGATGTTTAGGCTTACCTTGCAGCCAGCACAGCGGTAATGGCAATTCCGTTTGGAGATGGGCGTGGTTTTTGACGATAATAACGCAAATATTCCCTGGAGCCAATTGCTTTGGTTGATATTCTATCATCAGTTGCTCTAGTTATGATGATGAGTTCAGACCCACCGCTTCCGAGTTCTATGCTGTCACCTGCGCCATCAGCAGTAACGAGCTGCTTCCCATTTCCATCTAAGTAACTAGAATCATACAAAAATTATCATATCAGCTAATCACATTTGCTTTTACACATTTACAGTAGTCTACATGCTACAAAAGGTGCATCAAGAGGAATAAATACCTGCTGCTATAATCATAGAATTCTTCCAATTCAGCTTCTTCCTCTTCATCATCATCACCGTAGTGCACTCTGCAATGGTTTTTTGCTACCATATGCTTCCTAACTGCTTCCAGACTGTTGAAAGGCTGGCAACTACTGTTGCAATACAAACACGTGTAATCACGTTTAACCTGTTAAAAGGACCATAATAGTAAGACAATTGTCGTAACCTCTTGGGGGATAACATGAAAACAAATATTACCCCATTCCTAAGAAAAGAAAATTCTCTCTAATATCAAATGAACTAAACTTCATTCTCAAGTAGGAACTTCAAAATTCAAATCACCAAATGTGATTGATACATGAGGAATTTTTTTATCAAGAATCCACATTCGATTTCTTTACCATCGTGTTTTTATATATTAAATTAATCACCCTCCGAAGCGATTTTGACAGGGAAATTCATATAATCTCATCTAAAAGATTGCAAAGTTATCACCAACTGGCCTTTGCATCGATGGTATATGGATCACTACAACCCTCCACTTGTAAACTCAAAGTCTCTTTAGAGACATGGGTTTGAATGTTCATTGACCATTTCAGAAAGGAAAAAAAATAGAAAAAGAAAGATTGCAAGTTATCTTACCTTAAGTCCAAGATAGGTAAGAAGACCTTTTGGATCTTTCAAATACTCAACATCAGGTATGAAGAAACCATGATGTTTGTGCATATGAATCATACATCTTTCAATAGTTTTATGATTTTGGTCACACATAAAGCAACAAGTTGGATCCAGCTCATCCTCGTCCTCATCCTCATCCATATCCTCATCAGAGGGGACTCCATTCATCTCCATATGGTTCAAAGATGATGTCATTTCACCAACCACGTCATCGTTTTCGTCAACTTCCTCCCATTCATCACTTCCATCACTTTCCTCACTGGATTCCTCTTTACGCTGGGGAAGCTTGTTCACAATACGGGGTGGAAGTGGCTTTATTATTGCGGCATCCTCATTTTGGTGACCATCCTGGGAGGCTCGTGTGGTATGAGCCCTAGAATTTAGATGTTGAGCATGAGCCTTGGAACTTCTATATCCTTTGCAACAAAGACCACAAGTATACAACATAGGAGGGCCGTTCAGTTTACTTTTCTCTTCTGCAAGTGTGGACTGTCTGGCTAAGAAAAGTGCTTCTGTCACTCCTGGAACCCCTGCCATCTGAATTTCGAAGCTCAGCTTATTAATCAAAATAAGATGTAACAGATCAAATGAAGAGGTGTATAACTGTATGGTGACCACCATGTAGAACATGTTAAGAGAACACCATGTATACCATTGCTGCTAAATGAATCTCGCTTACAATTGCGAACACATTGATATTGTCAGAGAAAAACCACATATTATTTGAAGTGCCATTAATGTTCTACTACTTTTAATCAAATGCCCTCCCATGAATTGCATCTTAGTAGGGAATTGATCAGGTGCATCTCATCCTAATGTGCATCCATTTGACCATTTCTCATCCAACGGTTGATAACCACTTCACGTTAACCTCAACTTCTCACTGGAACCCAACCCGTAGGATGAAATTAAGATGACGAGGAAATTCGCAGTTAAGACAAAAGATTAAGTGTATATTAATGGTTAAATTCAATTATCGAGTAGTTACTTTCTCAACCACTCTAGCTTTACAATGGCCAGACAAAGAGCATTCGGCTTAATGCAAAGTGATATGATAGGCAGAAAACTTCTGTATTTTCCCCCATACATCTAAGTAAAGATAATCATATTGAGTTTTCTCCTTGGCCTCCTAAATAAAAAATTCCTCCAGAAAATTGAGCACAAGAACCGACGAATAAAACCCTAATCCATTTAAAACCTCCTTTGCTTGTATTACAGATCCAGAGAGAGCAAACAAAGCAAGAAAACATCAGAAATTGTTAACGATTACAACAGTAACATCTATCTCTATCATAATGTCATCAAAACAAGTCTTCAACATTGTCACCAACTAACTATTAACAGTTAAGTTAATCAACAGAGAGATCAAAGTCGTTCATAATTTATATGCGAATATGTAAACAAACATCAATTAATAAATTCCATGAAATAAAAAACATTGCAATTCAAATATCAAAGAAACAAATTCCTAGACTTGAGACAGCAAATTCTTCTACTTCTATAACGCAATTAACAAGTTTCAAACTTCCAATGATGATGGAACTACTTAGGTTAAAGTAAAAGAGGAATCAGGAATGTATTTGTCGAAATATCTCAGTTTTTAGGTTGTATGGTGCAAAAAAATGGCTAAAAACAAATAATTTCATTGTTACAGCGCAAACCAACCGACTTTATACAACAATTTTCAAGCCGAATCCAAATTTTGCATCAACGGATTTGGTGACTATTAGGTTAACCATAAAAGAGTAAAATCAAATAAAAATTTATAGTTAACACTTAACAAACAGAAATTTAGCTCAAACCCTAATGAATGAATAAATGAAGATTATGGATTTATATACCTTGCGTTTGAGGTTGTAGCGGTGCCATTCAGACTTGTAATGGGTTTTCTGATCGTTTTCATCTACGAATTCTTTGTTGCAGGCGTTGCATGCTAACCCCGACATGTTTCTAGAGAGAAAAAAGAGAGGTAAAGATAGAGTTATAAGTGAAAGTATAGGAAAGGCAGGGTTTAAAGGCGGAGGACGTCGGTGGAAGGGCGGTAGTCGGCGAAGGCAAGACGACCTGACCTAATCGCTTGCGTCATGTCCCGGTACTAGACCCCGTGCCAAATAGCCCGCTAAACACGACCCGTGCGGCCCGTTTAAAAAAAACCGGCCTTTTAATAGTATTTTGATAAACCTCATTTTTCGTTCTCCACGTTTATGAATCCAAATAATGTGGGACCTTTAAATTGGCTAAATGTATCGAATAATTGTTAAATATTTTAATGTTTTATTGCATTGATTTGAACGATATTTTTATGTACAAGTTATCAATAATAAATTATGAAAAACCTGGTTTAATAAGCCAAAAATATCTCGTACTTCTAAGAACGGATCCATAGACTAAAAATTAGGAGTGATCTACACTCGCTTTCTTTTCTTTTGGCTGAAAATTATGAGAAAGATTATATCGTTATTGTGAAAACAACAACTAATTACCACCAAGTTTTAAAAACCAAATTGCCGTTCAACTAATCGGACTTCCCGACCGACGATTGGTAATCAACCGATCAAGGGCCGAAACTCGTGAGGACTATTTTAGGCCCAAAAGACTTACTCGGGCCCATATTTGGTCCTTAATGAACCACCGCTTCTAGGCTTGGTCCTCTGGCTTGGCTCAGATTTAAAGGGGGTGTTTGGGATTGCTTATTTAAAGTGCTTATTAACTTACTCCGATATAATACCGGTAATAAGGAGTTTTTAGTGTTCAGACTAACTAGCATCTCTATTGTGTGTATGCAACACATAAGATTAAATCATTATACGTGTAACGACCCGATTCCCAAACATAGATCAAATAACATATATTGCATAATAGCGTTTCATTTCAAAAGATACATCATATAACATTTAAGGTCTCTTTAGTCTTTACAACCATAATAAGTATTCATTACAAACTTTTTGCTACTAAATAACAAAGTTATAACTACAAACACGTCATGGTCTTCAAAAACATAAGTCTTCCAAAAGCTAGTCACGGATTATCCTTCTTACTTGCTCTAACTTGATCCACGACCTGGAATACATATTTTTAAAACAAAATGAGGGTTAGACCTAGAGGTCTAAGTGAGAAAATCCCTGTCAGTTTAAAATCATTTAACAGACACTACATACATAACACACTTTGAATACCAATTAAGACTCGTATGCATTGTGTACTTCCCTGTCTCATTTCCCTTGGCCATATTAATTGGTTGCGAGCCAACTAATCATTTTACTCCGGTGCACTAATATACAGCCAACTCCGCTGTCCCTCCGTACAACCAACTCCACCGGTTCTAAGCTCGGCCAACGTGTACTCGTATAGTGTAATGCTCGTATAAACATAATATACACCTCAATATATCATACTTCATACATATGCACATTATTACACTATTTATCACATTGTCAATCCACATATATGTATTCCAGTTTGAAAACATTTTAAAGTAAAACTCACCTGATTGCTTATCAAAACGCTTCCAAGCCTTTTCCAAAAGATTCAGTCTTTCACCCAGGATTCACAGAATCTGTAATAATTTAAATACAATTATCTCCTTACCAATTAATCATGTAAGACTTACTAGTAGGCTAAGAACTCTAGATAACTCTAATCCTCAAATGTTTCCCCCAAACCCGAACGTAAGTCGAATCCACAGTATATTCAGTTCTCATTCATAAACTATCCAAGTGTCGACAAAACACAAGCCACCGGATACTCAAAAGCATCTGAATTCTCAAAAGTGACCAAACAGCTAGAGTTTCCGGATACTATAGAGCTATCCGGACAACACAACTTCCCGGACAGCACATACAATCCGGACAACACCACTTTTCCGGACAACATAAACAATCCGGATAACATCCGGACACCAAAGCAATCCGGACACCATCCGGTATCTAATTTCATCCGGAAACTATAGAAAGGAAAACTTACCGGATAATGAACTCGTCCGGTCACCATTAGAACATCTTCCGGACACCATCATATTGTGTCCGGAAACCTCTGTCGGTTTACCCTATTTCTACCCAGATTCGACAGAATTTAATACCAGACATGAAATTGATGATTCTAATCCGATAGAAACTGTCTACTAGTAATTACAAACATAAAACACAAAGGAAACATACCTCAAATCACTTCCAAGTACACCAATTTGAAGTCTTAGCCAAATAACCCTTTCTTCTTCTTCTTGTCTCAAAAACACACACACACACACACTTGAAATATGTAAACTAAACTTTTATTAAACTCAGTAATACTTTTACATATAAAACTCACTACAGATTTCACTCATACACAAAACCTTCAAAAGATTTGAAGATATAATCTCAACAATCTAAAACCCTAAAAGGAAGAAAGAGGTCTGCGTATTTTGAGAGAACAAATAACAAAAAGTGACTGAATTGAATTAACCCTAAAACTATAGCTATGTATTTATACTCCAATAACTTCCAATATTTGCAACTCCAGCCCCTTTAACTTTTCTTTTATTTCACGGCTAATTCATCTCAACAATTTGTTGACTTGCAGTACAAACACTTTCAGCACTTGTCAACTTTGGTCCTTATACAAAAAACAAAATAAGTTAGAATAGGAAATGACAAGATTGGCTAACATGTTTAAACGAGTAGTTTTAACACCCTCCCTCAATCTTGGCATTGAAACAAGTCTAACATGTTTAACTTAGAACACAAATAATTGTGCTGATTTACACCAAGCGATTTTGTAAAAATATATGCTGGGTTTTCTAAAGACGGTACCTTAACAGTCTTAAGTAAACCTGAAGCGACTTTATTTCTCACTTGATGTATATCTATTTCTATATGCTTTGTTCTTTCATGAAATACTGGATTGTTTGCTATTTGAATTGCTGATTTATTATCACAATTCAAATCAATAGGTAAAAGATCTTTAATTTTCAAATCAGTTAAAAGACTTAAAACCCAAACAATCTCACATAAAGCAGACGCCATTGCCCTATACTCAGATTCAGCCGACGAGCGAGAAACAGTCGACTGTTTCTTACTTTTCCAAGAAATCATACATTTACCCAAATACAAACAGTACCCAGTAACAGAACGCCTAGTAGAAAGGCACTTACCACAATTTGCATCGACATAAGCCTTTAAACCAAACTCAGAAGATGAAGAAAAATATACTCCCTTTCCTGGAGAACACTTTAGATATCGTAAAACCCGGAGAGCCAACTTAAGATGTGACTGTCTAGGTGAGTGCATGAATTGACTTAGACAATGCACTGCAAAGGCAATGTCAGGTCGAGTAGCCAACAAGTAGATTAACCTACCAATTAATTTCTGATACTCAGAAAAATCTGTCAAAGGTGGATCTTTTAGTTCAGGACCAACTGAATCTGTGACTACAAGATTCATGTCCATAGGAGTGCTAACAGGTTTACATCCTAAATATCCAAAATCATTAAGTAGTTCTAGACAGTATTTACGTTGTGACATGCAAATACCTTTTTCAGTTCTTAAAATTTCTATTCCCAAGAAATATTTTAACTCACCTAAATCTTTGATTTTGAAATTAGATTGCAAATGTTGTTTAACTTTACTTATTTCAGCTAAAGAATTTCCTGTCAGAATAATATCATCCACATATACAAGCAATACTAAGTATACAGAATCATTTATCTTTGTAAACATAGAATAATCACAAGTACTTTGAACAAAGCCATTATCATATAAACATGCAGAAAGTTTGGCGTACCACTGACGAGGTGCTTGTTTTAAACCATATAATGATTTATCAAGCTTACACACCCTTTTATCGTTAGCTGAAAAATATCTAGGAGGTAAAGACATATACACATCCTCATTTAAATCACCATATAAGAAAGCATTATTCACATCCATTTGACAAAGAGGCCAATTGTATTGTACAGCTAACGAAATAACACATCTTACTGTAACAAGTTTTACAACTGGAGAAAAAGTCTCCTCATAGTCTAAGCCCTCACGCTGTGAGTAACCCTTTGCTACTAGCCTAGCTTTATATCGTTCTATTTCTCCAGTAGATTTATATTTAATTTTATAAATCCATCTACAGTCAATTGGCTTTCGACCAGCTGGGAGAGTAGTTAAAGTCCAAGTCTTATTCCTATAGAGGGCTTCCATTTCATCATTCATAGCAGAAACCCAATTTTGATCTTTACACGCATCAAAAAAATTATTGGGTTCTACGGATTTGTTGAGAGTAGTTACAAAACAAAAGTTATTTTTATTTAGAAAAGAGTAATTTACTACTTTTTCCAAACCATATTTAACTTTACCTTCTACTATATAGTCAGAAAATTTTCTAGGTAAATTTGAAACTCTATTTGACTTCCTAGTAGAAGGTTCAACAAGATCACCCTCAGGAGGGAAACTCAAATGAACATCATTTACATCTTCGTCAGCCGCACTCTGGTCATCATCAGTCATAACAGGATCACCAAGACTATTAGGTCTGGCATTCCTTCCTTGGAAGTTTATTCCGTTGGTTCCACCAAGCTCATCAGGAGTGGCAGTACCAGGATGACTACTAAACTGACCAGGGTGGCTATTATGATCAGAATTATGATTTAAACTTTCATTTAGCGAGTCATCCCTAATATCATCATCGAGTTTTTCACAAAAATTATCAGTAGTCTGAATCACAACGTTATCAAAAAAATTTAACAAGTTAATGTTGCTAGATTCGTTTATTTGATCTTTTGCCCCCATTTTAAAGGGAAAAATAGTTTCGTAAAATTTAACATCACGAGAAACAATGATTTGTTTAGTATCTAAGCTATACAGCCTATAACCCTTTTGTGAATTAGCATAACCAAGAAAAACACATTTATCAGTACGAGAAGAAAATTTATCAGAATTATTAGGCCTAACAGCAAAGCATAAACACCCAAAGTTCCTCAAATGAGACAAAACAGGGGCAAACCCAAAAACAACTTCATAGGGGCATTTTCCTTTTAAGACTGAAGATGGTGTCCTATTTATAAGATAGGTGGCTGTTAAGATACACTCATTCCACATATTTAAAGGAATGCCCCCTTGAAACATTAGGGATCTTGCAACATTTAAAAGGCGTCTGTGTTTACGCTCTACAACACCATTTTGTTGTGGAGTGTAAACACAACTAGTCTGATGCACAATACCTTTAGAACTAAAGAACTCACCCAGTCTATGATTGACAAACTCGGTGCCATTATCACTCCTAAAAGTTTTTACAGTTTTGCCAAATTGATTTTTCAACAAGCTGTAAAAAGAAACAATTTTTTCAAACACTTCATCTTTATGTTTCAACAAGTAAACCCAAACTGACCTAGAGTAGTCATCTACTAAGGTCAAAAAATATTTGTATCCTTCTTTACTAGGCACACGGTAAGGCCCCCATAAGTCCATATGTATTAATTCACCAAGGAAAGTGGTAGAATGATGGCTAAGATTAAACTTTTCCCTAGTTTGTTTTGCCATGTGGCAAATTTCACAAGGAGGAGTCTCAGAACCACTTTCTAGATTCAATTGGTCTTTTAAGCAAGCCAAAGCTTGATCAGCCGGGTGACCTAACCTACTGTGCCATAGTTGTCGAGAGGCAAAGCAAGAAATATTCATATTAGTGTTAATTTTATTTCCCAACATTTTAGGATTACTAGAATCACTAAGCACCTGATCAAAAAAATACAATCCACCAAATTCACTACCAGTCCCCACAAGTTTCGTGGGATGTAAAGCCTGCAGCAGATAACATTTAAAATCATCAAATCCAACAAAAACCTTACTATCTCTAGCAAGTTTATGAACAGAGAGCAAATTAACATGAAAATCTAGAATAACCAAAACATCAAATAACACAACATGATCATTCAACCTATAGTTCCCAATTTTGTTGATTTTTGCCTCATTCCCATTAGGTTGAGTTACTCTTAGATTTAAGTCAGATATGTCAACAATGTTATCAAGACATGCAACAGATGAAGTCATATGCTGATTAGCACCAGAGTCAATTATCCAACAAGACTGAGGATTCTTAGAAAAGATTGAATTGTGAGTCATGTTTGAAAAAAATCCTTGAATTTCTAGTCATGTTTGCAAAAAAATTACCTGCCAAATTGGCAGACACGCCCTCATTCTGTTTTTGATCCAACAAAGATAGCAACTTGTTGAGTTGCTCTTCTGTAAGAGATTTAGAAGAATTTGATCCACTTGTAGGACCTTCGGTAGTACAAATATTGTTAGAAGACGATTTAGCACACTGATTTGACTTAGCCTTGTTAAACGGAAAGTCTTTTGGAAAACCTATAAGTTTAAAACATCTTTCTATCGTATGACCATTAACTCCACAGTGTTTACAAGTCAAGATAGGTTTTCCAGATTTTTTCCTATTATCGATAGGTTTACTAAAAAAGGCAGTGTGCTGAGTCTTAGAGTCAGAAGCAGAGTGGGACACACCACGATGGGACTCTTCTCTAGATATAAGAGAAAAGGCCGTTTTTACAGTGGGTAAGGGATCAGTGGTTAAGATGTTACTTCTTAAATGCATGTAGTTATCATCCAATCCCATCAAAAATTGCATAAGTTTCAAGAGTTGATTATGCTTTGAAAATTCAGAAGAGGCATGGCAAGTACATGATGGTAATTTAACTAAAGCATCAAATTGTTTCCATAGAGCATTTAGTTTATGATAGTAATCAGAAACAGACATTCCATTTTGGCTAAGAGAATTTATCTTTTGATGGAGGCCAAAAGTAATAGAACCATCAATTTTGTCATACGTTTCCTTGAGTTCTTGCCAGACCTCACAAGCAATCTTAGAGAAAACTTGACTTAAAAATAATTCCTCAGATATGGATCCTAGAATCCAAGATAACACAACAGCATTGCACCTGTCCCATTGCTTACCAAGAACATCATTATCAATGGGACGAGATACAGAACCAGTAACAAAACCAAGCTTATTTTTAGTTTCCAGGGCTAAAACCATAGCACATGACCAAACCTTATAATTTTCAGTTCCAGTTAACTTTAGGTGAAGTAACGGAACACCCGAAGTATCACTGGGATGCAAGTAAAGAGGGTCACCAAAGTCCAGCTTTGCAATCAGGGATTGCACCTCTGGCTCTTTGGGAACTTCTTGACCAGTCATAGTGAGCAGAAGTAAGATCACACACAAGGGAAGAAACCTCAGTAAGTATAGCAGGATTCCTTGCCACTCTTAAGGTGGTAGGTCAAGCCACTCACCGAGGAACCCAAAAAACAGAAGATGATTCACACAGGGAGAGAAGATACTTACAGTGAGTCCAGAACACAGTACGCAGCGGAAGTAACCTCTATTACCGGAGATTTCAGAGGCCAGAAAAACAAACCTGAACAGATATGTAAAAAAGGGAAGAGAGAGAGAGAATGCACACTGAACAGATTCAAATGCAGGGAACCACAGTGTGTATGTTTCTCAAACTCTTCGAATAAAACGAAAAATGACTCAAGAACAACCAATACCGCAGAAGATCGTCGATTTGAAGAACTCCGGCGAGGATCAACCGTATTGCTCTGATACCAACTTGAAATATGTAAACTAAACTTTTATTAAACTCAGTAATACTTTTACATATAAAACTCACTACAGATTTCACTCATACACAAAACCTTCAAAAGATTTGAAGATATAATCTCAACAATCTAAAACCCTAAAAGGAAGAAAGAGGTCTGCGTATTTTGAGAGAACAAATAACAAAAAGTGACTGAATTGAATTAACCCTAAAACTATAGCTATGTATTTATACTCCAATAACTTCCAATATTTGCAACTCCAGCCCCTTTAACTTTTCTTTTATTTCACGGCTAATTCATCTCAACAATTTGTTGACTTGCAGTACAAACACTTTCAGCACTTGTCAACTTTGGTCCTTATACAAAAAACAAAATAAGTTAGAATAGGAAATGACAAGATTGGCTAACATGTTTAAACGAGTAGTTTTAACACACACACACACACTATCTGGATATTTTCTGTTTATGAAAATATTTGAAATCTTAGGGTATATATATTTTAGACCAATTTTACAATTGAACTAAGCAATAATGACCAAAACACCCCTAAACTTATAATTTAACCCAAACTTAGCCTAAACCTTCCATTTTAAGGTTAACTTTATTTAACGGAAAAGGGAATTTAACTAACGAACTTACCCGGGGTATTACAATACGTATTTTTATGTAAGACGTAGACTACGTTCTTTTAGAAACTACCCAACGTATGTTATAGAACCATGTTGATCTATTGTAGTTGTAGTTTTTCGCAAAATTTTGACTTCCAATTTATAGTTTCTTTACATGTCAATTTCAACTAAACCACAATAAACAACAACGATCAACGAATTATCTCTTTGACTTAAACACATGTAAGTTGTTTGCTTCCGCTTGTTTTTACATCGGCTTTTTAATCACCCAATCATTTGTTTTTGCTCATCACTTTGTAGAAATTGTTACTCTTTTGGATTTCTCAACAGTCTTAACAATCGTCGTTTTCATTATTGTTTATTTATATTTTCAAGGGTCGTTTACCAAACCTTTATTGAGTAAGCATTTACGAGCCAGAGCCATCACTTTCATTTTCTTTATCAAAAGACATTATCGACTATCAAAATAAATTGATTGATAAGTATTAATTTCTTGCCATTTTTAAGAACTTTTGCTTTGAATCTAGAAAGAATAACATATAATCAAGTTTGGCAACCGAACATATAAAAATATACTTGCATCAAATATATAATTAATGTTCTAGGGATCAAATGACACACCATGAAATAGCATGGATAAATAAATTTAATTGGTTAAAAAAGAATGGTAAATTAAAATTAATACCCAAAATAAAAGTTACATCAACTTGAAATCAACACCAACAATATAAACCACAAGGGTTGTGGCGTACTGGTTATGGTCTTGAGGATGTGGCGGAATAACTCATTTGCCCAGGGTTTGAATCCAAGCGTACACAACTTGTGGCCACTGAGGTTTAATCTGAGGGCTAATGTCTTACAGTCATAATTTGCCGGACATCCTTTCCAAAAAAAAACCAACAATATATCATCTAACGTTATAGATAGAAATTTCAAGGAAATAAACTTCTCCAACTTCTAGACATTAACGTTTCATTACGCAACGTTCTTTTGGAAGTTTGCAGATGACATTAGTTTTCATGCCCATTTTGGTTCGCATCGCCTCTACCCCTGACTTATTCATCTGCTTCATCACCTTCATCGTCACCGTCTTCCCTTTAGACTGCACGATTGACAAACACATGCTCCGATGCCTCGATATACACATGCATGTTCAACATCATACATAAACCAAATCAAACAAACTCAATATATATATCCACTACACCAAATGTCGCCTTAGACAACATAGGCTAATTGCCTATGTTGCTTAAGATAAGCTTAGGCAACAAAGGCTAATATATGTTGCCTAAGTTTCCTCTTAAGCAACATATCGTTATATGTTGCCTAAGTGAGACCTTATGCAACATATGAATAATTATATGTTGCCTCAAGTATCTTAAGCAACATCTTCCATTATGTTGCCTTAGTTGTGTAATCTTAGGCAACATATTTTCTTGTTTCTATGTTGCCTAAGGTAAAAAATTAAATAAATATATAGGTAGTTGAAAACTTAATAACTCATGTACGGATGATTTAAGGTTGGCACATATGTTTACTTAGGCAACATATAATCTGTTGTATTTGTTGCGTAAGATCTCGCTTAGGCAACATATTTTCTTGTTTCTATGTTGCCTAAGGTAAAAAATTAAATAAATATATAGGTAGTTGAAGACTTAATAACTCATGTACGGATGATTTAAGGTTGGCACATATGTTTACTTAGGCAACATATAATCTATTTTATTTGTTGCGTAAGATCTCACTTAGGCAACATATTTTCTGTTTCTATGTTGCCTAAGATCACAGTTATTAATATATATTGATAGTTCCCCCATTTCATCTTCCATTCCAACATTTTTCTCCATTTCAAAAAAATCGTTTTTCCAAAGAATTTGGACGCGATTTTGACGACTTTTGGCTTCCAACAAACGTTGTTTTCATCATCAAATGTCATTTAAAGATTATTAGGTAAGTATTATTTTATTTTGTCTAATTTATAGTTATTTCACGTTTATATCATTTAAATTTGGAACGTGATTTGGAGCGATTCTTGCTTCCAATAAACGCTTTCATCGTCAAAAGACATTTAGACTTTCTTAGGTAATTATAATCCTATTTGTATATAATCTTTTGCATTTGTTGCGTAAGTTATGTTTTTTTTAATTCAATGAAAGTTATCTTAGGCAACATATTTTCTTGTTTCTATGTTGCCTAAGGTAAAAAATTAAATAAATATATAGGTAGTTGAAGACATAATAACTCATGTACGGATGATTTAAGGTTGACACATATGTTTGGCGGTTCGAGCTCCGAGGATGGGTTGCTTGGCGGTTCGAGCTCCGAGGATGAGAGGTCCGACGAAGGGAACCTCTGTGCCCGTTGATGATTTGTGGCGAAAACTTGCCGAACGTGACGAGGAGATTCTTTTACTAAAAGAGGCACAAGAGGAAGCAAAAAAGGCACAAGATGAAGCAAAAAAGGAAGCCGCCGAACAAAAAAAAATGATATTATCTTTGATGCAAATTTGCGGTATTGCTAGCGATGCAAACTCTAACTCAACAACCTCGACAAGCAAGGCTTTAGGTTAATATTTATTTTTATGTTTTCGTACTTGTTGCCGACTTTTGGACTTGTTTAGGAAAAACATTATCGTTCAATTATAGAATTTATTAGTTTTATTTGGTTATTAGAGTTGTTTGTCGATTCACACGAGTTTGTTTGTTTATGGGTGTTTGTAGAAAACATGCGAGTAGAAAATCATCATGGTGCACAAAATGTGCAATAGTATTTTTTTTTATATAAAACATCTTAGGCAACAACATATGCAAATAGTATATGTTGTATAAGTTGATATCTTAGGCAACATATGCAAATAGTATATGTTGTCTAAGTTGATATCTTAGGCAACATATGCAAATAGTATATGTTGTTTAAGTTGATATCTTAGGCAACATATGTTTTTATCATAGGCAACATAACCAATTGTGTGTTGCTTAAAGAGTCCGCTTAGGCAACATATGCTTTTTGCTTATGTTGCCTAGGTTCTTATGCAACATTGAGAAGGCAACACTTCTTAGGCAACATAGGCATGTTGCCTAAGTCTTAGGCAACATATAAACCCCTCTTAGGCAACATTTTTCATTTGTTGCCTAAGTGAGATTTGGTGTAGTGATCCCACTTAAAAGTAGAATCAGACATACTCTCCATCCCAAAGGGCAGAGTGGTCTTTACACCAAACATGAATGAATTCTCTAAGGGGCTGTTTGTTTTTCATTAAAAACCTCTTAATACCTCTGAAGTCTGAATCATTCAGACGTTTATACGTTCCGACCGTTTGTTTTTTTTCAGACTTCAGAGGCTCTTAAGTCTGAAATACGTTTGAAATACGTCTGAAATCAGAAGATGCAACCTAATGTCTTATAACCTCTTAAAGCGCCAACTCTTATTAATCGGACGTGAAATAAGACTTCAGACTTCAGACCTCTTAAAAAACAAACACCACCTAAGTTACCCGAAAACCAAAAATGGCTATAATTCATGTTGGTTTTGGAATTCTCTAAGCCAATAATTAGAGTGTAAACAAAAGTTACAGTGGGATATGGAAGCTTAATTACTTGGCAGCCAATTAAGACAGCAGTAATGGCAATTCTGTTTGGAGATGGGCGTGGTTTTTGACGATAATAACGCAAATATTCCCTGGAACCAATTATTTTGGTTGAGATTTTATCATCATCGGTTGGTCTGCAGCTGGTTATGATGAGTTCAGACCCACCGGCTCCGAGTTGTATCCTGTCAGCTATGCCATCAGCAATAACGAGCGAGCTGCTTCCCGTTTTCATCTATGTAACTAGAATCATATATATATAGAACAAAAACCATATCATTAGTCTGCTATCAGTTCCAAAGAAGATGGAACAGTAAGTAGATGCATCATCCTATCCTAATAATTAATTAAGGAACAATTGATATGTACCAGCTACCTGGTGCTATAATCATAGAAATCCTCTAATTCACCTTCTTCCTCTTCATCACGGGGATCGCCATATATAGTGCACTTTGCAATGCTTCTTTGCCACCATATGGTTCCTAACTGCTTCAAGACTCTCGAATGGCCGACAAATATGTTTGCAATACAAGCATGTGTAATCACGTTTAACCTATATATATATATATAAATTAAATTAAAAAAGACCATGCATGATTTTATATATAATAGAAATGAATAACACATTAACATGAACACAGATATATATATATATATATATATATAATCACCATGCATGCATGATTTTATTATAATTTTGAAAAAGAAAAAAAGGAAGGAATATTATATATAGATACCTTAAGTCCAAGATGTGTAAAAAGGCCAATTGGATCTTTTAGATACTCAACATCAGGTATGAAGAAACCATGATCGATGTTTGTGCATATGAATCATGCATTTTTCAATGCTTTTATGCTTTTTGTCACACATAAAACAACAACTTGGATCTGGCTCCTCCTCTTCCTTATCTTCATCATCATTAGAGATCCCCATAGGGTTTTCATCAACCTCCTCCTTTTGGTGCAGAGAATTTAGATGGTGATGAGGTTGGGTGAGGTTAGTTTGGTCTTGTGATTCTGACTGTGTGGCTAAAAAGAGTGCCTCTGTGACTCCTGGAACCCCCCCTGCCATCTGATATTTCAAACAAACCCCAACCCATTAATTAATCACAGCAACATGTAACATAAATCACTTGGTACTACAAGTATCATACTTATTAAATGGTTTCTTGAAAAGTAATATTCAAACTTTCCAAATATATATCATATATATATATAGTGCTTGGATGGCACCTCCAAATTAAGTATGGATGCATATATACACATAGGGAACAAACACACTCATTAATGAAGAGGGGAAATTAAAAGATGGAAGTTGAATAATAGAAATTGGGATTAATTAATTAAGGCCAAGAAAGCAAAGTGACAACTAGTATATTAACACAATCAACTATTAATTAAGTAATTATCAACACTTATATTAATGATTATTATCATCAACACAAGCCTTCAACAAACCAACTGACTTTATATAAACAGTTAAGTTGATCAAAACAGAGATCAAAGTCGATCATAAGTTACATATATATATATATATATATATATATATATATATATATATAGAGAGAGAGAGAGAGAGAGAGAGAGAGAGAGAGTGTTTGAAAAAACTGAGACTGGATGCGAAGATATGTATATAACCAAACATCATCGTTATTCCTTCCCTCTCTACTTTTATAAAGCAATTAACAACAAGTTTCTAACTTCAAAATAAATCAGGAATGTAAGTATATAACTGACATAAAGTGCAAAAACAAATAATTTCATGATCGTTGCAGAGAAAACAAATTAAGCGATTAAACAAATAATTTAATGAAGATTATACATACATGAAGGGATTTGGTAAGAAATAATATACTAATTGATGAATCTACGTACGTTGCGTCTGAGGTTGTAGCAGTGCCATTCAGAGCTGTAATGCGTATTCTGATCGTTTTCATCAAGCAGTTGTTTGTTGCAGGCCATGCAATTGCATGCTAACCCCGACATATTGAATTAATTTTACACAGACGATAAAATCATAAAACAGAGAGAGAGAGAGAGAGAGAGGTTAAGATCGATGCATGGAGTTATATGTATAAAATTCAAAGGAAAGGGTTTAATCAAAGAAGGTCGGTGGGAATAAATTTGTGTTATGCGAAAGGGAGGAGGGAGGGTTTAATATATATATATATATATATATATATATATAGACGCCGGTGTTGTATCTGTTATACAACTCTTTTTAATTAATAAATAACAAAAACTTTTACATTATTTTGTTTCCTTAACTTATCTATTAATTAAAGGAAAATTAATTAAAATACCCCAAGTTTGACCATCTCTTACCAAAATACCCAAAATCTCTCTCAGTTTACAAAAATACCCAAAAAGCCCGCGATGGGCCCCGCGATCGCGGGCCCAGGCCCACGTGGCAAACTGTTTCGGCCAAAAGCCCCGCGAAGCCCCCCAACTTTGCCCGCGTTGGCAAGTTTCGTCCCTGCCCGCGATCGCAGCTCGCGATAGGGCAAAAAAAATTACATTTTTGGTCCCTGTTTTTTGTGTCTTTGTTCAGTAAAAAAAAATACAAACTGTTCAAAAGAAATTTTAGCAAAACCGAGCTGCGTGAGCACAAGATTTTGGAGCTGCTTTCGTGTCCGCAGGTCGCGCTCGCACACAAGTTCGACGATTTTAGCTTATGAAATCGTCAATCGGCACCCCCCCCTGCGCGCGGGTAGGTGTTGGAGTAAAACCATGCAAAGAGCTTGTCAACTCCTTACACTTCTTTCCTGCGCGCGGGTAGGTGTTGGAGGAAGGAACTTTATTTGGTTTATAAGGAAAGAAGTGTGAGGAGTTGACAAGCTCCTTGCATGGTTTTACTCCAACACCTACCCGTGCGCAGGGGGGGTGCCGATTGACGATTTCGTAAGCTAAAATCGTCGAACTTGTGTGCGAGCGCGACCTGCGGACACAAATGCAGCTCCAAAATCTTGTGCTCACGCAGCTCGGTTTTGCTAAAATTTCTTTTGAACAGTTTGTATTTTTTTACTGAACAAAGACACAAAAAACAGGGACCAAAAATGTAATTTTTTTTGCCCTATCGCGGGCAGGGACGAAACTTGCCAACGCGGGCAAAGTTGGGGGGCTTCGCGGGGCTTTTGGCCGAAACAGTTTGCCACGTGGGCCTGGGCCCGCGATCGCGGGGCCCATCGCGGGCTTTTTGGGTATTTTTGTAAACTGGGAGAGATTTTGGGTATTTTGGTAACACGAAGTTGGACTTAGGGTATTTTAATTAATTTCCCTTAATTAAAATACCCAAAGTTTGACTTTGACTTACCAAAATATCAATTTCTCTCCTGAATTTGCCGAAATACCCATAAATCCCTCGATTAATCCCACGATCGCGGGATAGGACACACGTGGCCCGCTATTTTGGCCAAAAGGTCCCGTGGAACCCCCCAACTATGCCCGCGGTTACAGTTTTGGTCCCTCCCCGCGATCAGGCAAAAAAATGACATTTTTGGTCCTTTTTGCACGAATCTTTGCATGTTTTTACTGTTTTTTTCCACAATTATTGTACTATAACGGGACCTTTTGGCCAAAATACCGGGTTTAGGGTTTAGGGTTACAATAATTGTGGAAAAAAAACAATAAAAGCATGCAAAGATTCGTGCAAAAAGGACAAAAAATGTCATTTGTTTTGCCTGATCGCGGGATGGTCGTGGGGAGGGACCAAAACTGTAACCGCGTGCATAGTTGGGGGTGCTGCAGGACCTTTTGGCCAAAATAGCGGGCCACGTGTGCCCTATCCCATGATCGCGGGATTAATAGCGGGATTTATGGGTATTTCGGCAAATTCGGGAGATGACTGGGTATTTTGGTAAGTCAAAGTCAAACTTTGGTTATTTTAATTAAACTCCCTATAATTAAACCACTTCTATTTTAAATTGGAGATTGTTACAAGAATATAATAAATATTATATATATATATATATATATATATATATAAATGAAAAGATTGGAAATCATTGATTTGTTTCTTTTTATTTTATTTATCCATCTACATTTTATTTTTAAATGAATATACCCTTAAATAAGGTAATTCATGATTAATGATATTATGAGTTATGAAAGTGGGTTGAGTTGGTTAAATTTAACACATTCGATTTACATGGGATATTTTAAACTTAAATTAACATATAATCAGTAAAATAATTCATATTAATTAGTTTACAATGGGCAGATATATAGCAAATAATTCATATTAGTTTACCGGAAAACTGAAAAAAATACTTTGGTAGCCCTTCATCTAAACGGTATGCATTTGTGCATACAAGTAATTTGTAAGATGCACACGTGCATACAAACCAAAAAATAACTTAATAACTTGTACGTATAAGTACATACCGTCCAGATGAAATGCTACTAGAGTGTGTTCAGTTTTCTATTTTTTTTAGGTTTTTCCTTGAACCTCCCTTTATAATTATAACCTCCCTTTATAATTATAAATTGTAATTCACCTTATTTTAAAATGTTTAATGGTTTATGTAGGTTCTAAGATTGAATTGTTTTTAATTAATTACTGAAATAATTATCTGACTACTACTAATTCCGTGAATACTTAATTATTAATGTGAATATTACTTCAAAAAATATATTAATATCAATAATCACCTTATTATATATATATATATATATATATATATATATATATATATATATATATATATATATAGAGGGGAGAGATCTTTAGAAAACCACTCTTATTTAACAAACTTTGCAAACTAGTTTCAACCAATCAGTGATTTTCTTTTTTTCTGTTTTATTTTAATTTTAGGGGCGTATATGTCATTTTGAGTAGGAGCCTTTATTTTTGGTATTTATCCAACTGTTATATTTATTTATTTATTTCAAATCCGTTTCTCCAATATGGTAACTGTGTAATGGTGGAATTTTTATTCTTAATTGGAACCCATTTTCCTATGATAATGGTTGATGATTTTCTAGTAAATTAGATATCAAGCTATGATAAGGTGGAATAGATGCATCACCAATTCACCATAGACCGTTCAGGATTTTTTGCAACGTTGCATACAATGAATCGGGTATGGTTGAAGTTGTTTCACTCAATGAAATTCATGAAACGAAGATGCCACTGCGATGAGCGACGATGAACAGAGATGACCCGGCGATGAACGGAGATGAAAAGGATATGAAACGAAGATGACGAGGCGATGAACGGGTATGAAACGGCGATGACCCGGCGATGAACGAAGATAAAACGAATATGAAACGAAGATGACGAGGCGATGAACGGGTATAAAACGGCGATGACCTGGCGATGAAACGAAGATGACCCGACGATGAACGGAGATGAATCCGGAGATGACCCAGCGATGAATGGAGATGAATCGGAGGTGAACGAAGTTCATGAAGGCTAAAATTGTTCATCGTCTGGTTCATCACCATGTTCATCGTCTGGTCCGGGTTCATCACCATGCTCATCGTCAATGTTCATTACAAGGTGTTGCAGGTAGTCTTGAGTTTAGAAGAGAATTGAGAAACAGTTGAGCATAGTACCAATCTTTCATTAGTTCTTTATTTGTTTTTATTGTGTATTTGTGTATAATTTTAAGGTATGTTATTTCATTGTTTGTGGATAACTAGAACAGATCAAAATCTTCTGGAATGATGCATCACGAGATTCATTAACAATGAACAATGATTTTTACTCCACGTTTGTTTGGCGGCTTTCGTTGGTCTCGGATTTGATGGTTCCAGGTTAGATTGTTGTGTCGGGATAGATTGTGGTGTGTTCGGGGTAGAAGGTTGGTTTCCGGAACAATGTCGTCGTCGAGATTGATTGCGGGTGAAGGAAGATTATAGTTGGCCGGAGTAAAACCTTGTTCAATCAAACCGGGACGTGTAAATTGGTAAGTAAATTGTTGGGGAAATTGTTGCGGATTTTGTTGCGACCATTGTGGCGGAATTTGTTGCGACCATTGCGGATGATAACCTTGTTGTGTAAACGCTTGGAAACCAAGCTCTTGATCTTCTTGCGATTGTGGTGTATTCGGTCGGTTACGACGAGATGTAGGTGTTGTGTTTGGATTCATGATGAGAGAGGTATGAAAAATAAGAGGTTGAGAGAATTTGAGAGAGTTTGAGAAATAAGAGGTTGAGAGGTTTGAGAAATAAGAGGTTGAGGGTTAAATATATAGTGGGATTAAATTGAGAAAAATAATTTTTTTTTACAAAGAGCCGTTGAACGGCTTGATTTTTAAAAATTAAATAATTTTTTTTTTTTTAAAAA
Organism: Saussurea involucrata; assembly: GCA_033807775.1. NCBI lineage: Eukaryota > Viridiplantae > Streptophyta > Magnoliopsida > Asterales > Asteraceae > Saussurea > Saussurea involucrata. The sequence goes on from CM066321.1 coordinate 154,844,706, forward strand.
CCCTTCGGGATGGGGAACCCGGATTCCATCCCCGAGCCGTAGCCCATCCCCGAGCCCCATCCCGCTTGGGGTACGGATGGCCTAAGAAACTATGTAAAGGATGGATAACGGGTAATGAGTAATGCCGTAATGCAATAATAATTTGGATAAGTTCTCGTTTATATTGTTTTATAAAAATCCAATTAATTAATATGTTTAAATAAACTTGTTATATCAAGTTTTATTTTAAGTTGGGAATAAGATTTTAATTTTTAATCTACATGTGTTAGTTAGTTAGTTAGTTAGTAGGGCAAACCCAATAAGGTTGTTTACGAAACGTTTTATCCGAACATCTTAAATATAGTAATTCAATATCACAAAATTCTTTTCAAAAAATATATTCGAACATCTTAAATAATATATCAAAAAAAACTAAGAGAATATAGGTACTACTTTTACACATGTCTATATCTATTTACATACATGAAGTTGAAAGAGCAAGCAAGAACAATAGTCAATGTTGCACCACAACAACGTCACCATTTATTCTTGTGTGCGGGTCTTTTGTAATGTACAAATTGTAGTTCAAAAAAAGTATTTGGTAATCTGTTAGCATGTATTTCTAATGCTATTTTACTAATGCATACATACATACATACATACATACATACAACTAATGCAATATTAGCTATGTAATATACACTTCCATAAGCAATTAGTTACCTGCCTTTTTGTATTTCTTGCCTTTCCAAATATGCCGAAGGAAACCACCCCGTCTTTCCGTTGCATTCACCTTCGGACCATCCGTTAGGAGACGCCTATCAAACACAGTGTTAGAGTCCTACATTGACTAGACTGGACCATTTTTGCTCAATATATGTTAGAACCTCCCTTCTCTTCTCAAAGATGGAAAGTAATCTAATAGGTTCCACATATTCTAACACAGAATTGATTCGAACAATATATTGTCCGCATGATACATCTTAGCATCTACATGCAGTATTGTTTTATAAACAAAATTAAGGGGCTGTTTGGTTGGTTTTCCATTAAACCCAGTATGTAATGATAAAACTGATTGTGTGGATTAATCTGTCTGTATAAAGTGGGAGGTTTTTTGTTCCGAATGGTTTTTTCATAGATGGAAGGAGCGTGTTCTGTAATTGGGAGGGGCAGATTTGAAAAAAGCTTGGCTTTCTGCATAAAGCTCCCCCTTAGAAGCTTACCGAATAAGCCACTTTCTATATAATTTACCAAACAGTCATGTATAGCTCACCAAATAAGTTGCGAGTCTCATTAAGCTAATTAAGTTGTTAACAAACAGGCCCTAACCCGGTATATCTCACTCGGAGGTGGGGTCTGACCTCCAATAAATTGATTTTTTTAATCATGTTTGGTCATAAGTCCTACTTTCTGAGTTTCTGGTAACAATTTGATATTTTCTTTCGACATATTTGTAGTTAACGAGCCTTGATAGTAACATCAATTTAATATTTTCGGAAAATAAAACACATTTTCCGGATAAATAACCTTAGTAAGAGTGGCCCAAAAGAATGAATTCCTAATACTACAGGTATTAGCAGAGGAATACCTGGCGAACTATAACATAATCATCAACGGTGAGGCTCAGCTCGCCATCTGCTTGAGCATCAAACGGATGAATGACCTAATAAGACGAAAGAATCGTGCTATAAGAGAAATAATAATGAGAGATTATGTGCCAAATTATCATACAAAATGAAGTTTCGTGGCTTTGTTGTATGTTCCATCCATTCCATGGGTCAACCTATGTTGATTCTCATAACAAATGAAAATGGGGAATGGTTAAACGAATCCAGCCTAAAGTTATATTTCTGTTAACATGCTATACAAGATTTTACCAAAAAATAGTAATTATCATCAATTAAGGACTAAAAAGAGCGTAAAAACAACACTACAGATTACCGCAGGTCCCAAAAAAGTAGAAAGAAAAAAGTGATTATGGCAAGCTTTAAATTTATTCATGAGAACATGAACTGAAATGGAGTTAGATTACAAACATATATACAGGCATGGATCCTATAAACAGTACACAGCCTTTACCTTTCCAATGAAATAGTCATAATCTCGATTTTTGTTCAGATGCTTGTCATGTACACATTGAGTGGCATCCCCAGATGCAACAAAAATATCTTTCTCCGTAGTAGATTGAGACGATTCTTGTATATGCATTGCCAAAATCATCTGATAGCGATAAGAAAATGAGCGTTTTTGTTAAATTAATTCTTAATGAAATAGTTAAGAAAGCACACATAATGACCAACCTCAGCATGTAGCTCCTCTAGGATAGCCACAACATGGCGGTGATAAGATCTTTCAGTATCCACCTATGAGTTCGGACAATTCTCAGTCTTAATAACAATTAACTCGAAACTAAAGTTCCCCCTAGAGTAAAAGCCTGAACATATATGAACTTTTTTTTAGAATAATAAGGCAGACAATAAATGCTTTATTGCAGACAATAAAATGTGCATACCACCAAGTTTCTGGACAACCTACTATAATCATCTAATTATAACCAAATAATGAATAATCCATGGTCTGATTATTATAACATTTACCATCATAACAAGCTTTTGCAAGGTTATTTGTTGTTGTTGTTCCTCCACCGACAACATAGCAGAGATTGCTTCTTTTTGAAGTGTTACCATGGAAGATCTAAGCTCGTTCAACTTGGTTTCCATGTTCCTAAGTTTTAAGGCGCTCTCCGCACTAGGATCTCTGACCTTTGTTTGGCGTCTTAATACTTCCACTGCCTGGCCAAACAGTTCATCTTAATCAACTTTTAACACAATATATCTCCGTAGTCAAACTAAAAAGTACCTGTGCCTCGACTTCTTGGCGGAGTTTATCACAACTCCGAGCCAAGTGGCGAGCATCCTCCAAAGGAGATCCTCTTATTGATGCTCTTAGTGGCTCAGATACCTACAAGGAAATGCGGTTAATAAACATCCGCATTTGCATAAAAGATAATCTTTTACTGTGAAGAGATTCCCCTTCTGAGTGGTTTCTGATCTCTAGACAACTACCCTCATTCAGACAAGAGAAAACAAGAAGAACCATGCTTTAACAGAGTTTAGCTATAGTAGTAGTTACTATTCAAATGCACGCATTAAATTATAAAAAATGGTTAGAAGAATTATTTTTCCCAAAGGTTAATTAATGTGGCATCACAATGATCATCGTTGAATAAAAATGAAGCTACCTGATTGTTAAGTATCTCAAGCATAGTTTCCCTCTTCTCTTCGATAGAACTATGTGAAGTTCCAAGTTCCTGAGCAACCCTTGCAAGGGGAAAACCACCACTTATATTCTCGGTCCCATATTTGCAACAATCTTCAGCCAACCTTTTTGCTACAAAATGCAGAGGCAAACTATCATCTTCCATATGTAAGAAACATAGAAAAGGCCCAACCATGTCAAACCATTAACATAAAATCTAGAAAAGGCCCAACCATGTAAATTTCTATACCAAAAGATTATCTAAGCAATGTCTCGTGTTCGAAATAATTGTGAAAACTCAATTAAACAGAAGTACAAGTACTACTGGTATAAAAGACCTTTATAAAATAAAAATAAAAAACGGAAAAATAAGTAAATAACCAAGCCCACACCTATTTGCATTTGTTTTTTGCTTATTGAAATAAAGCCTTCAACACCACGAACAATGTCCTTTTGAAAATGCTGGACACATAAAGAAAATGAAGTGTTAACTAACATCATAAATGCATTGATTATCGAGTGTTGGATATAAGACTTTAGCAACAAAAAAAAAAAACTTCAAAAAGGGATGTTAAGCATACCTTAGTTACCCTTGTAGAACTATAGAGATCTTGAAGCTTTTGGTGACGATGAAGTTCCTCGTCATCAAATATTTCAGCATCTTTACCCAGTCGACTTAATACAGCCTGCCAAAAAGAAGAGTCTCACATCTCTAATTCCTTTTCAAATTTATTCTCCTACCAACTACATCACACATCGTCAGTCGCACCAATAATGATAAGTTATTTTGAATGAGTTTGTTGATTAAATGTTAGCTCAAAAATAACAAGCATGTGATGCATGTGTTAGCAGTAGGAAGCTTATATTTAGCCTGTAGGTTTTTTCATCTCAGTCAAGTTTGCATATGTCTTCATTCATGATGGTTGCATGTGATGTTTGTGTTAAACTCCGATATAAGAACACTGAGCAATAGTGGATCAGTCAGATTGACTTGGTTGTTTGTGAGTCATATTGCAGCACATCCAAGAGGCTACAACTAATTTGGTCAATTATTTTTGCCAGTTATGTAAGAGTAAAACTGGAAAATCATTTATCAACAACATTATTTGTTTGACCAATTATCTCCCACTCTAAATGAAGCCATCTATTTTGAGGTGGAATGTTGACTATTTTACAAATAGACGAAGAAGTTGGTATGAGAGGAAAAGTTAAAGGCGATCCAAATAATTGGCTGAGCAGCTCAGCAAAGCATATAACATCCCTATAAAAATGCCTTCACAGATAACATGTCACTAGCCCCAATTATATTAAAAAACAGAGGCCGAGTTGTAATCCCTTGGTATATAAAACTCAAAAAACTTCGAAGCACTATTCGAAATCCTCCAAGAACATGATCATTGAACTATTGGAACTGCAAATGATCTACAGGAGTATGTATAAGTTTAAGGTTTCAATATTTTCTACAACCCATTAGTTACAAAGACTCCAATTGCTTATAAAATGCTTCAAGCTTGCCACCACTTACTCCATATGCAGTCTAAATCATATGCAGCCAAAAATTACTCCCACATTTTTCACACATGAAAATATACACAAAATTACTTGTACGAATTAGAAGAATACAGCTAAATCAACAAGGCCATACAATAATAATCAAAACACACAACATATTTTCACAGGGTTTTAAACCTTCGACCAAAAATCTATCCTCGTTTTAGGGTAATAATTAATAATAAATAAAAAACTGGAATGATATACATACAATGATACAACTAGCACCAAAAAAGAAACCATGAATCTTAGTTATGGATTATGGATTGTTTTGGTTAGTGTTATTACCTGCTGCTGTTTGGCTACTTGTTCCCTGAGTTTGGTGGCTTGCTTTCTTATAGCCTCCATTTCCGAAATTGAAGTGAAAATCAAATGAAATAGATGAATCAAGGAGTGATGAAGAAGGTTGATTTTGTTGTTTGAGAGAGAATGAAAGAAGAGGAGTGTGGAGGATTACGCGTAGGGAAGAAAAAGGGAGGAATTTTGGATGACAGATAGATGCGCTTTCCACAGTTTTATAACTGTTTAGTCGCGCCTCTTTAATCACCTTGATAGTCGGTACTGGTTTTTTGTTTTATTTTGTTTTTATTTTATCATGGTACGCCTCGTGCTTCACCCCCACTCGATAACAGTTAGCTGACACATCTTCAATGATAGTTTGATCATTGGAGACAAAGACTTGAATATGACTTTAGTTATCAAAGATTTCATGTTCCTCAAGCCTTTGAAGAAATGAATGTGAGAGCCAAAAGAAAAAGAAAATATATGTTGGTGGACCAACCTATTTTTTATATATTTTTATTTTTTTCAAGTCTTTTTTAAAAGTTTTACTATTGTGGATGCCCTGTTTAGGGGCTGTTTCACAGTTGCTGAAAGGTTTGATGCAAAATGATTAAGAGGCTCTTATAATATTATTTAAAATAAAATATAATTATTTGGTAATTGTTTAGAATAAAACCAAGGTGTTGAATGGTTAAGATAGACCGAAGATACAAAATCAATCACAGAGATTTATAACCATTAAGAGACACATTTTTTTTGTCAAACAAGATTCACCTCTTAATGATTCAGAGGTTGCTTCTTAATGAAACTATTAAAAAGTAAACAAACAACCTCTAAATGTTTCCCGTGTATCAAAAATCTATACATATAAAAAATAAGTAACTACCATGCCACGTGTCGTCCTCTGGTGAGCCGACTTCAGTATTTTCCCGCCTAAACATGTATCTAGACGCAGTTTACATTATAAGTTCAATTAGCCCATTCAGATTCACTTCTCCTTAAATCTCTCCTTAATTCAATTTTTTTTAATTTATACGTTACATTTACTACCTTTATAATTAGGTATATAGTTTACTTTTAATCTCTTACTTTTTTATTTTTTATTTTAGACTCTTATCATATAAACATAAATAATGTATATGAACTAAAAAGCATTAAAAACATTTCTATTTTTTTACAAATTATACCATTATAATCGTTTCGTCAATACCTTCGAAATGGCCCAATATTGAATATTTTTAGATTTAATTATATTATTAAATATCATAAATATATACAAATTAATGTGTCGTGATTAGTATGGATTTGTTGAAATTAGTATGGGATTTGATACAAATAATCACTAAATTGTCGTGATTTTCTTTTTGCAATTTCATATCAATTTTTACTTCAAAGTCGAATTTCTTCGACGAATTACAATTCTATCAAATTCCATTATGTCAACGAAACACCCTTAGAATTATCATAAGAGATTTAATTACTTGGAAAAAAAGATATCACATATCGACTGACATTTGGATTATGGGTTCGAACCTTTTTCAAAAATATAAATATGCAAATATTTTAGTATAGTATATTTAATTATTTATACTTTCTTAATCATAATTATATTATTTCCTCTAATTTTTTTGACCAATTAACCATATTGACCTTTAATTTTATACATCTGATATGCGATTTAAAAACGTATAAATATGAACATGAAACAAAATAATTTTTTCAAATTATCGGCTTTAGATTTGAGATATTTCGCGCCGCATCGCGCACATGTACTTATCTAGTATGTTAATATAAGAGGATTTCCACTTTTTATCGGATTCTTTTAGAACATTCTCAATATATTCTCTAAAAATAAAGAAAAAAATAAATTACGTATTTGGTCCCTAAACTCTAAATATAATATATAAATATAAATATAATTTAAAGTAAATTACAGATTTGGTTTGAAAATTGTAAAAATAAAGAAAATCTGTTAAAAGTCATATTTGACGGAAAAGTTAGACAACCGTTGGTGTGAAGAACCAAATCCATAAGAATATTCCCCATTGTTGCCTCCTATAGGAGCCTCGGCCGTGTCTCAGTCCCAGTATGGCTGATCATCCTCTCAGACCAGCTACTGAATGCATACCATATAGGTTTCGTATGTAATAAATAAAGTTAATGGCCCAAATCCATATTTTTTGACATACCTCATATCCATAATTTACTCTAAAGAAAATGAATGGTTTTTTCACCTCCAAAAGATTATTCTTTAAAATAGAAAAACAAGAAATAACTTTTAATTTAAAGAACTCTTTAAAATTTGACATGAGGTAAGATAAATTATTTTGTATTCATTTCCATCAATAAGATTAATTGTCATTATTTTATATTTAAAAAAGTGCATTGAGATGATAAAATTATATGAATATTTTAATAATATAATGAATGCTAAAAATCTTTAAAATAGAGAATTTGTCGGAGCGAGTGTAGTTTTATTTAGAGATTTTGAATTATGATTTTTTCTATTTTAAAGAAATTATAGACTGTCAAAGATGCTCTTAAAATGAAATTTTGGGATTTTTGCTCTAAGATATTCTTTAAAATAGAGAAAGCAGGAGAAAGATGATGAAAACTGATTTAGATAACTTTTCAAAAATAATTGATTAGGAAATGTTAATAATCTTTTATTCTTATTACCAATAACAATATTTGAAATTATTATTTAAATGTATATGAAAGAAAAATAATATTTTTTGAGTGGTATATATTTTACTAACATAATTAATATTGCAATCTCTAAAATGAAAAATATGTTGGAGATAAACTCAAATTTTCTTTAAAGATTTGGACTTTTAATTATCCACTTTAAAGAATCTTTAACATATTCTTGAAAATGGAAACTTAAAATTCAAAATCTCTAAAATTTTATTACATTAAACTCCAACAATAGTACTATATATTACTCGGTTAACCATTTTATAGGACTTCTCCAAATGGTTTGGCTAATCTATTTGAGCAAAAATCTTGTGAAAATATCCCAAAGTCGTTTCTAGTGGTTTTAAAGTATGGAGTTAAATGCAAAACCAGTCCCTGTAGTTTACATAAATTAACGAATATGGTTCTTGAAAAGAATTTTTAACGAAAAAAGTCCCTATAGTTTCATTTTTTATAACAAATAAAGTCTCTCCATCTAACACCGTTAATTAATTTTTGTTAGTGACCCTCCTCTCCCTCAACTTTCATTTTTATTAACAGATTTAGTCCCTCCAACTAGTTTTCATCTTATAACAGATCTGGTCCCTCCTTCAACTTTCATTTTTAGGATATGGGCCCTCAATTTTTTCAATAAAAGTTTTGGCGCAAACATATATCTTTGTAATAGTTAATATAATGAGCAAAATAATTAAATTAAACTTCAATCTTATATTTTATCTTTACATAATTTTTTTTGAATTTTTTTTAACTCAAATAAAATATAATCTTGATAAATTTTATGTTTTAATTAGTCAAACATAAGAAAAAATAAACTATCGCTTAATACTAAATTATAACATTTTTATATATTTAATATATATTTATTAGTTTATCGTTCGACAATCCCATTTTTAGTATACATTAAATAGTTTAAGTAAATTAATTCAATTTATATTTTTAAATCTTATTTAACGATAACATTTTTTATATATTAATTAGTTTTAGTAAATTACTAATTTTGACTTCTACGTTTATATCTTAGTATCTAATATATTGTCTGATATTTAATTTTAGCTATTTTTTTATTTTCAACTAATTAAAACAAAATATTTATCAAGATTATATTTTATTTGCACTAAACGATTTTATGAAAATAAAATTCCATGAAAGATAAAATATTTTAATGGTAAAATTTAAGATTCAAGTTTTATTTAATTACTTTGCTCATTATATTAAGAAAATATAAGTTTGTGTCAAAAAAACTTATTGAGAAAATCGAGGGACCATATTCCAAAAATGAAAGTTGAGGGAGGACCAAATATGTTATAAAAATGAAAAGTACTATGAGAAACCAAATATGTTAAAGTAGTTGAAAGGACTAAATTTGTTAATTAAAATGAAAGTTGAGGGAGGGGAGGGTCATTAATGGAAATTAATTGACGGTGTTAGAGGGAGAGACCTTATCCGTTACAAAACATAAGAGTATAGGGACTTTCTTCGTTAAATAAAAAGTTTAGGGACCTTACTCGTTATTTCATGTAAACCATAGGGACCAAATTTAAATTTAACTCTAAAGTATGGTTAATGTGAACTACCCGTATTTCCGATGTTATTTTTCTTGACGATCTCAATGAAAGCTCGATATGTTCGTGAAAAATTAAAATTAATATGGTTCACATTGTATTTATGTATTTTTTTATTGTCTTAATAAAAGGATCGATGTGATTTCAACAACAAAGACCATCTTCAACAACTTCCTCAAAATAGGGAAAATGGAGAAAGTGAGGATTTTGGACAAATATTTTGCTCTAACAGTTTCCCCAAAACTATCCCTAAAATGAAAAAAGTTGGAAAGAGAAGGTTTTTTCTCCAAATATGGAGATCACTCCAAAAATGATTACCTAGTGAGAAGACCAATAGAAAACTTTGAAAATAAATATGTAGAGAGAGAAATAATATTTTAATACATAAATAGAATATTTTAATATTTTAATTAATGTTGGATTCTCCAAAATAGAGAATCTGTTGGAGATGGATGTATTTTTATTTGGTGGTTTTGGCTTTTGCTTCTCCATTTTAAAGAAACTTTGAGGAATCTGTTGGAGATGCTCTAAGATATTTATAAAGTGGCTCTCCTACATTATTGTTTTTGTCTTTGCATCGTACCCAATTACCCATCACATAAACAGTGGCGGACCCAGGATTTTGGTCGAGCAGGGGCACATTTAAGGTAAATCACAGGCTTGCAAAGTTGTCCAATGTGTTTTTATCCGAACTCCACTGTTTAAAAGGATATTTTATAGAGGATTTAAAGAGATTTTAAGTTTTTTGGTTGATTTCAAGGTACTTTTTTGTTAATTTTTGATTGATTTCAAGGTACTTTTTTTATTTTTGGATGTTTTTTATTGATTTCAAGGCACCTTTCATATCTAAAACAACTACTTGCAAAAACAAGTTAAATAGTCAATAATAAAATTAAAACAATTTAGGAAAAAAGATGCATATATTATTAGATATTTTATAACAAAACTATTTATTTAAAAGATAAAATAAAAAAAATAGATAAATGATACAAGTGCGGCTTGAACCCAAGACCTCTTGGATGAGAGGCACACTTTAAACAAACTACATGAACCATCTCGCCAAAATACATTTGCTGTTTTAATTTCGTCTTCCAAACATTTAAGAGCACACTTATATTTAAGCGAGTGCACCACCTTAACGTCTCATTTTTTTCCTCTTTCGTTACTCGAGTGAGCGGGTGCACGGGACCCCCCCGGAGGAAGGGTAGGTCCGTCCGTGCACATAAATGGATGTTTTCGTCTTGAATGTATTGTTTTTCGTATCCCCCTTATGTCGTTTGACAAGTGGCTTGTCCCATCAATGGCTAGCGACCCATGGTGCAACTGCTATATATGCAACTATATATATATACTACATAGGGTTGGGTTATGGCAAGAAGAGATCTTCACCCTTGGATCAATCATAATTCAAGATCAACATAAATGAGATTGCATCAGATTAATTCTCTTGAACCAATCCATGGGTTGTTTTGAGATTAAAAGTGATCAATGGTCCAAATCTCTTCTTACACTTCTCATTTTAACTATTTTTTTTCTCATACGATCATTCGTCCTACTATATATACGTACATATGGACACGGATGATAGCAATTACCTTTAAAAATATGTTTGTTGATGAATTAAATTAAAAGTGTCTTATTTGTAGTACAAGATTTTTGTACTAATTGGCTCAAGGTTTCAAACATCACCGCATAAAAAATTAAAAATCATCTCAAAATAATTGTGTAATATCTCATGTCAATAGTATCAGATATTGTTTGTTTTGTTTATATATATATATATAGGGGAGGTATCCGTTGCAAACCAGTCAGTTTGTGCAAACTATACAAACCAATCTTAGCCGTTGATCAAGTCTAATAAATATCTGATTTTATTATGTTTCCTAATCTAAAGTCATTATCATAATGAATGAATCTTATCATCTTCCATATATATCTCAGTCTTAATTAATGAATCATAATGATTATCCATAAATACATCCATTGTTTCCTAATATAGTTGTTTGTATAGTTTGCACAAACTGACTGGTTTGCAACGGATATCTCCCCTATATATATATATATATATATATATATATACTTATGGTTCTAAAACGCGTTTGATAGACAAAATGTCTAGTTTCTTATAAAACAACATTTCTTTCCCTTCTCAACTTTTTGGGATCTCATGTATTGTTTGATGGATGTATATGTTATCAAATAATAAATATTAATATTAAAAAACATTTAACTCTGAATTGGGGGCTGTTTTGGCGGTTGATGAATGGTTTAGTACAGAATGATTAAGTGGTCAGCATGATTAAGAGACTTTTATATAATAGTGTAAAATGAAATATGGTTGTTTGATAATTGTTTATAATGTAATCAGAGTGCTGAATGGTTAGGGGAGACCCAAGATGCTAAATCATTCAGAGTGTTTTAGAACCATTAAGAGGCATACATTTTTTTGTCAAACAGGATTTACCTCTTAACGATTCAGAGGTTGCCTCTTAATGAAACCATTAAGAGGTAAACAAACAACCCCTTGGTCTTATTTTCATCAAAATACGGCAATATAATTAATGACCATAATATTATTTTATTCAACTTAAAAGAAATTATAATTACTTGTCACAACAAAACCTATTAATTACATAATTACATATATAAGTGAATACACTTTAGAAATGTATAATTTTTATACAATTATACGAATGTGATATATGAAACGATTTTTCTTTTTTCAAACGGTTATCTTTTATACTTTCAGCTATAAAATGTTACGTAGTTACAATTTTTCAAGAATTGCGATACAATCAATTTTACAAAATCCCCTCTGAAAGATGATTACCGATTATTTCCACGTCCATCTTTTTTCTTGGGGGCACGAGGTCTTTGGAACGAACCCCTAGAAAAAAAAAACATGAATATCAAATCAAATTGTTTACACGAGTGATGTTTTATTATACAAAAAGACAGTAAAATACCTGCAAGATTTAGGAACCGTCCAAGAAGCTGGACCGGTTTCATTCCCAAGTGACTTGATGTATTTTCGCCAATCTTGGAGCATAATTCCGACATCGTTAACTTTATTCTCCAACCCAACACAACAATTGGCATGCATGGTGCATACCTTGTCGAAATCCCTACTTGGCTCACAAAATCCACCAAAAAATGCCGTATCAAGAAACCGGATCCGTACCCCAAGGTTACTAATGAAAGGATCGAACTTTATCTTATTTAACACGTCTTGGTCATGTAGACCCGTATAAGTCAACCTCGAATCGAACCAGTACTTATAAAATCGAATCGTCCTATAGTTTGACTTTACATAAGTGAAACCTCCGTTTGGAAGATTGTTGAGGTCAATTGGGTTCCCTCTGAAGTAATCACAAGCAATTTGGAAATCACCATCCTCATGGAAGTGTGGAAATGGATCCCTAAACCACATTATGTCTGCATCCTTCAATTCGTTTGAATAAAAGAATTTATCAATTAAAATTTTATACTTTTACAATTATATTAATTGCGGGAAAATTTACAAAAATGATGATGAAATTATATGTATGTAATTGAAAACTAATTTAGTTGCGCATAATCAAAAAAGTATCCATAATTGACTTTATAGTAACGTAGACACACTTGTTTTGGGACAAACAAAAATAATAACGTAGACACTTAATTATTTTGGGACGGAGGGAGTAATAAAAGGGTGAAAGAGAAAATAGTACCGTGAAGAGGAAGTCATACCCCAAGTCTAGAACGCTACGTAGGAAATCGATTCTTCTCCACATCATTTTCAAATAATCTGCCGCCATAAAATACGCTTCCTCGGAAAAATCCACCCCATCAGTACTAAGATTGTAACAATGCGGATGTAACTTCAAGCAACGAGCATATGCTTTTTGGTCCAAAGCTACCACAACCAAATGATCGAGAAACCTCTGTGTTTGATTGCCGAGTTGGAAGCTCTCAACAAGTAGATCGAACATAGAATCTGGTTCTGCCCAAGCATCGTTTAGAGCAGTCATTATAATCGTATTATTACTTATTGCCGCCTTTTTTAGTATCCTTTTCAATTCCTCCAGTTTCTTCTCCTAATTAATTAAGAATATAAAACAAATTAGAATAAAAAAAAACGTATTTTCAACTAATTAAAAAACACACATATATTCAATGAGAAATTAATTAAAATACCCCAAGTTTGAAATTGACTTACCAAAATACCCAAAAAATGAAAAGTTTACCAAAATGCCATTTTTTCCGCGGAGGGAGCCCTCTATAGCGGGTAGGGACCAATTGTGAAAATTTTTGCAAGATTATTTACACTTTCAGTCCCCATCGCGGGGGGCCAGGGACTGAAAGTGTAAATATATCTTGCAAAAAAATTCACAATTGGTCCTTGTCCGCGATAGCGGGTTCCTTTCGCGGAAAAAAATGACATTTTGGTAAACTTTTCATTTTTTGGGGTATTTTGGTAAGTCAATGTCAAACTTGGGGTATTTTAATGAAAGACTCTATATTTAATACCTAGATAACCAATTTACGGTTGGAGTGGTTTAATTACTGAAATATCCGCTTCTAAAAATATAGATCTCAAAAGGGTAATAATAATAAATTAATTAAATTTCATTTTAAATTGTTTAAAAAATTACAATAATAGTTTAAGAGAATATAATAATATTTTTATTATGTTAAAAAACATTCCGTTTAAGGTTTCGTTGATTTATTTGAAATTGGTTGGTTGAACTGAATTCGATCTTTTTTATATGGACGTCTTTTGTTCAATTATTTTCATGTTGATACCTTATAATAAAATCTAAAATATACATATAATTATCGAATGTAAAATTTATAACGAAAACGGAATGCTTACCGAATTGGCTCGGTGGTTCGTGACACCAAACGGATTATAGGCGACTGGAAATCGTAAGGGGGGAGAAGAGTGATACAAAAAGAGACATGAAATAGCCACCATGGCAAAGATGATCACCAATTTAGGAGTTTGAAGGAGGTGGTGGTGGTGGTGGTTGGACTCCGGTGGTGGAGATTTGTGATGCTGATGACCGGCGGCCGCCGTGTTTGTACCCGTCTCTAAACCCATATGGTGGTAGGTGATCGGAGTGCTGTTTTTTGGGCATGTATATGGGCAGCCAGCAGCACCCTTTTATTGATTGAAGTGTTAAAATTAATACAATATGCAAGTCAACTAATAAATGGTCACGTAATGAGAAGGAAGTGTTTGTAATTTTATATTTGTCATAAGTTATATAATAATGGTTTTTTATATTATAAATAATTAATTAAATAAAAGATATTTATCATTATTTATTTTGCATATAATTATTATAATATATATTTTTACATTTTAGATAATTGACTAATTTATTAACAATTTCTTTTTATCATTTTACATATTTCAATTAGTTTTTGTCAAATATGATTAGTTCATCAGCTAACAACTAACTTATCAATTATAAATTAGTTTATCAGTTAATAGTTAGGTCTTGTTTGTTGATGAAAAAAAGCTTTTAACACCCTTTTATGTCTGATTCTGTAAGAGGTAGAACTATTAATACTATTTGTATTTTCCAAAATTTTCAGAGTCACTTATGTCTTATCGTCATCTTATTAGGTAAAAGGTAAACCAATCTCTTGTTTTCCTCTTATTGTTCTCCAAACCCAGCAATCGGCGTTTCTTAATCGCTTCTCATTCGATTAACCTTAATTGATTCATTCTCTCAATCGACACTTACCAAATCGATCCTCACCTCTTTTGTCTAAATGAGTAATATCATCAATGACATATTTAAAATAGTTTAGATGACATATTTTTATTTAAATTAATGCTAGTTTTATAATTTAGATTAAATTTCGTAATGAATATGAAAAATTGTATAAATCAACATATAAATTTAACATTATAATATTCCAGTTGATAAATAGATAATTTAAACAATTTCAAACATTTCTCAGTTTATATAAAGACGTAATTTTAATTATTTAGATTTTCAGATCTTAACACCACTTCTTATCAGTCAAAAATGAAACAAGGATTCAAATTTCAACACCTCATAAAAAACAAACATAACTTTATCCAGGTATTTGGGTAAGCGCTTACCAAATCACGTTACTTGGATAAGCATTACCAAGTCACGTTATAATAATGTTTAATTTTTTAATAAACACTTATTTTAAGTAAACGTTTGTAAACAATCTGTTAGTTTGTTAAAAGAGACGTTACCTATAACTTTATGTAAAAAGCGCTTTCGATAAAAGATTCCAAAATTGTAGTGTGTTCCTTGGGTCAAACATCCCATGCCATTCAAGAATTTTCTGAAAGGACAACTTTTATCTATTTTTCTTTAAATATGTGGGGCCGTAGCAACTAGCCAAAACAATTATTTTCTACAGGTATATAATAAATAAAGAGTAAATCACACTTTTGGTCCCTGTGGTTGCCACCTATTATCATGAGTGGTTCCTATTTTAAACTAATTACAATTCTAGTCATTGTGGTTGTCATTCCTTTTCAATGTTGGTCCCTCAAACTAACTTTTGTTAAATAAATCCGTTAACTCTAAGGGTGTTTTGGTCTTTTTAATATTTTTTCGTTTTCAAATAAAAATAAAACTCACCCCACCTGCAGTTCCGATAGACTCCCCCACCCCATGATTAAATCTGGTTCGAGAAACCTCCATTGAAGACTTCCACCAGATCTAGATCTAGGAACACCTCCACCTTGAACCCCTGTTGCAGCCGACAAAACAGACCATCTCCATAAAAATAGAAACTCCATCGAACTCCACCAATGGTTTTGCTTCATCTAATGGATCTACTTCCACGCACCCACCATCGTCCCCGAATTCCACTTTCTTCAGCCATATTGGCTGATTATATGGTCTATCTTCTGCTCTGCAGGCGTACGCTTTTTGTTTATAGTTTTGATTTGGATTTTGAATACCATAAAAATACAAAACCCATATCAGATTTAAACTTAAAATATAAACATTGAAACAAACCCATATCCAATTTTGAAAATACACGCAGTGGATCCAAAACATAAATAGAGATAATGGTGGCCCTTGACTGCAGATGGCGTTGTCGACGGTGGTCTTTGAGACGGAGGTCACTGTGAAGGGAGATGGACATAAGCAATCGATAACGGTGGCGTTCCATTGTGATGGCTAAACCAATCGCTAGCAATGGGTTCCATGGCGATTGGATATCGCAAACATTTTTCCAGTGGGTTCCATGGCGATGGCTACAAGTAACCGATAGCAGTGGCGTCTCTCCATATTTCAAGCTTATCCCAACAGCGACAAGCTTGAGGTTAGGGTTTTTCTCCTGGTACTCGACGACAGAGAAACAGAAGAGATAAGAAGGCGAGAAAAGAGATAAGAGAGAGATTGGTAGTCGTGGTGAAGGAGATCGCCGGAGATTGCCGGAGAAATGGGGTTGGAGGCATAATCGACATTTGCTTGGATGGGTGTTGGATTTTAGGGTTGCTCAGTATGCGACAGTATGTTTGTATATTGTTTATAAATATATATGACGTTAAAAATTAAAGGAATCAGTAAAAAGACCAAAACACCCTTAGAGTTAACAGATTTATTTAACAAAAGTTAGTTTGAGGGACCAACATTGAAAAGGAATGGCAACCACAATGACTAGAATTGTAATTAGTTTGAAATAGGGACCACTCTTGATAGTAGGTGACAACCACAGAGACCAAAAGTGTAATTTACTCATAAATAAATAAGATATTGGTTTTATATCCTAATTCATAAGAGTTTTTTTTATATATAGCTATATTTTGACTTTACATAAGAAATGTAAGGTGATGACTTGTTTACATAATATTTATGGATGTAATGCAATTTGTCAAAACGAACTGATTTTGAATGAGTTGGAATGAATCAATGAAATGTTGTCAGATTTAATCATTTGTTTGGTTAACAGATATTGAAATTCAATCTGTTAAAAAATTACAATATGTCTATTTAATTCATAGAATGTAGCTTTAAAATTGAAATTAAATATTGATGAATATCAATGCCTTTTTTTACTTTAGATAAATCTTTTGACAAGTTATAATTTCTTTCCTTTTTTCATGGCTTAAACAACAAATATGTCTCATATAATATAATGAAACTTACAAAATGATCACAATAAATAAAATCATAATTTATTCATAAATATTCATATACTTTGTCATCAATATCACATTTTTTAAGTTAGGTGAAATCCATTGATATCATTGTTGAAGTCCATTTTTGCATGCTCGTTTTAGGTTATCAACAATTTCACATTCGTACATCACTTTTCATAAAAAATCAATAAATACACACAAAATTTTTTTGTTTCCAAAACAACTTCTTATATTGAAGATAAAACCTTTTGCTTATAGTTGAATTTCCTAGTTACATGATTTAAAAATCGTCCACGTGTATGGGATTCTCTTTGTTTTAGTGTTTACAGTACTCACTGTCAGAGGCGGGCCCATTTTTTTTAAAATGGTGCCACCATATGCATATAAAAAACAAATATAGAGATATTTATTCACAAAATCAATATTGGTTTGGTGGTTAGTTCTTTTCTTTTCAAACATGAGGTCTCAAATTCGAGTCTTATTATTGCGACTTTTTTAGAAACATAATAAATATGAAATTAAATGCTAAAAACTACAAAAAATTACTCTAACAAGACTCGAATGTGTCTTTATTGTAATTTCAAAATATATATAGTGACACAAAACAAATTGATACGGTTGTATCTTTCACAAACCTATTTTTTTTACCTTTCGACGTATGAATAATACGGTGGCATGTGCCACCGTTGGCACCTATGTAGATCCGCCCATGTTCACCGTTTTATATTCATAATATTATAATATATATAATTGGTATTTGTTAATTGATATTCATGTATTTTAGTGTATATACTTTGTACTTAATAATGATTAACAAGTCTAATGCAAGTATATGCGTTTATAAAAACCATATATTGTCTAAACAATTTGTTAATCATAATTGACTAGATCTGAAAATGTTTAATTATAAATTACATTTGTTACATAGTCAATTGGGAGGCTATGAGTCTACCAATCAAAGTCCTAATACTATTTAATACACGGATTTTTAATGGGTTTTTAATACCATTTAATAGATTTTAATTTGTTAGACTTTTAATAAAAAAGAAAATCATAATTTTTACCAAATGTCATATATGAGATCATTATGTAAATTTTTGTACATATCAGATATCATATTATCACATGTGGTAATTGTAGATATTTTAGTTAATCACATGTGATTATGTATTTTTATTTATTTATAGGTCTTTGGTGATATAAGTATTACCACTTGTGATTATGCGTTACTTATAATCAGACATGTATTATCATATATGTATAAAAATTCACATAGTGAATTATATGTGATACATAATACACCATACGTTAAACGAAGTTAATCACATATGATTCAATGGATGGTCTAATAGAATCTTCAATATATTCTTTAAAACATAGAAAATGTAGATTTTGAGCATTTTTTTTTCTCTAACAGATTCTCCAAAATAGATGAAGTAGAAGGAAAAGTGTGTAAATTTCTCCAAAATTTTATACCATGAGAGATAAATGATTTATTACATTTCATCAATAAAAAATATTGACATGTAATGTTCATGAAAAAGAAATAATATTTAAATAAATATGTGAAATATTTTAATAATATACTTAAGAGTAATATCTAAAAGTATCAAAAACCCATTGAAATTCGGGTCTTTCACGCCCGTGAAGAAACCCTTCACTGGCGCGAAACAAAACAGAAAGTTTTAGAATTTTTTTCTCATACACAGTTCACTAGAATCCTTCACGCCCATGAAAGCAAAAAAATTGCAAAACATGAGTTCCGGAGGGTTTTCTTCATGTCCATGAAGCAATCCTTCGCGCCCGCGAAGTGTGGTAAAATCTCCCATCCTCAAATTCTCGACCTTTAGATTCATATCTTCATCAACTAAGGTATTTATCGTCGTTTTCTTCGCTTCCTTCCCGGCATCACTTTTTACTCTTTCTGTATCATCCACCGTGCTACCTTCAACGTCTCGTATAATCTGCACAAAAGCATACCAAAAAGCATAAAACTATCTCAGGAACCATTCCGACCGTGATTAGAGAGAGAAATGGAAAATAACGATTAAAATGCATGAAATGACTAAACTAAAGACTAAAAATGCATAAAAGATACAACAAATATACACAAAATTAGGTGCATGAAATGCACTTAACATATGTGTTTTGTAGGTGCAGTGTATTGGGTGAAATATACAATTGAGGGACTCCACGGGTGGCCGATGATGGGATGTGTAGTTGGTGGCACAAGGAGATGAAGATGGAGGGTTGGTGGCCGGGATGCCATTGTTTGTATGGTTGATGATGTGTTGTTGTTTGTGTTTGGTGGTGGAGATGCCATTGTTGTTTCTTCCACCGATATGGAGGTAATGATGAGGGTCATTGACTGGTTAGCGTGGTTATCGCCTGTGAATGAGGAGGAGTTGCCCTTTGTGATGTTGCTATTTGAGAGGGAGCATCATAACTTGTACATTACAAATATTAGAGCATATCCATCAGCTATGTTATCTTCTTCTTCTTTTTCTAAAATAGAGTTTTAAAAGTTTAAATCTAAAAAAAAAACTTTCAATTACAACATCTATTATATTTTAGAGATTGTGGTATTGATTATATTATTAAAATAATCAATACATTAGCAAAATATTATTTCTTTCTCCTAAACTTTTTACTTCAATGGCTTTTTGGTGAAAAAAATAAAATATTATTTTTCCTTCTTAGATATCTCCAACACGTTTTCTATAATTTTTCTAAAATAGATAATCAAAGTTAAAATCTTTTAGAAAAAGTTACATTCATCTCCAAAATATTCTCTATTTTAGAGATTTTAACACAAGTTACATTAATATAATATTATTTAATTTATCTTTCCAATACACTGTTTTTTAAAACTTGATATAAAATGTAAAAGTACAATCTCGTTGGTGGGATTAAATAAAATAATCATTTCACTCTCCTACCATCAATTTATAGAGAATTCTCTGACCTTGGAAAATTTTCAAGTTTTTTCAATTATAGTAAACAAGATAGCAAAACTTTTGTAGAGGTTTAGAAAACAAAAACTCAATTTTTTTTCTATTTTAGCAAAGTTGTTTGAGATGCTCTTGAAAAGTAGGTTTTAGAGATTTCTCCAAATTTAGAGATTTTTTCTTCTCTCTCATTTATTTTTTCTATTTTATGATACAATAATACAATATAGCATAACTCTTAGAGCAAAAAAAAACTAAAATCTCATTTTTCTCTATTTTAACATAGGGAAATTAATTAAAATACCCAAAGTTTGACTATGACTTACCAAAATACCCATTTTATCTCTGATTTTACCAAAATACCCATTTTTTCCACGAAAGGGGTCCGCGATTGCGGGCTAGGGCTACGTGTCACCACTGTTGGGCCAAAGTGTCTCGCGGAGCCCCCCAACTATGCCAGCGGTGACACTTTTGGTCCCTCCCCGCGGTGGTTGTCTGTGATAGGTCCGCGGTGGGCAAAAAATTACATTTTTGGTCTTTTTTGCACGAATCTTTGCATGTTTTTACTGTTTTTTCCACAATTATTGTACTTTGAAGACCAATTTGTGGTTGAAATTCACTTGCTTGTTTCATCAATGTTGAATCATTGTACTTGGAATACCAATTTGTGGTTGCAATTTATGTTGGTTGTTTCATCCATAAATATCAATAAAATGCAATCCATAATTCACACTCATTCCATACTTCTTTCTTGTTTTCTTTCTTCAGTATTTTGTTTTTGAGATACTACTGAAAAAATGAGTTCATCTGTTGCAAAAGCTAAGCTATTTTTCTGTTTCGATGGTGAATGGGTGCAAGACAACAATGAGTGGAATTTTGCTTATAAATCTAAGCATGGTGTAAATTTGTCAGTAAACTATACTTATCAGAAGTTTGTTGCATACTGTAACATCCTGAATTTTCAATAATAATATTTTAATGAGAATTGGTATCTAATTGTATTTTGGTTTAAATCTTGAATTATGTTGAAATTTTATAGTTCAAATGGGTTAAATATGCAAATGATTAAGTTTGATGTTACTTTTGGGGATATTGGAACTTGAGGGGGTGTTGGGTTATTCTTGAAAGTGTGAATGGATAAAGAAGCTGAGATAGGAAAATATCTCAGTATTTGTGGTTTGAGTCGGCAAAAGGGAATACAGAGAGAAAGAATAGAGTGAAATAGGGAGAAAGAAGAAAAGGAAGAAAACAAGGGTTTTGTCTTCAATTTGGTAAGAAGTTTATAACAAGATTCAGTTATAGTTGTTGTAGATGAATGTTTGTGAACGAATCTGTTTATTGATTAGGTGTTCAGAATCATTAACAGCAGATTGGGATTGGATTTGTGCAGCAAAGTGTGTTTTTCTTCAAAAAGGTGAGTTCATCCTATTTTGATGTTATAAACCTTAAATTGGATTGAGTGCATATGTGTATAGAGTTGCTACATGGATTCTTCATGTTATTTGATGTTCAAAAACTCATTTTTGATGCTAAACCTTCCACAAAATGAACCTAATCAAGTGGGGATTGAGTTGGGATGTTAAAGGGAAAGAACATGGGCTGTTTGGTGCCCAACAGACGTCTGCGCGTGTCTGGGCGCGGCTTGGGGCGCGCCAGAAGGCGCGCACAACACTGTTTCAGCAGTTTTTGATTTTTGTTTCTTGCGTATCGGTGTCGTTTTAGGGCGTAATATAGGCGTATGGGTACTCGTTTTGAGTGTAAGATAACATTTGAACACTTTGAACATGTTAGTTTGGACATATAACAACTCCAAGTATTGTTTTTAATGTCGGTTGTTCGGTTTCTAGCTCGGTTGCGATTCAGGGGTGTCCGATGGGTTGTTAAGGTTGTCAATTGTCGTAGTGAGTCTTGTATATATATAATTATGTGGAGGTCATCAATGTGTATATATATTTCAGGCTCGGTTGCCCCTTGACCCCATCCGCTAACCGGGTAGCGGAACCCCCGTGCTAAGTCGCCGAAAGGGGGGCATTTGAGGATGAAAATGCGATAGGTTATCTAGTAGTCTCAGAGTTAAGAATATGATATGAGATGTGGTGTGATATGTTGTTATGCATATACGTTAGTAAAGTGTAATTGATCCATAGGCACTAATGGTTATGTACACGTGGAATAGATGAAGTTTAGTCATTATTCTGATGTGTGTGGCACTAATGGTTATGTACACGTGGAATATATGAAGTTTAGTCATTATTCTGATGTGTGTGGCACTAATGGTTATGTACACGTGGAATAGATGAAGTTTAGTCATTATTCTGATGTGTGTTGCACTAATGGTTATGTACACGTGGAATAGATGAAGTTTAGTCAATATTCTGATGTGTGTGGCACTAATGGTTATGTACACGTGGAATAGATGAAGTTTAGTCATTATTCTGATGTGTGTGAGAAACCCTAGAATAAACGTAATTCCCGGTTTCTAAGGAAGAAGAGGGATTGACATATGTAATTGTAATCTCTACTTCCTTTCCTATGAAATGGGCATGTGTATATTGCGATTTCTTAGGTGGGAGCATTAATCTAGAATCTGAGAAAGATTCGTAGTGTGGCTCTGGAATAGGATATGAATGGAAATGGGCATGTGTATATTGCGATTTCTGGAATAAGAGTATTAATCTAGAATCAGTGAAGATTCGTAGTGTGGCTCTAAGACATGATATGATGATGGAATGTGTGTCAGTCATATTCATGGGATTGGATGAAAATCGTGTTAACGGAATAGAGTTACACGTATGGTAAGAAAAAGGGTAATCAGGTTTGATATAACTTGTTTACATTGATTTTGCAAATATTATTGTGGAAACGAATGTTCTCACTAGGCGTTGGCCTAATCGTTTCAATATAATGTTTTCTTACCATGTACTAGCTCGGGAAGGTAAAAGGGATGTGGGACGAGCGTTTTGGAATAGCGGAAAAGTCAATTAACAGAAAGAGATTTTGAAGAATTGCTTAGATAACTTAGTTAATCTTATTATAGTGGCATAATTAGATTAATAGGTTATTTGAAGAATTCTGTACTTGTAAATGTACTCCTAGTGGTTAATTCACTTGCTATATATATGAAAGTGGAAGTTTATTTTATCATAACTTGTTGAAATTTAAGGTTCAAATTAGCCCGGAATTTGGGGTGTTACAATATGGTATCAGAGCAATAGTTTAAGCGAACTAAGTATGCTGAGGAGATACTTAGACTTAAGCTGTGATGAATTAAGTTATGATTCGTGAGAAATGGGTAGAAACAATAAGACGGGATAGTTTGAAGAGTTAACGGAAATACGTGAAATTAGTATTGTAACGATGGTAACGAGGATCCTCCTGTATGATATGTTCACAATTCCAATTAGCTAATGTTATTATGAATGTATTGTTACACAAGTATACTTGTTTCTAAATTGTTACAGTGACTAATGATCGGTAAAGTACGTTTCGTATGTCTATATTCGTATAACCATTTCTTATGGTTATCCCTTTGTGTTATAGCGGAACGAGGGTGAAAACGCCACCAAGGTCCTTCAAATTCTTTGGAGGACAGACCAGTAATGATTGAGGATTGGAAGGACAACCTTGAACTGGCGGGACTCATGAAAGTCCGCCGAGGCAAACTTTAATAGGTGAATTGAAATGTGTAGAGATAGAATGTGAAATGATTGATCAAAACAGAAATAGTATGAAATGGTTGAGTAAGTGGGCCATGGAATGCATGTATAGTAAGTGTTACAAAGCCGAGAGGGCGACCACTGGTCGGAAGTAGAGTGTCAATGATAAGTCGCGTGAGTAAAACGATTGACCTTGTTTGAGTGAGTAGCCTTCATTTGCGAATAGAGTTTTATGTATGGTGTCCTAGTGTGTGTTACATGGGTTTTTATGATTTCAAAACAAATGCATAGACAACAATTTTAGTTGAGGTTGAGTCAGCATGTGCAAGTGTGTATTTAAAGAAAAAGGCTATTCCATTTACGGCGCACAATGAAATTTTGAGTTTAGCAATTTGCAAAATACTTCGTATTTTACATGAAAAGTTGAATTGTAGCAAAAAGGTCAAGAAAGCGTTGGCCAGCAAAACTTTTATAACCAACACGAGTATTAACTTGATGATATCATATAAACGAATGTGAGAACCGACTAGCTTACTTCGTGTCGGTAATTTCTTTCAAACTTTTGTAGTATGAAAAGATTTTCATTTTATTACTGTCGTAACAATATCGTTTGGTTGAGAAAGATTAAGTTTTACGGAAAGTTGTATGCAAACGATTCTCGAGATCGGTGTGCAGTACATTGGAGTTATGAGAATGTTGGGGTCATGTGTACCAAGTTGTTCCTTGTGTTGTTCTTTAAAATGAGAAAATGTGCGAAATGATTCATTTATCACGTTGTCATGCATGAAGGCTATGAACTCACTAGGTCATAGAGTATTACACTATAAGCTGAGAAAGAACTTCGAGAGTGAAGAGGTGTTGGATAAATCATGGGAGAATGTTTGTAGTTTTGGGATTTGTGTTCAAGACGAAAGGTGAACAGTGGGAAAGTCGAAAGTGGACTTTAGTGTCGGATGTAGGAGGGTCTGTACCCTTTGTTCGATGACTAAAAAAAACAGTTGCCAAGGGACGATTGTGTCCGGAGGAAGGACTAGAAGTCGTTAAGATTATGGAATAGTGTGGTGAGACAGAAAGGAAACATCCTTGACGTCAAATAAGAATTTATGGTGATCTTGTGATATTAACGTTGCACAAATAAATTGGAGATGAAGACGATGGAATGTGAATTAGATTATGATATGTCGGAAGGATTAGGTTCAGTTAGGGACCCTTGTTAACGAATAGGTTAAGGAAGTATTGATAGGTCGACTATTGACTTTGAAGTCGGCAGTTGTGTAAGGTGTATGAGGCCTTTGCCTGTCACTGGGTGCGGTCTGGGTGCGTCCCGCGTATGCCTGTGCGGGTAGGAACAAAACCGTGAGCGGTACCGGCATGTTGTTATGCAGAGGGTATGCACAAAGCGGACAATATCGGGTACGGTGGACTGGGGATGTTACAGAATGGTATATATTTTGTGAAACACCCACTTTTGGGGGAATTTGAGTGATTGACGAATAAATCGCGAGTGAAAGAAATTTTGAATAATTTATTGCATAAGAGAAAGCTATGTGGTCAAAATACGCTTTTAGAGTTATTGTGCTTGTACAATAGTTATGATGTGTTATGTGCATTATTGCATTTTATTTAAGTGAGTGTCGTTTTAAGTATTGGTCTTATGTGTGAGGACCGTTTGATGATCTTGTATTCTTAGTACCTTTGGGACTAATGAACCTTGATGAGTGATATACATTGTTGAGTATAACAGAGTTGCATATACGTGTACATATAGATACTTATATGAATTGACTTCATTGGGAAGGTAGCAATGAAGGGGTTGTGAGATTATCACGCCTCGGAGCGTGTGTTGCATGATGTGAGTTAGCTGTATTTAATTGCATGAGTAGATGTAGATAAATAATCATTAGATCCTTTGAGCAGATGGCTCGGTTTTAGACTTGGTTGAGTCTTGAGGACATTCGCCCTGTTTAAATAAGCTCGACGGGAGCTTGGGGTTGGAATTATATGAATTGTTTTATAATTGAAGTTTACATGATATGAATACATTGGTTATTTCTGAGGTCATGTATGAAGTATTAAGCACAAACAAAGTGAGTGTATAGACTATATCGATCTGGGAGGGATTGTGTCCTGTCGATGTATTGGTTTGGAATCATAAAGAGTTAGCAAGAAACGAGTAAGTTGAAAATTAATTAGAAACCGTGAGTGTGGTTCAACTAAAGTCGGGGAGGAATAAAATAGTGAAATAGACTCAACTAATCATGCGAGAGAACATGAAAGTACGTTTGAATTGTGTACAAATGACCATGAGAGACCTGGTCTGCTGTGGGATGTTATGGGTGAAGAATGTATGAACGAGTAGTAGCATCAATTGCCAAGATAAGTGTGTCAACTAGTAGGTAAAGTGAAGTTAGAAAGAGGAAGCATCTGAGGGAAGTTTTTTTGGGGATTCCCGATGAAGAGTACTAGTTATCAATAAAGTTGTTGGAGCATGTGGTTTGCGAGATGGCGTAGTGATATGGCAAATATCGGAATAGAATGGCGGAAAGGTAGTGGGTGTTTATCCAAAGCGATTTTGGTTGTGTGAGTCGCTAAGTAAGTTTATGTTTTTGAATAATTGGAAGTTAACGAAGATGATGGTTATGTTAGTCAAAATGTGATGTAATAGATGCAAAATCCTTAAGGAATACGAGTTGCTTCTTATGTGTGAAAGAATTGTCCGAGAAAGTATTAGTTGCAGATTAAAGAATATGTAGTAACTTTGGACGGTATGTCGTTTCAAGATAACTTAGTTGAATGCCTTAAGTTAGAATTTTGGTACAACTGTTTGGTTATGTATAGTAATGAGAAAATGTTATCGGTATGTGGAAAAGTTGGGAGAAAGAGACAAGTAATGTTTGGAGGGTAATACTCCATGCTAACGTGGGAAGAAATGATAAAGAGGTCGGACCTAAGAATGTAGTTATACTACAGGTTCAATGGAATTATCACCCTTGATATACAACACTTTAGTGTTTGGTTGCAATATGGCCGCGTAGTGCGATAGTGGTGTGAGGAAATGGTAGCACTTTGTACTGAAGAAACGTGTGAGTCATGGATGTAACAAAGGTTTGTCGTAATTATCGAAGCATTCAAAAGTGGTGAGTATGCTCAATTTAAGGCGAGTGTATATTTTCAAGCAGTAGATGGTAATGTTATTTTGAGACCCGGAGATCGAGTTACGGTTAATGACGGTATGGTAGACCAAGAAATAGTCGGGTAAAGATTTGATGATGAACAATTACTCTAAGGAGGTTTGCAAATCCAAGTTGGGGAGTGGATACTAATGAAAGAGGTAAGGTTCAGAAAACACGAAAAGATGAATTCTTGTTCTTTCATGTTGGTATGATGTGATTTCTTTTACTAAAGTAAGAGTGGATGAGAAGAGTTGTTGTGTGGAGAAACCAGAAGAAATTTTGATAAGTCAATTAAAAAGTTAGGAAATGGTAAAGAAGTAGTTAGGTGAATATACAATGGAAATACCATAGAGGTACTAATGTAACTTTAGAATCAGAGGAGGATATGGAAGTTAGATATCCTCATTTGTTTACCTAGCTTTGATTTCGGGGACAAAATCATTTTCAAGTTGGGGAGTATTGTAACATCCTGAATTTTCAATAATAATATTTTAATGCGAATTGGGATCTAATTGTATTTTGGTTTAAATCTTGAATTATGTTGAAATTTTATAGTTCAAATGGGTTAAATATGCAAATGATTAAGTTTGATGTTACTTTTGGGGATATTGGAACTTGAGGGGGTGTTGGGTTATTCTTGAAAGTGTGAATGGATAAAGAAGCTGAGATAGGAAAATATCTCAGTATTTGTGGTTTGAGTCAGCAAAAGGGAATACAGAGAGAAAGAATAGAGTGAAATAGGGAGAAAGAAGAAAAGGAAGAAAACAACGGTTTTGTCTTCAATTTGGTAAGAAGTTTATAACAAGATTCAGTTATAGTTGTTGTAGATGAATGTTTGTGAACGAATCTGTTTATTGATTAGGTGTTCATAATCATTAACAGCAGATTGGGATTGGATTTGTGCAGCAAAGTGTGTTTTTCTTCAAAAAGGTGAGTTCATCCTATTTTGATGTTATAAACCTTAAATTGGATTGAGTGCATATGTGTATAGAGTTGCTACATGGATTCTTCATGTTATTTGATGTTCAAAAACTCATTTTTGATGCTAAACCTTCCATAGAATGAACCTAATCAAGTGGGGATTGAGTTGGGATGTTAAAGGGCAAGAACAGGGGCTGTCTGGTGCCCAACAGACGTCTGCACGTGTCTGGGCGCGGCTTGGGGCGCGCCAGAAGGCGCGCACATCACTGTTTCAGTAGTTTTTTATTTTTGTTTCTTGCGTATCGGTGTCGTTTTAGGGCGTAATATAGGCGTATGGGTACTCGTTTTGAGTGTAAGATAGCATTTGAACACTTTGAACATGTTAGTTTGGACATATAACAACTCCAAGTATTGTTTTTAATGTCGGTTGTTCGGTTTCTAGCTCGGTTGCGATTCGGGGGTGTCCGATGGGTTGTTAAGGTTGTCAATTGTCGTAGTGAGTCTTGTATACATATAATTATGTGGAGGTCATCAATGTGTATATATATTTCAGGCTCGGTTTCCCCTTGTTAGGGCGTTGCCTCTTGACCCCATCCGCTAACCGGGTAGCGGAACCCCCGTGCTAAGTCGCCGAAAGGGGGGCATTTGAGGATGAAAATGCGATAGGTTATCTAGTATTCTCAGAGTTAAGAATATGATATGAGATGTGGTGTGATATGTTGTTATGCATATACGTTAGTAAAGTGTAATGGATCCATAGGCACTAATGGTTATGTACACGTGGAATAGATGAAGTTTAGTCATTATTCTGATGTGTGTGGCACTAATGGTTATGTACACGTGGAATAAATGAAGTTTAGTCATTATTCTTATGTGTGTGGCACTAATGGTTATGTACACGTGGAATAGATGAAGTTTAGTCATTATTCTGATGTGTGTGGCACTAATGGTTATGTACACGTGGAATAGATGAAGTTTAGTCATTATTCTGATGTGTGTGGCACTAATGGTTATGTACACGTGGAATAGATGAAGTTTAGTCATTATTCTGATGTGTGTGAGAAACCCTAGAATAAACGTAATTCCCGGTTTCTAAGGAAGAAGAGGGATTGACATATGTAATTGTAATCTCTACTTCCTTTCCTATGAAATGGGCATGTGTATATTGCGATTTCTTAGGTGAGAGCATTAATCTAGAATCTGAGAAAGATTCGTAGTGTGGCTCTGGAATAGGATATGAATGGAAATGGGCATATGTATATTGCGATTTGTGGAATAAGAGTATTAATCTAGAATCAGTGAAGATTCGTAGTGTGTCTCTAAGACATGATATGATGGAATGTGTGTCAGTTATATTCATGGGATTGGATGAAAATCGTGTTAACGGAATAGAGTTACACGTATGGTAAGAAAAAGGGTAATCAGGTTTGATATAACTTGTTTACATTGATTTTGCAAATATTATTGTAGAAACGAATGTTCTCACTAGGTGTTGGCCTAATCGTTTCAATATAATGTTTTCTTACCAGGTACTAGCTCGGGAAGGTAAAAGGGATGTGGGACGAGCGTTTTGGAATAGCGGAAAAGTCAATTAACAGAAGGAGATTTTGAAGAATTGCTTAGATAACTTAGTTAATCTGATTATAGTGGCATAATTAGATTAATAGGTTATTTGAAGAAATATGTACTTGTAAATGTACTCCTAGTGGTTAATTCACTTGCTATATATATGAAAGTGGAAGTTTATTTTATCATAACTTGTTGAAATTTAAGGTTCAAATTAGCCCGGAATTTGGGGTGTTACACATACGCCATGCAAAAATGTGGAATCAACCATTCTGCTGTTTGCAAGTTAGTGTTTAAGAATGGTGACGGGTCATTTGTGCAGTTATCCAACGATGGGGATATCTCTGGTTTTCTGCACTTTGCAGCCGAATCAGAAAGACCGCCATTACTTTTTGTGTATGCCTAATCCTCGATGTGCGACGAAGACGATGACGAAGGTGATGACGACGGTGATGACGACGGTGACGACGAAGGTGATGACGACGCTGATGACGAAGACCTCCAAATGGAGCATCCTGATTCTCAATTTCAGCCGTCCCACGGCCCAACAGTTCATTTGGATCATGCATATGGTCTTAACGACTGTATTCCTGATTATGTTCCGGAGACGCAACAACAACAACCATAAGAAGGACGCTGTGCTGGAGTTGCTGATGACGAAACCTATGTTTTCAAAACGGGTAATGCTGATATAGACAGATCAGATACCGATACTGATGATCACGAAGAATATACCCCTAGTAATAAATCATTTAGTCAGTTAAATGACTATTTTGATATGCCCCTATTTTTCCAGACCAGAATACCCATACACAAACCTACGAACCTACGAACCTACGAACCTACACCTTATAATCGCAGTTTAAGGTTAAAAGTAGGTCAGATATTTGATTCGAATGATCACTTGGCAAGTCAGGTCGGACTTAAGTTCATGGAAGAGGGTTTCGAAAGTCACACGCCGAGATCCGACAAAGGCAGATACGTAGTTGAATGTGCGAGAGAAAACTGTAAGTGGAGGATGTACGCGATTCCCGTGGGAGAGAAAGGAGGGGCGTTACTTATTAGAAAGTTGCACGACGTACACACTTGTTCGAGGACGCAACTAAATCCCAACCACAAACAAG
The DNA here is from genome assembly GCA_033807775.1 of Saussurea involucrata. Classification (NCBI taxonomy): domain Eukaryota; kingdom Viridiplantae; phylum Streptophyta; class Magnoliopsida; order Asterales; family Asteraceae; genus Saussurea; species Saussurea involucrata. The sequence continues at coordinate 154,875,554 of CM066321.1, forward strand.
CCACCAAAAGGACTTTGGGTGCGATACTGAAAGGCAAATTTCTTGATGCTAGCAGGTCATTGTGTCCAAAGGACATCATGGACGATGTACACCAGCAGTTCGGCGTCACAATTGGTTACCACCAAGCTTGGCGTGCGCGATGTAGGGCACTGCTATTGGTGAGAGGCACGTTCGAGGAGTCGTATGAACGACTCCCAACATATTTATATAATTTGCAGCTGCAGAATCCAGGTACTGTCACCCAGCTAAGGACCGATTCACATGAACGGTTTGAGATGTGCTTCGTTGCCCTTGGACCCGCGGTACGTATTTTAACACGTCATATGTTTACACATTATAAACTATAACATTTACAAAGGGAAACCACCTACGTTTTTGCAGATCCCACATTTGTGGCAAATCTGCGTCGTGTCCTGGTAATAGACGCTGCCCATTTAAAGGGCCCTTACTTGGGTATGATGTTCCTGACGGTTTCCATGGACGGGGATAACTCCATCGTTCCAGTAGCTTTTGGAGTAGGCAAGTCCGAAACCGGGGACGAGTGGACTTGGTTTCTGTCCATGTTGAGACAAGCTATCGGAGACCCGCAAGGGTTGGTGTTTATGTCCGACAGGGCTCCTTCCATAAGCGCCGCAATCTCTGCCATGTACCCAAACGCCCCTTGGTGGGTGCGTGCTTTGAATACACCAATAGACGTGTGCTAATAGAACCAATAAGCAAGTATACTTATTTAGAACTATGTCGTCTTATCAAGTAATAAAGTGGTAAAATACCGATTATCGTCCCACAGAGATTGGAGTTAAACTGTCTATTAAAGTAGGATGAAAGAAGTGATTTCAGATGGCGATTTGGAAGAAAATATATTTGATTGGTTGGTTGACTGATGATTAACACAGATTCTAATTAACAAGATTAAAAAAGAAGCAAGGGTGTAAGACTTGTAATGTTATGATAAACCAAATTCCAGCAGACCAATGCTGCAACAATGCTACAGCATGAAGCTGCAGTGATGCTGCAGCATAGCAGTGACAAAAACGAGTTTTATTATCTACTTTGAGACACGTTCCTCTCGGACTCTCACCATCCCGTGATTCCTGTAGCTAGAGCAATCTCATCTCTGAGCAAAACCCAAGATAATGGAACGATGGAAATGGAGTTCTCAAAGCATATGGCAAAACAAATTCTCCTTGTTAAAAGTTACTCTCTCGATATAACCCCCATACCTCCCAAGTTGTTTTACTCCTAAATAGCTTATCTCTAAGTCTATTCCATTTTAATCCTTTGAGAAAATGACAACTTATCAAGAATGAATCATTTTAGAAAACAAAAGTAACAACTCTCATTGCAAGTTACTCTTTCGATATAACCCCTTAAGTCATCCAAATTGACGTGCTATTCAATGGCCTATCTCTAGGTCCATGACACTTTAACACTATCAAAGTGATCAATTTGTCAAAGGATTTTGTTATCTTGAAAGAACTTGGATTGGAATAATAAAACCTCATTTTTGCCACAAAAATGCCTACTTTCTTTTGGTCATCATAACACCCCTTGTCTCACACCCAAGCTACAAGATTAGCTACTCATTACACTAAATGAAACAAAATAAATGCAAGATACTAGGAAAGTAAACATGATGATTGGGAGTGTAAAGTACTTGGAAATGAAAACTAACTAAAGTAAATGGCTAAAAATGTAAAGACAAGAATGTAAGTAATAAGCAATAAATGACAAGAGTACTAATGGAATGTAAATCTATGACTAACAAGAATATATACTGAAAAGTAAGAACATTAAACATAAGAAATAAGATGCAAGAACATTAAAGAGACTAACATGTGCAGTGGGATACTGCCCAGTGCTGCAGCAACGCATACGCGTATCTAAGAACAAAGAAAAATTAAAGGAAGAACACTTGAAGATTTGAAGAACATGAAGAACATGAAGAAGATTTCTGGAAAATAAACTACTGAAGTGTATAACTGATTTCAGATTAAGTCTAAGTGGGTTATCCAAAAGGTAAGATGTCCCCTCTACTTATAACAAAAGGGAATGGCATCTTAGGTAAATAAGTACAACTTAGCCTAACTAAATAGTACAACTATTCAACTAGAAGTACAACAACCAACTAAATACTTACTTAAACTACCATTACAATCTAAAGAGTGTTTTAGGGGTTACAAAATATCAGATTTAATCACAAAATATCAATTTCCAGCTCATTAAGCCGTCTCCTTCAGCCCCTTTATCACCAGATCCCTGCTGTTCCAATGCTGCAGCAATACCCTGTTTTGGCTGATTTTCTCAAAAATGCTTATATTAGCTTACCAACAAAGTAAAACAAGCTAACCATGATTCCTAGCTCCAAGAAAGTAAAACATGATAAAAAGGACTCAAAGTTGGGATTTTAGAATGAAAAAGTCCTAACTAAACTAAAGAAATAAGTGCTTAAGTACTCAAACTTGAGCACTTATCACCCCTCACGCCTTATGTTGTCGACATTTGGAGATGAACGCCAAAACCCAGGACAAACGTATTACCACCTACATGGATGTCTACTGGGCGGCATGCAAAGCATATACGGATCGGGAGTTTAACCGGTACATGAATCTTCTACGAGTTAGTGCAGACAAAGCAACCAAAGTCATGGACGATGTTGGACCGGAGAGGTGGTCCGCGACCCATTTTCCTGCACAACGGTATGACATTCTGACCTCCAATAGTGCAGAGTCGGTGAATGCACTCTCCCGTTTTGCGCGTAGATGTCCGATTGTTACTCTTATGGACTACTTTCGGAGCTTTCAACAAGAGTGGTACCAACTTCGACGCCGAAAAGGAGCTGAGCTGCAAAATAGACTCACACCAGCGGCAGAGGAGATAATTCTCTTCAGAGCGCGTCACGCGTCGACATGGAGGGTAAGCGAAATCAGGTATGGGAGGTACGAGGTTCGGGATAACCATCTTCACGCGACTGTCCATATGACCGACCATGTTTGTTCCTGTTTCCAATGGCAAAAATCTAGGTTACCGTGCGGCCATGCCATCGCTGCGGCAAGACATACGGGTCGTAGAGATTGCAGCGACTTGGCTGTAACTTTCTTCACGTCCGAAACTTACCGGAGAACATACGCAGAGGTAATAAATCCATCTGAACCCCCTAAAGCATGGGTGTATCCACCCGACCCCCTTCCGCCATGCTATCCACCATTAAATGATAAGAACAGAGCCGGGAGACCGAGAAAGAACAACCGACGTCCATCACGTGGTGAAGGTTCGATACAACGAAAATGTACTCGGTGCCAATGCATAGGACATACTCGTGGAGAGTGTCCAAATCCCGCCCCTTCAACCGTGCCAAGGAGTAGACGTTCAGTCAACCAAGTAAGTAACACGCAGGGCCCATCGGAGCTTGAGCCACATGAAACTATATCATATGATACCGTTGATCTGAACGTTGATTTCCCTTGATTGGGACGATAAATATTGTATGTTTAGTGCGCTTGTTTTGATATATAACATGATTTTATCTATTTTATCGGCCCGTTGTAATTTATCAAACATAACTTATGTACGTTGATCTGAACATTGATTTCCCTTGATTGGGACCAGTTATCTTTTGAAATGTACTTGAAACAGAACATGGGATGATGATCATAATGGTAGTAGTCTAAATGGAGAGAATAGTAATGGTAGTAGTCTAAATGGAGAGAATAGTAATGGTTATATAGAAAGACAGGGACCTAAGTTGTGTTAGAGCAAAGACAGGGACCTAAGTGCAGTAAAAGCAAAGACAGGGACCTAAGTGCAGTAAAATCATCCACATTTGCCTATAAATAACCCACGCTAGATTAGTCGTAAAACACATATACGAGAACATATTATTCGTTAACGTATTCTTACATGGCATCCCCAAACCTTCATGTTTGGTGCTTTAGGCGTTTATCTGAATTGCTTTCAGACACTGACAAAGAGTTATATGGTTAGTGTGCATGTTTCATTGAGTTTTGCTTGTTACTACCGTTGTTCTACGAACTAACTATATTAATTAATGTTCATCAACAGATGCATATCCACAGTTGTTCACCATGAAAGTCCACCATGGTGGGTACTTCACGGAACCACCCAAAAGACATTATTTCCGTGGTCTAGAAATTTATGTTGACATGTTAGATGTGGAGGATCTTTCTATGCAACTGCTTGAACAGATCATGAAAGAGCTGGACTATGAAGAACCAAAATATAATAGGTTGTATTTTAAGAGGCCGAATGCAGACTTCTTGACTAGACTGGTAGAATTGAGTACCGACGAAGATGTAGCCAACATACGCCAGTATGTTGACGGCCATACTGTGATTGAAGTGTACATCGAGAAAGTGGAGCTTAACACTTTGAGACTCGTCTCGCCAGAGCATGTAAGAAGTCGACCCAGATTGTCAAAAATCAAACCATCGTCTAGCCGTAGCCTTAAATTTGGATAATTTTGTACTGTGTTGATTAGTATGTGTTTGTTATGAAATAATCTTGTATAACATCTATGAGTTGTATTTTTAATATGAACCACTTTTTAGGCAAATTTCAGACTACTTAAACACTACTTTTCAGACAAATTAAAGACCTTTATTCATGACAAATTAAACAACAACATACAAACAGGAAAGGAACGAAACAACAATGTTGAACTGGAAAAGTACAAAACAACAACACATAAACAACAAAGTACTAAAGCAACACCCGTACCACCACCTACTGAAAAATTGCTTTAGTTTGATCAATCCAACTTTGCTTGTCGCTTATCTTCGTTTGAAGAATTGCGAAGTCTTGCGTAATGTGGTGAATTTCTTCTTTTTTTCGACGAATACGAGCCCCCTATCTTTTTATATCCCCTTTCATCCTTTTGATATCCTTTTCTTCCACTTCGATCCTTGTCAAGTGGACATTCTTCCTGGCGATCATCTGTTTCCACTCTTCTGTCAGTTGGTCTATCTCCCTTTCCTTTGCTGTTATCGCCTTCTGGAGTTTAGGTGGCATTCTTTCATGTGTAGACGATGGGTTAGATGACGATGTCATTTGTTTACCGAAGAAAGAAAACAAGAAAGAAAGAAAGAAAGAAGGATGGAATGGGTGTGAATTATGGATTGCATATTACTGATATTTATGGATGAAATCTCAAACATGCCAATGAATTTCAACAACAAATTGGTCTTCAAAGTACAATAATTGTGGAAAAAAACAGTAAAAGCATGCAAAGATTCGTGCATAAAAGGACCAAAAATGTAATTTTTTTGCCCACCGCGGACCTATCGCGGACAACACCGCGGGGAGGGACCAAAAGTGTCACCGCGGACATAGTTGGGGGGCTCCACGGGACACTTTGGCCCAACCGGGGTGACACGTAGCCCTAGCCCGCGATCGCAGACCCCCTTCGCGAAAAAATTGGTATTTTGGTAAAATCTGAGAGAAAATGGGTATTTTGGTAAGTCAAAGTCAAACTTTGGGTATTTTAATTAATTTCCCTTTTAACATAACTATTAGATATATACTTTTATTAAATAAATAAACCAAATGACTAAAATGCCCATAGATGAGGGGACGCGAGGTACACTTAACAGAGGTAAACTAACAGAGTTAAGATTAGGGACCGAATCTATACATATAATAAATAAGTAACTACATTGACACGTGTCGTCGTCTGGTGAGCCGACTTTATTGTTTTCCCGCCTAAACATGTATCTGGACGCTAACACACCTACATTCATTCCTCCTTAAATCTCTCATTAATTAAATTTTTAATAATTATAACTTACATTTACTACCCTTATAATTACCTATGTAGTTTACTTTTAATCCATTATTTTTTTTATTTTTCATTTTAGACTCTTATCATATAAACATAAATAATGTATATGAACTAAAATGCATTAAAAAAACATTTCTATTTTTTACAAATTATACCATTGTAATCGTTTCGTCAATACCTTCGAAATAAGCCCAATATTGAATATTTTTTTATACACACGTACATATCCATACTTATAATAAATTCAAAAAAATTTCCATCGTGTATAGTAATCCCAAAAATCTATACATATAATAAATGAGTAACGAGCATGCCACGTGTCGTCTTCTGGTGAGCCGACTTCAGTATTTTCCCGCCTAAACATGTATCTGGACGCAGTTTACATTATAAGTTCAATTAGCACACCCACATTCACTCCTCCTTAATTCAATTTTTTTAAAATTGTACGTTACATTTACTACTCTTATAATTAGGTATGTAGTTTACTTTTAATCCCTTATTGTTTTATTTTTCATTTTAGACTCTTATCATATAAACATAAATAATGTATATGAACTAAAATGCATTAAAAAACATTTCTATTTTTTGCAAATTATACCATTGTAATCGCTTTGTCAATACATTCGAAATGAGCCCAATATTGAATATATTTGGATTTAATTATATTATTAAATATCATAAATATATACAAATTAATGTGTCGTGATTAGTATGGGATTTGTTGAAATTAGTATGGAATTTGATACAAATAATCACTAAATTGTCGTGATTTTCTTTTTGCAACTTCATATCAATTTTTACTTCAAAGTCGAATTATTTCGACGAATTACAATTCTATCAAATTTCATTCTGTCAACGAAACACCCTTAGAATTATATAAGGGATTTAATTACTTGGAAAAAAAAGATATCACTTATCAACTGACTTTTGGATTATGAGTTCGAACATTTTTCAAAAATATAAATATGCAATTATTGTGTATTCGTTTGATAAATTCATTTAGTAACGACATTTATAATAAGTATCAAACTTAATAGACATATTTTTATCTTCAAGATAATATTCCCTATTTGTGGAATTTTTGTTTTTTTTTATCAATTATTGTATGTGTCACAAAATTATTCAACAACTATTAAACATCAAATAATTAACTTAAAACACAAATTTGATCGTCGCGCAACGGACGAGCCAAAGACTAGTCTATAATAAAAGGTAAAACCACAACGACGATAAGTATAATTATTTTGTTTGGGATCCGATCCATAATTTTAATATAACTACGGGACCAAATATGTAATTTACTCCTTACTAAAATATTGATGCTATGGAAATAAATGGAGCAACCAAAACGGCCTATTGCTCAAAACAACCAGGAGCATACACGTTGCTCACTCTGGTTTACAAAGAATAGAAAGACGATGACGACAATATTCATGGCGGGAGGCATCTGCTTCCATGCGCGTTTGCCGCTACACCTTACTCAACCACAACGGGTATTGCTTTTACTCGCTTCTTGATGCTTATCTTTTCAACTTCTGTATACATTTCGAGCATATGCTTAGTTTTCGTGAATTCCTGGAGTATCTTTCAGATCAAAACCCTATAATTTTTATCCGAAAAGTTCTGCAGAGGTCTCGCAATAGTTTTCGGTGTTCGAAGACAAATGATACCCCACAGCTCTTGAAGATCGTTGTTAGTGGAGCTACAGAGATCCTAAGGCTCTTTTCTTCATTCAACAAAAATGCGTAAGCACAATCAACTTGGTACCAATTTGTTCATGTAATTTCGGGACTTTTTTTCAATTATTTGCACGAATGGTGCAATTAATTGAACCTGAAACCTCATGCCATAAGACATAAGAACCTCAGGATTGAATTTTGGGAATTTAATTGTGGTAAAGCGGTTGGTATTTCAGCTTCATAAATGAAGTTTGGTTAGTACTCTTGAACTGAACATGAAAATTCAAATTCAGGGAAGACTTATGTGATTGTATATTGGAAAATGGAACCCTACACTATAGGAAGTGAAGATAATTCAGTTGAAATAATCAAATACTTTGTCAGAAATTCTAATATTTACCAAATTGATCAGATCAAAGTTGGAGTTCATCAAAATAACAATGACCATAAACGATACTTCAGCACATTTCAAAATCTAATCAAACCATACACGGATTCTCAAAGTAATTGTAAACCAGTGGGAGATGCTGAGTATTGATCTAAACTCAATTAAGATGCTAATGGGTACTCCAAATCCTGATGACTTGTACTCTCTAGTCTTGATGTCCACTGTGGGAGTCCAACGTTGGCTAGTTGCAGACCAAACCACCTGTATATATGTAGGGGTCTCCCCCTCTCAATAACGGCTCTTTTAAAGAGAGAATTAAAGGGGTTCCATATATCTTAACATGGTATTAGAGCTGGCATCTAGCACCATCGGGGGCTTGACACACTTGACACCCAATCTAGCCTAGCCTCCGTGCAAGGGGGCATGTTGGAGTCCCACATCGTCTCTAGTCATGGACCGACCCACTTATATGAGTGTAGGGTCTCATGTCTCCAAAATGCCTTTTTTTACAGAGAGAATAAGGGGTTCCACTTATTCTAACACCCACAAATTCTATTAGGCTTGAAATACTGATAAATGAGTGTCGACTAAACATTGTAGCCTATCAAGTAGGACCTTTTTAGAAAGAAAAAAATAAGTTAATAAAGTTTCATTTAGGAAATATAGTTTCACATTTCCATATTTGAAGATCCAAAAGCGTCAATATACAGTTATATTTCAATGGCACAAGAACCAGACACATTTAAAACAAAACATTGCACATTCAATAATATCACAGTCCATGGTATATGATAGCTGATCATTATCTTATTCGACTATAGTCACACTATCTACCATTGATTGACCCCAATATGTCGCCCTTGCCAAGTGATCAGCCAATAAATAACACAATCTAACAGTGACCAGCCCCCGTCATGTCAAAACATCATAGTTGAGGTAAGAAGTTGATGCGTTTTTATCCTTTCCCTCAAAATATCATAGTTGCAATCAGAAAGGAAGAATTGTGATATCAAAGAAGGCAAAATTGTTCTTGATTGGCAAGGGTAGGATACTTTGATGCCACTAGTGAAGCACTTTAACTAGTTTTTGCATGCAGAGAGATTGTAGATGATATAGAAAGGACCACACAGTTGATGGAATCAGACCAAAAATTTCTATTTATATAACCATATTTATCCTCAATTTCTCCTCTTATTATTGCAGACTGTATGAAGTGGTTCCCGAACAGAATTATGAAACATCTGCTTCTTGCTTGGATGATATTATGATGATACTGAAATCAGATTATGACAATGCTTATTTCGTTACAGGTACCTTGCATTTATTTACCGTGTTAATACAATGGAACATCTTACTAGAACACATTATATGCAATCAAATTGTTATAGATTTTAACTGAGGCATGCTATGACTTTCTGTTTTTGATTGGCAAAGGGGAGAGGGGACTGAAATCTGGGTCCTCCAAGGTATTACCACTTATGGACCCTGTGGACATGTGTTAAGAATATAACAGGGTGTGAAACCAAAGTACCAAACCCAATTATTGAAAAGAAAAATGTTGATTTATGACTCCAAAACCCACTTGAGACCATCACTACTTATCCAAGTACCATTCAAGCTACACACGTGATTGAGGTCTAAGTCTTAACTAAACTACTTTTCCATTCTCAACCGAGGCTGCTATTTCTGTTGATTTCAGGAAACTTTACTTCTGGAATTTACGCAGAAGATTGTATCTTTGAAGATCCAACCATTAGGTTTCGTGGTAAGAGGAATTAAATCTGTTTCTTTTTTACTTCCCATATAACAATATTTTTGTAGGTTTTGATATGTGTTCTTTTTCTTGCATGATCAAACTCATTTGATGTCCTATATAAAGTACAAAGTCTTGCAATCTTTTTCCAGAGTGTGTCCTGATAGTATGCATCCATTCAGGTAAGGAGTTGTACTCGCGAAACCTAAAATTGCTTGTACCTTTCTTTGAGCTTCCATCAATCTCATTACAAAGCATCAAGAAGGTATTGGTTCTCTCTAAACTGCACTTTCACTAAGTTAAAAACTCTTATAGCTTTTGCAAAAAAAGTGAGGCTGCAGTTCCATTACCACTTTTTATTTGAAAACCCTGCATAATTCTAGATCTAAAAACTGCTAGAATCTTCATTTTTTGTGAAGAGACTGTTTTCATAAGTCAAACTTACGACTTATCTATCAGTTACTAATCTACTGGTTGCTCCATGAATACATTATGTTTCATGACTTCATCAGCACATTTTATACGCTTAATATGTTTCATAGGGAGCATCTCATCATCTTTTGTGAGCATATTGCAAGGGCAAGTTGGGAAAACATGCAAAAACAAATATTTGTACGAGTATATTTTCATTGATGACATAAAAAGCAACATGATACAGGTTCTGACCAGTGAAACAGAGTCCATAACGGCGTCATGGAGGCTAAGGTGCTTAGCTACTCATAATTCATCTTTCCTATTTTAAGACGAACATTAGCCTCATCACTTGGTATCATTTAAAGATGGATCATTTGAGCATGATCTGGGGCATAGGTGGAAAGACTTCACAATTGAAGTCAATCATTTTCTAAAAGATGTCTATAAACTAAATCTGCAGGACTTATCTTAAACTACCATGGAGGCCTCTCATTTCCATTGATGGGACTACGGTCTATGATTTGGACAACCGATTTAGAGTAAGCGAAATTGAATAAATGATATCCTCATTTGCATCGACTGGTTGATAAGTTAAGATTAGTGTTGGTCTCGCTGATTTACTTGTCAGATTGTTAAGCATGTCGAGAGTTGGAGTGTTTCCCCTCTTGAAGCAATTGGGCAGATATTCACCCCTAGCTCTGGTGGTCCGGTTTAATGTGGTAAAAACTACTAAGCTTCTGTATGAAACTGTTTTTAGGTAAATTTCAGGTAACATGTCTTATTCTCCATTTGACAGGAACCCCATGAACAAACAATTTCTGAATAATGTTTATTATGTAATTATGGGAATTACATTCATGGTAAATAATAAAGCTCAGCTGGTCCTTGTTTGGGGTCATCTCATTCCCACAAAAGCATAGCTAAAATAGATGTCACCAATGTTACTAGTACGAAAATTACCATTTTTTTGTTGATGAAATTGGTATCGGCAACTTGAGGACGCCACTAATCCACATGGTTTACGCCCATTGCCACACAATATTAGAATCGGCAAAGGCTTGGAGGTTGGCTTGACCACAAGGGTTTTTGTGTCTAATGGGATTGAACTTGGGAAAGAAGGGACATTTACCAAACACTTACCGGGTAAGCGAGAGATAATCACCCTCATTTACTATATCGGTGCATTCTCGGCCATTGAAATGGATTGTTGGTAAACATCTTTTATCCTGTAAGAGCTTACCGGGTAGAGTCTTTTCCCTCGCTTACCAGGTAAGATTATCGGTCCGGAAAGGTAAGTGACACCCGATAAGAGTTCTGTAAACGGTCCCCAAAAGAAATTGCCCTTTGTTATTGACACATGGATTACCATGTAACTAATGGGTTGTTTAATTACAACTTAATGGTCTGGACCACCTATTCATTCATCTATTTAGGAGTGCTTCTTTGTGGCTTAATAGTCAAGCCAAAATGGCTATATGGGATAAGCCAGGATTCTTCGCTTGTTCTCATTAAGCCACATCAAACAAATTATAATAGAAATGCTCTATAAATAATCTAACACTCTCACGTTGTCTTCGTTAAACTCACTAGTCTTTCGTCCATCAGACGAACCTTAAAGACGCTATTGGTTAAAAATTACTAATTTTGTTCATAAAGTAGTTACTTTTTATAACTCTTGTTGTGATAAAAAGATTTGGGTTTTTTTTTTAAAGTTTGTCGTCTAAAAACTGTTGACATTTGAAAATTTTCATACTAATAAAAGTTGTTAGTCATAAAGCGTTTTAATGTTTGTTGAGCAGTCCATGTGTTTAAGTTTTGTTATAATAAATCAATCCCATTTAAAAATTTATATCCATAAGGCCATCCGTACCCGGTGCGGGATGGGCTCGGGATGGCCAGCGGGGTCATGCGGGGTGGGCTACGGGGCGAGCGGTATCAGCGGGAAGGGATGGAATGCGGGATCCCCACCCCGTTTCATCCCGAAGCATTTAAAAAAAAGGGTTTGGTCCAATAATAAGTCAACACATGGATTAGATAAATGAAATAAGAATTAAAATAAATGAGGTGGCAAAAGGGTTTGAGGGAATGGGGTACGGGTGTTTAGGGATCGTTAGGGATCGAGTGAGGGATGGAAGAAAAGCTGATGTGGCGCTGATGTGAAGTGGAATATTTGAAAGATTCCCTCCATGGGGTACTGATGGCCCAAGACAATTCACATTTAAGAATGTTTATTATGAGCAAAATTGGAGGGATCTAGATTTAGAATATTTGACGTGTTTGATTTGTAGGATTTGAAGTGAAATGGATTCAGGTTTTTCATCACTAATTTACAAAAACAAATTTTAAATAACAATAAAAAATTAAATTACCTTTTTTATTTATTGATTATAAAAGTATTTTAATATATTTTAAAATATTATTACATATAAATTTTAGGGAAATTAATTAAAATGCCAAAAGTCAAACCAAGTGTTACCAAAATGCCACAAAATTTCGGCGGTTTACCAAAATGCCCTAATGGCCCGCGATGGAGCCTGCGATCGCGGGCTTGGGCTGACGTGGCGCATGACCTGGCCGAAAAGAGCCCCGCGAGCCCCTAAACTTTGGCCGCAGTGCACATTTGGCCCCTGCCCGCGATCGCAGCCCGCGATGGACCAAAATTTTACACTTTTGGTCCCTGAAAATTTACACTTTCAGTCCCAGTACTTGGACGAATTTTGCATGCTTTTACTGTTTTTTTCCATAATTATTGTACTTTGAAGACCAATTTGTGGTTCAAATTCACTGGCATATTTGAGATTTCATCCATAAATATCAGTAATATGCAATTCACAATTCACACTTGTTCTTGCTTTCTTTCTTGATTTCTCTCTTGCTTTCTTTCTTTGAATTGCTTTCTCTCTTGATTTCTCTTCTCTCATTTCATCCACAAATGGCATCGTCATCAAACCCTAAGTCTACTCCTGAAAAAATGCCACCTCAAATCGAGGTCGCCATAGCAAAAAAGGAAAAGGAGATAGATGAACTAACAGAAGAGTGGAAAAAATGATGGACAGGAAGGCAGTCCATTTGAGAAAGATCGAAGAGGAAGACAGGGAGATCAAAATAATGAAAGGGGATATAAAAGCTCGGGAGGCTCGTGTTCGTCGAGAACAAGAAGCAATTCACCATATTCTGCAAGGCTTCGCAATTATTCAAGCGAAGGTAAACGAGAAGCAAGCTTGGATTGATGAAACTAAATCAATTTTTAAGTAGGTGGTGGTTGTTTTAGTTGTTTTGTATTTTTTTGTTGTTTTGTATTTTTTTTACTGTGTTGTTGTTTGTATTTTTTTTACTGTGTTGTTGTTTGTATTTTTTTGTTGTTTTTTTACATCATGTAAGGTCAAGTCAGAGGTTACCTCAACTCATTTGCTAAAGTGTGTCCGGGTTGTGGTACACAATGGTCATACGTGGTTGCAAAAGCAGAAGCCGTTGAAGAAGGGTCAGAAAGATTGAAGATGAAGAGCATGTTGGATGGAATACAAACTAGCTGTGTTATCAATGTTCATTTAAAAGCATATGTATGTGTGTGTATATAATATGAATATATATATCATTTACAAACTAGCTGTGTTATCAATGTTCATTTAGAAGCATATGTATGTGTGTATATATAATATGAATATATATATATATATATATATATATATATATCTTTTACAAATCAGCGTTTAGATCAACAGTATCATATGTGTTTGTTCCATATGGTTCAAGCTGTGACGGGCCCGGGGTGTGACTGACTGAATGTCTCCTTGGCACGGTTGAAGGGGCGGGATTTGGACACTCTCCACGAGTGTGTCCTACGCATTGGCACCGAGTACATCTTCGTTGTATCGAACTTTCACCACGTGATGGACGTCGGTCGTTCTTTCTCGGTCTCCTGGTTCTGTTCTTATCCATTAAAGGTGGATAGCATGGCGGAAGCGGGTCGGGTGGATACACCCATGCTGCAGGGGGTCCAGCTGGGTTTATTACTTCCACGTATGTTTTCCGGTAATATTCGGACGTGAAGAAAGGTACAGCCAAGTCGCTGCAATCTGTACGACCCATATATCTTGCTGCAGCGATGGCATAGCCGCACGGTAACCCAGATTTATCTCATTCGCGACACGAACAAATGTGGTCTTCCATATTCACAATCGCGTGAAGATAGTCATCATGCACCTCGTACTTCCCATACCCGATTGCTCTTACCGGCCATGTCGCCGCACGACGCGCCATGTATTGAACGATCTTCTCCGCCGTTGGTGTGAGTGCATTTTGCATCTCAGCTCCTTTTAGGCGTCGAATTTGGTACCACTCTTGTTGAAAGGCCCGAAAGTAGTCCATAAGATTAACAATCGGACATCTACGCGCAAAACGGGAGAGTGCATTCACAGACTCTGCACTATTCGAGGTCAGAATGTCATACCGTTGTCCAGGAAAATGGGTCGCGGACCACCTCTCCGGTCCAGCTTCGTCAAAGACTTTGGCTGCTTCGTCGACACTATATCGTAGCATATTCATGTATTTGTTAAACTCCCGATCCGTATATGCTCTGCATGCCGCCCAATAGACATCCTTGTTGGTCGTAATACGTTTGTCCTTGGATTTGGCGTTCATCTCCAAATGTCGACAGCATATGGCGTGAGGGGCGTTTGGATAGATGGCAGAGATTGCGGCGCTTATGGAAGGAGCCCTGTCAGACATAAACACCAACCCTTGCGGGTCTCCGATAGCTTGCCTCAACATGGACAGAAACCAAGTCCACTCGTCCCCGGTTCGGACTTACCTACGCCGAAAGCTACTGGAACGATGGAGTTATCCCTGTCCATGGCAACCGCCAGGAACATCATACCCAAGTAACGGCCCTTTAAATGGGCTGCGTCTATTATCAGGACACGACGTAGATTTGCCACAAATGTGCGGATCTGCAAAAACATAGGTGGTTTTCCTTTGTAAATGTTATATTTATAATGTGTAAACATATGACGTGTTAAAATACGTACCGCGGGTCCAAGGGCCACGAAGCACATCTCAAACCGTCGACGTGAATCGGTCCGTAGCTGCGTGACAGTACCAGGGTTCTGCAGCTGCAAATTATATAAATATGTCGGGAGTCGTTCATACGACTCCTCGAACGTGCCTCTCACCATAAACAATGCATGACATCGCGCACGCCAAGCTTGGCGGTAATCAATCGTGACGCCGAACTGCTGGTGAACATCGTGGACGATGTCCTTTGGACGCAATGACCTACTAACATCAACAAATTTGTTTTTCAGTATCGCACCCAAAGTCTTTTTGCCGGCTTGTTTGTGGTGGGGATTCAGTTGCGTCCTCGTACAAGTGTGTACGTCGTGCAACTTTCTAATCATGAACGCCCCTTCTTTGCCACCTGTGTCAATCGCGTACATCCTCCCGTCACAGTTTTTTCTGGCACATTCAACTATGTATCTAGTTTTGTCAGATTTCGACGTGCGCCTTTCGAAACCCTCTTCCAAGAACTTAAGTCCGACCTGACTTGCCAAGAGATCCTTCGACTCGAATATCTGACCTACATGTAACATTTCACTGCGAATATAAGGTGTAGGTTCGTAGGTTTGTGTCTGGGTATGGGAGTCTGAAAGAATAGGGGGCATATAAAAAAAGTCATTTATCTGACTACATGATTTTCTACTAGGGGTATATTCTTCGTGATCATCACTATCGGTGTATGATCTGTCTATTTCAGAATTACCCGTTCTGAAAACGTGGGTTTCGTCATCAGCAACTCCAGCAGTACGCCCTTCGTGTGGTTGTGGTGGTTGTTGTTGTTGCGTCTCCGGAATACAGTCGTTAAGACCATACGAATGATCTAAATGAACCGTTGGGGCGTCGGACGCCTGAAATTGAGAATCATGCTGCTCTATTTGGAGGTCTTCGTCGTCACCGTCGTCGTCGTTTTCGTCGGATACGTCGGGATACACAAAAAGTAATGGGGGCCTTTCTGAATCGACTGCAAAGTGCAGAAAAGTAGAGATATCCCCATCGTTGGATAAATCCACAAATGACCCATCGCCATTTTTAAACACTAACTTGCAAACAGCAGAAGGGTTGATTCCACATTTTTGCATGGTGTATGCAAGAAATTTCTGATAAGTATAGTTTACTGGCACTTTTACACCATGCTTAGATTTATAAGCAAAATTCCACTCATTGTTATCTTGCTCCCATTCACCATCAAAACAGAAATATAGCTTAGCTTTTGCAACAGATGAACTCATTTTTTCAGTAGTATCTCAAACACAAAATATTGCAGAAAGAAATCAAGAAAGAAGTATGAAATCAGTGTGTGGATTATGGATTGCATTTTACATATTTATCAATGAAACAACCAACATTGATGACAACCAATATCTCATTTCATTCACAAACTGGTATTCCAAAAACACTGATTTAACATTGATGAAAACATGCAAATGAATTTCAACCACAAATCTGTCTTCAAAGTACAATAATTGTGGAAAAAACAGTAAAAACATGCAAGATTCGTCTAAGTACAGGGGCTGAAAGTGTAAATTTTCAGGGACCAAAAGTGTAAAATTTTGGTCCATCGCGAGCAGGGGCCAAATGTGCACCGCAACCAAAGTTTAAGGGCTCGCGGGGCTCTTTTCGGCCAGGTCATGTACCACGTCAGCCCAAGCCCGCGATCGCGGGCTCCATCGCAGGGCATTTTGGTAAACCGTCGAAATTTTGTGGCATTTTGGTAACACTTGGTCAAACTTTTGGCATTTTAATTAATTTCCCTAAAATATCAACAATCCAGTGATATTTTTAAATCTCATGTTTGTGAGATTTTAAATTCAAATAAATTTTCAAACCAAACATGAGATTGCCTTAGAATTGAATTTTAAATTTCTCAAAACCTATTCAAATCTACAAATCAAAGGAGATTATATTTTGAAAGAACTAGAGTTACTATGTTTGAGAAAAAAAAATACTTTTATACAAAAATAAATATCGGATAATTATTAGAATGTACAAAATATCTGTTATTTAATATGAATAGAGTTTGAGGACTAAAGAAGTAAAGAACAAGCCCTACTCCTTGGGGTTTTTTTGGGTGATTTCAACTTATTTTTTTAGTAGTTCGTTATACTTTTTATTTTTCAAAGTTTTACTTGTGCACATTTCATTTTTCGTATCCCAAAACAAAACTCTACTCACAAGATCATGTTGAGTGGGTGCATACTGCATAGGACTGTTGCAAGGGTCTTTCCTAAACGCTTACTGGTGAGAGTCACTATCCTTACTTACCTTCTCGGGTAACATTCTCAGTCTTTAAAATAGATTGTTGGTAATCATATCTTACTCTGTAAGCACTAGTAAAAGTCTTCTTCCTTACTTATATCAGTAATATTTTCGATCATTGTTATGTATTTTACCAAATAAATTTTTTATTGAATAAGTTTTTCGATATTTGTTACCTATATCAGTAAGCTGATAGAGGTAAAACGTTTGGGTAACATTAAGGGGCTGTTTACCAAACGCTTATCCTGATAAGCGCTTACCAGTAAAATTTAACACTATCACTTATTTATCGGGTAAGATTTTAGTCCACAAAATGGTTTCGTATGCAACAATTCGCCCGATAAACGCTAACTGTGGTAAGAATCGTCGTCCTCACTTACCGGGTAAGACTCTCGGTCCTTACATTCACTCTTATCAGGTAAAATTTTTGGTCCTTATCGTATTAATTTAATAGGTAACGTGACTTGTTAAGTGTTTACTCGAAAAAGCCTTTGGTAAACCGCTCTTTGTAAGAGACTCCGGAAAGCTGGACCGGTTTTTAAGTCCTGTATGGATAAATCTGTCTGTCCGGATAAATTTATCTGTCCGGGTAAAAATGTGTTGTTGTTTACTTTTTTACCTGAATCAACTGTCTGAATGACTGATCTACCCCTCAAACAAAAATGTGATGTTTACTGTTTACTTTTTTTTGAACGTGTTTGAACTAAATTTTGATTATCATACCAGTTCAATTAAAATCAAAATCAACCCAATTTTGTTTATCATGCTGGTTCATACAAAAAAAAGCTATTGTTCATCATACAGTTTTTGTTTACAATGTTTTTTGTAATCAAAATATTTATCAATCTAGAGGTTAAGAACAGAACTTGGTTGTCCCCTAAAATCGAAGAGGAAGACAGAAAACCATTGAAATCAAAAAAGATGAACCTGGTTGTACCCTAAAATCGTAGAAGACGACAAAAAAACCATGGAAATCGAAGAAGAAGAGCCTCGTTTTACCCTAATATCAAAGAAGGCAGACAACCATGGAAATTGAAGAAAAGGAACCTGATTGTACCATAAATCGAAGAAAGAAGACACAAAACCATTGAAATCGAAGAAGATGAATCTGGGTGTACCTTAAAATCGTAGAAGAGGACAAAAAAACCATGGAAATCGAAGAAGAAGAGCCTCGTTATACCCTAAAATCGAAGAAGGAAGACAACCATGGAAATCGAAGAAGAGGAACCTGATTGTACCATAAGATCAAAGAAAGAAGACACAAAGCCATTGAAATCGAAGAAAAACCTGGTGGTAACCTAAAATCGAAGAAGAAGACAGAAGCCCATTAAAATCGAACAAGAAGAACATTGTAGACGACGGCTTGCAGCTAGGGTTTGAGGAGAGCAGTAAAGGAATGAGGAGTGAAACCAGTTGGGTGTTTTTTACCCTTCAAAGAGCTGTTCTTTTGGGGAGGGGTATTTTTGTCAAAAGTTTGGCTTAATGGGGACAAGAGCTCCCAACATTCTGTGCGAATAAGCTCTTATATTATTGATTAAGTCGCAAGTAAACAACATACAATGGCCGTGCGAATAAGCCATTTCAGCCATTAAGCTGATTAAGTCATTGGTAAACACACCCTAAATCCAAATTAAGAAACTGGTCTGACAGGAAATACCCGCCTTTATATACACATAAAATTTTGAATACAAGAGGCCATATATTGGTTGCGATTTGAAAGCCAGAAAAATTTGTGGAGAGAGATGAGGCGGAGATCAACGAAAAAGTCATCGGCGGCGACTCCAAACCGATCACCCAGTGAATCTCCCCCGAAGTTCAAGTTCAATTTCAGCTGCTTCAAAAATGTTTCTACCTCCTCCGCATCTCCAAAGAAGAAGAAGAACAACAAAGCATCTGCAGAGCCGCCTAAAATATCACCTGCGCCGGCACTGTCATCACTAAGCAAAGCACCTAGCACTGTCGCTGATCTGAAGGAAATGACATCCTCCAACGTCGATTCTATCAAGCGTCACCTGGATTTCTCGCATTCGGAGATACTCAAGGACGTGGAAGCTTCTCATTCTCGTCTGCACAAACGATTTAAGGTCTATTAGTTTATGTCCGTCATTTGATGTTTGGTTCATTATTCTTTGTGTATATAAAATTCTTCATATAAATTTGAATTTAGTTCGTCGACATTATTGTGAAGAATTTCTTAGTTGCAGGAAACATTTTTGCTTATTGATGACGAGATCGTATATAATCAGCCTCATACTAGTTTATTTCTGTTTACTAATATATTATTCATGAGAATTGATGAACACAAAGTTAGGTCTTATGAAAATAGTTGCTGAAGAGTTCATTTCGGCTAATGATTACTCCTGTCTCCAAACTAGAGTCCGGTTTGTATATTTCTAAGCGTCAAATGTGCTACTTCTGTTAAACATATGGGAAAAGTCTTGTTGTATACTGGTAACTCTGTTAGGTTATAGAAAATTCATACAATATAGACTTATCTATAAAACTAGCTACATTAATGTGCATTTTGAATTTGTAAGGCACTAAGTCTGCAACTGAAAGTACAGATTGTACTCTATTGTTATGAAGAATGGCATTTTTTTTAATTCGTTCTATTTAGGTTAGGGATTTGGTATCTGCTTATAGATGGGGATCCTGTTTATGATATGTTTATCCATTTAGAGATGGTAACTTTTTCTTCCTTGAGTAGGCTGTGCTATTTTATCCCCTAATATCTGGTATGTGTTCTGCTACAAATCAGAAGTTCATTTATGTATCAGTGTTCTATGTAAACGTATATAGGATAATAGGAACAACCAGACATTATGGTTGTAACTTCTTTAGATCCAGTATTTATGTTTGAATCGTAAACTAAAAGCTTTTCTCTTGTTATTTTGTAATTTAAAATTCTTCACTATATACAACTAGTGGAGGAAATATCAGTTATTGTTGTGTGCAATGTATATTGTTAATTACATGAAGTAGGCCTTGAAGAAGCTCTGGTTTATGACTTTACTTGCTTGTGAAATCTTTTAGTACCATTCAAATGATAGGGGTACAAGTGAAGGTTGTGTTGGATATGGTAGAAAAGTGAATTTTGATTCTGTGTTGCATTATCAAAGAAATATAATAAAGATGATGGGAGAAAAGAGCTACGTCAGAGCAATTTCTTCATGTCGGGTTGTATTCTAGGATGTTATATGTTATGCAACCTATGTTTCTTTGAAGTACATCTCGTGACTTGCACGTTATTACATCACATGTAGGCTAGAGCCAGCATAATTTTCAATAATGTGATTGGTAGAAATATGTTATGGTTATTATGAATAAATCTCAAAGCATAAGAGATATTTGTACTGCTTTTAAATTTGGCCAGAATTTGGATACTGCTTTCTCGCTTGTCAGCTTTCTGGTTCTTTATCAAATTGCATGCTATTTTGCTGATGGGGCTCGTCGTGGGTAGCTCATTATCAGAATAAACTGCAAGCTATGATTAGAGTAATTAGTTTGTCAACTATGAAATCTCGAATTGCTCGAAACACCTGGTAAACTGGTTTTTGACTCTTAAGTTCTTATCTCCTTTCTGTTTTCAAAGATCCAAAACCAAGCATGCCAACAAACAATGAACGAGGCCGAGAAGGAATTCAAGAAGATGAATGACCGAATTAGAGAAACTAATGATGCAATGCAGGTGATTTTCAAGTATTTATGCATCAATATCTGGTCAGATCTCTTCATAAATTTGAACTTTCACATGTATGATTTTTCAGGCATCATATATGGAACTGATAGCAGAATCACAAGCCAGCACTAATCGTGGTATGTTTTCTACCAGTTTTATGCAACTAGTTGTCTCTTAAAAGTTGTGTTTTTGCAAAATGAAAATAATAAAGCAGACCAAAGGCATTGCTAAATTATGAACATGTGAAAGACACATGTTGATGCCTGCGTGTATCCGTTACAATTATAAGAAAGCAGCATGTTTGTATTGGAACTTGTCAAAGCTTAACGCGTTAAGCTGTTTGTTTGTTAATTCCAGTGTGCAAAACCACCATTCCTGAACTTCTGCAGTCTGTGGATAGAGCCATTGATGCTCTAAGGAGCCGTTATGGAATTGCATCAACTACATCATAGCTTCACCCTAACATGCAATTGCTTCTAGGTGAGTAGCTATCACATAACTTCATTATACTTGAGGAGTCCCTTTTATTAGAAAGAGTTTTTAACCATCGTATTTGTATTGGACCTGCTACAATGTCAAAGGAACACTAAACTAATAATCGGTTGACATACTTGGTGCTTTGTTTGTATATCAACAAGGGAGCAGGTTCAAATGAGAACCATACATATTTTAAGAACATGAGAACTAACTATTCATGCTTTATTGATGATGAATGTCGTGATAGATATTCATGTGAAAAAATATTCATAATGAAAGTACATGATATTCGTGATGAATAATATTCAGGATTATTCATTACATGAAATAGTTTTGGTTCCTGGGATTTTAAATATTTAAGGTTCTCCATTGAACTTCCCTATTAGTAAGCACAATGGTTAGTTTAAAATAAAGCCAAAAGTACGGTGGTTAGAAAGCTCAAATAACTTCTTATAATCTGAAAGTCCGCATTTTAATTGCAATTTGCATGTCAGGGCTTCTTAAATTAATCTAATGATTCTGGGTTGCACATTTGGTCTTAAGGGTGCGTTTGATACACTGGACATGACAGAACAGAACAAGGTCCACTGTCCCACGTTTGGCAGGACTTTTATGTGGAACAGACTGGAACAAGGTGGAACAAACTAGAACAGGCCTGTTCCACCTCCACCCCATGGAACAAGGTGGAACAGACTTATGTTTTACCAATATAATCTCAAAATAAAATCTAATTTTCTTCTAAAACATCAAATCAACCTTCTATTTCATATTTTATTCATTCTTTAAATTTGGTAAGGGTAAATTGGTCAATGTTATTTGTTCTGTTATGTCCAGTTCTGTCCTGTCCCATCTTGTTCTGTCCTGTCCTGTCTGCTTACCAAACGCACCCTAAAAGGTCTATGATTGTACTCTTCATTCATAAAAATGATGACACTTGGATTGTACTAATTAATAATCTACCATGCCTATTCCCTTTTTACCAGGGATCAATCACAAAGTGAAGCAGAAGTATCCGAAAGAGGTCTTGTTATCGCCCAAGGTGATGAAAATTACCTTTTCTTTAGATTGATATTCATTTAGGAGTAGTTCAGCTCTAATGAATAAAATTCCTACTTAGATCACAAAAACCTCTTTATAGAATGAAAAAGGTAGCAGAACTTTGAAGCTATTCAGGGATTCATCCCGTGGTTCTACTTGTCGATATATGCATGTACATCAAGGTGTTAAAAGATATAAATAAAATGAACTTGGAAAAAGTCGAGAATTAATGTAAACATATCGTGAAAATGTTTGACCGTAAACATGATTTTATGAATTTTTTTGGATACTACCCAAATTTATGCTTTAAAACTCTTGTTTTATTATATTAGGAAATTATGTGGAGTAAGATTATTAATATCAGTTGGTATTAATGAGAATAATGCTTAAATTTTTATTTAGCTTCAAACTTTGCTAAAAGGTCCAAACGTATTTTTTTAGGCCTTTTTAGTGCTTAATTGGGCATTTTTAGGCTAGGCATTTTTGGCTGGGGCTTGTCTCAACAGTAGGTTAATAATACCAGACCAGTTTTGATAAAAATTAAAATTGATGACAAACCATATGATTTGTGGTGTTTATCAAACCCAACCCAACCCAACCATTTGATTATTTATTCTGGCAATTGCACTTGGGCCAAACCCATCCCACAATAGTGAACTCCTGTTGGGCTAGTCCTCATAGGGGGTATTAGTGTAATTTCAAAACTCTAAGAAGATAAGCCCTCTAATCCAAAACTCAGGAAACAAAGGCACAGATCACCACCCACCAATCATTTCACAAAAACAAACACTATGCAGTGAAAACAGAACCCCCCAAAAACCAGATACATCATAAGAAATGGAAACGACCACCTGCTACTCTTTCCATTTCTCACCTTCCCCAACCCCAAATAACCTCTCCAAACCATTTCCAATTCCAATTCCATCCCACAGAATCCACCAGAATCGCCAATTCCGATTCACACACATCTCACCCACATTCAACTCCCCCCCTAAAGGCTTTGGCCCCCCTCCCCCCAACAAAATTACCAAAAAGACCCTAAGCCCAAAGAAAGTCAACAACAATGTTTATGAAGATGATGATGATGAGGAGGAGGAGGAGGAGGAGATAGAGAGAGAAGCAGGTGTGATTCCAGAGATAGTAACCAACAGGATGATAGGTAGGATTGGGTTATCAGTTGGGATCCCATTGTTTATAGGGTTGTTGTTCTTTCCATTCTTTTATTATCTGAAAGTAGGGTTGAAGATTGATGTGCCCACTTGGGTGCCCTTCATTGTGTCATTTATCTTCTTTGGGACAGCCCTAGCGGGTGTTAGTTATGGGATAGTGTCCACCAGTTGGGACCCCATGAGAGAAGGCTCCCTCTTGGGTTGGAACGAGGCTCAAAAGAATTGGCCTGTCTTCTGGCAATCTCTTTGGGGTTCCCCTGGTTCCAGAAAGAAGTTCTGAACCTGTTTCTTTGTATAATCTTGCAGCTTATTTTCCAATAATAAATATAGAGGATGTTTTATACTTTTATCACTCTTTAAGAAAAACAAGATAAGAATGTTATATTGATTTTGATATTGATTTTTTTATGTAATATTGATTTGTACAACATGTTTCACCAATTGTATTCTTAAAAAAATTAAAAGTCGTTAAGGGTGCGTTTGGTACACTCGACAGAACAGAACAAGGTCCATTGTCCCACGTTTGACAATTTTTTTTGTGGAACATACTAGAACAAGGTGCAAACTGGAACAAACTTGTTCCACCCCAATCTCATGGAACAAGCTGGAACAGACTTATGTTTTACCAGTATAACCTTAAAATAAAATCTAATTCTTTTCTAAAACATCAAATAAACCTTCTATTTCATGTTTTATTCATTCTTTAAATTTACTAAGGGTAAATTGGTCAATGTTATTTGTTCTGTTCTGTCCAGTTCTGTCTTACCAAACGTGGTACAACTATTCTGTCCTGTCCCACCTTGTCCTGTCCTATCATGTCTACTTACCAAACGCACCCTAAGAGGTATGTGATGTTAAATGAGTTAAAATTAAAATCTATCTTGTCCTGATTCATTACAAGAAAACTGATTGAGTGAATTACACCGGTGGTCCTTATGGTTTACCTAAATTTTGGATTTGGTCCCTAAAGTACATTATCTACGATGATGGTCCGTAATTTTTTAATTTACTTTCACTCATGGTCCTACTATATTTAATTTACTTTACTCATGATTCTCCTATGTTTAATTTACTTTCATTCATGGTTCTCCTATGTTTAATATAGAAGGACCATGAGTGAAAGTAAATCAAAAAGTTAGGGACCACCACCGTAGATAGTGTATTTTAGGGATCAAATCCAAATTTTGAGTAAATCACAGGGACTACCGGTGTAATTCATTCAAAATGATTTTATACTTTTGGACGATCATGAATTAAATTAAAAAGCTTATTTTCGATTGTATATTTAAACATCTCAAAAGTTTAGTTGTTTTATAATATAATTTCATTTATTTTTAGTTTTAATTGATTATATAATATGGTTGTCTTCGTGTTGTTTTGGGAAAGTGAAATGTTTTTATATTTGAATACAATATAAATTTCAAGACTAAAAAATTTTAAAAAGTATATTGACATTATTATGAAATTAATAATTTAAAAGTTTTCTTTTCCGTGTAATTTAACTCAAATTTTTTAGAGTAAATTACATGATTGGTCCATGTGGTTTACACAAAATTGCACTGTACATTCTTAATTTAAAATAATTATGAAAAACGTCCATGTGGTTTATATTTTCACACGCCTTTGGTCCCTATGTTCTAACACCGTCGATATATCTCTTTTAAGTAGGTTTATTTAAAGGGTAATTTAGTCATTTCATAATTTTTTTTATTTTATACTAAAAACTACTGGGACCAAAAATGTGATTCACCATTTAAAACAAAAATGACCCACCACTCTATCAACCACCCTCCACGCTCCACCACCTCCCACTCTCTCTCCCCTCTTTTCAACACATACTCATCTCTCTCTCTCTCTCCCTCAATATGATATAAAATAGGGAAATTTAATTGAAATACCCAAAGTTTGAATTTGACTTACCAAAATACCCATTTTTTTTCGTTTTTACCAAAATACCCATTTTTTCCACGATGGGGTCCGCGATCGCGGGCAGGGACCAGTTTTGAAAAAAAATTATTTCATATTTACACTTTCAGTCCCTGCCCGCGAAGGCGTCCCGCGGTGGTGTCCCGCGATGGGGACCAATTATGAAAATTATATTTACACTTTCAGTCCCTGCCCGCGAAGGTGTCCCGCGATGGGGACCAATTTTGAAAATTATATTTACACTTTCAGTCACTGCCCGCGATCACGGACCCCATCGCGGAAAAAATGGGTATTTTGGTAAAAACGAAAAAAATGGGTATTTTGGTAAGTCAAATTCAAACTTTGGGTATTTCAATTAAATTCTCTATAAAATAACGCATCTATATGTTGTATGTAGAGCATATATATATAGGGTTGGGTTCACGTGAGACCAATCTGTTTTCGTGAGACCTTGAGACCACAAAATTAACACTAAACTTTCACAGTGATTCATTGTGAAGGTAAGAAATACAGCGAACCTTCACAGCAAAAACACTGTGAAGGTTTACCATCACAGTATCTTCACAGTCTTTTGCTGTGAAGGTTTAGTGTTAATTTTTTGGTAAAACGGTCTCACGGAAATAGCCTGGTCTCACATGATCTTAAGTCTATATATAGGGATGAGATCAGAGGAGAACTTCGAAAAAAGAAAGAACCGAAGAACTCATTAAAACCGTTAGATTTAGATGATCCAACGATATGATTAAAAAGGTGGTTACAATCACTTATTAGAAAGAAAAAAATAGATCACCCCCTATTTTTTTAAATCGAAAATCGGTGAATTATAAAAAAAATTGGAGCGTAACAAATTACACCAAAAAATCGATCATTTTATTATCTTTAATTTGACATCTATTTTGATATATATCCGTTTTCCATGGTTCTTTTTTTTTCAAGGTTCTCTTTTAATCTTTTTCATATATGTTTCACCAATCATGTAATTTATTACATATATATACTCACACATGAAGGGTATAAGTCAGTGGAGGACCTAGCTTGAAGGATACGGTGGCACGTGCCACCGTATCGTTCTTCCGGCAAAGGGTAAAAAAATTTAGTCGTGTGAAGAGTGCAACCGTATCGTTTTAAAATCTTAAAAAATCCAAAAAAACTCTTAAAATCAACCAAAAATCCCAAAAAAACTCGAAAAATTCTCTCGAAATCGAGAAAAAACCCATCGAAAACAGTGTTTGGGAAAGATGAAAACAGTGGTGTTGGTGCAAGTGTACCCAGCTTTTAATATTGTGATATATTTTTTGGTACACATAAAATCACATCTCCATATTTATTTTGATGATTACAAAACACACCGCATTCTTTGTTATCTAATATTTTATCTGAGTGTGCAGCTATTTTAAATGATCTCGATAAATTTATCTGAAGAATCCAAGTCTGAAGATTTACGTCGTTTTAATTTTAAAATGATAAACACCCTAAAATAATATACCACTTGGATATTTCTAAAACCTAATATATTTTTAAAATATACAAAAACCCTTTGGAAGTCAAATGCTATCTAGCTCCATCTCCTGCTTCCCAACACAACTAGCTGTCAACAACAAATTGTGAAGATTTATTCTATAAGCCATAGCCTTTGTTGTGAGCTTCCTATTGGTTGAAAGTTTTCCATAGCATTCCCATTTCTCCTATAAATAACATGCAGGGACGTGATACTTTTTAACAAAAAAAATTCACCAATTCACAACATTTAATCCCAGCATTTGATCAATACTCCGCTGCCTCTTTTCTCTCTTAATCACTTATTAAAATTTATAAAATATTTTTTGAGCAAGAAATCTTGAGTTGATAGCAGATTAAAATCTCTCGATTAGTTGAATCAGCAACACAACTCAAGTGATCAAACTCTCTAAAAATATCCAAGTGATAAACATTATACAAGAGTGATTATCAATATTAAAATTATACACCTCTTGTAAGTGTTTGAATAGAGTGAGTGATCCATAGAAATCTCATCAACTGAAGTAGAGATATCCGTGATTATTTTTTTTGTATTAAGGTTTGTGTTCTACCGTAAAGAACACGTTCTTATTGGATCTCCGAGAAGTGTTTTCTCGAGGTGGACTAGCCAACCACGTGATTGGTGAACCACTTTAAAATATCGGTGTCAAGTATTCTCTTTCCTTTATCTCTTTATTTTTACCGCTGTGCATTTAATTATATCTGTTTATATAATTGTTGTATATTTATTCTTTTATACTCTGTTGTATTTGTACTGTCTTTTATACCGTATTTATTTATAAAAAGAATTTTTGAAAGTAAAAGATTTTAAATACAACCTTACCCCCCCTTAGGTTGTCTAACAATTGGTATCAGAGCAGGGCTTTCAAATTTTTCTGCTTAAATATTTTTTAATGGCTCAACAAACTAATATTATGTTTTCAAAACCTCCTATGATAGATACTGAAAAGTTTGGCATTTGGGCCGAACTATTTGAATGTCACGTTCGTGGCAAAAATCAAAGAATTTGGGATATTATAGAAAATGGGAATTTTAATCCTACTATTGTAAAAGATGATCTTATTGTTGATAAACCTTTAAAAGAATGGACTCCCGCTGAAGAATCTCATGTCTGTTTAAATTTTGAAGCTAAGAATATATTATATGCTGCTTTAACTACTGATGAAATTGAAAGAGTGTATACATATAAAACTGCTAATCAAATCTGGGAAAGTTTAAACAACACTCATCGTGGAAACACACAAGTTAAAAGTTCTAAAATAAACATTTTAGTTCATGATTATGAATTATTTGAAATGTCAAAAGATGAGTCAATCGACTCAATGTTTAAACGTTTTAACCTCATTATGACTACTTTGAAAGGATTAGGTCGCACCTATCCTAATGAAGATTACGTAAGGAAAATCCTCCGAGCACTTCCTTCGGAGTGGATGGCAAAGATTACATCATTAGAAGACTCTCGTGATCTCTCCCTAATGAAGCTCGACGATCTCGTCGGCAATCTTAAAGTACACGAAATTGCACTTAAAAGAAACAAAGATCGGGAGCAAGTCAAAAAGAAGTCGATCGCTCTTAATGTCTCAACTCCGAATGACAAAAAGAAAAAGGAGGAAGCTAGCACTTCAAAAGATCAATCCGATAAACTCAACGAAGTCTCTATGTTGGTAAGAAACTTCTCTAAATTTTTTACTAACAATAAATTTTCTAAAAATAGCAGATTTCAAAGAAACGGTAACTACCGTCGTGGCGGTGAAAACCGGAGTCGCAACTTCCATAAAAGAGAAGATAAAGTGAAGAAAAATGACGACTCAAGTGACGACGAAAAAGCCAAACCAAAGAGAGGTTATTGTTACTCATGTGGTGATAAAGACCACTATGCCAACGAATGTCCTAAAAAGAACAAATTTCAAAATAAAAAGGATAAAGCCTTCGTTGGAGGCTCGTGGAGTGGAAGCGAAGAAGAAGACGAATATCAAGCTATTTGTCTTATGGCCGAAAGCGACGACGAGGTAAAATCTTGTTACTCAGATTACGCTAGTGATTATGAAAATGAAGATGAAAATAATCTTGACAAATTATATGAATCATTCCATGACATGGCCGCTCTTGCAAATAGGTATCAAGATGAAATCTCAAAATTAAAAGAAACCGTATCTGCATGTGAAAAGAAAATTAATGACGGTAAACAAAAATCTGCAAATGATATGGATATAATTGCTAAATTAGAAACTAAATTAGGTGAAAAGGATTTTTGTAAATCTTGTGATATTCTAAATAAAAAAATTGCATGTTTAAATAAAAAGACACATGAAGATATTATATGTACAAAATGTGATATTCTTAAAAATGAAAATGCATGTTTAAAAGCTAAATGCGATTCATATGAAAAGGACAATCTATTAGCTAAAGCATTTCAAAGTAGTAATGAAAAAGTTCTTAACATGCTAAATATGTCTAACCGTATAAAATGTAGAAAATGTATTGGTTCCGATGCTTGCAAAGAAAAATGTTCTTGTATGCCAATTAAAAGATATTTTGAATCACCTAAAGTAAATACAAGAAATCGATATGTGCAAAAACCTCCGTATGTACCTAAAATGAATAATGTAAAATATATACCGAGAAAACCGTATGCTCGCATGTACCATGATAAATATTCTAGACCGAAAAATAATGCGAATATAAATGCTTCTTTTTATGTGTATGATAAATACAATCGCAAAATTAAAATGGTAAATAAATGGATTCCAAAAGGAATGTTTAATAATGATAATCCCGGTGGTATGCGTTTATGGTTTTAAATATGTTACATATATATGCAGTTCTTTTTAATTCTATATATAATATATTTTCTTATATGTATTATATATAAATAATATACTTTTGTATGTACTTTTTGTTTATATATACATACATACGTACTACATATAAATATATATTTGTTTTGTTTAAATTTTTTATTGTTTATATATTAGGTTTGACTTTCTATTTACTTATATATATATACCTCATATATACGTATATCATACATATATTTATATATATTCTATTCAATTCTTTTGTCTTACTTATATATATAAAAGACTCTAAGTCCTTTATATATTTTTGTTGTTGTCATCTTGAAACTAATTAAGAAGGATCCACGAGAAATGGGGACCATAACCTTGATATGGACTGGATTCTCGATAGTGGTTGCACACGTCACATGACCGGAAATAGCAATCTCTTTTCATCATATGAGTCATGTGATGGTGGACAGGTAATTTTTGGAGGAAATTCCAAAGGAGAGATAATTGGGAGAGGTACAGTTTCTTGCAATAATGTTAAATTTCTTGATGTTAATCATGTTGATAATTTAAAATTTAACTTGCTAAGTGTTCGTCAACTTTGTAAAAATGGTATAATCGTTATCTTCGAAGAAGATTCTTGTAAAATCTTGAAAAATGGCAAAGTTCTTTTAACGGGTCTTGTAAAAGGAAATTTATACATTTGTAAAACTCTTGTAAATAAAAATGTTTGTTTATCGTCCCTGTTGGACAACCTAAGGGGGGGGTAAGGTTGTATTTAAAATCTTTTACTTTCAAAAAAATCTTTTAACAAATAAATACAGTACAAACAATACAGTAAAAATAAAGCAGAGTATAAACAAGTAAATATACAACAATTATATAAACAGATATAATTTAAATGCACAGCGGAAATGTAAAGAGATAAGGGAAAGAGAATACTTGACAACGAGATTTTTAAAGTGGTTCACCAAACACAAAGTTGGCTAGTCCACCTCGAGAAAATAACACTTCTCGGAGATCCAATACGAAACGTGTTCTTTACGGTAGAAACACAAACCTTAATACAACAAACGCGAAACACTCTTCTTTGAGAGATTAATGGTGGATCACTCACTCTAATTCAAACACTTACAAGAGGGTATAATTTAATATGAATAATCACTCTTGAATAAGGTTTATCACTTGGATATTTTTAGAGAGTTTGATCACTTGAGTTGTGTTGCTGATTCAACTAATCGTGAGATTTTAATCTGCTATCAACTCAAGATTTCTTGCTCAAAAATTAATTTATCAGTTTAAGTGATTTAGTGTGAGTAAGAAAGCAGCAGAATAATAATCAAATGCTGAGGGAGAACTTAATGCTGAAGTTGGTGTAGAGTTTAATGCTGCTGGAGGCTTGTATTTATACTGCATGAAAATCCGACTTGAGAATTTCGCGGTATACCGCCGAACCATCGCGGTATACCTGCGTCATAAAAAGTGTACTCCTTGAGAAGGTCAACCTGCAAAAAACTCAACGGCATAATGTACCCGCGGTATACCGCGTTGCACATGGCGGTATACCGCCTGAAGAAATTTCCTGACACACGAAGCTTCTCATGCAGAACAAGTTGATGGGAAATAGTACCCGCGGTATACCGCGTATACCTTGGCGGTATACCGCCAGAAGATCTGTCCAATGAGAGCATGGCAACGCAGGTAAACTTCGGCTGAACACACTTCTTGCAACAGATGAACAGTAGCAGCATATATTAATATATATATATATCAGAGATTTATATATAAAAGATATTATATATATATTTGATTCAAATATATTTATAGATACGAAATATCCAAGTGATAAAATATTTTAGGGTGTTTATCATTTTAAAATAAAATGACGAAACTCTTCAAACTTGGATTCTTCAGATAATAATTTATCGAGATCATTTAAATATCTGCACACTCAGATAAAATATTAGATAACAAATAATGCGGTGTGTTTTGTAATCATCAAAATAAATATGGAGATGTGATTTTATGTGTACCAAAAATATATCACAATATTTAAAGCTGGGTACACTTGCACCAACAATCTCCCCCTTTTTGATGATGACAAACACAACGCTAAACACGAGAGCATACTCGGTTTCTCTCCCCCTTTTGTCGAAGCAAAAAGGGTTTAAGAAAATCGCTTATGCTCCCCCTCGAAAGATGCTCCCCCTCAAAATATGAAATATTTGAGAGTTAGTATTTATCAAGGGTTATACTCAAGCATGCCTAAACCAAGTCTTAATTTAAAGAACGCTTTCTTGTTTAGAGCTTTAGTGAAAATATCGGCCAAATTATCTTCCGAATCAACCTTTTCAAGCACGATTTTGCCTTTTTGAACATTATCTCGTAAAAAGTGATGTCTCAATTCAATATGTTTGGTACGAGAATGTAAAACGGGATTTTTACTTAAGTTTATGGCACTTGAGTTATCACACATAATTGGAATTTTGGTTAGGTGTACCTCAAAATCGGTAAGAGTGTGTTTCATCCATAGGACTTGAGCACATGCTCTTGCGGCGGCTACATATTCCGCTTCGGTGGTAGACAAAGCTACGGATTGTTGTTTCTTAGAGAACCAAGATACAAGTGAGAGACCTATAAAGGCACATACCCCACTAGTACTTTTTCGGTCAACAATAGATCCACCAAGATCGGAATCGGCAAAACACGTTACTTCTAACTCGGGTTGCTTTGCGTACCATAAGCCAAGATTAGTAGTACCTCGTAAATATCGAAAAATACGCTTGACAGCTTCATAGTGAGATTGTTTAGGTGAAGATTGAAAACGAGCACATAAACATACACTAAACATGATATCAGGTCTACTAGCAGTTAAATATAACAAGCTACCAATCATACCACGATAAATCTTTTCATTAAAATCGTTTCCCTCCTCGTCACGAGATAATTGCAAATTTGTGGTCATTGGAGTTTCAACGGGTTTGACATTTTCAAAGTTAAACTTTTTCAACATATCTTTACAATATTTAGATTGACTAATAAAAATACCAGTTTCACATTGTTTTATTTGCAATCCTAAGAAGTATTTTAACTCTCCCATCATGCTCATTTCAAATTCGCTAGTCATTTTCGCAGAAAATTCATTACACAATTTTTCATTAGTGGAACCAAAAATAATATCATCAACATATACTTGCACAACCACAATATCATTTTGAACATATTTCACAAATAAAGTATTATCAATTTTACCCATAATATAACCACTAACAATTAAAAAGGTTTTTAATCTATCATACCAAGCACGCGGAGCCTGCTTTAAACCATAAAGCGCCTTTTTCAATTTATAAACATGTGTCGGGTTTTCAAAACTTTCAAAACCGGGAGGTTGAGAAACGTATACCTCCTCATTTATAATACCATTTAAGAAAGCACTTTTAACATCCATTTGAAATAACTTAAAATCTTTAGCATTTGCAAAAGCGAGAAGCATTCGAATAGACTCCAACCTTGCAACCGGTGCAAAGGTTTCGTCATAATCTATACCTTCTTGTTGACTGTACCCCTTGGCAACTAAACGTGCCTTGTTTCGTGTGACTCCACCGTTCTCGTCTACCTTGTTACGGAAGACCCATCTTGTGCCAATAATGGTTTGACTACTAGGGCTAGGCACTAAGTCCCACACATCATTCCTAGTAAATTGGTTTAACTCATCTTGCATGGCCAATATCCAATCCTCATCACCTAAAGCTTCATCTATGGTTTTAGGTTCTATGGTTGAGATAAAAGCATGGAAAGCACAATGGGTAAGGATTTGTGATCTAGTTGTCCTTTGGTTTAGGTCACCTATAATTTGATCTACGGGATGTCCTCGAGCGGTTCTAAGGTTAGGATCATCTATACCTTGTGGAATAAAGCACGGAGGGGCATCACTAGATTCAATATTATTTGGAGAAGGTTGGGTACCTAAATCCAAAGTACTAAGTTGTTGGGCTAAGACGTCTCCTTCACGGATATTATCATTTGCTAAGGGTGCACTCGGTTTGGGAGGACTCTCGTCAAAACTAACATTAAGGGATTCTTCCACTACCATGGTCTCCTTATTTAGGATTCTATAGGCTTTGCTATTCCAAGAGTAACCTAGGAAAACTCCTTCATAGGCTTTGGGGTCAAATTTGGTTAGGTAGGATTTGGTGTTTAAAATGAAACATTTACAACCAAAAACTTTTAGGTGAGCTAGGGAAGGTTTTCTACCTCGGTAAAGTTCATAGGGTGTCTTATTTAGGATACCTCTAATTAGGACACGGTTAAGCACATAGGTCGCGGTAGCAACGGCATCACACCAAAACTTTTGGGGAACTTGATGTTCGTTTAGCATAGTTCTACTCATTTCTTGCAACGTTCGATTTTTCCTTTCAACAACCCCGTTTGACTGAGGAGTTCGAGGAGCCGAAAAGTTATGAGTTATACCATGTTTATCACAAAAGGCACCAAATTGTACATCATTATCGAATTCTCGTCCATGGTCCGTACGTATGGAAACAATCGTACAACCTTGTTGGTTTTGAATTCTTTTTCCTAAAATTTTAAACTTTTCGAAAGCCTCATTTTTATGTCTCAAAAATAAAGTCCAAGTATAACGGGAAAAATCATCCACAATAACCAAAGTATAAAAATTTCCTCCAAAACTTTGAACAGCCATCGGGCCAAAAAGATCCATATGTAAAAGTTCTAAAACTCTTTGAGTAGAAATAACATTTTTTGATTTATGAGAAACGTGATGTTGTTTGCCGACACGACAAGCATCACAAAAATGATTATCAAACTTTAATTTTGGCAGGTCACTCACAAGCTCCTTATTTTTTAAGTTTTGCATTAATCTTAGGTTAGCGTGACCTAAACGCCTATGCCATAAAGTAGAAACATCATTAATAGAAGATAAGCATACATTATCAGATACAACAGTTTTACAAATATACAAATTTCCTTTTACAAAACCATTTAAAAGAATTTTGCCATTTTTTATGATTTTACAAGAATCTTCTTCGAAGACAACAGTTGTATTATTTTTACACAATTGACGAACACTTAACAAATTAAAATGTAAATTATCAACATGATTAACATTTAGAAATTGAACATTATTGCAAGAGACTGTACCTCTACCAATTATATTTCCTTTGGAGTTTCCTCCAAAGATTACCTGTCCACCATCACATGACTTATAAGATGAAAAGAGATTATTGTTTCCGGTCATGTGACGTGTGCAACCACTATCGAGTATCCAGTCCATATCAAGATCAATCTACAATAATGAAGATATAACTTTTATGGTCCCCATTTCTCGTGGGTCCTTGACAATTAGTTTCAAAAGTCAACCAACATACATATATATAAAGTCAAACAGAATATATATATATATAATACATTACACAATATATAATACATATATATATATAAAACACAAATATATATATACAACACATGTTAAGACAAACAA
Organism: Saussurea involucrata; assembly: GCA_033807775.1. Lineage (NCBI taxonomy): Eukaryota > Viridiplantae > Streptophyta > Magnoliopsida > Asterales > Asteraceae > Saussurea > Saussurea involucrata. Next base: position 154,910,989 of record CM066321.1, read on the forward strand.
CATATATATAAATAAGTATTAAAAAATTAAATAAAATATATATATATATGTGCAGTACGTATGTATATAAACAAACTGTACATAGAATATATATTACTTATATATATAACATATACAACAGAATATATTTAAACTATATATATATATATAACACATTTAAAACCATAAACGCATACCACCGGGATTATCATTACTAAACATTCCTTTTGGAATCCATTTATTTACCATTTTAATTTTGCGATTATATTTATCATATACATAAAAACAAGCATTTACATTCGCATTATTATTAGGTTTAGAATATTTATCATGGTACATGCGAGCATACGGTTTTCTTGTATTATAATTTACATTATTTATTTTACGCACATACGGAGGTTTTTGCACATATTGATTTCTTGTATTTACTTTAGGTGATTCATAAAATCTTTTGATGGGTATACAGGAACATTTATCAACACAAGTATTGGAACCAATGCCTTTTCTACATTTTATACGGTTAGGCATATTAAGCATGTTAAGAACCTTTTTATTACTACTTTCAAAAGCTTTAGCTAGCATGTTATCTTTTTCATATGAAGCACATTTAGCCTTTAAGCATGTAATCTCATTCTCAAGAATATCACATTTTGTACAAATAATATTTTCATGTGATTTTTTATTTAAGCATGCAATTTCTTTATTTAAAACATCACAAGATTTACAAAAATCTTTTTCTCCTAATTTAGTTTCTAATTTAGCAATTATATCTATATCATTTTCAGATTTTTGTTTAACATTTTTTATTTCCTTTTTACAAGCATTTACAGTTTCTTTTAACATGGCATTCTCATCTTGGTAACGATTTGCAAGAGCGGCCATTTTATGAAAAGACTCATATAATTCTTCAAGATTATTTTCATTTTCACTTTCATAATCACTATCGTAATCCGAGTAAGAAGATTTTACCTCGTCGTCGCTATCGGCCATAAGACAAATGGCTTGATAGTCATCTTCTTCTTCACTCTCGCTCCACGCGCCTCCAATGAAGGCTTTCTCCTTCTTCTTTTGGAATTTGTTCTTTTTAGGACATTCATTGGCGTAGTGGTCTTTGTCACCACATGAGTAGCAAAAGCCTCTCTTTGGCTTAGCTTTATCGTCTTCACTCGAGTCGCCATTTTTCTTAATTTTTTCGTCTCGTTTATGGAACTTACGACTTCGATTATCACCACCACGACGGTAGTTACCGTTTCTTTGAAATCTGCTATTGTTAGAAAATTTATTATTATTATTAAGAAATTTGGAAAAGTTTCTTACCAACATGGCGACTTCATCGAGAGTTTCGGAAGGATCTTTCGAGGAGCTAGCTTTCTCCTTTTTCTTCTCATCTTTTGGTGTTGAGACATTGAGAGCGATTGATTTCTTTTTAACTTGCTCCCGATCTTTGTTTCTTTTAAGTGCAATTTCATGCACTTTAAGATTACCGATTAAGTCATCTATCTTCATTATGGAGAGGTCACGGGAGTCTTCTAAGGATGTTATCTTTTGCATCCACTCCGAAGGAAGGGCTCGTAGGATTTTCCTTATATAGTCCTCGTTAGGATAAGTGCGATCCAAACCTTTCAAAGTAGTCACAATAAGGTTAAATCTTTTAAACATTGAGTCAATTGACTCATCTTGTTTCATTTCGAATAGTTCATAATCGTGAACTAAAATATTTACTTTACTAGATTTAACCTCCGTGTTTCCACGATGAGTATTATTTAAACTTTCCCATATTTGATTTGCAGTTTTATAAGTATATACTCTTTCGATTTCGTCAGTTGTTAAAGCAGCATATAATATATTTTTAGCTTCAAAATTTAAACAAAAATGGGCTTCATCAGAAGTAGTCCAGTCATCTAGGGGTTTATCAATATAAACATCATCTTTCACAATGGTGGGTTTAAAATTCCCTTTTTTTATGATGTTCCAAATCTTTTGATTTTTGCCACGCACGTGACATTCAAATAGCTCGGCCCAAATGCCAAACTTTTCAGTATCTATCAAAGGAGGTTTTGAAAACACGATATTAGTTTGTTGAGCCATTTAGAAGAATAAGAGAAAAATATGCAGAATATTTTTTGAAAGACCTGCTCTGATACCAAATGTTGGACAACCTAAGGGGGGGGTAAGGTTGTATTTAAAATCTTTTACTTTCAAAAAAATCTTTTAACAAATAAATACAGTACAAACAATACAGTAAAAATAAAGCAGAGTATAAACAAGTAAATATACAACAATTATATAAACAGATATAATTTAAATGCACAGCGGAAATGTAAAGAGATAAGGGAAAGAGAATACTTGACAACGAGATTTTTAAAGTGGTTCACCAAACACAAAGTTGGCTAGTCCACCTCGAGAAAATAACACTTCTCGGAGATCCAATACGAAACGTGTTCTTTACGGTAGAAACACAAACCTTAATACAACAAACGCGAAACACTCTTCTTTGAGAGATTAATGGTGGATCACTCACTCTAATTCAAACACTTACAAGAGGGTATAATTTAATATGAATAATCACTCTTGAATAAGGTTTATCACTTGGATATTTTTAGAGAGTTTGATCACTTGAGTTGTGTTGCTGATTCAACTAATCGTGAGATTTTAATCTGCTATCAACTCAAGATTTCTTGCTCAAAAATTAATTTATCAGTTTAAGTGATTTAGTGTGAGTAAGAAAGCAGCAGAATAATAATCAAATGCTGAGGGAGAACTTAATGCTGAAGTTGGTGTAGAGTTTAATGCTGCTGGAGGCTTGTATTTATACTGCATGAAAATCCGACTTGAGAATTTCGCGGTATACCGCCGAACCATCGCGGTATACCTGCGTCATAAAAAGTGTACTCCTTGAGAAGGTCAACCTGCAAAAAACTCAACGGCATAATGTACCCGCGGTATACCGCGTTGCACATGGCGGTATACCGCCTGAAGAAATTTCCTGACACACGAAGCTTCTCATGCAGAACAAGTTGATGGGAAATAGTACCCGCGGTATACCGCGTATACCTTGGCGGTATACCGCCAGAAGATCTGTCCAATGAGAGCATGGCAACGCAGGTAAACTTCGGCTGAACACACTTCTTGCAACAGATGAACAGTAGCAGCATATATTAATATATATATATATCAGAGATTTATATATAAAAGATATTATATATATATTTGATTCAAATATATTTATAGATACGAAATATCCAAGTGATAAAATATTTTAGGGTGTTTATCATTTTAAAATAAAATGACGAAACTCTTCAAACTTGGATTCTTCAGATAATAATTTATCGAGATCATTTAAATATCTGCACACTCAGATAAAATATTAGATAACAAATAATGCGGTGTGTTTTGTAATCATCAAAATAAATATGGAGATGTGATTTTATGTGTACCAAAAATATATCACAATATTTAAAGCTGGGTACACTTGCACCAACAGTCCCTTTATGATAATTCTACTTTATGGCATAGACGTTTGGGTCACGCTAATCTTAGATTAATTCAAAACTTAAAAAATAAGGAGCTTGTGAGTGACCTTCCAAAATTAAAGTTTGATAATCATTTTTGTGATGCTTGTCGTGTCGGCAAACAACATCACGTTTCTCATAAATCAAAAAATGTGATTTCAACTCAAAGAGTTTTAGAACTTTTACATATGGATCTTTTTGGCCCTATGGCGATTCAAAGTTTTGGAAGAAATTTTTACACTTTGGTTATTGTGGATGATTATTCCCGTTATACTTGGACTTTATTTTTGAGACATAAAAATGAGGCTTTTGAAAAGTTTAAAATTTTGGGAAAACGAATTCAAAACCAACAAGGTTGTACGATTGTTTCCATACGTACGGACCATGGACGTGAATTCGATAATGATGTCCAATTTGGTGCCTTTTGTGATAAACATGGTATAACTCATAATTTTTCGGCTCCTCGAACACCTCAATCTAACGGGGTTGTTGAAAGGAAAAATAGAACGTTACAAGAAATGAGTAGAACCATGCTAAACGAACATCAAGTTCCCCAAAAGTTTTGGTGTGATGCCGTTGCTACCGCGACCTATGTGCTTAACCGTGTCCTAATTAGAAGTATCCTAAATAAGACACCCTATGAGCTTTACCGTGGTAGAAAACCTTCCTTAGCCCACCTAAAAGTTTTTGGATGTAAATTGTTGGTGCAAGTGTACCACATCTCTATATATTTATATATATTTATTTTGATGATTACAAACACACCGTATTATTGTTTATCTAACAATTTAATCCAAGTGTACAGTTCTTGAAGAACACGAAGATTTTATCTGAAGAGTTCAAGACGGAAGTTTTACGTTGTTATTAGTGTTTATAATTTATAATGATAAACACCCTAAAATAATATACCACTTGGATATTTCTAAAAACCCTAAATGATTTTAAATTAGGTTTATTGAGAAGATCCAGCAAGATTGGTTGCGTCCTGGAAGGTGTCTATTCTGACGCCGGTATACCGCGGCGGTACAGCCGGTATACCGCGGCAGGCTCGGTGTGCATCTCTGATTGGTTGAAGCTACTTTTACTAGCCGGTATACCGCGAGTCCTAGCCGGTATACCGCCACGTACGTATTCCAGACAACTTTGCATGAGAGCCGTTGGAGTGTCAGTGTACTTTTGTCTGCACGGTATACCGCGGTGTATAGCCGGTATACCGCGGGTGTACTTTTTACTGCACGGTATACCGCGTGCTTTTGGCGGTATACCGCGCCTCATATATCCGTTGGAGATGCTGATATATATACATGCATGCTGGTGGAGAAGAAACACACACAACCAACACCAACACAACAACTTACTCATCTGATCTCTCTCACTTATTTAACATATATATATTTTATAAAACCTTTTTTATAAAATATCCAAGTGATTATTATACAAGAGTGATTACCCATTGTGAGTTATACTCCTCTTGTAAGTATTTGAATAACGGGTGTGTGATCCTGTTTATCTCATAGCAGAGGCTTGAGAAACTATTACAAATTCCTTTGTATTTGGTTTGTGTTCTACCGTAAAGAATACATTTATTGGATCGTGTCGAGAAGTGTCTCGGCTGCTGGTTTATCACAGTTGGTGGTAAATCAGTAAATCTCCGTGTCAAGTATCTCTAACCTTTATCTCTTTATTTATTCCGCTGTGCTTTTAATTATATCTGTTTATATAATTGTTGTATATTTATTATTTGTATACTCTGATTTATTTATACTGTTTCTGTACTGTATTTATTTACAAAAGAATTTTTGAAAGTAAAAGATTTTAAATACAACCTTACCCCCCCCTTAGGTTGTCTAACATTTGGTATCAGAGCGGGGCTTTCAAAAATCGTCTGTTTATTTATTTTTAAATCCGTTTTTGTTATGGCTCAACAAAATGCTTGGTTTTCTAAATCTCTTCTTATTGATTTCGAAAATTTTGATCTTTGGGCAAATTCTTTTGAACGTTATGTTCGTGGGATAAATCAAAAAATTTGGGATATTATTATTAAAGGAAATTTCAAACCCACAAAATTTCAAAACAACAAAGTTGTTGAAAAACCTAGCTCGGAATGGTCCGACGAAGATGAGGCTAATTATTGTTTAAATTATGAAGCCAAAAATTTTCTCTTTTCGGTTCTTACTAACGATGATATTGAGCGTGTTTATCTCTTTGAAACTGCTCGTGATATTTGGGAGAACTTGAACATCACCTATGGTGGAAACTCAAAAGAAAAGAGAGACGAAACCCGAGATCAAAGAAATGAAGAAACGTGTCTCATCGTCGACTGCGAGAAAGAGGTATGTACTTCATACTCAAGTTATTCTAGTTGTAGTGATAACGATGATGATATTGATATGTTAAATGTCTCTTTTCAAAAATTGATTGTTCTCGTAAATAGTTTTAAAAATGAGAATGCTAAATTAAAAGAAGAATTATTATTATGTCAAAATGAGTTGAATAATTGTAAACAAACCATTGCATGTGATAATAAAATCAAAAATGAGTTAAATGATAAAGTTATCACTTTAGAAAAGAAAGCATGCGAAAATATTGTTTGCAAATCTTGCATTGTCTTAAATGATAAAATTGCATGTTTAGAGAAAAGAACATGTGAAAATATTTTATGTACAAAATGCGATATACTTGAAAATGATAATGCATGTTTAAAAGCTAAATGCGATTTATATGAAAAAGATAATCTGTTAGCTAATGCATTTCAAAATAGCAATGATAAAGTGTTAAAAATGCTAAATATGTCTAATCGCATTAATTGTAGAAAAGGCATTGGTTCTAATACATGTATTGATACGTGCTCGTGTATTCAAATTAAAAGGTGTTTTGAACCACCTAAAGTTGAAACGAGAAAACCTTATGTGCAAAAACCTCCGTATGTATCCAAAATGCATAATGTAAATTATAATACGAGGAAACCGTATGCTTGCATGTATAATAGCAAATCTTCTAGACCAAAGAATAATGTAAATTTGCATACTTCTTTTTACGTCTATGATGAATACGATCGTAAAATTAAAATGGTTAGAAAATGGATTCCGAAAGGAATGTTTAATGTTGATAATCCGGGTGGAATGCGTTTATGGTTTTAAACCATTTTTATGGTTTTATATGTTGTCGTATTTTATTTTATGTCGACAACATGTTCTTTATTTATTTTTGCAGTTTATGTTTTATACTAACTGTTAAAAGGACCCATATGAAAAGGGTACCACGAAAATTTTCTTTACCTTTTGTAGGTGTTTTCTGGCGAGGATATAATACGTGTTTCCTGACGAGGTTATAATACGTGGTTACCTGCCGAGGTTATAATACGTGGTTACCTGCCGAGGTTATAATACGTGGTTACCTGCCGAGGTTATAATACGTGGTTACCTGCCGAGGTTATAATACGTGGTTACCTGCCGAGGTTATAATACGTGGTTACCTGACGAGGTCATAATACGTGGTGATTTTTTTTATCACATAAAATTAACCGAAAATTGAAGCCTTAAGATCCGTTTTGGTGCAAGTGTTTCGTATTGGTTTGTATATCTTTGTCTCTATTGCTTTTTGCATTTTATTTTATCCCTCAAATTTTATAAAATCAAATTGATATCGTTATTAATTTGAGGGGGAGCGTTTTAGCTCTTTTACCCATGAGTTTATGCTACCTCAAATATATGCATATTTTGAGGGGGAGCATCTCTCGAGGGGGAGCATACCGTCTTTCTTAACCCTTTTTGTTTCGACAAACGGGGGAGAGAAACCGCATATGCTCATGCTTAGCGGTTGTGTTTGTCATCATCAAAAAGGGGGAGATTGTTGGTGCAAGTGTACCACATCTCTATATATTTATATATATTTATTTTGATGATTACAAACACACCGTATTATTGTTTATCTAACAATTTAATCCAAGTGTACAGTTCTTGAAGAACACGAAGATTTTATCTGAAGAGTTCAAGACGGAAGTTTTACGTTGTTATTAGTGTTTATAATTTATAATGATAAACACCCTAAAATAATATACCACTTGGATATTTCTAAAAACCCTAAATGATTTTAAATTAGGTTTATTGAGAAGATCCAGCAAGATTGGTTGCGTCCTGGAAGGTGTCTATTCTGACGCCGGTATACCGCGGCGGTACAGCCGGTATACCGCGGCAGGCTCGGTGTGCATCTCTGATTGGTTGAAGCTACTTTTACTAGCCGGTATACCGCGAGTCCTAGCCGGTATACCGCCACGTACGTATTCCAGACAACTTTGCATGAGAGCCGTTGGAGTGTCAGTGTACTTTTGTCTGCACGGTATACCGCGGTGTATAGCCGGTATACCGCGGGTGTACTTTTTACTGCACGGTATACCGCGTGCTTTTGGCGGTATACCGCGCCTCATATATCCGTTGGAGATGCTGATATATATACATGCATGCTGGTGGAGAAGAAACACACACAACCAACACCAACACAACAACTTACTCATCTGATCTCTCTCACTTATTTAACATATATATATTTTATAAAACCTTTTTTATAAAATATCCAAGTGATTATTATACAAGAGTGATTACCCATTGTGAGTTATACTCCTCTTGTAAGTATTTGAATAACGGGTGTGTGATCCTGTTTATCTCATAGCAGAGGCTTGAGAAACTATTACAAATTCCTTTGTATTTGGTTTGTGTTCTACCGTAAAGAATACATTTATTGGATCGTGTCGAGAAGTGTCTCGGCTGCTGGTTTATCACAGTTGGTGGTAAATCAGTAAATCTCCGTGTCAAGTATCTCTAACCTTTATCTCTTTATTTATTCCGCTGTGCTTTTAATTATATCTGTTTATATAATTGTTGTATATTTATTATTTGTATACTCTGATTTATTTATACTGTTTCTGTACTGTATTTATTTACAAAAGAATTTTTGAAAGTAAAAGATTTTAAATACAACCTTACCCCCCCCTTAGGTTGTCTAACATAAATGTTTCATTTTAAACACCAAATCCTATCTAACCAAATTCGATGCCAAAGCCTATGAGGGAGTGTTCCTAGGTTATTCTTGGAATAGCAAAGCCTATAGAATCCTAAATAAGGAGACCATGGTTGTAGAAGAATCCCTAAATGTTAGCTTTGACGAGAGTCCTCCCAAACCGAGTGCACCCTTAGCAAATGACAATATCCGTGAGGGAGAAGTCTTAGCCCAACAACTTAGTACCTTGGATTTAGGTACCCAACCTTCCACAAATAATATTGAATCTAGTGATGCCCCTCCGTGTTTTATTCCGCAAGGTGTAGATGATCCTAACCTTAGAACCGCTCGAGGCCATCCCGTAGATCAAATTATAGGTGACCTAAACCAAAGGACAACTAGATCACAAATCCATACCCATTGTGCTTTCCATGCCTTTATCTCAACCATAGAACCTAAAACCATAGATGAAGCTTTAGGAGATGAGGATTGGATAATGGCCACGCAAGAAGAGTTAAACCAATTTTCTAGAAATGATGTGTGGGACTTAGTTCCTTGCCCTAGTAGTCAAACCATTATTGGCACAAGATGGGTCTTCCGTAACAAGGTAGACGAGAACGGTGGAGTCACACGAAACAAGGCACGTTTAGTTGCCAAGGGGTACAATCAACAAGAAGGTATAGATTATGATGAAACCTTTGCACCGGTTGCAAGGTTGGAGTCTATTCGAATGCTTCTAGCTTTTGCAAATGCTAAAATTTTTAAATTATTTCAAATGGATGTTAAAAGTGCTTTTTTAAATGGTGTTATAAATGAGGAGGTATACGTTTCTCAACCTCCCGGTTTTGAAAATTTTGAAAATCCGACACATGTTTATAAATTGAAAAAGGCGCTTTATGGTTTAAAGCAAGCTCCGCGTGCGTGGTATGATAGATTAAAAACCTTTTTAATTGTAAGTGGTTATATTATGGGTAAAATAGATAATACTTTATTTGTGAAATATGATCAAAATGATATTGTAGTTGTGCAAGTATATGTTGATGATATTATTTTTGGTTCCACTAATGAAAAACTGTGTAATGAAATTTTCTGCGAAAATGACAAGCGAGTTTGAAATGAGCATGATGGGAGAGTTAAAATACTTCTTAGGATTGCAAATCAAACAATGTGAAACTGGTATTTTTATTAGTCAATCTAAATATTGTAAAGATATGTTGAAAAAGTTTAACTTTGAAAATGTCAAACCCGTTGAAACTCCAATGACCACAAACTTACAATTATCTCGTGACGAGGAGGGAAACGATTTTAATGAAAAGATTTATCGTGGTATGATTGGTAGTTTATTATATTTAACTGCTAGTAGACCTGATATTATGTTTAGTGTATGTTTATGTGCTCGTTTTCAATCTTCACCTAAACAAACTCACTATGAAGCTGTCAAGCGTATTTTTCGATATTTACGAGGTACTACTAATCTTGGCTTATGGTATGCAAAGAAACCCGAGTTAGAAGTAACGTGTTTCACCGATTCCGATCTTCGTGGATCTATTGTTGACCGAAAAAGTACTAGTGGGGTATGTGCCTTTATAGGTCTCTCACTTGTATCTTGGTTCTCTAAGAAACAACAATCCGTAGCTTTGTCTACCACCGAAGCGGAATATGTAGCCGCCGCAAGAGCATGTGCTCAAGTCCTTTGGATGAAACACACACTTACCGATTTTGAGGTACACCTAACCAAAATTCCAATTATGTGTGATAACTCAAGTGCCATTAACTTAAGCAAAAATCCCGTGTTACATTCTCGTACCAAACATATTGAATTGAGACATCACTTTTTACGAGATAATGTTCAAAAAGGCCAAATCGTGCTTGAAAAGGTTGATTCAGAAGATAATTTGGCCGATATTTTTACTAAAGCTCTTAACAAAAAGGCTTTCTTTAAATTAAGACTTGGTTTAGGCATGCTTGAGTATAACCCTTGAGAAAATGCTAACTCTCAAATACTTCATATTTTGAGGGGGAGCATCTTTCAAGGGGGAGCATAGCGTCTTTCCTAACCCTTTTTGCTTTGACAAAAGGGGGAGAGAAACCGAGTATGCTCTCCTGTTTAGCGTTGTGTTTGTCATCATCAAAAAGGGGGAGATTGTTGGTGCAAGTGTACCCAGCTTTTAATATTGTGGTATATTTTTTGGTACACATAAAATCACATCTCCATATTTATTTTGATGATTACAAAACACACCGCATTCTTTGTTATCTAATATTTTATCTGAGTGTGCAGCTATTTTAAATGATCTCGATAAATTTATCTGAAGAATCCAAGACTGAAGATTTACGTCGTTTTAATTTTAAAATGATAAACACCCTAAAATAATATACCACTTGGATATTTCTAAAACCTAATATATTTTTAAAATATACAAAAACCCTTTGGAAGTCAAATGCTATCTAGCTCCATCTCCTGCTTCCCAACACAACTAGCTGTCAACAACAAATTGTGAAGATTTATTCTATAAGCCATAGCCTTTGTTGTGAGCTTCCTATTGGTTGAAAGTTTTCCATAGCATTCCCATTTCTCCTATAAATAACATGCAGGGACGTGATACTTTTTAACAAAAAAAATTCACCAATTCACAACATTTAATCCCAGCATTTGATCAATACTCTGCTGCCTCTTTTCTCTCTTAATCACTTATTAAAATTTATAAAATATTTTTTGAGCAAGAAATCTTGAGTTGATAGCAGATTAAAATCTCTCGATTAGTTGAATCAACAACACAACTCAAGTGATCAAACTCTCTAAAAATATCCAAGTGATAAACATTATACAAGAGTGATTATCAATATTAAAATTATACACCTCTTGTAAGTGTTTGAATAGAGTGAGTGATCCATAGAAATCTCATCAACTGAAGTAGAGATATCCGTGATTATTTTTTTTGTATTAAGGTTTGTGTTCTACCGTAAAGAACACGTTCTTATTGGATCTCCGAGAAGTGTTTTCTCGAGGTGGACTAGCCAACCACGTGATTGGTGAACCACTTTAAAATATCGGTGTCAAGTATTCTCTTTCCTTTATCTCTTTATTTTTACCGTTGTGCATTTAATTATATCTGTTTATATAATTGTTGTATATTTATTCTTTTATACTCTATTGTATTTGTACTGTCTTTTATACCGTATTTATTTATAAAAAAAATTTTTGAAAGTAAAAGATTTTAAATACAACCTTACCCCCTTAGGTTGTCTAACAAGTGGTTTAGGAAACCATCGAATCATCATCATAACAGTGTTTGGGGAAGATGAAGCCAAGCTATGTGTCATTTCTTTTTCAAAGTGCCACAATTTTAGATTTCAATCCATTAAATTTCCATCCACCATAGAGGAATTAAATATGCAAAGTAGCATTAGTATGTAAATGGGTAATCTGGAAGTGATCAATTATCAGTCGAAAACACTCATGGCATGCCAGAAGTAAGAACAAAAATGAGTCTGTGATATGGTTTTAAACGATTTTCCCACATCATTTGGAACTAGAAGTAAGAACAAAATACTCTTTATTACTAGTGTCGAATGCCCATGGATTTCACGGCCTCACACCCTTTCAAGAAATTGCACCATTGTCGGATTCCCATGTCTCCGATGTACCTTGTAAAACTCTTTATGTAAACCACACGAACCAATCATGTAATTACTCAATTTTTTTATTATGATTCGATTTAGGATTAATAACGATGTAATTTACTTTATGTTTAATAATTGTCATGTTTTTTCATAAAGATAATAATTAAGTATTCTGTTAGAACTTAAAAAGTAGCATCAATGTATTATTTACTTGTAATCTTGAATTTTAAGTAATATATATCAATAAACAATAACATGATTCATAAAAAATAGTTTTTAAGACTTGATTTTAAATGTGCTATTAACATAGTAAGGGATAAATAACCCTAATTGGTTGCCTTCACCATCTTGAGTTGTATGTCATGTCATGTCATGTCATGTCATGCAACATCAACATAGTAATCCGTTAATAGTTGAACAATGCATTTAAATATGTCACATCTTAAATATTAGTATCAAAGTTTTAAAAGTATTTTATCTAAACTAAGAATTAACACAAAGTAAATTTATATTTTTATGCAATTTGTCCCTTTCAAAATTACTTTTAGATTAGAAATCCCATGTAATCCCAAGCCTTGGTAAGTTATGGAGGATAAATTTGTGATTTGGTTGTGGACTGAGAATCCTTTTCTTTTTTAATTACTTTTTATTTAACATGTAATTACAAAAGGGGTTAAAATGGTCATTTTTTTGTTTACCAAAAATCATTTGGTAAACATTCTTACCCAGGACAACACTTACCCGAAAAGAGTTGGTAAAGAACCCCTAAGATTGATTTCTTCTTAATTATTTATTGAATAACTATTATTTTAAATACATTATTATACGGTAAATTGAATTATTTGTTAGATCAATTTATTTATTTTATATTTTGTTTGAATTTATTCATTTAATATGAATATTATTTGATGGGGTCATGTATAATAAATATATTCGAAGACTCATATGCGGCATTGAGTATTCCGTCGCGTCAAGTCCTCAACCACATATCATCACTCCATATTCCATAAACCCCAATTTCACTCTTTTCTGCAAAAATCCTTCAACAGCAGGATTAGCATTTCATTCATGGGCACCGTCATCGACTCCCATTTCTTGGCACTCACGGCCATCGTCACCGTACACAACTTTCTCCATCTCCATCTCTTTCTCTCTCTATCATATATCTAATTTTGTCTTTTCCTCACTAAAATCCATCCTATCTTATTGTAGTTTGGTTATCAGTTGCTGTTCTTCATAGTCACAGCACTTCTCAAATTCGACAAAGTCACTGATTTCGCTGGTATGTTCACAACGATCCCTCTTTTTTTTCCATTGCTTCACTTTTGCTTCTAATCTCTCCCAAGTACAGAATAAAGGCTTTCCGTGCAAAAAAGAAACCATATTATTATTCATATATGTGGCACAAAAAGGATGAGCGCAACTTGTCATTTACATCAAATTTGACTGTCCCTTAATTAGAATTGGAATCATACATCAAATTTGATTGGTTTGTTGTACCACGATTCAACAATTCTTCTGGTAAAAAGTGAGTTATCAATTAAACAAGCAAAACGAGATGCACCAATCATGATATTTTGGGACAAGTGTTCAAATGTATCATTCTGATGCAAGTGTTACACTTTCTTTTCCAACAGGAAGCACAAATTTTGTCATACTCTCTCTATTAACGTTGATTTTAAAAGGATCATGGCATTTTAGGCAGGTAAAGTATCCATTCCAGCTCTTCTGTTATTTTAGTTTTTTTGTTCACAAGTTACTTTTGTCAAATTAATGTACGAATGAATTTAATTGGGAATAATTAAGTTTAGTCATCTCAATTCTTGAATTCCTTGATCATCATCCAAATATTGAGTTGTTAGTTGAAGAACAAACTTATTGACAATGCTATGTGCTTATCTTGTTTTATTAGATTTTAAACAACAGGATCCTCTTTATTTCTTTTTTGTAAACTATGCACTTTACACTTTTCTATCTTTAAGATTCTAATAAGATAAGGTTTTCAAAATGTATATTCGTTTTATCATTTGTGCATTTCAGGTCGTTTTGAGCTTTCTTGTAGTAGTATGGGGTCTTCGCCTTGGATTGTTTCTGTTGATGAGGTATGAATGGACAAGAGTATGCTGAGATCACTTTTGTTTATGGTTTTGATCTTTCATATTTCTTATCAGGATCTTGAATTGGGGAGAAGATCGACGTTTTGATGAGATGCGTGCTAATTTGGGAAAATTGGCGGTTTTCTGGATCTTTCAGGTTTTTCATTTTTGTGCTACATTTATACCTAATTGTATGATTGTATCTTTGTTTTCCCTTTTGGATTAATTTTTTTCTTGGTTACTTTTTTTGGGTTTGATTTTACTTTAATATTATGAGTTTGCAGGGTTTTGTTTAGAAATAAGAATATTTTCCTGTCAAAAGGGTTTATGCTTTTTGTTCTTATCATTGATTGTTGTTCTCTTATGGCAGGCTGTATGGGTTTGGACTGTAAGTTTACCCGTGACGGTTGTTAATGCAAGTGACTCAGATCCAGATCTTCAAGCTCAGGACATAATCGGGTGGATAATGTGGTCTGTGGGTATCATAATTGAAGCCACTGCTGACCAGCAAAAGTTAATGTTCAAGAATTCTCCAGGAAATAGGGGGAAATGGTGTGATGCTGGATTATGGGGGTATACACGTCATCCGAACTACTTTGGTGAGGTTAGTGGTGTTGCGTTTTGCACTCGAACCTGAAATGTTGCTACTTGCAGTTAAAGACAGATACTTTATACATAGGACTGATAAGTGTTGAATGCCACAAGTTACATTATAATTTGATAAGTTTTAAAGTTTATTAAGAGGTAAAAACCCTAATGATATATACCTGACAAATTACTTGTAATTGTATGCATATGAAGCTGGTAGTTGTAACCCCACGTAACCGCTATATTAACCACCTATAAAGGGTTATTTCTGTCTCATTTTTAGATGCAAACAATAGAACAATCTTACAGTTGAATACTCGAGTTTTTGCCTAGGAACGAGAGTGAGATTTTGGATTATCCCAATACAGATTTCATGTGACCTTAGGCTTGAAGGGTCGAAATATTGTATTTGGAAAGTGTTCATGATACACGAACCACTATTTTATACAAGCGATTATTACCACGAACTCAAAATTTTCTAAGACGTTTAAGATAATTACAATTGAAGAAGAAGATACATAAATATCTTTCTTTAGATCTGGACTGTTTATGAACTTTAGAACTTATCAAGTTGTAATGTAACTTGTAATCTGTGGGTTGATTATGGCACGCTTCTATACCAAGGTTCTTGCCTCCTTTATTGGCAATGGATTAGGTAAAATATGTTCAAACCCGTTTAACATCTCTTATTGAATTGGCCCACAAGTTATGGATCATTTCTGCCATTCGATCTAGAAATGCAGATTTTTTATAGGCATATAAGTTGTGAATATGAATCTATGAACCTTGGTAAACTAATGGGATCTACCATCTTTTGGCAGATTTTCCTTTGGTGGGGAATCTTTGTGGCCTCTACACCTGTACTGGAAGGTGCTGAATGGCTTGTTGTACTTGGGCCATTATTTCTAACATTGTTGCTTCTGTTTGTCAGTGGGATACCGCTTCTTGAGGTTCGGTTTTTGTAGCTTTTGCTTTGTGTGTGTATATATATATATATATTGGATCATCCATCCATTTTGTTGATCAAATTTGTCAAAACATGGGTTCAGGAATCTGGAGACAAAAAGTATGGAAACGTGGCTGGATATCGACATTATAAAAGGACAACAAGGTAGAGTAACATGTCTCAAAACACAGAACAATTTTTTTTAATATATCTGGAAATGAGACAATTAACTGGGATTTTGTGTTTTTTTTTCTTCAGTCCTCTCATTCCGCTGCCTCCAGTGGTATATGGAAAGTTGCCCTCTTGGTTCAAAGTAGCTTTCCTATTTGAGTTGCCTTTATACAATCGAAATCTTCCTAAAGAAGAAGCCTTGGGCTGGTAAGCCATCTTCCTTTCAAAGTTTTGAACCAAATATAATTAAGCAACAAGTTTTAGTTGGGATGTAGAATTGTTAGTTTGGTTATTTTTTTAAGCATGTGAATTCTTGAAATTTGATGGGTCTAACTCTGTTTTGCAAGGGATAGAGCTGGAAGTGCAGGAAGCAATGCATCAAAACTGGGTTGACTGTAAATAATATTTACAGCTTTCCTGCTACAAGTAAATTTTGTAGTTTGTATTCTTGATAACCCTCTGTAAAACCTAATTTACAACCAGCTTTAATAGCACCCTTCATTGAAGTGTACAATCAGATCACTTGATATTCTTTGTTGATATGTTTGAATTCTACAATGATGTTTTGAATTGGTAAATGCTTACCAACATGAACTGATGCACAAATTAGCATGAGGCCGAAGCCTGGTGCGAGTCCAGCCTGAAAAAGTCAAGAGTCTTAGTAAGCCCGAGCCCATTCAAGGTCTGGTTAAAGTCCGGCCTGAAAAAGCATGCTTGGTTTATAGTATTCTTACATTTCTGATAGTAATCACATATTCTGATAAATATTTATTGCCATAACTTGCATTTACAATGAGTTCAATTTCTTTGGCTTTTGATGTATTGAAGCTTCTTTAAACCATAGTCATCGGTGAGACGTAGTGCGTTTTAGAGTTAAAACCACAAACCAAACCATATATGCAGATTGAGCTTCTTTTTTGCCAGACCGCATATGCTTCAAATCGTAAAATGCGGTATTGTTTATGCGGTTTGTAGTAAATGTTATGTGTGGAATGTATAAAGTGACAATACAAAGTTTCATTGTTCATACAATATGAAACCCCCGAGTGATTGGAACCGTAGCTTCGTAATTAAAAACCGCAAACCAAACCGCATAGTACGATCCAAGAGTGTGGTCAACAAATTCAACCAAAGGTAGGTTCTAGTAATAACATTTTAAACCACAAAAACCTGCTTCAAATTAAAACATGTAGCTGTCCATATCATAATCTGTATATCTAAAAAAAACTGTCTTCAAACTTACAAATTCGGGTCCAATCAATACCCCAAAAATTTTGGTGCAAGAAGCTGCAGCCGCGGTAAAGTACTAGGAGCAAATTTTCTGGCAAACAGATAACATACCGATGACGGCTTGTCATTATAGACACATTCTCGACCTTCATGAAGTTTCTTCATGAATTCCTCCGTAATATCATTCGCCCCAAACGTTGCAGGGTGGGGACCACCCCTCGACCAGTCAACCAAAGTCAAACTCCTGTTCGCTATCAGATCTGGTGCCCGAATCGTCAACAGAGTCGGGAAGTAATGTTCATCCACGTAACAAGCTGGCCTGCAAAACTCCTGGAATTTCGGGTAAAAGGTCACATCGGATATGATGATGGATGCAAGCTTTCGGTTGACTTCAAACCATTGGGACCCTTTTCTCCATTGAGAGATGTTGACTTCTGGCAACATGTTGGGGTTATATCGGCCCCTACCAAATGGCCCTGGATCATCAAAGGCTCCCATAAAGCTGTATTTGGATCTTGTTATGTGACGATATGTTACAGTGAAGTTGTAGACGGGAATGCATGATTCCGAGACGAGAACAAAGTATTCGTTGGAGATATCGAGAAGGGCGTTCGCCAGGAGTCTCCTCTCCGCATCACACATGCTCATTCTGCCCCATTCAGCTATCTACAAAATACAGTTTGGGGTTATAAGCAAAAGAATCCCGCTGTCCTATAAAACTTGCTTACGTTTGATTGTGCAAGTCGTCTAAAATATTGCCCGAAATGTATATTTCCAATGATACGTTCAATGAGCAAATATGGAATCTTAAATTGAGAAATTGAAAACAAGGAAACCGAGCAAGATCACAAGACATCCCAAAAATGGAAATTCTTGAGATTTTTATGACGATCGTCTTAATGGAAATGCTTAAATGAGTTTTTTGTTCAAGAAGCACCTCAGGGTGTGAAGAATCAAAATCAATGACCTTTCTACATAAACCCTTCTCTATAATGGTATATAAAACTCCCTAGCTTTCCAACTAAAATCTTGTTTGAAAAGTCCTACCCTAAAAGTAACAGCATGCATACTGTTAGGTTACTAATATAAATGAGATGGCCTGTTATACAAACGTTAAAGAAACCGAATTGAAACTTCCAATTCAAATTTCAAAGTTCTCTTTATAATTCTAGAAAAACTTGTCCCCCTAGTCAAGAATTTTACTTACGGGTTATATAACATTTACATCGCGTATTAAAAGAACATTCCAATTCTGGGGGGGTGTAAATAACTCAAAACAGTTCCATAATTATTCACTTTTTCCGGGTACTGTTGGCCATATAGTTCTTAGTTCACATGCTAATTGAAATTTCCCAAACAATGAATGCAAAAAACAACAAATCATCCGGTAACTGTATCTTTTTACAGACATAAAGAATCATTTTGCTAATATACAATCATGGCAGCATACATACATACATATATATATATGTATGTATGTATGTATGTAGGAAAGTTCTGCCGGGAATCCAAAATTGATTAGGAACCTGGGAACTTCCCTAAGTGCGCCACATGTCCCTCTTCAGCATGAATTCATCATGAATATGAAAGTGTTATTCATTAGCAGAATCACACATTCATGATAACATGGGCGTGTTATTCATTCATGATGAATATGTTACAACATTCATGACGAATAACACACTTATATTCCTGATGAATATGCCATGTGTCACGCACTCACGCTGTGGACGGTTCCCGGGTTCCTAATCAATTTTAGGTTCCTAACGAGACCTGCCCATATATACATATATATATATATATATATATATGGTCTAAGTTACAAGAAACAAGAAGCAGAACATACCTGACTTGGTATCTGTCTCCCGTAGAAAACAGATGTGAACGGGTAACGGGCTTCATATGACGGAAGTGAATGAATATATATAGAATAAAGGAGCTTGTGTCCATTAAAGAACCTCTCCCATAAAGGAGCCAAAGGTAACGGGCCTTTAGTCAAGAACATAAACGCAATCTTTGGAACTCTTGCAAATGGATACTTCTTCAATTGTGGCATAAAAGAAGCTCTCCAAAATAGCTCTTTATCAGTCATCGTGTGAATCAGATTCGAAGGAGGCGTGATCCAATGATCAAGACTGTTCTTTGGCTGTTCTTGGATACACGGTTGTAAAATGGGAATCGCTGAAGTTACCGTCGTCACAACTCCCGTTTTACGGATCATATATATACTAAACAAAGAAATGGCAAAACAGAAAACTAGAAACAAGGCAAGTAACTGTATAAGCCTTTGTGGCAAAGCCCTAGATTGGTTTGACCTACTTACAACTGTGGTAGTAGCAGGCTCTTTGCCTTCCTCCATTGATAAAAAAGAAACAATAAATCACAGATTGTATCTTAATAACACAAAACTACAAGATTTTGCTTGTGGGTATGTTGTTTCATAGCTCATCAAATCCTTTGGGAACCTTCTTGCATCCTGAAAAATATCATAATAATGACAAAAATCAAATGGGTGGTTTTTCAGGATCCAAGAAATTTGAAAATTACTACAATAATTTATCAATCTACTTAAAAGAGCATAAACCCATCTACAAATTGAAGATAACAATAGATTTTAGGCAAAGAAGAAATCCTTCAAAACCCCTTCTTACATCCTGGGATCTCAAAATAATGCAAAACCGATCAAAACAGTTGATTATAGAGAAGAAAAAAGATCAGATTTTCGTGACGATTATAAGGTTATGAATCTAGGGGCGTGGTAAATTACCAAGTTACATCAATAGACGACGACTTTATAGAAGAATCCGATGTCAATTTGATTAAAACAGCAGAAACTCAATCAGAAATTGATATATGATGTAAGATGGGTAATTGAAAAAAGAAGATGAAAATTGTTGAAAAAGCGAAGCAATTGAAAGATGTATGCAACGCAAATAAGAAGGGGGGAAACACATACCATGAAGTGATGAGAAAAAAGACCATCCAACGAAAGTCAGTAGTGATATCGTAGCTGATTTTTGACCCAATTAGTTGATTGATTGAAAAGAAGATATGGCCTCACTTGGTGTGTCTGATACTGATATATATATATATATATATGTATATATATATAGAGAGAGAGAGAGAGAGAGAATAGAGGGTATAGAGATAGAGAGAGATAGAGAGAGAGAGAGAGAGAGGGGACAAAGAAGGTTAAGAAAGATGGAGGTGCGAAACGTATGAAAGGAGCGACGAGATCTATGGAATATGTGGTCGGGTGTATGTGATATTGTGATGTTGTTTACAGAGAGAGAGAGAGAGGGCAGTTTTCTTTTTTCTGTATTTTTGCATTTAATTTAGAGTAAATTACATTTTTAGTCTCTGTGGTTTGTTGAAAATTTCTATTTTCGTCCTTATGGTTCTGAAATTGCGATTTTCATCCCTATAATTTATAATTTATGACTTTCTGAAATTTCTAATATTCCAAAACAATCCTCAAAGTTTAACATGTACAATGTTCATACCCTAAAAAAATTCTACTTGCAAATATCGATTAAACGGGTGGCAAAGACTTGACAAATGGCGTCATATTCCGATCTCAAGCGCGGGGAGACTTACGCTTATAAAGGCGGCGGCTCAAGCCATCCCGGTCTTTTATATGAGCGTGTTCTTGCTTCCAAAATCCATCCTTATAGATATTCACCGGCTCCTTAATTCCTTTTGGTGGAGCTCTAAAAGAGACAACTCCCGGTCCATTAATTGGCTAGCTTGGGAGAAACTTTGCACCCCCCTTAGCGGTGGGGGTCTTGGGTTCCGTGACTTCTCGACCTTCAATATCGCCTTGTTGGGTAAGCAAGCATGGAGACTCCTCTCCTACCCGGATACGTTGGTTAGTCGTGTTTTCAAAGCTAAATATTATCCCAAGGGGAACTTTTTTGATGCAAATCTGGGGCATAACCCGAGCTTTGTTTGGCGAAGTATTTGGAGTGCCCATAAGGAGTTAAAAAAAGGTTATAGATGGATAGTTGGAAACGGCGAGTCTATCTCCATTTGGAAAGACCCGTGGCTACGGGATGACCATAATTGTTGGGTCGAAAGCTCACCCAAACCCGGTGACGAAGATCTCCGCGTTAGCCACCTTATCTCCGCTCCTTCGTGCGGTTGGGACCATGCTCGACTCTGTCAAATTTTTTCAAACCGTGACCGGCGGGAGATCCTTAAGATCCCTAGAGCTTGTGGGGGACGGGACCGTTTGATATGGCACTTTAACAAAAACGGGATCTTCTCGGTAAAAAGCGGTTACAATTTCTTGAAGAACTCCACCCCCAACCCACCTATCCCTACCGTCGGCTTTAAGTGGAACCACATTTGGAAGGCCAAAATCCCCCAAAAAGTTAAAAGTTTCATATGGCGGTTGAGCAACGATGTCCTACCCCATCGAGAAAATCTCCTAAAACGGGGCATCAACGTTCCTTGTCTTTGTGTCCTTTGTGGGTCAAACCCGGAAAACAATTGGCACCTTTTCATTGGGTGCCCGGTCTCCATAAAGGTTTGGAAGGATGCAAACTTATGGAATCGTATCGACTCGGTGGTGAATCGCTCTGAGGACTTCTCCTCTTTCTTGACTGCATGCCTAAATGACAGCACCGACCCTAATCGAGACATCATTATGATGTTATTTTGGAGTATTTGGAACCTGCGTAATGATGCTTGGCTAAAGGGCGCGGTAAAAGTCCCGAGGGTGGTGACCCGTCATGCTATCTTCTCTCGCTCGGAGTGGCTTTCGGCCAATTCGCCTCAAACTTGCGGCCGCGAACCCACTGCCCAAACCGATCACAGCCTATGGCACGCACCCCCTTTGGGTTACCTTAAATGTAATGTTGATGCTGCGACGTTCCCTGATTCCAACGGTTGGGGTTCCGGTACGGTCCCACGGGATCACCATGGGTCCACTATCGATTGGCACTCTACTAGCGACATGGGTATCCCTCTTGTTAAGGAATGTGAGGCTATGGCGCTTGCAAATGCGATCAGCTGGGCTGCGAGTCTCGGTCATAAACGTGTTATCTTCGAAACGGACGCGAAAATTGTTGTTGACGCTATAAATGAGGAGGAACGGGAGGACCTCACGGAATTTGGTGTCATTATCAACCGGTGCAGACTACTCCTTTCCCGCTCAGTCGGTTACTCTGTAATCTTTGTTCGAAGACAGGCAAATGTAAAGGCCCATACCATTGCTAGGAATGCTAGGAACGGCCTTAGTCAAACTCCTCGATCTCACTGTTCGGCTTTTATGCCCGACCCTTGTTACACAAATTGTAATCCTGCTCATTAATGGAAGTTGTTTTCTTTCAAAAAAAAAACACCGGCGGTCCTTCATTGGTCCACGCTTGTTATTTGACTAAAAAAACTCACAATATTATTTCGTTTAAATGTTTTTATATGATAAAAGTTGGTAGAATAAACAAATCATGTTTTTTTTCAAGGAAACAACTAGAAGGGATATGTCATGTTTTCTAAACCCTAAAATAATAATAAGATTTTTTTTTGAACGGCAGTTTAATACACACACGTTCTCGGGGTGTCGGGCCTCCAATTGGGCAGCCCACTAATCCCCGTCGACCCGGCCGACCCTATGGATCGACCCAACTGGCCGGGTATAAGGGCCCTATGGACCACCCATGTAACACCCCAAAACATGAGCCAATTTAAACCTCAAGTTATAACAGGTTATGACAATAAATACTTCAACTTATAAAAACAGGCAGTGGATTAACCATCAAGAGTATATTCACATTACAAGATCCTTCAAAATAACCTATCAATCTAATTATGTCCCTTCAACCAGATTAATCAAGTTATCTATCAATCCATCAAAATCTCTTCTTTGTTAAATTCATCCACCTCTGCTATATCAAAACGCTTGTCCCACAACCCTTTACCTCCCCGAGCTGGTACCTGGTAAGAAAACATCAATTGAGACGATTAGGCCAACGTCTAGTGAGAACATTCGTTTCCAAGATAAATATTGTAAAAATCAATGTAAACAAGTTATAACAAACCTGATTTCCCCTTTTCTTACCATACGTATAACTCTATTCTGTTAACACGATTTTTATCCAGTTCCATGAATATGACTGACACACATTCCGTCATCATATCATATCTCAGAGCCACACTACGAATCTTCAAAGATTCTAGATCAATGCTCTCCACCAATAAATCGCGATTACACACGCCCATTTATCGGTAAGGAAGCAGAGATCACAAGCACTTATGTCAATCTCACTCTCTTCCTTAGAAATCAGGAATAACGATTAATACCACACGCCTATTCCAGGATTTCCCACACACACTGGAATAACGATTAAACGAGTTATACCACACGCCTATTCCATGTGATTTCCCACACACACTGGAATAACGATTAAACGAGTTATACCACACGCCTATTCCATGTGATTTCCAAACTTTAGTGCTTATGGATCCATTACACTTATTTCTACTCGTGCAAGTTAATGCTTAATACAGACTTCTCATATCATTCAGTATGAGCAAATCGCCTTTATAACATATAGATTCCTCATATCATTCAGTATGAGCAAATCATATATATAAATCGTACAGATTCCTCATATCATTCAGTATGAGCAAATCACATTTAACACAATCCTGCCTAGTATCACACTAGCGCAGTCTATAAACCTAACATACTACTATTCAAAAGTACATATGTTCAAGTAATATAAGATATATGTCAATTCTTAAATCGCACCTTTTCACGATTACATAAATGCCCATTTCATTACATCCGGAGAGATACATAAAATTACAAGGCCTCTAGATACTTAACTTATCAGGTCCTTGAGCCATATCAAATTTTGATACCATTTAGATATACTGGTTTCTTTACTCAACTCCCGATATGCTGTACCGGGACTCACCTGTACCGGGACTTGCCTCTACCGGGACTTATCTCTACCGGGACTTTCAACTACCGGGACTTGTACTACCGGAACTTGCCACTACCGGGACTTCCACTACCGGGACTTGTACTACCGGAACTTGCCACTACCGGGACTTCCAACTACCGGGACTTGTACTACCGGAACTTGCCACTACCGGGACTTCCAACTACCGGGACTTGTACTACCGGAACTTGCCACTACCGGGACTTCCAACTACCGGGACTTGTACTACCGGAACTTGCCACTACCGGGACTTCCAACTACCGGGACTTGTACTACCGGGACTTCCAACTACCGGGACCTATCCTTGATACCGGGACTCTCAATCCCCGGTACTTATCGTCGATACCGGGACTACATCGGAACTACACCGGAACCTTTAAGTACCGGGACATCACTGGTTTTACGTACTATTCATTCAACCATGTCCACAAATCGATTTAAATCATAAAATCAATTCATTCCACTCATTCTATTTAGTCCTCAACCAATTTATACAGATATATCAAGGTTAGTATAACTTAAAAACACTGATTTGTACAAAGAACAGAATGAACTCACCTTTTGTAGTAAAAACCCACTTCTGCACAAAATCTGAACTTCAAACTGATGTCTATGATTCTGCAGATCCATCCAATACACAAGTTTGTTTATAATCTAACATCAACAATGAATCTTTTATCAAACCAATATAAACCCCTTACCAAATCTGAATACCAAACTTGTTTTTCTTCTTTTCCCTCTTTTTCTCTTCCTCTGGTTCTCTAAACCGACTCACACAAGACAAATGAGATATTCTTCTTATCTCAATTGCTTTATCCATATACACATTTTAATTAAAACCAAACATACCCTCAAGATCCATTATTCCCAAAAGTACCACCATACTTTAATTACTTGTATTTTAACCCCTTTTTGAATTATAACACTTCCATATAATCCAAGGTTTAAACTAGAAAA
The DNA here is from genome assembly GCA_033807775.1 of Saussurea involucrata. NCBI lineage: Eukaryota > Viridiplantae > Streptophyta > Magnoliopsida > Asterales > Asteraceae > Saussurea > Saussurea involucrata. The sequence continues at coordinate 154,936,037 of CM066321.1, forward strand.
CAAATACATCCAAAATTCTTATTAAAACACTAATAACGAAAATTCAGGATGTTACAACCCAGCCAACCCCGGACCCGGCCCCGAAGGACCAGGCCCAAAGTCTGGATATCGCCTCATGCTCACCGCGGGGTTCGAACCCGGGATGTACGGCTTTCACACCGCACCCCCCAGGATGTTACCTTGCCACTGGGCTATACATGATTTGATAATAACAAGAAGAAATGCATGTTGTTTATAGATAGAATTGATTATTTAATTTGAAAAAAATCAATTATATTTTTACATATAGAAAATTATCAAGCGTAAACGACGAGTGTTGTCGTGGAATGTGCGGGCAAAAACGATATGAATTTGTTTCTTGTGAAGTGTTATCAGAAATGTAAATTTTAAAAAAATTGAGCCCAAAATTGGTATACAAATTTGGATTAAGATCATCATCATTATTTTTATTTAATGCCACATGCAACATTGATGATATCTATTTGGACAAAAAGTTGACTACTGACAACTCCAATCTGTCTTCTGAAACCCGCTCGAAAGACACCAATGTAAATGACATTTTTTTTGCTCAATTAATGTCTGAGGCTAACCGGAGACATGAGATTGAATCTAACACCTGTCTTATATTTAGATAAAGTCATCCTACCTCTTTGTGAATCAGGCTATTCTCAAGGGTTGATGGTCTATACTATGTTGAGAAGCACAAACATTTTGCATTGTCTTTGTAAAAGAAGTAAAAAGGAATCGAAAATTGATATGCATGTTCAAAATTATTTTTCTCCATAACATGATTTGTAACATATAAAATGATCAGTGAAGTTTCATTCTCCTTTTTCGTTTTTATGTTTTAACAAAAAAATATTCCAACCAAATATTTATATAGGGTTAAGTTCAGGGGCAAACCTCAATTAAACAGAAAACTAAGGAACACTCTTGTAGCCTTTCATCTGGACGATATGCACTTGTGTATACAGATACTTGGTAATATGCACAAATGCATAATGCACAAGTGCATAAAAACTAAAAAAAAAAATTAATTTACCTGTATGCACAAATGCATACCATGCAGATGAAGGGTTACCAGAGTGTTCCTTAGTTTTTCGTTTATTTGAGGTTTTTCCTTGAACCCCTCTATTTATATATATCAAATTCAAATGTCTGATGATAATTAAAGTTAACAAGGTAATGTCAACATTTAAATTTAATAAACCAAAAAATTCAAAGGTCGTATGTGTAATGAATTAAAGTATAGATCGTGAATTTCAATTTCTATCTCAAATAATATAATTATTAATAATTTAAAGGGAAATTAATTAAAATGCCAAAAGTCAAACATTGAGTTACCAAAATGCCACATAATTTTTTCAGTTTACCAAAATGCCCTAAATACCCGCGATGGAGCCCACGATCGCGGGATAGGGCTGACGTGGCACGAACTTTGGCCACAAATGCCCCGCGGAGCCCCTCAACTTTGGCCGCGGTGCACATTTGGCCCCTGCCCGCGATCGCAGCCCGCGATGGACCGAAAATTTACACTTTTGGTCCCTATACTTGGACGAATTTTGCATGCTTTTACTGTTTTTTTCCACAATTATTGTACTTTGAAGACCAATTTGTGGTTCAAATTCACTGGCATGTTTGAGATTTCATCCATAAATATGCAATTCACAATTCACACTTGTTCTTGCTTTCTTTCTTGATTTCTCCCTTGCTTTCTTTCTTTGAATTGCTTTCTCTCTTGATTTCTCTTCTCTCATTTCATCCACAAATGGCATCGTCATCAAACCCTAAGTCTACTCCTGAAAAAATGTCACCTTAAATCGAGGTCGCCATAGCAAAAAAGGAAGAGGAGATAGATGAACTAACAGAAGAGTGGAAAAAAATGATGGACAGGAAGGCAGTCCATTTGAGAAAGATCGAAGAGGAAGACAGGGAGATCAAAAGGATGAAAGGGGATATAAAAGCTCGGGAGGCTCGTGTTCGTCGAGAACAAGAAGCAATTCACCATATTCTGCAAGACTTCGCAATTATTCAAGCGAAGGTAAACGAGAAGCAAGCTTGGATTGATGAAACTAAATCAATTTTTAAGTAGGTGGTGGTTGTTTTAGTTGTTTTGTATTTTTTTACTGTGTTGTTTTGTATTTTTTTACTGTGTTGTTTGTATTCTTTTTACTGTGTTGTTGTTTTGTATTTTTTTACTGTGTTGTTTGTATTTTTTTTACTGTGTTGTTGTTTTGTATTTTTTTGTTGTTGTTAATTTCTCTGAAAAGTAGTTTTAAGCCGCTGAACCACGGTTAGGTTGGATACATCATGCAAGGTCAAGTAAGAGGTTACCTCATTCGGATAAACAAACATGGGGTTTTGTTTGTTAATGATGCTAGATTTTGGTAGCCGTACTCTATCCACGTGGGCCTACTCCTCTTGTAGAATATATGACAACCCTCAACTCATTTGCTAAAGTGTGTCCGGGTTGTGGTACACAATGGCCATACGTGGTTGCAAAAGCAGAAGCCGTTGAAGAAGGGTCAGAAAGATTGAAGATGAAGAGCATGTTGGATGGAATACAAACTAGCTGTGTTATCAATGTGTCATTTAAAAGCATATGTATGTGTGTATATATATAATATGAATATATATATCATTTACAAACTAGCTGTGTTATCAATGTTCATTTAAAAGCATATGTATGTGTGTATATATAATATGAATATATATATCATTTACAAACTAGTTGTGTTATCAATGTTCATTTAGAAGCATATGTATGTGTGTATATATATAATATGAATATATATATCATTTACAAACTAGCTGTGTTATCAATGTTCATTTAAAAGCATATGTATGTGTGTATATATAATATGAATATATATATATATCATTTACAAACTAGCTGTGTTATCAATGTTCATTTAGAAGCATATGTATGTGTGTATATATATAATATGAATATATATATATCATTTACAAACTAGTTGTGTTATCAATAATCATTTAAAAGCATATGTATGTGTGTATATATAATATGAATATATATATATATCATTTACAAACTAGTTGTGTTATCAATGTTCATTTAGAAGCATATGTATGTGTGTATATATATAATATGAATATATATATATCATTTACAAACTAGTTGTGTTATCAATAATCATTTAAAAGCATATGTATGTGTGTATATATAATATGAATATATATATATCATTTACAAACTAGCTGTGTTATCAATGTTCATTTAGAAGCATATGTATGTGTGTATATATATAATATGAATATATATATATATATATATATATATATATATTTTACAAATCAGCGTTCAGATCAACAGTATCATATGTGTTTGTTCCATATGGTTCAAGCTGTGACGGGCCCGGGGTGTGACTGACTGAATGTCTCCTTGGCACGGTTGAAGGGGCGGGATTTGGACACTCTCCACGAGTGTGTCCTACGCATTGGCACCGAGTACATCTTCGTTGTATCGAACTTTCACCACGTGATGGACGCCGGTCGTTCTTTCTCGGTCTCCCGGCTCTGTTCTTATCCATTAAAGGTGGATAGCATGGCGGAAGCGGGTCGGGTGGATACACCCATGCTGCAGGGGGTCCAGCTGGGTTTATTACATCCACGTATGTTTTCCGGTAATATTCGGACGTGAAGAAAGGTACAGCCAAGTCGCTGCAATCTGTACGACCCATATATCTTGCTGCAGCGATGGCATGGCCGCACGGTAACCCAGATTTATCCCATTCGCGACACGAACAAAAGTGATCTTCCATATTCACAATCGCGTGAATATAGTCATCATGCACCTCGTACTTCCCATACCCGATTGCTCTTACCGGCCATGTCGCCGCACGACGCGCCCTGTACTGAACGATATTCTCCGCCGTTGGTGTGAGTGCATTTTGCATCTCAGCCCCTTTTAGGCGTCGAATTTGGTACCACTCTTGTTGAAAGGCCCGAAAGTAGTCCATAAGATTAACAATCGAACATCTACGCGCAAAACGGGAGAGTGCATTCACAGACTCTGCACTATTCGAGGTCAGAATGTCATACTGTTGTCCAGGAAAATGGGCCGCGGACCACCTCTCCGGTCCAGCATCGTCAAAGACTTTGGCTGCTTCGTCGGCACTATATCGTAGCATATTCATGTACTTGTTAAACTCCCGATCCGTATATGCTCTGCATGCCGCCCAATAGACATCCTTGTAGGTGGTAATACGTTTGTCCTTGGATTTGACGTTCATCTCCAAATGTCGACAGCATATGGCGTGAGGGGCGTTTGGGTACATGGCAGAGATTGCGGCGCTTATGGAAGGAGCCCTGTCAGACATAAACACCAACCCTTGCGGGTCTCCGATAGTTTGTCTCAACATGGACATAAACCAAGTCCACTCGTCCCCGGTTTCAGACTTGCCTACGCCGAAAGCTACTGGAACGATGGAGTTATCCCCGTCCATGGAAACCGCCAGGAACATCATACCCAAGTAATGGCCCTTTAAATGGGCTGCGTCTATTATCAGGACACGACGTAGATTTGCCAGAAATGTGCGGATCTGCAAAAACATAAGTGGTTTTCCTTTGTAAATGTTATAGTTTATAATGTGTAAACATATGACGTGTTAAAATACGTACCGCGGGTCCAAGGGTCACGAAGCACATCAGCCCTATCCCGCGATCGCGGGCTCCATCGCGGGTATTTAGAGCATTTTGGTAAACTGAGAAATTTTTGTGGCATTTTGGTAACTGTTGGTCAAACTTTTGGCATTTTAATTAATTTCCCTAATTTAAATATATGATTAAAAAATATCTTTTGAATCAGGTCAATAAATTTCACAAGGTAGACGTGATAGAGTCAAAATAGAAGTATTTGGTAATTTATGATACGTTGTTCTTGTTTTTATTAATATTTTAACTATGTACTTTTCCATATTTTCATTTACGTTCTATTATAAATTTTGTTTTATAAATTTTTAATATTTATTCATATTTTTTATTAATTTTTTGCTAAACATCCTTTGTGAAAATTTTCTAAAACAAGGACATTTTATAACCAATTGCAAAAAAACAACTCTAAAGGGAAAAAAAGCTTAGTAAAGTAGCATCGTACTTTCGATGATCATTCATATCTGTAAGATAAGTTTTCTGACATGATTTAATGTTTTTAAATTACCCTGTGTAATACACGGGTTCAAACCTAGTAGCATTTATATATAATTAATAACATATAGAACCCTATAATTAGTTATGTTTTATTATTCATAAATTCATCACCTCGCCATTTTCTCATATTACATGGAGTAATAAATATTGATTTAAAAAAATAAAGATTCTAAGCAAGTTTTTTTAGCTATAAATTCTTCAAAATATTTCTATAAAATAGAGAAAATGGAAGAGAGGGGGGGATCTTCCAAAATTGGAGCACTCCTCTAAAATAATTATCATAAAGAGAATTATAGATATATATTAGACCATCTCACCATACTGCATAACATCAAATTTGACCATACACCATGACACCAAAAAAATTGCAGTATGGATTTTTCCTTTTTTCAAAACACACCAAATTTGGTGTGTCGCTGTTGACACTGCAAAATTGAAAGGACCCACCAATATCAATTTATTTCATTTATTTTTATGTTTTAAATAATATAATTATTATTTATGATATTAGTTTTAATAAATATTAAATAACATAATACTTGAAATTAAATAACATAAACTAATACATAAATTAATATGTAATGTAAAATTTATAATTAAAAAAATCATCGTTTTATTTTGACCGAGATCTAATTACATTAATTACTTATTTACTATGATAATTACTTAGGCCATCCGTACCCATACCCTCAAACCCTCTTGCCATCTCAGCGCCACATCAGCTTTTCTCCTTATCCTCTCCTTACCCTAAAGTGGAGTACCAATACCCTCAAACCCTCTTGCCATCTCATTTTTTTTAATTCTTTTATTTATACATTTAATTATTTAACAAAATAAAAATATTTATATATTTTTTAATAAACAAAAATAAGATAAATAAAAAAAATAAAAATTCATATCATTCATTAAAAATAAAAATTACAAAATAAATTTAAAAATTACAAAATAAATTTAAAAATTACAAAATAAATTTAAAAATCTACTCGTCGTCATTGTTGGGAACTTGGATACGCCAAATATGTTCGACCAAATCCGACCGAAGGTTATTATGAGTGTCCCGGTTTTTGACTTCTCAAACATTTTCCGCGCGTTGTTCCTCACTGATTTGGGTTTCGATATCATCCGTGAAAATGTCGTTTTCATCGCCACCACAAATAGCATGGTCTTCGTCTTCGAGTATCATATTGTGTAATATGACACAAACGTACATAATGTTTCCCAATCTTGTCGGTTCCCATCCGCGTGCCGGGTTATGAAGTATATGCCAACGTTGTTTAAGCACGCCAAAAGCTTGTTCAACATCTTTACGTGTCGCTTCTTGCGCGGACTTGAACTTTTGTCGTTTAGGGTTATGTGAACACGTAAATGATTTTACGAAAGTAGCCCATTCCGGATATATCCCATCCGCTAGATAATATCCGTGCTCGTAGGTGGCTCCATTCACCTCAAAAGGGCAGTCGGGTGCTTTTCCATCATATACATCGTTGAAGATGGGCGACTGATTGAGAACATTGATGTCGTTGTTGGAACCGGCAACACCAAAGTATGCGTGCCAGATCCATAGATCTTGAGAGGCCACTGCTTCTAGCATGATTTTCGGGTGCTTATGATCACCTCTCATGAATTGACCTCGTCATGCTACCGGACAATTTGCCCACGCCCAATGAGTACAGTCTATGCTTCCGAGCATGCCGGGAAATCCGTGTTTAGCTTCATGTGCGGCTTACAACTTCTGAATATCAATAAAAGTAGGCTTGCGTAAATATTTTTGACCATACAGTTCAATAATACATGTGCAGAATTGGTGCAGGCAATCTCGTGACATTTTCTCTCTCATACGGATGTACTCGTCAAGTGAGTCAGCAGCTACTCCATACGCCAATTGCCGAATAGCGGAAGTACACTTTTGTATCGGAGAAAAACCTTTTTTTGTAACTGGCGTCCAACCGAAGTGTAAAATATGAATACTGTCCTTGTAAATCTTCAATTATTCGTTCGAATAGCTGCCTCCTCATCCTGAACCGCCGCCTAAATATATCCGGTGTATAAACCGGGTTGTTGCCAAAGTAGTCCCGCATAAGCCGCTCGTTTGCAGCTACTCGACCTCTTTCTATGTTCGTGGCCCTCTCTCTTCTTGACGATGAGGCGGTGCTACCATAAATTAATTGTGCAGTCTCTCGAACCAAGCCTACAAAAATTTACCTTTGTAGATGCAACAACTCGTCGGTGTCTACGGATGATGATGATGCGGTCGGTGAACCGGGTTGTGGCGAATCCATATTGTTTAAAATATAGAGAATGAAAGAGAATGGAAGAGAATGAGAGAATTGTTTTGTGTGAAAAATAAAATGGGTTAGGATTATATATATAGTGTGATTAAATTGAAAAATAAAATAATTTTTTTTTAAGTAACCGTTGCCAAACGTTCACATTTGAATTTATTTAAAAAAAATAAAAATAAATAAATAAAAGCCATCGGGTAACAACGGGTTGGAGAACCCGGGGCCTGGAACCCGCCCTAAAGCCCGAGCCCCCGTACCCGTTCCCGCTTGAACCCGCACGAACCCTGGCGTGAGCCCGAGCTCCGCTACGGATGGCCTTATAAATTATGGATATTGTATTTATTAGAAATGTTTAATAATAATGGAAAATGGTTTTTTAGATGGGCCCACCAATTTGGTGTGTTTTTTTAAGTATGATTGGAGTTGAGATGTTTTTTTAGTGTTAAGGGTTCCATCAATTTTAGTGTTTTGCTGTTATTTTTGGTGTGTTAGGTTGGAGACTTGGAGTTGCTCTTATATTCATACTAGAAATGTATATTATATTGAATGTTTAAGATAATAAAATAATATTTGTATGACTTTTTTTAATAATATAATCAATATATAATCTTAAAAATGAAGAAACTGATCAAGTTACACAACTTTTTTTGGAGATCTTGAATTTTGATTCTTTATTTTAATTTTTGAAAGAATTTGTTAGAGACACTCTTACTCTTAAGAACTTTCTTTTAATCATACATATATACTTAAAACAATTTATTTATATTATTATAAATAATAGAATAGCTAAATGCACCTCTAGAATTGCTAAATACACTCATACATGTTATATCCTCTTCATACACATGAACATCAAGAATATTGTGTGGCATTTTCAATATATAATTTAACTCGATTTTGATTTAACTTATATAAGGTTATAAATAGCAACCTAGCTTTATTTCCAAAAATATTTCCGATATTTTGCTAAGGGAAATTCTTTCTCCAACCCCCTGCAACAATCCTCTCACAACTTTTTTTTTATTTTTAATTTCAAATTTACACTTTATACCCTTAAACGTTTTTATATAATTTACTTTATATCTTTTAGTTTTCTAATTTTCATTTTACACCTTCATTATATTAACACATATAATCGTATATTAATTAAAATACGTTTAAAAATTACGTTTTAATTTTAACAAATTACACCATTATAATCGTCTCTTCGATACGTTCGAAATGAACCCAATATTGAATATTTTTGATTTAATTATATTATTATATGTCATACGTTTACGTTATTTTTTGATTTAATTATATTATTATTCATCGATATCTTCTTATTTTTTGAATTATTATATTATTTCGAAATAAGGCAAATATTAACTAAAATACGTTAAAAAATATCCAACAAATTCCAACTCTGATTACTCATTTAAATCAATATATTCACGAGTACGAGTACGCTCTATATATTCTGTATACATATCTAATCTACGTTTGTATGGGTCGATCCATGTACTTGCAACTGGAAATCGACAACGTCTCCAATGGGTTGTAAGTGTGGGCATTGGGTATTCTCCGTTTAATACCACTTTTATGTAATGATTACCATTAACATGCACTATTGCAATTGACACGTGTTGGGATGGTGACGGCGGTGGTATCCTGAATGGTAAGTATGTCACACTACCTGCCATATTGAGAACATGTAGTATGACATTGAACCTTGAAGCAGCTAGAATTCCCATTTCAGGCATAGCGATCCAATACATAGATGGTGCAAAAACACCCTTGAAAAAATTCAACGCATCATAAATTCTTTGACACTCGTCGCTGCCAATCACACAAGAGTAGTATTCTTGATACTCCGTTAGTTCATCAATTAACACTCTGCGGATATTATCCCATTGGTCTCCATGACCACCCAGACAAGTAGATATGGCTCGAAATCCACAATTTCCATCGCCCAATACATCTTGTATTTGTGTGATGTATGGATGAAATAAACTCGGGATTTGCTCAAGATATGGATTTGGGGGGGGGTGGGTTGTCGCGGAAAATAGGAGCTATGCCTCGCTGATTGAGTATGACCAAAATCTTTAGAGTTGATAAATGTTGGCGCGTTAGAACAACTGCGTCTAGCAGAGTCTTCAATAATCTTTTTCTTTAGAACAGTTGTGCACCCATGCAGTAATTTCTTCTCGAGAACTGAACACCTGAAATTATTATATTTTGTTATAACTTTCACTTGTCCACGTAAGTATTAATAAATCTAAATGTTAGTTATCATAATATTGTACCTGGTCGGTGACAAATTCTGGTGTTCGTGTCAAATCTTCTTCCATGTTTGTCATCTGCAACTTTGATATATATGTATATATATGAAGGATATATAGAGGGAGAGAGTTAGAGTGAGACAGGGAGAGAGTGAGAGTAAGAGAAGGAGAGAATGAACGAATTCGGATGAAAATCGAATGAACGATTCGTTCGATTTATAATGAATTATTTTTACTTTATTTCAAATCAATAATTTTTCTTTATTTCAAATCAAATTATTTATCGATATATATATATAGATATATATATATAAAGATTTTTTTTCAAAACTGATTTTTTGTATATATAACAATTGTACACAATATTCAAAATACTTAAGATAAAAACTGATTTTTTTGTATATATAATAATTGTACACTCTTAACATTTTTAGAGAGAAAATACTTAAAAGATAAATATTTTACTTATAAAACAATACAACAATTTTATTTTCATGTTAAAAAATATTAAGATTTCGTTCTAAAATATTTTTATGTAGTATATATGATATATAATAAAATAATTAAATCAAAAATATTCAATATTGGGCTCATTTCGAATGTATCGAAGAGACGATTATAATGGTGTAATTTGTTAAAATTAAAAGAGTAAATTACATTTTTGGTCCCTGTGGTTAACACTCACTATCAACTCTAGTCCTTCTATTAAACTAATTACATATTTAGTCACTATGGTTGCTAATCTATTTCATTTTTGGTCCCTCTAACCAATTTTTATTAAAATAGTCCATTAATTCAAGGGTCTTTTAGTCTTTTCAATATTACTTTAGTTTTCAATTATTTTTGTCCAAATTTTGCATGGTTTCTGTAGCATTTCTTTGATTTTCTTTTATAACATTTCTTTAATATATATTACTTTAACATTTCATTATCTGTATTATAATATTACTATTATTATATTATTATAATATATTACTATTATATTATAATATACATTATTATGGTATTATATTTAAGAGTGAATTATGGATTTGGTCATGTGCTTTCATAGTTTTTTTTATTAGGGTTCCTATGGTATGTTTATTGTGGATTTGGTCCTTATGGTATTTAATTTGTTTTTACTACAGTCCCTCTAACTAACGTCTTCGTTAAATCCGTTAAATCAATGGTCTTTTTTAGCCTTTTTGCTTATTCTTTGTCTTTTTTCCTATAAAAATAAAACAATATATTTATACACAAGTATGTATCTATCTACATATATATATATATATATATATATATATATATATATATATATATTAACAATTTCAAAATAAATAAAATAAGATATTAATTCTATCATTTGATTTATTTAATTTTTTTAAAAATAAATTATAATAAATAAAAAAGATTATTGTTTTATTGCAATGATGAAAAAATATATGATTTTATTGTTTTAATGTAATTAAATATTAATTTAAACAAATCAAATTATATAAATAATTAAATCATGAATATTTTTTCTAAACTAATAAACCATTACTTTTATAAGTTGGTTAACTACATTTTTAACCCAAAAAACTTTTTGTCACCCTCGTTGTTAGTTTAATTGTTTTAATGTAATGGATATGTTCAAATTACAGTCGAAATGTTGTCGAATTTTCTACATGTTAGTTAACACATTGTTTTGGTAAAGTGTGTGGTAACTATTTGCGTATTAGGGAGGAGGAGTACCTCGACTTAAATCAAAAACTACTTGTAACCGGTAAGCAAAAACTTTAAAGTAAAAAAAACTTCAATTGGTTATACCGTTCCTAAAACCTACACCGTTCAAACCCCTTGCACCTAACGTCATTACTCCCCTCGTCACCCTCGCTAGTTGCTCCATCGTCTTCCACTCTTTATCACCGCCCATCATCATGGTTGGCCCTCTGCCACCGATCTATGGTTAAGAAAGGGAATCGGAAAAAAAGCGAGAGGGATCAATAACACGGGCCAACGGTGGTGATGGGCGGTGACAAAAAGTGGACGACGCTGAAGCAACAACGAGGGTGATGAGGGGGCGACGACGTTAGGTGCAAGCTGATTGGACGACGTACGTTTTTGGAAAGGTAAAATCAATTTAAGGTTTTTTACCTTAAAACTTTTTTACCGGTTACAAGTAGTTTTTGGGTTAAAAATGTAGTTAACCAACTTATAAAAATAATGGTTTATTAATTTAGAAAAAATATTCATGATTTAATTATTTATATAATTTGATTTGTTTAAATTAATATTTAATTACATTAAAACAATAAAATCATATATTTTTTCATCATTGCAATAAAACAATAATTTTTATTTATTTATTTAAAATTTATTTTTAAAAAATTAAATAAATCAAATGATAGAATTAATATATTATTTTATTTATTTTGAAATTGTTAATATATATATATATATATATATATGTAGATAGATACATACTTGTGTATAAATATATTGTTTTATTTTTATAGGAAAAAAAGACAAAGAATAAGCAAAAAGGCTAAAAATGACCCTTGATTTAACGGATTTAACGAAGGCGTTAGTCAGAGGGACTGTAGTAAAAACAAATTAAATACCACAGGGACCAAATCCACATACCATAGGAACCCTAATAAAAAAACTATGAAAGCACGTGACCAAATCCATAATTCACTCTTAAATATAATACCATAATAATGTATATTATAATACAATAGTAATATATTATAATAATATAATAATAGTAATATTATAATACAAATAATGAAATGTTAAAGTAATATATATTAAAGAAATGTTATAAAAGAAAATCAAAGAAATGCAGGTACGGAAACCATGCAAAATTTGGACAAAAATAATTGAAAACTAAAGTAATATTGAAAAGACTAAATGACCCTTGAATTAATGGACTATTTTAATAAAAATTGGTTAGAGGGACCAAAAATGAAATAGATTGGCAACCATAGTGACTAAATCTGTAATTAGTTTAATAGAGGGACTAGAGTTGATAGTGTGTGTTAACCACAGGGACCAAAAATGTAATTTACTCAAATTAAAACGTATTTTAGCTAATATACGATTTTATGTGTTAATATGATTAAGGTGTAAAATGAAAAATAAATGATATAAAGTAAATTTATTAAATAAGTATAGGGGGTAAAATGTAAATATTAAACTTTAATTTGGTTTCTAGAAGGAATCTATTGGGGGACAAGTTGCATTGTTGCAAGGGGGGTTGTGGAATACGCAGGGGTATCAATAGGAACACAAGGTCTCATTCTAGACGCAAAATTGACGTGGGGACCCACATGAACACAAGGTGGTATCAATACCCTTTCTAGAGGGAAATTGACATAAATAACCATTTTAATCTCAAATCTTCAACTTTTAACCATCCAAGTTATTTTTTTACAAAAATAGCCGGAATCCCGCAAGCCTGACACCGCAAGGCTTGCGGTGTCAGCTTTTTCTGACAAAACGAAAAAAATATTATTTTTAAAAAAAAATGACGATCCCGCAAGCCCCCGCAAGCCCACCGCAAGCCTTGCGGTGTCAGGCTTACGGGATTCCGGCTAATTTTGTAAAAAAAAAAACTTGGATGGTTAAAAGTTGAAGATTTGTTTTTAAAATGGTTATTTTGGTCAATTTCCCCTTTCTAGACGCAAAATTGACGTGGGGACCCACATGAACACAAGGTCTCTCATTCATCCAATATTATTATTGTATATATTTACATCAGGTCATCATTGTCATCACATAATCAACTTTCATACTCAAATCCATATTTAATCACATTAAAGATGGCAATGATATGAGTTTGACTGACAGTGCTTAATTAGGAATTTTGCTGTTTCAGGTCCAGATTTCTGCCCACATGAAAGATTGGTTAAATATTACAACCATGAATTGTGATTGTTTTTAGTTGCAATTTAAAGCCTGAACCCACAACCCACCAATGAATAAGCAACCCAGCCTAGTAATTATTTTGTACACCACTTGGGTCTAAAACCTGGTTTCAAAAGGGTGGTGTTATATGCATACCTATTTACATCAAAATCAGGTCGGATTATACATTGAAAATGTAAAAAATGGTGTCTTGATGTTGATGTGTGAGGGTGATATTGAACACCGTTGTTTCAAAAATAAAACAAAAAACATATGGTCAAGCAACGACCCCAAACAGTATTTCATAATGCATACCCCATCAATCATTCATGTATAAAACGACGGATTTAGCATAGTTTAGAAGACAATGCTATTATTAGAGATTTTTCTTACTCAAGTCGACCACTTTGAACATAGCACGCACATTAGAGATCATCACTGGACACTCTCCCTTCTCATCATACTCGGAAAAGTCCCCTCCAGACAGATCAATATCCTCAAATTTCGTTCCTTCCAACTAAAAAATGACAATTTCAAAGTTATGTCCCAATTGCAGTTTTACAAGGCAAATGTTTCAAAAAAGTCTTTTTTCCAACGATCCCTTGGATTAAAACTTGTTGGCTTATCTCTCTTCCCATTATAAGTTCATTTATGCATTTAAAGCTATGGTATCATGGCGCTAAGACTAGGAAGTCCCATGTATTCGGCTATTTTAAAGATATAACATGGTTAAGAAGCATTTTGAAATCATACGATGAAAGCTTTAAAAAGTATCATGTTTCGATGTGCTTACAGATTCAGCTTTCCACCCGCTGCTGAACGCGAAATCCATTGGTTCAAAACCCCTGCAGTCGAATACCATCAAACCAGCATACTTCCCTGTCTCACTGGAGTCATTAGTAAGCGGATAGCCTCGGCCTGGGATCATAGTCACTGTTCCTTCCCTTTTACAGAACTTACACTGATACACCACAAACATAAATCTATTTCACTAAAAAGAAAAGAAAAACTATAGTCTAATATCAAGCCCGCTATTTGAAACTGATACCAATTTGACTTTGATTCATGTATACTCCATCTGTGTTATGTACTAATGTACCAAACCAAACAAACCTAGTGGGTCCCACACTGATTAGGGTCTGGGGAGGGTAAGATGTACTCTACCCCTAAAGGCCCCAGCTTGAACTCTTTTTTTTCTTTTTTGTGGAGGACAACTCAGAGAGACATCTATAGCAAGAGACAAGTTTTAGATAACTCCCTTACGAAATTATAAACTTAGAATTCTTAGTAGTGAGTTACTATTAGCTAGGTCGATATTTTAAAAACATCATTGTTTGGAATACGTCTTTTCTCATAGTTGTAATTATGCTATCCCTTACATTACTTAAAAGACATATGAGGTTAATTATTATTTATTTGTGTATAGTTTTAGGGTTTAAGATTTCTATTACCAAGAGGGACCACATTTTAGATACACGGCAGAAAAATAAAAACCTGTAAATAATGACATAACAGAGAACATAGGAAACCAAAGGCTTTAACTCTGCAGTGGCCTAACTCGAATATAAGATTATTCTGCATGGAGAGGCCTTGGGGTATCTCAAGTGGCTATACTCACAAAATAAGAGATGTACAGTACAGACACGTAAATTAAGTGTTTCCTACCGATTGTCTGTAAATTTCTCATGTTTTTTAGGCTTTTATAGGCTTTCTACCTTCAGGAAGTAACTTTCAATTATAGATAAATGTGAGTTTACCAGTTTACAACCCATAAATCCACATTCAAATAGTATGTCAATGACATATTCCTTTGACAAAACAGCATCCCAACATACTGAACCCTCGATTCCCTAAATCAGCTAAGCAGTGCAAAATCAATGATTCCTGATAAAGCTTTATAGCTTGACAATACCCTTATCATAATATGCTGCAAGAACTATGTCGTCGGTAGATACAATCAAAATGATACTTGGCATGTATCAATGCGATACAAAACAGATCAGTAGTTATCACTCCTAGCAATGATACTTTGCAAGGCTCATGATTGAGATATATATTATATATACACACACATAGGAGATCAGCTATAAGCACCATGATGAACATATTTGGCTTATATAGAGAGATCAAGAGATACAAACCTTTTGGATAAGATTAGTGGTACCCTTTTTTGGTAGAGGAAGCGTCTCATTCAGGCTAACACATGTCTCTTTCTCGGTCACCTCACCACAGTTTTCACACTTCATCTACAATATGTAAGTAAACATTAAAAAACAATCACCTGAAATAAGAAGTAACCCTGAAAGTGGTTTTGTGTGGTTACTTCTGATTGGAGAAAGCGATATAAACCACATTAACAGTTTAAGTGATGATCAAATAAGTAGCTGTTAGCATGACATTAGAAAATGTAGCACACCCAGCATGTTTCTTCAAGATTAAGTATAAAAACACATCAGACAGCCCTGAATATATCTTTAAACAATAAGAGACAGGATAAGAACTTCAAATCAAGACAGCATCATTCTGGCCATAGGAAACTAGATCGATCAATGTTAATGCATAATACGGCGCATAAGAAGAATCTTTAGTGAGGACAAGAGACTACGGCTAGCACTAGCCATAGGAAGCAAAAACAATACTTATAATACACAAAACCATGATTATTCCAAACTTCACTTCAATAGTCTCGTATCCATGCTGCATCGACTTTAATTAAAATTCGATGTTTGTTACCTAAGTGGGACACTCCCAAACTCTTTCTTACCAAAACCCTTCCCTTTGTACAACCTTACCAGGCTGTTTTCATTATGTGTTCTTTGCGGGAGGTTAGGAGTGAATTAAGCCAATGTATACAAATAGACATACCGGGCTTATCCTTTTATGTTAAAGTCGCAAGTCTGTCTATGATTAAAGATTTAAAGGGTCCATTTACCAAACGCTTACCAGGTAAGCGCTTATCGGCATGAGTCACCACCCCCACTTACCTTATCGGGTAACGTTGCCGGCCATCAAAATGGATTGATGGCAAGTGTTTATGACCTGGTAAGTGCTTACCAGGTAAGTGTCACTACCCTCACCGGGTAAGACACTCAATCATTACCTTCCCTCTTACCCACTAAAATTATTGGTCCTTCCATGCTCACCCAGTAAGGTAATTGACCTGGTAAGCGCTTACTCGGTAACTGTTTGGTAAAAGGCCCCTAAGACTCTAGATGGTGTTGAAGCCAGCTCCTAGAAAGTGATGTGATAAGAATTTACATCTTTGTAAGGAGTGGATGGGGCGATGTACATATGCATGAACGTAGGTGTACCCAGGTACATGATTTGAAAGTAAGATAACAAAAACAGATATCGGTGGATACCTAACAAGAATCTTCAGTGCAGACAACAGACATTAACCATAGGAAACAAAATAATGCTTGAATCTTGACACCGAAAACTAAAACAAGTGATGCGACAAAAATTCACTACTGGCTCACTTTATTGTGTGCAAAGTGAATGAGCAATGTACATATACATGAAAGTAGATATATTCATTAATCAGATACAAATATAGACAGTAGGACATATACTTTGATTATTATCACTGGACAAACAATCTGAGATATCAAACAAAACCACAATCATATCTGACCAGAATAGGAAAAATTGAAGGATAATTTCTTGAAATTGGTTGCAAAAATTCAGAAAAAAGGGAATGAAATTTGACTCTGAACAAGCAGTGACCCCTTGACTATATACATGCCCATGAGCCCAAAATATATATAGTCTTTACATATCCATGCATATATTAATCTTAAATAGAAACAAATATAGAGAAAAAATGAGCATATATTGATTCTAATCCATCTACAGTAAGCAAAATCCACAACCTCACTCTTGTGAGCATCTCATATACTCAATTTGTTTGCTACAGGCTACCGCTACTCAAACTTTGTTGTGGAAAAATGGCATCTATGAGAGAAAAATAAGTTGCAAGAGCATACCAATGAAATTCAAATTTGATTGTGTAAATATAGATGTAATAATTGAAATTAGACACATAGAACATACAAATAACTCCAGATATGTCAAAATAGAACAACTATAGTTGTTTAAAAATGAAGTTCCATAAGAAACAAACTTCAAGTTTAGGCTACAGTTAAGCAGATTGCAATAGATCTAGTTTAAAGGTGAACTTATGAAAATTGATTTCTATCATAAGATTAGGTACAACTAACAAATTGTTTGGGATACAAATTTGAACTGTGACAACATAAGAAGCTGCTGGAGAAAAAAAACAATTAGAGTACTAAACACACAAACACGATTAGAGACATAGAAATTATTATTATGGGGATTCATCAATATTATTGTAAAATATAATGAAATATTGAACCTAGAAACCAAGCGAAATCAAGCAAAGATAAACCACCAATATATGATTATATTGACAATTTCATTTCCAAACAGATAAGCAAATGAGGCATCAAAAGTTCACAAAAATTAATAACACAGATTACTTGTATATAACCTAACAAGCACTGTAGAAATATAAATACAGATTACAAACACACACACACTCACGCTTTGTCCACTCACTCTGCATTCTGCAAAGTATACTGTTAGTAGTACGGTTGGATAATAATGACTCGATTATCGAAAACAGGTCGACTAAAAGCCACAAAAACCGAATAGAACAAATAGTTTGATCTGCCAAAAAGTTTAGAAACCCTAACTGTAAACCATAATCGATCGAAAATAAAGAGGAACCGAGGAATCCTAATTTCAAGTACAAAAACAAATAGATTGCACATATATACCGCCACAGACGAAATCAATTAACAATTAGCGCCGGATTGCAGCTAGAATTAAAGTAATCAAAACATATACATCCGAAACTAAGATACGCATAGATTTGTTGAATTTTGAGAAAACCTTGAAGTAGTAGGTGAAGTCAGGATCATCAACACCGCCCCGAGGCTGAAAGTTTGTGAGATTTTCCAGCTCCCCGCTGATATACAGCATGTAGTTCACCATATTTTCACACACTTTCCTCTCTGCTGCTTTCGGTAGAAATATTGGTTTTGTTTCACCGGAAAGATCTCCTGTTTACGATTGCTTTTGGCAACGTTTGGATTCCCATTTCCTAAAATCCAAAGGTATTAAAATGGAAAATCAAAGGTAATTTTAACTTTAATTTTGTTTTGAATGCAATTTTAACTTTAATTTATTAATTATCTTTTTGTGATTCTTAAATTGTTATGAGATGTTTTCAAAGAGAATTGTTATGAGATCAAAATCGCAAATCCCTTAAATCAGTTTGTTTTAAAAGCAAAATCTCGAAAAACAATATAGCAGAGAAAGCAAGTTAAAGTAAAAATAATGTAAGTAAAGAGTAACATAAATGAATTAATTAATTAAAGGTACGGCTATGAATCTTGATGTTAAATATTTGTTTTAACGTTTGGTTGTTACTATAATACGTTGTAAAAAGTGTTTAACATGTTAACAAGGTCTATATTGAGACCCTAAGACCATTAATTCAACGGAAAAAATGAGTCACTATGTTGTTGTGATAGAACAGATATTAAAGATTCGCTCTTTATGCATAATGTGATGTTGAATCGATGTTTATGTGTGTTTACAGATAGATTTGTGTGTCACAAGTGTTTATGTGCAAAAGCAATGGAGAAAACATACCAAAAACGAGTTAGAATGGCTTGGAAAGGCTCTTATGTTGAACGAGTCAACATTTGGTGCAGTGTAAGCGACTTACAAGGGACTTGGGATATTGTGAAGATGAAGTGTAGACTAGACTATTTCGATGTGAGCACCAAGAAGTCTCGTAGGTATGAGTATGCAAATTCCAACCCGCATAAAAGTTGTCCAGCTCATAAGCGACTTAGGAAGTAGCACAGAAGGCGTGCAAGATTGACCTTTTTATATGTTGAGACATAGTTTAGATTGATATGTAGGATAAATTGATATCAACGTTCAATAGTTAGTTTAGACACCTTAATATGTATGTCATGTGTGTAGGTACCAATAGTAGGTTGTTCAAGATCCTACACGAGCTAACACTCGGATAAATATATGTATATGTTGGTCTCGGGATACAACGACTTACACGTAAATATATGTATATGTTGGTCCCGAGATACAGTACATAATTGGGAGTTGGAACCACCGATCGTTGTTAGGGTCTACTTTCGACTTGAAAACCAAACCTACCGTGGACTGAATATATATCTAGCGTGCACCTAGTTAAGTCCAGTCCTTATGCACTTCTATCGGAACGTAACTCTATACGTCCTTTGAACAATTTTAACATAAAAACGTTACTCTGTATTCATCTACAAAATTTACACCTCAACTGATGTTCAATTCGATTACACAAAAACCCTCATCTTAAACACCCCCGTTGAGGTAGGAGCAAGACAACTTTGTTCAATATTTGATTGTTGTCTTGTCTATTACATATACTTGTATGAAATTAGTCTAGTATTTAGCAATTTCATCTGTGAAATTCACTATGTTTAATAATATCTCGATCTATGCAATATTTTCAATGACGCCGATAACTCAAATACAAGCACATTATATCAAAACTGGATGTCATATCCCTACATTATCCCATTACGTTAGTCACATGGTTGGCGGGGTCAAACAAGAGAGTGATGAGAAAAAAGGTTTCACAAGGGAGGACGTACTTTTCACTTTAGAAAGAATCATATATATGGAAATAACATAATCTAGAAAGCAAGTTCATAGATCATAAATTGAGATGTTCATGAAAACGAAGGAACAATGCCATAAGTGGTACATGGACCCATGTACCAAGAGAAAGGAGCCATGATGGTTGTGGTAGTCGAACACTTTTTCCTTTAAGTGTTAGTTTAAGGCTGCCTACTCCATCCTTTGGTGGTTCCACCCGTGAGTCATATCTTTTGTAGATCCAGTGAACATTATTCGAAGACGAATAATGGATAAGGACGGGATATTTAGGGGGTGCTTGTGATTGTTTATTTTTTTGACTTATTTGCTTATTGCTTTTCCTCACCGTAAATAATCTATTTTTAGTGTTTGGATTGGGAAAAAAAGTGCTTATGACTTTTCTCCACTACAAATAAGTTGTTTTTGATAAGCTAATTCATTCTAACTTATTTGAAACTGCTTATAACTTATTTGTCCAATTACATTTTTACCCTCGACCCATTTTTAGCACGACATAAGTTGATAAGCACTTTTTAAAACAAGCATAAGTTGTTTTAAATAAGCAATCCCAAACACCTCCTTAGTAGTCGTTCAGTTGAACGGATGGTAATTAAGGTATAATTTTCTTGGTTTTATATGGATAATATTATCATTTTAATCCATATTATTTCTTTATTTTGTTTTTGTAAAGTTGTTATTTTTTTTTGAAACGACAATATTATTACCAACCAAAAACAAAGATTTACACAAGCGTCCAAAGATCAACACCAAACACAACCGAGTCCAACATTTACTTGATTTTTGTAAAAGCGTTGAGAACGAAGGGAGGTAACATAGAAGAGTAAGAGTGCAATACTGACTAGAGTCCACTGAAAACGAAAAGAATCTCCTTGTAAAAGTGTACATGAAAAATGAATAACGTTCTTAGAGCATTTAAAATCATCAAATCCTTACCTATTTCACAAAATTGTTGTGTATGTTTTTTTGCAATGACACATTAATATCATATAAACCTCTTCACTTTGTAAATTTCATCCCACGATCATGAAACTCTTTGACAATCTCATAAATCGATCCCATTTATTTTATTTTAAACATAAATTTATGACATTTTGACTTGTACGACAAAAGAATAATTATTAGTTTTTTTAATGCATACACTATATTTATCTTGTAATTTTTGTTCTTAAATACGGTAAATATCATTTTAATTAAATACTTCATAAATTAATTATAATATGCAATATATATGGATTGTTTTATAGCCTCGTCGAGTGGTGGATCCAGAAATTTTAGAAATAAGGGTCGAGATTTAAATAACAAATATAAGGTATAAGAAATAAATTTTCTTGTGATAAGTTAAGGTGTAATCTTAATTTCTTTGGGGGGTGGGGGGTCAAAAGAGAGATATTTAATTAGAAAAAGAAAATTCTAATATAAAAATAAAAGTTTGGAAACTTATCGGTGTCAAGTGACCTCCAATTCCATCAAATACATACTCGTCTCTTCATGTAAGAATGAATTTGTATAAATATGCTCGTTTGCTACATATATTAGTGTCATGTGTGATGTTATGCATCATCGTGGTCCACAAATAATGAGTTTGAGTGCACCAAAGAGTTGTCTTTAAGAGACTCGATCCAAACCATCATGCATAATAGATTTAGACATGAATTCTATAATTTATTCAATCTAAAGTTTGTTATTACTTTCCTTTTAGGGTTTTCTTAAAATAAAGAGTAAATTACATAAATCGTCCCTGATGTTTGGTTGCTTTTTGGATTTGGTCCCTATTTCCAAAAAATTACACTGAGCGTCCCTAAGGTTTGACAAACCGCACGGAATTGGTCCCTCCCTCTAACGTCGTTTAAGAAACCCAGTCAAGTCTAAGGGTATTTTAGTCTTTTTACTCTCTTTTTGTCTTTTTCCTAATTAATAAATAAAAAGAATAAAAAAATAATTAATAAACCCCCTACCCCCTACCCCCCTCCTCCTCCTCCTTCTTCCTCAGGACCTCCGGCCACCACCACCACCACCACCACCACCATCATCATCTTCAACCCATCACCACCACCACCACCACCATCATCAACCCATCACCACCATCATCATCAACCCAACACCACCACCACCACCATCATCATCAACCCAACACCACCATCATCATCAACCCAACACCACCATCATCATCAACATTATCATCAACCCAACACCACCATCATCATCAACCCATCACCACCACCATCACCACCATCATCATCAACCCAACACCACCATCATCATCAACCCAACACCACCATCATCATCAACCCATCACCACCACCACCACCACCACCATTATCATCAACCCAACACCACCATCATCATCAACCCATCACCACCACCACCCTATAGACACAGATGCACTAATATATATATATATATATATATATATATATGTGTGTGTGTGTGTGTGTGTGTGTTTTAGGTGAAATAAAATCAAGAATTCTAAAACCCGTTTTCTAAAAAACCAAAAAAATGGGTTTTTATTTAAAGAAAAATCGTGTTACCTTCTTGTTGTGGGACAATGGATTCAACAAATCTTAGCAAGATGACAAATGAGAGTGATAGAAAGATGATGAATTCAGGTTTCTTTGCTGCCATTGTTGCAGAACTCAAGAGTTTGAAGAAAAGTTGGAGATGGATGGGTGTGAAATTACTAGATATGGTTTGCTGCAATTCTTGAAGATGAAAGGAAGAAATAACTCAAATGTGTGTATAGTAAATTGTGATGGTCCAAAATGCCAAATTAAGCAGTCATACATGAAGGCCTTTTGTGGTAGAGTAAAAACGATTTGCAGACACTCATGAGGAAGAAGAAGAAGAAGGGGGGGAGGGGGAAGGGGTATAGGGGGATAACAACGGTGGTGGAGGTTGAGATGCAACCGGAGGTGGTGGCCGGAGAAAGGTGAGGAAGGGGGTTGTGGGTTCGTGAGGAAGAAGAAGAATGAGGGGGGGGTAGTGGGTGTAGGGGGGTGGGGTATTTTTTTAATTTGTTTTTTAGTTTTCTTTTAGAATAAAGACAAAAACAAATGTAAAAAGACCAAAATACCCCTAGACTTAACTGGGTTAACTGGTTCCGTTAGAGGGAGGGACCAATTCCGTGCGGTTTGTCGAACCTCTGGGACGCACAGTGTAATTTTTTGGAAATAGGGACCAAATCCAAAAAGCAACCAAACATCAGGGACGATTTATGTAATTTACTCTAAAATAAATGGATCGACGGGACACTATTTAAGTCTATACTTATTACAACCAACATAAGGGGTGTGACATAGGGGCCGTTTACCAAGTGCTTACCCGGGTAAGCGCTTACTAGTCAAATTTAACGCTACCACCTATTTATCGAGGTAAGATTTTAGTCCGCCAAATCGGTTTTGTATGCAACAATTAACCCGGTAAGCGCTAACCGTGGTAAGAGTCATCGTCATCACTTACGGGGTAAGACTATCGGTCATTTCATTCGCTTTTTCCGGATAAGATTTTTGGTCCTTGTCATATCAATCCGATAAATAATATGACTTAGTAAACGCTTACCCAGATAAGTGTTTAGTAAACGACTCTATAGTGATTCATTTCATACTTTAATTTGCGTACAACTAGTTATAGAATAAAAATTACCGGTCTCAAAATCTGGTCCACCTCTCAAAAGAAATCTCTTGTCCCTGGATCTACCACCAATAAAAATAAAACACATTATTACTTTATTTTTTAGGAAAAAGTCTAAAAAAATCCAACAAACTATCCAGTTTTGCATGGTTAAGTCCCTAAACTCTTTTTTGAATGAAAAAAACCATTAAATTTTCTCATTTTGAATAATTAAGTCTCTAAACTATTTTTTGGATGAAAAAACCATTAAACTTTCTCATTTTGAATGATCAAGTCCCTGAATATTTTTCTTAAAAATATAAATCACCGAACTTTTAAAAATTTCCTATAACCGACTAAAAATGTTTTAAAATTAAAAAAAACTAAATCAAGTTTACCGTTCCCAAGCCTTACGTCATTCAGACCCCACGCAATAACCAATGTCAACAGTTTGATAGATGATATGTAGAACAGAGAATGACGAGGAGTGGCGAGGGGGAGCGGTACCGTTGTTTGCTAGGAGTTTGAATGACGTACGGTTTGAAAACGGTAAAACTGATTTAGACTTTATTTTACTTTAAAAAAA
This sequence comes from Saussurea involucrata, assembly GCA_033807775.1. Lineage (NCBI taxonomy): Eukaryota > Viridiplantae > Streptophyta > Magnoliopsida > Asterales > Asteraceae > Saussurea > Saussurea involucrata. The sequence goes on from CM066321.1 coordinate 154,960,528, forward strand.
TTCTAGTCGGTTACAGTTATTTTTTTGTTGTTAAAACGATGCACGTAACCAACTTTGAAAGTTCGATGATTTATTTATTAAAAAATGTTCAAGGACTTAATCATCCAAAATGAGAAAGTTCAATGGTTTTTTCATTCAAAGTGAGAAGTTTTAATGGGTTTTTCATTCAAAAAAATAGTTTAGGGACTTAATCATTCAAAATGATAAATTTAATGACTTTTTTATTCAAACAAATAGTTTAGGGATTTAACCATTTAAAATGAGATAGTTTGTTGGATTTTTTTTTGAACCTTTCCCTATTTTTTATACAATTTTTTGATTCATTTTGTATTTACTTTTTAATAATTATTTTGAGTGATAGATAAGAATTGGACATAAGACCTGTGTATTTATTTAACTCCTTACAAACAAATATTAATAGTGGCATTTTTTACCACATCATTTTTTATAATTCCTCCTCCCATTACCATGTAATTACGTAATTTACATCTTGAATATGTAATTTAATACTTCTTGCATCCGTTTCTGACATCTCAAAAGTAATGAATTTTATTAGGGTTTACATATTTTGATTTCAAAATGAATTCTCTTCATTGTTAGGGTTTAGGGATAAACATATTTGTTCAACCTGGGAATGTAACTGGTTTTTTCTTCTTCAGTTTCGACTTGTTCAATCTAGTAAATTGTTTGTTTTTTCATCTTCAACTCCGATATGTTCAATCTGATATTAATTTTGATATTGTTGTTTGATTTTTTTCATCTTTAATTTCGATTTGTTCAATCACGGGTGTTGATGGAGTCTGGAAGCTAGAATATTGGGCATTTTTTCTCTCACCAAGCATCAACAACGCTAAAGGAAAGCAAAACAATGTAGCGGACCATTCTTCGACATACTGATTCCCATTTCATCTTCATTCCTTAAAACGAACCAAACGTCTCGTAAGTTGTATAGATAGATAAATAAGTTTTTTTAATAAGAAATTAGATTGGGTTGACCGGCAACTAATGAACTAAACATAGGCTATGTTTTACAAACATAAGATAACTTGTTTTTTTGAGCTTATAAAAAAGTCTCATTTAATGTGTATTAGTTAGCTTATTGAAACGTTATTCAACAAAACTATAAAAGTTTTGTATTACTTTCTTCCCAACAATCTCTTATTCATATCAATTATTATTTTTTATATTAATTTTAAGTTAATAAATATTAGATATTATAAATTATTATAAATTGCAAATTATTTATTAATTATCAATTATAATCTTTTTGAACAAAAAATTAAAATGACTGTTACTTATATTAATTATTATTATAATTACTATTCAATATTTTTAGTCATTTAAGGCATTGTTTGGCAAAAAAAAAGCTAGCTTATAAGCTAGGTACATATTTGGATGACCATAAGCTAGCTTCTCAAAACGCTAGTTTTAGTAGCGTATGGAGAGCTTTTTTTGCTTTTGATTTTTTTTTCCAAAGATATCCTCAATTATATAATTATTATTTATTTACTATTTTTTTAATATGTCATTTTTAGTCATTTTACACGCTTATAAGCTAGTTTTGTCAAACGTGACTTTTTCATCAGCTAGCTTATCAGCTACCAGCTAGCTTATAAGTCAACAACTAGTTTATCAGCTACCAGCTAGCTTATAAATCATAAGCTAGCTTATCAGCTAGTTTGCCAAACATAGCCTAAAAAGCAAATGAAATAATTTAAAAATGCTATGCTATATAAAGCTTATATTATATTTATTATGTTTCATAAATAATAAACTCTAATGAATAATTTTAAATCATTAATTTAATTATTAGTTATTATTTTTTGAAAAATTATTAACTAATTAAAATATTTAAGATAAACAAACTTTATAATTTATTCATACCATATGTGACAATTATTTATAATTATCAACTAATATAACTTTCTAAAAAAAACCGTAAATCGGTTATATGAATGGGAATTTAATTACAATACCCAAAGTTTGACTTTGACTTACCAAATACCAATTTTTTCAACTTTTGTCAAAATACTCATTTTTCCGCGATATGTCCCGCGATCGCGGGATAGGGTTCATTTTGAAACATTTGATCCCGCTATAGGGGGTGAAAGTGTAAAATTGTAAATAGCGGGACATAGCGGGACAATAGCGGGATCAACATTTTCATTTTATACCCTATCCCGCGATCGCGGGACATATCACGGGAAAAATGGGTATTTTGGCAAAAGTTAAAAAAAATGGGTATTTTGGTAAGTTAAAGTCAAACTTTGGGTATTTTAATTAATTTTCCTATATGAATCTATAGATTACTTATATATATAATAATTAAATTGGAATTATTTTAGTTAATATATTATTTTCTATAGTTTCTTCTTATCATTTAATTTGTATTATTTAGTACAATATATTATTAATAATTTCTTTTAATTGTATTATGAAATACTTATTTGACTAATTTTTTTAACACATCCTTTATTTATTATATATTTTCAACAAATTTATTAACTAATTTTTCTAAACACAATTTATTTATCAGTTAATCTTTTCAGCTATAACTCGTATAAGCTAACTTAGCTAGTTTGTCAAAAACAAGATTCTAAATGGCATGAGGCGTGATATGGCGGCGAGACCAAGCCTCAAGCCTTAGGAGCACGACCAGGTTCCTGACAGTTTTTAGGCCCTGGACGATAGGTAAAAATGGGTCCTAGGTAAATACGAAATCATTTTCTTATTTATATCATAATAAAGAACTTTGAATTCAAAAGTTAGTAATTATTCATATAAAAACTTCCAACTGCAGCCACACACTATAACAAAACACTAAAAACAACTTTAATATTATATTAATAATAAATAAGTTGAGTCGTCTCATATAGTTGGTAATTTTTTTTAAAATGTATGAGTTTACTTACTTAATAACAATAAATCTATTCTAACACAAATTAGAATTCATACGGGTGAAATAATCAAAAGTGTATCAAGGTTTCTAGGCAAAATAGTTTTAGATATTAGTACTAGATAAAAAAAACTTAAATAAACAACACTATAAAATAGATGACCAATTAACTTTTTATAATTTTCTTGTCCAATGTAGTTACATAATACATATTTGGGCCCTTTAATATAATGCAAAATTCTTTTTGGGTCCTACTAGATACTAAATTTTTTGTATTTTGTATTTACTATTTTTTTGAACTACTATTATATAATATATACTAAAAAAATTTGAATTTTTTGGGCCCTGGGCGTACGCCCGGCCCGCCCTCCCCGAGGGACGGCCCTGAGCACGACGAAGTCATGGCGTTTTCAAGGCGTGACTTATGGCATCAAATTTCTAATTCATATATAATATTATATATAAAAACATATGTTTTGTAGTGTTACTCAATGAGTCAATAGACATAGGGTTGTAAACGAACCGAACGTTCAACGAACCGTTCGTGAACCGTTCGGCGGGAAGTTCGTTTATGTTCGTTTATTTAATAAATGAACGAACATGTAACGACCCATACCTTTTTCGAAGTGTTTTGCGTTTGGTGTGGAGTTTTAAATAAAAGCAGAAGTTGAGGGGCTAGTTGGTAAATAAGAGTTGGAGTATAAAAGGGCACAAAACCCTAGGCATCATTCCAAAAATCCCTGAATTCATTGTGTTTTTCGGCTGGGTTCATTGAGAGGAAAAGAAACTAGAGTTTTGAGGGTTTTTGGGTGCATTTGAAGGGAAGAATCATCAAGTCTTGGAATCAGAAGAAGGATTGGGATTTGGAATTCGTTTCTTACAGCAATCAATCAGGTAATCCTTAATCCATAACTTCATTAAAGATTCATCTGGTGATTTTCGAGTTTGAGAGTTTTCTTGCAAAAGTTATTTAAGACCATTAAGGGAGATTTAAGCACCTTGGATTGCGTTTTGTCAAGTAAAACCTTGTGGGAGTTGGTAATAGAACTGTATGTAGTTAATCGTCACTTTATCTTTCTGTTTAGTGAGCGTTTAGCAAGATTTCGAGCATTAAACTCGAACAGCGCTTTACCCGGAAAGCTTCATGCGACGCAGGTGTCCGGAAGTTTGTCCGGAAAGCTTCTTGCGACGCAGGTGTCCGGAAAGCTTCGAATGTTATAGGTTACCGGGTAGAGTGTCCGGAAAGTAGAAATACCCGAAATGTAGAGTTATCCGGGAAATAGTGTTATCCGGAAAGCAGAGGTGTTCGGACAGTTATGGTGTCCGGTAAGTAGAAACGTCCGAAAAGTAAGGGTTGTCCGGTAAGTTGTATCCGGACAGTTTGGTTATTTAGCTTATGTGTTTGTCCTTTGACTCAGGAGATCGTTTGGAAGTACAGAGCAGAGTGGGAAGGAAGTAGGCATATCAGGTGAGTTTTCTAACTAAAATACGTGCCTTTTTAACGTGTTTTCTAAAGTGAATACATAATGAGAAATGCCATGTTTTGTTCCTATGCTTTTATTGCATGAAAGTTGTTTAAAGTTATATGTGAGATGTATGCATACATAGCGTAGACGTAAATTGGCTAAGTCGGGGGGAGGTTCCGCCAGTACTCACGTCGGGGGAGGTTCCGTTTATGCCATGGGAAGTAAGTCCCAGTAAGGCAGCGTGATACTGACTCGTTGTCACCCTCGGGTGACTTCAGGGTGCCATTTACGAGGGCGGATTTATCCGTGTAAGATTTTACTGTTCAGTTATGTGAAAGTTTATTTATTGAAAGATTACTTATATACCTGAAAGTGATGAAAAGTTTTAAAACGATTTTGAGAACTGTCAGGAGGGACTCACTAGACCTCATGGTCTAACCCTCGCTTCTTTTCAAATTAAAACCCTTTTCAGGAAAGCAGGTAGCAAAGGGCTCTAGCAGGTGAACGGAGCAGTTAGAGAATAGAGGCAGTAGAAGCTTTGACACTATTTCACTTAATTATAGTATTTCTCAGTTGTGTAATAGGTTGATTCCATCAACCTGAATTTTGAGACTTGTGTAAGGAAATTTTGGGACCCGTTTTGGGATGTTTCAGTTATTATGAATTGCATACTTTATTTTTGTTCGGGTTGTTACAATTGGTATCAGAGCCATAGTTTAAGGGATTTAGGTGACCGGATGGGCCTAGACTTAAACTTTGGGAGTAGAAATCACAACTGAGAAACAGGAATGCGTTAGAAGAGCACTTTTAGAGATGGGACTAATAGGGTACTGAGGACGGTCATGTAAGGTAAGTTGGGATTACACCTGGCCAGCGTAATTGTGAACTTACAGGTACATGTATGTGCTTAAATTGCCTTATTATTCTGTTGCTGTAGTATTAAATTAGTTTAATTGTGGTGTATTAGTAAGCGAGAATGTCTGCGAGAACCCTAAGAAGTAGGTCGATTCCGCTTGTTGAGGAAGCGAGAACCAAGAATACTACGCCGCAGGAGGAGGCAGTACGAGTCGAGGAACTGGAAGAGGATGGACCAGTAAATTCTCCAAGGGCGGCAGCTACTCGGGGAAGAGGTAGAGGCCGTGGGAGACCCCGAGGAGCAGTACCGAGAAAGGCCGTTACTGAGGTGGGGGCGGCGACCACTAAGGGCAAAGATAAGAAGAAGAAAGCGCCGGGTAGGCGTAAGACTAAGAGCGTGGAAGAACCTGAGGTACAAGAGATATCTGAACAGGAGAGTACTGCACCAGCAAAGAAAGTGAAAGCTAAGAAAGGGAGTAAACCCGGAAGCGCACCAGCTTTCGTGACTGAGGATAAGTTCACAGCAGAGATGAATAAGCTACAAAAGACCTTGCAAGCAGTGTTAGAAAATCAGAATAAGACTACATCTGGGGAAAGAACCTAGAATAGTACTGGGAAGAAGACTGAGGAAAGTAGTGAACCACGAACTGAGATAGGCAACAACTCGATGACAACTCCGATTGCCACTTCGGAACCAAAGTCAGCAAATGATGTTCGTTTAAGACATTCATTTCGTGCAAGCCTCCAACGTTCAATGGGGAGCGCAACCCTGTTCTGGCATTGAAATGGGTTCGCGAGATGGAACTAGCATTCGATACTAGCAAATGCTCAGAGGGAGATAGAGTACTTTTTGCAATGTCGATGATGAAGTCTGAAGCCATCTTCTGGTGGGATGTTGAGACCGGAGGAAAGGGATCAGAGGTAGCAAAGAGGATGTCGTGGGAATCTTTTGTCAAGAGGTTCCGAGCACAGTTTTGTCCTTTGGCGGCAGTTAAAAAGTTGGAGGAGGAGTTTCTGGGATTGGAGCAAGGGTCAATGTCGATTCAAGAATACACGTCGAAATTCATTGAGAAGGCCAGATTTGCCGTGTTGTATGTGCCTACTGAAGAAAGGAGGGTTGAGAGGTACATTTATGGACTGAAGAGCAGTATAAGGGAGTTAGTGCAGGCGAAAGACCCAGTTACCTTTCAGGCAACAGCAGATAAAGCAGAACTTACTGAGAAAGAGAAGAATAGGCAGATGACTGAAAGAGTCGGAGATAAAAGAAAGTGGGAAGGACCTATCAGAGACGGAAAGAGGCCAAGTGCGCCCAGACCCGAACTGCGGGTGGGGCCTAGATCGGGAGAGAAGACTTGTGGTAAGTGCAACCGAATGCATAAGGGAGAGTGTTTGGCTGATAAAGATGGATGTTATAAGTGTGGAAAATCAGGGCATATGGCTCGAGATTGCCGCGGTTCCAAATCGTGTTTTCAGTGTGGATCGCCAGACCATGTCAAGTGGGACTGCCCACAGTTGAAGAAGGGTTATGCTGGGGGTGTAGGCGGTGGTAGCGGAGGAAAGGGTGGAGAAACGAAGGTGGAGTCGACTCGCGCTAGGGCGAGGGCCTTCCACATGACGGCTGAAGAGGCGGTGAACACGCCTGATGTTGTGACAGGTACCTTTCCTATAGACTCAACTTTTGCTAAGGTGTTGTTTGATTCGGGGGCCAATCGTTCGTTTGTGTCGCCCAATTTTATACAAAAATTGCAAGTGAAACCCAAAAGGTTGAACTTTGGGTTTGAGGTGAAGGTAGCGGATGATAGCCTAGTCTGGGTGAAAGAGGTCTATGAGGGATGTAGCATAGACGTAGATGGTCACTCGTTTCCTTTGAGATTGTACCCGATGAAAATGGGGGAGTTTGATGTAGTCCTAGGGATGGACTGGTTAGCGGAGAATGATGCTAGTATAGTGTGTAATAAGAAGTTAATTCGGATCGCCTTACCCGATAAGAAAGAAGTAATAATTTATGGAGATCAGCGAAGTAGAAAGTCGTGTCTGATATCAATGATGAAAGCTAGGCGATGTTTGGGAAAGGGGTGTTTGGGGTATTTAGCTTACGTGCTAGATGCTAAGAAAGAGAATAAGAGTGTAGGAGACGTACCGATAGTGAATGAGTATCCAGAGGTGTTTCCGGATGACTTGACGAGTCTGCCTCCAGATCGTCAAGTAGAGTTCATAATTGAATTGATGCCTGGAGCAGCACCAATTGCGCGTGCGCCCTATCGGTTGGCACCGGCAGAGATGAAAGAGATGATGACACAGTTGCAGGAGTTGCTCGACAAAGGCTTCATTCGTCCGAGCTCATCGCCTTGGGGAGCGCCGATACTGTTTGTTAAAAAGAAGGACGGATCTATGCGAATGTGCATAGATTACCGTGAGCTCAATAAGGTAACCGTGAAGAACAAGTATCCGCTTCCGAGGATCGATGACCTTTTCGACCAGCTACAAGGTGCGAGTTACTTCTCAAAGATAGACTTGAGGTCGGGTTATCATCAGTTGAAGGTGAAGGAGGACGATGTGTCGAAGACGGCTTTCCGTACGAGATATGGACATTATGAGTTCTTAGTCATGCCCTTTGGGTTGACTAATGCGCCCGCGGTGTTCATGGACTTGATGAATCGGGTGTGTAGCTCATTGCTGGATAAGTGTGTGATCGTCTTCATTGACGATATTTTAATCTATTCTCGTACCCGAGAGGACCACGAGAGGCACCTTCGAGCAGCGCTGGAATTGCTTAAGCGTGAGAAGTTATATGTGAAATTCTCGAAGTGCGAGTTTTGGTTAAGGGAAGTTCAGTTTTTGGGTCATGTAGTGTCGGCGGACGGCATCAAGGTAGATCCTGCTAAGATTGAAGCCATTAAAGATTGGGAAGCGCCAAGAACCCCATCGGAGGTGAGAAGCTTCCTCGGTTTAGCAGGTTATTATCGGAAGTTTATCCAAGACTTCTCTTGGATAGCTTCGCCGCTGACCTCGTTGACGAGGAAGAACGTCAAATTCGTGTGGGCTGAAGCACAAGAATCGGCATTCGAGAAGCTGAAAGAAAGTTTAAGCAGTGCTCCGATCTTGTCGTTGCCTAACGGATCGGAGGGTTTTGTGATTTACAGTGACGCTTCTAAGCTTGGGCTGGGGTGCGTGCTGATGCAGAACGGAAAGGTAATTGCCTACGCTTCTCGACAGTTGAAAGATCATGAAAAGAACTACCCCACTCATGACATGGAGTTAGCGGTGGTGGTGTTCGCGTTGAAAATCTGGCGACATTACTTATATGGAGTAAAGTGTCAGATTTACACCGATCACAAAAGCCTGAAACACCTGTTTGACCAGAAAGAGTTAAACATGAGACAGAGGAGATGGATGGAGCTGTTGAACGACTATGACTGCGAGATTTTGTACCATCTGTTAATGCCAAAAATCGCACCAAAGGGACAACTTAAGGTCGATGTGGACTTAAACAACTAAAGAAAGAATCTTTCGACGAGACGTGCGACGATAAATAAAATAAAGAAACAAGGGATTTGATGACGCAGGAAAAACCTCAATCGAGGAAAAAAACCTGCGGACGACAGGGGGTGTCGTCGCTGCACTATGGTCGCCAATCAGGGGCGATGTCCTTGGTACTGGCGTCGGTCGTACGATGATTACAATACAAATGAAGAAAATGCTTTGAAATGTAAAGTACAAGTGTTTGAACGTAAAAACAGGTGTTTGTCGTGTACGAAACAAAGTGCGAACTGCTGGTCGAGGGCTGTTGTCGTGCGTCGAGAGCGATACTTAGAACAATGGTTCTTCACTTCAGGTGTTCTTGAATATTGCTTCGGTTGTTAATTGCCGGATATTCGATGTGTTGAAATGTTGATTGAGCTTGATATTTATAGTCTTCGCGTCTTTAGCTTCATCCATGAATGCTCCTTTAATGGCCTTAACGGTTGGAAACGGTCGCCGGAGTAATGATCTTCGTCCGTTACGGTCGCCGGCTGTTTAATGATTGCGTCGGTTATAGTCGTTGCTCCTTAATGACTTTGACTCCTGCATTAAACACTTAACAAACATAACAGTCATGGTTAACGTTAGTTTGGTCGAGGTCGCATGGTTCTATGCGACGGTCGTACGGGACGGGCGATGCTATGGTCGAGCGTCATAGGGGACGTACGACTTACCTTTTACGGGAGACGACAGATGTTTTATGGGTTCTTGTTGAGACCTTATCTTAATACAAGATATAGCTTAGGACATGCGTCTTACCTGTTTTGGTCGTGGTCGGGCGACGTGATTTTTTGCCCAAACACCATCCAGGTAAGGCTAACGTAGTGGGCGACGCTCTGAGTCGGAAGGAACGGGGAGATCAGATCAAAATCGTGGCTTTCAGAGTCGAGGCAACCTCGAACCTCCTCGAGGAAGTTAAGAGATTTCAAGGAGAAGCGCTGTTGGAAGAGAACATAAAGAACGAAAGAGTAGTCGGTGTTGCATCGTTGTTCGAGGTCAACAATGGTGGGCTGAGGTGTATGAAAGACCGAGTGTGGGTACCTAAACTGGGCAATCTGAGAGCAAGCCTCCTAGAAGAAGCGCACCAGTCGCGGTATTCCATACACCCGGGAACAAATAAGATGTACCGAGACTTGAGACAGTCTTATTGGTGGCCGGGAATGAAGAAGGATATCGCCCATTTCGTGGAGCGGTGTATGACATGTTTAAAGGTTAAGGCAGAACACCAGCGACCTCATGGGGAACTCCAGTCTTCAGTGATACCAGTGTGGAAGTGGGATAATATCACCATGGATTTCGTTACCAAGTTACCGAGGACTCCAAAGGGTAATGATGCAATTTGGGTGATTGTTGATATACTCACCAAATCTGCGCATTTCTTACCAATTAAAGAGTCAGATTCCTTGGAGAAGTTAGCCCGATTGTACATCAATGAGATAGTGTCTAGGCACGGAGTGCCGCGATCCATAGTGTCTGACCGTGATAGTCGGTTCACGTCGGCATTTTGGAGAAGTTTACAACGGGAGTTGGGGTCGCATTTAAAGTTAAGCACAACCTATCATCCTCAAACGGATGGTCAGAGCGAGAGGACCATTCAGACGTAAGAGGATATGCTTCGGGCGTGCGTTATCGACTTTAAGGGGTCGTGGGAGGTGCATCTTCCGTTGATAGAGTTCTCCTACAATAATAGTTACCACTCAAGCATCCAAGCAGCACCGTTCGAAGCCTTGTATGGTCGAAAGTGCCGCACACCGTTATGCTGGAATGAGGTAGGAGAAAGGAAGTTGGCCGGACCGGAAATTGTGCAGCTAACGACGGATAAGATTGAAGTGATCCGCAAAAGAATGAGAATCGCGCAAGACTGACAAGGGAAGTATGCGAATAGAAGGAGGAAACCTATCGAATTCCAAGTGGGTGACAAGGTCATGCTAAAAGTCTCGCCCTGGAAAGGAGTGGTACGTTTTGGAAAGAAAGGAAAGTTAAGGCCAAGATACGTTGGGCCTTTTGCCATCAGCGAGCGAGTGGGCATGGTGGCCTACAAGCTACGTTTGCCGGAGGAATTGAGGAGGATTCATCCGAAATTTCACGTGTCAAACTTGAAGAAGTGTTTAGCCGAGACCGATGTGGCTATTCCGTTGGAAGACGTCAGCATCGATGAGAAACTGATGTTCGAAGAAGAGCCAACCGAGATCGTAGACAGCAAAGTACGAAAGACGAGGAACAAGGAAGTCCGTTTAGTGAAAGTTAATTGGAGGTACCACAAGGGACGAGAAGCTACGTGGGAAGTAGAATCCGATATGAGGTCCAGGTACCCTCACCTTTTCGAAATGGAATTCCGGGGACAGAATTCTTTTGAGGGGGGAGTGTTGTAACGACCCAGACCTTTTTCGAAGTGTTTTGCGTTTGGTGTGGAGTTTTAAATAAAAGCAGAAGTTGAGGGGCTAGTTGGTAAATAAGAGTTGGAGTATAAAAGGGCACAAAACCCTAGCCATCATTCCAAAAATCCCTGAATTCATTGTGTTTGTCGGCTGGGTTCATTGAGAGGAAAAGAAACTAGAGTTTTGAGGGTTTTTGGGTGCATTTGAAGGGAAGAATCATCAAGTCTTGGAATCAGAAGAAGGATTAGGATTTGGAATTCGTTTCTTGCAGCAATCAATCAGGTAATCCTTAATCCATAACTTCATTTAAGATTCATCTGGTGATTTTCGAGTTTGAGAGTTTTCTTGCAAAAGTTATTTAAGACCATTAAGGGAGATTTAAGCACCTTGGATTGCGTTTTGTCAAGTAAAACCTTGTGGGAGTTGGTAATAGAACTGTATGTAGTTAATCGTCACTTTATCTTTCTGTTTAGTGAGCGTTTAGCAAGATTTCGAGCATTAAACTCGAACAACGCTTTACCCGGAAAGCTTCATGCGACGCAGGTGTCCGGAAGTTTGTCCGGAAAGCTTCTTGCGACGCAGGTGTCCGAAAGTTTGTCCGGAAAGCTTCGAATGTTATAGGTTACCGGGTAGAGTGTCCGGAAAGTAGAAATACCCGGAATGTAGAGTTATCCGGGAAATAGTGTTATCCGGAAAGCGGAGGTGTTCGGACAGTTATGGTGTCCGGTAAGTAGAAACGTCCGGAAAGTAAGGGTTGCCCGGTAAGTTGTATCCGGACAGTTTGGTTAGTTAGCTTATGTGTTTGTCCTTTGACTCAGGAGATCGTTTGGAAGTACAGAGCAGAGTGGGAAGGAAGTAGGCATATCAGGTGAGTTTTCTAACTAAAATACGTGCCTTTTTAACGTGTTTTCTAAAGTGAATACATGATGAGAAATGCCATGTTTTGTTCCTATGCTTTTATTGCATGAAAGTTGTTTAAAGTTATATGTGAGATGTATGCATACATAGCGTAGACGTAAATTGGCTAAGTCGGGGGGAGATTCCGCCAGTACTCACGTCGGGGAGAGGTTCCGTTTATGCCATGGGAAGTAAGTCCCAGTAAGGCAGCGTGATACTGACTCGTTGTCACCCTCGGGTGACTTCAGGGTGCCATTTACGAGGGCGGATTTATCCGTGTAAGATTTTACTGTTCAGTTATGTGAAAGTTTATTTATTGAAAGATTACTTATATACCTGAAAGTGATGAAAAGTTTTAAAACGATTTTGAGAACTGTCAGGAGGGACTCACTAGACCTCATGGTCTAACCCTCGCTTCTTTTCAAATTAAAACCCTTTTCAGGAAAGCAGGTAGCAAAGGGCTCTAGCAGGTGAACGGAGCAGTTAGAGAATAGAGGCAGTAGAAGCTTTGACACTATTTCACTTAATTATAGTATTTCTCAGTTGTGTAATAGGTTGATTCCGCCAACCTGAATTTTGAGACTTGTGTAAGGAAATTTTGGGACCCGTTTTGGGATGTTTCAGTTATTATGAATTGCATACTTTATTTTTGTTCGGGTTGTTACAATGAACACATTTTTTTGTTCGTTTAGTTAAATGAACGAACATGAACAATGATCGTGTTCTTTCATTTATGTTCGTGAACGTTCGTTCATTTATGTTTGCTTATGTTTGTTTACGTTCGTTCATTTATGTTCGTTAATGTTCGTTCGTTTATTTTCTTATGTTCATTTATGTTCGTTTGCGTATGTTTATATATATAAGCATATTTATATAATTTGAAATTAATATGTGAAATCATCAAGTAAATTGATCTTTTAGAATTTCATTTTTTATACCTCCTAAGTTAACCAGGATTTCATTTTGTTAAATTATTTTTACGAACAAAATGATGAGTACGGTGATTGTTTTTTGTTCATTTGGGTTCATTCATTTATGTTCATTTAAGTTCGTTCGTTTATGTTCATTTAATTTCGTTCGTTTAACTCTTAATGAACGAACATAAACGAACACGAACAAACAAATATTCTTAACGAACGAACATGAACCCAAAAAAATTCGTTCGTTTACCGTTCATGTTCGTTCGTTTGTTCGGTTAAGTTAAACGAACGAACATGAACAAGCCTCCGTTCATGTTCGTTCGGTTCGTTTACAGATAAGCAAGTTAAATTAGGCTATATATTAAAAAACTTGCAAATAACACATTAAAAATGTAAAGAAAAATCAAATATCGCATTACGAAAACTGTGCATTAAGCCATAGCGTGTCACAGGCTTAACGTGACATAAGACACAAGCTTTGGTGTCATGGCATGCCATAACTGCTGTAGAACGAGTTTTTTGAACATTGGTCAAAAACAATCATAATTTAATGAAAGCTAGCAAACTACAAACCAACAATTATAACTTGGGCCAAGAACGTACTTAATGCATTTTACCATGTCTAATTCGAACTAACCGCATCTACATGCATGCACTGTTTCCTATATCAAGTGGATCAGCAAGATAGTAACTAAGAGCATCTCCAACAGCTTCCCCATTTTAGAGAAAAGGGGGAATATGGAGATTTTGGGTCTAAAATATGCTCCAACAGCTTCTCCAAAACCATCCCCATTTTGGAGAAAGTAGGAGAGAGAATACAATTTTCTCCAAATATGGAGATTACCCCAAAAATCATTACCAAGTGATTGAAACAATATTTTATTATTTTCCTTCTAAAAATTTGTTGGAGGTAATAATGTTTTGAATATTTTAATAGTATAATTAATGTTGAATTCTCTAAAATGGGGAATCTGTTGAAGATGGATGTAATTTTCTTTGGGGATTTTGACTTTTGCTTCCCCATTTTGGAAAATTTTTGAGGAAGCTGTTGGAAATGCTCTAAGAGCATCTCCAACAACATTACTAAAATAGAAAAAATGAGTTTTTGTTTGTTATTCTTCTCCAACAGCATTGCTATCTTGTTTGCTAAAATAGAGATTCATGAAAAATCTCTAAACATAGAGAACCCTCTATAATTCTCTAAATATGAGAGATAAATGATTATTTTATTCAACCCACCAACAACATAAATTTTTTATCATTTTATATTAAGTTTTTCTTTTAAAGTGTATTGGGAATATAAATTTGAGAATATTATATTAATATAATTTGTGTTAAAATCTCTAAAATAGCAAAGCTGTTGGAGATGAATGCAAATCTTTTTAGAGATTTTAACATTTGATTCTCTATTTTAAAAAAATTATAGCAAACCTGTTGAAGATGCTCTAACATCCTTTTATAATTTGGGCCGATAACTAAACATTTATTTTGAACAAATAAACATAAAGTTTTTATCAATTGGTTACCTTCGTCATTTTAACTCCAAAAAACTATATGTGACAGGATTTATAATCAATCAGTTTTACAGTTCCAAACCCTATGTCATTTAAATCCCGTGCACCCAACGCCATCGTTCCCCTTATCGTCGTCCGTTTTCCATACCGCCAATATATCGCCGCCATTAGCCCTTGTCATCAGTCCCCTCGTTTTAATTTGTTTCTTATGTCTTTTGGTTCTTCTTCTTTTACAACAATTTAATAGAATCGGTACAAACTATAATACTGTATATTTTAAACAAATGGGCAAATGGCCGAAGATGTATTTTTATATAATGATGATATATAGATTATTTATTTTAGTTTTTCTTTCCCCTTACACCCGTGAGGCCGTGAGTCGTGACGATCTATTAAATTAATTAACTATATATTATTCAAAATTTAACCCATGATCCGTCGACTCACATGCGTAATTATTTTTTTAATGTATATTGATAACTCTTATTTTAAGCGTTATTTACACGTCATTTATGTGAGTTTTTCTTTTGTTTTAGTTGTGTTTTATGTTTATGTGTTCGTGTTTTTCCTTTTATTAATTTATTTTTATTTGGAGTTGTTGAGGACGTTTTATGGTTATTTGCATCAATTTTTGGGTTTAATATTGTGAAGTGATTCCCACTGTGAGCACGAGGACATCCCACTGTGGGCAACAACGGACCACTTCTTCTCAGCAATGGACAAAGCTTAAATCTGGGCAACAACAATGTTATTTTAAGCTGAAGCATGAGTTGAAATCCCTGAAAATCTGGAGTAAGGCATGCCTTGGTTGTTATCCACAAGATTGATGAATGTTTTGGTCCATTGGGTTTTATTTTATGGAGCTATAAATTGGAGCTTTGGCCTTTCATTTGGAAGCATCACTTGAACAATGTAGAGGTGCAAAACACTTGTTCTTAGTAGTTTTAGTTATAGTTTTAGTTGTAGTTTTAGTTGTAGTGATAATTGTAGTTGTAATTTATTTTCCTCTCTTTAAATTTATGCAAGTACTTTTTATGTATTCTCTTCATCTTATTATGTCTTTCTTTTTAATTATGAGCTAAGCACCCCTTGGGTGTGGGTAGGCAATACTTGGGTGTGGCCATCGTTACTAACTCTCGAGATTGGTCACTTGAGTCGGGACTTAAACTCAACGCGGATAAGCCGATCACTTTGAAGTGTTAATATTAGATCTTTACCTCGAGAGGGGCGGATTCGAAATACGGCTTAAGTGATGCACAAAGATTTGAGAGAGTCTTTGATAACCACATCGAGAAGCGAGTTTTGTATGATTTATTAAGGTTCAAACGCCGGTCGAGATTTATATCACAAAGAGATTTGGGTATAAATCTCCATACTAGTAGAACTTGACGTTTAGAGTCAAACTTAATTAAATCGGCAAGACCGAGAGTCGGTAATAATGGAAACTTTATGGAAACTTTGTAGGACCAGTTTATAAAAATCATCATTTCGAGAGATCGGGGTTTTTATAGACACTTCGTGTTACAAAGCAACTAACCATTTTGCTACTACGTTCATCTCAAGGAAACTTACACCCATACTCATTTTAGTTACTTGTTTATAATTTATTATTATTAAAAAACACCAAACTCGCTCAAAATATTTTATTCTTCTCTCATTAAAATCGGTGTATTCTCGACTTAGGACTCGAAACTTTGAAGTCCAATCCCTATGGATACGATCTCGGTATATTTACCACTTTATTACTTGTAGCGATCTCATTGTTGGTATATACTTGTGCCTTCATTGTGGAATTATTGTGCCCATATTTTGGATACACGATATTTAGCTACCATATATCGTGTGAGTATCCATGAACTTAATTAATATGACAGACTTTTCCAGTGAAATCCATATATATCTATACACACACATATAGAGGCTTAATCAAATGAGAACTAGATTATTTATTTTAGTTTTCCTCTTCATATTGGCTATGGAAGGGTTGCATGCTGTTATCCGACAAGCAAAATGTTTGGGTCTATTCAGCGGGGCTTTAGTAGGTAAAGATAACCTGCCCGTTTCTCATCTTTTTTACGCGGACGACGCGATGTTTGTTGGTGAATGCTCCCCGGACAATGGTAGGAATATTGTTCGTATTCTTAGGTGCTTCTATATAAATTCTGGGCTTAAAATCAATATCTCCAAAAGCAAGTTGTTCGGGGTCGGGGTTGATTCGGCGGAACTTGAGGAGATGGCTAGGTTGGTGGGTTGCGGATGGGATAAAACTCCGTTTACTTACTTGGGATTACCGGTCGGTCGAAACATGCATATACTCGAAGGGTGGCAAGAAGTGATGGATAAATTCTACTCTAAATTGTCAAACTGGAAGGCCCGAATCCTTTCAGTTGGGGGACATGTCACTCTCATTAAATTCGTGTTGGGAAGCCTTCCTACCTATTCCTCTCTATTTTTAAGATTCCTAGAATTGTTGAGAATGAGTTGGAATCCTTGTGCAACAAGTTTTTTGTTGGCCGAGACGGGGATGACAAGAAAATGGTTTGGGTAAAATGGAAAATGTGTTTGACCAACAAAAAGGAATGAGGGCTCAGCATTGGAAGCCTCCATGCTCTCAATAGAGCTCTCCTTTTCAAATGGATTTGGCGTTTGGTCGGAACACAATGCTTTATGGGTAAAAGTTATTAAGTCGGTCCATGGCCCTGACGGGTCCATAGGTTCGCCTCAGATCCTTAAAGAGTCTTGTTCAACGTGGGCCGACATCGTGAAGGCAATTCATCTGTTGGAAAACGGAGATATACATCTCCTGTCGTCCTGCAAAAGAAAAGTAGGGGATGGGAAGACGACTGTGTTCTGGGACGATGTATGACTAGGAGAGGAGCCCCTTAAAATGGTGTTTCCAAGGATTTTTGCTCTTGAACGAGTTAAGTCAGCACTTGTCAAAGACCGCGTGGGAGAAAGAGATTGGGGTGCGACCCTTCGAAGAAGGCCAAGAGATGGGATGGAAATGTCCAGTGGGCGGCTCTCCAGGAACGGTTGGAAAATGTGATTCTTTCTGGTTAACGGGATAGATGGTAGTGGTGTATAGATGGGACAGGGGAATTTTCGATAGCTTATGCTCGGAATTTCATCGATTAAAAAACATTAGTGACCGATCGGACCCCTACGAGATGGAATAGGCTCGTCCATATAAAAGTGAACATCTTTAGGTGGCGGTTGGTAGGGGTGAGCATAACCGGGTACCCGACTAAATTTCATGGAACCGGAACCGACGGTTCCTAGAATGAAGGAACCGGAACCGGAACCGGAACCTCTTACATAGGTTTTCTATATTTTGGAACCAGCCCCAGTTCCGGTTCCGGTTCCGGGTACCTGCTATCATTTTTTTTATTTTTTTTAAACATTCCATACAATAAAAATGTAATTTTAAGTCTATTGCAAACTACAAAGTACCAACTTAAAGAAACAAACACAACAAATGGTGAAAAATAATCATATAAAAACTAATTATTACATAAATAAATTAAAAACTCCGGCGTATTGAGTCTTGACATTAACAAAATGACGTACATAATACATAACGTCCTTATGTCAAGACCTAACAAATAAAACATTTGGATCAAAACGAATAAAACACCTAACAAAACCAATAACACATCATTAAATATTTAAATATAATAAATATGTAAATAATTTTTATTAAAAATAGCGGGTACCCGTCGGTTCCGGTTCTGGGTACCCAGCGGGTAACGGTTCCAAAAATATTAGAACCAGAACCGGAACCAGTTCTAATCGGTTCCGTATTTTAGGAACCGAAACCAATCACATCGGTTCCGGTTCTGAAACCGACAGTTCCGGAGCGGTTCCGATTCCAAAGACGGGTACCCAGTTCCGATGCTCACCCCTAGCGGTTGGCCTTGAATAGGATCCCCACCAGGGATAACCTCGATAGGAAAGGAATTGATGTGAATTCCATCGTTTGCCCGAATTGCGAGTCGGATGTCGAATCGGTAGACCATCTGTTTTTCGAGTGCCAGTTGGCCAAGGACATTTGGAAAAACATTGGTAAATGGTGGGGGTTTAGACATTCCGCATTTTAACTCAAGTATGGATTTGAATGCGTGCTTTGAGACTGCAGGAAGGAGATTTGCTTTGCCTTGAGGCATTTATCTTAACGGCGCTTTGGCTCATTTGGTCCCACATGAACGTGACGTTTTTCAGAAACCCAAAACCGAAAAAGACGATGCTTTGGGATAATATTGTTACTTACTCCTTCATTTGGATCACATGTGCATAAAAACCAAAAAACAACTTAATTTACTTGTATGTATAAATGTATACGTTCAAATGAATGGTTACGAGGGTGTTCTTTAGTTTTTCAATTTTTTTGAGGTTTTCCCCTAAACCTTTTTTTATATATAGATTTAATTGTTTGTATTTTGTAATTATATATATAAGCAGAAAAGTTAGACCAAAAAGTTTAAAAATAAAGTTACAGACTTTAAATAATGATTACTTTAATAATGAATAAATATATCCGGATCAAAAACTTGTAATCATAAAAAAAACAAATCTTGCCTTTTTTAAAAGCAAATCAAAAGATTAAGGGGAGTCTGGTTGAGGGTGGCTATGAAATGATAATGAAAACTGTTGTTTGGTTTGATATAATATAATAGACTCATTATTCAAAATCCATTAATTTTCATTTCTGACCAAATCGGTGGGAATGAAAATTTTATTTTCGCTCAGTCATTTTTTCTCATGCGTCCCTTTATTTCTCGATGTTAAATGGAAAATATTTTTTACTTTCAAGTTGGACGTCACATATTTGTATTAAAAAAATTATATAAAACATTTTTTTATTAACTATATTGGTTTAACCAAACAACATCAATAGAATACTCATTCCTATTCTCATTCTCATTCTCATGCATTTCCATTTTCATTTTCATTCGCATTCTCATTTTTTAAATGAACCAAACGCCCAATGACAGTTAATTCTTTTAAAATTGATACATTTGATATTTCCTCAACTAAATCTATGATTAAATTCAGCATCATTATCTTTATACAAGACAAAATTTTGTTTTACAAAACGACAAAGAACGTGCTACAGAAATTGATCAAACGGCATGACTCGAACCCAACATAATGATCTAAACTTATTATACGTGGCAAAATATAAATAAAAATTCAAAATAAATAAACTTTAGGTGATCCATGATTGGTTTGATAAAATGGATTTTGAGGGGTTTAGATGTTGTGAAATGATTCGGATTTTAAAATCTTTAATGTGTTTGGTTTGTATGATTTAAAATAAAATAAAATATTATTTTTTATAAACACAAATTAAAAATAATCATTACAATAACTAAATTGCTTTTTTATTAGTTGATTATTACAAATAAATGTTTTTAATGTATTTTAAAATTCTATTACATATAAATCCTACAAAATTATATGAAATACCAACTAATTTGTGGGATTTTAAAATCATATGTTTGTGGAAGTTCAATGAAATCACATGATATCAAATACACTGAGAAACTCTTGAAACTAAATATGGGATTGAAATGAAATTAAGCTTCAGATTCCTCTAAAGCATCGTTTTGCAAAAATAAGCTAGATTATTTTTAGATACATGTTTGGATGAAAATAAGTTAGCTTATAAGCTTACTTTTTGATAACCTACTTGAAGTACCTTATGAGAAGTTTTTGCATTTTTTCAATTATGTTCTTATTAATATCAATTATTAATTATCAAAATTTAATTATTATTATTTAATATTAACGGAAATTATTAATTAAATTTTAATTATATGTTGATATTAATTTTTAATTATTTAGAATTACTAATAATCAAATAAATTAGTTTTATATTATTATTTTTTAGTATTAGTCAATATATTTTAGTTATCAATGGAGTACTATTATTTTTTAATTATTATTTGATTGTTTTTTTTCATATGTAACGGTTATTTAAAATAATAAGTTAATGTAGATTTTTTCTTAAATTTGTTTTAACAAATTTAAAATTTATAGTATATATATAATAATACATTTTAAACTAGTTTAATTAACATATTATATTATTTAGTTTTTTTACTATCTTGTTTGTATTAATTAATATCTTATATCATTATAAATTTGTTTTATTTATATTATTAAATATTGTAATTGATAATTTTTTAAAATGTCATTTTTTGTTATTTTACATGCTTATAAACTAGTTTTAACCAAACGTGACTTATTCATCAGCTAGCTTGACTAATAAGCTATCAACTAGCTTATACGTCATCAACTAGTTTGCCAAACATAGACTATGTTTGGCAAACTAGCTGATAAGCTAGCTGGTAGCTGATGAAAAAGTCACGTTTAACAAAAGTAGTTTTTAAGCATGTAAAATGACCAAAAAGGGCATCTTCAAATAATTATCAATTACAAATTTAATTATGTGTAACATCCTAAATCTTCGTTATTATTATTATTATTAAAATAAGATTGGGATGTATTTGTATATTGGAGTAACCTTGAATTATATAGAGTATTATAATTCAATTAAGGTTAAAATACAAATGTTGAAAGTTTAAAGATTCCTTTAGGAAATATTAAACTTAAGGGTGTTGTGTCATTTCTTTAAAATTTGGGGGGTATGCTGGAAATTGGATTTATGACTCATCACTTTAATGAGGTGTCAAGTAGAGAAAAATCAGTATTGTAAATACTGATTTCTTTTGGTTATTTTACTTCACAAAAAGGAGTCAAAATTAGAACAGAGAGAGAATAGAGATAACGAGAGAGAGAACGAGAAAGAAGAAGGCAGAAGAAAGAAAAGTTTGATTTGAAGAATTGTGATAAGAAAATCTGAGTTTCTTCTACTAATTTCTTAATCTAAGTGGTGTATTAAGCTATAAATCATCTGTTCAGATTTGGATTAAGCTGAGAAGAATTTTTGTGAAGAACACTGTGTTCAGAAAGCTGATAAGGTGAATTTATTCACTCTTATTAAAATTGTTATAGATATGTTATACTTGTGTATAAACTCAGTGGTATGGTTTAATTAAGAAATGGTAGGCTTAATGAGTCAAACTGGTGAGCTGAATCAGTAGAGAAGACGATGAACAGTACACTTTGCGCAAGCCTTGGCTGCGCAAAGTGATGGAATTCGCAAGTGTGGCTTGCGAGAAGTATAGCTTTTCGCAACAGTGGCTTGCGAAAAGTGAGGAATTCGCAGCTTTGGCTTGCGAAAAGTGAGGAATTCGCAGCTTTGGCTTGCGAGAAGTGAGGAATTCGCAGCTTTGGCTTGCGAAAAGTGAGGAATTCGCAGCTTTGGCTTGCGAAAAGTGTAGCTGTTCGCTACAGTGGCTTGCGATTTTGTGGACCTTCAGTAGCAGTTTTGAGGCTTTTATGTGAAATGCAATCTGATATTTATATACTATTTGTTATATGATTATAACTCAGATTTTGATACGAAAGCCATGTTATGAATAATTGTAAAGGACTTATTTATAAGTCCGATTTTAGAGATAACATTTGAGATGTTGATCCCCGTTCTTAATTGGCAAGATTGGGGATAATTGTGGTAATTAATATTCTGTATATAGACATATAGAATATATGTGTAACACCCCAAAACAGGGGTTAACAAAAACTTCCATAAAACGGAAGAGTACCAACACATTACTAAAGCAAAAGTATACCTAATTAACATTACATAATCATTAATACGAAGATTTAGTTAATTATAACTACTATTGGACCACTAGCTTATTTGATCACTTCTATAGCAATCAAATATCAAAAGAATGCCGGGAAGTTCTATCATCAATCTTCCAATCTTTATCTCTCTAACAATGATCCCATGCTCACAACCCCGTTCTAGACCTTCTTGTGCCTGGAACCACTAAAATCTGTAATACATAAAACACATAACAAGTGTTAGGCTTTTAAATCCTAAGTGAGATTTACACATAGCACATAGAGCATAATCATAGCATGTAGGAATAACAATTCGATACATTCACAAATTGGATTCCATGGAGAAGGTCCATATCGCTACCCAGTTACATCATAATCGAAGATATACCTTGATCGGTACCCCACGGTATTGTCACAAGGCATAACACAACGGAAAACCCCACGGTATCCGAAGGTATGAATCAATTACACTTACCCCACGGTGTGTAAGAATATATCCTTCAATGCCTACTAGGTGCTCCTCCAATTATGTGAATACCAAATATATTAATCCAAATAAGATTCAAGCATATTTAACATATAACAATGGTCCAACCATTTAACATAATCAATACTACTTCCATGTAGTTCATATACATCCATATGTATCAAATCATATTCTATATGACATCAATAATAAACATCCATGTTTACAATTCAATAATAAGTCCATTTTGACCATTAAGCCATCATTACTTCATTAAGACATATATTAAGCCATCTTCATAATCACATACCAATGATGTATAATCAAACCCAAACCTTTAACACTAACATTTATCATGGCAATATAGTTAATGAAACACAATTAATCCTTCATTACTTACTTGAACTCTTCTTGTTTCCCTCTTAACCATTAAGAGCTTATACATCAAGATTTCTCATTAACCATACCAAAATCAAGATAAAGAATGGTAGATAAGTGTAATACAATCAATTAATTACAAGTTACTCACCTTAATTCTTCAATTGGTATAACCCTAACTTGAAGACTTGAACCCAATTACTCCAATCAAGATGAAATGAAGATATATTGCCCTAAATCAAATTTAATTGGTGAGATTCATCTAATTGTTGTTTGAATGGAATTAGGATTAAGAGAAGTAAGTTTACCTTAGGATTTGATGAAGAATCGCTTGAGAAAAGATAGCAGAACTAAAAAATCGGATTTGAGAGTTCTAAGTAAAAAGGGTGGATGACTAAGGGTAAAGAGGTGGGTTTAACCCCCTTTTGGCACGTCAGGTGCTCGGCGCCGATCACCCGCGCCGATGCATCGGCGCCAACCCATCGGCGCCGGCTTCTGTTTGCCAAACATCTCAACTTCCACTAATTTAGCCGTAACTTCTTCGTTAAAACTCCGTTTTTACCCCGGAAAGTACCGTTGGACTCGTATTCAAATTACCCATCCAACTAATCCATAAAATCTAATATTCCACTTTATCATCTATTTTTCATTAATTTCCTTAAGGAATAAACTTACTAATTTCTATCAGGAGTTATCAAATAACAAGTAACAATCACGGAAATTACTTAGGAAATCAATTATAATTTAAGAAGTCTAAATATAAAGAAATATTAGGACTATTTTTATCACAAGGATTTTCCGGGTGTTACAATATGTTATATCGTACAATTTAGTATACGATAGAAAGAGTGTTGATACACAGTTACTGTGTTGCGTTGGCTAGAAATAGGCATCCGGTCATCAGGGGGCTACTTTGTACGGTTTAATGGGAACCAATTTCCAGCCATTGACTGAGGGGATGTTATTTCTAGTTGTTGGAGTGAATCTTGAATCATTTGTGAGGGCCCTTGTTGTTAAGCGCTATATAAATTAAATCCCATTTGGGGGTCAGTGATTCAAGATGGTGAGATAGTGAAATGTGGAATAGGCAGACATAGAGTTTGTAATTCCCATTTCAGGCGGAAGATTTGATATCTTCATTTTAAATCTGGAGACAAACAAATATTGAAATTTGTAATCTCTACTTTCGGACTAAGAAATAAGCAGGTATAGAAACTGTAATTTCTTGGGGTTGAAGATTACTTATAATCAAGTGGGATTTAAAGTAATTGTTGGTTGATAGTGATATGACTAAATGAAATAGTCATAAGGAAGGGAATTGGATAGATTCCTGTTGTTGAATTGAACATTGATTCGGTAAGATGTTTGATAACAGGTTTGATATATCTGTTAATATTTTGATTGTTAACTTATGAATATATGGCGAGTAATCGGTTCCCATCATACCGTACCCAAGTGCCCTCGGTGACCGGATGCCTATTTTAGTAAAAGCACATAATCACATAATATAATACAATCGATACTACTATATGCGTCCAGCATAGGATGTATCATTTCTCTGAATATATTCTATATATAAAATAAAGAATATTATTACTCCACATCTCAATCTCTTTATTACCCCTTCTCTGAAATCTGATATGAGGATCATCATCTCAATAGTTATTTATATTTTCGAACTCATAGATAGGCCTTTATAATATATCTCAATTTGGCTTCTCAATCACACTTAGAGTTCATAATCATCTAACATATTGCATATAACAGATAATCCTGCTCATTATAAGGAATATGAATAATTCCTGTCCATCAACTTCTTAACTATCCCCTCATAGTAATTTAACACGAGAGTTAATATATATATCAGTTGTTAATCTATATTTTTGAACTCATGGATGGATCTTTATAGTTTATCTCAATAAAGCTTCAAATCATATTTAGAGTTCATAACCATATAACAAAATGCATATAGTAGATAATCCATCTTAGCATATAAGAATAATAATAAATATTAGCTCATCAACTTTATAGCTAACTCATCATAGAAGTTTTAGCATGAAAATCAACATAGCACAACTTTTAATTGCTCTCTTGGCTTATCTCGGATTTTAATCAAGTCCATATAAAACATATTCATGCATACATATAAAACGTCTAATCCAATATTAATTACTGAATTTTAAAGAGAGTTGAATAAACTCACCTGCTGCGTTATCACTCCTTTTAGTCCTTTTTAACTCGTAAGGCTCCTTTCTTCACTACCACAGCTTACTGTATTATTCAGTTTACATATACTGATATTAACTTTCCAAAACAGAACCATCTATAACTGAGAATCCTTAATTTCTAAAATTTACATCTCAAGTCGCAACGAACTGAAGTCGCAGTCCACTGTTGCGATTCCATTTCCAAATCGCAACCAACTGTTGCGATTCCACCCCAAGTCGCAACTCACCATTGCGATTCCACCTCAAGTCGCAGTCCACGGTTGCGACTACAGTACCAAGTCGCAATCAACGGTTGCGACTCCAACTCCAAGTCGCAACGGTCTATTGCGACTCCACTACCAAGTCGCAACTGTCCACTGCGACAACTATGAATGTCGCAACTCAAGGTTGCGACTTCGATGATGTTCATCCAAGTCTCAGTCCACTCTGTTCAATTTTAAACCCAGAATTTGCAGTTTTACTCTATGTTTGTTTATGCCAATTTGCAGATATGTTTAATACACTTATCTTAACATATCCTAAAACTCAGATTCTTATAATCATCACAATTTACCCAAAACCCATCAAAATCTTTCTAAGAACACTTTTACTACTAAAATGAAGAATTTAAATGAAATGCTTACCTTATGATTCTTCAAACCAACAACAGATTGAATGATTTCTGCTATTCCTTCTCCTTCTCTTTACTCAATTCCTCTATCTCAATCTCTCTCTCGGTTTCTCTTCTCAAACCGTAACACACACACCAAGTCACATACTCCCACACTTAGTCACACATTTAGCCTATATTGACTAAGGGTTTGACACCTCAACCCTTCTATACACATGAGTCATAAAGCTATTTACCAATTGAACCCTCATCTTTAAAAGAATGACACTACAACCCTCAAATTGGAAATCTATTAAATCAACACTTTTAAACAATTTCCAACTTAACCCCAAGTTAATTTATAATTCACAAAATAATACAACGGAAATTCGGGATGTTACAATACTCCCCAACTTGAAAATGATTTCGTCCCGAAATCAAAGCTAGGTAAACAAATGATGCTACCTACTTCTCATACTCTCTTTGGACTCTAGAGTTACATTAGTACCTCTATGGTGTTTCCACTGTACTTTCAACATAGCTGTCTCATTACCACTACGTAGCTTTCTAACTGATCTTTCCGAAAATTTTCCTCTAGTTCTTCCACACCGCATCATCATTACAACTCACTCTCCAGGCCTCAAAAAATCACTAACATGTACTACCTAAATACGTACACTATAAATTAAGCATACATGTTACTATTAAATACTTCAACAACCACGGCAGTCCATTATTACTTCCATGACTTACACATTTCTTCAATATAGAATGCTATTACTCCCTTACATCACTATCTCATCGTACAACCCCAATACAACCACACACCAAAGTATTGAACATCAGAAGTAATAACTCTTATTGAACTTTGCAATGTAATTACATTTTTAAATTCAATCTCTCTATCCTTGTTTCCCCACGTTAGTATGGAATACTATTTTTTTTAAAGTTTTAACTGTCTCTTTCCCCCAACTTTCCACATACCGATAGTATTTTCTCCTTACAAAACATAATTAAACAATTTCACCAAGATCTCTAACTTCAAATATTCAACCAAGTTATTTTGAAATGACATTACCGATCGAAGTTATTACCATTCTTAGATCTTTAACTAATAATTTCTCGTACAATTCTTTCACACATAAGGAGCAATTTATATTCCTTAACAATCTTGCCTTCGCTACACCACATTGACCTACATACTCATCATCTTTATTAAACTTCCAGTGATTCAAATTACAACTTAACTGGCAACTCATACCATCAAATTTCTTTGGATAAACACTCACCACTGCTCCGACATTCTATTTCAATATAAGCCATATTACCTAGTTATCTTACAAACCACATGTTTTATCAACTTTTATTAACAATTAATACTTTCCAACCGGAATTCCCAAAACTTCCATTCGGATACTTCCTCTTTCTAATATCACGTCTCATACTAGATGACACATGCATCTTGGCAATTAATGCCACTACTCGTTCATACATTCTCCACCCATAACATTTACCACAGACCATGTCTCTCATAGTCATTCGTACATATTTAATTTTACAATCCCATTTTCTCGTCTAAATACACGGGTCTATACCACTAAATATCTCCTCCCCAACTTTAGTTGAACTACCACTCACAATTTTCTAATTAATCTTGAACTTATTCGTTCTTACTAGCTCTTTGTGATTCCAATATGTTGCATAGACAAAGTACAATTCCTCACAGATCAACACAATCTATACACCCCCCTTTGTTCATCTCTAGTATTTCGTCTTTTATAAAACTTCCACATCGTAAGTAAACACTTATATGAAAGCAACAGTCCTTCACTGTACTAACAATCCCACAAGGTGATCCTTCAACTTTTAAACTTCTGATTTAAACTTAACATTCATACATGATCCCAAAAAGGATAACCAATGCATTCACGTTATATAAACTTAAATTTTCAATACCGATTATGCAAGTTCAACCCCAAGCCTACGCCAAGCTTATCAAATCGATTCAAAGTTCTTAAGACTTAACTGAATCCAAAACCGAGTCATCTACTCAAAGGATTTAAAGATTATTTATCAATATCAACTCCTGCAAATAAATACATCTAACTCACATTATGCAACATACGCTCCGAGATGTGATAATCTTACGACCCCTTCATTGCTACTTTCCCAATGAAATCAAATCATTTGCAAGTACACGCAACTCTTTTCATACTCCACAATGTATATAATCTGCCCAGGTTCATTAGTTCCAAAGATACTAAGTAAAATATCAAACAGTCTTTACACCTATGACCAACACTTAAACTGTCACCGGTTCAAATACAATGCAGTTAAGCATACAACACATCCAATACTCCATCTCGAATCATTAATCTGACAAATATTCAAAAGACTCATTTGAATATAAACCAGGCCTTTAAGGCCAAAACAAACACTTGATTAAACACATGTCACTCACACGGTTACGTAAACCAAAATTCCTCTTTACTCAAGATCTTAACCTTATTAATCCTTTAATTTGGCCATTGACTTCAAAAGAAAAGTTTATCACTCTCAAAACCTTCACATTTTCAAAATGTAACACGAAAAAATTTATTATACAACCACAAAATACCAAAAACATGCTTCGACCACATAACTTTCACTTAGGTTATAATTAATCAAACTCAAAATTCCCCCAATTGTGTCACACACACTAATATCCACTTTGCGCATACCTTCTGCATAACAACATACCGGTATCGCTCACGGTTTTGCTACTACCCGCACGGCATACGCGGAACGCATTCAGACCGCACCCAGTGACACACAAAAGGCCTCGTACACCTTACAACTCTCGCCTTCAAAGTCAAAACTTGACATCTCAATACTTCCTTAACCCTGAACCTAATTCTTCCTCCAGACATGCCCGACACTCGGCAATTGTATTACTAATAACCGAACAAAGATACGGACCCTCGTATTGATGTTACTAAAGTTTACTTTCGACTTTCTCATTGTTCATCTCTCATTTGAATATAATTACCAAAACCACAAACTTTCTCCCAAGGTTTATCCCACACCTCTCCAATCTTGGAGTTCTTTCTTAGCTTAAAGCGTAATACTCTACGATCTAGCGAGTTCATAGCCTTCATGCATGATAATATAATAAATAACTCAATCCACACTTTTCTCATTTAAATAAATAACATTCGAAACAACGTGAGCACACACGCCCCAATCATTTTCATAACTCCCATGTACTACACAACGATCTCAAAACCGTTTGTCTACAAATTTCCGTAAAACTCAATCTTTCTCAACCCAAAAATATTGTTACAACAGTAATATCTTAAATGAAAATCTTTTCATACGACAAAAGTTTAAAATTTATTGTCACAGAACAAACTAATCGTTTCTCACACTCATTTATATGATATCATCAAATCAATACCTTTGTTGGTTATAAAAAGTTTATTGATCAACACTTTCTTGACCTATTTACTATCATACACCTTTTTATATAAAATAAGAAGTATTTTGCAAGTTGCTAAGCCCCAAAATTTCGTTAGGTAGTGAAATTGAAATTACCCTTTTTCTTTAAATAAATATTTGCACATACTAATTCATCCTTGAATAAAACTGTTATTTATGCATTTGATTTGAAATCAAGAAAACTCATGTAACACACACTAAAACATCATGCACAAATTTTACTCGCAATGAAGGCTATTTACTCAAACAAGGTCAATCGTTTTACTTATATAACTTATCATTGACACTTTACTTTCGACCCGAAATCGCCCTCTCGGCCTTATAATAATTGCTACATCTGCATTTCATGGCTCCCATACTCAACCATGTCATACTAATTCTGTATTAACCAATCATCTCATACTCTATCTCTGCACCTATCAAATCACCTATTAAAGATTGCTTTGGCAGACTTTCATGAGTCCCACCAATTTCCAGGTTGTCCTTCAAAACCCCAATCATATACTGCTCTGTCCTTTAAAGGACCTTGGTGATAAATTCACCATCACTTTACTATAACTTATAGAGATAACCATGCGAAATGATTATGCACCTACATACATACAACAACGTACTTTACCGATCGTTAGTCACTGTAACAATTCAGAAATAGACATGCTCGTGTAACAATGTATTCATAATAACAGTAGCTAATTGTAATTGTGAACATATCATACAGGAGAATTCCCATTATCATTGTCATAGCACTAATTTCACGTATTTCCGTTAACTCTAAGACTATCCCGTCTTAACACTTCTACCCATATCTCACATATCATAACCTACTACGTCTCGACTTAAGTCTAAGTATCTCATCAGCATACTTAGTTCGCTTAAACTAGTGCTCTGATACCATATTGAAACACCCTAAAAACAGGGTCAATTTAAACCTTAAAATTACCACAAGTTATGATCAAAATCTTCAAACTTATATAATCTGAGGATCAAATGTAAGGTTTCTATGTACAAACGACACTACTTAAATAACTTATTAATCTATTCACATCATAACAATCAGATTAATCAAGTTATCTAAACAACTGTCCCAAAAGCTTCAAAGAATAACTAGATCCTTCGTTATCTCTAAGTCTGAATCTTTTCAAAAGTTCTCTTCTCTCGTTCCCGCTACTTCCCGGAGCTTGTACCTGGTAAGAAGATTCAACTTGAAACATTAGGCTTTCGCCTAGTGAGAATACTCAAATCAAAATAAAATTTAATAATTAAAACATGAACAGATAACTCAAACCTGTTCTCACCCATCTTACCGTACGACAACTCCTTTCCAAATCGGGGAATCTACCCCACTCCCATTACTACGACTAACTCATTTAATTGTAACAACAAAATAAGAGCTAACTCTGAATCGTTCCAGATTCATAATCAATAATCATACACAAGAAATTACAAGTCAAAACCTGCCTATTTCTTAATCAGGAAGGAGAGATTACAAATTACTTTATGCCTATCTCTAATCTTCCTCTCATCACTGGGAAATCTCCGATCTTCCCGATAATAATGGAAATCTCTGATCTTCCCTAAATCGAAATGGGAATTACAAATCAAAATCTGCCTATTCCACATTCCACCTCTGCATCAATGGTCCCAATGGGATTATAATATCGTGATACTCAATCGGGACTCACGATGGTTCGAGGTTCACCCAATTACTAAAATTACACCCCTTTGGTCTATGGCGAGTAATCGGTTCCCATCATACCGTACCCAAGTGCCCTCGGTGACCGGATGCCTATTTTAGTAAAAGCACATAATCACATAATATAATACAATCGATACTACTATATGCGTCCAGCATAGGATGTATCATTTCTCTGAATATATTCTATATATAAAATAAAGAATATTATTACTCCACATCTCAATCTCTTTATTACCCCTTCTCTGAAATCTGATATGAGGATCATCATCTCAATAGTTATTTATATTTTCGAACTCATAGATAGGCCTTTATAATATATCTCAATTTGGCTTCTCAATCACACTTAGAGTTCATAATCATCTAACATATTGCATATAACAGATAATCCTGCTCATTATAAGGAATATGAATAATTCCTGTCCATCAACTTCTTAACTATCCCCTCATAGTAATTTAACACGAGAGTTAATATATATATCAGTTGTTAATCTATATTTTTGAACTCATGGATGGATCTTTATAGTTTATCTCAATAAAGCTTCAAATCATATTTAGAGTTCATAACCATATAACAAAATGCATATAGTAGATAATCCATCTTAGCATATAAGAATAATAATAAATATTAGCTCATCAACTTTATAGCTAACTCATCATAGAAGTTTTAGCATGAAAATCAACATAGCACAACTTTTAATTGCTCTCTTGGCTTATCTCGGATTTTAATCAAGTCCATATAAAACATATTCATGCATACATATAAAACGTCTAATCCAATATTAATTACTGAATTTTAAAGAGAGTTGAATAAACTCACCTGCTGCGTTATCACTCCTTTTAGTCCTTTTTAACTCGTAAGGCTCCTTTCTTCACTACCACAGCTTACTGTATTATTCAGTTTACATATACTGATATTAACTTTCCAAAACAGAACCATCTATAACTGAGAATCCTTAATTTCTAAAATTTACATCTCAAGTCGCAACGAACTGAAGTCGCAGTCCACTGTTGCGATTCCATTTCCAAATCGCAACCAACTGTTGCGATTCCACCCCAAGTCGCAACTCACCATTGCGATTCCACCTCAAGTCGCAGTCCACGGTTGCGACTACAGTACCAAGTCGCAATCAACGGTTGCGACTCCAACTCCAAGTCGCAACGGTCTATTGCGACTCCACTACCAAGTCGCAACTGTCCACTGCGACAACTATGAATGTCGCAACTCAAGGTTGCGACTTCGATGATGTTCATCCAAGTCTCAGTCCACTCTGTTCAATTTTAAACCCAGAATTTGCAGTTTTACTCTATGTTTGTTTATGCCAATTTGCAGATATGTTTAATACACTTATCTTAACATATCCTAAAACTCAGATTCTTATAATCATCACAATTTACCCAAAACCCATCAAAATCTTTCTAAGAACACTTTTACTACTAAAATGAAGAATTTAAATGAAATGCTTACCTTATGATTCTTCAAACCAACAACAGATTGAATGATTTCTGCTATTCCTTCTCCTTCTCTTTACTCAATTCCTCTATCTCAATCTCTCTCTCGGTTTCTCTTCTCAAACCGTAACACACACACCAAGTCACATACTCCCACACTTAGTCACACATTTAGCCTATATTGACTAAGGGTTTGACACCTCAACCCTTCTATACACATGAGTCATAAAGCTATTTACCAATTGAACCCTCATCTTTAAAAGAATGACACTACAACCCTCAAATTGGAAATCTATTAAATCAACACTTTTAAACAATTTCCAACTTAACCCCAAGTTAATTTATAATTCACAAAATAATACAACGGAAATTCGGGATGTTACAATACTCCCCAACTTGAAAATGATTTCGTCCCGAAATCAAAGCTAGGTAAACAAATGATGCTACCTACTTCTCATACTCTCTTTGGACTCTAGAGTTACATTAGTACCTCTATGGTGTTTCCACTGTACTTTCAACATAGCTGTCTCATTACCACTACGTAGCTTTCTAACTGATCTTTCCGAAAATTTTCCTCTAGTTCTTCCACACCGCATCATCATTACAACTCACTCTCCAGGCCTCAAAAAATCACTAACATGTACTACCTAAATACGTACACTATAAATTAAGCATACATGTTACTATTAAATACTTCAACAACCACGGCAGTCCATTATTACTTCCATGACTTACACATTTCTTCAATATAGAATGCTATTACTCCCTTACATCACTATCTCATCGTACAACCCCAATACAACCACACACCAAAGTATTGAACATCAGAAGTAATAACTCTTATTGAACTTTGCAATGTAATTACATTTTTAAATTCAATCTCTCTATCCTTGTTTCCCCACGTTAGTATGGAATACTATTTTTTTTTAAAGTTTTAACTGTCTCTTTCCCCCAACTTTCCACATACCGATAGTATTTTCTCCTTACAAAACATAATTAAACAATTTCACCAAGATCTCTAACTTCAAATATTCAACCAAGTTATTTTGAAATGACATTACCGATCGAAGTTATTACCATTCTTAGATCTTTAACTAATAATTTCTCGTACAATTCTTTCACACATAAGGAGCAATTTATATTCCTTAACAATCTTGCCTTCGCTACACCACATTGACCTACATACTCATCATCTTTATTAAACTTCCAGTGATTCAAATTACAACTTAACTGGCAACTCATACCATCAAATTTCTTTGGATAAACACTCACCACTGCTCCGACATTCTATTTCAATATAAGCCATATTACCTAGTTATCTTACAAACCACATGTTTTATCAACTTTTATTAACAATTAATACTTTCCAACCGGAATTCCCAAAACTTCCATTCGGATACTTCCTCTTTCTAATATCACGTCTCATACTAGATGACACATGCATCTTGGCAATTAATGCCACTACTCGTTCATACATTCTCCACCCATAACATTTACCACAGACCATGTCTCTCATAGTCATTCGTACATATTTAATTTTACAATCCCATTTTCTCGTCTAAATACACGGGTCTATACCACTAAATATCTCCTCCCCAACTTTAGTTGAACTACCACTCACAATTTTCTAATTAATCTTGAACTTATTCGTTCTTACTAGCTCTTTGTTATTCCAATATGTTGCATAGACAAAGTACAATTCCTCACAGATCAACACAATCTATACACCCCCCTTTGTTCATCTCTAGTATTTCGTCTTTTATAAAACTTCCACATCGTAAGTAAACACTTATATGAAAGCAACAGTCCTTCACTGTACTAACAATCCCACAAGGTGATCCTTCAACTTTTAAACTTCTGATTTAAACTTAACATTCATACATGATCCCAAAAAGGATAACCAATGCATTCACGTTATATAAACTTAAATTTTCAATACCGATTATGCAAGTTCAACCCCAAGCCTACGCCAAGCTTATCAAATCGATTCAAAGTTCTTAAGACTTAACTGAATCCAAAACCGAGTCATCTACTCAAAGGATTTAAAGATTATTTATCAATATCAACTCCTGCAAATAAATACATCTAACTCACATTATGCAACATACGCTCCGAGATGTGATAATCTTACGACCCCTTCATTGCTACTTTCCCAATGAAATCAAATCATTTGCAAGTACACGCAACTCTTTTCATACTCCACAATGTATATAATCTGCCCAGGTTCATTAGTTCCAAAGATACTAAGTAAAATATCAAACAGTCTTTACACCTATGACCAACACTTAAACTGTCACCGGTTCAAATACAATGCAGTTAAGCATACAACACATCCAATACTCCATCTCGAATCATTAATCTGACAAATATTCAAAAGACTCATTTGAATATAAACCAGGCCTTTAAGGCCAAAACAAACACTTGATTAAACACATGTCACTCACACGGTTACGTAAACCAAAATTCCTCTTTACTCAAGATCTTAACCTTATTAATCCTTTAATTTGGCCATTGACTTCAAAAGAAAAGTTTATCACTCTCAAAACCTTCACATTTTCAAAATGTAACACGACAAAATTTATTATACAACCACAAAATACCAAAAACATGCTTCGACCACATAACTTTCACTTAGGTTATAATTAATCAAACTCAAAATTCCCCCAATTGTGTCACACACACTAATATCCACTTTGCGCATACCTTCTGCATAACAACATACCGGTATCGCTCACGGTTTTGCTACTACCCGCACGGCATACGCGGAACGCATTCAGACCGCACCCAGTGACACACAAAAGGCCTCGTACACCTTACAACTCTCGCCTTCAAAGTCAAAACTTGACATCTCAATACTTCCTTAACCCTGAACCTAATTCTTCCTCCAGACATGCCCGACACTCGGCAATTGTATTACTAATAACCGAACAAAGATACGGACCCTCGTATTGATGTTACTAAAGTTTACTTTCGACTTTCTCATTGTTCATCTCTCATTTGAATATAATTACCAAAACCACAAACTTTCTCCCAAGGTTTATCCCACACCTCTCCAATCTTGGAGTTCTTTCTTAGCTTAAAGCGTAATACTCTACGATCTAGCGAGTTCATAGCCTTCATGCATGATAATATAATAAATAACTCAATCCACACTTTTCTCATTTAAATAAATAACATTCGAAACAACGTGAGCACACACGCCCCAATCATTTTCATAACTCCCATGTACTACACAACGATCTCAAAACCGTTTGTCTACAAATTTCCGTAAAACTCAATCTTTCTCAACCCAAAAATATTGTTACAACAGTAATATCTTAAATGAAAATCTTTTCATACGACAAAAGTTTAAAATTTATTGTCACAGAACAAACTAATCGTTTCTCACACTCATTTATATGATATCATCAAATCAATACCTTTGTTGGTTATAAAAAGTTTATTGATCAACACTTTCTTGACCTATTTACTATCATACACCTTTTTATATAAAATAAGAAGTATTTTGCAAGTTGCTAAGCCCCAAAATTTCGTTAGGTAGTGAAATTGAAATTACCCTTTTTCTTTAAATAAATATTTGCACATACTAATTCATCCTTGAATAAAACTGTTATTTATGCATTTGATTTGAAATCAAGAAAACTCATGTAACACACACTAAAACATCATGCACAAATTTTACTCGCAATGAAGGCTATTTACTCAAACAAGGTCAATCGTTTTACTTACATAACTTATCATTGACACTTTACTTTCGACCCGAAATCGCCCTCTCGGCCTTATAATAATTGCTACATCTGCATTTCATGGCTCCCATACTCAACCATGTCATACTAATTCTGTATTAACCAATCATCTCATACTCTATCTCTGCACCTATCAAATCACCTATTAAAGATTGCTTTGGCAGACTTTCATGAGTCCCACCAATTTCCAGGTTGTCCTTCAAAACCCCAATCATATACTACTCTGTCCTTTAAAGGACCTTGTTGATAAATTCACCATCACTTTACTATAACTTATAGAGATAACCATGCGAAATGATTATGCACCTACATACATACAACAACGTACTTTACCGATCGTTAGTCACTGTAACAATTCAGAAATAGACATGCTCGTGTAACAATGTATTCATAATAACAGTAGCTAATTGTAATTGTGAACATATCATACAGGAGAATTCCCATTATCATTGTCATAGCACTAATTTCACGTATTTCCGTTAACTCTAAGACTATCCCGTCTTAACACTTCTACCCATATCTCACATATCATAACCTACTACGTCTCGACTTAAGTCTAAGTATCTCATCAGCATACTTAGTTCGCTTAAACTAGTGCTCTGATACCATATTGAAACACCCTAAAAACAGGGTCAATTTAAACCTTAAAATTACCACAAGTTATGATCAAAATCTTCAAACTTATATAATCTGAGGATCAAATGTAAGGTTTCTATGTACAAACGACACTACTTAAATAACTTATTAATCTATTCACATCATAACAATCAGATTAATCAAGTTATCTAAACAACTGTCCCAAAAGCTTCAAAGAATAACTAGATCCTTCGTTATCTCTAAGTCTGAATCTTTTCAAAAGTTCTCTTCTCTCGTTCCCGCTACTTCCCGGAGCTTGTACCTGGTAAGAAGATTCAACTTGAAACATTAGGCTTTCGCCTAGTGAGAATACTCAAATCAAAATAAAATTTAATAATTAAAACATGAACAGATAACTCAAACCTGTTCTCACCCATCTTACCGTACGACAACTCCTTTCCAAATCGGGGAATCTACCCCACTCCCATTCCTACGACTAACTCATTTAATTGTAACAACAAAATAAGAGCTAACTCTGAATCGTTCCAGATTCATAATCAATAATCACACACAAGAAATTACAAGTCAAAACCTGCCTATTTCTTAATCAGGAAGGAGAGATTACAAATTACTTTATGCCTATCTCTAATCTTCCTCTCATCACTGGGAAATCTCCGATCTTCCCGATAATAATGGAAATCTCTGATCTTCCCTAAATCGAAATGGGAATTACAAATCAAAATCTGCCTATTCCACATTCCACCTCTGCATCAATGGTCCCAATGGGATTATAATATCGCGATACTCAATCGGGACTCACGATGGTTCGAGGTTCACCCAATTACTAAAATTACACCCCTTTGGTCTATGGCGAGTAATCGGTTCCCATCATACCGTACCCAAGTGCCCTCGGTGACCGGATGCCTATTTTAGTAAAAGCACATAATCACATAATATAATACAATCGATACTACTATATGCGTCCAGCATAGGATGTATCATTTCTCTGAATATATTCTATATATAAAATAAAGAATATTATTACTCCACATCTCAATCTCTTTATTACCCCTTCTCTGAAATCTGATATGAGGATCATCATCTCAATAGTTATTTATATTTTCGAACTCATAGATAGGCCTTTATAATATATCTCAATTTGGCTTCTCAATCACACTTAGAGTTCATAATCATCTAACATATTGCATATAACAGATAATCCTGCTCATTATAAGGAATATGAATAATTCCTGTCCATCAACTTCTTAACTATCCCCTCATAGTAATTTAACACGAGAGTTAATATATATATCAGTTGTTAATCTATATTTTTGAACTCATGGATGGATCTTTATAGTTTATCTCAATAAAGCTTCAAATCATATTTAGAGTTCATAACCATATAACAAAATGCATATAGTAGATAATCCATCTTAGCATATAAGAATAATAATAAATATTAGCTCATCAACTTTATAGCTAACTCATCATAGAAGTTTTAGCATGAAAATCAACATAGCACAACTTTTAATTGCTCTCTTGGCTTATCTCGGATTTTAATCAAGTCCATATAAAACATATTCATGCATACATATAAAACGTCTAATCCAATATTAATTACTGAATTTTAAAGAGAGTTGAATAAACTCACCTGCTGCGTTATCACTCCTTTTAGTCCTTTTTAACTCGTAAGGCTCCTTTCTTCACTACCACAGCTTACTGTATTATTCAGTTTACATATACTGATATTAACTTTCCAAAACAGAACCATCTATAACTGAGAATCCTTAATTTCTAAAATTTACATCTCAAGTCGCAACGAACTGAAGTCGCAGTCCACTGTTGCGATTCCATTTCCAAATCGCAACCAACTGTTGCGATTCCACCCCAAGTCGCAACTCACCATTGCGATTCCACCTCAAGTCGCAGTCCACGGTTGCGACTACAGTACCAAGTCGCAATCAACGGTTGCGACTCCAACTCCAAGTCGCAACGGTCTATTGCGACTCCACTACCAAGTCGCAACTGTCCACTGCGACAACTATGAATGTCGCAACTCAAGGTTGCGACTTCGATGATGTTCATCCAAGTCTCAGTCCACTCTGTTCAATTTTAAACCCAGAATTTGCAGTTTTACTCTATGTTTGTTTATGCCAATTTGCAGATATGTTTAATACACTTATCTTAACATATCCTAAAACTCAGATTCTTATAATCATCACAATTTACCCAAAACCCATCAAAATCTTTCTAAGAACACTTTTACTACTAAAATGAAGAATTTAAATGAAATGCTTACCTTATGATTCTTCAAACCAACAACAGATTGAATGATTTCTGCTATTCCTTCTCCTTCTCTTTACTCAATTCCTCTATCTCAATCTCTCTCTCGGTTTCTCTTCTCAAACCGTAACACACACACCAAGTCACATACTCCCACACTTAGTCACACATTTAGCCTATATTGACTAAGGGTTTGACACCTCAACCCTTCTATACACATGAGTCATAAAGCTATTTACCAATTGAACCCTCATCTTTAAAAGAATGACACTACAACCCTCAAATTGGAAATCTATTAAATCAACACTTTTAAACAATTTCCAACTTAACCCCAAGTTAATTTATAATTCACAAAATAATACAACGGAAATTCGGGATGTTACAATACTCCCCAACTTGAAAATGATTTCGTCCCGAAATCAAAGCTAGGTAAACAAATGATGCTACCTACTTCTCATACTCTCTTTGGACTCTAGAGTTACATTAGTACCTCTATGGTGTTTCCACTGTACTTTCAACATAGCTGTCTCATTACCACTACGTAGCTTTCTAACTGATCTTTCCGAAAATTTTCCTCTAGTTCTTCCACACCGCATCATCATTACAACTCACTCTCCAGGCCTCAAAAAATCACTAACATGTACTACCTAAATACGTACACTATAAATTAAGCATACATGTTACTATTAAATACTTCAACAACCACGGCAGTCCATTATTACTTCCATGACTTACACATTTCTTCAATATAGAATGCTAT
Source organism: Saussurea involucrata (assembly GCA_033807775.1). Classification (NCBI taxonomy): domain Eukaryota; kingdom Viridiplantae; phylum Streptophyta; class Magnoliopsida; order Asterales; family Asteraceae; genus Saussurea; species Saussurea involucrata. Next base: position 155,000,319 of record CM066321.1, read on the forward strand.
TACTCCCTTACATCACTATCTCATCGTACAACCCCAATACAACCACACACCAAAGTATTGAACATCAGAAGTAATAACTCTTATTGAACTTTGCAATGTAATTACATTTTTAAATTCAATATCTCTATCCTTGTTTCCCCACGTTAGTATGGAATACTATTTTTTTTTTTTAAGTTTTAACTGTCTCTTTCCCCCAACTTTCCACATACCGATAGTATTTTCTCCTTACAAAACATAATTAAACAATTTCACCAAGATCTCTAACTTCAAATATTCAACCAAGTTATTTTGAAATGACATTACCGATCGAAGTTATTACCATTCTTAGATCTTTAACTAATAATTTCTCGTACAATTCTTTCACACATAAGGAGCAATTTATATTCCTTAACAATCTTGCCTTCGCTACACCACATTGACCTACATACTCATCATCTTTATTAAACTTCCAGTGATTCAAATTACAACTTAACTGGCAACTCATACCATCAAATTTCTTTGGATAAACACTCACCACTGCTCCGACATTCTATTTCAATATAAGCCATATTACCTAGTTATCTTACAAACCACATGTTTTATCAACTTTTATTAACAATTAATACTTTCCAACCGGAATTCCCAAAACTTCCATTCGGATACTTCCTCTTTCTAATATCACGTCTCATACTAGATGACACATGCATCTTGGCAATTAATGCCACTACTCGTTCATACATTCTCCACCCATAACATTTACCACAGACCATGTCTCTCATAGTCATTCGTACATATTTAATTTTACAATCCCATTTTCTCGTCTAAATACACGGGTCTATACCACTAAATATCTCCTCCCCAACTTTAGTTGAACTACCACTCACAATTTTCTAATTAATCTTGAACTTATTCGTTCTTACTAGCTCTTTGTGATTCCAATATGTTGCATAGACAAAGTACAATTCCTCACAGATCAACACAATCTATACACCCCCCTTTGTTCATCTCTAGTATTTCGTCTTTTATAAAACTTCCACATCGTAAGTAAACACTTATATGAAAGCAACAGTCCTTCACTGTACTAACAATCCCACAAGGTGATCCTTCAACTTTTAAACTTCTGATTTAAACTTAACATTCATACATGATCCCAAAAAGGATAACCAATGCATTCACGTTATATAAACTTAAATTTTCAATACCGATTATGCAAGTTCAACCCCAAGCCTACGCCAAGCTTATCAAATCGATTCAAAGTTCTTAAGACTTAACTGAATCCAAAACCGAGTCATCTACTCAAAGGATTTAAAGATTATTTATCAATATCAACTCCTGCAAATAAATACATCTAACTCACATTATGCAACATACGCTCCGAGATGTGATAATCTTACGACCCCTTCATTGCTACTTTCCCAATGAAATCAAATCATTTGCAAGTACACGCAACTCTTTTCATACTCCACAATGTATATAATCTGCCCAGGTTCATTAGTTCCAAAGATACTAAGTAAAATATCAAACAGTCTTTACACCTATGACCAACACTTAAACTGTCACCGGTTCAAATACAATGCAGTTAAGCATACAACACATCCAATACTCCATCTCGAATCATTAATCTGACAAATATTCAAAAGACTCATTTGAATATAAACCAGGCCTTTAAGGCCAAAACAAACACTTGATTAAACACATGTCACTCACACGGTTACGTAAACCAAAATTCCTCTTTACTCAAGATCTTAAACTTATTAATCCTTTAATTTGGCCATTGACTTCAAAAGAAAAGTTTATCACTCTCAAAACCTTCACATTTTCAAAATGTAACACGACAAAATTTATTATACAACCACAAAATACCAAAAACATGCTTCGACCACATAACTTTCACTTAGGTTATAATTAATCAAACTCAAAATTCCCCCAATTGTGTCACACACACTAATATCCACTTTGCGCATACCTTCTGCATAACAACATACCGGTATCGCTCACGGTTTTGCTACTACCCGCACGGCATACGCGGAACGCATTCAGACCGCACCCAGTGACACACAAAAGGCCTCGTACACCTTACAACTCTCGCCTTCAAAGTCAAAACTTGACATCTCAATACTTCCTTAACCCTGAACCTAATTCTTCCTCCAGACATGCCCGACACTCGGCAATTGTATTACTAATAACCGAACAAAGATACGGACCCTCGTATTGATGTTACTAAAGTTTACTTTCGACTTTCTCATTGTTCATCTCTCATTTGAATATAATTACCAAAACCACAAACTTTCTCCCAAGGTTTATCCCACACCTCTCCAATCTTGGAGTTCTTTCTTAGCTTAAAGCGTAATACTCTACGATCTAGCGAGTTCATAGCCTTCATGCATGATAATATAATAAATAACTCAATCCACACTTTTCTCATTTAAATAAATAACATTCGAAACAACGTGAGCACACACGCCCCAATCATTTTCATAACTCCCATGTACTACACAACGATCTCAAAACCGTTTGTCTACAAATTTCCGTAAAACTCAATCTTTCTCAACCCAAAAATATTGTTACAACAGTAATATCTTAAATGAAAATCTTTTCATACGACAAAAGTTTAAAATTTATTGTCACAGAACAAACTAATCGTTTCTCACACTCATTTATATGATATCATCAAATCAATACCTTTGTTGGTTATAAAAAGTTTATTGATCAACACTTTCTTGACCTATTTACTATCATACACCTTTTTATATAAAATAAGAAGTATTTTGCAAGTTGCTAAGCCCCAAAATTTCGTTAGGTAGTGAAATTGAAATTACCCTTTTTCTTTAAATAAATATTTGCACATACTAATTCATCCTTGAATAAAACTGTTATTTATGCATTTGATTTGAAATCAAGAAAACTCATGTAACACACACTAAAACATCATGCACAAATTTTACTCGCAATGAAGGCTATTTACTCAAACAAGGTCAATCGTTTTACTTACATAACTTATCATTGACACTTTACTTTCGACCCGAAATCGCCCTCTCGGCCTTATAATAATTGCTACATCTGCATTTCATGGCTCCCATACTCAACCATGTCATACTAATTCTGTATTAACCAATCATCTCATACTCTATCTCTGCACCTATCAAATCACCTATTAAAGATTGCTTTGGCAGACTTTCATGAGTCCCACCAATTTCCAGGTTGTCCTTCAAAACCCCAATCATATACTGCTCTGTCCTTTAAAGGACCTTGTTGATAAATTCACCATCACTTTACTATAACTTATAGAGATAACCATGCGAAATGATTATGCACCTACATACATACAACAACGTACTTTACCGATCGTTAGTCACTGTAACAATTCAGAAATAGACATGCTCGTGTAACAATGTATTCATAATAACAGTAGCTAATTGTAATTGTGAACATATCATACAGGAGAATTCCCATTATCATTGTCATAGCACTAATTTCACGTATTTCCGTTAACTCTAAGACTATCCCGTCTTAACACTTCTACCCATATCTCACATATCATAACCTACTACGTCTCGACTTAAGTCTAAGTATCTCATCAGCATACTTAGTTCGCTTAAACTAGTGCTCTGATACCATATTGAAACACCCTAAAAACAGGGTCAATTTAAACCTTAAAATTACCACAAGTTATGATCAAAATCTTCAAACTTATATAATCTGAGGATCAAATGTAAGGTTTCTATGTACAAACGACACTACTTAAATAACTTATTAATCTATTCACATCATAACAATCAGATTAATCAAGTTATCTAAACAACTGTCCCAAAAGCTTCAAAGAATAACTAGATCCTTCGTTATCTCTAAGTCTGAATCTTTTCAAAAGTTCTCTTCTCTCGTTCCCGCTACTTCCCGGAGCTTGTACCTGGTAAGAAGATTCAACTTGAAACATTAGGCTTTCGCCTAGTGAGAATACTCAAATCAAAATAAAATTTAATAATTAAAACATGAACAGATAACTCAAACCTGTTCTCACCCATCTTACCGTACGACAACTCCTTTCCAAATCGGGGAATCTACCCCACTCCCATTACTACGACTAACTCATTTAATTGTAACAACAAAATAAGAGCTAACTCTGAATCGTTCCAGATTCATAATCAATAATCATACACAAGAAATTACAAGTCAAAACCTGCCTATTTCTTAATCAGGAAGGAGAGATTACAAATTACTTTATGCCTATCTCTAATCTTCCTCTCATCACTGGGAAATCTCCGATCTTCCCGATAATAATGGAAATCTCTGATCTTCCCTAAATCGAAATGGGAATTACAAATCAAAATCTGCCTATTCCACATTCCACCTCTGCATCAATGGTCCCAATGGGATTATAATATCGTGATACTCAATCGGGACTCACGATGGTTCGAGGTTCACCCAATTACTAAAATTACACCCCTTTGGTCTATGGCGAGTAATCGGTTCCCATCATACCGTACCCAAGTGCCCTCGGTGACCGGATGCCTATTTTAGTAAAAGCACATAATCACATAATATAATACAATCGATACTACTATATGCGTCCAGCATAGGATGTATCATTTCTCTGAATATATTCTATATATAAAATAAAGAATATTATTACTCCACATCTCAATCTCTTTATTACCCCTTCTCTGAAATCTGATATGAGGATCATCATCTCAATAGTTATTTATATTTTCGAACTCATAGATAGGCCTTTATAATATATCTCAATTTGGCTTCTCAATCACACTTAGAGTTCATAATCATCTAACATATTGCATATAACAGATAATCCTGCTCATTATAAGGAATATGAATAATTCCTGTCCATCAACTTCTTAACTATCCCCTCATAGTAATTTAACACGAGAGTTAATATATATATCAGTTGTTAATCTATATTTTTGAACTCATGGATGGATCTTTATAGTTTATCTCAATAAAGCTTCAAATCATATTTAGAGTTCATAACCATATAACAAAATGCATATAGTAGATAATCCATCTTAGCATATAAGAATAATAATAAATATTAGCTCATCAACTATATAGCTAACTCATCATAGAAGTTTTAGCATGAAAATCAACATAGCACAACTTTTAATTGCTCTCTTGGCTTATCTCGGATTTTAATCAAGTCCATATAAAACATATTCATGCATACATATAAAACGTCTAATCCAATATTAATTACTGAATTTTAAAGAGAGTTGAATAAACTCACCTGCTGCGTTATCACTCCTTTTAGTCCTTTTTAACTCGTAAGGCTCCTTTCTTCACTACCACAGCTTACTGTATTATTCAGTTTACATATACTGATATTAACTTTCCAAAACAGAACCATCTATAACTGAGAATCCTTAATTTCTAAAATTTACATCTCAAGTCGCAACGAACTGAAGTCGCAGTCCACTGTTGCGATTCCATTTCCAAATCGCAACCAACTGTTGCGATTCCACCCCAAGTCGCAACTCACCATTGCGATTCCACCTCAAGTCGCAGTCCACGGTTGCGACTACAGTACCAAGTCGCAATCAACGGTTGCGACTCCAACTCCAAGTCGCAACGGTCTATTGCGACTCCACTACCAAGTCGCAACTGTCCACTGCGACAACTATGAATGTCGCAACTCAAGGTTGCGACTTCGATGATGTTCATCCAAGTCTCAGTCCACTCTGTTCAATTTTAAACCCAGAATTTGCAGTTTTACTCTATGTTTGTTTATGCCAATTTGCATATATGTTTAATACACTTATCTTAACATATCCTAAAACTCAGATTCTTATAATCATCACAATTTACCCAAAACCCATCAAAATCTTTCTAAGAACACTTTTACTACTAAAATGAAGAATTTAAATGAAATGCTTACCTTATGATTCTTCAAACCAACAACAAATTGAATGATTTCTGCTATTCCTTCTCCTTCTCTTTACTCAATTCCTCTATCTCAATCTCTTTCTCGGTTTCTCTTCTCAAACCGTAACACACACACCAAGTCACATACTCCCACACTTAGTCACACATTTAGCCTATATTGACTAAGGGTTTGACACCTCAACCCTTCTATACACATGAGTCATAAAGCTATTTACCAATTGAACCCTCATCTTTAAAAGAATGACACTACAACCCTCAAATTGGAAATCTATTAAATCAACACTTTTAAACAATTTCCAACTTAACCCCAAGTTAATTTATAATCCACAAAATAATACAACGGAAATTCGGGATGTTACAGAATATATGTTATATCGTACAATTTAGTATACGATAGAAAGAGTGTTGATACACAGTTACTGTGTTGCGTTGGCTAGAAATAGGCATCCGGTCATCAGGGGGCTACTTTGTACGGTTTAATGGGAACCAATTTCCAGCCATTGACTGAAGGGATGTTATTTCTAGTTGTTGGAGTGAATCTTGAATCATCTGTGAGGGCCCTTGTTATTAAGCGCTATATAAATTAAATCCCATTTGGGGGCCAGTGATTCAAGATGGTGAGATAGTGAAATGTGGAATAGGCAGACATAGAGTTTGTAATTCCCATTTCAGGCGGAAGATTTGATATCTTCATTTTAAATCTGGAGATAAACAAATATTGAAATTTGTAATCTCTACTTTCGGACTAAGAAATAAGCAGGTATAGAAACTGTAATTTCTTGGGGTTGAAGATTACTTATAATCAAGTGGGATTTAAAGTAATTGTTGGTTGATAGTGATATGACTAAATGAAATAGTCATAAGGAAGGGAATTGGATAGATTCCTGTTGTTGAATTAAACATTGATTCTGTTAGACAACATAGGGGGGGGGGGTAAGGTTGTATTTAAAATCTTTTACTTTCAAAAATTCTTTTACAAATAAATACAGTACAGAAACAGTATAAATAAATCAGAGTATACAAATAATAAATATACAACAATTATATAAACAGATATAATTAAAAGCACAGCGGAATAAATAAAGAGATAAGGTTAGAGATACTTGACACGGAGATTTACTGATTTACCACCAACTGTGATAAACCAGCAGCCGAGACACTTCTCGACACGATCCAATAAATGTATTCTTTACGGTAGAACACAAACCAAATACAAAGGAATTTGTAATAGTTTCTCAAGCCTCTGCTATGAGATAAACAGGATCACACACCCGTTATTCAAATACTTACAAGAGGAGTATAACTCACAATGGGTAATCACTCTTGTATAATAATCACTTGGATATTTTATAAAAAAGGTTTTATAAAATATATAAATTAAATAAGTGAGAGAGATCAGATGAGTAAGTTGTTGTGTTGGTGTTGGTTTGTATCTATATTGTCTGTCTTTTCTTCTCCACCATCGCATGCAAATATATAGCATGAAGCTTCCAACGGATATGTGCATCCGCGGTATACCGCCAAATGCACGCGGTATACCGTGCAGTAATAGTACACTGACACTCCAACGGCTCTCATGCAAAGTTGACTTCTGGAATACGTACCCGCGGTATACCGGCTAGGACTCGCGGTATACCGGCGTCAGAAAAAGAACTTCCAACCAATCAGAGATGCACACCGAGCCTGCCGCGGTATACCGGCTGAACACCCGCGGTATACCGGCCAATATGTACCCGCGGTATACCGGGCATTCTCCACGGTATACCGGCGTCAGAATAGACACCTTCCAGGACGCAACCAATCTTGCTGGATCTTCTCAATAAAAAACTTTATTTAATTGAAATCAATTATGGTTTTTAGAAATATCCAAGTGGTATATTATTTTAGGGTGTTTATCATTATAAATTATAAACACTAATGACAACGTAAATCTTCCGTCTTGAACTCTTCAGATAAAATCTTCATGTTCTTCAAGAACTGTACACTTGGATTAGATTGTTAGATAAACAATAATACGGTGTGTTTGTAATCATCAAAATAAATATATATAAATATATAGAGATGTGGTACACTTGCACCAACAATCTCCCCCTTTTTGATGATGACAAACACAACCGCTAAGCATGAGCATATGCGGTTTCTCTCCCCCGTTTGTCGAAGCAAAAAGGGTTAAGAAAGACGGTATGCTCCCCCTCGAGAGATGCTCCCCCTCAAAATATGCATATAATTGAGGTAGCATAAACTCATGGGTAAAGATAAAAAGCTCCCCCTCAAATTAATAACAAAATATAAAATTTGAGGGACAATAAAATATGCAAAAAAAAACATATAATAGACATAAAACAAAATAACCTAAAAGAAACACTTGCACCAAAAAAGGATCTTAAGGCTTCGATTTCGGTTAATTTTATGTGATAAAAAAAATCACCACGTATTATGACCTCGTCAGGTAACCACGTATTATAACCTCGGCAGGTAACCACGTATTATAACCTCGGAAGGTAACCACGTATTATAACCTCGGCAGGTAACCACGTATTATAACCTCGGCAGGTAACCACGTATTATAACCTCGGCAGGTAACCACGTATTATAACCTCGTCAGGAAACACGTATTATATCCTCGCCAGGAAACCACGTATTATAACCTCGGCAGGTAACCACGTATTATAACCTCGGCAGGTAACCACGTATTATAACCTCGGCAGGTAACCACGTATTATAACCTCGGCAGGTAACCACGTATTATAACCTCGGCAGGAATCACGTATTGTATCCTCGCCAGGAAGCACGTATTATATCCTCGTCAGGAAACACCTACAAAAGGCAAAGAAAATATTTCGTGGTACCCTTTTCTTATGGGTCCTTTTAACAGTTAGTATAAAACATAAACTGCAAAAATAAATAAAGAACATGTTGTCGACATAAAATAAAATACGACAACATATAAAACCATAAAAATGGTTTAAAACCATAAACGCATCCCACCGGGATTATCAACATTAAACATTCCTTTCGGAATCCATTTTCTAACCATTTTAATTTTACGATCGTATTCATCATAGACGTAAAAAGAAGTATGCGGATTAACATTTTTCTTAGGATTCGCAAACTTATTATTATACATAAACGCATGTGATTTTCTCGACATATAATTCACATAATTCATTTTAGGAACATACGGAGGTTTTTGCGTTTTATTTTTAACAACAAATTTAGGTTTTTCAAAAACCTTTTTAATTGGCATACAATCACATTTTTCAATACACGTATTTGAACCAATGCCTTTTCGGCAATTTATACGATTTGATATATTAAGCATTTTAAGCACTTTATCATTGCTACTATTAAAAGCATTTGCTAATAAGTCATTTTTCTCATGCGATTTACATTTAGCATTTAAACATGCAATTTCATTTTCAAGAATCTCGCATTTTGTACATAAAATATTTTCACATGTTCTTTTCTCTAAACATGCAATTTTATCATTTAAGACAATGCAAGATTTGCAAACAATATTTTCGCATGCTTTCTTTTCTAAAGTGATAACTTTATTATTTAACTCATTTTTGATTTTATTATCACATGAAATGGTTTGTTTACAATTATTCAACTCATTTTGACATAATAATAATTCTTCTTTTAATTTAGCATTCTCATTTTTATAACTATTTACGAGAACAATCAATTTTTGAAAAGAGACATTTAGCATATCAATATCATCATCGTTATCATTACAACTAGAATAACTTGAGTATGAAGTACATACCTCTTTCTCGCAGTCGACGATGAGACAAGTTTCTTCATTTCTTTGATCTCGGGTTTCGTCTCTCTTTTCTTTTGAGTTTTCACCATAGGTGATGTTCAAGTTCTCCCAAATATCACGAGCAGTTTCAAAGAGATAAACACGCTCAATATCATCGTTAGTAAGAACCGAAAAGAGAAAATTTTTGGCTTCATAATTTAAACAATAATTAGCCTCATCTTCGTCGGACCATTCCGAGCTAGGTTTTTCAACAACTTTGTTGTTTTGAAATTTTGTGGGTTTAAAATTTCCTTTAATAATAATATCCCAAATATTTTGATTTATCCCACGAACATAACGTTCAAAAGAATTTGCCCAAAGATCAAAATTTTCGAAATCAATAAGAAGAGATTTAGAAAACCAAGCATTTTGTTGAGCCATTAAATAAAAGATATAACTTTAAAAATTTAAACAGATAATTTTTGAAAGCCCCGCTCTGATACCAATTGTTAGACAACCTAGGGGGGGTAAGGTTGTATTTAAAATCTTTTACTTTCAAAAATTCTTTTACAAATAAATACAGTACAGAAACAGTATAAATAAATCAGAGTATACAAATAATAAATATACAACAATTATATAAACAGATATAATTAAAAGCACAGCGGAATAAATAAAGAGATAAGGTTAGAGATACTTGACACGGAGATTACTGATTTACCACCAACTGTGATAAACCAGCAGCCGAGACACTTCTCGACACGATCCAATAAATGTATTCTTTACGGTAGAACACAAACCAAATACAAAGGAATTTGTAATAGTTTCTCAAGCCTCTGCTATGAGATAAACAGGATCACACACCCGTTATTCAAATACTTACAAGAGGAGTATAACTCACAATGGGTAATCACTCTTGTATAATAATCACTTGGATATTTTATAAAAAAGGTTTTATAAAATATATAAATTAAATAAGTGAGAGAGATCAGATGAGTAAGTTGTTGTGTTGGTGTTGGTTTGTATCTATATTGTCTGTCTTTTCTTCTCCACCATCGCATGCAAATATATAGCATGAAGCTTCCAACGGATATGTGCATCCGCGGTATACCGCCAAATGCACGCGGTATACCGTGCAGTAATAGTACACTGACACTCCAACGGCTCTCATGCAAAGTTGACTTCTGGAATACGTACCCGCGGTATACCGGCTAGGACTCGCGGTATACCGGCGTCAGAAAAAGAACTTCCAACCAATCAGAGATGCACACCGAGCCTGCCGCGGTATACCGGCTGAACACCCGCGGTATACCGGCCAATATGTACCCGCGGTATACCGGGCATTCTCCACGGTATACCGGCGTCAGAATAGACACCTTCCAGGACGCAACCAATCTTGCTGGATCTTCTCAATAAAAAACTTTATTTAATTGAAATCAATTATGGTTTTTAGAAATATCCAAGTGGTATATTATTTTAGGGTGTTTATCATTATAAATTATAAACACTAATGACAACGTAAATCTTCCGTCTTGAACTCTTCAGATAAAATCTTCGTGTTCTTCAAGAACTGTACACTTGGATTAGATTGTTAGATAAACAATAATACGGTGTGTTTGTAATCATCAAAATAAATATATATAAATATATAGAGATGTGGTACACTTGCACCAACAGATTCGGTAAGATGTTTGATAACATGTTTGATATATCTGTTAATATTTTGATTGTTAAATTTTAATTTGATATGAATATTCTCACTAAGCGAAAGCCTAATGTTTCAAGTTGAATCTTCTTACCATGTACAAGCTGATGGGAAGTAAGTGGAGATGAGAGATGAGAACTTTTGAAGGAATCAAACTTGGAGATGATAGGGGATCTATTTGTTCTTTTGGATATTTTGGGACGGATAATTAGATAACCTAGTTAATCTGATTATGTCGCATGATTAGTTTAATAGGTTATTTGATTTAGACATTTGTTGTATATAAAAACCTTACTGATGATCCTCTTGTTATTTAAGTTTGAAGTTTTATGATAATAACTTGTGGAGTTTTAAAGGTTTAAATTAGCCCTGTTTTTAGGGTGTTACAATATGAGTAAGGGTTGACCTTCTTATATGCAGCTATCCAAGCAAAACCTGACATTTTACAAATGGTATCAGAGCCACTCCTGTGCCGTTCGGGACGGTGGGGCAAACCTCATCGAGGACGATGAGTCCCTAAGGGGGGGGGGGGTGTGTAACACCTTAGGCATATCCCACATCGGCCGTGGACAGGAGAGATGATGGGTATATTAGTAAACCTTGGCCTTACCAGACACAACGCGTTTTGGGGCCACAAGCATGCGGGTTCCTTGGGAACTCTGTGGTTAAGCGTGCTTGGGTGGGAGTAGTACCAGGATGGGTGACCTCCTGGGAAGTCCTTGCGAAGTCCTTGCCAGGTCACCAAGAACAAAGCCGTGAGGCAGTGGGGCAAATCGGACAATATTGTGTCGTGGTAAGCGGGGTGTTACATTATGTAATTAAAAAAATTTATAACAATATAATATGTTAATTAATACAACCAATGTAATAAAGAAAAATTAAATAATATAATATGTTAATTAAAAGAAATTTAAAATTTATTATTACATATATACTATAAATTTTGAATTTGTTAAAACAAGTTTTAGAAAGAAAAAAAATATATTAACTTATGATTTTAAATAATCATTATATACAATATGAAAAAAAAATCAAATAACAATTAAAAAATAATATTAATTGATAATTAAAATATATTCATTCATATTAAAAAATAAATAAAATTAATTTATATGATTAACAATAATTCTAAATAGTTAAAATTTAATTTAATAATTTTCAGTTAATATTTAATTAATTATAATTAAATTTAAAAAATCAATATTTATTAATAATAACAGTTAGTAAATAATAATAAAGAGCAGTATTGAAATATTCACAAAAAGCTACTGAAACGCTACTTCAAGTAGCGTTTCAAAAAGCTAATTTATAAAATAGCTTATGGTAATTCAAACATGTACACAAAAAAAAACTAGCTTATAAGCTAGATTTTTTTTTTGCCAAACAATGCCATAGCCTAAATCTATTCTAATCCTGCAAGCTAAATGAGACCTTAAAGCATCTCTAACAGATTTTCTAAAATAGACAAAATAAAGGTTTGTTCTCTATTTGGTTCCAACAGATTTTCTATCTTGTTTCTAAAATAGAAAAAACAAGAAAAATCTTTAAGTTTAAATAATTCTCTAAAACTTAATGGAAGGTTAGTGAGATTACTATTTTATTTTTCTCCACCAATAAGATTGAACCATTATTTTATATAATTTTTAAAAAAGTATATTGGGATGATAAAATTACATAATATTTTGATAATATATTTAATGTTGAAATCTTTAAAATAAAGAATCTGTTAAAATGAAATATAATTTTATTTGTAATATTTTAACTTTCGATTCTTTATATTAAAATATTATAAAAATTCTGTTAGAAATGTTTTTAGACTAATTAAAACATGTTGGGTTAACCTTCAAATACGTAAATAAACCAATATATTAAATATAGCTAGAATAAATAACAGTTTAGTATTAAAATAATGTTCCATATTTTTTTTATCAAACAATTTAATAATTATATAATTTAACCTGTAATTTATCTTATTTGTTATAATAAAATATAATTTAAATGAATTTATTTTGACTTTTTTTTTGGTTATTTGACCATATTTTGAGAGGCATCGATGGCTTCAGCAAGTCAAAATGAAGCCAAGTTGTGAAGCCGTGGAGTTGATTGAATTTGACCAAATGGTCCCTCCTATAAATCATTAATTACAAAATGGTTAGCATTATTCAGCAACCAATATCTTGGACCACTTATAACTATTAATGATATATCAGGGTCATATGATATACATCCATATAGATAGACGAAGAATCGTACATGAAGTTGATATTAATATAAAAAGTGTAAGAAGTGGATTTGAACCGTTGATCACTTTTAATCAAATACTCTCCCATGAATTGCGTCTTAAAAGAGAATTGATTTGGTGCATCTCGGTGCACCTTATCTTAGTGCATCTCATCATAATGTGTGTCCATTTCTCATCCAACGGTTGATAACCACTTCTCACGTTAACTTAAAGTATTCAACTTCTCACCGGAACCCATAAGTAAACCTATGTTATCAATTTTTTATATAAGTTTGTATATATGCTTCTTTAAATAAACTTTTTCCAATAGTTCATAGATGAATCATCTCATCATATTCATTTAAGAATTTTATCATATTTGTTGGGACTCTTTTTAAACAAAGTCGTAGTCCTTTGTATATATATACCCATCAATCGATTTTTATGTATTATACTTGGCCACCAAAATCAATGTACTACCCATCTATTATTAATGATATATCATGTTACATACACTACTAGAAAAAGAGGTATCAGTGAGGAAAATCAGTGACGAAAATTTTCCGTCACTGATCAGTGACGGATTAGTGACGGATCAGCGACAGAATGAACAAGAATACAATCTGTTACTAATCTGTCACAAATTAGTGACGGATTAGTGACGGACACAAATCCGTCACTAATTAGTGACGGATTAGCGACGAAATGTATTAGAAAAGAAATTAAAAAATGAACTATATATGGCCGTCGCTAATCCATCACAAATCAGCGACGGACCTGTCAAGTTTTACAAAAAAAATAAATAAAAATGAAATTCCACGTGTCCGTCACTAATCCGTCACAAATCAGTGACGGATTAGTGACGGACCTGTCAAGTTTTACAAAAAAAATAAATAAAAATGAAATTTCACGTGTCCGTCACTAATCCGTCACAAATCAGTGACGGATTAGTAACGGACCTGACAAGTTTTACCAAAAAAAAAATGAAATTCCACGTGTCCGTCACTAATCCGTCACTGATCAGTGACGGATTAGTGACGGAATCCACACGTCCGTCACTAATCAGTGACGGATTAGTAACGGATGTTTTTGTATTTCTTGCTCCTCATGTTTATGTGTTATATGTACACATGTTTAAGTGTTATGTGTATCCGTTGGTCCGTACACACACATATAAATATATATATATATATATATATTTGTAAATTGTATGTATACATATGTTGGTTGTTGATCTGTGTATATTGTGTATATGTATATATATTGATATCTTGTGTATATGTGAATACATAGTTAATGTGCATGTTATTTGGTAATCGCATATGATGTATCTATGTGTTATATATATGTATACATGCATGTGTATATATGAATGTATAGATAGCATATAATATGTATATCTATGAGTCCTATTGACCTATAGTGGATCTTAGTGGTCTTATCAACCCCAATAGACACCACATACATATATGCAGTACACACTTGCATACAAACATGTAATAAGTTATAATGGGTCTTATCAGGTTTTAATCAATTCCATTGGGCTTTAAGCGGTTCTACTGGACTTTAAAGTATCTATTGGCCTTTAATCTATTATACTGGGATTTAATCAGTTCTATTGACTTTCAAAGGGTTTCATTGAGCCTTAATGGATCTATCGGGTTTAAAGGGTTCTATTGGGCCTTAAAGGGTTTAATTGGATCTTAATTGATTTATCAGACTTTAAAGGGATCTATTGGGCTTTAAAGGGCCAATAGTTCATTAATAGCCACTGTAACACATAAAAACCCAATACGTACATACATGCATGCATACATACATACATACATACATACATACATACATACATACATACATACATACATGTGCATAATCTGAGATGTATATATGCATTATCCCATACGAATGTATGTCCATTATAAGTAATGGTTCTCATTAAGAGACACTGAAGCCCATTAAGGTCCAGTACATTTCATTAAGTGCCACTTAAACCCATGAAGGCCCAATACATTTCATTTACAACCACTTGATACAATAAGACCCATCTAGGCCCAATTGATAAGCCATATAAAATATATTATTGTGTTATGAATGTATCTCAATGGGTCTATAGTGGGACTCAGTGGTCTTGTTATGAACAACATGCAATAGACACTGTTAAGTGCATTTTATGCACCTAACTTTGTATATAATAGTTGCATTTTCTTTATATTTTAGTGTACAGCTTAGCCTTTTCATGCATTATTATTAATTTCTTCGTACTTTCTTTAATCACGGTTGGAAATTATTTTGGGAATGGTTTTTATGCTTTTGGTATATGATTTGTGCAGATTGTGCATGATTTGATAGGCGAGATGGGCGGAGGCATGCTCATGAAGAAGAAAGAAAGAAAAGATGAAGTGTACGTGGGTGAGGAAGCGAAGAGCGGAGGAAAGAAGATGAAAGGACGCGAAGAAAACACTTGATTTGATGCTGAAAGTTTCTGCTGTACTTTCGCGGGCGTGAAAGAATCTCCCCGACCGTGAAAGTCATTTGGGCTTTTAATTTTCTAGACTTTTAATTTTCTGGGCTTTTTAACTTTGGGCTTTGTCTAAACTCTTTTAGTTTTAAGTATATTAGGCGTGTGTTTTCCTTTTAGAGGGGGGCGATCTCAATTACACGATATTTATCAGTTTTCTTGGGTGGTTTTCAACTTTGAACGAGTTCTTTGAAGAGATTGGGGAAGAAGATGAATTTTCTACAAGCCTAGGCCATTGGAATCCGCTTTGCTACCGGTTTCCATACTAGTATCTTCTTCCCTATCTTCTTAGTTTATTTGTTGAATTCTAGTTTTATTTGGTTGAATGTTATGCTTTGTTCATCAATTCATCTTTATTGTTAATTGAAGTATTAGGTTTAGTTTCTCTTCATCTCTTTTGTGTTTATTGTATTTTCTCTACTCTCTTGCATCTCTATTCCTTCTCTTTCTACACTAATTTTCTACTCTTAGTTTAAAATTCTGCACTTTGTTAAATTTCTGCACTTAGTTTTAGGTTAATTAATTTTCTGCACATGTTTGTTTAGTAGCTTATTGTCCATCTTTCATTTGTTAGTGTTTAATTGTTGTAGATTGAGTCTAATGTGATTTCTTTGTTAGTCTAGGTTTAAATTTTGAGTTTTAATTTCGTTAGAGTCTAATTAAGTAATTTGTGTTGGTCTCGTTTAAATACTTCGTTTAATTGGGTAATCATCGCCTTAGGATTGAAGTTTTGGGATTGATCAATTGTTCTTAAAACGGATGTTGAGTTTTAATTCATTTCGATTGTAATGAAAGTTGAATTGATTTAATTGGGTTTTAACAAATCATCTAGTTAATTCGATAGGTTTTTGATAAAAACGAGAGTTTGGTCTTTTACTTGGGTTGAATTGATCGATGACAACGGTCCTAACATGTAAATAGTTAGGGATGTTGATTGGGAAATACATTCGTTTTAAATCTTAATGTTTCTTTCCAATGTATGTGTGTTGCGAAAGTAGATACATATCTTGGTTAGAAAAGCTTTCTCACCTCGAGAGAGGGTTGAAGTATTTTTGGAAAAATGAATTCTCACCATTACCAAGATCCGAGGTTGATATTACCCAATGCTCATAATTTTAGTCGTCTTTTATCTTACTTAGTTTTAGTCTTAATTGCTTCTTATTGTTTCTCTTTCCCTTAATCTCTTTCCCTTAATCTCTTTTATTTTAAGTTCATTTAGGTAAAAATCAAATCAATTTATCTGATTCGCATAACTAGCCATGATTATTAAGTAGTTAGTGTTCAGACCGTCACCTCCCCGTGATCGACCCGTATGCTACATAACCCGTACGCTTGCGGTATAAATTTAAAACACATCAAGTTTTTGGCGCCGCTGCCGGGGAGGCGACTAGCCTAGCATTAACTTGCTTTTTGATTTACTAGTCTATGTTTCACTTCCATATTTCTATTTTCTATTTCACTTTTTGTACTTCAGCAACCATGACTAATCTTGTCTATTGTTGTGTTTTCCAGTTAACTAACTTGTATGCACCGGAGATCACAGGGGTTAAATCCATTGCCATTTGATCCCGAGATCGAGGCTACAGCGAGAAAGTTAAACGCGAAAAAGAGAAGAAAGAAAAGACAAGCAGTTATGGCAGATCCAGCTGAACGTACTCTGAAAGACTTCACCGAGCCTACCTATGGCTCCACCTCATCCATCACTCGTCCGATCGTTGAAGCTGCTAGCTTTGAGTTGAAGACGAATCTTGCAACCTTTGTTCAACAAGATCAATTTTCGGGATCTCTATCTGAAAATCCAAATGATCATTTGGATTCTTTCTTGGAAAAGTGTGATATGATCAAGATTCCGAATGTCAGTGATGATGCCATCCGTCTACGACCCTTTGCTTTTTCCCTTCGGGATAAGGCAAAGGATTGGCTCAAGAGTCACAATCCTAACACTTTCACTACTTGGGACGCACTCTCGAGAGCTTTTCTGACTCACTTCTTCCCACCGGCCAAAACAACGAAGTTAAGGAGTGACATCACTACTTTCAAGCAACATGAGTATGAGTCACTTTATGAGGCGTGGGAGAGATACAAAGACCTCCAGCGACAATGTCCTCATCATGGAGTCCCCGAGTGGCTTCTTATTCAGACTTTTTGCAATGGGTTGAGACAAGATGTTCGGATTTCTATTGATGCGGCCGCGGGTGGGTCTATTGTCAACAAAACCCCCGCTGCAGCAAAATCACTTATTGAAGACATGGCGTCCAACAATTTCTTGTATCCAACCGAGAGGTCAACTGCGAAGAAGGGAGGAAAGCTAGATGTCGATGCTCTTGCACTCTTGACAAGTAAGTTTGACTCGTTTTCGACCAACATTTCGAACCAAATCAATAACATTGGAGCGGGTCAAACATCTTCTGAAGCGCCTGTGCTTTCTTGTGAGATATGTGGCAACCAAGGCCACGTTTTTGCCAATTGCAAGATGGGAAACAACCCTAGTGTGGAGCAAGCCAATGCCATCTACAGCCAATCACGGCCCCAAGGCCAAGGAGGTAATCCATTTTCTCAAACTTATAACCCAGGGTGGCGTAATCACCCAAATTTTTCTTGGAAAGCTAATCAACCGCAGCGTCAATCATCCAACCAAGCCAATCCGAGGCCACCTCAACAGTCCCAAATGCCTATGCCTCAAGCACCGCAGTCCCAACATATGCTTCCACCTCCTACCAACATGCCCGTCATGAACCCGATTCCGCAAAGGTCAAACCTTGAGTCCTTGTTGGAGCGTTTTGTGCAAGCTCAAGGGGATAAGAATGATCAAATCTTCTCTAGACTCGATGCCAATACCGCTCATTCCAAGATGATCGAGACTCAAATTTCTCAAATAAGCCAACAAATGGCTACTCTTTTGAAGCAAGGGAATCAACTTCCCCCTCAACCGAAGCAAAACCAGAAAGGACAAATGAATGCAGTTAGTTTGAGGAGCGGAAGAGTGCTAGTTGAGAAAAGGAAGAACGATGACGACATGAATGCCCCTACGAAAGAAATGAGGGTGAAATTACCGGAAAATGAGAGTGAAGTTCCTCCAAAAGATGAAGTGAAAAGGGGTACTAATTCTTCCTCTATGCCTCAAATTCATACTCCGGTAGTCCCTTACCCTCAAAGGTTGGTCAAAGCATCACTTGAAGTCAAATTTCGAAAGTTCATGGATACACTCAAGCAACTTCAAGTGACTATTCCCTTTTTGGATGCAATTTCCGAGATTCCTTCCTATGCAAAGTTTCTAAAGGATCTTCTCTCACCAAAGAATAGGGCACGCGTGATGTTATCTGAAGAGTGTAGCGCCTTGCTCACTAATACACTCCCGGAGAAAATGCAAGATCCAGGCAGTTTTTCTATTCCCTGTTCTATTGGTGGTGTGACCATACAACGAGCCCTTTGTGACTTGGGGGCAAGTGTTAGTCTTATGCCTTTGGCGATCGCAAGGAAAGTTCATTCTGGAGAATTGAAGGCTACTAATATTTCTTTGCAGCTTGCAGATCGATCCGTCAAATATCCGGTTGGTATGTTGGAGGATCTTCCACTTCAGGTTGGAAACTTGATCATTCCATGTGACTTTGTGATCATGGAAATGATTGAAGATGCCAACATCCCAATTATTCTTGGTCGCCCGTTTCTCGCTACAGCGGGTGCAATGATTGATGTAAAAAATGGGAAACTTTCATTGAGCGTGGGAAAAGAGACTGTAGAGTTCGAGCTGAGGAAGTCAATGGGATTGCCACCGACTATGGATGATTGCCATATTGCTGATGCTTTGGAGAGCATGTTTACCGAATGTGGATTGGATGAAGACGAGTTGGTGAAAGAGATGAATGATGATTTGAAGTCTATCACCGAGGATTTTGACAAGAGCAGCCAATACACGAAGAAGACACAAGTTGAAATACTTGTCTTGCCAAAGGAAGAAGGAGTGGAGCATGCGTCACCACCTAAGGTAGATCTCAAACCCCTTCCTTCTCATTTGAAATATGTTTTCCTTGGTAGTAATAATACTTATCCGGTAATTGTTAATGCTTCCCTAAGTGATAATGAATTGAATAAATTGCTAAAAGTCCTTAGGAAGTATAGAACGGTTATTGGATACACAATTGATGACTTGAAAGGGATTAGCCCATCTTTTTGCATGCATAGAATTCTTCTTGAAGATGAAAGTGCATCTAGTATTGAACATCAACGTAGGCTAAATCCCAATATGAAAGAAGTCGTGCACAAAGAGGTCATGAAACTACTAAAAGCTGGAATAATCTACCCTATCTCCGATAGTGCGTGGGTTAGCCCGGTCCAAGTAGTCCCTAAAAAGGGAGGAATGACCGTTGTTAAAAATGATAAAAATGAGCTTATTTCTACCCGAACGGTCACTGGGTGGCGTATGTGCATAGATTATCGTAAATTGAATCTTGCCACCCGAAAAGACCATTTTCCTCTTCCCTTTATTGACCAAATGCTTGAAAGGTTGGCCAAACATGCTTATTTTTGTTATTTGGACGGTTACTCGGGTTTCTTCCAATCCCGGTCCATCCGAATGATCAAGAGAAAACGACATTGACATGTCCATATGGAACGTTTGCCTACCGACGTATGCCATTCGGATTGTGTAATGCTCCGGCCACCTTTCAACGTTGTATGATGGCTATTTTCTCTAATTTTATTGAGCGCACCATGGAGGTCTTTATGGACGATTTCTCTGTCCATGGAGCTGATTTTGACTCTTGTCTTTCTAATTTGACTGAAATCCTCCATCGGTGTCAAGAGGTAAATCTTGTTCTTAATTGGGAAAAATGTCATTTCATGGTCAATGAGGGTGTAGTCTTGGGTCATGTCGTGTCTAACCGAGGTATTGAGGTCGATAAGGCCAAAATAGAAGTCATCGAAGGATTGCCACCCTCGACAAATGTCAAAGGGGTGCGTAGTTTCCTTGGGCATGCCGGCTTCTACCGACGCTTTATCAAAGACTTTTCTAAAATTGCCAGACCCTTGACTGAACTCTTAGCGAAAAATGCCCCTTTTGTTTTCACTAGTTCTTGTCTCGAAGCGTTTAGCACACTCAAGATGGCACTAATTTCGGCACCCATCATTCAACCGCCGGATTGGACGCTTCCCTTTGAGTTAATGTGTGATGCTAGTGACTTCGCTGTGGGGGCAGTCTTAGGCCAAAGGAAAGATGGCAAACTCCATGCCGTCTACTATGCTAGTAAAACTCTTGATCTGGCCCAAATGAATTACACTACTACCGAGAAAGAGTTACTAGCCGTAGTCTTCTCAATCGAGAAGTTCCGGTCGTATCTTGTGGGTTCTAAAGTCATAGTCCATACGGATCATGCGGCCCTTAAATATCTCATGAACAAAAAGGATGGCAAACCGCGTTTGATCCGTTGGATACTTCTATTACAAGAATTTGACATGGAAATCAAAGACAAGAAAGGTACGAAAAATTCAGTTGCCGACCACCTTTCTCGTATCCATCTTAGCCCTAACCCTCTTTCTCCTCCTATTGATGATTCTCTCCCCGATGATCATCTCTATTCCGTTTCTTCTAAGCCAACCCCATGGTTTGCGGATATCGTGAACTTTTTAGCGTGTAAGATTGTTCCTCACAGTCTATCTTCTTATCAGCGCAAGAAATTCTTCCATGATGTCAAGTATTTTTATTGGGACGATCCTTATCTTTTCAAATCTTGTAACGATAGCATCATTCGACGTTGCATCCGTTATATCGCATTGTCATTCCTTGCCTTGTGGTGGTCATGCCGGCACTAGTAAGACAGTTGCAAAAATCCTCCAATGCGGTTTCTATTGGCCTTCTATGTTTAAAGATGTCGATGCTTTCGTAAAGTCTTGTGATCGTTGCCAACGAACCGGCAATATCTCCCGACGCCATGAGATGCCCCTCAATTTCATCCTTGAAGTTGAGTTATTCGATGTGTGGGGTATCGATTTCATGGGACCGTTTCTATCGAGCCATTCCCATAAGTACATCCTTGTGGCGGTGGATTACGTGTCAAAGTGGGTTGAAGCAATTGCTGCTCCTACTAATGATGCCCGTGTTGTCACCAAGTTCTTTAAGCGTCTTATCTTCCCTCGTTTTGGTGTGCCAAGAATCATCATCAGTGATGGAGGGCGGCACTTCATTGAATCCAAATTCGAAGCCCTTCTCAAGAAATATGGTGTTCAACACCGGGTTGGACTCGCTTACCATCCCCAAACTAGTGGGCAAATCGAGATCTCAAATCGTGAAATCAAGACCATCCTTGAGAAAACCGTTGCCTCTTCAAGAGTGGATTGGTCTTTGAAGCTTGACGATGCGCTGTGGGCCTACCGAACCGCATATAAGACTCCTATTGGGACCTCTCCTTATAGGTTAGTCTATGGCAAAGCGTGTCATCTTCCGGTCGAACTCGAGCATCGAGCACTTTGGGCCATTAAAGCCCTTAGTTTTGATTTTAAAGATGCTAGTGAGCGACGTCTTTTGCAACTCAATGAGTTGGATGAAATCCGACTTGATTCGTATGAGAATGCACGCATTTATAAAGAACGTACTAAAAAGTGGCACGACCAACGGATTATGCGACGAGAGTTCCGAGAAGGCGACCTTGTCCTTCTTTTCAATTCACGTCTTAGACTTTTTCCGGGCAAACTCCGTTCGCGTTGGTCGGGTCCTTTTACGGTAGTTCGTGTATTTCCCTACGGAGCCGTCGAAGTGTCGAGTGAGTCCGGGACTTTTAAGGTCAATGGACAACGGTTAAAGCTTTATCAACCGAATGCACCAGTCGTGGGGTGTGTATCGGGTGTTTTTCCCCTCATCTCTGAGCTCGGGAACTCTTAAAGTTCATATTTTGATCTCCATCGTACCTTATCTTCCCTCTTTTCATTTAATTCTTCATCAAACTCGCGATGTAAAATGAGTCTCCGTTTTTCCCTCCTTGTTCTACAATAAATTTTCGGTTTTTCGGGCTTCCAATGCTTGAAAATCGATCGCCGAACGTGTTTTGCACCCTTTATAATTATGTGTATAGGTGTATATATTTATTTTCTAATTTTATTGTATGTTTAAAGTTCTGTCCAAACCCCCCGGCCGTGAAGATTCCTCCCTGGGAGTGAATTTTTTCAAAAATAGTCCTCTGTCCAAACTCCCTAGGCGTGAAGAAATCTACCCGGGAGTGAAAAAAAACGCATCAGGTTTAGCTAAATGTTTCTGGCCAACCTCCCCGGGAGTGAAAAAATCACCCCGGGCGTGAAAACAATACAACACTGTAAAGCCCGTATCCCAGTATGTATTTTCTTTTTATTAATTCTTTTCTCTTAAGTTTTATTTAACGTGGTTTCCGTTAACGGGGTGATAGGATTTATATAAACCCTAAACCGGATCTTTAAGCTCAAGAATGATTAGTTCTAGATCATGGAATAAACATATACAAATCACAACATGAACAGCGGAATTAAACGACAGATTTGTATAGCTAACAAGGTTCATTAATTTAAACATACTGATTACATACTCACGCCCCAATTTGTTGACCTAAGTTATCAACAAACGAATACTTCTTCTCAAGTATTAGGATTAAGAACCTTGGGGCTCATGCACACACATCTACACGTTTTTGTTTAAACGTGGGTTTCAAGAACATCTAATTCTATATCTCTAGGTTTCTTTATATACTAGAAACCTAGATAAACTAGAAACTAGATAAATACCAATCCTAGATAAACTAGAATTTACAAGGATAACTATAAAATAAACATATTGCAATTCGAACCCTTGTAAGTTGAAGTTTTGACACATCAAATCTATATGAAATATTCCAAACAATCTTCCCCTATTTGATGATGACAAAACTTAGCATCAGAATCGTCAAGTAGCTCTTCCCCTTTTTGACATAATCAAATCCAAAACTTATCAAACTTGAATCTTCCCCTTGAATGATCAACACTTCTTCTTCCCCTGAATTTATGCTAACCATCCTTGTGTCTTCGAGGTTATATCAATTACGTTGTAAAGAAAATCAACCATTATCTATTTGAAGTTGAAGTAAAAAACCAAACCTTGAGTTTTATATCCCGTAGAAACCAAGTGAACAACAACGTCATTCTCATGAATGAGGGGATCCCTGTCCTTCGACCAATCTTCTTCTCTAAGATTTCGTCAAATTGAAGTCACATTCTTCGAACAATTACGTTAATAATCTTCATAATATCACGGGTTATCTTTAACAGGTGAAGGATACCTTTAAAGATATGATAAGAACACAAACTCTAACTTTCACTTCTTCTTCAAACAAACTCTAATTAATCTTCCTTTTTGTAATCAACTGATGACGATCAAAGGGTAGTCATTTAAGCATTCTTCCTCTATCGTTCATCAAACCTTCATACCTTGTGTGTGTGAATTTTCTTGAAACAAACAAAAATCATCCTCCTTTTGTCGAGCATGATCCTAACATGGTGTGTGACATGTATTCTCCATTGCATCGCGGCTTTGATTTCATGGCTTTGAGGAATTCTGAGTGAAGAACAATTTTTATCAAGAAAAAAAAAAACTGCTGGATTTCGAGAATTTCTGGGAGCGTTCTGGACGTCGTACGGCCAATCCAACCAGACATAATGTTAAACAATGTGTCCCGAAGTTGCTGTCCAAAAATCGCGACGATCCGACGGTTCAATCTCCGGGAATAGGCGAAACGGCTGGCTGTGATTTTCCAAAAAATTTCTGCGAAAAATCTGATTTTTCTTTCTTTCGTTCGTCTTCTTTCGTCTCTTCAAATCTTCCATTAAACCTTGTTTTTCTTCCAGATCAGAGAGCACCATGTGCTCTGATACCACCTGATAGGATTTATATAAACCCTAAACCGGATCTTTAAGCTCAAGAATGATTAGTTCTAGATCATGGAATAAACATATACAAATCACAACATGAACAGCAGAATTAAACGACAGATTTGTATAGCTAACAAGATTCATTAATTTAAACATACTGATTACATACTCACGCCCCAATTTGTTGACCTAAGTTATCAACAAACGAATACTTCTTCTCAAGTATTAGGATTAAGAACCTTGGGACTCATGCACACACATCTACACGTTTTTGTTTAAACGTGGGTTTCAAGAACATCTAATTCTATATCTCTAGGTTTCTTTATATACTAGAAACCTAGATAAACTAGAAACTAGATAAATACCAATCCTAGATAAACTAGCTCACTACAAGAAAACTGAGCTTTAGAGAAGAAAGTTTTAGAGAAGGTTTTAAAATTGTATCTAAAGATGCATTTTAGGGAAGGAATGAAATGACAAAAGTTAAAAAAGTATCTGAAGCTAGGGAGACTATTAAAGAAGGATTTTGAGTGAAACGATACCCTATCAAAAATGTCTCTAAAGGTTTTAGAGAAGCTTCTCTAAAAAAACGTCTCTAAAATTAGAAACAAGAGCTTTAGTGACGGTTTATTTAAGTGTCCCTAAATATTTATGTTTTTTTAAAAATAAAATAAAATTGGATAAAATGATTGAGTAACGCTTCCATGACTTAACAAGCGTATCTAAAGGGTTTTTAAAATAAATCAAAATTATATTAAAAAGTGTGATTGGAAATCAAACGATTGAGCACTAGTTTCTCGTTCCATCTTTTAATGAGTTTGTCGCTCGATTTGGGTCAGAAATCAACGCTCGAATTCACTCTCCATAGCTCGAATCCATAGTCGAATTCACTCGCTGAATCTGTATCACTCCATAGCTCGAATTCACTCTCCATAGTCGAATTCATCCTAACAGTTTGAGATACTACGAGGCAAACAGCAAAACTCTTTCACAATCTCTCTACGTCGATTGCTTCCGTAAGTGATAATCGATTGCTGCAACAGGTTCAGTTCTATACATCCATCGATTCAAATTTGTAAGTGATAATCGATTATCGATTCAAATATGTAAGTGATAATCGATAATCGAATCAAATCTGTAAGTGATAATCGATAATCGATTCAAATATGTAAGTGATAATAGATTATCGAATCAAATCTGTAAGTGATAATCGATAATCAATTCAAATCTGTAAGTGATAATCGATAATCGATAATCTGCAACAGGTTCAGTTCTATACATTCGTCAGATTAGGCAAGATGTTGATGTCAATTGACATTTCAATATTATGCAATATCTGCTGATTTTATTAAGACGCATTCTGGTTTAAACGGGTTCAACAAGTAGTGACCGCTAATCTTGACCGTGTAACAGGGCTTTTATATATAGTAGCTGCTTAGTGGGATTAATTAGTGGGGATTAATGGAGGAATCTAACAGCTAATTACATGGTTAATATTGTTTGTAAATGAAAGGATTATATGTTTACTAGGCTGTACAAAGTTCAATGCACGATTTCTTTCTTTGTTTTGGATTCTCCATGTTGCTGCTTGTTTGATTGATTGGTTGGTCTAATTGATATATGCTCACTCCAATGTATATAGCCATGTTCAACATTATTAGATTGTTTGTTATTCACAAAGTTAATGCTAAATAAAGCTCTTATTTGATTTAGCATATGCTTTAAATGGATGAGCTGTGAGGTCAGCGCCTCTGTTTGCTGTAAGGACCATCGTCACTGTTGCCCTTCTGATTATCCCATCTGTGATTCTGAAAGGAACTTATGCCTCAAGGTTAATTTTTGATATTTAATTTGATTTGTAGTTTCCTTAAATTGGTTATGTATTTCTTGTATCTGCCTCTTTTGTATGTTATTTCTTTGTCTTAACCAGTTTTTTAAATTTCATTTTGCACTATATCGTAAGAACCTCTTAATCATTCTACATCTTAATCATTCTACACCAAACGTCCAAACCGTTCAGCAACTGCCAAACATCCCCTTTATCACATTTGTCTTTCTTTGTTACATTTTTCACTAGTGGGTTGTTTGTATCAAGTATATCGTGTTCTCAGTTTCTTCTAATAGTCGTGTGGACATGTCACAGCAAACAGGCAATGGCACGGTAGCGAAACAGCCTAAAAAGAACAGCAGCTTCGGGAAATCAAGTGGCCGGAGTTCCCTCCATCAGCAATACTTTTAAAAGGTGATGCATTCATCATTAATGGCAGTAGCATTTGGTGATCAATTAGACTTGGAAAGCATATGCTATTTGTAGAGACACAATTTTTTCCATTTTTGGTCCTGTAACGGTTACTGTGTATAAAGGCTACAACTTGAGTTCCACAAGTCTTTGGTGTCGATTAGTGCAGAAAATGGCATCAAATGCATATATGTTTTGTTAGAGATCATTCATTATATTCATGAATTAATACCCACAAGGTTGAAGACATATTAACACATTCACAAATGAATACCCACAAGATCAAGAAAACAGCAATTCCTTTTGATGATAATGAGATAGATTTCACTAATGCGTATCAGAATCTTTACAAGCTATATAAAAGGGATTATAGCAAACCCACAAAATCAAAATTGATGTGGTATTAATGCTAAATAAAGCTCTTATTTGATTAGATGTGGTGATCTTATAAGTTATAACCTAATTACACTTCACTAAAGAAGCAGAAACAGTATGTGGAAAAGAAATTGATTTTGTTTGGGATTTTGGCAGGGAGTTGCAGGGGCTTATAGTGAATCAGCTGCAGAGAAGGCTTACCCGAACTGTGAAGCAGTTCCTTGTGAACAATTTGAAACTGCATTTGAGGTGTGTGTAGTGTAGTGTAGCATTCAATTGTGCCAAATTTATTGTTTAGGTTTATAGCATATCAGATAGCATGCTCAACCAGTTCATGCCAAATTTATAGGGTTTTTTAGAATGTTAAAATTTTGGAAGCTTAGGTCAGCAAGAATGTATTGTTGCTCATGTTTATTGAAATACCTATATTCTAATGAGTGTTTATTGTGATGCCTTTTTTTGTTCAACTTTTTCTAAAAGAAATTGTAGTCTAATTTTCTAAGAAAGTTGTACTTAACATTATAGAGCAGTAATAATCTCATCTGCTGGTTTGATTTATTGGTTTTTATTCGTTTGCATAGTGCATTCATTTGTTTCCTGGTTGCAGGTACACCTTGATTATCTTGAAGATGGTGCGGATATACTACTCACGACATCTTGTCAGGTAATTTAATGCAGTAATTGAGTTACATACAGAGTTCAGAAAGTTCAAATATGTGATGATTCCATCATCTATTATTGAGTTACGAATACTTAAATTAGAAAACCAAATTATAAATTGATTATTTAGAAAACCAAATACCTTAAAAAGTTTTAATAAAATATCTTTTTATTTTTATAATTAGGTAAATAGTTTTAAACATATATCTAAATTAAAACCATCGATTATGTGATGCCAATAGTTTATGCAAATATGCAATGATTATTAAACATGAACCTCCTTTCCATGGCTGCCCTTTTTACTTTTTCCAATTGGTTTTTGTTCTTAACAAGTGAGGGTTAAGTCAGAGAACCCAGTTCCTGGAATCGATCTTAAGAAGAGAGAGGTTAGCTTTTCTCAAATCTAAATGCTTGAAGCTCTAGCATTCATTCTGCATAACACTTGCCTTTTCTCAAATTTGAGTGTTTGAAGTTCTAGTATTCATTCTGCATAACACCTGGCTTTTCTCAAATCTGAATGTTTGAAAGCTGTAGCATTCATTCTGCATACACTAGGCTTTTCCCAAATCTGAATGTTTGAAGTTCTAGCATTCAATCTACAGAACACTTCAAATCTGAATGTTTGAAGTTGTGGCATTCATTCTGCATAACACTTTTACTGTTTTTGATCTTGCAGGTTTATCTTTCTGTTGAAGAATTCGAGTCTGTGCTTGGGATGAGCAGAGAGGAGTTCTATCAGTTGCCAAAATGGAAGCAAGATATAACGAAGAAAAAGGTCGGTCTCTTCTAGATATCGAAATCCTGAAATCAACCAAGTAATAACACAACTTAAATAGAGGGAGTATGAATTTATAGCACAACTTAAATAAGCAAGTCCGTGATAATGTTTTTCAACTAGACTAGAGATTGAACAAAATCGTTGATTTACAGTGCAAGACACTTGGTTGAGCATATCCAGACACACCCTTCCAACAGAAAGTACTATTTACAGTACATGACACTTGGTTGAGTATTCTTATAAATTGTTGAAAATATGAGATATTGTTTTAGTTTGGTTTTCTTGTTCTACATATTTCTGCACTTTGATGATTAACTTGTAATTGGCAAGTGTTGTAAATCAAGTTTCAAGGTGACTGATATCAAGGATCTTATTGCTTGTCACTCCTGCTTTGATAAAGCCTTTCACAAGTTTTATGACATGTGCAAACGCAACCTGGTATGTTGTTATTTTAATCGGAATATGCAACTTCCTTTTCATTTTAATGTGATTTCGAGAAAAGTTTTGTCTACTCATAGCTTGTGTTTTAAAATCTGGAATTTCGGAAAGCAGGTGGGCTTTCAATCGTTGCTAGCTCCATTTGTTGTGAAGATCACTTTTCTTGGTATGGTTCACATTTTCCACAATCGTTACTTAACCTTACATTTTTGCTCCTGTTACATGAAAATTGCAAGGCTTGACTTCTTAAGTAGTTAAGGAAATTGTTCGATTAATTTGTTAAGTATCTAGAACACCCTTCAACAAAGAAAATATTTGAAAACCCAAATTGATACCGTCAACAAAGATCAGAATCTATTGCGATATGACCCTACCATCTTGCGCCTATGACGGCACAGGAAACGTGTTGAAGGTACCTTGCTGTCAAGCTTATACAAACATAACTCCTACTATGAAATTGCTTTTAAACCTAGCAAAATTGTAAAGATTTATATATGTCATATATGTCTGCTTTCAAAAGTATGTAACGATTAAAAGAGGTTTTTGTTTTGTTTTATATGTAGGAAGAGTGCTATACTTACGACGTTGTGTATTGCGTTTGGTTGTCGAGCAAAAGTATGGACAGGGTAACGACATTGAAGGAGTTTATAACGACTGTTTGTAGGTTTGTATTATCATTGGTGTAGGTGGTGAAAATTTGTTTTTTTACCTATGTTTTACAATCTTGTACAAATCTAATCATTGGCTCGGCTTCATGGCTTGTATAAGATTATATAAGCTTATACAAATTTAAAAGTAGGCCCTTCCAAAAAAATACAATCACACTCATATTAGAGAAATAACAATTAATAAAAAAATATACTTTACTCGAATCTTTGAATGCTAAACTTTCTAAGAAACTGCACCTTTTAGTCGATCTCTGGATCTAATATAAGATATATACATGTTTAGCTTCCATAACACATTACTTCAAATACTTTCTTCATTTAACTCTATATATCTGAAATGATCACACATTGTCTTGCAGTTCATTGATTCAAAACGACTTTTTTGGTTTCTTTGCAGCAAAGATAGCAAAGCCAAGGTAGCATAGCAACACCAAGGTGCATCACTTTGTCGTCATAGTCTTCATATTTGTAAGGTACCTTCATTATTTGGCGACGACTCTACAACATAGACCAATCTTTAATTTGTAAACTGCGTACTTCTAACATACCCAATTTATTTCTGCATCCTATGATAGGCCAATCAGATGCACAATAGCCTATCATCGGTTAATAAAATGGAAACGTAAATGGAACGGAACCTCATCAAACGAATCAACCATGTACCTACTTTCCAGGCCTACCTTATTTTGCGATTAAGGTTTTTCAGAGGGCTGTGATGGTAATCTTTTTAGTGGTAAACACTTGCTATAGGACACTCGGTAAACAACTGTTTTCAGTTAGCACTTACCCAGATCACACTTTTACCCGGTTAGCACTCACGGCTCCTAAGTGAGCCTTTTGGTTCATCTTTGAGCCATATTTTTATGTCCTTTGTTGAGTTTTTAACTTCAAGCGACCATAAGCTATTTCTTGTATAATCAAATGATTGGTGTTTGAAATGAAACCAGGGTGCTGATATCATGGTGAGGGTGCAAAAAGGTCGATGGTGGACGAGCTGGAGATGTAGTGGATCCAGAGCCGGCAGTAGGTGGGCGGTCCGCATCTTTGAAGAGGAGGACCTTCGATATGTTGGATGGTGTGATCCAAAAGGAAATAGCAGAAGGTGTGGCTGAGGTTGTGCGCATGCTCGGACACGAGAAGCCCGATGGTTCTTAAGCCTTTGAAGTTTGCTTGTCAAGTCTATCCTGGAGAATATGGTAGAGATTAAGAAAATGTAACATTAACGTGATTAAACGATAGGTTTCTTCTAATAAAAAATATCATTTTGGGATTACAAGAATTTGTTCTTGATTAATTTAATATTATTTATTTGTTCTATTATATAAAATTATATATGAATATGCTACTGAAATATAGATGAAAATAAATATAAAATACACTCTTTAGAGAAGGAATTGAATTTTTAAAAGAGTAACTAAAGATGACTTTTAGAGAAGAAATTGGATTTTTAAAAGTGCAATTAAAGATGACTTTTAGAGAAGATTTGGAGTTTATGTATCTAAATATCATGTTTAGAGAAGGTTGTGGAAGTGTAACTAAAGGATACATTTAGAGAAGGTTTTTAAAAAGTTAACTAAAGGCAACATCTATAGAATTTACAAGGATAACTATAAAATAAACATATTGCAATTCGAACCCTTGTAAGTTGAAGTTTTGACACATCAAATCTATATGAAATATTCCTAACACGGGGTTAGACGAATTGGACCTAATAGTTAATTATGTCAAATCGTTGGTTAGAGTGCGAGATGGAATTAGTTGAGGGATCAAATTGTTAAAGGGCCAAAACAATGTACATTTCGGCCCATGCACAACCCAAAACCGATTTCATGTTTCATTTTGAGGGTGTTGGTTTCGTGGCTTGGCAAGGAAGAAAAGAGGAAAGAAAGGGATAAGGAAAAAACCCTACGGCCCCTCCCTCCCCTTCCCTTGTGAGTTCGGCCGAGAGAGAGTAGCAACAATAGAGAGAGTAGAGAGAAACAAGAAAAAGTGAGAGAGCTCCATTTTTCGTATTTGTAAACCTAGCTGCAGAAAACTTCTGTTTCCCGGAGATTGAACGGTCGGATCGTCGTTATTTTTGGTGAGCAGCTTCACGACATCTTCATCAACATTCTGGACGGTGGGATCGTGGTTTTGAGGTCCGGAGGTCATGGTTTCGTGGGGTTCTGCACAGCAGTAACTTTGTGGTGATTTTTCTCCATTCTTGCTCTATTTTGGTTCCATACATCTTGATGTGCTTATTTCCAAGTGTATGATGGTTTTGTATGCCTCTAGTATAATCTAGAGAAGACTTTGTATTGCTCTAATATTGGTGGTAGTGGATTTGAAGCGGCTCTAGTAGTCCCGTGGTTTTTACTCTCGATTTTGAGGGGTTTTCCACGCTAAAATTTTGGGGTCTCATTGTGGTTGTTGATTGTATGTTTTGGGGTTGTTTTTACTTGCACTTAGAATACCCTATTTGTTTGCATCCTCAAAGGTTCATTCGGGTCTGTTTGGGTTAAGCTATGGCTTAATGGGTTACTAAGCATTATTTGTCATTTCATGTGAAATTCACAGTTTCTGCCACTGTTTTGGGAAAGCCATAACTTTTTCTAGAGACATCGTTTTGGGGTGAAATCAGTGCCAAAAGCTCCCATTCTGAGTCTAGTAAGTTTCATATGTTTTACGGAAAAACCAGTTCGGACCATAGCTAGTGTCAAATTGCTGTTTTGTACTGAAAGGTCCTGTTTTTCACTGTGCTGCAAGTCGGTTTTGTAAAATCCATAGTAAATTGTAGAAAAATCGTTAGAGCGCGTGCGATATGTCCCTGGAACCCTAAGACATGGGACTTTGTGATTATGGAAAAATATTTCTGGATTTATCAGTTTATAAGGGGTTAAACAGGTCCCGAACAGACCCTGTGTGTTGAGAGTAAAAACTGGAAAATGTGTTTTATATTTTAGTAGTCGTGGCTTTGGGTTGGGGCGTCACTTTGACATTTGTTAACACTTATTTAGGTGGAAAAAGGTGAGCTGGTGTTGGCCGGTTCGTGTTGCCGTTGAGGACATAAGTTTTGCTTTTGAGGTGAGTTCTCTCACTAAATAGGATGTGAATTATATTTGTGTTACTATAGCTCGCGTGTGATAGTTATGATTGTTTGCTGATATTATTGTGTTATGGGGTATATATAATTGTGTATATATATTGAACTGTGATTGATGTACTTCTTGATGGTTGTTCCAAGAAGTATATGTGTTTGTATAATAAGTTGCGATTATATCTTCTTGATGGTCGTTTCAAGGAGTATAAGGCTTATTGTTAATGGTGATATATTTTCTTGATGGTTGTTCCAAGAAGTATATGTGTTTGTATAATAAGTTGCGATTATATCTTCTTGATGGTCGTTCCAAGGAGTATAAGGCTTATTGTTAATGGTGATATATTTTCTTGATGGTTGTTCCAAGAAGTATATGTGTTTGTATAATGAGTTGCGATTATATCTTCTTGATGGTCGTTCCAAGAAGTATAAGGCTTATTATTAATCGTGATATATTTTCTTGATGGATGTTCCAAGAAAAATATGTGCTGGTATATTTGGTGTATTTGGTATATATAAATTTGGGTGCAAGACGTGATTGCATGGTATGAGTTGGTTGCGATAACTAGCTGTTTAAGGGTGCTGCTGATATAATTGCGATCCTATTTATGGTTTGAATTCACTAAGCTTCGTGCTTACCCCTTCCCAATATCTTATGATTTCAGGTGCGAGTAGCAGTCGGGCATGACGGTACACACGGGGGCAAGGCAGAGACTGTTTAAGTTACATTTTTATTCAATGGGGATTTAATTATATAACTTTTCCGCTGCTTAACTTTGTCTGACGGTTTAAATCAACGACGTTTATTTTTATTGTAATGGGATTTGTTAACTTGTGGTTTGATTATAGTGAAATGCATTATTTTAGAAAATTTAAATTCCTTGTAATTTTTGGGACGTTACAACTTGGTATCAGAGCACAGCTTGAGTGAATCAGACACATCTCGGTGTGCTTGGTCTCAAGTTGCGGCTATGAAATTTTAAATCCTTTTACTAAAATCTTTACGAATGAAAGAAAAAGGAAAACCCGTTTGGGAAACGGTGATTGAGGGCGCAGTGTGTACAGTCAGCCGATGCTAAGTGGGAAGGTACAGTACTTAGTGTATTTATCGCTTTCTAGATCATAAGGGTATGCATGCTAGATTGCCTATGTTGTTTACACTGTACTGTATGATGATTGCTTGCTAGTAGGAATCAATACTAGTTATAGTAGGTTGTGACACGTGTTTAACCAAACGTTTGTTTTGACCTTAAAGGCCTGATTAATATACAAATGAGTCTTTTGAATAATTATCAGTTTAATGATTCGAGATGGAGTATTGGATGTGTTATATGCTTAACTACATTGTATTTGAACCGGTGACAGTTTAAGTGTTGGTCTTAGGTGTAAAGACTGTTTGATATTTTACTTAGTATCTTTGGAACTAATGAACCTGGGCAGATTATATACATTGTGGAGTATGAAAAGAGTTGCGTGTACTTGCAAATGATTTGACTTCATTGGGAAAGTAGCAATGAAGGGGTCGTAAGATTATCACGTCTCGGAGCGTATGTTGCATAATGTGAGTTAGATGTATTTATTTTCATGAGTTGATATTGATAAATAATCTTTAAATCCTTTGAGTAGATGACTCGGTTTTGGATTCAGTTAAGTCTTAAGAACTTTGACCCGATTGGATAAGCTTGGCGTAGGCTTGGGGTTGAACTTGCATAATCGGTATTGAAAATTTAAGTTTATATAACGTGAATGCATTGGTTATCCTTTTGGGATCATGTATGAATGTTAAGTTTAAATCAGAAGCTTAAAAGTTGAAGGATCACCTTGTGGGATTGTTAGAACAGTGAAGGACTGTTGCTTTTAGACAAGTGTTTACTTGCGATGTGGAAGATTTATAAAAGATGAAATACTAGAAATGAACAAAGGGGGTGTATAGATTGTGTTGATCTGTGAGGAATTGTACCCTGTCTATACTACATATTGGAATCACAAAGAGTTAGTAAGAACGAATAAGTTCAAGATTAATTAGAAAATCGTGAGTGGTAGTTCAACTAAAGTTGGGGAGGAGATATTTAGTGATATAGACTCGGGTATTTGGACGAGAAAACAGGATTATAAAATTAAATATGTACGAATGACTATGAGGGGCATGGTCTGTGATAAATGTTATGAGTGGAGAATGTATGAACGAGTAGTGGCATTAATTGCCATGATGCATGTGTCATCTAGTATGAGACATGATGTTAGAAAGAGGAAGTATCCGAATAGAAGTTTTGGGAATTCCGGTTGGAAAGTATTATTTGTTAATAAAGTTGATAAAACATGTGGTTTGTAAGATAACTTGGTAATATGGCTTATATCGAAATAGAATGTCGGAGCAGTGGTGAGTGTTTATCCAAAGAAATTTTGATGGTATGAGTTGCCAAATTAAGTTGTATTTTGAATCACTGGAAGTTTAATAAAGATGATGAGTATGTAGATCAAAGTGGTGTAGCGAAGGCAAGATTGTTAAGGAATATAAGTTGCTCCTTATATGTGAAAGAAATGTACGAGAAATTATTAGTTGAAGATCTAAGAAAGGTAATAACTTCGAACGAAAATGTCGTTTCAAGATAACTTGGTTGAATGTTTTAAGTTAGAGATCTTGGTGAAACTGTTTAATTATGTTTCGTAAGGAGAAAATACTATCGGTATGTGAAAAGTTGGGAGAAATAGAACTGTCCTTTTGACCTGTAGTTGTGAGGTGGATATTCCGTGTAAACAAGAGAGAAATGATAACAGTATGCTAGACTAAAAAGTAGTCAAACATGGATTTGATGATAACAATTACTCTAAGAAGATTGGTTACAAGTATATCATTTGGATCTTCCGCCAGAATTGGAAGGGGTTCATAATACCTTCCAAGTATGTTATATTCGGAACTATTTTGGCTAAAGAGTAGAGCTCCTACTATCGGAAACACATGATCAATGCTCGAGTCGGGGAGAGTCACGAGGAATCCAAGGAGTTGAGCGTGAGCGTTGTTAGTGTGAATTATTATGTGCTAATAACTCGTTGTAATATCTACCCAGAATAGCCATCACAAGGAGGAACGACTATAGTAAACCTACTAGTACAGGTGTGTACTTGATTTGCTTGAGAAGATGATCGTTGGGGTAGTGATGAAGGTTCTAAACTAGTAGTCGTTGGAATAGAAGGACGATTCTAGTATTAATCCCTTGGAGTGACGATAAGGATGAGGTTTGTTTTAAGTAGGCCATTTCGGGTCAAGATGGATGTTTGTGCTAGAATCATAGGCTTATTGAGCCGACGTAGATTTGAGGATTTTTGACGTAATTTTCCAACTTGCCTAAGAGGTTTAAATGTCCGGATGACGTTTGTGGATCGGAGAGTTTTGGAGGGGTATGAGTCGAGACGTCGGATGTAACATCCTAAATTTTGTTAGTATTATTTTAATAAGATTTAGAATGTATTTGTATTTGGAGTGACCTTGAATTATATAGAGTATTATAATTCAATTAAGGTTAAAATACAAATGTTGAAAGTTTAAAGATTTTTGAGAATATCAACTTAAGGGTTATTATGATGATTTTATTTACTTGGTATGTTATGTTATTTCTTTAAAGATTGAGGGTTTGAAGTGTCATTTTCTTAAAGTTGGGGGTTCATTTGATATTATGCATTATGACTCATACAATTTAAGGATGAGGTGTCATTAAGTTAATGATATAGACTAAGTGAGTGTCTGAGTGTGTTGTGTTTTCGGTATTGAGAAAGGAAAGAAAGAGAAGCCGAGAGAGAGAAAGGCGTTGAGGAGAAGAAGAAGCAAAAGGGAAAACAAAGACTTTCAGTTGAATCTTAGAAGTAATTGAAGACATCAAAAAGGTAATTATCTCATAGAATTCTTCATCTTCTTAGTTAGAATGTTCTATGGAGTTTTAGTTTGGGTTTTGGTAAAATTTGATAATAATGAGAATCTGAGTTTTAGGATATGTTAAGATAAGTGTATTAAACATATCTGCAAATTGTCATAATCAAACATAGAGTAAAACTGCAAATTCTGGGTTTAAGATTGAACATAGTGGACTGAGACTTGGATGAACATCATCGAAGTCGCAACCTTGAGTTGCGACATTCATCGTTGTCGCAGTGGGCAGTTGCGACTTGGAGTTGGAGTCGCAACCGTTGATTGCGACTTGGTACTGTAGTCGCAATGGTGAGTTGCGACTTGAGGTGGAATCGCAATGATGAGTTGCGACTTGGGGTGGAATCGCAACAGTTGGTTGCGATCTGGAATTGGAATCGCAATAGTTGACTGCGACTTCAGTCCATTGCGACTTGAGATGTAATTTTTAGAAATTAAGGATTTTCAGTTGTAGAGGGTTCTGTTTTGGAAAATTAATATCAGTATATGTAAACTGAATAATACAGTAAGCTGTGGTAGTGAAGAAAGGAGCCTTACGAGTTAAAAAGGACTAAAAGGAGTGATAACGCATCAGGTGAGTTTATTCAACTCTCTTTAAAATTCAGTAATTAATCTCGAATTAGATGCTTTATATGTATGCATGAATATGTTATGTGGATTTGATTAAATTAGAGATAAGCCAAGAGGGCGATTAAAAGTTGTGTTATGTTGGTTACCATGTTAAAGTTTCCAAGATGAGTTATATATGAAATTGATGAACTAGTATTTATTATTAATCTTGCATGCTAAGTTTGATTATCTACTACATGAAATTACTATGTGGTTATGAACTCTAAATATGATTTGAAGCTTTATTGAGATAAACTATAAAGATCCATCCATGAGTTCAAAAATATAGATTAACAACTGATATATATATATTAACTCTCGTGTTAAATTACTATGAGGGGATAGTTAAGAAGCTGATGAACAGGAATTATTCATATTCCTTATAATGAGCATGATTATCTGCTATATGCAATATGTTAGATGATTTTAAACTCTAAATGTGATTGAGAAGCCAAATTAAGATATATTATAAAGGCCTATCTATGAGTTCAAAAATATAGATAACAATTGAGATGGTGATCCCCGTATTTAGATTTCAGAGAAGGGATAATAAAGAGATTGAGATGAGGAGATAATAATATTCTTTATTTTATATATAGTATATGTTCAGAGAAATGATACATTCTATGCTGGCCGCATATAGTAGTATCGATTATATTATATTATGTGCTTTTACTAAAATAGGCACCCGGTCTTCGGGGGCATTTGAGTACGGTATAATGGGAACCGATTACTCGCCATAGACCATAGGGGTGTAATTTTGGTAATTGGGTGAACCTCGAACCATCGTGAGTCATGATTGAGTATCGCGATATTATAATCCCATTGGGACCATTGATGCAGAGGTGGAATGTGGAATAGGCTGATTTTGATTTGTAATTCCCATTTCGATTTATGGAAGATCAGAGATTTCCATTGTTTTCGGGAAGATCGGAGATTTCCTGTGATGAGAGGAAGATTAGAGGTAGGCATAAAGAAATTTGTAATCTCTACTTCCTGATTAAGAAATAGGCAAGTTTTGACTTGTAATTTCTTGTGTGTGGATATTGATTGTGAATCTAGAATGATTCAGAGTTAACTCTTATTCTGTTGTTACGATTAAATGAGTTAGTCATAGGAATGGGAGTGGGGTAGATTCCCCGATTTGGAAAGGAGTTGTCGTACGGTAAGATGGGTGAGAACAGGTTTGAGTTATCTGTTCATGTTTTAATTATTAAATTTTATTTTGATTTGAGTATTCTCACTAGGCGAAAGCCTAATGTTTCAAGTTGAATCTTCTTACCAGGTACAAGCTCCGGGAAGTAACGGGAATGAGAGACGAGAACTTTTGGGAAGATTCAGACTTAGAGATACCGGAGGATCTAGATATTCTTTGATGCTTTTGGGACGGTTGTTTAGATAACTGGATTAATCTGATCGTTGTATTATGATTAGATTAATAGGTTATTTAAGTAATGTTATTGTATATAGAAACCTTACATTTGATCCTCAGGTTATATAAGTTTGAAAGTTTTTGATCATAACTTGTGGAAATTTTAAGGTTTAAATTGACCCTGTTTCTAGGGTGTTTCAGTATGGTATCAGAGCACTAGTTTAAGCGAACTAAGTATGCCGATGAGATACTTAGACTTAAGCTGAGACGTAGTAGGTTATGATATGTGAGATATGGGTAGAAGTGTTAAGACGGGATAGTCTTAGAGTTAACGGAAATATGTGAAATTAGTGCTATGACAATGATAACGGGGATTCTCCTGTATGATATGTTCACAATTTCAATTAGCTACTGTTATTATGAATATATTGTTACACGAGCATGTCTATTTCTGAATTGTTACAGTGACTAACGATCGGTAAAATACGTTTTGTAGGTATATAAGTGCATAACCATTTTCTCGTGGTTATCTCTATAAGTTATAGTAAAGTGATGGTGAATTCGTCACCAAGGTCCTTTAGAGGACCGAGCAGTATATGATTGGGGGTTTGAAAGACAACCTGGAATTGGTGGGACTCATGAAAGACTGCCAAGGCAACCTTTAATAGGTGATTTGATATATGCAGAGATAGAGTACGAGATGATTGATTAAGACAGAATTAGTATGACATGGTTGAGTATGGGAGCCATGGAACGCAGATATAGCAATTATTGTAAGGCCGAGAGGGCGACTTCGGGTCGGAAGTAAAGTGTCAATGATAAGTCATGTGAGTAAAACGTTTGACCTTGTTTGAGTTAATAGCCTTCATTGCGAGTAAATTTCGTGCATGATGTTTTAGTGTGTGTTACATTAGTTTGCTTGATTTCAAACCAAATGCATAAATAACAGTTTTATTCGAGGATGAGTTAGTATGTGTAAGTATGTATTTTAAAAAAAAAAGGTAATTTCAATTACGCTACCTAACGAAATTTTTGGGGCTTAGAAACTTGCAAAATATTTTATATTTTATATAAAAAGTTGTATGATAGCAAATAGGTCAAGAAAGTGTTGATCAGTAAATTTTTTTATATAACCAACAAAGGTATTGATTTGATAATATCATATAAATGAGTGTGAGAAACGACTAGTTTACTCTATGTCAGTAAATTCTAAACTTTTGTCGTATGAAGAGATTTTCATTTAAAATATTACTGTTGTAACAACATTTTTTGATGAGAAAGATCGAGTTTTACGGAAATTTGTAGACAAACGGTTTTGAGATCGTTGTGTAGTACATGGGAGTTATGAAAATGATTGGGGCAAGTGTGCTCACGTTGTTTCGAATGTTGTTTATTTAAATGAGAAAAGTGTGGAATGAGTTATTTATTATAGGGTCATGCATGAAGGCTATGAACTCGCTAGGTCGTAGAGTATTACGCTATAAGCTAAGAATGAACTCCAAGAGTGGAGAGGTGTTGGATAAACCTTGGGAGAAAGTTTGTGGTTTTGGTAATTGTATTCAAATGAGAGATGAACAGTGGGAGAGTCGAAAGTGAACTTTAGTAATAATAATACGAGGGTCTGTACCTTTGTTCAGTGATTAGTAATACAATTGCTGAGGGTCGGCCGTGTCTGGAGGAAGAATTAGGTTCAGGGTTAAGGAAGGATTGAGATGTCAAGTTTTGACTTTGAAGGCGAGAGTTGTGTAAGGTGTACGAGGCCTATTGTATGTCACTGGGTGCGGTCTGGATGCGTCCCGCGTATGCCCGTGCGAGTAGGAACAAAACCGTGAGCGATACCGGTATGCTGTTATGCAGAGGGTATGCGCAAAGTGAATATTAGTGTGTGCGACACAATTGGGGAATTGTGAATGTTTTGAGAGTGATAAACTTTTATTTTTGGGTCGATGGCCAATTAAGGGATTAATAAGGTAAAGATTTTAAGTAAAGAGGCATTTTTTGGGTTTATGTAACCGTGTGAGTGACACGTGTTTAACCAAACGTTTGTTTTGACCTTAAAGGCCTGATTAATATACAAATGAGTCTTTTGAATAATTATCAGTTTAATGATTCGAGATGGAGTATTGGATGTGTTATATGCTTAACTACATTGTATTTGAACCGGTGACAGTTTAAGTGTTGGTCTTAGGTGTAAAGACTGTTTGATATTTTACTTAGTATCTTTGGAACTAATGAACCTGGGCAGATTATATACATTGTGGAGTATGAAAAGAGTTGCGTGTACTTGCAAATGATTTGACTTCATTGGGAAAGTAGCAATGAAGGGGTCGTAAGATTATCACGTCTCGGAGCGTATGTTGCATAATGTGAGTTAGATGTATTTATTTTCATGAGTTGATATTGATAAATAATCTTTAAATCCTTTGAGTAGATGACTCGGTTTTGGATTCAGTTAAGTCTTAAGAACTTTGACCCGATTGGATAAGCTTGGCGTAGGCTTGGGGTTGAACTTGCATAATCGGTATTGAAAATTTAAGTTTATATAACGTGAATGCATTGGTTATCCTTTTGGGATCATGTATGAATGTTAAGTTTAAATCAGAAGCTTAAAAGTTGAAGGATCACCTTGTGGGATTGTTAGAACAGTGAAGGACTGTTGCTTTTAGACAAGTGTTTACTTGCGATGTGGAAGATTTATAAAAGATGAAATACTAGAAATGAACAAAGGGGGTGTATAGATTGTGTTGATCTGTGAGGAATTGTACCCTGTCTATACTACATATTGGAATCACAAAGAGTTAGTAAGAACGAATAAGTTCAAGATTAATTAGAAAATCGTGAGTGGTAGTTCAACTAAAGTTGGGGAGGAGATATTTAGTGATATAGACTCGGGTATTTGGACGAGAAAACAGGATTATAAAATTAAATATGTACGAATGACTATGAGGGGCATGGTCTGTGATAAATGTTATGAGTGGAGAATGTATGAACGAGTAGTGACATTAATTGCCAGGATGCATGTGTCATCTAGTATGAGACGTGATGTTAGAAAGAGGAAGTATCCGAATAGAAGTTTTGGGAATTCCGGTTGGAAAGTATTATTTGTT
Organism: Saussurea involucrata; assembly: GCA_033807775.1. Classification (NCBI taxonomy): domain Eukaryota; kingdom Viridiplantae; phylum Streptophyta; class Magnoliopsida; order Asterales; family Asteraceae; genus Saussurea; species Saussurea involucrata. The sequence goes on from CM066321.1 coordinate 155,042,485, forward strand.
AATAAAGTTGATAAAACATGTGGTTTGTAAGATAACTTGGTAATATGGCTTATATCGAAATAGAATGTCGGAGCAGTGGTGAGTGTTTATCCAAAGAAATTTTGATGGTATGAGTTGCCAAATTAAGTTGTATTTTGAATCACTGGAAGTTTAATAAAGATGATGAGTATGTAGATCAAAGTGGTGTAGCGAAGGCAAGATTGTTAAGGAATATAAGTTGCTCCTTATATGTGAAAGAAATGTATGAGAAATTATTAGTTGAAGATCTAAGAAAGGTAATAACTTCGAACGAAAATGTCGTTTCAAGATAACTTGGTTGAATGTTTTAAGTTTGAGATCTTGGTGAAACTGTTTAATTATGTTTCGTAAGGAGAAAATACTATCGGTATGTGAAAAGTTGGGAGAAATAGAACTGTCCTTTTGACCTGTAGTTGTGAGGTGGATATTCCGTGTAAACAAGAGAGAAATGATAACAGTATGCTAGACTAAAAAGTAGTCAAACATGGATTTGATGATAACAATTACTCTAAGAAGATTGGTTACAAGTATATCATTTGGATCTTCCGCCAGAATTGGAAGGGGTTCATAATACCTTCCAAGTATGTTATCTTCGGAACTATTTTGGCTAAAGAGTAGAGCTCCTACTATCGGAAACACATGATCAATGCTCGAGTCGGGGAGAGTCACGAGGAATCCAAGGAGTTGAGCGTGAGCGTTGTTAGTGTGAATTATTATGTGCTAATAACTCGTTGTAATATCTACCCAGAATAGCCATCACAAGGAGGAACGACTATAGTAAACCTACTAGTACAGGTGTGTACTTGATTTGCTTGAGAAGATGATCGTTGGGGTAGTGATGAAGGTTCTAAACTAGTAGTCGTTGGAATAGAAGGACGATTCTAGTATTAATCCCTTGGAGTGACGATAAGGATGAGGTTTGTTTTAAGTAGGCCATTTCGGGTCAAGATGGATGTTTGTGCTAGAATCATAGGCTTATTGAGCCGACGTAGATTTGAGGATTTTTGACGTAATTTTCCAACTTGCCTAAGAGGTTTAAATGTCCGGATGACGTTTGTGGATCGGAGAGTTTTGGAGGGGTATGAGTCGAGACGTCGGATGTAACATCCTAAATTTTGTTAGTATTATTTTAATAAGATTTAGAATGTATTTGTATTTGGAGTGACCTTGAATTATATAGAGTATTATAATTCAATTAAGATTAAAATACAAATGTTGAAAGTTTAAAGATTTTTGAGAATATCAACTTAAGGGTTATTATGATGATTTTATTTACTTGGTATGTTATGTTATTTCTTTAAAGATTGAGGGTTTGAAGTATCATTTTCTTAAAGTTGGGGGTTCATTTGATATTATGCATTATGACTCATACAATTTAAGGATGAGGTGTCATTAAGTTAATGATATAGACTAAGTGAGTGTGTGAGTGTGTTGTGTTTTCGGTATTGAGAAAGGAAAGAAAGAGAAGCCGAGAGAGAGAAAGGCGTTGAGGAGAAGAAGAAGCAAAAGGGAAAACAAAGACTTTCAGTTGAATCTTAGAAGTAATTGAAGACATCAAAAAGGTAATTATCTCATAGAATTCTTCATCTTCTTAGTTAGAATGTTCTATGGAGTTTTAGTTTGGGTTTTGGTAAAATTTGATAATAATGAGAATCTGAGTTTTAGGATATGTTAAGATAAGTGTATTAAACATATCTGCAAATTGTCATAATCAAACATAGAGTAAAACTGCAAATTCTGGGTTTAAGATTGAACAGAGTGGACTGAGACTTGGATGAACATCATCGAAGTCGCAACCTTGAGTTGCGACATTCATCGTTGTCGCAGTGGGCAGTTGCGACTTGGAGTTGGAGTCGCAACCGTTGATTGCGACTTGGTACTGTAGTCGCAATGGTGAGTTGCGACTTGAGGTGGAATCGTAATGATGAGTTGCGACTTGGGGTGGAATCGCAACAGTTGGTTGCGATCTGGAATTGGAATCGCAATAGTTGACTGCGACTTCAGTCCATTGCGACTTGAGATGTAATTTTTAGAAATTAAGGATTTTCAGTTGTAGAGGGTTCTGTTTTGGAAAATTAATATCAGTATATGTAAACTGAATAATACAGTAAGCTGTGGTAGTGAAGAAAGGAGCCTTACGAGTTAAAAAGGACTAAAAGGAGTGATAACGCATCAGGTGAGTTTATTCAACTCTCTTTAAAATTCAGTAATTAATCTCGAATTAGATGCTTTATATGTATGCATGAATATGTTATGTGGATTTGATTAAATTAGAGATAAGCTAAGAGGGCGATTAAAAGTTGTGTTATGTTGGTTACCATGTTAAAGTTTCCAAGATGAGTTATATATGAAATTGATGAACTAGTATTTATTATTAATCTTGCATGCTAAGTTTGATTATCTACTACATGAAATTACTACGTGGTTATGAACTCTAAATATGATTTGAAGCTTTATTGAGATAAACTATAAAGATCCATCCATGAGTTCAAAAATATAGATTAACAACTGATATATATATTAACTCTCGTGTTAAATTACTATGAGGGGATAGTTAAGAAGTTGATGAACAGGAATTATTCATATTCCTTATAATGAGCATGATTATCTGCTATATGCAATATGTTAGATGATTTTAAACTCTAAATGTGATTGAGAAGCCAAATTAAGATATATTATAAAGGCCTATCTATGAGTTCAAAAATATAGATAACAATTGAGATGGTGATCCCCGTATTTAGATTTCAGAGAAGGGATAATAAAGAGATTGAGATGAGGAGATAATAATATTCTTTATTTTATATATAGTATATGTTCAGAGAAATGATACATTCTATGCTGGCCGCATATAGTAGTATCGATTATATTATATTATGTGCTTTTACTAAAATAGGCACCCGGTCTTCGGGGGCACTTGAGTACGGTATAATGGGAACCGATTACTCGCCATAGACCAAAGGGGTGTAATTTTGGTAATTGGGTGAACCTCGAACCATCGTGAGTCCCGATTGAGTATCGCGATATTATAATCCCATTGGGACCATTGATGCAGAGGTGGAATGTGGAATAGGCAGATTTTGATTTGTAATTCCCATTTCGATTTATGGAAGATCAGAGATTTCCATTGTTTTCGGAAAGATCGGAGATTTCCCTGTGATGAGAGGAAGATTAGAGGTAGGCATAAAGAAATTTGTAATCTCTACTTCCTGATTAAGAAATAGGCAAGTTTTGACTTGTAATTTCTTGTGTGTGGATATTGATTGTGAATCTAGAATGATTCAGAGTTAACTCTTATTCTGTTGTTACGATTAAATGAGTTAGTCATAGGAATGGGAGTGGGGTAGATTCCCCGATTTGGAAAGGAGTTGTCGTACGGTAAGATGGGTGAGAACAGGTTTGAGTTATCTGTTCATGTTTTAATTATTAAATTTTATTTTGATTTGAGTATTCTCACTAGGCGAAAGCCTAATGTTTCAAGTTGAATCTTCTTACCAGGTACAAGCTCCGGGAAGTAACGGGAATGAGAGACGAGAACTTTTGGGAAGATTCAGACTTAGAGATACCGGAGGATCTAGATATTCTTTGATGCTTTTGGGACGGTTGTTTAGATAACTGGATTAATCTGATCGTTGTATTATGATTAGATTAATAGGTTATTTAAGTAATGTTATTGTATATAGAAACCTTACATTTGATCCTCAGGTTATATAAGTTTGAAAGTTTTTGATCATAACTTGTGGAAATTTTAAGGTTTAAATTGACCCTGTTTCTAGGGTGTTTCATCGGATGCTGATTGAGTCATGCACAAAGTTTATTTTGAAAATAAATTGCATTAACTAATTCTTGTGTTTCCAATCCTTTTGTGGATTGTGTTTTATAATTTTGAGAAATGTTTAGCACACACACAAGATTTCGAATTATGGTTTTGAACGTGCATGAAACCGTTTTATCACGGGAGTTGCAAACTTTGTTAGAGATTGTCTCATTTCGTTATTTTCCAACGGTTCTTTCGGGTAAGATGATATCTGTGTTTTGTGGTATTTAAATTGTTGGGCAAGTGACTACGGCTTGTGACTTTAACATTGGAACTCCTCCACATATGTTAGAGTTGAGGCGGAAAGTTACATCCCACGATGTCCGTATAAAGCTATTTGAGTGATTTGGTTAAAATAAGTTTTGTTTTACGGCATGCTGAGTCGTGTGGGTTTAAATTCACGAGGTGCATATCTTATTTGTTTATATGACCATTTGGGGAAATCTTGGAAATCAATTTAAAGAACCCCACCTTTTGAGATTTTATGAGATTTTAGTCGATATTTTCAAATGATGGAAACGGATTGGTTTTTATCTTTAAGTTGAAACTTACACGAGACAGTTGTGTTTTAACAAAAATATATTTGTAAACCGTTTCATCGTTTTGTATGACTAGCCGACGCGCGTAAGATTTGTTGGTGAACCCTGTGCCACGACATTTCATGTTGAAAAAGAGAAATTTTGGGGTCAAATGTCGTGGAACTGATTTTGAAAATTATGTGCACACTTTTGTCGCACCCGGTGTAAGGTCGAGCGGTTACTTTAAATACATGTCATGAGTCAATTCATACTAGAACCGTGACGGTTCATTTTCAAAGAAATTATTTATTTCGCTTTACGTTTTGTGAGTAAACTAAGCTGCAATGAAATGATTTTCAACATGATTTTCATATGTGGGACGAGCGTGTCCATTTTTGCGTAACTACCGACCTGGTAATAGTAGTTTCATTGCTTACGGTCTTATTGAAATGAAAAAAAAAATCTTGACGTTGAAAATATTTTGTAAACCATTTGGGAAGTGCGCTTTTAAGTGTTATGTGTCATTTTGAGAATTTTAAGGGTGTGAGTCCCTTTGGAAAACTCTTTTGTTTAACCCGTGTCAGTTTGGGACTAATGTTGATTTTAGAGTATTGCTTGCTTAAACTTTATTTAAACGCGTTTTGACCGACTTATGGGTCTAGCAAGCGTGGAGCATTTTGCTCGGTTTTGACTTTGAGATAGTCATGGGTCAATTGCACGGTTTTTTTTTAATGGCTCGATGTGGAGTTTTGTTGATGGGTTGTTTTGTTGCACAGTTTTGCACTTATTGCACGTTGAGTATTTACATGTTGGGTGAGTGAGTCATTCCGGGATAGGCCTGTTGTTGGTAGACTATTTTGCATTGGATCCTTGGTCACGTTAGTCAGTCGTTGGTAATGGCCGGTTGGGTATCTCGGGGTGGGACCCCGGTATTCTTGTGTTATGACCTTGACTTTCCAGTAGGCACTAGGAAGATATAGTCTTGAGCACTTACCTGAGAGGTAGTTCCGATGTGCCGGGCCGTGAGACGTACCTGGGTGGTAGACGTTGAGGTGTAACTTGATACGGTGTAACTAGGCTTCGTAGAGCGAGTGTGGAGGAATAGTAGACGGTGGAAGGTTGGGTATTCCACGCGTGTTGGTAATGTAGGCCGAATAGTATCGGTTAAGGGAATGATGCCCTTTGTAATTAAGAGAATAAATGCGCAGTAATCTTTTTGAAGTAAGTAGTATATTTAGGTGTCGACTTTTGGGCTTGAGGCCAAACACCTTTAGTGTAATCGGAGATTTGTAGCTGATTTTAAATAATAATGGCGATGGTAGTAGTAACCCTGAAATGCTTAATTGTGATGAATGGTTATGGTGAAATGACCTTCGTGGGTGATTATAAGTTTACTGGTTTGATGATCCGCGTGAAATAAATTTTGGGAGCCTATAGAACTCGTGGAAGTAATCGGCAGTAATGGTAGGAATGATCGGATTCGAGTATCCTGTAGGGTATATTGGTGAGTATCTTTAGAATGGTTAGAGCTTGAAAGTTGAATCGGGATGTATGGAACATCTAAGGTTGGGAGGCAACCGAAGTCGTTTGGCTAGGAATGAATCCAGTTGTTGGAGTGTTCTTCCGGTCATAATTTCAGTGTCCTTGAAGGAGTTTTGGTGGTAAGAAAAGTATTCGAGAAATTCTAGACGGGGTGAGAAATTTAGATTCTAGTTGAGAAAAGTCCAGTGGCAGCACCAAAGGGGTTCGAGTGGACGTGGGAACCCGAAGCGGAGATGCGCAAGAACTATTCCGAGTTATTCGCTAGCCTAGACTTCGAGGACGAAGTCTAATCCAAGTGGGGGAGAGTTGTAAAGCCCGTATCCCAGTATGTATTTTCTTTTTATTAATTCTTTTCTCTTAAGTTTTATTTAACGTGGTTTCCGTTAACGGGGTTAGACGAATTGGACCTAATAGTTAATTATGTCAAATTGTTGGTTAGAGTGCGAGATGGAATTAGTTGAGGGATCAAATTGTTAAAGGGCCAAAACAATGTACATTTCGGCCCATGCACAACCCAAAACCGATTTCATGTTTCATTTTGAGGGTGTTGGTTTCGTGGCTTGGCAAGGAAGAAAAGAGGAAAGAAAGGGATAAGGAAAAGACCCTACGGCCCCTCCCTCCCCTTCCCTTGTGAGTTCGGCCGAGAGAGAGTAGCAACAATAGAGAGAGTAGAGAGAAACAAGAAAAAGTGAGAGAGCTCCATTTTTCGTATTTGTAAACCTAGCTGCAGAAAACTTCTGTTTCCCGGAGATTGAACGGTCGGATCGTCGTGATTTTTGGTGAGCAGCTTCACGACATCTTCATCAACATTATGGACGGTGGGATCGTGGTTTTGAGGTCTGGAGGTCATGGTTTCGTGGGGTTCTTCACAGCAGTAACTTTGTGGTGATTTTTCTCCATTCTTGCTCTATTTTGGTTCCATACATCTTGATGTGCTTATTTCCAAGTGTATGATGGTTTTGTATGCCTCTAGTATAATCTATAGAAGACTTTGTATTGCTCTAATATTGGTGGTAGTGGATTTGAAGCGGCTCTAGTAGTCCCGTGGTTTTTACTCTCGATTTTGAGGGGTTTTCCACGCTAAAATTTTGGGGTCTCATTGTGGTTGTTGATTGTATGTTTTGGGGTTGTTTTTACTTGCACTTAGAATACCCTATTTGTTTGCATCCTCAAAGGTTCATTCGGGTCTATTTGGGTTAAGCTATGGCTTAATGGGTTACTAAGCATTATTTGTCATTTCATGTGAAATTCACAGTTTCTGCCACTGTTTTGGGAAAGCCATAACTTTTTCTAGGGACATAGTTTTGGGGTGAAATCAGTGCCAAAAGCTCCCATTCTGAGTCTAGTAAGTTTCATATGTTTTATGGAAAAACCAGTTCGGACCATAGCTAGTGTCAAATTGCTGTTTTGTACTGAAAGGTCCTGTTTTTCACTGTGCTGCAAGTCGGTTTTGTAAAATCCATAGTAAATTGTAGAAAAATCGTTAGAGCGCGTGCGATATGTCCCTGGAACCCTAAGACATGGGACTTTGTGATTATGGAAAAATATTTCTGGATTTATCAGTTTATAAGGGGTTAAACAGGTCCCGAACAGACCTGTGTGTTGAGAGTAAAAACTGGAAAATGTGTTTTATATTTTAGTAGTCGTGACTTTGGGTTGGGGCGTCATTTTGACATTTGTTAACACTTATTTAGGTGGAAAAAGGTGAGCTGATGTTGGCCGGTTCGTGTTGCTGTTGAGGACATAAGCTTTGCTTTTGAGGTGAGTTCTCTCACTAAATAGGATGGGAATTATATTTGTGTTACTATAGCTCGAGTGTGATAGTTATGATTGTTTGCTGATATTATTGTGTTATGGGGTATATATAATTGTGTATATATATTGAACTGTGATTGATGTACCTCTTGATGGTTGTTCAAAGAAGTATATGTGTTTGTATAATAAGTTGCGATTATATCTTCTTGATGGTCGTTCCAAGGAGTATAAGGCTTATTGTTAATGGTGATATATTTTCTTGATGGTTGTTCCAAGGAGTATAAGGCTTATTGTTAATGTTGATATATTTTCTTGATGGTTGTTCCAAGAAGTATATGTGTTTGTATAATGAGTTGCGATTATATCTTCTTGATGGTCGTTCCAAGAAGTATAAGGCTTATTATTAATCGTGATATATTTTCTTGATGGATGTTCCAAGAAAAATATGTGCTGGTATATTTGGTGTATTTGGTATATATAAATTTGGGTGCAAGACGTGATTGCATGGTATGAGTTGGTTGCGATAACTAGCTGTTTAAGGGTGATGCTGATATAATTGCGATCCTATTTATGGTTTGAATTCACTAAGCTTCGTGCTTACCCCTTCCCAATATCTTATGATTTCAGGTGCGAGTAGCAGTCGGGCATGACGGTACACACGGGCGCAAGGCAGAGACTGTTTAAGTTACATTTTTATTAAATGGGGATTTAATTATATAACTTTTCCGCTGCTTAACTTTGTCTGACGGTTTAAATCAACGACGTTTATTTTTATTGTAATGGGATTTGTTAACTTGTGGTTTGATTATAGTGAAATGCATTATTTTAGAAAATTTAAATTCCTTGTAATTTTTGGGACGTTACAAGCACCCCTCTCTCTCCCTTGCTTCTTTTCTTTTCTTTTATTAATATTAATTTTCGAAAAAAAAGATAAATTAAAATCAGTTTTTTTAGAAGTAAAAACCCTAATTAACCTTTTAACCATGAAACCGTCCCCCCCCCCTTTTTCCACTCCATAGTCGCCACCATCGCCATCACCAATAACCGTCGCCACCACCAGCGACCATCTCCTCCGACCACCGTCATCTGCAGCAACCGCCGTTGCTCCTCCCGCCACTCTCCTCTCAATCTCTTCCAGTAACTGTCGCCGCCTCCTTCTTCCGCCGGCGTTCTCTCTATTCCTCTCGCTCTCACCTCCCGACTACTCTCCGCCGCCCCCTCTCTCTACATCAACAGCAGCAGCGAGCGCCGCTATTTTCTCCAGCGCCGCCATACACACCTGCCGGCGACGACTACTGCAGCGCCACCACTACCGCACCTTCTCTCTTCTCCTCTCGATCTCCCCTTCAACCGCCGTCTAACTTCTCCATTCTCCCCTCTCGACTCTCCAAACCAGCAGCAACAGCAATCGCTACCATCACGTTTTTCAGCAGCTTCTTGCCAACTCTTGGTACCTTCTTTCCATTAATTGCTTCTTGGGATTATTGTTTGTGTATGTGGTTTTATTTACAATATGTGTGTCTCTTAAAATCATTTGGTAGTATCTTTTTGATCTTTATCATATGGTTGGGATGTTCTATATGTGTAAATGTAGTTTGGTTACAATCATGATTGCTCGTGGGTTGTCTTTTTCACGCTTAATTGAATAAGTGCTTGCTTGGATTTAAAATTTTCTTTTGGTGTGTTTTGATAGATAGTGCCGCCACCACTGGGCGGACATAGGTTGTGTACACTTTGCACGTAACATCTCTTGTACTCACACACCTATTCACACACATGGCCTCCACAAGTCGCTCAAAGCGACAACGTTCTAGTCGGGCGCGGCGGGATGAGGTTGCTCAACCTAATGTTGTCCTCGCCGCCAATGTCATGGCCACACCTGAACTCGAGACCTATGGGATCCAATTCACGTCTCCCAAGCAAGTTGCTCGCTTTAAAAACTTAAATGGTCGGGCCATCCAACCGACTAAGTTTTGCGACTTGGAAACCCTACACACACTTGGGATCCGATCCGGTGTCGCCTCTCTCTTTTATAAAGTCGGGTGGCATAAGTTCTTGACCCTAAGCGCTCTCACCTACCGGGCTTTGACACTAGAGTTTCTCTCCACAATGGAAGTTGACTCGGCCGATGGTATAGATTTTCGCATTTTCAACACCGACCGACACCTTAGCAACGACGATCTTTATACCATCTTCAATTTCGAACTAGAGGGCAACATAGGACCTAAAACCAAACCCGCACCGTACTTTAAAGATGATATCTTTTGGCAAGAGATCACGGGTTTAACCACAAACTATGACTCTCGACACGCCAAAGCATCCTTGATCCGACACCCCGTGATGCGCCTAGCACACCGTATCCTATCTAGCACCATTTGTGCTCGAACGGATGCCGGCAATGTCACTCGTTTTGAGATTTATTTACTCTTTTGCATGGCACATCATAATGTCATTCACAGGGAGTACATGCCGAACGACCCCAAATGTGTCTTAGACAAATTTTAAGGGCCCAAGAGTCCACCTCCGGGGACATTTGTTTTGGTGGCATTATCAAACTTATAGCCACCGAAGCCCCACTTTCACTCCATATCCCTGATGGTTGGACCCCTGTTAGTAAGGCATTTTTGTTGGACATCCCACACCTTCATACTCGTGTGCACATGATCGAGCCCATTGCTCACGATGTACCAACATATTATTGGTTGGTCGGTGCAAATCGTGAGCGTCATTCAGTCACATTACCTTCTGAGCTTACTGCCACCACCAAGCACACTAATTGGCAGTTTCCTGATACTCTCCAGTTGCCTCATTCACCACATCACTCATCACTTCACTCACAACACGCACCTCCACCACCTCTACCGGACCACATTCTTCTCCCCCATCAGATTATGTCTCACTTCGAAAGCTTCACTCTAGAAGGGAGAAGAGGTGTTGCCAAAAACTTCGAGGACTTGTATGACCATATTAGTGATCTCCAAGACGAAGTCCAATGCATAAGCGATAGCTTTATTGGTTTGCAACAATATGAGTGCAGTTCGAATATGAGCCTTAGGAGCATAAAGGATGACATTGCATGCATCAAACGTTGGCAACGCATAATCTTAGAGCATTATTGTAAAGAGCATAACTTCGCCTGTCCTCCACCGTGATCATTCTCTTTTTCTTATACACCCTATCCCGAGCATTGAGGACAATGCTCCTTTTCGCTTGTGGGTAGGTGTTTTTTCCGTTTCTTCTTCTTTTGTCATTTTCTTTGCATATAGTATTACATTTCTTTGCATATATAAAAAAATTTGCATATAAAAAAAACAAAAAGATTTTTTATTTCTCTTTGTTGTGTTAAGACGTGTAGTACACCATATCTCATCTCACATTATTTAGTTGCTTGATTCACTAATTGCACATCAACTTTTTGCCATCATGTTGAATAAATTTTCTTCTTTGTTAGGAATAATGTTACCGTAGTTGTCACTTGCACACATCGTTAAGCATGTCGTTCCACGCATTCCTTTGAGGACTAGTTTGCATACCATAGCCCCCCTACATTACAACAAAGTGACTATTATGGATGGATTTACCTAGTGAGATTTTGGGCCTTTTGGATTGACACATATGTAATCAATCCCATTTTCTCATTTCTTGTGTGTTACCTCTCGTCGATGTGTAGTTCTAGACTTTTGAATGGTTTCTCGTCCAAATTTACCATAAATATACATAGAGGCCTTCGTTTCGTGCAAATTAAGTCCCGAAAAAAAAATCGAAAAAAAATCCCTTTGTAACCCATTTTGAGCCTAAGCACCAGCCTTTCTTTCGTACACCCATAAACCCCAAAACAAAAAATGCACATTGTTGAAGTATTCAAGATGATATATGGATTTGGTATTTAGCTTAGAAATAAACACAAGCAAAGCTTGTAGGTAGTTCCTTGAGCCCCTAAAACAAGCATAGCTTGTGGGTTCACAAAAAAGAAAAAAATCAAAATATATATATATATATATATATATATACAAAAAAAATGCAAAAAGAAAGGAAGGGTAAAAATAAATATGCCTTCGATCCATCAAAAGCATAAGAAAAAGAATCTATATGTGCATACAAAAAAAATATGAAAAACCCTGTAAACCGTTAAAGCCTCCAACACCAATAAACAAGCCTAATCCTACCTTGAACCCCTAATCGTACCCCAAAGTCCTCATTGCACGTATTATTATGGTAAACTCTTGGACTTGAGAATAAATTCAATTGTGTCAAGATTGCATTCATTTATCTCGATCGGGAAGGATTTGAGCGTATACACGTCCCTATACACACTTGAGAGCATAGAGCGACACCGTGAGCATCCATCCATATAGATCACAATCCCCTTCCCTAGCGGCTATGGTGTGTTTACGAAATCTTTTTAGGTTGCGATGTTTTGCGATATTCTTGATTGGTGTTTGTTGGTTTGGCACTTTGGTAATCATAGGTTCCTAATTGCTTTTACTATAACTAACATGTGGCATTTGGTTGTTTGTTTGTGATACGTGATCTTAATGCTTGATTATGTTAGTGGGATTTTGTAATAACTCGGCGTAACATCTTCAAGGGTCTTCATTCATTTTCTTTTCTTTGTTTTTCACCCGAATAAATTCTATTTCTTTCTTGGGGACAAAAAAGTTTAGCTTGTGGGTAGTTTGTTAAGTGCATTTTATGCACCTAACTTTGTATATAATAGTTGCATTTTCTTTATATTTTAGTGTACAGTTTAGCCTTTTCATGCATTATTATTAATTTATTCGTACTTTCTTTAATCACGGTTGGAAATTATTTTGGGAATGGTTTTTATGCTTTTGGTATATGATTTGTGCAGATTGTGCATGATTTGATAGGCGAGATGGGCGGAGGCATGCTCATGAAGAAGAGAAAGAAAAGATGAAGTGTACGTGGGTGAGGAAGCGAAGAGCGGAGGAAAGAAGATGAAAGGACGCGAAGAAAACACTTGATTTGATGCTGAAAGTTTCTGCTGTACTTTCGCGGGCGTGAAAGAAACTCCCCGACCGTGAAAGTCATTTGGGCTTTTAATTTTCTAGACTTTTAATTTTCTGGGCTTTTTAACTTTGGGCTTTTGGGCTTTGTCTAAACTCTTTTAGTTTTAAGTATATTAGGCGTGTGTTTTCCTTTTAGAGGGGGGCGATCTCAATTACACGATATTTATCAGTTTTCTTGGGTGGTTTTCAACTTTGAACGAGTTCTTTGAAGAGATTGGGGAAGAAGATGAATTTTCTACAAGCCTAGGCCATTGGAATCCGCTTTGCTACCGGTTTCCATACTAGTATCTTCTTCCCTATCTTCTTAGTTTATTTGTTGAATTCTAGTTTTATTTGGTTGAATGTTATGCTTTGTTCATCAATTCATCTTTATTGTTAATTGAAGTATTAGGTTTAGTTTCTCTTAATCTCTTTTGTGTTTATTGTATTTTCTCTACTCTCTTGCATCTCTATTCCTTCTCTTTCTACCCTAATTTTCTACTATTAGTTTAAAATTCTGCACTTTGTTAAATTTCTGCACTTAGTTTTAGGTTAATTAATTTTCTGCACATGTTTGTTTAGTAGCTTATTGTCCATCTTTCATTTGTTAGTGTTTAATTGTTGTAGATTGAGTCTAATGTGATTTCTTTGTTAGTCTAGGTTTAAATTTTGAGTTTTAATTTCGTTAGAGTCTAATTAAGTGTTAGCTTCAATCTTCCTAATCATAGAAGTATTTAGAAGTAGTGAAAAATAGGCTAAGTGAAGAAAGCCTCTTACAGAGGCTCTGCCGACATTACCGAGAAATCAAGGTCAAGAAGCTACAGAAGCAGCAGAGGCTTCCTACAGCAGAGGCTTCCTACAGAAGCTCTGTCATACGCACAAAGAAGACCAAAGACTCGGAATCCGGCGAAGACTGCTCCACAGAGGACCAGACCGCAGAACCTCTGTAATTCATTACAGAGCCTCTGTGGTCCTCAATGAAGACTTGGAAGATATTACTGAATACGTTCATCAACTTGCATGAAAAAGTACTATCAAAACACGTGTCAAGCTCTGAGTGGACTCAATAGGGCAAGGTACAAAATAGACGTCTGCGCCATTTAATGCATTTACCAAAAGTACATCTGCTCCATTAAATGCGCATGGCTCAAACAACTGCTCACACCATCCAGTCCACTGTTCACACCATCCAGTTTACTATTCATGCCGTAAAAGGAACAGTGACCTACTTCATAGTCTTCTAAGAGTAGTATAAAAGGAAGTCTCATGTTGAGATCTTCCTAAGGACGAAAACAAAAGGAATCACTAATACTCTCAAGCTTTATTGTCAAATATCTGAGTGTTATATTCTCACACACACCAACAGTTATTAATCTGTTCTTCGTGTTGTTATTATATATTGAATGACAGTAACTATTCAAGAAATCCTTTTCATTCTTTACTGTTTTCTTTATATATGTGCGTTCTAATATCTATCAAACATATCTGTTAGTTTAATACGCTTCCGCATCAAACTCTAAACTCCACTAATAGATTGTTAATCTTGATTAAGTGTATCTGGGATCCAACAATTGGTATCTGCTGAGCTTAAAAAGTTACAGAAGACCTCTATTGATCCTATAAGTTCTAGATTTTCAAAACCCAAGGTTAATAAATCTTTTTCTTCTGTGACAGTGATGAAAGAAGTTCACCACAGAAGCAACCCACAGAAGGCAGGTCCTAAACATAGCTTTTGCAAACAACATTCGAGTATTCATAGATCTTCTAGTAATAGGAAATCTAATGTAAAGAAAAAATGTAATGCCTCTGTGGCTGAGTTTAAAAAATTCAATGAAAAGTTCAAGCAAATTACATCTCATATTCAATACTGTCATTGCTTTGATCTTATTTCTAAACTTAATAATCATTTTTCAAGTCAAGTCTGTTTACTCTCTACGACAATTCAAAAGTCAAATCCCACAAAGAAACAATCTGACTCTTCTGCAGAGAACAAAATGTATTTCAAGAATGCCAAGGCAAACTTGAAAAACTCTAACAAAATTGGACCCATATGGATATGGGTACCTAAATCTCTGTGATTGTCCTGCAGAAGAAGTATGTGCCAATCTGGTATCTAGACTCCGGATGCTCAAGGCACATGACTGGTGACAGAAGTGCACTATCCACGTACAAAGAAACACAAGATGGTGGATATGTGACTTTTGGAGACAACAAGAAAGGACACATAAAAGGCTATGGAGTCATAAGGAAAGAAGACGTTTCTGTATACAAAGTTGCATATGTGGATGGCCTTAAGCACAACCTACTCAGTGTAAGTCAACTTTGTGATACAGGATTCAATGTGTTGTTCAAAAGAACTTTCTGCTCTCTACAAAGTGAAGAAACAAGTATGGAACTTCTGCGAGCTGAAAGAATAGGTGATCTATATCTAATGAACTTCAACTCAAAGAACAAAGACAAAGTTTGCCTTGTTGCCTGCAAAAGTGAAGAAGCCTGGTTATGGCACAACAGGTTCTGTCACTTGAATTTTCACACATTGGAAAAACTGGTCAAACTTGATCTAGTTAAAGGTTTGCCAAATGTTAAATTCAATAAGGATCATTTATGTTCTGCCTGTGAGATGGGAAAACTCAAAAGAGCTTCCCACAAAGGCAAAACAGATGTATCTTGCACTAGACCTCTGTACATGCTTCATGTCGACCTCTGCGGTCCCATTGCCATACAGAGCCTAGGTGGCAAGAAATACATACTTGTCCTAATTGATGAGTATTCGCGTTTCACATGGGTTGAATTCGTTAGAAAGAAATCAGATGTTCCAAATATATTGATAAATCTAATGAAAAGAATCCAAGTTCTTTATAATTGCAGAATACAGAAGTTAAGAAGTGACAATGGCACAGAATTTAAAAACTCTGTCATTGAAGCCTATCTTTCAACAGAAGGAATATCACAGAACTTCTCTGCAGCTCGCACTCCACAACAGAACGGTGTTGTCGAAAGAAAGAATCGAACACTTGTGGAAGCCGCAAGAACTATGATGTCAGCATGCGGATTATCAATGAACTTTTGGGCAGAAGCAATTTCTACTGCGTGTTATACTCAAAATCGATCAACCATTGTGAAAAGACACCTCAAGACGCCTTACGAATTGCTTAACAAACGGCGGCCAAACATCAAATTTTTCCATGTATTCGGATGCAAATGCTTCGTCTTAAACGACAGAGATTCAAGAGGAAAGTTTGATGTAAAAGCAGATGAAGGCAAATTCATTGGATACTCTGCCACTTCCAAAGCCTACAGAACATTCCTTACAAAGTCTCACAAGATTGTAGAAAGCATCAATGTTTCTTTTGATGATTCATTCCAAATGACTTCTGAGCAAATAAGTTCAGAACTCGGAATTAAAGGGAAATTCTCTGACATCTCAAGAACAAAAGAAGATTTGAATCTTCTATTTTTGGAGATGTTCCACAATGACATTGATCCTTCTGTCGGAACCATCAGAGTTTCTGAAGAACCATCCTCTGTCGGACAAAATCCTACAGGTATGACTCTAACTGGTCCAAATAATGCTTCATCTTCTTCTATAAATACTACAGATGCAATTGCTGAAGCAGAAGAAAGTGCAGAAGATGAAACATCAAGAAAAACGACCACAGAAGCTGCACAAACCACAGAAGAACCAATTACAGAGGGGATCGAGGACCAAGACTATACATCCTCAGAGGAACAAACTCCACCACCACTCGTACCAATCATTCCACAAACGGTAGAATCAACTACCAAGGCACGAAGAACATCAGAGGCTGCACAAGAAGAAACACAAGAAGCCTCTGAAGAAAGTTTTGATGACATTGATGATCATCTTCCACGCACAACTCAGTGGACAAAAAGCCATCCTCCAAACCAAATAATTGGAGAACCTTCTGACTCAGTAAAAACAAGGTCTGCCACTGCAAATTTTTGTTTCTTTACAAATTTTATTAGTGATATAGAACCAAAGAAGATTTCTGAAGCCCTAGATGACCCAAACTGGGTAGACGCCATGCAAGAAGAACTTCTGCAATTTGAGCGTAACAAAGTATGGACTTTAGTACCTCTGCCAAGAGGGAAACAGGCCATTGGGACTAAATGGGTCTACAGAAACAAGAAGGATGAAGATGGAGTGGTCGTCAGAAACAAAGCAAGATTAGTAGCAAAAGGATATAGACAAGAAGAAGGCATAGACTACGATGAGACTTTTGCCCCTGTCGCACGTCTCGAAGCAATAAGAATATTCTTAGCCTTCGCAGCCCACAGAGGTTTTAAAGTCTATCAGATGGACGTAAAATCAGCTTTTCTAAACGGTGAAATCCAAGAAGAGGTTTACGTAAATCAGCCACCAGGTTTTGAAAGCTCAAAGTTTCCAAGGCATGTATACTACCTTGAAAAGGCTCTATACGGACTGAAACAGGCTCCAAGAGCATGGTACGAACGACTTTCTACCTTCCTTCTAGACAATGGCTACAACAGAGGTACAACAGATACTACCTTATTCTATAAACTCAAAAATAGTGAGATAATGCTTGTACAAATATACGTAGATGACATAATTTTTGGGTCTACAAATTCAGAAGAGTGCAAAATTTTTGAAAAACTCATGCAGAGTGAGTTTGAAATGAGTATGATGGGAGAATTAACATTCTTCCTCGGACTTCAAGTCAAACAATCTTCAGAGGGAATTTTTATAAATCAAGCCAAATATGTCTCTGACATACTTTTAAAATATAATCTCTCTGATACCTCTGCAATGAAGACTCCAATGGCCACTGGAAATAAGTTGTTCTTAGATCCAAATGGTATTTCTGTAGAATGTACTCTCTACAGAGGCATGATTGGATCTCTGTTATACTTAACAGCAAGCAGACCTGACATTATGCATGCCACATGTCTTTGTGCACGTTATCAAGCTAATCCAAAGAAATCACATTATGATGCTGTAAAAAGAATCTTGAGATACCTAAAGGGAACCAACAATCTTGGTCTCTGGTATCCACAGAACTCTGGTTTTAGTCTTAAAGCTTATACAGATTCAGACTATGGAGGATGCATGCTCGACAGAAAGAGTACCTCTGGGAGTTGTCAATTCCTAGGTGGTAAACTAGTCAGTTGGACCTCCAAGAAGCAGAATTGTGTCTCCACATCCACTGCAGAAGCTGAATACGTTGCTGCCGCTAGCTGTTGTTCTCAGGTTCTATGGATGAAGACTCAGCTAAAAGACTACGGCCACATTCTGTTCAAAATACCCATCTTCTGTGATTCCAAAAGTGCTATTGCTATCTCTGCCAACCCTGTGCAACACTCAAAAACCAAGCATATCGATATAAGGTATCATTTCTTGAAACATCATGTTGAATACGGTACAATCGAAATGCATTTCGTGCCCACAGAATATCAACTCGCTGACTTATTCACCAAAGCATTAGACGAGAAAAGATTCAACTTCTTGGTGGGTAAGTTAGGAATGATTAACATGGTATGAAAATCCTCTGTAAGTATAGCTTTATCTTCTGTAAATAACAAGTAAATACATTGCTTAATTTATTGCTTTGATTGATTCTACTTCTGTATGTAAATTCTTAAAACCTTAAATAGTTCTTAAAATCACAGAGCTTCTGTAAGTCAACTCAGAACCTCTGACGACCCCTACAGAACCTCTGAAAGACCATGACCTATGTTCTATGCAAAACTTATCATTCTTTGATCCAAGCATAGGTCAAGGGGGAGCAAAAGGAAATTACTTGATCTACAGAGGTGATTAGGTCAAGGGGGAGCAAAAGGAAATTACTTGATCTACAGAGGTGATTAGATCAAGGGGGAGCAGAAGGGAACCCTGAAATGATCTAAAGAGATAAAACTTTCAAGGGAAAGCCAAAGAAAAATGTCGATGACTCCATATCGACAGAAGTCAGATATCACTGCCGAGAAAAGAAGAACCAAAAGGTATGTCTCTCGCACAAAAGGTTTTTGGAAAACAATTTTCTAGGACAAGAATTGTCAAATATGTCCTAAATATACTGTGAATAACATTTCAAAAATCAAAAGCTCAAAAAGTTTCACAAAATTCGAATTAGGAGAAATTTAAGGTCATAGAGCTTCTGCTGAGCTCAACAGAGCTTCTGCAGGAAATATGCTCTGTAATCACAAATTAACCTTCTGTCGATCTTTTGGAATGTTATCTCGGAAACCGAAAACGCAGACCATGACCTTCTCGAACAAACCGTTTTTTTTAACAGTTTTCTCGGACACAAACTTTCAAATATGTCCTAAAAACATCTCTTAAACCAAATCAAAAATTGGATGATCAAAAATACTAATAAAATTTATTTTATGAGATTTTTTCTCTCATAGAGCTTCTGCTGGCCCTCACAGAACTTCTGCAAGTTCCAACAGAGCCACAAAACCTCTGCGAAGCAAATTTCTTCACAAAAATCCGATTTTATCCTCTCCAATGCCTTTACAAATGTTTTGGTTAAAGAAAAACCCCACAGAAGTCATGATAACAATGAGAGATGAAAAAGGGATAAAAAATCAAGATTTTCAAGATCACAGAGCCTCTGTAAACTACAGAAGCTCTGTCAATCTGATTACTTGGGCATCTCTGTAGTAATAACGGTTACTTTTACTGCGAGTGAAACTCATATAGCTAAAATCAACCTCACGCGCCTAGCATTAATGGGCCGCGCACGACGTCCTGTCATATTCTGACAAGGCCTACGTGTCCCATTTTCATTGGGCGTACATGGAACGTTTTTTATTTGGAAAGTTGAACCCGCCGCTCAAACTCGAGTGCGGATTCCAAACTTTAATCCATTGCCATATATTTTACTCTTTCGAATTCTACCGTTTTACCATCCTATAAAAACAAAGCTTACCCTCACATAAAACCTTTTACAAACTCTCATCTTCTTCTCCGGCGAAACCCTGCAAAAAGCTTGCAAAAATCTTATTCTTAAAATCAAATGGCTTCATCTTCTCGAGCTAAATCCTCTGAACTCTCTCCGGCGAACTCACCGGAACACTCCCCTGCACATTCAGAACATTCTGAAAACCCCAGCCTTGCAAGAAATATTGAACAACAAGATTCCGGGGACTCAGCAGACTTTGCTCCGACGACTCACTTGCAAAACTTTATAGCAAAGGATCATTTCGAAGCCATTCTTCCTATCAAATCCAACAACTGCTATTTGGTCCCCTCACCCACAACTTTCGGCGAAGCCCATGCCATACTTCTGAACATCATGGAGAATCATGTCCTCTTCCCTCTACTATCAAGAACCCCGAACAAAATTCCAGTCCGCTATTTGAACCAATTTTGGCAAAGCTGTCGATTTGATAAAGACGATTCTCTTATCAAAGGGTACATTTCAAGACCTGATAAATCTGAGCATCTTGAAATCAAGTTCAACAGAACAATGTTCTCACTTGAATTCAACCTACCAACAAAGGGTCTTCTGGGATTGAAGAGTTATGCAGAGCAACCAACAGACGAAGAGCTCTGTCGATTCGTGGAAATGCTTGGGTACAACACCCAACTACGGAAGAGAAATGACTTCCGCAGAGGCCGATTACCACCTCTGTAGAACACTTTGTTCTCAATTCTTAACAGATGCCTGACAGGAAAGATAGGCAGTATTGACCAGAGCTCACATCAAATCTTGAGCATCATGTATGGGGTTTACTATGATCTTCCACTAGATTATGCGACCATAATGATGCAAGAGATCATAAACACCATCGACAGAAAGAACAACTTGAAAAGGGTCAAAGAGAACGATCCCAACTTTCTACCACCTCTGCAATTCCAAAGAATACTAGGAGTACTGTTCGAACCTCTGCTGCTAATCCAAAATTGGCCAATGGAAGGGCCAACTCCCAAACAGTTCCCGATGAACAAAAATACCCCCACTGATCATGCTGATGGCTACTCACACTGCAGACCTCTGTCAAAGAAGCTTCTGCAATACGCATCGAATAAATCCCTTAAGAAAGAGTATATACGCGATCATAGAACTCCTAAACCGAGTCCTATGACACCCCCGCGTTTAGGTGTCCCCCTAGGAACAATGATAGCAAAACCTCTTTCCACTAAAAAAGAAAAGGATCTGAAGTTAGCAAAGCACATGGCTATTCAACTCAGCTTTATAGCCAAACGTGCAGAACTAATGGGAAAGAAGTCTTCATCAAGAACCTCTGCATTTACTCCAAAAGCTAAGAAGAGGAAAACTGCAGAAGGCACCTCCACAAGCGCTGCAGAAGATCAACCCTCACCTCCTCATGCCACAGAAATTGGCTCCTCTGCTCCTCCCTCCTCTCCAAAAATGAAGAAGAAAAGATCAAAATCAACAGAAGAAGGGGCACCAAATCCTAAGAGGAGGAAAACCAAAAAGAGGCATGGTAAATCACTTACAAAGTTGGTAACCATTGCAGAAGAGGAAACTGCTGAAGAAGAAGTTGCAGAAGAAGAAATGGCTACAGAAAGGTATCAATCACCCTATCAATCTCCAGATAGATTTGCTCACCAAGGAGACCTGAACGACTTCTTACAGAACCCTGAAATTGCCAACACCCTAAATACAGCAGGGTGGACGGCACAACCTCTCGACCACCACTCTCCAGAAGAAGATTTCTTCATTTCGGGCATCGACACACATCTGCAAGAAGATGACACAACACCCAGAAATCAACCAGCCGAAACCCCTGTTATTTTACAAAACCCTTTCATTCAAGGATTGGATGTCCACAGAAGAAGTCCAAACCCAGCTTCAGAAGAAATAGAACAAACTGAAGCTGAATTGAACAGAGGTGAAATTACAGAGGCTTTTGAGAACATGATGGAAGAAGAGAAAGAAAAAGGGGCCGAAGTTGTACAAAAAGAGAGATTAGCAACAACGGAGACAGAAATAGAGATCTTAGAGACAGATTCAGATGAAGAAGAAGCTGTCTGGATACGTAAGGGTCTTTATCATCCACATGTCATGAGATTATTTGGATCTCATCAAGTGTATGACCAATTACGACCAGAGCAAGGAACTTCCACAGAACTTAGGGAAGAAGCAAGAAAAGATGCCTGGATAAATAGAGGCACACAACCAAAACCAACTCCCAGTGCAACCCACATTTCTGACACCGCAGGTCTAGCTGCAGAAGGTGTCATTGAAAAAGAGCAGCACAGCTCGAACCTACCCCCAACCCATCCAGCCAGAGGTTACTCTTTCAACCTCTGTGCCCACAGAAACCGGGGAATCCATTCCTAGGGAGTCTCCTCAAAGAGACTCACCTATAGTTCGTGATCAATTGCCCCAGATCACAGAAGAACGCCCAACAGAGGAATTTGTTTCCTCTGCCACGCACTTGTTAAGACCCACACTTCTTTCAGAGAGAAGTAGAGAGCACAAAGACAAAGAGACTCTAGACAAGTCTCCTAGTCAACAGAAGGATATTCCAATACCCACCTCTGGAGTGGATTTGGACAATGTTCTTCTCAGAACTTCTGTAGGGATTGAAACTCAGGTTTCTTCTCAAGGATCAGAAGGAAATCCTTCCATTCTCAACGTACAAACAGGAATGAAAGAAGGTATCCCAGGAACAGGGATCCACTCTGGAGACGAATGTGTTCCTCCAGAGGTTACCACCGGAACACAAGTTACAAGGGATGAGTTCCAAACCCTTGAAACCTCTGTGAACCAAACCTTGAAAGAGTTTCAAAGCTCTTTCAAATCTTTTGCAGAGACAACATCACCGGCACTGCTAAACCTAAACACCAAAATGGACAACCTGTCCACAGAGGTGAAAACTGCCATCTCACAGATGAAGTCTGCTGCTACTGCATCCACCACTTCTGCCGCAACAACTACTCCTTCGATTGAGAACTCAATCAACAAATTCCTTGATCAATTGAACAAACAGACTTCAGTGTCAACATGCATCACTCCTGCAGATCTACAGAAGGCCCTACAAAAAGTTCAAGAAGAAGCCATGCGAAATACCATGCTGATGCAACCCAAAGACTACATGACAAGAGCACAACTGACAGAGCTTGGGCAGAACGTGATTAATCAAGTGACTGAAGTCATCCTTTCCTTCACCACTGCCAATGCTAACTTCGTCAAAGATTTCAGAGAAAGTGTAGGAAGGATGAGATTCAAAACAGAGGCAGAGCTAGCAACTCTTCTTGGCCTCTGTGATGATGTCTGCGCGAAACTGATCGCTGCTGGAGCCACAATGCCAAAAAAACCCGATGCTTCCTGCAGAGCAGAGGGTACATCAGACAAGGGTCAGGATGACTCTGATGATGATGACCATCCTGGTCCATCAGATCATCCTGAGGGGGAGAAAACTACAGAGAAAACTGCAAGCAGAGGACTTACAGGTCCACCAATAGCCGCAGAACCTCTGAGTCAAGCACCTCCAGAACAGACCCGACAACAACAAACCCAAAAGACCACAGAGACAACACCCATCTCTGTGGAATCATCTCCTGACGAAACCAAAACTCCAGAAGCAGAACAGCAAGCCACAGAGGCAACAACCGCCCCTGAGGTAATCATTTTGGAAGAAACAGATGAACCAACCACAGAGAAAACACCCACCTCTGTGGAAACACCCCAAACCATACCCAGAAGAAAGTCGATTGCCACCAAACCAAAAAGAGCAACGACCTCTGCTTCTGACATTCTGAAAAGGATGCACACAACAATGAGTGATCGTATGGTGAAGAGAGAAGAAGAAAGGCACAGGTTCACTTTAGCTTTCAGAATGGCAAGAAGATTCAATGACAACACTTCATCAACAGAAACTGAGCTCACAGAAGAAGTCATCAAACAACCTCCAACAGAGGTTACAGAGCAAGTCAAGCCAACAGAACCATCGCCACAAAAGTCCTCTAAATCACAATCGTCAAAATCCACAGAGGCAACCTCTATCAAACCAACAGAAGTGCCAACCTCAAAACCCACAGAAGCAACAGGTTCTGCCACGACAATAGCAAAAGATAAGGGCAAAGGGATACTGACAGAAGAGCCAAAGAAGAAGAAAACATTGCCAAAGCCAACAGAAAAACTAATGAAGAGTGCGTTTGACGCCTTTCAAACCCCAAAACCCGAAGAAGTTGACTGGGCACATGGATTGAAGCCTCTGTCAGAAATTCCTCTAGCTGGTAGAGCTGCAGAAGTTGTTCAACAGATGGAGAGTCTCAGAAGACAAATTCCACGACCTGGTCCAACACATGAAGAGATGGAAGAAGTGGTATACAAATACCTCTACAAACAATCCTATCAGACAAATCATCCAGTAGATCATGTGACAGATCCAAGGATCAGAGAAGAATTTGAGAACATCTTCACAAGAACAAAGCCAAGAACCAAAGCAGATGTCTTCTCAATTCACAAAATCAAAAAGGTGATCTTCTGCAGATTCTCCTTCACAAGAACCTATCCAAGGGTCAGGTACAATCTTTACAAAGTCAGAATAGAGAACAATTCAGAATCTACCTTCGCTGATGCTGACTTAAGAAACATCAATCCTTACGATCTACCTGACCTTCTGCAATGGACAAAAGACAACTACAACACAGAGCCTAATACTAGAGCCTATCAAGTGTTGAGAAAAGCGATGAGGGAAAAGCTTCTGCTATACAGCATGATAGATTTTCAGCTGGGAAAAGATCTTGGTCTCAAACATCTAGATCTACGACCACCAGAAGATCGCTGCCCACCAGACGCTGTGCCCAACTCAATCATCAGAGAACCAAGATTTGGGTTAGTATTTCAAAACCCACAACACCAGGTTAAACTTTTTGTACTCATGGATTGTCAGAAGTACGCAACCAGTACTCTGAGCAAATTCAGAGCAAGCCTTGTAAAATACAGAGGTACAGAGAAAATGGATAGAGATGATGCAGATACTTTCATCAGAGAAATAGACTCAACAATCCGCCTAAGAGAACTCTGCATCAGATTCTACAAAGAGATCAGAAAAGTCGACAGAGACAACAGAAGCTACAACGATTTCAAAGATGCCAAAATCTGATTCTCAGACCTCCAATCTCTGCAAACAAAGTTTTATCTTTCATTGTACTCAAATGTAAAATGCCTCTGGCATATTTCTAAATGAAAGAAATTTCGAGGTATTGTTTAACCTTTGTCTTATCTAACTTAGCCAAACTTAACTCAAGTTCAAATTTTTTATTTTTCACTACTTAGGGGGAGATTGTTAGCTTCAATCTTCCTAATCATAGAAGTATTTAGAAGTAGTGAAAAATAGGCTAAGTGAAGAAAGCCTCTTACAGAGGCCCTGCCGACATTACCGAGAAATCAAGGTCAAGAAGCTACAGAAGCAGCAGAGGCTTCCTACAGAAGCTCTGTCATACGCACAAAGAAGACCAAAGACTCGGAATCCGGCGAAGACTGCTCCACAGAGGACCAGACCGCAGAACCTCTGTAATTCATTACAGAGCCTCTGTGGTCCTCAATGAAGACTTGGAAGATATTACTGAATACGTTCATCAACTTGCATGAAAAAGTACTATCAAAACACGTGTCAAGCTCTGAGTGGACTCAATAGGGCAAGGTACAAAATAGACGTCTGCGCCATTTAATGCATTTACCAAAAGTACATCTGCTCCATTAAATGCGCATGGCTCAAACAACTGCTCACACCATCCAGTCCACTGTTCACACCATCCAGTTTACTATTCATGCCGTAAAAGGAACAGTGACCTACTTCATAGTCTTCTAAGAGTAGTATAAAAGGAAGTCTCATGTTGAGATCTTCCTAAGGACGAAAACAAAAGGAATCACTAATACTCTCAAGCTTTATTGTCAAATATCTGAGTGTTATATTCTCACACACACCAACAGTTATTAATCTGTTCTTCGTGTTGTTATTATATATTGAATGACAGTAACTATTCAAGAAATCCTTTTCATTCTTTACTGTTTTCTTTATATATGTGCGTTCTAATATCTATCAAACATATCTGTTAGTTTAATACGCTTCCGCATCAAACTCTAAACTCCACTAATAGATTGTTAATCTTGATTAAGTGTATCTGGGATCCAACATTAAGTAATTTGTGTTGGTCTCGTTTAAATACTTCGTTTAATTGGGTAATCATCGCCTTAGGATTGAAGTTTTGGGATTGATCAATTGTTTTTAAAATGGATGTTGAGTTTTAATTCATTTCGATTGTAATGAAAGTTGAATTGATTTAATTGGGTTTTAACAAATCATCTAGTTAATTCGATAGGTTTTTGATAAAAACGAGAGTTTGGTCTTTTACTTGGGTTGAATTGATCGATGACAACAGTCCTAACATGTAAATAGTTAGGGATGTTGATTGGGAAATACAGTCGTTTTAAATCTTAATGTTTCTTTCCAATGTATGTGTGTTGCGAAAGTAGATACATATCTTGGTTAGAAAAGCTTTCTCACCTCGAGAGAGGGTTGAAGTATTTTTGGAAAAATGAATTCTCACCATTACCAAGATCCGAGGTTGATATTACCCAATGCTCATAATTTTAGTCGTCTTTTATCTTACTTAGTTTTAGTCTTAATTGATTCTTATTTTTTCTCTTTCCCTTAATCTCTTTTATTTTAAGTTCATTTAGGTAAAAAATCAAATCAATTTATCTGATTCGCATAACTAGCCATGATTATTAAGTAGTTAGTGTTCAGACCGTCACCTCCCCGTGATCGACCCGTATGCTACATAACCCGTACGCTTGCGGTATAAATTTAAAACACATCAGACACCACACACATATATGCAATACATACTTCACATACAAACATGTAATAAGTCATACACGGTATTGTTGGGTTTTAATGAATTATACGGGCTTTAATCGGTTATGTTGGACTTTAAAGCATCTAATGGGCTTTAATCAGTTCCATTGTCTTTTAAAGGGGTTCATTGGGCCTTAATGGGTCTATCGGGTTTAAAGGGTTCTATTGGGCTTTAAAGGCTAAATTGGACCTTAATTGATCTATCGAGCTTTAAAGGGGTCTATTGGGCTTTAAAAGGCCCAATAGTTCATTAAGAACCACTGTAACTCATAAAACATCTATTGGGCTTTAATTTGTTCTAATGGGTTTTAATTGGTTTTATTGTCGTTTAAAGGGATTCATTGGGCCTTAATGGATCTATCGGGTTTAAAGGGTTCTATTGGGCTTTAAAGGGTTAACTTGGACCTTAATTGATCTATTGAGTTTTAAAGGGGTCTATTGGGCTTTAAAAGGCCCAATAGTTCATTAAGAACCACTGTAACCCATAAAACATCTATTGGGCTTTAATTTGTTCTAATGGATTTTAATCGGTTCCATTGTCTTTTAAAAGGGTTCATTGGACCTTAATGGATCTATCGGGATTAAAGGGTTCTATTGGGCTTTAAATGGGTCTATTGAGTCATCGAGGTATATATGCATAAACACGTAACGTGATCAAATGCATAGATACATCGATCTATTTTTTAGATGAAAATACAAACCCAATAAAAAAACTAATTCACTCCACTGCACCAACCAGAAATACGCTCCGGGTGCGACTGGTCCACCTACTGATCCTCCGGTGTATGTCTATCCTAAAGCGAAGCATGCTGCGGTAAGTTTTGTAAAATCAATACTTTGTTTTATGTGTGCATGTGTATGTGAATGTGCTCTATGCGTCTGTCAATCAGTATGTATATATAACGTGTGTGTTGGTTGCTAACGACGATTGGATCTATGTATATATAACGTGTGTGTTGTTTGGTAACGCATAATGGATAAACCGTTACTTTATATGCATGTGTATGTGTGAATGTATAGTTAACGTGTATGTTGTTTGGTAACGCACAATGGATATATAGTTAGGCTATGGCTAAGTAGATAGGTTGGATATGTTTGATTTAAGGCTGTTATGTTGTTGAAATGTCTACGGATATATAAACTCACCCGTATTTGATTTGGTAAACCATAGGATCGCTTTCACGAGCTTAGGGAGGTGGCACTGGCTAGTCAGGAGCCCGACGGCCCTCCGATTAATGAGGCATCTCTTTGGGAGCAAAGTGTTGGAGGATGGAATAAGGGTCGTCTGTTTGGTTTCGGGACGACGCAAGATCCCCGTTATGCTATGAGGGGTGAGTGTAGTAGCAGCAGCGACGGGAGATCACTCGGGACTAGATCGACATCGGAGGTACGTTTGTTATATTGGTTATGTATCTTGTCGTTACTTTTAATTGCCAACAAATACTGATTTTTTTTGTTAAATGTTTAATATTTACAGTTAGCTGAGTTGAGAGAGAAGATGGCAAAGATTGAGGAGGAGGCGAAGGAGGCAAAGGAACGCGAGGAGCGTTATCGGGTCCAATTAGAGATTGAAAAGAAGCGGAACGAAGACTTGGAGGCAAAACAGGTCAGACAGGCTACCCAGTTAGTCGAGCAACTCACATTGTCGCAGCAATTTGCTGCTTTTATGCGGCAGCAGGGATTCGTTTTCCCCTCTCCCGGGCCTACCGGCCTTCCCCCTAGTTAGGTTGCTATTATCGTATTTGCACTTGTACTATATTTTGGAATTTGGAATTTGGAATTTGGTATTTGGAATTTGGTATTTGGAATTTGTTGGGTTGGTGTTTTTAAATTAAGAGCATGTATTTATATAAAAATACAGGAAATATTGTTTTTAGTATTTATTTATTTAATTTTTTTGGAATTAGCGACGGATTAGTGACATAATTCCGTCGCTAAAAGTATTTATATATTATTTTTTTCCCATAATCAGCGACGGATCAGTGACGGAATTCCGTCACTGATCCGTCACTGAATAATTCCGTCACTGATCCGTCACTGAAGTCCGTCACTGATACTTTCAGCAACCTACTGAACAGTGACGGACTTTCAGTGACGGAATAGCGACGGAAGTTGCTTTCAGTGACAGAATCGTCCGTCACTGATAGCTGTTTATTTAGTAGTGATACATACATACATACATACATACATACATACATACATACATACCATAATCATCTATAAAATTTCTTATATAAACTAGGTCAGCATAACCAGTATAAATATACACTTATATATTATCAACACACAAGTATTATATATATATATATATATATATATATATATATTAAGCGAATGATCATGTGAGAAGTTGAGGTTAACGTAAGAAGCGTGAGAAGTGGATCTAAACCAGGGTCGTTCCAATCATTTTGGAGGCCCTGTTACAAAATAAAATATTAAATAAAATAAAATATTAAAGTTTATACCATTAATTAATATTAAAATTTAAAAGTATTACATATTAAAATAACAAAAATGAAGTAACATACTGAAATTCATTTAAATAAAATGAGTCTTCTAACGTTTTTCGAAACAAAATCTTCAATCAAATCTTCATAATCAACTTTCTCTAAGAAACCATTTTCAATCGCTATCATGGCTAGTCCGTTAAGTCTTTCTTGTGTCATTGTCGAGCGCAAATAATTCTTCAACAACTTCAACTTTGAGAAACTTCTTTCTGCAGATGCAACAGTTACGGGAATAGTCAACAAGACTCTATAAGCAATAATAGCATTAGGAAAGCAGTCTACATGTTTCAAATACTCCAAAATATCAATAGGGCTCATTTTTTCATGTGGTAAAAACTCTTGGAGTAATTTTAATTCCACATATAAGTCATTTCCATCAATATCAGATTGATCTTGATTCTTAAGCGCAATTTCAAAGTTAATACAAGAAGACTTTAAACATGCATTATCCAAAGAACGCAACTTCTCGGAAGTAAATAGAAAACCAAACACATTTTCATATTCTTGGTATTGTTCAAATCTTCTTTTTAACGAAATAATTGCATGATCAACAACACATAAGAAATAATTAACTCTAAATGACTCTTCCGCAGATTGTGAAGTAATTTCAGATGCATCACTCGGATTTTCATCAAAATGTCTTTTTCTTCGAATTTCACGTTTTCTAGGAAATAATGGATCAATATCCAATTCAGTGGCAATTTTCTTTGTCGATTCTATAGCATCTAAAAATCCGGTTTCTCTATATCCCTCAAAAAAAGAAATTAGTCCTTTGATTTGTCCGATAGCAACATCAATTAGCATATTTTTTGATTGTAAATGTTTACTAACTAAATTCACAGCATATAGAATTTCATACCAAACCACTATTGACACTAGAAACTCAAAATCACCAAGTTCGTTTTGTGCTAAAGATTTTGCTTCACTTCTAATTTTTGAATCATTATCAATTTCAGCTACTTGAAGTAAAGCTTCTCTTATATCAAACACTTGAAATCTTATGGCTTTTACGCTATCAATACGACTCTCCCAACGAGTCGTTGACAACGACTTAACTGTCCATCCTTTTACATTATCTTTAAACACTTGCCATCTTTTAGTAGAATTAGCAAATATTGTATAAATACGCTGAATTATCCCAAAAAATCTCTAGCTTTACCACAAGTATCGGCTATGTCACACAAAGTCAAATTAAGACTATGAGAAGCACAAGAACTATAAAATGCTCTAGGATTTATATCTAAGAGTTTCTTTTGCATTCCTTTATGTTTTCCCTTCATGTTTGCACCATTATCGTAACCTTGTCCTCGGACATTGTCTATATCTAAACCAAGACACTTTAACTCAGATTGTAAAACATCAAACAAACCTTGACCGGTGGTATCACCTACCTCCAAAAATCCAAGAAAGGATTCTTCAATACTAACAGTTTTGGAAGAGAGGTCTACATATCTTAAAATTAAGGACATTTGTTCTTGATGACTTATATCAGGAGTGCAATCAAGAAGAATGGAGAAATACTTTGCCTCTTTTACTTTGTTAATGATTTCACATTTGATTCTCTTAGCAAGCAAAGCTATTAACTCGTTTTGAATCCTATTACCAAGATAATGAAAATGTATATCATCATTTGTAATACGTTGAACATGATCTTGAATAATTGGATCAAATTTGGCCAACATTTCAATCAATCCTAAAAAATTTCCATTGCCATTTTCATACAATCTACTGTTCGTACCACGAAATGCAAGATTGTGTGTTGCAAGAAACTTCACAATACAAAAAATTCTTACCAAGACTTTTTTCCAATGATTTTTTTCTTTCTCTATTTGATTTTGAGCAACTTTATCAATAGTTTCATTCTTTTGAAGTCTTAAACGCAAATCATACCAAGTCTTCATATTCGTAACATGTTCCACACTTGTTTCATGTTCTTTAAGTCTAGAGCTAAGGTGTGGCCAATCACTAAACCCATCATTTGCCAATTGGCTATTTACATGCCTCTTTTTAAAAAAATTACAACAAAAACAAAATATTTTATCGAGCTCTAGAGAATACACAAGCCAATCTCTATCACATTTTTCTCCATTTGATAAAATTCTAGTATAAGATGTTGCACAAAATCGTTTACGATATCTATCTTTAGGACCTTTTTTAATAGATAAATCTCTTTTAGGACCATTTGCAACTAACACATCAATCATTTTAGAATCCAATGAATCCCAATTTCTTGGATCAAATATATCAAAATTAATAAAGGTATCATCAACATCAATAGAATCATTAGCATTAGCATCATTAGCATTAGTATCCATATCAATCGTATCATTAGCATTAACATCCATATCAATCGTATCATTAGCATTAGCATCGTTAGCATTAGCATTCATATCAATCGTATCATTAGCATTAGCATCATTAACATTAGCATCATTAGCATCAACATCAACAGAATTATCAAAAGAAGTTGTTGATTTTTTAATGAAAAATTTATCCATAGCTCCTTTTTGAGACAAAGTCATATCTTCAATTCTCTTTTTCTTTTTACGTTTTTGACATCCGGAATCATATTTTCTAGAAGACATGATGAAATTATGAATTTAATGACTTAATGAGTAGCAGATTAGCAAACAATGAACAACAAAACAATCAAACATATAACAAATTTAAGTATTTAACATTTAAACAATTAAACCAATTATAAAGCCAACAAACCCAAAAATTTCAGGAAACCAAATAAGATTATAAATTTATAAGAAATTAGAAATTTAGGATTACTGGATTAGGATTTAGGAAACAGAATACACCTGAATGGCTGAATCGTGAAGACTCCAACAGCCCTCGTTAACTTTGAATTTGTAAGCAGCTTAACAGCCCCAAATCTGAATCTGTGAATCGAGAAGTCTCCAAATTTCCAAAATCGAAATTGCCCAACAGCCCTTGTGAATTGAATTTGAATCTATAAAATTGTGATTTAGGCATTTAGAAAATACAACCGTTTGTAAGTAGCAAAATCGAAGAGACAATTAGCCGTTGTAGAAATATTACCTGAGATTTAGTTGCCATTGGAAGAAATCAAGAAAAGAAGAAGAAGACGAACAGGTATATGAAAATCGCATTTGTTGTACTGCCGCCGACTTGTCTTTCTCTTTCCTAATGAATTTAGGCCTAAATTGTAAATTTGTAACCTAAATATCTAATAAGTAAATAAGTAATAATTAATAAATTATAAACTGATTACTGATGGGTGATGGCGGATGGGCTATTGGACATTTGGGCTATTAATTAATTTAACTAAATACTATTATATATAATACTATAATAGAGTTGGTAAAAATGGGCCCCAAGGATTTTGGGGGCCCTGTTCCAATGAACCGGATGGCACTACCTTTTGCACGGCCCTGATCTAAATTGTTAATCACTTTTAATCAAATGTCCTCCCATGAATTGCGGTTTAGAAGATAATTGATCTAGTGCATTTCGGTGCATCTTATCTCGATGTATCTCATCCTAATGTGCGTGCATTTCTCATCCAATGGTTAATAATCACTTCTCACGTTAACCTCAACTTCTTACCGAAACCCAACCCTATATAGTTATATATATGATATACAAATTTGTTGTCATAAATCACGTATTGGAAATGGTGTGACGTCGTAGTGGCTCCTAAGCACTAAGGTATCATCTCAACGACACAACTCATACCTCATGTTATTCAGAACTTTGTATGGAATACATGTGAGACTATTTAGATGTATAGCGATGCATTATGTGTGCAAATGTGCATTTAGTTGGTGTTTTAATAGGAGGCATGTTTTCAAAGTAACTATTACAACGTTTAATCATATAAGAATTAGAATCAAAGTTAAATAATTTGTTGGAGGACAAACTATGATAGTTAAATAATTTGATAGTACTTAAACTTTAATAATCGGCTTTATTATCACTCATGCATCCTTACAGTAGCAGCATACTCAAGGTTATTGTAGAACGATGTACCTTTAAGGTGGATCAAAGATTTGTAAACTCGTCGGATGAGTTCTTTTGGTTGATTTCCATGATTTTTTTTGTGTTTTGGTTGATGTCCACTATATTTTCTTATATCCCAAATTACCCTTCAAAATTCAGTGTTTGCACTTTTCATACCAAAAAAAATCTACTTGTAAAAATCGGTTGAACGGATGCACTGATAGGTCCATAATAAGATATATATATATATATATAGAGAGAGAGAGAGAAAGGATCATGCGAGAAGTTAAACATTATGCGAGAAGTGTTTAATCATATATGATTAAACGGCATGTGAGTGTGTTTAATCATATATGATTAAATGTCTATGTATTGACAATGTAACCTATGTTTAATCATATATGATTAAGCTTGTGTATAATATACGATAACACACACTTCTCGCATTCTCGCATAAGGTTTAACTTCTCGTTTGAACTTGCCTCTCTCTCTCTCTCTCTCTCTCTCTCTCTATATATATATATATATATATATATATATATATATATATATATATATATATATATATATAGAGAGAGAGAGAGAGAGAGAGTGGAAGGTTCAAACGAGGAGCGTACCTATTTACGAGAAACGCGAGGAGCGTCTCCCATGTACTGGATCACATGTGATCCACTACTCCTGAAAAAATCGGGTAGCGGGCGACCTGGTTCGCGAGTCGCGTGGAAGTCGCCCGGATCACATGTGATTTTAGGCGTGAATCACATATGATCCACTACATGGGCGGAAGCCCCCTGATCAGGTGTGAATCACATGTGATTTTGTACGTGAATCACATGTGATTCAGTACATGGGCGGTGCTCCTCGCGTTTTCTTAAATTGTTACGCTCCTCGTTTGAACCCGCCTATATATATATATATATGGGCTTAATCAAATAAGAATTAGTTAGTTTGTGGTAACTGTGAGATCCAATGTGAGCCAATCATTTTATTATATTAATTTTATTTATTTAATTAACAGGTAAGGGTGTATAAGGAATTTGATTAATTATAATTTAAATATAATTTAATTTCTTTGGCAGTTATCAATCTAAGATAGCTTCCTTCATTATCTTAACAAACTGATTTGTGATTATCCATTACTGTATATAGCTATGTACATCTTAAACCCTTTGAATAATGACTCCCCAACAAAGCCGACTTTGAGAGCATGCATCGCCCTTCTTCGATCATCTTCATCCACTTTCCAGATTTTCCGGCAAACTATCGGAAGTCATCTTTGACCCACTTTGCAGGAGGCGGTGGATACGTCTGCTTCTTCTTGTTGTTGTTGTTCTTCTTCTTCTTCTTCTTCTTCTTCTTCTTCTTCTTTTTCTTCTTCTTCTTCTTCTTTTTTCGTATTCTGTAATTTTCTCTACAATACAAGTAAAACCGTATTCATCATCGCCGCCACCATTCTTTCAAAAACTTGGCGTCGATGCTGGAAGGAGCATCACTAATGACGTTAGGTCCATGCAAAGAAATCGAGATCACTAAACTGTGGTTAATCTTTTCGATGAGTTGTCATCAATAGAGTGGAGATAACATCACCGAATTTATTGTTGTCGAAGAGTTTCGTTGTACATGGAATCGTACGGCCATTCGCCATGGGAAAGGTTTCTAGCATTTCCATATAAATCACACTGATCAGTTCATCTATTGCTTGTATTTCTGCTACTTCATTAATAAGTGATATGAAAGTAGTAATGAATGTGATGATGAATTGGATGACAATATGTATCACAATGGGTATCACATTGGTATCACAGAAGTTCTTGGGTATTACCAAAGTAATGAATGTGATGATGAATTGGATGGCAGTAGGTATCACAATAGGTATCAAAATGGTATCACAAAAGTTCTTGGGTATCACAATAGTAACGAACGTGATTATGAAATGGATGGTAGTATGCATCACAATGGGTATCACAGTGGTATCACAAAAGTTATTGAGTATCACAATAGTAATGAACGTGATTATGAAATGGGTGGAAGTATGTATCACAATTGGTATCACGGTTGGTATCACAGTCGGTATCTCACTGGTATCTCGATTGGTATCACAATGTATCTTGGGTATCACATTGAAGATTGTGTATATTATTTTTACTTGGTGTTCGCCGTAATAAATTGGCCGGAGACCGGAGACCGGAGAGAGAAGAGAGGATATTTTACAATACCTAAAATGCCCCTTAATTAAAATCTAAAGTCAAAAATACCAAAATCAATAATTTCCTAATTTATGGGTTGATTTGTGGTTGAGATTGGATCTCACGGTTACCACAAACTAACTAGTTCTCCCTTAAATGCCCCTATATATATATATATATATAGAGAGAGAGAGAGAGAGGCGGGTTCAAACGAGGAGCGCACCAATTTAAGAAAACGTGAGGAGCACCGCCCATGTACTGAATCACATGTGATTCACTACACAAACCGCGGGACAAACAACGCGCTTTTGCAAACCGCGGGACAAACCGCGCGTGTCCGAATTTTAATCATAGTTGTGAATCACATGTGATCCACTACATGGGCGGAAGCCCCCCGATTAGTTGTGAATCACATGTGATTCGGCAGTAGTGAATCACATGTGATTCAGTACATGGGCGGTGCTCCTCGCGTTTCTCGTAAATTGTTACGCTCCTCGTTTGAACCTTTCTTTCTCTCTCTCTCTCTCTCTCTCTCTATATATATATATATATATATATATATATAGAGAGGCTTAATCAAATGAGAACTGTTTAGTTTATGATAACCGTAAGAACCAATATGAACCAATCATTTTAAATAATTAATGTCAATTACTAAAATAAAATAAAGGGTAATTTGGTAAAAAAAAAAATCACAACTCATAAAACCCTAAGAAATTTTCAGTCGGCTGCACCATCAAGGTGGCATTTTTCAATCTTCTTTTCAAACAACACCATCCCACCATTTCTTTGCAGCCGTATCCGGCATGCCACACCCAACTCAAGTTGCGGTTCTCCTTAAATCTCAGTGTTGGGAACTGAAGATATGCTAAGTATGGTTAGTACTGCCAGAACAACATTACTACTGCCAGATCAAGTTAGTACTGCCAGATCAATGTTAGTGCTGCCAGAACAAAGATACTACTGCTAGTTCAAGGTTAGTACTGCTGAGATATTAATACTGCTGGAACATTATTAATACTGCTTATGTGAGGTTAGTACTGCTTGTCAAAGTTACTACTGCTGGTACATGGTTAATGCTGCTGAACAAAGTTAATACTGCTGGTATATTACTACTGCTGGAATATCATTAATGCTGCTGAACAAAAGTTAGTACTGCTGGTGTCTTACGAAAACTGTTAGTACTGCTTGGGCATATCAAACATTACTACTGCTGAAAGATTATTAGTACTGCTTGAGAAGAATGAAGTTACTACTGCTTGTGATCAGAACATGGAATGCGAGATTGAAGGAGATAAAGATGGATTGATTGAAGATATACTTAAAAGAATATTCTGAAGATCAATCTTATTTTGATAGTTATCTTGTAATTATTTTTGTATAAATAGTATTGATAGATAGCTATTAGAATAGACGAGAACACAAGAGAAAACACATGTGAAAAGGAATTCGATTGTGTTTTAGAGAGAATAAACCTCAAGGTTTTAGAACCCTATTTCTAGAGAAGTAGAAGTCGTCTTGTTGAGTTTGTTCATCAAGATTGAGGTTTGGTTGTAATATTGTGAGTCGAAACCGTGAATACAAAAATTGTGTGTTTTCTGATATTTTGTTCATTGATTGTGAGAATTAAAGTTCTATTCCGCAGATTCTTTAATTCTGAATTCTAAGTATTAATTATCTTGTTAAGATTCGATCCTGACAAGTGGTATCAGAGCTTGTGTTTCTTAGAATTCGACAATTATTATGGACAATTCTATTGAATCAAACAGTACTTTTGATTGGAGTGATCAAGCAGAAGAGGCAATCCAGAATCATGCACTCATGGCAGAAGTCTCAGATATTCCTACAGAGGTAAAATCTAATCTCTGTTCTCAATCTTGTATAGACACTGTTAAAAGGTATAGAGATCACAATCAGGGAATGTGTGATGACCTTAAGAGATTAGAAAAGGACATAAGAGATTATGTATTGATTGTTGAGAGGTTTGAAGAACAAATTAAGGCTTTTCAAGCCAATGAACTTCAACACTCATATGATACAAACTACTGGAAGTGGGAAAAGGGTGGTCTGGAGTTCCAACTGAAAGAGTCTAGGGAAGAGTGTGAGAAACTAAAAGGAGAGCTTGAGAAAGTTAAACTTGATGTAGAAAAGTTTACTTGTGCCTCCAAAGTCATGGACAACATAATCAACTCTCAAATCCATAGTAAGTTGAAACCAGGAATAGGGTACAATGCCACACCCCCACCCTATAACAACAACTACCTCCCTCCTAAGTCAGACCTATTAGAAACCAAGGATAGGAAGGACTTACCTAAAGGAGCCACTGAAGTAGATCCATTAGATAAAGTAGTTGTTGAGGATGAGACTGAAAAAGTAGGATCTGATGAGGAATGTGAAAGTCCATGTGTTAAGAACAATGAGATGAAAAGGACTGACAAGGGAAAGGGAGTTCATTATACACAGACCACTGTTGTGAACTCTAAAACTTGTGAACATTGTTCTTGCAAGAAATCTCAAGAGAATAAGCCCCAAATACATGATAAAAGGAGGGGAAATCAAAGAAATTGGAATAACCAGTGGGCACAAAAGCAAGGAGTTAATCTGCAAAGGATTAACAGACCAAAACCATGTTTTATCTGTGGCAGATTGAATCACCTAGCCAAACACTGTTATTTCAATCCTATTAACCAAAGGATAAATTTTCAAAGACCTTTTCATAAATCCAATGGTTATAGGAAGCCTGCAAGGAACCATGTGGCTAAGAAACAAGCTAAATCCAAAAGCCACATGAGGAAAAAGACTGAAAAGGAATGTGTCAATATGTGGGTCTCCAAAAGCACTAATACCTCAGATAGAACTGCTGAAAAGGATAGTGCTGCTAGAAGCAATACTGCTAACAAGGTTAGTGCTGCTAGAAGCAATACTACTGCCAATACTGCTGCCAGCAGTGTTAGTGCTGCTAAATCAGTTAGTACTGCTAACTCTGTTAGTACTGCTAACTCTGTTAGTGCTGCTAACTCAGTTAGTGCTGCTAACTCTGTTAGTGCTGCTAACTCTGTTAGTGCTGCTAACTCAGTTAGTGCTGCTAACTCTGTTAGTGCTGCTAACTCTGTCAGTACTGCTAACTCTGTTAGTGCTGCTAACTCAGTTAGTGCTGCTAACTCAGTTAGTGCTGCTAACTCTGTTAGTACTGCTAACTCTGTTAGTACTTCTTCTAAGGTTAATACTGCTTCTAGTGCTGCTAGACCAATTATATTGACAAAGTACTCCAATTCTGCAGTACCTAAGTTTAAAAACCTCATCAAAACTCAATGCAAGTACTTTGATGAGCAAGGGAGACCCAAGACCACTTCGGCTTGGGTTCCCAATAAAAACTAATTGATTTATCTTAGGTGCAGGGCAACCAACAGCTCAAGGGGAAGAGCATCTGGCATGTTGATAGTGGTTGCTCCAGGCACATGACAGGTAACATGGCATGCCTCCTGAATTTCAAAAGAATTAATGGAGGACATGTTGCTTTTGGAAATAATCCTGCAGGAGGTAAGATAAGTGGTAAAAGTAAAGGTGATGTCAGAAGGTAAGATGACATTTGAGGATTTGACAAGTGCAGAAAAGTGTAAGTGTAGTTACTACTGCCTGTGCAGAGTTACTACTGCCAGTGCAGAGTTACTACTGCTAATGCAGAGTTACTACTGCTAGTGCAGAGTTACTACTGCCAGTGCAGAGTT
The DNA here is from genome assembly GCA_033807775.1 of Saussurea involucrata. NCBI lineage: Eukaryota > Viridiplantae > Streptophyta > Magnoliopsida > Asterales > Asteraceae > Saussurea > Saussurea involucrata. The sequence goes on from CM066321.1 coordinate 155,081,358, forward strand.
ACTACTGCCAGTGCAGAGTTACTACTGCCAGTGCAGAGTTACTACTGCTAATGCAGAGTTACTACTGCTAGTGCAGAGTTACTACTGCTAGTGCAGAGTTACTACTGCCAATGAGTAGTTAATACTGCTCAGCAGTTAATACTGCTCAGTAGTTAATACTGCTAGTGCACAGTTAATACTGCCAATGAGTAGTTAATACTGCTTAACAGTTAATACTGCTTGTGTAGTTAATACTGCTTGTGTAGTTAATACTGCTTGTGTAGTTAATACTGCTCAGTCGTTAATACTGCTTATGTCGTTAATACTGCTTTTGAAAATCTAGGGCAAATACTGCTATAAATACCCCTGTTTGCCCGCCAAAGTTCATAACGACTCTTCGCATTAACTTCTTCTCTCTCTCGTTCTAACCTCTTCTCCCTAGAATCTCTGTGTTTTCTTTACAAATCCTCAGGAAGCACAACGATTATGGAGTTTGTCGACGAGCATAATGAGATTGCAATGCTTCAGAAGCCGAAGCAGGCCGAAGGATTTCATGAAATTGTGGATTTTCTCAAGTCCACTCATATTTCGTATGCCCTAACGGTGAATCCGATAATATACATCGAGCATCAGACGCAATTCTGGGCCAATGCCACCGTAGAATCCGAAGATGGGCATAAAGTCATTCAAACAAGGGTATGTGACAAACCCTTGAAAGTTTCAGAAGAACTCATTCGCATCACTCTTCGACTAGATGATGCCTCAGGTATATCTTCTATTCCCAATGAAGAACTCTTCTCAACTTTACAAAGAATGGGGTATGAAGGTCCCATTGGAGTTTTTAAATTCTACAAGTCAAAGTTTTTTACACAATGGCGATTCTTTGTTCATACCTTAATGCATTGTATTTCAAGGAAAACTACTGGATGGAGTGAGTTCAGCAGTACTATTGCTTATGCTCTAGTCTGCTTAGCCACTAACAGGAAGTTTAATTTTTCTCAAATGATTTTCAATGATCTTGTGGCAAACCTGGAATCCAAAAAGCGTTTCTATATGTATCCAAGGCTTGTTCAGGAAGTAATTACCAAGGAATTGACGGATATGCCTCAATTTGATGAGGTATATGTACCAAAATCCCCTAAAGGGAAGGTTTTCTCAAATATGAGGAGACTTCCTAGGGACTCGGAAGGAGTTGACACACCATTGTTCTCTACAATGATGGTTGTGTCCCACACAAATGAAGGTATGGCATCAGGGTCAACGCCCTCATTAGACACACCCACTGATGACCAATCCCAACCTTCCATCACAAAAGAAATCCCTCAGTCCATTCTTGTACGACCCACTCCCATAATAACCAAAAAGTTTGAAAGAAGAAAGGTACACAAGGTTCCTTCCCTTGATGTATCTCCTAAGAGCCCGAAGCCTTTAAGCCCTCTAGTGGAGCATTCTCCAATGGAGAATATCGAAAGGGAAACCACAGGGGTGTCTCCCAACCCCAAGAAGGTGCTCACTAAGGAGAAGGTTGAGCATGTGAGTCGCAAGGCTGCCACTACTTCTGCTAGCAAAGAGAAGGCCAGTGGTAACATAACTAAGCCCTTCCTCACGGCAACTCAGGGTGAGAAATCATCCAGAGGTCCCAGGTGCCAAGAAACCAAGGGGGTAGGTAGTGCTTTTGCTAGGCAAGAGACACCTGCTAAAACTTCCAATGATCCTTTAAGGGAGGTAAAAACTCCTAAACAGGGTGAGGATAGATATACGTACGAGGAATTGATGGAAACTATTGCAAATATCAACATTGAGGTCATGGATCAGAAAAAGGAAATTGATGAACTCAAGAAAGTGGTCCTCTATCAAAACTCACAGCTTGAGAAGCAAAGGAAGATGATCACTAAGTTGATGCACAGAAAGAAGAAAGCTCAGTTTGTCCTTAGGAGAAGAAACCCTACCAATGATGCTCCCAAAAAGGGGGAGTTAGACTCTGATCTAAACATGGAGGATGCAAACATTGAGGGGGAGTATGAGTATAAAGTTGAGGGGGAGACTGAGGAGGCTGAAGATATTACAAAGGAAGCAGAAACAGAAACAGCAGCAGAAACCGTTACTGCTGCTGAGGTTGCAAAAGAAGTAGAAACAGAACCAGCAGTAGAAACAGATAATGCTGCAGTATCTAAGACTGAAGCAGCAGAATCTGTTCCTACAGTAACTAAAGCAGAGATTGATGAAGAGATTCATGGGATTGTGAAGGACAGTGTCGAAGCAGCAGTATTAAAGGTCATAAAAGAAGCAGTAACAGCTATAGCAGTAGAAATGGTTACTGTTGCTGAAAAACAAAAGGCAGCAGAAACTGTTAGTGCTGCTAAGAGCCACAAAGATTTAACAGCTGAAACCACTCCTAAAGCTGTTAAATCTTTCAAAAGAACAAAGAGACCAAGAACAAAGTCAACTCCATCAGGCCAACCAAGCAATGTACAATCACTGCCAAATGCTCAAAGTGATTTGTATATTACTGTGGTTAATACTAATCCAATCCAAGCTGAACCAATATCTTCTATGGCTCCTGAAATCATCTTCTGGGACACATTGAAAGATGGAAGAAAGGAGTTCATCAGAATCAAAAGGGCAGATGGAAAGTTTGAAGTTTGTCCTACTTGGGGAAAACTTATCAGAACATGCTCTAGATCTGACTTGGAAGAGATGTTCAAGGTGGGAATGAGGCTATATGGAAACATGCTGACAGAGCAAGGTATGTCTATCACCAAGATGGTTCTTGAATACTTATGCTTAATGTTCAAACCAGAAGCAGTTCAGCATTTGATGGCAAGGAATTTTCAAGCCATTACCAACTGGATGCTCATTGAGAATTGTGGAGTGTATGTCATCTCTCTTGACAATACATTTCATGAATATTATTTGGTGGATATTGTATACAAGCACAGCATGAAAAAGTTGAATGGAATGCTGCATGCTAAGTTGGTGAGTGACAAAGACTCTAAGATGGCAAGATACCTTGTAAAAAGGATTCTCAATCAAAGTCTGGGATTGGATCCAAATTTATGCGTTGATGATTAGGTTTTGGAAGCATCATCTGAAGAACTTAACTTCTCATCCTGAAAAGTCAAGTTAGGGGGAGATTGTTGGGAACTGAAGATATGCTAAGTATGGTTAGTACTGCCAGAACAACATTACTACTGCCAGATCAAGTTAGTACTGCCAGATCAATGTTAGTGCTGCCAGAACAAAGATACTACTGCTAGTTCAAGGTTAGTACTGCTGAGATATTAATACTGCTGGAACATTATTAATACTGCTTATGTGAGGTTAGTACTGCTTGTCAAAGTTACTACTGCTGGTACATGGTTAATGCTGCTGAACAAAGTTAATACTGCTGGTATATTACTACTGCTGGAATATCATTAATGCTGCTGAACAAAAGTTAGTACTGCTGGTGTCTTACGAAAACTGTTAGTACTGCTTGGGCATATCAAACATTACTACTGCTGAAAGATTATTAGTACTGCTTGAGAAGAATGAAGTTACTACTGCTTGTGATCAGAACATGGAATGCGAGATTGAAGGAGATAAAGATGGATTGATTGAAGATATACTTAAAAGAATATTCTGAAGATCAATCTTATTTTGATAGTTATCTTGTAATTATTTTTGTATAAATAGTATTGATAGATAGCTATTAGAATAGACGAGAACACAAGAGAAAACACATGTGAAAAGGAATTCGATTGTGTTTTAGAGAGAATAAACCTCAAGGTTTTAGAACCCTATTTCTAGAGAAGTAGAAGTCGTCTTGTTGAGTTTGTTCATCAAGATTGAGGTTTGGTTGTAATATTGTGAGTCGAAACAGTGAATACAAAAATTGTGTGTTTTCTGATATTTTGTTCATTGATTGTGAGAATTAAAGTTCTATTCCGCAGATTCTTTAATTCTGAATTCTAAGTATTAATTATCTTGTTAAGATTCGATCCTGACACTCAGCAAATCCGCCATATCCGCCTCTACGATGCCGATCCGGCCATGCTTTTTGCTCTTACCGGCACCAGAATTCAAGTTACTGTTCCTAACAAGCAACTTCTCGCCGTCGACCAATCCAATGCTACTGCCGCCAATTAGGTGTCTCGCAACATCCTTCCCTACGTCTCTGCCACCAACATCACCGCCATTTCGGTTGGGTCTGAAGTTGTCACCACCATCCCCAACGCCAACAATTTATATACAAAGTTGAATTTTTTAAAGCCATGGCGGTGAAGTCACTTCTTGTAACGTGGATTTGATGAGACTCCATCTCCATCGCACCCATTCAGATTTCTCCATTAAACCCAGATCTGGAAAATCGAAGGTCTGCATCACACCCAAAACAGAAATCCACATGTTTTTATTAACCGCAAATCTGGAAAAGTTACCCATTTTTCTTTATTTTTCAAAAAACCGACTAAGAATCCTAACTCAATCCTATCTCGTTCCGGTCATCGGAGATTGGCCGGTAACGGAAGGCCATACTCCAGTTCGGCTACCAAGGTTCAAGGTTTGATTAACAAGTCGATAGGTTAAGTTTTAGCATACGACTTGGATTTGATTTGAAGTATTGTCTGCAAAATGGGTTTTGCTTTCGTTTTTATTGCTCAACGATTACATTTTGTAGATCTTTGTTGTCTCTTATTTCGATTCTACATCACTTTATATATAAGATTTGATTTCTCGTATCACAGTGGTATCACTAGGTATCACAGTGAGTTTATGTCTTAAAGTTTAGAAGTTTAGAATTATTGGGTATCACAATATGTATCATCGTGGTTTACAAAGTATATCACACACAGTGTGTCTTCGTTGCTTTACGAAAAGTATCACAATGTATCTTTGTTGTTTTACGAAGGGTATCACAAAATATCATGTATTATGCTCAAAGGTAACACATGGTTACAGTGGGTATCACATATGTTCTTGGAGTATTACCAAAGTAATGAATGTGATGCTGAATTGGATGACAATGGGTATCACAGTGGTATCACAAAAGTTCTTGTATGTATTTTCGGTATCACGATTGGCCGGAGAGAGAAGAGGGAGGAGAGAGGATATTTTACAATACCTAAAATGCCCTTTTATTTAAATTTCAAACAAAATTACCAAATTAATAATTTCCTAATTTATAGCTTAATATGTGGCTCACATTGGTTCTCACAGTATCCACAAAATAACTAGTTCTTCCTTGAAGGCCCCCTATATATATATATATATATATATATATATATATATATATATATATATATATATATAGAGGCTCCGTAAAATGCAAACCTTGCATTTGTTGCACACCTTACAAACCATTTTATATATATATAAAATTAGGTTACATTTCTTGGATGACATTAGTTGAACAACAAAGATTAGTTAATGATTACATAAACCTAATTAGGATTGACCATGTATCTAATTTATGTACTTAATTAGCACATTCAATAATCGCATGAATGTTCGATCACCTGCTTAAATTGTTTAAGAGACCATTAATTAATGGATCATTAGGGCTTCTATCTCTTCCAACATGAAGTTAGATTTTCGTCTTTCACAGCCGTGGTCGGAATTATAGCGATGGAATTGGGGTAGAATCAGTTTTGAAGAGGGGCCAGATTCTGAAATGAGATGCAATATGCCTATTATTCCCTTTTGGTCTACTTAATTATTTCAGATTGAGGATGTTACTTTCAATACTTTACACTTTGCACCCTTTTAAATCTAGACCCTTGATTTACAAATTGTAAGGATGAGATTGGTTTGTAAGGGGTGCAAGATATGCACAGTTTGCATTTGATTTGCCATATATATATAATTAGGTTACATTTCTTGGATGACATTAGTTGAACAACAAAGATTAGTTAATGATTACATAAACCTAATTAGGATTGACCATGTAATTAATTTATGTACTTAATTAGCACATTCAATAATCACATGAATGGTCAATCACCTGCTTAAATTGTTTAAGAGACCATTAATTAATGGATGATTAGGGCTTCTATCTCTTCCAATTTGAAGTTAGATTGTGAAGAAAACTTCCGTATTCATCATAATTTATTCAAATTGTGGTCCTGAAAACTAGTTGAGAACGGAATAAAATTGGAAGAGAATAAAAGGTTATCATTGGTCTAGTGATCATATGGAATTTCGATACGAAAGCATCATTTTCATGTTATATCCGTCTTCAATACAGTTTTTCGCTTTTGTTTTCGCATATGATTAAGCACGTCGTTCGATTATGTATTACATAATTAAAATGTTATACAAGACAAAAATAACCAACTGAATATAGGTATATCTTTGCCAAGTTTAAATCTATTTAATCAAATGTTCTACTTGTATGTAAATAGAACTGAAATATTTCAGAATAAATGGTTTTTTACGTAACACACTTCTTACTGATTTGTAAGTTTAAGGGGCCGTTTACAAAACGTTTACCCGTTAGCGGATGAATATGGCAAGAACCAAGAATCTTACCCGGTAAGAGCGAAAGCAAGGATCGAGAGTCGAAAGCAAGGACCAAGAGTCTTACCCAGTAAGTGAGTGCGACGACTCCTACCACGGTTAGCGCTTACCGGCTAAATTGTTGCATACGATGTCATTTTAATGGACTAAAATCTTACCTGGAAAGTAAGTAATAGTCTTGAATTTACCGGTAAATATTTACCTTGGTAAATGATTAGGTAAACGCTGTCAAATACACAATTACAGCGTCTCAAACAACAATCCTCATAAGGAGGGGAATACTAACAGCCACAAGGAACCAAATAAATTTAGAGTAAACTACATTTTTCATCCCTACGATTTGTTAAAAATTGTGATTTTTGTCCCTATAGTTCAAAAATTACAGTTTCGTCTCTATGATTCGTAATTCATTGCTATTTTCATCCTTAAGATTTACAATTTATTGTTGTTTCGGTCTATGTGGGTTACAGTTATTTACTGTTTTAGTCATGTATAGTGTATACTTAAAGATAGAAATTAACCTAGAGACAAAAATAACAATAAATTTAAACTGTAGGGATGAAAACTATAATTATAAAATCACATGGACGAAAATCAAAATTATTAACAAACCATATGTACAAAAATTGTAACTTACTCTAAAATCATTAAAGAAAAGAAACATTTATTTGATGACTATAACTTTATTATTAAATATCAAATCTCATGTACGTACACTATAAATTAATGAAGCACTCGCAATAACGTAAAATAAAAAAATAACACTAGAAGAAAAGTGGTATGTTAGAATTTATCACAATTATCCTAAAAACATCCTCTAATTAATGTGGCAATGTACAAGGTGTATCTAGACACACTACCCTAGATCAAGATAGAGGTTAAGGCCCCAAATCAAGAAATATAAATACTCTAATTTGATGACCAACTTTTGGTTAAGTGTCAAAAATCTTTTCTAGTAAGTCATATATAGTAAGAAAAAACTAGGGTTGGAATGTGAATGATCGTCCAATGGTCATGGCCATATGCTTGGCTTCAGCTTTCCAAAACTTGTTAATGTCTTCAGATACTTTTTTAGCGTCTGTTGATGAACCTAACAAGCCACGTCTAGTAAACCCTACCGCGTATAGTCCACATTCGCCTTTCCAGCCATTAGGAAATGGTTTTCGTGGCATCCCATCTTTTTCCGAGAACATTTCTTTCTCCTGAAGATGAAAGTGTACGTATCGTTTAAGATGATGTAAATTAATTGGAAATGAAATTTGATGTTATTTTGTTGGAATGAATTGAAGGAGATTTGAATTATTAAGTACCTTTAGCCAAGAAGGAGTATTGCTTTTGTATCCCGTTGCTAAAATGATTGCATCAAAGTTCTCTACTCTTCCATTCACAAACTGTACACTATGATGGCCCACACTTTGAATGTTTGGATGTACCTATATATACAAATTAAACTTACAATTAATTAATATAAACACAAAAATATTGATCATCTTTTCGTCTTGCAGATTCACTATCATAAGTAACTGGTTCTCGGCTGCATAACTTAATGTCCAACAATCACTTTGAAAATAATATTCCTTTGTGAACTCAAATCATTACCAGCAATCAATCACTTGTAACGATATATATATATATATATATAATAATCGACAACACTCTTAACATGAACTTTTATTGAAAATGGAATATTGAAATCGGTTTACCTGGATGTCTCCACTTTTGATCTTGGCTAGGGTTCCGACGTCCAACACGGGTGTTTTTCCGGTCTTGCCTTTTAGCTCAAGAGGTCCTACTTGAGGCCGATCAAGTCCAAAACTAGCAGTATTTCCAAATATCAGCCATGACAAGATCAAGAGAAAGCGGTCAACGAGTCTTACAGGCAACCACTTGAGCAACCACATGGACAACCCAAAAGTCGATCTTCCTAGCATCTCTCGTGGTAGGACATGGACCTATTTTTCGACATAGGATGCATTGTCAGATATATTATTTTTGTTTAATTCAAAAAATAAATGAAAAAAGAGTAATAAAGTGGCCACTTTTTTCTTCTTGTGGAGTACTAGTTTCACTTTCATTGAGGGCCAATACACCATATGCTAAAAGAACCTTTACAGTAATTAATTAATTTCTTTTGTTTTTTACCTTTCTTTTTCTTTTAATTTTTTTATTCAATAGAGTCTTTCTTGTGTTGTTTGCTCGCATGCTTATGAGTTCCAAGAAAGTGGCACTTTTACATATTTCCTCTACTCATTACAAAATCTTCCACATCACTAATCTTCATTAGTTTTCTTAAACTAATTGTAATGAGTCTAAAACTTGCCACTATCATATTTAGGTTTTCATAAAATAAAATATTGTAATCGTGTGATATAAAGAAAATGTTTTCATTGTTCGAATCAAGACGTACACAACTTGTGGCCACTGAGGTTTAATTTTCAAGGCTGATATGTTATGGTCATATATAATCTGTCAAGAGATTAGTTTAGACATAACTTAAGACACCCTTAAAAAGAAAATGAAAAGAAAGATGGTTAGAGATATGAAAAGATGATTAAGACTTACAGCATTTCTAACAACAAGAGAAGGATGAGCATTATGGTTGCAAAGATCCAAAGAAACCTCCATTCCAGAATTCCCACAACCAACCACCAACACTTTCTTCCCTCTAAAACTGCTTCCACTTCTATACTCCGCCGTGTGTTGCACCTCCCCACCAAAACTTTCAATCCCTTTGATCTCCGGCACCACCGCCTCCGCATTCTCTCCGGTAGCCACCACCAACCACCTACAAACATACTCCATCTCCTCCCCTTTCAACCCTACACTCTTCACTCTCCACAACCCTAAACTCTCATCAAATTTAGCACTCTCCACCTCCTGCTCGAAAACCGGCTTGATCCCAAACCTCTTCGCGTACGCCTCCAAGTACTCCACAAACTGTTGCTTCGATGGGTACGTCGGAAAATCCTCCGGGAAGGGCATTAAGGGAAGTTCACAGAAACTCTTGGGAAGATGTAAACGGAGTCGGTCATAGGTTTTGAATTGCCAAAGGGAAGCTATACAATTGGATCTCTCCAAAACGATGGTGGGGACACCCTTGTCTTTAAGACAGGCAGCGGCGGCGAGGCCAGATGGTCCGGCGCCGACGATGACCGGACCGGGGACCCAGACACGGCGGGTGAGAGGGTGGTGTTTTTGTAGATAGTGAGGATGATGGTGATCATGAACCATTTTTCCTTGCAATTCTGTTAAAGAATTACTCATGATTATTGGTTAAGTGGATGATAATGAAATATGGCGATGGATAAAGATGATTTGGATATGTTTATATATGAAAGAGGTAGTGGATTATGGATTAATATGAACGGTGGTAAATGGGTTAGATTCGAAGAAAAGGGAGTTCAGTCAAAAGGAACGTGTTGTTTGAAGTGATTATATATCTAAGTTTGGGAGATTGGTCGTTGAAGATGAGTTTGGATAAGAGATAGAGAGAGAGAGATTAAGGGATTAAAAGGGTGATCCAGTTATGGGTATGTGAGTAATTGTGGATTTGAAACGAGTGATAACCGGCGTGATGATCGTTTGATCGATCAGCATTAACCTTCATTCAGAGAGAGAGAAAGAGATGGTGATATATATATATATATGAATACACATTCTTTTTGCCCCAGAGAGAGAGAGAGAAAGAGAGAGAGAGAGAGACTGAGATGAATTAAATTCGGTCACTATATATCAGAGGAGTGGTAGAGAGGAACTAATGGAAGTGGGGACATATATATACCATTTCTAATACCACCTCCTAAAAATAAAAATAAAAATAAAAATAAAAATAAAATCTAAAATAAATACTATAACTCTTTCGTTTTTCAAGACTTTAATCGGGTTCAAACGAAAATACCATTTATTTTATGAAAACATAAGAGCATTTTTTTTAATTATAACACTCAAATGTGATAATGTAGTCCATCACATATAATATTAAGTTAGAGATGTGAACGATTTTTGACGGGACGAAGTCACCTACACGTCACAGAGTCCACTCACGTGTATTATCATATATGATAGAAATGTTCTTATGTCTTCATAAATTTAATGAAGGGATTTTTATTTGAACCTCTACTTTAATTCATATGTATCTATTAAAATGTTTATGATATTGATCAAACAACGTTTACCAATTTATATATTCATTTGTTAATGTCACAATTATTTGTCTAGGTTGTAACATTAATTATAAATGTATGTATAACATTAGAATGTATATCAATGGTGTATAAAAGCTCAACCAACGTTAACCCGACAACGCAACCTGATATAACGTAACCCGAAACCACTTCATGTCTAATTAAGTTGTAAGATCTGCAAACCATATATATAGGTATCGGGTTGGAATTAAGTTATGATTAATTGAACCAACCCAACCTAACCTGATGAACTCATGCCACTCTTATATGTTATACGCATTATCTGCTTAGACATGTTATTAGTGTTGTCTTTAATATGCATGAACGTGGAAAACAACTGGTTAAGTCCCTTAATTAGTTATTGTATCACAATTTCATTCATAATTTTAGTTCTTATTTTCAAGAATCTCAGCTTTTTTTGGTGTTAATCTAGTTTTTCTTTGTTACCCACTTAGCATAAAAGGTAAATTCATCGGTAATAGTGGCTAATGGTTGTTTAAGTATGTTGTTGCAGTGTTGGTATTATGTCACAACTTGCACCAACTCATGCAACTGATCATACGAGTTGGGTTGGGTTGGGTTATTCTATAAATATTTTTTAATGAGTTGAGATTTTTTAAACCATACTAGCTAGTTAGCTAGGACGGCGGGTTAAGTTGTTCAAATGCTTTCAAGCTGGTCATCCCAACCCATGTGTATATATATACATATATATATATATATATACATATATTGTATTAGGTCGATAAATTATATTACAGTGGAAGCAACTTAAGGCGCTTTTGGTTCATTTTAAAAAATGAGAATGAGAATGGAAACGGTAATGGCAGAAGAATGGGATGGTTTAAACATGAGGATGGTTTACACCAAAATGCCCAATAAACCTCCAAATATGCAAATATGAACATTTTACCAAATAAGAGAGGTATAATCAATGTAAAGCGTAAGATGACGATGGATAAACTTACCACTTAGATTTTTTTGAAGAAAACCTAGAAAACTTTGCAAACCCTAGAATGTAGGAGATGAGTTGAACTTTTGCCTCTTAGTTTGGATCCCCTTCTTGGAAGCCAATAGATGTTATTAAATGACCCAAAGATGTTCTTGACAAGCCCTAGAACCGAATTTAATGAGGAGGTAGGTTGGGAGGAGAAAAACCACTTTCTCGGTTAAGGAAATCGCACCCAAGAAAATGAGCAAGAAAATCGAGTTGAGGGTTTTTATACCCCAAGTAGGACACGGACGATTGTGCCATATGGCACTCTTGCTGGCACTTCCGCCGAAGATGTACCGAGAGATGGGAGAGGCCAATGATTGTGACACGTCTCGCTGTCACTTTCGTTGAAAGTGTACCGAGATGGTACTTACGCTACTAGAAATCCGTCGCTAATCCGTGGGCAAATATGGTCGTCGGTAATCCGTCGGGAAATCTTGGTCCATCGGTAATCCGTCTGTGATTCTCCACCGTCGCTTATTCGTCGTTGATCTGTCGGTAAACCATGTCGTCGGTAATTCGTCAGTAATCCGTCGGAAAGCCAAATACCTACCAAATAATTTGCGACCCTGAATACCGACGGATTTTAGCGATTACTGATGGATTACCGACGAAATGCGTCGTTGGAAATTATTCTTTTTTTTTGTAGTGTTACTTCGGCGATTGTGACACGCGATAGTGCCCAAGGGCACTCTCGTTGTCACTGTAGCACTCAAGGGACCGATGCCCGAAATTCTCAACAACCCTCCAATTAAACTACATGCATGGCTTAGAGACTTGTAATTAACTTTAACAATTTAACAATAAACCGAATATTGAAACATAAGCTATTTAGATCATCCACACACTTGCAAGACCTTACTCCTTTCACAAATGTCACATCAGCTTTGCAATAACACCTTCCACACACATGCAAGACCAAACTCATTTCTAAACTAATAAATTATAATATAAATAATATAGATAATTATAATATAACTAATAAATTAATTATAAAATATAGATAAATAAATTGTGTACGTTTATCTATTAGTATTTGTATTTTCGTAATTTTTATATTAATGTACTTTTAATTTAGCAGTTTAAATAAAAACATTGCATAAAAGTATCATTTTTAAAAAAATAAAGCATGGGTAAGAAATTTTAATAAAGATATTAAAAAAAAATAATGTTCAAATAAACTAATAAATGAATTAAATTTAATAAACATATGTTGAAGGATATGTGTCATCATCAAAAGGAAGTGATTGAAAGAATATTTTCCTACTATTCGATATTACCATAATTAATGTTTCTTTTTCGTTGTAAACTTCTCCCTATATAAAGGGCTTATGATTAATGAGAATTACGATTCATTCTCTCCATTCTATTGTGTTCTGTTTCGTTTTTTCCTTTAACACGTTATCAGCACGTAAGCTCAATCAGTTAATTAATTGATTGATTTTCAGTTTCCAACCTCATCAATCAATCCATCTATTACTACTGCAATCCAAGTAAGAATTCCTATATTTTATGTTCTTAATATTTTCAATGGATCTAGCTCTACTATGTCAGAGCATATAAATTCAATTTGTTTTAAATTATTTTGAGATGACTGGCTTGTTAGTATAAATTGGAGCTCACCGTAGGTTTAAAATCGTCGTGAGACTTTAGACATGGGTTGATTTTTTTTATGATTGAAAGTAAAGCTAAGAAAAAAAAATAGAATTATGGTTTGATTCGAACCACACTTTCTCTTTAAAAAAAACATAAAACATCATGATTTAGGGTTTTGAGGGTGATTGACGGCACCCCCTTTCTTGATAAAATATTTATTTTTAACTTTTGATTTGCTTGACATTTTTATTTATTAAATCAGCTTGTAAATCTCTTCATTATTTATTTGTTTACTTATATATTTAATAAATATAAATTTTCACCTTGGTATTTACTATCTACCTCGTAAATTTATTTTTTTACTTACAGAGTTATAGTTGAACATCATTTAATTTTAAAATGGATGAGTGGGTCTTTTATATTTTCCATATGCTATTGTAATTTATTAATTTGACATGTTATTAATTAATTTAATCATGTTAATGTTATTTATTTATGTAGACCAATCATGTTATTTTTTATATTATTTCGGATTAATTAACATTTATCTTGATAATTGGTTATTCTATATTTCGATTCAAGTTTAATTTGAATGTAAAGTTTTAACATTAATTGTTTTATTCCAAGTAGCTATCAATTTTAAATTATAAATTATAATTAATATAAGATAGGAATTTGAAAGTTATATTTGTGGGTAGGATTTCTCGATTCCATGTGTTTGATATGGTATAGACATCTATATTTTCTTTCCATTTGTCTCTTCACATGTACATAAATTATATTTGATATGTTAACTGATTTAGATCAATGTTACTTGAATTGTTTTGGCCTATAATTTATTTAAAAACTATTGATTTGTTTATTTGCTTGTTAAATATACTACCTTTCTTTTTAATACGTTGTGTAATTCTTTTTTCAATTCAAATACACTTTATTGCATTATATGTGACTATGTCATTTTAATTATGCATGTTAATCATATTTATTCATTAGGATCGTTTCGAGTTTACATGCTATTTTTGTGGGATTATTCATTGTATTTATTAAATAATGTTAATTTAGTTTAATTACGGTTTTATTTTGAATTAATTAGAAAAAACATTTGCATGTTTATCTTAGTTTCTATATTTCAAATATTTATCTTAATCCAAAATAGTTATAATTAAATTCAAATGCTTATCTTGACATGAGTTCCTACTCATTTTTCTCAATCTTATAATTAAATTTGGAAGTTACACTTTCACCCCCATATATTTTGGTATTTTACCAAAAGCTCCAAAAAATAACATGAAAATGTTAAAATATTAATCAAATGTTTATCTTGATCATGAGTTCCTACTCATTAATTTCAATCTTATAAATAACTTTTGGATGTTACACTTCCAAACCCCTAATATTTGGTCTTTTACCAAAAAGATCCATAAATACCAATAAGATGTTATAAGTTTGAATTTGACTTTATGTCAAAACTAATATTGATTCGTCTAATGGCAAAATCTCTAAAAAATACTATTAAGATATTAAAACATTGAAATTGTGGCTTCATATGCCAAACCCTTATTCTTTTCGACCTCCTGCCAAAAGCTTTATAATTAACAATGTTATATTCAAATTAATTAAATCGCAAGATATCGATTTGGATTTTGTCGAACGGGTATAAATAGTCCTAAGGTTTATAGGGACTTAAGAAATCCATGTGATTCCCCTACTATCTTGAGATCCAATAGATTAAGTGATTTGTATTCGCAATTTGAAATATTGATGAAATATTATCAATAAAATGTAAGAGTACAAAAATCCAATACTATTATGATAATGAAATTTCATGCATAACATAATAAGTATAAACCATAATTCACTATTTTAGAAATAATATGTTCTCCATTTTCTACGACATCTTTGAATCAAAAGTACTTGATTACAATAAGATAGGTTCGGAAAAACACAAGAAAATACGCAAAAGTCATCGAACCATTTTGACCCTAAAGAAAAAAAACACTACATGTTAAGATACAAGTAAATATTTTAAAACTTTTGAGACGATAGATCAGTCACAGCCTTCAGAGAGAATAACTAGAAACCCCTAAGAACCGTGGGTAGTCCCAAAAAGGAAATTCAGGAATATTCAGTACCATATACTTCTCAAACTAATCATACAGTGGAAAGAAACCTACTTACTTGATTACAAGAAGGTAACTGGTTTTGACAAAGAAATGACATGTCTCAAAATGCATCTCAATCTTTGTGGCAAGGAACTCACAAAAGATTATGCGAATCATAACATCTTTTCATCTTTCCTACATCACCAATCATACTAATGAAACAGTATACGCTGCAATATAACCTTTAACAAACTCATTAACTTTATGCAAGTGGCTAAGAGTTGTAGCAATGTTTTTTTAACAACGCTAGACATACTCGGATACAGAAAATTCTTGGGGTTAATAAGGCAAGCGTTGGAGGTAGAAAGAACTCCAAAGAATAGTGAGTTGAACATATCCACACACATATGCTAAATATGTACCATATGGACAAGGTTGTGGAAAGGGTCAAATTCATGGAAAGAGTCGGGAACGAACTCCTGATAGAAAATGGAACAAATTATAAATGAACTATGTCATATCTAAGATTGTTTAAGTATGAGTTTATTTAAATATAATTTAACTATCAAATTAATTGCATTTGTGTATATATACACCTGAGTTTATAACCATTAGAGACGTAAATGAACACATAAAAGAACAAATGCAAAACTCTCAATGTTCTTCGTTCCACGTAGGAATGTATCGAGGAGAACTTGATTGTTTTTATGACATATCATACAATCATATAGATTGTTATTCATTGAATTAATAATTTTTAATTTCTCTAAACACTTAGACGATGGACTGTCATTTGTTGCTAAAGCACTATATTAATAGGAACCTTATTAAGATATTCGTACCAATGAGAAATCATCTTATAAGAATGGAAATGGGTATATGTACATCAACTCTAATGATATGAAAGCAAAATATATTAGAGAAATTAATGTACCAAATTACTGGATTATCTAATCATATTTTGTCACCAATAAAGAACTTTGGAACAATGACACATATATGTTTCGACATGACCACGTGGGACACCATGGTTATGACATAGTGATCTATGTATTGCAAAATACACTTAGATACATTCTCTTTCGAGTGAAAGATAAAACGAGGGAATTAACCAAATTGTAACTGTTGACTTCTACTGCACAAGAAGCAACACCACCATGATAACATGCCCTCTCTAATACCTAGAACTTTTATATACCCTGATCCTTAGCCAAATCAGGAATGAGACCATCCTAAAGCTAAGGACATAATATACAAATATTTCATTCTTACAACGAATACAAGGTGATATTTATGGACATAAACATCCAGAATGCGGACCATTAAAGTACTTATGGTTTTGGTTTTGACACGATGAACACGTGTCGTATTATTGTCCACATGAAATGTTGCACTCCTAGCACTAGTTATACGTTTAAGGACTACCCACCCTGATTTTCTCATCAAGTCTGCATGACCTAGAATGCTGGAGAATTTACATCATAAGGATTTGATGATTATTGCATATGTATAGAGGTTAATGTAGAGTTTCCTATACCCCTTGTGTATATATAAAACGGTCTCGTAGAATGATAAAAGTTGTCATCAAAAGAATATAGATGGTAGCTAGGGCATTGGTTATGTGCACCAATTTATCCAGATCTACATGGGGTTATACAATATACATGCAACTTTAATTATTCGTGTTTAGACCCACAACCAACCAACCAATCTTATGCGTACCAGTTGGTAACTGGATATAAGCCCGATGTTTTACATTTACGTATGTTTGGTTGTGTTGTATATGTGCCAATTACGCCCACACAGCGTACCAAAATGGGTCTTAAAGACGATTCATCAAATGTTGGATATGAATTCCCAACAATTATCCGCTAATTAGAACCTTTGACGAGTGATCCCTTTACCGCTAGATTTGCGGGTTGTCACTTTGATGAGACAACCTTCCTGTCATTAGGGGGAGATAGGAAAAAGGATTTTCCATGGGAACGGCAGGAAGTGCCATTGAATATTTCAATTGTGTCTCATTTTGATCCCTAAAAACTTCACAATGTAAAGTTGAAGTCAAACGAATCAGACTCGATACCTGATATGTTTAATATTATATAGAGTGACAAGATCACATATACGAGCTGCAAGGTCAAAATTCCCCAAACAAGGGCACAACGTCGCTGGAAGTACGTTGCAATCACACATGGTGGAGGTGTGGTTGAGGTCGTAGCTCCCAAAAGGAAATGTGGGGAGCTACTTGGTTCGATAGATACTCATCTAAAGGAAGATAAGAGTAAGGCACAACTATATATCATCAATACATGAGATTATCTCTGATTAAATCTATGTCTATGAATCATTACTGGAGGACGCTCCGAAGTTAATACTGATTCCAGAAATCAAAAGAATCTCAAATGAATATGAGCCGATGGACAGATCATACATACTCAATGATGATATATTTGCATATACCGTTGCTTATAAGATAACAGAGCATGATGTCATCGAACCATGCTCAGTTGAAGAATGTCAACAAAGAGCAAATTGGCCTAAATAAAAAGAAGCAATCCAGGATAATTATTTGACAAATGAACATGTATTTGGTTCGGTAGTGCTAACCGACCAAGTGTAAGCCTGTAGGACATAGATAAATCATTTGTCAGGGAAGCGTAATGAGAATAATTAAGTCATAATATATAAGGCTCTCCTTTGGCGCAAGGTTTATCACAACGCACTGGATTGACCACAATAAGACTTACTCTCTCGTGATGGAGAACGCTCTGCTAACTAATTAGCCAAGTAGTTTTCGAAGGACTGGAAATTGCAGCTCAACGATGTAGTTACTACATATCTCTATGGGGATCTAAATTCAGAGATATAAAAGTGCTAGATGGCATTATACCAATATCAAGTAACTTTAAACTATGAAATGTGATTACAATAAATATGAAACACTCACTTTATAGATTAAAGCAATCTATGCAGATGTGGTATACTCGCTTGAGTGAATACTTGATTGGGAAACGATAAATAAGAACGATGAATTGTGCCCTTGCGTATTTATATAAGAAAACAAGTCCCAGATTTTCATAGTAACTCTATATGTCGATGTTATGAACATAATAGGCACTCTTGATGAAATAAGAGAAAACACAAGCTACTTGAAATCTGAATTTGAGATGAAAGATCGTGGGAAAACTTGGTTTTGTCTAGATACTTGAGCTACGACACCGAGTTTGTGGAATATTAATCCACTGATCCGCATATGTCTAGAAAATGATCAGGCGACCTAATATAGACAAAGCGCATCCGATTAGCACTCCCATGATCGGTCAATGTGTTGGATATAAGGAAAGATCCATTTCGTCTAAAGGATGAGGACGAAGAGGTGTTAGGAGCTGGAATTCCATACCTAAGTACAATAGGCGCATTATTGTACTCAACATAATACACTTGACCGTATATTGTACTTCTTACTGAACTTGTCAGCTAGATTTAGCTCAGCGCCAACGCAACGTCATAAGAGTGATTTCAAATTAATCTTTTGGCACCATTGACGCGGGCTTATAATTTCCCTATGGAGATAAATGGATTGATAATGAAACTTCAATACCTATTTAGATTGTGAGCGGCGCGGCAAAAGTACTGGCTCTTATAGAAAAAATACCAAACAATGCCTTGGTATATATTTGCTGATATTAGGTATATGTTTGACTGATATAAAGGTTATTCCCAAACTGGATAAGGAATTATCATATGGAACATGCCGATTGCTTGGAAGTAAACTAAGCAAACCCTTAATAGCTATCTTCTTATATTATCAACAATCTTACTCTCCATGAGACTATTCAAGAGTGTATACGGTTAAGGACTATCATTACACATATAAGAGGAGCTGGTAATTTTGAGTTTAACCATTATACAACTTGTATGTATGAAAATAATGCATCATGTATCGAAGAAATGAAAGTAAGATATATCAAGGGTTATAACACAAAGCATATTTTGCTTAAGTTTTTATATAATCAATTCTCCTCAAGATTCAAGTGAGCTGAATAAAATGTAAGGAAAATGTGACATGTTTGTTTACCAAATCAATACGTAAAACCATATTTGAGAAACATGTAGAAAGTATTGAAATGGAAATGTTTTAAACCTTCTTTGATTAATGCACGAATCAGGGGGAGTGGTAGACAAAATGGGGAGTCTACTATATATGTAATATTGGTATGTTGTGCTCTTTCCTTCAACCAAGGTTTTATTTTTCCCATTGAGTTTTGTTCCTTGGTGCAATGTTTTAGTGAGGCAACATTTTATACATCATCTTGATTTCTATACCTCTTGATTGATGCACAAATCAAGAAAAGTGGTAAACTAAAGGAATTGTTTATTGGTGTCTTGTACTCTTTCCTTCGCCTAAAGTTTTTATTTTTTCCACTGGGTTTTGTTTCTTTGGTGTAAGCTTTTAATGAGGCAAGAACTATGCACCATCACTCATTTGATTCGGCACAAGGGGGAGTGTTGAAGGATATTTGCCATCATCAAAAGGAAGTGATTGAAAGAATATTTTCTTACTATTAGATATTATCATAATTAATGTTTCCTTTTCGTTGTAAACTCCTCCCTATATAAAGGGCTTATGATTAATGAGAATTACGATTCATTCTCTCCATTCTATTGTGTTCTGTTTCGTTTTTCCTTTAACAACATATTAATAATAACTAATATTTAAACAAACAAACTAACTAATTAAATTAAAAAATGATTTGTTTACTATATTAATTTTGTTGCAAGATCTTGCTAATTGTGCAAGATGGTGGAAGTCTTGCAAGGCCTTGCAAGACACATGACATATCATGTCATCTTACAAGAGCTCTTGCAAGATGCGTGTGGATGCTCTTAGAGACTAATGTGAGAATCTTAACCTACTTCAAAATTCCGGGCGTTACAAATACGAGTCCAAATATAGGCATGATCATGATATTATTCATGCGTGATATATTAAAAAAATGGCATTTAACATTTTATGTTGTAAGATCTAGGTCTCAAGATATAGATATCATAAATTTTCGTCCAAGATTATTGTTTGCCATTATTTGTCAACTAATACATATTATTTGTAATATTTAATCCAATTTGGTTGCATTTATCAATTTAAGGTAATTTATAGCATTGTACGACAGATATTATTTTACGTTTCAATCGTATCAATATTCAAGTTAAGGTTTGTTTATTAGCAGGTTAATGAACTTAATAGGAAACTATATATGACTTGTTTATTAGTAGGTTAATGAACTTAATAGGAAACTATATATGACTACTTAGAAGCATCTTAATGATATAGAAAGTAGCTTATTTAGTAAGCTACTAGGCAGAGGCTTTATGTCAGACAACCAATCTTTCCAAACATACATGTCCCTTCCAATTAAAAAACATGTTTTTTTCCATATGTGAAAAAACACTCTCATTGAATTAAGACGCTAGACCAACGATAGAGGAAGGAAGAAAGGCGAGGTTCGACCATAATGTATCTGTTAATCTCGACTATGATTATCTTCTATTTGTGACTGGGATGCCGAGGATCACAAACTAGATGGTGAATCGACCATGCAAGAACACATGGACCCCTCGACTCAAGTACGCTTGAGAATCATGAGCGCCACATCATTTTCGACTATAGTTTCACATTAACGTGCCGGCAAACCGCACACGCTCCGTTAACAAACTATAAGAATATGTGTGTTCTTTTCATGGGTAGCATAAGACATTCATATTTCTTAGTATATCTAAACGGGATTTTGTTTTTATACTTCATAGTTAATACTTTTAACTTGTCACATTGACCTATCAAACCTTTTCGGTAATTCCACTAGTCCACACAAGAGGCGGTGAGCATGGTAACGCAGGGCGTTTTAAAAACCATTGACTCATTCGGCAACCATATTATAGGTAACCACCTTAAACCCCCTTAGAGTGCTTATAGTGAGTACGCCTAGTCTCGGTTTGACTATCAATGTATAATTTAATTTTATATATATAATTAAGGTCTAATATATATATATATATAAATAAATTGAATGAAATTTTAAACAATTTAAAATTATGATTATCTAATTAATTCTAATTAACCATGTGAGGGCACATTTAATAATTAATATAATCGTTTCCATAATTAATTCCAATTAAACATGTGAGGACACATGCTAATAATTAATGTAAATATTTGACATACAATTTATATTCACTATATAAATAATGTTAATGTTTATCTTACAATTTTATTCAACTTAAATATATTTATATAAGATAAGATAATATGTAAGATTATCTATTCAATATTTGCCAAAATTGTTTATTGTTGTGTTTTAAACAAGTTAGGAAACTAGCAAAAAACAATTAGGGTATAACATTGCATAAAAAAAAGACTACCCTATACCCTTTAGGGATTTCGATAAAACTTAATCGCTAATAATACAAACATTTTATGCAAATAAAAAAATTAGTTTCCAAAAATTATGTTTTGAGGTTATGACCATGAAACCCTAACTTATGGATTAAGCAATCCAATGGCCACAAAAATTTGAAATCGATTTTTTTTGTAACCTCAAACCCAAAATTTCGAAAAACCCTAATCCAACATAAACAGTTTTGCAAATCAAATTGAAACACTTTTGAGATAATATCTAAGAACAATGGCTCTAATACCACTGTAAGGTTTTGAGTAAACATACAACCACATGATATAGGCAACGGAAGCATATTTTAATTTTTATCATCAATGGTTATACAAACTATCAACCTATATGAATACATGCGTTCTAGATAATTAACTACAAAAGATTGAATCAAACCTTTGATCTCGCTTCTTGGATGTCAAGGACCAAAAGTATGAATCCCTCTAGTGGCTCACACTTAAGAACACCAAAATACCAACAACAGGAAGATGCTTAATTACTAAACCCTAAATTAAGGTTTACGATTTTGGGAGAGGGAGAGGGGAGATCGACGGCTCCAAGAGAGATGAAAAAAAACTCATTAGGGTTTAACCCCTAGCAGTTTATTTATAACCCTCTATTTTACACTTAGCCCCCTTGAACCGATAAGCTTGTTAAAACTATTTTAACCAATTAGTCCCTGCACTTTATATAATTAATCTAATTAATTATATTGCAGCTTATCATCAATTGAACTAATTGCTTTAACTCCCTTTTATTCTTCTGATTGTTTATTTTGGGTCTTAAGGGCAACCCAAAAGGACCCTGCTATTATTAGAAATATTACCAATAATTAATGACTCTGGACACTATATCCAACAGTCTCCCACTTGGACAAGTTATTAACTCTATTTGGTTTTTTAACACTTTCAATAATCAGCAGAGAGCAAGCCATCCAATGCAGCTGCCGAACTCTAATAAAGATTCGGTCCTAAGATAAGTGATTTAATGTTCCTTTGTTCTACAAGATATCATATGAACCTGAGACATGGATAAATGTCTATCTCATGGATCAAGATTATGTTTCCCGATTTCCGATATGTGTTGAATTCATCAGACTACTCAATTGAACACATCAATTCTAGTCAGGGTTTGGCCAAACACTTAATGTCAACACCAAATCATCGAGGGGCTCATGGAATTGATGGGAGTTTTGAAATTACAATTTGGTCATTGTGGTGAAAGTAATATTTTTTGTTCCCTATGGTGAAAGTAATATTTTTTGTTCCTGCAGTTTTGAAATTACAATTTGGTCATTGTAGGGTGTATATATATATATATATATATATATGCAAAAGTGACCAGATTTGATCCCTCCCTCTAATGGTCGTCAGAAGAACTCGTTAAATAAAGAGAAGTCTTGTTTTTTCCCACTTTTAATCACAAATTTTCTTTTAAAAAATAGAGAAATATGCTAATTTGAGGGACCAAAATTGTTACTTTTATATATATATATATATATATATATATATATATATATATATATATGGGAGGGATCTTTTGAAAACAAGTCTTAAAATGAAAACTTTACAAACCATCGTTGACCAATCAGAAATTTTCATTTTATTTTTCGATTTTAATTAATTCAAAGGATATAAAGGACATTTTGCTTATACGTTTTTATTTTAGGCAATTATCAAATTGATTTCTCTTTAAATATTCCGTTTTTAATAACCGCCTATTTAGGGTAGTTTTATTATTTTTTATTTTTTAAAACAAATCTCCTTGTTGTTTATTTTATTGGACAAATCTCTATTTTTTTTGAATTTTACGAATGAGGCTTAGAGCATCCACACAAGTCTTGCAAGACCTCTTGCAAGATGACATGACATGCCATGTGTCTTGCAAGGTCTTACAAGACAACCCTCATCTTGCTAAATTAGAAAGACCTTTCACAAAATAGATATATTAAAAAAACATTTTTTAATTTAATTAATTTGTTTGTTTGTTTAAACATTAATTATTAATATTATTTATATTATAATTTATTAGTTTAGAAAGAAGGTTGGTGTGTGGAAGGTGTTATTGCAAAGCTGATATGACACTTTAGAAAGGAGTATGGTCTTGCAGGTGTGTGGATGATTTTACCAAACAAATCTCTGTTTATTTTGAATTTTACGAATTGATGAATTAAAATTTCGTTATCGTGTTGAATGAGAATTTGCTTTGTAATTTTTAGACAGTTTATGAAACCAAGTTGTTGATGTTTTTGGTAAGTGAAATTATTTCATTATGAAATTGTTTATTATTATGTCATAATGATTTCATTACACTTTCCATTCTGTTTCATTGTTTTCCAATTAAATTTCTTCAAGTTTGAATTAATATTCATCATGCTTTCATGGCATTGCATCAGGTTAATCAATTTCATCATACTCATAAACCAATTTCACTACTGTTTCATTCCATGCGGACATCGTTTACCCATCAATTTCACATTGTTTCATGAATTTCACCCTACTAATAATGAATTTCATTATGATTTCATGAAGTCCATGTCCAACATTGTTTGCCATCGTTTACCTACCAATTTCACTATGATTTCATGAAATTGATCATACCCATACAGTAATTTGCAGTCTTGTTTCACTACGGTGAGTAAGTATCGATGAATAATTGAAATAGTTGAAAATGATCTTCTAATCTTGGTAACAGAATGAAAAGATTTGCATTAATTGGTATCACGTCCCCTAAAAAAAGGGATTTTATCTGGTTTCCTTTTTCAGATTGAATCATAAAAGGACCATTATACCCCTCCTACTCCATTTCTTTAATTTTTTCTGTATTAATTAACTGCGATATTACCTTAAATAGAATGAAATGATCCAGACCGTTGACTGATTACATCAAGGGCAAATACGTGGGTTTCACGGTTTGTATTATAACATTGGTTTTCAAATGAAACCACATCTCTCTTTCTCTCTTTCTCTCTCTCTCTCTCTCTCTATATATATATATATATATATATATATATATATATATAAGAGAGGCTCCGTACAATGCAAACCGTGCAATTGTTGCACACCTTACAAACCCATCATACCCCTTGATTTTCTAATCCAATGGTCTAGATTAGTTTGGGTAGAAAGTGTCAAATTATGAAACATAGATACACCATTTAAAAAAGGTACATGGAAGGGTAAATTGGGGAAATCGCACACCTAAATGATAAAGATGCAATCTCCGATTCACGTCTGATTCTCGGATATGTCGCGTCTTCCTTGAAAAATCGAGATTCATAAGGATTGGATACCAAAATTCACGAAAGTCGCTAGTAATCGAAACATAAACCCTAGTTTTCGTGAATCTTTATTTAATTTCATGCATAAATCTTTAATTTAATTCTTGGGTACCCATGAACAGTTTATGATGGAAAAAGGTTTTGCAGGTTGTTTAAGTAGCAATGGTTGATGGTGGAACTGAGTTTAATGTGATTCCAGATTCACATCAACCCTAGTTTTCGAAACATAAACCCTAGTTTTCGTGAATAATTGAGTTTGTCTTCGAAATCTAAGCCCTAGGTTACGGAAGTCGCTACCATAACACCTTTGCATATATGCAATTTCACTGTCACATATGCACATATGCATATGCAATATCACTGTCACATATGCATATATGCAATATCACTGTCACATATGCGCTATCAACATTCATATATGCAATTTCACTGCATTTATTTGTTCTCTTGTTGCATATCTATTTCTGCATCGCTTTGTGTTTGATTTGTGTTGCTCATCACGGCACCAAACATGTAGTCGAATTCAACAATGATAATTAATCAAAAAGCTAATCGATGGTGAACTGATAATAGAAAACAGGAAGAAGGATGTGCATGAAATTGATGAAGAAGAAGATATACACGATAAAAAAAGTGGATACTATGCTACAATTTAGGAGTTGATTTTGTCTATAATTAACCACAAAATCTGGATTTTAAATTACTAAATTAACCCTTTAATAAAATAATTAATTTTAATCAATAGATAATGACACGGATAAATGAGTGGTTGAGATGGGTTTGTAAAGGGGTGCAACATCTACTTGGTGTGCATTTGATTTGCTCTCTCTCTATATATATATATATATATATATATATATACACGTGATACCTAACCTCCCAACCCTTACACTCCCGCCCATTTTCCGATCCCCTTATCCGGTGCATTGCCTCAAACGAAACCCCTCCCTCCCTACCAAAGGTTTCCCGGGGAAGATGGTCGGAGGTTTTACCACAAGGTTAAGACAAGCGAGGTTTAAGGGTTGGACAAGGTTAAAATACATGTTATATTTTTGGTCCCTGTAACTTACATATTTGTTTATTTATTAAATAAAATTGTAATAAAAGTATAAAAAGACTAAAAATCCCCTTATTTAACGGGATTTTTAACGGTCGTTAGAGTTAGGGACCAAATTCGGTCGTTTTTGCAAACCATGATGGGCAAACTATATTTTCGAAACCGCAAGAACAAAAAGTGTTACTTTCGAGAAACCACATGGACCAAATGTAACGACCGTGACCGAATCGGTTTAGTTTAACACTTGTAAGGAAAGTTTAATAAGAGCAAAAGTTGAGGGGCTATTTGGTAAGTTTGAGATAGGGTATTTAAAGGCACAAAACCCTAGAAAGAACATTCTAATACAGAAATTGATTGTTGACGGCTGATTTTGAGGAGAGAAAGGAGAGTAGGGTTCTTAAGGGCTTTGTGTGCTTTTGGAAGAAAGGAATCATCAAGTTCAATTTCAGAAGGAAGGGAAGGATTGGAATT
This sequence comes from Saussurea involucrata, assembly GCA_033807775.1. Classification (NCBI taxonomy): domain Eukaryota; kingdom Viridiplantae; phylum Streptophyta; class Magnoliopsida; order Asterales; family Asteraceae; genus Saussurea; species Saussurea involucrata. Next base: position 155,107,959 of record CM066321.1, read on the forward strand.
CGTGATCTGCAAGTAATCTCTAAGGTAATCTCTAATCCATAACTCCTTTCAAGTTTAATCTGTTGATTTCTGAGTTTTGGTGGGTTTTAGCTTTTCTAAGTCATTTGAGGCCTTTAGGGAGTTTTAATCTTCGTTAAATGCGTTTTGATAGTGAAACTGATGGGAAATCGATTACAGATCATTTAGTGATAGTTTATTGGCTTATCTTGGGGTTTAAGAGGCTTGTATTAGGATTTCCAACCATTAAACTCGTCCAACGCTCGTCCGGAAACCTTCAAGTATGAAGGTGTCCGGGTGAGTGTCCGGATAGTTCTTGGTCGGGTTGTAGAAGGTGTCCGGATATTGTGTTGTCCGAATAAGTTTAGTCGTCCGGATAAGTGTTCCATCCGGATAGGTTAATCGTCCGGAGACTATAAGTTGTCCGGTAACCTCTGTGTGTCCGGAAAGCGTGGTTATCCGGAAAAGCGTGGTTGTCCGGAAAAGTGTGGTTGTCCGGAAAAGTAGTGATGTCCGGAAAAGAGTAGGGTGACAAGTGAGAAGTGTCCGGATAGTTCTAGTCAGCTTATAAATCTGCCCCTTCGTTCAGGTAGACAATTTGGAAGTAAAGAGCAGAGTAGGGAAGAGCAAACAAGCGTACCAGGTGAGTTTTCTAAACTAAAATGTGTGGCTTTTAAAGTGTTTTCAAAATGTGTTTTGAATGTTGAGAATTGCCATGCTTTATTTATTATGCTTTAATTGCCTGAAAGATGTTTAAAGTTTTATATGAGATGTATGCATGCATTGTGTAGACGTAAATTGGCTAAGTCGGGGGGAGGTTCCGTTTATGCCATGGGAATAAGTCCCAGTAAGGCAGCGTGATACTAACTCGTTGTCACCCTCGGGTGGCTTCAGGGTGCCATTTACGGGAGCGGATTTATCCGTGAAAGATTTTGCTGTTCAGCTATGTGAAAGTTTATTATCGAAAGTCTTGTATACATTTGAAAGTTATGAAAAGTTTTTAAATGATTTTCTTTTTGAGAACTGTCAGGAGGGACTCACTAGACCTCATGGTCTAACCCTCGCTCTTTTCAAATTAAAACCCTTTTCAGGAAAACAGGTAGCAAAAGGCTCTAGCAGGTGAACAGAGCAGTTAGAAGATAGAAGCAGTAGAACCAGTGACACTATTATCTTATAGTTCTAGCAAATTCTCAGTTGTGTAATAGGTTGATTCCGCCAACCTGAATTTTGAGACTTATGTAAGAATTTTGGGACCCATTTTTGGGATTGTTTCAGTGATTATGTTTTGCATGCTTTATTTTTGTCTGGGTTGTTACAATTGGTATCAGAGCCATAGTTTAAGGGATTTAGGTGACCGGATGGGCCTAGACTTAAACTTGGGGGAGTAGAAATCACAACTGAGAATCAGGAATGCGTTAGGAGGGAACTGTCTTAGAATTTGGAGCTAATAGGGTACCGAGGACGGTCATGTAAGGTAAGTTTGGAGTTACACCTGGCCAGTGTAATTGTGAACTTACAGGTACGTGTGCATGCTTGAATTTCCTTATTATTCCGTTGTTGTAGCACTAAACGAGCTTTTAGTATTAAAAGAGTCTTTTGTTGTTGTACCAGAATGTCTGCAAGAGCTTTGAGGAGTAGGTTAATTCCGATAGTGGAAAAAGCGCAAACAAAGAGTACTACACTGCGCGAGGAGACAATGAGAGTTGAGGGAATTGCTGAGGACGAACTAGTGAATCGGCCAAAAGTGGCGGCCACTCGTGGGCGAGGTAGAGGTCGTGGGAGACCCAGAGGGACGTTACCGAGGAAGGCCGTTACTGAGGTGGGGGCGGCAACCACCAAGGGCAAGGGTAAGAAAAAGAAAGCGCCGGTTAGGCGCAAGGCAAAGAGTGTAGAAGAGCCTGAGGTTCGGGAGTTGTCCGAACAAGAAAGTTCAGCACCGGTGAAGAAAGCAAAGACTAAGAAAGGGGGTAAACCTGAGACTGCACCGGCTTTCGTGACGGAGGATAAGTTCACAGCTGAAATGGATAAACTGCAAAAGACCTTGAAAGCGGTGTTGGATAATCAGAATAAGACTGCATCTGGAGAACCAAGTAAAAGTGGTACTGAAAAGAATACTGAGGAAGGTAGTGAACCCCGGACTGAGATCGGCAACAACTCGATGACAACTCCAATTGTTGTCTCTGAACCGAAAGCAGTGAAAGGGTGTTCGTTTAAAACTTTCGTGTCCTGCAAACCTCCAACGTTCAACGGAGAACGCAACCCCGTTCTGGCTGTAAAGTGGGTTCGCGAGATGGAGTTAGCATTTGATACTAGTAAGTGCGCCGAGGAGGATAAGGTGCTGTTTGCAAGATCGATGTTGAAATCTGAAGCGATCTTTTGGTGGGATGTTGAGACTGGAGGAAGGGGATCAGAGGTAGCTAAGGGCATGTTGTGGGAAACGTTTGTTAGAAGATTCAAAGCACAGTTTTGCCCTTTGGCAGCAGTTAAGAAATTGGAGGAAGAGTTTCTGGGTTTGGAGCAAGGGTCCATGTCAGTTCAGGAGTACACGTCAAGGTTTATCGAGAAGGCCAGGTTTGCTGAGTTGTATGTGCCTACTGAAGAAAGACGGATCGAGAGGTACATTTACGGTCTGAAAGGCAGCATTAGAGAGTTGGTACAAGTGAAGGACCCGTCTACCTTCCAGGCAGCGGTGGATACCGTGGAACTTACTGAGAAGGAGAAAGCTAGACAGTTAACCGAGAGGGTCGGAGACAAGCGAAAGTGGGAAGGACCAACCAGGGACGGAAAAAGGACAGGTGCGCCTAGACCCGAGCTGCGGGTGGGGCCCCGAATAGGGGAGAAGCCTTGTAGTAAGTGCAACCGAATGCACAAGGGGGAATGTTTGGCTGACAAAGACGGCTGTTACAAGTGTGGAAAATCAGGACATATGGCTCGGGATTATCGCAGTTCCAGGTCATGTTTTCAGTGTGGGTCCCCAGACCATGTCAAGTGGGATTGCCCGCAATGGAAGAAAGGTTATGATGGGAGTGGAGGTGGTGTTAGCGGAGGAAATAATGAGGAGAGGAAGGTGGAGTCGGCTAGCGCGAGGGCGAGGGCTTTCCACATGTCTGCTGAGGAGGCGGTGAACACGCCTGATGTGGTAACAGGTACCTTTCCTATAGACTCGTTTCTCGCTAAAGTATTGTTTGATTCGGGGGCCAACCGTTCGTTTGTGTCGCCCAAGTTTATTCAAAAATTGCAAGTGAAACCCAAGAGGTTGAATTTTGGGTTTGAAGTAGAGATAGCAGATGATAGTCGAGTCTGGGTGAAGGAGGTCTATGAGGGTTGTAGCATAGACGTGGATGGTCATCTATTTCCATTACGGTTGTATCCTATGGGAATGGGGGAATTTGATGTAGTCCTAGGAATGGACTGGTTAGCAGAGAATGACGCTAACATAGTTTGTAATAAGAAGATGATCCGTATTGTCTTGCCCAATAAGAAAGAAGTGATAATTTACGGAGATCGCCGGGATAGGAAGTCATGTTTAATTTCGTTGTTGAAAGCTAGGCGGTGTTTGGGAAAGGGATGTCTGGGATATTTAGCTTTTGTGCTAGATGCTAAGAAGGAAAAGAAGGGTGTGGGGGAGGTGCCAGTAGTGAGTGAGTACCCGGAAGTATTTCCGGATGACTTGACGAGTCTGCCTCCGGATCGTCAAGTGGAGTTCAGAATAGAACTGTTGCCTGGAGCGGCACCGATTGCCCGTGCGCCCTACCGCTTAGCACCAGCGGAGATGAAGGAAATGATGAACCAGTTGCGGGAGTTACTCGACAAAGGCTTTATTCGTCCGAGCTCATCGCCCTGGGGAGCACCAGTACTTTTCGTTAAGAAGAAGGACGGATCTATGCGAATGTGCATAGATTACCGTGAACTTAATAAGGTAACCGTAAAGAACAAGTACCCGCTCCCGAGGATCGATGACCTTTTCGACCAGCTCCAAGGTGCGAGTTACTTCTCAAAGATAGACTTGAGGTCGGGTTACCATCAGTTGAAGGTGAAGGAGGAAGATGTGCCGAAGACGGCTTTCCGTACGAGATATGGACATTACGAGTTCTTAGTCATGCCCTTTGGGTTGACCAATGCGCCCGCGGTGTTCATGGACTTGATGAATCCGGTGTGTAGCTCGTTGCTGGATAAGTGTGTGATCGTCTTCATTGACGATATCTTAATCTATTCTCGTACCCGAGAGGACCACGAGAGGCACCTCCGGGCGGCACTGGAATTGCTTAAGCGTGAGAAGTTATATGCGAAATTCTCAAAGTGCGAGTTTTGGTTAAGGGAAGTTCAGTTTTTGGGTCATGTAGTGTCGGCGGACGGCATCAAGGTAGATCCTGCTAAGATTGAAGCCATTAAAGACTGGGAAACGCCAAGAACCCCATCGGAGGTGAGAAGCTTCCTCGGTCTAGCGGGTTATTATCGGAAATTTATCCAAGATTTCTCTCGGATAGCTTCACCGCTGACCTCGTTGACAAGGAAGAACGCTAAATTCGTGTGGGCTGAAGCACAAGAATCGGCGTTCGAGAAGCTGAAAGAAAGCTTAAGCAGTGCTCCGGTCTTGTCGTTGCCTAGCGGATCGGAGGGTTTTGTGATATACAGCGACGCTTCTAAGCTTGGGTTGGGGTGCGTGTTAATGCAGAACGGGAAGGTAATTGCTTACGCTTCTCGGCAGTTGAAGGAGCACGAGAAGAACTACCCCACTCATGACATGGAGTTAGCGGCGGTGGTGTTCGCGCTGAAAATCTGGCGACATTACTTATATGGAGTAAAGTGTCAGATTTACACCGATCACAAAAGCCCGAGACACCTGTTTGATCAAAAGGAGTTGAATATGAGACATAGGAGATGGATGGAGCTGTTGAACGACTATGACTGCGAAATTTTGTATCATCCAGGCAAGGCTAATGTAGTGGCCGACGCGCTGAGTCGGAAGGAACGGGGAGGACAGATCAAGGTCGTGGCTTTCAGAGTCGATGCAACCTCGAATCTCCTTGAAGAAACTAAGAGATTTCAAGAAGAAGCATTGTTAGAGGAGAACTTAAAGAGCGAAAGAATAGTCGGAGTTGCATCATTGCTCGAAGTCAGCAATGGTGGGCTGAGGTGCATGAAAGGCCGAGTGTGGATTCCTAAACTGGGCAATCTGAGAGCAAGCCTCTTAGAAGAAGCACACCAGTCGCGGTATTCCATACACCCGGGAACGAATAAGATGTATCGAGACTTGAGACAATCTTACTGGTGGCCGGGAATGAAGAAGGATATTGCTCATTTTGTAGAGCGGTGTGTGACATGTTTGAAGGTTAAGGCAGAACATCAGCGACCGCAAGGGGAACTCCAGTCCACAGTGATACCAGTGTGGAAGTGGGATAATATCACCATGGATTTCGTCACAAAGTTACCGAGGACCCCGAAGGGTAATGATGCAATTTGGGTGATTGTAGATATACTCACCAAATCCGCGCATTTCTTACCTATTAAAGAGTCAGATTCTTTGGAGAAGTTAGCCCGTTTATACATTAACGAGATAGTGTCTAGGCACGGAGTGCCGCAATCCATAGTGTCTGACCGTGATAGTCGGTTCACGTCAGCCTTTTGGAGAAGTTTTCAACGGGAGTTGGGGTCGCAATTGAAGTTGAGCACGGCCTATCATCCTCAAACGGATGGTCAGAGCGAGAGAACCATTCAAACGTTAGAGGATATGCTTCGGGCGTGCGTTATCGACTTTAAGGGATCGTGGGAAGTGCACTTACCGTTGATAGAGTTCTCTTACAATAATAGTTACCACGCAAGCATTCAGGCGGCTCCGTTTGAAGCCTTGTATGGACGAAAGTGTCGTACACCGTTGTGCTGGAATGAAGTAGGAGAAAGGCAGTTGGCCGGACCGGAAATTGTGCAACTAACGGCGGATAAGATTGAAGTGATCCGCGAAAGGTTGAGAATCGCACAAGACCGGCAGAGGAAGTATGCAAATAGAAGAAGGAAGCCGATTGAATTCCAAGTAGGTGACAAGGTAATGCTTAAAGTGTCACCTTGGAAGGGTGTGGTACGTTTTGGGAAGAAAGGAAAGTTGAGGCCAAGATATGTTGGACCTTTCGTTATCGTTGAGCGAATCGGTGCGGTGGCTTATAAGCTGGAACTGCCAGAAGAATTAAGAAGGATTCATCCGACCTTCCACGTGTCCAACTTAAAGAAGTGTTTGGCCGAGGCCGATGTGGCTATTCCGTTAGAAGATGTCAGCATTGACGAAAAATTGATGTATGAGGAAGAACCAATCGAGATCGTAGACAGTAAAGTGCGAAAGACGAGAAACAAGGAAGTTCGTTTAGTTAAAGTTCAGTGGAGGTATCACAAAGGAAGGGAAGCGACGTGGGAAGTGGAATCAGATATGAGGATCAGATACCCTCACCTGTTTGAAAATGGAATTTCGGGGACGGAATTCTTTTGAGGGTGGAGTGTTGTAACGACCGTGACCGAATCGGTTTAGTTTAACACTTGTAAGGAAAGTTTAATAAGAGCAAAAGTTGAGGGGCTATTTGGTAAGTTTGAGATAGGGTATTTAAAGGCACAAAACCCTAGAAAGAACATTCTAATACTGAAATTGATTGTTGACGGCTGATTTTGAGGAGAGAAAGGAGAGTAGGGTTCTTAAGGGCTTTGTGTGCTTTTGGAAGAAAGGAATCATCAAGTTCAATTTCAGAAGGAAGGGAAGGATTGGAATTCGTGATCTGCAAGTAATCTCTAAGGTAATCTCTAATCCATAACTCCTTTCAAGTTTAATCTGTTGATTTCTGAGTTTTGGTGGGTTTTAGCTTTTCTAAGTCATTCGAGGCCTTTAGGGAGTTTTAATCTTCGTTAAATGCGTTTTGATAGTGAAACTGATGGGAGATCGATTACAGATCATTTAGTGATAGTTTATTGGCTTATCTTGGGGTTTAAGAGGCTTGTATTAGGATTTCCAACCATTAAACTCGTCCAGCGCTCGTCCGGAAACCTTCAAGTATGAAGGTGTCCGGGTGAGTGTCCGGATAGTTCTTGGTCGGGTTGTAGAAGGTGTTCGGATATTGTGTTATCCGGATAAGTTTAGTCGTCCGGATAAGTGTGCCATCCGGATAGGTTAATCGTCCGGAGACTATAAGTTGTCCGGTAACCTCTGTGTGTCCGGAAAGCGTGGTTATCCGGAAAAGCGTGGTTATCCGGAAAAGTGTGGTTGTCCGGAAAAGTAGTGATGTCCGGAAAAGAGTAGGGTGACAAGTGAGAAGTGTCCGGATAGTTCTAGTCAGCTTATAAATCTGCCCCTTCGTTCAGGTAGACAATTTGGAAGTAAAGAGCAGAGTAGGGAAGAGCAAACAAGCGTACCAGGTGAGTTTTCTAAACTAAAATGTGTGGCTTTTAAAGTGTTTTCAAAATGTGTTTTGAATGTTGAGAATTGCCATGCTTTATTTATTATGCTTTAATTGCCTGAAAGATGTTTAAAGTTTTATATGAGATGTATGCATGCATTGTGTAGACGTAAATTGGCTAAGTCGGGGGGAGGTTCCGCCAGTACTCACGTCGGGGGGAGGTTCCGTTTATGCCATGGGAATAAGTCCCAGTAAGGCAGCGTGATACTGACTCGTTGTCACCATCGGGTGGCTTCAGGGTGCCATTTACGGGAGCGGATTTATCCGTGAAAGATTTTGCTGTTCAGTTGTGTGAAAGTTTATTATCGAAAGTCAGTATACATTTGAAAGTTATGAAAAGTTTTTAAATGATTTTCTTTTTGAGAACTGTCAGGAGGGACTCACTAGACCTCATGGTCTAACCCTCGCTCTTTTCAAATTAAAACCCTTTTCAGGAAAGCATGTAGCAAAAGGCTCTAGCAGGTGAACAGAGCGGTTAGAAGATAGAAGCAGTAGAACCAGTGACACTATTATCTTATAGTTCTAGCAAATTCTCAGTTGTGTAATAGGTTGATTCCGCCAACCTGAATTTTGAGACTTATGTAAGAATTTTGGGACCCATTTTTGGGATTGTTTCAGTGATTATGTTTTGCATGCTTTATTTTTGTCTGGGTTGTTACACCAAACTTGTAGTTTACTCTAAATAGTAACTTCAAAAGTTAATCATAACATCGACATAGTTTTTTTTAAGTATATAATATTTATATACGGCGAATGAAACAAATAATTGACCGTTCAAAATAGGGGTTATAACCAACTTTAGTTTATTCACACATGCAGTATTATTACTAGCGTTATCAAATGAAATGTTAATGACTCGACTATGTAAACTATAAAAAGAAGAGCTTTTTTATAATTGAAAATTGGCGCTCACCCGAATGTGGCGCACCAAACGATTCAAACGTGATTACATGTTTGAATAATTGTTACGATTTCGGCTCAATTCAATGTGTCGTTATACATATATAAGAACCCGACAATCCGTGTGGTGTGCTCCATACATCACGCGTTAAAGAAGCGTTCTTAGGTAATTGAGAAAACATTTCTCTCATTTCATTTTTAGCCACTTTCCACATTTTAAGTGCATCACGTCTAAGAGTTTGACGGCTTACCGGCTTGTAGCGTTTTTTGGATCACTTTTGTAATGTGGGGATTGTCGAAATGTCCGAACAGCAACCCGACTTGAATGACAGATTTAGTTGTCATTTCCCGGTTCAACTCGACATCATACGATTTTCTAGATTGTCGAAATGTCTGAACGGTAACTCCATTAACTTAGGAGCATTTAAGGCTTTTTATTTTCTCGTTTGTGTTATTAAAAATTGGAAAGTAAATTATATTATCTAATTATTTTACTTTATATTCATATTATATACATTTAATTATTTTACTTTATATTCATGTTTTATTCTCCGTCATCCCAAAAAAAAACATGTGGCAATATGCATGTGAGTATAGGTTACTGATTATCATATGTAATAATATGCGTCTGAGTATAAATGATGTATTATCACGTGTGGTATAATTTGCATAAATGATGTATTATCACGTGTGGTATAATTTGCATCCTAGTAAAATCTATAAATGTAAATATACATAATCACATATGATTAATAAAAATATCTACAGTTGTCATATATGCTTGGTATGATAATCGAACAAATTATCATATGAATAAAAACATATAATCAAACAGTTCCAAGTTATATATCTTTGTGATGAAATCGGTTTATTAGAGCAAATTATTAAAAATCGGTTTGGAAAACAACCCCAATCCCGATTTATTTACGATTATTTCCGCGGTTGTATATAATGTTATGCACAAAATGACGATCATATAATTTTTAATTTAATTTAATCCATTTATTAAATAAGATATATATGACACGTATTCTTTCTCGTCTTCTCACAAATTACCGAATAATTCTTCTTTTATACAATTTCTATATATGTATTTATATATATTTATACATATATCTATATAGAATCTTGTTCAGTACCCGTTTGGTGAACTCCTTTTGTATAAATTATGAAACTTAACTTGCTTACGTTACTTTTGCCTTTTCTTTATGGAGTAGGCATAGTGTGATGAATTAAAGGATGGTTTAGATTTAAATGTATTGATTTTTTATAATGTTGATCAATTATTATATGGTTTAGCGCATCAATCGTAGACATAATAAAGAATGCCCGAAAAAGTACAACAATGAAGATTCAACGAGTACAAATGGACACCATCAATAAAACTCGTCTCAAAACCTAAAATTGCATCTACAGTAAGTAGAATTCAAAAACTAAAAACTAAAAACCTTGAACTGAAAATAAAGGTTTACTAGAACGGTCACAAGCAATGTGAGTTCATCATACCAAATTAAAAAGGTAACAACAAATACATATAAAAACGTAGTTCGTTTGCACAGGGACATATAACTCAGTCAAATACATAACAGGTTAAAGTTCAAATTCTAGTATCTTGGCTTTGAAATATATTCTCAGTTCTCACGCACGGTTTTTAATTTGTTTTTGGCGTGGGTGATAAATATATCATCATACATAATTAAAACAAAAGCATTACTAGATTATGATATTATAAGTTCGGATTAAATGATGTTGTTTGAAAGTGAATTGACATTTTAAGTTCAACAAAACAAAATCTACATGATAAAGACGATTCGTACTATATATAACCATCATAATTAAACCTATAAATAAAATAAAGTAACTCGTTTTATAAATTCATGTTATTAAATTATAACAATAGAAAATAAAAAGAAAAGAGTAAGCACTATCTGTTACATTATATATATATATATATATATATAGGTGAAGTCTCAATTGCAAACCAGTCAGTTTGTGCAAACCCCGTACAAACCAATCTACAATGATGAATCTGCAATTTTTTTTTGTTGATGCTTCATGAATCTATATTTTGGCTTCATGAATATAAAATTTGGCTTCATGAATATATAATTTGGCTTCATGAATCTATATTTTCCGATAGAGCCCTAAAATACCCTTATGGATATAAAAAAGAAGTTATGGATATAAAAAAATAAGTTACGTGATTGGTGGAGATGAAACAATATGCTAAAAGCCCTAAAATACCCTTATGGATAAAAAAACAAAGTTACATGATTGGTAGATTGGTTTGTACGAGGTTTGCACAAACTGACTGGTTTGCAACGGATACCTCCCTTATATATATATATATATATATATATATATATATATATATATATATATATAGAGAGAGAGAGAGAGAGAGGTGGGTTCAAACGAGGACAACACCTATTTAAGAAAACACGAGGAGCATTCGTAACCACTAATTAGATAAAATCAAAATCTTAAACCAATAATGGCAAATTCAGTAATTATAGGCTATAGAAGGCAGTTTTCCACCCAAGGTCAAATAATTTTAGGGGTAAAATAGGAATAACAAATTCTGGAGGAGTTTCTATGTTTATACGAGTGATTAATCAGGGATATGATTATCCCTACCAAATTGTTCTCTACAATCCTTTCCAAAATTTTCTCACACACCAGATTCATCGTCTTGAGATCTCAACATCTGCATCATTCAAAGTCGGATTACACACTCGAAATCGATAAGGTTAAACCCCTAACTTTGCGATTCAACACTGATCATCTTCGCCAAATCAGAAACCTTCGAAAAGCTTCAAACGTGAAAACTTGCTATCGATTCGTTACGAAATTGAAGATTAATAGCGAAACGAAGTTCAAACAAGTTTCGGGATCTGAAATAGAGGAACAAAACTTCGCAAAATCAATGGATTCGACTCCGATTTTGTTTTACAATTTGATAGTATATGATGAAATGTTTGTTAGGAACACCTATCAAATCATATGTGATTAGGAAACAATAGTAAATCATATGTGATCTATAAGACTGTTATCTGATATCACTAGTTATTAATCATATATGATCTTGTTTTACCATCTGATATCACTTAGTTATTAATCATATGTGATTTTGTTTTAGTTAGTAAATCATATGTGATCTATAAGACTGTTATCTGATATCACTAGTTATTAATCATATATAATCTTGTTTTACAATCTGATATCACTTAGTTATTAATCATATGTGATTTTGTTTTAGTAAATCATATGTGATCATATATGATCTTGTTTTACAATCTGATATCACTTAGTTATTAATCATATGTGATTTTGTTTTAGTAAATCATATGTGATCATATATGATCTTGTTTTACAATCTGATATCACTTAGTTATTAATCATATGTGATTTTGTTTTAGTAAATCATATGTGATCATATATGATGTTGTTTTACAATCTGATATCACTTAGTTATTAATCATATGTGATTTTGTTTTTAGTAAATCATATGTGATGTGAGGCTTGTCTGATACACATTGGGTTATGTATATATAATCATATATGATTGATACATGTTAGATAGGTTTGAATGAATCAATGGCAGAATCAGATACTCTTGACCTAGAATCTTGATTTGAAGAATCAATGGCGGAATCAGAATTATTTTCAGATACCAATGGAAATTTGACCATATTAGACAGGTTTTTGGAAATCGAAAATTCTCAACAGTGTTCATATTCTTGTTCATCGAAGGTGTCAACTAAGAAGGTGATTGATATTGAAGATTAAGTGTGATTAATTGTTTCTGACTTCACATATCGTTTTCTTTGTTGATTTTGATAAGTTTACAGCCTCCAGAATCATATTTTCAGTAATATATCTTAGGTTTTGGAGTAGATCTAGGTCGACGATGTTCTTCGAGAAGGTGATAATCGATTTTGGATTTCTAATGTGTTTTTGATCGTTTTTGTTCTCCAGATCGATTTATATCTTGATTTCGATCACATAGCAATTTTTAGATTTGATTTTGATCGAGAAATAAGTGAGTTTGTGTTGCTGGAAGCATACAGATCGAAAAAACGTATCACCGAAATCTGCAAAATTTCCGTCGGAGGATTCATTGTTATCGCAAGTTCTTGGTTATCTCACGTGGTTTGATCTGGACTTAAATTAGAAAACGTAAAATGACTCATATACCCTTACCATTTAATTCCCTTAATAAATCAAATGGTTGGTTGAGAATGCTCCTCGTGTTTTCTTAAATTGTTACGATTCTCGTTTGAACCTTCATCTCTCTCTCTCTCTCGCTCTATATATATATATATATATACATCTATACATATAATAAATAAGTAACTAAATTGACACGTGCCGTCGTCTGGTGAGCCGGCTTTATTGTTTTCCCGCCTAAACATGTATATGGATGCCTTTACATTATAGGTTCAATTAACACACTCACATTCACTCCTCCTTAAATCTCTCCTTAATTAAAATTTTAATATTTATACCTTACATTTACTACCCTTATAATTACCTATGTAGTTTACTTTAAACCATTATTTTTTTTATTTTTCATTTTAGACTCTTATCATAATGTAATAACCCCAAATTTATTATTGGGTTTTAAATGGAAGTTAAGGAGGCATATGTGCTGATTGTGAAAAGGGTAGGAGGGTAAAATATGAAAATTGGGGGGTTAACTCCCTTTCTCTTGGAACACCGTTTTATCATTAGAATAGGAAAACACTTTTGTTTTAGGGTTTGGTTGTGGCTGCTGCTACACCGAGAGAGAGAAGGGAGGAGAAAGAAAATGCCAAGGAAGGCATGTGTGCTTCTCGTGAGGAGAAATCAGAGAGAGGGGAAAGATGGTCTTGTGTGTGCGTCTGGTGTGTGTGTGTATATGTGTGCCGAGGTGAACCAGCGAGCGAGAGAAAGAGACATCGAGAGATGGAGATAGCAAGGATAGAGGCGACGAGGGAGAAGCTGAGAGAGAGAGACGGCGAGAGAGAGATAGACGACGAGAGAGAAGGGACAGCGAGAGAGAGACGACGGGGAGAAGGAGATGGTGGTCGCCGGCGGTTGGCTGCCGGTGGTGGTCGCCGGTGGTTGGCTGTCGGTGGTGGTCGCCGGTGGTGGCGAGGTTTGGCAGCAGCTTTCCGTTTCGTGAGGTTTTATTCTGGTAAGAAACCTTTCCCTTGTGTTTTCTCTTTTGCAAGTAATGCTAGATTTGTAGGTTTCTAGTTGTTCTCGGTTATGTAAGTGAGAAATCCAATAAGGATATTAATAGGGTTTTGATTCAAATTCTTACTTTCAAAGTTAAATTAAATGTTTATAAGGGTTCTTGGTTGGGGAAACAGTAGTATCTTTTATTAAAAGAAGGGTTGTCATCAAAATCGTGTAAAGATAAATCAATATTGTTGTGGGTTGTTCGTTAGGGAATAAATTTGTATCGGTAATAAAAGAAGAATTTTTATCGAAATCGTGTGGTGTTAGAGGTTGGCGCAAACCAGGTTGGGCGCAAACCGGGTTTGGCGCAAACCGAGTTTAGCGCAAACTTCACTGATTTAGTTTTGGGTTGTCTTAGTAGTTGGGCCGATTTGAGTGTTGGGCCGAAATAATTCTTAAGTCGTTTTGGGCTTAGTTTATTATTAAAGTCTATAATTATTTTAAAGGGGCCTAGTGCGTAATTGATAGTCTATTTATTAATTTGGGTCATATTATTATTAACATGATCCAGCTTTGATATTTAGAATCAAGTGTTATAGTTTTATGTTGGGGAACCTAGAGTCGGGTAAATTAATGGATCCGGTATAGCATTTCAAATGGATGGGAAAGCAAGGACCATTAATTATGATTTTGAACTAGAAGCGTAATTTACCAACTTAGATAAGTTTGGGTTGAGTTCGGGATTTAACTAGGGTAATAAATGAACGAATTATGACGTGCGTTATTAATATAATAGGTGTTCCACCTAGAGATCGGAAGTGTAAGTGAGGAGCTTTGGAGCGAGCAAGCCAGGTGAGTTTTTCTAACTAAAATACGTGATCTTACGTTTTTGTTTAAAGAAAGCGATTATGTGAAAGTGCCATGTTATTTTACACGATCTTTGCGTGCATGAAAGTTTAATATTACTGATCAGGGCATGGTTATGAGCATGATCTATTCACAAGCTTTTACGTACATTTTTCCCATATAAAGTATGTTCTACTGAAAAGATTATTCAGCAAGATGAAATGAATTGTAAAGGGTTATATGGATTTCATGTTTTATGATTATAATGATCTATGTGTATGTTATGTGAAGTCGGTTTACACGGTGGGGTCAGGGTACCAGGGGATTTGATAATCCCTTGGGCATATGGAGGTTAGCTTGTAGGTTGGAATTCGTTTCCTCCTACATGAAGGAACAGGGGGTCCAAATGGAATCCGGTGTAGACGAGAGGGTGTCCGTTAGGCTCCGATCGAGATAGCTTATGCGATCCCTGAACCCCGTGTAGAACCCTGAATGATGCTTACGTGAAGGATATGAATTGTTTTCAATGAAATGATTTTTATAACATTGATGTATACTATCTATGGAGGGAACTCACTAGGCCTCATGGTCTAACCCTCGCTTTTCAAAACTAAAACCTTTTCAGGTAAGCATATAGTAGGAGGCTCCAGTAAGTGAGCAAGCGCAGGATAGAGTATAGAAGCAGTTGAGACAGTGCCGATGCCACTTGTAGTAGTAGTTGTTCTCAGTTGTGTATAGGTTGTTTCCGCCAACCTTAGTTTGTGAATGATGTAACGAAGTTTCGGGACCCAATTTTATTTTAAAGAGTATGATTTAATGCTATGTTTGTCCTATGGATTTTGGGTTGTTACAAATGGTATCAGAGTCATAGTTTAAGGGATTTAGGTGGCCGAACGGGCCTAAACTTAAACTTTGGAGTAGAAATAACAACTGAGAATCAGGAAATGCGCTAGGAGGGCACTATTGTAGATACAGGAAATGCGTTAGGAGGACACTATTATAGAGGTAGGACTAATGGGGTACTGAGGACTGTCATGTAAGGTAAGTTTGAAATTCCACCTGGCCAGTGTAGTTACGAACTTACAGGTACATGTATGTGCTTAATTTGCCTTATTATTCCGAAGTGATAGTCAGAAGATAATGTTTATGTCAGGTTTCTGTAACCTAGAATGTCAGCAAGACCCTGATGGGGAAGCATCATAAGAGATCATTTAAGATGTGATGCATGTATTCATCGTAAAGGAGAAATGTTGTATAGAATGTTATGAATTATCTAGAAGTAGCTCTTCGTAGATTCAGAGAGGATAAATGATTGATTTTGAGTAAGACTCCTGTTTCTGGAAAATCTCTGTCCTAGAACTCGTGTGATAAGACCAGCTAGTTGGTAAGGATTATCAGTGTTGAAATCTTGAATGTATCAATAGAACCCTGACTTCTTAGTCGAGCTTTTCAAAGGCAGGGTAAGTGAAATCATAATGCATAATGCATTATGATTCTACCAAAATTCTTACTATGAGTTGATAAGGGAAAATCGATAGGTTAAAGTGAGAAATTGATGATAGTATGATGGAATATGTAAAATTTCAAATCATTGTGGTAAATTGTGAATGGTTGATGTAACACCCGGAAAATCCTTGTAAGTAATAATAGTCCTAATATTTCTTAATATTTTGACTTTTTAGATTATGATTGATATCCTAAGTAATTTCCGTAATTTTTACTTGTTATTTGATAACTCCCGATAGAAATCAGTAAGTTTATTCCTTAAGGAAATTAATGAAAAATAGATCATAAAGTGAAATATTAGATTTTATGGATTAGTTGGATGGGTAATTTGAATACGAGTCCAACGGTACCTTCCAGGGTAAAAACGGAGTTCTAACGAAGAAGTTACGGCTAAATCTGTGGAAGTTGAGAAGATTAGCAAACAGAAGCTGGCGCCGATGGTTTGGCGCCGATGCATCGGCGCGGGTGATCGGCGCCGAGCACCTGACGTGCTAAAAGGGGATTAAACCCACCTCTTTATCCTTAGTCATTCTCTTCTCTTCTTAGAATTCTCAAAACCGGACTTTGCCTCTGCTCTACACATTTCAGACGATTTTCCATCTAAAGCTTAAGGTAAATTCACATCTCTCAATCATAATCCAATTCAAGCAATTAGTAGATGAATCTTACCAATTAAACTTCAATTAGGGCTTTGCATCTTCATTTCATCTTGATTGGAGTAATTGGGTTCAAGTCTTCAAGTTAGGGTTATACCAATTGAAGAATTAAGGTGAGTAACTTGTATCTAATTGATTGTATTATACTTTACTACCATTCTTTATCTTGATTTTGGTATGGTTAATGAGAAATCTTGATGTATAAGTTCTTAATGGTTAAGAGGGAAACAAGAAGAGTTCAAGTAAGTTAAGGTGGATTAATTGTGTTTATTTACTTAGAATGCCATGGTAAATGTTAGTGTAAAGGTTTGGGTTTGATTATACATCATTGGTATGTGATTATGATGATGGCTTAATATATGTCTTAATGAAGTAATGATGGCTTAATGGTCAAAATGGACTTATTATTGAATTGTAAACATGGATGTTTATTATTGATGTTATATAGAATGTGATTTGATACATATGGATGTATATGAACTACATGGAAGTAGTATTGATTATGTTAAATGGTTGGACCATTGTTAAGTGTTAAATATGCTTTAAATATTACTTGGATTAACATATTTGGTATTCACATAATTGGAGGAGCACCTAGTAGGCATTGGAGGATATATTCTTACACACCGTGGGGTAAGTGTAATTGATTCATACCTTCGGATACCGTGGGGTTTTTCCGTTGTGTTATGCCTTGTGACAATACCGTGGGGTACCGATCAAGGTATATCTTCAATTATGATGTAACTGGGTAGCGATATGGGCCTTCTCCATGGAATCCAATTTTGTGAATGTATCGAATTGTTATTCCTACATGCTATGATTATGCTCAATGTTCTATGTGTAAACCTCACTTAGGCTTTAAAAGCCTAACACTTGTTATGTGTTTTATGTGTTACAGATATTAGTGGTTCCGGACACAAGAAGGTCTAGAACGGGGTTTGTGAGCATGGGATCATTGTTGGAGAGTTAAAGAGTGGAAGATTTATGATAGAACTTTCCGACATCCTTATTGTAATTTAATTGCCATAGTAGTGATCAGATAAGCTAGTGGTCCAATAGTAGTTATAATTAACTAAATCTTTGTATTAATGATTATGAAATGTTAATTAGGTATACTTTTACTTTAGTAATGTGTACCACTAACCCCTGTTTTGGGGTGTTACATTAGAGTTACTCAGTGGAGTTGTTAGTTAAGAAATCAGTTTAGGCTGATGGATTTGGTGAATACCAGCATATCGAGATGTGATGCTAAGTTATGATATTAAGTGATTAAATATGATAATTTATGGTTGTTAGAAAGAAATGAATTGCAACTAAATTGGAGTTTATCAAGTGAAATGAGTGGGTCGAGTTAAAGTTGCTTGTGATAAAGAGAAGGAATTGTACTGTTGGGTGCGGTAAGGATCGGTGGTTTTATTGCCCTAGCCAGGAGAGGCAGTTGAGTTCGGAAACTGTTAGTGTGGTCGTGATAGGGATAAGAATAATTAGGGAGTGGTAAGTATTGATATACTTACAACTTGTGTTCACATGTTATGATTTATAAGATGGAATTTCGAGAGTTCGTGGGAAAGTGTTATTGAGAATTTGAGATTTACACTGATCGTTAAGGAATTATTTAAGGTAAAACTAAATAAGGGAGCCGGGATGACTTTTTTTACGTGTCTGTCTGATCTTATGGGCATTGTGGTTAATCGAAAGAAGGATAGAATCCGAGATTCGTGGCATTCCTTAAGTAATAGATTTGACTGAAAGATGAAAAATAAGATAATTGCATGTTTTGGTTATGAATTGAGATTGTGAGTTGAATCAGAGTTGCGCAGCAAAGGCGTGAAAGTAGGTTGTTATTGTTTTGTTATTAGAAAGAATTATTCTGAGAGTTAGAGATCTTAACTTTGTTAATAAATTTTGCCGGTTACCTTTGGAGTGAATTTCGGGACGTAATTCTTTTAAGGAGGGGAGATTGTAATAACCCCAAATTTATTATTGGGTTTTAAATGGAAGTTAAGGAGGCATATGTGCTGATTGTGAAAAGGGTAGGAGGGTAAAATATGAAAATTGGGGAGTTAATTCCCTTTCTCTTGGAACACCGTTTTATCATTAGAATAGGAAAACACTTTTGTTTTAGGGTTTGGTTGTGGCTGCTGCTACACCGAGAGAGAGAAGGGAGGAGAAAGAAAATGCCAAGGGAGGCATGTGTGCTTCTCGTGAGGAGAAATCAGAGAGAGGGGAAAGATGGTCTTGTGTGTGTGCCGAGGTGAACCAGCGAGCAAGAGAAAGAGACATCGAGAGATGGAGATAGCAAGGATAGAGGCGACGAGGGAGAAGCTGAGAGAGAGAGACTGCGAGAGAGAGATAGACGACGAGAGAGAAGGGACAGCGAGAGAGAGACGACGGGGAGAAGGAGATGGTGGTCGCCGGCGGTTGGCTGCCGGTGGTGGTCGCCGGTGGTTGGCTGTCGGTGGTGGTTGCCGGTGGTGGCGAGGTTTGGCAGCAGCTTTCCGTTTCGTGAGGTTTTATTCTGGTAAGAAACCTTTCCCTTGCGTTTTCTCTTTTGCAAGTAATGCTAGATTTGTAGGTTTCTAGTTGTTCTCGGTTATGTAAATGAGGAATCCAATAAGGATATTAATAGGGTTTTGATTCAAATTCTTACTGTCAAAGTTAAATTAAATGTTTATAAGGGTTCTTGGTTGGGGAAACAGTAGTATCTTTTATTAAAAGAAGGGTTGTCATCAAAATTGTGTAAAGATAAATCAATATTGTTGTGGGTTGTTCGTTAGGGAATAAATTTGTATCGGTAATAACAGAAGAATTTCTGTCGAAATCGTGTGGTGTTAGAGTTTGGCGCAAACCGGGTTTGGCGCAAACTTCACTGATTTAGTTTTGGGCTGTTTTAGTAGTTGGGCCGATTTGAGTGTTGGGCCGAAAGAATTCTTAAGTCGTTTTGGGCTTAGTTTATTATTAAAGTCTATAATTATTTTAAAGGGGCCTAGTGCGTAATTGATAGTCTATTTATTAATTTGGGTCATATTATTATTAACATGATCCGGCTTTGATATTTAGAATCAAGTGTTATAATTTTATGTTGGGGAACGTAGAGTCGGGTAAATTAATGGATCCGGTATAGCATTTCAAATGGATGGGAAAGCAAGGACCATCAATTATGATTTTGAACTAGAAGCGTAATTTACCAACTTAGATAAGTTTGGGTTGAGTTCGGGATTTAACTCGGGTAATAAATGAACGAATTATGACGTGTGTTATTAATATAATAGGTGTTCCACCTAGAGATCGGAAGTGTAAGTGAGGAGCTTTGGAGCGAGCAAGCCAGGTGAGTTTTTCTAACTAAAATACGTGATCTTACGTTTTTGTTTAAAGAAAGCGATTATGTGAAAGTGCCATGTTATTTTACACGATCTTTGCGTGTATGAAAGTTTAATATTACTGATCAGGGCATGGTTATGAGTATGATCTTATCACAAGCTTTTACGTACATTTTTCCCATATAAAGTATGTTCTACTGAAAAGATTATTCAGCAAGATGAAATGAATTGTAAAGGGTTATACGGATTTCATGTTTTATGATTATAATGATCTATGTGTATGTTATGTGAAGTCGGTTTACACGGTGGGGTCAGGGTACCGGGGGATTTGATAATCCCTTGGGCATATGGAGGTTAGCTTGTAGGTTGGAATTCGTTTCCTCCCACATGAAGAATGGACTCCGGTGTAGACGAGAGGGTGTCCGTTAGGCCCCGATCGAGATAGCTTATGCGATCCCTGAACCCCGTGTAGAACCCTGAATGATGCTTACGTGAAGGATATGAATTGTTTTCAATGAAATGATTTTTATAACATTTATGTATACTATCTATGGAGGGAACTCACTAGGCCTCATGGTCTAACCCTCGCTTTTCAAAACTAAAACCTTTTCAGGTAAGTATATAGTAGGAGGCTCCAGTAAGTGAGCAAGCGCAGGATAGAGTACAGAAGCAGTTGAGACAGTGCCGATGCCACTTGTAGTAGTAGTTGTTCTCAGTTGTGTATAGGTTGTTTCCGCCAACCTTAGTTTGTGAATGATGTAACGAAGTTTCGGGACCCAATTTTATTTTAAAGAGTATGATTTAATGCTATGTTTGTCCTATGGATTTTGGGTTGTTACACATATAAACATAAATAATGTATATGAACTAAAATACATTAAAAACATTTCTATTTTTTACAAATTATACCATTTTAATCGTTTCGTCAATACCTTCGAAATAAGCCCAATATTGAATATTTTTTTATACATACGTACATATCCATACTTATAATAAATTCAAAAAAATCTCCATCGTGTATAGTAATCCCAAAAATCTATACATATAATAAATGAGTAACTAGCATGCCACGTGTCGTCTTCTGGTGAGCCGACTTTAGTATTTTCCCGCCTAAACATGTATCTGGACGCAGTTTACATTATAAGTTCAATTAGCACACTCACAGTCACTCCTCCTTAATTCAATTTTTTTAATTTGTACGTTACATTTACTACCCTTATAATTAGGTATGTAGTTTACTTTTAATCCCTTATTGTTTTATTTTTCATTTTAGACTCTTATCATATAAACATAAATAATGTATATGAACTAAAATGCATTAAAAACATTTCTATTTTTTACAAATTATACCATTGTAATCGTTTTGTCAATACCTTCGAAATGAGTCCAATATTGAATATTTTTGAATTAAATTATATTATTAAATATCATAAATATATACGAATTAATGTGTCGTGATTAGTATGGGATTTGTTGAAATTAGTATGGGATTTGATACAAATAATCACTAAATTGTCGTGATTTTCTTTTTGCAATTTCATATCAATTTTTACTTCAAAGTCGAATTATTTCGACGAATTACAATTCTATCAAATTCCATTCTGTCAACGAAACACCCTTAGATTTATCATAAGAGATTTAATTACTTGGAAAAAAAATATCACTTATCAACTGACTTTTGGATTATGAGTTCGAACATTTTTCAAAAATATAAATATGCAATTATTGTGTATTCGTTTGATAAATTCATTTAGTAACGACATTTATAATAGGTATCAAACTTAATAGACATATTTTTATATTCAAGATAATATTCCCTATTTGTGGAATTTTTGTTTTCTTTTTATCAATTATTGTATGTGTCACAAAATTATTCAACAACTATTAAACATCAAATAATTAACTTAAAACACAAATTTGATCGTCGCGCAATGGGCGAGCCAAAGACTAGTATATATATATATATATATATATATATATATATAGGAAAGTTCAAATAAAAACTCAAATTCAATTGTGAACATGAGGACAGATCCTATCCGTTGATCGCAGCCAAATTCAAGTCGTTCCTGAAATCCGACTTCAGGGGTATTTTTGTCAGATTGTTCATTTTTCTGTTTTAGTATTTCATATCCTTTCCTTATATCTCGGTATTCTTCTTGATTTTTTTTCTAATTTCTCTCATCACGATTGCTTCGTTCCTTAAATATCTCTGATTTCTCGATTGTTTTTCATCTTTCACGATTGCTTCCTTCCTCAAATCATTCATTTTATTCGATTTGTTCTAATTAGGTCGAAAGTCTAGAATGCGTTCGATTCTTGCAAATCTCTGTTTTCTCGATATTTTACTCCGTTTCTATGGATTCTGTTGCTGTTGAGAATTCTACACTTTTTGTTGATCAAGCATTCAATTTTGTTGATGATTATGATCCTCTTGATGCAAGAAACGGTGAAATTGATTCCTTTTCTATGTTTTCCAGTTTATCGAATGTGGAAGAATCATCGATATGTAAGTTTTATTTTGTTTAATTGATATTTGTTTCTGTAATACAAATTAATTCATTGTTTTAAATCTAATGTTGTTTTTTATTATTTCTTTATCTGTTATTAAATTAGCTATTTTTCTGTTTTTTATTCTTAGGAATTTTCTTCATGTTGTTTTTGTTATTTATGCAGTTTGAATATGTTTTTTTCTGTTTTATTGTAATCAAAGTGTTATCTATAACATTTATTCAAAGTGAATATAAAGTAATCAACATCATTTTATGTGCGTATAGTCATTCTGAATTTAACGTTTAAAATAAACGTTTAAGTTATATTCGTTTTGAATATCTAGCTTTATTCAGACTAAATAATTCCATATATTCAGACTGAATAAAGGTATATATTCAAAACGAATAAATGTTTAAGTTTTATTCTTTTTTAATATTTATCTTCATTCAAACTGAATAAGGTATATATTCAGACTAAATAAATGTTTAAGTTTTATGCTTTTTGAATATTTATCTTCATTCAAACTGAAAAAAGTTAGATATTCAAAAAAATACTTATTCAGTCTGAATATTTAAAGTATTTATGTTGAATGCATTATGTTATTTTGTATACATTCTGAATATAATTTTTAATATACTTTAAAGATCAAATTCATAGTGGAAGTGAAGATGGGCCTTCTGTTATTGAAGTTGATGGTAGTGATGGAATGAAGTTTTGGATTCCTGTTGTAGAAGAAGATTTGAAGCCTATTGTTGGTAAAGTTTTTGAATCATTGGAAAAAGGTATTGAGATGTATAAGAAGTATGCTGCAAAAGCTGGATTTGATGTCAGACTATCTTCTTTGAAAAAAATGCATATTCTATGATTGTTTTGAGGTATGTTGTATGCAATAGGGCTGGTTTTCCAGATTTTGTCCAGACGGATACATTGGATTCGAAAAAGAAAAGAAACAGTAACATTCATAGAATTGGTTGTGATGCATGTGTGAAGTTCAAGGTCGTTCCTGGTGGGAGGTCATTTATATTATATGCATTTGAAGAGAAACATAACCATTGTTTGTTTGATGAAGATTCGAAGCACTTGTTGAAAAGTAGTCGGAAATTAGACTATTCTCAGCAAAGGTGGATTCTTAAGATGTCAAATGCAAATATTGGTGCTACACAAGCACATAATATTCTTTGTCAATTGAAGGGTGGGTATGAAATGGTTGGTGGAACAAAGGTTGAGTATAAAAATTTTCAATGGGATCGTAATTGTTTTATTGGAGATACTAATGCAAATTTATTTGTTAGGAAAATGAATAATAGAAAATTGTATGTGCCAAACTATTCGTTTGAATATAAATGCGATGAAGGTCTGTTGAATTATGTTTTTTGGGCCGACCAAACAGCTAAACGCAACTTTGAAGAGTTTGGTGACATTGTTTCATTTGATGCAACCTTCTGGACGAATAAGTAAGTATTTGTTTTTTTATTTTATACTTTCTTTTAGTATGTCTTTGTTTTATAACTTATATTAATTATATATGTGTTTTAGGTACTGTATGGTATTCGTCCCATTCACAGGAATTGACAATCACAAGAATTGTGTAACTCTTGGTGTTGGTCTTCTCGATGGTGAAAATATTGAAGCTTACAAATGGTTGGTTCATTCTTTCTTGAAATCTTTTGGCAAGCAACCAAAGTCGATTGTTACATATTAGTGTCCTGCTATTAAGCAAGTTGTTTCTGAAGTCTTTCCAGATTCAAGGCACCGGTTTTGTATGTGGCACATTAGCACAAAATTGCCTTTGAAGGTATTTCTTTATTCATACTGAATAATTTTATTATTCATTTTGAATATTTATATGTATTCATACTGAATAATTGTTCGCATCTTCAAATTTTCATTTTCTATCATCTTTATTCAGACTGAATAGTTAAAGTATTCAGACTGAATAGTGAAAGTATGCAGATTGAATAGTAAAAGTATTCATGTTGATTGCATTATATCTTCTGTGTTTTCGGATTTCTTCCAATATTATTTCAAATACTGATTTCAAGAAAAGGTTTCATGCTCTTATATGGGATGAACACATTGATGCTACTCAATTTGAAGAGAGATGGAAATCTTTAATTGGTGACTTTGATCTTGTTGGCCACAAGTGGTTGTCTTATATGTATGATAATAGGAATAGGTGGATTCCATCATTTTATACAGATATTCCTATGGCTCGGCTAATGAGAACGACTTCAAGATCTGAGAGTGAAAATTCATTCTTTTCACTATTTTTTCATCACGGTGCAAACCTTATGGCTTTTATTGACTCGTTTGATTCTGCTATGGACAAACAACGGAATAATCATAGGTTGCTCAATCATCAGACAAGAACAACCGTACCAAAGTTTAGTACACCACTTCCAATTGAGGTTCATGCTTTTAAGATATATACTCGTGTTGTATTCAGAGATGTTCAGAATGAGATAAATGAATCGGTTTGGTCCTGTTTTCAATCATCTGTGAGTGTCGTAGATGGTTCTGATGTTATTGTTGTTGTTGAGAAGAAGGTTAAACATAAAAAGAAAGATGGTGAATCCAGTTCAAATCTTGAAGCATATGTAAAAGAGTATGATCACAAGGTTCGTTTCGTTTAGATATTCATAATGATAATCAGTCAATTTTTCTTTTGTATTATTCAGTCTGAATAATAGGTATAGATTAAAAGGTGAAGTTATATTCATACTGAATATGTACCCTTTATTCAGACTGAATAAAGTTGGAGTTAATTGTATGTTAATTTTAACTTATTATTCATTGTGAATAATGAAGTTATTTGAATTTATTTGCAGGTGGTGCATAATAAGACCATTGGGTTTTTGGATTGTAGCTGTTTGTTTTACCATCATTATGGTTTGCTATGTCGTCATATTTTTTATGTATTAAAGAATATGTGCATTGAATAGATACATTTGCAATATATAGTTAAGCGTTCGAGAAAAGACCTCATTTCTTCTGAATTGTTGAAGAAACGTCATTGGGTTGGAGAAAGAAACGAGTATTGTGAGAAACTCGAAAATGATGCTCAAGCTGCCTTTGATTACTGCATTGGTCTAGTAGTTGATGATATGGACAAGCTTGAAGACTTTGTTTTGAAAATTCAAGAGTTGAAGAATAATTTGGAGGCCAGTGGATGTAGTGTTCCTCATCGCAGTACCGAAGAGGTGATGGAGTCGTTGCTTGGCGTGTCAAAACCAGAAGTTGTTGATATTCATAGTCCTAAACCGATAAGAAACAAAGGTTGTGGTACGGACAAGAGGTTGAAGAGTAGTAAAGAAAAAGCAATTGAAAAGAGTAAAAAGGCAAAGAGATTGTGTAGGTTGTGTAATAATTTGTCTAACCATGACTCATGCAATTGCCCATCGAGAAATGATGTTAGTAAGTAGAGCTTTTTTAGTTTGTAATAGTGGTAATTTCCATTTTTTATTCATTTTGAATATTGATCAATAAAACAATTCATATGATGATTTTTTTGAATTTCAATAATATTTTTGACATACCTTTTTTATTCACTATGTATGAAATATATTTATAAACCATTAATAAAATGCAATATGCAGTACAAATTATATTCAGTTTGGATATTAAACATTTATTCAAAGTGAATAAAATTACATGTTTTTACAAAAGGCAATATTCAGACTGAATAAAGGTATATATTCAGTATGCATATCACCCCTCACAACCATCTTAACAAATTTTTAACAATAATAATCAATTACAGTTTTTATTTTTTAGTATTCAGTCTGAATATAACTAAAAGTTTTTAGCTAAAAGGTTTATTCAGTCTGAATAAAAGTTTAGTGAATAAAATTTTAGTCATATTCACTTTAGATATTAACTATTATTCATAGTGAATAAAATTACATGTTTTTTCACTGTTAAAGTAATAGATATATTCACAATCAATAAAAGGCAATATGTATTATTATGAATGAAAGCAATATATATTATTCTTTAAGAAATAAATCAAACAAAACCAACATCAACATTGTTAATTTGTACAAACCATCAAAACAATAATTTTTTAATTTGTTCCATTTAATTTAAAAAAACCATTAAACCAACCAAAAACTACATATATTGTGTAACATCCCAGGCTAACCGTACCAGATATTGTCCGCTTTGTCCGCACACCTGGACTCACGGTTATAAAACGCGTCTGATAGGGGAGGTATCAAGTTCCTCTTATAAGGCAACCTTTGTTCCCCTCCCCAACCAATGTGGGATCTTACAATCCACCCCCCTTGGGAGCCCAGCGTCCTCGCTTGCACACCAGTCCGGTTCCCGGCTCTGATACCATCTGTAACATCCCAGGCTAACCGTACCAGATATTGTCCGCTTTGTCCGCACACCTGGACTCACGGTTTTAAAACGCGTCTGATAGGGGAGGTATCAAGTTCCTCTTATAAGGCAACCTTTGTTCCCCTCCCCAACCAATGTGGGATCTTACAATCCACCCCCCTTGGATTGTAACAACCCAAATTCTAGTGGGTTTTAGAGTTAGTGGTCAAAGTGGAATAAATGAAAGTTAACTTGAGGGACTAGAGTGTAAAATTTTGAAGTGTATATGAAGACTCCAATCCCTAGGGCAGCCTCCATTTGCTGAAATCAGTAATTGTGGGAGTGCTCTTGGTGTTGGCGGCTAAGGAAGAAAGAAAGAGAGAAAGGAAGAAGGTTTGAGAAGAAATCAAGAGAGAAAGGAAGAATCAAGCTAAAATCTGCAAAGGTATTACATCCTAATTCGTTCATCTGATTAGGATAATGCTCCTCCTTCTTATTGTTATGAATCCTTAGGACTGATGTTGATGATTTCATGAGTTTCACCATTTTCCTTGAAAATGAAGTTTTATGGGTTTTGTCTTAATGAATCGATTTTAAGAGATTAAAGTGGGATTAATTGGGTGTTTGGGGTTGGTGGATGAACCCTTATGGTTATCTAATCAACTAATGGCTAAAATTGGGTTAGAAATCACTTTTAAGAAGTTTATTTTCGGACAGCAGCCGTACCCGGACACCTTCAGTTCTTGATGATATGGTGGTTTCCGGATACGGATGCTAGTTTCCGGGTAAAGCTCTATGGTAGTTTCCGGGTGGGTATTCTTCCGGGTAGATCGAGTTATCGGGTGTGGTATCCGGACAAGTATGGCATCCGGACAAGTATGGTATCCGGACAAGTATGGCATCAAGTATGGCATCCGGACAAGTATGGCATCCGAACAAGTATGGCATCCGGACAAGTATGGTATCCGGACAAGTGTGGTATCCGGACAAGTTGGTATCCGGACAAGTGTGTGTTGGACAGTAGGTCTGAGTTGTTTATCTGATGCGAATCTATTGCCTTAGGTGTTCGTTTGGGTTAGCTTGGAAGTATTTAAGAAGCGCGTTGTACGTCAAGCAAGGTGAGTTCCCTAAACCCTTTTTACGACTTAAAGTGTTAAATGATTTTGACTGATTATGGTTTCATTACGAGCATGAAATGTTTATAACCGTTACGCATGTTTTCCATGAAATACATGTTTTACCTGAGAAAATGTATTGTACTTGATGAGCTGAGAATGACGATTTACTAAGGTTTTAAAGGTGCAAGTTTTATGAAATGAATGACGTGCTATGTGGAGTCGGTCTACACTGTAGGATCAGAGATAGATCCTCGGGGTCTGATGATCCCTTGGATGTTTATGACAGACTGGTAGGTTGGAATCCGTTTCCTCCTATTTCGAGTAGAAAGGGGGGTCTGCGTAAGCTCCGGTTGAGGGCGAGAGGGTAACCCATTGGGCCCCGATCACAGAATGTTTATGTGATCCTATATACAGTGTAGTACCATGCCTGATGTTATGTTAAGGTTTACGATGATATTTTCATAAATGTTTTATACTGGTTACATGTTGTTTTCGGAGGGAATTCACTAGACCTTGAACTCTTTTTTTGGATGAAGATATCTCATCTTCAGCTTTTCTTTTTGTACCTAATTTATTTATATTCAAACGATTAATAAATATATGATTTATTCGGATTTAATAAAAAGTTTAGAATAAATGTTTAAGTTATATTCATCTTGGATATCTAATTTTATTCAGACTGAATAAAGGCATATATTCAAAACGAATAT
This sequence comes from Saussurea involucrata, assembly GCA_033807775.1. Lineage (NCBI taxonomy): Eukaryota > Viridiplantae > Streptophyta > Magnoliopsida > Asterales > Asteraceae > Saussurea > Saussurea involucrata. The sequence goes on from CM066321.1 coordinate 155,136,424, forward strand.
AACTAAAAGGTTTTAAATAAACTGTTTATTCAATCTGAATAAAGTATATATTCAAAATGAATATAACTACTCACAAAAAATGTTAACAACCTTGTAGGTTTAGTAATGAACCTCATTTTATGTGCGTATATTCAGACTGAATAAAACTATATATTTAGTATGAATATCACTGCTCATAATTAAACATCTTAACAACGTTTCGGCAATTATAATCAATCACAAATTTTATTTTATATTATTCAGTATGAATATAACTAAAAGTTTTTAGTTACAAGGTTTTATTCAGTCTGAATGAAGGTAAATATTCAGTATGAATATAACTACTAACAAATATAATCAGTATGAAGATAACTAGTTACAAAAATAACCTCACAAAAAATATTCAGTCTGAATATAACTAAAAGTTTCTAGTTAAAAGGTTTTATTCAGTTTGAATGAAGGTAAATATTCAGTATGAATTAACAACTAACAAATATAATCACTATGAACATAACTAGTTACAAAAATAACTCTGACAAAGAATATTCAGTATGAATATAACTACTCACAAAAATAAAACAAAATCTAACAATATATCTTCGTTTTACTCGTCATTTGAAGCATTTATTCATGAGATCTATTGTTCTTCATTTTTTCCGTTTTAGAGTTGTTCGAATCAGATTTTTGTTTCTTAATCTGTAAAAGTTAAATAAAAATCCTAAGTATTCAGTATGAATATAACTACTAACAAATATAATCAGTATGAACATAACTAATTAAAAAAATAACCTCTCACAAAGAATATTCAGTATGAATATAACTACTCACAAAAATAAAATAAAATATAACAATATATCTTCGTTTTACTCGTCATTTGAAGCATTTATTCATCAGATATATTATTTTCTTCATTTTTTCCGTTTTAGAGTTTTCCAAATCAGATTTTTGTTTCTTAATCTGTAAAAGTTAAATAAAAACCCTAAGTATTAAGTATCGACGATTTTCAAACATTTAAACTTACCTTTTTTCATAAGTTGAACTATTGGAACGTTATCTCTAGTATCTTCAGATGTATCTGTCATTTTTGTTGATGATTTTAAGTTTTCTCTGTAAATCGTCTTCTTCTTCTTCAGTATTCAACAATGGAAGTTTTAGTGAGAGAGAAAATCGGCGAAAAATGATGAATAGCATGTCTCCATTATGATTATGGCTATATTTGATTTTGAACCGTCTTTAATTTTTTTCCAATTTTACCCCTACGCGTTAAATATTCACTAAGCCATGGACATAGTTTTCAACTTATTTACAAAATTGCTACGGCGTTTTTGATACATTGATCTATTCAGCATTTTTTTAATCAACGACTGTGGTGTTGGGGGATTTCCAGAAAATCGTGGGAGAGAAGATTGAAACAACTTGGATAAAGAACAGAGATCGCGTGAGAGCTCGCTTTCCGTAAGTGATATTTCGACCCTATCAGCCCGGGTATCACGAAATTCACTCGAGGATAATCTCGGTTCTTGGTTTTGAGTTATCGATTTAGGCAGAAATCGACACATATTTAAACACCTCAAGAATCGTAACCTACACCATATTGATACTGAAAATAATATCTCATTAAATGAGATTGATTGTGCATTAAAATCGGCAGTTACAAACAAGAAGAAAACTTCCAGACGCTGGCGCCAGTCTCCGCGCTAGTCAACTGGCGCCATAATCTGCGCCGGTAACATTCCAGAGGCTGGCGCCAGTCTCCGCGCCAGGCAACTGGCGCCGCCATCAGTGCCGACAACATTCCAGAGCCTGGCGCCAGCCAACTGGCGCCACCACTGTCCCCGACGCCCAGTTCAAAAGAACACTTTGTAACTTGCCAATCTTAACCGTCCAACAATCCCGGGTTCTAGATAGCTTACACGAGTGTGCACTCCACACCTCCTAACTCATGTTATAGCTTAACTAACAACCCCATTATTATCTTTGTGAATCCAATTACACAAAATGATCCGATGATTTCACTAAAATCACCAACATTCCTCCTCCATTTTAGTGCAATCCTTGATTCACAAAAGAAACATTCAATATAGGTAAACAAACTCATGCATAAATGAAAATATCTAGAAGATTGAATTTCCATCTTAGTACATTACACATTTCAAATACTCGAGAATCTGAGTGTCCTAAGGATTGAACCCTTCAACCCATTTGAGTACCAGAAGATAACATACATATGAATTTAAATGATTCTCTAATAGTTTAAAACTTGACACTATACAGGCCATGTGTCCCTATCCATTCGTGGGTGCATCAAAGCCAAGTCCAAGCTTCTTGAAGTAGCCACACTTCCCACTCATATAGGTAGTTCTTTTCTTCATGCACCTGCACATGCATTTTTACAAAAGAACAATTACCTCCTTCACTTGTAGTACCGAGCACATACCGTGGGATGATCATCTTGTGCTCCAATCCCTTAGGGTGCGTTTGGTTCGTCGGATTCCGACGGAATTGGACGAAATTGGAATGGTCAATTCCGTTGACCAAATTCCATTGCTATGTTTGGTTTCCCATGGAATGGAATTGAATTCCACACATTCCTTCAATCAATGGATTTGGCCATTCCTTCATAAAAGACATGGAATTGAATTCCATTCCAACCAAAAACTTATAATGACAGAAATACCCTCTTCATCTTCACGATCGACCAAGCTGCTGGACTGTTGCTTCATCTTCATGATCAACCAAGTCTCACTTTTTATCATCATCCGTCTCTCTCTCTCTCTCTCTCTCTCTAAACAACGACTGCCACATTAAACCATCTCATAGAACCAATCTTACAAACGAGTAAATCAATGATAAAATAAGCAAAAAATGTGGATGTCGTCCCTGCTCCTTTCGATTTCGTTAATCTCCCAAATGATGAGAAAATAAGCAAAAAATGTGTTTATCGATTCTGGATTCTCGATTTGCAAAGAGGAGGGAGGGTGTTAGGCAGATGAAAAATGATGTTGCGACGGCGACCGGAGAAGAAGGATGCGATGTCGACTGGAGAAGAAGGAGGGTCTGGGTCTAGGTCAAAAATTGGAGGCGATGGGGATTTAGGAAACTTTTTTTGCCTTTTTTTATGGAAATAACATATAATATATATATATATATATATATATATAGAGAGAGAGAGAGAGAGAGAGAGAGAGAATCAATAGTAATGTACCCTTTTTCATAATTAAATGTTTTATTATTATTATTTATTTTAAAAAAAACCAAAAACTATATATATCAAATAAAGGGTATTTTTGTCAATATTCATTATTCCATTCCAATTCTTTAGTAAACCAAACAGACAGATTCCAATTCATTTGACAGATACATTCCATTTCCTGTCAACCAAACACTTGGTCAAACCTAATAACATTTCATTCCAATTCCTTCCAAATTCCAATTCTTTTGACAGATTTCATTCCTTCAAAAATCATTATGCGAACCAAACGCACCCTTAGAGTGAGCTTTCCCATTGAATTCAACTTCTAACGTTGTATTAGAAGGGAATTGGGTATCTCACTGTTAGAGATTTAGATGGACTTTAATCCCATCCCTATCACCGACTTGTGAACCAAGTCCCTCGCTAACCCCTTCGTCAAGTGGTCCGCTAGATTTTGTTGCGACCGAACAAATTCAACCGAAATCACCCCATTCGTGATTAGCTCACGAATCATGCTATGTCTAACACCTAAGTGTCTAGACTTGCCATTATATACTTGACTATAAACTTTAGACAAAGTAGCCGCACTATCACAACGGATAGATATGGGTGATATTGGTTTCGGCCATAATGGAATTTCATGGACCAAATTCCTTAGCCATTCCGCCTCTTTACCGGCAGCGGCTAATGTCACAAATTCCGACTCCATAGTCGAACTCGTGATGCAAGTTTGCTTCTTGGAAGCCCATGAGATGGCACCTCTCCTAAGCAAGTACACCCAACCACTCGTAGAAGAGTGATCTTCCAAATTGGTAATCCAACTTGCATCCGAATATCCCTCCAATATCGAAGGAAACCCGACATAGGACAAACCATAATCAATGGTTTTTATCAAGTATTTGAATACTCGTCTTATCGCTTGCCAATGATGAATACTAGGATTACTAGTAAATCTGCTCAACTTTCCTATGGCAAAAGCGATATCCGGCCTAGTGCTTGTCATGACATACATCAAGCATCCAATAGCCTTTTGAGTACTCGAGTTGTGACACCGCTTCACCCGAGTTGGGCATAAGCTTCACACTCGGATCCCATGGAGTACTCACCGGAGAACAATCAAAGCAATTAAATTTCTTTAATACTTTCTCAATGTAATGAGATTGCGTAATTGCAATCCCTTTGTTCTCACGCTTGATCCTTATTCCAAGGATCACCTCCGCCTCTCCCATATCTTTCATGGAGAAACTCGACGACAAAAACTCTTTGGTTTTCCCAACTTGATTTTGGTCGGTGCCAAAGATCAACATATCGTCAACGTATAAGCAAATGATTACACCGTTACCGGATGTGTCAAATTTGCTATATACACACTTGTCCGCTTGGCCTAGGCATTGAAGAGAATCTAGTCTCATCAAAAATTACATCTCTCGATTCTATAACGGTGTGAATCGCTATAGAGTCATTAGGTTCAATGACATAGAACCTATAAGCTTTGGAATGCTCGACATATCCAACAAAGATGCAATCAATACCTTTCTCACCCAAAGTCTTCCTTTTGGGTTTGGGTAGTCGAACAACCGCTCGACAGCCCCAAACTCGAATATAACTCAAGTTAGGCCTTTTCTTGAACCAAAGTTCATATGGGGTAATCTTGTTCCTTTTATTGGGAACTCGATTCAGCAAATAACAAGCCGTTAGCATGGCTTCACCCCAAAATCCACCACTCAATCCCGAGTAGGATAACATAGAGTTCACCATTTCTTTGAGAACTATATTTTTCCGTTCCGCCACACCATTTTGCTGTGGTGTATAAGGCGTCGTAGTCTCATGAATGATTCCTACGGATTGGAAAAACATGGGGTCGTAATACTCCCCACCACGATCGGTGCGTAAACACTTTATAAGGCAATTCATTTGCAATTCAACTCCCATTTTATAAATTTTAAAATTTAACCAACGCTTCATCTTTTGAATGTAACAAATATACATAGCAAAACCGTGAAGCGTCGTCAATAAAAGTGACAACATACTTTTTATTACCAAAAGACGGAGTTGAATGCAAATCACAAAGATCACTATGAATAAGCTCAAGCACCGACAAGTCCCTTTTCACGTTAGGAAAAGGTTGCCTAGTGATCTTTGTTAACATGCAAGTTTTACATTTTCCGGTTTTAATATCAAAAGCCGGAATAAGACCGTCTTTCGACATTTCAACCATCCGTTTAAAATTAACATGACCAAGCCTTGCATGCCATAAAATGGAATCAACACAATTGCTATTTGCAACAAAAACAGAATTTGAAACAAAATTCATTTTATTCAAATTCAACATAAACATATTATTCAATAAATAACCAAATCCAACAAAAGAGCCACCCTTTGACAAGATAAACTTGTCGGACTCATAAACTTGCCTATATCCTAACTTATTCAAGATACTACCGGAAACCAAATTCTTTCGAATTTGTGGTACAAACAAAACGTCTAAAAGTTCAACTATTTTGCCAGAACTAAACTCTAGCCTAACTAAGCCACGTCCAAGAATGGGAGCAATCGACTCGTTCCCCATGCGTAGCATTGATCCGTTTCCAACCGGTTCCAAGGAGGTGAACCAACGGCGATCCTTGCACACATGACTTGTAGCACCCGAGTCGATCCACCAAGCGACATCATCATCCTGCACGTAAAAAGATTCGGATATTAGTGGTACATAATTCAAATTTGAATTAAAACCAAAGTCAAAATTTTGACCTTGCCGTGGGTTTTGATCCTTGGATCCTTGCCCACCACCACTTGTGCTTGCTCCATTCTTACTCTTGACAACCCGACAATCCCGCTTGAGATGGTCGGTCATCCCACAGGTCCAACAGGTTAATTTAACCTTTTTATTGGGCCCTTTCTTGGCTTCATTGAACTTACGTTTTCCCTTGAAATTGTTGGACTTTCCCTCTTCAACCATGTTCACCGAAGGTGCAGAAACCTCCTTTATCTTAGGTTTCTCAGCCTCTTGCGCCCGAAGAGATTCCTCTATGCGCAAGTGACTACCGAGTTGTACAAGGGACAACTCTTCCTTCTTGTGTTTCAACATATGTTTGAAGTCTTTCCAAGAGGGGGGCAATTTATCAATAATGCTTGATACGGAGATGGATTCGTCCATCTTCATATCATGTTGAGCATATTGGCCGAGAATGCGTAGGAGCTCATTATATTGCTCCATCCCCGGTCTTGAGTCCACCATCTTGTAATTATTAAAATTACTAACCAGGAACTTCTTACTAGAAGCATCCTCCGCCATGTATTTGGACTCGAGAGAGTCCCATAGCTCTTTGGCAGATTCAACGTTTTGATAGATATCAAAGAGGGAGTCACACATACCGTTTAAGACGTAGCCACGACAGATGTAGTCGTCGTTCTCCCATTTGACGCGACGCCGGGTCATCTCCAACGTCTCGTTTTCCATCACTTCCGGTATCGGGGTGCTTAGCACGTACACGACCTTCAAAGTCGTCAACAAGAAGTGCATCTTCTTCTGCCATCTACGGAAATCAACGCCTTCGAACTTCTCAAGTTTTGTGAACTTGGTCGTCATGTCTCTCACGGACTGATCACTCGCCATCTCTCTCACGATGAACAAATATCACTTAAGAAGAGTGAAACAACTTGGATAAAGAACAGAGATCGCGTGAGAGCTCGCTTTTCGTAAGTGATATTTCGACCCTATCTGCCCGGGTATCACGAAATTCACTCGAGGATAATCTCGATTCTTGGTTTTGAGTTATCGATTTAGGCAGAAATCGACACATATTTAAACACCTCAAGAATCGTAACCTACACCATATTGATACTGAAAATAATATCTCATTAAATGAGATTGATTGTGCATTAAAATCGGCAGTTACAAACAAGAAGAAAACTTCCAGACGCTGGCGCCAGAATCTGCGCCGGTAACATTCCAGAGGCTGGCGCCAGTCTCCGCGCCAGGCAACTGGCGCCGCCATCAGCGCCGGCAACATTCCAGAGCCTGGCGTCAGTCTTGGCGCGCCACCACTGGCCCGACGCCCAGTTCAAAAGAACACTTTGTAACTTGCCAATCTTAACCGTCCAACAATCCCGGGTTCTAGATAGCTTACACGAGTGTGCACTCCACACCTCCTAACTCATGTTATAGCTTAACTAACAACCCCATTATTATCTTTGTGAATCCAATTACACAAAATGATCCGATGATTTCACTAAAATCACCAACATGTGGTTTGTCCTCACGTTCACAATTGAATTTGAGTTTTCATTTAAACCCACCCATATATATATATAGACTTGAGATCATGTGAGACCAGACTATTTTCGTGAGACCGTGAGACCAAAAAATTAACACTAAACCTTCACAACAAAAGACTGTGAAGGTTCTGTGATGGTAAACCTTCACAATGTTTTTGCTGTGAAGGTTTGTTGTTTTTCTTACATTCACAATGAATCACTGTGAAGTTTAGTGTTAATTTATTGGTCTCATGGTCTCACGAAAACACGTTGGTCTCACGTGAACCCAACCCTATATATATATATATATATATATATATATATATATATATATATATATATATATATATATATATATATAGAGAGAGAGAGAGAGAGAGAGAGAGAGAGAGAGAGAGAGAAAGGTTCAAACGAGGAGCGTAACAATTTACGAGAAACGCGAGGAGCACCGCCCATGTACTGAATCACATGTGATTCACTACTGCCGAATCACATGTGATTCACAACTGATCGGGGGGCTTCCGCCCATGTAGTGGATCACATGTGATTCACAACTAAAATCATATGTGATTAAAATTCGGACACGCGAGGTTTGTCCCGCGGTTTGCAAAAGCGCGCGGTTTGTCCCGCGGTTTGTGTAGTGAATCACATGTGATTCAGTACATGGACGGTGCTCCTCGCGTTTTCTTAAATTGGTACGCTCCTCGTTTGAACCCGTCTCTCTCTCTCTATATATATATATAGGGAAATTAATTAAAATACCCTAAGTTTGACCATCTCTTACCAAAATACCCAAAATCTCTCCCAGTTTACAAAAGTACCCAAAAAATCCGCGATGGAGCCCGCGATCGCGGGCTCCAGGCCACGTGTCACCAAGAATGCCCGCGTTGGTCCCTCAAGAATGCCCGCGGTCCAGCTTTCCCCCCTCAAGAATGCCCGCGTGTGCAGTTTTGGTCCCTGCCCGCGATTGACTCATTGACCCCCGCGATCGCGGGCTACACGTGTCACCAAAGTTTGCCCACTTTGCCCGCGTTGGTCCCTCAAGAATTCCCGCGGTACAGCTTTCCCCCCTCAAGAATACCCGCGTGTGCATTTTTGGTCCCTGCCCGCGATTGACTTTCGTTGACCTCCCGCGATCGCGGGCTCCTATGCCACGTGTCGGCACAGGGTTAACCCTAAAATCCCTTTGACGAACCTAAACCCTAATCCCATTGTTTCTTCGGCCGCACTATATAAGGGGGGGGACCAAGACACGGCCACTCTCCACTCTCAATTTTTTTAATCACTCTCTCAATTTTTAATCAAACTCTCTCAATTTTCTCCCACTCTCTCAATTTTCTCGTGTGGAATACGCGTTCGGGTTTTGTGAAGATGTCTCGTATTACCTCTTTGGTATGTTTTCCTTATGTTATTTGTTATTTTTTGTATGTTATTTTAAGTTAAGATATATGATTTGTAGGTTGTTATAGTGTTTATAACTTATGTTTGAATATGTTCTATGTTTAACATGATATGTATGGTTTTATGTTTGAATGTGATATTTGTATGTTATAATGTGTATGTTGTTATAGTGTGTTTTTTCATATAAAAATTGTTAAGAGTTTTTTTATAAAAAAAATTGTTAAGAGTGTGTTTTTATAAAAAAAAATTGTTAACAATGTTTTTTTATAAAAACACACTCTTAACAATTTTTTTATAAAAACACACCCTTAACAATTTTTTATAAAAACAGGTTTTTTTATAAAAAAAATTGTTAAGAGTGTGTTTTTATAAAAAATTGTTAAGGGTGTGTTTTTATAAAAAAAACACATTTTTAACAATTTTTATATGAAAAAACACACTATAACAACATACACATTATAACATACAAATATCACATTCAAACATAAAACCATAAAACTATAACAATTTTTTTATAAAAACACACTCTTAACAATTTTTTATAAAAAACACATTTTATAAAAAAATTGTTAAATATGTGTTTTTTATAAAAAAATGTTAAGAATGACAACTTAGGTCCCTACGGTTTTAAGAATGACAACTTAGGTCCCTAAACTTTTAAGAATGCCAATTAGGTCCTAAACTTTTAAGAATGACAACTAGGGTCCCTAAACCGCACTTTATCTCTATATAACAATATGATACGTTGAAATAAAATAAACCGCACTTTATCTATATATAACACTATTATACGTTGAAATAAAATAAACCGCACTTTATCTATATATAACACTATTATACGTTGAAATAAAATAAACCGCACTTTATCTTTATATAACACTATTATACGTTGAAATAAAATACAACCGCACTTTATCTATATATAACAATATGATACGTTGAAATAAAATAAACCGCACTTTATCTATATATAACACTATTATACGTTGAAATAAAATAAACCGCACTTTATCTATATATAACACTATTATACGTTGAAATAAAATAAACCGCACTTTATCTATGTATAACACTATTATACGTTGAAATAAAATAAACCGCACTTTATCTATGTATAACACTATTATACGTTGAAATAAAATACAACCGCACTTTATCTATATATAACACTATTATACGTTGAAATAAAATAAACCGCACTTTATCTATGTATAACACTATTATACGTTGAAATAAAATACAACCGCACTTTATCTATATATAACAATATGATACGTGGAAATAAAATAAACCGCACTTTATCTATATATAACACTATTATACGTTGAAATAAAATACAACCGCACTTTATCTATATATAACACTATTATACGTTGAAATAAAATAAACCGCACTATATATAACACTATTATACGTTGAAATAAAATACAACCGCACTTTATCTATATATAACACTATTATACGTTGAAATAAAATAAACCGCAACATCTATATAAAATAAAATAAACTGCAGCATCTATATATAACACTAACTATAACATCTGTGAATGACTATGTAGAAGGATTTCTTTAACATCGACTTGACGGTAAGGTGCAAAGTTTCATACATCGAGGAATTAGGAGCGCTGTTTAGGGGATTAGGTGATCGCGCAGATACCCTTGAGACCATCTATAGAGGGACACCGTTCGGGCCATGGATGGATGTGTCTTACTCTGGTGGCGACCCTACGCTAGTACACATGTTTCTACAGTTGGAGGTCGAGGACGCCAACGCTGAGCCGGAGGAGATGCATTTTGATTTCTTCGGCTCTCAATTGCATTTTGGGCGTCGGGAGTTCTGTCTAATTACAGGACTACGTTTTGGAGAGGCTCCCCCCTTCCTCCCTTAGAAGACTGCTCCTTCGTTCCTAGGGTTTTCGGCATTTCAGCATCTCGTTTGAAGCTGAAGGCAGTCCGGGAAAAGATGAAAGAGGGCCTTAGTGCCCTAACCGACGACGATGTTGTCCGTGTATGCTTGGTGGTGATCGTGGATATGGGCTTCCTGGGCCGTGAGTATAGCCAGCATGCTTCATCGACGGTCCTTAGGGCCGTCGAGGACCTTGAGCTGTTTAACAGCTACCCGTGGGGTAGCCATATCTGGACACATTGCTACTCTAATATGCACCGAGCCATAGGCAGACGCGCCGATCGACATGCAAAGATGAATCTTTGTGGTTTTACATACGCCTTCAAGGTTAGATACGTAGTATAACAATTGTTAATAATACATACAAACTGTTTGGCTTTTCTTTTTACGTACTTGCTCTTCTTGTCTAATTCCAGATATGGATCTTGGAGATGTTTCCCGCATCAATCCGATATTTCGTCAAGCGCGACGATCGAGTACTTAGGGGAACCCGTTGGGACAAGCGTGTTACCCTAAGTAGGTCGCTTTGGATTGAGTTCTTCAAAGCGTCTAGAAATGTAAGTTCTTTTACTATGTTTACAATTTGCATACGTTAGTCCCGCTTATTAATTTCTTTTATGTTTTATCATATATTTAGCAGCCACTCTTGCCCGCCGATCGCCTTGTGCCTACTGTCGACGAGATGGGCACAGATTGGTACAGAGACAGCGTGGCCTTTATTGACGCAGAGGCGGAAAGGGCTCGACGTCCCCCTACTTCCGAAGATGAGGAAGACGACGACAGGCCCCCTTCCGGTGGATACCAGCCGCCCCCTTCCTCCTCCTACCAGCCGGCCCGTTCCTCCTCCTACCAGGCGCCCCCTTCCTCCTCCTACCAGGCGCCCTCTTCCTCCTCCTACAATCCATATCAGGCGGCCCCTTCCTACGAGCCACAGCGTGGCTCACATGAAGTCCTGTGGGACTACGTCCACGGGCCGCTAGAGACACGTGTACACTATCTGGAGGAAGTCTACAGACAGTTTAGCGTTGTCAATGTTAGTGTTTAACTTAATTTTTTGGCCACGTTTATTTAGTTTGTATATTAATATTACGTTCTAAATTTGTTTTAGCTGTCGAGTACGACACCGATCCCCGCTCCGTTCGGACAGGGGGCACAGGCGACGTTTGCCACCACATCCCATCCGTCATTCCCTGAAAATGTAAGTGACATTGAGTAACCATTATAGTTATATGTTTGTTCCTAAGTTTGTAACTCTTATAATGATCAATGTCACGCATGCCGGGATGTCGGGGGCCGGGATGTCGGAAACGCCGTTCGCCACCACATCCTATTCTACTATCCCGGAGAGTGTAAGTGACACTGAGTAACCATTATAGTTATATGTTTGTTCCTAATTTTGTAACTATTTTAATGATCAATGTCACGCAGGCCGGGATGTCGGGGGCATACACCTCGCAGATGCCGCCGCCGTTCGCCACCACATCATATTCGACTATCCCGGAGAGTGTTAGTGACACTGAGTAACCATTATAGTTATATATCGATAATCCTAATTTTGTAACTATTTTAATGATCAATGTCACGCAGGCCGGGATGTCGGGGGCACAGCACATGCCGTCGTTCGCCACCACAGCAATCACAAACATCTTTGGCGGTTCGGCCGATGACTATTACAGGCCGGAAATGCATACTGTAAGTTATTTTGGTAGTTTTGGTTTAATTGTGAACATTTCCTAAATTGTACTTAAAACATTGAGTAACGTAATTTTCAGACGGGGTCTCCTATTATCCAGGATCACTTCTCGGAGCACTTCTCGGAGCCTGACGATGACTCGATGGATGTTGTAGATCCACCACCACAGGTGACCCCGCTCCCTTTAAAGCGGTCGCGATCAATTTCACAATGGTTTCGTTACCCGTTTGGCCAACAAGGATCTACGACACCACCGGCCGCTAAAAAACAAGCAAAGAAAGCGGGGGGAAAGAAGGGAGGAAAGAAAAAGGGAAAGGTGCCTTCACCGGAGCCTCACCCGGCATCAGAAATAATGAGGATGTGCCGGACTGGTCGCCTCCCCAACTTGACATTCACCCCTTACGGGGGCTTAGAAATCAACCCCTCGTTTTTTGAAACATTGCTTGCGGATGACCCTGTGAACTCTGACTTAGACGATACAGTTAGTATGAAGTTAAATTATAGTCATATATAATCAAATATATTTATATTACATGTCTAACCATCATGTAATGTAGAACAATATCTATATTATAGAAACTTGCATTTGATAGTACCATATAAATCTGATCTAAATTCTCATTAATTAGCTATGTTTGACTACTTAAAGACTAATTTTCTGCCTAATGAAAGGCCTTTATTCAAGAGCAGACGAATATTGCAGTTACTTTTTCAGTGGAATCTTACAGGCTCTTTTCAAACGAATCTTGCAGTGAACTATTCAGACGAATCATGCAGACAACTTTTTCAGACGAAATCTTTGACCATATCTGATGAAGAACATACATTTTCACGGCTATAAGTAGATGGCATGATGAAGTAGTAATTCACAACTTCCTATCTATCTTTTATACAAACACACTCTCGCTTTTTTTAACACAATGGATGGAGGTTCAAGATCAAGGGGGAACAGGTCGGCGAATGTGGCTGGAACTTCACGTTCGGGAGCCTACCAACCACTGAACGACGGAGCTCGCCGGAGTACCTGGAAGGTACCGGAAACAGACGAGGAGTGGACAAACTGTGGGCGAACTGCAGCCGATTTTCCATTCACGCCTGAGGAGGAAGCAGACTGGGAGATGGCATCCGACAATTACTACTTCGATAATGGCATGAGAACCCCACCAATGTATGATTTTATGCCGACGGGTCTTCGACAAAGTCAACGAATTACTCCTGCAATGCAAAAAGCCATTGATGAGGCGAACGCCGGTATCGAAAAGGTAAAGGGTATGTGGAACCATAACAGGGGGATTCAGCAGGGGAAAATGGAGTATCTAGCGGAGAAGAAACGAGAACTGGCCATGACTAGGGCTCACGTTCGGCAGCTGCAACGAGAGATTAAGGAAGCTGAAGAGGAACTAGAAGAACTCGGATCGGACTACATGGGAATGGAGGACGTGATCAAGGAAAAGGTTAACTTGATCACAGGACTCCAGGACGCCTTCCAGTAATAGATTTCTTTGTTTACATGCACTGTATTCGTTTCGGTTGGGAAGATGATTTGCAATACTCTGTAACTGCAAATACTTCAGCTCCAAACACACATGAATCATCGTTCGCCAAATACCCATTTTCACAATTCTTAAATGAGTCCAGTGATACCAACTTGTCAAAACCCCATTTAATATTCTTCTCGTGAAACCTTCTCCTATTGCCATTCACGATATCTATAAACACATTCAAATAATAATAATTTAAAACGATTTAATGAATTAGTTAATATATGATTATTATGTTAATGCGATAGGAGTGTAAAACAAAATTGAAAAAAAAAATAAGAGATGTACCATAAATTAAATAATTAACTATAAGAGTATGAATTTTAAATATAAAAAATATTTTTTTTATGTAGTGTATAACTGTATATGATATATATTAAAATATATAAATCCAAAAAAATTCAAGATTGGGCTCATTTCGAACGTATCGAAGAGACGATTATAATGGTGTAATTTGTTAAAATTAAAACGTATTTTTTAACGTATTTTAGTTAATAAACGATTATATGTGTTAAATGTAAAATTAAAATAATGAAAGTAAAAGGTATAAAGTAAATTTAGTAAATAAGTATAGGGGTTGAAAGTGTAACATTTTATTTTAAATTCATCAAATTGAAAGAAAGCGGGGTGAACAGTGGGATTCTACGCGATCGCGGTTCAATTTTTCATAAATGGTCCCTGGAATTTTTCAAAAATGGTCCCTTGCAATTGAAAAGTCACAAAAAGTACCCCATCGCGGGATGAGCCCGCGATCGCGGGATTCCATTTTTCAAAAATGGTCCCTGCAAGTTTAAAAAAGTGTCAGAAATGGTCCCTGGCCCGCGATCGCGGGCTCCCATCGCGGGAAAAAGGGGTATTTTTGCAAACTGGAAGAGATTTTGGGTATTTTGGTAACACTTGGTTTGACTTAGGGTATTTTAATTAATTTCCCATATATATATATATGTGATTAATCTAATAACAGTGAACCAATGGCCATAAAAAAGTGTAAAAATTGTATGCACCTTCAATCTAGGAATCAACGTTTATATGTAATGCAACATATCTATAGGGTTAACTCCTTCTGTGAAAACTATCGTTTTACTTCTCGTGGAAAATATAATATTTATATAATACTAGTGTGCTGCACCGCGCTCACCGCGAGAAATTTCTATAAGCACCACAAATTTTGTAATATGAAATTAAATAAGTTTATTTCAATTATTTTCAAAAGTATTAGTCACTTTCCACTTGAATCATTATGAGATTTGAGTCTTACTCACATCGTGAAATGTTGTGTTTTGTTTATCCCACGTTGGTGAGAAGATGATGAATGTGGTTATTTAACATGAGGTAAGACCTTTTGTGGAAACTCATAGGATTGTCTTATTTTGGTCTACTATTTATATTAATGTGGTTGGCTAATTTTGGCTGATCAAGGGTTCATATTCACTTCTCACCGTTAACTCAACTTCCCACACGGTCATTTGGCTATATATAGCATTAGGTTCAATAGAGAAGTGCAAATATTTAGAGAAATAGAGAAGTAAAAAAACACGGGACCGTTCATATATGAACGTTCATATATAAACAGTCATATATGAACGTTCATATGAACGTTCAGATATGACTGTTATATGAACGTTCATATATGAACGGTCCCGTGTTTTTTTACTTCTCCATTTCTCTAAATATTTGCACTTCTCTATTGAACCTTTCCCTATATATATATATATATATATATATATATATATATATAGGCTGGGTATCAAATACAAACCAACTAGTTTGTACAAACCCGTACAAACTCAATCTACCTTCATGAATTTGCAATTTTTTTAATTTGGCTTCATGAATCTATATTTTGGCTTCATGAATATAAAATTTGGCTTCATGAATATATAATTTGGCTTCATGAATCTATATTTTCCGGTGGAGCCCTAAAATACCCTTATAAATAAATAAAAAAGAAGTTATGGAGCCAAATTATATATTCATGAAGCCAAATTTTATATTCATGAAGCCAAAATATAGATTCATGAAGTCAAATTAAAAAAATTGCAAATTCATGAAGGTAGATTGAGTTTGTACGGGTTTGTACAAACTAGTTGGTTTGTACCCGATACCACCCATATATATATATATATATATATATATATATATATATATATATAGAGAGAGAGAGAGAGAGAGAGAGAGAGAGAGTCCCGTTCTTTTGTTAACCAAGTAAATAGTATAGTTCCATGGCCGTCCCTACTCCCCATGTGTGAGTTAACTTGACATACACAAACAATATGCAAAAAAGCATGTTCATGCATTTCAAAACATATAACACATAATCGAGCTATTGCACCTCTTTCTATATAATCAATAAAATAGCATGGACATAACATTCCTTTAAAATATTGCATCCAATCCAGATAAATAAAGCACGTGAAACTCCCCTGTATGTATGTCCAGTTTTAGAGGCATGCTCATGGACAACCAAATACTCATATTATTATTTTAATTATATAACTTTGAAGTTTGATAGCTTTTCAAGTACAATAATAGATTTGCAAGCCTAAAACTGAAGCCCATTTCTAGCCCGTTGTCATGATTGTCAAATTGATATCTTAAGTCACACTTTTAGTATTTTGGGACTATGACAAAATCAAGTATTTACAACATTCTCAGTGCATGCCCGAATAGTGTTAGCACTGGTAAATCGTTCTCAATTAGTTTGTATCGATGTAGATCCCTGAGTGGTGATTTGCCCCCTACGATGTGGCATTGGATTAGTAGTAGATCTCCATGAGCTTCAGTGACCTTAACGACTTTAAGGTATGCCTTAACTTTGTTCCAGTTAATAAAACATAGATTCGAGGAAGAGTATATGTTGTTGTTTTTCACATGCACTTAGTGATATAATCTAAATTTAGGTTTGAGTGTTTTATCATTAAAAAATGGTTTAAGGACTTAATCATTCAATATGAAAAAAATTTGTAACTAAAAGTAACTATTTAATCCAAAATGGATTAAAATAAATCATAAGTCGTGTAAAAAAAGTTGGCATCCTTCTCCTTTTATAACCAACTCCATGTTCCAACATTTCATCTTTCTATCAATGTGGGATAGCCAAAGTTAACCACAATTCAATATTTTAGAATTCTCAATCCACATTGTGCCATGTCATTTTTCTTGGTTTTTGATTTTATATATATAAAGATATAAATATTGTAACTAAAATTAACTCTTTAATCCAAAAGGGGTTAAAATAAATCACAAGTCATGTAGAAAAAGTTGGCATACTTCACCTTTTATAATTAACTCCATGTTCCAACATTTCATTTTTCTATCAATGTGGGATAGCCAAAGTTAACGACAATTCCATATTTTAGAATTCTCAATCCACATTGTGTCATGTTATTTTTCTTGATTTTTGGTTTTATATATATAAAGATTGTAACTAAAATTAACTCTTTAATCCAAAAGGGATTAAAATAAATCATAAGTCATGTAAAAAAGTTGGCATAATTCTCCTTTTATAATCAACTTCATGTTCCAACATTTCATCTTTTTATCAATGTGGGATAGTCAAAGTTAACCACAATTCAATATTTTAGAATTCTCAATCCACATTGTGTCATGTCATTTTTCTTGGTTTTTGCTTTTATATCTTTTTATCAATGTAGGATAGCCAATGTTAACCACAATTCAATATTTTAGTCCTCAATCCACATTGTATCATGTCATAAGTTTCTTGGTTTTTGCTTTTGTATATATAAAGATTGTAACTAAAATTAGTTTTTTAATCCAAAAAGGATTTAAATAAATCATAAATCATGTAGAAAAAGTTGGCAGAATTCTCCTTTTATAATCAACTTCATGTTCCAACATTTCATCTTTCTATCAATGTAGGATAGTCAAAGTTAACTACAACTCAATTGTGCCATGTCATTTTTTATAAAAGTTGGCAGAATTCTCCTTTTATAATCAACTTCATGTTCCAACACTTCTTCTCCTTCTTCTCAATCCACATTGTGCCATGTCATTTTTCTTGGTTTTTGCTTTTATATATATAAGGAGAAGAAGGAGTAGGAGGAGTCAGTTTTCTTTGAAGATCGAGGAATCAATCTCCCAATTATGCCATTCGAAAGAAGTCTTCTATAGAGGGAAAGCCTGTTACGAGTAAGTGGAGAGGAAAGATCTCCAGAGATTCTTATCTCATTCCATTCCAGTGGCTCAAGCAGTAACCAATGGCGAAAACTAAAAAATCCATGGTTTCCCGGTAGAACCCTATTTCGCCCAAGTTGTTTCAGAACCGGAAAAAAAAGAAGCGTTTTTTCGCACAGCTTGCGCATAGTGCGGGTCCCACTTGTATATCGTATTTGGCCGAAGAAGCATCGGACAGGTTGGAGTTCTTACCTTCTTGGGATTCCATGGACCAAGATCTGCTTTTTTGTAATATGAAATTAAATAAGTTTATTTCAATTATTTACAAAAGTATTAGTCATTTTCCACTTGAATCATTAAGAGATTTGAGTCTTACTCACATCGTGAAATGTTGTGTTTTGTTTATCCCACGTTGATGAGAAGATGATGAAATAGAATAATGATGTGGTTATTTAACAGGAGGTAAGACGTTTTGTGGAAACTCATAGGGTTGACTTATTTTGGTCTACTCTTTATACTAATGTGGTTGGCTAATTTTGGCTGATCATAGGTTCATATTCACTTCTCACACTTCTCACCGTTAACTCAACTTCCCACACGATCATTTGGCTATATATATATATATATATATATATATATATAGAGAGAGAGAGAGAGAGAGAGAGAGAGAGAGATTCAAATACAACCCACGTAAATGTTAGAAATCCTACAAACCAATCTCAACCTTCCGTGTAGACCAATGAAGTGGATTAAATCGGTTCCTATATTTACTTTCAACTGCATCCAAAACTGATTTGATAACCACTTCTAAGTTTCAAATTACACAAAAGTCAAAATCAAGTGCCAGAATTTGATTTGTAGAATTCATAACATTTTACATAGTTTGTATTTAAATATATATATATATATATATATATTAAATTTTGAATTTACATACATCTTACCTTACCTTCAAAAAGATATTATATTAACCGACTGAAAAGATATTATATTACCGACTGAAAAGATATTATAACTTATAATACCGACTGCGTTTCATTTAATTTGGTCATCATTTGTTCACTTGTATAATGATGAATGAGTGATGCCTTTTCATCAAAGAACTTGATGTCCCTCAAAAGTAATAAATATATTTAATTAAAAAGTTATAAGCAATATAAATCCCATTTTGGTTGTTGTATTGCCATTACAAGAATTCTTGAAATATATTTTATGGACACCCCTTTGCCCTTTCAATATATCAAATAAATTGGAAATAATACATTAATATATATATATATATATATATATATATATATATATATATATATATATATCATGATTGATTATAAAAGATGATAGAATGTAATGGGCATTGTTAAAAGGGTTATCGAAGAGAGGTCTTCGAATGAGACCTATAAATGTTTTTCTTCATGTACATAATCAAAATGAAACTGATAATTAGGCTATGTTTGGCAATCTAGCTGATAAGCTTACTAATGGCTGATAATCTAACTGGTAGATAATAAGTTAGCTGATAATTAAGTCACGTTTAATAAAAACTAGCTTATAAACATGTAAAATGATCAAAAATGACATCTTGAAAAAATAATCAATTACAATACTTAATAATATAACTAAAACATATTTATAGTAATATAATATGTTAATTAATACAAACAAGGTAGTAACGAAAAATTAAATAATATAATATGTTACTTAAAAGAATTTAAAGTTTATTATTATATATACACTATAAATTTTGAATTTGTTAAAACATATTTTAGAAAAAATTGTACATAACTTGTGATTTTAAGTAACCGTTACAAAATATGAAAAAATAATCAAATAATAATTATAAAAATAATATTGATAACTAAAATATATCGACTAATATTAAAAGAATAATAATATAAAAATAATTGATATGATTAATAATAACTTTAAATAATTAAAACTTAATATCAGTATATAATTAATATTTGATTAATAATTAATAGTTAATAGTTAATAACTAATAATTAATATTAATTAGAGTATAACTAAAAAAGTCAAAAAAAATCCTCATAAACGCTCCAAATAGCTCACTAATAAACTAATAAGAGCATCTCCAACAAAAAAATAGGGATCTTAGCAATTTTTGCTCCAACTATCCTATCTTCTATGCTAAAATAGAGAAAAGATGAGAGAGGACTTAAAAATCTCGAAATTTAGAGAAATTTTCTTGTATGCTAAAATTAGAGAAAATAGGTAAGAGAAATAATATTTTATTCTTTCTACCAATAAGAGACATTGAATTAAAAAGTTAAGGAGAGAGGAATAATATTTTATTAATGTGCTGATTATTTTAATATTTTAATTAATACTACAATCTCTAAAATAGAATAGTTGTTGGAGTTGGAAGCAGATATTTTTTAGAGATTCTAACTTTTGATACTTTATTTTAGAAAAAATATAGCATAGCTCTTAGAGATGCTCTAAATAACTTATAAGTTAGCTTATATCCATTCAAACATGTACCTAAACAGTAAGCTAGTTTATTTTTGCCACCTTCCCGATGATTCCCATTGATCACCTTATTAAAGCCCAACAAAACTAAAGCCCATCACTTAAAAGGCCCAATTTGATGATTTTATGTGGCCGTTTCAAAAGCTTATCCGCGGGAAAAATATGTTAAAGGACTTAGAATCTACCCGGTAAGAGCGAGGCAAGGACCTCTGTCTTAGCCGGTAAGTGAAGGCGACAGTTCTTACCATGATTAGCACTTACCGGGTAAATTGTTGTATACAATGTCTTTTTGGTGGACCAAAACCTTACCCGATAAGTAAATGGCAGTCTTGAATTTTACCGGGGAGTGCTTACAGGTAAGTTTTTGGTAAACGACCCCTAAATAACAATTAAAAGCAATAATACATGTTTAAGTTGATTAAGAGACCGACTACCAAACACTTATCAAGTAGCGTTTACCGACAAGAGTCATCACCCTCACATACTTTATTGGGTGATATTCTCGAGCATTAAAATAGAATATTGATAAGCGTCTCTTATCCCATAAACACTTACCGAGTAAGAGTCTTTTCACTTACCTTTATCGAGTAAAATTTGCATCATAAAAGTAGATTTCATACATAAACCAATGTGAAAATATATGCATCATAAGAGCTATTGTTTGTGTTGTACGGGCATCACATGGATAAATTATTCATGTTTTCAATTGTAGGTGTGATTGAATTACACATTGAAACATAATTGCAGTGTCCCACCAATCACAGGCTTCGGCATCCCAATTATTTCCCAAGATGCTCCAACAAAAGCTTTCATAATCTAATATCATAGGTATATCACATATGACGAAGGATCGTGTGAGAAGCTGAGTTAATGTAAGCAGTGACAGATCCAAAAAAATTGTCTAGTGGGGCACCTTTAAGGTAGACTAAAAGTCCGCAAAGTCGTCCGATTTGTTTTTAACCTAATTCCACGATTTCGAGAGATTTACTAAGTTTTTAGGTTAATTTCGAGAGATTTTAAAGTTTTTTTGGTTAATTTTAAGAGGTTTTTAAGTTTTTTGTTGATTTCAAGGGACTTTTTCGGTTTTTTGGTTGATTTCGAGACTTTTTTGGCTTTTTGATTGATTTTGAGGTAGTTTCTTTGATTTTTTGGTTGGTAGGGTCATAGACGGAAAAACACTTGGAGGAAACTATCTAGAACGTTAAAATTTTGTTTTTAATATAGGAAAAATTGTTCTTTTCATTTTTAGTTGGTTGGGGGGGGGGGGATCCCCTAGCATCTATATGGACCATGGTGCATCCGCCCCTGAATGTGAAAAACGTGCGAAATGGATCTAAACCCTTGATCACTTTTAATCTCAAACTCATCCATGAATCGCGTTTGATACGAGGATTTTATTCTCCTATTGGAAGTACCTAATCTGCTTTTTTAAATCTTTCCTTTCTTATACAAGATTCTAAGGTCCTTCCCCTGTATATAAGTCTTTCTGATTTTTCCCCTTATCTTCTGATCCGGTGCATTTCGATACATCTTATCTCGGTGCATCTTATCCTAATGTGCATCCGACGGTTGATAACCAATTCTCATACTTGTCACGTTACCCATCCCTATCACATAAATACCTGAAAGTAAGATGTTCTACTTTTGCATGCATAAAATTTACCAGGTATGTATACGGTTTCTTCACATGAACCCTTACTTATCGACCTATTATTATTTTCGTTAATATTTTTTTATCATTATATGATATATATACAACCCAAATAGACTTAAGGAGCTAATATATAAAAACCCCATGACATTAAGTCTCATAATACACTTATACACCATGTTGATGGAAGCTTGATCAACAGTAATAAGTAGCACATGCCATCCTTAACAAAAAGATCAAGAATAGAAAAAATAAACAGATGGTAAAATTCATACATACCCATTGATGAATAAACAACAAAATCTCACAGATCAATTCATCTGCTTCAAATTTCACTTTTCTCTTTCAGTCTTAAGATTGTGATGATGAAGGCGATCAAATAAATCTCAAAGTTGAAACAAAATATACACAAACCTGAGAATCGGCTTACGCCATTATCTTGGCTGATCTCATGAACAAGCTATCGACAACCTTGCCCATGTTTTCAATGGTCTCGAGTGTTGCAGGATAGATCGCATCTGCCTTTGGATCGTCAAAGATGATGAGACACCCAACGCCCTGATCCAGTGTTCCAGCAAACTTTTTGTCCAATATCATCTGAGACAGTTTCTTCTCCACATGCTCCACTGGAAGCTCAATCAGTCCAGCAATGTGCGCGATCTCAACCCTTGAAAACGGTTCGATCAATCTGCACAAGTTTTTACACCGATATCTATAAATATGTTGTATGATTATATTAAGAACATAAACAGCAACATATAAGTTTAAATTAGCAATTAGTACAATCATTGCTTCTAACACGATAGTCAATTATGATGGTTTGAAAAATCAGCAACTCTAATAACAACGATAAGAATCATAACCTGCACAAGTTTTGCTCCAACAGTGTATCATAAAGAGAGGAAAGGTGTCTATGGACAATAGGGTCTTCGTCTAACTGAGCCTTGAAATCCTGAAGGGCGGTTTCAAACAACTTTAATGACCTCTTTGAATAAGCATCAGCAACAGCTTTCATTGCATCAAGTTCTGGCCCTAAGAATTTCAAAGCTTTTGAAGAGATTATTCCAGCCACGTCATCAGCCTGGTTCACCATGATTTTGCATAGCAGCATATATTTGAGACTGTAAACTGCTCTGGGATCATCAAGAGCATTGAATGCTTCAAATGCTTCAAAAAAGTAACTGTAGCCAGTTTTATAATCTTTCTCCTCAGCATGGAGAATTCCACTCTGTAAATCTATGGTACCTTGTTGAGCAGGAGGAACATAGATTGCGTTTGCAGCTGTTCTAGCAGCCGTCAGTGCAGCTTTTGCTTTGGGGAGGTTTCTCAACGAGAAGTGCAATTTGCTTTCTAACAAGTCGATATCGACAAGGAGCAGCTTGTCATCCAATCTTCTGACCTCTTTTACCAATCCAGAAAGAAGGGTGAGAGCTTCCGAGTACTCCTTACTGTCCATCAATAACGCAGCAAGCCTGGCCTCGACACGCTGCCTCAAGAATGTCCGCTTCTCAGAACGGGCCCACTCCACCATTTCTTTACACAGCGATATCTGTAGATCAGTGGTGTTTGGTATCTTTGCAACAGAGTCTATGATACCCCTTACTATTTTTGCAGTTTTGGCCTTTGGGATCAGTGAAAAGAAGGGCCTCAACGTGGTCAAAAGACCACGAAGATCCTCCCCTCTACCTTCTTCCCTGAGAAGATCAGACAATTTAGCAATTGCCTGTTCCTTGATCCGGAGTGCTTCAGAAAAAGCAGCAGGGTTATCTAAGATCTGGTAAAGAATGATGATAGCGTCTGATCGATTTTTGGCTTCTGAAGCCATATCAAGTGACTCGGATGTGGCTGGAAGATATGATGATGACATCTCGAAGCTGAATGCATTAAAGTTAATTAATGAACGGTTACCATAAGTCCATAAGGAAGTTGGACAGACTTCAATCACAGAGATAACATGATTCTGGATGAAGTTTGTCTTAAACATCTAATTAGCATGAACAATATCAGCTAGTGTGACATAAAATAAGTATGAATATGTTGCACCATTAGCGACGAAGTAGAGAATTCTGTACAAAAGATCCAAAAGAGCATAAAATGATAAAATAGGTGCTTAATAAGAACTATAAAAAGACCAACAAGGTTCAGATGCCAACACCTAGCAGTTACTCAAACATTTTATGTTGTTGAAATGCTAAGCAAATGCAGGGACTTAAACACCCAATCCCATAACATAGAATGATATAATGTTGTCAAATTTCAGTTTCATTGTAACTTTTTACATGAAATGCGTACATGTTGCATTACACACAACAATAATCTTCAAGGGAATTAATGATGAAGGGTAAAATTTTCCAGAGATTGAGCTGCACAATCCATATAAGGAGGTTTAATTGTTTAAATCATGAATATATGTCTCATGAAATTTCGGCGCATATAAATATTTAATTTTGTAAGTGACCCTGGACATTAACTTCACAATTCCAGACAAACTAATAAAAACAAGAAATTCAACTTGAAACAGAAGTCACAACAGGTTCCTAAATAGAAACAAGCAAATTTCAACTTAAAATGTTCAAAAAAATTTCAAAAACTTGGGAGTTAAACATAAGGTAGAGACCGTAGAGTGACACAATGTAACAGAAGCCAGAATTTGTTACAAAATATTCCTGCACAAAAACCTAAATCCTAGTTTAAGTTGCAAAGCAACAGCATTCAAAAAAAGCAGTTTTTTATGAAGACTTGGGAAATCAGTCCCACCACCTATTGAAACACCCTGGTGATTCACCGGGAATACCGAAGGTAGATTTCAAACGCACAATCTCAAGGTTATCTCAAACTCCCAACCAATTGACCAGCCCAACTAGACAACTTTAAGCTAAGATATCAACAGCTATAGCAATAACTCAAGCATTCTGATTCTGTTGCTAAGTAACAACAAAATTCACGTATAAAAGTAAGTTTTACAAGAATTTAATTCATGTTAATCATAAAGTGGCAAGCTAAGAATGAAGGATGGATCAAAGTTCAGGGGGAGACATATACACCCTAAAATCTAATGTAATAAAACTCTGCACTCCACCTTAAAAGAAGATGGCACGGGTTTGCTAACTGAACAATACAAAGTTCAGAATCATATTACAGAAATCATAACATCTCTAAGTTGCCTTCGAACAGGATCAATCAACCATAGAAAGTAGCAGCACATAAAAAGCACAACCCCAATATAAGAAACAAACAGTTACAGCAAGAATTCATGCATTGTAACACCAAAAGAAGCCAAAGCCTTGCCTACCCATTTCTTTAAGGAAAGGATATTAACAAACTGAAAGTTTTCAGTTTGATACAAAGTGAGAGAAAAGTAAGCAAAACATGACAGGTAATTACAGTGCCCAAAATCTCTAAATCCTAGTTCAAGATAAAGTACAATAATTAACGGTTAAACACGGTGCTTACAAACTTATTTCACAATAATCATGAACTGACACATAAAATAAGTCAGCAATCAAGAACAGATCAAATCCAGGGAAAATGCCAAAAGCCCTAAAATTAATGTCTCCACAAATTTATGGAAAACGAGTAATCGAACTTAGAATGGGGTGGAGATACATGAATAACACGTGAACCAACTATGCATAATGGGAACCCTAAATCGTAGTCCGAGCAAACTACATAACCTGATTTAATCAATTACACTAAAAACCATAGAATGAAAGCATATTTTCCGATCAAAAACTTAAATCGAAGAGATACCTTAGAAAGACGAAGTTAGTTATCGGGATCGGAGAAGAAAACTGTTGCCGCAGAGTTTCGCTGTCTAAAGAACAACAAAGAGAGAGAAAGAAAAAAAAAAAAGATGCCTTGGGAGAGAAGGAAATTACCCCCCAAAAAAAATACTTTTATATTTTAGCCACTCAATTTATCAATAATTCTATAATTTGCCACAACAGTATTCAAATAAAACATTGAGTTGATTACAAATTTCATCCCTGCGGTTTCATCTAAAGTCCCTAAGGCCTTCCGTACCCCAGCGGGGAAGGGGCTCGGGATGGGGGATGTGGCAGCGGGGTGAGGGCGCGGGGTTGGGCTACGGCCCGGGATGGAGTTGCGGGGCGGGATGGTGAGCGGGGTTGGGTTCCCGAGCCATCCCGAGGGTTTTATAAAAAAAAAAAAAAATTTTAATTAAATTTTTAAAAAAATAACCGTTGAACGGCTCTTTCTTAAAAAAAAAAAAAAAATTCTCAATTTAATCCCACTATATATTTAACCCTCAACCTCTTATTTCTCACACCTCTCAACCTCTTATTTCTCACACCTCTCAACCTCTTATTTCTCACACCTCTCAACCTCTTATTTCTCACACCTCTCAACCTCTTATTTCTCACACTTTGGTGTTGCCGGTTCCAACAATGACATCAATGTTCTCAATCAGTCGCCCATCTTCAACGATGTATATGATGGAAAAGCACCCGACTGCCCTTTTGAGGTGAATGGAGCCACCTACAAGCATGGATATTATCTAACGGATGGGATATATCCGGAATGGGCTACTTTCGTAAAATCATTTACGTGCCCACAAGACTCTAAACGACAAAAGTTCAAGTCCGCGCAAGAATCCGCACGTAAAGATGTTGAACGAGCTTTTGGCGTGCTTAAACAACGTTGGCATATACTTCATAACCCGGCACGCGGATGGGAACCGGCAATATTGGGAAACATTATGTACGCTTGTGTCATATTACACAATATGATACTCGAAGACGAAAACCATGCTATTTGTGGTGACGTGGAAAACGACTTTTTCACGAATGATATCGAAAGCCAAATCAGTGAGACACAACGCGCGGCAAATGTTCGAGAAGTCATAAACCGGGAAACTCATAATAACCTTCGGTCGGATTTGGTCGAACATATTTGGCGTATCCAAGTTCCCAACAATGACGACGAATAGATTTTTAAATTTATTTTGTAATTTTTAATTTTTTAATGAATGATATGAATTTTAATTTTTATTATTTATCTTATTTTTATTTATTAAATATATATATATATATATATATATTTATATATTTATTTTGTTAAATAATTAAATGTATAAATAAAAGAATTAAAATAAATGAGGTGGCAAAGGGGTTTGAGGGAATGGGGTACGGATGTTTAGGGATCGTGAGGGATGGAGTGAGGGATGGAAGAAAAGCTGATGTGGCGATGATGTGGAGGGGAATCTTTCACAGATAGGAGGGATGGGGTACGGATGGCCTAACCCTACATACAAATTTATGAGCCCGGTCCCTTGTCCTAACTCCGTTAAATTTTTTCAGGTAAGTCTGGGGTATTTTAGGACTGCGTGCTTTTTGGTCGGGTACACTATTGGTGGTCAACTCACAAGAATATAAACTTTAATGGTCAAAGTTTAAAAAATAAATAAAAGAAAGCATGAAAAAGAAAGGTAGCACGGTGGAAATTGACTCAAATAGCCAAACCACCAAGAAGAAGTGACAAAATAGCCACATTCTTTCCCGGTTTACAAAAATACCAACAGGTCCGCACTTTGACCCGACCCGGTGAGTGCGGACCGCAATGGGGTCACAAAAAGACAAAAACAAGGCTGGAAACGGTAGGTCCGCACTCTGACCCAACCGTTTTCAAACACTTTTTTTGTCTTTTTGTGACCCAATTGCGGTCCGCACTCACCGCGTCGGGTCAGGGTGCGGACTCGTTGGCTATTTTTGTAAACCGGAAGAGGTTTGCTTATTTTATCAAGAGTCTTCGTGGCTTTGGCTATTTTAGTCAATTTCCCTAGCACGGGAGGGACTGCCGCAGGTCGTGGGAGGGGGTACATAGTTGGCGTATAGGTGGTGGGTGTGCACAGGGGAAGGGGAGGGCAGTGGCGATGTAGGTGCGCGGGGGATGGGAATGGTGGTCAGCGTATAAGCCGGGTTGGAGGGGTTCAATTGTGTAAGATGTATAATACAAGTCTTTGTAGCATGGATTTTATACTTCAAATCCAAAGTAAAATTTTAATCAAGTTTTACAGTTTGCAATAAAGTTGCTGAAATTTGTATTCTTTTGCATGTAAGATTAGCCAAATTTAAAATTGAACCCATGGGTATAGTACTCATGTCATGTCCCACCAAATCTTGGAATCAAGTATAAATGACACAAATTTCAAAGATGGATAACCTCCATTGACATTTTAGAAACTTCTGTTAAACTTTGGGAGCCTCCCTATATATTAAACCAAATTCAAGCCAGCAAAGGATGAACACAAAGTAATTTGGAAACTGATTTCAGGTAAAATACCAGAGATTTCTATATTTATTTAAACAAATTGATCATATTTGTTGTTTCAGCTCAAGTTACATTGATGATAAACTATGCAAACAATCAAAATACTCCAAGCAACAATTTTCACCTCCTTTTTGTAATAAGCATTATGCATCAGGAATATTAGGCTGAATCAAAAATTCAAAATCACTGCCAGCCCAATAAACATGTTTAAAACACTACCCCAAGCTTGCAATTGAGTACATTCATAAATCATAACAAGTTATATACAAAGTTTAATTTGACATCACTTAAAAGTTGTGATTTCAGACAGGAATCTGTATTTTGAATGCTACTCACATTAATGGGAACATAATAGCGCTATCCACAGCAGATAACGGTTGTAATAAACAGATCTCTATCAAACTGTGACTAGTGGCAAGTCTACTCTATGCCGACTGTGGTTGAGTACCAACATATATATCAACCTCTGTTTTTCTCTTACAACATTAACTTAAGTTAAAAACAATTCATCTCACATTCAAAAGTCGATGAAATCAATTCTTTTCAAATTGAAATGTATTAAACGTCAAGCACAACTTAAGACTGAGTTCACCATAGAACTTGTTTGAAACAAAAAATGTTATGAAACAAAATACTCATATTACATGAGGTTACTAGGACTATCACTGTACTGATATCATCCTCGGATGAACAACGATCATAAGAATTTGTTTGACCAGGTAGGTCACTGACCAGTATTTTTTATACTCGGTTTCGACAAATATTTTATCTGTCGTCTAATCGTCTCATACTCCAATCTATAAAGTTGTGACTCGTACAGTAACAAGAGAGTATGTGTAAGCATACTATGTGAGCTCAAGTACACATCTGATCAAGTTTTCCACTTCTGCTTCTTTTCGGGCCTCATGAAAACAACAGATTTTCGAAATACTTCCCCAGATTTCCGCCAAAGAAACCACTCTCCACAACCAAACATCCGCTGTCTGCCACCAGATTCTCTGCAACATATGGATAACCGGTTCCCAATGTGTACAATAGCAGTCCCAACTCTATGTCAAAGGGAACAGTCTTTGGATACAAACTCAAATATGCATATGCAGCTAAGGGCCTGTCTGTTAGCAGCTTATTTGGTTGGCTATACATGACTATTTGCTAGTGGCTTAATGATATTAAAATTTAAAAGTTGCTTATTCTGTAAGCTTCTAGGTTATAGCTTTATGTAGAAAGCCAGGTTTTTTTCCAAACCTGCTCCTCCCAATTAAAAAACATGAACCTTCCATCTATGAGAAAATCCTTCCAAACAAAAACCCTTCTCAATCCATATAGACAGATACAAGACTTGATGGAAAACCAACCAAACAGCCCATGAGTAACATAAACACAAATGTTGGAAAGCCTTATCACCAATAATCTCCACAAGAACACTCACCATCTTCGAACTTATGAAACCTATTAGCATCTCTAACCAAAAATATTCTAGTTGATATCTTTGACAAACCCTTTATAAACTCGTGACAATCCACGCAGACTCTCAAGTTTTTGAAAACTCGAATATATCTCCTCTCTTCCTTCCCGATCCCATCATCATGAACTAACACGAGCCCTATCGCCAGCTTCTCACTATGAACCCTCAAGCTCTCCTCCTTTGATTCCTCCTCCACATCATGCAACGAGAACCTCACTTCATAGGCATAATGCACCTCTTCCTTCAATCTCTTCTCAATTTCCTTTAACTTTTTGTGGATTCTCGACGTCAATGGATGTCTCTCATCTCCATTGTAGAAGAAGTGGATTGTCTTATCGATCTCTACCCAACTTTGTCCACCTACATTCTTTAATCCCTTCATCTTGGCTGACTTTCTAATGTTCTCACTCTCTTTCCAGAAGCCAGCATTAGCATAGATGCTTGACATCATCACGTAGTT
This sequence comes from Saussurea involucrata, assembly GCA_033807775.1. Lineage (NCBI taxonomy): Eukaryota > Viridiplantae > Streptophyta > Magnoliopsida > Asterales > Asteraceae > Saussurea > Saussurea involucrata. The sequence goes on from CM066321.1 coordinate 155,166,879, forward strand.
TACAGTACTTATGCCGTCCATTTTCAAGAGAATTTCTCCAACTTCTCGTCCCATTTACAAATCTCCATGTACTTTACAAGCGCTAAGCAATGTCTGCCAGATTCCTGAATTTGGCTTAACATGCATGCTCTTGATAAGATCTCTCGCTTCTTTCAGACGCCCAGATCTGCCAAGGAGATCAACCATGCAAGCATAATGCTCCATGTTCGGTTTGATTGTGGGGTCAATGCATAATCTAGAGAAGTATTCTCGACTCTCATCAACTAGCCCAGAGTGGCTACAAGATGAGAGCACAACCAAGTAAGTCACTCCATCGGGGGAAATGTTCTCTACCTGCATGTTTTCAAAGATGTTAATTGCCTCTTTGCCAAGACCATGTTTTCCATAACCGGTTATCATGACCGTCCAAGATACCACATTCCTTTTTGGCATTTCGTAAAACAATTTATCGGCATCTTCTATCAAACCACACTTGAGATACATATCCAGAACTGAATTTGCCAGCGAGATGTCTAGACCTGATGGAACTTTCATAGTGTAAGCATGCATTTGTTTCCCTTGTTCAACAAGGGCAAAGTCAGCAAACACGGCCATCACACTTGAGAGAACAAACCCATCAATCGGAATGTCACTCTCTCTAAGCGCCTGATACAACTCCATAGCCTTTGACAAATTTCCTTCCTGAGCATAGCCTACAACTAGCGATGTCCAAGAAATTACACTCTTCCTTTTGACTTGATCAAACACTTTCTGTGCATCACATAAATACCCAGATTTTGAATACAAATCAATAAGTGACCCCGCAACAATAGTTTGTTGTGACAATTGAAAACCAGTAGAAATCAGAAAGCCATGGATTTGCCTCCCAGCCCACAATTCTCCAAGACCTGCACAAGCTTTTAGAGTGCTCGTAAAAGTAAACTCGTCGGGTACCTTTCCTTGTATCTGCATTTCCTTGAACAAAACCAAGGATTTGTCACCAGTTCTTCCAATTGCATATCCTGATATCATTGCATTCCAAGTTATCAAACTTCTCTCAGGCATTTCATCGAACACCCGAGCTGCTGCATCAATTCTTCCACATTTTGAATACATATCAATCATAGAATTTCCCACCACTGGAAACCATTCAAAGCCTGTTTTACAGCACCACCCATGAATCTGCATCCCATTCTCAGGAACACCTACGAAACCGCAAGCTTTAAAATTGCTAGAAAAAGTGAACTCATTTGGTTTAACCATGGCACTTCCCATTCGAGATAAGAGAAATAACGAGCTTTTGGCATTGCCCTGATTTAAATACCCACACATAAGAGATGTCCAAGAAACAACGTTTGTTTGAAGCATTCTATCAAACACCTTGCATGCCATCTCAACCTTGCCACATTTTCCATACATATCTATGAGGTCATTGTTTATCATCATATCAAACCCATAACCCATCCTCAGTGCTGCAGCATGTACCTGCAGTCCTTGATCTAAAAACAATTTTTTTGAGCAAACTCTCAAGAGCTGAGCAAATCTTTGTCTCTCATTCATCGTGAAAAATCTCTTAGTGAACCTTCTTCCCAAATGTTCACAGTTTTACGCAGGATATCGGTGTACTGTACTCTTAAAGCCTTGGCCCATTTCACTGTTCAAGGAAAATGGGAGAACTGGAAAAAACAATGCCCGAATTGTGCGATTCTCGTCGTCAGATACCAGTTTCTCGGTGAGCTTGCAACTCTATATATAAAATTAATGCTTTGTTTTTAATTTACCAACTTTCATGTTCTTGCAACGACAAATCCTTTGTTTTTATTAAATTATTTTCAAACAATTACGTATAGTTGGTCGAATAAATTGTGAGTCCCATTAACAGTTAACCTTATTAAGTTGTTATAGAACAGACCCTTAATATTTTAATAAAAGAAGTGGTTCAGGTGTTGTTACTTGTATGGTACATGTTGAATAAGTAAACAAGTAAGAATGATTAATGTTATGTATTATAAGTAAGGAACGATTCAAGGAGAAGAAACAAGATGAAGAAGCAGTAGAGATGAACAAAGGGCAATCGTGGAAATAAGACGCCTTTATATGATACAATCGACCTCTAAAACATGACCGATTTAGAGAGAAATTGAAATGATTCAAAGGTTCTATGAATTTTACCAAACGACATTTACAGTTGACCAAGTTTGAAGTCGTCTCTTGATGAAACTATTCAAGGCATGTGTAATGCCTGAAAAGCCGTTCAACGTCTTGAGATATTTCTTAGAGTTCATGTGGGTGCTGAGGTGGATTTGCTAGGGGTTGAGTGGTGGGACGTGTCATGCTGTCACTTAACTTGTCTGGCATGGTGAAAAAAATATTATTGACCTTTAATGATCCCATCAGTGTGATTCATTTTATGCTACTATCGTGTTGAGTAGACGATAGTCGAGCTCAAAAATAGTCAAAAATCAATTGAACTTTTTGATCAACCCCGACAAAACATTCATTTCCGCATGATATGTCCCAAGTTCAATGGTCTATAGATTAATGCGATCTAATATTTGCATCCCCACGTGCATGAAGAGAACCACCACGAATAGATTTTAACTTTTTTACTTGCACCATGGTATATAAACAAACAGTAAGTTATAAATTCTAGAGTAAATTGCATTTTTGGTCCCTATGGTTATCTGATTTCTTTGAAAGGGGTACCTAAACTTCAATATCTCAAATAGTGGTCCCTGAGTTATACGATTTTGCTCCAAATGTAGGACCTGGTCACTAACCCCGTCTATTTGGTCCGTTAGTGCCAGGGGTAGTTTCGTCCATCCATGTTTTTGTCCTTTTTTATACATTTTCTTGCTTTTACTTATGTTTGTAAAACCCATAACATTGTAGGGACCAGTTTTGTAAATTCTCTAAAAAGCTCCAAACCATGGAAGCTCATCTGGTTCAAATTCTCTAAAAAGCCCCGAACAAGAAATGGATGAATTCAAGGTCAATAAACATGAAATTGCAACAATTTACAACAACAACTAGTGTTTGACATCGCGCGTTGCACGATGATCAAAAAACATGTCAAATATGATATAGAAAAGTTATGATACTACAAATCAACTCAAAACCTAAGAATGCCAAATTCTCATTGTACATTGGTTGATACCCTTCCAATATTCAAAAACATCTTTCCTCCTTTCATACACTCAATTATCTATTCCAATATTTCAGTTTATCGTCAATGTGGAATAAAAAAAGCTCAACTACAATTTATTATTTGAGAAAATACTAAATTCTCATTGTATCATTCGATACCTTATAACCAACACTTCTTTCACATTCATTTTTATGTATTTATATTTATATTCATGATTGTATTGATTTGATTCTAATGAACATTTAATCAATCGAAAGTGAAAGGTGTTACTTTTTAATAAAATACTTTTATCACATAGCTTTAAAATTACCATTTAATCCCAAATTTTGATGGCAAGTGTGGCATTTTTAGCCAACCAACTTTTTTTTATCTTGAAGGCATTCTCCTCCTTTACCTACCTACCTCTTTCCAATATTTGTATCATTTGTTGATGTCATGTGAAATACTGAAAAAATGTGAAGTGTGTGACTAACCCAAGAAGGTTTCGTAGGATTTCTATATACATTTATATTGAAATCTATATTCAAGCCATTCCCCTCCTTTTATATATTCAGCTATATTTTCTAATATTTCTCATCCTCATCAATATGTGATAACCAAATTCAACCATAATTTGAGAATACTAAATTCTCATTTGCCATGTTAATACTTTATAGCCTTCATTTGCATATTTATATTTCCCGTACTGATCAATGTTGGATAACCCAAAGCTCAACGACAATTCATGATTTGAGCATACTATGTTTTCATTATGTCATGTTAATATCTTATCGCATTCATTTATATATTTGTGTTGGACGGGAGCGGAAATTTATTGTTAGAAGATCCATACTAAGTTAATATAAAATGCAATTTGATGATTGACAACTAATTAGATCATATATAAGACAATACATTTATTGGGGTTGTATACATGTAGTTATTGTGGTTATACACAAAGTTAGTCTTTCTAATTTTTCCTTTTAGTTTATAATGTTTGTTTTGCAACATAACTATTAAAACATTCTGAAATAGGTTGCACATAAGAATTACAATTAACAATCATATAAATGTACTTATGTAAAGAGAAAAAATGATTTCATGCATAAAAAATTAAGGACATATCTAACTTGGAAAATTTTGTTATCATTGTGGAGCCCAAAAAAAATTCATGTCTATTGTCATCTTACTTAATTAGTTTTTGAGATATCAATAGATGAATTAATTAAAATGAATGCTAATAGGAAGTTGGATAGTTTGAGGTTAAAGTTAATTAAATTGGAAATAAAATTACCAAATGACCCTTTTTATGATGAACTACAAAATTTTCATTTAAGGGTAGAAAAGTCTTTAACTTATTGGTATTTTAAAAAATTTAAAACAATGAGAAAATTCATTTAGGAGAATACTACTCTATCATTGTGTCACATCATCATTTGTGGGTTTTCCTTTAATATATATATATATAGATTACGATAATACCTGTAAGTAAGTTACAATTATGCTTTTCATTATTTTCTATTTCTCTTCCAAATTGGGGGCTCGATGACTACCACTTATTGCCGTTCATTTTTGGGTCTTCGCAGTTGATAAATCATAAGCATATGAAACCCAAATCCATTCATAATGAGGATATACTCGATAATTTTTCAAAAGTGTATCTATATTTCTTCTGTATTAGTTTTGTAAATAAGGTTAAAAAGGGTCCATTTGCAGAGCATTCACCATTGTTGGATGATATTACTGCTGAGGCCTGAGAAGAATACTGGAGAGGAAGAGAAACCTAAGGAAATGGATAAGTCTCATGTCTTTCGGTTTTAGCCATCCAGGAGTACTCCTCACAGCAGCAACACTCAAAAAATTTACAGGAACCAAATCCTCGTCGTCGCCACTGCCCACTGGTTCACATGAACGCCATTTGTTTGCTTAGGTAGTTAGGTTCATTGATGTCCCTATGATATATCGTACCTTTGTATGTGTTTTTTTGGCCGGAGGATACCGGAGATAGGAGGGGGCAGGGACGCCAGTGGTCCATGTCGAGAGTTTGAAGGCAGGGACGGGTTGTCCCTGTGCGTGTGTATATATATATAAGTTAATTAATACATATATATATATAAGTTAATTACATATAGGCCCCTATAATTTCATGTTTTTTTACAAAAACTAAAACAAACAAAAAAATTACAAAAGGAGGGACAAAACATGGATGGACGAAACTACCCCTGGCACTAACGGACCAAATAGACGGGGTTAGTGACCAGGTCCTACATTTGGAGCAAAGTCGTATAACTCATGGACCACTATTTGAGATATTGATGTTTAGGTACCGCTTTCAAAGAAATCAGATAACCACAGGGACCAAAAATGCAATTTACTCTAAATTCTACTTACGTGGGAGAGACCTTTCCTATAAATCAATATTTATAACTAACTCTAGTGTCAGTATACTGAGACTCAATTTCTCATTTACTCGATCCCCATTTTTGAACAATCTTTACGTCGTTACATAGTCCTGTTGGAGGAGAAAACAATCCCTCTAAATTACTTAACGAACATATCATAGATCTTGTTGATATTTGTGTAGAAAACTTATAAAAACACCGTTTTATCTTCGAAGGCTGTTGAATTAACTAAACCACGTGGGTGTCAGTTGTCCATGAGAAGAGGGGCAACGGTGAAGATGTCGGTAATGGCCGTGTCTGTCGAGATTATCGGTCTTAGTAAGAATTTGAGGTTTTTGTTGTTATCGGGCAGAATTGGGTTTTCTTGATTATGCATTACTTGGGAATGATTGATTGATTGTCATCCAACAATTATTTATACTTAAGATTTTATTCTATAATCAAAATTTATTTTATTCCATATCGTAGTAATTATTTTGTGCTATAGTGAAAAATCTATACGCCTCAGTCTTCAATTATATTATAATTTCTATGACCATTTTCTTATGAGTTTTTTACTACTCCGTCGTCTATCCCCACTATCTTCACACTCTATGATATACATAAATCAAGACCATAGGATTCGACGGATGATTTGACATCCTTTATTAATTGCGCAAAAACTCTCCCTTTGACTCGGGGGCCTTAAAGTTATCGGATGAGGTTTTTGAACATAACTTTGATAGATTGGAAATTGCGGAATATCCAAATTTTGGCTCTCATAAACCACATGGTTGGAACCATGGCCTATTGATTTGTCCCCTGGACCTATTCTGATTATGAATTATCCATTGCAAGGTTTATAGGCCAAACAAAAACAAAAACAAAAGTAAATGAAATGTTATAAAACAAAGACATTGTAACAACCCGGACCAAAATAGTAGGATTTTAAGCCTTTTTGTGTTGGTGCTTAATATGTGGAAGTTGAGGGGTCATTTTGCAAATATGTAAAGAGGTATATAAGGGCCTAAAACCCTAGGAGAATGTCCTTATTACTGATTTTAGTGTGTGTGTGTGTGTGTCGGCTGGATTTATGAGGGGAAAGAAGAGGAGGAGTTCTTGAAGGTTTTTGGTGCATTTGGGAGAAAGGAGCCATCAAACCTTGGGATTTGAAGGAGAAATAGCATTTGGATTTCGTTTATCGCAAGCAATCAACCAGGTAACACCCTCTTGTTTCATCGATTTATCTTTGATTAGGGAGCAGAATGGTTAGTCTTGGGGTTTTTGTTCAAAAGTGAAGTTTGAAGCTAAAATGAGAGAAATCGGGTCTTATAGTGTGTTTCGATTGCTAAGGACTCAGTAATTGTTAAGTTTAGTGATGTTGTGGCTATTGCTAATCTTTACATCGAGAGAATCGAGCTAACCAGTAGATTTCAGCCTTAAAAAGGGTCCAGGTCGTCGTCCGGAAACCGCCCTGGACGTCCGGAAACCTTCTTGGGCGTCCGGACTCCTTGCTTGGGAGAAGGTCCCCGGACGAGGAAGTTTTCCGGATAGGTTGGGTTTTCCGGGTAAGAGTTGTGCCCGGTAAGTTCGGTACCCGGAAAGGGGTATTGTCCGGAGAGTAGTAGTTACCCGGATAAGGTTGTTGTCCGGTTAGATGGGTGTCCGGACTCTTTAGCGTCCGGAAAAGTAGGGTTGTCCGGGAAACTGAGTTGTCCGGATACTTTTGCTGAGTTGTTGTTTTATGCCCGTTTATTCAGGGAAGTCGATTTGGAAGTTTGGGAACTGTGTAGGGACGAGAAGAAAGAGCCTGAGGTGAGTTTTCTAAACTATAATGTGTGGCTTTTAAAGTGTTTTCAAAAATGTTATGAATGTTGAGAATTGCCATGCTTTATTATTATGCTTTAATTGCATGAAAGTTGTTTAAAGTTTTATGTAGAATGTATGCATACATCAAGGAGACGTAAACTGGCAAAGACGGGAGAGTCGTTCCGCCAGCTCTCGTGCGGGAAGGGAGGTCCCTATATGCCAGGAGCGAGGCTCCGCAAGGCAGCATGAGGCTGACTCGTTGTCACCTTCGGGTGGCTTCAGGGTGTCAGATTACGAGGAGGCGGGCTTTAGTCCGTATACGATTTTGACGTGTGGAGTATGAATGTTTAAAGCTGAAAAGATAAACTGTTTTTAAATGCTTTGATAACTGTTAGGAGGGACTCACTAGACCACATGGTCTAACCCTCGCATTTTCAAATTAAAACCTTTTCAGGTAAACAGGTTTCCAGGAGCTCGGGCAAGTAGGCTGAGCTTAGCAAGAAGAGTCAAGAAGTATAGTGACACTCTAGTTATTAGTTTTCTCAGTTGTGTAGGTTGTTTCCGCAAACCTCTTTGAATAATTGTAACGAAATTTTGAGACCGTGATTTTGGGATGTTATGAAATTGATATTTGCATGACAATTTTGGTTGGGTTGTTATAGTTGGTATCAGAGCCGTGGTTTAAGGGATTTAGGTGACCGGACGGGCCTAAACTTAAACTTGGGAGTAGAAATCACAACTGAGAATCAGGAAATGCGTTAGGAGGGCACTAATGTAGATACATGAAACGCGTTAGGAGGACACTATTATAGAGATATGACTAATAGGGTACTGAGGACTGTCATGTAAGGTAAGTTTGAAATTCCACCTGACCAGTGTAATTGCGAACTTACAGGTACATGTATGTGCTTAACCTGCCTTATTATCCTGAAGTGGTACCCTTATGCTAGCTTATATGTCATTTTCCAGTAATCTAGAGTATCAGCAAGATCCCTGAGGGGTAGACTAAGACCCTTGTTGGGGAAGTATCTTGATAGATCATTTATGTTGTGACGTATGTGTACATCGTAGAGAAGAAAGTTGTTTAGAATGCACTGAGTCGTCTAGAGTTAGAACTTCGTGGGTTCAAAGAGAATGAGCGATTACTTGTGAGTAAGACTCCTGGTTCAGGAGAGTCCCGATTCTAGAAGTTTTGGGGGAGATCAGTTGGGATGATGAGAAAGGACAATGACGAGATCTTGAAAGCGTAAGTTCTATAGCAAGTGCAAGATTGGGGCATTGACTCTTTAGTCGAGCTTTTCAGTAGCAGGAACGTCGAAGGGAGATATCAGTGGAGAATTAAAAGCGTGTAGTGGTAGAATGTGAGGAAATTGTTCAAGATGAGAATAGTATGGTATGGTTGAGTAAGTGAGATGTGGAAAGCGTGTTCAGCAAGTTATTGCATGACCGAGAGGGCGACCGTTGGTCGTAGGTAGAATGTCAAGGATAAACTCAGCGAGTAAAGCAGTTGACCTTGTTAGAGTGAGTAGCCTTCAAATGCAAGTAGAGTCTCATGCATGGTGTCCTTTTATGTAACATGAAATTTTCACGATTTAAGTTAAACGTGTAAAGATAAATTTTTGATCGAAAATGAGTCAGGATGTGCACGCGTATGTTTAAAGAAAAAGATGATTTCATTCACATGGCACAATGAAGTTTCGAGTTTTATAATTTGTAAAGTATTTCACTCTTTTCATGACGAGTTAAATATTTGCAAAAAGCCAAGGAAACGATTGAATGCAAAACTTTTATAACCAAAATAAGTATTGACATGTTGAAGATACATAAATGAGTATGAAAACCGACTGGTTTACTTCGTGTCGGTAATTTCTTTCAGGATGGGGTCGTATGAAAAGATTTTCACTCAATATATATTTCTGTCGTCATGACATATTTTGGTGGAGTAAGATTTAGTTTATGGATAGTTGCATGCGAACGATTCACGAGATCGTTGTGCAGGGCATTGAATTTTAAGAGTGATGGGGGGCATGCATACCTAATATGCTTTCAAGTGTTGTCCATTGGAAATGATAAAAAGGTACGAAATGATTTATCTATTGCGTTGTCATGCATGAAGGCTATGAACTCACTAGGTCGTAGGATGTTGTATGTTAAGCTAAGGAAGAACTTCAAGCGTGGGGAAGTGTCGGACAAATTAGGAAAGAATGTTGTAGCCTTAATATTTGTGTTCAAGAGGAAAGGTGATTAGCGGTAGAGTCGGAAGTGGATTATAGTGTCAGTTGTATGAGGGTTTGCACCCTTGTTCGGAAACTAGAAGTACGGTTGTCAAGGGACGGTTGTGTCCGGAGGAAGGATTTGAAGCCTTCAAGGTGTTGGTTTTGCAACTCGTTATGGGTAGTGTAGTAAGGAAGAACGAAATGCCTATGGCATAGAAGTATGAGTTTCGAGGTGAGCTTGTAATGTTGATGTTACATGAGTAGGTTTCGAAAAGAGGGAGACAGATCATGAAGCTGTTTATGATATGTTGGAAGAGTTAAGTTCCGTGAGGAACCCTTGTTAAAGACTAAGTTAAGAAAGTAGTTTCAGGTTGTCAATCGATGTAAAAGTCGACGGTTGTGTATGATGGCCGGGGCCGACGACCTGAACCAGAAGGGTGAAAGTTGATAGAACACCTTGTAGGGGTGCTAAGAGGATGAGAAGTTATGATTTTGATTAAGCGTTTTATTTATGAAGTATGGAGAGATCGTAGAATGACGAGGTATGAACCCGAGCGAAGTTAGTATGTAGATTTTATTGTTCAGTAAGGGACTGTGCCCAACTTATGTAAGGGCTCGGATCGTGAAGAGCTAGCTAGAATGTTTGTGTTTGATTTAATCGAGAACTCGTGAGTTATAGTTCGACAAGCCGGGAGAGGACTAAGTAGCGAGATAGACTCGGTTGTGTTTGCGTGAAGATGTGAAGGCAAGAATAAATGGTGTAAGAATGGCCATGAGAGATTTGGTCTGCAGTATGATGTGATGAGTGGGGAATGTACAGATAGGTAATGGCATTAATTTCCGAGTTAAATGTACCAGCTAGTATCATAGTGATGTGGTCTTAGAAAGAAAGGAAGCTTCAGATAGAAGCCTTTTGGGGGTTTCGTACGAGATATACGATTTGTCCACCAAATTGTTGGAGCACGTAGGTGTAAGTGACGTTGTGATATGATTATGTTCGGAGGGAAATGTCGGAGCGGGAGTGAGTGATTACCCAAATAAGAAACCAAGTGTTTTTGTTTGTGTGAGTCGATAAGTAAGTATGTGGTGGAAACCTTTGGAAATTTTAGAGGAGGCGATGGATGGGTTGGTCAAAGATGTGGGGTAGTAGGTGCGAAATCTTTGAAGAATGTGAGTTGTTTCTTATGTATGGAGGAATGATTAGAGGATGTATTAGTGAGAGATCCAAAGATGTGCAATGACTTCGAACACAGATGTCATTTCGAGATGACTTGTTTGAGTACCTTAAGTTAGAACTTTGATGCCACCGTTTGGGTATGTTTAGAAACGAGTAAACGTTTCAGCAAGTGAAAAGGTTGGAAGAAAGAGGCAGGTAATGTTTGAGAGGTGATGTTTCACGTTATTGTGGGGAGGTGAAGATAGTACGTTGGGATAGAAGAGAAGGTTAGAGGTAGTAAGCTGGTCAGTAACACCAAGAGGTGGAGTAGCGTGAATAGCTTGCCGGTAAGTGTATGAACTTCTAGAGAGAGTTTTGAGGAAGGGGATTTTGTACGTCTGGTGTAGGAAAGAAGCGGATAAGATAGTCGAATGATTCGAGTCGAGTTGGCGATATTGTGAGATGCGGTCAAACGAACTGATCGTTCAGTGTAAGCTATTGAGAACAGTAGAGTGCGACCTAGGTTACTCTTCCAAGTTGAGCGAGGATAACCGAAGTTATGTTATGAGACTAGACGTTTGTGGCAGTCAGTAAGAAGTTGATGAGCCTTCGGGATAAGTTCAATTCGAACAGGTGAGCACTACAATAAGGAATTTTAGAGTTTCCCATTTTTGGCCACGATTAAATGTGAAATGATGATGTGATGAGAACGTGCGAGTTAGTTGTCGAGCGGTAGCCGATGTGATTCGGGAAGGGAATACGGTCTGCTTAGGCGCATATCGGTTGGAAGAAGTGGACTAGAATTACAGGTAACTCGAGGAGAGAACTCTTAGGTGTGAGTTCATCAAGAGGTGCAAGGGTGGCCTTGCGCCAAGTGATCAGGAGAGTGATGATTCCTGGTCTTAGAGTCTCGTTGTAGTGGCGGGGAATCTCCGCCAAGTTCCTTCTTTTAAGGAAGTAAAGGGGTAGTATGAGAGACCGTAAGTAGACGTGTTGAATAACCGTGAGTTCCGACGTGGAGACGGAAGTGAGCAAATGGAGGCGCGGGTGGCCTTGGATTCTTCTAGTGGTGTTTAAGCGAGTATAGTATTCGGAGAGGTTGCAAGTAAATAATGCAAGATGTCACGTTTTAGCAAAGTGGTGACTCGCCGAGGGCGGTTTTCTGAGTATGGGGTGCGGTTATGTTCCCCATCAGAACGGTTTGGGGGATTGGGCAGGATTGAGCTGGTTGGATTGAGGAACATAAGGCTTTGAGCCTTGAAGTTTGAGAGATAGGTAAGATGGACTAAGTCTGTGAAGCCGTCGAAGTTATGAAAGTTGAATAAATGGTGCGCGATCTTGAGGTACTCGGTGAGATTTTGAGAAGAAATCTTTAGTGTGTTACACGTCTCTTTAGTGGAAGAGCCGAGGTGGGAAGTGAGTTGATAGCGATCTTGCAAGAAATACAGGTTATAAGAAGTTGACCTTCGCCATTAGTGAACGAGTTAGAGGAGCGGTTTACGTGTAAGACTGGCTAGATAAGTGAATGGGTGTCCATCCGACATTTCATGTCTCGAATCTAAAGTAGTGTTTGTCAAAAGTCGACGTGGTTGATTCTTAGAGGGGACATTAGTATTGATGAGAGTTTGACTTACGTAGGAGGACCAATTGAAGCTGTGAGTAGTAAAGTACGAAAGTCGAGACACCAAGAGGTCCGCTGAGTGAAGTTTCAGTGGAGGTATCTTAAGAGACGAGAGGCATCGTGGAAGTCGGATCAGTTATGCAGACCTGATACCCTCACCTTTTTGTAAACGGAATTCCGGGGACGGAATTCTTTTGAGTGGGGAGTGTTGTAACAACCCGGACCAAAATAGTAGGATTTTAAGCCTTTTTGTGTTGGTGCTTAATATGTGGAAGTTGAGGGGTCATTTTGCAAATATGTAAAGAGGTATATAAGGGCCTAAAACCCTAGGAGAATGTCCTTATTACTGATTTTAGTGTGTGTGTGTGTCGGCTGGATTTATGAGGGGAAAGAAGAGGAGGAGTTCTTGAAGGTTTTTGGTGCATTTGGGAGAAAGGAGCCATCAAACCTTGGGATTTGAAGGAGAAATAGCCTTTGGATTTCGTTTATCGCAAGCAATCAACCAGGTAACACCCTCTTGTTTCATCGATTTATCTTTGATTAGGGAGCATAATGGTTAGTCTTGGGGTTTTTGTTCAAAAGTGAAGTTTCGATTGCTAAGGACTCAGTAATTGTTAAGTTTAGTGATGTTGTGGCTATTGCTAATCTTTACATCGAGAGAATCGAGCTAACCAGTAGATTTCAGCCTTAAAAAGGGTCCAGGTCGTCGTCCGGAAACCGCCCTGGACGTCCGGAAACCTTCTTGGGCGTCCGGACTCCTTGCTTGGGAGAAGGTCCCCGGACGAGGAAGTTTTCCGGATAGGTTGGGTTTTCCGGGTAAGAGTTGTGTCCGGTAAGTTCGGTACCCGGAAAGGGGTATTGTCCGGAGAGTAGTAGTTACCCGGATAAGGGTGTTGTCCGGACTAGGTTGTTGTCCGGTTAGATGGGTGTCCGGACTCTTTAGCGTCCGGAAAAGTAGGGTTGTCCAGGAAACTGAGTTGTCCGGATACTTTTGCTGAGTTGTTGTTTTATGCCCGTTTATTCAGGGAAGTCGATTTGGAAGTTTGGGAACTGTGTAGGGACGAGAAGAAAGAGCCTGAGGTGAGTTTTCTAAACTATAATGTGTGGCTTTTAAAGTGTTTTCAAAAATGTTATGAATGTTGAGAATTGCCATGCTTTATTATTATGCTTTAATTGCATGAAAGTTGTTTAAAGTTTTATGTAGAATGTATGCATACATCAAGGAGACGTAAACTGGCAAAGACGGGAGAGTCGTTCCGCCAGCTCTCGTGCGGGAAGGGAGGTCCCTATATGCCAGGAGCGAGGCTCCGCAAGGCAGCATGAGGCTGACTCGTTGTCACCTTCGGGTGGCTTCAGGGTGTCAGATTACGAGGAGGCGGGCTTTAGTCCGTATACGATTTTGACGTGTGGAGTATGAATGTTTAAAGCTGAAAAGATAAACTGTTTTTAAATGCTTTGATAACTGTTAGGAGGGACTCACTAGACCTCATGGTCTAACCCTCGCATTTTCAAATTAAAACCTTTTCAGGTAAGCAGGTTTCCAGGAGCTCGGGCAAGTAGGCCGAGCTTAGCAAGAAGTGTCAAGAAGTATAGTGACACTCTAGTTATTAGTTTTCTCAGTTGTGTAGGTTGTTTCCGCAAACCTCTTTGAATAATTGTAACGAAATTTTGAAACCGTGATTTTGGGATGTTATGAAATTGATATTTGCATGACAATTTTGGTTGGGTTGTTATAGACATCAGAAGCTGAACTGAACCCGACACCAAAAAATGTAGCCTAGTAGGAACTACGACATGGGAGTGAGGTGTTGCGACCTTGTGACCCACTGCTCCCGTTTCAGGGACTCCATACGAGATCGTCTTGAGAATTGAGATCCATTTGAAGACTTAAACCCTTATTTTTCTCAAATAAGACATCATCATATATCAACGTACCTTAAAAAACCGTGTTATTTCAATGACCCCATAACTAAACAAAGAGGAGCCCAAAAAGATGCTTGTTAAATCCTTTGAAGCTAAAGAGAAACCGAGCAAGTACCTGGATGGTCACCGTATTTCCCATGTTGATGTCAAGAGTCCACCATTTCCTAAACAGGTCCCAAATTTCTGGCACGAATTTGTATCTCATAAGACAATGATCCAACATTTCTTTTGTTTCTTTACGAATTGGACATAAAACTGAATGTAGATCCATAACACAAACTTGATTCATTTTTTTCGTTCTCTTCTTAATAAATAAACGGTGCAAATTCATATAATCAATAGATAAAACCGTGACATAAATTTAGGGACAAATTTTATTTATTTATTATGGAAGTCCTAAATTACATATGCTGTGATTCTGAAATCAAAGACAACGATATAAAAGGATGGATACGGAACGGAATTTACCTTTCCAAGGTGTCACTAACTATATAAACGCTTTTCAACGTTCTTCTCGTTCCTTTCTTCTGCAACTTCATCCTTCATCCTTTTCATCCATTTCCCTCTGTATTAATCCACTTACCTTTTACTCAGATGCATCCATAGCCAACAAGCAGCGATGGCACCGCGACCGCAAGACACAGGCATGGAGACAGAACTACTGTCTCGTCTCGCTGCAAATCATTTGTTCTTGGGCCAAATCGAACCTTTTCGAGCTACCATCCTCGCTCTCCGATCTCGAAACCCTGACCTAGCTCGTTCTATCCTCCAAACAATTGTAGCGAATGGTGGCCGTTACGAGACTATTCTTTTTAGTTCCAACTCTTCCCCTGCTCTTCTCACTTATGTATGTACCCTTGAACTCCTCCAATTTAATGATCCTACTTCGCTGGTTTGGAGCTTTGACTCGAGTACGTTGCGTTTGCGTGCTGAATTCTTGCTTTATGCTCAGACTATTACGTCTAGGGTTTTGGAAAGTAAGAAAGAATACAATAATTTAGGTCAAAATCAAACGAGTATTGCCAATCTTGATTCAATTAAAAGGGATGAAATGGGTATTAGTGATTATAGTTCACAAGAGAAGCTTGAGGAGTCAAGCGGGGATAGGGGTATTAGCGATATTGATTCGAAACAGCACTTTAGCGAGTCAAAAGGGGATACCAGCAAAATGGGTATTAATACTTTTGATTCCAGAACTGGGCATTTAAGTGAAAAAGGTGTTACTAGTGCTAGAGATTGGGATCTTGAGGAGTGTTTGAAAGTTTTGAATAAGATTTCGGAGGTGGGGTTCAAAAGGTTGAGACCAGATTTAGTTGAAGACGTCAGAGAGAGTGAAGAAGGGACTTCTGGTGTCTCTATGGAGATGGAAGAAAGTGAAATGATGTCTCTGAGAGGAGTAATTTTGGAAAATGCTGTTATCTTTGAGGCACTGTGTGAGAATATAGCAAAACAGGTCAAGCGGGTTCAAGAGAATGATGGTGCTGATGATTCAGGGTTAGCTATTACGTCGACTGTTCAAGAGGATGATGTTAAGGCTCTTAAATTGATGCAAAGCTGTGTTCAGATGGTGCATTTGGATGCCATGAAGGAATGCCTGAAGGAAGGTGACAATAATGGAGCTGTGTCACATATTCAATTTCTTCACCTTGATTATGGACTGGAGGAAGCTGATTACCGGTATGCCTAAAGAGAATATTTTCTTTTAGGATTGACTTTTCCTATTTGCAGTTTTATGTTCATCCATAGAATTTTATTTTATGCACTTCGCTAGAAGATTGCATACTCTCTCTCTAATTTATGATAGAGCACTTAATAAAAAATGCCGAATATGAAGGAGAATTTGTATCTTATTGAGTCATAGGTTATATCAACTCACTACATAAATATGATATCCAGATTAATCATTCTTCATGATTAGATTTCGTTAGACTATTTATATAAATTTGACTCTCCATTATGTAAGATCAAAATGAGTTGACTGAAGCTAATACATGACATTCACCACCACCAAGTTCACAGCAACTCATCCTGATCATTTGGCATCATCATCCTGATCAGTTCTAAATGTTTATGCGTTATTGAAGGAAAACAACTGTATCACGTTAGCAGATGGGTTAAGATCTAAATGTTTATGTGTTATGTTTGTTCACTATTGATAATAAATTCAGTTGGCATTATCACCCTGACCAGTTTCTAGTTCCCAGTTTTGTTGATAGATCTTGGTTGTCTTGTCCCTGTTTCTTTCTCTTCAATCCTACAACATTAATAATATGATTCAGTGATGGCCTTCATCAAATTATTTTATTGTGTTAGTTATTTATTTGTAATCCTTTGTGATGTTTAAATAGCATGGTTTTGCAAGATCTCGTCAAGAGGGATTTGGCGGGTATGGTGGCCTATGATGACACTTGGCTTCCCATGCGAAGTAAATTGTTGTCAATATATGAGAAAGCACTCTCATCAAACTCCAGACGTCTTGTTCACATGATACAGGTGTGATGCTTCTTTGCTTTTTACTACAATGCTTGTTAAGTTCTTGAGCAGAACAATTTCCTACTTATAGTTTCTTCCTTGATTATGTCTTCTGTTTCTTCTTTTTAATACATTTACTGGCTGTAATCATGTTCTTTCCTGGAAATTTGTGCAATATTTTGCTCCAGCATGGGCACCATTTGATTTTATGCCTGACTGAATACTTGGGCGCAGTTACCCATGTCTTGCCTGTTCTGGGGTTTGTAGCATATCTATTACCTCTGCAATATGATTTAACGCTTGAACTGGGTGCAAGTTCTGTGGTTGTCAACAATTCTATTTTGGTGGGTATGCGTTTAGAAACTTCATCAGGATGTGCCTTTTGCAGTCCATCCAGGAGGAATTGCTCTCTGAAGAGATAGAGACGCATAAAGTTTTGAATGGCAACCAGGTTCCACCCCCTCTTGCGCGACTTCTGAACTTTATTGCACAGATGACACCTGAGACACCGGGCAGCCAAACATCATCATTTAAGTCGGTGATCTCTGCATGCATGAGAGACATGTACCATTATGCTCGTATATCAGGGTTGCATGTTCTTGAATGTGTCATGGATGTTGCTCTTTCTGCTGTCAAGAGGGAACAACTTCAAGAAGCTAGCAACGTATGTGCCCTCCTTTTCGGTCTAAAATTATACCATTTAGATTTCCTCAATTACTGCAATCTAATTTAACAACATTTGCAGTTGCTGGTTAACAATTTCTTATTTACTAGAATCTCTAAGAAAGCTATAAAAAATGACTTTATAGTGGTCTTATAAGCCCCATGTCCATTTATGTTGTAGATTCTTTTGTTGTACCCCCGACTTCAACCTCTTGTAGCTGTTATGGGTTGGGATCTTTTGCCTGGGAAAACAGATATGAGAAGGAAGTTGATGCAGCTTTTCTGGACTAGTAAATCACAAAGTCTCAGGCTGGAAGAATCTCCTCTCTATGACAAATCAGACGAGGTATTGCTTTTTTCTTTCCAAATTTAATCTGGCATGTTCTCGGCTTCTCACTTATCAATCAGTGGTAAATCCCAAACGTTAAGTATGACTTGTTAATTTTGGCAGGTGTCCGCTGTTGAACATCTTTGTGACTTCCTAAGTTACCAACTTGATCTGGCTTCTTTTGTTGCATGTGTAAATTCTGGACAATCATGGAGTTTGAAATCATCATTACTCTTGTCTGGAAAAGGGCATACAGAGCTTGAAAACGAAGATTTCCAGTTGGACCCGTTTGTTCAAAATCTTGTACTGGAAAGATTATCAATCCATAGCCCCCTTCGAGTAAGTCTGTAAACTTTGTTGGTCATTTAAGGCACTTCCTTTTCCTGAATTCTACATGCTGCTCTAGCAAATTATATGTGCACATCGAGATGAAAACGGGTTAGGATGTTGTCATGTTTTATGCATTCTGCTTGCTTGGTTGTTTATTTTTTTTCATCCTTAGTTTGTAGAAATATCTTTCCTGGTAAATAATTCAAGACTCATTTCCTGTTACACATGAAAAAAGGAAATCCTTGAAGCTAAGCGATGATCATTGAGATTTGCCTTGCAAGTATAATACTGAAATCTAGATTTGCATACATGTTTCATAATCGCTTTACTTCTTTAAATCATTTATATTTACTTAACAAACTAAACTTCATCTTCCATAATTTCCAAAAGTGTCCTAATTCCCAGTAGTCAATTGGCAATTTCGCATATTTAATTATGTAATGAAGTTAGGGGGTTATTAGGAGAAATGATAATCTACAGCCTTAGTTTGATGGGGGGTTTTCTTGGGAAGGGTTAAAGTTTACTAACTTGCTGGAGAAGGAATTGGTTTTTGGTATGCCATAAAGCTGAGTGCTAAATGCAACAGTTGGAGTCTATATCTTGCTTCTTTAACTGGTTATGTATTACTCTAATGATAATTTTTGTGCTCTTTGTACTCATGTTTGGTCAATCTTTTTGTTCATTTGTATGTTTAGGTAAATAGTTTAGGAAGCCTATTGGGTTCTTACCCCCAATTGTAAGCTTTTGGATAAATCCACTTTGTGAATTAAAATGCTTGTTGAGAGTATTTTACTTGAGAGGTGACAATTTTCTTTTCTGTATGTACAGGTTTTGTTTGATGTTGTTCCGGACATAAGATTTCAAGAAGCTATCGAGTTATTTAGCATGCAACCAATCACCTCTAATTTAGCAGCCTGGAAAAGGTAGCGTCCAATTTCTTATATATCTAAGGAACTAGTCTCTATCTCATCAGATTAGGGAGTATCATTCTTATTTACTGTTTTATATTTATTTTTATTGGTCAATTATTGCATATATGGTAGTTGAATCACAGTGCGTGTTTAAATATCAAGTGCCTATAATTTGTGTGGCATTTGTAATAGATAAGGGCAGGTGATTATGATTGTTATATAAACTGAAGAACAGTTGGTCACATGCCTATATGTGTGTATAATACCTTTTCTGCTGTTGTGGACTTGTGGTTTTGTTTTGTGTTTCGCAGGATGAAAGATGTTGAACTCATGCACATGCGCTATGCCATGGAATCTGCTGTTCTTGCCCTTGGAGCTATGGGGAACAGTAAGAATAGTGAAGTTAAAAGCTATCAAATGGCATTATGTTACTTGAAAGACCTCAGTATCCATTTGGAGGCCATCAACAACATTCCACGCAAGGTTGTGTTTTAGTCCTTCTTCATTATGCATATCTGTGGGTCCTTTGCTTAGTCTATGACATCTTATTACAAGAAATGAGATAATCATCTTTGGTTAGTGTCTTCATTAATTAAATATGGTGAACATTGTTATAACCCTTCTAATGATGCAGATAATGATGGTGAACATTGTTATCTCACTTTTGCATATGGATGATCTTTCTTGCGACTTATCGCCGTGTCCACCACCTAGGAGACAACCTGAGACGTCCAACACCTGTAGTGGGGAAAGTGCTGATCCCTGCACTAATGAAGAAGGGAATACCATGGTGGTATCCTTCACAGGTCGGCTCCTTAATATATTGCGGCAGAATCTACCTGCAGCTGTTACTGAACAGGAGATTGCAGTTGATGGAAATGTGCCTACTGATGGGAGACAAGCTTTAGAGTGGAGAATCTCAAAGGCAAGATCCTTCATTGAAGATTGGGAATGGCGTTTATCAATCTTGCAAAGGCTTCTTCCCTTGTCTGATCGTCAATGGAAATGGGAGGAGGCATCAACTGTACTACGTGCAGCCCCATCCAAGCTACTGAATCTGTGAGTTTCACTTGCCGATAATTGAAATATCATTTATACCATTTAAATATCAAGTTATGCGTATCTTATTGTTTTACTTGTGGAAGCACTGCTTAACAAGTATTTTGTGATATTTATGAAACTATTGCGAATGATGCCTTGCTATTTATCGTACTTATGTATTACGTACTCACTTTTTAATGGTATTTCATTGTTCAGAATTAAGATGTATTTGAGCCTATCTAGAGCTTGCTTGGATCATAAAAAAACTTGTAGACTTGGCTTAGCTTGTGGTTTACCTAGCTCAGAAAACTTAGGCTTGGGCTCAGCTTGTATATACTCATTTTATATTGGTAGGCTTTTCAGAATCGGACACCGTGATTTTTCTTGGCTAAAGTCTCTAGAGCTCTGATACCGTAAAGGCTTTAGGAGAATATGAATTTATATATTGCTGAGTTGATGAATTACAATACAAGGAAGAGATATTTATACAAGAGCGAAAAGAGATGAGGACTATTCTAGATAAGGACTATTCTAAAGCAACTCCGGACTCCCTATTGGAGTCTATCTATAACAACTTAGCACCTTTTCTTATATTCGAATCTGTCTACATCTAGCTAACCAAGCAAAGCATGAAAGACAGTTGGTATGCTTTAGTGGTTACAACATGTCTATAATTTTTCAAATGCATTACTTCCTTGAATGGGAGACCGTGACTTATTGAATTTAAGTTACAGTTTGATCATTATTTATTATTCAGTTGCATGCAGAGGGCAAAGTATGACATCGGAGAAGAGGCTGTCAACCGTTTTTCCCTACCTCCAGAAGATAAAGCAACTCTTGAACTGGCTGAATGGGTGGATGGAGCCTTTAAGAGAGCATCTGTATGTACCTAGCTGGTGACTGTACTAATAACCAGTACTTTTTGCATGAAAAAGTTGTTGTTTTGCATGTGTTACTAACTCTATGCTTTTGGTTTATTTTCATATTAATAGAAGTGATTGATTAGTTCACCTAAGGAAACATCAATCTTCAAGAATTTAAAAGGAAAACATCCACTAAATGTTTGCATAGACTATATGTAGATTGACCTCTCAAAAATTCTTCCTAAGAAGATAAGAAATCCAACAGATCGGTAATGCAACAGTTTTTTTTTTTTTTTTTTTTTTAAATTGTGATTCTGCAGGCTGCGGATGCTGTTTCTCGTGCTGCTGATGGAACTTCTGTTGTCCAAGAATTAGATTTTTCCACTCTTCGCTCTCAATTAGGTCCTTTGACTGCAGTATGATTTTCCCGTTCTGTTATTTCTTTTTCATTTTTCTTTCCTTTGGTTTGGTGTGGACCCAAAGGGAGTTTGAAACACCTACATTTGTAAGTGTGGTATGCAAACTTACATTTTTATGCTTCCTGCTAGACTCTTCTATGTATTGATGTAGCTGCGACATCTTCAAGGTCCTCAACTTTGTCCCAGAAGCTTCTAGATCAGGCAAGTGAATAATTAATCCCTCCATTCCACAAAAGAAAGATAAATTTAGGCATTATAATTCAACCTACTATTCTTGATGCAAGTAAAGTGTATTTGTTTTTTAATGCTAATCTATCATATGCGTTTCAATTTGTATTTTGTCTTTGAAAGTCTTAAAAACAAGAAGAAAAACCTCACTTCTAGGTCCTCCCGTAATTGCCATTTGTTTAGATTGCTGGAGCCTGGCACAGGGGCACATGCATGAACGATTGTCAGTTGACTAAAATAATTTTATCTCTGTGATTTTGATATCAACTATACACCATTCTGGCATTCCCTAGGCTCTATGCTGTTAATATCGGATATCGGTGCGATTTCGGTCAAGGACCGATATTCGATATCCCGGATATATCGCTGATATATCGGTCCAAGAATATCGGTTCATATAATATTTCTTAGAATTATATAGATATATGCATCCATAAACATATCATATGCATTAATTAAAAACATAGTTCAAGTGTTCAACATCAAAACATCAACAGAAAGATAGCAGCTTCGATCGACTTTTCTTTCTTGAAAGTTGAAACAGTGAACCGAGAAGAGAAAGAAGGGTTCGATCGTTTTTTTTGGTAGAAACCTAACTTCAGTAACTTGAGGCCCTTCTAAAGAAGCTACAAAGCCCAATACATCTAAAAAATAAAAAAAAGCCCAACATGAGCCTTCATTAAAAGAGCCCAAAACAAAAATCCCCAAAACCGGTAATATCGGCCTATATTTTGACCTAAATATCAGCGATATATCGGTCGATATCGCCGATATATCGCTGGCCGATATTTTACCCGATATTTAGGACCAATATTTGCCTTTATGTCCGATTTCTGATATATCGCGATTTTAACAGCATAGCCTAGGCTCCTTTCTATTGTAATATATTCCCTATTCCTGCTTTTGTTTCTCTTTTGTGACAACATAAAAACCATGCTATCAATTTGGTTATATTTATCACCTACCTATTAGTGTTCTAAAAGGCGTAAGATGGAGCTAGGGGGTCGAGTGAGCTTTTAACCCTAAATCGCCTAAGCAAGGATTAAGAAGACCTTATGCAGAAGAATATGTGCTTTTTATATAAATTATATTGAGATTGTGTAGACATATATTTGAAGAAGTTGATTGTACCTGGACTTGTGATGGTACAGGCTCAAGTTATGTTGTCAGAGATCTATCCTGGTCGTGCTCCTAAGATGGGAGCTACTTATTGGGATCAGATTTACGAGATTGGAATAATCTCAGTCGCAAAGCGTCTTCTCAAACGTCTACAAGAGTTGTTGGAACAGGTCGGTTTTTGCTATTCCTTTCAGATGTGCATGTAAGGTCCACTTATTTGGTATATATTTCTTAATCATAAGATGTTTGTTCTACTGTATGTTTAGCAGGAAGATTTGTATACAGATCTTTCTAATATTTCTTGGTTGTGCACATAGTTGCATGTCTATGTAATACTTCATTTACATGATATGGTTACTTTTTTTAGGACAAGTTTCCAGTACTTCAGGCTCTTTTAACGGGAGACCTGATAAATACTTCATCAAAGGATTTCCAGCGGCAAGGACATAGGGAGCGTGCTCTTGCTATGCTACATCAAATGATTGAAGATGCTTACATGGGGAAGCGACAGTTTCTTAGCGGTAACCTTTATTGCACTTCCGCTCTTGTTGATCTTTTAGAATCTGTCATCTGACACTTTTGGCTTATTCCTGTACTCATCCCTCCATAAAAGCCTTCCCATAGATGAACCAATTAGTTTATGACAGTAATTCAACTATATTACAGATGTCCAACCTCTATAAATGGATGATAGAGTGTGGGCATACTTTCTATTATGAAGTTCGATCTTTTTGATCAATTTCAGGTAAGCTTCATAATCTTGCGAGAGCTATTGCTGATGAAGAAAATGAAAGAGAATATATGAGAGCAGAGAGTTCATATCCTGATAAGGATGCTTTGAATCACGACAAGGATGGAGTTCTAGGACTTGGATTGAGACCCATGAGGCAACCATCATTAGTTCCATCTGCTGGTGAGAAGTCCATCGCTTCTACGTCATATGATGTGAAAGATGCTGAAAAGAGAATATATGGCCCCTTGACTTCCAAGGCTACAACCTACCTTTCCCAATTTATCCTCCATATTGCAGCTATTGGTGACATTGTTGATGGGACAGATACTACTCACGACTTCAACTATTTCTCTCTCATTTATGAATGGCCTAAAGATGTACGTCCTCTTTTTTTCTGGCTTAGCTTCTTGTCTCCTTTTCTTTTCTATTGAATGTGGATTCTGCCAATTGTTTCTCTGACACGTTTCCTTCTCTAACTCGTTTCCTTCTCTAACCCGTTGCTTACAGCTTTTGACTCGTTTGGTCTTTGACCGAGGTAGCACTGATGCAGCTGCAAAGGTAGCAGAAATTATGTCTGCTGATTTTGTCCATGAGGTGATTTCTGCATGTGTACCCCCGATTTATCCACCAAGGTCTGGTCATGGTTGGGCAGATATTGCTGTTATACCTACATGCCCCAAAAGTAGTTCAGAGTGTAAACTTCTTTCCCCCTCTTCAAAAGAAGCCAAGCCCAGTTCATATTGTCCTTCCTCAGCCACACCTGGAGTTCCTCTGTACCCCCTTCAGTTGGATGTTGTAAAGCATCTTGTGAAACTCTCCCCTGTCAGAGCTGTCTTAGCTTGTGTTTTTGGGAACTGTATATTATATGGTGGCAGTGACTCTACCATATCAAGTTCCTTGAACGATGGATCAGTGCAGAAGCATGATGCTGACAGATTATTCTATGAGTTTGCACTTGATCAATCAGAGAGGTTGCTTTCATCTGTTTGCATTTTAAATAAAACTGATTTCAGTTAGTTTGCCGATGTTTTATGCCATTTAACTTTTAATTATGGTGAGCAGGTTCCCAACGTTGAATCGCTGGATACAAATGCAAACTAATCTTCACCGAGTTTCAGAGGTTGCTGTTACTGCTGAGCACATGATTAGTGATGGAACTGATAGACCTGAGGCAAAGACTTCTGTCAAGCGTTTTCGTGAGCATGATAGTGATTCGGATTTAGAACATGATGACCTTGCTGTTGGCACCAGCATTCCAGTTCTTCCAGACACCACAAATGAAAGTGGTATTTGGCAAGATTCTCCCAAGTCTGAAACTGCTGAAATTGATACCACAGTATTCCTTTCTTTTGGATGGGAGAATGAAAAGCCATACGAAAAAGCCGTTGAAAGGTACGGTGGTTTTCGTTCTTTTAGCTTTAAATCTCATTTATAAACTTCACTTCACATCCTATAGACCTATAGTGTACCTTTATTGTATTGTGTACCGTCTTTTACCATATTTGTTCTTAATTCTATGTTCATTGTTTATTGAAAGGTACGGTGGTTTTCCTTCTTTTTCTGCTTTTCGGTGTGTTGGTGTCCTTGTTTTAATTATTTTTAAGTTTTTGTCTAATCCAATCTGTGAATGTGAAGATGTTTGAATGCATGGCACTCATGATAACGGTGACGAAGAATATATAGTATACAAGTGGTGATGCATAACGAATGGATGTACATTATGCATTAGTACATTTTTGTGGTTCGGTGTTGGTCACATACCTTAAATGATGTCCTGTTTCCCTCATTACCACTTAGTAGGGTGAAATCTGAATGTTTTTTTTGAAAGGCAACGAAATTTATTAAGAAGGCAGGAAAAGCCACAAGAAAACAAGACAACCCAAGTTCTGCAAGAAGCAGAACACAGGGAGAAAAAAACCAGACCCCAACAAGAAAAACACAAGAAACAATCCCACACACTACAAAAAAAACGACACCCAACCCAACTAAACAAAACCTGACAACCAAGCCATTAACTTTGCCAATACGAGCCACTCATCCACTCGACCCAAGAAGGTCTCTTACTTTTGATTCTATTGGAAATCCAAAGAAAGGAGGTCGATTGGATTTCGAAGAGCATCTCCCCAATATCAATCCAAGCATCCCTTTCAAAGATTAGAGAATTCCGCTTTCTCCACATTATGAAGAGGGTGAATGTTACTCCTGAAATACTTTTGGATACAAATTATATTGTAGTTTTTATTTTTTTCTCTCCTAATGCGTGTACTTGCTACGAGTAGATAAGAATCTTGGTGTGCTGTGATTGGACAAGATAGAATTTACTTCGTAATGATACTCTGTAGCTAAGCCGCTCCTTATGTCATATTGCAGTGTGCGTTAATTTTCTATTCAATGCTGTAACTTTAAACCACTTACCGTTGCTTACTCCATTTTCCTATACAATTTTAGATTGATAGATGAAGGGAAACTAATGGATGCTCTTGCTCTTTCCGATCGATGCTTACGCGATGGCGCTTCAGATCATTTACTTAAGTTACTTATCGAACGTGAGGAGGAAAATCATCCTGTCTTCACTCGTTCAGGTCACTCGAGCTTTTGGATACCAAGCAATAGCTGGAAATATTGTCTAAGGCTGAAAGATAAACAACTTGCAGCAACACTTGTCCTCAAGTATGGCTACTGATATCGTGATTTTTTCTATTTCTTATGGGTAGATGTTTTCCATTGTTGGAGTTTTTTACGTAGTACTGTCATAATTATGTATTCAGGTCAATTTTTAATTGGCCGGCTATAAATTCTGCAAGAATATTAGGGTTTCTATAAGGCTTTTCAATTCGTGTGATAGCAATGTTAAGTTTTCTATTTTACGGTCGTTAATTCTTTTTGTAAATTGATCTGTAATTCTTCGATTCCTTGGTTGTTTTGTTGCAGTTTATTCACACTTATTATTTAAAAGTACTCAGTTAGATCAGATTCTGGATAAGAACTAGAGAACTCATTCATAAATGTCTTCTTGTACTACAGATATTTGCATAGGTGGGAGTTGGATGCTGCTTTGGATGTTCTCACCATGTGTCAGTGTCACTTGCTGCAAAGTGATCCTTCTAAGAATGAGGTATCTAATTTGGTGTTTTAGACCAAGTGATGCTTTTTCTCAGGAGGTATCTAACTGTAAAGTTCTATATCGCTATTACCCCTTAAATGTGTGTTGTG
This sequence comes from Saussurea involucrata, assembly GCA_033807775.1. NCBI lineage: Eukaryota > Viridiplantae > Streptophyta > Magnoliopsida > Asterales > Asteraceae > Saussurea > Saussurea involucrata. Next base: position 155,193,411 of record CM066321.1, read on the forward strand.
TATATAGGTTGTTCTCAGGAGACAAGCTTTGATGCGGTACAGTCACATATTATCTGCGGATGATCGTTACAATAGCTGGCAAGAGGTTAAATGCATTCTTAATAGCGACATCTATGCAATGTTAATAGTTATTCTTGTTAATTGTTAACCATAATTTGTGGTCCAATATTTTCCCATCTCCCCTTTCCAATATTCTTGATTTGTCAGGTTGAGGCAGAGTGTAAGGAAGATCCTGAGGGTATGGCTCTTAGATTAGCTGAAAAGGGAGCTGTTTCTGCTGCTTTAGAGGTTGCTGAAAGTGCAGGGTTATCTATTGAACTTCGTAGAGAACTTCAGGGCCGTCAACTTGTGAAGCTTCTTACAGCAGACCCCATAAATGGTGGTGGTCCCGCTGAAGCTTCACGGTTTCTGTCTTCCCTGCGTGATTCAGAAGATGCTCTGCCAGTTGCAATGGGTGCAATGCAGCAATTGCCCAACCTGCGATCTAAACAATTGCTTGTAAGAGTACATTCTTTTATTTTCATTAATCGATTTAGAAAGAATGCAACTTTAGTAGGTATGTGCTTTTGTTTGAAGGTTCATTTTTTCCTGAAAAGAAGAGACAGCAACTTGAATGAACCCGAGCTTTCCCGGCTTAATTTGTGGGCCTTAGGTCTTCGTGTGTTGGCTGTTTTGCCTTTGCCGTGGCAGCAAAGATGCTCTTCGTTACACGAGCACCCTCAGCTTATCGTGGAAGTTCTGCTAATGCGCAAACAACTACAATCTGCTTCTTTGGTACCTTAACAACACAAATTCTCTTCCATATATGATGTTTGAAGATCGATTTCTTGATTTTTGGTGTATAATATTTGTTTTCAGATACTTAAAGAATTCCCGTCACTGAGAGACAACAACAAAATTCTTACATATGCCGCGAAAGCAATTTCTGTTACCATAAGCCCACCTCGTCGTGAGTCGCGGATACAAGTTTCAGGTCCAAAAACAAAGCAGAAGTCGGGAACTCCTACAAGATCTTCGTTCTCTAACAGCCTAAGTAACTTGCAAAAGGAGGCTCGTAGGGCATTTTCTTGGAATCCAAGGAATAGTGCTGAGAAAGCTGCTCCTAAGGATGTTCAGAGGAAAAGAAAAGGGTCTGGACTGACACAATCTGAAAGAGCTACATGGGAGGCAATGGCTGGCATTCAAGAAGATCGTGTTTCATCATACACCATGGATGGGCAAGAACGTCTTCCTTCGGTTTCTATAGCTGAACAGTGGATGCTCACAGGTGACACATATAAGGATGAAGGTGTCCGCTCCTCTCATCACTATGAAAGTGCCCCAGACATCATTCTCTTCAAGGTATGATGCCTTAATAATCTATATTATACATTATATAATGTGCTAGCAACAGATTCATTAATGGCAACCAACACTTTACACATTAAAGTCCTATTTTATCTTTAGTTTGTTTTATTGGTCTACAATTAATGTTTTGAGCCACCTTATGACCTGTTTTTCCATGCCTTGCATGCTGAAGTTGTCCCCACACAAGTGTATGGGAAAACTTTGTTTTTATTGCACATGTTGCTTGTATGTGTTCCATATGGGTATGAATTTGGCTTCTGTGAAATATAAATCCTTCATGCATACCATCTGTACTAGTTGAAGTCGTTGATTCTAGCATTACATAGATTATGCTGTTGGTTTCTTCTAAAGGTTTATTCCTATGTGTATAGGAACTGCTTTCTCTGTGTGCGGATGAGAGTTCATCCGCCAAAGGTGCTCTGGATTTATGTGTTAATCAAATGAGAGCTGTTTTAAGCTCTCAACAGCTTCCTGAAAATGCATCAATGGAAATAATTGGTCGAGCTTATCATGCTACAGAGACATTTGTTCAGGTATCCAGATGTTATCTTATAAAAGTGGTTTATATAGCCGAAAGAGATATGCATGAACTACTATAAAGCTTGTTCTGTATTTCGCAGGGGCTTCTTTATGCCAAGTCTCAGCTTAGAAAGCTTTCTGAGGGAAACGAGTTATCCAGTTATCCTGATAGAAGTAAAGATGTCGAGGATACGTTCTCTGATGCAGGCAGCTCTACCATGGGAAATCAGTCAACAGATGAGCTCTCTGAAGTTCTCTCGCAAGCTGACATTTGGCTTAGACGGGCTGAACTGTTGCAAAGCCTTCTGGGATATGGAATTGCTGCTTCCCTTGATGATATTGCCGATAAGGAGTCTTCTGCACGGCTGCGTGATCGATTGATTCTGGAGGAACGGTATAGCATGGCAGTTTATACTTGTAAGAAGTGTAAGGTATGTATGGTACATAGTCATTGTACAATTGACATTTTCATTTTCTTCTATCTAACCGGTGATAGTTATGTCTGGATCTTTAAAGATTGACGCCTTTGCTGTATGGAATGCCTGGGGACTTGCATTAATTCGGATGGAGCATTATGCTCAAGCTCGTGTCAAATTCAAGTATGTTAAGCTCATATTCACCCTTTAGTGGCATCACAATGCTGTGTAATACAAATGCATTCTCAAAGTTTCTTTTTTTGGATGATATACTGCTTTCATTGTGGATAGGCAAGCACTTCAATTGTACAAGGATGACCCTGCACCAGTTATTCAAGATATTATTAATACAATTGAAGGAGGTCCACCAGCAGACGTTTCATCTGTTCGTTCCATGTAAGAAAGTATTCTGTTTGAAGTATCTATGTGCAAATTTTATCATGATTCTAGATGTTGATATGAGTGAAAAAAAGTCACCAACTGGGTATGCTTTAGATCATCTTACCAACTTTAACTTATGCTGTAGGTACGAGCATTTGGCTAAAAGTGCACCTGCAATCTTGGATGATTCTCTTTCTGCTGATTCCTATCTCAACGTTTTATACATGCCATCTACATTTCCACGATCTGAGAGATCCAGGAGATCGCAAGAAGCTTCAAACGATAATTCCGCTAATAGTTTAGAATTTGAGGATGTTCCGCGCAGCAACCTGGATAGCATTAGATACCTTGAATGTGTTAACTATTTACAAGAAGTAAGCATCAATCAGTAATCTGCTTTATAAGAAAAGTTGCAATGTTCGATGAAAAGCTTAATAGCCACCACATGGGGAGATAAGCATATATACTACATATCATTGAACCATGAGCCTAAATGGAGAACAATAATATTGAAATACACAATTACTATTTCTAGCGCTCTCTAAATTGAAGAACGGATATTAGTCATATGCAACTTTTCACATTTAAATTCATTCTGGGCCTTCTTAAGGGGTTGCCCCTGATTTGTGATCTTCTAAACCATGCATGAGCAGGATAAATATTTCAAGGTTTCTGACATGCTATCTTGTTTTTGCAGTTTACACGGCAGAATTTGCTTGATTTTATGTTTAAGCATGGTCATTATAAGGATGCTTGCATGCTGTTTTTTCCTGAAAATGCTGTTCCTTCTCCTCCTCAACCGTCGTCAGTTGCGGTTATGTCATCATCTCCCCCACAGAAACCAGATCCTCTTTCAACTGATTATGGATCAGTTGATGATTTGTGTGACCTGTGCATTGGTTATGGAGCCATGCATGTCTTAGAGGAAGTAATGTCTTCCAGAATGTCATCCACAGCAACGGTGGATGTGGCAGTGAAGCAGCATACAGCAGCTGCACTTAATCGCATTTGTGTCTTCTGTGAAACTCATAAGCATTTCAACTACCTATACAGATTCCAGGTAATTCATTCGTTCTTGGTTGAATCTCTTGATTTTTGATTAATAGTTCTTTGTTGAATTAAGAAAAAGGGTTAACCTTGTGTTTTTATGTGGCATGCTCAATAAAAAATGTCGGATGTCTATGTTTTATATTTGTTGGTCAGATGATGTGTGATTTGATGGTATATTAATGATTCAGGTGATAGGGAATGATCATGTGGCTGCTGGTCTTTGCTGTATCCAGTTATTTGTGAATTCATCTGTACTGGATGAAGCTATAAAACACCTGGAAAATGCCAAGGTAAGTTCTTGTGCCTTCAATGAGCACCTTTTCAAGTATGCTCGGGCTTGTCATATTAAAGTTCGAGATTGAACAAATATGACAGCTGAGAAATAGCCACTGATTTACTTCTGGAAAAAGAATAATTTGACAGTCAAAAAAAAATCAAAGCTATAGGAAGGCTAAGATGTCATACAACTTGTGAGATTTTCATTCTCGCTTGTCTTGCATGAGGCATTTTTATAAATTGGTGTTTGCCTATGGTTTTGCTTCTGAAATGAACATGCATTTGTAGTTATGAGATAAAGTGCTCTTCAGTTGAATCTTTTTTAATTTCAACTCATTTTGAGAGATCTACTTTTGTGGCACTAATAACTGTCAGATTAATTAAAATTAGTAAGATGCTTCCGAGTCAATTTGAAAGAAATAGAATATACTGATTACTTGTTGTACTTTACAGATGCCTTCCTTTCTCAGCTTAGGCCTCTATAAAATTCTTGTGACATTAAACTAGGTTCTTGGAAATAGTTATCATCAGTTTTCTATTACTTCTTATCTATTAACTACTAGGCTATATTGCCTTGATCTTGTAGTTTAAACTTGGTTAGGTTAAATTGGCAGCATCATATTTATTTTAATTTTAACTTTTGAGTAGTATTTTTGGGACAAACAATTTTTTTAAGGTTGACTCATTTGGGGGATGGAGTATCATTCAATTTCTGTGCAACTAACTATCTTACTTACGTGGATGAAGATGCATTTTGATGAAGCCCTGTCAGCAAGATACAAAAGTGGAGGCTCAACTAAGCTTGTCACCAAGGGTGTCCGTGGAAAAAGTGCATCACAAAAACTTACAGAAGAAGGGCTTGTAAAGTTTTCTGCCAGAGTTGCCATGCAGGTAGGTTACTGTACCATTCTATTTTTCCCATTAGTCTACCCTTATGTGCATTAAGGAGGGTTAGCACCATGCTAACAATTGTGTTGTATTTGAAGAGATTACATAATAAAGATCTCCACATACATGCACATTTGCCCTTCATAATTTTGAACTGACCTGGCCTCACAGGTCAAAAAAACAAATTTTACACTTGACAGTTGAAACATGTGAACACCTTAGAGCTAAACAAGGTTATTTGGAGCGAATTTTCCTATTAATCTCTCATAATGGAGGAAGAAGCAGCTTCCAGATAGTTTTTAAATAACCATGTCGTTATATGATTTGATTAATTGGCCACCTTCATGAAATAATCCCTCTTCTAGTTTTCTTCTAATCTTCATCAATGTTACCCTGCATCGTTTTCTATGACCAACTTTCATTTATCTTGTACCTGAATTCATGTCAATTCTAAATGCACCTTTTGTATGGCTAACGCTTGCCATTTTTCATTGTGATACTTAAGCATGTCAACATGTTTTTTTTATTGCAGGTAGATGTGATAAGATCCTTTAACGATACAGATGGGCCTCAGTGGAAATACTCTCTTTTTGGAAATCCAAACGATCCAGAAACTTTCAGGTATGTTCATGGTCACTTCATTTTTACTATATTGTTATTTTTTTTACTTTCTCAAGTAATAAAGCCTTGTGGTGAATCCATCTTTGTTTATAGTTGCTATTATCTACACCAGCATGGCTAATATGTATCGCAGAAACTATTGTTGAGTACTAACATAAGGGCCCTCATATCTATGCTACAGGCGGAGGTGTGAGATTGCAGAAACTCTTGTCGAGAAGAACTTTGACTTGGCTTTCCAAGTGATCTACGAGTTCAATCTTTCTGGTAGCAACTTCGGCATGAATTTCCCTCAATCTTTTTCTAGTATCTTGAAGGATTCAGTTATGTATTCTCTTTTCTTGAATTGAATGTGAAATTCCAGCTGTTGATATATACGCTGGTGTTGCGTCATCGCTTGCTGATAGAAAGAAAGGCGGACAATTGACTGATTTTTTCAGAAATATTAAGGGCACAATTGATGATGAAGACTGGGATCAGGTAATTTTATCATTAGTTTGCTCTTAGAACAGTGGAATAAATGGTAAGGTTGTTGGTATTAAATTCACATGTAAATATACAAGATTGCCGAAGCATATAAACACTGAGGTTATTGTACAAGATTACCATCCATGTTTATATTCCACGCCAGTAGATGAGATAATGGTCTTTGTTGGGACTTAGGTTCCTTATTACTAGAACGTAGTATCAATTAATCTTTAATGGCAAATTGTCTGTGGATGTAGGTTTTGGGAGCAGCTATCAACGTATATGCCAACAAACATAAAGAACGCCCTGATCGTCTTATCGACATGTTAACTAGCAGCCACAGGTTAGATGCTCATATCATAGCATGTACCCTTACTTGAGTATGAATCAGATTATGTTTCCAAATGTAGTCTTATTTTTTTGTACCTTCTTGTTCTCTTGAGATCATGTATAAATCAGGTGTCGCAAATAGGAAAGGGGGAATTGGTGTCCTTTATATTTCATTTTTCTTGTTTTCCATCCATTAATACGATGCCAGATAGCAACATGTTTCTAATACGTTATTTCCGTTTCAGGAAAGTTTTGGCGTGTGTGGTGTGTGGCCGCCTTAAAAGTGCCTTCCAGATTGCTTCTCGAAGTGGAAGCGTGGCGGACGTCCAATATGTTGCACATCAGGTACGTATTTTGATTCTTGAAAACTGAAACTCTAGTTTCTTGCATTCTTAATGCTCTCCTTATTTAGAAATGTTTTTTTTTTTCTGGTTTTTCTAATATTTTAAATTGGTTTTCGATTCATTAGAATTTGGGTGTAGAACTAATGTGAGATCGATGGATATTGCAGGCGTTACACGCAAATGCACTTCCGGTGCTCGATATGTGCAAACAATGGTTAGCTCAATACATGTAACTTGTGGCTCCATGATCGATCGTTTCATTAGTTTTGTAATGTCCAAAAGGCACATTTTATAGCATTTTTGCCATTCAAGGGGAAACGAAAAAGTTAGCAGACTGGGGGGTTCGAGGAAGGTAGAAGAGGTGTATGTATATATCATTCGGAGTATCCATAAATTGTTTTGTTTTCTTTGCTTGCTATGTTTGCATTCTATAGCTCGAAAAAGGGTAGATTCCATCTTGACTTTTAGTAGTCAAAGTTGTTGGATTTTGATGTCAAAATCTACAAAAGGTTGTTTTGCTTTCATCACATTGATTTACAAAGAAATGAAAATATTTGCAGCATACTTTGAATTTGACTTTAATGAGGTCAAACCTCCCGGTTATTGAGTCTGGTTTAATGATCAATTATCGTTTTCTGGGCCATTTCGGTCGAGTATAAATAAGTGTTTTGAGTTATTCACCTGAATCAAAATATTTTCGGAGTTCAAATTCGAGCAATTGCTTGTGTTCTTGAAAGCCCATTTCTCAGAGTCTTGGCAAATTTATTAATTCTTTTAATAAAATAAATGTTTAAAGATATGACCATTTGAAACAATATTTATTAAAAGAATTAAAAAAATTTAAGTTTCTTTTAAATATTAAAAAACTGTTATCAAATCACTTATAATACACATTCAACATGTAGCAGTATCTAATTGGGTGCTGTAAAATGAATTTTTAAGCAACAACTGAAAATATTTGAATGGGTTTCACTCGTCATAATTTTTTTAAACCGGAGTTAGCATCAGGGAGCCAATTTGTCAAGAAATGTCAACCATGTTGACCATCGGTATAAAAAACCAAGTGTAGGAATCCAATTTGTAGTTTTCACTATACCACAAAGACCAAACCTGTATACTCTTAAAACCACGTTAAACTACACTGAAACACCCTAAAATCACAATAAATTTAAACCTTAAATTTATCAAACTATAATACAATATATTCCAAGACTTTTATACATAAATGAAGTATTAGTAACGAAGATTCATATTTACAACTGAAATATCAAAACAACCTACTAATCTAATCTAATCTAATCCATGACAATAAGATTAGATTATAAGGGTTGTCTAGGTAATCTCCCAAAATATCTTCGATCACACTAACTTCTCCATCACATTCCAAAAGCACAACTTTGATACCCCTCTTCACTCATCCCCTCGTATCCCTTCCCGAGCTAGTACATGGTAAGAAAATTTAATTTGAAAACATTAGGCTTGCGCCTAGTGAGAACATCCAATTTTAAATCAAAACCTTTATAAACTTTGAAACCTAATTTGTAAACAAAGCATATAAAATAACCTTTTCACAAACCTTCTTACCGTACACATAACATCTTTCGATGACGAGAATCATACCCGATTCCATGAATATGACAAACACTAAGTAAGTCATAGTATCACGTTTAAGAGCGCCACTACGAATCACGGAGGATTCTAGATTACTGCTCATGTCCAAGAAATTACAATTAAGCGTCATGCCTATTTCTTGGTGTGGAAGTAGGGATTACAATTAAGAGTCATGCATATCCCTTATCTTCCAATAGAAAACGAGAATTACAATTAAGAGCATGCCTATTCCACGTTTCCACATCACAATACGAAATGAGAATTACAATTAAGCGCCATGCCTATTCCTCATTTCAAGTCAACGGGAATTACGATTAAGCGCCACGCCTATTCCACGTTTATCAAATAATGCCAGTGCCTATGGATCCATTACACTTACTAGCATACGTGCGTATCAAAACCAAATCATACATCAAATCATATCATACTTAAAGTCGGTTTATAAGTATGTTCGTACTGTTAAAGTTGCAATCCAATTGATCAAGAATGTCCTCTATCAAAAGTTACTGGAAAATCAGTAATTACCGGACACTTCCGGAAAACTCTCCGGACTAAGTGTCCGGGAAACACAATCCGGGAATAGTGTTCCGAGAAACACAATCCGGAAAACTCGACCCGGGAGTTTGTTGGTGATTTTAGTGAAATCATCAGGTTCATTTTGTGTAGTTGGATTCACAAAGATAATAATGGGGTTGTTAGCTAAGATATAACATGAGTTAGGAGGTGTGAGAGTGCACACTCGTGTAAGCTAACTAGAACCCGGGATTGTTGGACGGTTAAAATTGGCAAGTTACAAAATGGTTTTTGAGCTGGGCGTCGGGGCCAGTGCTGGCGCCAAGACTGGCGCCAGGCTCTGGAATGTGTCTTGGCGTTGATGCCGGCGCCAGTTGGTTGGCGCGGAGACTGGAGCCAGGCTCTGTTTGTTTACCGACGCTGATGCTGGCGCCAGCGTCTGGAAGTTTTCTTCTTGTTTTGTAACTGTCGTCTTTAAACCCACAATCAATCTCATTAAATGAGATATTATTATCAGTATCAATATGGGTCGGTTACGATTCTCTAAAGTGTATAAGTATGAGTCAATTTCTGCCTTAATCGACATACTGGAAAATAGAGATTATCCTCGAGTGAATTTCGTGATACCCGGGCAGAATAGGGTCGAAATATCACTTACGGAAAGCGAGCTCTCACGCGATCTCTGTTCTTTATCCAAGTTATTGCTAATCGTCACTCTGTTTCTCTTTCTCGATATTGTTCCGAAATCCCCCAACAATCGTAAGTGATATTTTCGTTCATCGTGAAGAAGAGATGGCGAGTGAACAGTCTGTGAGAGACATGACGTCCAAGTTCACAAAACTTGAGAAGTTCGAAGGTGTTGATTTTCGTAAATGGCAGAAGAAGATGCACTTCTTGTTGACGACGTTGAAGGTCGTGTACGTGCTGAGCACCCCAATACCAGAGGTGATGGAGAACGAGACGTTGGAGATGACCCGGTGTCGCGGAAAATGGGAGAACGACGACTACATCTGTCGTGTCCACGTCTTAAACGGTATGTGTGACTCCATCTTCGATATCTATCAAAATGTTGAATCCGCCAAAGAGCTATGGGACTCTCTTGAGTCCAAATACATGGCGGAGGATGCTTCTAGTAAGAAGTTCCTGGTTAGTAATTTTAATAATTACAAGATGGTGGACTCAAGGCCGGTGATGGAGCAATATAATGAGCTCCTACGCTTACTCGGCCAATATGCTCAACATGATATGAAGATGGATGAATCCATCTCCGTATCGAGTATTATTGATAAACTGCCCCCTCTTGGAAAGACTTCAAACATATGTTGAAACACAAGAAGGAGAAGAGTTGTCTCTTGTGCAACTCGGTAGTCACTTGCACATAGAGGAATCTCTTCGGGCGCAAGAGGCTGAGAAACCTAAGATAAAGGAGGTTTCTACACCTTCGGTGAACATGGTTGAAGAGGGAAAGTCCAACAATTTCAAGGGAAAACGGAAGTTCACTGAAGCCAAGAAAGGGCCCAATAGGAAGGTTAATTTAACCTGTTGGACCTGTGGGATGACCGGACATCTCAAGCGGGATTGTCGGGTTGTCAAGAATAAGAATGGAGCAAGCACAAGTGGTGGTGGGCAAGGATCCAAGGATCAAAACCCATGGCAAGGTCAGAATTTTGACTTTGGTTTTAATTCAAATTTGAATTATGTACCACTAATATCCGAATCTTTTTACGTGCAGGATGATGATGTTGCTTGGTGGATCGACTCGGGTGCTACAAGTCATGTGTGCAAAGATCGCCGTTGGTTCACCTCCTTGGAACCGGTTGAAGACGGATCAATGCTACGCATGAGGAACGAGTCGATTGCTCCCATTCTTGGGCGTGGCTTAGTTAGGCTAGAATTTAATTCTGGCAAGATAGTTGAACTTTTAGATGTTTTGTTTGTACCACAAATTCGAAAGAATTTGGTTTCCGGTAGTATCTTGAATAAGTTAGGATTTAGGCAAGTTTATGAGTCCGACAAGTTTATCTTGTCAAATGGTGGCTCTTTTGTTGGATTTGGTTATTTGTTAAATAATATGTTTATGTTGAATTTGAATAAAATGACGCTTGTTTCAAATTCTGTTTTTATTGCAAATAGCGTTTGTGTTGATTCTAATTTATGGCATGCAAGGTTTGGTCATGTTAATTTTAAACGGATGGTTGAAATGTCGAAAAACGGTCTTATTACGGCTTTTGATATTAAAACCGAGAAGTGTAAAACTTGCATGTTAACAAAGATCACTAGACAACCTTTTCCTAACGTGAAAAGGGACTCGTCGGTGCTTGAGCTTATTCATAGTGATCTTTGTGATTTGCATTCAACTCCGTCTTTTGGTAATAAAAAGTATGTTGTCACTTTTATTGACGACGCTTCACTATTTTTCTATGTATATTTGTTACATTCAAAAGATGAAGCGTTGGTTAAATTTAAAGTTTATAAAACGGAGGTTGAATTGCAAATGAATTGCTTTATAAAGTGTTTACGCACCGATCGTGGTGGGGAGTATTACGACCCCATGTTTTCCAATCCGTAGGAATCATTCATGAGACTACGACGCCTTATACACCATAGCAAAATGGTGTGGCGGAACGGAAAAATAGAGTTCTCAAAGAAATGGTGAACTCTATGTTATCCTACTCGGGATTGAGTGATGGATTTTGGGGTGAAGCCATGCTCACGGCTTGTTATTTGCTTAATCGAGTTCCCAATAAAAGGAACAAGATTACCCCATATGAACTTTGGTTCAAGAAAAGGCCTAACTTGAATTATATTCGAGTTTGGGGCTGTCGAGCGGTTGTTCGACTACCCGAACCCAAAAGGAAGACTTTGGGTGAGAAAGGTATTGACTCCATCTTTGTTGGATATGCCGAACATTCCAAAGCTTATAGGTTCTATGTTATTGAACCTAATGATTCTATAGCGATTCACACCGTTATAGAATCGAGAGATGTAATTTTTGATGAGACTAGATTCTCTTCAATGCCTAGGCCGAAGGACATAGTTCCAAGTACTAGTAGAACTAGTGAGGTTGAAGAACAAGCAATTGTTCCAACCGAATCTCCGATGCTTCGAAGGAGCAAAAGAGGAAGGATTGAAAAATCCTTTGGTCCCGATTTCCAAGTATACTTGGTAGAGGGATCAAGAGATGAAATTGGATCTCAGTTCCTTTACTGTTATAGTGTTGAGGAGGATCCAAAATCATTTGATGAGGCTATGAAGTCTCAAGATGTTGCTTTCTGGAAAGAAGCAATACATGATGAGATGGACTCCAGCATGGGGAATAATACTTGGGTATTATCGGACTTGCCACCGGGTTGCAAACCTTTGAGATGCAAGTGGATCTTCAAAAATAAGATGAAAGTGGATGGATCAATCGACAAGTTCAAAGCTCGATTAGTAATCCAAGGCTTTAGGCAACGGAAAGGCATCGATTATTTTGATACCTATGCCCCGGTAGCAAGGATCTCCACGATTAGATTGTTAGCCTTAGGAGTTATCCACAATTTAGTGATTCACCAAATGGATGTCAAAACGGCATTCTTGAATGGTGACTTGGAGGAGGAAGTTTACATGAAACAACCGGAAGGTTTTGTTACGCCCGGAATGGAGCATAAGGTGTGTAAACTTGTAAAATCATTGTATGGGCTGAAACAAGCATCCAAACAATGGCATCAGAAATTTGATGAAGTTATCTTGTCCAACGGTTTTGTGATAAACCAAGCGGACAAGTGTGTATATAGCAAATTTGACTCATCCGGTAACGGTGTAATCATTTGCTTATATGTTGACGACATGTTGATCTTTGGCACCGACCAAGATCAAGTTGGGAAAACCAAAGAGTTTTTGTCGTCGAGTTTCTCCATGAAAGATATGGGAGAGGCGGAGGTGATCCTTGGAATAAGGATCAAGTGTGAGAACAAAGGGATTGCAATTACGCAATCTCATTACATTGAAAAAGTATTAAAGAAATTTAATTGCTTTGATTGTTCTCCGGTGAGTACTCTATGGGATCCGAGTGTGAAGCTTATGCCCAACTCGGGTGAAGTGGTGTCACAACTCGAGTACTCAAAGGCTATTTGTAAAACCCGTGTTCTGGTACGGTTTTATTTTAATTACCTATCTAATTATTGATTTATTTCTTGCTAAGCGAATTGAATATTACTAACGGGATTAAACGAAAAAGATCAAACTCGTTACCGATGAGAAACTTTAATCAAGTTTGCAAGTAGTGGGAAGTCAAGGGACCAAAAGTGTCTTGTTGGTGAAAGTGTGCATGGGATAGGCCATTTAGACCGACCCCCCCCCCTCGTTTTCTTGCTGCGTCGAACAAGCAACCGCCAAAGAAAAACCCTAATCCCCCTCCCCTTTGTTGTGTTCGGCCGTGGAGAGAGAGAGAGAGAGAGAGAGAGAAAACGAGGAGTGAGAGAGGAGGAGAGAAACCGAGAGAGATAGAGCGGCGAGAAGAGAGAGAGAGGGAGTTCGCCGGAAAGTGTGGAGGTCGCCGCCGTCGTTGTCGTGTCCGCCGGAGAAGAAGAGTGAAGGTGTCGGGTTTCGTCGTTGTGTCGTCATTGAGGTAAGGTTTCACTCGACGTTTCTTTTCTTTTCGTTTTCGTCACCGGAGGACCACCGCCGGCCGCCGCTGCCGCTGCCGCGCCGCCACTGTGGTGGCTGGGTGTCGGGTGGCGGTGGTGGTGTGAGTCGTTGGTGCACGCGGTAGGGTGATCGAGAGGGTAGTGGTCTCGCGGTGGTTTGCGGGTTGTTTTATTTCCTCGTCGATGAACCGTCGCCGGCCGCCGTCGACGACCACCACTGCCGGAGGGCAGAGGGTAGTGCGTGGCCATGTCTTATTAATAATCACCGTAGAATCCGTTAAGCCTTGACTTAATCGTTTAAGCCGTTTCGTTAAAACCGTCGTTTTTATAATCATCAATTCATGTGGAAAATGGTGCAGCCACTGTTTTTACGACGGCTATAACTTTTTCTTCGTAACTCCGTTTGAGCCGAAACTGGCGTCCACGGTTCAAGTTCAGGGTCGAGCAAGTTTTCCGTGTTTTAGCGAAAAACTGGTTCGGTCTCTAACTAGGCGAAAAAGTGGTCGCAAGTTCGGTGTTTCGTCATTTCATGTGAAAACTTCTGGAATCTGCCTTGATCTTGCGAAAATCATAACTTTCTGCTCGTAACTCGGTTTGGGGTGAAACCGGTGTCAAAAGTTCCCTTTTTGAGTCTAGAAACTTTTCTGTGTTTTGTGCAAAACCCAGTTCGGGACGTAGCATGGGTCGATTTGTCGTTTTATACTGAAAGGGGCTGAATTTCGCTGTTCCGGAATCTGTTTTTGTAAAATCCGTAGTAAATTGTAGAAAAATCGTTAGGAGGCGTATAATATGTCCTTGGAACCCTAACTCAGAGTACTTTCTGGTCATGAAATAATATTGGGAATTTTCTGGGTTTAAAGGGGTCGAAACAGGTCCCGAACAGACCTGTTTAGTGAGAACGGAAAATAGTTTTAGTGACGGTTTAAGCGTGTGTCGTGTCATAGGGTCCGGGTCTTGTATTGACACGTTTTAACATGCATTTAGGTGCTGGGAAGTGACCGTAATTGTGAAGCTTGAATTGTGTTATTAAGCTGGGCGCGCATTCGAGGTGAGTTCTCTCACTGTGTAGTTAGGGGTTGTATGCATGTCATAATAGTTTGTATGTACTACTGTCTTTGTGGTGTGAACTAGTTGTTTGTGGTGTGTAATATTTGATTGGTTTGAATGCTTGGTATAAATGTGTTACATTACAATTCGGTGGGACCGAGGCCTCGATGGTACTGAGGTGTTGGTTACATTACAATTCGGTGGGACCGAGGCCTCAATGGTACTGAGGTGTTGGATATATTACAATTCGGTGGGACCGAGGCCTCGATGGTATTGAGGTGTTGGATACATTACAATTCGGTGGGACCGAGGCCTCGATGGTACTGAGGTGTTGGATACATAATTACTTGTAGGCGTTTACTCGTTTTATGTAACTGTGATGTTGTTGCTTATGTGCGGATAGGGGTGATGTGTATATAATTCCTATCTGCGCATGTGTTGGAATTCACTAAGCTTCGTGCTTACCCTTTCCCAATAAACTGTGGTTTCAGGTCCGAGCGGCTCAAGGCGTGACGAGTACACACTGGCGCGCGAGGAGAGCTGGTTGCTTTATGATTTTGATAATTAAACGTTTATTCCGCTGGTTTTATTTTATAAAGATATTAATTATGTGTTTGCAAACAAAACGTTGGGATCATTTAATGAGTTGTTATTAATGAATTGTTAATTTAAAAATTTAAATTTGCTTGTAATTTTCGGGACGTTACAACTTGGTATCAGAGCACAGCTTGAGTGAATCAAACGCACCTCGGTGTGTTTGGTCTCAAGTTGCGGCTGGGAAATTTTCAAATTCGTTTTTTAAATCTTTTTGGAGGTAAAAGAAAAAGTAAAAACCCGTTCGAGGAACGGTGATTAAGGGCGCAGTGTGTACAGTCAGCCGGAGCCGAAGGGAAAGGTACAATGCTTAGTGTTTTATTGCTTTCTAGATCATAGAGTATGCATGCTAGATTGCCTGTTGTGGACATTATGCTGTATGTTGTAATGCTTGCTATTAGGAATTTATGCTAATTATGATAGGTTACTAAGTGGATGCCCTCTAGGTTGTATGCAGTAAGAGATTTATAGCCTTAGAATATTCGATTTAGTTCTATTGCGCAGCTCTTGTTTGACTCCAACCGTTCTAGGATAGAGTCTTGTATTCGACTGTCTATTTGTTTCGCACTGCATATAATCGGGTATTCGCGAGGTCACCCGTTATAATTAGTAGGGATTCGGTAGTAGCAAGGGTAATGGGATAAGAGGAAATTCCTAGGGAGCTAGGAAGGGTGGATGTATATATATGCTGGTACAGGCATATGGTTAATTATATATGTAATTGTTGTTGTATGATCGGGGTGACCGATGGTTTATTAAGTATACATTTGTGGCTGTCTGATCGGGGAGACCGATGGTTTTATATATACAGTAGTTGTATGAGTTGCCTGTTTAGGATATGTTCTTGAACTGGCATGTGTGGATAAATTATTTTATGTGTACAGTTTCGGCGAGAAACTACTTGGACCCTCAGGATGAGACTCGGAGCGAGCGATGATAGGTGTGGAAGGTAGTAGTAGAGCTCCTACTACCGGAAGCACAGGATCAATGCTCGAGTCGGGGAAGTCACGAGGAATCCAAGGAGTTGAGCGTGAGTGTTGTTAGTATGAGTTATTATGTGCTAATAACGCGTTGTATTGTCTACCCAGAATAGCCATCACAAGGAGGAACAACTATAGTAAACCTACTAGTACAGGTGTGTACTCGAAGTGTTTTGAGGTGATGATCGTTGGGGGTAGTGATGAAGGTCCTAAACTAGTAGTCGTTGGAATAGAAAGACGATTCTAATATTAGTCACTTGGAGTGACGATAAGGATGATATTTGTTGTAAGCAGATCATTTCAGGCCAAGATGGAAGATTTTGCTAGAGTCATAGGCTCATAGAGCCGACTTTGATTTGAGGAAAACCCGTAAGATGATTTGATGTGATTTCCCAACTTGCCTTAAGAGGTTTAAATGTCTGGATGACAATAGTAGACTGGAGAGTTTCGGAGTAGTAGGGGTCGAGACGTTGAATGCCGAATGAGTCATGCACGAAGTTATTTTGAAAATAAGATTGCATTAACAAATTCTTGTGTTTCAAATCTTTGTATGGACGGTGTTTTGAAATTTTGGGAACTGCTCAGCACACGCACAAGATTTTGAAATATGGTTTTGAAAGTGTACGAAATCGTTTTATCACGGGAGTGCAAACTTTGTTAGAATTCGTCTCATTTTCGTTATTTTTCCAACGGTTCTTTCGGATACGATGTTATCCGTGTTTTGTGGTGGTTAAGATGTTGGGTAAGTGACTACGGATTGAGACTCTAACATTGGAACTCCTCCATATGTGTTAGAGTTGAGACGAAAAGTTACATTCCACGATGTCTGTATAAAGGCTATTTTGGTGATTTGTCTAAAATGAGTTTGGAATTCTAGTGTCGCTTAACTTTTCGTTCGAGAGTTTGTGTTACTAAGTGTTTATTTTGCAAATAGTTCAGTGTGTGGATTGATTCATGCGTGACATAAGTGATGCATGGAGGAATTTGGTAACATTTCATAAGGAGTTGTTTAGTGCGCTTTTTAGTCAGCTAAATGTTTTATTGACATTTTCATGAAAATGCGATTTATCGACTTAGGGGTATGCATACTGGGGTAACCTTTGTTCTCGACATTTTGATGAACGAGTCGTGCAAGAAAATGCTTTAGTTCCTTTTTGTCGAAATGAAAGACCATTTGATCCAAGGAGTGTTTTAATGTTGTAAACATCATGCATACGATTACAATGTGTTATATTTTGGAAATATAAATGCGTAGATTTTTTGACATTCGGTTAATTTAGAATTACCGTTCATTTTTTTTTTGGGGAAATTAAAAACTTTTGCTTTGGAGGAAACGAGTATTTTGAGCATTTTCGATAAATACATTTTTTTAAACTATAATGTTTTGACATTATATGCCCCAAGTACGAAACTTGAGGAAGTGTTACAAGCTTGCATGCCTGCCCCCAGTTTGAGATTTTACGAGGTTTTTAGTCGATATTTCCAATTATTAGAAGCGGACTGGTTTCTGTCTTCAAGTTTGCAACTTACACGAGACAATTGTGTTTTAACAAAAATATATTTGTAAACCGTGTCATCGTTTTGTGTGACTAGTTGACGCGCGAAAAATTTGTGGCGAACCCTGTGCCACATCATTTATGATTAAAAAGAGGAATTTTTGAATCAAACGTCGTGAAACTTATTTTGAATTATGTGCACACCTTTGTCGGACCCTGTTTAAGGTCAGCGGTTACCTTAAGTGCATGTCATGAGTCAATCCATACTGGAATCGAGGCGGTTCATTTTAAAGAAATTATTTATTACGCTTTGCTTTCGTGTGAGTAAACCGAACTGCAATGGAACGATTTTCAACGTGATTCTTCCTATGTGGGACGAGCGTGTCCAGTTTTGCGTAACTATCGATCTGGTAATAGTAGTTTTATTGCTTACGATCTTTTTGAGATGAAAATCCTGATGTTGAAAATATTTTGTAAATGATTTTGTAAACCATTTGGGGAAATGTGCTTTTAAGTGTCATGTGTCATTTCGAGAATTTTCAGGGTATGAGTCCTTTTGGAAAACTCTTTTGTTTAACCCGTGTTGAGTCTGAGACTAAGGTTGACTTCAGAGTATTGCTTGCTTAAACTTTGTTTAAACGCATTTTCCGACCGATGGGTCTAGCAAGCGTGGAGCATTTTGCTCGGTTTTGACTTGGAGTTAGTCATGGGCCAATTGCCCGGTTTTAATGGCTCGATGTGGAGTCTAGTTGATGAGTTGTTTTTGTCGCACCGTTTGGCATTCTTTGCACGTTGAGTGTTTACATGTTTGGGTGAGTGAGTCAATCCGGAATAGGCATGTTGTTGGTAGGCCGTTTGCTTTGGATCCTTAGACACGTTAGTCAGTCGTCGGTAATGGTCGGTTGGGTATCTCGGGGTGGGACCCCGGTATTCATGTGTTTTAACCTAGACTTTCCAGTAGGTACTAGGAGGATATAATTGTGGGCACTTACCTGGGAGGTAGTTCCGGTGTGCTGGGTCTTGAGGCGTTACCTGGGAGGTAGACGTCAAGGTGTATCCTCGATACGGTGTGACTTGGCTTCGTAGAGCAAGTGTGGATGATACGTCGACGGTGGAAGGTAGGTATTCCACGCGCGATGGTACTGTAGGCCGAATAGTATCGGTTAAGGGATTGATGCCCTTTGTTATTAAGAGAATAAATGTGCATCAACCATTTTGAGGTAGGTGGTATAATTAGGTGTCGACTTTTGGGCTTGAGGCCAAACACCTTTAGTATAATCGGAGAGTTGTAGCCGATGTTAAGATATTCATGGTGATGGTAGTAGTAACCCTGAAATGATCACTTGTGATGAATGGTTGTGGTGGAATGATCTACGTGTGTGTTAGTTGATTTGGTAGTGGGGGATATCTATTTGTGTTAGTGTCTAGGATAATACCACGCTTATTTGAGTTACTGAAATCGGTTGGACCGATGTTTGGCGGGTGGCCGATGTTTGTTATTGTAATCGGTTGGACCGATGTTCGGCGGGTGGCCGATGTTTGTTATTGTAATCGGTTGGACCGATGTTCGGCAGGGGGTCGATGTTTTGTTAATATAAGTTATTGAAAATCTTTGGAGTCTATTAGAATTCGTAGAAGTTAATCGTCAATTAATGATAGGAGGGATCGTAATCGAGTACCCTGTAGAGTATACTGGTGAGCAGCTTTAGAGTGGTTATAGCTTGAGATTTGACTCGGGAGGATGAATCATCTAAGGTTGGGAGACAACCGAAGTCGTTTAACTAGGAATGATTCCGATGGTTGGAGTGTTCTTCCAATCGCGTTTTCAGTGTTCTTGAAGGAGTGTTGTTAGTAAGGAAGTATTCGGGAGATTCTTAGACGGTGTGAGAAATTAGGTTCCAGTTAGTGAAAGCCCAGTGGCAACTCAGAAAGGGTTCTGAGTGGACTTGGGAACCTGAGGCTAAGATGAGGGAGAACTGTCCAGAGCTATTCACGGGCATAGACTTCGAGGACGAAGTCTAATTCAAGTGGGGGAGAGTTGTAAAACCCGTGTTCTGGTACGGTTTTATTTTAATTACCTATCTAATTATTGATTTATTTCTTGCTAAGCGAATTGAATATTACTAACGGGATTAAACGAAAAAGATCAAACTCGTTACCGATGAGAAACTTTAATCAAGTTTGCAAGTAGTGGGAAGTCAAGGGACCAAAAGTGTCTTGTTGGTGAAAGTGTGCATGGGATAGGCCATTTAGACCGACCCCCCCCTCGTTTTCTTGCTGCGTCGAACAAGCAACCGCCAAAGAAAAACCCTAATCCCCCTCCCCTTTGTTGTGTTCGGCCGTGGAGAGAGAGAGAGAGAGAAAACGAGGAGTGAGAGAGGAGGAGAGAAACCGAGAGAGATAGAGCGGCGAGAAGAGAGAGAGAGGGAGTTCGCCGGAAAGTGTGGAGGTCGCCGCCGTCGTTGTCGTGTCCGCCGGAGAAGAAGAGTGAAGGTGTCGGGTTTCGTCGTTGTGTCGTCATCGAGGTAAGGTTTCACTCGACGTTTCTTTTCTTTTCGTTTTCGTCACCGGAGGACCACCGCCGGCCGCCGCTGCCGCTGCCGCGCCGCCACTGTGGTGGCTGGGTGTCGGGTGGCGGTGGTGGTGTGAGTCGTTGGTGCACGCGGTAGGGTGATCGAGAGGGTAGTGGTCTCGCGGTGGTTTGCGGGTTGTTTTATTTCCTCGTCGATGAACCGCCGCCGGCCGCCGTCGACGACCACCACTGCCGGAGGGCAGAGGGTAGTGCGTGGCCATGTCTTATTAATAATCACCGTAGAATCCGTTAAGCCTTGACTTAATCGTTTAAGCCGTTTCGTTAAAACCGTCGTTTTTATAATCATCAATTCATGTGGAAAATGGTGCAGCCACTGTTTTTACGACGGCTATAACGTTTTCTTCGTAACTCCGTTTGAGCCGAAACTGGCGTCCACGGTTCAAGTTCAGGGTCGAGCAAGTTTTCCGTGTTTTAGCGAAAAACTGGTTCGGCCTCTAACTAGGCGAAAAAGTGGTCGCAAGTTCGGTGTTTCGTCATTTCATGTGAAAACTTCTGGAATCTGCCTTGATCTTGCGAAAATCATAACTTTCTGCTCGTAACTCGGTTTGGGGTGAAACCGGTGTCAAAAGTTCCCTTTTTGAGTCTAGAAACTTTTCTGTGTTTTGTGCAAAACCCAGTTCGGGACGTAGCATGGGTCGATTTGTCGTTTTATACTGAAAGGGGCTGAATTTCGCTGTTCCGGAATCTGTTTTTGTAAAATCCGTAGTAAATTGTAGAAAAATCGTTAGGAGGCGTATAATATGTCCTTGGAACCCTAACTCAGAGTACTTTCTGGTAATGAAATAATATTGGGAATTTTCTGGGTTTAAAGGGGTCGAAACAGGTCCCGAACAGACCTGTTTAGTGAGAACGGAAAATAGTTTTAGTGACGGTTTAAGCGTGTGTCGTGTCATAGGGTCCGGGTCTTGTATTGACACGTTTTAACATGCATTTAGGTGCTGGGAAGTGACCGTAATTGTGAAGCTTGAATTGTGTTATTAAGCTGGGCGCGCATTCGAGGTGAGTTCTCTCACTGTGTAGTTAGGGGTTGTATGCATGTCATAATAGTTTGTATGTACTACTGTCTTTGTGGTGTGAACTAGTTGTTTGTGGTGTGTAATATTTGATTGGTTTGAATGCTTGGTATAAATGTGTTACATTACAATTCGGTGGGACCGAGGCCTCGATGGTACTGAGGTGTTGGTTACATTACAATTCGGTGGGACCGAGGCCTCAATGGTACTGAGGTGTTGGATATATTACAATTCGGTGGGACCGAGGCCTCGATGGTATTGAGGTGTTGGATACATTACAATTCGGTGGGACCGAGGCCTCGATGGTACTGAGGTGTTGGATACATAATTACTTGTAGGCGCTTACTCGTTTTATGTAACTGTGATGTTGTTGCTTATGTGCGGATAGGGGTGATGTGTATATAATTCCTATCTGCGCATGTGTTGGAATTCACTAAGCTTCGTGCTTACCCTTTCCCAATAAACTGTGGTTTCAGGTCCGAGCGGCTCAAGGCGTGACGAGTACACACTGGCGCGCGAGGAGAGCTGGTTGCTTTATGATTTTGATAATTAAACGTTTATTCCGCTGGTTTTATTTTATAAAGATATTAATTATGTGTTTGCAAACGAAACGTTGGGATCATTTAATGAGTTGTTATCAATGAATTGTTAATTTAAAAATTTAAATTTGCTTGTAATTTTCGGGACGTTACACTATTGGATGCTTGATGTATGCCATGACAAGCACTAGGCCGGATATCGCTTTTGCCATAGGAAAGTTGAGTAGGTATACTAGTAATCCTAGTATTCATCATTGGCAAGCGATAAGACGAGTATTCAAATACTTGAAGAAAACCATTGATTATGGTTTGTCATATGTCGGGTTTCCTTCAATATTGGAGGGATATTCGGATGCAAGTTGGATTACCAATTTGGAAGATCATTCTTCTACGAGTGGTTGGGTGTACTTGCTTGGGGGAGGTGCCATCTCATGGGCTTCCAAGAAGCAAACTTGCATCACGAGTTCGACTATGGAGTCGGAGTTTGTGGCATTAGCTACTACCGGTAAAGAGGCGGAATGGCTAAGGAATTTGGTCCATGATATTCCATTATGGCCGAAACCAATATCACCTATTTCTATCCGTTGTGATAGTGAGGCTACTTTGGCTAAAGCTTATAGTCAAGTATATAATGGCAAGTCTAGACACTTAGGTGTTAGACATAGCATGATTCGTGAGCTAATCACGAATGGGGTGATTTCGGTTGAATTTGTTCGGTCGCAACAAAATCTAGCGGACCACTTGACGAAGGGGTTAGCTAGGGACTTGGTTCACAAGTCGGTGATAGGGATGGGATTAAAGTCCATCTAAATCTCTATCAGTGAGATACCCAATTCCCTTCTAATACAACGTTAGAAGTTGAATTCAATGGGAAAGCTCACTCTAAGGGATTTGAGCACAAGATGATCATCCCACGGTATGTGCTCGGTACTGCAAGTGAAGGAGGTAATTGTTCTTTTGCAAAAATGCATGTGCAGGTGCATGAAGAAAAGAACTACCTATATGAGTGGGAAGTGTGGCCGCTTCAAGAAGCTTGGACTTGGCTTTGATGCACTCACGAATGGATAAGGACACATGGCCTGTATAGTGTCAAGTTTATACTTTAGAGAATCATTTAAATTCATGTGTATGTTATTTTCTGGTACTCAAATGGGTTGACGGGTTCAATCCATAGGACACCCGGATTCTCGAGTATTTGAAATGTGTAATGTACTAAGATGGAAATTCAATCTTTTAGATATTTTCATTTATGCATGAGTTTGTTTACCTGTATTGTATTTATTTTGTGAATCAAGGATTGCACTAAAATGGGGGAGGAATATTGGTGATTTTAGTGAAATCATCAGGTTCATTTTGTGTAGTTGGATTCACAAAGATAATAATGGGGTTGTTAGCTAAGCTATAACATGAGTTAGGAGGTGTGAAGTGCACACTCGTGTAAGCTAACTAGAACCCGGGATTGTTGGACGGTTAAAATTGGCAAGTTACAAAATGGTTTTTGAGCTGGGCGTCGGGGCCAGTGCTGGCGCCAGGCTCTGGAATGTGTCTTGGCGCTGATGCCGGCGCCAGTTGGTTGGCGCGGAGACTGGCGCCAGGCTCTGTTTGTTTACCGGCGCTGATGCTGGCGCCAGTTGACTGGCACGGAGACTGGCGCCAGCTTCTGGAAGTTTTCTTCTTGTTTTGTAACTGCCGTCTTTAAACCCACAATCAATCTCATTAAATGAGATATTATTATCAGTATCAATATGGGTCGGTTACGATTCTCTAAGGTGTATAAGTATGAGTCGATTTCTGCCTTAATCGACACACTGGAAAATAAAGATTATCCTCGAGTGAATTTCGTGATACCCGGGCAGAATAGGGTCGAAATATCACTTACGGAAAGCGAGCTCTCACGCGATCTCTGTTCTTTATCCAAGTTATTGCTAATCGTCACTCTGTTTCTCTCTCTCGATATTGTTCCGAAATCCCCCAACAGAGTTCCCAATCCGGGACTCGATCCGGGAGTTCCCAATCCGGTACATACAATCCGGGAATCATTTGGAGAACAATCTGGGACATACAATCCGGAACATACAATCCGGGAATCATCCGGGAAATACATCTTCCGGATTCGATCGATAACCCACCCGATTCCTACTATTTCTACCCAGAATTCAACTAACCATTTTTTATCCATTACATAGAGATACCAATAAGTTTGTAAACCATTTCAATTCAACTTAACAATAAAAGCAGAAATCCAATAGATGAACTCACCTGGGAATACAACTCACAATCGGTAGGAAACAAAAAATCAATCAGAATTCTGATTCCAATCCTTCTTTCACCAACGATTCAATAACCTAATTGGAAAGTGGAATAATTTGTGATTTCAATTTCTTAAGGAATCGAATTGCAGAAGTCGATTGGATTTGCTTACCGAACGAAGATCGCTATTCTTCTCTGCTTGAAACCGACTTCCCTGAAGTTGAAATTGAGATAATCTCAAATTTCAACCGACTCTCAACTTATATACCTCAAACTTTCAACAATTGACAAAACTAACCCCAAGGTTTCAAAATCCCACCATTTAGCTTAAAAGCTTTAACCAATTACACTTTTGATCATTCGACATTAAATTATAACTTACCGATAAAATAACACTTTCCAAATTTTAAACCTTCCTCCAAAATAAACGTACAAAATTAGGGGATTTTCGAGGTGTTACATACACCAACCCAACCCAACCCAATCCAACCTAAATGGATTGAGTCGAGTTATATATTACATATGCCCCTACCTCTAACTTTCAAATAATTACATTTTACCCCATGTTCTCTTACAACTTCTAACATTTGATACCTTCTATTTTTGTTTCCAATTTATCATTTCATTTTAGTTTGATTTTCGAAGTGCATTGACGTTACACTTGCATTACATACACAACTTGTATACATTAAAACTATTAGCGAAATAGCGATTGACTACAATTCAAATATTCAATTCCTTTTGAACCAGATTTTGAAATTTCAAATTGCAACATTAATTCTTGAAAACCATCATATCATATGTTCAACGTACCATTTTCGTTTGAAAAAAACTTCAGCAATCTATCTATTATTATTAATCAGTATAAAATAATAAAATCTTAGGTATATAAAATTGTTTTTTTATTTATTTGTTTGGTCTAATTAAGATGTTTGAGGAAATTATAGTCATGGTGGGAATTGTTTTTTTAAATGTTGTTATCCACTAGTAGTAAACATATATGTATTAAAGAATGTAACATGATTGAGGAAGAAAATATTTGATAAAAGAATTTGGTCAACACCTACAAACTTAATTTAAAGTCAAGGTGGTTCCATAATAATTTTGTTTGTGTTGAAAAAATTGGTTACAATAATTTTGTATTTATTGTTAATATATCATGTAAACTATTGTTAATATATCATGTAAACTATTATTTATATGCGATTTTGACAAAATGATCATGCAACTTGGAAACATCAATAACTCCATTTCGACAACCTTAACCGGCCTCACACGGAACCTGCTTCCAAGGACACCAATGTGAGGAAGCATTTTTGGCTCACTCAGCGGCTGAGCCTAATGGAGGGGTCTGGAATCGAACCCAGGACCTGTTATGTATTAATAACTCCATTTTTCTATGCTTCTATCATAAACCAATTTTTATAAAATTATGTGTAAATTACATTTTTCAATTTTCATCCCTAACGTTGTGTTCTCGAGTTTGTTTTATGAAGAAAATGAAAGGAAAGTAGGATGAAAATAAAAAATGTTGTGCTCTCGAGTTTTTTTAAAGAGGGAAAGGAAGGGAAGGGGAAGGAAAATATTGTTGATTTTCCTCCCAAAACTTTTCGCCCAAATGTGGGAGGAAACGAAAGGAAATGAAATAAAAAGAATTAAAAATATTTATAAAATTATATATACCCATTAATTACATTTCATTATAAAATAAAGGAGGGTATATTGGTAAAAGTAACATTTTTCCTTTCCTTTCTCTCCTACTCAAGAACATGAATTTTTTTTTTCTTTCCCTCTCCTTCCTTTCTTTTCTTTCTCTTCCCTTTCTCTTCTTTTCTTTCCTTCTAAAACTCGAGAACGCATCGTAAGGTTATATATGTTATAACGTTCAAAGTTCATGTTTTGAAATAATTATAGATTACATCATTGTGGTTTGCGATTTATAATACAATGGGTCCCTGCTTCTAACTATGTTAAAAAAAACTCTAGAGTAAATTACGGATTTGGTCCCTGTGGTTTGTTGATTTTTACGAATTTCGTCCTTAGGCTTCACTTATTATGGATTTGGTGTCTGTGGTATGCAATTTCTGTTGGATTTGGTCCCTCGACCGAACGGCCATCCATTTCATCAGTTAAAGTGGTGTCTTCATCGTGATTTATTTCTAAAGCTTAAGGTTTGACTTCGACATCACTTTGGTCAATAATCATATGTTCATGACATGAGGAATAATATCTATTTCTGACTACTTCTGATTGCCTAGTTGATGTTGATTGTTGAACCGCTTGTTATCCAACCGAAAAAGATGGTCCCAATTTGTCTCTTATTGGCGATTGCTAAACTTCGCATCTATGGCCAACTCCAAAGTATCTACTTAGGTATCCTTTTGCAAAGATTTTGTTTTTCGTTTCTACTATACGTTTTTAGTTTAATTTCGATATGTTCCTTGTTAACTGTATTATCTTCCCTAAGATAACGTGATATTTAATTTCTTTATTAATTTGATTTAAAATCATAGTATAAAAATATTTCAACCTCTATATATACCATATAAGTCAACACCAAATTAACTTTAGAACAAAAAAACTACAAACATGAACTACGGTCGCCAGAGATGGGAGAGATGTCGGAGACGCAATCACCGACGCCGTTGTTGTATAGGCGGCACTCAGGTGAGGAGATGAAGAACATGGCTTCCGTCTCGAGTAGCCTCTTGCCGGCGTTTGGAACACTCGTTGGTGAAGATTCTCCTCCTCTTAAGAAATATGTCATTGCACCCTACGATCGCAGATACCAGCAAGTTCAATTCTTTCATTTGATTTGTTTACATTGTAGATCAATCCTACAAATGTGGTACAATTGATGCATTACATGTATCGGATTATAACACGTTTATATGCAGTATAGTATAGTATAATATGTTGGGTTCGACCAAGGGCGGCCCTAGAATATGCGTGTGGTGCCGATGCACGAGGCCCTGGGGCCTCTAGCTCTTTTTATTTATTTTATGTTAGATAAATAATAAAATTAGAATACAAAACAAGAAAATACATTAAAACCTCTTATTAGTATATTTTTCATAAAAGTAAATTAGATCGGACCGAAACCAGATCATCTGACTCATTCAGATCACTTAATTATTTTGCGTTAAACCATTCAGCAACTGTAAAACGACCCTAACGTAAAATTTTGTATATGTAGGCGGTGGCAAGCATTTCTAGTGGTTTTGGTGATATACTCGGCATGGTCATCCCCATTCGAGCTAGCTTTCACCAAGGTGGCTACAGGCTCTCTCATGTTTCTCGATCTGGTTGTCGACTTGTTCTTCGCCATTGATATCATTCTAACCTTCTTAGTTGCTTATTTGGATGAATCCACCTATCTGCTAATCGATGATCATAACAAGATAGCCACAAGGTAAATTAATTCATATGTTAACTAAAATACTAAATCCATATCACCTTCTTAATTAACTATATATGTTGATCTTTCTTTAAATTTACAAGTATGTCACCCACATGATGTTCCCCATGGATGTCGTTTCCACGCTGCCGTTTCAGTCCATTTACCGCCTCTTCACCGGAAAGCTCCACCGTGGCCAGGTCTTTGGTTTCCGCAATCTACTCCGGCTATGGCGGCTAAGGCGTGTTAGCCAGGTACATTACAAGTAGTATTTATCACTTGGTTGTCCCATGTAGGAGGAGCGAAGAAAGTTTCCTTTGTTTAAAAGGTGAAAAACATTTGAATTATTTGAACGAGATTTGGAGGAAACATAGAAAGACAAAGTCTAGACTCTACAGGGTTTTTTTTGGCAATATTATATAGTTAA
The DNA here is from genome assembly GCA_033807775.1 of Saussurea involucrata. NCBI lineage: Eukaryota > Viridiplantae > Streptophyta > Magnoliopsida > Asterales > Asteraceae > Saussurea > Saussurea involucrata. Next base: position 155,221,136 of record CM066321.1, read on the forward strand.
GGGACTATATAAATCAAAGACTTAGCACTTGCAGAAAAAATTCCTTACATTTTTTATCCTAAGCCAGTTAACTTTTCCGTTGCAAGGTTAACTTGCAGCTAGTTAATTCGGTTATTTTTTGACGGAAAAACGAACCATTGTATCTGTTCGTATACCACATTTCGTAAAAAGTCGCACGTTTTCGTGAAAGGTTGCGACTGTTGGAATTTTTTGCTATATATATAAATTTTTTTGAAAAGATTTATATATACAATTATTTCCTTCATTTTCATCTAATTTTTCGTTACCATGATCGTGAGAAGAAATCGTTGCTTACAATTCTAGGAATTAGCCTAGATCCATCAATGACCTAGTGGGGGCTAATATTTCTTAAGGATAGTGATTTAATCACGTACTCATTTTATCAATTTGATCAATTTCAATTCTGTCCTATTCTCTCATGTTCTAACAACCCCAAAAGGGTTATCGATCGAGCTAGCTAGCCATTCGAAATCCGGCTAATTTAGCACTTATATATGTTCTCCACAGGTTAGAGAAGGACAGTAGGTTCAGATACTTTTGGACACGATACATCAAACTAATCTGTGTACGTACGTGCTACTTTTGATCGATATATGTAAGATCCCACATTGGTTGGGGAGGGGAACAAAGGTTGGCTTATAATAGGGGCTTGATACCTTCTCTATCAGACGTGTTTTAAAACCGTGAGTCCGGGTGTGTGGACAAAGCGGACAATATCTGGTACGGTTGGCCTGAGATGTTACATATGGTATCAGAGCCGGGAACCGGACTGGTGTGCCAGCGAGGACGCTGGGCTCCCAAGGGGGTTGGATTGTAAGATCTCACATTGGTTGGGGAGGGGAACAAAGGTTGCCTTATAATAGGGGCTTGATACCTTCTCTATTAGACGCGTTTTAAAACCGTGAGTCCGGGTGTGTGGACAAAGCGGACAATATCTGGTACGGTTGGCCTGGGATGTTACAATATAGTTCGTAGTTTTTTTTTACTAGAAAACCCCGATTTATCGAAAGTTGTACACATGCAGGTTACGCTTTTCGCTGTGCACTCAGCTGGATGTTGGATGTTTCTACTACTGGATAGCCACCCATCACCCAGACCCGTTCCTGACATTTTTTGGGCCATGGGCGAGATGTAAAAAATGGGCTCTTGTTTTATACTAATTTATATAAAGTCGTTTTCCCCAGTGTCAGTCAATAATTATTTCTAAATTAATATTATATACCATATCATCAAAGTTGTTACATGCTCAAGGCACACTTAGGAGCAAAGGGGTCTCGGGGCCTAGGCGTGGGGCGCAAACGTGAGGTGCATATTATAAAATGTGTGTATATACATATAAGCGCACACACACACACACACACACACACACACACACACACACACACACACACACACACACACACGTACAGTTACACAACTCAAATATGTAGCAAGTAAAAGCCTCCGGTGCAACAACCAACAATACTTCAATACAGACAAAAGGGAGAAGGGTTTAAATGTGAGTTGTGAGGGAGAAGTTTTAAGGTCTAGGTATATTATGGTTTGACTTATGTCGTCTATTTAATAAATCTTTTTTAAGAAGTTAGGAGATGAGATAACTTATTTAATATTAGGGTTTGACTCGATGTTTAATAAATCTTTATGAGACGTGCCTAGGCCCACAAGGCGCCATAGCGGGTACAGATCGTTGTGAATACGGCGAGCCTCGACCTTAAAAAAGGAGTCAATAAAGTACGAATAGATTGAGATCTTATTCATGTTTTTAGAGATAATAGACTACTTAAGAATTATACACTCAATATTAGGTAATAAGGAGTCAATAAAGCATGAAAAACAAAGAAGTAGATACTTTTAAAATTCTAAATATAGATATAAGTTGGGTCGTCCCATATAGTTTGTAATTGATTTCAATAGATAAAAAATTTCTTAGTTAATAACAAGAAATCTACTATATACTAACATAAATATAAAATTCACGTAGATGGAATAATATTAAGAGTATGTGGAAGATGAGTAATGGAATATATACCAAGGTTTCCAAGCAAAAATAGTTTTTAGATATTAATATTAAATAATTTTTTTAGAGGAATAATAAACAATACTATAAAATGAAAGATCAACTAACTATTTATAAATTTTATTGTCCAATATAATTAATTAATACATATTTGAGCCCTTAATATAATGTTAAATTCTCTTTGGGTCCTATTATATACTAATTTTTTTGTTTTTTATCTACAATTTAATTTAACTACTATTTTATAGTATATGTTTATAATTTTTGGGCCCCTATTTCCTTTGGGCCCTGAGCGTACGCCCGGCCCGCCCTCCCCCAGGGACGACCCTGCCATCACCGCCCCGTGGAGGAGACATGGGTTGGGTCGATCATCCAAGATTTCGAGGATAGAAGCATATGGTTAGGATATACCTACTCTTTATATTGGTCGATTGTTACCCTTACGACAGTCGGCTATGGTGACTTACATGCATTGAATCCAGGAGAGAAACTGTTCAATATCTTATATATATGTTGTTCAACATTGGACTCACATCCTATCTCATCGAAAACATGACCAATCTCATCGTTCATAGTGCCGTTAGAACGTTTATCATAGTAGGTTACGTTCTCTTTCACTTGTGTCGATTTTCGTAGAATGGTTCGTGGTTACGAGGTTTAATGTTATGGTTTTGTGTACTAATTGAAGAGGGATTCGATCAATGAGATATTGAGATATGAAAGCAAGAACAGACTACCAGAAGGGTTAAAAGAGCAAATGCTGGCACATATGCAACTCAAGTTCAAGACAGCTGAGCTACAACAAGAAGAAGTTCTTGAAGATCTAACTAAAGCGATTCGGTCCAGCATTGCCCAACATCTTTTCCGGAAAACCGTAGAGAAAACTTATCTTTTTAAAGGGATTTCGGAAGATCTTAGCAGTCAATTGGTACAAATCTCTTCTTTCCCATATATATATTGTTGGGGGATGTCGGTACAATATCGAGAGAGAGAAACAGAGTGACGATTATAACTTGGATAAAAGACAGAGAGCGCGTGAGAGCTCGCTTTCCGTAAGAGATATTTCGACCCTATACTGCCCGGGTATCACGAAATTCTCTCGAGGATAATCTCTATTTTTCAGTGTGTCGATTAAGGCAGAAATCGACCCATAATTATACACCTTAGAGAATCGTAACCGACCCATATTGATACTGATAATAATATCTCATTTAATGAGATTGATTGTGGGTTTAAAGACGACAGTTACAAAACAAGAAGAAAACTTCCAGACGCTGGCGCCAGTCTCCGCGCCAGTCAACTAGCGCCACAATCGGCGCGGGTAACATTCCAGAGCTTGGCACCAGTCTTGGCGCCACAATCGGCGCGGGCAACATTCCAGAGCCCGGCGCCAGTCTTGGCGCCAGCACTGGCCCCGACGCCCAGCTCATGAAACCACTTTGTAACTTGTCGATTTTAACCGTCCAACAATCTCGGGTTCTAGTTAGCTTAGACGAGTGTGCACTCCACACCTCCTAACTCATGTTATAGCTTAGCTAACAACCCCATTATTATCTTTGTGAATCCAACTACACAAAATGAACCGATGATTTCACTAAAATCACCAACATTCCTCCCCCATTTTAGTGCAATCCTTGATTCACAAAATAATTATTCAATACAGGTAAACAAACTCATGCATAAATGAAAATATCTAAAAGATTGAATTTCCATCTTAGTACATTACACATTTCAAATACTCGAGAATCCGGGTGTCCTATGGATTGAACCCGTCAACCCATTTGAGTACCAGAAAATAACATACACAATTTAAATGACTCTCTAAAGTATAAACTTGACACTATACAGGTCATGTGTGCTTATCCATTCGTGAGTGCATCAAAGCCAAGTCGAAGCTCCTTGAAGCGGCCACACTTCCCACTCATATAGGTAGTTCTTTTCTTCATGCACCTGCACATGCATTTTTTCAAAAGAACAATTACCTCCTTCACTCGCAGTACCGAGCACATACCATGGGATGATCATCTTGTGCTCCAATCCTTTAGAGTGAGCTTTCCCATTGAATTCAACTTCTAACGTTGTATTAGAAGGGAATTGGGTATCTCACTGTTAGAGATTTAGATGGACTTTAATCCCATCCCTATCACCGACTTGTGAACCAAGTCCCTAGCTAACCCCTTCGTCAAGTGGTCCGCTAGATTTTGTTGCGACCGAACAAATTCAACCGAAATCACCCCATTCGTGATTAGCTCACGAATCATGCTATGTCTAACACCTAAGTGTCTAGACTTGCCATTATATACTTGATTATAAGCTTTAGCCAAAGCAGCCTCACTATCACAACGGATAGAAATGGGTGATATTGGTTTCGGCCATAATGGAATTTCATGGACCAAATTCCTTAGCCATTCCGCCTCTTTACCGGCAACGGCTAATGCCACAATTCCGACTACATAGTCGAACTCGTTATGCAAGTTTGCTTCTTGGAAGCCCATGAGATGGCACCTCCCCCAAGCAAGTACACCCAACCACTCGTAGAAGAGTGATCTTCTAAATTGGTAATCCACCTTGTATCCGAATATCCCTCCAATATCGAAGGAGACCCGACATATGACAAACCATAATCAATGGTTTTCTTCAAGTATTTGAATACCCGTCTTATCGCATCAAAATTTTGATGCCATTGTTTGGGTGCTTGTTTCAGTCCATACAATGATTTTACAAGTTTACACACTTTATGCTCCATCCCTGGCATAACAAAACCTTCCGGATGTTTCATGTAAACTTCCTCCTCCAAGTCACCATTCAAGAATGCCCTTTTGACATCCATTTGGTGAATCACTAAATTGTGGATAGCTTCTAAGGCTATCAACAATCTAATCGTGGAGATTCTTGCAACCGGGGCATAAGTATCGAAATAATCGATGCTTTCCCGATGCCTAAAGCCTTGGATCACTAATCGAGCTTTGAACTTGTCGATTGACCCATCCGCTTTCATCTTCCTTTTGAAGATCCACTTGCAACCCAAAGGTTTGCAACCCGGTGGCAAGTCCGATAATACCCAAGTATTATTCCCCATGATGGAGTCCATCTCATCATGTATTGCTTCTTTCCAGAAAGCAACATCTTGAGACTTCATAGCCTCATCAAATGATTTTGGATCCTCTTCAATATTATAACAGTAAAGGAATTGGGATCCAATCTCATCTCTTGACCCCTCTACCAAGTATACTTGGAAATCGGGACCAAAGGATTTTTCAACCCTTCCTCTTTTGCTCCTTCGAAGCATCGGAGATTCGGTTGGAACAATTGCTTGTTCTTCAACCTCACTAGTTTCACTAGTACTTGGAACTATGTCCTTCGGCCTAGGCATTGAAGAGAATCTAGTCTCATCAAAAATTACATCTCTCGATTCTATAACGGTGTGAATCGCTATAGAATCATTAGGTTCAATAACATAGAACCTATAAGATTTGGAATGCTCGGCATATCCAACAAAGATGCAGTCAATACCTTTCTCACCCAAAGTCTTCCTTTTGGGTTCGGGTAGTCGAATAACCGCTCGACAGCCCCAAACTCGAATATAACTCAAGTTAGGCCTTTTCTTGAACCAAAGTTCATATGGGGTAATCTTGTTCCTTTTATTGGGAACTCGATTCAGCAAATAACAAGCCATTAGCATGGCTTCACCCCAAAATCCATCACTCAATCCCGAGTAGGATAACATAGAGTTCACCATTTCTTTGAGAACTCTATTTTTCTGTTCCGCCACACCATTTTGCTGTGGTGTATAAGGCGCCGTAGTTTCATGAATGATTCCTACGGATTGGAAAAACATGGGGTCGTAATACTCCCCACCACGATCGGTGCGTAAACACTTTATTAAGCAATTCATTTGCAATTCAACTTCCCCTTTAAAAACTTTAAATTTAACCAACGCTTCCTCTTTTGAATGTAACAAATATACATAGCAAAAACGTGAAACGTCGTCAATAAAAGTGACAACATACTTTTTATTACCAAAAGACGGAGTTGAATGCAAATCACAAAGATCACTATGAATAAGCTCAAGCACCGACGAGTCCCTTTTCACGTTAGGAAAAGGTTGTCTAGTGATATTTGTTAACATGCAAGTTTTACATTTTTCAGTTTTAATATCGAAAGTCGAAATAAGACCGTCTTTTGACATTTAAACCATACGCATAAAATTAACATGACCAAGCCTTGCATACCATAAATTGGAATCAACACAAATGCTATTTGCAACAAAAACAGAATTTGAAACAACACTCATTTTATTCAAATTCAACATAAACATATTATTAAGCAAATAACCAAATCCAACAAAAGAGCCACCCTTTGACAAGATAAACTTGTCCGACTCATAAACTTGCCTATATCCTAACTTATTCAAGATGCTACCGGAAACCAAATTCTTTCGAATTCGTGGTACATACAAAACATCTAAAAGTTCAACTATTTGGCCAGAACTAAATTCTAGCCTAACTAAGCCACGACCAAGAATGGGAGCAACCGACTCGTTCCCCATGCGTAGCATTGATCCGTCTTCAACCGGTTCCAAGGAGGTAAACCAACGGCGATCTTTGCACACATGACTTGAAGCACCCGAGTCGATCCACCAAGCGACATCATCATCCTGCACGTAAAAAGATTCGGATAGTAGTGGTACATAATTCAAATTAGAATTAAAACCAAAGTCAAAATTCTGACCTTGCCGTGGGTTTTGATCTTTGGATCCTTTCCCACCACCACTTGTGCTTGCTCCATTCTTACTCTTGACAACCCGACAATCCCGCTTGAGATGGTTGGTCATCCCGCAGGTCCAACAGGTTAATATAACATTTTTATTGGGCCTTTTCTTGGCTTCGTTGAACTTCCGTTTTCCTTTGAAGTTGTTGGATTTTCCCTCTTCAACCATGTTCACCGAAGGTGCAGAAACCTCATTTATCTTAGGTTTTCAGCCTCTTGCGCCCGAAGAGATTCCTCTATGCGCAAGTGACTACCGAGTTGTACAAGGGACAACTTTTCCTTCTTGTGTTTCAACATATGTTTAAAGTCTTTCCAAGAGGGGGGCAGTTGATCAATAATACTCGATACGGAGATGGATTCGTCCATCTTCATATCATGTTGAGCATATTGGCCGAGAATGCGAAGGAGCTCATTGTATTGCTCCATCACCGGCCTTGAGTCCACCATCTTGTAATTATTAAAATTACTAACCAGGAACTTCTTACTAGAAGCATCCTCCGCCATGTATTTGGACTCGAGAGAGTCCCATAGCTCTTTGGCGGATTCAACGTTTTGATAGTTATCGAAGAGGGAGTCACACATACCGTTTAAGATGTGGCCACGACAAATGTAGTCGTCGTTCTCCCATTTGCCTCGACGCCGGGTCACCTCCAATGTCTCGTTTTCCATCAGCTCCGGTATCGGGGTGCTTAGCACGTACACGACCTTCAACGTCGTCAGCAAAAAATGCATCTTCTTCTGCCATCTACGGAAATCGACGTCTTCGAACTTCTCAAGTTTTGTGAACTTGGAAGTCATGTCTCTCACGGAATGATCACCCGTCATCTCTCTTCACGATGATAAATATCTCTTACGATTGTTGGGGGATGTCGGTACAATATCGAGAGAGAGAAACAGAGTGACGATTATAACTTGGATAAAAGACATAGATCGCGTGAGAGCTCACTTTCCATAAGAGATATTTCGACCCTATACTGCCCGGGTATCACGAAATTCTCTCGAGGATAATCTCTATTTTTCAGTGTGTCGATTAAGGCAGAAATCGACCCATACTTATACACCTTAGAGAATCGTAACCGACCCATATTGATACTGATAATAATATCTCATTTAATGAGATTGATTGTGGGTTTAAAGACGACAATTACAAAACAAGAAGAAAACTTCCAGACGCTGGCGCCAGTCTCCGCGCCAGTCAACTGGCGCCACAATCGGCGCGGGTAACATTCCAGAGCTTGGCGCTAGTCTTGGCGCTAGCCAACTGGCGCCACAATCGGCGCAGGCAACATTCCAGAGCCTGGCGCCAGCACTGGCCCCGACGCCCAGCTCATGAAACCACTTTGTAACTTGTCGATTTTAACCATCCAACAATCCCGGGTTCTAGTTAGCTTACACGAGTGTGGACTCCACACCTTCTAACTCATGTTATAGCTTAGCTAACAACCCCATTATTATCTTTGTGAATCCAACTACACAAAATGAACCGATGATTTCACTAAAATCACCAACATATATATCAGGGCCGGTCCTGAGATTCCGGATGCCCATGGCAGAAAGCCAAGAAAATGCCCCTAATATAAAAGAATTAAAAGACATGTACAACTTTAAGGGCTTTGGAACCTACTCAAGCTAGGGATCTTCCGGAGACATATTGTGTAGTTGCCTCCAATGCTTCAACTCAAAAGAAAGCTTAGAGCGAATTATCGTAGTCTAAGTGAGGGATCCCTAGTCTCACGATGTGTAAAAACAAGGAATATTAAAGCAATGATCATAACCAGAAGCAAGATCTAAAAAGATGTTGTCACAACATAAACATAATGAAGCTTTCCACAAAGTTTATATAGGTGAGAAGAAGTTTTTTCTTTGTTTTAGACCTAAATATAATTCATTTTGAGGTATATAACTAATAACATCCTACTGTTTTTAGCATATGGTAACAACTAACAAGTAAAAGACCAATTAATAGAGCACTTCAGATCGGGTTGGAAGGCAATGGTCAAGATTGTGGGCTCCCACTACTAATAAGATGGTCAATTAAGCTTTGATAATACTATCTCAATTGGAAATGTGTACCAATTAAAACATCTATTAAGAAAAAAGATCACCATAATCAGAAATGTTTAATAATACTATCTCAATTGGAAATTATACAAGCACTTGCGAAAGGAAATGGCTAATTGGTTTGGAACAGATTCTAGCAAAACGACATTTGTAAGAGTTCCCAAAGTCTACACGCAGAGTGAAACCACATATCAGGTGCGACTGAAGAATCCTCCAATGTGAAATCGACAATTTATATCGAGAGCACTTAGAGCATCTGCAATGGTGAGGTTTTTAGCCACAAGAGGTTTATGTCACACGGAAGCAAAAAGTTTATGCAGGTGAACCGGTTCATGCTGGAAATTTGTGGATCCCATTCATGTACGTCTCTCTCTCTCTCTCTACTTTTCATCTTCTTTTCCTTTTCCTTTCTTTTTTAAATTTGACTAATTTTTAATAATGTATATTTGTAATAATGTATGATAACAACATTGGTAATTTTATTTTATTTGATATTCTTTTTTATTATTTGAATACGAATATTTTTATATTAACAATACATTATTGAAATATTATAATTTTATTATATAATACTTTAAATAAGGATGATTTTTTATTAATAATACATTATTATAGTATTATGATTTTTATTATTAAATACTTTAAATAAGGGTGATATTTATTAATAAGTACGTTTTAAATATTATAATTTTTATTGTTGTAATTTTTTTAATTTATAAACTATGAACCGGTCCATGATTGAGAGTAAAAGGTTTATGAAGTGCAATGGTGAGGTTTTTAGCCACAAGAGGTTTATGCCACACGGAAGCAAAAGGTTTATGCAGGTGAACCGGTTCGTGCTGGAAATTTGTGGACCCCATTCATGTACGTCTCTCTCTCTCTCTCTCTCTCTACTTTTCATCTTCTTTTCTTTTTCCTTTCTTTTTTAAATTTGATTAATTTTTAATGATGTATATTTGTAATAATGTATGATAACAACATTGGTAATTTTATTTTATTTGATATTCTTTTTTATTATTTGAATACGAATATTTTTATATTAACAATACATTATTGAAATATTATAATTTTATTATATAATACTTTAAATAAGGATGATTTTTTATTAATAATACATTATTATAGTATTATGATTTTTATTATTAAATACTTTAAATATGGGTGATATTTATTAATAAGTACGTTTTAAATATTATAATTTTTATTGTTGTAATTTTTTTAATTTATAAACTATGAACCGGTCCATGATTGAGAGTAAAAGGTTTATGAAGTGCAATGGTGAGGTTTTTAGCCACAAGAGGTTTATGCCACACGGAAGCAAAAGGTTTATGCAGGTGAACCGGTTCATGCTGGAAATTTGTGGACCCCATTCAAGTACGTCTCTCTCTCTCTCTACTTTTCATCTTCTTTTCTTTTTCCTTTCTTTTTTAAATTTGATTAATTTTTAATAATGTATATTTGTAATAATGTATGATAACAACATTGGTAATTTTATTTTATTTGATATTCTTTTTTATTATTTGAATACGAATATTTTTAAATTAACAATACATTATTGAAATATTATAATTTTATTATATAATACTTTAAATAAGGATGATTTTTTATTAATAATACATTATTATAGTATTATGATTTTTATTATTAAATACTTTAAATAAGGGTGATATTTATTAATAAGTACGTTTTAAATATTATAATTTTTATTGTTGTAATTTTTTTAATTTATAAACTATGAACCGGTCCATGATTGAGAGTAAAAGGTTTACGAAGTGCAATGGTGAGGTTTTTAGCCACAAGAGGTTTATGCCACACGGAAGCAAAAGGTTTATGCAGGTGAACCGGTTCATGCTGGAAATTTGTGGACCCCATTCATGTACGTCTCTCTCTCTCTCTCTCTCTCTCTCTCTCTCTACTTTTCATCTTCTTTTCTTTTTCCTTTCTTTTTTAAATTTGATTAATTTTTAATAATGTATGATAACAACATTGGTAATTTTATTTTATTTGATATTCTTTTTTATTATTTGAATACGAATATTTTTATATTAACAATACATTATTGAAATATTATAATTTTATTATATAATACTTTAAATAAGGATGATTTTTTTATTAATAATACATTATTATAGTATTATGATTTTTATTATTAAATACTTTAAATAAGGGTGATATTTATTAATAAGTACGTTTTAAATATTATAATTTTTATTGTTGTAATTTTTTTAATTTATAAACTATGAACCGGTCCATGATTGAGAGTAAAAAGTTTATGAAGTGCGTAGGAAAAAAGAAAACTGACGTGGGAGAGAGAAAAAGCTGATATGGCAATTTCATGAACCTCTTAAGAGGTTCATGATTGTGGATGCTCTTAGGGCATAACCGACAACATCTAGGACAGAATTGAGAGCGTCAATCAAGAGCGTTTGGGCATAACCTAGTCCTAGTGTCCTCCAATGTGAAATCAACACTTCATATCGTCACAAATCACGATAATAAAAAATAAATATCATCTAATATTAGCATCTTATATCTAACTAATATGAATCACGAAGAATGAAGATTGAAGAAACAACCATACGAGATTGTATTAGGGGGTAGACTAGACTGCAGATGGCAGAAAATCAGCAATCGATTAGGGCATCAAACGAATACAATAAAGAAAACAATCGATAAGGGCAACAATTGTCAATCGATTAGGGCAGCAATTGTCAATCGTTCGGTTTGGAGGACGATTAGAGAGAGCTTACAGATTAGCCGACGAGAACTCGGGAGAATGAATTGTTGAAATCCTCTTCAATTCGTTCGTGCATAAATACAGACTTCTGGACTTAGGAGTGATATGCGCCTTTTTCTTCAGCCTAAAATCGAGCCTACTAACACATATACGAAGCTCAGCAGGTGATGCCCCTTTGGCCCTGCTGCCCATGGCGACAGCCATGACAACCATGGGCTTGCGCTGACCCTGATATATATATATATATATATAGGGTCGGTCCTGAGATTCCGGATGCCCATGGCGGAAAGCCAAGAAAATGCCCCTAATATAAAAGAATCAAAAGACATGTACAACTTTAAGGGCTTTGGAACCTACTCAAGCTAGGGCTCTTCCGGAGACTTATTGTGTAGTTGCCTCCAATGCTTCAACTCACAAGAGAGCTTAGAGCGAATTATCGTAGTCTAAGTGAGGGATCCCTAGTCTCACGATGTGTAAAAACAAGGAATATTAAAGCAATGATCATAACCAGAAGCAAGATCTAAAAAGATGTTGTCACAACATAAACATAATGAAGCTTTCCACAAAGTTTATATAGGTGAGAAGAAGTTTTTTCTTTGTTTTAGACCTAAATATAATTCATTTTGAGGTATATAACTAATAACATCCTACTGTTTTCAGCATATGGTAACAACTAACAAGTAAAAGACCAATTAATAGAGCACTTCAGATTGGGTTGGAAGGCAATGGTCAAGATTGTGGGCTCCAAATAACACACACATACACTACTAATAAGATGGTCAATTAAGCTTTGATAATACTATCTCAATTGGAAATGGGTACCAATTAAAACATCTATTAAGAAAAAAGATCACCATAATAAGAAATGTTTAATAATACTATCTCAATTGGAAATTATACAAGCACTTGCGAAAGGAAGTGGCTAATTGGTTTGGAACAGATTCTAGCAAAACGACATTTGTAAGGGTTCCCAAAGTCTACACGCAGAGTGAAACCACATATCAGTGGGCTGTTATGTAGAGAAACACATGAAAGAGAAGAAAAAACAGAACATGTTTGTAATAAATACTATCAAATAATGGATTAATGGATTATCTGTTGCTATTGAACTGATTTATGAATTCTTTTAACAACACTTTCAAGGCCATTTTATACAAGTTTAATGGATTATATGTTGCTATTACAACCCTTCTATACAAGCAACACATACAACCCTTGCAGACATAAAACACAACAATTAAAAAGAATCAGAATACTAAACAAATCAAAAACTGAAGCCTGTGAACAGAAAGCATACTTGTGTGCGGCTGAAGAATCCTCCAATGTGAAATCGACACTTCACATCGAGAGCGCTTAGTGTAACACCCCGATTTTCGTTATAAGTGGTTTATGTATTTATTTTGCATGTTCAAGTATTTTATTGATATAGCATGACTCGTACCTCGTTAGAATCTGTTCAAGGGCTGAAAAGGGGATCAAATGAGGCTTGGTGCCCTTTGGGCGATAGTGACCGGCGAGAGTGCCCGTGTCACTATCGCGGGTGTCACAATCGCCGCATTTGTACCGCAAGTGTGTGTGAGTTCAAGTCAAAGGACCTCGGCGAGAATGCCCCGACGATAGTGACAATGTCACTATCGCTATGTCACAATCGCTTAAGGAGTACCGAGAGTTTGGGGGCTTTGAGCGATAGTGACAGTGTCACTATCGCACTGTCACAATCGCACCGACCTGTTTTGGGTATAAAAATGAGAGTTACAGATTTTTAGCTCATTGGAGTAAACTGAGATATTTTGGCAGACGTTTTTCCTCTCTCTCAAGGTAGGGTTTCGTTATTCTTCCTTCTTTCCATAAATTATTGGTTGTTGGGAGTATTTATGGCTATTATTGTTGGGTCCTAGGTGATCAATCTCAACTTCAAGTGTTATTAGCTAGAAGTGGTCAAGATCAAGGGTTTCCATTTCTAGGGTTTTCATAATTTGAGCTTTAAGGTGAGTAACTTTGATTCAAAAGTATACTTGTTACATAATTTACTCTATCAATTTACTTATTGCTAACAAATTTGTCTTGAAGTATACTTTGAGCCAATAAGCTCTTATTTCTCTAAAGAGGAAGTTTAAGGGGCTTAATGGTAAGATAAAGGTGATGTGGTATTTTATTCTACTTGTAATTGAATCTTTTATGATGGTGATCATTGGAAATTGGTTAAGCCTAAATGTTAGGGTTTAGAGCTTAATGGATTAAGCTATGTCTTAATGAAGAAATTATGACTATGATGGAAGTGACTTAATATGCTAATTTAGTATGTGTTGCCATGCTAAACGATAAACTCATGATATCACTTATATGTATGTGGATATTTGGAGGATTTCTTGTATGTAGAAATCATGTGCTTAATGAGATAGTTGGACTGTCTTTTATGAAATTAATGTTTGGATTTATGAACTGCTTGGAGTAGTTGTTTGTTGGTATTCACAAATTGGAGGAGTCTCTAAGTAGGCATTAGGAAGATATAATCTTGGGCACTTACCTTGGAGGTTTGTGTATCGATCCACGCTTTCGGGATTTATACCATATAGGTAGTCCCGGTGTGCCGGGCCTTGAGGCGTTACCTTGGAGGTAGACGCTAAGGTGTATCTTCAAAGAAGATGTAACTTGAGTTGATGTTTGGGGTCTTCCCATAGAGTCCGATTTGTGAATGACCAAGTTAATATTTCTTATATGACATAACTGCATGTTTTACTATATGTTTGACTCACTAGGCATTCCATGCCTAACGCTTGTTGTTTGTCTAATGTGTGTCACAAGTTCTAGTGGTGCCATCCCTAGGAAGGCATAGATGGGGACTTGTGAGCGTGGGGAATACTTTTGAGATGCCAAAGTTAGAAGAGCAAAGTTGGTCTAATTATGACACCTTTTGTAATCTTATTTCTATAGCAGAGATTAGATTAGTCGGTTGTCATTTAGTTGTAAATATTACACTTTGTTTGTAAAACAGGCATATGTAATTTCCCCTTTTGAGCTCGTGCTATGGCATTGTATATATCACTCTTCCGTTTTATGGAAGTTTTTGTTGACCCTATTTTTGGGGCGTCACACTTAGAGCATCTACAAATGGTGAGGTTCTTAGCCACATCATCACTTGATGTACCGGTCTACTAATTTTAAAACCATTGAGAGAGAAGGGGTTTATGCCACATGGAAGCAAAAGGTTTATGCAGGTGAACCGGTTCATGCTGGAAATTTGTGGACCCCATTCATGTACCTCTTTCTTTCTCTCCACTACTCTACTTTTCATCTTCTTTTCTTTTTCCTTTCTTTTTTAAATTTGATTAATTTTTAATAATGTATATTTGTAATAATGTATGATAACAACATTGGTAATTTTATTATATTTGATATTCTTTTTTATTATTTGAATAAGAATATTTTTATATTAACAATACATTATTGAAATATTATAATTTTATTATATAATACTTTAAATAAGGATGATTTTTTTATTAATAATACATTATTATAGTATTATAATTTTTATTATTAAATACTTTAAATAAGGGTGATATTTATTAATAAGTACGTTTTAAATATTATAATTTTTATTGTTGTAATTTTTTTAATTTATAAACTATGAACCGGTCCATGATTGAGAGTAAAAGGTTTATGAAGTGCGTAGGAAAAAGAAAACTGACGTGGCAGAGAGCGAAAGCTGATATGGAAATTTCATGAACCTCTTAAGAGGTTCATGATTGTGGATGCTCTTAGGGCATAACCGACAACATCTAGGACAGAATTGAGAGCGTCAATCAAGAGCGTCTGGGCATAACCTAGTCCTAGAGTCCTCCGATGTGAAATCAACACTTCATATCGTCACAAATCACGATAATAAAAAATAAATATCATCTAATATTAGCATCTTATATCTAACTAATATGAATCACGAAGAATGAAGATTGAAGAAACAACCATACGAGATTGTATTAGGGGGTAGACTAGACTGTAGATGGCAGAAAATCAGCAATCGATTAGGGCATCAAACGAATACAATAAAGAAAACAATCGATAAGGGCAACAATTGTCAATCGATTAGGGCAGCAATTGTCAATTGTTCGGTTTGGAGGACGATTAGAGAGAGCTTACAGATTAGCCGACAGAACGCTGGAGAATGAATTGTTGAAATCCTCTTCAATTCGTTCGTGCAGATATACAGACTTCTGGACTTAGGAGTGATATGCGCCTTTTTCTTCAGCCTAAAATCGAGCCTACTAACACATATACGAAGCTCAGCAGGTGATGCCCCTTTGGCCTGCGGCCCATGGCGACAGCCGTGACAGCCATGGGCTTGGGCCGGCCCTGATATATATATATATATATATATATATATATATATATATATATATATATATATGGTATTTTTTACAAACCACCACATTGTTAGAAACTATGCAACTACCTTAATCACCATCAATTAATTTGATCAAGGGTCAATAATCATCTAGTGGCAATTTTGGTAATTATTGATCATTGGTGAATTAATTTCTTAAATGACAGCCGGGTACAAGGGTATATTGGTAAAAAAACTTCCATTCATATTCCACGCAAAATCAGAAACCAATAATCACGGGATCCCTTTCTCTCTCTTCTCTACCAATTTTCCGGTCACCATCTCCGGTCGTATACCGTCGGTCACTATTTCCGCCTCCTCCACCTATCTTTTATATTGTTCTTGTGTTTTTTGTACACACATTCACACAAAGAAGACCGATCTGTATCAACAGAGACGAAACGAAACAGATCTGTTGATACAAAGATGGGTTTCGACGGTGATCGTTTTCGGCGGAGATGGGTTATGAAGATTGGGTTCTTCTTGAGTTCGATTGTTTTCTGCAGATTTCTTGTTTCTACATCTTCTATTTCGATTTTGTTCGTCGACTTCTTCTTGAACACCGTGGATTCACGACATCACAAAATCGCCGTGGGTTTTGGTTTGCTTCACCATCCATCTTCATCTCTCTTTTTCTTCTTGAATTCCACCTTCATGCACCTGGGTATCCAACATGTCTGCTGCATCTTAATGATTTTGGTTTTGTGTATTTGGGTTCATGTTTTGGGTTTCATGGAGTAAGGTTCACGATTTTAGGTTTTCTGATTTTGGTTTCATGATGTATTTGGGTTCATGATATACGGATTTTGGATTCATGATTTTGGGTTCATGATATTTGTATTCATGATTTTGGATTCAAGATACAAATTTTGTATCATTGATTTTGGATCTCATGATATCTGAATGTTTATTTAAAAGCTATGAAACGACCGAATTACAGCTTTTAAATAATCACTGTTAATGGTCATTGAGATTTACAAGACATTCAATATTAAAAGCTAAAAATGTATCAATGATTTTGGATTCATGATATTTATATTCATGATTTTGGATTCATGATATTTGTGTTCATGATTTTAGGGTTTATATATCTTGAATCATCATTTGTTTTGTTAACCCAGAAAATTTTCGAATGATCTGCAGAGATGAGAACACGGAAAAAGAAAAAAAATAAATACAGACAATAATGATTAGGATTATTAGTATAGGATATTCACAAACCCATACAAATTAGGTAACTTCCATGTTTAAACGATTCTGGAAATATTAATTAAAAAACTGACAAAATCAAATTACTTAAATACCCCTACGGCTTAATATTAATTAATAATTAATTTCAATTAAATTTGGTAAAATGATTGGCTAAGTAGTGGTTTCCATAGTTTCTACAAATACATTGGTTTGTAAAAGAAACCTCTCATATATATATATATATATATATATACAGGGTCGGACCTGAGATTCTGGATGCCCATGGCGAAAAGCCAAGAAAATGCCCCTAATATAAAAGAATCAAAAGACATGTACAACTTTAAGGGCTTTGGAACCTACTCAAGCTAGGGCTCTTCCGGAGACCTATTGTGTAGTTGCCTCCAATGCTTCAACTCAAAAGAAAGCTTAGAGCGAATTATCGTAGTCTAAGTGAGGGATCCCTAGTCTCACGAGGTGTAGAAACAAGGAATATTAAAGCAATGATCATAACTAGAAGCAAGATCTAAAAAGATGTTGTCACAACATAAACATAATGAAGCTTTCCACAAAGTTTATAGAGGTGAGAAGAAGTTTTTTCTTTGTTTTAGACCTAAATATAATTCATTTTGAGGTATATAACTAATAACATCCTACTGTTTTCAGCAGATGGTAACAACTAACAAGTAAAAGACCAATTAATAGAGCACTTCATATCGGGTTGGAAAGCAATGGTCAAGATTGTGGGCTCCAAATAACACACACATACACTACTAATAAGATGGTCAATTAAGCTTTGATAATACTATCTCAATTGGAAATGGGTACCAATTAAAACATCTATTAAGAAAAAAGATCACCATAATAAAAAATGTTTAATAATACTATCTCAATTGGAAATTATACAAGCACTTGCGAAAGGAAATGGCTAATTGGTTTGGAACAGATTCTAGCAAAACGACATTTGTAAGAGTTCCCAAAGTCTACACGCAGAGTGAAACCACATATCAATGGGCTGTTATGTAGAGAAACACATGAAAGAGAAGAAAAAACAGAACATGTTTGTAATAAATACTATCAAATAATGGATTAATGGATTATCTGTTGCTATTGAACCGATTTATGAATTCTTTTAACAACACTTTCAAGGCCATTTTATATATGTTGCTATTACAACCCTTCTATACAAGCAACACATACAACCCTTGCAGACATGAAACACAACAATTAAAAAGAATCAGAATAAACAAATCAAAAACCGAAGCCTGTGAACAGAAAGCATACTTGTGTGCGGCTGAAGAATCCTCCAATGTGAAATCGACACTTCATATCGAGAGCGCTTAGAGCATCTGCAATGGTGAGGTTGTCTACTAATTTTAAAATCATTGAGAGAGAAGAGGTTTATGCCACATGGAAGCAAAAAGTTTATACAGGTGAACCAGTTCATGCTGGAAATTTGTGGACCCCATTCATGTACCTCTCTCTCTCCACTACTCTATTTTTCATCTTCTTTTCTTTTTCCTTTCTTTTTTAAATTTGATTAATTTTTAATAATGTATATTTGTAATAATGTATGATAACAACATTGGTAATTTTATTTTATTTGATATTCTTTTTATTATTTGAATAAGAATATTTTTATATTAACAATACATTATTGAAATATTATAATTTTATTATATAATACTTTAAATAAGGATGATTTTTTATTAATAATACATTATTATAGTATTATAATTTTTATTATTAAATACTTTAAATAAGGGTGATATTTATTAATAAGTACGTTTTAAATATTATAATTTTTGTTGTTGTATTTTTTTTTAATTTATAAACTATGAACCGGTTCATGATTCAAAGTAAAAGGTTTATGAAGTGCGTAGGAAAGAGAAAACTGACGTGGCAGAGAGAGAAAACTGATATGGCAATTTCATGAACCTCTTAAGAGGTTCATGATTGTGGATGCTCTTAGGGCATAACCGACAACATCTAGGACAGAATTGAGAGCGTCAATCAAGAGCTTCAATCAAGAGCGTCTGGGCATAACCTAGTCCTAGAGTCCTCCAATGTGAAATCAACACTTCATATCGTCACAAATCACGATAATAAAAAATAAATATCATCTAATATTAGCATCTTATATCTAACTAATATGAATCACGAAGAATGAAGATTGAAGAAACAACCATACGAGATTGTATTAGGGGGTAGACTAGACTGCAGATGGCAGAAAATCAGCAATCGGTTAGGGCATCAAACGAATACAATCAAGAAAACAATCGATAAGGGCAACAATTGTCAATCGATTAGGGCAGCAATTGTCAATCGTTCGGTTTGGAGGACGATTAGAGAGAGCTTACAGATTAGCCGACGAGAACTCGGGAGAATGAATTGTTGAAATCCTCTTCAATTCGTTCGTGCAGATATACAGACTTCTGGACTTAGGAGTGATATGCGCCTTTTTCTTCAGCCTACTAACACATATACGAAGCTCAGCAGGTGATGCCCCTTTGGCCCTGCTGCCCATGGCGACAGCCATGACAGCCATGGGCTTGGGCCGGCCCTATATATATATATATATATATATATATATATATATATATATATATATATATATATATATATATATATATATATATATATATATATATATATATATGATCAACCTATGTATCCAGGAAGATGGAGTAAAGATTGAAACTTTGACAGCATTCTTGCAAGAAATGTAGTAATTAATTAATACATGTATTATGGTTTTTGTTGATATATAGGTTACAGATTTGAAAGCTGAGAACTTCCCACCCAAGGTTGAAGTTATTCTACAAAATGAGATACCAACTGATTTCTACATCATAGTTTCTGGAGCCATGGTACACATGCATGCATGATCTATCTTCAAAATGCTTGAACAGAAGATAGAAGATAGGAAACCACAAGGCTTGTGGCGTACGTTAAGGCCTTGGGGGGATGTGGCTCAGAAACCCATCTACCCCGGGTTCGAATCCAGGCGTTGGCAACTTGTGGCCACTGAAGAATTATCTCATGGCTGCATGCTTAGCAGTCAATCAGTGTCAGGGATTAGTCTAGGCAAAGCCTAGGATACCCTTTCAAAAAAAATAGAAGATAGGACAGAAAACGGAAGTGATTAAATTGATAAAACGAGGACGTGAATAAATCACTATCCTTAATTAAGAAATATTATCCCCCACTAGGTCATTTGATGGATGTAGGCTAATTCTTCTCAGGACCTCCTCGAGTTTTAAGAACTGTAGGCAATAATCCTACAAGTTCTTCTAATGATCATGGTTAAGATGTGGTGAAGAAGATAAAAACTGGTTGGATGAAAATGAAGGAAAACGACTATATATAAGCAGAAAATTCCAAAAGTCACAACCTTTCGTGAAAAGGTGCAACCTTTCACGAAAAGGTGCAATGGTTTACGAACAGATACAATGGTTAATGAACAATTGCACTGGTTTGTTTTTTCTCCAAGAAATAACCGAATTAACTAACTGCAAGTTAACGGAAAAGTTAACTAGCCATTAACTATTAGGACAAAAAATATAAGGAATTTTTTCTACAAGTGCTAAGTGAGTCTTTGATAATATATATAGTTCCTCAACTATATAATATTGCCAAAAAAAACCTCTAGACTTTGCCCGTTCATGTTCCCTCCAAATATCATTCAAACGTTTCAAATATTTTTCAACTTTTAAATAAGGAAAACAATCTTCACTCCTCCTAAGTGGGACAAGGGAATGTGATTTCGCCTTCTTGAATTCAAATTATTCTAATAATTATGTGCAATGCAGGAGGTGCTAACACATCGAAATGGAATGGAGCATGTACGTTTTTCGCTTCTTTATCTTGATCATAAATCTACAAATCCATATATATGGACAACAAAGATTAATTAAGGAAGATCAAGTACGTAATTTTGTTAACTAAAACTTAATCAAGTCTGTTTGGATTGTGTTTTCAGTTGTTGACAAAGTTAGGGCCGATAGACATGTTTGGGGAAATCGGGGTGATCTTCAACATTCCGCAACCATTCACGGTTAGAAGCATGCAAGAAACACTCTCAGGTGGTCCGAATCAGTCATCATCACTTCAAGGAACTGGTGCAGCCACTTACAGACGACGCCAAAACCATGATGTCCAATTTCACTCAGGTTTAATTAGTTAATTAATTAGGTTCTTGATGGTCTCGTTAAGATTCATGAAAATAGCTAATTAATAATTAAACTTGTTGGTTTTCAGGACTTAAAGAAGGAGGTTCAAGAAGAGATACCATTCTTAACAGACCTTCTTTGCGACTTGAATATGGAGGTAATTAATTAATTTATTAATACATATATGGTATGCAGCTTCTGTAATGTTCAAAATGGAAAATGACGAAATCCAAGCTTCTTGCAGCAAGTCACATCGGTTGATGAATCTGGAAACCACAAAACATCAAACTATGATCAAGAAGATATGCAAGGTTGGTGATCCATCTTCAAAATTATTTCACCATGAAGAAATGATATATATACGAACAAATTAATGCTATATATAATTTGCAGGAATGCAACACCATTTCCATTGAGGGTGGTCATCCAATCCATGGACATCATCCACATGAGGAAACAACAGCCATGACCGGAAAACTAATCCACCTGCCGGAATCCGTAGACAAGCTTTTGGATATAGCAGGTAATTAAGTAACCTGGTGAAACTCCATTGTTTCATTGTGTGAAACTTTATTTATGGTGACATTCATGCAGAGAAGAAGTTGGGGAAAAGAGGGACCATAATGCTCATATTCATATTTTGAGAAACATTAATATATCCAAATCTCCAACATGCAATTGATCGATATACCGTATTTTGAATTAAATCAACATGATTGATCTCACGGTTATTTAATTTCTTCCATATTCTTTTTAAGTGATTAAAGATCAAAAGAATGAACGTATAAGAAATCTGTAAACTATTTTGGTTCACGTTATTGATGACCATTTCGTCTAAGGACTTATGGAATTAGTTGATGTATATACATAATACATGTTAACTTAAACATTCACAATGCATCAAATAAAAGAATTCTGGAATTTAAGAAATTTTACATGCAACAACTATGTAGTTTAAAAAAAACTTGTTGCAAAATAAAGAAAAATTGAAATCAAAGTTCAACAAGATTGAATTGGGCTTCAAGAATGGCCCAAAAGGGCAAAGCCTTTTACTCAAACGTGTTACGTGTGTACCGTTGTTTTGGGTTCAAAAGTTCCGCACGTGTGTAAAATAATTTAGTGGCATGGGAAAACTCATCTTCAATTATTTAATCAATTTGATTTTATCTTTTTATTATTGTTTTTATAATGTTGTATTTATGTCAAACAATACGATTCAAACAAGAACAATATCTATTAAAAAAAAACATTAGAACGAACAATATTATTAGTGACTTTACATTGATGTACGAAAAAATGACTTTGGCCGCAGGTTCAGGTCTACGTGACTTTTCGCATTAATATAAAATCACAAATGATTTTATTCATTCTCGTATTCTTTTAAATAGTTATTGTTCTCGTTTGATGCTACATATTATGTTAATTAATTAATTAATCAAGAGTAAATTACACTTTTGGTCCTTGTGGTTTACATCTACTATCAAGTGTAGTCCCTATTTCAAACTAACTACAATTTCAGTCATTGTGGTTCTCATTCTTTTTCAATGTTGGTCCCTCCAACTAACTTCTGTTAAATAGATCCATTAATTTAAGGGTATTTTTGTCTTTTTAGTTTTTATTTCATATTCCTTTAAAAATAAAATTAAAGAATATATTATGATATATTAATTATATATATATACATATATATATATATATATATATATATATATATATATATATATATATAAAACAACAGGTCAAAGCTTCCTGTAAAAACCTCATGTGATCCAAAACACCCCTCCGACAACAACACCCTTCATCGGCGATCTCTTGCAGTCGTAATTTTGTTGCATCTCCTGCAGCCGCAATTTTGCTTTTAGTGTTCATCGATGAAGAAGAAAAGGAAGGGGTGGGTTTTCATCTGGGTTCTCCGTTAAAGAAGAAAACGGAGATGGAGGTGGTTGGATCATTGTGTCGGATAGGGAGGGGTGGTTCTCCGATTAACAGTTTCTTTTCCTATTATAAAACTCGAACCATCCATCTTTCATCAACTATTACATCACCTTCGATTCTCTTTTGTCTCAAAACCTCATTTAGCAATGGCGCTTCGACGAACTCTAGCAAAACATCTCATCAAAAATCAAACGCCGACGATCAACAATACCTTATAATATACACCTTTCACTTCTTTCTCATCTCAGAAAGTTCTGAATGCCACTAAATCGTATTTCCATCGTAAGTCGTTCACGTCACCGGATAAATCATCTACCACCGTTGGCGTCGGATTCTTCAACCATCTAATAGGTTAAAATATCTGGTTCATCGTCGTATGCGTTCCTTAGCTTCGTTGATTTAAGTTTTGATATATGGGTTTAATTTAGTTTTTGATTTTAGGGTTTGATTATGGATTGATTTATGATTCTGATTTTGAATCTGGGTTTGTTTGTTGATTTTGATTTTAGGGTTTTATTTGGATTGATTTATGGTTCTGATTTTGAATCTGGGTTTGTTTGTTGATTTTGATTTTAGGGTTTTATTTGGATTGATTTATGGTTTTGATTTGCTTGTTGATTTGGGTTCATATTGGTCCTCATTAGTTGTATTCGTGATCTTTGGGGGTTTTGGTTTGTAAGGAATTATGTTTTTTTGTTTGTTTGATGACCGTCGGGAATGGTTCGCCGAGGAAGATGACCGGAGGGGATGGTTCGCCGGAGAAAATAATGGGAGGGGGAGATCATCATATTCGCCTGGATCTCCATCTTTGTCAGGGAAGTGGTGGAAGGGGTTCAATGAGGTTGGACCATTTTGCCCCTGGGTGGGTTTATAATTTAACAGGTTATAATGGAATCAAACTCAATAAGGACCAACACTGAAATGAAATAGGAACTACAATGACTAAAATTGTAGTTAGTTTGAAATAGGGACTACACTTGATAGTAGATGTAAACCATAGGGACCAAAAGTGTAATTTACTCATTAATCAAAGAGTTTGAATTTTATATTTAAAAAATAATAATAATAAAGTGGGTGGCATTCATGCGTGTGGTAGGGCCCTCGTGGATTGGAATGGGAGAAGAAGTGCAGTGGTGTAGAAAAAGATGGAGAAAGGGAAGCCCGTTGGATGGGGTGGGAGAATCTACGAACGAGAACCGTTGGATCACAAAGGGGATGGGTAAATGGTAATCATTAGAAACTAGAGTAAATTACAAACTTAGTCCCTATGGTTATATGAAATTATGGATTAGGTCCCTCAAAACAAAATAAATACATTTATGGTTACCATTGTTCTATTTTTGTTTTGGATTGGATCCCTTCTCTAACTTTGTTAACTTTTTTCTTGTTAAATCCAAACAATTTAGTCAGTTTGGCTTTTTCTAATTTTTATTTTTGTTATAGAATAATAATATTACATTTTTTTAACGACAGAATAATAACAATATATAATATCATACTGTTTCATCCCTCCCATAAAAATCCAACCTTCGTAACTTCTTTTTCCCCGTATCAAGAGTTGCAATACTTGTCGGAGAAACCAACAATGAAAAACTAATCCATGTACTAAAACCAAAATCAAAACAACCAAATCCATTTCAAAACCAAAACCAAAACCAAATTAAACTACGTTTGTCTTACACTATAGTGACTTACACAAAAGGCGTTTATCGAAGGGGTTGATACAAATACATCAACTTTTCACTTTTAAATTTATATTTTTTATAAAACATAAAATTACATATATATTGCAGATATTAGGAAACTACTAACACTGAAAGGGATTAGGAAGAATGTTCTCTTTCAGATCCGAAAAGCTAAGATAGTCTTTGGATTGTGACGTCATATTTACTTTTAAACTTTCACATAGAACTTTTTTCAAAACGAGTGGTTTGCATAAAAATGACAAGGAAAACCTTTTATAGTCTATGCTACATTAAATGCAATCTTTCAACTTTAACACGTGTTTTCATCTGATTCGGTGATCCATGCATGTTTATACTTTTCAATTCAGCATTTGTAGTTGATGTGGACACTTGCTAACCCATTTCATCATTGGTATGCAGATGGAACAGTAAATGAATTATGACACTAATAAAATAGTGTTTTGGAACTTACTTTGGCTAACATGTTTTGCATGTTCTCATACTAGGATGAGAGTTTGGGAGAGTTGGTAACTCTAAAATTCGGCTTGTCGGTAGTAGTATTTATCAGACTACTAATTGATTGTATCTTGTATTGATCTTCTTTCGACTAGATGACATGACCAATCCGCTTTGGTGACAATCTTGACCTCTCTTCAACCAGTCTTCGATTTCTTTTGAAGTCTTTTTACATTTTGAATCAATACAAATAGTAACAAAACTTTTACAAGTAAAAAATCATATCTTTGTTTATTCTAAATTATAAGTTATACATCAGTTTTCGGTTATAGACAATTATGAAGTAATTTCTTGCCGGATATCAATGACTTAAAATATTTCATAAGTACTTTGTGAATTCAATAGATGAGAGAAATGAATTTCTTTATACCGGATTCCATAAGTTATGCTTACCAAGATCAAAAGTCCGATTGAGATCTTTTAAGTCATGGATTCGTTGAGTCAAATCCGAAGACTTTTGTTTGTCTTTCATTTTATTTTAAGTGTTTGGATGATGGCTTGTTTAAACTATACCTGATACATTATTGGATATGTTATTTATTAGGCAGAGGACAAGAATAGATCTTTTAAGTGTTTTTATGGCCGTATGTTTATTTGTATCAAAACAAAGAAATCATCAAATAAAACGTGAACACTATTGACAAAACCGAATATGAGACGAGCAATACGAGAGATAAAACAAAAACAACAATTACATATTGTTATCATCGTTAATTATTATTATTGTTGTTTTTTATCCAACAAAGGCAACAGCAATTTGAAGATTCATAACCCATCTCTAGATTTAAAGGTTGAGAACCCCGAACCCAATGAACGACAAAGGTTGGCTTTCCCCAAAGCTCCAGATTTGAAGATCCCTTACCACATATGGGAAACAAAGTTAACGATATTCAAAACTCACAGACTTCAAATTGCACAGATTCGTTGCAATTGTTGTCATCAACATTCCCAGAACCATTAAATTCATCGGCTGGGATCAAAACAGTAATCGTCTTATCTATTTCTTTGAAACTCGTTGAAATCTTAATACAAACCACAAGATATCTCTGATGGCGTTTTCAGATATTGGATCGGTGGAGATGCAAACTCAACAATGGTGGGCATTAGCTAAGATGGAATGTCATAGTGTTGGTCATGGTTAAGTTTTCTAGTGATCGATAGTGTAAGGACAAAGGTGAATGGTGAGAGAGGTGTTGTAGTGGGCCTGAATTGAGGGGGAGGGAGGTATTAGAGAAACGTCGAAGAAAAGGGTGGTTGTCATGAATGACTGATGAACTAATTGGTGACGGTGGTTTCAACATAAATGTATAATTTTTTAAAGTAAATGTAAAATGACCAAAATGCCTCTGACATAACCGAGCTAAGTTAACATAATTAGAGACATAAACCCTGTCCATAACAAAATTAAAACAACAATGACCATACTTAGAGCATCTCCAACAGCTTCCCTAAAATGGGGAAAATGAAGAAAATGAGGATTTTGGGCTAAAAATGTGCTCCAACAGCTTCCCCAAAACTATCCCTAAAATGGAGAAAGTTGGAGAGAGAATATTTTTTTCTCCAAATATGGAGATTACTCTAAAAATGATTACCAAGTGAGATGACTAATAGGAAATTTTGAAAATAAATATGTAGAGAGAGAAATAATATTTTAATAGATAAATGAGATATTTTACTATTTTAATTAATGTTGGATTCTGCAAAATGGAGAAGCTGTTGGAGATGAATCTATATTTTTTTAGGGATTTTGGCTTTTGATTCCCCATTTTGGGAAAATTATGGGGAAGCTGTTGGAGATGCTTTTATAGCTTTTTTATTTGAGGAACCCTATCCAAATTTTCACATTATCAAATGGACAAACTTTGTAATTTACTCTAGAAACTATTTATTCAAAATCCATATATTATTTATTTTAATTAATAAATATTAATACCTTTTAAAAAATAAATATTAATGACTACTAATTAATAGGGAAATTAATTAAAATGCCAAAAGTTTGACCAACAGTTACCAAAATGCTACAAAAATTTCTCAGTTTACCAAAATGCCCTAAATACCCGCGATGGAGCCCGCGATCGCAGGATAGGGCTGACGTGGCACGAACTTTGGCCACAAATGCCCCGCGGAGCCCTTCAACTTTGGCCGCGGTGCACATTTGGCCCCTGCCCGCGATCGCAGCCCGCGATGGACCAAAATTTTTCAGTTTTGGTCCCTGAAAATTTACACTTTTGGTCCCTGTACTTAGACGAATCTTGCATGCTTTTACTGTTTTTTTCCATAATTATTGTACTTTGAAGACCGATTTGTGGTTGAAATTCATTTGCATGTTTGAATCAATGTTAAATCAGTGTTTTTGGAATACCAGTTTGTGGATGAAATGAGAGATTGGTTGTCATCGATGTTGGTTGTTTCATTGATAAATAGATGTAAAATGCAATCCATAATCCACACACCGATTTCATACTTCTTTCTTGATTTCTTTCTGCAATATTTTGTGTTTGAGATACTACTGAAAAAATGAGTTCATCTGTTGCAAAAGCTAAGCTATATTTCTGTTTTGATGGTGAATGGGAGCAAGATAACAATGAGTGGAATTTTGCTTATAAATCTAAGCATGGTGTAAAATTGCCAGTAAACTATACTTATCAGAAATTTCTTGCATACGCCATGCAAAAATGTGGAATCAACCCTTCTGCTGTTTGCAAGTTAGTGTTTAAAAATGGTGATGGGTCATTTGTGGATTTATCCAACGATGGGGATATCTCTAATTTTCTGCACTTTGCACTCGATTCAAAAAGGCCCCCATTACTTTTTGTGTATCCCGCCGTATCCGACGAAGACGACGACGGTGACGACGAAGACCTCCAAATAGAGCAGCCTGGTTCTCAATTTCAGGCGTCCGACGCCCCAACGGTTCATTTAGATCATTCATATGGTCTTAACGACTGTATTCCGGAGACGCAACAACAACAACCACCACAACCACACGAAGGGCGTACTGCTGGAGTTGCTGATGACGAAACCCACGTTTTCAGAACGGGTAATTCTGAAATAGACAGATCAGACACCGATAGTGATGATCACGAAGAATATACCCCTAGTAGAAAATCATGTAGTCAGATAAATGAATTTTTTGATATGCCCCCTATTCTTCCAGACTCCCATACTCAGACACAAACCTACGAACCTACACCTTATATTCGCAGTGAAAGGTTAAAAGCAGGTCAGATATTCGATTCGAATGATCTCTTGGCAAGTCAGATCAGACTCAAGTTCTTGGAAGAGGGTTTCCAAAGTCACGCGCGGAAATCTGACAAAAGCAGATACGTAGTTGAATGTTCCAGAGAAAAGTGTGAGTGGAGGTTGTACGCGATTCACACGGGTCCCAAAGGAGGGGCGATAATGATTAGAAACTTGCACGACGTACACACTTGTACGAGGACGCAACTTAATCCTCACCACAAACAAGCCGGCAAAAAGACTTTGGGTGCGATGCTGAAAAACAAATTTATTGATGTTAGCAGGTCATTGCGTCCAAAGGACATCGTCCACGATGTTCACCAGCAGTTCGGCGTCACGATTGATTACCACCAAGCTTGGCGTGCTCGATGCCATGCACTGTTTATGGTGAGAGGCACGTTCGAAGAGTCGTATGAACGACTCCCGACATATTTATATAATTTGCAGCTGCAGAAGCCTGGTACTGTCACGCAGCTACGGACCGATTCACGTCGACTGTTTGAGATGTGCTTCGTGGCACTTGGACCCGCGGTACGTATTTTAACACGTCATATGTTTACACATTATAAACTATAACATTTACAAAGGAAAACCACCTATGTTTTTGCAGATCCGCACATTTCTGGAAAATCTACGTCGTGTCCTGATAATAGACGCATCCCATTTAAAGGGCCGTTACTTGGGTATGATGTTCCTGGCGGTTGCCATGGACGGGGATAACTCCATCGTTCCAGTAGCTTTCGGCGTAGGCAAGTCTGAAACCGGGGACGAGTGGACTTGGTTTATGTCCATGTTGAGACAAGCTATCGGAGACCCGCAAGGGTTGGTGTTTATGTCTGACAGGGCTCCTTCCATAAGCGCCGCAATCTCTGCCATGTACCCAAACGCCCCTCACGCCATATGCTGTCGACATTTGGAGATGAACGCCAAATCCAAGGACAAACGTATTACCACCTACAAGGATGTCTATTGGGCGGCATGCAGAGCATATATGGATCGGGAGTTTAACAAGTACATGAATATGCTACGATATAGTGCCGACGAAGCAGCCAAAGTCTTTGACGATGCTGGACCGGAGAGGTTGTCCGCGGCCCATTTTCCTGGACAACGGTATGACATTCTGACCTCGAATAGTGCAGAGTCTGTGAATGCACTCTCCCGTTTTGCGCGTAGATGTCCGATTGTTAATCTTATGGACTACTTTCGGGTCTTTCAACAAGAGTGGTACCAAATTCGACGCCTAAAAGGAGCTGAGATGCAAAATGCACTCACACCAACGGCGGAGAATATCGTTCAGTACAGGGCGCGTCGTGCGGCGACATGGCCGGTAAGAGCAATCGGGTATGGGAAGTACGAGGTGCATGATGACTATATTCACGCGATTGTGAATATGGAAGACCACTTTTGTTCGTGTCGCGAATGGGATAAATCTGGGTTACCGTACGACCATGCCATCGCTGCAGCAAGATATATGGGTCGTACAGATTGCAGCGACTTGGTTGTACCTTTCTTCACGTCCGAATATTACCGGAAAACATACGTGGAGGTAATAAACCCAGCTGGACCCCTGCAGCATGGGTGTATCCACCCGACCCGCTTCCGCCATGCTATCCACCTTTAATGGATAAGAACAGAGCCGGGAGACCGAGAAAGAACGACCGACGTCCATCACGTGGTGAAAGTTCGATACAACGAAGATGTACTCGGTGCCAATGCGTAGGACACACTCGTGGAGAGTGTCCAAATCCCGCCCCTTCAACCGTGCCAAGGAGACATTCAGTCAGTCACACCCCGGGCCCGTCACAGCTTAAACAATATGGAACAAACACATATGATACTGTTGATCTGAACGTTGATTTGTAATATATATATATATATATATATATATATATATATATATATATATATATATATATATTCATATTATATATATACACACATACATATGCTTCTAAATGAACATTGATAACACAGCTAGTTTGTAAATGATATATATATTCATATTATATATACACACATACATATGCTTTTAAATGAACATTGATAACACGACTAGTTTGTAAATGATATATATATTCATATTATATATATACACACATACATATGCTTCTAAATGAACATTGATAACACAACTAGTTTGTAAATGATATATATATTCATATTATATATACACACATACATATGCTTTTAAATGAACATTGATAACACAGCTAGTTTGTATTCCATCCAACATGCTCTTCATCTTCAATCTTTCTGACCCTTCTTCAACGGCTTCTGCTTTTGCAACCACGTATGGCCATTGTGTACCACAACCCGGACACACTTTAGCAAATGAGTTGAGGGTTGTCATATATTCTACAAGAGGAGTAGGCCCACGTGGATAGAGTACGGCTACCAAAATCTAGCATCATTAACAAACAAAACCCCATGTTTGTTTATCCGAATGAGGTAACCTCTGACTTGACCTTGCATGATGTATCCAACCTAACCGTGGTTCAACGGCTTAAAAACTACTTTTCAGAGAAATTAACAACAATAAAAAAATACAAAACAACAACACAGTAAAAAAAATACAAACAACAACACAGTAAAAAAAATACAAAACAACAAAAAAATACAAAACAACTAAAACAACCACCACCTACTTAAAAATTGATTTAGTTTCATCAATCCAAGCTTGCTTCTCGTTTACCTTCGCTTGAATAATTGCGAAGTCTTGCAGAATATGGTGAATTGCTTCTTGTTCTCGACGAACACGAGCCTCCCGAGCTTTTATATCCCCTTTCATCCTTTTGATCTCCCTGTCTTCCTCTTCGATCTTTCTCAAATGGACTGCCTTCCTGTCCATAATTTTTTTCCAATCTTCTGTTAGTTCATTTATCTCCTTTTCCTTTTTTGCTATGGCGACCTCGATTTGAGGTGGCATTTTTTCAGGAGTAGACTTAGGGTTTGATGACGATGCCATTTGTGGATGAAATGAGAGAAGAGAAATCAAGAGAGAAAGCAATTCAAAGAAAGAAAGCAAGAGAGAAATCAAGAAAGAATGTGAATTGCATATTACTGATATTTATGGATGAAATCTCAAACATGCAAATGAATTTCAACCACAAATCGGTCTTCAAAGTACAATAATTGTGGAAAAAAACAGTAAAAGCATGCAAGATTCGTCTAAGTACAGGGACCAAAAGTGTAAATTTTCAGGGG
Organism: Saussurea involucrata; assembly: GCA_033807775.1. Classification (NCBI taxonomy): domain Eukaryota; kingdom Viridiplantae; phylum Streptophyta; class Magnoliopsida; order Asterales; family Asteraceae; genus Saussurea; species Saussurea involucrata. Next base: position 155,253,063 of record CM066321.1, read on the forward strand.
CCAAAACTGAAAAATTTTGTTCCATCGCGGGCTGCGATCGCGGGCAGGGGCCAAATGTGCACCGCGGCCAAAGTTGAGGGGCTCCGTGAGGCATTTGAGGCCAAAGTTCGTGCCACGTCAGCCCTATCCCGCGATCGCGAGCTCCATCGCGGGTATTTAGGGCATTTTGGTAAACTAAGAAATTTTTGTAGCATTTTGATAACTCAATGTTTGACTTTTGGCATTTTAATTAATAGTTGTAGACACTTAAAAGTGGATTAAAGGAACACCATACGTCATGATTGAACTTGAGTTAAGTTGTCATTTCAATGCCCTCAACGCCGGTTAACTGTTTTTGGTAAAAAGTTGAATCCTAATTTAATTTACCAAAATAGATAAAATGGAGTTTTTAGCCAAAATTTGGTTCTAATATATTTTTTTTCAAAATAAAAAAGAAAGTACGAAAAATAGTTTGGAATTCTTTCAATTTAAATAACTCTAAAAATAACTACTATTAGATATAAATAATTTTTTATTATATTTTCATCAAGTGTAAACAACATATTTGGTCCGTCTTGTTAGTCGAAAATAACATTTACGTCCTTGTATTTTGGAAATTCCAAAATCGTCATCACATGGTTTTGCAAAACGTTCGGATTGGATCTCTCACTCAAATGGCCGTTAAAGAATTTCACAAAGGCATTGTTTGGCAAAAAAAACTAGTTTATAAGCTAGTTTTTTTTTACATGTTTGGATGACCATATTTTATGAGTCAACAGCTAGCTTATCAGCTAGTTTACCAAACATAGCTTAAATGATAGCCATTTTGGCTTTTTTAACAAATTTTCTGACTTTTACCCAATTAAAAACCACATAAACCAAAATGATAAGTCAATAAAAAACACGTCCTTCATTTAATGGCTGTTAGAAAGATACCAATTCCAGACTTCCATACAAAACAACTACGGTGGCCATCTTATATTTTTTTTTTAAAACATAGATAAAATGTTATTTTCTATAAACCACACGACCAAATATGCAGTTTACTCTTTCATCAATAATAAAATTTTAACTTTAAATGTTTAAGTAATTTTATTAAAAATATATAATATTTTAATAATATAATTAAGAATTTATTATTTAAAATTAAGAATCTATTAAAGTTGAATGTAACGATTTTTTTAAAATGTTTGATATCAGACAATCTCCAACAACTATGTTAAAATAAGAAAAATATGGATTTTAGCAAAAAAATAATTTCAACAGTTATGCTATTTTGAATACTAAAATTAAGAAAAAAAATAAATAAGAAAGAAGATAAAAAATTCTCTAAATTTGGAGAAATATCTAAAACCTATTGTTTTTAAATAGAAATGATATCTTAATCGTTTTAGTAAGAGACATTGAAGTAAAATGTTTAAGAGAAAAAATAACATTTTATTAATATAATTAGTGTTACAATTTTTTAAATAAAATAGATGTTAAAGTTAACTTTTTTATCTTTAACACTTTTTTTAAATATGTAGCATAAGAGCATATCCAGTAAGAGACATTGAAGTAAAATATTGTTTTTAAATAGAAATGATATCTTAATCGTTCCGGTAAGAGACATTGAAGTAAAATATTGAAGAGAAAAAAAATATTTTATTAATATAATTAATGTTACAATTTTTTAAATAAAATAGATGTTAAAGTTAACTTTTTTTTAACTTGTTTATCTTCAACACTTTATCTGTTTAAAAAAATATGTTGCATAAGAGCATCTCCAACAGCTTCTATAAAATTTCTCCAAAATGAAGAACCAAAACTCAAAATCTCCAAAATAAATTACATTCATCTCACACAGATTCTTCATTTTGAAGAAACAAACATTGATTATGATATTAAAATATTATTTTTCTCTTTAAATATTTATTTTCAAAGATTTTTATTAGTGTTTTCATCTCATAACCATTTTTGTGGTTATTTCCATATTTGGAAAAAAACTTATTCTCTTCTACTTTCTTCATTTTAAAGATAGTTTTTGGAAAACTGTTGAAACAAAACTATAGCTCAAAATCCTCATATTCTTCTTTTTCTCTAAAATAAGAAAACTGTTGGCTAAAGATATTATTAATTTCATTTGTTAAATTTTTTATTTTTGATGAATTCCTTGAAGTGGTTGATAAATATGATACAAATTTAATGATTACGATTCAACTTTTGTGAATTTATAGAAAAAGAAAAAAAGACGTGTTTCCTCTTTCGAGACCCGTTGGTAAAAGTTGAGTTGACGCGTGGCAGGATGGAAAGGGCTGTTAGCGGTCACAAACGCCGTCTGTTGTCGGTAGCGACCAAAACTTCATTGCGAGTAATCGGCGATTTGGAAAGTGGATTGCAATTCGGTGATTTTTTTTTTTAATTAATCGTACATTTTCCTGCAACACTTAATTATTTAATCATAAATCTCTGACCACTAAATTTAATTTTGGGCCGCATTAAACCTCTAATATTCGTTTTCAGATTTTATTGTATTTCTTAATCCAAAAATGCTTTGTCATTTTTATTTAACTCTATTAAATTAAACTATAATATATTTACTTTAGATGTTTTATCAATTGCATCTCTCATTTAAATAAGTAATAAACTTTATGAGGAGGGATTAAAGATATGAAGGTAAGGTGTAAATTATAAACAAGGAGTTGGAAAATAACTTAAAACATGTAGTATAATATTAAATTTTGAGATTTTAATGAATTTTGAATGGGTTAGTTATTAAGGAAACGAAATATATGGAATAGCCTTTTGTGGGAATTTGTAATTCCTTTCATTTTTCAAATACAAGGAGAAAGACTAAAGAGGGAGAGAAATAGCATTGGTGTGTGTGTTTTTTTGGTGCTTTTGGAACACCATTGAAAATTTAAGATGAGAATTAGTCAAGTCTTCCATGAAACTTGTTATTTTCATGATGGGTCAGTGGTATAATATTTTATATCAATCTTAGACATCATAAGGCTAAAAAGGTGAAAAGAAATTGTATGTGGGTATAGTTAGAAAACAATGAAAAAAATCAGAAACATATGTTGTTTAGAAAATTCATAACAAAGTGTTTGCTTATCAAAATAATACATGCCATATGTTTCTGAAAAGTTTGAAATGTCAACTATATATATATATTTATATATATATATATATATATATATATATATATAGGTTTCATTTGCAAACCACCCTTATAATGAAAACTATGCAACCCTTGTTTAAGCCGTAGATGATATCAATCAATGGTTAAGATTATTTTGTGCTATTTATGTTAATATAGTAATTAATTTAATATAAAAATTAAATAAAAAATGGACAGGAAGGGTATAATAGTCCTTTTAACATATGGAAACAAAATGAAATTGCTAATTTTCAGTGAAGATATTATCTCCATTTCAAATCTTCACCGATTTCACCGATTCCCTTGTATTTTATTGATTAGAATCTAACGTTTCACCGATGAAAACGGAGGCGAACGAAGATGAAACGACGATGAATGAAGATGAACAGAGATGAAACGAATATGAAACCGAGATGAACAACATGAACAGAGATAAATGTTGATGATGTAGATGAAACGACGACGAACGGAGGCGAAAACGGAGATGAAACTGAGATGAACATCGATGAAAACAGATATGAAACTGAGATGAAACTGAGATGAACGGCGATGAATGAAGATGAAAACATAGATGAACGGCGATGAACTCGATATATATATATATATATATATATATATATATATTACTACCTTAATATTGGTTTTGGTCAAAACTCTTAAAGACAAATTTTCATGCATGGTGTACAAGTATTTTGTGCATAAAATCAGAAAAACTCTTAATTACAAGTTAAAGAGCACAATGTACAACAACTTAAAACACATCGATCCCTTCTCCTTCTCAGACCGATCAATAACAAACAGAGAAACTGAAACCCTTGCTTTTTCACATCGATCCCTTCTCATGGCAAAACCACGTCTTCTCTCTATCTCAAACCTGTGTGGTAAGCTTCAAACAATGCTTCAAACAATGCTTTATTCCTGTTTCTTTCTTGCTACACGCCCTTTAATCACCAAAATGGAAGATCTGATATCAAGTTTCTCCTGCTTGCTCCCGAGACGACGACCTCTACACAGCGACCTCCCAAATTTCTCTCAGGTATGCTTTGATTTCCCCCGTATAAATCTGCCCCTGGTGAATCACAATTTCTCCACACCTTCTTCAAAACCCTAGAAATTTCTCTGAGGTATGATTCTCTGATTTAGTCTCGATGTTTATAATTGTGAAATTCGTTTTCTAAATCTCTGTTTCATGTTTATTTGGTTCTGCCCAGATTCGGATTACACCAAAACAGTACAAATTGATAACGCCTGGTTCCTCTGTTCTTGACCTTGGTTGTGCTCCTGGTGCTTGGCTTCCGGTTCCTTTTCTCTCTTTTCAATCTCAGTTTATGATTGTTGTAAAATATGTTGATTGTATTGGAAAAAGACGGTTTTACTGTCCGGTAACCACTTCCATCATTTTGAAACCACAATTCATCTTAGAAGGCTATCCAATTGTATCTGCACTGAAAATCACAATTGCACTAAAAATCACAATTGTAAATACTGATAGATAAGGGGACAAACTCAATTAAATCAAAGAAATCCATAGATAATATGTTATATGTATTGCTAACAAGTTTAGGAATTCACAACAAACATAAATAAAATGAAATACCCTTCTATGATATTAAACTAAATTGAAACCTGGACTGGTCACTGAAGAACGTAGGAGGTAAAAAGCACCCAGAAGCAAAATCCACGAGTTTGAGTAGTAGCATTAACTTGTGTCACATGGCATCCTATAGGGCACAAAAGATGCCATGGACCACAATTGGTGTTATTTCTTTGTGATAAAATTCAACCCCTAAACATCACAAATATAGAAAATCCATCAATGGGCCTTTAACATATCAAAATATCACACACGTGAGAGCAACTATATCTTCTGCTTCAAATCTCCATTTTAGCTTCAATTACTTATTATCAGTAATGTCTACATATGTCATACTCTGGAATCATAGGAAGCTCTACTTCAACAGATTGCTGAATCTTAATGGGATTGGTAGGATTGCAAGCTAAAAGAATACACACTAGAAGAGAAGCATAGAGGCATAGAGATAAATTGGCTAACAAAAAATATAAATCTATTAAGCAATTCTCTAATGTTATTTAACGAGTGTATAGAACCTGTATCAACAAAGATCTTCATGTTCATGATATCACGTACACGGGGATCATGAAAAATGAGTATGCCATCCAAAATTATGACATCTGAAGGATTCACCTGCCAATTGAGTTGTGTGATATTCTTAATTAGATTTATAATTCACCAAAAACGGAAGAGAAAATGCTAACAAAAAGGAGACACAAAGAAAGAAGAGAGAAAATTCATTTGAGTCCTTTTTACTGAAAACACAATATAAATGTTTGGAAAAAGCTTATAGGACTTATCTGTTGTCCAAATCACCAGAAGGATATCCATGACAGCATATATGTATCTTGTATTCATGAATTATGTATTATTTCTAATAAACCTCTTATTTGATAGCAACCTTAACATTCTTTCTTTTCCCTTCAACACGAATATTGAATATAACAATGTCATGAATAATGGGACAAATTAAGATCATTTTTTACAATATCCCATTTTATTAAGACAATGGCTTAACATGCCACGTTGAGAAAAAACAACTGTGCATTGGTGCACTTTGTAATGACCCTTTCGAGTGACAAATTTTTAGACCTTTCTAAGCTATGTGAAAAAACTAACCCTTCGAGAGATGTTGTTCTTGTAACTTCTGAAATCATATTTTGGAATATCCACTGCTTTCCCATGCTTCAACATCTCCATAGCTGACAATAACTTATCATTATCAAAAGCATCTGGAAAAACAAAAAAGGAAGTATCATAAGAAGCATAAAAACAAAATTCAGTTTAGAAAGATTAAAACAAACTAATACACCAGAAATGATTATGGTTAACGACAAATGTCAAAATGCCAAAGCTTTATGACGAAAGAGATAATAAGGAGGTCCTCTGAAAGATTTGTGGTAGCAAATGATGCCTTACTATAAAAAAAATATACGACCCCTTTTTACTCCAAAATTATTAAGAAAATAGCCGATTAAAGTAACAAAACTTGCCAGGATGATCGAAGTTGTACTCATGAACCCTTGTAAGTTCTTCTGGAGTCAAATTATGATAGAATGAGTCCTGCAAACACACCCAAAGATACCTAATGGTTAGATTTCCAACTTTTGTGGGATCAAAATATAATAGAAAGAACAGAGAGCCATATTAATAGACGAAAGAGCAGATTAACGAGCTTATAAAAAATGGCAAGGAGAAAAGGATGATATCATCTGAACAAGGCCTTTTGCATACTTTATATATTTGGTTTGCATGATCCTCATCCTCATCCTCATTTTCACTGAAACAGTACAAATTGATAACGCCTGACCTTGGTTGTGCTCCTGGTGCTTGGCTTCAGGTTCCTTTTCTCTCTTTTCAATCTCAGTTTATGATTGTGATAAATATTTAATGTGTTTGTTTTGGTTGTAACAAATCAATCAAAACTTTAGATTTTATGGCCAGAAGGCTTTTTGTGCCATGTCTTTCTCTTTCATGTTTGTATATGCATCATAAGCTTTATTAGTTTCACTTGTCTGAACTGCATATTTAAGTACTAGCAGTATACCCGTTGCAATGCAACTAGGTGTAAACTTTTAATGTAAACCAGTAATGAAAAATTACTTTAATTCAATGTAAAATAATAATAATTTGAGATTTATGAAGTTAAACACAAGGCTCTAATAGCCTTCCTATCCTATATTATTATACCATCTCTCGAGGATTTTATAGCCTTTTATCATTTAAATACCAATAGGATGCCATTGATGAACCAACAATTATACTGAAGCAATCTAAAGCCCATGTCACCACTGAAACATCCAGTAACGAAAATGTTAGATTGTAGTAAGATAAGCATCCAAAGAAAAATTGGGAAACATTAAACTGATATCAGTAACGAAAATGTTAGATTGTAACCAAGTGATATATCTTTATAGATTAATGTTATTTCAAGAAATTTGATAACTTTTTCAAATCTTTATGAGTTAAACACGTAAATGAACACAGGTAGACGGCTTTCCAAACAATTATCAGGTACAAAATGGTACATTCACTCCCAAAGAACTCACCACGTATAGAAATTATCAAAACCCGAAACCCGAACTCTACTTAGGACGGGTTTCGGGTTCCACAATTTCCACCTGATACCCGATCGGGTTTGGGGTTTTGGGGCCCGACCCGACCGTTGCACACCCCTAATTTAGAGTCCCCTTTTCTTAACTAGCTGTCACAACCAACTTAACTGCATTAATAATTTGTGTTGTATACCAGATTTATTTCTTATCGTTCAGAAAGTTTATATTGTTGCTGCTCTCGTCTACTGTTGCTACACTCATCTCCTCCCTACTGCTCTGTCTCTCATTTATGCCATCAATCTCACACGGGCAACTTTACGTGGCGTTGTCAAGAGGGATATCACGGGGCAATACGAAGGTGTTAGTGAAGCCTGTGAAAAAATTCAATCGTGCCGGAGTCTACACCTCAAACGTCGTCTATCAAGAAGTTTTACGTGATGAATAAGGTATAATCAACAATTGTATTATTACACATTTGGTACCATATATTTCTATTAAAATCATTGCACGTTTTTTGCAGGAAATTCGCCGGATGAGTGCATCACTGAAACTAAACAAATTTATGGATATACGGATGAGCATTATTTACAAATGATTGTATTTCTTTGTTCAATCAAGATTTTCAAGTTTTGTAATAAGTTCCGAGTTTATGGGTTTAGAAGCCTAATACGTTATTTTCCATTCGAGCTTACTAATAAACAATATTAACCTTCAACTTTATATATTAGTTGATTTACAAATTAACCACGTAAACTCATGAAATAAAATCGAAAGTGATAAAGAAACATGATTCAGGGTTAAACTAATGTTTCGGAATTGTGATTCACCCGCGCTGCATCGCGCGGGTACACCACTAGTATATATATATATATATATATATATATATATATATATATATATATATATATATATAAGACGAGAGAATTTGTACTCGTATCTAAATAAGTTAAAATCGTTGGTTTTCAAAACTGGTCGAATTTTGACTACAACAATGTACATGTTTTACAAAATTCTTATAAAATTCGTTATAACTCTAAATGAAGGGAGGTTTAAATATCGAATCATAGGACGTTTATCTACAACCTTTGTTTTATATATTGACTTCTGAAAATCTTTGGAGGTATGAGAAATCGCTAGATTTGTAACGTGTTTAATACTGAAATATTTGAATTTCAGTTTAGTCAACTTGATACATGACTACATGTTATGGGCCATGTTTAGGGGTCGTGTAAGAATGTAATGGTTGGTATCTGACCTAGTGGGTCTGATATGACATGCAGGTGTTCGCCTTAAGTGTCAACGTATCGTGCACGATTCATGTCGGGTTTTCGGTAGCAAGCATTGTGGGGAGTCTTCATGAGATTTAACTGAGATGCATAAATATGTATGAAAATGTATTTTTACATGTGGTGATGTATGTTATGCATGATAAGATGTGTTAGTTACATGTTACCGCTTTTATGATTACATGTGTATGAAGATTTATGGGTATGCATGCTTATTGTTTTTGGGTTATAAATATTTATCGCATGTTGAAGTGTTTAGTTGATTTAAATTGTACCAAGGGTACACAATCAAGAGAATGAGATGTTGGTAAAGTGTGTCACACTTAAGAGGAGGCACGACCCCGAAATGTGTTATTGGCACTTTGAGAGTCGTCCACGCCAAGGATGTCTGTGACATAGCAGCACGACCCTGTAATGGGTTGCTGGATCTGGGGAGAGCCGTACACATCCAGCAAATGCTTGCGACCTATCAGTTCTTACTCAATGAGACAATTTATGGGATCTTGTAACAGTTATTATTTTTTTGAAAATGCATATGGTGTTTTTCCTAAGCATTAAGATATATGATATTGGATGGTTGTTATTTGTAACACCCTAAAAATCAGGGCTAATTTAAACTTCAAATGAAACCAGTTATGACAAAATAACATCCAAACTTTTATATAAGAGGAGAATTAACTATGAGGTTTCATAATTACAACATGGAATTCTCCCAATAACTTATTAATCTAATCATGTCCACTACAATTAGATTAACTAAGTTATCTAAACAATCCATCAAAAGCCTCCATGCTTTAGCTACCTCCTCCGCTTATCTCTTAAGTTGGATATATCAAAAGCTCTCGGCCCACATCCCATTTACTTCCCTGAGCCTGTACCTGGTAAGAAAATTTAATTTGAAAGATTAGGCCTACGCCTAGTGAGAACATCCAATTTCAAATTAAAGACGTTAACAATTTGAAAATATCTAATACATATAAACAAACCTGTTCTCCACCTTTCTTACCATACATATGCTCACCTCAACGACAGGATCATGCCCGATCCCATGAATACGACTAACATTCAGTAGGTCATATTATCCAAATCAAGAGCCTACTACGAATCCTTATAGATTCTAGCCTATTGCTCTTATCCAAGAAATTACATATTGCTTTATGCCTATTTCTTGACCCGGAAGTAGAGATTACAAGTTACTTTATGTCTACCTCTGATCTTCCCCTAGAAATCAGGAATTACAATTTACTTTACGCCTATTCCTTGATTTCTATACTATGAAATAGAAATTACAATTTCCTTTATGCCTATTTCTCATTTCATAACACTTTTACTAAATGGGAATTACAATTTACTTTATGCCTATTCCTCATTTCAGGTCAACGAGAATTACAAATTTCTTTATGCCTATTCCTCGTTACAATACGTACCGTGCCTATGGATCCATTACACATACTATACACAGTTATAGTATTCACTTAACCCCAACCTTTTAGCCTAACACACTAACATCCGACCGTAAGTATGTTCAAGCTACTAAGATTGTAGTTCAATTTCTCAATCATACACTGTCCAAAAGTTATCAAAACTACAAGTTATCAGATACTTAAAAGAATCCAGAATATCAAAAGTGGCCAAACAGCTAGAGCTTCCGGACACCCCCAAACTATCCGGGTAACAGAACTTCCCGGATACCCACACTTACCGGACATACTAATCCCATCCGAATACCTATCGGAAACATAAACAGTCCGGACAACAAAACTTTCCGGACAACATGTCTTTCCGGTCAATATGCCTTTCCGGACAATATCCGGAAACCAAGATAATCCGGATACCATCCGGTATCTAATTCATCCGGAAACTACAAACAATTAATACTTACCGGATGTTCTTGCCTCGTCCGGACACCTTCGCACAGAGGTTTCCGGATACTGTTCTTTTGTCCGGAAACCTCGACCTGCAGCCTATTTTTACAGTCCAAATCCGTGTGTGTTCTATTCAGCTTGTTTCGACACTTTCATTCAGTCCAAATACAGTTTATACACATGTCTTAATGTTTAATTTAACAGAAAACAAGGAATTAGATCAAAATAGAGAATGAAGTCACCTTAAAGACAAAACCCACTTTACTGCACAAATCTGAATCCAATTTGCTGAAATGATTCTGGAACCTATCCAACAACAGATTCGCTTACAATCATATATCTATAACAAGTTTTGTCCAAATCTTAGGTGAATTTCTTACCAAAATTTGAAGACCAAAGCTTTGTTTTCCTCTTTCCTTCGTTCTTTCCTTTTTCTCTCTATTCTATCTCTCTTATTTCTCTAACCGACCTCAGCCCAAACAGATGAGATATTTCTCTATCTCAGTTCCTTTATCCATACATACTTTCAAGAATTGACCAAACACACCTTCTAAATTTCATAACATCAAAATTAACTCTAACTTTGATCATTTAACTTTTAACCACATTGTTTTATAAACTTGTAAAGATAACACAAACTCGCAACACAATTACAAAACAACCTCATTTATTAAAATCTAACATACGAAATTTTGGGATGTTACAATACTCCCCAACTTGAAAGTGATTTTGTCCCCGAAATCAAAACTAGGCAAACAAATGAGAATATCTAGTCTTCATATCCTCCTCCGATTCTAACGTCACGTTAGCACCTCGATGATGTTTCCACTGTACCTTTAACATAACTACTTCCTTGCCATTATGTAACTGTCTAACGATCTTTCCAAAATCGCTTCTTGTTCTTCTACACGACGGCTCCTTTCATCCACTCTTACATCAGTGAGTGGAATCACATCATTCTCTTCGGCTAAACATTTCCGAAGATAAGAAACATGGAAGGTATTATGGATTCCTTCCAATTCTGGTGGAAGATCTAGCTGATATGCTTGTAATCCAACTCTCTTAGTTATGGTGAAAGGCCCTAGAAAACGAGGACTCAACTTTCCACGTTTACCAAACCTTATCACACATTTCCATGGGGATACCTTAAACATTACACGCTCCCCAACTTGGAATTCTTTTGGTCTTCTCTTTGGATCAGCATAACTCTTTTGTCGATCTTGAGCTGCTTTCATATGCTTCCGAATTTCTTTCACCTTATCAGCTGTTTGTTGCACAAGTTCCGGACCAGCAAACTGCTTTTCTCCAGCTTCTAACCAACACACCGGAGTTCTACATTTCCGACCATACAAAGCTTCAAAAGGTGCTCTTCCAATACTGGAATGGTAACTATTGTTATATGCAAATTTTACTAATGGTAGATGCGTATCCCAGTTACCTCCAAAATCTAACACACACGACCTTAGCATATCTTCCAAAGTTTGAAGACCAAAGCTTTGTTTTCCTCTTTCCTTCTTTCTTTCCTTTTTCTCTCTATTCTATCTCTCTGATTTCTCTAACCGACCTCAGCCCAAATGTAACACCCCAAAATTCGGGCTAATTTGAACCTTAAATTTCCACAAGTTATGATAAAATAAACTCCAACTTTCATATAAATAGCAAGTGAATTAACCACTAGGAGTACATTTACAAGAACAGAATTCTTCAAATAACCTATTAATCTAATTATGCCACTATAATCAGATTAACTAAGTTATCTAAGCAATTCTTCAAAAATCTCCTTCTGTTAATTGACTTTTCCGTTATTCCAAAACGCTCGTCCCACATCCCCTTTTTCCTTCCCAAGCTAGTACCTGGTAAGAAAACATTATATTGAAACGATTAGGCCAACGCCTAGTGAGAACATTCGTTTCCACAATAATATTTGCAAAATCAATGTAAACAAGTTATATCAAACCTGATTACCCTTTTTCTTACCATACGTGTAACTCTAGTCCGTTAACACAATTTTCCTCCAATCTCATGAATATGACTGACACACATTCCATCCTCATATCATTTCTTAGAGCCACACTACGAGTCTTCACTGATTCTAGATTAATACTCTTATTCTAGAAATCGCCATATACACATGCCCATTTCCATTCATATCCTATTCCAGAGCCGCACTACGAATCTTTCTCAGATTCTAGATTAATGCTCCCACCTAAGAAATCGCAATATGCACATGCCCATTTCTTAGAAAGGAAGTGGAGATCACAATTACGTATGTCAATCCCTCTTCTTCCTTAGAAACCGGGAATTACGTTTATTCCAGGGTTTCTCACACACATCAGAATAATGACTAACTTCATCTATTCCACGTGCACATAACCATTAGTACTACACACATCAGAATAATGACTAAATTCATCTATTCCACGTGCACATAACCATTAGTACTACACACATCAGAATAATGACTAACTTCATCTATTCCACGTGCACATAACCATTAGTACTACACACATCAGAATAATGACTAACTTCATCTATTCCACGTGCACATAACCGTTAGTACTACACACATCAAACACTAGTGCCTATGGATCCATTACACTTTACTAACGTATATGCATAACAACATATTACAGCTCATATCATATTCTCAAATCTAAGAATACTAGATAACCTATCGTATCTTCATCCTCAAATGCCCCCCCTTCGGCGACTTAGCACGGGGATTTTTTAGAAAACTTAACCAGACAAAACATCAAGGACAGCATCCAGACCTCAGAACCTAACCTTTCTCAATTTCTCCAAAAGAGTCAAGACAACAGGGGTTTCCGGATAACAAAACTATCCGGACAACTAAACTTCCCGGATAACACAACTTTCCGGATACTGATCTAATCCGGACAACTTAAGTTTTCCGGACGCTTCACTAATCCGGATAACACCCGGAAACTAACGCAACCCAGATACTATCCGGTAACTACAATCATCCGGAAAACTAAAGCAATAAAATAAAACTTACCCGGATACTATTGCGTCCGGAAACATTCATCACCAGAGGTATCCGGATATGACGATTTATCCGGAAAACTCGGTTCTGCAGCCTAAAATTCGATCCATTTTCATGTCTGTTCGATTCAGCTCATTCCAGACCATTCCATACAGTTCATAACCAATTTATACAGCTATTACAAGGTTTAATTTAACATATAAACACTGATTTGCACAAATAACAAATGAACTCACCTTTTTGAAGAAAACCCACTTTAATCACAATCTGTTGCTCTAATCTGTTGTAAACGATTCTGGAAATCAATTCAACACACCAATTCATTTACAATCATACATCTACAACAAATATTATCTGAATTTATGATAAACTTCTTACCCAAATTGAAGACAAAACCCTTGTTTTCTTCCTCTTCTCTTCTATCTCACTTTCTCTCTATTTCTTCTTTCTCTCTTGACCGACCCAAAGAACCAAAATCAGATAATATCTGATTTTCAGATATTTTACCCAACCATACTTTCCAAAATGACCAATTACCCCTCCAAGTTTCATTATTTCCAAAATAGCACCAAACTTTAAACCCTTGTATTTTAACCCTATTGAATTATAAAAAATACAACATAATTCAAGGTTAAAACTAAATTACAAATAAATCCCAATTCTCGTTAAATTACTATTATTGAAAATTCAGGATGTTACACCAAACAGATGAGATATTTCTCTATCTCAGTTCCTTTATCCATACATACTTTCAAGAATTGACCAAACACACCTTCTAAATTTCATAACATCAAAATTAACTCTAACTTTGATCATTTAACTTTTAACCACATTGTTTTATAAACTTGTAAAGATAACACAAACTCACAACACAATTACAAAACAACCTCATTTATTAAAATCTAACATACGAAATTTTGGGATGTTACATTATTGCACCAAAACCATAAACTCACTAAACTATTTTGCTGAGCATCTCAGGAGTGGACGTTTCAAAAATTGATAAAGACAAGGGACATGCTTAAAAAGATTTTACTCTTATTTATTTAAGCATAGTTCTGGTATTTAAAGTTCTCTGGTTTCGATATGTTTTTGGAATATAACCTGGTATGGGACATGTTAGAATTTAAGTTAAACGTTTATTGTTTTCAAATCTTCCGCTGTGAACGTGTAACAACCCAGTCTAAAATAAGCATGCAAATCATATAAATTAGAACATCCCAAAAATGGGTCCCAAAATTCTTACATAAGTCTCAAAATAGGTTGGCGGAAACAACCTATACACAACTGAGAATGAACTAGCTACTACAAGTATAAGTGGCACTGTCTCTATCTGCATCTGTCCTTTATCATGCTCTTGCTCACTTACCTGAGCCTCCTACTATCTGCTTACCTGAAAAGGTTTAGTTTGGAAAAGCGAGGGTTAGACCATGAGGTCTAGTGAGTCCCTCCTGACAGTTCTCAAAATCATTTTAAAAACTTCGCATAACTTTCATATATAAATCTTTCAATAATAAACTTTCACATAACTGGACATTAAAAACTTCCACGGATAAATCCGCTCCCGTAAATGACACCCTGAAGTCACCCGAAAGTGACAACGAGTCAGTATCACGTTGCCTTACTGGGTATCACTTCCCATGGCATCAACGGAACCTCCCCCCGACGTGAGTACTGGCGGAACCTCCCCCCGACTTAGCCAATTTACGTCTACACAATGTATGCATACATCTCACATAAAACTTTAAACAACTTTCATGCAATAAAAGCATAAGAACAAAACATGGCATTTCTCATCATGTATTCACTTTAGAAAAACACGTTAAAAGGCACGTATTTTAGTTAGAAAACTCACCTGAGGCTCTTACTTCTCGTTCCTAAACAGTTCCAAACTTCCAAATCGACTTCCCTGAATAAACGGGCATAAAACAACAACTCAGCAAAAGTATCCGGACAACTCAGGTTTTCCGGACAACCCTACTTTTCCGGACGCTAAAGAGTCCGGACACCCAACTAACCGGTCGACAACCTAGTCCGGACAACACCCTTATCCGGATAATTACTACTCTCCGGACGATACCCCTTTCCGGGTACCGAACTTACCGGACACAACTCTTACCCGGAAAAACCCAACCTATCCGGTAAACTTCCTCGTCCGGGGACCTTCTCCCAAGCAAGGAGTCCGGACGCCCAAGAAGGTTTCCGGACGTCCAGGGCGGTTTCCGGACGACGACCTGGACCCTTTTTAAGGCTGAAATCTACTGGTTAGCTCGATTCTCTCGAAGTAAAGATTAGCAATAGCAACAACATCACTAAACTTAACAATTACTGAGTTATTAGCAATCGAACCACACTCTAAGACCCGATTTCTCTCATTTTAGCTTCAAACTTCACTTTTGAACAAAAACCCCAAGACTAACCATTCTGCTCCCTAATCAAAGATAAATCGATGAAACAAGAGGGTGTTACCTGGTTGATTGCTTGCGATAAACGAAATCCAAATGCTATTTCTCCTTCAAATCCCAAGGTTTGATGGCTCCTTTCTTCCAAATGCACCAAAAACCTTCAAGAACTTCTCCTCTTCTTTCCCCTCACAAATCCAGCCAACACACACACACTAAAATCAGGAAATGGGAAGGTTGGCTAGGGTTTTGTGCCCTTTTATACTTCCTCTCTTATTTATCAATTGGCCCCTCAACTTCTACTTTTATTTAAAACTCCACACCAACCGCAAAACTCTTCGAAAAAGGTCTGGGTCGTTACAACACACCCCCCTCAAAAGAATTCCGTCCCCGGAATTCCATTTTCGAAAAGGTGAGGGTAACCGAACATCATATCTGATTTTAATTCCCACGTTGCCTCTCGTCCCTTATGATAACTCCACTGAACTTTTACTAGCCAAACTTCTATGTTCCTCGTTTAGCAAACCTTACCGCTCACGATTTATATCGGTCCTTCTACGTAAGCCAACCTCTCATCTATACTGATGTCCCCTCAAAGGAACAGCCACAACGACCTCTGACAAACACTTCTTTAATTCTAAGACATGAAATGTCGGATGAACACTCTTTAATTCTTCTGACCAGTCTAACTTGTATGCTGCTGCTCTAACTCGCTCACTAGTGACAAGGTCAACTTCTTATCGCCAGCAATTCTCGCAAGATCGACATTACTACAGCTTCCCTCATCTGTTCCTCGTAACAGAGGCGCACATCACACCACGAAATCCCCCAAAATTTCATCTAGTACCTCAAGATCGCGCATTATCTATTCAACTTTCATAACTCCGACGGATCCACAGACGTAGTTCACTTTACCTATCTCTCAATTCTCGAGGTTCCACAGTCTTCAATTCAACCACTCAGTTCTACTCGGTTGCCCCAAATCGTTCAGATGGGAAACATAACCACACTTCATACATGAAACCGCCCTCGGCGAGTCATCACTTGCTAAAACGTGCCATCTTGCACTATTTACTTGTACCCCATTCGATCACTATACTCGCTTAAAACTACCTGATAAAACCAAGGCCAACCGTGCCTCCGTCCACACATCGGGACTCACAGTTTTAAACACGTCTAATTAAGGTCTCTCATACATTTACACTTCCTTAAGAAAAAGGACTTGGCAGAAATTCCTGCCACAACAACGAGGATCTTCCACTAGGAAAACTCACTTACTGACAACTTGACACCAGGACAACCTTGTACATCTCGACAATCTCACACCCATGAGCCTCTTCTTGGTATACCTGAAATTTCTAGATTACGTTTTCCAACCGACATACGTCTAAGCAAATCATAATCCCTTCCCGAATCACATAGGTTACAACACGACAACTAATTCGTACTTTCTCACCACTTCATCATTTCACACTTAACGTGTCTAATAGTAGGAAACCTCCATACTTCCTCATTTGAGTACTCACCTATCTGATTTGAACTTATCCTTAAGGCTCATCAATTTCTCACTGCTTGCCACATGCGTCCAGCCATATAACATAACTTCGGTTACTCCCACTCATCTAGGAGGGGTAACCACGATCACGCCCTACTGTTCTCGATAGCTTACACTGAACGATCAGTTCGCTTGAACGTTTCTCACAAAGCCACTAACTTAACTCCTTCAGTCGTCTTACCCACTTCTTTCCTGCACAAAAACATACACAATTTCCTCCCTCAATACTCTTTCCAAGAGTTCGCACACTTACCAAGGACAAACTACACAACACTGCGCCTATCGGCATTATTGTCAAGTTTACTACTTCCGATTTACTTACTTATTCCAGCATACTGTCTTCACCTCTCCACGTTAGCGTAGAGCACTGCCCACCAACATTACTCGCCCCTCTCTTCCGACAATTCTCAAGCTGCAAATGCTGTCTTATTACTATACATAACCAAACGGTTGCACTAAAATTCTAACTTAAGGCTTTCGACTAAAACGCCTCGAACTGACACCAGAGTTCGACGTCACTATACATTCTTTAAACTCCAACTTTTACTTTCTCAGGAAATTCGTTCACACATAAGCAACAACTCACATTCTTTAAGGATTTCACATCTATTCCACCACATTTTGACTAATACATCCATCATCTTCTTTAAACTTCCAATGATTCCAAAATATACTTACTTAGCGACTCTTACAACTAAAAACACTTGGTTTCTCCTTTGGGTAACTACCCACCACCACTCCGTGATGCTATCCCGAACATAATCATATCACCACATCAACTTACACCCTACGTGCTACAGCAACCTGGTTAACACTCGAACACCCCAACCGAAACCTCCAACAGGCTTCTATCTGAAGTTTCCTCTTTCTCTAATCTCTCATTGCTATGACGCTAGCTGACACATTCAACTTGGCAATTATTGCCACTATATAATTGTACATTACTCACTCATAACATCACACTGCAGACCAAGACTCTCATGGCCAATCGTACACAACTCAAACTTATCTTCAAGACCTCATTCATAATTAATCGAGTCTATCTCGCTACATTGCCTCTCTCCCAGCTCTAGTTGAACCACAACACACGAATTTCTGAATAACTCTAACATACTCGTTTCCTGACAGCTCTTTGCGATCCCAAACCAATATAGGTAGGGCGCACTCCCTCACAGATCGACATAACCTATACCCTCACTCCGTTTGTGCTAAATACTTCGTTATTTACGAACCATCCATCTCGTAGGTAAAACGCTTATCTAAAACAACAGTCTTTCACTATCTTAACACCCCTACAAAGTGGTCCTTCAACTTTCAACCTTTTGATTCAAGTCTTCGGTCTTAAACACCTCACTCAACTGCCGACTTTAACGTCAATAGTTGACCCGTTGATACTTCCTTGACCTATTCTCCAACAAGGGTCCCTTACTGAACCTAATCCTTCCAACATATTATAATCAAATTCTCATCCCATCGTCCTCATTTCAAACTCACTCGTGAAACGTTAACATTACAAGATCACTTTAAAACTATTATTCAACGTCGCGGATACTTCATCTATACTTCACCACACTACTCATAATGAGTTGCTAATACCAAAACCTTGCTGACTTCTAGTCCTTCCCCTGAACACAACCGTCCCTCGACAACTGTATTTCCAGTCACCGCACGAGGGTACAGACCCTCATACAACCGACATTAAAGTCCACTTCTGACTCCTCCACTGCTCATCTCTCCTTTTGAACATAAGTACCAAAACTACGAACATTCTCCCCATATCTGTCCATTACCTCTCCACTCTAAGAGTTCTTCCTTAGCTTAAAATGTAGTACTCTACGACCTAGTGAGTTTATAGCCTTCATGCATGACAACGCGATAAATAAATCATCACACTTTTGATTATTTTAAAGAAACAACACTTGGAAACAACTTGGGTACATACGACCCCTTCAATACCCTGCACAACGATCTCGAGAATCGTTTGCATGCAACTTTCCGTAAAACTTAATCTTACTCAACCAAAATATATTGTTACGACATAAATAAATATTGGATGAAAATATTTTCATACGACAAAATTTTGAAAGGACTTACCGACACGAAGTAAACCAGTCGGTTCTCATATTCACTTATATAACTTCAACATGTCAATACTTATCTTGGTCATAAAAGTTTTGCATTCAAACGTCTTCTTGACTTTTGCAACAATTTAACTTATAATGAAAAGAGTGGAATATTTTGTAAATCGTAGTCCTCAAGACTTCATTGTGCGATGTAAATGGATTTGCATTTTTCTTAAAACATACGCTTGCACACGCCGACACATATCCGGTCAAATCTGATATTTACACATTTACTTTACTTATGAAAAATCTCATATGCACATATACGATCTTAATGCATGAAACTCTACTTGTAATTGAAGGCTACTCACTCAAACAAGGTCAATCGCTTTACTCACGCAACTTATCATTGACACTCTACTTTCGACCAGCGGTCACCCCCTCGGTCTTGCAACAACTTGCTATACATACGTTCAACGGTCCACTTACTCAACTATTTCATATTACTTTCATCTTGACCAATTTATCTCATATTATACTTCTACACGCTTTCAGTATTCTACAAAAATCTCTCTTCAATGATCCTGCCACTGAATAACACGACTAAAGAGTCAGGACTCTAATCCCCTGCTCGCTCTTGGATTGACACCTTCAAGATCTCGACACCGTCCCGCCTTACTATCCGAACAGTTCTATCCCACGATTCCTAGAATCGAGACTTTCCGGATCCAGAAGACTTACTCAAAAGTAATCACTCATCCTCTTCGAACCACGAAGGTCTACCTCTAGACGGCTCATAACATTCCAAACAACATTCTGTCTCAACGATGTATATATACATCACATCATCCATGACTTCTCAAGAAACTTCCCCAACAAAGGTCTCAGTCTACCCCTCAGGGATCTTGCTGACATTCTAAAGTACTGGCACACGACATAAACACTAGTTCCTTACTACCACTTCGGAATAATAAGGCAGGTTAAGCACATACATGTACCTGTAAGTTCGCAATTACACTGGCCAGGTGAAATTTCAAACTTACCTTACATGACAGTCCTCAGTACCCTATTAGTCCTATCTCTATAATAGTGACCTCCTAACGCATTTCCTATATCTACAATAGTGTCCCCCTAACGCATTTTCCTGGTTCTCAGTTGTGATTTCTACTCCCAAGTTTAAGTTTAGGCCCGTCCGGTCACCTAAATCCATTAAACTATGGCTCTGATACCAATTGTAACAACCCAGTCTAAAATAAGCATGCAAATCATATAAATTAGAACATCCCAAAAATGGGTCCCAAAATTCTTACATAAGTCTCAAAATAGGTTGGTGGAAACAACCTATACACAACTGAGAATGAACTAGCTACTACAAGTATAAGTGGCACTGTCTCTATCTGCATCTGTCCTTTATCATGCTCTTGCTCACTTACCTGAGCCTCCTACTATCTGCTTACCTGAAAAGGTTTAGTTTGGAAAAGCGAGGGTTAGACCATGAGGTCTAGTGAGTCCCTCCTGACAGTTCTCAAAATCATTTTAAAAACTTCGCATAACTTTCATATATAAATCTTTCAATAATAAACTTTCACATAACTGGACATTAAAAACTTCCACGGATAAATCCGCTCCCGTAAATGGCACCCTGAAGTCACCCGAAAGTGACAACGAGTCAGTATCACGTTGCCTTACTGGGTATCACTTCCCATGGCATCAACGGAACCTCCCCCTGACGTGAGTACTGGCGGAACCTCCCCCCGACTTAGCCAATTTACGTCTACACAATGTATGCATACATCTCACATAAAACTTTAAACAACTTTCATGCAATAAAAGCATAAGAACAAAACATGGCATTTCTCATCATGTATTCACTTTAGAAAAACACGTTAAAAAGCACGTATTTTAGTTAGAAAACTCACCTGAGGCTCTTACTTCTCGTTCCTAAACAGTTCCAAACTTCCAAATCGACTTCCCTGAATAAACGGGCATAAAACAACAACTCAGCAAAAGTATCCGGACAACTCAGGTTTTCCGAACAACCCTACTTTTCCGGACGCTAAAGAGTCCGGACACCCAACTAACCGGTCGACAACCTAGTCCGGACAACACCCTTATCCGGATAACTACTACTCTCCGGACGATACCCCTTTCCGGGTACCGAACTTACCGGACACAACTCTTACCCGGAAAAACCCAACCTATCCGGTAAACTTCCTCGTCCGGGGACCTTCTCCCAAGCAAGGAGTCCGGACGCCCAAGAAGGTTTCCGGACGTCCAGGGCGGTTTCCGGACGACGACCTGGACCCTTTTTAAGGCTGAAATCTACTGGTTAGCTCGATTCTCTCGAAGTAAAGATTAGCAATAGCAACAACATCACTAAACTTAACAATTACTGAGTTATTAGCAATCGAACCACACTCTAAGACCCGATTTCTCTCATTTTAGCTTCAAACTTCACTTTTGAACAAAAACCCCAAGACTAACCATTCTGCTCCCTAATCAAAGATAAATCGATGAAACAAGAGGGTGTTACCTGGTTGATTGCTTGCGATAAATGAAATCCAAATGCTATTTCTCCTTCAAATCCCAAGGTTTGATGGCTCCTTTCTTCCAAATGCACCAAAAACCTTCAAGAACTTCTCCTCTTCTTTCCCCTCACAAATCCAGCCGACACACACACACTAAAATCAGGAAATGGGAAGGTTGGCTAGGGTTTTGTGCCCTTTTATACTTCCTCTCTTATTTATCAATTGGCCCCTCAACTTCTACTTTTATTTAAAACTCCACACCAACCGCAAAACTCTTCGAAAAAGGTCTGGGTCGTTACAGAACGGTTTCAATTTATCTATTATTTTGGAGCTATATATATATATATATACATGGGAAAGTTATTGTTAATGATGTGAAGTCGCTTTTATTTAACTGTTACATTTGAGATAGTTATGGTGATGTAATGAGAATGATGTTGCATCACGCATAGTGCAAATGAAGGGGTTACAACTGCCTCCTCACCAACTAGACACGTAATTGAATGCAAGTCTATGCCACGGTCATCCAAAGCTACACAAATCAGAATTCGACCCTGAGATGCTCGCCACACAAATACATTGATTTTTCTCGGAACCAAACTATTTCATTGGGATACGGACGGTTGCCACTAGTTTGGAGCCACTTGACCTCAATTCAAGTCTTCAAAGAACTGATGGAGAACTCCCCATTGTCATTTAAGCAACACCACTATTTGTCCTTGCGGACCTACGAAGGATTTTTGAGACAACATCTTGGATCTCTAGTCCAACCCCAAGACCATTCCCAACTACTATCAAACCAATGACCCATATTTCTAACCAAGACTTATTTATCCGACTCTAAGTATAATAGATTTGTGTTACTTTTCGCATAAATGGTTGCGCCTATCCAATGTTCGAGCCAAAAGGAAACGCTCGACCCATCCCCAAGGTTTTCAATTTTTAAACAAAGGATGAGGTGAAATCCAAACCAAGAGCATCTATATCTCAACCCACCAAAATGATAATTTCCCCTTAGACCCCCTTTACGATTAGAACTACCCCACAATAAATTCAGCTTTTACAAGAAAATAAAATCTTTACACCCGATAAATAATGCAAAAAATAAAAGTCTAAGTAAAAAAGACACAAACAAGTTGATATAGATTGTTTCACCAACACCTCAAAACATGTTGATCACCATTTAATATTCTTTGATGGCATGACACAAACCAATTTGTACAATATTCATGTATACATTATTCCTTTTGCAAACCGCCTACTCTCGGCAAAATTATTCAATCCCTATTTATCTTTGTCTCTTGTAAATTATTTTTACAACAAGAACAAACGATGATGAAAGCCATGAATTATGTTTACATGATATATAATAGAAGAAGGAGATAACAATGGCAGACTTATATATGTTCGAGCAAGTTCATGTGTACCTGTTCAACTTATTTTCGTAATAAAGATATTTTTGAGGTATGAAAGTGCACATGCTAAACTTTGAGGGATGTTCTAGGATATTATAAAATATAAGAAATATATCTATCAAAATCAACCAAAAACATTTAAAAATCATTTGAAATGATGAAGTTCAGCTAAAAACACATCATACGACTTTGTGACCCTCTGATCTACCTTAAAGGCGCATCCGATCGACAAAATTTTGAGTTTGCCACCCTAAAATAATAGAAATTGGAAAAATAATAATATCAACACGTTATATAAATATTGTAACATCATGTAAATTACCTTTTAACTTCTATAATCGAACATAATTTTTATATCATCCACGAAATTTTGACTTTTAGGTAGCGTTTGGTATGCAGACTGGATGGGACAGGACAGAACTGGACAAGACGGGACAGGACTTGACGGGACAGAACTAATTTTCTGTTCTGCATTTGGTACGATTAGAACAGGACAGGACAAAACTGTTAAAATGACCAATTTACCCTATAATATAGATTAATATTTTTCATCTCGTAATAATTATAAATAACATAAAATTAATTAAATAATAAACTATTATATACATAAAAGTTAAAGTAAATTATATAAATCACATTTATGTAATTTTATATAATATATATTTTTTCAAAAAATGTTTGCAAAATATTATATAAGACAGATCTGGACATTTTATATAATATATAATTTTTCAAAAAATGTTTGCAAAAAATGTTTTCAAAAAATGTTTGCAAAATAATTTTTATATAATATATAATTGAAAATGAAGGGTAAATGTGTCATTTTATGCTTAGTCCCATGTTGTTCCACTTTTTTTGGTGGAACAAAAAATGCCTCATTTTGTCCCATGAAAATGGATTTTAGTCCCATCTTGTCCCAACTTGTTTTAGTCTCATGTCATACCAAACGCAGTACTATTTTTTTTTCTCGTCCCGTCTCATCCAGTCTGCGCACCAAACGCACCCTTAAGTCTTTTCACGAGAAACCGTGTGATGACCACCACTTTCTCGGTCTCTTCATATGAAAATTATAATATTTTTATATTTTATATAATTTTGGAAAACCGAAATTATCCTGAAATGATCAATTAAATTAACAGTTTTATTTATTATGACTAGAAATTTACTCGCGCAATGCAGCGCGATATATCTCGATTTTAATGTTCTAATTTATTTTAATGTGTGGTTTTGGGAAAACTATCATTTTTTTTTATAAATTTGTTAAAAGAATAACGCTTTTTAAGGAGTTTATGATTTGAGGATTTTAAAAGTGGTTAGAGATAAGAATTAATTAATAAGAGTCTACGATTTAAGGATTTGAAGGTTGTTAGAGATAAGTATTAATCAAGTAATTAACATTAAGAGCGGTACATAAAACTTCATTAGTTGTTTTTAAGAGATTTTAAGTAATTAGCATTAAATAGCGGTACATGAAGCTTTAAAAGTTGTTTTTAATAGTCTTTTATAAATGTTTTATAGGGGGCGTTTGGTTCATTTTAAGGAATGGGGATGCAGGATAATGGGAATAGGAATGAGCATTCCATTGATGCTGTTTGGTTAAACAAATATAATTAATAAAATAATATTTTATATAAACTTTTTAATACAAATATGTAACGTTCAACGTGAAAATAAAAAATATTTTTCATTCAACATCAAGAAATGAAGGAACGTATGAGAAAAAATTACTAAGCGAGAATACAATTTTCATTCCCCCCAATTTGGTCAGGAATGAAAATTAATGGGTTTGAGGTAATGATTTCATTATATTATATCAAACCAAACAGCAGTTTTCATTACCATTTTCATTCCTGGCCCCTCAATACCCTCAACCAAACACCCCCATAATATAGTATAGATTAGAGATGGTCAAACAGGCCCGAATCCGACCCGGCCCGCTAGAAGCCCGAAGCCCAGCCCGCATAAAGCCTGTCCCGGCCAAAGCTCGGGCCTCGGCCTGCCGGGCCTAGTATTTGGAAGTTTTGCCGGCCCGGACTGGCCCGGCCCGAAGCCCGATTGCGGCCCGGACCCAAGCCCGGTCCGACCCGTTTTGAATTTGAAAATCTGACCATTATATAATGATTATATGACCATTTTTTATGATTTGTGACTCTTTTTTTGGTTTTTAATGGTTCCTCAACACTATAAATAGGAAAGTTGGTGTATGTGGTTACATACCAAATTACAAAACGCAAAAAACACAATTCTCGCTCACAATTCTCGATTTCTCGCTACCTCGTGTTCGTTTTTCGCAACTTCTCAATCTCTCAATTCTTCCATCTTTCGCTCAAAATGTCCGACAGTGATGAATCAAACGAACAAATTATAATAAAACGTATTTTTAGGTATATTTAAGCTACCCAATTACGCATTTTTAAGTGTATTAGATAATTAGAATAACATTAAAAAAAATTAAAATATTTTTTGTGTGAATGCCCGGTTTAGGGCCCGGCCCGAAAGCCCGGGCTTATAAAAAGCCTAAGCGGGCCCGGATATTTATGCTCAAGCCCGGCTCAGGCCTTGGAATAGTGTTTCGGCCCAGTCTGACCCGATTTTTTGGCCACCTCTAGTATAGATCGAATAAAATTAGGATTTATAATCAAATATTTAAAGTAAACAACACATAAAAATAATAATACAATGATGACACCACATTGTACAACACTCAATTGCATGAGTTTCGGCTGGCAAGAACACAATCATTCCCAAACAGGAATAATCAGGATTTATAAATAAATTAATACGTAAATTAGTGTGAAAAGAATATCTTGAGATGGGTTTAAGGAATATACACTGACTAACTATTAGTTTTTTGGTTTCGAAAAATGTAATATTTGATTTAATGATAAACAATCAAATGATATATAAATTTCTTAACAAATTTATAAATTATAGTTAATCTACCCTAAGAATGTCATATATAAACTATCTTATGATACTGAATTTATCCAAGCAAAACTTTAAAAATAACGTTTTTAAAGAACTCGTGAGCACATTTGGCATGTAGCTCAGTTGGCAAAAAAAAGCTACCTATAATCGACTACGAAAGTGTTAAAGTAAAAAAATAAATAAACATAAATCAGTTTTACCGTTACCAAAATCCTACGTCATTTAAACCCATGCGATGACAAGGGCCAACAACATGATAGGCAATATGGAGAATATACAACGATGGGACGAGATGGAGTGATACTTTGCAAGGGGTTTGAATGTCGTCGGGTTTTTGAAAGGCAAAACACTAAAAGTGATTTAAGTTTCTTTTTGCTTTAAAAGCTTCTGAGTTAGTTACTAGTAGTTTTCTTTTGTTAAAAGAATGTAGGTAATCAATTTTAAATGTTAGATAATTTTATTTATTCGAGGACTTAATCATTTAAAATGAAAAGGTTTAATGATTTTTTTATTCAAAAAATAATTTTAAGACTTAATTATTTAAAATAAAAAGGTTTAATGAATTTTTTGTTAAATTAATCTTGAATAATTCTTTTAAGTTTTTATGAACTTCTCCCTATTTTAAATTTACTAAAAATATCACAATATACTAAAACCACAATCTAAGGGCGTGAGGGGCAAATGATTTCAACTATATTCTTTTTAATATATTTAGGTGTATATGTTTCTACGATTTTTTTTTTAAAATCATATTTTTTTTTAAAAATCATTTTTTTTTAAAATCTAAGGGCGTGAGGGGCAAATTTACTGCTTACACACGTTTGTATGTATACTTTTTAAACGACACTATTTTGTTTATTTTATAGTCATTAAGCTTTTAATAAAAAGTACCAGTGCCCAAGTCGAAACGATCCAAATAGTCGAGGGGATCATATACGTAGTAGCAAGTTCAAGTAGATATTGAACGACAAGAGTTGGTTCCATTTGGTATTTTTTTATAGATTCTGCTCCGTCTGCTTTTACTCACTTTTTTATGGTAAGCAGGACTTGAGAAGTCTTGTTTTACGCCAGACTTCTTTGGCGGTGTATATGGTTGGTTGTTGACCAACGGAAAGCATGGGAGTTGTTGGGAATTGAACCCAACTGAGTCACTTTAGAATCTAAAATTTCTCCGATAAAACAACGTTCGACTTGCATGTGTTAAGTATATAGCTAGCGTTCCTTCTGAGCCAGGATCAAACTCTTCTTTTGACTATGATTTGGCCCTACAGTGATAGAACCTAGTGAACCGGGCGTACTATTTTACTTTAACCACACATTTTTGCATCTTAAAATTTTGTTATAAGCATGTCTTAAAATTGGTTCAAATCTATAAAATAAAAAAAATAAAAAACTAACGTATCTTATACTTAGAAATACCTAAATTACAGGGTAACACAATCTCCACAAATATCAAAGAAACAAATCTCACAAAATTACTGATAAAGCCTTTAGGGAATGTAGTGGTAGTTCATCTACCCATGGTTCAAATTCAGGCACTGCCAAAGCCCTTGTGGCCATGGAGGTTCACCTGCGATGACTCCAAACCATTCTTGATCACCCGGGGATTAGTCGGTGTGCATAAGCTGACCCAAAAATCCATGATTATCCAAAAAAAATCTCACAAAAGATGATGTATTCTGAGTTTCATTGTATATATAATATTATGTATTTAAGAGAAGATATCACATGATAAAAATTGATTACATATTTGATTTGTAAAATGATAGGAGACAAGCAAATTTTGAACCAACACGTGGGGTATATAAGTTTATTGTTTATGTACCACTAGCTTTATAAAACCTATAGGAAAAGTAAAAAGTAAAACAAAAGTAAATTCCACAAAACAATGTGCCAAATCAACTATTTTAGTTTTTTAAATAGTCAAATAATATATACTTTAAAATTACCAAATATTCATAAATTTAAATAACATATTTTATTTTATTGATATAATTGAACAAATAATAGTATACATAGATAAAATTTTGGAAAATTAATTAAAATACCCAAAGTCAAACCAACTGTTACCAAAATACCCTAAAATTTTTCAATTTTGCAAAAATACCCGCGATGGGGTCCCGTGATCGCGGGATACGCTGACGTGGCACGTATTTTGGGCACAAATGCCCCGCGAAGCCCCTAAACTTTGGCCGCGGTGCACTTTTGGTCCCTGCCCGCGATCGCAGCCCGCGATGGACCAAAATTTACAGTTTTGGTCCCTGAAAATTTCAACTTTTGGTCCCTGAAAATTTACACTTTCAGCCCCTATACTTAGACGAATCTTGATGCTTTTACTGTTTTTTTCCACAATTATTGCAATTTAAAGACCGATTTGTGGTTGAAATTCAATTGCATGTTTCAATCAATGTTAAATCAATGTTTTTGGAATATCAGTGTGGATGAAATGAGAGATTGGTTTTCTGATATGTTGGTTGTTTCATTCATAAATAGACGTAAAATTCAAGCCATAATTCTCACACAACGATTTCATTGTTGCAATATTTCTTTCTGCAATATATTGTGTTTGAGATACTACTGAAAAAATGAGTTCATCTGTTGCAAAAGCTAAGCTATATTTCTGTTTTGATGGTGAATGGGTGC
The DNA here is from genome assembly GCA_033807775.1 of Saussurea involucrata. Taxonomy (NCBI): domain Eukaryota; kingdom Viridiplantae; phylum Streptophyta; class Magnoliopsida; order Asterales; family Asteraceae; genus Saussurea; species Saussurea involucrata. The sequence goes on from CM066321.1 coordinate 155,282,001, forward strand.
AAGATAACAATGAGTGGAATTTTGCTTATAAATCTAAGCATGGTGTAAAAGTGTCAGTAAACTATACTTATCAGAAGTTTGTTGCATACGCCATGCAAAAATGTGGAATCAACTCTTCTGATATTTGCAAGTTAGTGTTTAAAAATGGCGATGGGTCATTTGTGGATTTATCCAACGATGGGGATATCTCTACTTTTCTGCACCTTGCAGTCGATTCAGAAAGACCCCCATTACTCTTTGTGTATCCCGGCGTATCCGACGGTGACGACGATGACGACGGTGACGACGACGGTGACGAGGAGGGTGATGACGACGAAGACCTCCAAATAGAGCAGCCTGATTCTCAACAACAACAACCACCACCACCATCACCACAACCACACGAATGGCGTACTGCTGGAGTTGCTGATGACGAAACCCACGTTTTCAGAACGGAATTCTGAAATAGACAGATCAGACACCGATAATGATGATCACGAAGAATATACCCCTAGTAGAAAATCATGTAGTCAGATAAATGACTTTTTTGATATGCCCCCTATTCTTCCAGACTCCCATACCCAGACACAAAGCTACGAACCTACACCTTATATTCGTAGCGAAAGTTTAACAGCAGGTCAGATATTCGATTCGAAGGATCTCTTAGCAAGTCAGATCGGACTCAAGTTCTTGGAAGAGGGTTTCCAAAGTCGCGTGCGGGCATCTGACAAAATCAAATACGTAGTTGAATGTGCTAGAGAAAAGTGTGAGTGGAGGTTGTACGCGATTCACACGGGTACCAAAGGAGGGGCGATAATGATTAAAAAGTTGCACGACGTACACACTTGTACGAGGACGCAACTTAATCCCCACCACAAACAAGCCGGCAAAAAGACTTTGGGTGCGATCCTGAAAAACAAATTTCTTGATGTTAGCAGGTCATTGCGTCCAAAGGACATCGTCCACGACGTTCACCGGCAGTTCGGCGTCACGATTGATTACCACCAAGCGTAGCGTGCGCGCTGCCATGCACTGTTTATGGTGAGAGGCACGTTCGAGGAGTCGTATGAACGACTCCCGACATATTTATATAATTTGCAGCTGCAGAACCCTGGTACTGTCACGCAGCTACGTACCGATTCACGTGGACGGTTTGAGATGTGCTTCGTGGCCCTTGGACCCGCGGTACGTATTTTAACACGTCATATGTTTACACATTATAAACTATAACATTTACACATTATAAACTATAACATTTTAACCTATGTTTTTGCAGATCCGCACATTTCTGGAAAATCTACGTCGTGTCCTGATAATAGACGCAACCCATTTAAAGGGCCGTTACTTGGGTATGATGTTCCTGGCGGTTGCCATGGACGGGGATAACTCCATCGTTCCAGTAGCTTTCGGCGTAGGCACGTCCGAAACCGGGGACGAGTGGACTTGGTTTCTGTCCATGTTGAGACAAGCTATCGGAGACCCGCAAGGGTTGGTGTTTATGTCTGACAGGGCTCCTTCCATAAGCGCCGCAATCTCTGCCATGTACCCAAACGCCCCTCACGCCATATGCTGTCGACATTTGGAGATTAACGCCAAATCCAAGGACAAACGTATTACCACCTACAAGGATGTCTATTGGGCGGCATGCAGAGCATATACGGATCGAGAGTTTAACAAGTACATGAATATGCTACGATACAGTGTCAAGGAAGCATCCAAAGTCTTTGACGATGCTGGACCGGAGAGGTGGTCCGCGGCCCATTTTCCTGGACAACGGTATGGCATTCTGACCTCGAATAGTGCAGAGTCTGTGAATGCACTCTCCCGTTTTGTGCGTAGATGTCCGATTGTTAATCTTATGGACTACTTTCGGGCCTTTCAACAAGAGTGGTACCAAATTCGACGCCTAAAAGGAGCTAAGATACAAAATGCACTCGCACCAACGGCGGAGAATATCGTTCAGTACAGGGCGCGTCGTGCGGCGACATGGCCGGTAAGAGCAATCGGGTATGGGAAGTACGAGGTGCATGATGACTATATTCACGCGATTGTGAATATGGAAGACCACCTTTGTTCGTGTCGCGAATGGGATAAATCTGGGTTACCGTGCGGCCATGCCATCGCTGCAGCAACATATATGGGTCGTACAGATTGCAGCGACTTGGCTGTACCTTTCTTCACGTCCGAATATTACCGGAAAACATACGTGGAGGTAATAAACCCAGCTGGACTGTAACACCCCGCTTACCACGACACAATATTGTCCGCTTTGCCCCACTGGCTCACGGCTTTGTTCTTGGCGACCTGGCAAGGACTTCGCAAGGACTTCCCAGGAGGTCACCCATCCTGGTACTACTCCCACCCAAGCACGCTTAACCACAGAGTTCCCAAGGAACCCGCATGCTTGTGGCCCCAAAACGCGTTGTGTCTGGTAAGGCCAAGGTTTACTAATATACCCAGCATCTCTCCTGTCCACGGCCGATGTGGGATATGCCTAAGGTGTTACACACACCCCCCCTTAGGGACTCATCGTCCTCGATGAGGTTTGCCCCACCATCCCGAACGGCACAGGAGTGGCTCTGATACCATTTGTAACACTCCGCTTACCACAACACAATATTGTCCGCTTTGCCCCACTGGCTCACGGCTTTGTTCTTGGCGACCTGGCAAGGACTTCGCAAGGACTTCCCAGGAGGTCACCCATCCTGGTACTACTCCCACCCAAGCACGCTTAACCACAGAGTTCCCAAGGAACCCGCATGCTTGTGGCCCCAAAACGCGTTGTGTCTGGTAAGGCCAAGGTTTACTAATATACCCAGCATCTCTCCTGTCCACGGCCGATGTGGGATATGCCTAAGGTGTTACACAAGTTGTAAAGCCCGTATCCCGGTATGTAATTTCTTTGTTTTAATTCTTTTTTAAAAAGTTTTATTTATCATGGTTTCCGTTAGCGGGGTTAGACGAATTGGACCTAATAGTTAAATATGTCAAGACGTGGTTAGTTTACGAGAAGGATGTAGTGAGGGTTTAATTTCACGAGGTGCATATCTTATTTGTTTATGTGACCATTTGGAGAAATCTTGGAAATCAATTTAAAGAACCCCACCTTTTGAGATTTAATGAGGTTTTAGTCGATATTTTCAAATGATGGAAACGGATTGGTTTTTATCTTTAAGTTTGAAACTTACACGAGACATTTGTGTTTTAACAAAAATATATTTGTAAACCGTTTCATCGTTTTGTATGACTAGCCGGCGCGCGCAAGATTTGTTGGTGAACCCTGTGCCACGACATTGAATGTTGAAAAAGAGAAATTTTGGGGTCAAATGTCGTGGAACTGATTTTGAAATTATGTGCACACTTTTATCGCACCCGGTGTAAGGTCGAGCGGTTACTTTAAATACATGTCATGAGTCAATTCATGCTAGAACCGTGACGGTTCATTTTCAAAGAAATTATTTATTTCGCTTTACGTTCTGTGAGTAAACTAAGCTGCAATGAAATAGTTTTCAACATGATTTTCATATGTGGGACAAGCGTGTCCATTTTTGCGTAACTACCGACCTGGTAATAGTAGTTTTATTGCTTAGGTCTTTTTGAAAAAAAAATAAAAAAAAAATAAAAAAAAAATCTTGACGTTGAAAATATATTGTAAACCATTTGGGCAATGCGCTTTTAAGTGTTATGTGTCATTTTGAGAATTTTAAGGGTGTGAGTCCTTTTGGAAAACTCTTTTGTTTAACCCGTGTTGAGTTTGGGACTAATGTTGATTTTAGAGTATTGCTTGCTTAAACTTTATTTAAACGCGTTTTGACCGACTATGGGTCTAGCAAGCATGGAGCATTTTGCTCGGTTTTGACTTTGAGATAGTCAGGGGTCAATTGCACGGTTCTAATGGCTCGATGGGGAGTCTTGTTGTTGGATTGTTTTTGTTGCACAGTTTTGCATTTATTGCACGTTGAGTATTTACATGTTTGGGTGAGTGAGTCATTCCGGGATAGGCATGTTGTTGGTAGACTGTTTGCTTTGGATCCTTGGTCATGACAGTCAGTCGTTGGTAATGGTCGGTTGGGTATCTCGGGGTGGGACCCCGGTATTCTTGTGTTATGACCTTGACTTTCTAGTAGGCACTAGGAAGATATAGTCTTGAGCACTTACCTGGGAGGTAGTTCCGATGCGCCGGGCCTTGAGACGTACCTGGGAGGTAGGCGTTAAGGAGTATTTTGATACAGTGTAACTAGGCTTCCTAGAGCGAGCGTGTGGGATAAGTAGACGGTGGAGGATTGGGTATTCCACACGTGTTAATATGGTAGGCCGAATAGTGTCGGTTAAGGGAAGGATGCCCTTTGTAATTAAGAGAATAAATGCGCAATAACCGTTTTGAAGTAAGTAGTATATTTAGGTGTCGACTTATGGGCTTGAGGCCAAACACCTTTAGTGTAATCGGAGATTTGTAGCCGATTTGAAAATAATTATGATGATGGTAGTAGTAACCCTGAGATGCTTATTTGTGATGAATGGTTATGGTGGAATGACCTGCGTGGGTGATTATAAGTTTACTGGTTTGATGATCTGTGTGAAATAATTTTGGGAGTCTATTAGAACTCGTGGAAGTTAATCGGCAGTAATGGTAGGAATTATCGGATTCGAGTATCCTGTAGGTATGTTGGTGAGCACCTTTAGGATGGTTAGAGCTTGCAAGTTGAATCGGGATGTATGGAACATCTAAGGTTGGGAGGCAACCGAAGTCGTTTGACTAGGAATGAATTCAGTTGTTGGAGTTTCTTCCGATCATATTTCCAATGTCCGTGAAGGAGTTTTGTTAGTAAGAAAAGTATTCGAGAAATTCTAGACGGGGTGAGAAATTTAGATTCTAGTTGAGGAAAGTCCAGTGGCAACACAGAAAGGGCTCCGAGTGGACTTGGGAACCCGAGGTTGAGATGTGGTAAAGCTATCCAGAGCTGTTTGCGGACGTAGACTTCGAGGACGAAGTCAAATCCAAGTGGGGGAGAGTTGTAAAGCCCGTATCCCGGTATGTAATTTCTTTGTTTTAATTCTTTTTTAAAAAGTTTTATTTATCATGGTTTCCGTTAGCGGGGTTAGACGAATTGGACCTAATAGTTAAATATGTCAAGACGTGGTTAGTTTGCGAGAAGGATGTAGTGAGGGACCAAAATTGTTAAGGGGCCAAAAAGTGAGAGTTTCGGCCCATGCAACCCAAACCAAACCCTTGTATCATTTTTTTGGTGTGGTGTTCGTGAGTAACAAGAAAAAAGGGATGAAGCTCAATATTTTCGTATTTTGAAAACCTAGCTGCAGAAAACTTCTGTTTCCCGGAGATTGAACGGTCGGATCGTCGTGATTTTTGGTGAGCAGCTTCACGACATCTTCATCAACATTCTGGACGGTGGGATCGTGGTTTTGAGGTCCGGAGGTCATGGTTTCGTGGGGTTCTGCACAGCAGTAACTTTGTGGTGATTTTTCTCCATTCTTGCTCTATTTTGGTTCCATACATCTTGATGTGCTTATTTCCAAGTGTATGATGGTTTTGTATGCCTCTAGTATAATCTAGAGAAGACTTTGTATTGCTCTAATATTGGTGGTAGTGGATTTGAAGCGGCTCTAGTAGTCCCGTGGTTTTTACTCTCGATTTTGAGGGGTTTTCCACGCTAAAATTTTGGGGTCTCATTGTGGTTGTTGATTGTATGTTTGGGGGTTGTTTTTACTTGCACTTAGAATACCCTATTTGTTTGCATCCTCAAAGGTTCATTCGGGTCTGTTTGGGTTAAGCTATGGCTTAATGGGTTACTAAGCATTATTTGTCATTTTATGTGAAACTGCAGTTTCTGTCCCTGTTTTTGTATCGAGTATAACTTCTGCTAGGAATGTCGGATTGGGATGAAACCAGTGCCAAAAGTTCCCTTTATGAGTCTAGTAAGTTTCTTATGTTTTGCGGAAAAACCAGTTCGGACCGTAGCTAGTGTCAAACCGCTGTTTTGTAATGAAAGGTGCTGTTTTTCGCTGTGCAGTTAACCGGTTTTGTAAAATCCATAATAAATTGTAGAAAAATCGTTAGAGCGCGTGCGATATGTCCCTGGAACCCTAAGACATGGGACTTTGTGATTATGGATTAATATTTCTGGATTTATCAGTTTACAAGGGGTTAAACAGGTCCCGAACAGACCTGTGTTTTAGAGTAAAAGCTGGAATGTGTATGTTATAATTTAGTAGTCGTGGTTTTGGGTTGGGGCGTCACTTTGACATTTGTTAACACGTAATTAGGTGGGAGAAGGTGAGTGAAGTTGGCCGGCTTGTGATTGCGGTTGCGGATACTCGCGTTGCTTTAAGGTGAGTTCTCTCACTGTGTAGTTAGGGGTTGTATGCATGTCATAGTAGTTTGTATGTACTACTGTCTTTGTGGTGTGAACTAGTTGTTTGTGGTGTGTAATATTTGATTGGTTTAAATGCTTAGTATAAATGTTTTACATTACACCTCAGTGGGACCGAGGAAGTGGAAAGAAACGTTGTGGAAACTCGGCGTGACGAGTGTGTTACATTACAACTCGGTGGGACTGAGGGCTCGGTGGGACCGAGGAAGTGGAAAGAAACGTTGTGGGAACTCGGTGTGACGAGTGTGTTACATTACAACTCGGTGGGACCGAGGGCTCGGTGGGACCGAGGAAGTGGAAGGAAACGTTGTGGGAACTCGGTATGACAAGTGTGTTACATTACAACTCGGTGGGACCGAGGTGTTGGATACATAATTACTTGTAGATGTTTACTCGTTTTATGTAACTGTGATGTTGTTGCTTATGTACGGATAGGGGTGATGTGTATATAATTCCTATCTGCGCATGTGATGGAATTCACTAAGCTTCGTGCTTACCCCTTCCCAATATCTTATGATTTCAGGTGCGAGTAGCAGTCGGGCATGACGGTACACACGGGCGCAAGGCGAAGGCTGTTTAAGTTTAACTTTTTAAATGGGGATTTAATTATATAACTTTTCCGCTGCTTAAATTTCATTTGACGGTTTTAATTAACGACGTTTATTTTTATTGTAATGGATTTGTTAACTTATGGTTTGATTGTAACGAAATGCATTATTTTTAAAATTTTAAATTCATTGTAATTTTTGGGACGTTACATGGACCCCCTGCAGCATGGGTGTATCCACCCGACCCGCTTCCACCATGCGATCCACCTTTAATGGATAAGAACAGGGTCGGGAGACCGAGAAAGAACGACCGACGTCCATCACGTGGTGAAAGTTCGATACAACGAAGATGTACTCGGTGCCAATGCGTAGGACACACTCGTGGAGAGTGTCCAAATCCCGCCCCTTCAACCGTGCCAAGGAGACATTCTGTCAGTCACACCCCGGGCCCGTCACAGCTTGAACCATATGGAACAAACCCATATGATACTGTTGATCTAAACACTGATTTGTAAATGATATATATACACACATACATATGCTTCTAAATGAACATTGATAACACAGCTAGTTTGTAAATGATATATATATATTCGTATTATATATTTACACACATAAAGAAAATAGGAGACCTTCAATTTTTCTTAGTATTTTCTTGACCTTGTTCTTGCATCCATGGCAGTGAATGTTAACTCTGAGTACACATGTCTGTTTATAATTGCGAAGTCTTGCAGAATATGGTGAATTGCTTCTTGTTCTCGACGAACACGAGCCTCCCGAGCTTTTATATCCCCTTTCATCCTTTTGATATCCCTGTCTTCCTCTTCGATCTTTCTCAAATGGACTGCCTTCCTGTCCATAATTTTTTTCCACTCTTCTATTAGTTCATCTATCTCCTTTTCCTTTTTTGCTATGGCAACCTCGATTTGAGGTGGCATTTTTTCAGGAGTAGACTTAGGGTTTGATGACGATGTCATTTTTGGATGAAATGAGAGAAGAGAAATCAAGAGAGAAAGCAATTCAAAGAAAGAAAGCAAGAGAGAAATCAAGAAAAAAAGCAATAAACAAGTGTGAATTGTGAATTGCATATTACTGATATTTATGGATGAAATTTCAAACATGCAAATGAATTTCAACCACAAATCGGTCTTCAAAGTACAATAATTGTGGAAAAAAACAGTAAAAGCATGCAAGATTCGTCTAAGTACAGGGACCAAAAGTGTAAATTTCCAGGGACCAAAACTGTAAAATTTGGTCCATCGCGGGCTGCGGCCGCGGGCAGGGGCCAAATGTGCACCGCGGCCAAAGTTGAGGGGCTCCGCGGGGCACTTTTGGCCAAAGTTCGTGCCACGTCAGCCCGCGATCGCGGGGTCAAAGGAAGTCAAACGCGGGCAGGGACCAAAACTGCCAACACGGGCATTCTTGAGGGGGGAAATCTGGACCGCGGGCATTCTTGAGGGACCAACGCGGGCAAAGTGGGCAAAGTTTGGTGACACGTGGCCTGGGGCCCGCGATCGTGGGCTCCATCGCGGATTTTTGGGGCATTTTTGTAAGATGGGAGAGATTTGTGGCATTTTGGTAACTCGAAGTTGGACTTTTGGCATTTTAATTAATTTCCCTTAAATGAAAGCATTAAAGTTTTTATATATTTATTTCAAGTTTAAAAAAATATTATATTATCTTTAAGTATACAAAATACTATTTAAGAAATTATAATAGTCTCTTGAATATATCTATTTTAGTCCTTTTGAATTTTTTTTCTTCATATAATAAACTAATAAAATTGTCCACCATAAAATCATTGCCATAAGGTAATTTTAACTTTAAAAAAGTTTCTTCAAAACCATGATTTAGTTTTTGGGTAATGCTAAGTACTAGAGGTGTAAATATGTCGGGTTGGGTTGGGTTTGGGTTCAACCTATTTATTAATTGAGTTGAAAACTTCAACCCAACCCAACATGTTTAAGTAAATGGGTTGAGATTTTCAACCCAACCCAACCTGGTACTTAAATGGGTTGATAGCGGGTTGATCTGTTTATGATTTTCTCAACCCAACCTGTTTAATAAATGGGTTGAACCTGGGTTGACCCATTTAATTTTAAAACTTTAAAAAAATACAAAAGGAAAAAAAACATAATTCCATGACAAATACGCAAGTCACAACCATAAAACCAAATAAATTGTTCAAAGTTTCAATAAAACACAACCATAAAGTGAAATAAATTGTTCAAAGTTTCAATAACACAACCATAAAGTTAAACAAGTATATTAGATACGCTTTAATTTTAACAAATTACACCATTATAGTTAATTATTTAATTTATGGTACATCTCATATTTTTTTTCAATTTTGTTTTACACTCCTATCGCATTAACATAATAATCATATATTAACTAATTCATTAAATCGTTTTAAATTATTATTATTTGAATGTGTTTATAGATATCGTGAATGGCAATAGGAGAAGGTAGAATTGTTTATAAATGGGGTTTTGACAAGTTGGTATCACTGGACTCATTTAAGAATTGTGAAAATGGGTATTTGGCGAATGATGATTCATGTGTGTTTAAAACACTTCAGCTCCAAACACACATGAATCATCATTCGTCAAATACCCATTTTCACAATTCTTAAATGAGTCCAGTGATACCAACTTGTCAAAACCCCATTTCATATTATATATATACACACACATACATATGCTTCTAAATGAACATTGATAACACAGCTAGTTTGTATTCCATCCAACAAGCTCTTCATCTTCAATCTTTCTGACCCTTCTTCAACGGCTTCTGCTTTTGCAACCACGTATGGTCATTGTGTACCACAACCCGCACACACTTTAGCAAATGAGTTGAGGGTTGTCATATATTCTACAAGAGAAGTAGGCCCACGAATGAGGTAACCTCTGACTTGACCTTGCATGATGTATCCAACCTAACCGTGGTTCAGCGGCTTAAAAACTACTTTTCAGAGAAATTAACAACAACAAAAAATACAAAACAACAACACAGTAAAAAAAATACAAATAACAACACAGTAAAAAAATACAAAACAAAAAAAAAATATAACCACCACCTACTTAAAAATTGATTTAGTTTCATCAATCCAAGCTTGCTTCTCGTTTACCTTCGCTTGAATAATTGCAAAGTCTTGCAGAATATGGTGAATTGCTTCTTGTTCTCGACGAACACGAGCCTCCCGAGCTTTTATATCCCCTTTCATCCTTTTGATCTCCCTGTCTTCCTCTTCGATCTTTCTCAAATGGACTGCCTTCCTGTCCATAATTTTTTTCCACTCTTCTGTTAGTTCATCTATCTCTTTTTCCTTTTTTGCTATGACGACCTCGATTTGAGGTGGCATTTTTTCAGGAGTAGACTTAGGGTTTGATGACGATGCCATTTGTGGATGAAATGAGAGAAGAGAGAAATCAATTCAAAGAAAGAAAGCAAGAGAGAAATCAAGAAAGAAAGCAAGAGGAAGTGTGAATTGTGAATTGCATACTACTTATATTTATGGATGAAATCTCAAACATGCAAATGAATTTCAACCACAAATCGGTCTTCAAAGTACAATAATTGTGGAAAAAAACAGTAAAAGCATGCAAGATTCGTCTAAGTACAGAGGCTGAAAGTGTAAATTTTCAGGGACCAAAAGTGTAAATTTTCAGGGACCAAAAGTGTAAATTTTGGTCCATCGCGGGTAGGGACCAAAAGTGCACCGCGGCCAAAGTTGAGGGGCTTCGCGGGGCATTTGGGGCCAAAATACGTGCCACGTCAGCCCTAGCCCGTGATCGCGGGATCCATCGCGGGTATTTTGGGTATTTTTGCAAAATGAATTTTTTTTTGGGTATTTTAGTAACAGTTGGTCAAACTTTGAGTATTTTAATTAATTTCCCTAAATTTTTTGTCTCTGACATGTAGCTTAGTTGGCAAAAGGATATGACGATTTTGTCCAAAGACATAACAGGTCATGGGTTCGATCCCACCCCCCTTCTTAGCCTCAGCCGCTGAGTGGGCCAAAAAAATGTCCCCTCACATTGGTATCTTTAGAGGCAGATTACGTACCAGGACGGTTAGGGATGCCAATTTTTTGCCCAAATACATAGATAAATTTAGGAACCCTTTTGCTTCAAATTTGATGGCTATTATATATTTCATTTGTTAAGGTCATATATGACCGTAACAAGCATTTGAATTCGTTATAAAAAATTATTTAGATAAATAAAAAGTAGATAGTAAATTAATAAACATTATTTATCACTATTATTTATAATTATTAAAAAAATTACAGTTATTAATTAATTTTAATTATAAATTACTTGTTAATAGTAACTACTTGTAAAGTTGCAATTATCATTATTATTACTTCGTATTTTTAGCGTCAAAAAACAAATATAATGTAAAAAATGTTTTAAAATATTTTATAAGTTGGATAAAAATTGAAATTAGATTTCTTTTATTTCATAAATAATAAAGTTTGATAAATGATTTGAGTAAAATATATAATTTAACTATTATTTTTTAGAAATTATTAATTGATTAAGATATGTAAGGTTGAATAACTTTGTTTCTATTCGTATTATATGTAATTGTTATTTGTAATTATCATTTAATGTAGAGTTTTTAACAATACGTATTCGGTTATACAAATCCAAAAATTATAATATTGTATATAGAAGTTAGTGATAATCAAATTGATATTCTATCAATTAACACATTATATATTTTTTACCATGTGGATTATATTAATTAATATATTATATTGCTAACATTTGTTTTACTTTCGACTATGGTTTGGTTAGGGTTTTCATTCCTGGTAGAACTCCCTTCGTGGCCTTTGACCTTTGTGGTTTGTTCCTTTGGTTTCTCTAATAAGTTTTTGCCTTTGTTGTTCAAAAAAATGGCCAATTTTTTAACATGTCATTTTTTTATCATTTTACATTTTTCAACCAATTTTTGTCAAATGTGAGTTCACTAGTTAGTTTATCAGTCATCATATAATAACCTTAAACCCTTGTTTGATAAAGTTTTGAGAGTGTAGGGAGTAAGGGTGAGTTCTCTTATTTTCAGGGGCTTAGATGTAAATAGAGGCCTAAAGAGGGTAAAACCCTCAAAACCCCTCTCATTTGAGCATCCACGTTTGGATAATAAAGGGAGAAGAGACACTTAGGGTGCGTTTGGTTCGGCGGATTCCGACGGAATTGTAATGGTCAATTCCATTGACCAAATTCCATTGTGCTGTTTGGTTTGCAATGGAATGGAATTGAATTCCATGAATTCCACCCAAATAAGGAATTCACCATTCCTTTTCAAAATGGATGGAATTGAATTCCATTCCATCCAATTTTGTTTAAATGACAAAAATACCCTCATTTAATTTAATACTTTAGTTTTTTATTTTATTTTTAATTTTAATTTTAATTTTAAATTTTAATTTTAAATTTTAAATTTTAAATTTTAAATTTTAATTTATTTTTAAATTTAATTTTTTATTAATATAATTTAATACATTTAGTTTTTATTTTTATTTTATTTTTTATTTTTAAGTTGTGTATATTATATTTTTTACACATTAAAGTATTTAATAATTATTTTATAAAAAAGGGTATTTTGGTCATTTGTCGAAAATTCATTCCAATTCCAAAGCTACATTCTGTGAACCAAACAGACAAATTTCAATTCTTTTGACAGATTCCATTCCAATTCTGTCAACCAAACAGGTGGTCAAACCTGACAACATTCCATTCCAATTCCTTCCAGATTCCAATTCCTTTGACAGATTCCATTCCTTCAGAAATCATTCTACAAACCAAACGCACCCTTAGGGAGAAATAGTGTGTTCTTGAGAGTTTTGGAAGGAATGAGTTGAATCTCTATGGTTTAATCATCTTCTCCATCAAGGTAACCTTCATTCATTTATTCTCTATGCTTCTATGGGGGAGTCCTAGCTTTTAGTTTGAGGATTTGTTGGATATTTCTCCTTTCCATGATTATTGGCAATTGAGTATCATTGGTTTATTATTTGGTCGATTCTCAATGGTCTATTTGAACAAAACCACAATTGTTGATGATTTCTTCAAGAGTTCTTCATTTTAAAGTTTTGATAGATAAATCTTCATTAATGGATGGATTCTTCTAGACTAAATGAGTAAATGATGCGTTGATGTTTGGTTAATGATTAAAATGGTTTAGAACATTGATTTCCTCGTTTTAGGAGCATATAATGATTATAATATATTTGGAATAGGTTGGACATGAAGGGTTTTGGGGTTCTTGGTTGAAACTTTCGTGCAAGGCCTGTGCGTGTAGACAGGGACTTGAGCAGAAAACTGTGCAACTTGAGGTTGCGAGCCAAGTCGCGCGAGTCACCGTGGGGTGAATTTTCAGTTTTGGTTTGAGGGCTACTTTGGGGCTACTGTTTAGTCTAGCATCTACGAGAGCTAATAGTAAGTGTTAGTGAGTATGTAACGACCTAGATTTAAATAATTAAAAGCTGACAATATAACAATCAAATAGGTCCCAAAGTAAACAATACATCAGACCTATTCTAATCTCGCAGCGGAAAGACATCTTCACAACTGAGATACTACGGGGATCCCGGCTGCAATCTACAAGTTTCCACTAGACTCTAGCTCTTCTACGACGCCACACCCTTCCATCATCGTCAGATAAAATCCCAAACACGGCTAATACCTGAAAATGGTTTTTGGTTTTTGAAAAGCGAGGGTTAGACCATGAGGTCTAGTGAATTCCCTCAAAAACAGTTTCACGCAAGCCAAGTATAAAATCATGTAATTCTATAATGTAATAACGTTCCAAGTCATGCATTCAACAAAGGTATAGCACAGTGGGCTCGACTTTCTTCACCCTACAAAGCCGGGTACGGCAAACACCCTACGAAGTCGGGCACGGCAAACACCCTACGAAGCCGGGCACGACAAACACCCTACAAGGCCGGGCATGGCAAACACCCTACAAGGTCGGGCACGACAACTCTGTCTCATCACCCAACTGTGCGGTCCGACTCCATACTTGCCAATAACTATTATGACAGCATGCAATTCACAAATTATGTAGAAATGAGCAAATAACAACTTGCATGCATTTGTAAACAATTCCGTGTCATGTACAATAAAACCTTTCAAAATGTTTAATCATGTCCTCATGCTCGTAAACATTATCAGTTAAGAAACCTTTACCAAAACGTTCGATCATGTCATTATGCTCAAACCAAGTTCAGATATGAAAACTTTAGCAAAACACTTCATTCACACCAAAAAGGGGTTAAGGGAACTCACCTTAGCCTTAGCACATCGACACGCTCCGGAACGCTCTTTAGCTCAAACCGAACACCTGAATTGGACACCGCAAGAATGGTGTTAAACCATCTAACCATACTCCCAAACATCCTTAACAAACTCCTAAAACAACCCTCTAATCAACGCCTCGATCCTAGACCCGAACGACCAATGGAACGGAAAAGAAAGGATTCGGGGCCAGAGTCTGGCGCCAATGGTGGCGCCGATCCATCGGCGCCGAGACCGGCGCGGAACTCTGGTGTGACCTGCACGATTTTTCTTCCCAAAACTCAAAGGTTTCTCATTCCCCAATTTCTCCAAATCGGTTCTAAGTATCCCCAAATCGACACTTTGACAAAACAAACATTAAGAACCAATAGCCAACATCTTTAACAAGAAGAAGAGGATAAATGAAGGGAATCATACCAAAAATGATCTTCCAAAGCCTTTGATGAATCCCTCCCACTCCAATTTCCCAAGAGTTGGTCTTCTCCACAATTCTTCTTCTCCCATTTCTAAGCCGCCACCAAAAAAACGAAGAATGAGGGTTCTTCATCTGATTTATAATTCTAATTTCATACCCTAGAGCACATAAGTTCCCAATTTAACAGTTTGGCCACCAAATTCCCATTTATTCTAAACTACCACAAGAGAAAACAAATCTTAGGAATATGGTCCCTTTGCTAACTTTCATTCTTTTCATTTTAGACCCTAAACCTTCAACTTTCTAAAATTTGGGTTGTTACAACACTCCCCCCTTAAAAGAATTCCGTCCCCAGAATTCCTTTTTGGGAAAAGATGTGGGTATCCTGCCCACAGCAATACTGATACATCCCCAAGGTACGGCCACATTCTGACTCAGTCAACCACTTCACTAAATTCGAAACCTGGAACCATGGGTGCATTTCCTTCAGTTCTTACGGTACCCTAACTTATAGGCTCCTGCTCCTACTCGGTCGGTCTTGACGACATAAGATTAACTAAAACTCCTCATGCACTTATACTTCCTATAAGGAGGAACTTGGCAAAGTCCCTCGTTACAACACGAATTCCATTTACTAAGAGACAGTCACTCACTTGACAGCTTGGTACAAGGCCAACCTTGTACGTCCCGACAACTCACAACCCCGAGTTTCATTCATCGCAACGCAAGCAGTTCTAGATTTACTCCTCTCAATCAACAATCGTCTATGCAGGTAACACTACCCTTCCTCGGCCTACCTCGACCACAACTCGACAATCATCTCTTATATTCTCACCGTCTCATCATTCCATACTCATACGTAACTAAGGGTAGGAACCTCCAAGCCCATCGTTGGATTGTTTACCTACCCAAATTAAACTTATCAATGGCAATCTACACAACATTGCACCTTTCGGCGTTACTAACAAGTTTACCACTTCCAATTTACTCGCTTATTCCGACATGTTATCTTCATCTCCCCACGTTAGCGTGGAGCATTGCCCACCGAACATTATTTGCCCCTCTCTCCCGACCTTTTTACATGCTGGTATCGCTTTCTCATTACTCACATAATCAAACGGTTGCACTAAGATCTTATCTTAAGGCATTCAACCAAGCCGTCTTGAAACAAGACCAGTGATCGACGTCACTACACATTCTTTAATCTCCAACTTTTACCTTCTCAGACATTTCTTTCACACAAAAACAACAATTTACATTCTTTAAGGATTTCACATCTACTCCACCACATTTTAACTAACACAACCCTCATCCTCTTTAAACTTCCAATGACCCCAATGCATGTTTCTTAGTACATCCCATATTCACTCTAATAATCCATCTCCCTTGGATTCCCTATTACAAACGGATCTATTAACTCAGGAACACCCTAAAACTCGGGTTCCACAATTCTTTCGATTGACCACCATGACCATTGAATCGGACAGATATATATATATATATATATATATATATATATATACCGTCATCCCGACTTTCTTACTTAGATTTACTTTAAATAATTCTTTAACAATCAGAGTGCTAATCTCGATAATGCTTCCCCAAGAATTGGAACGCATCCTGCAATAACAAAAGAACGCCATTACTTAACAAATCTATAAAATTTTAATCAACCAACCAAAGGCTTATACCTCTATCATGACATTTCGAATCAACTAATGATCATACTACCACTCCGACCCACAATCATCATCATGTCATTCCTTGGACATAACCAAAATTTCCAACTATTTCCTTCTAGGATCATTCCCTCACGCATAAGGAACACTTTTCATTCTTTAACGATTTCGCAATAATACTTTCCACGAACTCCCGAAATTCCATCTTATAAATCATGACATGAGAACACAAGTTGTAGGTATCTCAGTACTTACCACTCCCTAATTATTCTTACCCCCATCACGACCACACCAACAGTTTCCGAACTCAACTGTCTCTCCTGGCTAGTGCAATAAAACCACTGACCCTTACCGCACCCAACAGTACAACTCCTTCTCTTTATCACAAGCAACTATAACTCGACCCACTCATTCCAACTGATAAACTCCAATTTGGTTGCAATTCATTTCGTTCTAACACCCATAAGATATCATATTTAATCACTTAATGTCGTAACTTAGCATCACATCTCGATATGCTGGCATTCGCCACATCCATCAGCCTAAACCGACTTCTTATTTAACAACTCCACTGAGTAACTCTACCATTCACAACTTACCAAATAATTTGAAATTTTCATATTCCATCCTACTATCATCAACTTCTCACTTTAACAGATCGATTCTCTCCTATTAATTCTTAGTAAGAGTCTCGGTAGAATCATAACGCATTCTTCATCTTTCTTTAAACTTACTCTACCTTCAAGAATATACTTAACAATATACATAGCCACAAAACTTGGTCTCACAGATGGGCAATCACCCAATTCTGCCCCGACATTGCATTCCGATAACGGTCAAAATAAACACCAACTTACAACCACGTACTTCAACAACTGGGAGTGTAAAACGTACACCCCACCCGAAATCCCAAAAGGACTTCCTTCTAATCCTTCATATTTCTAGCATCGCCTTACTACAACACCGGCTGACACATATATATTGGCAATTGAAGCTACTATTCATTCGTACATCCACCACTCCTATCATCACACTACCGACCGAGTCTCTCATGGTCATTCGTACGCAATTCACCCTTTCCTTCATATTCTCCTGTATACTACAATCGAGTCTGCCTCGCTACTTAGTTCTCTCCCAACTTGTTGAACTATGACTCACGAGTTCACACTTAGCTCAAACACAAACATCCTAGCTAACTCTTTATGATCCGAGTCCTTCCTTAGACACGACACATTTTCTTACTGACCGGTATAGTCTACACTTACTCTGCTTGTGTCACGCACCTTGTCCTTCTACGGACCCTCCTCATCGCGTAAATAGAACGCCTATTCAACAACAACATTCTATTACTAATTAACACTTCTACCAGATATTCTATCAAATTACACTCATCTGGTTTGAGTCTTCGGCCTCGGCCAATATACACCGTTGCCGACTTCCACAACAAAAGATAACTCTTAACTACTTCCTTAGCTTAACATGTAACATCTTATGACCTAGTGAGTTCATAGCCTTCATGCACAATGACACAACGGTTAAAATCATTTTGCGCACTTTTAAGAAACTCGATAGATGCAAAAGTATAAAACGAGTTTGAGTATGCATGAAACAACATTACTCAAGATGAATAGTAAAACACAACGATCGCAAGGATCACTCACAGGCACTCTTACGATAATTCGTAACCCTGTCCATCCAAATCGATGCCGACACTACGATTGTCTCCAATGAAACCCTTTCGTATATGACCGGAAAATTTTCGAACAAAATCACTTACCCAAAGTGGGTCTGTCAACTCCAATACTCGTTCATATAATAATAACAAGTCAATACTCATTTTGTTTATAAAACAAAACCTCGCAACAAAACGTTTTCAATATTTTCGGAACGAAGGTTTCCTTCCACAAATAAAAGAGTGAAATAGTTCGTAGATCACTAAGTTCAAAGCTTTATCGTATAATGAAAACAAGTTTGTCTTTTACCTTAAAGAAAACACACGCTCGCACGCGTCAACTCATTTTCCAAACAAGAAACCTGTCATGCACGTACATGCTTTTAACATGAAAGAACTCGGGTAATACGTTTAATGACATAATGCATGAAATTTAATATGCAATTGAAGGCTATTCACTCTAACCAAGTCAACCGTTGCACTCACTTCAACTCTTCACTGATACTTCACTAAGACCAACAACCGCTTACCTACCTATGCTACAACTTGTAGCACAAGTGCTCCACAACCCACCTGATCAACCGCTCAACATGGTTTAACCATTGACCACTTAACCCACCTTCTACTCTTATACATTCCTCAAAACAACACTGATCTCTTGCAATCAATAACCTTGCCGCTAAACCGTTTGACTAAGGAATCCAAGACTAGATTCCCTCACTCGATCTTGAATTGAAGGTTTTCAAGATGCCAACATAATTCTCACTTCCTATCCTAGAGAGTTTACCTCTAGACAGCTCATTAACATTCCAGACAACACTTCTTCTAGAAGCTACAACCCTCACATCTCAAGGGATCTCCCATGACACATCAACTCTTTGCTATCAAACACAAGGTTAGAACTTTCTACATACTTCCACACTCACCACCCATCCTGACAATAGCGATTGATTACACCCATGCACCTGTAAGTCCATAATAGCATTGGCCAGATGCTATTTGAATTTACCTTACATGAGGGTTCTCACTACCATTGTCAAGACATCCTACGATTAAGGTCTTTCCTAATGGCTTCCCATATCTTAGTTGTGTCCCACTCTAGTCCACGGTTTAAGTTTAGGCCCATCCGGTCACCTAAATCCCTTAAACTATGGCTATGATACCATTTGTAACGACCTAGATTTAAATAATTAAAAGCTGACAATATAACAATCAAATCGGTCCCAAAGTAAACAATACATCAGACCTATTCTAATCTCGCAGCGGAAAGACATCTTCACAACTGAGATACTACGGGGATCCCGGCTGCAATCTACAAGTCTCCACTAGACTCTAGCTCTTCTACGACGCCACACCCTTCTATCATCGCCAGATAAAATCCCAAACACGGCTAATACCTGAAAATGGTTTTTGGTTTTTGAAAAGCGAGGGTTAGACCATGAGGTCTAGTGAATTCCCTCAAAAACAGTTTCACGCAAGCCAAGTATAAAATCATGTAATTCTATAATGTAATAACGTTCCAAGTCATGCATTCAACAAAGGTATAGCACAGTGGGCTCGACTTTCTTCACCCTACAAAGCCGGGTACGGCAAACACCCTATGAAGCCGGGCACGGCAAACACCCTACGAAGTCGGGCACGGCAAACACCCTACAAAGCCGGGCACGGAAAACACCCTACAAAGCCGGGCACGGCAAACACCCTACAAGGCCGGGCACGGCAACTCTGTCTCATCACCCAACTGTGCGGTCCGACTCCATACGTGCCAATAACTATTATGACAGCATGCAATTCACAAATTATGTAGAAATGAGCAAATAACAGCTTGCATGCATTTGTAAACAATTCCGTGTCATGTACAATAAAACCTTTCAAAATGTTTAATCATGTCCTCATGCTCGTAAACATTATCAGTTAAGAAACCTTTACCAAAACGTTCGATCATGTCATTATGCTCAAACCAAGTTCAGATATGAAAACTTTAGCAAAACACTTCATTCACACCAAAAAGGGGTTAAGGGAACTCACCTTAGCCTTAGCACATCGACACGCTCCGGAACGCTCTTTAGCTCAAACCGAACACCTGAATTGGACACCGCAAGAATGGTGTTAAACCATCTAACCACACTCCCAAACATCCTTAACAAACTCCTAAAACAACCCTCTAATCAACGCCTCGATCCTAGACCCGAACGACCAATGGAACGGAAAAGAAAGGATTTGGGGCCAGAGTCTGGCGCCGATCCATCGGCGCCGAGACCGGCGCAGAACTCTGGTGTGACCTGCACGATTTTTCTTCCCAAAACTCAAAGGTTTCTCATTCCCCAATTTCTCCAAATCGGTTCTAAGTATCCCCAAATCGACACTTTGACAAAACAAACATTAAGAACCAATAGCCAACATCTTTAACAACACAAGACCCATCAAAAATCACCAATTGATTCATGGATTTAAACCTTAAAACTCAAGAACTCAAACCATAGAAAAATGGAGGTTACCAAACAAACATGATGAAGTTTCCTACTGCATGATCGAAACCCATAGGGAATCAATCCCACAATCATCTACCTTCTATCTTATGGATTTCCAACTCTAACACAAACTCTTGACCAAAACCCAATACACACAAGAAGAAGAGGATAAATGAAGGGAATCATACTAAAAATGATCTTCCAAAGCCTTTGATGAATCCCTCCCACTCCAATTTCCCAAGAGTTGGTCTTCTCCACAATTCTTCTTCTCCCATTTCTAAGCCGCCACCAAAAAAACGAAGAGTGAGGGTTCTTCATCTGATTTTTAATTCTAATTTCATACCCTAGAGCACATAAGTTCCCAATTTAACAGTCTGGCCACCAAATTCCCATTTATTCTAAACTACCACAAGAGAAAACAAATCTTAGGAATATGGTCCCTTTGCTAACTTTCATTCTTTTCATTTTAGAGCCTAAACCTTCAGCTTTCTAAAATTTGGGTTGTTACAAGTATAATTAGGATATTAATACCTTCGTTTGATTATCTCAATTCAGGTGTTCGGTATGAAAGTCCTTAGCCTAAGGTTTGAGATATAGGCTTGGACTTCAGGTGAGTTTTTCTTACCTTCTAAACCTTATAAATGATCAATGTTATAAATGATTGATCTATTGACACGTTTATTTCATAATTGAAACTTGCATGATTTGGAACTTGTTGATATCAAAGTGTGCATTTGTTGGTGCGGGACATATGATGGCTTCATATGGGAGGTGTGACCCAAATAAAATGCATGAATGTGTTTCATGACATTTATCTAAGGGCATGTGTGGCTCGAACACGTTGTCACAGATGTGTGTGACTACAAGTGTGTGTCATCTACATTTGTTAAAAGTGTACATAATTGTTGAACGTGTGATTTGTCGCTAATCTCTTTTTCAACTCATCTATGATGGTATTTTGTGGCGTGATTTTGTACATAAGGGAACTCACTAGACCTCGGTCTAACCCTCTGTTTTTAAAACTCATTTTCAGGTAAGCATGTTAGTGAACCCTCTAGCAAAGCGAAGGGCAAGTTGTGAGCTCAGAGCCTAGAAGTTAGAGTAAAGATTTGTAGTTCCTTGTCGGATCTCCCCATACTTAGTTTACTTCTTTTATAATTCTCAATTGTGGATGTGTTTACCCGCAGTAAACTATTGAGGTGTGTATCTAGATATTTAGACTTGTTACTTGGGGCCGTTTTTGGCAATATTATATGCTATTGCTACTTCCAGATTTCTGGGTTGTTACACATCAGGTAGCTTATCACTTAGTTTGCCAAACATAACCTAAATTTTTAGAAATATGATTTTATAAATTTTCAACTTCTATAATAATCTTTATTTACAGTTTTTGCAACTACAACAATTACGAATAGTTACTTGTTTATGTTAGGTTTTGTTAAGAGGTGAAGTGTTACCAAACAAAATCATATCTACTTTTTCCTGAGCGTACATGTTGATTGAGCTTCTTATAGAGTCAATGAGGAAGGGTACACTTACTCCAGTCACCAGCAAAACAAACCCCAAGGTACCTATCTGAAATTTCATACACCAATAATTATCGTCTTTGATTTTTCCCTCAGAGAAACCCTAACTCAGCTCCCCGTCGCACAACCTGCTTCTTGATTCCCCCGTGTGCTTCTCGATGATGCTTCGAGCGATCTCATCGACTTACTACTTTGACCGATCTTTTCAAGTGCTTCTTTCGTCTTGCTTTACGTAACTACTCTGATTCAGGGCTTTAACTTATTTGTTTTTTCATACGAAGTGGGTGATGAAGTGCATTTTATATTGGTTAATAAAGGGGTTAATGAATTACTTCATGGAACTCTAAAGTAGACACTTATTTTAGATAAATAAAAATGGACCATATGAATATTATTTTAAGTTTAAATTATGTCGTTCCTTAGTAATAGGAAGTAGCTAGTAGCCTAGTACACTTACGTATATTTGAAAGATATATATATATATATATACATATATAGGGTCCCTTTCTTTTGCTAACCAACCCATTAATACTAACCATGTTAACATTTTTTGACCAATGAGATTGCACCAATTTGTTTGGTTTAAGGTTCCTTTCCACGTTTTAAGCAAGGGTATAAATGGTATTTTCAATTAAAAAGTGGATTAGCATGATTCCTTTTTTTTAGCATTATCTTGTTTCCTTATTTAATTTAATGATAATTATGGTATTAAAAAATAAATTCAGTTATATTTTTAAGTAATTTGTATTTCATTTTTTGGAAACCATATTTCATTAAAAATCGTGCAGTTGTGCATATGTGTGTATGTGTATAAGTGCACATGTGCATGTGTGCATCAATGAACATTGTACATATATGCAGATGTGAATATGTGCATATATGCATATGTGAATATGTGCATATATTGTAACAACCCAAAATCCAATGAAATATACGATTAAACATTTCAATCAAAAACGGCCCCAAAGTCTACAATACATCAAAGTTAGTCTAAACTCGCAGCGGAAACCACCTTCACAACTGAGATACTACAAGAAGCCCGACGGTACTCTACAAGTCTTCACTACCTCACGCTCTTTTACCACGACCCGACCTTCCATCATCATCAGATGAAACTCCATACACGATTAATACCTGAAAATGGTTTTTATTTTTGAAAAGCGAGGGTTAGACCATGAGGTCTAGTGAATTCCCTCAAAAACAGTTTCACGCAAGCCAAGTATAAAATCATGTAATTCGATAATGTAATAACGTTCCAAGTCATGCATTCAACAAAGGTATAGCACAGTGGGCTCGACTTTCTTCACCCTACAAAGCCGGGTACAACAAACACCCTACGAAGCCGGGCACGACAAACACCCTACAAAGCCGGGCACGACAAACACCCTACAAAGCCGGGCACGGCAAACACCCTACAAAATCGGGCACGACAAACACCCTACAAAGCCGGGCACGGCAACTCTGTCTCATCACCCAACTGTGCAGTCCGACTCAATATGTGCCAATAACCATCGTGACAGCATGCAATTCACAAATTATGTAGAAATGAGCACATAAACAGCTTGCGTGCAATTGTAAACAGTTCCATGTCATGTACAATAAAACCTTTCAAAATGTTTAATCAGGTCATCATGCTCGTAAACATTATGTTGGTCCCAGGCTCCCAGCTATGGATTAGCAATGGTAAACAAGTATTGTAGAAGGGGGGGTTGAATACAATACACAAAAAATTTCACTTAATTTAATTCTTTTATTGAAAAACTTCAAATAAGAATTACACACAGAAACTATTGATTGTTGCGGAACATAACAGATAAAATCTACTCAAACAATCTAACACACAGTCACACAGAGAATGAAGAACAATTGTAACACACTAAGAAAACAAATGAACTTCTTGAGAGAGAAAGGCCAGCACTTGAAAGCTTGAGAGTCTGTAAAACTGGTGGTTTACAAGGTTGAAGATGATCTCCTTATATAGTGCCTCATGCATTAAATGCATGGACACTTGTCAAGCAGGGCTTGGAAGGCAGGATGGAAGCAGGTCTTCTGAAAAGTACTGGGATGTACTTTTGTCTTTGCATATTTGTCTTGAAGCGTTGACCTGTTGTTGAAGCTGAACTTTCTTGAAAGAGATAAATAATCCAAAGAACCTTTTTCTGATCCTCAGATTATCTCTCTGTCATTTCAAGATATCCCAAATATATTTTGCAGATAAAGTGGAATATACCTGTTGTAAACTGTTGGCCTAGGATCTCTTTGAAGACATCTTCAAGAATTCTTTCTTAAGGAATTCTCTGCCGATCATATCTTCAACATCTTCAAGAGATCCTGCAGATCAAGTCTTTAACATCTTCAAGAGATCCTGCCGTTCATGTCTTTAACATCTTCAAGAGATCCTGGAGATCAAGTCTTTAACATCTTCAAGAGATCCTGGAGATCAAGTCTTTAACATCTTCAAGAGATCCTAGAGATCAAGTCTTTAACATCTTCAACATATCCTGCCGATCATGTCTTCAACATCTTTAAGAGATCTTGCATATCATGTCTTCAACATATTTAAGAGATCTTGCATATCATGTCTTCAACATCTTCAAGAGATTCTACCGATCAAGTCTTCAAGATTTTCCTTGCTCTTCAAGTGTACTGGCCTAAAACCTTAGGATCTTGTACTGGCCTGAAACCGTAGGACCTTGTACTGGCCTAAAACCTTAGGACGTCCCAAGTAGCAGCTTAATCTTTGGTTGAGAAATCTATCTTCAATCCGCCTTGAAGATATACTTCTACTTTGTTTCTTCGGTTGATCTTCGACTTCACCGAACATTTTTATACAATTAAACTGCTTGTAAAGAACCTAGAAATTATTCTAAGTATGAACTGTGTAAAATTGAGAGACTGAGGTCATCTTCAAATCTTAAGTGACCCAACAATCTCCCCCTATTTGAGGATGACATCCATACTTAGAATGTGAGAAGCAAACACTGAATAAATCATTTTTGACCCTTGTTTACTCTTTTGGGTTCTTTTCACATACTCCATTCTTTTTGTTCTTTTTGGATTTTTTTTGTATCTGACATTTACAAGTAAGAAGAAATGGTAAAGTATAGCTGTACAAACTACTGAAAGAAAAAGAAAAGAAGTATAGACAATATGAACAGAACAAAAATTACTTGCATCTTTGGAGGGACAAGTTGAAACTTGTGTCTGCTTGAGGATTCTTCATTTTGATCAGAAGCCTTGAGGATTCTTTGAGGGAGGGTTGAGTTTGAGTGAATCAGCCTCAGGATGCTTATGGCCATCTTTTGCATCTCCTTTCTTTTGTTGGCATCTTCAGCTCTTCCTGTTCAGCATCATCATCCTTTGTCTTTGTTTTGCTCCCCCTCAGTTAGATCAGCCGGTCTTTGTGTTTCTCCCCCTCAGTTAGATCCGCCCGGACTGATGTGCTCCCCCTTGACCGGTCCGCCGATTTCCTCATTTTTATTTCGAGTTGTACGCTGGATATGAGTACTGAGGGTTGATGTTGCTCCCCCTCAGATGAATTCTCCCCCTCAGCGGCCGACGAAGGAAAAACACTAATCAATGATGAAACATCGGCCATAACACAAGACCACAATTTTTTTTTATATTTTTTTTTAAGAAAGGTGGAAGATAAGAAGTGTGAAGAAGTGAGAGATGGAGATGGGAGAGGCTAGGTTTAGTGTGTAGGATGGGAGGGATGGAGTATATAAAAAGTAGAAGGGTGATTAAAAAAAAATATCGTTGGTCTTGGGTTTTGAAAAGAAACAAAAAATGATGGGTTTGTTTGGGTGTCGGCAAAAAAAAATGGAGGGTTTCGGTAGGTGGGGGGTATTCGGTGTCTTCGGCCGAAAGTGGAGAGGAGAGAGAGGAGTAGGTGGCGTCGGCGGGAAGGGAGGGTGAGAGGCGTCGGTGGGAAAGGGGGGGAGGTGTCGGTGGGGAGAGGTTGGGATGCGTCGGTGGGGGAAGGGGTGAGTGGCGTCGGTGGGAAAAGGGGGGGGGAGGTGTCGGTGGGGAGGGGGGGTGGGAGATGGGTGTCGTCGGCGGGGTAGGGGGTCGGTGGGAGATGGGTGTTGGCCAAAAAGAAAAATTGGTGGTAAGAGTGTTAGGAAAGAAAAGGAAATAGTTTGTGTGGTAAGTGAGGAGATATGGGTCTTAGGAAAATGTTTAGGAGAAAAGAGATGGTAAGGAGAATGTAGGAAAAATGTTGAAGGTAGGGTAGAAGTAGGTTGTTTTTGTTGGGATGAGGTGTAGGCTTTCTTTCAAAGGAAAGAACCAACCAAGATCTTTAGGCAAAGAGACAGATAAAAATATCTGCAAAAGATATAACTGCTATAAAACTAACATTTTTTTTATTATTCTTTTTCTTTTCTCTCTTTTTTTTATTTTTATTTTTTTGATTTTTCTTTTCTCTCTCTCTCTCTTGGAAGATTTTGACAATGATCTTCGAAAGATTTGAGGAAAGCAAACATCTTCAATCTTCAAAAGTAATCTTCAGATGTGGGTCTTTCAAGTCATCTTCAAGAGTGATCTTCAAGACCAGGAGGTTGTTTCACATAGACCTCTTTCAAGTTGAGAGAGTTCTTCTTTCATTACAGTGACCCAACATGGATCGGCCAAGCCTTCTTCAAATTTCTTTGGGTTTTATAAAAGACAAAAGATTCACATAGAAGAGAGAGAATGGAATATTTGGTGAGTGTGAATATTTAGTGGGATGGAGGAGGGAGGTAGGGTGAGAGGTATGATGGGAAGTTAGGGAAGTTGGTAAAAGGTATGGGAAAAGAGAAGAATAGGAGAGAAAAGTCTGTAGGCAAGAATTGGTAGGCAAGAATTGGTAGGCAAAGAGATAGGCAATGTGTTAGGCAAGGAGAGGAATAGGTAGGAAAGAAGTTAGGATGAGGAAGATACCTGAAAGATGTAGGAGGGGATGATGGCAGTCTGTTAATGATAGGATCTCCAGAAGGTGGTAGACTTGAAGAGGAGTCATCATCAGAGGAGCTTTGATGTTCAGTATGGACTTGTGGAGATGTAAGATATATGAAGAAAAGATAGACTTAGGAAATGATACACTTAGGAAAGACATACTTAGGAAATGAGGGTGAGAGGTCAGGTAGAAAGGTGAGAGGGTTAGAGTGTATAGTTAAGAAGGGTAGTGATAAGGGTTGAGAGAAGGTGAGGGAGATTGAACTAGCAGGTAATAATGGGAAGGGTGTTTTTAAGAAAATGGAGGTAGAGTGTTTGAATGGAACGAGAAGGGTGAGGATTAGAAGTAAAGACATCTTTAGTAGATTACCTGTCAATTCTGTGAAGAAGATGAGAAGCACTTAGCTGGTACTAGAGCAGTTGAGAGGGGGTGACCTTCAGAATCATCCATGTCATTTATCTGGGCCATGAAGCGCAAATTTGAAATGTCCTTCTCGCTTTCAGATGTGGGTTCATCTGCCAGATCATGAGTTTTAGCAGGCAGACCCTTTCCCTTTCTGACTAGTCTTTCGTTTCTTTCCTTTTCTCTCTTGTATTTTTCTTTGTATCTTTCAGCCCGGTCAGAATCATATTTGGATCTTCCCGGTTTTGAAGAAAATCGGCCTGAGGAAGAAGTTCTAGGTTTTTCAAAACGTTTACTTCTACACTCAGAAGAAAAATGGCCCCTTTTACCACGGTTAAAGCATTCCTCATTAGATTTGTCTGAGGAGGAGTGTTTGGAGAGAGAAGAGGAGGGTTTTCGACTAAACTTAGATTTTTCAGAAGAAAAGTGAGATTTGGATTTAGAATACCCATCCATCCTGGCCATTCCATCTGATAATTTGTCAACTGAAGTTTCCTCACATTCATCATCAGCATCACTAAGATATGCTTCTGAATGCTCATTGGGATCTCCTTGACTATCATGTTCAGAGTCAGATGGATAGGTGATTCTTGGAGTACACATAGTTCTTTTGGAAGAGTCACTTATGAGAGCTATAGAAGAGCCCCTTATATCTGTGATGATAGACTTCCTTTGCAACTTAGTCTGCTCATAGTTGAAGAGAGTTCCATAAAGAGCAGTGAGAGGCATGTGATCAAGATCCTTGGTTGTCTTTATACAAGTACAGATGTTTTCCCAAAAATCAGGAAGACAATCCATAAACTTGCACAGGACTTCCTCATTATCATACATGCGACCCAACAGTTTAAGATCATTGAGAAGACTGTTAAAGCGATTATAGTAGACTGAAAGAGATTCTCCTTTCTCATAAGAGAAGAGTTCATATTTTCTAACAAGGGCACTTTTTCTGCTCTTTTTCACTTCAGACGTACCTTCATAGAGAACACACAGAGTGGACCACATTTTCTTAGCAGTAGAAAAGTTTACAAGAGAATGATAAACCTCATCAGGCAAAGAGAGGGCAATGATGGCTCTGACTTTAGTGTCAAGAGCTACAAGACGCTTATCTTTATCATTGTACTTACTGGGATCCTTTACAATGTATCTCCCAGTAGCAGGTGTTCGTTCTTCCTCATCAGAAGAAGACTCATCACCATCCTCAAGTTTATTTTTAGCATTAAAACTATCCCAAACTTTAGGGACAAGAGGTCCTTCATGGAGTATGATGGGATATCTACTGTCAACTCCTTCTAAGAAGAGCATCATACGACTTTTCCACAGAGAGAAGTTATTAGGGTTAAACTTTGGTGGTTTGGCTATGGAGCCATTGTCGTATGATCCAGCATTTGAGTTTTGAGAAGAAATATTGTTTAAGGAAGAAGATGAAGCCATTGTAGATCAAGTTTATTAGATTAAACTAACCTGCTCTGATACCACTTGTTGGTCCCAGCTATGGATTAGCAATGGTAAACAAGTATTGTAGAAGGGGGGGTTGAATACAATACACAAAAATTTTCACTTAATTTAATTCTTTTATTGAAAAACTTCAAATAAGAATTACACACAGAAACTATTGATTGTTGCGGAACAGAACAGATAAAATCTACTCAAACAATCTAACACACAGTCACACAGAGAATGAAGAACAATTGTAACACACTAAGAAAACAAATGAACTTCTTGAGAGAGAAAGGCCAGCACTTGAAAGCTTGAGAGTCTGTAAAACTGGTGGTTTGCAAGGTTGAAGATGATCTCCTTATATAGTGCCTCATGCATTAAATGCATGGACACTTGTCAAGCAGGGCTTGGAAGGCAGGATGGAAGCAGGTCTTCTGAAAAGTACTGGGATGTACTTTTGTCTTTGCATATTTGTCTTGAAGCGTTGACCTGTTGTTGAAGCTGAACTTTCTTGAAAGAGATAAATAATCCAAAGAACCTTTTTCTGATCCTCGGATTATCTCTCTGTCATTTCAAGATATCCCAAATATATTTTGCAGATAAAGTGGAATAAACCTGTTGTAAACTGTTGGCCTAGGATCTCTTTGAAGACATCTTCAAGAATTCTTTCTTAAGGAATTCTCTGCCGATCATATCTTCAACATCTTCAAGAGATCCTGCAGATCAAGTCTTTAACATCTTCAAGAGATCCTGCCGTTCATGTCTTTAACATCTTCAAGAGATCCTGGAGATCAAGTCTTTAACATCTTCAAGAGATCCTGGAGATCAAGTCTTTAACATCTTCAAGAGATCCTAGAGATCAAGTCTTTAACATCTTCAACATATCCTGCCGATCATGTCTTCAACATATTTAAGAGATCCTGCATATCATGTCTTCAACATATTTAAGAGATCTTGCATATCATGTCTTCAACATCTTCAAGAGATCCTACCGATCAAGTCTTCAAGATTTTCCTTGCTCTTCAAGTGTACTGGCCTAAAACCTTAGGATCTTGTACTGGCCTGAAACCTTAGGACCTTGTACTGGCCTAAAACCTTAGGACGTCCCAAGTAGCAGCTTAATCTTTGGTTGAGAAATCTATCTTCAATCCGCCTTGAAGATATACTTCTACTTTGTTTCTTCGGTTGATCTTCGACTTCACCGAACATTTTTATACAATTAAACTGCTTGTAAAGAACCTAGAAATTATTCTAAGTATGAACTGTGTAAAATTGAGAGACTGAGGTCATCTTCAAATCTTAAGTGACCCAACACATTATCAGTTAAGAAACCTTTACCAAAACGTTCAATCATGTCATTATGCTCAAACCAAATTCAGATATGAAAACTTTAGCAAAACACTTCATTCGCACCAAAAAGGGGTTAAGGGAACTCACCTTAGCCTTAGCACATCGACACACGCTCCGAAACCCACGTTAGTTCAAACCGAACACCTGAATTGGACACCACAAGAATGGTGTTAAACCACTTAACTATACTTCCAAACATCCTTAACAAAACTCCTAAACAACCCTCCAATCGATGCCTCGGTCCTAGACCCGAACGAACAACGAAACGAACAACGGAAGAAAAAAGGACAGAATCTGGCGCCGATGGTTGGCGCCAGTCCATCGGCGCGGCCATCGGCGCGGACCTCTGGTCTGATTTTTCCTGCTCGAAAATCTTCCCAAAACTCAAGGGTTTCTCATCCTCAAACTTCCCCAAATCAGTTCTAATTCTCCCAATTCGATATTTTAGATACAATAAACATTAAGAATCAATGACCAACCCTTTAAACAACATGAAACCCATCAAATTCCATCTAGTGACTCATAAATTTAAACCCCAAAAACTCAAAACTCAATCCATGGAATAATGGGGATTACTAATCAAACAAGAAGAAGTTTCCTACTACATTGATAAAAACTCATAGGAAATAAATCCCAAAATCATTTACCTCCTTTCTTCCATTGATTAAACTCAACCAACAAAATGTATTATAAACCCCCAACCATATACTAGCCTAGCCAACATAAAGAAGAAGAATAAGAAGAAGAAGAAGAAGAAGAAGAAGAAGAAATCAAACCTTGGAGAAGATGACTCTAACAATTGCTGCAACTCTTCCCATCACATCTCCAATTAGGGTTCTTCTCCTCTCTCTCAATTCCTCCTCTCAATCGATGAATAGCAAGAAATGAAAAAGGTAGGGTTTTATCTATTTCTAACTTTCTCAATTCACTCTTGAGCATAAAAGTCCCATTCTTCACACTTTGGCCACCAAATTCCCAATTATTCTAAAATACTACAAAAGACAATATGGGATGTTACATCACCTCCCCCTTATTAGAATTCCGTCCTCGGAATTTCATCGCCGGACACACGCTGAAAGTCGGAGTTAACTCCTGATTACCAATTCTTACCTTCCCCAACGATTGTTTCCAACGTTACAACAAAATCCCACTCTCTATCCATCCGCGCTATTTATAAGGGTCAACTCGAGCCAAGATTTCGACCACATACAGTATTCCTTGACATCGCTCCTAGGCCAACAACTACACCCTCGGGTCTGTAGCATGCCCAGCCACGCACTTGCAATCTCTTCGTTCAAACATACTACTCATCCAAAATACTCTCTTTAATAGAAAACGACTATACTCGAGTTAACACCGCAATGACCCGAATCTCTAAACGGAGACTAATCACTCCCTTCGTCGACATTACACACTATCATTCTTATATCGTTACCGCATTCTCACCACCACATAACATTCATATCCACATAACATTCATATCAAAGGAAGAACGCCCCCTACCAAAATAGCGTTCGTCTGGCACAATTGCGTTTCCTCAAAGTCACACCGATCACACGTGCCTCAATAGTTACCAATCAACGATCTAAACTCACAACAATCAATAAGCCATAACTCGTTTCTATACACCATTATATTCCTTACCAAATCCACCGAAAGGTTTCACTAATTAAAAGCTACCACCAAAATTCCCTTGCCCTCTCACAAGAAGGAGTGACCAGGCTTACTCAAACTAGGCCAATTAATCGAATACTGAACGACACGCTCACGCGAAACATTCCCCCCGACAACACCGAATCAAATCCCAAGGTCCCTCGACCAGGGCACCACATCCGACCACTTGTTTCCTTTCTAGCTTGATACACTAAAGATGCTTTAAAAGAATGGTTGGCTAACACGAGCCAGTTTTAGATTGGTCGCATGAAACTAGCTCATTCAACTCTTTAACCATGGCATCCTCAAAGATTCCTTTCCGCATGCTCTTCAAATAATCGTCTTTTAATCATAGCCCGCCTTTCCAGTGTCTCACGACATATTCTTACTGCAATCCGGTCTATACTTGATCTGTCCTACCGTCATCATTTTCTCTCGTGCTTACACAAAACGCCCAACACACACCGCTACAGTCCAAAGAACGGTTTCTCTAAATTCATCAATCATAACCTTTAGCCAAGTCCTCGGGAAGTACTTAGCACCAAGAGTTCCTAACTCTCCAACACCGTCGCCCCGTTCATTATAATTCATTACATCCACGGAATACTCCAACGCTCCTGACTAAACTTCACGACGAAGCACTACAGCTTAACGGGTACAATATCCTGATCGACAATCAAGTGAAGTATGAACACTCACCCAAAATCCAATGGGATCAAGAAGAACAAGGGTTCTCCTTTCATCCCGTTACCAACCGCATCTTAACCTCTTGATCTCAATCTAGTAACAACGTATACCACCCGCAAAACCACACACTTCAACCAAGCACACTCACTACCTTTGACCACTCCATTATTATGGCAATTCTTCATTACATCTAAGACTTACACGCTTCTTCGGTACCAAATGCTACCACTTCCCCACGCCACTATCGCATCCCGCGACTACCTTGCAACAAGCTAACAAGATGCCTTTACATACACAGATGATATTACTTCCTTCCTGCCACCCATAATACAAATTTATACGAAGTAAAAGCGTTTCCCGACTTTGTCTTCCCCGGGTCTAGACGAACCACATGACAAGATCATCTAATTAACTCGCTCTTATTTGGCTCAACAAGCACCAGAGAACTCAATTCTGTAACGCTCATAGGAAATCACTTATTGATATGCATTAATTATTTAATGCATATTAAGTCTTTTTCTTTCCATTTTGAGTCATTTTATCGTTAAGATCCCTAAATTTGAGTCATTTTATTTACTTATTTTCCACTTTATTGTATATTGGAGCTAGAGTAGTGAATGACTTGTTTTGTGACTTGGAATGGCTGATTTATGCTCATTTTGGCAGATTTCATAGTACAGACCCATGCTGCAGCATTCCTGCAGCATGACATGCCTGGGAAACTTAATCTCTTGAGACGTGGAGCTGAATTTTTGAAGATACAAATATTTTTGGTACTTACTTGGGAAGCTTCCAGAATATTGAAAAGGCTGGAGTTAATTAATTTAAGTAGTTTACAACCCATTTGTACTTTAAAGACTTTTTTACTTTATGTCTTTTAATTACTTTGGGACCAAGTTAGTGTAGATTTACTCTTTTGTCCCCTCCTCTTCCTTCCTATATAAGGAGGGCTTGGGGTGATGTATTTAAGGATAGGAGATGAACTTTGGATCAGATTTAAGAGGGTGACAACTCTTGGTCTTGATTTCTTAGTGAATCAATTTAAGCATTTGAAGTACTTAATTCTTGCAATTTATTTTTCGTCTTTTATTTCTTGCAATTTACATTCCGCCATTTATTTTTCAGTCATTTACATTTATGCAATTTAATTTACGTCATTTATTGCTTTCTTTACTTTCCGTTATGAGTAGCTAAATTTATTAGTTCGGGTGTTAAACGGAAAGGTGGGATTTTAAACCAAAGAAAGGTAGACGTTGTTTCGCAATAACGATGTTCCATTATTTCATTCAAGTTTTATAAAAACCAATGACACTTCTTGACAAATTGATCACTTGCTAAAGTGTTAAAGTGCTGTGGACTTTGAGATAAGCCACTGAATGCACGTCAGTTTGAATGATATGGGAAGTAGACTTGAGAGAGTTACTGATAAAGTGAAAGTTATCATCCATGTTTTTCTAAACTGATTTATTCTCGACAAGTGGTCACCAATCTAAGGTGTTAAAGTGTAGTGGACTTAGAGATAAGCCACTTGGAACACACCAACTTGAATGATATGGGAATCGGCTCGAGAGAGCGGTTTAGATACAAAGAGATTTGGTCGTCCATATATTTTGAGAACTTTATCCCCCACTATAAATAGCTGGAGACTACACAGAGATGTGTCTAGTTGAATCTAAACAGTAGTGGGAATACTGAAGTCTGAGAGGAATACTCTCAAAATAGATGGTGGATCTAGTTATGACAAAACTGCATGCTGCAGCATTCCTGCAGCATGGCCTGCTGGAATTTGTGTTTAAGTCCCACCTTAAAGTTTTACACCCGTGCTTGCTTTATTTTCTGTTAACAACATCAAAGTGACAATCCAAACAAAACAAATCAATCTCTTCCAATTCGCCATCTGAAATCATTTCCTTCTTCTACTTTTTTTTGAACTTTTACTCCAATCTCTGTGGGACGATATCTGGTATCTTACCATTTTATTACTTGAAAGACGATATTAGATCTCATTGTATACTTGCTTTGAGGTTTAATTAGCACACGTCTATAGGTGTATTCTAAGCACTGTCAAGTTTTTGGCGCCGTTGCCGGGGATTGGCAAGCTAAAAGTTGTAAAAAGTTTTAAAAAGATTTGATTTTTCTACCACCTTTGTTGCTTGTCATACGTCTTCATGTGTGTACAAGTAACAAGCTTTGAGTTTATCTTTATGTGAATATGGATTCAATGGGATATTCGTTTGGGCCATATGAAACTGTTTTCTGTGACTTCTGTGGCGGAAATTATTTCTCATACAATTGTCCTTCGAACCCCGAATCATGTTATTTCATGGGAGATAGTAATTGGGATACCTCACACTTCAATGGTTACACTCAATCATCGGAGGATCATCCTAATTTGTTTTTAAATAGTCAAGATCATGGCACTTTTACATCACCAATACCTCCCTACCAAGATTGGAGTAACACTTGCTCAAATACTTTTGACCAATCTTGGGAGGAACAAGTTGATTTTTCTGGGAATTTTCAAGGGGATGATTTTAACAATTCATTTTTACCCCCTACGCCCTACTTAGAACAAGTTGAAAACTTGGAATCTCTTGAAGCTTTGATGATTGATTTCTTAAAGAACTTAAACGAAAGAGTTATGAACATAACAACTCAGGTTGAAGAGATCAATAGACAAAACCAAATTCCTATACCAAGTGAGATTGAAAAATTTGAACGTGTTGGTGATGATGAGGATGAGGTCAATACTTTGGAAAATAGTCAAGAGATGAAGAGTTATGAGGAAGAACCTGAGCATTTAAGCAATCCCTCTTCACTTCAAAATAGTGAAGAGGTGCAACACAATGCTAAGATTGTCATTAACCCCTACTTTGAATCTGTGCAGAAAAAACATATTATTGCGGATGCTGCAGCATTCCTGCAGCAAAGCTGTGCAGAAAATCTTCAAGTTGTTTCTAAAAAGGGACGTGATTATCAATTCATGGACTCAGGAAGCTTCATAAAATCAAGTACTATTGTTGGTGAGGTGGTGTGGAAAACTCTTTGTGGGATGACCTGTTCCCCCATTTGTTTCATTAAAGTCTTGTGCCATGATCAAGGAGAGAAACACGTGATGAGAAACGTGTATAAGCATAAGTGGAAAGAGAAACACCAAAGTAAGTTGGTGAGGACACTTACGGCTAAGGAGCATACTGGGGTGCTCCAGCAAATTCCACCATTCCTCAAGAAGTTGTCAACAAGAGATCTAGTTGTTGAAAAAGAAGAACACCTTGTTAAAAGAAGGAAATGCAAATTCTTGTGCCGCAACATTCATTCCAACCACTTGGTTCACAACCTACTCCTCAGGAGTATGACAGGTTCATTCATACCTCTTTAGCTCCAATTTTTGTTCATTTTACATTTTTTTAGTCTGGGATTGTTTCTTATATTTTTAGGATTTAGTTTATTGCATAATGAGCATATGTGATATATTTAAGCATGCATACATAGCCTGAATATTTCCTAAAGTCATGATCCCTAAATCTAATAGTATAGTTTTTTTGCTAGAATTAGCATCATTTTGCTTGGGAAAACATTTTGATCCACATCTCACACATCTAAGAAGTGATTAAGGCCATCATTTGTTACTCTGCATGAGCCACTTGCATCCACCCATACACTTTATCATTCTATAACAACGAGGACATTGTCAATCATTAGTTTGAGGGTGGGAAGTCCACCATGGCAAGAAAAACAACCACAAAAAAGAGCACAACTCTTCAAAATATGCCATGTTTGGACTTTAAGCACTAAAAAAGTCCCATAGGGGCTAAGTGCATTGCTTTCAACACAAAATAGCACAAAAGTGCCCCAAAAATTGAAAAAAAAAATCATATATGTTGAAGCAAAGAGAGGTAAACGGCAAAGTGAGACAAAATGTGCCAAAAAGAGTGAACCAGTACTTTAAAGTCCTTTTGATCTTGGATGTGAGATGTGTAGAGCATAACAAAGAGAAAATGTTGCTAGCTTATGGTTTCACTCATTCTTAGATTAAGATCATGTCACTTGGGATTTATGAATGGCTATGTTGTGTATCCTTGCATATATCATGACATTGTGTGCACTTATTGCTCTCATTTTGCAAATCTTACCAACTTGAGTCTTTTTCTTTTTGTGTCTTAGTTGCTTGGGGACAAGCAACAGTTCTAGTTTGAGGGTGTGATATGCATTAATTATTTAATGCATATTAAGTCTTTTTCTTTCCATTTTGAGTCATTTTATCGTTAAGATCCCTAAATTTGAGTCATTTTATTTACTTATTTTCCACTTTATTGTTTATTGGAGCTAGAGTAGTGAATGACTTGTTTTGTGACTTGGAATGGCTGATTTATGCTCATTTTGGCAGATTTCATAGTACAGACCCATGCTGCAGCATTCCTGCAGCATGACATGCCTGGGCAGCTTAATCTCTTGAGACGTGGAGCTGAATTTTTGAAGATACAAATATTTTTGGTACTTACTTGGGAAGCTTCCAGAATATTGAAAAGGCTGGAGTTAATTAATTTAAGTAGTTTACAACCCATTTGTACTTTAAAGACTTTTTTACTTTATGTCTTTTAATTACTTTGGGACCAAGTTAGTGTAGATTTACTCTTTTGCCCCCTCCTCTTCCTTCCTATATAAGGAGGGCTTGGGGTGATGTATTTAAGGAGAGGAGATGAACTTTGGATCAGATTTAAGAGGGTGACAACTCTTGGTCTTGATTTCTTAGTGAATCAATTTAAGCATTTGAAGTACTTAATTCTTGCAATTTATTTTTCGTCTTTTATTTCTTGCAATTTACATTCCGCCATTTATTTTTCAGTCATTTACATTTATGCAATTTAATTTACGTCATTTATTGCTTTCTTTACTTTCCGTTATGAGTAGCTAAATTTATTAGTTCGGGTGTTAAACGGAAAGGTGGGATTTTAAACCAAAGAAAGGTAGACGTTGTTTCGCAATAACGATGTTCCATTATTTCATTCAAGTTTTATAAAAACCAATGACACCTCTTGACGAATTGATCACTTGCTAAAGTGTTAAAGTGTTGTGGACTTTGAGATAAGCCACTGAATGCACGTCAGTTTGAATGATATGGGAAGTAGACTTGAGAGAGTTACTGATAAAGTGAAAGTTATCATCCATGTTTTTCTAAACTGATTTATTCTCGACAAGTGGTCACCAATCTAAGGTGTTAAAGTGTAGTGGACTTAGAGATAAGCCACTTGGAACACACCAACTTGAATGATATGGGAATCGGCTCGAGAGAGCGGTTTAGATACAAAGAGATTTGGTCGTCCATATATTTTGAGAACTTTATCCCCCACTATAAATAGCTGGAGACTACACAGAGATGTGTCTAGTTGAATCTAAACAGTAGTGGGAATACTGAAGTCTGAGAGGAATACTCTCAAAATAGATGGTGGATCTAGTTATGACAAAACTGCATGCTGCAGCATTCCTGCAGCATGGCCTGCTGGAATTTGTGTTTAAGTCCCACCTTAAAGTTTTACACCCGTGCTTGCTTTATTCTCTGTTAACAACATCAAAGTGACAATCCAAACAAAACAAATCAATCTCTTCCAATTCGCCATCTGAAATCATTTCCTTCTTCTACTTTTTATTGAACTTTTACTCCAATCTCTGTGGGACGATATCTGGTATCTTACCATTTTATTACTTGAAAGACGATATTAGATCTCATTGTATACTTGCTTTGAGGTTTAATTAGCACACGTCTATAGGTGTATTCTAAGCACTGTCACTTATGCTACCACAATCTTTCACTTCTGTAACACTCACCCAAGGTGGTCCAGCGTCTTGCCGGATACACGCCTTTCTCAGAACACTTCTTACATCTTTGCAAGAAAACTCACAAGATAACCACACCATGGTTACTTCTCCAATACTAGCCTCCTGACAACCATCCAATAAAACGGTCAATGATTTCAACATTGACAATCGACATACAATTGTCCAGTCACTTCACGACAACCAAGGATTTCCCGTAGGGATCTACCTCTCCTAACTCCTCGAACAAATTCTCGTTTCTCACCAACTTCTCGCGATCTATATCAGTTATACTAAACACCTGACACATAAACGAATCATCAAAACCTCAATGGACATCACATCCACATTAGTGATCCTCCGTTCTCCGAATGCTCTCCCTAGGTGTTCCTACACCATATCATTTACACATTCTCAGACGACCTCAATCGTTCACACATCACGGGTTCATTTCTCAAGTCTCAATCTCCTGACAACACCCCCAATTTGGGTATATTAAACAAATCACAACCTCTATATCAATAGGCAACATGATGATTCCTTAATTTCCCGATAACCAGGATTCCTAACGGAACCCGCTTCATCCAACACATCATAATCCAGATTATACCCTACCGTTCACACTTGAGGAACAACACCACTCAAGACTCACAACCGATAACATTACATCAAGTAACGTAACGCTACTTATTACCATTCCACCAAAAATCGCTTCGACCAATTCAAATCTTACCGCAAATCAACCGTTCTCACATAACTAAGCAATAGCTCAAACTACAATCACATCGACAATCCGAATTTACTTCTCGGGACTCCCGGTATTCACCCACTTCCTCTAACGGAACAATAAGGTCATAACTCGACCATATCTTATTCAACTGACAAATCCACTCCCAAGGTCTTTTCTTAACCTCAATCGTAATACCTTTCCCCAACCTAGTGAGTTCATAGCCTTCATGCACAATGACGCCACAATTGAAATCATTTTACACTGTTTTTAAAACACTATAGATGAAAATCATAGAACAAGATTGAGTATGTATGAACCAACACCACTCAAGACGATTAGTAAAACACTACGATCGCAAGGATCGCTCACAGGCACTCTTACGATACTTCGTAACCTTGTCCATCCAACTCGATGCCGACACAACGGTCATCTCCAACGAAACCCTTTCCAATACGGCTAGAAAATTCAGGACGAAATCACTTACCCAAAGTGGGTCAGTTAACTCCAACACTCGTTTACAAGAAAATAACGAGTCAGTACTCATTTTGTTTGTAAAACAAACCTCGCGATAAAATGTTTTCAATATTTTCGCAACGAAGATTCTCCCCACAAGAAAAACGTGAAATAATTCGTAAATCACTAAGTTCAAAGCTTTATCGTATAATGAAGACAAGTTCGTCTTTTACTTTAAAGAAAACACGCTCGCACGCGTCAACTCATTTCCCAAAACAAGAAAACATATCATGCACGTACATGCTTTTTAACATGAAAGAATCTCGTATAATACGTTTAACAACAAAATGCATGGAATTCAATATGCAAAGGAAGGCTATTCACTCTAACTAAGTCAACCGTTGCACTCACTTTAACTCTTCACTGGTACCCTACTATAACCAACAACCGCTTCCTTACTTATGCTACAACTTGTAGTACGAGTGCTTCACAGCCCACTTGATCGACCGCTCAACATGGTTTAACAATTGACCACTTAACCCACCTTCTACTCTTATACATTCCTCAAAACAACACTGATCTCTTGCAATCAATAACCTTGCCGCTAAACCGTTTGACTAAGGAATCCAAGACTAGATTCCCTCACTTGATCTTGAATTAAAGGTTTCAGGATGTCCGCATAATTCTCACTCCTAACCCAACTGACCGACACCACGATCCTAAGGGTAGGGACCCACTAACACTAGGAGTTGTCCCCCCCATACAACCATTAATTCATTTGAATCCTAGAATATTTACTTCTAGACAGCACATTAGCATTCCAGACAACACTTCCTCTAGTAGTTACAAACATCCCATCACAAGGGATCTCTTCCATGACACATCAACTCTTTGCTATCAAACACAAGGTTATAACCTTCTACATACTGCCACACTCACCACTCATCCCAACAATAGTGATTGATTACACCCATGCACCTGTAGATCCATAATAGCATTGGCCAGATGCTATTTGAATTTACCTTACATGAGGGTTCTCACTACCATTGTCAAGATATTCTATGATTAAGGTCTTTCTTAATGGCTTCCTATATCTCAGTTGTGTCTCACTCTACCCCACAGTTTAAGTTTAGGCCCATCCGGTCACCTAAATCCCTTAAACTATGGCTCTGATACCATTTGTAACAACCCAAAATCCAATGAAATATACGATTAAACATTTCAATCAAAAACGGTCCCAAAGTCTACAATACATCAAATTTAGTCTAAACTCGCAGCGGAAACCACATTCACAACTGAGATACTACAAGAAGCCCGGCGGTACTCTACAAGTCTTCACTACCTCACGCTCTTTTACCACGACCCGACCTTCCATCATCATCAGATGAAACTCCATACACGATTAATACCTGAAAATGGTTTTTATTTTTGAAAAGCGAGGGTTAGACCATGAGGTCTAGTGAATTCCCTCAAAAACAGTTTCACGCAAGCCAAGTATAAAATCATGTAATTCGATAATGTAATAACGTTCCAAGTCATTATGTCCTCGTTAATATTAATTATTATTTATTAACTATTTTTTTAATATGTCATTTTTGGTCATTTAAATGTTTATAAGCTACTTTTTATCAAACATGACTTTTTCATTAGCTAGCTTATCAGCTAGTTTGACAAACATAGCCTAAATCCATAATTTAGTCGACTTTTAATAATTATTTACTACTATTCCTTGATTAATATTCTTTTCCAAAATAGGAGTAGACACACCTCTTGACCTTTATAGCATATTCCAAAAATAACATGGTTATAGGGAATTGCGCCCATCGGTTTATATTGTATTTCCTTGTTCCTATAAAACATAAAAATGTTTAAATTACAAAATAATTAATAAAACATTAATTACCCCCCTCGATGAAGAAAAGCAAAATGAAATAAAATAAAGACAAAATTACATATTTGGTTAACATACTAACTAAAATCAATCATTTCAGTTAAGGATAATCGTATTCGTATTGATATATAGAAAAAGTTTCGGATACAAAAGATGTTATTTATATTTTTTTAATGAAAAATAACAAGTTTCATTGAAACCACAAATGAGCACCAAACACACCCTAGCTAGGTCCACAAGACGCGGAGCAACGGGAGAAAAAACAACAGACAAACCTCAAGGGAAAGTTCCGAGACCGCAAAACTACGAACATGGACACCAAAAGCGGTCGAAATACAACAGATGAGACAACTAAACAACCCCAATAGAAAGATAGAGAACACCCGCTAGAAACAAGTCGACCGTGGGCCTTAACCAACGGGATATACCCGAACCTCTCGAAGAACAAAGTTGCAAAGAAGGAACGAAATCCGATAAGACACCTTAACCGACCAACTTGGACCATGACATCCTGGCCTTCCAAAGGAAACTACTACAGTTGTGCACAACATTAGAAACAATTG
Organism: Saussurea involucrata; assembly: GCA_033807775.1. Lineage (NCBI taxonomy): Eukaryota > Viridiplantae > Streptophyta > Magnoliopsida > Asterales > Asteraceae > Saussurea > Saussurea involucrata. The sequence goes on from CM066321.1 coordinate 155,323,909, forward strand.
TAGTAACTTATTGTGGAAGGCGATGATGGCGTGGTCTTAAGTGGAATTGATGAATCATACAAACCAATCAATTAAGATATTAATGAAATTGATGAGAATTTGTTTATTATAATTTGCATATTTCTAAAAGATTATTATAGTTCATTAATTATTATCAACATTTTATATTAGGAAACAATAGATATATGTATGGAAACATATATTTATTAGCTTATATTGACGATTGAGATCCATTTACATGATTTGTATGAATGATGTGGTTCATATTTAAAATTCCCTCTTATCATATATATATATATATATAGTACTAAATGATTGAGAAGTAGAGAAATGATCCTAGCCTTTCATTTGATCAACATTTACGGCTTTGACTGTGAAACGTCGGATAATTCCAGAAAATAGAGGACTGGTTTCGTAACTTTTACAAATAGACGACAAACAAGTTCATATGTGAACTCGTTGATTAGCTCACATGTGAACTATTTAACTGATTCACATATGAACATATGGATTCATATGTGAATCTGTTTATTAGTTCATATGATTCACATATGAACCTTAGGGAAGTTTGGTCTCACGAAAACAATTTGTCTCACATGATTCCAAGTCTATATATATAGAGAGAGATTATTTATAAACATTTGCATGTAGAGCATAACGAACTAACGAAGTGATGCTCCAAATAGCAACAACCAATTGCACGCAGATAATTAAACAACCATGTTTTTCAATATGAGCATCATTAGAAGAAAAGGTACCAACAACGATATGTTAATAATGTGCCGCTAAACAAGCAACATGACCTGAGAACAGAGAAATTGCATTCAACCAACCAAGCAACGAGAGTAAAAAACGAGCATTTTAATATATTATATAATCATAGAAAATTTACATAATCGTAATGAAAATTTCAAAAATTGATTTCCAAGATAAAAAAACTAGGTTGTAGTTAATTCCATTTTGATTTAATTTTTCCTTTAGAAAAAGACACGTATTTTAGGGTGCGTTTGGTACATTGGACAACACAAAACACGGATCACTGTTCCACGTTTGACAAGAGTAATATGTGGAACAGACAGTAACATAGTGGAACAAAAGTGGTACAAGCTTGTTCCACCCCCACTCCATGGAACAAACTGAAACAAGGTAAAACAAACTTCCGTTTTACCAATATAACTTCAAAATAAAATCTAATTTTCTTCTAAAACATCAAATATGCCTTCTTTTTATATTTTATTCATTCTTTAAATTTTATGTTTTATATTCTTTAAATTTTCACTTTAATTTCCTCAAAATATTATTTTGAGTAAATTACATTCCCGATCCCTGTGGTTTGCTCATATTTTTTTTATATGGATCAGGTCCCTAAAACGCGTTTATTACACTGGGCGTCTCTGTGGTATGCAAAAGCGCATGCAGAAGGTCCCTGCGTCTAACAAAATCAGTTAACACAGTTAACTCAAGGGGTAGTTTTGTCTTTCTACACCTATTTTTGTCTTTTTCATAATAGAAATAAAAAAACAAATAAATTAATAAAGAAAGTGGACCTCACCACCCAACCCCACTACAACCCTACCCCCCCCCCCCCCCCCCCTCTTCCTACCTTCTTCTTCATCGATTAAAACCATCGCCCCACCTCCAACACCTTCTTTCTCACCAACTGGAAACCACCATAGAGACCTGCAACTTCTCTCTCTCTCTCTCTCTCTTTAGACGGAGCATGCTAGGTGGGGAAGGAACATGTGGTAGCTAAGGGTGGTTCACCGGAGAAGTAGAACGGTGGAGGAGGTGGCTAGAGGTGTTGGCCGGTGGTTGCTCGTGGTCTGAGAGAGAATCAGAGAGAGAAAACGACAGGGAAGAGACTTTTTCCGGTCTCCAACCCCGCTTTCGGCGATCTCCTTCACCACCGACTATCTCTATCTCTATCTCTCCCTCTTTTATCTCTCTCTCTCCCCCTCTTCTCTCTTATATTTCTCCACCGTCTGTCCCTCCCCTCGTCTCCAAATATCACAGCAACAACTCTTACAGCTGTCGTGGATGGAAAAATGATTGCTCCATCTCGATATCTTCCTTTCTTAACCGTCTCTCTCTCTCTCTCTAAAACTTCAAATTAAGCATTCCAGTTATCCGACTAAAAGCATGCTTAGTGAGAGATAACTCCAAGTTAGAGATCATAAAATCATAAACACAAAAGCTTCAACGTGGACTCAATTTTCACTCACAGACCCAAAAAATATTTCTTTTTTGAAACAACGACCCGACACTGAACTAAGGGTTTGATCTGCGGCCTCTTGAACTGTTCGCATCGCTCTCTTCGGTTCAAGCGAAGGCTATAATTACAGTCTGGATCGACTTCCTAGCGTACGGAATACGGAATGGATTCCAAAGCCACTCTGTTTTAGCTTAGACTAACGGCACCGATTCCTAGTGCTATAACAGAAGCTGCTCTTAACGCGCAAATAAAAGCCCTCACAACACTCGATACCTGCTCCCGCTTATTGATTAGGGTGAGTCACTCAAGTCCCTTGTCATTCGTCCCTCTTTTACATTTACGAAAATACCGGACTTTATGCTTTTTTCGGAAACTAAACTAAAGTAGCTCGTCAACCTAAAAACAGAGGGCTTCCCTCACTACGAAAGGTGTCCCGTGGATGGTGTACTGATATATCTCCTATTCATTCCAGATCCAGCTGAAAAAGCCCTTTGCTTTATATTAGCGCTAACGCGCCCCTACAATTGAAAAGACATTCTAGCTCTCCTTTTATAATATAAGAAATTGCGTGGCTTCGATTGGTCACTTGCGGGAAATGAAGTATTTGATGCGCGAGAAAGGGGGAGTTGTGCAAGAGGGAGTTGCTGCCCTAGTCGAAAGTTGAAGCAGTTAGCAAGGAGTTCTTTCCCAAAGAAGCATTTAACCATTCTCCGATCTATGTCATATTAACCGATTCACCGACACTTGAATTACCTCTAGCACAAATTAAGTGTGTAAGAAGGGGAGAGAGGATAAGGGAGAAAGAAGAAGATACGTGATTTGATGGTGGAGTGGAAGAAGGAAACAACACCGCATGAAGAGAGAGAAGTTGCAGGTCTTGAGGAAGGTGAGGGAGGCCGACGGTGAGATGGGTCTCGGTGGTGGTCGGCGGTTTCCGGTGTGTGAGGAGGAAGGAGAAAGTATTGGGGGGGGGGGGTGAGGGTTGTAGTGGGGGTAGGGGTGTTTTTATTATTTATTGATTTTTTTGTTTTTTTTATTAGGAAAAGGACAAAAGAGAGGGCAAAAAGACAAAAATACCCCTTAAGTTATCTGGGTTAACAGATTTCGTTAAACGGAGGGACCTTCTGCCTGCGTTTATGCATACCACATGGACGTCCAGTGTAATACACACGTTTTAGATAGGAGTGAACATCGGTCGGGTCGGGTCGGGTCCCAAAACCCATAACCCGATCGGGTTTCGGGGGGGACAAACGGAACCCGAAACCCGTCCAAACTAAAGTTCGGGGATCGGGTGTCGGGTAGGTTCGGGTTTCGGGTGGGTCGGATCGGGTGGTTCGGGTTGGGCCTGATTCTAGCCCAATATCACATATACAACTATATTATATATTATAGATATATATATAGATTATAATATATGATCTGACACAATCCCACATGAATATCCTTGTTCTTGATGGTTTCTTCCATTTTTGTTCTTCGTGGTTCGTTTTAAATATTTTTCACGTTCGTATAAATGATTAGTGACAACTCGCCAGCGAGTTGGGTGTTCTAGACTTGGCATAATAATGGGTTTAGTTGAGCTGGTTCAAAAAGTCGGTGAAAGTTAATTAGTTTTACTTGTTTTGTTACAAGGGATGTGAAATTTGAATCAATGTGAACAAACGCAGTGGTTATGGACAAGGGTTTAAACTTTGTGTTGTATATAACGTACATCAAATAATTATTTTTTTTAAATCTAAAATAAAGTTCGGGTTTCGGGTCGGGTGAGGCAAACGGAGACCCAACCCGAACCGATATATCCGATCCTAAACCTCGGGTTCGAGTACTTCGGGTTACGGGTTCTCGGGTTGTTTTTTTTTCCGGCTTGTCCGGGTTCGGGTTCGGTCGGGTCGGTTGGGTGGTTCGGGTTTTGCTCACCCCTAGTTTTAGAGGCCTGCTCCATAATATGAGCAAACCACAGGGACCGGGAATGTAATTTACTCTATTATTTTATATGGTTTATATGTTTTGATTAATTTATGTAAATTATTAAATCTTAGTAGTAAAAAAATATATAAAATGTTAGAAAATAAAAACTAAAAACTACATAAACTTTTTCGGGTTATTTTAATCTTCTTGAAAAAACTTTCTAATAATATACTTTGTTAAAAACATATTTATTTCATTATAATTAAATAAATTACATAATTAATTAAAATATATAAAATATATATACACGTTTATTAGGAATAAATTGACCATGTTTCAATTATGTATTAATAAACGTTGAACAACTGCATGTCTCATCCTATCATATTCTACAAAAACCACTAGGAGGTGATGTTAACCATGGTTAAAATAAAAGGCTGACGTATGGGGAGGAATTGGTGTGGTAAAAGTAACTAACGGAGATTAACGGAGAAGAGGGGTGTTTTGTCCGTTAGTAGCATTTATTACCGAAAGAAAAACGTGTGTCAGTCAGGAGAGATTGGGCCCCACTTTTTTTATGATGGGGCCTAAGCTATTTTGTCGTTTTCTGATTATTCATCATGGCCTCCATAAAGCCATATATTTTTACCTTTTCTTTTAAAATAATTTAGAAAAGTAAATTCGATGCGTAATTAAACGAAGGGAAATTAATTAAAATATCCTAAGTTTGACCATCACTTACCAAAATGCCACAAATCTCTTTCATCTGACAAAAATGACCCAAAAATCCGCGATGGAGCCCGCGATCGCAGGCTCCAGGCCACGTGTCACCAAACTTTGCCCACTTTGCCCGCGTTGGTCCCTCAAGAATGCCCGCGGTCCAGATTTCCCCCCTCAAGAATGCCCGTGTTGGCAGTTTTGGTCCCTGTCCGTGTTTGACTTCCTTTGACCCCGCGATCGCGGGCTGACGTGGCACGAACTTTGGCAAAAAGTGCCTCGCGGAGCCCCTCAACTTTGGCCGCGGTGCACATTTGGCCCCTGCCCGCGATGGCCCGCGATGGACCAAATTTTACAGTTTTGGTCCCTGGAAATTTACACTTTTGGTCCCTGAAAATTTACACTTTCAGCCCCTGTACTTAAACGAATTTTGCATGCTTTTACTGTTTTTTTCCACAATTATTGTACTTTGAAGACCGATTTGTGGTTGAAATTCATTTGCATGTTTGAATCAATGTTAAATCAGTGTTTTTGGAATACCAGTTTGTGGATGAAATGAGAGATTGGTTGTCATCAATGTTGGTTGTTTCATTGATAAATAGATGTAAAATGCAAGCCATAATCCACACACCGATTTCATACTTCTTTCTTGATTTCTTTCTGCAATATTTTGTGTTTGAGATACTACTGAAAAAATGAGTTCATCTGTTGCAAAAGCTAAGCTATATTTCTGTTTTGATGGTGAATGGGAGCAAGATAACAATGAGTGGAATTTTGCTTATAAATCTAAGCATGGTGTAAAATTGCCAATAAACTATACTTATCAGAAATTTCTTGCATACGCCATGCAAAAATGTGGAATCAACTCTTCTGTTGTTTGCAAGTTAGTGTTTAAAAATGGCGATGGGTCATTTGTGGATTTATCCAACGATGGGGATATCTCTACTTTTCTGCACTTTGCAGTCGATTCAGAAAGGCCCCCATTACTTTTTGTGTATCCCGACGTATCCGACGGTGACAACGACGGTGACGACGACGAAGACCTCCAAATAGAGCAGCCTGATTCTCAACAACAACAACCACCACAACCACACGAAGGGCGTACTGCCGGAGTTGCTGATGACGAAACCCACGTTTTCAGAACGGGTAATTCTGAAATAGACAGATCAGACACCGATAATGATGATCACGAAGAATATACCCCTAGTAGAAAATCATGTAGTCAGATAAATGACTTTTTTGATATGCCCCCTATTCTTCCTGACTCCCATACCCAGACACAAACCTACGAACCTACACCTTATATTCGCAGTGAAAGGTTAAAAGCAGGTCAGGTATTCGATTCGAAGGATCTCTTGGCAAGTCAGATCGGACTCAAGTTCTTGAAAGAGGGTTTCCAAAGTCACGCGCGGAAATCTGACAAAAGCAGATACATAGTTGAATGTGCAAGAGAAAAGTGTGAATGGAGGTTGTACGCGATTCACACGGGTCCCAAAGGAGGGGCGATAATGATTAAAAAGTTGCACGACGTACACACTTGTACGAGGACGCAACTTAATCCCCACCACAAACAAGCCGGCAAAAAGACTTTGGGTGCGATGCTAAAAAACAAATTTCTTGATGTTAGCAGGTCATTGCGTCCAAAGGACATCGTCCACGATGTTCACCGGCAGTTCGGCGTCACGATTGATTACCACCAAGCTTGGCGTGCGCGATGCCATGCACTGTTTATGGTGAGAGGCACGTTCGAGGAGTCGTATGAACGACTCCCGACATATTTATATAGTTTGCAGCTGCAGAACCCTGGTACTGTCACGCAGCTACGGACCGATTCACGTCGACGGTTTGAGATGTGCTTCGTGGCCCTTGGACCCGCGGTACGTATTTTAACACGTCATATGTTTACACATTATAAACTATAACATTTACAAATGAAAACCACCTATGTTTTTGCAGATCCGCACATTTCTGGCAAATCTACGTCGTGTCCTGATAATAGACGCAGCCCATTTAAAGGGCCGTTACTTGGGTATGATGTTCCTGGCGGTTGCCATGGACGGGGATAACTCCATCGTTCCAGTAGCTTTCGGCGTAGGCAAGTCTGAAACCGGGGACGAGTGGACTTGGTTTATGTCCATGTTGAGACAAGCTATCGGAGACCCGCAAGGGTTGGTGTTTATGTCTGACAGGGCTCCTTCCATAAGCGCCGCAATCTCTGCCATGTACCCAAACGCCCCTCACGCCATATGCTGTCGACATTTGGAGATGAACGCCAAATCCAAGGACAAACGTATTACCACCTACAAGGATGTCTATTGGGCGGCATGCAGAGCATATACGGATCGGGAGTTTAACAAGTACATGAATATGCTACGATATAGTGCCGACGAAGCAGCCAAAGTCTTTGACGATGCTGGACCGGAGAGGTGGTCCGCGGCCCATTTTCCTGGACAACGGTATGACATTCTGACCTCGAATAGTGCAGAGTCTGTGAATGCACTCTCCCGTTTTGCGCGTAGATGTTCGATTGTTAATCTTATGGACTACTTTTGGGCCTTTCAACAAGAGTGGTACCAAATTCGACGCCTAAAAGGGGCTGAGATGCAAAATGCACTCACACCAACGGCGGAGAATATCGTTCAGTACAGGGCGCGTCGTGCGGCGACATGGCCGATAAGAGAAATCGGGTATGGGAAGTACGAGGTGCATGATGACTATATTCACGCGATTGTGAATATGGAAGACCACTTTTGTTCGTGTCGCGAATGGGATAAATCTGGGTTACCGTGCGGCCATGCATCGCTGCAGCAAGATATATGGGTCGTACAGATTGCAGCGACTTGGCTGTACCTTTCTTCACGTCCGAATATTACCGGAAAACATACGTGGAGGTAATAAACCCAGCTAGACCCCCTGCAGCATGGGTGTATCCACCCGACCCGCTTCCGCCATGCTATCCACCTTTAATGGATAAGAACAGAGCCGGGAGACCGAGAAAGAACGACCGACGTCCATCACGTGGTGAAAGTTCGATACAACGAAGATGTACTCGGTGCCAATGCGTAGGACACACTCGTGGAGAGTGTCCAAATCCCGCCCCTTCAACCGTGCCAAGGAGACATTCAGTCAGTCAGACCCCGGGCCCGTCACAGCTTGAACCATATGGAACAAACACATATGATACTGTTGATCTGAACGCTGATTTGTAAAATATATATATATATATATAGAGAGAGAGAGAAAGGTTCAAACGAGGAGCTTACCTATTTACGAGAATGCGAGGAGCATTCTCAACCACTAATTAGGAGTTTAATACAAATTCATTCGAAGCTTTCCACGGCCTTTCGTGCGCCACATTTTTTTTATTTATAATTTGAAATTTACAATTTCAACCCCTATAATTAGTTACTTAATTTACTTTATACCTTTTACTTTTCTAATTTTAATTTTACACCTTCATCATATTAACACATATAATCGTTTATTAATTAAAATACGTTAAAAAATACGTTTTAATTTTAACAAGTTACACCATTGTAATCGTCTCTTCGATACCTTCGAAATGAACCTAATATTGAATATTTTTTGATTTAATTATTTAATTATATATCATATAAACTAGATAAAAATATTTATAATATTTATAATTCATACCCTTATAGTTTTGATGAAATGTTTGTTAGGAACACCTATCAAATCATATGTGATTAGGAAACAATAGTAAATCATATGTGATCTATAAGACTGTTATCTAATATCACTAGTTATTAATCATATATGATCTTGTTTTACATTCTGATATCACTTAGTTATTAATCATATGTGATTTTGTTATTAATCTATATAGAGATAGATTCAAACGATGAGCTTACCTATTTACGAGAACGCGATGAGCATTCTCAACCAACCATTTGATTTATCAAGGGAATTAAATGGTAAGGGTGAATAATTGAATTTTTTTGCATTATTTGTTTTCTTCGCTCTAATCATCCATCCATATAATCAAATTTGGTGTTAATCGAAATTATTTCGCATTTACGCAATTAATAACTTTAAAATAGTTTGCTAAAAATTATCCTTTTATTTACAATTTCTTAGATTTTTTTAACTATTTAAAATCGTCATTTTATGTAAATTTTTGATTGATATTTAGTTGACAAGAGGTGAGTTCATATGAGAACGCTAACTATTTATGAAAACAAGAAAACAACCGCTATGTATAAAATCATATATGATTCACGTACAAAATCAAATATGATTATGCGATTTTTTCCTCCACTTTAAGTCGGAACCAAATGGTTGGTTAAAACAAAATCACATATGATTAATAACTAAGTGATATCAGATTGTAAAACAATATCATATATGATCACATATGATTTACTAAAACACAATCACATATGATTAATAACTAAGTGATATCGGATTGTAAAACAAGATATGATCACACATGCTTTAATTACTAAAACAAAATCACATATGATTAATAACTAAGTGACATCAGATTGTAAAACAATATCATATATGATCACATATGATTTACCAAAACAAAATCACATATGATTAATAATTAAGTGACATCAGATTGTAAATAAGATCATATATGATTAATAACTAGTGATATTAGATAACAGTCTTATAGATCACATATGATTTACCAACTAAAATAAAATCACATATGATTAATAACTAAGTGATATCAGAATGTAAAACAAGATCATATATGATTAATAACTAGTGATATCAGATAACAGTCTTATAGATTACATATGATTTACTATTGTTTCCTAATCATATATGATTTGATAGGTGTTCCTAACAAAAATCTCATCAAAACTATAAGGGTATGAATTGTAAATATTAAAAAAAAATATGTAGTATATATGATATATAATTAAATAATTAAATAAAAAAATATTCAATATTAGGCTCATTTCGAAGGTATCGAAGAGACGATTACAATTGTGTAACTTGTTAAAATTAAAAGATATTTTAAACGTATTTTAGTTAATAAACGATTATATGTGTTAATATGATGAAGGTGTAAAATTAAAATTAGAAAAGTAAAAGGTATAAAGTAAAGTAAGTAACTAATAATAGGGGTTGAAAGTGTAAATTTCAAATTAAAAATCACTTTTTGAATGTGGCGCACGTGGTGGAACAAGCTACCGCTATAATTACGTGGTTGAGAATTGTGTGGCTGAGAATGCTCCTTGCGTTCTCGTAAATAGGTAAGCTCCTCGTTTGAACCCACCTATATATATATATATATATATATATATATATATATATATATATATATTCATATTATATATATACACACATACATATGCTTCTAAATGAACATTGATAACACAGCTAGTTTGTAAATGATATATATATTCATATTATATATACACACATACATATGCTTTTAAATGAACATTGATAACACAGCTAGTTTGTAAATGATATATATATTCATATTATATATACACACACACATACATATGCTTCTAAATGAACATTGATAACACAGCTAGTTTGTAAATGATATATATATTCATATTATATATACACACATACATATGCTTTTAAATGAACATTGATAACACAGCTAGTTTGTATTCCATCCAACATGCTCTTCATCTTCAATCTTTCTGACCCTTCTTCAACGGCTTCTGCTTTTGCAACCACGTATGGCCATTGTGTACCACAACCCGGACACACTTTAGCAAATGAGTTGAGGGTTGTCATATATTCTACAAGAGGAGTAGGCCCACGTGGATAGAGTACGGCTACCAAAATCTAGCATCATTAACAAACAAAACCCCATGTTTGTTTATCCGAATGAGGTAACCTCTGACTTGACCTTGCATGATGTATCCAACCTAACCGTGGTTCAGCGGCTTAAAAACTACTTTTCAGAGAAATTAACAACAACAAAAAAATACAAAACAACAACACAGTAAAAAAATACAAAACAACTAAAACAACCACCACCTACTTAAAAATTGATTTAGTTTCATCAATCCAAGCTTGCTTCTCGTTTACCTTCGCTTGAATAATTGCGAAGTCTTGCAGAATATGGTGAATTGCTTCTTGTTCTCGACGAACACGAGCCTCCCGAGCTTTTATATCCCCTTTCATCCTTTTGATATCCCTGTCTTCCTCTTCGATCTTTCTCAAATGGACTGCCTTCCTGTCCATAATTTTTTTCCACTCTTCTGTTAGTTCATCTATCTCCTTTTCCTTTTTTGCTATGGCAACCTCGATTTGAGGTGGCATTTTTTCAGGAGTAGACTTAGGGTTTGATGACGATGCCATTTGTGGATGAAATGAGAGAAGAGAAATCAAGAGAGAAAGCAATTCAAAGAAAGAAAGCAAGAGAGAAATCAAGAAAAAAAAGCAATAAACAAGTGTGAATTGTGAATTGCATATTACTGATATTTATGGATGAAATCTCAAACATGCAAATGAATTTCAACCACAAATCGGTCTTCAAAGTACAATAATTGTGGAAAAAAACAGTAAAAGCATGCAAGATTCGTCTAAGTACAGGGACCAAAAGTGTAAATTTCCAGGGACCAAAACTGTAAAATTTGGTCCATCGCGGACAGGGGCCAAATGTGCACCGCGGCCAAAGTTGAGGGGCTCCGCGGGGCACTTTTGGCCAAAGTTCGTGCCACGTCAGCCCGCGATCGCGGGGGTCAAAGGAAGTCAAACGCGGGCAGGGACCAAAACTGCCAACACGGACATTCTTGAGGGGGGAAATCTGGACCGCGGGCATTCTTGAGGGACCAACGCGGGCAAAGTGGGCAAAGTTTGGTGACACGTGGCCTGTGGCCCGCGGTCGCGGGCTCCATCGCGGATTTTTGGGGTATTTTTGTAAGATGGGAGAGATTTGTGGCATTTTGGTAACTCGAAGTTGGACTTTTGGCATTTTAATTAATTTCCCTTAAATGAAAGCATTAAAGTTTTTATATATTTATTTCAAGTTTAAAAAAATATTATATTATCTTTAAGTATACAAAATACTATTTAAGAAATTATAATAGTCTCTTGAATATATCTATTTTAGTCCTTTTGAATTTTTTTTTCTTCATATAATAAACTAATAAAATTGTCCACCATAAAATCATTGCCATAAGGTAATTTTAACTTTAAAAAAGTTTCTTCAAAACCATGATTTAGTTTTTGGGTAATGCTAAGTACTAGAGGTGTAAATATGTCGGGTTGGGTTGGGTTTGGGTTCAACCTATTTATTAATTGAGTTGAAAACTTCAACCCAACCCAACATGTTTAAGTAAATGGGTTGAGATTTTCAACCCAACCCAACCTGGTACTTAAATGGGTTGATAGCGGGTTGATCTGTTTATGATTTTCTCAACCCAACCTGTTTAATAAATGGGTTGAACCTGGGTTGACCCATTTAATTTTAAAACTTTAAAAAAATACAAAAGGAAAAAAAACATAATTCCATGACAAATACGCAAGTCACAACCACAAAACCAAATAAATTGTTCAAAGTTTCAATAAAACACAACCATAAAGTGAAATAAATTGTTCAAAGTTTCAATAACACAACCATAAAGTTAAACAAGTACGTTTCTAGGCCTGGCGTCGCTCTCGTGGCTGGAACTGGAAGGAAGTGTCGGCTAAGGTTTAGAGAATTTAGACTTTGAAAGTTTGAACGATGAAATATTGAAATGGAAGGACCAAAGTAGTTCTGTTTAGACTTTAGTGGAATCATATTTAGTTTTTTTATTAACTTTTTAATTATTAATTATAATTAAATAATGATAATAAATTAAAAACAAGTCATAAATGGGTTACAAACAGATTGTAAATGGGTTGAAATCAGGTCGAAAATTTGAACCCAACCCAACCCATTTATTAATTGGGTTAGACGGGTTGATCCATTTAACTTAAAAGGGTTGAAAATCTCAACCCAACCTGCTACTATTGGGTTGGGTTCGGGTTGGATTGACGGGTTGTGTCACTTTTTGCCACCCCTACTAAGTACTCTCAAAATCTTTTTAATGATCATTTACAAAAATTATTAAAAATTTTAAAGGGGCCTTTGTAAGTATTTTGAAGGCAAAGTCAAATAATTATTAAATAATGAGAATAAAAATAGAAACGAGAATGTAGGGGAATGGGAAAAAATGAAGTTTCCATCACCCTCAATCAGGTTGTATATAAAATTAATAATAGGTATGGTCGTCTAGGGTAATTGACTTATTATATTATATCAAATCAAATCATGTTATTTATTATCATTTATATCTCAACACCTCCAACCATCCGGGTGGATTTATGGCTTCGTCTTTGCTGAAATTAGTTTGGCAGGCTACGCACTGATCACAACATGTATGATATGGGAGCACCGTAGTCAAGTGATTTTTTGGAGTAAAACTTCATATGTTGACCTTCTATTTGCGGGTATATAAACCATATCTTAAGATTGGATCTCAAGAAGAATTCGAAAAGGTCATATTTTGCAGGATCTTTTTTTTTATGTCCCTTCAGAGTCGTGAGTCGTTCTAGTTGTTGGTATATCGGTGGCAAGGTTGTGGATGCTCTTGGTTTCCTTTGTTGCTTATGATTCTTTGTCTGGTTTAGTTCGACTTAGTCTTGGTTCATGTTAGTTTGTTTCAGGATAGCTTTGTTGCTTGCAGAAGCACTTGACATTTGTTTTGTATCTTTTTTTTAATAAACTGTCTGCTTTTCGAAAAGAAAAAAAAACAACCAACCAAATGGCCCTTAAGAATCAGTTTTCTATCACTCATTTTAATCAAAGTGTTGTAATATGCAATGACAAGTTTATAATAAATGAAAAAACTCTAACCAATTTCAAATACAGTAATTAATCAAAATGCCCTAAGTTCACCAACCCTTTTACCCATTTGCCCTATTTCTCTCCCAATTTACCAAAATACCCTGAAAATCCGTGGGCATCCGTGGGAATGAAAAAAATCCGTGGGACGAGGACAAAGTCCGTGGGCCGAGGACAAAAAGTCCGTGGACTTTGAGAAAAATCCGTGGGCCACGGGTTAGCCTACGGATTTTCAGGGTATTTGGGTAAATTGGGAGGGAGATGGGGCAAATGAGTAAAAGGGTTGGTGAACTTAGGATATTTTGATGAATTACTCTTTCAAATAATCTCTTCTATCACTCCATAATATTATAAATATAATAAATCTCTATTATTTTTAGTTAGAATAAAACACTATGGTTTTAATCTACAATACTTCAATTACAGTAAAAATTTATATTAAACGAATTATATGAAAAAAGTATTTTATTATTTTTAATTTAATACTCATATAATTTTTTAATGTTTTATATTAGTGGCATCATGTTTTTTTACGATGTAAACAAACACTTTAATGTCTACATGTGTTCACTATATTATTTCACAATGTAAAACAACATTTCATTCATAAATAACGTGGACATAAACAAATTATACCAAAATAACAAGTATTTTATTATTCTTTTTAATTTAACATCTATATTTACATATATCTTCATCCGTTTTTCTTTTTTATGTTTTCTATATATATATATATATATATATTTATTTATTTGGGTACAGGTCCTTTTATTTGAATTCAATACATTGAACAAGCTTTAAGCACAAAACATATAGAAGAATGAAGTTGTGGTGGTGACTTTTCATCACAACGGATTTCACGTAATGTAATAATTTTGTAGTCTTACATTACCAGTATAGTTATTATAGAGAAATTAATTAAAATACCCCAAGTTTGAAATTGATTTATCAAAATACCCAAAAAATGAAAAGTTTACCAAAATACCATTTTTTTCCACGGAGGAAGCCCTCTATAACGGGCAGGGACCAATTGTGAATTTTTTGCAAGATTATTTACACTTTCAGTCCCCATCGCGGGCCAGAGACTGAAAGTGTAAATATATCTTGCAAAAATTTTAACAATTGGTCCCTTCCCGCGATAGCGGGCTCCTTTTGCGGAAAAAAATGGCATTTTGGTAAACTTTTCATTTTTTGGGGTATTTTGGTAAGTCAATGTTAAACTTGGGGTATTTTAATGAAAGACTCGTTATTATATATTTATGTTTATTGTCCTTCACGATCACATGATATTTAACCTATCCTACTTACAAGACATGTACGAAATGTAGGGTAATAAGTAGTTTGAAATAATTACATTACACATATAAGCTAGCAACTGTTTTTACAGTTGTATTTGGTTTCACTGAAATAATTTATCTAATATAGACAGTTCTAGAAGAAACAATGAGTTAGTATTCAATATATCTGATATATTGACTTATAATCTTGTGATAAAAGCCGCATAATTTAATCTTTTGGCTATGTTCTGCTTGTGACATAAACCTATGCTTTACTAATTCAATAATGTGATTTTATTTCATCTTTACCTCTCAAATGATATTTTTATAAGTTATAATATTATATATATATATATATAATAAAATAAAATTTGACGTTTAAAATTAACCTTAAAAGGTTTATATTCAAAGTTTTAATACTATGCATGAATAATATGCTTTTCTAAGGAAAGAAAAAGAAAGTTTATAAATTGGAAATTTTTAGAATAAAAATAACAAATTGATTTGTAGTTCATGTTCATTTATGTAGAAAGCTTTTTTAAAGATCTTTAAATTCCTTCTAATTTGAGTTACACTTTAAGTTTTGCGATCAATAAAGTAGTTCTAAATTAAATAATTCTCTCCTCTTTTTTGGATTTTTCCAAAAATAAAATTGCTTAAAAATGACCACTATTTAATACAACTACAGTCTTTTTATTTATTATTTATTTATTTTTTTGAAACAAACTACAGTCTTTTTATTATTAACTGAAAAAAGTAATTAATAAAGTAAAGATGATTGCAAATTACTGTGTGTATATATAGAAGTATACGTATCAGGATACATACAAGAAAAAGGAGTATTTGAGAAGCTCATTGCTTCTCTGATTTTGATGCAGGAGAGAGAGAAAGAGAAAGAGAGCAGTACTGTACAAGTTTCACACAACCAAAGAGAGGGAGAGTGGGGAGTTGAGAAAACAATTTCTGCATTTGAGGGCCTTTCTCCTCTCAAACCTCATCTGTGTGAAGTTTTTTGAGGTGGGTTTTCCTCAAATTTCATTCAACTCAACCAAACCCCATGATTCTTGATCCATTTCTCCACTGCATTTTTCGGTATTTGACTTGCTTTTTTTTAGTATGCTTTAGCTGAAGTTGTTTCCCCCTTTGTTCTTTCCACTAACCTGATCCTCACTGATCATCTTTCTTTGTATATGATGCATCTTTGGCCATAGATTTTGTCATTTTTGTAGCTTGATTGATGCATCTATGAACATTTGGATGATTATGTCTCATTTGGGAACAAACTCAAAAAGTTGTGGGTTTAATCTGTTCATGAAACGATGATCTTTTGAGGTTTGAATGATTCATTCTTTTGATATTTATGCAGATCTTTTTGGATTTTAATCTTGAACTGGTTTTGGGTAACTTTCGATTTTCAACACAATCAAAGCTTAGAACCCCTCTTCTTGATGTTTGACTATTTTGACCATCTTCCTTGACATTTTGTTTTATAGAACCTACTTTGTATATTTGATCGTCTGTCTGGGCTTAACTCCATCTTTCATCTGTAATCTTTTATGCATAATGCACATTGATTGAATGGCATACTATTGAAATTCTTGAGTCATTATCCATCATGTTTGATTTTTAATCAAGGGTTTTGATCTTTTTTTTCGATGGTGTTCTTGAAATCTGCATATGATCGGGTTCTTTTGACTTCATTGCTAGTATTGGTGGATGATATCTGGATTAGGGTTTCTGGGTGGTTCTTGATATTTGCATTTGAGTCTCTTTTCTTGAAATATTAAATCAAGGTTTTTTTTGGTGTTCTTGTCAACAGGGTGTTTGAATATTTGTGAAAAATGCTGAGGAAGAGGACCAGATCACACCAGAAAGATCAACAAAACATGGGTCAGACTCATCATCTGATACCTGATTCTTATTCTATTGAGTCTTGTTATTCAAATTCTGATGCTTTCTTGAAACAGAAACACAAAACCAATTCCTTTTTCACTGTTCCAGGTCTATTTGTAGGGCTAAACCCTAAGACCTCAGAATCTGATTCAGTTAGAAGCCCCACTTCTCCTTTGGATTTCAAGGTTTTTTCGAAACCAAACCTTGGTAATAATTTGCCAACAAGGGCTTATGAAGCAACTCAAAAGAGTTGGGATTGTAACAAAGTAGGGTTAAGCATTATAGAATCTCTTGAGGACGAGATGAAACCCTCGGCTGGAAAGATACTTCGCTCATCGGACAGTAAGAGCCTTCTTTTTGCACCCCAAATGAGAATCCTGAACAATCCAAGTTTGAAAACTGCCAGTTTTGATCCTTTTGACTCGCTATCCAACTCGCTCCCTAAGAATTATGCAATTTTCCCTTGTACCCAGATCAAAAAATCCAATCCCAAACTGATTAGTCCCTTGGCACAAGAACCATTTGCTAAGTTTTGGTCTCATTCTTTGGATTCTGCAAATCTTGGGGTAAATTTGACCCGTTTAACAACCCGCCCAACCAACCTGAGTACTGGTTTGTCAAATGAACAGAACCTCGGAAAAGATTTAGTGGCTTCACTCTCAGCAACTGAGATTGAGCTTTCCGAGGATTATACGTGTGTTAGAAAACATGGGCCTAACCCTAAAACAACTCATATCTTTGGTGACTGTATTTTAGAGCGTCACGATGATGAGTTCATTCCTAAATCTTCCAAGTGTGAAGAAAATGAGATTAAACCCCCCGAAGCCCCGACTTCGTACCTCTCTGATGATTTCTTGAGCTTTTGTTACTCTTGCAAGAAGAAGTTGGAGGGTGAAGACATCTACATGTACAGGTACAGTTCTAAATCGTCTTCTGTTTTTAACCATACTTGTTTTGGCTACAAATTATTGTGAAAACGTTGAAGAAGATGCGATCTTGATCAAATTGTATAAACATAAATGCATAAAAAACAATCATTCTTGATCAAATTGTGAACATTTGAAAACATGACAACGGTTTGAGAGACTCATGGGTTCTTTTTCTTTGTGTTTTGTTTCTGCTTTTAGAGGTGAGAAAGCATTTTGCAGTTGGAATTGCCGTTCAGAGGAGATTCTGATTGAGGAAGAGATGGAGAAGAACAATGGGGAGGCGGGTGCATCTTCACAAATCGAGATCATCCCCAAAGTGGACAGCTGTGAGGAACTATTTGAGACCTCCATGTTCATCGCTGCATAAATGGAGAAAAGAAAGCTGGTATTTTTGCGTTTTTGTTAACTGTCCAATCGACCACTATGCCCATGAAGAATGAAACTCAACTCCATGACATTGTAAGGGGATACCGCACCATTGATTACCCGTTCGATAAGAGCTGTATTTCTTGTTTTTTTTTTGGCAGCCATGGATGATCTTGTTTTGAAGTGTGTGGTCTTTCTTTACATGTTGTTGAATGTGTTTCATGTTTCATGGTCTTAGTGGGGGTGATTGGTAAACTGCCAAACCAGCTAGTTTTGTGTCTTTATTTCCTGCACTATTTTGACATTGGTGATATCTCTAAGACCTCTTTTTCTAGAGTCTTAAAATGAGAATGAAATGGTACTACCCCCTCCCTCTCCACCCCTTTTTCTTGAACTCATTGTAAGGAGTTGATGCATAAGCCTCCAAATCGAGTATTTGAATGAATATAAATGATCATTTTACATATATATTGTTAGCAATCAAGTCTTTATTTTGTTCATTTATTGACTTGCTGATTATATGGTTGATGATTGTAATGAAAAAGGTCCAAGATTGATGTGGGTTTGGTTTCTCCATCCATCATTGTCCCTTCCATAGATGAAAATGAACTTGCAGAGTTGGCCCCTCACCCATGTGTGCATTATTGTTACAATACATCTTTCTTCCAAACACTCGAAAACAACTTTTATCTTCCACGCTTTATGATATTGCTCTTAGAAAAGAAACCAAAAGCCGTACATCTACTTAGACCTGGACCATTTTTTTTCTCTATATACGTTGGCACCTCATCTCTGAGGGGGTCTTTTGTGTAGTAATCTAATGAGGTTTCACATGTTCTAAGAGTAGAGATAGTTTACATATTCTAGATGGTTACAAAGATTTGAGTGACATCCTCAAAAGCAAAAGGGGCTCAGGTTTCCTTCCTAGTGACACTATAATCAAAGGATATCTTGGATGCTTGAAGAGGTACAAACCATTAATAATGCATTTAGGAGGCCCTACCATTTGGTTGAAAGATAACAAACGGAAAAAAGGACATATATGCCAGGCCCAGGAGACCAGAGGTAAACCCCACATGGCCAAATCTTGAAACTGGCCAAAGTGGGTTCACTTTGGATGAACCACTCTGGTCAAATTTACAGAAAACTACCCTCAAGTATGAAGGACTACAAATCAGTTCCTATACTTGAGTGAACCTTCTTGTTCTTGAAAGGTGTGTTTGGTATACAAACAAGATAAAACAGGAACAAGATAGAACAGTTGTTCAGCAAACAGAACTTGTCAAAACAAAACATAAAACATGACCAATTTACCCTAATAAGTTGTTTAATATACTTTGATAAATTATGTTGCAAATACAGATCAGGGACATCAATTGAGTCCACCAATGCCTAAGCCGAACTTATGGAAAGTCTATTCCAGGAGGCCCAAGGCCCATAGAGAGAGTTAGCTGTTATGGAAAGTCTATTCCAGGAGGCCCAAGGCCCATAGAGAGTTAGCTGCTAAATAATAGGAATTCTGTTAGACTCTTAGCTTGTGCTTTGAGGAGGGAGTTATTCCGTGGGATCCATTTTGGATTTGTTTCCTGTGTCTTCTTCTCCATTTCCTTTACTTGTAATCAGTATCTTTCCTTTAATCCAAAAACTATTACGTAATCAAGTTGATTACGTAACAAATTATGTAATTTATTAAATTATAATCAAATAAATATGTTTTATAACAAAATATATTATTAAAACAAATTCTTCAAGACCGTTAAAAGTGATGCAAAATAAAAAGTTTATGTAGTTTTTAATTTTAAAGAACATAAATACAATAAATAAAATTTAAAAATGAATAAAATAAAATAAAAATGCATATTTGATGTTTTAGAAGAGTTTTATATTTTATTTTGAGGTTATATAGGTAAAACAAAAATCTGTTCCAGCTTGTTCAGTTCGGGTGAAACAAGCATGTTCCACTTTGTCCATGCCAAACGTGGAACAATACTCCCTGTTCTGTCATATATACCAAGCGCACCCGAAATAAAGATAACTCTCCTGATGTCAAATTTTGAATCGGTTTTCAAATAAAAACTAACATACAAATTATGACTTTGAAGTTGTAAAGTGGATAGTTTTACCAAATCAGCCTGTAAAATATTAAATTAAACTAATGCTAGATATTACATAATTTCACCATAAAAGCGTCATTTTGTCATCGGGGTTTAACTTGGTCTAATTCAAATGTAAAATCACATTTTTGACAACAAAAACTACAACCAATTCAGAAGCGGCAGATCATTCTTGCGCTGCGTCAACAGCAATGCCACCCAAGCTCAGCCTCTAGTTTGGCGCGTGTTGTAGGATTTGCAATTGGGGCACTTATGAGCCACCACATGATAAGCCACTTCAGAATTGGTTCCACAGTCATTGCACAAGATCCATATCTTCATATCAAACAATTAAATAAATATATCAAACACAATTCCAGCATCAACAAGCTCAAAAACACAAGGGCGTATATAAAAAGATGGCGTACCACTTTGTTATGATAAAATTCTGGCATCGGCGTAGCTGCAACTTCCATGTCAAGCTTCTCCCAAAACTTTGACATATCGCAGACGGACTTGAAGCAGAGAGGGCAAGCATATCTGTCAAAAGTAATGAAAAATATCAAGCATGAAAACATTAAAATTATCTTCTATTTCTGACTTGTATTAATGTTTTAGAATACTCACTGCAAGTGTTGCTGCATTCCCTTTAATAAACAGTTCTTATGAATGGTATGGCCACAAGGCATGACTGCAACATCATCTATTGAGTCAAACAGATACTGCAAATAACCAACGTTCTTCCACTTTCAGTATGTTCCCCAAAAAACGCACGCAAGCAGGAATGTAGTAGGGTGAAAATGCATACCTCTAAGCATACAGGGCAGTCATGGTGCATGGCTCTTTCAACGCACGGGTGACTTTCTCTCAGAAGATTTGAGTAGCAGCATCCTGAATTCCAACAAAATTGACCAAGGAGATAAGTTTCTAGCATTCCAGATATCACTATTTTGCCCTAGAGAAGAGTGCTTACCGCATTTGTCACAGTGAAAAAAGTTCTCCTGCCCGCCAATTCTGATACCAAACAGAGATGCATATACGAGTTAGAAGAAAACCAAAACAAATGAACCCAATAAATTCCACACAGAATAGGGGTCTGGGGAGGGTAGAAAGTATGTACCCCAAGTTAGAACTTAGAAGATATCCCATTATTTATCTCAGCACTAAAAATACCAAAGAAAAACCAATAGCGTAAAAATAATACCTGCAAATACCACATCCACCACAGTGATACTGTCTCTTGGATATCTGCAAAAAAACAAAGCAAGCAATTAGATAATCCTACACCAAAGCAGGATAATTGCCTAGACACATGAAAACATAGGACTATATCAAAATTTTGTATACAAAAACTTCCTCTAGGCAAGAAAAAGTAGAAAGGGAGAAAGGCTAACGTCATCATCAAAAAGCTTGCATGCCCCGCAGAAGTATTTTCCCATGCACACACCACAGTTTACGCACATTTGCCGAACCTAAAAAGAAAAGCAGCAAAACATTCAAGGAAGGTGCAAAGACAGAAAAGGAAATGCAAGCCATCAAGAGAAATAAATGGATCAATTTAGATTTTCCATGCAGGAGAAGCCAGCTCAACAAGTGCTATACTGCTATGCACTTTGACTTCTATCTACATGAAGAAACAAGGCAACGATAACAACACCCACCACTTGTTCGGTGCCACAAAGGGTGCATATAACCTGAAAGGGAAGCAACGTCAAACATGCTTCATGTATCCAACAAGAAAAGGTATAAAAAAAGCAGCATAACTTCTATAGTGAACAACCTGTTGGATCTGATGGCGAGGGATGGCGTGTCTCTCTTCTGAATCAACATTGATGTCATTCTGTAGAATAATAAAAAATTGTCAACAGCCTCATACACCATTTCTAGTATCCATGCCAACATTATTAACATGAACTTCTCAGGCTATTGCTTGCTTAATGAAACAGCAGTCAACAATCAACAACAAGAAAAGGAACTTCTAGCTATAGGATATTTCTAACTTAACCAGCCAATACCCTCCAAGAAATTGGAATTAAAAAATAAGTCGAGGGAACAAGAGTAAGGGTACTTATTAACACTTTTGACTGACCTTTGCCTCATTATGACAATGACGACAATCAAATATCTCATTACAACAAGGGGCCCTGATACGGCACCGTCGACGATAGTGAGAACATCTGGAAAATAACCAGAAGAAGCAGATTATTGATCTGCAACAAATATTCAACTATAAATTACCGGGAACAAGTCCTATAACCAGTACCCATACTCAAGCGACCCATCATCAGGAATTTCCATGTTCACAGTTTCCACATCCATGTGCTCACTATCCCCATGCATATGATCAATGCATAACTTTGGTTCCTCTGTGGGGGCAATAACTTGTGTCGTATATTCTTCGTTGCTCCCTTGAAGGTGCAAACTTGTAGGAAGATTAATTGGCTCATCCATTCAGACTCTAAAGATCAAATTAACAACTACTACAGCTGAAAGCACCTGCATTCAGGGACACATTAAGCAAAAGATCCTAATTTACAGAAAGAACATCTAGTGGTCCATCATCAGGCAAAAACCCGATGACGATGTGGCATTCTCTCACACTGCAGCACATCAGTTGAAATCAGCAACAACATTGTCCAACCTACGTTGAACAACTGCAACCAGTAAACTCCAAGAGGAGTTGTCACCAAAACAAGTAGGTCTAATATAACTACAATTCAGCAGTGAGAAATTCCAAGCTTCCACGAAATGAAGATATCCACGGCATGGTTTCTTGATTCTTGAAGAAGCCCACATCCATCTAATTAAGATACCACTAAAAAGTGGCATAACCTAACGTAAAAGCAATAAATCACAAAATCAAGTACGTCCTGAATGGAAAAAGAAAACAAAAGGAGGAGAAAGCAGCAGTGACGCACATAAGAGTATTGTTCTTGCCAATCAAGGACAAGCCTACCTCAACTGCTGTTCAGCATCAAATCTTCTTCAGCAAAAGAAAACTACCATAAGGACTAATAAATAAGGTCCACCCGTACTTCAAGAGCTTATCAGTCACGAAATTCCGTCCCAACAACCATTAGCTATCAGGTCTAACTGGATGGACTGCAAAGTACGAACTTTAGATAGAGAAGAGACTTGGGGACAGACTGCTTGGGTTGGCAATAGAGGGAGGAGCATTCGAGTGGACCCTTGCTTTTTGTGAATCCGCATTATTCACAAAGTACAGATTTTGGAAAGTAAAAACCTAATTATCATTGCCTAACCAATGCACTTAACGCCACTTGGAATATCAGGTTTTAGAAGCAGGTGGTTCTCATACAGAAATCCCAGTCCAGAAAAAATCATCAATGAGTTAGGAGAACGGTAATATAAAAGAAAAATATCAAATATCAGATATGGAAGATTGACAAACTGTCTCCATATTTATGAAGTATGAAACATGATTTTCCTTAAAAACAGAACACCTAATGCCGCTTGTAAAAATATGGGCCCAACACAACACCACCAGTGCTCATGACGTAACAGATTGAAGACAGTCTTCCTTTTCTTATATTGGACAGAAAGTATACTGTAAAACAGTTTTGCTGCAACCTAATGATATCACACCCATAACCCTAATCAAAACAGCATCCAATCATTTATCATCTCCATAGTCACATCACCAAGCTGTTAAAACACTCATTTAGACCCCCATCTCACACATGCTTCACCGTGTGGCACAAAACCAGGTAGATATTATAGTCCATGAAAAAACTAACACCCCCTTGAGGTGGCACAATGAGAATAAGCAGCACAATTCTTGGAAACTGATCTTTTTAACACACAACTAAATAGGCTTGCATAAACAAAAGATCTTTCTCATTTGTCTATTACAAACTGAAAGCAGTGAAATAAATTCACACAAATAAAACTCCATTTCTACATAAGGTAAAAAAAAAGGAGCCAGAAATGGATTTGACGTATCCATTGTATAAATTAAGGCCAGCCAATCAAAGATTTCCCTTAAAGGTTCGATTGTAATCAATCAAAATCCATAGAAGCCATTTCCTTACATAAATGATGTTAATGCCTTTGTGCCTCTTAAAATGGAAGAGAAGGTAAAACGCTATTGAGATGCAAGAATATTAACAAACAGTACCTCTGTCTCATAAAACAATATCAGCTATCCACTTTTTGGTCTTGTGAGACAAAAATTATAAAGATATTTTATGTCAGTTCAATGACAGATGAACACAACGTTGTATCCATTTACTTATTGTATTTTACACACTGTATGTAGGTTACCAGTTGATACATATCAATATTCTGGAGACGGACCAGAAAGAAACATGTTCTTTAAAGATTCAAAGACACAAGTTAATACCAATTGAAAACTATTTGCACACAATAACGGTCAGTGAAATTGAGTTGGGGGACAAGACTATGCAAGTAATTATTTTAACCAACTCCCTCCAGAAAACCCAAAAAGAAATCAAGTAATCCTCATTAAAGTCGTATTGCAAAGAAATAGAGTATTTGGTGACGACCAACGTGGTTTTACAAACAAATTAAAAAAATGGAAATCCTGGATGAACACAATGACCGAGATGACACAAGTTTAACCAACAGAATCCGATGGAGAACAAAGTAAACCCTATGGAAGAAACACTGAAAAATAAGCTTAAAATAACAAAATTTATGACTACGCCCTAAAAATTACACACAATATTTAAGTTTTTCAATCAGTCAAGCTCAAATACTAGTTCATTTACGATAAAATCTACCAAAATACGCAAGGATCCTAACACAATTGCAAATTTGCAATAGTAAAGCACAAACGAATTCAAATATCATATTTCACACACAAGAAACTTTGTACCACAAAAAGCATGAATTCAAACAATTGATGCCTGAATTATTAACATAAAAGAAACCGAATTAACAGGTAGTTTACTAATGGAAACTCAAGATAACGAACTTTCAATCCCGACGGCGATTGAAAAAAAGATGGCGAAATTCCGATACGACGACCGTTCGACAGCTGCGATCTTCTCTGTATGTACGTCTATAGAAATTGATGGAAATACGAAGACTTGGATGAGTTGGGGAAAGAACTGGTATGGAGAGGTGGCTTTTATAAGTTGGGGCAGATTTGGGGGTGTTTGGGAGTGTGTTTGAAAACTGCTTAGTGACTTATTGACTTTTCAAGAAGTCAATAAGTTAAAATGAGTGATTGGCAAACTCAAAAACACTTTTAAATCTCTTTTTCCAAAATCTTGCAAACGTGATTTTTCAAAAGTCAGGAATTCTTGACTTTTGGATTTGAAAACAGCTTATTGAGTTTAAAATTACAAAAATAGCCTCTTTTTTATTATATTTTTTTATATAATAAATTTTTTTATATTATATATTTGTAAAAAAAATATTTTTTTAAAAAATATTTTGTCTAAAAATAACTTATTTGTTAAAAAAAATATTTTTTTTGTCTAAAAATAGAGATGTCCTTTTTGGTAATTTTACATGTATAAGCTAAGCCAAACACTTTTTAAAAACTCCTTTTCCAAAAGCAATAAATCAATAAGCACTTTTAGCCAAAAGCACTTTTGGACTAAAAAAGCACTCCAAACACCCCCTTGGTCTCTGGAGACTTCCATTCCATAAACGGGCGGTGTGTTGTCTGCCGTGATAATAATGACAATTACTTCTTTGCCCTTGAAAGTGGTTCATCACCTCAAAATATATTTTGAGTAAATTACGTTTTCTTAGAGCATCTATACAAGTCTTGCAAGAGCTTTTCCAAGATGATATGGCATGTTATGTGGCTTGCAAGGCTTTGTAAGACCAATCTCATCTTTCTAAGAACATCCACAACAATGAAATTTCATTCCAATTGCAAATGAGTCACATGAGCGTCACATCAGCTTTGCAATTATCTTGAAATTAGAGCATCCACAACAATGAAATTTCATCCACTTTCTAAAGTGACACATCATCATAAAAAACTATATTTTAATCAAATAACAACAAACTACAATTAAATACTCCTTACTATAATTTTATATGAAATATTTTATTAATTAAATAACTATAATAAAATAAAATAATTAAATAAAATATTTAATTTATAAAACATTAAATTAAATACTCTGTAGCGTTTGGTCTTCTCATATACTCGTCCCTAAACATGGCAATAATAGCATGTACGAACTTCTTCACGCATTCTATTGTCGTTTCCCCAATTTGTAAATATTCATCAAGTTCTACCGAAAACGAACAAGTGACAATGTTAGAACTCCTGAATATTGAAAAAGAAAAAATTGAGGTGATAAGAGAATTCCACACATCATTTGTGGAAACAGAAAAACGTAAGAACAAATGGAAAAATCGGAAAATTATCATGAAGTTGATGGAAATGAATCTCACAACAATGAGCGAACCACAACGGAGATTGTACGAACATCAACTTGAAGAACTTCTAAAAGAACAATGATATATTTTCATGTGTTAAGTTTGTATTTTTTTTAATATGTAATTTGTTTTATTGTACTTTAATATAAATTATATTTTGCATTTTTTAATATTTGCCTTTTAAAAAAAATTAATACTTTTATTAACAAATAAAATTATTCATACATTTTTTCATAAACATTCTCTACAAATGGGGTGCTAATTACACCCAAATTTACTAAATGCACCCAAAAAGTAGGGGTGTTGATTGCATTTAATTCCGAACCAATCATTATTTGATTTAAATATATAATATAAAAATATATATTATTTATTTGTTTTATATAATAATTATTTATTTGTTTTATATAATATATATATATATATATATTATTTATTTGTTTTATATAATATATATATATTATTTATTTATTTGTTTTATATAATATATATATATTATTTATTTGTTTTATATAATATATATATATTAGAAATATAGAAATATATATATATTATTATTCTTTTTGTTTATATATAGGGGTGTCAATTTTATACCGAGACAAACCAATCAATTTCCATACCAATCGTACCAATTTCGTAACGAAATGCATACCACATGTACCAAAAAGATAATTTTTGAAGTTAAAAGATCAGTTTCGTAATTTTTGACATACCTTAGGGACCAAAACTGTAATTTACTCTTTACTCTAATATCAATAAAAATGTGGTACAAATAGTAGGGAACGGGTATCATTCTGCTAGTTTGACAAATCCTGGCTACAACACTGCTTTGAAATAGTTATTCGAGGATCCTCATTCTATTCGATACGGTTGTAATGAGCCAAATATTGAATTTTTTTGATTTATATATTTTAATATATATTATTTACACTACATAAAAAATATTTTTTATATTTAAAATATATAAATCAAAAAAAATCAATATTTGGCTCATTTCGAATTATTTTAGTTATTCGTGTTACAGTTATTCGTGTGTTGCTGCATGGGCTACCCTGTATACAGATCGAATACAAAAGTACACTCGTCTTTTACGTGTTAATTGTACTACAGATAATGTTATTTTAGAATAAGTAAAAATGTAATAAACATTATGTTATGCTTTATTTATATGTAAAATCTCAATGTTTATTTTTTATTTTTCTAATTATTTTAGTTTATGTATGTTGATATGATAAGGATGTAACATAAAAATGAAAGAAGAAAGAATAAAGTAAATTAAATAACTAATTATAATGGTATAAAATGTAATTTAAAAATAAAAAATAATTTTATTTTTAATTATCATGTTGAACGTTGGAGGTTTTAAAACTTTTAAACTTGTACACGATGTATTAAGATTTGTACTTCTTAAATATTCAAGAATAAACGTAAATAAAATTATTTTTAAAGGAGTATATTAGATAAATATAGATAAGAACGTAATTTCTAATATATATATATATAACAAAATAATATATATATATATATATAACAAAATAATAATAATATATATATATTTAAATAAAAAGAATAACAATATATATATACATATAAAACAAATAAATAATATATATCAAATAATATATATATATTATTATTATATTATATATATATATTTAAATCAAAAATGATTGGGCACGGAATAAAAGGGTGTCAACTCACCTTTTTGGGTGCATTTAGCAAATCAATGGGTGCATTTAGCCTACCCTCTACAAAACATCACAAAACATGATTTGACATAAAACAATTTCTAATTTAGAAATTATTCCCTGCAATTTCTTATACTATTCACTGTCACATCAGCAAAAAGTACTGATTTGACATTTGCAAATTACCAAAATCAATTTCTAATTTAGCAATCATACTCACAACCACTACAATTTCTAATTTAGCAATCCTACATGGCACTTTTGCAATCCAAATGAAATCCTTGTTGTGGATGCTCTAAAATAGAAAGACCTTTCATAAATTAAATATATTAAACAATAACTTTTTTAATTTAGTTAATTTGTTTGTTGTTTATTTAAACATTAATTATTAATATGTTTATTAAATCTATATTATTTATATTATAATTTATTAGTTTAGAAAGGAGTTTGGTTTGCATGTGTGTAGAATGTGTTATTGCAAAGCTGATGTGACACTTTAGAAAGGAGTATGGTCTTGCAGGTGTATGGATGGTCTTAAAATTGCAATAATTCAGATAAAAATTTGGATAAAAATAATAAAAATAACAAAATAATAAGGGTAATAATAAATTATAAATTATCATAGTACAATTTTATATATACCTGATATATCAATTCACACTATCCAATGAATCTATATCTATATATCTATATATATATATAAAACAAAAACCAAGGGTCCTGACGTGGCACCCTCCCAAGCCAGAACTCCCTTCTTTCTTTTTTCTCCTTCGTCCGGGTTTTTTAGCCTCCTCCGCCCCGCCCCAAATCCCCCTTGAAGGTTCTTTCTCTACGTCGGATCCACTTCCACTTCTGCAAATATGAACGCAACCGCCCCATCGATTTCTTCTTCTAGAACTCTTTCACACTGCTTCTACATCGATGGGTCTGATTTTGCTACTGCTTCCCATCGATTTTGCTACTGCTTCCCATCGATTTTGCTACTTTTATCCATCGATTTTGCTACTGTTACTACACGGATGAGTCTGATTTTGCTACTGTTACCCTTGAAGATTCTTTCTCTACGTCGGATCCACTTCCACTTCTGCAAATATGAACGCAACTGCCCCATCGATTTCTTCTTCTAGAACTCTTTCACGATTGACTCTGCAGGTATACCTTTTTGCTACTGCTTCTACATCGATGGGTCTGATTTTGCTACTACTTCCCATCGATTTTGCTACTGTTACTACATGGATGAGTCTGATTTTGCTATGTGTTCTTTAATCTTTATGTTATCGCTACTGCTTCTACATTGATGGGTCTGATTTTGCTACTGCTTCCCATCGATTTTAATTTGCTACTTTTATCCATCGATGTTGCTACTGTTACTACATCGATGAGTCTGATTTTGCTATGTGTTCTTTAATCTTTATGTTATCGCTACTGATTCTACATCGATGGGTCTGATTTTGCTACTGCTTCCCATCGATTTTGCTACTTTTATCCATCAATTTTGCTACTGTTACTACTATCTGGTTCATGGATAACCCTAATTAGGAGTTTGCGCATATATAGAATTGAGTATGTAGTTACTAGACAAGGAGAGGGTTAAAATTGATAATTGTGTTAACATTTTATTGGGTGAAAAAGTAAAGTCTATTCTAAAGATATATATGCATTTTCTATATGGTAATTGCATTTTGAAATAATCTATATTAAAGATGAAGTATGATGGAATGCCTAAAGTAACAAAAACATCATGCATAACGTGATTATTGAAGAGAAGGGAAATGGTTCTGAAGGAATTATGGAGTTTGAAGCACTTCCACCTAGAGACATAATATGTGCGTTTAACTATAGTTGTTGCTGCCTCCATAGTCGTCACGAGCTGGTTTCATATTTCAAACATGCCCTTCGTGCGTTGTCTAAAAAAGGTGGGATTTTTGTGATGGATCTTTATGGAGGTACATCATCCGAATGTGAACTTAGGATGCAAAGAAGATTTCCAAATTTCACGGTAATCACTCATGTAATGAAAGAATATCCTATGCCTTGTGGTAAACCAGTATGGTATTCAAATTTAAAATTGATAATTGTGTTAACATTTTATTGGGTGAAAAAGTAAAGTCTATTCTAAAGATATATATGCATTTTCTATATGGTAATTGCATTTTGAAATAATCTATATTAAAGATGAAGTATGATGGAATGCCTAAAGTAACAAAAACATCATGCATAACGTGATTATTGAAGAGAAGGGAAATGGTTCTGAAGGAATTATGGAGTTTGAAGCACTTCCACCTAGAGACATAATATGTGCGTTTAACTATAGTTGTTGCTGCCTCCATAGTCGTCACGAGTTGGTTTCATATTTCAAACATGCCCTTCGTGCGTTGTCTAAAAAATGTGGGATTTTTGTGATGGATCTTTATGGAGGTACATCATCCGAATGTGAACTTAGGATGCGAAGAAGATTTCCAAATTTCACGGTAATCACTTGAATCAATTATTTATGTTTTATTGGCCTTTTGACATTCTTTTCCAAGAAAATGTCTAAACATGGATAAAACTTAATATATTGAAAAGTTTTTTTTTTCAATCTTTCATTTCCTGAAAATGGGAAGGTTGTGCTCATTTGATCTTTTGTAGCAAAACCATGGTTCTTGAGAATTTTGTTCTACTTTCATATGGAATTTCGGTTATTATGCTTCGTTTTATCATCCATACTTTGCCAGTATACGTGGGAACAAACTGGTTTTGATATCATTCAAAGGAAAACAAGGATCAGTCTGCATTTTACTCTGCAAAAGCAACAGAAGAAGAAACTTCGCCATGCATTTTCTTACAGCTGGAGACTGTAAATTTCTTTACTTTATACTTCGTGGATGTCAATACTTTTCCTTTTCGATCCAAGATTATCTTTTTGCATCTGATTAATAGTTGAATGATTTCATTGAACTATTCGTTCAAATTCAAAGGCTGATTCATAATTATGTCCAGGTGGTTGTTGCCTGAGATTAAAGACTGTATGGAAGAAGTGCTGCTCGAGATATCAAGTACGAAGAAGTTGCAAGTTTTCAGCAGCAAGATTCATGGAATGCTTATATTGTTGGTGTTTCATAGCGATTTCTCTAGCTCAGTCTTTTCTGTGAAGTGATATTAATGGTAAAAGACAGTTTTCTTTGACAATTTAGCTGTTATGTTCTTAGTTAACATGTTGCATTGAACAACAGACCCAAAAAAATTAGTTGCAGACTTGATCTTTCTCAACCATCTTTCATCTTTTACTGAAAACTTGATCTGCTTTATGTTCTTTTGTTTTCAGAATTAACAAAATAAAGTAGCATAGGATAATGACGATAAAGATATTAGCAAAATAAAAGCTCAATTTTATTCGGTTTGCGTGCAATTTGGTAAGCATATATCGCCATGGATTCTAACTTCATTATTGTCTACAATGGCAGAAGTATTTAATAAGCTACTATGTGGACAAATTGAGGGGTTCCAAGTTTTTTGTTGGCATTTGTAGTTGATTTGCACTAAATTTATTGTAAACCCTTAGATATTAGAGAGTTATAACTTCAAAGGTAACAACAATTAACATGGTAATTTTACTATAAGCTTTTATTCTTTACAGGGGCAAGCTTTGGAGCATTGTGTTCAAAAGTTGTTGGGCAAGGACTTAGTATAGATTAGTAGGTAAGTTATTGCATTTGTGTCCTTTTGCTATGAGCATCTTACAAGCATTTTGTATACAATTAGGAACTATTTTGTTTCTAAAAGGCATCCACAAGTTCTGATCTGGTAGCCACTGTTTTGCATTCTTTGTGGAGGAAAAAAACATGATATGAGCTATATTTTGATATAACTCCATTTTCAAAATTGTCATCGTTTCAGAACTAGGTTTTTGCTTTAGGGATCTGAGATCCATGGAAGAAAGTTAAGTCATCATCGAGAGCCTGCCGGCTTTTGCTGGCGACGGAAGAGAAGGAACAACAGGTGAAAACCGTGAAATACATTTTTACACTTTATTAGCCTATGTTATTTAACTTTTGTCTTCTATATTTGTGGAACTTTATACTTTTGTTTTCTCCTTTTCGATAACATTTATGGGTTCGTTTGCTTTGGTTTGGTTTTACTCTTACATAGATACTGGGAGTCATTGTGATTTCTGAAATGTTGCGGTAGGAAACGTTTTCTAAGAACATCTTGGCATCTTTTGAGAAGAATGGACTGCCGTGAAAAAAAGGTCATACATCCACATTGATAGTATATACAACATTTCAATCACCATCTCTTACTCACAGACACTGATTTATGGTTGTGGGTTTTACACGAAGAACTCCGCCTTCGTTCATCTTCCCAAGAAGTAAGTCAACTCTTCCCTTTGTGATCTTAAAGATTAAATTTTTAATGCATAGATTACCGATAGTTGAAACTTGCATAAAAACTCATAAGTTTAAATATAATTGATGTTAGTGTTCAGAATTTTTGATGGGTTTGCCATACCATGACTGTACGAATATTTGTTACCTGTAATTCATCTTAAAGTTTTAATTTTCCATTCACCCACTTTACAATTTGAAAGGTTGACATCAAAACTTTTAACAACTTCATGACAACAAAATTACTCATTGTTCGTAACTATGGAACCTTTAGAGAAGGAAAAATAATCAAGAATATCAAAATTGTCTTAAAGTTAAAAACTTTTGGGACAAAAGATATCATAAAAATTGGGGTGGGCGAGGGGGTTTATAATATATATATACATATATATATATATACGGTCTTAACTAAATTGGATTAATTGTAAAAATATATGGAGTTACTAAATAACCAAAAATAAACCGCAAATCCAATTGTTTAACGCAACGGAAGGTTTTCAGTTACTAAATAACCAAAATAAAACTTGTCTAAATCTTGAATCGTTCTTCATTATGCCTTTATTCCAATGCCAAGCCAGTTCTAGATCTTCTCTTTCCCCTTGCTACTACTCCCGAGTGAGTGACGACCTGGTTGCATAGTTATTTTGAAAAGGAGTTGGGTGAGCCTAGGGCCCAGTGAATTCACGGTTTTATGCATGAAAACAATATCATAACAATTTTCACAAAGCATAGTAACTTGACATGCATGCGGTAAAATATTACAAGCTAACGACATTATGGGAGGTGCCTAACTCACACAGCTTTGCCTGGCGGACTCACACAGCATGTTCGCGCTTACGGCTTAGGACAAGCTCACACAGCATGCTTGCCTTACCATAGTACACCCCCATAACCACACAAAGCATCAGATATAAATCCCATAAATCATGTCATGATGTTTGCATAAACGACATATCAAATTCTCGAGAACATTAAGAAATTTTATAAAAATATGCAACCGTTTAAAAATCACGTTAACTCACCGTACTCGTCGGAGTCCGAATCGTCCTTGAAGTTCCTTACGCCTTCCCTACAATTTACGATCACATTTTAACTCTAATTAAATCCAACACCCGAACTATAAACTCCGAGTTAACCCATTTCGTTTCTAGACTACTACTTACCTAAATGCTTCAAGATGTCCTCACATTATATGTATATATATATATATATATATATATATTTACACCTTTCATGTAACCCCTTTTTATACAGTTCACGGGTATTCAAATATCAATCCATGTCTCATATTTATACTAATATATATATATATATATATATATATATATATATTATGACATATGAACAGTGTATGGTTTCAATCATCAACTTTCCTTTGTCATGCTATATATTATGACATATGAATAGTGTATGGTGTCATCCATAGTGTATGGTGTCATCCATCAACTTTCCCTTGCCATGCTAAAACTTACATCTATATATACGTTTGTACTTAGCTATATACATATATATACATGGAGATTCATGAGAACACTTATGAGTTTATATATATATATAGCGGACGCATCATGTATCATCTCCATGCTATATATATATATATATATATATATATATATATATATATATATATATTTACATAATTGATTTCTTTGTTACACCTACAACTCATCTCTTGAAACTTCCTTCCCAGATTATGTTTTCTTTACTGCCATAACAGTCATCTCTCTCACTCGACTGGAACATGGCGCTCACTTAACGAACCAGAAATTTCGCCGAATATCTCAAGGTTTCAAACATAAGCTTGTACCGAGAACACAACGGCGACATCGGTGGTACCGGTTGGAACACCGACCACGACCGGTGACCGAGACCACTTCTTTTTTTCGAGACCTAAATCATCTCGTCAAGGGTCTGGGATATCTATATGAGATGAACGAAACCGATCGAGTAAAGAAACAACTTACCGGTGAGTATCGAAACCGTTGCGAATCACCGAACCGTCACCGTCTTTCTCTTCCTAATTGGTTTCTTCTCCAAGATGCTTGTTACTTATACTTGCAGGTTTAGCTCCTATATATACAGGTCTGATGTTTGGCAGTTTATCAAGAAGGGAAGGATAAAAGTCACTGGTTTAAATGAGTATCAGTTTCATCGAGTGGTTGAGTTGCATGGCAATGAATTACATCGCCACTTTCAAGTCCAAACCCCTTTAGTCTCTTCTCCTCTACACAACAGGCCCTTGTGAAATGATAATTATCTTTTTTTTTTATTACAAACTTCCCCCCTTAACAAATCGTCCTATGCAAATAGATGAGGGTACTTCAACCTCGTCTCCTTCTCGAGTTCCCAAGTTGCTTCTGGCCCTTTATGATGTCTCCATTGAACTTTAACGAGGGAAATCTCTTTGTTTCTTAGTTTCCTTATTTTTCTATCAACGATAGCTTCCGGCTCCTCAATGTAGCTTAAAGATTTATCCACCTTTACATCCTTAAGATGTACCTCAGCACTTTCATCAGCCAGACATTTCCTTAGATTTGACACGTGGAACGTGTTATGAATGCCTTGAAGTTCTTCAGGAAGCTCCAACTTATAGGCAACCTCACCTACTCTTCCAGTTATCTTGTAAGGGCCAATATAACGAGGACTTAGCTTTCCTCTCTTTCCAAAACGAACCACACCTTTCCATGGTGAGATCTTGAGCATAACCTTGTCCCCAACTTGAAATTCTATCGGCTTCCGTCTTTTATCCGCATAACTCTTCTGTCTGTCTTGAGCAATCTTCAACCTTTCCCTTATCTGATTTATCTTATTGGTAGTTTGCTGAACTATCTCAGGGCCAGCCAATTGTTTTTCACCTACTTCATTCCAACACAATGGTGTTCGACACTTCTTTCCATACAAAACTTCATATGGTGCAGCTTGGAGGCTAGCATGGTAGCTGTTGTTATAGGCAAACTCTATTAATGGAAGATGACTCTCCCATGAACCTGGAAAATCGATAGCACATGCTCGCAACATATCCTCTAGGGTTTGAATGGTCCTCTCGCTTTGACCATCCGTTTGCGGGTGGTATGCTGTACTTAGCCTTACTTGTGAACCCAATTCCCTTTGAAAGCTTTGCCAAAATTTAGAGGTAAACCGACTGTCTCTATCAGAGATTATTGATGATGGAACACCATGCCGAGACACAATCTCATCTATATAGAGCTTAGCTAGTCTCTCCATCGAGTATGTCTCCTTAATTGGCAAAAAAT
This sequence comes from Saussurea involucrata, assembly GCA_033807775.1. Lineage (NCBI taxonomy): Eukaryota > Viridiplantae > Streptophyta > Magnoliopsida > Asterales > Asteraceae > Saussurea > Saussurea involucrata. Next base: position 155,359,818 of record CM066321.1, read on the forward strand.
GTGCTGACTTGGTGAGTCTATCAACGATTACCCATATAGCATCATAACCCTTTGGTGTCCTTGGCAACTTTGTCACAAAGTCCATTGTGATTTGATCCCACTTCCACATAGGAATTTCCAAGGGTTGCAACTTACCATACGGTCGTTGGTGTTCAACTTTAACTTTCAGACATGTCAAGCACCTTTCGACATAATGAGCTATGTCCTTCTTCAACCCTGGCCACCAGTAACATTGGCGAAGATCTCGATACATCTTATTGTTTCCTGGATGGATAGAATACCGGGATTTATGAGCTTCGTCTAACACTCGGTTACGAAAGTCGCCCAAGCGAGGAACCCAAATTCTACCCTTATAGCTTTTTAATCCTTGATTGTTAACTTCAAGAAGGGAAACAACCCCTATCATTCTTTCAGCCTTCAAATTTTCTTCGGTTAGAGCTTCTTCCTGAACTTTCTTGAGTTCATCAAACCAACTAGGAGTCACCTCCATCCGCATTGCTTTAATCCTTATACGATCACTCCTTTCTTTGCGACTCAGTGCGTCAGCCACCACATTTGCCTTCCCGGGATGATACAAAATTTCACAGTCATAATCCTTCAGCAACTCCATCCACCTTTGTTGTCTCATGTTCAATTCTTTTTGATCGAACAAATACTTTAGACTCTTGTGATCAGTATAGATTTGACACTTCACCCCGTATAAGTAGTGTCTCCAGATTTTCAATGCAAACACCACCGCTGCCAATTCCAAGTCATGCGTTGGATATCGCTTCTCATGATCCTTTAATTGGCGAGATGCATATGCTATAACTTTCCCTTGTTGCATTAATACACATCCAAGTCCTAACTTGGATGCGTCACTGTAAACTACAAACCCTTCGGTTCCTTCTGGTAAGGTCAATATCGGTGCGGTACTCAACTTTTCTTTCAAGACTCTAAATGCCTCTTCTTGAGTTGGTTTCCATTCAAACTTTACGCCTTTCTTTGTTAGTGCTGTCAATGGTGTTGCGATCCGCGAAAAGTCTTGAATGAACCTTCTGTAATAACCTGCTAATCCCAAGAAACTCCGTACCTCGGACGGGGTCCTTGGTGGTTCCCACTTCTTTATAGCATCCACCTTGGTCGGATCCACTTTTATTCCTTCATGGGTCACCATATGCCCTAGAAATTGAACCTCACGGAGCCAAAACTCACACTTAGAAAATTTCGCATACAGTTTTTCTTGTTTTAGCAAACTCAAAACCGCTCGGAGGTGTTGCTCGTGCTCCTTTTCAGTGCGTGAATAAATCAAAATATCGTCGATGAAAACGATGACAAACTTATCTAGATAGGGTTTACATACCCTATTCATCATATCCATAAAAGCTGCAGGTGCATTTGTTAACCCAAATGGCATCACCAGAAATTCGTAATGCCCATATCTAGTCCTGAAAGCTGTCTTTGGCACATCCTCCTCCCGGACCTTCAACTGATGGTAACCTGATCGTAGATCAATCTTCGAGAAGTAATTGGCACCCTGAAGTTGATCGAAAAGATCATCAATCCTTGGCAGAGGGTACCTATTCTTTACCGTTACTTTGTTAAGCTCACGATAGTCAATGCACATTCGCATCGTACCGTCCTTTTTCTTAACAAATAACACAGGCGCTCCCCAGGGAGAAGTGCTAGGGCGTATAAAACCCTTGTCTAATAATTCTTGCAATTGGGACATCATCTCCTTCATTTCCGATGGTGCCAGACGGTAGGGTGTTCGAGCGATAGGTGCGGCTCCAGGTACCAGATCAATTTGAAACTCTACATGTCTCTCGGGTGGTAGACCTGTCAGATCATCTGGAAAGACTTCAGGAAACTCTCTTACAACGGCAATGTCTTCAATACTCTTTTTCTCCTTCTTAGCATCTATCACGTATGCCAAATAGCTCTGACATCCCTTTCTTACACATCGTCTTGCCTTTACCAAAGAAATCATACTGGATTTCCTATTTCTTCTATCTCCGTATATAACTACGGTTCCACCATCAGGTGATTCAATTTGGATGATCTTTTTGTTGCACATAATCCTTGCCTGGTTTTTAGCTAGCCAATCCATTCCAATTATTATATCAAATTCCCCCATGGTCATAGGGAGTAGTTTTAATGGGATCGAACGTCCGTCTATTTGAATATTGCAATCATCGTATTCTTTTCTAATAACCACCCAATTATCATTGGCGGTTTCTACTTCTAAGGCCGAACTTAAAGGCTTGGGCTCTCTATGCAAGTAATCACAGAATGTAGTAGACACAAAAGAACGATTTGCTCCAGAATCAAACAGTACCCTAGCATGCACAGAGTTGACCAGAAAAGTACCTGTCACCACGTCAGGTGTATCCTCGGCCTCTGTTGCCGTCATTTGGAAGACTCTTCCCTTTGGCTTTGTTGTTTCAGAACGTTTTTCCTCCCATTTACCATTTCGACTTCCGCCCTGACCTGAGGCATACTCATTCTTTTGCTGAGGACAATTTGCTTGTATATGGTTGGGTGACTTACAGGTAAAACATAGTCGTTCCCTCCTTTCAACCTTGCAATCTTGAGATAGGTGTCCTGGCCTCCCACACCGGTAACACACCCTTGGTTTAATCAAACATTCTCCTTTGTGCATACGGTTGCATCTAGGACATGGTTTGACAGTTTGTCCTTGCCACGGTTTCCTTTCTGGACCCGAGAACCTTGACTTTTTGATTTCATTGCTTGTACCTTCCCATTTCCTCTTTATCTGGCCTCGCTCAGCCTCTTGACGATTCTTTTCTTTTTCTCTAACTTCTGCTGCATTCACTGCAGCTTGGAACGTGGTTGGGTTCATAGTGAGAACAAACTCTTGAATGGATGCTTTTAACCCCCAGATGTACCGTTCAGCTCGCCTTTCCTCGGTCGACACATAATGCTCGGCAAATCTGGCTTTTTCAGTAAAGCTAGTTGTATACTCCCCCACTGTCATAGTTCCATGTTCTAACCTTAAAAATTCCTCTTCCAGTTGCTTCACCGCTGAGCGTGGACAGAATTTATTGTTGAATAGTACCTTAAAGTCATCCCATGTCATTCTAGCCACCGCCTCGTCGCCTTTTAAGTTACAGACTACCTCCCACCAGGAAAGGGCTTCTGATTTGAGCATTGCCGACCCATAGGTCACCTTGTCTTCTTCTGCACATTTGCTGATTTTGAATACGACTTCTGTTTCCCGTATCCATCTCATCGCCTTCACTGGGTCACAATCACCTTGAAAAGGTTGTGGTTTACAGGCCATGAAGTTCTTATAACTGCATCCTCTTTGTCCTGCACCCAGGCCGATAGGACTTACTGGTCTTGACCTGTTGCTTGAATCATTAACATCTTCCCTCTGGCTGCTTATCACCCTATCTTCCTGATTTTTCAATTCAGCCTCTCGCACCTGGGCTATAACCATGGGTAAAGCATCTTGCAAAGCTTTTGTTACCTCCTGAGCGATGATGTCTACAGGAGTTTCCATGGTGGCTTGGGTACGCCCTCGTCCCCTTCCTCGACCTCGACCTCTTCCAGATGCAGAACTTGCTTGCACAGAGGGTTCAGGTTCATTCGGCACTGCCTGACTTCTACCTCGTCCTCTTCCCCTTCCCCGACCTCGTCCTCGTGTGCTAGCGGTCCTTGCAACCGCAACAGATGCTGGTTGGGTTTCATGTACATTTGGGGTAGCCCCTATTGGTGGCGGTTCTACCGCATCAGGTGTAACTGATGCCGTTCTTACCGATCGTCGTGACATCTTTGCTGTATGCGATGAAAACTTACATTTATAAGCATATTTTAATCCATTTATAACCTAATTATTTCATAAGTTCAACATTTGCATAGTAAAATTAAACACCAACTATTATTCATTCAAAAGATGTTTCAGTACATAAGTCTTTTGCATCATGTGCCAAACCGGCTAATACATAAACCCAAAATAAGGCAGAATAGGCCAAGTTCAAACCACTAAACATTCAAAACACTTTATTAAGACAAAAGTACTTAAAGATAACTATTCATCTCCTCGCTCTCTCACTCAAGGCATATCCATAGGATAGTGAGTGATCCTAACAAATTCTTCATACGTGTTCTCTGGGCGGTACTCCCAAAGAAATCCCAAGTTTGGACCTTGTTGAAACTGACGTGCCCAATCCGAAAAATACCCTCGGATCAAACCTACATACTCCGAGGCCGCTTTCCGATAGTAGCGCGCTCGATCCCCCAATCGCTTCTTCCAAGTCCGGACAGCTATCCTCCTCTCCCACTCTAATGCCACACACTTCCATGCCATGTCGTGGTTGTCTTTCCAAAGCTCATCATTTTCACCCAACACCTTATTCATCTCACTTCCTAACTTAACATGTTCTTCTTGTAAGTTGCTCAGCCACCCTCCGACTTTGACATTTTCCTTTTGAACCCTCGTCAATTCAGTTTTTAACTCAGTAATCTCTCCTTGCAAGTTTGCTACATTCTCTTCCAAGTCCTCACGAGTAGGCGTACTTGGGGTGTACTCCACATGAGTTTCCTCCGATGGGTCATAGGAAGAATTCTCCACCGGGTTGGGTTGAGATGATTCGACCCTTTGGTCACTCGAGTTGCCCCTGGAATGGCTCCTCTCACTTCTAGGGTGTCTGCTAGTGCGGCTGGAACTAGCGTGGTCGTGTTGTCCAACTCCACCTCTTGGGCCTAATCCAGCAGCTACCGCGCGGCTTCCGGCCCTGCCTCTTCCACGACCAATACGCCTAGTCGTCTTGGTGTACACCATTTTCCTACAAACCGCAATAATGAACCTATAAATTTTCGGTACATTGTCAAAACTTAACTTAGACTATATCATTTGCCTCACTTTTTTTTTACATCTCCCATCAGTTTAAGCTTAGGCTAAAATAACCTATTTCTCTTAAACTAAGGCTCTGATACCACTTGTAACATCCCAATTTTTTTTCCTTTTAAAACATATATATAAAACATCCATAAATAAATAAACCGCAAATCCAATTGTTTAACGCAACGGAAGGTTTTCAGTTACTAAATAACCAAAATAAAACTTGTCTAAATCTTGAATCGTTCTTCATTATGCCTTTATTCCAATGCCAAGCCAGTTCTAGATCTTCTCTTTCCCCTTGCTACTACTCCCGAGTGAGTGACGACCTGGTTGCATAGTTATTTTGAAAAGGAGTTGGGTGAGCCTAGGGCCCAGTGAATTCACGGTTTTATGCATGAAAACAATATCATAACAATTTTCACAAAGCATAGTAACTTGACATGCATGCGGTAAAATATTACAAGCTAACGACATTATGGGAGGTGCCTAACTCACACAGCTTTGCCTGGCGGACTCACACAGCATGTTCGCGCTTACGGCTTAGGACAAGCTCACACAGCATGCTTGCCTTACCATAGTACACCCCCATAACCACACAAAGCATCAGATATAAATCCCATAAATCATGTCATGATGTTTGCATAAACGACATATCAAATTCTCGAGAACATTAAGAAATTTTATAAAAATATGCAACCGTTTAAAAATCACGTTAACTCACCGTACTCGTCGGAGTCCGAATCGTCCTTGAAGTTCCTTACGCCTTCCCTACAATTTACGATCACATTTTAACTCTAATTAAATCCAACACCCGAACTATAAACTCCGAGTTAACCCATTTCGTTTCTAGACTACTACTTACCTAAATGCTTCAAGATGTCCTCACATTATATGTATATATATATATATATTTATTTACACCTTTCATGTAACCCCTTTTTATACAGTTCACGGGTATTCAAATATCAATCCATGTCTCATATTTATACTAATATATATATATATATATATATATATATATATATATATATATATATATTATGACATATGAACAGTGTATGGTTTCAATCATCAACTTTCCTTTGTCATGCTATATATTATGACATATGAATAGTGTATGGTGTCATCCATAGTGTATGGTGTCATCCATCAACTTTCCCTTGCCATGCTAAAACTTACATCTATATATACGTTTGTACTTAGCTATATACATATATATACATGGAGATTCATGAGAACACTTATGAGTTTATATATATATATAGCGGACGCATCATGTATCATCTCCATGCTATATATATATATATATATATTTACATAATTGATTTCTTTGTTACACCTACAACTCATCTCTTGAAACTTCCTTCCCAGATTATGTTTTCTTTACTGCCATAACAGTCATCTCTCTCACTCGACTGGAACATGGCGCTCACTTAACGAACCAGAAATTTCGCCGAATATCTCAAGGTTTCAAACATAAGCTTGTACCGAGAACACAACGGCGACATCGGTGGTACCGGTTGGAACACCGACCACGACCGGTGACCGAGACCACTTCTTTTTTTCGAGACCTAAATCATCTCGTCAAGGGTCTGGGATATCTATATGAGATGAACGAAACCGATCGAGTAAAGAAACAACTTACCGGTGAGTATCGAAACCGTTGCGAATCACCGAACCGTCACCGTCTTTCTCTTCCTAATTGGTTTCTTCTCCAAGATGCTTGTTACTTATACTTGCAGGTTTAGCTCCTATATATACAGGTCTGATGTTTGGCAGTTTATCAAGAAGGGAAGGATAAAAGTCACTGGTTTAAATGAGTATCAGTTTCATCGAGTGGTTGAGTTGCATGGCAATGAATTACATTGCCACTTTCAAGTCCAAACCCCTTTAGTCTCTTCTCCTCTACACAACAGGCCCTTGTGAAATGATAATTATCTTTTTTTTATTACAAACTGAAAGGAGTTGGGTGAGCCTAGGGCCCAGTGAATTCACGGTTTTATGCATGAAAACAATATCATAACAATTTTCACAAAGCATAGTAACTTGACATGCATGCGGTAAAATATTACAAGCTAACGACATTATGGGAGGTGCCTAACTCACACAGCTTTGCCTGGCGGACTCACACAGCATGTTCGCGCTTACGGCTTAGGACAAGCTCACACAGCATGCTTGCCTTACCATAGTACACCCCCATAACCACACAAAGCATCAGATATAAATCCCATAAATCATGTCATGATGTTTGCATAAACGACATATCAAATTCTCGAGAACATTAAGAAATTTTATAAAAATATGCAACCGTTTAAAAATCACGTTAACTCACCGTACTCGTCGGAGTCCGAATCGTCCTTGAAGTTCCTTACGCCTTCCCTACAATTTACGATCACATTTTAACTCTAATTAAATCCAACACCCGAACTATAAACTCCGAGTTAACCCATTTCGTTTCTAGACTACTACTTACCTAAATGCTTCAAGATGTCCTCACATTATATGTATATATATATATATATTTATTTACACCTTTCATGTAACCCCTTTTTATACAGTTCACGGGTATTCAAATATCAATCCATGTCTCATATTTATACTAATATATATATATATATATATATATATATATATATATTATGACATATGAACAGTGTATGGTTTCAATCATCAATTTTCCTTTGTCATGCTATATATTATGACATATGAATAGTGTATGGTGTCATCCATAGTGTATGGTGTCATCCATCAACTTTCCCTTGCCATGCTAAAACTTACATCTATATATACGTTTGTACTTAGCTATATACATATATATACATGGAGATTCATGAGAACACTTATGAGTTTATATATATATATAGCGGACGCATCATGTATCATCTCCATGCTATATATATATATATATATATATATATTTACATAATTGATTTCTTTGTTACACCTACAACTCATCTCTTGAAACTTCCTTCCCAGATTATGTTTTCTTTACTGCCATAACAGTCATCTCTCTCACTCGACTGGAACATGGCGCTCACTTAACGAACCAGAAATTTCGCCGAATATCTCAAGGTTTCAAACATAAGCTTGTACCGAGAACACAACGGCGACATCGGTGGTACCGGTTGGAACACCGACCACGACCGGTGACCGAGACCACTTCTTTTTTTCGAGACCTAAATCATCTCGTCAAGGGTCTGGGATATCTATATGAGATGAACGAAACCGATCGAGTAAAGAAACAACTTACCGGTGAGTATCGAAACCGTTGCGAATCACCGAACCGTCACCGTCTTTCTCTTCCTAATTGGTTTCTTCTCCAAGATGCTTGTTACTTATACTTGCAGGTTTAGCTCCTATATATACAGGTCTGATGTTTGGCAGTTTATCAAGAAGGGAAGGATAAAAGTCACTGGTTTAAATGAGTATCAGTTTCATCGAGTGGTTGAGTTGCATGGCAATGAATTACATCGCCACTTTCAAGTCCAAACCCCTTTAGTCTCTTCTCCTCTACACAACAGGCCCTTGTGAAATGATAATTATCTTTTTTTTTATTACAAACTTCCCCCCTTAACAAAATTTCGTCCTCGAAATTCGTCCTATGCAAATAGATGAGGGTACTTCAACCTCGTCTCCTTCTCGAGTTCCCAAGTTGCTTCTGGCCCTTTATGATGTCTCCATTGAACTTTAACGAGGGAAATCTCTTTGTTTCTTAGTTTCCTTATTTTTCTATCAACGATAGCTTCCGGCTCCTCAATGTAGCTTAAAGATTTATCCACCTTTACATCCTTAAGATGTACCTCAGCACTTTCATCAGCCAGACATTTCCTTAGATTTGACACGTGGAACGTGTTATGAATGCCTTGAAGTTCTTCAGGAAGCTCCAACTTATAGGCAACCTCACCTACTCTTCCAGTTATCTTGTAAGGGCCAATATAACGAGGACTTAGCTTTCCTCTCTTTCCAAAACGAACCACACCTTTCCATGGTGAGATCTTGAGCATAACCTTGTCCCCAACTTGAAATTCTATCGGCTTCCGTCTTTTATCCGCATAACTCTTCTGTCTGTCTTGAGCAATCTTCAACCTTTCCCTTATCTGATTTATCTTATTGGTAGTTTGCTGAACTATCTCAGGGCCAGCCAATTGTTTTTCACCTACTTCATTCCAACACAATGGTGTTCGACACTTCTTTCCATACAAAACTTCATATGGTGCAGCTTGGAGGCTAGCATGGTAGCTGTTGTTATAGGCAAACTCTATTAATGGAAGATGACTCTCCCATGAACCTGGAAAATCGATAGCACATGCTCGCAACATATCCTCTAGGGTTTGAATGGTCCTCTCGCTTTGACCATCCGTTTGCGGGTGGTATGCTGTACTTAGCCTTACTTGTGAACCCAATTCCCTTTGAAAGCTTTGCCAAAATTTAGAGGTAAACCGACTGTCTCTATCAGAGATTATTGATGATGGAACACCATGCCGAGACACAATCTCATCTATATAGAGCTTAGCTAGTCTCTCCATCGAGTATGTCTCCTTAATTGGCAAAAAATGTGCTGACTTGGTGAGTCTATCAACGATTACCCATATAGCATCATAACCCTTTGGTGTCCTTGGCAACTTTGTCACAAAGTCCATTGTGATTTGATCCCACTTCCACATAGGAATTTCCAAGGGTTGCAACTTACCATACGGTCGTTGGTGTTCAACTTTAACTTTCAGACATGTCAAGCACCTTTCGACATAATGAGCTATGTCCTTCTTCAACCCTGGCCACCAGTAACATTGGCGAAGATCTCGATACATCTTATTGTTTCCTGGATGGATAGAATACCGGGATTTATGAGCTTCGTCTAACACTCGGTTACGAAAGTCGCCCAAGCGAGGAACCCAAATTCTACCCTTATAGCTTTTTAATCCTTGATTGTTAACTTCAAGAAGGGAAACAACCCCTATCATTCTTTCAGCCTTCAAATTTTCTTCGGTTAGAGCTTCTTCCTGAACTTTCTTGAGTTCATCAACCCAACTAGGAGTCACCTCCATCCGCATTGCTTTAATCCTTATACGATCACTCCTTTCTTTGCGACTCAGTGCGTCAGCCACCACATTTGCCTTCCCGGGATGATACAAAATTTCACAGTCATAATCCTTCAGCAACTCCATCCACCTTTGTTGTCTCATGTTCAATTCTTTTTTATCGAACAAATACTTTAGACTCTTGTGATCAGTATAGATTTGACACTTCACCCCGTATAAGTAGTGTCTCCAGATTTTCAATGCAAACACCACCGCTGCCAATTCCAAGTCATGCGTTGGATATCGCTTCTCATGATCCTTTAATTGGCGAGATGCATATGCTATAACTTTCCCTTGTTGCATTAATACACATCCAAGTCCTAACTTGGATGCATCACTGTAAACTACAAACCCTTCGGTTCCTTCTGGTAAGGTCAATATCGGTGCGGTACTCAACTTTTCTTTCAAGACTCTAAATGCCTCTTCTTGAGTTGGTTTCCATTCAAACTTTACGCCTTTCTTTGTTAGTGCTGTCAATGGTGTTGCGATCCGCGAAAAGTCTTGAATGAACCTTCTGTAATAACCTGCTAATCCCAAGAAACTCCGTACCTCGGACGGGGTCCTTGGTGGTTCCCACTTCTTTATAGCATCCACCTTGGTCGGATCCACTTTTATTCCTTCATGGGTCACCATATGCCCTAGAAATTGAACCTCACGGAGCCAAAACTCACACTTAGAAAATTTCGCATACAGTTTTTCTTGTTTTAGCAAACTCAAAACCGCTCGGAGGTGTTGCTCGTGCTCCTTTTCAGTGCGTGAATAAATCAAAATATCGTCGATGAAAACGATGACGAACTTATCTAGATAGGGTTTACATACCCTATTCATCATATCCATAAAAGCTGCAGGTGCATTTGTTAACCCAAATGGCATCACCAGAAATTCGTAATGCCCATATCTAGTCCTGAAAGCTGTCTTTGGCACATCCTCCTCCCGGACCTTCAACTGATGGTAACCTGATCGTAGATCAATCTTCGAGAAGTAATTGGCACCCTGAAGTTGATCGAAAAGATCATCAATCCTTGGCAGAGGGTACCTATTCTTTACCGTTACTTTGTTAAGCTCACGATAGTCGATGCACATTCGCATCGTACCGTCCTTTTTCTTAACAAATAACACAGGCGCTCCCCAGGGAGAAGTGCTAGGGCGTATAAAACCCTTGTCTAATAATTCTTGCAATTGGGACATCATCTCCTTCATTTCCGATGGTGCCAGACGGTAGGGTGTTCGAGCGATAGGTGCGGCTCCAGGTACCAGATCAATTTGAAACTCTACATGTCTCTCGGGTGGTAGACCTGTCAGATCATCTGGAAAGACTTCAGGAAACTCTCTTACAACGTCAATGTCTTCCATACTCTTTTTCTCCTTCTTAGCATCTATCACGTATGCCAAATAGCTCTGACATCCCTTTCTTACACATCGTCTTGCCTTTGCCAAAGAAATCATACTGGATTTCCTATTTCTTCTATCTCCGTATATAACTACGGTTCCACCATCAGGTGATTCAATTTGGATGATCTTTTTGTTGCACATAATCCTCGCCTGGTTTTTAGCTAGCCAATCCATTCCGATTATTATATCAAATTCCCCCATGGTCATAGGGAGTAGTTTTAATGGGATCGAACGTCCGTCTATTTGAATATTGCAATCATCGTATTCTTCTCTAATAACCACCCAATTATCATTGGCGGTTTCTACTTCTAAGGCCGAACTTAAAGGCTTGGGCTCTCTATGCAAGTAATCACAGAATGTAGTAGACACAAAAGAGCGATTTGCTCCAGAATCAAACAGTACCCTAGCATGCACGGAGTTAACCAGAAAAGTACCTGTCACCACGTCAGGTGTATCCTCGGCCTCTGTTGCCGTCATTTGGAAGACTCTTCCCTTTGGCTTTGTTGTTTCAGAACGTTTTTCCTCCCATTTACCATTTCGACTTCCGCCCTGACCTGAGGCATACTCATTCTTTTGCTGAGGACAGTTTGCTTGTATATGGTTGGGTGACTTACAGGTAAAACATAGTCGTTCCCTCCTTTCAACTTTGCAATCTTGAGATAGGTGTCCTGGCCTCCCACACCGGTAACACACCCTTGGTTTAATCAAACATTCTCCTTTGTGCACACGGTTGCATCTAGGACATGGTTTGACAGTTTGTCCTTGCCACGGTTTCCTTTCTGGACCCGAGAACCTTGACTTTTTGATTTCATTGCTTGTACCTTCCCATTTCCTCTTTATCTGGCCTCGCTCAGCCTCTTGACGGTTCTTTTCTTTTTCTCTAACTTCTGCTGCGTTCACTGCAGCTTGGAACGTGGTTGGGTTCATAGTGAGAACAAACTCTCGAATGGATGCTTTTAACCCCCAGATGTACCGTTCAGCTCGCCTTTCCTCGGTCGACACATAATGCTCGGCAAATCTGGCTTTTTCAGTAAAGCTAGTTGTATACTCCCCCACTGTCATAGTTCCCTGTTCTAACCTTAAAAATTCCTCTTCCAGTTGCTTCACCGCTGAGCGTGGACAGAATTTATTGTTGAATAGTACCTTAAAGTCATCCCATGTCATTCTAGCCACCGCCTCGTCGCCTTTTAAGTTACAGACTACCTCCCACCAGGAAAGGGCTTCTGATTTGAGCATTGCCGACCCATAGGTCACCTTGTCTTCTTCTGCACATTTGCTGATTTTGAATACGACTTCTGTTTCCCGTATCCATCTCATCGCCTTCACTGGGTCACAATCACCTTGAAAAGGTTGTGGTTTACAGGCCATGAAGTTCTTATAACTGCATCCTCTTTGTCCTGCACCCAGGCCGATAGGACTTACTGGTCTTGACCTGTTGCTTGAATCATTAACATCTTCCCTCTGGCTGCTTATCACCCTATCTTCCTGATTTTTCAATTCAGCCTCTCGCACCTGGGCTATAACCATGGGTAAAGCAGCTTGCAAAGCTTTTGTTACCTCCTGAGCGATGATGTCTACAGGAGTTTCCATGGTGGCTTGGGTACGCCCTCGTCCCCTTCCTCGACCTCGACCTCTTCCAGATGCAGAACTTGCTTGCACAGAGGGTTCAGGTTCATTCGGCACTGCCTGACTTCTACCTCGTCCTCTTCCCCTTCCCCGACCTCGTCCTCGTGTGCTAGCGGTCCTTGCAACCTCAGCAGATGCTGGTTGGGTTTCATGTACATTTGGGGTAGCCCCTATTGGTGGCGGTTCTACCGCATCAGGTGTAACTGATGCCGTTCTTACCGATCGTCGTGACATCTTTGCTGTATGCGATGAAAACTTACATTTATAAGCATATTTTAATCCATTTATAACCTAATTATTTCATAAGTTCAACATTTGCATAGTAAAATTAAACACCAACTATTATTCATTCAAAAGATGTTTCAGTACATAAGTGTTTTGCATCATGTGCCAAACCGGCTAATACATAAACCCAAAATAAGGCAGAATAGGCCAAGTTCAAACCACTAAACATTCAAAACACTTTATTAAGACAAAAGTACTTAAAGATAACTATTCATCTCCTCGCTCTCTCACTCAAGGCATATCCATAGGATAGTGAGTGATCCTAACAAATTCTTCATACGTGTTCTCTGGGCGGTACTCCCAAAGAAATCCCAAGTTTGGACCTTGTTGAAACTGACGTGCCCAATCCGAAAAATACCCTCGGATCAAACCTACATACTCCGAGGCCGCTTTCCGATAGTAGCGCGCTCGATCCCCCAATCGCTTCTTCCAAGTCCGGACAGCTATCCTCCTCTCCCACTCTAATGCCACACACTTCCATGCCATGTCGTGGTTGTCTTTCCAAAGCTCATCATTTTCACCCAACACCTTATTCATCTCACTTCCTAACTTAACATGTTCTTCTTGTAAGTTGCTCAGCCACCCTCCGACTTTGACATTTTCCTTTTGAACCCTCGTCAATTCAGTTTTTAACTCAGTAATCTCTCCTTGCAAGTTTGCTACATTCTCTTCCAAGTCCTCACGAGTAGGCGTACTTGGGGTGTACTCCACATGAGTTTCCTCCGATGGGTCATAGGAAGAATTCTCCACCGGGTTGGGTTGAGATGATTCGACCCTTTGGTCACTCGAGTTGCCCCTGGAATGGCTCCTCTCACTTCTAGGGTGTCTGCTAGTGCGGCTGGAACTAGCGTGGTCGTGTTGTCCAACTCCACCTCTTGGGCCTAATCCAGCAGCTACCGCGCGGCTTCCGGCCCTGCCTCTTCCACGACCAATACGCCTAGTCGTCTTGGTGTACACCATTTTCCTACAAACCGCAATAATGAACCTATAAATTTTCGGTACATTGTCAAAACTTAACTTAGACTATATCATTTGCCTCACTTTTTTTTTACATCTCCCATCAGTTTAAGCTTAGGCTAAAATAACCTATTTCTCTTAAACTAAGGCTCTGATACCACTTGTAACATCCCAATTTTTTTTTTTCTACATATATTATATATATGTAGAAAAAAAAAATTGGGATGTTACAGTTTGCCATACCATGACTGTACGAATATTTGTTACTTGTAATTCATCTTAAAGTTTTAATTTTCCATTCACCCACTTTACAATTTGAAAGGTTGACATCAAAACTTTTAACAACTTCATGACAACAAAATTACTCATTGTTCGTAACTATGGAACCTTTAGAGAAGGAAAAATAATCAAGAATATCAAAATTGTCTTAAAGTTAAAAACTTTTGGGACAAAAGATATCATAAAAATTGGGGTGGGCGAGGGGGTTTATAATATATATATACATATATATATATATACGGTCTTAACTAAATTGGATTAATTGTAAAAATATATGGAGTGTATGTGTGATCCAGACTACTTCGTATTTCACAAATTTGACTCTAAATTTGTTACAGATTTATATCCACTTCTCCTACAATTTTTATGCATATGTTGGGTGAATTTTTTTGTTGTTTCTGTTTAATACAAACATAAAAAGCAATAACAACAGCTAAAGTAGAATGACCTATCAGAAAATCCTATTAGTTTCTAATGTGATTTTTTTCCCTATAGGTTGTGATTGACAAATCCAAGTGACAAACTAAAGATTCAAGGCCCCGATAACTTTCAAACAGTGAGTAATTCGCAAAGGCCTCTTTGGCAAAGAAGTGACCATGCATTTTGTGTCTAGCTACACCTTTGGCCAGATCCACACAAACAATTAGTCATTTATTGAAAGCGGCAAATTAATGTTGTTGCCGATATTGTCGTGACAAAGTTCAAAAAAGAATTATCTATTGGGTTGACCCAGTTGGGAATTACTTTAATAGAAACTTAACTTATTATTAGTTATTAGACGAGATTTTACGAAAAAATTGTTCGTAGGAGAGAACAAATCTTTTTTTCTCACTCTTAAATTAAATTCTAATGATTCTACAAATAATTTATATAATGTGTGTTGATTATCATATTTAACAATTAACATGTATTATATAGACAATCTATATACCGTCACCTAAGTTATTCACTCTACCGCGCAACGCGCGGTTTCAACACTAGTTGAAATAATTTAAGAACTCTAGATAATCTTAAAGACTCATTTGAGATAAATTAAATAAAATTTGTCCAAGCCACTTTAATTGAAATAGTCCTATGAGAACTCTAATTTTATGAGATCCGTAAAATTGGTCTTAATTAACCACTCACTTGAAATAATTATGCACGTCAAAAAAATATTTATTTAGTATGATTGCTTTAACGTATATTCAAGTGTTGAGTGACTGTATTTCAAAGTGTTGCTCTACCAAACAACGGTTAAGGATATACTTTATCGTGGCATATTTTCATGATGGTTAACTAGATCGAAACATATCTTTAAATACGCCAAGATCTTCAAGATGGACAAACAATGATCTTCAACCAAAGGGGGAGATAAGTTCATTGGAGACACCTCTTGTGTCGACATTGTACAACCAAACATAAATGTGTGTGCTAACTCAAACGCACGTTGTTAATTGTATTGTCCTTATTCTCAAACATGTCAATAAGAATAAAAAAAAAGATTACAATCAAAATCAAAATTAGAATGTTGAGTCATTCAATTAGAGAGCTAGTCTGGATCACAAACATTACAGAAGCAACGCAAGGTGAAGAATTGACAATGGCCACCACTCGGAGCACCCTCGGCCTTGCAAATGATATCACAATTTTTGTTGAAGAAACATAAGCCTTTGTAAGTTTTGCTCGAATATTTGCATGAGTTTGTCTCCTTTCCCATGCCTGGACACATATCTGAAACCGTAAATATACATGATCAACGAGCATCATTTACTCAAAAGGGTTTGCTATGTTGTTGAAATCTGTTTAAGATAACCTAAAATTTTCCCAAGATAAATATGTTCCAACAGTATATAACATTCGGTAGGTACTCGGTTAAGGGTATTAAATAGTTAGGAATGAAAATCAGAACGATTAATGACAAAAGACCATTGATTTCTACTTTGCTAGAGCAAGAGATTTCAATTAAAAAAACGTCTAAACACGATTTCTTTCAGGAATTCATTCAATATTCCTCAGAATTGCAAACTTCATCTTTTGACTGTTTTGTAAGAACGAGATCTAGAACAAATAAAATAAAATATAACATATTGTGGAAAGAAACAAGGGGAGGGAGGGAGAGAGACCTGAGATTATAAGCATCACTAGGAGAGAGGAACACGTTAGGAAGCAATGAAGATAACGTCCCATTTGAATAGAATAAAATTGGTCGAGATACTGAAAAAATAAGCTACGTACAAAAGGTATCGTGAGAAAGTTCTTAGACGAAAATAGCCAATTGTACCATGCGTATAGAATGCTAGCTTCATGTAGTAAACATTTACTACCTTCCTATACGTCCCGAATCTTGGCATCCAACAAATGAACAAACCATGTGTCATTGTTGACAGATAACTAAAACAATCCTAAAACATGGATTTAAAACCAGTCTTGTTTAAATGGTTGAAACTTATTCATAATATAGATGTTATAACTTGAATGTAACATTCATATATTGCATATAATGAGCAAACCAGGAATATGATTTTCCGAGTATTATATACGGTTGACCATGAAAAACAAATCATTAAACGTTGGCCTCTAAATCAAGAAATTTAGGTGCACGTCTAAAATACGAAAACCTTACCTTCGATTTAAAATAATAAAACAAATCAACCCCTATACTTATTTACTTACTTTACTTTATACATTTTACTTTCATTATTTTAATTTTACATTTAACACATATAATCGTTTATTAACTAAAACACGTTAAAAAATACGTTTTAATTTTAACAAGTTACACCATTATAATCGTCTCTTCGATACGTTCGAAATGAGCCCAATCTTGAATTTTTTTGATTTATATATTTTAATATATATCATATACACTACCTAAAAAATATTTTTTATCGGCGGAAATTCATTTTTTTAACGTATTCTTAATTTTGTTTTACAGTTTCACCCATTATACTTATTTACTTACTTTAGTATATATGATATATATATTAATATATATGATTGTCTTAATATATAATTACTTATAAATTTATAATATTATCTCAATTTTATAATGCTTTGTCTTTTGTTTAATATGGTTGTTAATTTTTTTTTGTCAGATTCTTATTAACTTTTCGTATGATTAGCTATAATGATATAGTTAAATTTGTGATTTTATATGTAATACTCTTTTATACAAATTTTACCCAAATCTATATAGTGTATCTATACTGTATTATAAAGCATTTTAAAGAAACTCTTAAAAACAAGTTTTTTATGTATCAAATATTGTTTATTGATGCATGTTTAAATTCATAACTAACTGATAAACATAATCAAATGCAGGATAAACACCTCATTTATAAAACATAATAAAGATAATTATGAATTCTACCATAATACTTAGAGGATGTTGTAATTGTTTATTTAAAACAACTTATGCTTATTTTTAAAAGTGTTTTATTAAGTTATGTGGTGATAAAAAGTTTTATAGAAAGAGTAATAAAGTAAATAAGTAAATAAGCAGTTTTAAATAAGTTAGAATATAGTAACTTATCAAAAACAACTTATTTGCGGTATGAAAAAGTCATAAACACTTGTTTTTTCAATCCAAACACTAGAAATAGTTTATTTGCGGTTGAAAAAGCAATAAGCAAATAAGTCAAAAAAAAGCAATCACAAACACACCCTTAATTATTGTTTTTTATAAAAAGCATTATGTTATTAAACATAAAATAACTCACATCATTATTAAACTTAATATAAATTAAAGCAAATTTATAAAAAACAACATTATCGTTTATTAAACTACATAAAACCATATTATAAAATTGACAACTACAAAAAATAAAATAAATTATTAAAGTTGAGATGTATCACGTTACATTGTACGAGTACACTTCTAGTTATATTTAAAAGAAATATTTTTTCAAGACTACATCTTATAAAATATTAATATAAATTATTAATACATACAAAGTCTTTTACAATATTCATATTTTATTCTTCATTAAGGGCATCTCCAATGGGTCACACTATATTTTACACCAAATATTAAAAGTAGTGTAAAATTTAGTGTTAATAGTAAATCTTCTCCAATGGGTAACTGTAGCGACCCAAAATTTTTAAACATTTCATTCCTTACAAATAGAACATGCAAGGCCATAAATCATAGAATATCCCAAAATCGAGTCTCAAAATTTCCTTACATCATAACAAAATTGGTTGGCGGAAACAACCTACACAACTGAGAAATAAACTAAATGGTACTATAGTGTCACTATGCTATCACGCCTCCTTGCTAACTTCTTGCTCACTTGCTATAGCCTTTCATCACCTGCTTTCCTGAAAAAGGGTTTTAGTTTGAAAATGCGAGGGTTAGACCATAAGGTCTAGTGAGTCCCTCCTAACAGTTGTCAAAGCAATTAAAACAGTTTATCATTTTTAGCATAAAACATTCATAATTCTGCTCATTTAAAATCATTCACGGAATAAGGTCCGCCCCTCATAAATTGGCACCCTGAAGTCACCCTAAGGCGACAACGAGTCAGTCTCATGCTGCCTTACAGGGTCACACCTCCCTTGGCATAAACGGGACACACCCCCCGACTTAGCCAATTTACATCAAACAAATGTATGCATACATCTCACATAAAACTTTAAACAACTTTCATGCAATAAAAGCATAAGAACAAAACATGGCATTTCTCATCATGTATTCACTTTAGAAAAACACTTTAAAATCACGTATTTTAGTTAGAAAACTCACCTGATACTCTTGCTTCTTTTCTCTAATCAGTTCCCGACTCCCCGATGACTTCCTGAATGAACAGACAAGATATAAGCTAAAACTCCTAATATTCCGGACAAAATTTCCATCCCGACGCCCAAACTTTCCGGACAACCACTTTTCCGGACACCACTATCCGGACAACCACCTTTCCGGACACCCCTATCCGGACAACTACTATCCGGACAACCACTTTTATCCGGAAAAATATCACATCCGGATACTGTCTTCCTACCGGACACCCACCCGGTAACCTTCATCCTCTGAACTTTTTCGGACGAGGAGCTGGGTCGAGTTCGGAGGCTGAAATTCCTAATATGTTTCTCCAAAACCGAAATACAAGGCAAAAGCTAACCACTTAATACCCCATAACCAACTTCCACAAGTTTTACTAACAAACATCGGTCTAAGGATGTTTAAATCCTCCTAGGAGGTCTCAAATGACTTATGACAGGAGAAAACCCTTAAAACTCAAAAATCCACAGATGAATCTTAACTGGAGTTATGGTTTGAGGATTACCTGGTAGATTGCTTGTAAAGAACGAATCTCCAACACTACTCCTTCTTCTGATTTCCAAAATGGATGACTCTTTTCTTCAATTGCTCAATCACACTCCAAAACTTCTTTTCCTCCATTTCTCTCTACTATTCAGCCGACACACACCAAATCAGGAAAATTGAAATGATACCTAGGGTTTTGTGCCCTTTTATACTCCCTCTCTCATTTACCAAATGGCCCTTCAACTTCTACTTTTATTTACAACTCCACACCAAACACGAAACACTTCGAAAAAGGTCTGGATCGTTACAGTAACACTATTTTTTACACCTAATCATTTTTATATTAATTTATTAAACTTTCAATAATATCCTTTTATTTATTAACTTTACAATTTATACCCATATTTTATATTTAGATCATAACTTAATATATATATATATTTTTATTAATTATGAACTAAATTATTTTAATGCATAAAACAAAACTTTTTATTAAACCATAAAATTTACATTAAAACAAATAAAAAAGAGAATACATATGCATTTAATTATTTTCATTACTATATTTTTCCTACAAATGATCGATTAACGCATTCCGAAGCTCGAAGTGTGCTACTTTGTCTATGATTTGTCTATAACGAGCTAGAAATTGTTGAAATTGGTTATTTTCATTCATCATTGTTTCAACCTCTATCGGTGGCACTTCTCTTGCAACTTCAATTGGTGCATCGAGATCACGTTCATCCTCAATTACCATGTTATGTAAAACAATACATGTAATTATTTACTTCATCGAATATGTTATCATGTTATATATTATTTACTTAATTAAAACATAAATAAAAAATTAGTATAAAAATAATTTATAATATATATATATAATAAACCTATTAAAACTTTAACACTTTAAAAAACAAAAATAATAAATCTCAAAATTGAGGGACCAAAAATGTAATTGAAAAGTGGTGTAAAAAGTAGTGTAAATGAATAGTGTTACACCAAATATAGTGTAATACTATTCATCACACTAAGAGCATCTCCAATGGTATTTGAAGAAGACTTGACGATGACTTGAAGAAGACTTGAACATGACTTGATGAGGACTTGAACATGACTTGACCATTGGAGAGGAAAGCTTGAAAATGACTTTACTCATCAAAGGCTTGATGTTCCTCAAGTCTTTGAAAAAATTAATGTGAGAGGCAAAAGAGAGAGAAAGTATATATTGGTGGGAACAACATATTTTTTATATTTTTTTATTTTTTTCAAGTCTTTGATAAAGCTTTACTATTGTGGATGCCCTAAATTTAGTGTGGAAAATAGTGATCCCATTGGAGATGTGAATAGTGAGATTTACACCAAATTTAATGTTTAGTGTAAGATTTAGTGAACCCATTGGAGATGGTCTAAATCTTAAGAAAGTGTTTTTAGAAATTTTGTTACCCTCCAAAAATATAAAGTCCATAACCAAATAAATAACAAAATATCTAAGGTTTTAAGAAAACTCAACTAAATATCTAAGATTTTAGGAAAACTCATATCATGCCTGACCCATTTAAAAAAATTAAAAAAAAGTAAATTACATGATTGGTCCCTGTGGTTTACACAAAATTGCATTGTTGGTCCCTAAAATGAAATAATTATGGAAAACGTCCCTGTGGTTTACATTTTCACACGCCTTTGGTCCCTTTATCCTAACGCCGTTAGACGATTCCGTTAGAGTGAGTTAACTGTAAGGGTATTTTAGTCTTTTTATTATTTTTTATTTTCTATTAAAAATTTCTTCTTTGATTTAAAAACCATAAGGACCAAGAATGTAATTTACTCTTATCTTCATCTTCTTCCTTTCACCAATAGTCTTCATCTACATCACTCCATCTTCCTTATTTCTCCAGCCACATATCACCGCCCCCATCGTCTTCTTCATTTCTCTGATCACAGGTTATTCATCATCTTCCATCTCCGCCACTCACGGTGACCCCTTCACATTTATGGCCACTACTCGTCAATTCCCTTGCCCCTTCTCCGATAAATTAGTGAATAACCGAGATTTTCCCGATAAATTCTAATTTTACATGATTTCTTTTGCATTAATTTGATTATTTTGGTGATAATTTGCATATAGATAGGCATATGATTCGAGAATGGTTAAAATCTGGAAACAGAACATGTTCCAGAACTCAAGAAGTTCTTTCGCATACGATTTTAACACCAATCACTTCATTAAAGATCTGATAAAACAATGGTGCAAAAATCATCATATCCAATTTCCAAACCCGTTTTCTTTTACTCCCTCCGGCAAGTAACTCCGGCCAAGATATTCAATCCCGATCATCTTCAAGATTGTTACCATCATTCTGCATCCTCCATCTTGGCTATTTTTTTTTGCTAATTATTGTTAACCATTTTTACTTATTTAGCCTCTTGTTGGAACTTGTTTAATTTAGCCTCTTGTTGGATTAAAATCAAGAACAAAATACTTGAAGATTAAAAATAGAACCAATAACAAAAACAGTGATCTTAAAGAACAAGTTAAGATGAACAATTAACTTGTACAAATTCGTTCAACAAATTTGTTATATAAAACATGTGAAATTAAACCCTAAATCAAGTATTTTTAACTAAAAACCTTAAATCTGAATCTAAGAAAACAAGAAATTTGAGGTATAATGAGAAGATGAGGGGAAGTTGCAGATCTAGGGTTTGGAGGCGATGAAGGAGCTCCTGCTTCTTTAGATGATGAAAATAAAGGAGCTCATGCTATTGTTGCTTCCGTTACATCGTGGATCTCCTTCATTTTCATCATCTATTCATCTCATCTAAAGATGGGGGTTTCGTCGGAGAAAGAAAGGAGGTAGCAGTTTTCGACAACTTGATCTGGGTAGGGAATGAAATACTCTCCGGCTCCGGCAGCGGCGGCGGAGTTTCTTGTTCAAGGGTTTAGTTCTCGTAGAAGGCTTCCGGTTCTTCCATTTGATATATGCTTCACTTTAGGCAATAAATAATATTTTTGTGCCGGAACTCATTTACTCGTATCAGGGAGAGAAATCGAAGGGATCATGAACAAATGGTACAAAGGCCCTCTAATGATCAATTTAGTCTCAGGTAAGTGGAGAAGGAGACGAGGGTTCGGTGATGGAGTAAATTACATATTGGTCCCTGTCGTCTTCATAAAAAGGAGCAATTTACACCTTTGGTTCCTATAATTGTAATAGAAAACAAAAACATGTGAAATGACTAAATTACCCTCCTACTTTATCTATATAATAGAATCTTTTAACGGTGTTAAGTTATAGGGACCAAAGGCGTGTGAAAATGTAAACCACAGGGACGTTTTCCATAATTATTTCATTTTAGGGACCAACAGTGCAATTTTGTGTAAACCACAGGGACCAATCGTGTAATTTACTCTTAAAAAAGAGTAAATTACTGTTTTGGTCCCTAAGGTATGTCAAAAATTACGAAACTAGTCCTTTAACTTCAAAAATTACCTTTTTGGTCCCTCATGTATGTAGTTTGTTACGAAATTGGTCCCTCAAGCTGACGGCCATCTATTTCCTCCATTAAGCTCGAGGGTAAAATGGTCTTTTTATATATTTTTATTTCTTTTAACATTTTTTTTATCAATTTTATATATATACACACACACATATACATTATATATATACACACACCACCACCACCACCACCATCAACCCATCACCACCATCGTCAACCCACACACACCACCACCACCACCCACCACCATAAACCAAATCCCAACCATCGACGGTTAGCCACTGTTTTCTTCACTGTGTGTGTATATATAAAGAAATAAATAGAAGAAACCTTGATCTGATTTGTTGGTACCGGAGAAGATGACCGAAAACCAGCATGAGACAAACCTTGATCTGATCTGTTGGTTTCGCTTTGCTTGAGATAGGAGATGAAGTTGTGGGTCTTGTTGTGAAGAAAACCAGTGGCTAACCGTCGATGGTTGGGATTTGTTTTATGGTGGTGGGTGGTGTAACACCCTTAATTTCACAATAAGAGATGTTACATCTTTCATACTCCAATTCATCCTTAAACTCCAAATATAAAATGTCTCAATTAAAGAATAGACATAAACTCCAAACCACGGCGGAATACTCTCAATCCAAGACAACTTTTCCAAGTTTAAGTTTGTCACATACCGAACTAGATTACAAAGAAAAATATAAAACCAAACAAACATAAAGGTTTCCACCACAATTAAAATACTTAAAAGTACTAATTAAACTTCTAAGCCAGTCCCTTGCCTTTGTCCACACCTGAACCTCCCGCGCCTGAGATGTATACTTATAGTCAGCTAACAAGCTCAGTGAGTTCATGGTTTTCGTGCATAGAATCACACATAATCAATCAAATAAATATTTAAGCATAAAAGAATAACATATCGCGATTTATTTGCCAACATAATTTCCACCAAAAGAATCTCCTAACGGATCTTGGTATGGTAGGGATTACCTCCTTTGATCTCCTTTATTTGGCTTTGGTGGGCGCGACCCACATCTGGCCGTTCTCCTTTACGAGACTAAGCCCGCTTATTTTTACCGGCGTACCGGTTGTAATCCCGACACACACACAAGAAACCGTTTCATAAACCACCAAGACTTGATAAACAACATAGCATGCGAGAACTTTAAAATAGTAAAGTAATAACATGCGAATCACCAAACACCAAATACATGTCATGACCACAAACAATAACATGTAATAACTCCAATGTTAATATTCATATCCATAATATTTCATGCAACGAAACATGCTCCAAAATAACATATAAGATACATATGCATACATCTCAGGGTAAATCACATGAAAACTCACCTGATCGCGTAAATTGGTTAGATTTAGCTTCCAACACATGACCTACAATTTACACACCATATCTCATTAATGACTCAATTCACCAAACGTCAACTAAAGGTCGATTACAATTCAACTTCCGGGCCTAATGGTCTTCCCTTGCCTTATAATTTATAGACTTAATCTTCTTATCCCTTTGTTATCGTAATTTCCACTTTCAATTTAAAATGACCATACAGTAGTTAATAACTTGAATTTTAACATGACATATGAATTATTAAATCAAACAATTAATTATATAGATAATTTAATTGAAGTTAAGTAATAATATTAATAATAATAAGTTTCATATATATAAAATTTCCATCCATGTGTGCTCCCATCTTATCATCTGCAAAACCAGTGCATACAATGCAACACACACCCACACACATATGTATGTGTATATATATATATATATCCACATACCCCTTTTTTTTACACTTAAAGTATTTGCCAGCATACGAAGCATATACCCACATTACATATATATATTTCTTACACCCATATTATTCATATATAGATATACTAGTCAGTATGCCCGCGCGATGCAGCGGGATTTTTAATCCGTAAACTTAGACCCTCAATTCAATTTTTTTGTGTTTGTATGGTTATGAAGTGTGAATGGACTGATATCGTAGTAATATTGTTGATTAGCCAAAGGTTAATAGTCAAGTTGTGTATCTATATAATGCATGTGAAAGATTAAGGGGTTGTTTGGTTGAGGGTATTGAGGGGTAAGGAATGAGAATGATAATGAAAAATGTGATTTTGTTTGATATAATATAATAGACCCATTACCCCAAACTCATTAATTTCCATTCCTGACCAAATTGGGGGGAATGGAAATCTTACTCAGCTCTATCATCTTTTCTCATACGTCCCTTCACCTCTCGATGTTGAATGAAACATGTTAATTTATTTTCGTGTAGGACGGCACATATGTGTATTAAAAATATTATATAAAACAAATTTTTATTGATTATACTGGTTTAACCAAACAACATCAATGCAATGCTCATTCCTATTCTCATTCTACTGCATTTGCATTTGCATTTCCATTTCCATTTCCATTTCCATTTCCATTTCCATTTCCATTTCCATTTCCATTTCCATTTTCATTTTCATTTCCATTTCTTAAAATGAATCAAACGCCCCCTAATAGTCAACGGGGTAACATTTGGATTGAACTTAGTTGACGTACCCATGCAATGTAAGTGGATGTAATATTATGTTAGAGAAAATAACGTAAAGGATGAGAATGATTTTGGTCTAGTTCTTGGCCTATTAAAATTATGGCCTATTAAAATTATGGCTTGGACCCATTCCGTGCTTCTGAGAAAAGATTCACCCAATGATATTAGACTCTGCAAAGAGTGAGACAAATGAAGAACCAGATACCCAACTGATTAGTCCCAACTAATCAACTAATCATGATGAATATGATGGATATTCATGAATGATAAAAATGCAAGATATTCATGATGAATAATAATCATTAATATTTGGAAATATTCATCATGAGTAATTGGTTCTTACGGACTTACGGTTCTCCAAATATCTACGATTCCTAAATGAATTTTCCCCTATGCATACATACATTCTTAAAGGGGAGTATAAACTACTATTGAGTTGCTAACATTGCTGATGAGAATCCCATTCACTCCAACAGGTAAGGGATCAAATTTCATTTCAAAACACACGTTTTGTACAACAAGAACAAAGCCAATTGCACCAAGACTCTTTGTTGTTTCAGCAACTTTTTTAATTGATGCTAAAACAGACAAATTTGAAAGAATAACCACACAAAAACGTTTCCTTTCACCATATTTCCGATTAAAACTTCTGGCATTTGGCAGCCCAATGGACTAAACTTCACAACCGAAGAATCCAATAGAACATGATTAGCCGCAACGACGGTATATTTTTTTATTCGGACGGATGGCTGCTGCATTGAGA
The DNA here is from genome assembly GCA_033807775.1 of Saussurea involucrata. Taxonomy (NCBI): domain Eukaryota; kingdom Viridiplantae; phylum Streptophyta; class Magnoliopsida; order Asterales; family Asteraceae; genus Saussurea; species Saussurea involucrata. Next base: position 155,386,354 of record CM066321.1, read on the forward strand.
TGATAAGTTAGAAAAAAATCAGAGGGATTATGAAAACACCAACATTTCCATGAAACTATTATACAAACCACCAAATGCCATTGACCCAACTGGTACCAATTGACACCATAACAAAATTGGCTCTATAGAATGTTAAATATGTCTAAATGTCTTAATAGATTGGTTTATAAGACTTACGTTTATAGGATCAAACGATTGTGCATCATATGTAAAAGTGTTGCAATAAGACGTTTTTTAAGCATCCTAACAAGTTTTTATAAAATGTTTCTATTAGATTTTCTTATTTAAGTTTTTTAGAAGTATCCTGTGAACACATCTTTTTATAGGACACTTGTTTTTATACCATCTTTTCAACTAATGTCGTATAAAAAGACTAATAAGACCATTTTATTTCAAATAATGCCCTATAAAAAGATTAATAAGACGTTTTATTTTAAAAGTGTCCCAAAAGACTAATAAGACGTCTTATCATCTTAGTGCAACACTTTTACATATGACACACTATTGTTTAACTTAAGTCCTATAAAACAGTCTATTAGGACATTTAGACTTAGTTGGCATCCTCTAAAGCCGATTTTGTTGTAGTGTGAATCTCAAAAACCCGCCGTTATTGGTTGGAGACTCACCATAGAAGTAGCGTGTGAGTTTCAACCATTTCAAAAAAAGATTTTAAATGAACATTTAGGGATCACCACGACCCAATCAACTAACCAAGTGACTCTTTCAACAGATTACCAATTACATAACCTAAAACTTACATGATAAGCCTGTTCCAGCTAGGATCTTTCCATTTCGTAGCATCAAATGGTTTTTACATCAGCAATCATCAACAACAACAGCTACAAATGCGATCTATGGACTGTAAGACGCGATAGTGTTGAGCGACATACCACCATTTCCGGATGCCTGTAAAAGGAAACGAGAATCCATATATATTTTTATTACAAACCAAGAAAAAGACAATTACAAAAGAATAATAGGAATATCTATCAAAAAAATTAATACAAAATGTCTCATGTTTTGATAAGACACTAACAAGACTCTAAAAACTACAAAAATGTAAAATATTTCTAAAAATGATATACTAAAAATCTGAAATCTGTCTTTTAGCATCCTAGAACAACATTCTCTTAAACAATAATACCTTAAATTTCAAGATAAGGTGTTACCTGTGTGATTAACACGTTTTGAGTTTTTATGGTGATGGCATACAAAGTAACACTCCAAAATGCAAACTCACACAATTATACTTGCTCAAGTAAGAAGGTTGATTCAAGATAACCATTAGGGTACACTCTTACTTGAGACAATGACGTCTTATGTTTGAAGAAATCATAACAGGTTCAAATCTAACTTAGGAGATGCTAAATATTTTGGTAATCGAAATTATTAGATAAAAAACAATATAATTTCGCCAATAATATCATTTCGTCAATAATATCACCTGAATAAGTGACGATGAAGACCTAAGAAGCGCACACCTTTTAAACGAAGGTCAATTGAACTGAATACAATATACTAACAGTCATGTTCATTTTTAGAGCAAAACGGTTTAGTTTTCTGTAATAAGAAAACAACAAAAACAAAACTTTGATATTAGTATCCCTGTTCAAGTAAGAGAATGTGTGTGATGCCACTGTTTATCCATTGATTGGAAAACACTTCTTTCAATAAGAAACAGATTTCAGTCAACAAATGTAACTTGAGAACATAAATCTAATACAACCAAATTTTAGAGGACAAATGGCAACAAATCCTCAAAAAATGAATAAGAATTTACATCAAAACGTCGGAAAGTTCTATGATCAACCAACATGGATATCTCTGTTATGCCTGCCTTTCAATAACAGGCCAATTTGTATGAATTTTGCATACATAAGTGTGTTTGGGAAAATTAATTCCATGGCAGATGGTATATATCTGGAAGTGCAAAGACATACAAATGCACAAACATTCGAATATTAACACGGTTAGCTTTGAGCTTTGAGCAAGTGAGACATATAGATATTATAAAAGCCATATAATCAATGTATAACAAACAGTTTAGCTTCAAAACAGCAAGTGAAAGTTCAGTATTACCTTCTCTATCACATTTATATACCTAGACCAAGTGTATTGTTGTTCTCTTTGGTAACAAAGACACTGTCTATGGCATCATTGCAAAAACCTTTTACCTGCAATTATCTTTACAAAATTAGAATAATAGCAAGAATCAATATTTTTTTAATTAAAAAATAAAAATTATTAGCTAATTATAAACACAAATACGTTGATGGAAAATTAGTCAGAAACCCTACATTTTTCAAACATCACAAAGAACTGTTAACCGGTTGATGTTATTGTAAGCCAAATAATAAATCTTCAATCGAGAAACATATGCAGTACCTCTTCAATTTCTTCATTGTGGTCTTTATAGAGTTTTTGCATTAAAAAAATTGTTCAGTACACAGTATCAACTAAAACCCCGAAAGTCACCAAATGTTTGCTTGTCATAGTCTAGCAGTTCTTTGTGTAGTTTTTAATTGCTCCAGCAACTCATCTTCCCATGTTTCCATCTTTATCCCTGCAGTCCCTGCATACCATCAATTTCCATATATTACTTCTTCATTCAGGTTATATTCCATGTAGAAGTGGCAGATAAAAGTATATACCTTAGAAGCTGAAATTCAAGGATGAACGCGAAGAACCCTAACATCACGTTCGTTGAAGATATTGGCATCTGTCAAATTGAGAGCTCTGTTAGTGAAAAAACACAAATACGAATCAAATGAAATCAGATAAGATGGAGATGAAGCACACTGATTGAGACCTTGAAATCGAATCGAGATGCAGACCTCGTTATTTTGGGAAATCAAAAGTCGAACAAGTGAAACCTTTGTGCAAAAATCAAATGAATCAATGGTGAGAAACCATACCTCAGAACCTTTGGTGATTCGAAGCAAGCGTGAAACCAACAAATTAGGCATCGGGATTCTTTAATACAAGGTTGGGAACGAAACCGATTTCCTCGTCCTCCTTGTCTAGGACGAAACCGATTCCTCCACCATATCATGGACGTTGATTGGATGAGAGATTCCAAACGATGGAGAGAATGCATAAAAAGTTGAAAGGAATTGAAGGCTGGGACGGTGGTTTAAGGAGATTTGAGAGAACGTGGAGAAGTGGGGAGAAGAAAAGGGAGAAGAGAACTGAATACTGAAAAAAACCGTATGTTGAAAAACGGTTGTCACTATTCTTTTTTATAAGGAGAATAGATATACATCGCACGTATACATGCATAATATGTAAATTTTATATCTTGCTTCCTTGTCTACATACGCATATATCTCCACCAATCACGTAACTTATTTTTTATATCCATAAGGGTATTTTAGGGCTCTATCGGAAAATATAGATTCATGAAGCCAAATTTTATATTCATGAAGCCAAAATATAGATTCATGAAGCATCAACACAAAAAAATTGCAGATTCATGATGGTAGATTGGTTTGTACGGGGTTTGCACAAACTGACTGGTTTGCAACGGATATTTCGCCTATATATATATATATATGAACGTATCCTCCAACATCTTTGAAGTCTTCATTATAACCCACTGAGAAATTCCATACTCAAGCTTATTAATTTACACAACCTTTCGCGACAGATTCTGGTTCGGTTTCTACATGAGACGTCAATCTCATCTATACTTACGTTTTCTTTCCTGTTGATTTTGACTCCAAGGCTTTTAATCGTTATAAAAACATACGATATCTTGTGTCGTAGGCATGATTAAACATCGCTCCAAGAGATAACTCATACCCCCCCCATTATTTCGAATTTCCCGAATCAAAACACATACTCGAGGTCGACGTGAAACTATTATTCGAACTCGTGCAGAAACACATTTACTCTATGAATTAAAAGTAACGTTGAATAGAAGAACGAGAATTATACCTTACGAAACTGAAGTTGAATCCTAATTATAAACACCGTCTTCCTCCCGCTTCACGCCCTCTACCGTACTTCTCCAAGAATTTTACCTCTCCAATTCTCTATGTTTTCCTTTGGTAACCACTGAACCAATAAATAAACAGGCTTCTCTCCCCCATCCTCTTATCTCTCACTCACGTAGCCCTCACCCCCAAGAAACGGGAAACCTCCTGCTATATCTCGAATTTAACTAGGTTGGTTAGGAGGATAATGACTTGTCTTTATTTTTATTTCTATTTTTTTTAAGGGATAGCACTAATAATATTAATCATAATAGTAACAATAATAATGATAATAATAATAATATTACTATTAATAATTATAATAATAATCATCATCATCATAATAATAAAATAATAAAACTTTGGGGTATTACAGGTGGTGGTGGGTTGATGATGGTGGTGATGTGTGTGTATGTATGTATGTATGTATATATATATATATATATATATATATTGTATCTGTATGTGTATATATATAAAGAAAGAAGGAGAGAAGAAAGAAATATGGTGGTGGTGGGTTGACGATGGTGGTGATGGGTTGATGATGGTGGTGGTGTGTGTGTGTGGGTTGACGATGGTGGTGATGGGTTGATGGTGGTGGTGGTGGTGGTGTGTATATATATACTGTATATGTGTGTGTATATATATATATAATTGATAAAAAAATGTTAAAAGAAGTAAAAATATATAAAAAGACCATTTTACCCTCGAGCTTAGCGGAGGAAATAGACGTCCGTCAGCTTGAGGGACCAATTTCGTAACAAACTACATACCTGAAGGACCAAAAAGGTAATTTTTGAAGTAAAAGGACCAGTTTCGTAATTTTTGACATACCTTAGGGACCAAAACAGTAATTTACTCTAAAAAAAATAACAAAAAGTCTTAAAAATTAAAAAGTAAATTGCATTTTTGGTCCCTGGGGTATGTTGTTTTTCTCACTTTTGGTCCCCAAAAAATTTTTATTGCAAAAAACCCCCTGTGGTATGCAAAAGTGCTCGGTTTTGGTCCCTCAAGCTAACTCTGTTAGATCATCTTCCGTTAAACCCTTTCATGTGCCTTGCACATGAGGGTATATTGGTCATTTCGCTTAGTTTTTTTTCACTAAAAACAACAAACTACAGGGACTAAAATTGAAAATTATTCTTACTCTCCCGTTAAACCCATTTCTTCTCAGGCAACTACACCATCTCCGGTGACATACAAATCAACCCAAATCCTTACCCTTAATTACCCAAATTTTGTTAAGTTACTCGATTTGGGAAGTTCAACAATTGGAAAAAAAAGCAAAAAAAAACCAAATGAAAACCCAAACTCCTCTCTTCAAATCGAAAAAAAAAAACAGAAGCTCAACGGAGAACAAAAGCTTTGTAATGATGAACCTCGTTTCGGTTTGAGACTTAAGTCGAACCATAGAGGGAAAATGAGACTGGAGTCGATTTAAGCCCTAACTTTTTGTTGCACTTTCATTTGCATCAAACATCTCGTAAATGTAAACCACTCTCTCTCATCTTAATGTGCTAACTTTAATTCAAACAAGTAATCAGAATGAAAATGGTAATTTTAAATCAATCATTTGAGTAATATTGATCCTTATTAATTTAGTAAATCATGGACCTATTTAACTTGAAAGAAAAAAAAATCCCACATATACAAACGGCGAGCATGATTGGAGATTACTCTTCATTCACCCATTCCCCCAATTCAAACCCTAGAAAAAATTCCCCTAAACAACTCTTCTCTTGTTACGCTGCAAAGCAGCAACAGAGTGGACCCATTAAGAAGCGTCAGTCTTCGTCGTCTTCAACAAATAACAAGAAGGTTGTGAAGAAGATTAGTAAAAATGGCGGTTCTGGATCTGGGTGTAAGAAGGGTTTTGGTGATGTAAATGAGGAAGAAGATGATGACTATGAGGAGGTTACATCTTCATCCAAAGTGAGGTATCAGCCGCTGCCGTTGCCCAAACCACTTGATGGATTCATTGTGGATGATCAAGGGAGAGTTGTTGTTTCGGACAGACGAATTGCTACCATTGTATGTTACTCTGCCACTCACTTTAATACTCTTATCTTCTAATGGTGTTTATGTTTATATAATCTAGACGATTGGGAACAATTGACGATGGAGAATCCATCGAGAGAAACCGGCGATGGTGTAGTCAATCATGGTGGAGAAGAGCAGTCACCGGTGGTATGGTTTGGAGAAGAAATGGATGTGAAATGAAAGGAAAGGAATGATTGAGAAAAAGGGTGGTTGGTGGTAGAACAAGGGGGTGGTCAGTGGTTGACAGGTTCAGAGGGAAATTTTCTAGGGTTAAAAAGAACATATGGTTTAAAAAGACCATTTACCCTCATGTGCAAGGCACATGGGGGCATTTAACAGCTCCAAACTAACGACCGTTAGTCTTAGGGACCAAAACCGAGCAAAAATGCATACCACAGGGGTTTTTTTGCAATAAATTTTTTTCAAGGACCAAAAGTGAGAAAAACAACATACCACAGGGACCAAAAATGCAATTTACTCAAAATTAAATTAACAACTCGATTTTTATTTATAATTAAACTTTATATTTTGATGCATTACACGATTGATTTTAGTAACATTTAAATGTACTAGAAGGGTACTATTGCAATGCAGCGCGATATATCTTGATTTTAATTTTTGTTTTACTTTTTGAGGGTTCATGATTTGAGGATTTGAAAGGGATTAAAAGATAAGGATTAATTAGGTAACGAATGAGAATTAAAGAATGGTTTTTTAGAGGTTTACCATTTGAGAATTTGTTGGGAGTTAGTGATAAGGACTAAAAGGAATAAAATGAAGAAGTTAGAGATAAAGACTAATTAAGTAATTAGCATTAACAGTGGTACATAAAGCTCCGTTAGTTGTTTTTAAGAGATTTTAAGTAATCAACATTAAATAGCAATACATAAGGCTTTATGGATTGTTTTTAAGAGTTTTTCATAAATGTTTTATAATATAGTATAGATAACCAACCAATATTAACATAAAATGAAGGACAAATGTGTAAAAGTAAATTGTATTTTGTTTTGGCTCAAAAACTACGTATACATGTTTTTAGGAACATAAAATATTTTTATACAATCAAAATAATATATGTATATATATCTATCAACTACTATCTTATTAAAAGAAAAGTAGAAACCGTTTTCAAGAGCAGTTGTTTTTATTAGCCACGTTTCCCCACATCCCCTCTCCAGTCTTCTTCTCCACAACCTCTCTCTCCTCTCGGCTCCTTCTTCCTCAAAACCACCTACTTTCTCTCGATTGATGGATATGAAGCTTCAACCGGATGAAGATCGAACCAGGTTAGTAAATCACAAAGAGAGGGTTTCATCCTCAAACTCCTGTTTCCACTTTCACTTTAGGAACTTTTATTGAGTTTCTCCGGCGGCGGAGCAGCGGCAAAACCTCTCGATTTCAATCTCAATGGCCGCTATCTTCGGTTCACTTCTTTTGCTGCTCATTTTATCAGGTAACTCTTTAAATCCCCCTGTATTCGTTATTTAATTTCAATAAATCTTCGAAATTCTGTGATGTTTGTTATCAGTTTTCTTCTTTGTTAGAACATCTCTTCAAATCAAGTAACGTTTTTCGATTTATGTTTGCACAAAGTTAACATCGATTTGGGTTTCTCAGGTACGATTTCCGATCTGGGTTAGAGCATCTTTATCTATTTCACCATCATCATCGATTTCCGATTTGGGTCTGTTTGTACACTACAACATCTTTGGGTTTCTTAGGTATGTATCTTTGGGTTTCTCACGTTACAACATTTCTTTGGGTTTCACCATTTCCTTCGATTATTGATTTGTGTTTCACTATCACCATCATTTCCGTTTTAGGTTTCACCATCACCATCGATTTGGGTTTCTCAGAAGTACGATTTCTGATTTGGATGAGAACATCTCTTGATCTGGGTTTCTCTTTGTAGTTGTGAATGTTGTTAGAAATCGCATATATATATATATATTCAGTGTATTTAACCTATTTCTCTTGTTTTTTTCATTTATCTGTTTTTCGTGTTCAGGCGGTCAATTTGGTTGCTGCAGGAACGTCAATGAAGAAAAAACGATATATTCACCGGCGTTAAGAAAATTTAGAAAGCAACATGATGCAGGGGATGAGTGATTTGGGTTGAAATTTGTTGTTTAATAGTTTGGAATGTATGCTGTGAATTTTTTTGGTTTACTTTTTCAATTTCTCATTTAGTTATATTTCATATTATAGTTGTGATTTACCAGGCATGTCTTCAAGCAAAGAGAAACTTTGATTTCAAATACAAGGGACCAAATACTTAGATTTCAACAGGTATGCAAGGCAAGCTTCTTTTTATTAGCATGAATACCTACATATTTTAGTACTACATTGATAAAAAATTGATGCTCGGTGATTCAAAAATTGTTGATTAAATGCTTGATACACAGAAAGACAAAGCTTGAACAATGTGATTGTATGGACATTCTAGAAGAGTATATTTAGAAGAATTAACACATTGTGGATTCTGCTCTAAAACCTGGGCATTACTTCTGGTGAGTTTGAATCAGTTACTGTTACAATTTTCTTTGGTGAGATTGTTATAAATTTTAGTTCGTTCAATGCTTTGATATTTCTTAGTTATCCTGTTGGAAATCCTGCATTATTATCAGTTTTTTCTTACACAATGTGCTCATCATTGCCATTGCTTAGGGGTCGTTTACCAAATGTTTACCCGGTAATGAAAACCATTACATTGACCATCTAAAAGTCAAAGTATTATCTACAATGCTCTCAAAAGAAAGCATAAATTATGTGTACGTGAGCAGATGAAATCTCACAAATGCTGTCGAAAAACCCAGAAACCCATATAATTGAATGTACTAAAAAATTGAAGAAGCAAACGTGATGGTAAAGGACACAAGACTATTTTGCCATGCCTTTTTATAGCATTTTTTTAGCATTTTCTGGGATTTGGCATTTTCTTAGCATATTCTGGAATTTTGCTTCATAATGTAAGATTGTTTTGCCATGCCTTTTTTAAGTCTTTATTTTTTGGTCTCATGTTATGGTAAAAGGACACATGAAGAAATCCAAGTTGTATACAGAAAATGGTGTTGCATTATTGATTTTATGGAAATCTGGATTTTAGTTTTGAATTTATTTGCCCACATGCTGAAGATCCCATCTATGATTTTGGTTGCTTATCATTTTAATTGCAGTGGTTTTTTTTCTTTCTGTTTTTCATATTTGTTATTATTAATTGTTGCTGATGAAGTCCATGATAATGCCATTTAATGTTGTTTTGTGAATATTGTCGAATATTGTTAATGCTATTTCATGTTGTTTTGTGTATATTGTCGAATAGATTTTCTACCCGTATTTGGCATATTACTTTGTTGACATGAACGAAACACACAACCATTCTTTATTCAACTATGTTTTGTTTCTACCATACAGTTTGAAGATGCCTTCTGGCTTTCAGGTTTCATGGTTTCAAATCCATTTCACACGTGAAAACAGCAAGTTACATTAATTATGTTGGTATTATTATGTGATGCACCTGATAAAGAAGTTATCGAATATTGGTCTAGAATAGAAGCCAAGAAAGAAGGATCAGTATCAAAGGAAGGGTTTGTGATAAGATAGACAGATGTAAGTATATGTATGTAAGTATATATGTATATATCCCATTTTTTGATTTGTTTTGATTCCTTTCTTCTATATGTTTCTTTGGAATAATTTCAATCGTTTTATGAAGAAAACACTGGGTTCTGTTTGTTTTATTTGTTTATGGCTTATTGGGGTTCTACCATTTTTCAAACGAAAGAGATTATCCATGGGGGAAATTGTTGATATTTAGATATGTTTTTTTTTGCAGGGATAAATCATTGACTGGCCACTCATTTTCATACCAAGAATCAATTGCAGTGAGCACAACTGAAATCAAAGGTGCCACTGCTTATGAGGTTTCTGGTATGTTTATATCTTTTCTTTTATCATTGATTTATGCACACATATTGTTGTCCTTTATTTAATTTGAATGTGATTCGATAAGTTTTCCAATGATTGTGAAGAATTGTTCTTTGATTCATTCTTGGTTTCTAAACCAAAGTTTTGTTTTTAATCTTTTTTCACGTATGTACCTGTGGATTGTGTTTCTTTAGCATTATCAGGGGCATTGTTTGCTTGGTCAAAGCCACTGCTGGTATGTTTTCATATGATTTTAGGGTCCGTTTGGTTTGACAGAATGGTTTTTAAGGGATTTGGATTTCGTGTTAGGATTTGGGATGTGTTGTAGGAAAAAGGGGGAAAGTCAAGAAAGTAATTTCACGGATGTGGTTTCTGTGTGTTTGTCGCTAATAAAGGCGGCCATAAGAGATTTAGAGAAAGGGATTTCCCCCAAAAGTTCTTCGTTACATATAACCATTCCTACATCCCCTTCGAAGAACAAGTTTTATTTTCAGCAAAGAGGGATTGATTATGAGAGAGCCATGGTTGCCATGATTTCTAGGTTTTGCAGGGGCGTGTTCAACGAGCTACCTGATGAATTTGGTGCTGAAGTGAACCAGCTAATGAGCATAAAGCTTGAAAACTCCGTTGGTTAAAGCTCATATCGGTTGGTTCCAGGTGAAGGAAGGCGAGATTTGGAACACACATGCAGAATCTATAGAAAAAGTTTCGATCTTTGATTTGTGTTTAGGTTGTTGCATGCTCGATGAGGGTGATGTACTTGTCATGATCCGTAAATGAAACATGTTATATACATGTAACGTAATGTAATCCAAATAAGAACAGTTGTTTTCATATATAGGTTAGTGTTATTCATTGTGACCTTGTTTGTATGACTCTTGCTACAAGATTCTCTACATTTTTCATTTGTGGGTCATATGGAAAACCAAGGAAGATATGGTTGTGGGTATGCATATTGAAGAAAAATGGCATAATGCAGATGTATTTTGCATGTGTGCCTAAAGGTTGGGTTCCGGTGAAAAGTTGAGGTTAACGTGAGAAGTTGGTATTTGTGCCTAAAGGTTTGTAGACTTTTGCATGAGGTTTATCTATTATGGTGATGGAGTTGCTTATTTGTGCCTAAAGGTTTGTAGACTTTTGCATGAGGTTTATCTATTATGGTGATGGAGTTGCTTTCATGAGTTGTTGAGCTATTGGTTCACGAAGACAAGGATGAAGGCATAATGGGTTCACTCGATACATTTTAGCTACTTTTTTAAATCACTATTTCGATTATTGAATTTGAGTTCAGTTCATGTACAATTTTCTAATCCGAACTACGTCTAAAGTAGAAAAAGAAAACTGGATTGTAAATTTGATATTCCAACCTGTAGGTTTTCATTGTGATTTTGGGCACATCTAATGTATTGATTTGTTAAATATTGAGATTGATTTTGATTGTAATTTACGGCGTTTGTATTTATAATGGATCTTGATTTCGATTTTTCTGATTGCATTTTCTTGGTTTTTCACTTCGTAGACTCGCGAGATAACTTGATGATCCGGTCTCACCAAAGATGGTGCTTGTGAAAGATGAAGAATAAAAAAGGGAGTGGTAAAATTGTAAATTGTGTATTTTTATAACAACTTTATCTTAGATTTAATAGACAATTAATTAATGAAGATAACATAATCCATATAATTTAATGTAAACTCAACCGAACAACATCTCATACTATTGTGAAAGTGGGCATAGAATGAACAATTTTGTTGCATCGCAGATCTCTCTTCGACACACACGTCTATTATAAAAGACAATTTTCAAATTTAGCAACATGTGAATAAATGTATGATTGTATATTATTAGATTTTTTCCTTTGTTATAAGATTTATTTTGTGATGGAAGATGATATTAATTGTCTATTTTATTTAGAACAAAAATTTATCCAATTTTTTTGGTACAATTATCCATGTAATTTGAGACCAACAATTCAAAACCTTGACATCTGTCTATTAGAATTGTTACTTTTGCACAATAAACTTTATACATCGTTGTTTGGACGATTTTACATATTCTTTTTTGTTACATCAAGATAAATTTTATCTCCCGCTGCATCGCGCGGGTAGGATGACTAGTATATATTTAATGTAATTAAGAGATATATATTATATCTTGTGAAAAAATTAATGAACTTCATACAACGTTGTAACATATCATGTACAATAATATATTATTCTCAAAGTTTTAAATAACGTGAGACGTAACATGACGGCAAGATTAAGCCTCAAGCCTTACGAGTTACAACGAGACGTCAACCAAATTTTATGTACATATATTGATCTTGAATTTTTATTAATATCTATAATAAATAAAGACAATAATTGAAATAAGAAAAAATAATTGAATATTGAGGTGATATTGTGAACAAGAGGCTCAAATTTATTATCATCTTCTACATATTACATATATCAACCACAAATTTATCATAACATTTTAAATCAATTTAAAATTATACATAAAAAATATCAATATCCAACAATGGATGGGTAAAAAAACTTTTGTAAGTCTTTAATTTACTTTTTGATAAGAGTTTTTTCCTTTTTAGAAAAAAACCTATTTTTTCAGAAATTATAGATAATCTGTTGAAGATGTGCTCTTAAGTTATAGATAATTATAAATAATCTGTTGGAGATGTTCTTAACTCAAAACTTTCTTCCAACCAGTTTGGCTGAATTTGCACACCAGCATCCCGTAAAGCATTCAAGGATGATCGATAAAGCCTTGCATCTAAACGGGTACCTTCCGCTTTCATATCCTGCAAAAGCTTCACCAACTCGTCGACCCTGTTCATTTTCGAGTATACACCCACCATGATCCCAGCCATCGCTCTATCAATCCCACCACCGTTAAGTCTGTACTCGTGATAATATTGTATGCATGTTTCAAACTCTCTCGCCTTGCTATACGCACCAATTACGCTCGTGTAACTCACTTTATCCGCCACCACTTTCCTTCGTTTCATCTCTTTCCATATCTTCTCAACTTGCCGTAAATTCAACACTTTTCCGTGCATATCGAGCAGCGAATTGTAGATCCACACATTCGGTTCGATTCCTTTTTCTTTCATCTTGGCAACGAGCCGAGATGCATCTCTGATCCGGTTCGTTTTGCCGTACATTGCGATCATGCTAGCGTACGCCACCACACAACGGTCGAACCCGTTATCGTTCATTTCCATAAACACGGTTTCGGCTTTTTCATTCAGACCATTTCGACAATACACGTTTAAGACCGAAGCATAAGTCACTTGACCCGGTACGCAACCCGCAGATACTAAATCTTCGTACACTTTGGCTGCAGCACTCGGCCCTTTTTTCTTGGAGAATCCGTTCACAATAGCACAAAAGATGCAATCCGAAACCCTAACGTTCATTCGTTTCATATATGAAACAACGTCGAGAGTCTTTTCGATCAAACCGAGTTCGATGTACATCAACACGAGCTTTAAGAACACCGAAGGGTCCCGCAACATCTTATTGCCCTCGGCTTCTACCAGAAGCTCTTGTGCTGATTTTACGTCTCGAATGCTTACAAACGAAGAGATTAACGAAGAGTAAAAAGATGGGTCTTCTGCGAACCCTTTTTTCGTCATTTCCCTGAAGAAATACAGAGCTTCATCGGGTCTTCCAGATTTCCCCAAAGATTCACATAAAATCCGATAAATTTGAGTGCAAAAGGATGTCAATTTGATCTCACTGGATTCGAATTCTTTAAACAACGAAACAACGCTATCGTTTTTACCCATTTTAAGATAAGCTTCCATGGTGTGGGCATAACATTCTGCATCTAATTCGATGCCCGAAGATTTCATAATTTCAAACACGTTAACCGTGCTACTGTACATATGAAGCTTGTTGTAGGTTCTCATGGCAGCATTAAAGGTGAAAACAGCAACTTCTTTCTCAAATTTCAAAATGTGAAGCAAATTATTAGCAAGTTTGAATCTTCTAGCTCTAATGCAGTTACTGATTAATTTACAGCAAGATGAAGCATCTGGGTAGACGTTAAATTTTCTAAAATCTTCAGAAATTGACCAAACAGAATTCCAATTCTTCAATCGCGTGGAGTACCTGATGAGATGATGCAGAGTTGATCTACGGGGTACAAAATCTGGCCTTCTCTTAGCTTTCTGGTAATATACAAACCCCGTTTCTTCGGTTTTTGGATCCTTGAGGAGATCGCAGATCAAGTCGTTAAGATTCTCCGACCTGGGTACAGAAGAATCTTGAAAATCTTGCAATCCCGTGTCGAATTCAACCATGGAAGAATCACTAGACTCATCTAATATGGGTGGTTGATAACTGCTGCTAGAGGATTTGGGGATCAAGATTCTTGAAGAAGGTGAAGAGATAGAAGATACATAGAAAAGAATCGGTGAGATTTTCGAAGGATTAAAGGCGAGTTTTTTGTGGGTTTTGTTCATGGAAGCTAATGAGAAGTCAGAAGAGATGGAAATCGCCATTTTTGTTGGTTGGGATAAGGCATAGAAAATGGAACACAAGGAGAAGAAAAAAGGAGTGGTATATATACCTTATCATCTTTCTTGACCTTTTTCTTTTAGTTATACACCAAAAAACCAAAAAACCAAAAAAAGGACACCAACTATCGTAGATATGTCTATTCACAAGAAAACACAAGTTCTAGAACCATTAAGAGGTTGTTTGGCAATTGCTGAATGGTTTGGTGTAGAATGATTAAGTGGTCAGACCGATTAAGAGGATCTTATGATATAGTGCAAAATAAAATATGGTTGTTTGGTCATTGCTCAAAATGAAATTAGGGCGGGAGGCCCAAGATACAAAGAGAGTTTTAGAACCATTAATAGGCAGACTATTCACCTCTTAACGATTCAGAGGTTGCCTCTTAATGGAACTATTAAGAGGTAAACAAAAACAGACCCTACATTCATCTTCAATCTGTCTTATAGACAATGACTGTATAATCTTGATGTTTATTTTGCAGTAACATAACACCACTAGTTCTTTAAAAACAACAGTAAATTATAGCAATCAAGAACACAAATTTCCTCAATTTCTAGCTACCAAGAACCACACATAACCAGAAACATTAACATACCTCCATCTTATTCTTCATAATCTTGTTATAAAACCTACCCATGAATCAATTCTGTTCATCAGTCCCAAAAAGCTTCATTCTTGACAATGGTGTTCGAAGGTATCCTTCAACCTCAAACTTCTTGGGCGAAAGCTCACGATACTTAGCAAACTGATCTTTAGCTTCATCGTTCTTATCCATCAAACTATATATCATTCCTTTACAAAAATATGGTCGAAAATCCTTTGGGTCTTCGTTAACAAGATCATCGTAGCTTCTTAAGGCCTCTTCAACGTTTTTCTGTAGAAATTGAACTTGGGCTATGATCAATCTTACATCTCTTGCTTCTTTCTCCTTTTGTTCCTCTTCTGCAATCTCTAAAGCCTTCTCTAATCTCTTGATCACTGCTTCACCTTCTCCACATCTGTCCATTAACAATGCGTTTTCGAATAATGCTTCAAAAGAAAGTGGATTTTGTGTCAAGATTTCTTCTAAAGCTTCTCGAGCTGGTTCAATTTCGCCCATTTCGTTCAATAATCTCGCCATTAGGAACTTCCATTCGAGGTTGTCGGGTTGGGCGGAAACAAGTTTTTTTAGGATTTTTAAGCTCTCTTCGTCTTCTCCTGCTTCTAATTTCTCTTGGAGTAAAGTTTTCATGGCGGAAGTGGCTTCGGGATTTGATTGCAGAAAATCCGGTAATAGGGTTTCTTCCTGTGTTTCGGGTTCTGTTGTTACGACACTTTGGGTAATCGGGTCGGCTCTGGCGGGGTATTGTTGGAATTTGGAAATAGCGACGGCGGCGGTGGCGGCGAACACAATGGCGCGGGCGGTGAGTTTGAGGGCTTGTGTGGCGGGATTGTTTGGGGGTTTGGTGGCGGCGGAATTGCGATTGGAGGCTGTGATTTTGATTGGGGATTGTTTGAAGGGTTTTGAGAGGGGGAAATGGTGGTTTGGGGTGATAATCTTTAAATTGGGTGAATTGAGAAGTGGGTTTGGGTTCTGTGGGTGATGAAATGATGATTTTAATGTAATTGAGAGAGCGGACTCCATGGATGCAGGTTGGAGTTTTGACTGAACTTTTTTAGGGTTTTGATAGGGTTGGGTGTGGGGGAGGAGATGGAAGGGATGGCCACAAATGACAAAAGGGTAGTTGAGCAAAAACTAAAGTCTACCTCGTTGTTCTGGTCATGCGATTGTAATTAATTATATTAAAATGGTATCAACTAATAATAAAATTAGTGTAAATTGATGTAGAACAATCAATAATTCAATACACTTTTTCATTAGTTTTTTTTAAATAAAGGAACCAATACATTAATGAGAAAGATTACACAACGAGTTTATATCGGCATACATAAAGCTAGGCAGACTAAATAAGGTAGTTTGAGTGGGAAGGTTCCTAGCACTCCTAGCAACGATGTGAACAGCCTCGTTCGAATGTCTCCTGATGAAATGAATCTAGAACGAGACATTTCAAGAGAGGAGGGACCTACATCTATCAATGACGTCGCTGAATTCTGAAAGGTCGTCATGACCGGAGTTGATGGCATCGACCACAAACTTGGCGTCAAATTCGAACATCACTCGCTGAAGACCAAGGTCCAAGACCCACTCGATCGCCCTCACAAGGGCCATGGCTTCACAATCTTTAACGGGAGGGGCACCAACAACGAGTGAGGTATGGCCGCAAAAAAGGAGCCATGTTCGTCACGAAGAATCGCCTCGGAGCCCGACTGGTTGGTGTCACAAAAAATAGCGACGTCGATATTACATTTTAGAAAGCTCGCCGGTGGAGCATGCCACCAAAGCGCAAATCGCAGGCGTGGCGGGGGACCGAAGCCGTGATCGAAGGTAATTAGTCGTAAGCCATTCCGAGAGCGGGGTAGAGGTCCCACCCATTTGAACCCGGAGAAAGAAGGTGGCAAACACAAAGGTTGGCCTCGGAAGGCCTCGGTAAACTTTCCACCTGAAAGTTAAGATCGTCCCGGAGCCAAGGATCTTTCCAAATGGAAATAAATTCTCCGGTGCCAACTTTCCATCTAAAACCGGCCTTTAGCATCGTATGGGCGCTTCAAATACTTCGCCAAATGAAGCTTGGGTTTTGACCCAATTTCGCTTCGAAAAAGTCCCCCTTTTGGGTAATATTTAGCTTTGAAAACTCTACTCACCAACGTATCCGGGTTGGAGAGAAATCTCCAACTTTGTTTACCCAACAATGCTAAATTAAAAGCCGAGAAGTCTCGAAATCCAAGCTCCCCAAATTTTTGCGGGATGCATAAGTTTTCCCACGTGAGCCAATTAATAGACCGGACTTCGTCCCTCTTGGAGCTCCACCAAAAAGTGTTAAGGAGCCGATGGAGTTCCTGCAAAAGAGTGTTAGGGAACAAAAAAACACTCATACAAAACACCGGGATAGCTTGGGCCACCGCTTTGATGAGAGTGAGTCTTCCCGCACTAGAAATCGGTTTTTGCCGCCACTTAGAGAGATGATGCCAAAGTTTGTCTTTAATATGTCGGAGAATAGATCTTTTATTTCTCCCGATTAAAGACGGAAGACCCAAATATCTGTCGGTATTGAGAGGGTTTGTCACCCCAAGAACATTACAAATGTTACTTTTGAAAGTCGGGTCGATATTGTTACTACACATAATACCCGACTTGTCAAAATTAACCGCCAACCTGGACGCGCCTTTAAAGGTAGCAAGGATTTCTTTAAGGGTCGTGCATTCATTAATACTAGCTTGGCAAAAAAGGAAGGCGTCATCCGCAAAGAGAAGATGCGAGATGGTCGGTGCATGTTGCGAGACCCGGCACCCGTGGATGAGATTTTTAGAAGTCGTGTCCGCCGTAAGAGACGAGAGGCCCTCCATGCATAAAATGAATATGTATGGAGAAAGCGGGTCGCCTTGACGGAGCCCCCGTTTGGGTAAAATCGGACCCGTAATCAGGGAGGCCGATCCGTTGCTATCTGAAAAGAGATTGAGGAAATAATTCGTGACCAAGGAACAAAGATCATCAGGGATCCGACACCCAAAGACCGTCACAATTGTTGAGGCGTCGTATAAATTTCTTTCTCCTTCTTCCGTTAGCATGAGCGTGAAAGACTTGGTGTTGGAATCACCCTCTTGAAGCAAAAAAAAATTAGCCCGTTGCTTCCAATGCTCCTCTTCCTTGACAAGAAGGGAGACCATTTTTTGTTGGTAGACTCACGTTCACTAGCATTTTCGGTGGAGGCATGCTCTCTAAGAAAAGAGAATTTTTGGCGACACTCTTTGAGCTCCAAATTGTGTAAGGCTAGGAGGTTACGGCCCAACACTTCAAATCATCCGCGATCGCGGAAAGGCGGTTCGGGAGCGAGAGGGAGGATGCGTCGTTCCACCCATCCAAAACCACATCATCAAAGGTCGTCTCGTGAAACCACTTGTTTTCAACCCGAAATAATGTAATACCCCGGGTAAGTTCGTTAGTTAAAGTCTCATTCCGTTAAATTTATTAAATTCTATAATTGATATTTAGGGTGAGTTTAGGTGAATTTACAAGTTTAAGGGTGTTTGGATTGATTAATAAGTTAAAAAGGTATTTTGGTCATTATTGAGTAGTTTAGGGACTAAAGTGGTAATTTAATTAGATATTATCCCTGGATGAAATCAGATATTTCATAAACACAGAAAAATCAGTGAGTGCAAGTGTGTGTGTTGGAGAGAAAAAGGAGAAGAAAGAAAAGGAAGGGTTAGGGCTCCATTTGGTCTTCTTAGAAGTGATTTGAAGGTATGTCCCTTTGTAACTTATGTTTGTAATTGATAGTATGTACTTCCTATCGGATTAGAATAGTTAAATTCATGATTTAGTAAAGATTCAGTCGGTTTCTGGGCAAATTGAAGCAAACCGACAGTAGTGTCCGGACACAGTATGAATGTGTCCGTATAGTTTTGTTGATGGTGTCCGGGTACTGTTTGAAGGTGTCCGGACGAGTCCTTTATCCGGGTAAGTCTCTCTTTTCTATAGTTTTCGGATGAGTTAAGATACCGGATGGTGTCCGGATTACTTTGGTGTCCGGATGACGTCCGGATTGTATAGGTTTTCCGGAAAAGTTATGCTGTCCGGAAAAGTTATGTTGTCCGGAAAAGTAGTGTTGTCTGGATAACTTATGGTATCCGGATACTTTAGCTGTTTGACCAATTTTGTGATTTCGGATACTTTTGAATGTCCGGATATAGTTTCCAAATGTATTTTGAGTTAGGTTGTTCCGAAAACTTCCTGGAGGGCCGCCCCCAGACCCCGCAAGGGCGTTGCCCCTTGACCCCATCCGCTAACTGGGTAGCGGAACCCCCGTGTTAAGTCGCCTTAGGGGAACATTTGAGGATTTGAGTTCTTTAGAGTTCTTAGCCTTAGTAAGACTTATGTGTTTTATGTGGTAAAGAGATATCTGTATCTATGTGTTACAGATCCTGTGAATTCTGGGTAAAGGACTGAACCTGTTTATAAGGCTTGGAAACGTGTTGATAAGCAATCAGGTGAGTTTTACTTTAAAAAGCGTTTTTAACTGGAATTCATATATGTATAGGTTGGGAATGTGATAACTGGTGATTATGTGTTGATATGTGAATTATAATATATTGAGGTATTATATTTACATGAGTATTATAATGTGTTATAATGCTTTGGTAGGGCTTAGGACCGGTGTGTTTGGCTATAGAATCTGTATAGCGTTGTTTGGCTGTAGATGTTGTACAGCGTTGTAAATTATTAGTTGGCTTGCAACCAACTAATATGGCCAGGAGGAATGAGAAGGGAAGGTACATGTCATGTGAGCTTAATTAGATATATTTGATTGTGTTGCGTGATTTACATGAATAAAGTTATATAAAAGGGTTTCAAACTAACAGGGATTTTCTCACTTAGACCATCGTGTCTAACCCTCACTTTGTTTTAAAAATATGTATTCCAGGTGGTGGATCGCGTAAGAGCAAATAATTAGAGTAATGGATGGATGGCTTGTGTGAAGAATTATATGACGAAGATTTTGGCATGATTAGCATTTGTATTACAGTATTAAATGTTATGTATGTATTTAGTACAAGTTTGTAGTAGAATGGCTTCTGCTAATTGTAAAAGACTACGGGACCGTACTTGTAATGTGATGTCTCTTTTGTTATATTAATATTAAGTTATATTATGTGATTTTTTGTGTATATGGAAATTGGGTTGTTACAAATAAGTTATTAGAGGGATGACGCACCAGAGAGTTAGCGGTGGTGTGAAGAAGAATCGGAGAGTGATCGGAAATGGGGCTAATCAAATTTTCCACCCAAGCGCTTGGGGAAAAGATTTGTCCAAGTAATAGATCCCACCGCGCGATCTAAACGTTCCCAGACTTCATTAACCTTGCATTTGTGTCTACACCAAGTAAAAGAAAACCCATGCATGGGAATATTAATGAGGTTACAATCGGAAAGGGCGTCCAGGAACCCGTGTATACACCAAAGATAAGTTACAAAAAGATAGTTATGAAATATAAAATTATAGTCATGACCCCGATAAGTTACAAAAAGATAGTTATGAAATATAAAATTATAGTCAGGGTCAGCCCTGGCCACGTGCAGTTCGTGTGACCGTACAGGGCATCAAAGCCCAATGAGGCATCAAGTTGCCATCTATTACTAGTTTTAGGTTTAATAATTTGGGAAGTAGACAATTGAGTTTTAACTATAAAAAGAAACCAAGGTCTAGCAGTTAAGTGATGGATACAAAATGTGCATCATGAATCGTGAATCAGTGAATGCCCAACATTTCAACAACTCAAGCCAATTTCTATTTAGCATTTTAACGAACAAACACAAAGAAACAAAATTTCTTAATGAAGGAATATGATCACAAAAAGTTTCGTTCGTTTAACATCTTAACAATTGAATATTAACGAACACATTTTCTTTACGAAGGAACAAAATATAAAAAATTTCGTTTGTTTACCATTCATGTTTGTTCATTTGTTCGGTTAAGTTAAACGAACGAAGAAGAACACAATTTTTTTTGTTCATTTACCGTTTGTATTTAGTTGTTTGTTTGGTTAAGTTAAACGAATGAACACGAACAAGCTACGTTCGTGTTCATTTTACATATTGAAATTTGCAATTCACTTGAGCCCATCAGTGTATTAGCACAGTTGGAGCATGTTGCATAACAATAACAACATATTATGATATTGCCTTATTAGGCACTTGTTCTTTGCAATGCACAGTTGCATAGATTATGAATTTTACAATTTATCATTGTTTTTTTGATCTTTTTCTTTGAGGCTTGTCATTACCGCGTCGTTATACTTTAGTTTTTAGACACATAACTTTCTGAATGTTACCCTTTGTTTAATATGACAATAACTTCGATGTAATTTACTATTTTGGTTAAAACTGTTTATAGTTTTCCTTATCTTTGTGTTTTAAGTTCCATATATTGAAGTAAAGATAATATTGTGCTAATTTCAATTTCGAAAAATGGAAAACCGGAAAAGAATGAAGCACGATCTTAATTCAACTTTTATCCTTTCTATAATTCTATATTTCGTAATTCAGAGTTTTGGTTTTTATGTACCCCTCTGTATTTTTTTCAATTGTAACTAATAAAAATCATCGTGGGGATGAGTCTAAGCAAATTGCTTAAGCAATAGGCATAGGGCATTTTTTTAGCATTTCGCACGGGGTATTAAAAACCCTAGGACCGACCATGATTATAGTCTAACTTTAATATCTCTAACTTTATCATATTTTTTGACGATATAAGGCCTTCCGCAGCGCCTCGGGCTCGGGCTCGGGCTCGCCTGCGGTCTGCTGCGGGCAGCGGTGCGGGTGGCTCGGGCTTGGGGCTCGGGGTGCAGGTTTGAAAACCCGAGGAACCCGATGTGTTTTGTTTAAATTTTTTTTTAATTTTTTATTCAAACGACTCTCTTTCAACGGCTACTTTTTATTTAATTTTTTTTTTATTTTTTTTTCAATTTAATCACACTATATATATTAACCCTCAACCTCTTATTTTTTCACACCAACAATCTCTCAAACTCTCTCAAATTCTCTCAAATTCTCTCAAAAACTCTCAAATTTCATCATGAATCCAAACAAAACACCTGTATCCCGTCGTAACCGACCGGATACACCACAATCGCAAGAAGACCCGGAGCTTGGTTTCCAAGCGTTTACACAACAAGGTTATCGTCCGCAATGGTCGCAACAAATTCCGCCACAATGGTCGCAACAAAATCCGCCACAATATCCGCAACAATTTCCCCAACAATTTCACCAACAATTTCCTTACCAATTTACACGTCCCGGTTTGATTGAACAAGGTTTTACTCCGGCCAACTACAATATTCCTTCACCCGCAATCAATCTCGCCGACGACATTGTTCCGGAAACCCAACATACTAGCCTGCACACACCACAATCCATCTACACACAACCATCAAACCCGGAACCATCAAACCCGAGACCATCGAGAAAAGGAAAAAGCAAACAATATGAAAATAGAGCCCCCAAACAGATGTGGACTAACGAGGAGGAACTCGCGTTAGTGTCGGCGTGGGTTGACGTTTCGGAGGACCCCGTTATCGGTAACGCACAAACCCATGATAATATTTTTATTGTTATTATTATTATTATTGTTATTATTATTATTATTATTGTTATTATTAATATTATTATTATTATTATTCTTTTTAATATTCTTATACTTGAATTTACATAAATTGTTAGCTTCAATCTTCCTAATCATAGAAGTATTTAGAAGTAGTGAAAAATAGGCTAAGTGAAGAAAGCCTCTTACAGAGGCTCTGCCGACATTACCGAGAAATCAAGGTCAAGAAGCTACAGAAGCAGCAGAGGCTTCCTACAGAAGCTCTGTCATACGCACAAAGAAGACCAAAGACTCGGAATCCGGCGAAGACTGCTCCACAGAGGACCAGACCGCAGAACCTCTGTAATTCATTACAGAGCCTCTGTGGTCCTCAATGAAGACTTGGAAGATATTACTGGATACGTTCATCAACTTGCATGGAAAAGTACTATCAAAACACGTGTCAAGCTCTGAGTGGACTCAATAGGGCAAGGTACAAAATAGACGTCTGCGCCATTTAATGCATTTACCAAAAGTACATCTGCTCCATTAAATGCGCATGGCTCAAACAACTGCTCACACCATCCAGTCCACTGTTCACACCATCCAGTTTACTATTTATGCCGTAAAAGGAACAGTGACCTACTTCATAGTCTTCTAAGAGTAGTATAAAAGGAAGTCTCATGTTGAGATCTTCCTAAGGACGAATACACAAGGAATCACTAATACTCTCAAGCTTTATTGTCAAATATCTGAGTGTTATATTCTCACACACACCAACAGTTCTTAATCTGTTTTTCGTGTTGTTATTATATGTTGAATAACAGTAACTGTTCAAGAAATCCTTTTCATTCTTTACTGTTTTCTTTATATGTGTGCGTTCTAATATCTATCAAACATATCTGTTAGTTTAATACGCTTCCGCATCAAACTCTAAACTCTACTAATTGATTGTTAATCTTGATTAAGTGTATCTGGGATCCAACAATTGGTATCAGAGCCTTCCTTGATTTTCAATATCAAGTGATCCACTTATCAAGATTCGTGATAGATATTATTGAGATCTAAAATTGTGTCTGGAAACTGCTTAAACCCAGAAAATCTTCAAGCTCATCGAAGTAACTCTTTAGTCATACTTTCTTTCTAAAATCTTCAAATGACAAATACAAATAATTTCTTTACTACTGGTTCTCTCACTAAACCTCCTACTCTCCTTCGAGATGAGTATCCTCAGTGGAAAATAAGAATGGTCCATTTTTTCGAGGGCACTGAAAAAAATCAAGTACAATATCTGTACAATCCTCCTCCTATTCCCATGACAGTAGTACCTCGTATACCTGCTACTGCTGAATCTGCCGAAATCCCCGAACATCAAAAACCAAAGCCAAAAGGGGAGTGGTCAACCGAAGATAAAGCAGAAGATGAAGTTGCTCAGAAAACCAAGAGGACATTAATTATGGCAATACCCAACGAACTCTTTCAATCCTTGGATTCATGTGAAACAGCGCATGATCTGTGGAAAGAACTGGAAAGACAGTTGGAAGGAGGTGCTAAAACACAAAAAAACCGAAGAGCACAGTACATCAATGAATATCATGCATTCAGAGCCTCTGCAACAGAATCTCTGCAAACAACATACGACAGATTCAACTCTCTAATCAACAAGTGCAGAAAATCAGGCATTGACAGAACTTCTGAAGAAAACAATGTCATGTTTTTAAAAAGTCTAAATGAAGAATGGCTCCAGCTGTCTATGTCCCTACAGACAAATCAGGATCTAGACACCTGGACTCTCTCTGATCTTTACGGAACATTAGCCGCACAAGAACCTCAGATAGCACAGGCTAAAACACTAACCATTGCACCATATGCATTGGTTAGTAAAACTAAAGAGGATGCACAGAGACCAAGAAATGATAAAGCCACAGAGGAGAAGAAGAAGGAGAAGAAGAAGATGGTGATAATTGACAGTGAAGAAGAAGAGCAAGCAGAAAAGGAAATAACTCTTGCGTCACTAGCTAAATCTTTAGCTCTATTGACAAAAGAGTTCAGAGGAAACAGAAGAGGTTCCGAAAATGAAAGATATGATAGAGACAACCAGGATGACAGAAGAGACAACAGAAGAGATGACAGAAGAGGAGAAGAATCAAGTGGCCGACAGAGGTCAAGCGATAGAAATTACAGAGGGAATGACCGACAGAGGTCAGATGACTCGGTAAGCCACACGCAGCAAGAATGCTACAAGTGCGGCAAACCTGGTCACTATGCAAATGAATGTAGATCAGAGAAAGGCGGAGACCTACAGAAGTCCAATGATCGAACAGGAAACACTCCTCAAGGGTGTTTTAACTGCGGAAAACCAGGCCATTTTGCGAATGAATGCAGAAGCAGATCAAATCGCCCACAGAGGGACTCTGCTTTCTACAAAAAGAAAGCCGAATATTATGCTAAAAAATCCTTAATGGCAAAAGGACATTCTGAGGAGAACACAGAAGACTTCCAGTCAGACTCTACTTCTGACGATGAACATACCGTCAATGCCCTCTTCTGTGGCATGGCAGAAGTCGACTCCTGCACTGACTCTGAGGTATCTACTTCAAATTCCAACTCTTGCATTACCTCTGTAGATGATAATACACTTAGAATTAACATTGAATTAATTGAACTGAAAGAGATAAATCAAAGTATTCAGAAAAGACTCACTTTCAATGAGAGAGAAGTACGGCTTCTCACTCAAGAAAAAGCAAAGATTTTTGAGGAAAAAGAGAGAATAGAAAAGAACTGGAACAAAACTCTAGATCCTTTAAAAAAACAAATTTCACTTTAAAAGATAAAACAAAAGAACTTTCAGTTTCAAGGAGCGAAACTACTGACATAAGAGCTCTTAAAAAATACTTTCAAAGAGAAAGAGAGGTATTATGGCAAGATTTACTCAGAAGAGAAGTTTTGCTTAAAAACTATAAAGATGCACAGAAAGTTTATGAAAAAATAAACTCACAAATAGGGAGACGAGGTATAGGGTATGATGATATCACCCTAGGTGTTGAAGGCAAAAGAAACAAACCTCTGTCCTCGTTATTTGTGATTGGAAAAACAAACAAACCAGATTTTCCAAATCTAATCTCTGTTAGCAAACGGGCGAAAATCTCTGTGGATCCTTACTTGAAGAAACATAAGAAGATGATTAACGTGTGGTTTGAAAACACAGACTCGTCATCTTCAACCTCTGTCAATAGAGGTATCAAACCAAAGAAATATCTGAAAACACAAGATCAGATTGGTATCTTCAAATTTGGTAAACCAGAGACCCAAACACAGGTTGCTTTTGTCTGTTTGATAAACGTTGAAAAGAAATTATCAGCAGAAGCTCCTGAGTTTAAACCCATTTTTTCAGAAGAAAACTTTAAAAATTTAATTGAAAAAGAAATTTTGGAAATACGGAAATCAAGCGTTTTAGAAAAATTCTGTACATCTTCTATAGATAAAACTCTCACTGAAGAAATCTTATTAGAAACCTCTGCAATCTATGAAAACTATTCTACAGAGGAAGAAAGCTCGTACGATACATGCTCAGAAAATCCAGCCTCTATTGAAAGAATTGACTCAACCTCTGTATACGAGGACGATTCATCCTCTGACAACTCAGAGACTGATTTCAAATCAGGGATAATTCACTGTGACACAGAGGATGTCAAATTCTCCTCTGAAGTTCCTCACAGAACTATTTCTCCAAAAGAGAAACTCACAGAGATTCCAATCTGCCAAGATTTTCTAAATTTGAATCTACATATCAAAACCTCTGCTGAGCTTAAAAAGTTACGGAAGACCTCTATTGATCCTATAAGTTCTAGATTTTCAAAACCCAAGGTTAGTAAATCTTTTTCTTCTGTGACAGTGATGAAAGAAGTTCACCACAGAAGCAACCCACAGAAGGCAGGTCCTAAACAGAGCTTTTGCAAACAACATTCGAGTATTCATAGATCTTCTAGTAATAGGAAATCTAATGTAAAGAAAGAATGTAATGCCTCTGTGGCTGAGTTTAAAAAATTCAATGAAAAGTTCAAGAAAATTACATCTCATATTCAATACTGTCATTGCTTTGATCTTATGTCTAAACTTAATAATCATTTTTCAAGTCAAGTCTGTTTACTCTCTACGACAATTCAAAAGTCAAATCCCACAAAGAAACAATCTGACTCTTCTGCAGAGAACAAAATGTATTTCAAGAATGCCAAGGCAAACTTGAAAAACTCTAACAAAATTGGACCCATATGGATATGGGTACCTAAATCTCTGTGATTGTCCTGCAGAAGAAGTATGTGCCAATCTGGTATCTAGACTCCGGATGCTCAAGGCACATGACTGGTGACAGAAGTGCACTATCCACGTACAAAGAAACACAAGATGGTGGATCTGTGACTTTTGGAGACAACAAGAAAGGACACATAAAAGGCTATGGAGTCATAAGGAAAGAAGACGTTTCTGTATACAAAGTTGCATATGTGGATGGCCTTAAGCACAACCTACTCAGTGTAAGTCAACTTTGTGATACATGATTCAATGTGTTGTTCAAAAGAACTTTCTGCTCTCTACAAAGTGAAGAAACAAGTATGGAACTTCTGCGAGCTGAAAGAATAGGTGATCTATATCTAATGAACTTCAACTCAAAGAACAAAGACAAAGTTTGCCTTGTTGCCTGCAAAAGTGAAGAAGCCTGGTTATGGCACAACAGGTTCTGTCACTTGAATTTTCACACATTGGAAAAACTGGTCAAACTTGATCTAGTTAAAGGTTTGCCAAATGTTAAATTCAATAAGGATCATTTATGTTCTGCCTGTGAGATGGGAAAACTCAAAAGAGCTTCCCACAAAGGCAAAACAGATGTATCTTGCACTAGACCTCTGTACATGCTTCATGTCGACCTCTGCGGTCCCATTGCCATACAGAGCCTAGGTGGCAAGAAATACATACTTGTCCTAATTGATGAGTATCCGCGTTTCACATGGGTTGAATTCGTTAGAAAGAAATCAGATGTTCCAAATATATTGATAAATCTAATGAAAAGAATCCAAGTTCTTTATAATTGCAGAATACAGAAGTTAAGAAGTGACAATGGCACAGAATTTAAAAACTCTGTCATTGAAGCCTATCTTTCAACAGAAGGAATATCACAGAACTTCTCTGCAGCTCGCACTCCACAACAGAACGGTGTTGTCGAAAGAAAGAATCGAACACTTGTGGAAGCCGCAAGAACTATGATGTCAGCATGCGGATTATCAATGAACTTTTGGGCAGAAGCAATTTCTACTGCGTGTTATACTCAAAATCGATCAACCATTGTGAAAAGACACCTCAAGACGCCTTACGAATTGCTTAACAAACGGCGGCCAAACATCAAATTTTTCCATGTATTCGGATGCAAATGCTTCGTCTTAAACGACAGAGATTCAAGAGGAAAGTTTGATGTAAAAGCAGATGAAGGCAAATTCATTGGATACTCTGCCACCTCCAAAGCCTACAGAACATTCCTTACAAAGTCTCACAAGATTGTAGAAAGCATCAATGTTTCTTTTGATGATTCATTCCAAATGACTTCTGAGCAAATAAGTTCAGAACTCGGAATTAAAGGGAAATTCTCTGACATCTCAAGAACAAAAGAAGATTTGAATCTTCTATTTTTGGAGATGTTCCACAATGACATTGATCCTTCTGTCGGAACCATCAGAGTTTCTGAAGAACCATCCTCTGTCGGACAAAATCCTACAGGTATGACTCTAACTGGTCCAAATAATGCTTCATCTTCTTCTATAAATACTATAGATGCAATTGCCGAAGCAGAAGAAAGTGCAGAAGATGAAACATCAAGAAAAACGACCACAGAAGCTGCACAAACCACAGAAGAACCAATTTCAGAGGAGATCGAGGACCAAGACTATACATCCTCAGAGGAACAAACTCCACCACCACTCGTACCAATCATTCCACAAACGGTAGAATCAACTACCAAGGCACGAAGAACATCAGAGGCTGCACAAGAAGAAACACAAGAAGCCTCTGAAGAAAGTTTTGATGACATTGATGATCATCTTCCACGCACAACTCAGTGGACAAAAAGCCATCCTCCAAACCAAATAATTGGAGAACCTTCTGACTCAGTAAAAACAAGGTCTGCCACTGCAAATTTTTGTTTCTTTACAAATTTTATTAGTGTTATAGAACCAAAGAAGATTTCTGAAGCCCTAGATGACCCAAACTGGGTAGACGCCATGCAAGAAGAACTTCTGCAATTTGAGGGTAACAAAGTATGGACTTTAGTACCTCTGCCAAGAGGGAAACAGGCCATTGGGACTAAATGGGTCTACAGAAACAAGAAGGATGAAGATGGAGTGGTCGTCAGAAACAAAGCAAGATTAGTAGCAAAAGGATATAGACAAGAAGAAGGCATAGACTACGATGAGACTTTTGCCCCTGTCGCACGTCTCGAAGCAATAAGAATATTCTTAGCCTTCGCAGCCCACAGAGGTTTTAAAGTCTATCAGATGGACGTAAAATCAGCTTTTCTAAACGGTGAAATCCAAGAAGAGGTTTACGTAAATCAGCCACCAGGTTTTGAAAGCTCAAAGTTTCCAAGGCATGTATACTACCTTGAAAAGGCTCTATACGGACTGAAACAGGCTCCAAGAGCATGGTACGAACGACTTTCTACCTTCCTTCTAGTCAATGGCTACAACAGAGGTACAACAGATACTACCTTATTCTATAAACGCAAAAATAGTGAGATAATGCTTTTACAAATATACGTAGATGACATAATTTTTGGGTCTACAAATTCAGAAGAGTGCAAAATTTTTGAAAAACTCATGCAGAGTGAGTTTGAAATGAGTATGATGGGAGAATTAACATTCTTCCTCGGACTTCAAGTCAAACAATCTTCAGAGGGAATTTTTATAAATCAAGCCAAATATGTCTCTGACATACTTTTAAAATATAATCTCTCTGATACCTCTGCAATGAAGACTCCAATGGCCACTGGAAATAAGTTGTTCTTAGATCCAAATGGTATTTCTGTAGAATGTACTCTCTACAGAGGCATGATTGGATCTCTGTTATACTTAACAGCAAGCAGACCTGACATTATGCATTCCACATGTCTTTGTGCACGTTATCAAGCTAATCCAAAGAAATCACATTATGATGCTGTAAAAAGAATCTTGAGATACCTAAAGGGAACCAACAATCTTGGTCTCTGGTATCCACAGAACTCTGGTTTTAGTCTTAAAGCTTATACAGATTCAGACTATGGAGGATGCATGCTCGACAGAAAGAGTACCTCTGGGAGTTGTCAATTCCTAGGTGGTAAACTAGTCAGTTGGACCTCCAAGAAGCAGAATTGTGTCTCCACATCCACTGCAGAAGCTGAATACGTTGCTGCCGCTAGCTGTTGCTCTCAGGTTCTATGGATGAAGAC
The DNA here is from genome assembly GCA_033807775.1 of Saussurea involucrata. NCBI lineage: Eukaryota > Viridiplantae > Streptophyta > Magnoliopsida > Asterales > Asteraceae > Saussurea > Saussurea involucrata. Next base: position 155,416,460 of record CM066321.1, read on the forward strand.
TCAGCTAAAAGACTACGGCCGCATTCTGTTCAAAATACCCATCTTCTGTGATTCCAAAAGTGCTATTGCTATCTCTGCCAACCCTGTGCAACACTCAAAAACCAAGCATATCGATATAAGGTATCATTTCTTGAAACATCATGTTGAATACGGTGCAATCGAAATGCATTTCGTGCCCACATAATATCAACTCGCTGACTTATTCACCAAAGCATTAGACGAGAAAAGATTCAACTTCTTGGTGGGTAAGTTAGGAATGATTAACATGGTATGAAAATCCTCTGTAAGTATAGCTTTATCTTCTGTAAATAACAAGTAAATACATTGCTTAAATTATTGCTTTGATTGATTCTACTTCTGTATGTAAATTCTTAAAACCTTAAATAGTTCTTAAAATCACAGAGCTTCTGTAAGTCAACTCAGAACCTCTGACAACCTCTACAGAACCTCTGAAAGACCATGACCTATGTTCTATGCAAAACTTATCATTCTTTGATCCAAGCATAGGTCAAGGGGGAGCAAAAGGAAATTACTTGATCTACAGAGGTGATTAGGTCAAGGGGGAGCAAAAGGAAATTACTTGATCTACAGAGGTGATTAGATCAAGGGGGAGCAGAAGGGAACCCTGAAATGATCTAAACAGATAAAACTTTCAAGGGAAAGCCAAAGAAAAATGTCGATGACTCCATATCGACAGAAGTCAGATATCACTGCCGAGAAAAGAAGAACCAAAAGGTATGTCTCTCGCACAAAAGGTTTTTGGAAAACAATTTTCTAGGACAAGAATTGTCAAATATGTCCTAAATATACTGTGAATAACATTTCAAAAATCAAAAGCTCAAAAAGTTTCACAAAATTCGAATTAGGAGAAATTTAAGGTCATAGAGCTTCTGCTGAGCTCAACAGAGCTTCTGCAGGAAATATGCTCTGTGATCACAAATTAACCTTCTGTCGATCGTTTGGAATGTTATCTCGGAAACCGAAAACGCAGACCATGACCTTCTCGAACAAACCATTTTTTTTAAACAGTTTTCTCGGACACAAACTTTCAAATATGTCCGAAAAACATCTCTTAAACCAAATCAAAAATTGGATGATCAAAAATACTAATAAAATTTTTGTTATGAGATTTTTTCTCTCATAGAGCTTCTGCTGGCCCTCACAGAACTTCTGCAAGTTCCAACAAAGCCACAAAACCTCTGCGAAGCAAATTTCTTCACAAAAATCCGATTTTATCCTCTCCAATGCCTTTACAAATGTTTTGGTTAAAGAAGAACCCCACAGAAGTCATGATAACAATGAGATATATGAAAAAGGGATAAACATCAAAGATTTTCAAGATCACAGAGCCTCTGTAAACTACAGAAGCTCTGTCAATCTGATTACTTGGGCATCTCTGTAGTAATAACGGTTACTTTTACTGCGAGTGAAACTCATATGGCTAAAATCAACCTCACGCGCCTAGCATTAATGGGCCGCGCACGACGTCCTGTCATATTCTGACAAGGCCTACGTGTCCCATTTTCATTGGGCGTACATGGAACGTTTTTATTTGGAAAGTTGAACCCGCCGCTCAAACTCGAGTGCGGATTCCAAACTTTAATCCATTGCCATTTATTTTACTCTTTCGAATTCTACCGTTTTACCATCCTATAAAACAAAGCTTACCCTCACATAAAACCTTTTACAAACTCTCATCTTCTTCTCCGGCGAAACCCTGCAAAAAGCTTGCAAAAATCTTATTCTTAAAATCAAATGGCTTCATCTTCTCGAGCTACATCCTCTGAACTCTCTCCGGCGAACTCACCGGAACACTCCCCTGCACATTCAGAACATTCTGAAAACCCCAGCCTTGCAAGAAATATTGAACAACAAGATTCCGGGGACACAGCAGACTTTGCTCCGACGACTCACTTGCAAAACTTTATAGCAAAGGATCATTTCGAAGCCATTCTTCCTATCAAATCCAACAACTGCTATTTGGTCCCCTCACCCACTACTTTCGGCGAAGCCCATGCCATACTTCTGAACATCATGGAGAATCATGTCCTCTTCCCTTTACTATCAAGAACCCCGAACAAAATTCCAGTCCGCTATTTGAACCAATTTTGGCAAAGCTGTCGATTTGATAAAGACGATTCTCTTATCAAAGGGTACATTTCAAGACCTGATAAATCTGAGCATCTTGAAATCAAGTTCAACAGAACAATGTTCTCACTTGAATTCAACCTACCAACAAGGGGTCTTCTGGGATTGAAGAGTTATGCAGAGCAACCAACAGACGAAGAGCTCTGTCGATTCGTGGAAATGCTTGGGTACAACACCCAACTACGGAAGAGAAATGACTTCCGCAGAGGCCGATTACCACCTCTGTGGAACACTTTGTTCTCGATTCTTAACAGATGCCTGACAGGAAAGATAGGCAGTATTGACCAGAGCTCACATCAAATCTTGAGCATCATGTATGGGGTTTACTATGATCTTCCACTAGATTATGCGCCCATAATGATGCAAGAGATCATAAACACCATCGACAGAAAAAACAACTCGAAAAGGGTCAAAGAGAACGATCCCAACTTTCTACCACCTCTGCAATTCCAAAGAATACTAGGAGTACTGTTCGAACCTCTGCTGCTAATCCAAAATTGGCCAATGGAAGGGCCAACTCCCAAACAGTTCCCGATGAACAAGAATACCCCCACTGATCATGCTGATGGCTACTCACACTGCAGACCTCTGTCAAAGAAGCTTCTGCAATACGCATCAAATAAATCCCTTAAGAAAGAGTATATACGCGATCATAGAACTCCTAAACCGAGTCCTATGACACCCCCGCGTTTAGGTGTCCCCCTAGGAACAATGATAGCAAAACCTCTTTCCACTCAAAAAGAAAAGGATCAGAAGTTAGCAAAGCACATGGCTATTCAACTCAGCTTTATAGCCAAACGTGCAGAACTAATGGGAAAGAAGTCTTCATCAAGAACCTCTGCATTTACTCCAAAAGCTAAGAAGAGGAAAACTGTAGAAGGCACCTCCACAAGCGCTGCAGAAGATCAACCCTCACCTCCTCATGCCACAGAAATTGGCTCCTCTGCTCCTCCCTCTCCAAAAATGAAGAAGAAAAGATCAAAATCAACAGAAGAAGGGGAACCAAATCCTAAGAGGAGGAAAACCAAAAAGAGGCATGATAAATCACTTACAAAGTTGGTAACCATTGCAGAAGAGGAAACTGCTGAAGAAGAAGTTGCAGAAGAAGAAATGGCTACAGAAAGGTATCAATCACCCTATCAATCTCCAGATAGATTTGCTCACCAAGGAGACCTGAACGACTTCTTACAGAACCCTGAAATTGCCAACACCCTAAATACAGCAGGGTGGACGGCACAACCTCTCGACCACCACTCTCCAGAAGAAGATTTCTTCATTTCGGGCATCGACACACATCTGCAAGAAGATGACACAACACCCAGAAATCAACCAGCCGAAACCCCTGTTATTTTACAAAACCCTTTCCTTCAAGGATTGGATGTCCACAGAAGAAGTCCAAACCCAGCTTCAGAAGAAATAGAACAAACTGAAGCTGAATTGAACAGAGGTGAAATTACAGAGGCTTTTGAGAACATGATGGAAGAAGAGAAAGAAAAAGGGGCCGAAGTTGTACAAAAAGAGGGATTAGCAACAACGGAGACAGAAATAGAGATCTTAGAGACAGATTCAGATGAAGAAGAAGCTGTCTGGATACGTAAGGGTATTTATCATCCACATGTCATGAGATTATTTGGATCTCATCAAGTGTATGACCAATTACGACCAGAGCAAGGAACTTCCACAGAACTTAGGGAAGAAGCAAGAAAAGATGCCTGGATAAATAGAGGCACACAACCAAAACCAACTCCCAGTGCAACCCACATTTCTGACACCGCAGGTCTAGCTGCAGAAGGTGTCATTGAAAAAGAGCAGCACAACTCGAACCTACCCCAACCCATCCAGCCAGAGGTTACTCTTTCAACCTCTGTGCCCACAGAAACCGGGGAATCCATTCCTAGGGAGTCTCCTCAAAGAGACTCACCTATAGTTCGTGATCAATTGCCCCAGATCACAGAAGAACGCCCAACAGAGGAATTTATTTCCTCTGCCACGCACTTGTTAAGACCCACACTTCTTTCAGAGAGAAGTAGAGAGCACAAAGACAAAGAGACTCTAGACAAGTCTCCTAGTCAACAGAAGGATATTCCAATACCCACCTCTGGAGTGGATTTGGACAATGTTCTTCTCAGAAATTCTATAGGGATTGAAACTCATGTTTCTTCTCGAGGATCAGAAGGAAATCCTTCCATTCTCAACGTACAAACAGGAATGAAAGAAGGTATCCCAGGAACAGGGATTCACTCTGGAGACGAATGTGTTCCTCCAGAGGTTACCACCGGAACACAAGTTACAAGGAATGAGTTCCAAATCCTTGAAACCTCTGTAAACCAAACCTTGAAAGAGTTGCAAAGCTCTTTCAAATCTTTTGCAGAGACAACATCACTGGCACTGCTAAACCTAAACACCAAAATGGACAACCTGTCCACAGAGGTGAAAACTGCCATCTCACAGATGAAGTCTGCTGCTACTGCATCCACCACTTCTGCCGCAACAACTACTCCTTCGATTGAGAACTCAATCAACAAATTCCTTGATCAATTGAACAAACAGACTTCAGTGTCAACGGGCATCACTCCTGCAGATCTACATAAGGCCCTACAAAAAGTTCAAGAAGAAGTCATGCGAAATACCATGCTGATGCAACCCAAAGACTACATGACAAGAGCACAGCTGACAGAGCTTGGGCAGAACGTGATTAATCAAGTGACAGAAGTCATCCTTTCCTTCACCACTGCCAATGCTAACTTCGTCAAAGATTTCAGAGAAAGTGTAGGAAGGATGAGATTCAAAACAGAGGCAGAGCTAGCAACTCTTCTTGGCCTCTGTGATGATGTCTGCGCGAAACTGATCGCTGCTGGAGCCACAATGCCAAAGAAACCCGATGCTTCCTGCAGAGCAGAGGGTACATCAGACAAGGGTCAGGATGACTCTGATGGTGATGACCATCCTGGTCCATCAGATCATCCTGAGGGGGAGAAAACTACAGAGAAAACTGCAAGCAGAGGACTTACAAGTCCACCAATAGCCGCAGAACCTCTGAGTCAAGCACCTCCAGAACAGACCCGACAACAACAAACCCAAAAGACCACAGAGACAACACCCATCTCTGTGGAATCATCTCCTGACGAAACCAAAACTCCAGAAGCAGAACAGCAAGCCACAGAGGCAACAACCGCCCCTGAGGTAATCATTTTGGAAGAAACAGATGAACCAACCACAGAGAAAACACCCACCTCTGTGGAAACACCCCAAACCATACCCAGAAGAAAGTCGATTGCCACCAAACCAAAAAGAGCAACGACCTCTGCTTCTGACATTCTGAAAAGGATGCACACAACAATGAGTGATCGTATGGTGAAGAGAGAAGAAGAAAGGCACAGGTTCACTTTAGCTTTCAGAATGGCAAGAAGATTCAATGACAACACTTCATCAACAGAAACTGAGCTCGCAGAAGAAGTCATCAAACAACCTCCAACAGAGGTTACAGAGCAAGTCAAGCCAACAGAACCATCGCCACAAAAGTCCTCTAAATCACAATCGTCAAAATCCACAGAGGCAACCTCTATCAAACCAACAGAAGTGCCAACCTCAAAACCCACAGAAGCAACAGGTTCTGCCACGACAATAGCAAAAGATAAGGGCAAAGGGATACTGACAGAAGAGCCAAAGAAGAAGAAAACATTGCCAAAGCCAACAGAAAAACTAATGAAGAGTGCGTTTGACGCCTTTCAAACCCCAAAACCCGAAGAAGTTGACTGGGCACATGGATTGAAGCCTCTGTCAGAAATTCCTCTAACTGGTAGAGCTGCAGAAGTTGTTCAACAGATGGAGAGTCTCAGAAGACAAATTCCACAACCTGGTCCAACACATGAAGAGATGGAAGAAGTGGTATACAAATACATCTACAAACAATCCTATCAGACAAATCATCCAGTAGATCATGTGACAGATCCAAGGATCAGAGAAGAATTTGAGAACATCTTCACAAGAACAAAGCCAAGAACCAAAGCAGATGTCTTCTCAATTCACAAAATCAAAAAGGTGATCTTCTGCAGATTCTCCTTCACAAGAACCTATCCAAGGGTCAGGTACAATCTTTACAAAGTCAGAAGAGAGAACAACTCAGAATCTACCTTCGCTGATGCTGACTTAAGAAACATCAATCCTTACGATCTACCTGACCTTCTGCAATGGACAAAAGACAACTACAACACAGAGCCTAATACCAGAGCCTATCAAGTGTTGAGAAAAGCGATGAGGGAAAAGCTTCTGCTATACAGCATGATAGATTTTCAGCTGGGAAAGGATCTTGGTCTCAAACATCTAGATCTACGACCACCAGAAGATCGCTGCCCACCAGACGCTGTGCCCAACTCAATCATCAGAGAACCAAGATTTGGGTTAGTATTTCAAAACCCACAACACCAGGTTAAACTTTTTGTACTCATGGATTGTCAGAAGTACGCAACCAGTACTCTGAGCAAATTCAGAGCAAGCCTTGTAAAATACAGAGGTACAGAGAAAATGGATAGAGATGATGCAGATACTTTCATCAGAGAAATAGACTCAACAATCTGCCTAAGAGAACTCTGCATCAGATTCTACAAAGAGATCAGAAAAGTCGGCAGAGACAACAGAAGCTACAACGATTTCAAAGATGCCAAAATCTGATTCTCAGACCTCCAATCTCTGCAAACAAAGTTTTATCTTTCATTGTACTCAAATGTAAAATGCCTCTGGCATATTTCTAAATGAAAGAAATTTCGAGGTATTGTTTAACCTCTGTCTTATCTAACTTAGCCAAACTTAACTCAAGTTCAAATTTTTTATTTTTCACTACTTAGGGGGAGATTGTTAGCTTCAATCTTCCTAATCATAGAAGTATTTAGAAGTAGTGAAAAATAGGCTAAGTGAAGAAAGCCTCTTACAGAGGCTCTGCCGACATTACCGAGAAATCAAGGTCAAGAAGCTACAGAAGCAGTAGAGGCTTCCTACAGAAGCTCTGTCATACGCACAAAGAAGACCAAAGACTCGGAATCCGGCGAAGACTGCTCCACAGAGGACCAGACCGCAGAACCTCTGTAATTCATTACAGAGCCTCTGTGGTCTTCAATGAAGACTTGGAAGATATTACTGGATACGTTCATCAACTTGCATGGAAAAGTACTATCAAAACACGTGTCAAGCTCTGAGTGGACTCAATAGGGCAAGGTACAAAATAGACGTCTGCGCCATTTAATGCATTTACCAAAAGTACATCTGCTCCATTAAATGCGCATGGCTCAAACAACTGCTCACACCATCCAGTCCACTGTTCACACCATCCAGTTTACTATTTATGCCGTAAAAGGAACAGTGACCTACTTCATAGTCTTCTAAGAGTAGTATAAAAGGAAGTCTCATGTTGAGATCTTCCTAAGGACGAATACACAAGGAATCACTAATACTCTCAAGCTTTATTGTCAAATATCTGAGTGTTATATTCTCACACACACCAACAGTTCTTAATCTGTTTTTCGTGTTGTTATTATATGTTGAATAACAGTAACTGTTCAAGAAATCCTTTTCATTCTTTACTGTTTTCTTTATATGTGTGCGTTCTAATATCTATCAAACATATCTGTTAGTTTAATACGCTTCCGCATCAAACTCTAAACTCTACTAATTGATTGTTAATCTTAATTAAGTGTATCTGGGATCCAACATAAATGTAGAAGGTTTTTGGACCCGAATCGGGGAAGTGTTCTATAGTTTGATGGGTCGCGCCAATTATAGAACAACTAATCAACTCAACACCAAGTTCAACGACCTGAATAAAAAAATTGCTCTTTTTGGCGGCATCTACAACAACTTGGTCAATAATAGATCAAGCGGAATGAGTGATGCCGACATTTCACGAGTGGCACACGAACGGTACCAAGCACAACAAGGGTTTGCTTTCTCTAAAGAACAAGCTTGGGAAGTCCTAAAAAATGTCCAAGATGGGGAGCCGTTCCAACGATGACGACAACTTCATCGCGGGGTTCAAAACGTACCAACCCTTCCAATGATGACGATGACGACAACTCCATCGAGCAACTTCAACGACCCATCGGGAGAAACAAGGCAAAAAAAACATCAACGAGTAATACGTCCGGGTCGAATACGAACGAAAGTGTTACTCAGTTGTTGAAGACGTTCAACGACAAGATTGATGATACAATGGAATACAAAATGAAAAAACTCGATCTCGAAATCGAACGCTCAAAACTCGAACGAGCTAGGTTGGAACAAGAACTCGAAATCGAACGCTCAAAACGATTTGAGAAAGACTTCGAGTTTTTCATGACCTCGCATGATCACCTTACGGGAGACGTTTTGAGGGTTACTTTAAAGAGAAAAGAGCAAATTAAAAAATTTCATAATTGGTAGTGTTTTGTATTTTGTAATTTTTAATTTTTAATGAATGATATGAATTTTTATTTTTATTATTTATCTTATTTTTATTTATTCAAAAATATATAAATATTTTTATTTTGTTAAATAATTAAATGTATAAATAAAAGAATTAAAAAAAATGATGTGGCGCTGATGTGGCATTGAGGGCTTGAGGGCTTTTAGTTATGCGCTGGGGGTGTTTAGGGCATGAGGGCTTGAGGGCTTGCGCTGCGGATGGCCTAAGGCCTTCCGCAGGGCCTCAGACTCGGGCTCGGGCTCGCCTGCGGGCTGCTGCGGGCAGCGGTGCGGGTGGCTCGGGCTCGGGGTGCGGGTTTGAAAACCCGAGGAACCCGATGTGTTTTTTTTCTTCATGAGATGTGATCATGAGCACCCGACAATCATGCTAGAAGCAGTGGCCTCTCAAGATCTATGGATCTGGCACGCATACTTTGGTGTTGCCGGTTCCAACAACGACATCAATGTTCTCAATCAGTCGCCCATCTTCAACGATGTATATGATGGAAAAGCACCTGACTGTCCTTTTGAGGTGAATGGAGCCACCTACGAGCACGGATATTATCTAGCGGATGTGATATATCTGGAATGGGCTACTTTCGTAAAATCATTTACGTGCCCACGGGACCCTAAACGACAAAAATTCAAGTCCGCGCAAGAATCGACACGTAAAGATGTTGAACGAGCTTTTGGCGTGCTTAAACAACGTTGGCATATACTTCATAACCCGGCACGCGGATGGGAACTCTCAAGATTGGGAAACATTATGTACGCTTGTGTCATATTACACAATATGATACTCGAAGACGAATACCATGCTATTTGTGGTGGCGATGAAAACGGCCTTTTCACGGATGATAACGAAACCCAAATCAGTGAGGAACAACGCGCGGCAAATGTTCGAGAAGTAAAAAACCGAACCACTCATAATAACCTTCGGTCGGATTTGGTCGAACATATTTGGCGTATCCAAGTTTCCAACAATGACGATGAGTAGCTTTTTAAATTTATTTTGTAATTTTTAATTTTTTAATGAATGATATGAATTTTTATTTTTATTATTTATCTTATTTTTATTTATTCAAAAATATATAAATATTTTTATTTTGTTAAATAATTAAATGTATAAATAAAAGAATTAAAAAAATGATGTGGCGCTGATGTGGCATTGAGGGCTTGAGGGCTTTTAGTTATGCGCTGGGGGTGTTTAGGGCTTGAGGGCTTAGCTGATGTGGCGCTGATGTGGCGTTGATGTGGCGTTGAGGGCTTGAGGGCTTGCGCTGCGGATGGCCTAACACTTATCTTTCAACATATATAAGCATGATTGCAATTTTTTTAAAAGGCAACAAATTTTAATAAGAAATAAAATAACAAGGAAATAAAACAAATATTTACAAACATTTTTTGTGGGAAGTAGAAAGAAACACTAGTAAGGATGGGATCTAACTAATGAAGACCAAACAACCAATCAAGAACAATCAAATAAGGACCAAGAAACCTCCCAACATCAAACACCGACACCATGCATCATCACTAAGAGTAGTATCCTAAACCGGATCTCAAGTTGTAGCACCAATCTACCACGAAGAAATATAGCCTTATGAATGATGAATTAACCAACGAAATGATAAGAGTTGAATGTCGAAAAATAAATCCAGTTGAGGAGGAACTCAGTCCGAGAATACCACTTTATTATGGAAAATTCCAAATAACGTACATAAAACTCGTATATCACTTGAAGACATGCGTAACCCACCTAGTTTGAGATTAAAAATAATGTCGAAAATCGACATTATCACCCATGCATGAGAATATTAATGAGGTTACAATCGGAAAGGGCGTCCAGGAACCCGTGTATACACCAAAGATAAGTTACAAAAAGATAGTTATGAAATATAAAATTATAGTCATGACCCAGATAAGTTACAAAAAGATAGTTATGAAATATAAAATTATAGTCAGGGTCAGCCCTGGCCACATGCAGTTCGTGTGACCGTACAGGGCATCAAAGCCCAATGAGGCATCAAGTTGCCATCTATTACTAGTTTTAGGTTTAATAATTTGGGAAGTAGACAACTGAGTTTTAACTATAAAAAGAAACCAATGTCTAGCAGTTAAGTGATGGATACAGAATGTGCATCATGAATCGTGAATCAGTGAATGCCCAACATTTCAACAACTCAAGCCAATTTCTATTTAGCATTTTAACGAACAAACACAAAGAAACAAAATTTCTTAATGAAGGAATATGATCACAAAAAGTTTCGTTCGTTTAACATCTTAACAATTGAATATTAACGAACACATTTTCTTTACGAAGGAACAAAATATAAAAAATTTCGTTTGTTTACCATTCATGTTTGTTCATTTGTTCGGTTAAGTTAAACGAACGAAGAAGAACACAATTTTTTTTGTTCATTTACCGTTTGTATTTAGTTGTTTGTTTGGTTAAGTTAAACGAATGAACACGAACAAGCTACGTTCGTGTTCATTTTACATATTGAAATTTGCAATTCACTTGAGCCCATCAGTGTATTAGCACAGTTGGAGCATGTTGCATAACAATAACAACATATTATGATATTGCCTTATTAAGCACTTGTTCTTTGCAATGCACAGTTGCATAGATTATGAATTTTACAATTTATCATTGTTTTTTTGATCTTTTTCTTTGAGGCTTGTCATTACCGCGTCGTTATACTTTAGTTTTTAGACACATAACTTTCTGAATGTTACTCTTTGTTTAATATGACAATAACTTCGATGTAATTTACTATTTTGGTTAAAACTGTTTATAGTTTTCCTTATCTTTGTGTTTTAAGTTCCATATACTGAAGTAAAGATTTTATTGTGCTAATTTCAATTTCGAAAAATGGAAAACCGGAAAAGAATGAAGCACGATCTTAATTCAACTTTTATCCTTTCTATCATTCTATATTTCGTAATTTAGAGTTTTGGTTTTTATGTACCCCTCTGTATTTTTTTCAATTGTAACTAATAAAAATCATCGTGGGGCTGAGTCTAAGAAAATTGCTTAAGCAATAGGCATAGGGCATTTTTTTAGCATTTCGCACGGGGTATTAAAAACCCTAGGACCGACCATGATTATAGTCTAACTTTAATATCTCTATCTTTATCTCTAACTTTATCATATTTTTTGACGATATAACACTTATCTTTCAACATATATAAGCATGATTGCAATTTTTTTAAAAGGCAACAAATTTTAATAAGAAATAAAATAACAAGGAAATAAAACAAATATTTACAAACATTTTTTGTTTTTTGTGGGAAGTAGAAAGAAACACAAGTAAGGATGGGATCTAACTAATGAAGACCAAACAACCAATCAAGAACAATCAAATAAGGACCAAGAAACCTCCCAACATCAAACACCGACACCATGCATCATCACTAAGAGTAGTATCCTAAACCGGATCTCAAGTTGTAGCACCAATCTACCACAAAGAAATATAGCCTTATGAATGATGAATTAACCAACGAAATGATAAGAGTTGAATGTCGAAAAATAAATCCAGGTGAGGAGGAACTCAGTCCGAGAATACCACTTTATTATGGAAAATTCCAAATAACGTACATAAAACTCCAAAGTACCTTCTGCTACGTCCTTTTTGCAAAAGAAGAAAGCAAAAGATGATATTCGATAGAAAAAAACGTTATTGACATAGACCACGTTGGGGGAGACCAAACCCACCAAACGAAGATCTTCAACCACACATTCGAGACTTTATTGCAACGATTTATACGATGATCTACCAATTCAATCGCGTCCCCGCACCGAGGGCAATGAGATAAGTGAAGATCTAAACCTTGATTTGCAAGCACCGAATGCACCGGGATTCTGCCTATTCTTAATCTCCAAGGAGTTATTTTGAACGATTCATGAAAGTTGAACATCTTTTTTGTAGAATGCAACATTAACTGAAAAAAGTAATTATCGGGTTGGCAATGGAATATTGGGCCACTGTTGGCAATTGGCCCAACCCAAAAATCCTGTTACTGAAAATGGGTCAAGTTCGAACCGGATTTACATTTTCACAGTAATACCAAAGTTGGGGAAAAAAAACCGCTTGTCTTCTTGAACCCCTGTGGCTAAACCCTAACCATCTTCGTCATCAACGGCTTCATCCCCTTCACCTCAACTAAAACCCTAATCAATACAATAATCCGCCATTGTACAAACATCATACCCCTAAAACAGCAATGAATGGAACCTCTCTCTCTTAGTTTGCTCGGACGATGTTCATCTTTCTTCGCAGCCTTGTTATCATGGGAAGAAAAACAAAATACCCTAATCATAGTGTAAGCCTTTTATTATCATCATCATCAACTAAGTCTCCGTATCTGATGAATCCTAATAATATAATTCTTTGTAACTGTTCATCACCATCATCATCATACACGTTCTTATTTTGTGTCACCGGTTTTCTTTGCTTTTTTCGGTATCCGTTTTCGAGTAAGGCTAATTGTGACGAAATCGGACACGGACTTGATAGGGAAGTCGTTTGTGAAATTGTTAAGAATGAGCGTTGGGATGATTATAGGATCAGCAACTTAATTGGTTCAGCTTTAGCTCCAATTTGGATTTCGAAGATACTGTTACAATTGAAGGAAGAGCCTATGTTAGCTTTGAAGCTCTTCAAATGGGCTGAAACTCGACCTAAGTTTTGTCATACAAGTGAGAGCTATTGTATTCTTGCCCACATTTTGTTTTTTCACAGGCTTTATAATGATGCTCATGGTATATTGAAAGATTTGATTAGTTCAAGCCTTATTTTGCCAGGTTGTGATGTGTTTGATATAATGTGGTCAACTAGGAACGTATGTCGTTTCGGGTGGGGAGTGTTTGACACATTGTTCAATGTATTGGTGGAGTTAGAGAGATTTGAGGAAGCTAACGATTGCTTTTTAAGGATGAAAACTTTTAGAGTTCTCCCAAAAGCGCGATCTTGTAATTCACTTTTGGGAAGATTGACTAAGATGGGTAAAGGAGAGTTCTCAAAAAAGTTTTTCAAGGAAATGGTTGAGGCTGGTATTAAGCCTTCTGTATTTACGTATAATATTATGATTGATTATTTGGCTAAAGAAGGAGACATGAAAGGTGCACAAAGTCTTTTCGCCGAGATGAAAGTGTTGGGCATTACACCGGACATTGTTACATATAATTCACTTATTGATGGGCATGGTAAGCTTGGGCATTTAGCCGAATCAATTTGTATATACGATGATATGAAGAACGTTGGCTGCCATCCTGATGTGATCACATACAATGCGCTGATAAACTGTTTCTGTAAGTTTGGGAAAATGCCACAAGCATTTGAGTTTCTTCATTATATGAAGGAAAGTGGGTTGAAACCCAATGTTGTAACTTACAGCACGTTTATTGACGCTTTCTGTAAGGAAGGATTGATGCAAGAGGCAATCAAGTTTTTCATGGATATGAGGCGTGTTGGTCTTTTTCCGAATGAGTTCACGTATACTTCTTTAATTGATGCAAATTGTAAAGCGGGTAGAATTGGGGAGGCCGTGAAGCTGATCAAGGAGATGTTTGAGGCGGGTATTGCAGTGAATACGGTTACTTGTACAGCGTTACTTGATGGTCTCAGCAAAGAAGGTAAAATGAAAGAAGCGGAGGAATTTTTTAAAGAAATGGTTAAAACAGGCGTATCACCTAATGTGAAAAGCTATACGACCCTTCTTCATGGATATATAAAATCAAAAAGTGTAACTGGCGCCATGGATGTTTGGGAACAAATGGAAGCTAAAAACTATAAACCAGACTTGTTGCTATATGGTACTCTCATCCTAAGACTCTGCAATGATAAAAAACTTGACGATGCTAAGGTTGTTTTTGAGGAAATGAAGAAAAGTGGTACGTATGCAAATTTTGTGATTTACACAACGATTATGGATGCGTATTTTAAATCTGGACAGCCAACAGAAGCTCTGAATCTGTTACAAGAGATGAATGACATAGGTATGAGTCCATCGGTTGTGACATACAGTGTGTTAATTGATGGTCTGTGCAAACTTGGATACGTCCATGAGGCGCTGGACCATTTTCGTAAGATGCCAGGTGTCGGATTGGTACCTAATATCGTTGTTTATACAGCTCTTATTGACGGGCTTTGTAAAAATGATTGCTTAGAATTGGGTGCGAAACTGTTTGACGAAATGCTGGGGAAGGGTGTGATGCCAGATATAACTGCTTACACATGTTTGATTGATGGGAACTTAAAAAATGGGAATGTTAACGAAGCTCTGGATTTATGGAACGGAATGGTAAAAACTGGTATAAAGCCTGATTCTCGTGCGTATACTTCTGTGATTTGCGGGCTTTGTAGATGTGGTCGAATGCTAGAAGCAAGAATCTTTTATAACGAGATGATCACAAATGGTCTTCATCCGGATGATATTATTTATGGCTGTCTTCTGAAGAAGTATTATGAGCTTGGTAATACAAGAGAAGCTGAGGAATTGCAAAATGGAAGACAGCTTATGAATGGCGTTAGTGATTAGGATGATGAACAAGATTGAAAAGTTTTATAGCATGCCTGTCTTTATCCAATCGTGTCAAAGATCCAAGATCATGGATTTGATGCAAAAAAGTGAGAAATTCTTTATTTGATTGCAGCTTGGTGAACGTGGATATCATGATTTTGGGATCCTGAACTAACTGCGTGCCGATAAACTTATTGATTATAACATATTTTGGATCAAGCGTTCTCCGACCCTCAAGAGGTAAGGTACGCTTCTCATCGTTTTTATCTTTACATTGAAAGGAATCAGAAGTGATAGTTTTTCGGATTTTGCGTAATGTTACGAGCCATCATGAAGGTTTTTTTTGCTTAATACTTGCTGATAAGAGTTCTGTATCTCTCTATTTATTTCACAGCTATGAGATTTATCTGGTCGTTGCTATGTTTACACTTAAAGAGGTGATTTGAATCTCATTGATTATCGAGTAAGTTTGATGTAACTTATGGATACTCTTTGCCTACTTTGTTGTTTTTTTAATGGAAAATATGTGGCTGTGGCTCTTCCTTTTTGTTATATCGTTGTCCTGTGTTCAGTTATCTGGAGCTGCATTTATTTGTGTTCAGTTATCTGGAGCCGCATTTATTTGTGTCCATCCACCTGACCCTTATCGTTAGAGGGAAGTGTGCTTCGTGGTTTAATCGTATTTTTCCATAACCATGTATGGGATAAATAATGGGAGAATGATTTAGTTTATTTGGAGTTAAATTACGTAAATTATTTCACTGGAAACTATAAAGATTGAGATTGCTATAGTGCACATAAGTTGTATTCTCTAGAGGATCTTAAGGCATGGTGATTGAAGTCTTGCATTGCAGTTAAC
The DNA here is from genome assembly GCA_033807775.1 of Saussurea involucrata. Lineage (NCBI taxonomy): Eukaryota > Viridiplantae > Streptophyta > Magnoliopsida > Asterales > Asteraceae > Saussurea > Saussurea involucrata. Next base: position 155,432,421 of record CM066321.1, read on the forward strand.
AACTTTCTGGTTATTACATATGATCACTTTTTAGTCATTTTCTTGTATTATTATCTCTTGTTTAGATGCGTGTTTGTCTGTGGTACAACTAATTATGCTCATGAAATGAGCTTTGATTTTCTTTTTGGGGTTATGACTAATGAAAGTTGTGGCATCTTTTTGGGACTATATTGATCAGAAGAATTGAATGTTTGTATTTTCCTAATCAAGGTTCTTTCATTTGTATGCAGTGTAAAAAGCGAAGCTTGTGTACCACCTATTCAGGATCTCATCATCTTTCAGCATAACCAAACGAGCCTAGTATGTCCCACTCTAAGGTTGGGTCGGGGGAGGGATGTGAGATGTATGCATACCTGACCTCTACCCTGAAAGAGTAGAGCAGCAGTCTTGTATCTGGTAAGTATTTTAGTTTGTCGCCAGTAACAACATGTTATTTTGAAATTTCTCATAAAATTTCAACATCTTTAAAATGACCCATCATGAATTGTATTATTACAAGTTAATGGATGATAGTGATCTGGTGCATAAGGATTAGATATATGAAAATAGTCTCATTGAAGTCGTTGGGTGGTTGGAACTGGTTCTAATCGTAATTACTCGTCGATCCAATGTTTTAGTTACACGATTTTTCTTTTCTTTTGCAGCATAACAAACAAGCTATGGCATCATAACGGCAACCTTCTGTAGATGTTGATTTCGTTGGGTAATTTTGGAGGTGTTGTGGAGGGAAGTCGAAATTGAATGGTGGAAGCCATTGGGGAAGTTTTGTGAGCAAAATGAGTTGCCGTTGCCGTTGTCATTACCATGGCTCTTTGGTTAAGGGTCGGGGATCTAAAAATCTCCACGGGCATCGTTCACACTCGGCTTCAATTAGTTAAACCAGGAGTAAGCGTTCGAACTAACAACTAACCATGGAAATGTGTTTCAATTGTTTTTTAAATGGAACCTTTCCAATATTCAATTTTTTGGTAATTTAAGAGTATTCACCATCACTTGATTTATTCCTTTACATATAACAATTAAGTAATAATTATTGAAACGGAGAAATAAATCGTGTTTGTAAACAATGAAAATATGTTTAATCAAGATATACACACACACACACACATTCAGAAAATTAGTTAAGGTGACTAGATGAGAAGCAGATTTGGACCATTGATTACTTTTAATCTCAAAACAACTCGTGAACTACGTTTAAGAAGAGAATTGATCCGGTATATCTCGACACATCTCAGTAGTGTTGATCTTCAATTAGGATCGATCCAAGGGTAGATATCTCTTCTTATCCTTGTCACCTGAACCCAACCATATTCATATAATTATATTTATATATTGCTTTGTTTCACACATTTCTAATGTATAACTTCATCCAATACTTTTACTGTTATTAAATTTTTGGCAGATAGCAATAACATGTAAATGAAAAACAAGAGTTAGAAAAAATAAATAAAGAAAATGGTGCTCCAAAAATATCAAAAACTTAATCATACTAATTAGATATAAACAAGATTTTATATCATATATAAAAATAACCAAAATTTTATCAAATTATATTATAAGCGATGTGTTTACGGTTTGAACCCAATTTCAACCCTATTAATTGACAGGCTGAATTGGGTTGAGTTGGAGGGTTGAACGGATTGACAGTTTTTTATAAACCTCCATTAGCAATCATATTTTTGTGTTTATTTTGCAAAAAATATACATGATTTTATCTTGAATTGTGATTAATGACATATGATAGATTATAAGAAGGAGATGAATAATGTGTTTCAAAATTAAAAGATTTAATTTTCGCTAACATAAAATTTATAAATCGTACAACACATGGTACATGACACTAGTATTATTAATTTCATTTTCATCAACGGTGTTAAACATGAATAAAATGTTTGGCTAGAGATATTAAACAATAATTAATGATAATGAAAATAAAAAAAAAACTATTTGATTTTAAATAATATAATGAACCTACTCTTCTACAAGTTCAAATATTCATTTCATCTTAAACTATATTAATTTCCATTTTTATTTTCACTTTTTACACTGAAGTATCGAACTTTTCATTTATTTAGAGAAATTAATTAAAATGTCCCAAGTTCAAAGTTCACTCACTGAAATGCTTAAACTCTCTCCAATTTAACCAAGATACCCAAAATTTCCGTGAAATGATCTGTGATCATGGATTCCTTTATGGATTGGAGTTTTGGTCCGTAAAATGGATGTTTTGTCCGTAAAATTGATGTTTGGTCCGTGAATTGATATGTGCTTCCTCAAATGTGTTGGAGAGAAAATGTGCCATCTGTGAAAAGGAAATGTGTCATCCGTGAAATTGATGTTTGGATAAAAAATCTTTGTTTGACAATTCTTTAATAAATATGTTGGAAATGTGCCATCCGTGAAATTGATGATTTTAAATATGACGTGCTTCATTTTTTTTTAATGTTTGAATAAAAGTCAATTTTGAATAAAATAAAACTTCATGGACATGAGAGTGGTGGGTGAACCATAATTTTATAATTGAGTTTTGACTTTGTTTGAATAAAAAATTGAGTTTTATAAAATCAAAATTGAACCATGTCCGTGAAGTTTTACTTTGTTCACGGACCAAAATTGAGTTTGAATAAAAAATCAATTTTGAATAAAATCAATGGTTCACGGACCAAAATTGAAATAGTTCACAAACCAATGGTGCTTCCTTACGGACAAAAATTCAATTCCCAAAAGGAGTCTGTGATCACGCACCATTTCACGGATTTTTTTGGGTATTTTGGTTAAATTGGAGAGATTTTGAGTATATCGATAAGTCAAAGTCAAAATTGGGGCATTTTAATTAATTTCCCATTTATTTGAGATGTTTCTACTTTCTAGAAGCCTTGTGTAAAAAGGCACATACGGACCAAAGTTCATGGATGTGTTTTATGATCTTACATATTCTACAAGGGCAAATACATAAATTCAACTTGTACTCGTACTACTTAAGAGTTAAGAACATTCGACCTTGCCGGTTTGGGAGGTGGTACGGATATCAGTCACAGGCTCGGGAACTGCTTTCTACGTCCCGGAAGCTCACCCAGTCACCCTCAACCTCAGGTTTGGAATTTCTTCTTTCTTTCTAAATCTCTCTCTCTCTCTATATATATATATATAGCCATTCAATTCTTTCTCTTCCCAACTCAACTGCTCAAAAGTTTCCATTTCCCCCACTCTTCAACACAATCTTCAATGCCTCATATTTATCTTCTCACCATTTCAGCAAAGTATTTGATCTGGATGCAAAACAGAAAGCCCGGAAGAATTAGAGGACAGAGGCGTGTGTGTTTATTTTGTCGGTCTAGGGTTTTGTTTGTTGGTTTTTCAATTTTCGGGATTATTGTTAGTGTAAGTTAGACATGAATAGTACAATTTGAGATCAGCTGATACAAAAAAGAAGGCGGGAAAGAATTGAAGGGCAGAGATGTGTGTTCAATTTGTGGGTCTAGGGTTTTGTTTGGGGGTTTTTGATTCGTGGGGTTTTTGTTAGACAGATGGAAACTAGGGTTCCGGTTCAACAGTACAATTTGAGGTCAGCTGATTCGTACATAGATGGGACTTCTTTGCATGATCTCAATACTGTGGATGGACGTGCCGGTGAGATTATTGAACCCATGGTTGACCGCGATGCTGTTACAGATGAGAGCTTAGACAATGAAGACGACTCTGGTGCTGTTGTGAGTTTCAATTAGTCTTTTTATTGTTTATTTTGTTGGATTTGTTATAATGATATTGCTTACCTGTTACTTCATGTATTTGGGGTTTTATCTAAAAACAATTAGTTAGCAGAATGTTTGAATTTATTTTTTTAATGAAAATTGCAATGTTCACTATGTCACTTGCATTCCTAAGGCTGGTATAAGGGATTCAAATGTACAAAAAGGAACAGAAATAGGAGGAAATGATAAGATTTTGGAGGATAATTGGTGGTAATTGTTGACACAGTGTGATCAATCATATGACAAACCATTTGTTTTTATTACTATTTACCTAACATTAGTACTTTGTTGTCGAACTTTTAGGTTTAAAGTTCGTTTTAGTTTGTAACCTTTTAAGCTATAATTATGTGTTGCAAAATATCGTATAAAGCTAGCGAATATGCGACGGTGTTCTTTTTCTTCTAAGTTTCTTGTTTAAATATCAATTTCGGACGTGGGATTAGTTATGGACTCATTTTGGGGTGAAATAAACTGTGAATGTGGGCCGTTGCTACTTAACATGTCGGACTCATATCAATTTCTTGTTTTCCTGTTACCAAATACCATATCTTAGGGTCATAAATTTCAGGTGCTTTCCCTTATAAATGATTTTTCTACATAATGCAGGAATGCATGCATGAAAGCTACCAAAATACTTTACCACTTCATAGTGTAGGGGTGGAAGGAGGTCATTCAAGCCTCGATACTAATGGATCTTCAAGGGACGCGTATAATATTTTATCAGCCGATGGTAATGTTAAATTTCTCATCATGTGTTTGCTTTATGAATTATAATTAAATGACTCTAATAAGAGATTATTACCTCTACCAGTGTTATTCCTATTTTGACTGCATTATTTTATAGATGTTTCACCGATAGAAACAGCAAGAGCCAGATTCCTTGATTTCGTTGTGGATAATTTCATTGGCTCACATGTAGTTGAAGTAACAGAGTCCGAGACCGATGGTATATCTCAATCTGTGGAAGAAAAGCTGAGCAAGAGGAAAGTAAGAGATATCCAATACGAAGGCGATCCACGCTATGTATTGCCATTGATGTATGTGGCAAATATGTATGAAACCTTGGTGAATGAAGTAAACATGAGACTTTCTTCGTTGGATAACATGCGTGAAAAGACCATTGGAGTTGCACTTGAAGCAGCCGGTGGTTTGTATAGGAAGCTTGCAAAGAAATTCCCTAGGAAAGGTATTAATTTACATATTTAACTGATAAGACTTCTTGTTTGTAATTAACGAGTGCAAGTTAGCAGGACCTTGCATATTTAAAAGACGGGAACTGGCAACGTCTTTTGAGACAAGGTCAAGATTTCCTGAACTAGTGATACAAGAGGAGAAGCGGGTTCGTTTTGTTGTAGTCAATGGTTTGGATATTATGGAGAAACCAACAATTACACATATAGATGATGCAGAGTGGTAAGTTGAAGTGCTAACTATGCTTTCAAATATTATTCATTATCAAACTTTAAGATTGTAGTGGAGTTATAGATGATTGAATTAATGTAGGTTCAAGAGGTTGACTGGTCGAAATGATGTAGTTGTCTCTGCTCGTGACTACAAGTTTTATGCTCCAAGGCATAAGTATAGGCGTTCTGCATCAAACTCTGTTTCAAGCATTCCTGGTTTCCCAGTAAGTTTGATAACATGCTTGTTGTTATATCGATACTATAATTGAACGTAATCTTGATGTTTGCCTTGGTTTAGACTTTTCCTGGTGCTGATAATTCTTCTCCAATGTCTGTTGCTCAAGGCTATCGATCTCTTACAGAAGTAAGATCTTTTCCATTAATCATATATATTATATATTAAAAGTAGTATTTTTATACCCATTACAGTGGTACATGATATAATTATTGAGTCACAAAATGAGCAGCAGAGAGCATCAAAACAGCATATGCAAAGTCTTGGACAGCAGGGTGAATTTCATATCCTGAACCAGAATCATGAGTCTATGAGTAGTCAATATTCTCAACACAATCATGAATGTGAAATTGGGCACACACAACAGCAGTCCTCTACCATGTCTCAACATATGGCGTGTTTGCAACCACTGAGTCACCTCGGAGGGCGCTTGCATGTACTGGTAATGTTTTAATAGCTTGATTTGGTTCTGATCCTTTTCTCTTTGGAATATCGAGTTCACTGATTTTAGTTGGTTAAATGTTTGTATTATAAACAGCCAACAAGCCCTGCAAAGTTCTGTGATGAATGTGGTGCTCAGTATATGCGAGAGACTTCCAAATTCTGCTCGGAATGTGGTGTGAAGAGGCTGGGAACATGATTCTGGTTTGCCTCTGGTACATTTCTATACATATATATATTTTTATATATATATATATATACACACACTCTCTTATGGTGAAATAACTGTGTTTTTGTGTTATGCAGGGCAGTGTATATGATATAGTAGAGTTTATAGCTGCAACAGATGTGAGAAATGGATATCATTTATTTATTTATTTTAATGGATTGTGGGAGCAAAACAAGTCCTGGCATGCTATGATATGCTATGCTATCCATCTCAAAATCATTTGGTAACAAAGGTAGTAGTCATTGTATAAATTGAAATACTCCTTTGTCTTGTAAAAATTGCAAATCTTAGTTGAAAAGGCATTGGCAAATGTTTGTTAAATGTCTGTATCCGCAGATGGTTGTAGAATTGTAGTTTCATTTGGTGAGCGAAATGGGAGCTGCCTAAACCGTGAAAACGGACAAGCATTGTGCTGCTAGGCGAAGTAGTAGAATGCTGCAACCTAGATGGCGAAAGTCCAATAGCCCGAAAGCATCACTAGCTTATACTATGACCTGTGAGCTGCATGGGGCACCTAGAATCCTCGTCTGAATCGACAAAGGGATTGGAATGAAAATGAAATAAAAATTTGGGCATGCCGGCAATGGACCACAGATTTTTAACGTATTTGTGACTAAAACATTATCAAATGAAATTAGAAAGATATTATTAACTTACCGTGAAATGTTAAGTTTGAAAATAATAAAAACATTAATGCATCATCAAAGGGCTTTTGGTATTGGGTAAAGTCCATCACTCTTGAAATTAAGAGATCCAATTAGAATAAACCGTTTTTTTAAGTGCATAATATTTATACTAGCAGAATATTAGGAGGCGTTAGACCCGAGACTTATGTTGTATTTGAGCAAAGTAGTTCAAGCCCTAAGGTAGTCTTTGTTACGCAGACTAGATGAGACTGGACGGGACTGGATTGGAGGAGATAATTTTAATCTAGGTTACATTGGAAAAAAGAATATTTTTAGTAATCTTATGTTTTAGTCCTATTTTGTCCCATAAAAACTTGTTTTTGTTCCATGTTGTCCCATGACATACCAAACATGGAACTATTTTTTTTTGTTCCGTCACGTTCCATCCGGTCTGCGTACCAAACGCACACTAAACACATTCACCTACATGCCATTTCTTTTATCAAAATTAAGTTCTTCATCTTCATTGGAGCTTTTTTGTAGTAGTTTTGACCAACAACCATCAACTGCCGGCTCGTTGCTAAGGTGAGAGCTTCAACCCCGATTTCTAAATTAGTAAATTTAACAAAATATCTAATAACCAATTTGAATAATAATCAAAGAATATTCCAATTACAACACCCATCATCCAATTTATACACATGTTCAAGAACAATTATCCAAAGATTTTTTTTCCAATTATTTTTTTTTCCTAAATCCACAAAGTTGATTATACAAACGCCGGATCATGTATGTCGACTTTCACTGAGGAATGGGGAGAATCCGGCGGAACCACCGGACTCTTGTTCATCAAGAAACAAATCCTCCGGCGACCTGAATGCACCATGAACACAAACAATCGCAACTCCAGCAAGCACCGCCGAGATCAAAATAGATCCAACGCTGGTTAAGAAGATCACAACAATGCTACAAACAACCAACACGCCGAGGGTTTCCCGCTCGGAGATCGTACGGCCGAGAACCACCAACGGCGGATCAGAGGGGCGGAACAGATAGAGAAAGAGCCACGCCGCCAAGAGACCAAGGAGTATTACCAGAGAAAAAGGGTCTGTGAGGAGAGAGAAACCAACAACGGCGGCGACGACGGTGAGGTAGTTGACGCGGAAGTAGGCGTAGTTCTTACGGATTCGGGTTGTGGCGTCGGTTACGGATTCGGGTTTGGAGAATCCGGAACGGTCGGTGAGTTCCGACCAAGGGCGGAGTTGGGAGAGACCGGAGTGGAGGGTTTCGGTGACGTGGTTGATGAATGTACGGAAGGCGGTGGTGGGGGTGACTGGTGACTGGGATTCTCCGGCGGAAGTGGTTTGTGGGTTTGAAATGGGAAGTATCGCCGGTGATGAGACCGCCATTGTTGATCGGTCCGGTGATAATTTGTTGCGAATATGGAGGTGGCAGAGAGAAGAATTGAGGATTGAAGTGACCGTCGACGGTTAGTTTAATAGCGAAGATATCAAAGTCAAAGTCGTATTCAATTCTAAACCTTGGTGGCGAAGAAAGAAATTCATTTACAAATGTCATTCTTAAGGTATAAGTAAATAGAAGGTAAATTAATTAAAATACTTAAATTTGACTTTGACTTACTAAAATACCTACTTTCTCAATCATTTTGTAAAAATATCTAAAAAATGACGATTGGGTCCGTGATTGCGGACCAGGGAAAAACCCCAAAAAAAAAGTGTTAAATTGATTTGAAATTTACACTTTATACCCCTATAATTATTTACTTAGTTTATTTTATACCTTTTACGTTCCTAGTTTTAGTTTTACACCTTCATCATATTAACACATATAATCGTTTATTAACTAAAATACGTTAAAAAAATACGTTTTAATTTTAACAAGTTACGCCATTGTAATCGTCTCTTCGATACCTTTGAAATGAGGCTAATATCGAATATTTTTTGATTTAATTATTTTATTATATATCATATATATATACTACATAAAAATATTTTTAATATTTACAATTCATATCCTTATAGTTAATTATTTAATTTATGGTACATCTCTTCTTTTTTCAATTTTGTTTTACACTCTTATCACATTAACATAATAATCTTATATTAAGTAAATGAAAAATAAAAAACTAATAGGTATAAAGTAAACTAAGGGGGTGTTTACCAAATTTTTCATTAAGTCCTGTATGGATAAATTTGTCTGCCCGGATAAATTTATTTGTATCGATAAATTTGCGGGGTTGTTTACTTTCTCTCCTGAATCATAAGTCTAAACAATCAAAATGACTATTTTACCCTTCACTTCATCAGATTCATGGTTTCCATCTCTCTTTCACCCTTTCAACAATCTCTCATCACTCTTCATCAACCAGTAACACAATAGCAACTCCAAAAACATTGAACACTCATTTCAATTAGAAATTTGAAATTTCCACTACCTTCTCATCAAAAGCCAAAGAAAAAGGGGGATCGATTGGAATAACAGAAGATCAAGGTATCTCATCTTGTTGATATACCACCAAAATAAAAGGAGAAGATCAAGCACCCGAGGAAAATCACGTATCAAATTATAGGAGAAACCCAAAGTTCAAGCAACTCAGGAAAATTAACGTTGAGGAACGAGAGAGAAAACCGTCGCCGCTGTTGCTGCTGAAGACAATCGCCGCCGGAGAGAGGCGCTGCCGCTGACGCCTGCGCCGCCGGAGAAGAAGGTATGGCCGGAATATAACCTGTCGCCGGAGAAATCTTGGAGTGGGAGAGAGAACTGGGAGGTGGAGGCGATAATTGATAGAGAGAGAGGGAGAAATGAGAAGGCAGGGTTGTGTTATTTCTTAAAGGGTAATATGGTCACTTTTTTCCATTCTTTCATCTTAATGTGGACAAGAGCTATGAATATACTGAGCGAATAAGCCGTTAGCTGTCCCATTAAGTCATAAGTAAACACTCAAATTTGTCTGTGCGAATAAGCCATTTCCTTCATTAAGCCCAATAGGTCACAAGTAAACAGGCCATAACTAAATAAGTATAATATAATTAAATCAAAAAAATTCAATATTGGGCTCATTTCGAAGGTATCGACGAGACGATATTAATGGTGTAATTTGTTAAAATTAAAAAAACATTTTTAACGTATTTTAGTTAATAATTGAGTAAATCGTCAAATTATTTGGATTATACGTCTCGCTGCATTGCAGCGGATAAATAACTAGTTTTATATATATATATATCGAACTTCTTAACATATTTTAACGTAATTATGTATGTTAATGTGATATGTTAAAACGTACTTTTTAACATATTTTAGTTAATATATGATTATTATGTTAATGCGATAAGAGTGTAAAACGAAAATTGAAAAAGTAAGAAATGTATCATAAATTAAATAATTAACTATAATGTTATGATTTGTAAATATTAAAAATATTTTTATGTATTACATATGATATATAATAAAATAACTAAATCAAAAAATATTCAATATTAAGCTCATTTCGAAGGTATCAAAGAGACGATTACAATGGTGTAACTTGTTAAAGTTAAAACGTATTTTTTTAACGTATTTTAGTTAATAAACGATTATATGTGTTAATATGATGATTACAATGGTGTAACTTGTTAAAGTTAAAACGTATTTTTTAACGTATTTTAGTTAATAAACGATTATATGTGTTAATATGATGAATGTGTAAAATTGAAATTAGGAAAGTAAAAGGTATAAAATAAACTAAGTAAATAATTATAGGGGTATAAAGTATAAATTTCAAATCAATTTAACCAATTTGAGTGTGCCGCGGGTGACGTGTCTCCAAATCGCTGGACTTTTTTTGGGTTTTTTTTTCCCTGGTCCACGATCACGGACCCAATCGCGGATTTTTTGGGTATTTTTGCAAAATGGTCGAGAACGTGGGTATTTTAGCAAGTCAAAGTCAAACTTTGAGTATTTTAATCAATTTTCTTAAATAGAAATGTATTCGCGCAGCGTTATACACATCGATATTAATGTTTCGTTTTATATTGTCTTTGTCAATTTTATTATATAGTTTTTGAAAAAACGATAATGTTTTTCTTATAAATTTGTTTGATTAAATTTAATTTTTATTTATTTTAGGTTTAATTGATGTAATTAATTTTAGGTTTAATAATACAATATTTTTTATGAAAAAAATAATTAGTTGTTAAAATTCAATGATTATTTTAATTATATTTTAGATTATTTATATTTAAAATGAGATGTTTATTCTGTATTTGATTATGTTTATCCGTTAGTATGTTATGAATTTAAATATGTAGCTTTAAAAGTTGTAGTTATGCATCATTTACTTGTAATTCTAAATTTTAAGTAATATGTATCAATAAACGGTACATGATGCATAAAAAATTGTTTTTAAAAGTTTTACTCAAATGCTTTATAATATAGTATATATATATATGTGACAAACAGACCACACACCTTATTTTTGATCTATTTATCATATATATAAATATTATTTACTCAAAAAAACGGTTTGTTCTACTATAATCATATTTAACTTTCGTGGCCACATCTCGTTTGATCTTTATCCTCTAATTATTAGTATAAATCATACAAATCAATTTCAACCGTCCATCTAGTTTAATGGATATTCGGTTCTATTTATATCTCGATTGGTTTTTGCTCTAAAACGTCAATCATAATAAATGGAATTTAATATACTATCCCATTACAATCTATCGTTATATCAAACTAAGAGTTGTATTGCCATTAGGGTTTCGTTGCTGATCATGGTATATTATATATTTCACATTAACTCAGGAGGATCAATTATCCAACACCTTCATTCTACCGTACGTCTGTAGATTTCAATTTTACGATATGATGCACCATTGAATGTTGATAGTGAAATGAAAACTACCATCTTCGTTTAATGAAGAAGAGCTTAGCTTGCATTCATACGACTCAACTTTGCATAAACTAAACATGATTGACATTGATGTCGACTGTCTAATAGAGACCTTGAAGCACCTCATCAACTTCAATCATCCATCACAAATTTGCAAAACCCCATGGATAGATATCAACTTCAGTTGCTATCTTCCTCACTCGTTCAGAGGAGACTCAATATACTGTTGAGAACGTGAATGCTTTGGTGATAAGGATCATAGGTGTAGCAATTGAGGTAGAATATATGATTGATTCGTTTGTTGCTAGAGTGATTGCTTTTTAGAGTCAGATACACCGAGATATATAATTAAGATGTATCGGATCAAACCCGATTCGTTTGTAGGGTTGGCAATGATACGCTTCTCGCACGATCCTCGTGCATGCAAGAACCTCTATAATTTTTTTCCTTCATTGTTTTCCTCGCTCGAGAATATCTTCAAGAACAATTTTTGCACTTCTTCTGGGTATCATTGCCAACCCTACAACTATTATGAACCTTGTTTGTGGGTCCCATGTATTATTTAAACATCGATATTATGGATATAAAATTCAGAAAAATGTATGAAAAACAAAAACTGCACACGAAATTCAAGAACCAAAGCTCGACTAAAAAAATGTAGGTTACTTATAAAAGCGCGATAATTTTTATTACCTTTGTTCTAAATTAGCCATTAGAAAGACCATCTTAATTTATAAGAATAAGGATTTTATAAAATAGACTAAAGATTCAAAACTCGGGATTAATCATGAGTTTTTTTTTATGTTTTTTTCCCTAACTAGGGTTCTCTTATGATATGTTTATTATGGTTTTGGCCCATGTAAACCCTCGTCCTAGGATAAAAAAAAACATACTATACATACCACCGGGATCCTAGTCAGAAAAAACCATCAAAACACTGGGGGCGTTTGGTTTGTAGAACGGAATTTGATGGAATTGGAATTCATGGACGGGAGTTTGATTTTGAAGGAATTAGAATGGAATTTGACTACACGTTTGGTCGGTAGTAAGGGAGTGCAGAAAGTCAACCGATCCAATCAGAACCGACCGATCCAATTAGAACCGACCGACCTTGATTGGATATCCAATTGTAATTGGATCAGATCATATCAAAATTTTCAACATCCAGTTTGGATCGGGCGGTTCTTGGATGACAGTCCAGAACCGACCAAAACTGAACCGAACCGATTCACGATCCAACCATCCATCCAATTATCATCCAACCACTCTTCCGGTTATCATCCAACTACCACCCAATACATGATAATTCAAAGTTTCAAAAGTAAAAAGTTTTCTAGAAACTAAATTTTCTAGAAAGAAACATAAAAACATTAGATGGATCCGATCCGAACATCCATTGGATGTTGGATGGATGCGATCCGATCCAATGGATATCCAATGAGAATATCCAATGGATGAAACCCAACCGATTCAATCATCCATTGGATTGGAAAAATCTAACATCCAATGAATGATTGGATCTGTTCGGTTTAAAAAATCAGATATCCAATGGATGATTGGATCCGGCTTGGTTCCCTTCACATCCATTGGATGTCAACCGATGAATACCCCTAGTCGGTAGGAATCCAAATTATTCAATTCCTTTACTTAAGCCAAAGAATGATGAATTTCTTAAATTGTGGATTTCGATGAAATTCAAAGAATTATATGAACTAAACATATGATTTAAAATTTGGTCAAAGAAATTATTCCAATATTTTAAAATCCATAACCCAAGCACGCCGATGATGGTAAATAGATTTCACAAATACTGAGATTCACATCAAATATGAAATATGTCGACAAGACATTTTGCATAAATGATAAATCTCCGGTTTAAATCTATATATATATTAAAGGAAAATCCATTAACAATGATGTGGCACATTGTTAGAGTAGGATTTGTCTAAAGAAATTTTCTCACTGTTTTGAATTTTTTAAATATTAAATAAGTTAAAGACTATACTACCCCTAAATGAAAAACATGTATTTCATTATAAGAAGTTTTTTTTGGTAATTTCATTTCCACTTTAATTAGCTTTAATATTCAAACTACACAACTTCCTAGAGATAGTCTTTTCATATTTCCATCATCTAATTAAGAAAAAACCTACAATAAATGATGTGACACATTGTTACAAGATGATTCATTTATAAATATGATTAAGTTAAAGACGTTAAAAATGTTAGTTAAGTTAACGATTTTCTACCCGTGAATAAAAAATGTGTATTTCATTATTCTCTCCAAAATGATAACAAAATTTCGAAACCAAAGACGTATTTAATTGAGAAACTCGCATTAGTAGTTCACATATATCTAAATGTAACGACCCAAATCCCATAACATACATCATAATACATAACATTCATACATAACATTGATTTACAACAAAAGTTACATAACAAACCAAGTACGGTCTCATTAGTCTTGACATTACAAAATATATGAAAGCTTCCTAATCAACATCCATCAAAAGCTTCCTACACTTCATTCTCTCCTGCCGATCCTTAACCTGGAAAACATATTTTTGAAAACAAAATGAGGGTTAGACCAAACGGGTCTAGTGAGTTAATCCCGGTCCTTTCCAAAATCATTATAAAACCTTTTATGTAAATCCTTTGTATCAAAATAGTTTAGATAAACCTTTGGTAATCCTTTCGTAAAATATAAACATACCACACGTATTTAAATACCAATCCAGACTCGTGCATCGTGTACATCTCATTCACCTTATTCCTCCACAAATGGCCATATTAGTTGGTAGCAAGCCAACTAATAAATCAACAACCGGTCCGCTCACCGGAACCCGGCTACCTGTCGGTCCGCACACCGGAACCCGACTACTCACCGGTCCGCACACCGGAACCCGGCTACACACCGGTCCGCACACCGGAACCCGGCAACAAGTGCACTCGTGTAGTGCAAATCTTATATAAATACAATATATATCTCATTACATCATATTGTCATTTATATACACATAATCATATTCCTACCACATAATCATCTCATATATATATTTATACACATATGTATTCCAGTTCAAAACGTTTTACATCAAAACTCACCTTGAATGCTTAAAATACGCTTCCAAGCCTTTCTCCGAGCTATCCGATCCTTTATCCAAATACCTCAGAATCTGAAACCATTTACATACAAATATCTCCTTACCAACTTATGTATAAGACTTACTAGCAGGTTATGGACTCTAGATACATCTACATAACTTTTATCCTCAAAATTACCCAAACAGCCAAGTTATCCGGACAACCCAAACAACCCGGACAACACCACCTTTTCCGGACAACATGACTTTTACGGACAACCTCAGTAATCCGGACAGCAAGACTAATCCGGACAACACGAGGAATCCGGATGCCATCCGGACTCTAAATCATCCGGAAACCATCAATCCAATCGTCCGGACTCTATCAACAACTTACCCGGACACCACCCAACAGAACTATCCGGACACATTCATATCATCCGGACACCTCTGTCGGTTTGGTACTTTTTTACCCAGAAAACCGACTGAAATTCATACCAGTTCGATTCTATTGATTCTAATCAGACAGAAACCATTTACCAACCATTACAAACATAAATTGCAAAGAAAACATACCTTAATCTCTTCCAAGTACACCAAATGATGTCCTATTGCTTTCTTTTCTTCCTTTTCTTCTTTTCTCTCAAAACACACACACACACACACACACTAAAAATCTGATTTTGTGAAATATCTAAACACTAAAGAGATAATATCTAACTCAATTTTCCTTTTAGCCCTTAACTATTCAACAATAACCCAAACACCCTTAACTTATAAACTTATCCAAACTTTCCCTAAATAGAAACTTTAAAGTTAAATAAACTTAACGGCATTAGATTTTTAACTAACGGATTTACCCGGGGTATTACATTATCTCCCCCTTAAAAGAATTTCGTCCCGGAATTCGGTTAAGCAATAAACGAGGGTAACTACTTATCACGTCCTATCCAATGGTCCTTCACTCTGATCATTACATTCGTCTACTTTCTCCCACTCTCTTCTCAACATAAAACACGTTTTTCCAAGGATAGCTCACTAGGAGGTACTCACTCTTAACGGATCCTATGAGCTAGCTTTCTTTCACCTCCAAACCAATTGCACGCACCCAATTTCAACAATTACTATACTTTACTAACAACTTCACCATACCTCATATCAGAAACTTAATCGAGTCAATCCAAAATCACACTCAATGCTCAATATAACTTCACATTTTCCATTTCTCAAACGGTAATACTCTATTCTTTAGCTAACCATCTACTGCCACTCCATTCTCTTATTCTTGAATAATACTACTACACACCACCTCGACATCCATGCCTCTCCACACATACTTTTGGGACATCTAAACAACTTATAAACAAAATCCCGAGCAGAGGTTTCCACTTATACTCACCCCATATCGTCACAAATTCACCACTTAATCTCACGAAATTCATTACTACTACACCTCGCACATTCACTAATTATAAACTGCCATCATCTTATCCACATTACCCCACACATTTAAACAATACCTTTCTTGATAGCGTCAACAATCACATTAAGTATAATCTTCACAACATACTAAACCGTCGCCTTCATGACAAGGTCAAGACTTCACACATTACAGTTACTCTCTACACATAATCGTCACGTTCCACATACTACTATTATTCTTTACACTCAAGCCATCACACTCCATACACTAACAAATTAAAACAACAATAATTAAACACACCCTTCTATATCTCTAACACAATTATCAAATATTTTTCTAACACAAATAATAAAATTGAAAACACAAAAAAATCGGTTTGCACCCAAGTCAGATAACACCTTAGCACGTATAGAGTTTATAGAAATATACCTGTCTTCATATCTATCCATACGTCGAGTCCGATCTGCCACTCTGTTGATTTTTATAGAGTTAATATACACATAAGCACATACCCCATATAATAAGGTATTCCAGTCCAAACATGCACCTGTAAGATCACAATTACACTGGCCAGGTGTAATATGAAATTACCTTACATGATGTTCCTTCTACCTTTTATACTTCATCATCCCAAGGTTCTAATATATAGAGGACATCCTACTTCACATGCAGTTTAAGTCTAGGTACGGGTACAAATACCTAAATCCCTTAAACTAGGGCTCTGATACCATTTGTAACGACCCAAATCCCATAACATACATCATAATACATAACATTCATACATAACATTGATTTACAACAAAAGTTACATAACAAACCAAGTACGGCCTCATTAGTCTTGACATTACAAAATATATGAAAGCTTCCTACACTTCATCCTCTCCTGCCGATCCTTAACCTGGAAAACATATTTTTGAAAACAAAATGAGGGTTAGACCAAACGGGTCTAGTGAGTTAATCCCGGTCCTTTCCAAAATCATTATAAAACCTTTTATGTAAATCCTTTGTATCAAAATAGTTTAGATAAACCTTTGGTAATCCTTTCGTAAAATATAAACATACCACACGTATTTAAATACCAATCCAGACTCGTGCATCGTGTACATCTCATTCACCTTATTCCTCCACAAATGGCCATATTAGTTGGTAGCAAGCCAACTAATAAATCAACAACCGGTCCGCTCACCGGAACCCGGCTACCTGTCGGTCCGCACACCGGAACCCGACTACTCACCGGTCCGCACACCGGAACCCGGCTACACACCGGAACCCGGCAACAAGTGCACTCGTGTAGTGCAAATCTTATATAAATACAATATATATCTCATTACATCATATTGTCATTTATATACACATAATCATATTCCTACCACATAATCATCTCATATATATATTTATACACATATGTATTCCAGTTCAAAACGTTTTACATCAAAACTCACCTTGAATGCTTAAAATACGCTTCCAAGCCTTTCTCCGAGCTATCCGATCATTTATCCAAATACCTCAGAATCTGAAACCATTTACATACAAATATCTCCTTACCAACTTATGTATAAGACTTACTAGCAGGTTATGGACTCTAGATACATCTACATAACTTTTATCCTCAAAATTACCCAAACAGCCAAGTTATCCGGACAACCCAAACAACCCGGACAACACCACCTTTTCCGGACAACATGACTTTTACGGACAACCTCAGTAATCCGGACAGCAAGACTAATCCGGACAACACGAGGAATCCGGATGCCATCCGGACTCTAAATCATCCGGAAACCATCAATCCAATCGTCCGGACTCTATCAACAACTTACCCGGACACCACCCAACAGAACTATCCGGACACATTCATATCATCCGGACACCTCTGTCGGTTTGGTACTTTTTTACCCAGAAAACCGACTGAAATTCATACCAGTTCGATTCTATTGATTCTAATCCGACAGAAACCATTTACCAACCATTACAAACATAAATTGCAAAGAAAACATACCTTAATCTCTTCCAAGTACACCAAATGATGTCCTATTGCTTTCTTTTCTTCCTTTTCTTCTTTTCTCTCAAAACACACACACACACTAAAAATCTGATTTTGTGAAATATCTAAACACTAAAGAGATAATATCTAACTCAATTTTCCTTTTAGCCCTTAACTATTCAACAATAACCCAAACACCCTTAACTTATAAACTTATCCAAACTTTCCCTAAATAGAAACTTTAAAGTTAAATAAACTTAACGGCATTAGATTTTTAACTAACGGATTTACCCGGGGTATTACACTAAACATAAAATATGAAGTTTCTTAGGTGGCATTTTGTGGAAGAGTTATTTCATAATTCATTTTTTCTGAAATTTTTAGATATTTTAACTTATTTTGATGGTTATATTAATTGTCTTTTATTAACTCGTAAATGTTCTAGACTTTTCGGTTTTCTATTCCGTTTTTATTCCGTCTATATATTATATCTCATTTAACATTTTTTCTTTTGTTTTACTGAATCCTCCATCATATTGCAAACTATACAATCGAATGTCTAATTAAGATAGAAAGATTTTTTCTTTTATTTTACCGAATTCTTCATCATATTGCAAACTACATAAACGAATGTCTCATCAAGATGGAAGCTACATTTTATGGTTTATTTTATGTTTTTATGTGAGCTATTTGATGTTATTGATGTATTGTGTTTTTTTTTGTAGAATTTTTATCGTGAAACCGTTATTCTTCCTCTATAAATCCATGTAAGAGTTATATTTTATTTTATGATTTGTCTCGGTTATATATTGTTGATAAATGTTTTTATTCCATGTTATTATATTTGTTAAGTATTGTCATGTCTATTGTTCTGTGTGATATGTCGTATTTATGTGTCTCTAAATAGTTTTTTTTATTGTTCATACTGAATGTTATATAACCATAAACTTTTTCAGGTAACAAATAATACATAATATTTTATGATTTGTGTGAGTTGTTATTGATGAATGTTTTTTTATCAAAATTTCTTCCTTATTATTATATTTTATTCATTATGATTTTTCATCCCTCATTTTTTGAAAGTTATTTATGTTGTATGTGTATTACTTTTTATGTACCTTTTATTTTGCATAACTTTGTTTTACTAATATCATTGTAGTTATTCAAGTTTTATTTTTTGTTTCTTGACAACAATTGTAATTATTATGTGTAAACCTCTTCATAATTTGTTAATAATTAAGTTGTAAAACAAACATTATTAGCTAAAATTGAAGACTAAATTTATGTACACTCATCGTAACAGTTAATACTCCACATATGATTGAAACTAACCATCTTCGTACAAATTTTAACTTTAATGTCAAATCAATATTTTGCAACAAAAAGAAGTATATGACATTCTATTTGTTACAAGAAACAATATCAATGAAAATATATAATTTACATCTAAACAACCCACTAAATTTATTGTCTTATACTACATCTAATTAGTTGTCATTTATCAAAATGCATTTTATCTTAACTTAATACGGATTTTCTAACAATAATTTTTTTGTCGCCGTCCAACACGAATATATAAATGAAGGCTATAAGGTATTAACATGACATAATTGAAACTTATTATCCTCAAATCAATATTGTAATTAAGCTTGGGTTATCCCACGTTGATAAGAAAAAGAAATATTAGAAAATGTAGTTGTGTGTATGAAAGGAGAACGATAGCTTGAAAATCAGTATCAGATTCTTCACAAATAATCACAAATATTAATTTATTTAATAACTACCACTTTTCTTATACAACTGCAATTATAATAAAAAAATGGAAAGAACTATTTATTAAAGTTCTTAACACACTAATAGTTGTCATGTTATTTTTCGGTTAAGAAATTACCTTTGGTAAAACAACATTTCTTACATAGTACTTTTATGTATGGAGAATAAGCTGAAGAATCACTATTATGCACGTGCTAATTTGGTTAGAGTTTAGAGTTATACTTGCGATGAGTAGACACACCTATCATGTTGGACTCAACTTTACATATTGAGTTTTATCTAAAATACTCATCTTTTTCATGTTTTTTGAAACAAATCACAATATTTATTGCTACTTTTTTTCGTGTTTAGCATCCACGTTATACTTCATACAATGCTCTCACATCTAATGTCATAGACTCTAAAATCAGATAAAATATACAACTGAAAGAATTATAATTTCACACCATAACCAACTTATATATGTAATTTTGATCATAAGATTTCGTTACCGCGCAACGCGCAGTGTCACACCTAGTTAAAAAATAAAAATAAAGAGAGAATACCTGTTGGCACTGAACCGGATTTTTAATCAAGAACAGAACCGGTTTCCCGATTGGGTTTGAAAACCAATGTTCGGACTTCTTTTCCAAGAAATCGAACGTATCCGTCTTCGCCATTGCTATTAGTTTACCGATTCACAGAGATATCAAAATAGAGATAGAGATCAAAGAACATCAATAGAAAGATGGAGTGTGTGTTTGGGATGGTTGGCAAAGGGTTTGCATTGGTGGTAGCAGATACATCAGCGGTTAACAGTATTCTAGTTCATAAGTCTAACGAAGACAAGATTATGGTTCTCGATTCTCACAAGCTCATGGGCGCTAGCGGTGAAGCTGGTGATCGGTAAGATGCAATTTTCATGATTTTAAGCTTATTACTAGTATGATGCGCTTTTTGATCGTATGATGCAAGTCAAAATTCGGATGCTTGTTAAATTGAAAGTTATTAAAATATAAACTAAATCAATCTTCGGAAAGGGTAACCAAAGGGACTAGAAATTCTATTGTGGTTTTGATTTTTTGTGTCTTCGAAATTAGGGCTTTTGATAGGTAAGAACTGCTCCCTCCAGCCAAAAGAAAGATCCGCACATTGAATTTGGATATCCAATAGTCGCTACATGATCTTAAAAATTGATATTCATGCTAAAAGTTTTGAGGAAAATTTGCTCACTGTTTTGACAAGGTAACGAATTCCGATGCTAAGTATGCAATAGAACTGATAACCATTTGCATTTATAAACAACTAGTTTGATATCTTACCTCAAGGGTTGGGTTCCGGTGAGAAGTGCCAAATATTGTGAGAAGCGTGAGTAGTGGTTATCAACCGTTGGATGAGAAATGTATGAACATTAGGATGAGATGCACCAAGATAAGATGCACCGGATCAATTCCCTTTTAAGCCTCAATTCATGGGAGGGTATTTGATTAAAAGTGATCAATGGTTTAAAATTACTTCTCACACTTCTCACCAAAAATGGCACTTCTCACATGATCCCATGCCCTTACCTCAAGTTTTAAAATTTGTTTTAGAGAATGGGGGTTGTGCATGATAACCAAACCAAACTAAAGGTGGCAGTTTATATACTTGGAATAGGAATTGGAGTACGATTTGGTACTCTCGAGTCTCGACCATGCTTGTTATATGTTTTTTTCCTGCTATTCAGCCGATAACGGAAATAGAAGGGAGGGAATTTTCAATGTTATGGCGCACTTCCTTTTTGATTCTAGTACATCTTTTTCTAGCAGGATTTTTAACTGCACTTGGATTATCAATAAGAATATTCAGATGAAGCAAAAAAGTGGAACGAACTTTCACAATATGAAATGAAATAAACAGAACATGAAGTACATCTGTCTAAAGTGTTTCATAACTAAATAGCGACAATTTAAACACCGTATATTTGCTCAATGATTTCCTTGTCCACATGGTGTGCAAAGAGGAATGGACTTGGTATTATTTCAATGTTTGTTCGTTATAATTCTCCTCATGCTCGAAATGGTAGAGAAAAGAAATGGTGTGGTTACACTGAACTTGCCTTCAAGTCAACTACCCTTGGTCATTGGTAAGAGAAAGAGAACATGAAGACTTGAAGAGATGTGAAGACTCCCTTATTAGTCAGATACTTAGCTATTGAAATCCAAACTTCGTGTAGTTAGCAGGCGATCCCTCAATCAGTGTAGTTCTGCCTGATAGGAATCAGCAAACACCTTCATGTACACGTCTTCAGGGAAATATCCACTTCCTGACCAAAGGGCCTTTGGCCTAGCGGTATGGGAGCCTTTGGCCTCGTAGGAGGTCAGGGGTTCAAACCTCACCAAAGGTGAGGAGGGTGTGTGAGTTTAATTGTTGCATTTGCCGTATATAAATATTATATACTTAAAAAAAATCCACTTCCTGAGAAAGAAGGCAGTGTTTGTTTAGGAATCTTGCGCTAAGGCCTGAACTTGCTGAATTCTAGTTTCCAGAGTGCATTAGAGTTTGGATAGGTTTGATTTAAAGGCGCTTTGTTGATGCTGACTTAGCTGGGCTGTGTAATGGCTTCAAATAAGATCAACTACATCCTAATGTGAGATTGTGATATTGAACTCTTTATGGGACAGGAAATTTGTTGAGTGGACCTATTTCTTGGGAGGAATGAGTAAAACATAATAACCAACTATTAATTTTTAGATTTTTGATTGTAATTGACTTCCCAATCATTTTGTTGCTCATTAGAAAAAGATGATTCTCATGCTTATAAAGTTCTCGTGTGTATTCTTGGGCACAACTTTCCACATCAAGATTGAAAGGAACGTTAACTTATGATATGCTTGTGACTCAAGTATGCGGCTAGAAGAGACAAGCCCAAACTTTAGCTGTATTGAGAGGAACACTAACTTACGATTTGCTTGTTGCTTATCTTCTTTGATTTACATTCTAGATTTCTAAACCTGATAAAATTAGGAAATGAAAAGGTAGCTAGATGCTTAACCTAACAGAAAAGCTAATTATCTAATAACAACTAGGAAATTCTTAAATACTTCCCTTAATATAATGCCTTCCCATATTATTCCTACTGAATAGAGAGATTAAATTGTCTCTAAATAACAGTACATAAGTTCCAATTAATTGTCCATCAGCATTAGACCATTTGCCTACCTTTAGCTACTAATTTACAGTCTATCAGATCCCAAATGCACTGGATATATATGCATGCACTGTATTTACAAGTTCCAGATAGCAGTAATTTTAAACTAGAGATGTCATAGCTATACACGCAGCTGTTTCAATATTTGTACACATAGATTACATATTGGATAACAGTATTGCTATCTAATTAGTGGTTATTTAGTGATTCTAATTTGAGTTTTCTTGCTTAATTCCTCTATATCGTAATGGTTAGAGCTCAATTCACGGAGTATGTACAAAAAAACGTGGCTCTGTATCACTTCCGTAATGGGATTCCTTTGACTACCAAAGCTGCTGCAAATTTCATGCGGGGTGAGCTTGCCACTGCTTTGAGAAAGGTATAATTAATCCTTTTATCAATCCGAAAGAAAACCAATTCTGGGATCTCATCGTCTCTTTTATTCCTTTCATCTTCATATCGACCTTGTGGGCTTTAGAGCATTCTATCGGAATTGGAAAATTCTGCAAGTATGGGGTCTTCACAGAAACAACCACTCTACCTTTTAGGGTAGAGATCAGGCTTGCGTACATCCCACCCCAGACCCCAGCTCTGGGCCTGTTTGGTTGGAAAAAAGAGTTGGATTTTTTAATGATTATGGGTTGTGATTGTTTTGAGGTGATTTGTACAGAATCCTTACATGGTGAATATCGTGCTAGCTGGTTACGAGAAAGAGACGGGTCCTTCACTATATTTCATAGACTACATTGCAACCCTGCACAAGGTGGAGAAGGCAGCATTTGGGTATGGGTCATACTTTTCCCTGGCGATGATGGATCGCCATTACCATCCAGATATGACGGTGGAAGAAGCCATCAAGTTGGCGGAGCAGTGCATCGAGGAAATACGATCCAGGCTTGTCGTGGCTCCTCTGAATTTTGTGATTAAGATTGTCGACAAAGATGGTGCTCGTGAACACTCGTGGCGCCGAACCACCAAGGATTAAGAATGGAGTTTCCATCTAGTACTTGTAGTTGTAATAGGGGTAGTGATGGGTGTTGATCTTTGGATTTTTTATGGTTCATCAAAACAAAGACAGACGCTCCTTTCGTCTTTAACACGGTTTTAAACGTCTTGTGAAAATTATGCATTTTTTATTTTAAAGTGGAGTAGAGACGCACAAAAAAGTCCAAGCCTGAAAGCCGGTCTAGGGCGGCGTGTCCCAAGCCCGAACTGGTGAAGCCTGGGCCTATTGAGCATGGAGCCCAATCTTGGCTGAAATAGAAGGGGGTATGTCTGGTCTGGAAAACCCCAACCTGAAAAAGTCCGAAAACCCCGATTAAGTCTCAAAAAGCTCGATTGAGCCCTTTTTCAACCTCAAAACCCGGCCTGGGACTTTTTTGTTCACTATAATCGGGCTTGGAAGGCTCACGCCTAGGCCCGAAAAGCCCAGGCCTCTTATGTGTGGAGACAAAATATGGTTAAAGTTAGAGATGGCTAAATGGGACCGGCCTGGCCCGGGACTGGTTGGGACCGGTTTGGGCATGTCGGTTTTTAACCGGTTACGATTTTCATCAAAAAATAAGGCCCGATCCGGCCTGTCCTAAGATCGAGACCGAGTTAGGGACAGGGACCTAGACCGGTTACGAAATGACTATTTGGGACCGTAAACAATCATAAAATATGGTTAAATAACTTCATGTTCTAAGAAACGATAACGTTGGAAAATGAAAATTCATTCTATCAATTTATTATGGTACGAATGATTGTCGGCATTTAAATAATCACTTGTTGCACCAAGCATCGTCATTCATCCAGGGATGGATCCATAAATTTTTTCAAACAGTGGCACTTTTCATATCGTCTGATGTTGTTTTAGTCTAATCCACCCTTTCTAAAGTTTTTTTTCTTGATTTCGAGAGATTTTGATTTTTTTTTATTTTAAGAAACTTTTTCGGGTTTTTGGTTGATTTCAAGAGTTTTTTTCCTGTTTTTTTGTTGATTACGAGGTACAGTGGCACCTTCTTAAATAATATGGTTGCACATTCTAAAACGATACGGTCGCATCTTTTACGAACCCAATTTTTTTACCTTACGACAGAGAAACAATACGATGACACGTGCCGCCTATGACACTTAACTGGGTCCACCCATTTTCATAATATGTTTTCCCTTATTTACATAAAAAACATAATACATTTATTGTAACGTCCCAATTTTCATAACATACAATCAACCATAAATAAGCATGTGAATTACATAGTGATCTTGTCTTTACATCATCCATAAATCATACTAACCAAAAATTGACAGCGGAAGTCTCTAAATTCCACAGCCGAGCACTATCTATAGTTATCATAAACAAAATCTGGAGTTTCTCTAAGCTCCAAGTCCTCCTTGTCGTCTTTCCTAGTTCTTACAAGAAGAACCGGTTGTACGCTTACCTGAAAATGGTTTAGTTTTTGAAAAGCGAGGGTTAGACCAAAAAGGTCTAGTGAATTCCCTCCATAAAACATTTATCACAGTATAAAATCATTTCATTGTAATTACATTCACATCTTACTCGTAAACATCATCCAAGGTTCAACACAGGGTTCAGGGATCGCATAAGCTACTCCGATCGGGGCCTAACGGACACCCTCTCGTCTACACCGGAATCCAAGTGGACCCCCTATTCCTTCATGTAGGAAGAAACGAATTCCAACCTATAAGCTAACCTCCATATGCCCAAGGGATTTAAAATCCCAAGGTACCCTGACCCCACTGTGCAACCGACTCCACATATCATACACATTCATTTGAAATCATATTGAAACCTTAAACATCATTTCATTTGCAAGTAAACATGCAAAAATCATGGAAACATGCATAACTTTTATAAATCAGTTCATGCTCAAAAGAAGGAACCATATCCAGTAAAAACATAGTACGTCATAAAAAGGTTGAGAGAACTCACCTTGATAACGCTGGATGCACTCTTTAACTACCTCCAAGCTAATCCAGTCGAACACCTAAGGGCATTAGATTCGGATCAGATTAAACGGCTCAAACCTACTGACCAGCAAACACTTTCCGGGTACCAACCTATCCGGACACCATGACTTCCCGGATACCCACACTATTCGAACACCAGGACTTCCCGGACACACCTTCTTTCCGGATACTACACCCGGTAACTCAACCTACCCGGAAGATCACCCACCCGGGAACTATCATAAAACTTCACCCGGGAACTAGCATTCATATCCGGAAACTACCATAACATCAAGAACCGTTAGTGTCCGGATACGACTGTTGTTCGAAATTAGCAATCTAAAAGTGACCGTTAACTTCATTTTCTACCATAAATTCGATTAGACAACCCTAAGGGTTCATTCACCAATCTAAACATCCACTTAATCCATCTTTTTACTCCCTTAAATCGACTACCAAGCCAAAAACCCATAAAACACCCTTTTAAGAAAAGTGGGGAAAACTTAAGAGTCACTTATTTCAAACCCAACAATTTAGACATAAAGAAGAAAGGAACATCAATTTAACAGGGAATAATAGTTACCTTGCTGAATCCCTCTCTTCTAATCTCTTTGCTCAAAACCTTCTATTCTTCTCTTCTCTAGCCGCCAACACCACCAAGACAAAACCAAATACTGATTTTCTATGTGAAATGAAGGCTGCCCTAGGAGTTTGTGTCTATAAATACTTTTCATTTTTTTGCAAAAAAGTCCCTCACTTAACTATCATTTCTTTCACAATAAACACAAATTTTATACATATTTGCAAACGAAACCGGTTGTTACATTTATTTAATTGTATAAGATTTAATTGTAATTTGTATAAGATGTGTTTTAGTCTTTTGAAATTCGGTTATTTACGATAAGAACTACAAAAAACATACGTTTGATTATGTAGTAATCAATAAGATTTTCTTATTTGGAGAGAAATTGCATTCCCTGTTGAAGGCATCTATCTTCCACATCTCTTGATTCTTGACAAATATTCTTCATCATTTACACGTTTGCCGGCAATATTTTCAACTTCCAACCATATTTTGAAATTCTTCCCAATTATTTTTTGTTTTTCTATAACTGTTTTTCCTCCACCGCAAATCTAACCGTCGCCGATAACCGGATCTCCGGCAATGAATAGGGCCTTCGTAGGCCCGTCTAATTCTTCTGCGGTGGTGATGATGTACACCCTTAAAGACGCTCATCATTGGTGGCATGTATTAAACCACTCCCCTCTTTGGCAAGATCGGATATTTCATCTTCTTGCTGCCCTCTATGGCCTCATGGGGGTTGTCGCTCTGGTGATTTTGTCTTTTCTTCTTCTTCTTATGGTTCCTATAATTTCTTAAGTTTTTGTGTTGTTGTAGAAATTTCATTATGTTTTTGTTTCTAGGGTTTCGTTTTAGAAGGATAATTTTGATTTGTTGACGGTGGTATGTATCTCATAAAAATATTTGGTTTATATTAGTATTTTGATTCTGTTATTGGTTATTTTGGGAGTTTAAGTTGGTAAAATCTTGGATTTCTACTGTTGTAAAAAACTAAACATTCAAATCCCAATGCTTCATATCAAATTATTCTTTTAAAGAGAAACTTAACGGGTTTCACATATTCTTTCATGGTATCAAAGCAAAGTCTACGACTCTAGCGACTCAACAGTATGGGATAATATGTGTTGTAGTTACCAATGATGTGTGATTTGCAGATACAATTGATTCGGATAGAGCTAAGAGTGCCAGAGTATGGTTGGACCACTCAGAAAGTCTTTCATTTTCTCAATTTCTTGGTTAATGCAGGTTTGTGTATTTCTACTGTATTTTTCTTTCCTAGAATGTATTTTATGAGCCTTCTGTTGTCTGATCTTTACTGATTGTAGACATATTACTATTGCAGTTAGATGTTTAATTTTTGCTTTCCGTCGTGATATACAACACTTGAAACCTGAGGTTAGAATGTTGTTAAGTTCACCAGTTAGATATGGCCTCGTTGGCTTACTCATTCAGGTTGGATTTCTTTTTTTGTCAGATTGTTCAACATATCTTGATTGATGTGCCAAGTCTTGCGTTTTTCACTACGTACGCTCTCTTGGTCTTATTCTGGGCAGAAATTTACTACCAGGTTGAGTTTCTCTTCATTATTTATTTATCTGTTTATTTTATTCTACTCTTTGTGGCGATTAATGTAAGTAGTTGGTAGACTTTATGATGTGATGAACCTTTGACAGGCACGGGCTGTCTCAACTGATGGTCTTCGGCCCACTTTCCTTGCAGTCAATGCAATAATCTATGCAATTCAGGTAAATTTACTTTCATATCTAGGAAGGTTGAGTTCAGTATTTACTCAGCAGCTTAGCTGAATACCCTTTTGTCGAGCATCCACGATGGTGGAGCTTTTCAAAAAGGGGGGTTTTCTTTGTCGGTGGTTTTTTCACAATCCCGTGTGGCCGATAAGCGTTCCAAAAAGCTTATTGGCAACAAGCACAGGTAGTCAAGAAAATATGGAACAGGGATTCACAATGCTTATATGTATTACTATTGGAAATATTTTTATTTTTTCTTGAAAAAATATATAGTGGATAGTTAACTTATTCTACGAATGATTTCTTAACATAACAGATAGGTTTGTGGCTAGTAATCTGGTGGAAGCCTGTTCGTGTTTTGGTGATCCTCTCCAAGATGTTCTTTGCAGGTCCTGCAACCTTTATAATCTGTTTTCGGAATCTTTTCTTCTTGAAAGTTACCAACCTCACCCGTTTCTTTTGCCAGGGGTGTCTTTATTTGCTGCTTTGGGATTTCTCCTATATGGTGGAAGGTACTTCTTTATAAACTATGCTTTTCGGAAAGTAATGTTGCGCTACATATATTTTCTTTAGTAAACCTTAACCAAACAAAGTAATATCTCACACTTCATGTATATGTGCAGGCTCTTTTTAATGTTGCAACGGTTTCCTGTGGAATCAAAAGGGCGGCGAAAGAAATTGCGGGAGGCATATATTTATTAAACCATTTGTGAAATCCGATTGCTTTATATCTATCTATCTATGTGATATTTTGATTTATTTTCTTTATGCAGGTTGGATACGTTACTAGTATCTGTTTCACATGTTTCCTCATAAGATGCGTCATGGTGAGTCCCCTTGTTGTTATTGCAGTCGTTATGATTAGATGTTGAGCGTATATTTAACCGTTGCAGTGTTTATATAAGAATTTATCTTAATGTTTTTTATTTATGGTTAGATGTGCTTTAATGCATTCAATAAAGCTGCCAACCTGGATTTGTTGGAACATCCTGTTCTCAACTTCATATACTACTTGGTAAAGTTGCTCATCTTGTTTTGTTTGAGAATTGAAGCCTCTATAATCCATCAGATAAGTTGTTACTACTGATTATTTTCGTTTGAACAGTTGGTGGAGATACTGCCATCGGCTCTAGTTCTCTTTATTTTGAGGAAGTTGCCACCTAAACGTGGGATAAATCAATTTCACAATATCCGCTGACGAGAATACCATGATGATAAGCCATTGCAAAAAAGATTTCTTGAAAATGGAACGTTCGTTGGAGCTGGTTTTTCTATTGAAGAAAATAGAAAGCAAGAATGGAGAAGGTGAGTATTATATGGTGTCCAAAGATTTCAAAAGCCTTCTAAACAAAGGGATCTCTATGGTTAGTGAAATACGTCTATCGTAGTGATTTTTTTATTCTTTGTTCTTCGACTCAAAATGTTAATCAATGTCCTAATATTATTCTGTACAAGTTTAATCATTATAGGGAAAGAAATGGGGTTCAAATAGCTTGAATGATTTTCTTCACCCTACCTTTAAAACTTATTTTTTGGAAGGTCTTAATGGAATCAGCCTATTTACGCCTAAGGTAGAGCAATGGTTGCATACATCTCTTACCATCTCCAGATATCACTTCACATGGGGTTTATTGAGCTTTTTATATATATATATATATATATATTAAATTGATCATGTTTGTTGAAATAGAACACAACTAAAGAGGGTCTCACAAGTACCATCAGGTAAATTGCGGGTCCTAGAGACAAGTGGGTGGTTTAGAATGTCAAGAAAAATCGCACTCAATTCTCGTCATCAATAACCAAGAAACTATGGATAGCTGAAGCGGTTTAATAACGAGCTTTAAAGCGAAGACGAAAAAAGCACATTTTATGTTGGATAAGATTAAATGAAAAAAAGCAAAAAGAAGCATTAACAATACCACTTAATTATCGTTCTAATAAAAATCTCACAATTTTATATAATAGATGATGTATTCTATTTTTTAAACTTATATTTTTATATCAATTCAAAGTTATTGTATTTATTAATATTACATTCACAATAAACCAACATTTTCAATTATTATACTTTAAACAAATAAGCAATTCCAAGCAAAAGTATAATTCTTTATTTATACGTATAAAAAATTGCTTAACTTTTACCAATCAGTCGCTGTATACGCGTCAAACTTTGTCCTTTGCGTTCCCACGAGGAAGGATATATATATATATATATATATATATATATATATATAGATAGAGGGTATATAGGGAAGGGTTCAATAGAGAAGTGATCTTGGCCATTTATTCGGTCAAGATCGGCGGCTTTGACCGAGAAGCAGCGGATAATTACTCGCGTGGTCTGCACAAGATAGAGGGGTAGTTTCGTAAAAAATACACGGGCTGAGTTCATATATGAATCTGTGTGATTCACATATGAACCTTTGTAATTCACATATAAACTCTTTTTAACTAATTCATATATGAATCTTTGAGATTCATATATGAATCAGTTAATTTGTTCATATGAGAAGTAGTTAAAAAAATTCATATATGAATCACAAAGATTCATATATGAACACAAAGGTTCATATATGAACACAAAGATTCATATATGAATCAATTAATTGGTTCAACTGATTCATATATGAACCTACAGTTAATTAGTTTTATATATGAAACACAAAGGTTCATATATGAATCACAAGATTCATATATGAATTAGTTATAAAGAGTTCATATGTGAATTACAAAGGTTCATATATGAACGTATAGTTCATATGTGAATCACACAGATTCATATATGAACTCAGCCCGTGTTTTTTGTAAAAGTTACGAAATTGCCCTTCTATTTTTGGAACAACCGCAACTTTTGACCAGTCAAAGCCGCAATTTTTGACCAGTCAAAGCCGCAACTTTTGACCAATTATAACCGATCTTGACCGAATAGATGGCCAAGATCACTTCTCTATTTCTCTAAATATTTGGACTTCTCTATTGAACCTAAGGCTATATATATATATATATATATATATATA
The DNA here is from genome assembly GCA_033807775.1 of Saussurea involucrata. NCBI lineage: Eukaryota > Viridiplantae > Streptophyta > Magnoliopsida > Asterales > Asteraceae > Saussurea > Saussurea involucrata. The sequence continues at coordinate 155,463,739 of CM066321.1, forward strand.
TATATATTGTAGGATAAATGTGTCATCGTCTAAAAGATATGACGATAGAGATAGGGATAGAAATAGATTAGAATTGAAATATCTTGTAGTTATCTACTTGTAACTCATCCCTATATAAAGGGCATATGATTAATGAGAATTACGATTCATTCTGTCTATTCTATTGTGTTCTATTTAGCTTTCTCTTTAACACGTTATCAGCACGAGCTCCCAAAAGACCCTTGAATTAAACATCGATGATGGAAACAAACGAAGACGGAAAACGATAAATTTAAACGTTAATTTATTCACTTGTGTTCAAAGTGATACTACAAGCATCAACAAGTAAGTTTCCGTTATATTTAATTTCTTGTATGCCCATGTAAAAGTATATAATAGAACATAAATTCTAACGCCAATAAATCTTTTGCTTCCAAGTGTGATGGGTTATATACATATATATGTTTTATGGATACATTATTCTTAATAAATTTTTGAGTTTTTATTATTTAACAAATTATCTTATTTTATGGATCAATCTCATGAATATTTAGTTATTAATATAGATTGTTATTTCATATCTATATTTGTTTGTTATAAATCTAGTATCAAGTCTTTTATTAGATAATAGTATTTTTATTAAATCAAGTATCAAGTCTTTTATATATGTTAATTGATTTTTATTTAACGTCATTTAGTTTTAACTAGATAATTCATTTTTTTATATTATTGTTAGAGCATCTCCAACAGCTTCCCCAAAAAATTTCCAAAATAGGGAAGCAAAAGTCAAAATCCCCAAAAAAAATTACATCCATCTCCAACAGATTCCCCATTTTAGAGAATTCAACATTAAATATATTATTAAAATATTCAAAACATTATTACCTCCAATAAATTTTTAAAAGAAAATTAATAAAATATTGGGTCTCTCTCATAGCTACAGTAAAATGAGGATTTTGGGGTATTCTCCAAATATAGAGAAAATTTTAGGGAATCTCATAAAATCCCCATTTTGGGGATTGAGATGGGGAAGCTGTTGGAGCTTGTTTTAGGGTTAAAATCCCTATATTCTCCATTTTTGCTAAAATGGGGAAGCTGTTGGAGATGCTCTTATATACCCACATAGGCTTGATCATTTGATTTGTTATCTTATTAATTTAACCATGTTAAATAATTTCATGTATTTTTTGGCTCACTAATTTAATTTGCTCCATTTAAACTAGATTAATTATATTGTTATGAGATATAATAACGATTTAAAATGCTAATCTATTTATCTGATTGAGTTTGTACGTAGTTTTATTTCCTTATTTAGATCTATTAACTTTTATTAAGTTAATTATATATTTTATTCTTTTTATTTGCATTCCTCGCATAATTCAAATGTTTATTTAGTTTCTTAAATAAACTTTACCATGTAATATTTAAATGCTTATCTTATATAAATATTTTATTTTATTCAGTTGTTTATCTTATCTCATAATTGTTATAATTAAATTCAAATGCTTATCTTTAATGAGTTCCTACTCATTTTTCTCAATCTTATAATTAAATTTGGAAGTTACACTTCCACCCCCATATATTTTGGTATTTAACCAAAAGCTCCAAAAATAACATGAAAATGTTAAAATATTAATCAAATGTTTATCTTGATCATGAGTTCCTACTCATTAATTCCAATCTTATAAATAACTTTTGGATGTTACACTTTCAACCCCCTAATATTTGGTCTTTTGCCAAAAGATCCATAAATACCAATAAGTTGTTATAAGTTTGAATTTGACTTTATGTCAAAACTAATATTGATTTGTCTAATGGAAAAATTTCTAAAAATACTATTAAGATATTAAAACATTGAAATTGGTTTCATATGCCAAACCCTTATTCTTTTCGGCCTCCTGCCAAAAGCTTTACGATTAACAATGTTATATTCAAATTAATTAAATCGCAAAATATCGATTTGAATTTTGTCAAACGGGTGTAAATAGCCCTAAGGTTTGTAGGGACTTAAGAAATCCACGTGATTCCCCTACTATCTGGAGATCCAATAGATTGAGTGATTTTTATTCGCAAATTGAAATGTTGATGAAGTATTATCAATAAAATGTAAGAATACAAAAATCCAATACTATTATGATAATGAAATTTCATGCATAACATAATAAGTATAAACCATAATTCACTATTTTAGAAAATAATATGTTCTTCATTTTCTACGACATCTTTGAATCAAAAGTACTTGATTACCATAAGATAGGTTCGGAAAAACACAAGAAAATACGCAAAAGTCATCGAACCATTTTGACCCTAAAGAAAAAAAACACTAGATGTTAAGATACAATTAAATACTTTAAATTTTTTGAGACGATACATCAGTCACAACCTTTAGAGAGAATAACTAGAAACCCCCAAGAACCGTTGGTAGTCCCAAAAAGGAAATTCGAGAATATTCAGTACCATATACTTCTCAAACTAATCATACAGTGGAAAGAAACCTACTTACTTGATTACAAGAAGGTAACTGATTTTGACAAAGAAATGTCATGTCTCAAAATGCATCTCAATCTTTGTGGCAAGGAACTCACAAAAGATTATGCGAATCATAACATCTTTTCATCTTTTCTATATCACCAATCATACTAATGAAACAGTATAAGCTGCAATATAACCTTTAACAAACTCATTAACTTAATGCAAGTGGTTAAGAGTTGTAGCAATGTTTTTTTTAACAACGCTAGACATACCCGGATAAAGAAAATTCTTGGGGTTAATAAGGCAAGCGTTGGAGGTGGAAAGAACTCCAAAGGATAGTGAGTTGAACATATTAATCCACACACATATGCTAATTATGTACCATATGGACAAGGTTGTGGAAAGGGTTAAATTCATGGAAAGAGTCGGGAACGAACCCCCAATAGAAAATGGAACAAGTTATAAATGAGCCATGTCATATCTAAGATTGGTTAAGTATAAGTTTATTTAAATATAATTTAACTATCAAATTAATTGCATTTGTGTATATACACACCTGAGTTTATAACCATTAGAGATGTAAATGATCACATAAAAAACAAATGCAAAACTCTCAACATTCTTCGTTCCATGTAGGAATGTATCGAGGAGAACTTGATTGTTTTTGTGGCATCTCATACAATCCTAAGAAATAGATTATTTTTATTTAATTAATTATTTTAATTCCTCTAAATACTTAGACGATGGACTGTCATTTGTTGCTAGAGCATTATATCAATATGAACCTTGTTAAAATATTCGTACCAATCATATTATAAGAATGAAAATGGGTATATGTACATTAACTCTAATGATATGAAAGCAAAATATATTAGAGAAATTAATGTATCAGATTAATGGATTATCTATGTTAGTAAATCATATATTGTCACCAATAAAGAACTTTGGAACAATGACACGTATATGTTTCGGCATGACCACGTGGGACACCATGGTCATGACATAGTGATCTATGTATTGCAAAATACACTTAGATACATTCTCTTTCGAGTGAAAGATAAAACGAGGGAATTAACCAAATTGTAACTGTTGACTTCTACTGCACAAGAAGTAACACCACCATCATAACATGCCATCTCTAATACCTAGAAATTTTATATACCTTGATCCTTAGCCAAATCAGGAATGAGACCATCATAAAGCTAAGGACATGATATAAAAATATTTCATTCTTACAACGAATACAAGGTGATTTTATGGACATAAACATCCAGAATGCGGGCCATTAAAGTACTTTATGGTTCTGATTTTGACACGATGAACACGTGTCGTATTATAGTCCACATGAAATGTTGCACTCATACATTATGGACTCACCACCCTGATTTGTTCTCATCAAGTCTACATGACTTAGAATGCTGGAGAATTTACATCATAAGGATTTGATGATTATTGCATTTGTACCGCATGTGTATATATAAAATGGTCTCGTAAAATGATAAAAGTTGTCATCAAAAGAATATAGATGGTAGCTAGGGCATTGGTTATGCGCACCAATTTATCCACATCTGCATGGGGTAATGCAATATTACATGCAACTTTACTTATTCGTGTTTAGACCCACAACCAGCCAACCAATCTTGTGCGTACCCGTTGGTAACTGGATATAAGCCTGATGTTTTACATTTACGTATGTTTGGTTGTGTTGTATATGTGCCAATTACGCCCCCACATCGTACCAAAATGGGTCTTAAAGACGAGTCATCAAATGTTGGATATGAACCCCCAACAATTATCCGCTAATTAGAACCCTTGACGAGTGATCCCTTTACCGCTAGATTTGCGGGTTGTCACTTTGATGAGACAACCTTCCCGTCGTTAGGGGGAGATAGGAAAAAGGATTTTCCATGGGAACGACAGGAAGTGCCATTGAATATTTCAATTGTGTCTCATTTTGATCCCCAAAAACTTCACAATGTAAAGTTGAAGTCAAACGAATCAGACTCGATACCTGATATGTTTAATATTATCTAGAGTGACAAGATTACATATACGAGCTGCAAACATACTCGCAAGGTCAAAAGTCCCCAAACAAGGGCACAACGTCGCTGGAAGTACGTTGCAATCACACATGGTGGAGGTGTGGTTGAGGTCGTAGCTCCCAAAAGGAAATGGGGGAAGCTACTTGGTTCGATAGATACTCATCAAAAGGAAGAGAAGAGTAAGGCACAACCATATATCATCAATACACGAGATTATCTCTGATTAAATCTATGTCTATGAATCATTACTGGAGGACGCTCCGAAGTTATACTGATTCCAGAGATCAAAGAAATCTCAAATGAATACGAGTCGATGGACAGATCATAAATACTAAATGATGATATATTTGCATATATCGTTGCTTATGAGATAATAGAGCACGATGTCATCGAACCATGCTCAGTTGAAGAATGTCAACAAAGAGCAAATTGGCCTAAATGAAAAGAAGCAATCCAGGATAATTATTTGACAAATGAACAGGTATTTGGTTCGGTAGTGCTAACCGACCAAGTGTAAAGCCTGTAGGACATAGATAAATCATTTGTCAGGGAAGCGTAATGAGAATAAATTAAGTCATAATATATAAGGCTCTCCTTTGGCGCAAGGTTTCTCACAACGCACTGGATTGACCACAATAAGACTTACTCTCTTGTGATAGACAACGTTCTGCTAATTAAATTAGCCAAGTAGTTTCCGAAGGACTGGAAATTGCAGCTCGACGATGTAGTTACTACATATCTCTATGGGGATCTAAATTCAGATATATATAAAAGTTCTTGATGGCATTATACCAATATCAAGTAACTCTAAACCATGAAATGCGTTTACAATAAAATTGAAAAACTCACTTTATAGATTAAAGCAATCTATGCGGATGTGGTATACCCACCTGAGTGAATACTTGATTGGGAAACGATAAATAAGAACGATGAACTGTGCCCTTGCGTATTTATATAAGAAAACAAGTCCTAGATTTTCATATTAGCACTCTATATGTCGATAATAGACACTCTTGATGAAATAAGAGAAAACACAAGCTACTTGAAATCTGAATTTGAGATGAAAGATCGTGGGAAAACTTGGTTTTGTCTAGATACTTGAGCTACGACACCGAGTTTGTGGAATATTAATTCACCGATCCGCATATGTCTAGAAAATGATCAGGCGACCTAATATGGACAAAGCGCATCCGATTAGCACTCCCATGATCGGTCAAAGTGTTGGATATAAGGAAAGATCCATTTCGTCTAAAGGATGAGGACGAAAAGGTGTTAGGAGCTGGAATTCCATACCTAAGTACAATAGGCGCATTATTGTACTAAACATAATATACTTGACCGTATATTGTACTTCTCACTGAACTTGTCAGCTAGATTTAGCTTAGCCCCAACGCAACGTCATTGGAATGATTTTAAATCAATCTTTTAGCACCATTGACGTGGGCTTATAATTTCCCTACGGAGATAAATGGATTGATAATGAAACTTCAATACCTACTTAGATTGTGAGCGGCAAAAGTACTGGCTCTTATAGAAAAACACCAAACAATGCCTTGGTATATATTTGCTGATATTAGGTATATGTTTGACTGATATAAAGGTTGTTCCCAAACTGGATAAGGAATTATCATATGGAACATGCCGATTGATTGGAAGTAAACTAAGCAAACCCTTAATAGCTATCTTCTTATATTATCAACAGTCTTACTCTCCATGAACTATTCAAGAGTGTATATGGTTAAGGACTATCATTACACATATAAGAGGAGTTAGTAATTTTGAGTTTAACCACTATACAACTTGCATGTATGGAAATAATGCATCATGTATCGAAGAAATGAAAGTAAGATATATCAAGGGTTATAACACAAAGCATACTTTGCTTAAGTTTTCATATAATCAGTTATCCTCAAGATTCAATTAAACTGAATAAGATGCGAGGAAAATGTGACATGTTTGTTTACCAAATCAATACATAAAACCATATTTGGGAAACATATAGAAAATATTAAAATGGAAATGTTTTAAACCTCCTTTGATTAATGCACGAATCAAGGGGAGTGGTAGACAAAAGGAGGAGTCTACTATATATGTAATATTGGTATGTTGTGCTCTTTCCTTCAACCAAGGTTTTATTTTTCCCATTTGGGTTTTGTTCCTTGGTGTAAGGTTTTAGTGAGGCAACGGTTTATATATCATCATGTTTTCTTAACTCTCATGATTAATGTACGAATCTAAGAGAGAATTAGACTAAAGTAAAAGTCTATGTATTGGAAATAAGCTAGTGCGTTGTACTCTTTCCTTCGTCATATTTTTATTTTTTCTCACTGGGTTTTTATTTTGGCGTAAGGTTTTAACGAGGCAACAATTGTGCACCTTCACTCCTTTGACTCGGCACAAGGGGGAGTGTTGTAGGATAAATGTGTCATCGTCTAAAAGATATGACGATAGAGATAGAGATAGAGATAGATTAGAATTGAAATATCTTGTACTTATCTACTTGTAACTCATCCCTATATAAAAGGCATATGATTAATGAGAATTACGATTCATTCTGTCCATTCTATTGTGTTCTGTTTAGCTTTCTCTTTAACAATATATATATATATATATATATATATATTTTAGAATTAAAGAACATGGCGTTTTCTTGCTCTTTGTAGCCCCTTCTTGTTGACCCATATTTTCGTTTTCATACAAAACGCCAATAATTTCTATTCTAGCTACATTTTGTTGACGATTCCCCCTTTCCAATTGCCTTCTTTTATAACATTCTTCTTTCTGGATTGCAGCAACTCCTTCACTTTCTTTATAGATCAGATCATCTTCAATTTTTCATCACACCAAACACCCCCTTTTTTGATTTTGTTCTTCAATTTTTCTTTGCTTGAATCACCCAACTTTGTTTTATAACATGGGTTTCTTCTTCTTTACTTAAAATTTCTTTATTTAATCTCTATTCATAGTTTGTTGAGATTCAAGTGCTATCTTTCTTGATCCATCTACTGTTGTGTATCAACAAGGGATGAAAGGGATGAAAGGGAAATCTGGGCCATCAGGAAGTTACTTCCCCTTGAATACCGGAGCCAAGATTCCGGCCATCGGACTTGGGACGTGGCAGAGTGGGGGTGACTTTTGTGTGGAGGCTGTAAAAACGGCTATATCGGTTGGATATCGACACATCGATTGTGCACACTTATATGGGAATGAAGCTGAAGTTGGGAAAGCATTAGATCAAGTTTTCAAGGGATCATTGAAAAGAGAGGATCTTTTCTTGACATCAAAGCTGTATTGTACCATGAATTCTATCAATAAGATTGAGAATTCTGTTAGAGTTTCTCTCAAGAATCTTGGGGTGTCTTATTTGGATCTTTACTTGATGCATTGGCCTGAGAGTTCTGCATTTGGTGATGCCACTGATCCTCCTGCAAATTCGGGTAGTGAATATAGACATTTTTGGGGTAAGTTGAAAACCACATGGAAAACAATGGAAAAATTGGTGGAGTTGGGTCTTGTTCGAGCTATTGGATTGAGCAACTTTGATATACAGCAGATCAAAGAGTTGCTTAAATTTGCTAGAATTGTACCTGCTGTAAATCAGGTTGGTTGGCTTCTTATTCTTGTCTTAGATGGAAAAAAACACTTTGTGAAACAAATATACGTTAATGAGTACTCTAACTCCTAGACTTAGATGGAAAAAGATCATGTGCAAGTGTGCAACAATATATATAGGCTTTCATTTGCAAACCACTCTAATTTTGCAAACCATACAAACCGTCAATTTCATTGGTTAAGTTAATGAAATTTGTTCATGGATTGTTTAATACGATGAAATTGTTTCATATAATTCTTTTACTTGTGAAATTGTTTCATGTATTTGTGTTTTTCATGTAGAAATGAAAAAGTTTCATCAGGATGAGAAAAATGCATGAAACTACATAAAAAAAACAAAAATATAAGAAACAATTTCATCAAAAAAAGAATTATAAGAAACAATTTCATCAAATTAAACAACTTCATGAACCAATTTCATTAGTTTAACCAATGAAATCGATGGTTTCCACGGTTTACAAAATTATAGTGGTTTGCATTTTATCTCTCCTATATATTATATATATAGGGTGCGTTTCATTTTCAAACCATACAATTTGTACAAATTATACAAACCACCATATTATGAAACAATAGATATATATTTATGGATAATTATCATGATTCATTAATTATGATTAAGATATATATGGAAGATGATAAGGTTCATTAATTATGATCATTACTTTAGAATAGGAAACATAATAAAATAATATATTTATTAGACTCGATGAACGTCTAAGATTGGTTTGTATACTTTGTACGAATTGTATGGTCAACAAAACAAATGAAATGCACCCTATGTATTATGGAGTGTATATATTATGGAAACTTAATGTGAATGAGATGTTATGTAGGTGGAGTTGCATCCTTTTTGGAGGCAAGATGAGCTTGTTAAGTTTTGTCAATCAAAATCCATCCATGTATCAGCTCACACACCATTAGGGGTACCATCTTGTCCCCCTAAAGCATCTGAAAACGGATCGAGTGACGATGAACCTGGAACACCCCGTATATCGTTTAGAAAATCAAGATCAGTCCACGGGCCGATGCTAAAGTTGTCAGTAGTCGCAGAGATAGCAGACAGGCATAAAAAGACTCCCGAACAGGTACATTCGCATTTTGTAGTGATTTTAGCCGACTCTTGGAAGTTTTAAGATATGTTGAAATCAAATGGTTAATAGTTTGTAATCTTTTATTTGAATGTAATAGATTATTTTGCGGTGGGGTCTTGAACGAGGGACGAGTGTGCTGCCGTGTAGCGTGAAGCCAGAGAGGATACGGCAGGACGTTGATGTGTTCAAGTGGAGTTTGTCGGATGATGAATACAAACGGTTAAACCAGATAGAGCCGCAGGTATGTTTATTTGGAAGTGGCTCTTTGGATTCTATCTTGGAGATCGAGGGGTCTGGTCTTGCAAGCGGTCCTCTTCAAGCCGTTAACGAACACGATGATGCTGAGTAGATGATATTTTTGCATTATTTTCTTGTGTGTGATGAAAAACCATACAACAGTTTCATTATGTATGTTCTTCTGTCATGTATAAAAGTACTCATTTACTTTCTGTTTTCACAAAAATAACTGCTCTTACGACAAGAACCTAGACCCAGGATTAATATCGATAAACAACCGTTGGGATGTTTGTAAAAAACGCTTACTGGGTAAGAAAAGCTCGAAACTATTGGGCCAAAAACCCATTATATTTATATCTCAGTCCGTTAGGTTAGCCCCTTGAGTTACATTATCAGCTTTACACCTTAAATCTGATATAACACAAACTGTACAGCTAGTTAGCATGTTTACATGACAAGATTGATTAAACTACCTAACTTTTCAACAGTGTCGGGATAGGTTTTATATGTTAACGGGAGGCTATGAACATAGAGAGTGAGGAGAGAAAGAGAGAGAGAGAAAATGGTAAATAAATTAAATATGGTATGTGGGTAAAAATTGGATTTGCACTCATGTGAGAGGCACAAGTCTCTATTGGTTAAGAAAAAAAAGAAAAGTTAGGGACAGTCGATGTAGATAGTTCGTTAGAATGGCCAAATCCAAATTGCAAACCATATGACTATTAGGGCCTGTTTGGAAGTGGCTTAATGGGCTTAATGAACCCTTCAGCTTATTCGCTCAGCCGTGTTTGGAAGCGGCTTAATGATTTAAATGAGAGCTTAAGTTTTTAGAAGGAACCCTTATGGACACAGACATCAGATTTCCATCCTTACCCCTTCCTCCCTACTCTTCTCCCTCATCGCAACCTAACCCCATCCCATGCTCCACCCGGTTGCCTCCCTACTCTTCTCCCCATCATCGCCTTGTCCCTCCTTCAACCTCTGCTTCTTGTTGCAGATCAAAGGTTTCAGGAAGGTTTCAGGGTTTCATGCTTCATGTTGATGCTGATCGCCTCACTGGGTTGAAGACCCCCATCGTTCCCTCCTCCTTGTTGCAGATCGAAGGTTTCAGGGTTCCCTCCTCCTTGTTGCAGATCGAAGCTTTCACATCCAAACACACATAGAATCCAACAAAGATCACAGAGAAAAAGAACCCATAATTCAAAATCAAACTATATGGTAAATAAAGATCAATCAAAGGGGGTGTAAAATAGAGAATCACAAGAGATGTGAACAAAATCGGCCAAGATTTTCTTGAATAATCTTTCAATCTGGATTTCCTGAATAATCTTTCAAGTTTTTCTTGAAAGTTTGAAGGGTATTTGAAGAAGAAAAGAAGGAATGAATGTTGAAGATTTTGGTTCAAAATAGATGATTGCAGATCGAAGGTTTCTGGGTTACCATATAGTTTAATTTTGGGTTTGATTTTAGGATTTTTTTTTTGTGTAGATATGCGTTTGCTGATTCATTTTTTTCATGTTCTTGATTTTTTTTATCAATTTGTGTTTAGATTTTGATTTTTGGAGATCATTTGATTCATCTTTAATGAATTATGTTTTGGTTGCAATGGTGTCAAGACACAGTTTTAAGGGAAGGTTTTGCTTGCAATGGTGTCAAACATCAATAAAACAAGAAACAAGCATAAGGGCAAAATGGTCATTTTAATTGTTCAGACAGTTTATTCAGCACAATAACCAGACAACAGTTTTATTAATACATACAGACAACTATATGCAAAAAGCCAACTTTATTCATACATGACTTAATGAAAAAACAACCAAACAGCCCCTTAGTGTAATAGTGTAATTCACTTTATAATAATATGAAAACATTTTATTTTCATTTCATTGATAGTTTACTAAAAAAAACTTTTTCCTACTTTAAAACTGTAAGTTTCTTGCAAAATCATATATTTTAGAAGCTTTATTTAGGCCGATTGTTTTATGGAAACAACCTCTCTACCTATCGAGGCAAAGTTTACTTTTGTTGTTGTGTCTTAGTTTCTTTAGGGGGTTATTCTAACCCCACCCCCTGCACATTTGTATACCCCCCTCCCCTCGGTCTTAGTTTTTTTTGTTTTTTTTTATTTTAAAGTTACATTTCATACCTTTATACCTATTTAGTTAATTTACTTTATACCTTTTAGTTTTCTATTTATCATTTTACACTTTTATTATATTAACACACATAATTGTATATTGACTAAAATATGTTAAAAAAATACTTTTTAATTTTAATAAGTTACACCATTATAATTGTCTCGTCAATACCTTCGAAATGAGCCAAATATTAAGTATTTTTTGATTTAATTATATTATTACATTATAAATATAAAGTTTTAAATTAAGATAAATATGTGGATTTCTCATCCATTCATATAAAAATGGTAGTACGAGTTTTTTTAAAAACTGGTTTTTTTATATAACAATTGTACACGATATTCAAAACACTCAAGATAAAAACTGAATTTTTTGTATATATAACAATTGTACACAATATTCAAAACACTTAAATTTTTTAAACCTAAGAACTTCTAAGAAAATAAACATAAAAAACTTATAATATAGCTAGAAGTCTACTCAAGCAATGCAACACGATATATCTCAATTTTAATGTGTGGTTTTGAGAAAGAGAATTTAATTAAAATACCCAAAGTTTGACTTTGACTTGCCAAAATACCCATTTTTTTCGAATTTGCCAAAATACCCAAAAATCCCGCAGTGGGTCCCGCGATCGCGGGATGAGTCCCACGTGTCCCGTGGTTTTGGCCGAAACGTCCCGCGGCACCCCCCCAACTATGCCCGCGGTGACACTTTTGGTCCCTCCCCGCGATCAGACAAAAAAGTTACAATTTTGGTCCTTTTTGCACGATTTTTTGCATGCTTTTACTGTTTTTTTCCACAATTATTGTACTTTGAAGACCAATTTGTGGTTGCCATTCATCTTCCTTAATGAGATTTCATCCATAAATATCAGTAAAATGCAATCCATAATTCACACCCATTCCATCCTTCTTTCTTGCTTTCTTTCTTCAGTAAACAAATGGCATCGTCATCTAACCCATCGTCTACACCTGAAAGAATGCCCATGAAACTCCAGATCGCGATAGCAGAAAGGGAAAAGGAGATAGACCAACTAACACAAGAGTGGAAACAGATGATGGCCAGGAAGGAAACCCACTTGAAAAGGATTGAAGTGGAAGAAAAGGAGATCAAAAGGATGAAAGGGGATATAAAAGATAGGGAGGCTCGTATTCGTCGAGAAAAAGAAGACATTCACCACATTATGCAAGACTTCGCAATTCTTCAAGCGAAGGTAAGCGACAAGCAAAGTTGGATTGATCAAACTAAAGCAATTTTTCAGTAGGTGGTGGTACGGGTGTTGCTTTAGTACTGTGTTGTTTATGTGTTGTTGTTTTGTACTTTTCCAGTTCGACATTGTTGTTTCGTTCCTTTCCTGTTTGTATGTTGTTGTTTCCTTCCTGGAGTTTTTATGTTGATGTTTCATGTTGAAGTTTGCTCATGAATAAAGGTCTTTAATTTGTCTGAAAAGTAGTGTTTAAGTAGTCTGAAATTTGTCTGAAAAGTGGTTCATATTAAAAATACAACTCATAGATGTTATACAAGATTATTTCATAACAAACACATATTAATCAATACAGTACAAAATTATCCAAATTTGAGGCTACGACTAGACGATGGTTTGGTTTAAACATATTTCAGTTAATATATGATTATTATGTTTAATGTGATAAGAGTGTAAAACGAAAATTGAAAAAGTAAGAGATGTACCATAAATTAAATAATTAACTATAAGAGTATGAATTTTAAATATAAAAAATATTTTTATGTAGTATATATGATATATAATAAAATAATTAAATCAAAAAATATTCAATATTGGGCTCATTTCGAACGCATCGAAGAGACGATTATAATGGTGTAATTTGTTAAAATTAAAACATATTTTTAACGTATTTTAGCTAATATACGATTATATGTGTTAATATGATGAATGTGTAAAATGAAAATTAGAAAAGTAAAAGGTATAAAGTAAACTAATTAAATAATTTCAGGGGTATAAAAGGTAAATTTTAAATTAATTTGTTTGGTTTGTAAGAGAGATAGGGGTCTGGTAGGCTATTTTTTAGGAGCATAGAGGGGGTATACTCTTCCAGTGGGGTAGGCTTAGCAACCCCTTTAGGTTGCGGGTACACAAGCATGATTGGACTGAACTAGATAGAACAAGAGAACATGACATGATACGACAAGACTAGACATGGCAAGAAAGGACTAGAAAAATTTGGTGCAGCTAGGATTGGATAGGACAAAACTAGACAAGTTGTCCTTAAAACTTATTTGATGATTTTATATATCATATAATTGTTATAAATTATATAAATAAAACAAATATTTAAATAACTTAAATTATAAAACAACTATCATATACATAAATACATACATATATAATAGTATGAAATTTGCATGAAGAATATTATATAATTAACAGTAGTTCGAAAATACCCGATTTGTATAAAGAAAATACTATGTTTGATTTGGTTTAGAAGATCCTTTTGAATTGACGGAGGCACGATGAAGGTTGTTGTAGCGACACACGGAAGTAGAGGCGGTGGTGGCTAGTAGACGACCGTGGTTGTGCAGGACATGAAGATGGTGGATAATGGTGATGGTGGTGGTCGACGGTAGTGGAGGAGGTAGTTTGGGTCGATGTGGAGGAGGTATAGGCAGAGATGAGATGGCTGGTGGAGGTGGCCGACGAGGGTAGCGGTGGTAGCGATGGGAGGTGGTAGTCGGTGGTCAATTGTGGTCTTGTGGAGATAGTGGAGAAGGTTGTTGTAGTGGAGGAGGTGGAGGTAATCGCCGGTGGTGACCATTAAAATAAATAATATATTAGGTTATATATCAAACGAGTGTAAATTAATTATTTATTAGTTCTTGTCTAACTGGATTCCATTAGGATTTGTGACAGCAGTGGGAGTCACAGGTTAATTTCGGATCAAAGGCTAGTCAAATCACAATTTGATCCTATGGAAAAGCTTCAGCTTCAGCTTCAACATAAATAAGAATTAATGAAAGTTATCTTTATGCACAAGTTTCAGCTTTTAACGTATCCATTAACTTTTGATAAAGATTGGGATGGGAGATTATATCATAAAATAAAATAAAGTTGTTGATATAAAAAAGTTGAAAACATTAATTAATTAAATACAAAATACAACTTTGTGTGCAAGTGGATGTAGACATTTGAAATTTGCATGTGACTTTTGGAGTTTGACTTTGGGTGGATCGCGTTGACCCGCCACCTCTGGAGATTAGATTGGACTTTTCAATTATCACCATCTCCTTGTTCCAACTCAAATCCAAATAATAAATTAAAATAATTGTATACAGACCTTATTTCCAAGGTCTAGGATAGTTTCAAACGAGAAAAGCTAAGACTTATGCAAGAAGTGTGATATCAGAAGCTTAATCATATATGATTAAATACATGTTATATTGGTAATATATAGACGTTTAATCATATATGATGTGTAATCATATATGATATAATTTCTTGCCTTTAGCATAATATGATCCTCTGTAAATATGTTATTGATAGAAAAATTCAATGTATTCATTTGCAAGTTTCTTTTCTTGCTTTCATCCGTCCATGTATACTGATGATATATAGTGTCTATATACAACCAAACCTACACCAAATTAAAAAATAAAAATAAACTCGATGAAACTGTTACTATTTTCCGACGTTATCGAGCCAAGAAAGTAGCTCCGACGTCGAAGGTCTTAACTTTGGGGATTCATTCAAACAAACACAAGCGATCCCAACAACCAATTCCATCTCCTTCGCATCTTCTTTATTGAACATTAACGAATCAATCACTTCATTCTCCCTTTTTTCACTCCTCATTTGCATCACCCATGAGATCAAATCTCTGCTTCCTTTTGGCTTGCACATGTCCATTGGTCTTTTCCCTGTTATAAGCTCCAAAAGCACCACCCCAAAACTATACACATCCCCTTTGTAAGATGCAACAGAAGCTTGACCATATTCCGGCGGAATGTACCCTAAAGTCCCAACCAAATCAGTCGTCACGTGTGTGTCGTAGGGTAGAATGAGTCTCGCAAGACCAAAATCAGCCAAATGGGCTTCGAAATGCTCGTCTAGAAGAATGTTGCTTGACTTTATATCACGATGAAGGATATGAGGATCGCAAGATTGGTGCAAGTAAGCCAAACCTCTGAGGGCTCCTTGAGCTATATTCAGCCGTGTTTTCCAGTCGAGTTTCGACCGCCCATCTGGCTTTTCGTGTAGCCAATAATCTAAGCTTCCATTCTCCATGAACGAGTATATAAGAAGCCTATCGTTCTTGTGTTTGCAATACCCTTGAAGGAGGACGAGGTTTGGATGCTGTGCTCTTGAGAGTGTTTCAACTTCGGCTTGAAATTCTCTGTCGACTTGACCACAGTCGCCTGAGAGTCGTTTGATGGCCACTTTCTGGTTATCGGGAAGTGTGGCTTTGAAGACAAGACCAAATCCCCCACAACCGATGATGTTTGCTTGATCAAAACTGTTGGTTGATTTCAAAAGGTCATCAATGGAGATCCCTTTGTTGTTCTGGAAAAGAACTAATTTTGACTCCTGTTCATCCAAGTGTTTCTTGTTGCTATCATCGTCATCATCAACATCTTCCCTTTCGGGATCAACCACTTGTCGTCCAGTGGCTCGAACAACCACCATGAACATCAGAGCAAGAAGAAACAACGTCCCAAAACAAATCCCAACAGCCATACCCACAATTTTCCCTATATTTTTCTCGGATTTCCGGGTGGTTAATTCAGGGATTTTTCTGCTTTCACAGATCCCATGACATAAACCTTGGTTCCCCTCGAAGCTAGAGTTCGAAAAGGTCAGAAATTGACCTCCATAAGGGACGGACCCACGCAGATTATTGTACGCAACACTGAATTTGGACAAAAACGATAGGTTCACCAGAGATAGAGGAATTGTTCCTGAAAGATCGTTATACGACAAATCCAGTGTCTCTATGCTCCTCATACCTGATAAAGAACTCGGAATCCCACCTGATAAATTATTGTGTTTCAAATCCAAAATATGTAGCTTTTTCAAGTTCCCAAACTCCGGCAAGATTGGGCCTGTGAGGAAGTTGCTACTCAGATCTAACGATGGTGGAAAGCTCATGATCTGATTGTACTGCAACCCTCTACCACTGATGTTTCTTTTCTTGAAGAACGGAAAATCCGGGGACGGTTCTTCCAATGAGATCTCTCTTGAAATCAGACTCGGTAGCTGTGTTAGATTCATGGGTATCTCTCCTGACAAAGAATTGTTCGATAAGTCCAAGTAAAACAGAGACTTAAAATCGCCCAAATAAGCCGGGATTGATCCTGTCAAGTTGTTCCATGACAAATCCAACAACTGCAACTCGGTTAAACCGTTTAGCCACAACGGAATGCCACCAGTGAGCCTGCAATTGGCAATCACAAGAGCCTTGAGAGCTTTGAACTGTAGATTGTCGTCAGATGGCAACTGTTCGGTATGAAAGTTCATGGTAAGAACCAAAACGGTTAGATTGGGGCAGTGCTGGAGGATTTTAAGAGATGTTGAGAGGTTATTGAGGCTGCAATTGGAGAGTGAAAGGTAAGAAAGAGAGTGAAAGTTCTTGAAACTTTCTGGGACTTGGCCAATGAGTCTGTTTCTCGCAAGATTTATAGCTTTTAACTTGTGGCAAGAAGGAAGATTAGCAGGTATTGTACCAGAAAAGTTGTTTGTGCCAAGATCAAGTGAGGTAAGATTCGCCATTATCGAACAGTTAAAATTGATTGAACCATCCAAAGAATTGTTTCTCAAGTTAAGATAAGAAATGGTTTGTGAATTCAACAATGATGAAGGTATCCCACCAGACAGACTATTCGTATGAGCTGAGAAATAACTTAAATTCGGAAAGCTATGAAAGAAATCAGGTACATTTCCAAAGAGCCTGTTGGTTGAAACATCTAAATGAACCAGACGGCTAGAGGAATTACCAATTCCGGCGAAGGACGTGAACATATTTTCCTGGAGAGCCAATTCACGCAGTCTCGGTAATCCGAATAAGAATTCCGGTATTTCGCCTGAAAGATAATTGGAAGCCACACACAGATGTTCAAGAAGAGGGCAATTCCCCAATTGGGGTGGAATACTTCCATTGAAGTAATTCACAGCAAATTTAAGAACACGAATTCCGGTGGAGTTAACACATAAACCAGCTGGAATAGAACCTCTAAAGGCATTATCAGAGATGTCTAATAATTGAAGTGCAGGCAGGTTTATGCTAACTGGTAAAACCCCATCGAATTTATTACAACTCAAATCAATTTCTTCCAAATGGGTAAGATGAAAAAGGGAAGTTGGAAGAGGGCCTTTAAGGAAATTGTGTGAAAGATTGAGGGTTACAAGCTGATCTAAATTGGAAATTAAATCCGAGAAAGTACCAGTTAATCTTCTCTTTTGGAGTTGTAATCCAACAATCCTACCTGTAGAGGAATTACAAGTGATGCCTACCCAGTTGCAGCAAGATGATGAATTTGTAGGCCATCCATCAATTGGTGATTCCAATTGATCCATGAAACCCCTTAACCCTGTGAGGTCATCGGAATTGCAAGTCAGATTCTGTGAAATCACAAGAACCTGGGTTTGAAGAGAAACCACAAGAACAATGGCAAGTACCCATATCTCCAATACAGCAACCATCTCGGTAAGTGAAATACAGAAAAAAAGATGACGAACAAAAGGTGTGAAATATCAGGGTTTAGCGAGAAACCCCATTTGAGAAAAGCAGATTTCTTGATCTGGGCTTGAGGGACTCATGTTTGGATTGCATCGCATAGCAAGTAATACAGAAAAAGGGCGAAATGGGTGCAGCAAAAGTAGTGAGATTGTAATCTGTTTTTGAAATAAGAAGAAAGATAGATATATTAGAGAACACCGATCGAGGGGAGTATTAAATTGACTAACTAGAAGCAGAGAGAAGGTTTTAATGACGATGGAGAGAGAGAGAGAGAGAGAGAGGGGTGGAAGGTTGTGTAAGGATGAAAAATGCATTAATAAATACCCCCACCCCAACTCTCCATTCCATAAAACAAAAATTACAATTTTCTCCTTTTTTGTTTCCAAAATATTTTATTTAACTTATTTATTTATTATACGATATTGTTGATGTTTTATAATTTAAAAGAGTAGTTTGGCTGTGTTTGCTTTGTCCTTGTTTTGTGTTACACATACCAAATAAGTACGTCGAGTTAACATTGTTAGTGTAATGTATGTTATATTTGTCATTTCTCTTTCACGTAAAGGGTAGTTTAGTTTTTTTTTTAACTTTTCTTTCATTCTTTTATAAAAATCAATATATACACATATATAAATTAATATTTAAATATGTTGGGATAATCTCAATCATACCTCAAGTACTAGATATGTAAAGAGGGCAAAGATGAAAATGTGTGACATTTCATATGAAAATGTGTGACCTTTCATATGAAAAAGTGTGACTTTTCATCCTCCAACCGCCATAACCGAACAATTACAATGGTTCATTGGCACCGGTTGATCTAGTATAAATAAGAAGCATATGTAGCAGATTTGAATACACAAAAAATTCAGATTCTCTCATATTCTCTCCTTGTTCTTCAAGAAGGAAACATAGTTTGATTCGTCGGGTTCGAGACTTCGATTCTTGAACGGATTGTTGTATCCTCTAGATAGACGTCCATTCTCTACGGTACGAGGGACGGATTTATGTCTAAGGACACTGCTTTGCAGGCCTCAATCCAAACAACGTTCTTCTTCAAATTTTAATCAAGAAAATCGAGTTAGTCATTTTCTCCTTGAAACTTTGATTATGTATTTTCGTTTATATGTAAATTTCGTATATACATATCTATATAAATAAATTCAGTTTTCCATTTGATTCAAGATTGTGTGTTACGAATTTCAATTCGTGTATATAAGTTCTAACAATCTTAGACAGAAATTACGTTGACTATGGAAAACTCTTCTTTGTTGAAATCAAATGTGGAGAAACCCGAAAAATTTAAGGGTTCCGATTTTAGAAGATGGCAACAAAAGATGCTCTTCTACTTGACGACTTTGAAAGTGTCTAACGTGCTTACCGATCAAGCACCGACACCGCCGGTTGGAGAGGGAGAAAACATCCCATCCCAAATTGAATTGGCTATGTTCCAACGATCCTTGGATATTTGGAACGCCAACGAATATAATGTTTTATTCTTAATGGTTTGGATGATGGTCTTTATGACATATATTCATCCTTCACCACGGCAAGAGAAATTTGGGAGTCGTTGGAATCAAAGTACAAGACGAAAGTCGCTTGTTCCAAACGATTTATCGTGGGCAAATTCCTGAACTATAAGATGACGGATTCCAAACCGGTCGTGAAACAAGTAGAAGAAATGCAAATCTTGGTCCATGAATTGGAAGTCGAAGGCATGGGCATCAACGCTAATTTTGTTATTGGTTCAATTATTGACAAGTTACCTCCATCCTGGAAAAATTTTAAACTTTATCTTAAACATTTGTCCGAGGATATGAGTTTTGAGCAATTGATACTCAAATTGCGGGTGGAGGAGGACAACCGGATGAACGAGAAAGCGGATGCTATCTCGTTGGAACCAAATACAAACATGGTTACCGGTAACTCATCAAAGACGAAGTTCCAAAAAAAAAGGAAAGGGAAAGGCGACGGGTTTCAAGCATAATCTCAATGCTTCAAACCCACTATCCGTACAACGAAGGCCTTTCAAAAAGCGTGTGATGAGTTGCTGGGTATGCGGAAAGCCGGGGCATCGGGCCAAGGATTGCCGCCATAGAAGAGACCATAGTGGTCCCGGAGGAGGAGGTGTCGGTGGAAACCCCCATCAAGCCAACGTGATCAATGCTCCAAATCAATTCGTTGGAGTAATTGAGGCTTTTATGGTTACAAACGTGACCGATTGGTGGGTTGATACCGGTGCCACCAAACATATTTGCAACTCCAAAAACATGTTTGCCATCCACACAAATCTGTTGAAAAGTATAATCAAGTACTTGGACTTATCCACAACGATTTATGTGATTACAAAGCCACACCCACACGTGGAGGAAAGAACTATTATGTATCATTTATTGATGATTGCAGTAAATATTGTTATGTATACCTAATACATACCAAAGATGAAGCTTTGAATATGTTTAAGACATACAAGGCTGAAGTTGAAAACCAACTTGATAAAAGAATAAAAATTTTGAGATCCGATAGAGGAGGAGAGTATGAGTCTAAGGACTTTGCAGAATTTTGTTCTCATCATGGCATAGTTCACCAAACCACGGCTCCCTATACTCCACAACAAAATGGAGTAGCCGAAAGGAAAAATAGAACATTGAAAAACATGATTAATTCAATGTTGATTACTTCGGGAGCACCACATAGTTTGTGGGGTGAAGCATGCTTAACTGCAAATATGATACTTAATAGAATTCCTCATAAAAAGAGCGATAAATCTCCTTATGAACTATGGAAAGGAAAATTTCCTTCCTACAAAAGGATGAAAGTATGGGGTTGCCTTGCAAAGGTTCAAGTACCTTTACTCAAAATGACAAAACCTGGACCGAAGACCATTGATTGTGTATATCTTGGTCCGGCAAGTAATAGTGCTGCTTATAGATTTCTGGTCTATAAGTTAAACAATGAAGATATCCACAACAACACAATTATGGAATCAATTGAGGCTGAATTCTTTGAACACATATTTCCTTACAAGGATAAAGGGAAAGAAATCTCTAATCCAAGGAAGAGAGTATGTGAAGTAGAGAACACCGATAGTGTTGAGAAACCAAATGAAGAAGGTACATCAAAGGCTCAAGAAGAAAACCTAGAGCCTAGAAGAAGTAAAAAGGGAAAGATTGCTAAAGACTTTGGACCCGACTTCATGTCATTCGTTGTCGATGAAGAACCTCAATCCTATAAAGCCGCCATGGATTCATCGGAGGCACCTTATTGGAAAGAGGCTATTCAAGGTGAGATAGACTCCATTGTTCAAAATAATACATGGAGATTGGTAGATTTACCACCGGGTCACAAGGTAAATGGTCATAAATGGATCTTCAAGCGGAAATTGAGACCCGATGGCACTATAGAGAAGTACAAAGCTCGACTAGTTGCCTAGGGGTACCGACAAAAGGAAGGTCAAGACTTCTTCGACACCTATTCATCGGTTACTAGGATCACGTCCATACGGACGTTGATTGCGATAGCGGCTATACATAACTTAGAGATACATCAAATGGATGTGAAAACCGCGTTCTTGAATGGTGAATTAGAAGAAGAGATATATATGAAACAATCGGAAGGTTTTGTTGTAAAAGGCCAAGAGAACAAAGTCTGTAAGTTGATTAAGTCTCTTTATGGACTTAAACAAGCGCCAAAGCAGTGGCATGAGAAGTTTGATAACACTATATTGTCAAATGGTTATCACATAAATAAATGTGATAAGTGTGTTGATGTGAAACAATACAAAGATGCTTATGTTATCATATGTTTTTATGTTGATGATATGCTCATCATGGGATCAAACTTGGATGTAATAAACCAAACCAAGAAGATGTTAAACTCCACATTTGATATGAAAGATATGGGAGTTGTTGATGTTATCCTTGGTATAAAGATTAAAAAGGATCCAAATGGTTACATCCTTACCCAATCTCACTATGTTGAGAAGGTGTTGCGAAAGTTTGGTCATTATGATGACAAACCGGTTGTGACTCCATTCGATCCTTCAAGTCAATTGAAGAAGAATCTAGGAGATTGTGTTGCTCACTTGGAATACACTCAAGTTCTTGGAAGCTTGATGTATATCATGAACTATACACGACCGGATATAGCGTATTGTGTGAGTAGACTTAGTCGGTACTCACATAACCCGAGAAAAGACCATTGGTATGCACTAGTAAGGGTGCTTCGATATTTGAAATACACAATGGGTTATGGGTTACATTATACAAAATACCCTCCCGTTCTAGAAGGGTATTGTGATGCTAATTGGATTTCCAACCATTCGGAGAGTAAGTCCACAAGTAGATATGTATTCACACTTGGTGGAGCAGCGATATCTTGGAAATCTTCCAAACAAACTGTGAATACCAGATCAACTATGGAAGCAGAATTTGTCGCATTAGACAAAGCCGCTGAAGAAGCCGAATGGCTAAAAAGCTTCCTAGAGGGTATTACGTTGTGGCCAAAACCGGTGACTGCTATTGGTATCCATTGTGATAGTATAGCCGCTCTCACAAGAGCGAAGAATCAGATTTACAATGGAAAGTCCCGTCATATACGAAGGCGCCACAACACTATAAAGGACTTGCTGAAAAATGGAATCATTTCCATTGACTATGTAAAGTCAAAGGAGAACATTGCCGATCCTTTGACAAAGGGCCCAAGTAGAGAGCAAGTATCCTTCACATCGAGGGGAATGGGCTTAAAGCCAACACAATGAGTTTCCTCGGCGGCAACCTAACCTAGCGAAATTGGAGATCCCATGGTCTAGGTTCAATAGGCAAACTAGTCGGGGACAACTCAAGAAGCAATTAAACAAAGGTATGCCTATTCCTATGATGTTTTCCTTTGTTTTCCGTTGATGATATAGGGTTGAATGTTACATTCTTAATAATGCTGATAGCTATTATGGTGGAATACAACGGAGTATTCTTGATCAGTATTACCTATGTGAGATTGATGTGGGATCGCATTTTTGAGGACGGATATGGCTACGTCTTCTAAAATTCTCATGAAGAAAGGATTGTTCACGACCGAAATGAACACAACGGTAAGAGTCAACTATGCATAAACATGAAATGTGTGATATTCATTGCCCTGACTTACTACAAAACGTGGTTAGTTCAAGACTCTTCATCACTACCCACAAAGTAGGTCCGATGAATACTCACTAAGAACGGTTCAAGTCACCTAGACACCTTTTTCTGATGCATTTCATGTTTATTTCCTGAATAAGAACAATAAATACTTTGAGAATATCTTATTTTCTATTCAAATGTGGGGTATTGTTAGAGTTTGAATAGAAAATGTGGGGTATTGTTGGGATAATCTCAATCATACCTCAAGTACTAGATATGTAAAGAGGGCAAAGATGAAAATGTGTGACCTTTCATATGAAAAGGTGACCTTTCATATGAAAAGGTGTGACTTTTCATCCTCCAACCGCCATAACCGAACAATTACAATGGTTCATTGGCACCGGTTGATCTAGTATAAATAGGAAGCATATGTAGCAGATTTGAATACACAAAAAATTCAGATTCTCTCATATTCTCTCCTTGTTCTTCAAGAAGGAAACATAGTTTGATTCGTCGGGTTCGAGACTTCGATTCTTGAACGGATTGTTGTATCCTCTAGATAGACGTCCATTCTCTACGGTACGAGGGACGAATTTCTGTCTAAGGACACTGCTTTGCAGGCCTCAATCCAAACAACGTTCTTCTTCAAATTTTTAATCAAGAAAATCGAGTTAGTCATTTTCTCCTTGAAACTTTGATTATGTATTTTCGTTTATATGTAAATTTTGTATATACATATCTATATAAATAAATTCAGTTTTCCATTTGATTCAAGATTGTGTGTTACGAATTTCAATTCGTGTATATAAGTTCTAACAAAATATGGAGTAATATATATGTATATGTAGGGTTGTGTTCTGTTGAGAAGTTGAGATTGACATGAGAAACATGAGAAGTGATTATCAACCGTTGAATGAGAAATGAATGCAAATTAGAATGAGATGCACCGAAATAAGATGCATCAAGATGCACCAGATCAATTCATTTTTAAACCATAATTCATGGAAGGGGTTTTGATTAAAAATAATCAACAGTTCAGATCAGTTCTCACGCTTCTCATGTTAACCTCAACTTCTCACACGACGCCTGTATGTATAATCCGACAATTACCACCTCATTCGTTACACAAACCCCTTTCGACAGCCTCCCCCTACAAAATCCTGAACAACACTTGAACTTCCACAGACAACAAGACACCGACACTATGGTTCCTTCTATTATAGGTTTTTATTTCACAAACCACACTCTATTCCTTCTTCGCCGTGAAATCATCCATGTCTTTGACGTGAACTCGTTCATGAGTTCAACCCATGCAAATCCGATTTGATAAATGTTAAAAGAATAAAGTCATAAGGTCAATCTTGTCATTTAATGTCTAACTTAACTTATTTTGATATGTGTAATAATGTGCGAGGACTAAATGTGAACATTGCTTAAACTTGTGGACTGCGCCTCAAGAACTGAAGAGAGAAAGGGTAGTGGAGTAATTAGGCCTGGTTACCATGGGCGGAGCTACCTGTAACACCCTCGAATTGGGAAAGAGCAACTAATTAAAATTTTCGATAAATACATCCGAAACAATAGGATCACTTCCTATAATTCAATAGATGAAATGCCTCGAGTTACAAACTATTGTTAACTTCAAAACAATATATAATACAAGTCTCATCACAAGGACCAAAACTACCTCGGGTGATACTTAACCCAAGTACAAGCTGCTAATCCCAAGGGTTAATGCGGAAAACTTCACTTAAGTTATTCACCTCACGAGCACTTTACTAGCACACGACCTTTCACACGTGTCACTAAAACTACTCCCAACCTGAGACCTGTTGCACATGCCGACAAATAAAAAGGGTTAGGCTAACGCCTA
The DNA here is from genome assembly GCA_033807775.1 of Saussurea involucrata. Classification (NCBI taxonomy): domain Eukaryota; kingdom Viridiplantae; phylum Streptophyta; class Magnoliopsida; order Asterales; family Asteraceae; genus Saussurea; species Saussurea involucrata. The sequence continues at coordinate 155,489,013 of CM066321.1, forward strand.
GTGAGTTCAAGAGTTTATAACATGAATTAAATAATTCTTTAAAAGAAAGTTTGCAATAAGATTTTGAGTTCCAAAGGAGTTTACAAATGATATAAATGACTCATTTTCCAACGCACCCAAAATCCATGAGAAATATTCCCAAATGGTATAAAGCGTTTTTCCAAAATGAATATGATCCAAAACTCACTCAATACGTGAATAAACCTTTAATAGGCAAAACTTTCAAATACGGTTGACAACAAATTACTCAACCCATAAATCATGGACAACCATCCATTTAATTATAACCCTTCATTGAAAACATAATACGAAGCAATACTCACGCAACCGTAAAATATAATGAAGTTCCAAATGCCGTAAATACGGAAATGACCTGCTTTATATAAACCCCAACATACATGTGGGAAATTCAATAATGAAATCATCCAAAAGCAGTCAAAGTATAAGACCAACAATAATAATAAAACGGGGACAACATGAGGTCCCAAATAGGTTGGTCAACGACGGGGGAGACCCGTATCCATTGAGAGTGGATGAACACAAAAGTACGCCACTCATACAATGTTACTTGTACGACACTTCACTGCATAAAAGCCCAAGTGTCCCATACGATACCTTACTAGTCACACCCAAAGAGACAGCTGACCTTAGTGGCGTATCAAACGCATATCACCAAAGGCTCGGCCCATGCGGGGATACAACCATGGCATTGCCCCGACATGGCGAAGGTCATATTCGCCCAACGTGCTCCAACCATGACTCAGCCCTCCTAGTGGACCCATTGAAGGTAAAGGTCTATTAGCATGAGGCCCGATCAAACCCCGCGACACTCAGTACACCATCAAATAAAGACTGACTCACGTGTCTATGGATCCAATGCAACACAGTCTATAATAATAAGCCCATCCTGGAATGACTAACGCACCTGGGCATTCAAATAATAATAATGTGCAATAAATGCGATATGATGCAATATATGCAATATGGTGCAACAAGGGCAAACCATAAATAAGACTTTACATCGAGCCATTAAAATCGTACAAATGTCCCCAAGACCATCTCAAGGTCAAAAATGACAAAACGCTCAAACATATTAGACCCATAAATAACGGTCATCAATGTAACACCCGTAAGTTTCGGATAAGTACAATTTCGAATCAGTGTGAAACCGACCTTTTAAGAAAAAAAATATGAAAAATAGGAGTTTGGTTTAAATCTTAGATTTTATGGTCTTGTTGGATGTGGAATTCGAATACGAGTCCAACGAGCCTTTCCAGAGCGAAATCGGAGCTAAAACGAAGAAGTTATGATCAAAACAGTGATCGGGAAATCAGGGTCTTGTGGACGTCCGCGAGAATGTTCGTGGACGTCCGCGGTGCTTCCGCGGAAGCAACATAAAGTTTCGGACGTCCGCGAGACCCTGATTTGCCGATCACTGTTTTGATCATAACTTCTTCGTTTTAGCTCCGTTTTCGCTCCGGAAAGGCTCGTTGGACTCGTATTTGAATTCCCCATCTAACAAGACCATAAAATCTAAGATTTAAACCAAAATCCTATTTTTATATTTTTCTTAAAAGGTCGGTTTCACACTGATTCAAAATTGTACTTATCCGAAACTTACGGGTGTTACAATCCTCCCAACCTTAGGATGATTTCGTCCTCGAAATCTACTTCCTTTACAACCCAAGGCTAACCGACTCAACGCCGACTATACTTTATCAGTTCCTAACTGGAATTTAAATTCCTCCACACAGTCTATAGAGACTAATCCTCGAACAATTTCTTACCAATAAAGCCCCTTCGACTCTTCGAGTACACTGTACTTGTGTCCGAGAGAACACTCCAACCACTGGAATAACTCCTAGTCAGACGACTTCGGTTTTCTCCCAACCTTAGATGTTCCATACATCTCGATTTCAGTTTCAGACTCTAAATCACTCCAAGGTTTGTTCACTAACGAACCCAACAAGATCATCAATTCCGATTATTCCTACCATTAACTGTCGATTAACTCCAACGAGTTCTAATAGACTCCAAAATCCATCTCAACATTAATCATCAAACCGACAGGTTCATTAACCACACGCGAAGGTTATTCCACCCAAACCACTCATCACAATTGAACATCTTAAGGTTACTACCACCATCACCATCATTCTTTTAAAATCGGACTACCATCCCCCGATTACCCTAACGGTTTCCGACCTCAAACCCACAAAGGTTGACACCTAGTTATACCACCAAGCTTTGAACTCTAACAGGACTCCACACATGAGTTCCGTTTACCGAGTGTTTCCACAAAACTAAGGTTGTCAACAAAACAGCTACAGCAACCTCGAATGCGTTACCGCGAGTCTAACCCTCCAATTACCACAAACACATTGACTTTGCTACCGATATCATCCGGCCCATGGGCACGCCACATGTAACGACCCGGTTTCCCAAACATGCTTCAAATAACATACATTGCATAACTTCATTACATTCATAATAAAAGATACAAAATAAACTACAAACGGTCCCTTCGGTCTCGAAACTACAAAATACATTAAGCTTCCTAAGCAACGCCCATCAAATGCTCCTTACACTTAATCCTTTCCTTTGTCGATCCTTAACCTGGAAAACACATTTTTGAAAACAAAATGAGGGTTAGACTAAACGGGTCTAGTGAGTTAATCCCGGTCCTTTCCAAAATCATTATAAAACCTTTTATGTAAATCCTTTGTATCAAAATAGTTTAGATAAACCTTTGATAATTCTTTCGTAAAACATAAACATACCACACGTATTTAAATACCAATCCAGACTCGTGCATCGTGTACATCTCATTCACCTTATTCCTCCACAAATGGCCATATTAGTTGGTAGCAAGCCAACTAATAAATCAACAACCGGTCCGCTCACCGGAACCCGGCTACCTGTCGGTCCGCACACCGGAACCCGACTACTCACCGGTCCGTACACCGGAACCCGGCTACACACCGGTCCGCACACCGGAACCCGGCACAAGTGCACTCGTGTAGTGCAAAACTTATATAAATACAATATATATCTCATTACATCATATTGTCATTTATATACACATAATCATATTCCTACCACATAATCATCTCATATATATATATACACATACTCACATACATATATAAACACATATATGTATTCCAGTTGAAAACGTTTAAAGCAAAACTCACCTCGATCGCTTATCCATAAACACTTCCAAGCTTTTCTCCAAAAGATTCAGTCTATCAATCCCAATCCACAGAGTCTGCAAATAGATTAATACAAATATCCCTTACTAACTGATCACATAAAACATACTAGAAGACCAAGTACTCTAGATAACCCAAATCCTCAAAAGTGACCAAAACAGCTAAAGTATCCGGACAACCCAAACAACCTGGACAAAAACACCTTTTCCGGACAACACGACTTTTCCGGACAACCTCAGTAATCCGGACGGCAAGACTAATCCAGATAACACGATTTATCCGGACAACACAAGGAATCCGGACGCCATCCGGACTCTAAATCATCCGGAAACCACAATCAAATCGTCCGGACTCTATCAACAACTTACCCGGACACCTTCAAGAATTTACCCGGACACCTTCAAGAATCTACCCGGACACCTCTGTCGGTTTACCCCATTTTTGCCCAGAAATCGACAGAATCAATACCAGAAGTGTTTTCGATTATTCTACTCCGATAGAACCCTTCTAAAAGCAATTACAAACACAAAATGTAAAGGAAACATACCTTGAATCACTTCTAATCACACCAATTGAAGCCTTAACCACACCTTTCTTCTTCTTCTTCTTTTTCTCCCAAAACACACACACACACACACACTAAAAATCTGATTTTCTGAAATATCTAAACACTAAAGAGATAATATCTAACAAAATTTTCCTTTTAGCCCTTAAACTATTCAACAATAACCCAAACACCCTTAACTTATAAACTTATCCAAACTTTCCCTAAATAGAAACTTTAAAGTTAACTAAACTTAACGGAAAGATATTTTTAACTAACGAACTTATCCGGGGTATTACATTATCTCCCTCTTAAAAGAATTCCGTCCCGGAATTCGGTTAAGCAACGAACTGGGATAACTACTATTGAAAAGATATCAAATTCTATGAACACCTCAAAGTGTTTACGAAACCCTCAAAGGACTTTTTACTGCTTCTAGTTTACCATTTGTTCCCACTTCACTATTTCAACCCAAATCATCAAGAGTTTTAATTTCTCCCAAGAAATCCGCCCCTCTAAACCAACGATTCACACTCAATAATCAGATCCTACGAAGGTTCAAATTAACTCGAAAAATTCACTTATCTCCTAGAAATAAATAACTTACACTTATATGAATCTAATCCAAATAACACAACATTATAAGCTTACTCGGGACATTTACCACGCTAATACAAATTTTAACCTCACCGGCCTATTACTACAAACGCCGTGTTCTATACTTTAACTCTAAAACGTAAACATATACTTTCAATATAAAACTTGCTTAGTAAATACAACCTATTTCTTATACTCTTTCAAGGAATAGAATATACTCAACACGAATCACTTTATAACACGGAAAAATTTCTTAATTTTATCAAACCCGAAAACTTCATCCTACCATTTCCATTTCTCATGAAAGCATAGCATAATTACTACAATCACACAACCATACTTAATTGCACTTGACACCAATTCATTCATCAAATTAAAATAAAGTCTAAATAGAATATCAGCAAAACACAATCTCCAACTTAGCACAAAAATACTAACACAAAACTTTAGACATTTGCTTCACTTAAACCATTCCGTAATTTGAAATTTATCAACACCGGTCTCACCTTACCCAACTAATATAATTACCAAATCATCATATAATAATTTCACTACAAAACTAAGCCGAAAAGAATTCATCACAACTCCGTTAAAAATTTCCTGTCACTACTCATATAACTCATTAACGGCTTAACATGCAAAGTCCTGCACCAAGTTTAAAACAACTCTTACTCCAAGAAGAAAACCCGCGTGATACAAACAAGGTATAATATACACGTAAGCACATACCCAATATAACAAGATATTCCGGTTCAACATGTACTTGTAAGTTCCCGCTTACACTGGCCAGGTGTAATTTGAACATACCATACATGATGTTCCTTCTACCTTTTTATACTTAACATCCCAAGGTTCTAAAATAATAAGGACATCCTACTTCACATGCAGTTTAAGTCTAGGTATAAATACAAATACCTAAATCTCTTAAACTAGGGCTCTGATACCATTTGTAACGACCCGGTTTCCCAAACATGCTTCAAATAACATACATTGCATAACTTCATTACATTCATAATAAAAGATACAAAATAAACCACAAACGGTCCCTTCGGTCTCGAAACTACAAAATACATTAAGCTTCCTAAGCAACGCCCATCAAATGCTCCTTACACTTAATCCTTTCCTTTGTCGATCCTTAACCTGGAAAACATATTTTTGAAAACAAAATGAGGGTTAGACCAAACGGGTCTAGTGAGTTAATCCCGGTCCTTTCCAAAATCACTATAAAACCTTTTATGTAAATCCTTTGTATCAAAATAGTTTAGATAAACCTTTGATAATTCTTTCGTAAAACATAAACATACCACACGTATTTAAATACCAATCCAGACTCGTGCATCGTGTACATCTCATTCACCTTATTCCTCCACAAATGGCCATATTAGTTGGTAGCAAGCCAACTAATAAATCAACAACCGGTCCGCTCACCGGAACCCGGCTACCTGTCGGTCCGCACACCGGAACCCGACTACTCACCGGTCCGCACACCGGAACCCGGCTACACACCGGTCCGCACACCGGAACCCGGCACAAGTGCACTCGTGTAGTGCAAAGCTTATATAAATACAATATATATCTCATTACATCATATTGTCATTTATATACACATAATCATATTCCTACCACATAATCATCTCATATATATATACACATACTCACATACATATATAAACACATATATGTATTCCAGTTGAAAACGTTTAAAGCAAAACTCACCTCGATCGCTTATCCATAAACACTTCCAAGCTTTTCTCCAAAAGATTCAGTCTATCAATCCCAATCCACAGAGTCTGCAAATAGATTTAATACAAATATCCCCTTACTAACTGATCACATAAAACATACTAGAAGACCAAGTACTCTAGATAACCCAAATCCTCAAAAGTGACCAAAACAGCTAAAGTATCCGGACAACCCAAACAACCCGGACAAAAACACCTTTTCCGGACAACACGACTTTTCCGGACAACCTCAGTAATCCGGACGGCAAGACTAATCCGGATAACACGATTTATCCGGACAACACAAGGAATCCGGACGCCATCCGGACTCTAAATCATCCGGAAACCACAATCAAATCGTCCGGACTCTATCAACAACTTACCCGGACACCTTCAAGAATTTACCCGGACACCTTCAAGAATCTACCCGGACACCTCTGTCGGTTTACCCCATTTTTGCCCAGAAATCGACAGAATCAATACCAGAAGTGTTTTCGATTATTCTACTCCGATAGAACCCTTCTAAAAGCAATTACAAACACAAAATGTAAAGGAAACATACCTTGAATCACTTCTAATCACACCAATTGAAGCCTTAACCACACCTTTCTTCTTCTTTCTTCTTTTTCTCCCAAAACACACACACACACACACTAAAAATCTGATTTTCTGAAATATCTAAACACTAAAGAGATAATATCTAACAAAATTTTCCTTTTAGCCCTTAAACTATTCAACAATAACCCAAACACCCTTAACTTATAAACTTATCCAAACTTTCCCTAAATAGAAACTTTAAAGTTAACTAAACTTAACGGAAAGATATTTTTAACTAACGAACTTATCCGGGGTATTACACCACGCGCCTGAACACCCAACTCTTCACAGTCGAGGTTCTACACACTTACTTTCAACTGGGTTACTTAACCTTTCCAAGGTCCTAATGAGTTCAAGGTTTTCAAGTGCGTTATTCAATAAATATGCCAATCAATCAAAACCTTTCACAAAAATTTTCAACGCAAAGATTTTCATATCAAATAAATCGTACGCATAGAAAAACTACTATCATCAATTCGGTAGTTACACAAGAACGGACTCGCTCGTCCCACATATGAAAATCATGTTGAAAATTATTTCATTGCAGTTCAGATTATCAACAAAACGCTAAAGCGTAATAAACAACTTCTTTAAAATGAACCGCCACGGTTCTAGTATGGATTGACTCATGACATGCACGTAAAGTAATTGCCCGACTTAAACAGGGTGCAACAAAAGATGCACACGTATTTCAAAAGAAGTTCGAACGACCTTTGACTCCAAAATTTCCCTTTTTACCATAAAAATGACATGGAACAAGGTTTACCAATCAAATTTGCGCATGTCGGTTTATTATACAAAACGATGAAACGGTTTATTATACAAAACGATGAAACGGTTTATAAATACACCTTAGTCAAAGCACAAAATGACTTGTGCAAGTTCCACATTTAAGACAAAACCAATACGTCTCCATCATTTGAAAATATCGACTAATACATCATAAAACCTCAAATTGGGGGTAGGCATGCAAGCTTGTAGCATTTCCTTAGAATTTTCTTGTAATGGCACACATGCACTAAATAACTCACACCAAATTTTCCAAAGATGAAATTCTTTAAATCCGTTTCCAAAAAATTTCTTATCCGGTCATATAATGACACATGAGTAAAACGTTTCTGGCCAAAACTTGCACACAACGATGCGTTTTCTCAAGGCCTAGGAGGAACAAGTGCTAGTAAATGGTTGACACCAAAATGGGGTCAAACCGACTTCAAATCTCGAATTGCACCAACAGTGCACGTCAATGTTCTAAAACACAATAAATTCCACGCACCATAGTTTTATACAAACAGTTTTCTAAAATCTTCATCACGAAGCATCTTCCTCAAAGTTTCGTACTTGGAACATAAAACGTCAAAATGTCAATGCTATAAATGTATGTGTTAAAAAAAACTCAAAATACACATTTCCTCCAAAACCAAAAAGGCTTTCAATTTTCCAAAATATTCGGCAACTCAAAATTGACCAATGTTAATAACTCATACATTCGTGTTTTCAAATATCACGTATCGTAAACCATCCGTGATTCCCACACCACTAAAACATGCTTTGACCAAATGGCCTTCATTCAAACAATGAGTTAACAAAATAATTTCACTCACGATTCATTTAACAAAGTGTCGAAAAACAATGGTTACCAAGCTATGCATACCCCTAAGTCGATAAAATGCCTTTACATGAAAATGATAATAAAACATTTACTGACCAAAAGCGCACCAAGCAAGTCATTATGAAATGTCAACAAAATGTTCTTTCATGCATCACTTAAGCCACGCATAAATCAATCCATACACTGAACTATATGCAACGAAATACTTAGTAACACAAACCTTTGAAAGAAAAGTTACGCGACACTAGAGTTCCAAACTCATCTCTTTTTAGTCGCCTTATGGCATAAAATTAATTTTTCTCAACAAAACTCGGGTGGGACCAAATGCCAAACATAACTCGTAAACTTTTCACATAAATACATGGAGTATGCACATTATAAAATTGTACCCACACGACACAAGACGTCATAACACAAAACTCCATGAAGTTCAACGAACTCAATGACTCCAAGTCAACAAAATAGCACCAAACATTGTGCTTCCAAAGTCAAATCGCATTAAGCAAAATCATGGCTAAATGCCAAATTCCAAAATCCCTTCTATGGTAATATCACATAAACAACATCGTTTAACAACTCACATTAAACAATTTCTCCAAAGTAGTTTTACACCGACATCATGGAAGATAACTTTCCGTCCCAACTCTAACATATGTGGAGGAGATCCAATGTTAAAGTCACAAGCCGTAGTTACTTGCCCAACATCTTAAACATCATAAAAATATGATTATCATTATACCCAAAACAAATGTTGAATAACAAATAAATAAAGCAAAACATATCTCGGCGGAGTTTGCAACTCCCGCAATAAAATGGTTTCATGCACGTTCAAAACCATGATTCGAAATCTTGTGTGTGTGCTAAACATTTCTCAAAATTCATAATACAATCCATATAAGGATTTGAAACACAAGAAATAGTTGATGCAATTTATTTTCAAAATAAACTTTGTGCATGGCTTAGTTGGCATTCAACGTCTCAACTCATACTCCTCCAAAATCCTCTGGTCCACTATTGTCGCCCGGACATTCAAACCTCTTAAGGCTAACTCGGAAATTACATCCATTAACCTTATGGTTTTTTTTCCTCAAATCAAAGTCGGCTCAATAAGCCTATGGTTCTAGTCCAATCATCAACCTTGACCCAAAACGATCTACTTAAAGCAAACATCATGCCTATCGTCACTCCAAGTGACTAATACTAGAATCGTTCATCTATTCCAACGACTACTAGCTTAGAACCTCCTTCACTACCCCAACGATCATCACATTAAAGTAATTCAAGTATGCACATGTACTAGTAGGTTCACCATGACACTGGCCAGGTGCCATTATGAACACACCGTACATGCTTATCCTTGCTACTCTCAACATGGTTCTCGTTTCTAACAACTCCATCAACTTCAAAACATCCTAACTTAAAGTGCCTAATGGTGAATTCCACTCTCATTTACTTAAACAAACACTAGTTTGAGTCTAGGTATCCAAAATCAACACATAAATCTCTCAAACTTATGCTCTGATACCAACTTGTAACACCCTCAAATTTGGAACGAGCAACTAACTTTAAAATTCAATAAAATAACCAAAATAGATATAAACACTTCTACGATTCATTCCTTACAATACCTCGGAATTTAAAACATCGTAAGTCCACAAATAAATAACTTAATCGGGTGCTACTTAACACCACACAAGTTGCTAGTCCAAACAAATGCGGAATACTTCACTAATCAAGTCACCTCTCGTGCACTCTACTAGTACTCACCCATTCGCAATATAGCTAGAGCTACCCAACCTGAGCCTGTTGCACATGTCGACAAATAAAAAGGGTTAGGCTAACGCCTAGTGAGTTCAAGAGTTTATAACATGAATGAAATAATTCTTTAAAAGAAAGTTTGCAATATAGATTATGATTTCCAAAAGAGTTTACCCAAAATCCGTGAGAAATATTCCCAAAAGGTATAAAGCGTTTTCCCAAAATGAATACCAATCCCAACTTACTCAAATACGTGAATAATTTCTATATTAGGCAAAACCTTCAAATATGGTTGACAATAAATACCCAACCCATAAATCATGGAAAACCATCCATTTAAATATAATACTTCATTGAAAACATAATACTAGCCAATACTCACGCAAACGTAAAATGTAATGAAGTTCCAAATACCATAAATATGGAAATGACCTGCTTTATTTAGACTTTAATATACATGGAGGAGAATCCAATATTAAAGTCATCCAACCGCAGTCAAACGTATAAGACCAACAATAATAATATAACAGGGACAATATCAAATCCCAAATTGGTTGGCCAACGACGGGGGAGACCCGTATCCATTGAGAGTGGATGAACACAAAAGTACGCAACTCATACAATGTTAGTCGTACGACACTTCACTGCATAAAAGCCTAAGTGTCCCATACGACACCTTACTAGTCACACCCAAAGAGACAGCTGACCTTAGTGACGTATCAATACGCATACCACCAAAGGCTCGGCCCATGCGGGGATACAACCATGGCATTGCCCCGACATGGCGAAGGTCATATTCGCCCAAAGTGCTCAACCATGACTCAGCCCTCCTAGTGGACCCTTGAAGGTAAAGGTCATCTAACATGGGGTTCGGTCAAACCCCGCAACACCCAGTAGACCATCAAATTAAGACTGACTCACGTGTCTATGGATCCAATGCAACACAGTCTAAACAACATGCCTATCCCAGAATGACTCACTCACCCAAGCATGTAAATATCAACACGTGCAATAATATGCAACACGGTGCAATAAAAGCAACCCGTAAATGAGACTCCACATCGAGCCATTTAAACCGGACAAATATCCCAAGACTATCTCAAAGTCAAAACCGAGCAAGGTGCTCCAAGCTTGCTAGACCCATATGTCGGTCATCATCACATAAAATGCGTTTAAACATTATCTAAGCAAACACGTATCCCAAAATCATCATTAACCCCAAAACTCAACGCGGTTAAACAAAAGGGTTTTCCCAAAGGACTCACACCCTTAATTCTCAAAATGACCCACGACACTTAAAAGTGCATTTCCCAAACGATTTACAAAATCAATTACAATAACATGATTAAACCATCAAATAGACATCATTTTGAGCAATTAATCTTTTAAAAACAAAATATGGTTTCTAACCATCCAAATATCCAAAAGCCCCAAATATGGGTGTTTTACACATTTATGAAGATAAATACTTCAAAAGAGTAAAACTATCCAAATAACTCAACCATATACATTTTCAAGTAAAACACACAAATATTTAGAAAATACTATTTTTGGCATGTACAAAGTTTTCGCAAAGTAACTTGAACTCACTTTGCTAGATTTAAGCTAAATCTAGAGTTTCTCCAACGTAAGCTCCATTGATGAAGTTTGCATCCTCAAGCCAAAACTTCCACAACCTATATTTATGAGTTTCCAACCATCAATACTAAAGTCTAACCATAAGGAATCATCATCCATCCATAGTATACCAAAATACCCAACTTATACCAAACCCCAGTTTTGTAGATGAAGAGAACAAGATTTCTTTAACAAATCAACACCAAAGTCGACCCACAACATCATAAGATAGAAGGAAGATGAAATCAACCACAATAACACTTTTAGGTGGGAAGAGATTACCTTAATTTACTTGAATCATCCAAAAGATAGCTCATAGACTCCCACAAAGCTTCAAGCTCCTAAATGCACAACAATGGAGGAAATGGGTTGATTTAGGTGGAGAAGATGAAGAGGAGAGGAGAGGGGTTCTAGGGTTTCTAGTGAGAGAAACCGATTTTTAGAGAGAGAGTTGAGAGTGGGAGATGAAATGAGGAAGAGAAAGAGGGAAAAGGGGTTAAAACCCTAATATTTTCGCATCTGACGCCATACGGACGTCCGCCAAAAACCTCGCGGACGTCCGGCCTTTGATAGCCAAAATCCCTGAATTTGTTTTGTTGTTTCCGCAGAAGCACCGCGGACTTCCACCACCCGCGGACGTCCACGAACATTCTCGCGGACGTCCACGAGACCCTGATTTGTCGATCACTGTTTTGATCATAACTTCTTCGTTTTAGCTCTGTTTTCGCTCCGGAAAGGCTCGTTGGACCCGTAATCGAATTCTCCATCCAACAAGACCATAAAATCTAAGATTTAAACCAAAATCCTATTTTTCATATTTTTCTTAAAAGGTCGGTTCACACTGATTCAAAATTGTACTTATCCGAAACTTACGGGTGTTACAAGCAAGTTTTGAGCACTTGCTCGGTTTTGACTGTGAGAAAGTCTTGGGGACAATTGTCTGGTTTAAATGGCTCGATTTGGAGTCTTATTTATGGGTTGCTTTTATTGCACCGTTTTGCATATTATTGCACGTTGTTGATATTTACATGCTTGGGTGAGTGAGTCATTCCGGGATAGGCATGTTGTTTTAGACTGTGTTGCATTGGATCCATAGGCACGTGAGTCAGTCTTTATTTGATGGTCCACTGGGTATTGCGGAATTGACCGAATCCCATGCTTGATGACCTTTACCTTCAAGGGTCCACTAGGAGGGCTGAGTCATGGTTGGAGCACTTTGGGCGAATATGACCTTCGCCATGTCGGGGCAATGCCATGGTTGTATCCCCGCATGGGCCGAGCCTTTGGTGGTATACGTATTGATACGTCACTAAGGTCAACTGTCTCTTTGGGTGTGACTAGTAAGGCGTCGTATGGGACACTTGGGCTTTTATGCAGTGAAGTGTCGTATGACTAACATTGTATGAGTGGCGTACTTTTGTGTTCATCCACTCTCAATGGATGCAGGTCTCCCCCGTTTATGATATTTGGACTTTATTACATTTTACGTTTGTGTGAGTATTGCTTCGTATTATGTTTTCAAAGAAAGGTTATATTTAATGGATGGTTTCCATGATTTATGAGTTGAGTATGTTGTTGTCAATGGTATTCGAAAGTTTTGCCTAAATTGGATTTATTCATGTATTTGAGTGAGTTGGTTTCATAAATCACTTTGGAAAATGCTTTATACCTTTCGGGAACTTTTCCCATGGAAATTGTGTGAGTTGATAAATGGATGATTTGCAATTAAAGTAAACTCTTTTGAAATCATGACTAAAACTACTACTCTCTCGATTTATGATTTTATATAGTCATGATAAAATGCTTGAACTCACTAGGCGTTAGCCTAACCCTTTTTTTATTTGTCGGCATGTGCAACAGGCTCAGGTTAGGGTAGCTCTAGCTACATTGTGAAGTGGCGAGTGCTAATAGAGTGCACGAGAGGTGAATAGCTTAAGTGATGTTCCGCATTCATCTATGGGATTAGCAGTTCATACTTGGGTTAAGTGTTACACGAGGTAGTGTTAGTCTTTATATTGAGACTTATGTTATACATTGTTGAAGTTAACATTAGATTGTGTATTTGAGGTATTTCACCTAATGAGTTATAGGGATAAATGTTGTTATTTCGGATGAAATATTGAAAATTTTAATTAGCTGCTCTTTCCAAATTTGAGGGTGTTACAATCAAATAGCATAAAAATGCATTTAAACAACAATCGGGTAAACAAGCACCACAAGATTATTATTAACCCAAAACTCAACACGAGTTACATATAAAAGGGTTTTCCCAAAAGAACTCACACCCTTATAATTCTCAAAATGGTTATTGACACTAAAACGTGCATTCTCCCAAATGGTTTATAAAAATCATTTACACAAATATGATTAAACCATCAAATAGACTCAATTTTGAGTAATAAATCTTTTAAGGATATATTTATGATTTCTACATATAAAATATCCAAAAATCCCCAAATATGGGTGTTTTACAACATTATGAAGATAAATACGTCAAAGAGTTAAACTTATCAAATAACTCATCAATTAGTAATTTCAAGTAAAACACACAATCATTTGGAAAATACTATTTTTGGCATGTACAAAGTTTTCACAAATCAACTTGAACTCACCTTGCTAGATTTAAGCTAAATCTAGAGTTTCTCCAACGTAAGCTCCTTTGATGAAGATTGCATCCACAAGCCAACACCTCCAAAACCTAGATTCATAAGTTCCAACCGTGAATATCAAGGTCTAACCATAAGGAATCATTCCTCAAACATCTTATATCCTAATCCCAAGTTACATCAAAACCCTAACTTCAAAGGTGATGAGATTAGAAGATTTTCTTAACCAAACACCACCAACATCACCCAAAACACTTCAATATGGAAGAGAAAGTGAAAGATAACAACAATCTAACTAGAAATTACCTTAATCACTTGAATCCTCCAAAAGAGAGCTCCTAGACTTACAAAAAGCTTCCAAACTCCCAAGTGTTCAACAATGGTGGAAATGGGTTGATTTAAGTGGAGAAGATGAAGAGGAGAGGAGAGGGGTTCTAGAGTTTCTAGTGAGAGAAACCGATTTTTAGAGAGAGAGTTGAGTTGAGAGTGAAAGTGAAATGAGGAAGAAGAAAGAGAGAAAAGGGTTTAAAACCCCAAATAATTCGTCAGACTGCTTTGCGGACGTCCGACATGAAACCTCGCGGACGTCCGACCTTCAATAACCAAAATCCCCGAGATTTCTCTGTTGCTTCCGCGGATGACTCGCGGACATCCGCACACCGCGGATGTCCGGCCCCTGGCCTCGCGGACGTCCGTGAACCATAAATTTGTATTTCAATTTTCGGGGTGTTACACTACCCTTGGCCTAGGATGAGCCAATGACCACCCTCAAGTTTATGCAAAAAAATGATATAGCTAATTTGTAACTTGGTTTCTTTCTCTCCCTCATTCCATATTCATTTTAAATGATAAACAAAAAATGCCTTGACACTCGAAAGAACAATGGCCATTTTAATCAATATTGCCCAACATTTAATTAATATTTTTTTTCAGTTTGTTTAGTTTTTTTTTTCAATTTACTGTTTTTGGTTTTGGTTTATCCAATTTATGTTGAATTGAGGATGTTTATTTGAGGACGGCCAAGATTAGAGAAATAAGGTTGGGTTTCTAGGATTTTAGAGTTTAAGGGGTGCTTGGTTGGGGGTATTGAAGGGTAAGGAATGAGAATGATAATGAAAATTGTGGTTTGGTTTGATATAATATAATGTGTTCATTACCCCCAAACCCATTAAATGAAAATCTTATTCCCGCTCAGTCATCTTTTCTTGTGCGTCTCTTTATCTCTCGATGTTGAATGATAAATATTTTTTATTTTTATGTTGGACGTCATAGATTTGTATTAAAAATATTATATAAAACATTTTTTTTATTGATTATGTTGGTTTAACCAAACAGCATCAATGCAATGCTCATTCCTACCTATTCTCATTCTCGTGTATTCCCATCTCATTTTCATTCTCATTCCTTAAAATGAACTAATTGCCCTACATATTTGGCTAATGTATTTTTTATGTTTTTTAAAACATAAATCTATAAAATTGAACCAAATTAGACTTTTTAGTTGACTAATTAGTATAACTTTTTAAGAGGAGCACCCTGAATTCAAATCCTGGCTCCGCCCCTGCTGGTTACAAGGGCTGTTTCGCAAAGGGACTCGTTTGCAATTTATGATTGTTATATATAGAATAAGATTTCAGAATTAGGTCATAATATTCAGTTTAGTTTTTTCATCTTTCTCTCATATGAATTAGGGTTTTCTTTAGGTTACGTTTATCTTCAAATCTCTTGAAGATAAACTGAGAGAGTGTGTTATGTAGTGAGGTTTTCTTTGTAAGTTTTCATTGTTACGAGTGTGAGTGATTTTGTAGTGAGGATTTAATTTGTAAGTAATTTCGTTTTCAGAGTTTTATTCAAAGTGGTGGTGAGTGACATTGGTCGGTGGATGATGGTGGTGAGTGGCAATGTTGGGTGGATGATGGTGGTGGGTATGAATTTAAATTGAGAGAGATGAAGGTAGAGATAATGAAGATAAATAAAAAGACTAAATTGCCTACATGACGGACTTAACAAACATTAAGGGCCTGTTTGTTTTTCTAAAAAAAAGTCTGAAATCTTCTTAAATCTGTTTCGCTCAGACATTTGGTCATTAAGACTGTTTTTTTAAAGAGCTTAAAACCTCTCACAGCCTCTTATTTCACAAGAGGTAAATATATCTCTTAAAACCTTTGAGCATGCTCTAACTTCTCTCTTCCATGGATCGATGGTGGTGGAGGTGGAGGTGGAGGTGGTGGCGGTGGCGGTGGCGGTGGCGGTGGAGGTGGTGGTGTCTTGTTTATCCTGTCGGAATCGTCTTTCTCTGTAGTTGAAGTACCGCGGTGGTGGTGGCGGTGGTGTCTTGTTTATCTTGTCGGAATCGTCTTTCTCTGTGGTTGAAGTACCGCGGTGGTGGTGGCGGTGGCGACGGTGTTGTCGGAATCGTCTTTCTATGTGGTTGAAGTACCGCCGCCATAGGACAGCGGTTCTGGTGGGTTGTTTAAATTTTGTGTGTATGCGTGTGTGTGTGTGAGAAAGAGAGAGAGAGAGAGTGGTGAGAGTTTGAGAACATGAACGATTTCTCAGTAAACCATAAGAACACTCCACGTGACAAATAATAAAGTGTGATGTATTTTCTTGCAAAAGTAGATTAATATTTTAATATATAATTGTTTCATATATTTTGTAATAAATAGATAAAGATGTAAAACAAATGGATTTTATATTTAATGGTTTTTTAATTCAAATTCAGATTTCAAACTTCAAACCTTACAAAAACAAACGGTCTTAATGATTCAGATTTCAACACCATCTCTTAAAAAATAGAAGTGAAATAAGATTTCAGATTTCAGACCTCTTAAAAAACAAACGCAACCTAAGCCAATGGAGTTAACTCGAATGACTTATTAACTTGTTTGGTACGTGAAGCACAAAATAAATAACACTTGTGTACTTATTAAATTTTAGGAAGCAAAACCAAAAATGAGCAAAGTGTGGGACCAACAATGTAATTCATTCTCGATATTTGTTGTTATTTATTGCAACAAGTTATATATTTAATTGATAGTCATAAATATTTTTCATAGTCAATTACGAAAAATGGAAAAATGTCAACACCAAAACGTAGTTATTGACCTTTTGTTTTCATTCATAATATTCAAGATAGTTGACTATAACCGCATAAATTTAGATATATCTCTTAAGTAATTTTTATTAATAATTGTATAGTTGATTTTACAAACTTTTTGCAACGCGGTTATATTCATCTATTAAAATCAAACTTTATGTTTAACAAAGAATCTTATATTTATTATAGATTGAATAAAATATATATTTCTAGTAGAAAATAAATGGAGAACCGGAGATCCTGTTGAATATTTGGTAAATAAAAATACTAAATACTAAATATAAAAGTCAAAGATTTGGTTGAAAAATAAGCCCATAAGGCCATAATAATAATACAAATCATGTGTATGACTTCAAAATACAGCTAACAGTTTACTTTTTCCCCCTTTCTTGTTTTTGTTTTATTGGAAAACGTATATCCACCATCACCTCTTTATTTGGATTTATTTAATTCGGTATTATTAGAAGAATAATAAATGAAAGAATTTGTTGTCTTTGAAAATACATTCGTCTCAAAAAATAATGTGACATAACATTTTATTAATTTCTATTAAAACCTATAAAAGTAGCATTTTGTGTTGCATGTATTGGTAATTTAACTCCAATAGTTGCAATTGATATAAGATGTTCCGAACATACGTATCCTTCAGACTGTAAAGTGGGAGAAGTCTCGATCTGGCTACAAGTGAGACTAGAAGTGAGGGTAGCTATTCCCGTCAGCTTGTTAGAAAGGGAACTAGCACCCTAAAGATAGCTACTCTCGCTTTCTAACAGTAAACTAAACTGCCTTTCGGTCGCCTCACCAACGCCTTCTCTCCCTATCGGTCGAACTTTTCCATCCTCTCCCGTTGGAAAAGGGGATCGATTACCTTTCTTAGCTAGGAGAAAGTCACTGTCATCGCTCTCTCCTTGAATCACTCGGAAATCGTACCTAGCCTCTCGTCAATCACCTAACCTGAAGCTCTCAAGTTATGATATCTATTTAAGGTCGAGATATTCTTTTAAAACCGATGGTATAAAATGCTATAAAAACCCTTCAAACTTTGAATCAGTTTCCCATATTTGAATTTTGAATTGAATACAAGGACAAAAATTATCATAATGGAGGAGATAGTGACGATCGGTAGTTGTTCAATGTATGAATATGTGGTCACAAGCATTTTCAAATGTCAAATAGTCGATTTAAATTTTAATTGATACTTACCTACTTTGATTGAACACAAAAAGATATCAAAAAGTTTGAATTCTAAGTTTTTGAAGACTTAATCATTGTCCAATGAGCAAGTTTGGTACAATTGTAGATGTCGATCATGATCTCCTTGAGACGAACCATAATAAAAACCAGGTTGTTGGTGAACCTCAAGTTCCTGCCTTTATTGACTTTTCTAAAAATGTTGAGTCTCGTACGTTAAACTTTCATTATTTGAAAAAATAAGTAACAATGCCACTAAGGAATCAAGTATGTCCCTGACATTAGCATAATGCTAAAATCTGTAAGCCATCAAGGCTCAGACAACAAATTTTCTAAAATTTCTCTAAAATGAAGAACCAAAAATTAAAATCTTCAAAAATAATTACATTCATCTCCAACAATTTCTCTATTTTGGAGAATCCAACATTAATTATAATAATAAAATATTTCATTCATCTATTAAAATATTATTTCTCTCTTTAAATATTTACTTTCAAAGTTTTGTATTGATATTTTCATTTTTGAAGATAGTTTTAGAGAATTTTATTGAAACATTTTTATAGCTCAAATCCCCTATTTCCCCCCTTTTCACTTTCAAGATCCCATGGTTTGAAGAATTACATTTAGTGCCACAGGCAAATCTTCAAACAAACTATAAAATGATAATTTTTTTATTTTCCATCATGAAAAATACATCTTGCAAAAAAGGCAAAAAGATAATTAATACACATCCTTTGTCATCCAAAATAGCTTTTACAGATATCTCCAAAAATTTTTTTTGAGTGACAACAAAATTTTATTAAGAAAGAACAAGATACAACAAAGTCCATAGAATTTCTGCAAGGTGCGGAAAACAACAGACCAAATCCAAACAACAAAAAACTAAAGAGCCACAAAACATCCCGAACTTTGGCCACGAAAACAGACGGAAGAGAAATAAGCGTCCGCTAAGAGCTGCAGATTATAACCCTGAAACAACAAGATAAGAACTCCTTTTAATCACACTTGATCCGGATGATAGGAGTTTTTGTTCTTTCTTTCTCAAAATTTTCAATTTCATAAAATGATTTGATGATTTTATTTGCATCATGATGACTTTCAAGACTATAGTAAATAGTCAAAGTTTTTGTTCTTTCTTTCTTAAAAAAAACATATGGAGTCAGGGTGCTATAGTAACCATTTTCTTATAAAAAAATAGTCAAAGTTTCTAAATTATGTATTTTAGATTTTATGTTATAAATAATTAAATATAGAGGGAGGTAAAGGGGAAAACTAAAAAACGAAAAACTAAGAAACTCTTTGGTAGTTGTTTATCTGGATGGTATGTACATGTGCATACAAGTAACTGAAGTTGTTTTTATTTTATTTTTATGCACATATGCATATACACGTGTGCATGTTACAGATACTTGTATGCACATGTGCATACCGTCCAGATGAATGTTTACCAGAGTGTTTCTCACTGTTTCATTTATTTGTGGCTTTCCCTTACACCCGACTCTATAATTGTAACTGTTTAACTTTTAATACAATAAAGGTAAGAAAACATGTTTCTATGTTGGAAGAAGGTCATTAATTAACTTCAAATTGCTAATAAAATTCTTGATTAGGGTTGTTCAAAAATCCGGCTACCCTAGCATAACCAACCCGAAATAATTCAACCCAACATGATAAACCAGATGTCTTTTGATACAATAGATTTAATATGATCATCCCAATCTCCGAACGGTGGAAAACTTGATCACCCCAATCTCCGATCATTCTCCGATTGCTCTTCACACCGAGGTTCGGCACCCCTACCCTCCTAACCGTTTATTTCGTTTTGAGAATAAATGGTTGCAAGAAGCATCTTTCGTCAAGGTCTTTGAGAATAGCCGAAACAAGCCCGGAAATACCGACATACTCTCCAAACTCTCAAAGCTAGCGAAAACCCTCGGAAATTGGGGGAGACGTTTGAATATGGCTTTTAAAGAAGAGGTCAAAGACGCGTATTCTAAGTTGGAGGTGTTGCGGAACTCCCCTAATACCATATCCAATGCCGCCTACGAAGAAGAGCGTCAACGACTCCTTTGCACCCTCTTGAAAGAAGAAGAGCATTGGCGACAAAGGGCTAAAGTGTTTGGGCTAAAAGAGGGGGGACCAAAACACCAAATTCTTCCATGCCTATGCGAATGGAAGACGGAAAGCTAACCGAATTATAAAGATTAAAGACGAGAACGGAAGCTGGCTTGAGAATAGCACCGATATCCACAACCTCGTTATAAGGCACTTTAATAGACTCTTTTCTGCAGGTTCGGGGAATCCGGAGTTGATTTCTAGCTTGGTCCAAAAAAGACAATCGGAAAGAGATATCGTGCGACTTGAGACACCCTTTTCCAAGGAAGAATTCAGAACGACTCTTTTCCAAATGCACCCTGACAAATCTCCCGGGCCGGATGGGTTCAACCCTCGTTTCTACCAAAAGCTTTGGAAAAATATGGGAGATGACATTTTCCTTGCGGGAAAGTCTTGGCTAGATAATAGGACCATCCCGAATGGCCTAAATGACACTATCATCACTCTTATTCCGAAGATCGACTCCCCTTCGTACCTCAAAGATTTCCGGCCCATTGCCTTATGTAATGTTATCATGAAGATCATCACAAAGGTACTAGCCAACAGTATCAAACCGATCCTCCCGTCGATCATCTCAGAAAACCAAACGACCTTTGTGAAGAATCGATTGATCACCGACAACGTAATCATCGCCTTCGAAATGCTTCATTCTATGCATCACAATACTCGCAGGAAAAAAGGCGAAGTGGCACTAAAAATCGACATTAGCAAGGCTTATGATCGTCTTGACTGGGATTATCTCCGGCAGATTCTTTTGGCCCTTGGCTCCCCTAACCGGTGGGTCGATATGATTATGCTTACGGTTGAATCTGTTAAGTATTTTGTAAGAGTCAACAATGATTTGATCGGTCCCATCATTCCACGACGCGGACTCCGTCAAGGAGATCCAATCTCTCCGTACCTCTTTATCTTATGCATGGAAGGTCTCTCGTCCTTCCTTAATCACGAAGAAAAGGCGGGAAGATTTCACGGTTGCCAGGTGGCCAAAGGTGCTCCTTCGATCTCCCACCTCTTTTTTGCGGATGACGCTTTCTTTTTTTGCAGGGCTTCGATCGACGAGATACGCCACTTAAAGAAAATGTTAACAACTTACGAACGGGCTTCTGGTCAAGGGATCAACTATGCCAAATCGGGTATTATGGGAAGCCACAATTTGAATGCCGATCTCGTTCACGGTTTTTCATGTATCCTTGGAATTGACAATCCAATCAACACCGGTCGGTACCTGGGGCTCCTGTCACTCGTGGGACGCTCCAAAAAAGCATCTTTCGATTTATCCGTGAACGACTTTGGCAAAAGTTGCAGAATTGGGCGAAACGTCCCATTTCCATCGCGGGAAGGGGTACCCTCATAAAGGCAGTCGCCCAAGCTGTGCCGGTTTATTACATGAACGTCTTTCTTTTTCCAGTGTCCACTGTAAAAGACCTCGAGAAGATGATAAATTCTTTCTGGTGGGGTGGAAAATTTGATGGTCAGCGCTCGATAAATTGGCTTTCTTGGGATAAATTATGTCGGCCACTTTCTCATGGGGGTCTAGGTTTTCGAGATCTCACCGCCTTCAACGTGGCCATGCTTGGAAAACAAGGATGGAGAATTGTTTCAAACCCTTCTTCTCTTGTCAGTAGAATCCTCAAAGCTAAATATTACCCGAACGGGGTTTTAATGGAGGCCCGATTGGGAAACTCTCCAAGTTTCATATGGAGAAGCATCTGGCATTCTCAACTTGTTCTCCAGGAAAGGCTTAGGTGGAAGGTAGGAGATGGAAGATCCATAAACGTCTGGCGAGATCCATGGCTTAGAGAGGATGGCAACTTCAAGATTGAAACTCCCGTAGATAGGGATCACCCTAATCTTTGTGTGCGAGACTTAATAGACCCTCATACGCGGTCGTGGAACATGGGTCTTATTGATAAGATGTTCTCCCAAAGGGACCGTGATGGCATTCTCAAGATTCATCCCCCACTAGATTCGGGTCCCGATTCCATCATCTGGCATTGGTCCCCCAACGGTGTTTACTCTGTCAAATCTAGTTACAAGCTCATTTTGGAACGCCTGGTTCTTGACACACAACCGGTGGATACTTACGAGTGGAAGAGGATCTGGAATGCCAACATCCCCCACAAGGTTAGATACTTCACTTGGCGTGCCCTCCGGGGAGTCATTCCAACGCGTGACGCCCTCCAAACAAGAGGAGTTACTATTCAGGCCCTCTGCCCCCACTGCAACTGCAATATCGAAAACACCTGGCACGTGTTCCTCGGCTGCCCAACTGTGAGACCGATTTGGAGTGAGGCGACCTTTGGAGTTACTTTGGATCAGCTCATGGACACTTCTGACTCACTCAAGGATTTGGTTTTCAGACTCCTTAAGGATTTACCTCATCAAGAGGGAGACCGGTTCCTCATGATCCTATGGAGTATCTGGCACCGTAGGAACGACGTTTTATGGAACAATGGGCCTCAAGACTCAGAATCGGTCATTAGACGTGCTAACAACATCCTCTCGGATTGGCATACCTCTAGGGGGCTCATTGGCACGAACCTTTATCGGTTTAACTCCCCATGCAACTCTAAATGGCACATTCCTAGAAGAGGTTTCTATAAATGCAACATTGATGCCGCCACCTTTGATAATTCCAACTCGGCGGGCTTCGGGGCTGTCATCAGAGATTCTAAGGGAGCTTTTGTTGCTGCCAAAGCGACTCCTATGCCCGGCCTCCCTCCGGTTCGGGACTGCGAGGCGTATGCGCTTAAAGATGCTATCTTATGGGCTTGTGACCGGGGCTTATCCAATGTCATCTTCGAAACAGACGCCAAATTAGTTGCAGATGCCATCTACGACACGAGCCACGACATATCGGAATTTGGAGACATTATCCGAGATATTCGAAGAATCCTTGACAACCATGGAAACTTCTCGGTCCATACGGTGGGAAGACAAGCTAACGAAGCGGCTCACTTAACCGCGAGACACTCTCGTTTATTATCTTGTCCAAAAGTGTTTGATGTAACTCCTTTTTTCCTTTCGCATTGTATGAACGATTTTTGTACCGTCCATAATTTTAATGACATGATTGTTTCCCGATCGGGTGATGGCAATGCCGAAACTTGATCGTGTCTCAATCATTTTTCTTCAAAAAAAAAAGATTTAATATGATTTTTTAAGTCTTTACTTAATAAATGTAGTTTTTAGACTTAATAGAAAGTCTTGTGCAAATATCTTTTAATATCATGTATATAATTGTTAGCTTCATTTGTATGTTATTATTTTGAATTTATTTTGTATAAACATAATCGTTTAGCTAGATTATAAAACGGTGTAGCAAAGTTTCAACCCGACCAATCCGCCAACCCAACCCAAACTCTTACGGGTTGGGTTGGGTTGGGTTGAGATTTTTTAAACCGTAAACATCGTATAGGGTTGTTAAAATGCCTTCAATCTGGCCAACCCAACCTGTGCCCTATTCTTGATATGGTAAGGGTTTGGGTTGGGTTGAGATTTTTCAACCTATAAACATCAAATAGGGTTGTTCAAATGCCTCAAATTTGGCCAACCGAACCCAACCCGTTCCCTATTCTTGATATGGTTCATGAAATTTTTTTTTTGAAAGACAATTGCATTTCGGGGCATCCTGGACTTAGTCCAGACTAATCCCCATCGACCCGGCCACAATTCGGCCCACGATCCACGACCCGGCCCAAACAACAGGCCCACGAACTGCCCCTTGATTCGGGGATACCTCCGCATGATCACCACGGGGTTCGAACCCGGGTAGTAAGGGCTGCCAACCACTTACCCCCAGGATGTTACCAAACCACAGGGCTACAATGTCTTTGGTTATGGTTCATGAAATATACCAAGGCATCGTCAGCTATACAACAACTGCAACAAATTTCCTGAATTCAACCAACCAATTCATTACATATAGAAACCAACTCTACATTACATATAGATAGATAGATAGATAGATAATATATTACATACACAAAGTGGTATTAGACAAGAATGAGTGGCCATGGGAACCAACGTTACTCAAATTAATCTATGAATTTTGTTTGTATCCCTAATTATAGGAACAACAACCAAAACAATGACAGTGACAAGGAAACCAGTTCCAAACCCAATTAATGCAACCATCCAACTGATAGATGATTCATCATCATCATCATCCTCCTCTTCCGGATCAGTTGGCAACAACTCTTCAGTTTCTTGACATTTTAAATCAAGATTAAACCCACCACATAAACCTGGGTTTCCTACAAAGCTAGACGTGGTAAAGGTCGAAAATTGGCCTCTAGAAGGAATAATCCCCGTTAGATCATTGTATGCAACACTGAACTCTGACAAAAAATATAGATTCCCCACGGATGTAGGAATAGTTCCTGTCAGATTGTTATATGACAAATCCAGCATCTCTATGTTCTTCATACCTGATAAAGAACCCGGAATCCTACCCGATAAATTGTTGTGTTTCAAATCCAAAACATGTAGCTCTTTCAAATTCCTAAACTCCGGCCAGATTGGACCAGTCAGCAAGTTTCTACTCAGGTATAACGATGGTGGAAAGCTCATGATCTGATTGTACTGCATCCGCAACCCTCCACCACTGATTTTTCTTTTCCTGAAGAACTGAAAATCCGGGGACGGTTCTTCCAAGGAGATCTCTCTGAAAATCAGACTCGGTAGCTGTGTTAGATTCTTGGGTATCTCTCCTGACAAAGAATTGTTCGATAAGTCCAAGTAAAACAGAGACTTAAAATCGCCCAAATAAGCCGGGATTGATCCTGTCAAGTGGTTCCATGACAAATCCAACAACTGCAACTCGGTTAAACCGTTTAGCCACAATGGAATGCTACCTGTGAGCCTGCAACCGGGGATCACTAGAGCCTTGAGTGCTTTGAACTGTAGGTTCTCATCAGATGGAAGCTGTTCCGTAAGAAAGTTCATGGAAAGAACTAGAACGGAAAGATTGGGGCAGTGCTGGAGGATTTTAAGAGATGTTGAGAGGTTGTTGAGGCTGCAATTGGAAAACGAAAGGTAAGAAAGAGACTGAAAATTCTTGAAACTTTCTGGGATTTGGCCTATGAGTCTGTTCCTGGCAAGATTTATCCTTTTTAACTTGAGACAAGATGCAAGATTAGCAGGTATGGTACCCGAAAAGTTGTTACTGCCCAGATCAAGTGAGGTTAGATTAAACATTATCGAACAGTTAAAATTGATTAAACCATCCAAATAATTGTTTCTCAGGATAAGAGAAGAAATGGCTTGTGAGTTCAATAATGATGGAGGTATTCCACCAGACAGATTATTTGAATGAGCTGAGAAATAACTTAAATTCGGAAAGCTATGAAAGAAATCAGGTACATTTCCAGAGAGCCTGTTCGATGAAACATCCAAACGAACCAGACCACTGGAGGAATTGGAATTACCAATTCCGGGGATGGCTATGAACATGTTGTCCTGGAGAGTCAATTCCCGCAATCTTGGTAATTTGAATAACAAGTTTGGTATGACCCCTGAAAGATAATTGGAAGCCACAGACAGATGTTCAAGCAAATGGCAATTCACGAATTGGGGTGGAATAATTCCATCCAAGTAATTCACTGCAAAGCTAAGAACACGAATTCCGGTGGAGTTAACACATAAACCAGCTGGAATAGAACCAGTAAAGGCGTTATCAGAGATGTCTAATACTTGAAGCGCAGGCAGGTTTATGCTAACCGGTAAAACCCCATCGAATTCATTGCTTCTCAAATCAACTACTTCCAAATGGGGAAGATGAAAAAGAGAGATTGGAAGAGGGCCTTTAAGGAAATTTTGTGAAAGATTGAGGGTTCTAAGCTGATCTAAATTGAAAATTAAATCCGATAAGATACCGGTTAATCTTTTGTTTTGGAGTTGTAATCCCACAATCCTACCTGAAGAGGAATTACAAGTGATGCCTACCAAGTTGCAGCAACGAGACGTGGATAAAGACGATGAATTTGTAGGCCACCCATGAATCGGTGATTCCAATCGACCCATGAAACTCCTCAATCCTCTGAGGTCATCGGAGTTGCATGTCAGATTCTGTGAAATCACAAGAACTTGCATTTGAAGAGAGACCAGAAGAAAAATGACAAGTACCCATATCTGCAGTACAGCAACCATCTCAGTATATATGAACTCAAAGACACAAAAAGCTAGCTAAAGCAAGAACAAAGAACCAAGAAAACTCCCACAACAACCAATAACTAACTACTTAGGTCAAACACACTTAAGAACTCAACAAACTCTTTTCCCTCCATTCTTGGGGGCACCATCGAGCCTCGAGGGGGCGTGTTGTAATCCCACAGCAGCTAGATAGAGACCATCAAACTTGTATATATGTATAAGGACCTTTTTAGAGAGAACTCACAGGGTTCCGCATATCCTTTTTAATTAATTTCCCTTAATTAAAATACCCCAAGTTTGAAAGTGACTTACCAAAATACCCCAAAAAATTATTTTCTTACCAAAATGCCCCTTTTTTCGCGGAGGGAGCCCTCTATAGCGGGCAGGGACTGAAAGTGTAAATTTTTGCAAGATTATTTACACTTTCAGTCCCCATAGCGGGCCATCGCGGGCCGCGCTTGAGCCATCGCGGGCCTCGATCGCAGGGGCCAGAGACGGAAAGTGTAAATATTTCTTGCAAAAATTTACACAATTGGTCCCTGTCCGCGATCGCGGGATCTTATCGCGGAAAAAAGGGGCATTTTGGTAAGAAAATAATTTTTTAGGGTATTTTGGTAAGTCAACTTCAAACTTGAGGTATTTTAATTAATTTCCCTATAATTTATTCAAGTAAATAGTCCAACTTTAAATCTCAAAAGAATATGAAGACTTCGTTTTTGGCCTCATTAACCTAAACCATTTTGAAAACAAAAAATATGTATAAAAAGCTCCAAACTCAAATAACCCACCCAATCGAATGAGGTTCGGGTTATTCAGTTTTCAAGTTAAACGATTCTCTTAACCACGTAAAGATATATCAATACCCATTCTGCATTTGAGAGTCTGTCATCTTGCTGTGTCCTTTCTACCAGATCATTTTTTCTCCATTTTATACATATATCACTCCTCCACGATTTATTCTTATCTAGGTTAAGGGTGAGCATTCGGTCGGGTCGGAGGCCCAAAACCCACCACCCGATCGGGTTTCGGGGCATGGGGAGACCACCCGAAAACCGTCCGATATAAACATCGGATATCGGATTTCGGGCCTCACCTCCATACTGGGCTTTTTGGCCCATTGTCATTTGTTTTTGGGCTGTTTTTGGCAGCCATTTTTGGACTGGTTTTCGGCATATTTTAAAGTTGTTTTTGGTCTCAAACTCTCACACTTTAAAGCTGTTTTTTGGGCTGATTTTGGGCTTTTATATTTTACACAAATATGAAACACAATTAACTATTTAAGACTTTAAGTAAAACCAAACCAATCATGAACATGACCAAAACAAATTACAAATCCAAACTACAAACAAACGCACAACCGCACAATACACAAAACAAATTACAAATCCACATGAGTACATGAACATGACCACAATTCAAAAGTAAATGTTTCAAAACAAATTCAAGTATTCAACCAAAAGACCACAATTCAAATTTCAAGACGTGTTCTGAAAGTTCCCAACCTACCATTATCCCAATACCATCAACTCATCAAGCAACAGGTAATCTATCTATATATATTATAAAGCATAATCATGTGTTGATGACCCCCAAACCCATTACATGAAAATCTTATTCCCGCTCAGTCATCTTTTCTTGTGCGTCTCTTTATCTCTCGATGTTGAATGATAAATATTTTTTATTTTTTTGTTGGACGTCATATATTTGTATTAAAAATATTATATAAAACATTTTTTATTGATTATATTGGTTTAACCAAACAACATCAATGCAATGCTCATTCCTACCTATTCTCATTCTCGTGTATTCCCATCCCATTTTCATTCTCATTCCTTAAAATGAACTAATTGCCCTACATATTTGGCTAATGTATTTTTTATGTTTTTTAAAACATAAATCTATAAAATTGAACAAAATTAGACTTTTTAGTTGACTAATTAGTATAACTTTTTAAGAGGAGCACCCTGAATTCAAATCCTGGCTCCGCCCCTGCGGGTTACAAGGGCTGTTTCGCAAAGGGACTCGTTTGCAATTTATGATTGTTATATATAGAATAAGATTTCAGAATTAGGTCATAATATCCAGTTTAGTTTTTTCATCTCTCTCATATGAATTAGGGTTTTCTTTAGGTTACGTTTATCTTCAAATCTCTTGAAGATAAACTGAGAGAGTGTGTTATGTAGTGAAGTTTTCTTTGTAAGTTTTCATTGTTATGAGTGTGAGTGATTTTGTAGTGAGGATTTAATTTGTAAGTAATTTCGTTTTCAGAGTTTTATTCAAAGTTGTTTGGTTTAAGATTTTGCACAATAAAGATGGAGATGAAAATGGTTATGGTTCTTGACTTTGTTTTCCATTTTGATTTTAGGTTATGATCTTTTTTAGATCATGGTTCTTGAATGTTTGATTAAAGTTGGAATGTTTGTGTATGATTCTTATTTAGATTTTGAGCCTAAATGTTTTGGTATGAATATGTTAATTAAAGCTGGAATGGTGGGTATGGTGGTGAGTGACATTGGTCGATGGATGATGGTGGTGAGTGGCAATGTTGGGTGGATGATGGTGAGTGACATTAGACGATGGATGATGGTGGTGAGTGGCAATGTTGGGTGGATGATGGTGGTGGGTATGAATTTAAATTGAGAGAGATGAAGGTAGAGATAATGAAGATAAATAATAAGACTAAATTGCCTACATGACGGACTTAACAAACATTAAGGGCCTGTTTGTTTTTCTAAAAAGAAGTCTGAAATCCTCTTAAATTTGTTTCGCTCAGACATTTGGTCATTAAGACTATTTTTTAAAAGAGCTTAAAACCTCTCATAGCCTCTTATTTCACAAGAGGTAAATATATCTCTTAAAACCTTTGAGCATGCTCTAACTTCTCTCTTCCATGGATCGATGGTGGTGGTGGAGGTGGTGGCGGCGGTGGCGGTGGCGGTGGTGTCTTGTTTATCTTGTCGGAATCGTCTTTCTCTGTGGTTGAAGTATCGCGGTGGTGGTGGTGGTGGTGTCTTGTTTATCTTGTTGGAATCGTCTTTCTCTGTGGTTGAAGTACCGCGGTGGTGGTGGCGGTGGCGACGGTGTTGTCGGAATCGTCTTTCTCTGTGGTTGAAGTACCGCCGCCGTAGGACGGCGGTTCTGATGGGTTGATTAAATTTTGTGTGTATGTGAGAGAGAGAGAGAGAGAGAGAGAGTGGTGAGAGTTTGAGAACATGAACGATTTCTCAGTAAACCATAAGAACACTCCATCTGACAAATAATAAAGTGTGATGTCTTTTCTTGCAAAAGTAGATTAATATTTTAATATATAATTGTTTCATATATTTTCTAATAAATAGATAAAGATGTAAAAGAAATGGATTTTATATTTAATGGTTTTTTAATTCAAATTCAGATTTCAAACTTTAAACCTTACAAAAACAAACAGTCTTAATGATTCAGATTTCAACACCATCTCTTAAAAAATAGAAGTGAAATAAGATTTCAGACTTCAGACCTCTTAAAAAACAAACGCAACCTAAGCCAATGGAGTTAACTCAAATGACTTATTAACTTGTTTGGTACGTGAAGCACAAAATAAATAACACTTGTGTACTTATTAAATTTTAGGAAGCAAAACCAAAAATGAGCAAAGTGTGGGACCAACAATGTAATTCATTCTCGGTATTTATTGTTATTTATTCCAACAAATTATATATTTAATTGATAGTCATAAATATTTTTCATAGTCAATTACGAAAAATGGAAAAATGTCAACACGATCAAAACGTAGTTATTGACCTTTTGTTTTCATTCATAATATTCAAGATAGTTGACTATAACCCCATAAATTTAGATGATATCTCTTAAATAATTTTTATTAATAATTGTATAGTTGATTTTACAAACTTTTTGCAACGCCGGTTATATTCATCTATTAAAATCAAACTTTATGTTTAACAAAGAATCTTATATTTATTATAGATTGAATAAAATATATATTTCTAGTAGAAAATAAATGGAGAACCGGAGATCCTGTTGAATATTTGGTAAATAAAAATACTAAATACTAAGGGGTTGTTTGATTTTTTTAAAAAAGGTCTGACAACCTCTTTTATCTGATTCGGTCAGATCAATTTGTATTAAGAGTGTTTGTTTTTTTTATCAAATCAGATCTTAAAACCTCATTTCAGCTCTTATTTCACAAGAGACAACTATATGTCTTAAAAACTCTTTTGTGCCCTAAAACCCCTCAGCCTCCCATCGCCTCCCTCATCCTCCCATCGCCTCCCATCGCCTCCCTCAGCCGCCCATCGCCTCCCATCACCTCCCTCAGCCGCCCATCACCTCCCTCAGCCTCCCATCGCCTTCTCTCAGTTCGGCATTGAGATCCCATAGACGGAGCTCGCTGTCCCATGAACCAGATAAATAAACATGGCTGTCGGAGGAGAGGACAACATCCTGGTGCCACACATCATGTTGGAGTTGTCGATTTGCGGTGACCCAATCCGTGTGGGCTCTCATGGTGCCACGTAAATCCGCCATTGTTGTTTCTCACTCTTTCTTTCTGAACTGGAAATTCGTAGGGGAAGATGAAGCAAGGATGGAGGATGGAGGCTGGAGGTGGAGGCTGTTAAGAAAATGAAAAAAACATAGGCATTATAGGGTTTTGAAGGCCCATACATTTCAGCCTTTTTGATTTTGGGCTTCTAGTTTTTATTTTGTTTTAAGTTTATTAATAATAAAATATATGGTAGTTTAATATAATTCAGATTCAGACTTAACGTTAAAAAAACAAACAATCTTATAATTCAGATTTCAAACTTCAGCACCATCTCTTATAAATTAGAATTGAAATAAGACTTCAGATTTAAGATCTCTTAAAAAACAATCAAAGATTTGGTTGAAAAATAAGCCCATAAGGCCATAATAATAATACAAATCATGTGTATGACTTCAAAATACAGCTAACAGTTTACTTTTTCCCCCTTTCTTGTTTTTGTTTTATTGGAAAACGTATATCCACCATCACCTCTTTATTTGGATTTATTTAATTCGGTATTATTAGAAGAATAATAAATGAAAGAATTTGTTGTCTTTGAAAATACATTCGTCTCAAAAAATAATGTCACATAACTTTTTATTAATTTCTATTAAAACCTATAAAAGTAGCATTTTGTGTTACATGTATTGGTAATTTAACTCCAATAGTTGCAATTGATATAAGATGTTCCGAACATACGTATCCTTCAGGCTGCAAAGTGGGAGAAGTCTCAATCAGGCTACAAGTGGGACTAGAAGCGAGAGCCGCTATTCCGGTCAGCTTGTTAGAAAGGGAACTAGCACCCTAAAGACAGCTACTCTCTTGCTTTCTAACAGTAAACTAAACTGTCTTTCGGTCGCCTCACCAACGCCTTCTCTCCCTATTGGTCGAACTTTTCCATCCTCTCCCGTTGGGAAAGGGGATCGATTACCTTTCTTAGCTAGGAGAAAGTCACTGTCATCGCTCTCTCCTTGAATCACTCGGAAATCGTACCTAGCCTCTCGTCCATCACCTAACCTGAAGCTCTCAAGTTATGATATCTAGTTAAGGTCGAGATATTCTTTTAAAACCGATGGTAGAAAATGCTATAAAAACCCTTCAAACTTTGAATTGGTTTCCCTTATTTGAATTTTGAATTGAATACGAGGACAAAAATTATCATAATGGAGGAGATAGTGACGATCGTGATAACTTTGATAGATGAAGAAGAAATGCAAAAAGTGCTTAGGGTTTTATTAGAATGCTGTGTTCTTACAAGATACAAGAAGAAGGAGATAGAACACTGATTACAAAAGTATATATCTAAACCTAATGTAAGCTAAACAAGGTAAAGTAAACTTAACTATACAAAAGGCTGGCCCACAAGCCCAAAAATAAACAAAGGCCCAAATATCTATATTATCTAACATCCCCCCTCAAACTCATGATGCGGGAGCAAGAAGCATCGAGAGTTTGCTAACAAGGAAGCGGAAGCGAGAGATCGGGTGAGACTTCGTAAAGAAGTCTGCAAGTTGTAGAGTTGAGCTTACAAACGGTAAGGAAAGAGAGCCACGTTTGAGATGTTGACGTGTGAAGTGGCAATCAACCTCTATATGCTTGGTGCGTTCATGAAAAACCGAGTTGTGAGCAATCTGAATGGCACTACGATTGTCACAATACATAGGAGTGGGATGGTGAAGAAAAACACCCATATCAACAAGTAACCAACGTAACCAAATGATCTCCTTGGAAGTAAATGCCATAGCCCGATATTCAGCTTCAGTGGAAGAAAGAGAAACCACATACTGTTTCTTACTTTTCCACGAGATAAGCGAGTCTCCCAAGAAGACACAAAAACCTGTAACCGATCGTCTGTTTGTAGGATTGCGTGCATAAGAAGCATCAGAGTATGCCCGCAGTTCCAGAGAAGATGTGGAAGATAGCAAGAGACTTCTGAACATGGTACCTCGAAGATAACGTAGAATACGCACAACATCTGTCCAATGAGTACAAGTCGGAGCTGCAACAAACTGGCTGACAATGTGAACCGCATATGCAATATCTGGTCGAGTAATCGTGAGATAAATCAGGCTGCCAACTATAGTACGATACAAGGTAGGGTCTTTGAGGGGAGAACCATCAGTTGGTGAATACTCGACATTCAATTCAGAGGGAGAGTCCACAACACGAGTGTTAGTGAGGCGAGCTCGATCAATAATTTCAGCAGTATATTTAGATTGAGAAAGCAGATAACCTCTGGGAGAAGAAGCAACCTCAATACCCAAGAAATATCTAAGAGGTCCCAAATCTTTCATCTCAAACTGTGCAGCTAACTCTGACTTTAAGGTATGAATTCCTTGAAGATCATCACCAGTGATAATCATGTCATCAACATATAACGAAAGCAATATACGACCTGCAGAAGTATGTTTGACAAAGAGAGCAGAATCATGTTCACTAGCAGAGAATCCAAGAGACAGAATAACATCAGAGAACTTTTCAAACCAAGCTCGTGGGGCCTGTTTAAGCCCATATAGAGCTTTTCTAAGCTTGCAAACTTCACCCGTTTTATGAAGAACATCGGGAGGAGGAGCCATGTATACTTCCTCATTCAAGTCACCATTCAAAAAGGCATTTCGAACATCCATTTGTGAAATATTCCATTTGCGAACAGCAGCAACGGCAATAAGAGTGCGAATTGTAGTCATTTTGGCAACCGGGGCAAAAGTCTCCTCAAAGTCCAAACCATATTCCTGAGTAAAGCCCTTAGCTACAAGCCTGGCTTTGTAACATTCAACAGATCCATCAGATTTTGTCTTTATTTTATATACCCATCGGGAACCAATGGCACGTTTACCTTCCGGAAGAGGAACCAAATCCCAAGTATGGGTCTTTTGCAAAGCCTCAAGTTCCTCACTCATGGCATGCTGCCAAAGAGGGTTAGTAACTGCTTCTTTATAAGATGAGGGTTCAGAAAGAGAGTGTATAGAGGCTAAGAAGGAAGTAAAAGAGGGAGAGTAGGTAGAGTAAGCAAATTCTGGTAGACGAGTAGACTTACGAGTACGTTGAGATTGTCGAGGTGGATCCACATTCTCAGGTGCATCTTGAGTGACAGTAGGAGGGGGGGCAGCAATGTCAGGCATTGAAGTACCAGTAGCATGTTCGTCCGTTGGAAGAGTATTTGAAGTCTGAGTAGAGTTTACTTGCTCAAAGAACGGATCAAGATTAATGACATCTGACTTGGTCAAGTTGTGTTCAGTTTTAGGAATGGAATAGAAAGGAATATGCTCAAGAAACACAACATGCCTAGAAACATATAATTTTTGAGAGGTAGGGTCAAAGCAACGATAACCTTTTTGTCCTTCACCATAACCAAGAAAGACACAGACAACAGATTTAGAAGATAATTTGTCACGTTCTACATGTGGACGAAGTACAAAGCAAGTGCAACCAAAGACACGTAGAGAGGAATAATCAGGGCAACGACCATAAAGTTTCTGAAAGGGAGAGATACCTGAGGTGATTGAGGATGGAATTTTGTTGATCAGATTGACAGCAGTAAGAACGGCTTCACCCCAGAATTGGTTAGGAACCGAAGAAGACAACAAGAGCGAGCGAGCAGTTTCAAGTATATGTCTATGTTTTCTTTCAGCAACACCATTCTGCTCGGGAGTATCTGTACAGGATGTCTGGTAACTAGTTCCATCTAAAGCAAGCAATTCACAGAATTTATTGGAAGTATATTCTCCTCCCAAATCACACCGAAAACATTTAATCACAGAATCATGCTGGGTTTTAACATATGCACGAAAACGACAATAAACATCAAAGAATTCTGAACGATGTTTCATGAGAAAAACCCAACAAAAAGGAGTACAATCATCAATGAAAGAAACATAATATCGAGACCCTCCTTTTGTAGGAAAAGGAGATGGTCCCCACACATCAGAATGAATCAAATCAAAAGGTGCAACAGACAGAGATTTGCTTAATTTAAAAGGCAAAGCTGAAAATTTTGCAAGTTTACAACCACTACAAGTAGAAATATCATGAGTTTGCAAATTTCCCAAAATTCCAGAAGAGGCCAAGTATTTTAAACGAGAAGCAGAAACATGTCCAAGGCGTGAATGCCACAAATAGAAATTAGACGACTTAGACGACAAACGAAAAGCAGATAGATCTGCGGTATGAGCAACTGCTACTGGTAACCGCAACTCATCCAACACATATAAGCCCCCACGCCTACGGCCGGTCCCAATCAGCTTCTGAGTACGTGGATCCTACACACAACAAGAGTCAAGAAAAAAGAATACTTTATAACCAGAATCAAATAATTGACCAACAGACACAAGATTCAATGAGAGTTTTGGAATATGATAAACATTAGGAAGAGAGGATTTTGGACCCATAATAGGACCAATGCCTGCTAATGGCATAGGAGTACCATCAGCAGTAGTGACAGGCAAGGATGGCATAGGTTTTACAGAAGCAAATAATTTAGCATTAGGAGACATATGAAAAGAAGCACCAGAATCTAAAATCCATGAAGTTGGATTAATACCTGATTCGTTATTGTAATACCCCGGGTAAATCCGTTGGTTAAAATCCCTTTTTCCGTTATGTAAAGTTAACTTTAAAATTGAATGTTTAGGGTAAGATTGGGTTAAATTATAAGTTAAGGGTGTTTGGGCCATTAGTGAGAAGTTCAAGGACCAAAGTGGTAATTATGTTTGATATTATCTCTTAAGCATATCGGATATTTCACAACTCGGTTATTATCCAGATTTCAGTTTAGTGTGTGTGTGTGTGTGTGTGTGTTGAGAGAGAGCAAGAAGGAGAAAAGAAGAAAAGCTAGGTTAAGGCTTCAATTTGTATGCTTGGAAGTGAATCTGTGGTATGTCTCTTTGTATTTTATGTTTGTAATTACTTTTAGATAGTTCCTATCGGAGTAGAATAGTCAAAATCACATCTGTTAATGATTCAGTCGATTTCTGGGTGAAAATGGGATAAACCGACAGTGGTGTCCGGATGACTTTCTGAAGGTGTCCGGACAGGGAGTTGTCCGGGTAAGTTCCTATTTTCTTATGTTTTCCGGATGACGTCCGGATTACTTTGGTGTCCGGATTCCTTGTGTTGTCCGGAAAAGTTGGGTTGTCCGGGTGGCTTTGGGCTGTCCGGAAGCTATAACTGTTTGGTTGTTTTGAGGGCGAGAGTTAGGTAGATTTATCTAAGGTTCAAGTGTTCAAATGGTAAGGGGATATTTGTATTTAATCGGTTTCAGATTCTGTGGATTTGGATTGAAAGACTGAATCTTTTGGAGAAAATCTTGGAAGTGTTTATGAATAAGCGATCGAGGTGAGTTTTACTTTAAAACGTTTTCAACTAAAATACATATATGTGTTTATATATGTATGTGAGTATGTGTGAAATATATATATGTGTGTTTATATATATGAGACGGATACGTGTCAAGGTGTGATTATATGTTTATGTTAAAAGGATATATGTATATATTTATATATATATATGGTTGGAAAAATGATGAAAGGTTTATAAATGACGATATGATGTAATGAGATATATATTGTATTTATATTGCACGAAACGAGTATAGGTGAGCCGAATTATTATTTGGCGGAGCTGTATGGAAATACAGCGGGGCTGCATGAAATTGCAGTGGAGCTGTAGGTAATTGCAGCGGGGTTGTATGTAATTACAGTGGAGTCGACTGTATTGTACAGTGACGATAATTAGTTGGCTTGCTACCGACTAATGTGGCCAAGGGAAAGAAGATGAGATGAGGAGAGATACGCGGTGCTCGAGTCCTAATGTGGTATTTATATACGTGTGGTATATGCGTGCTTATACGAAAGGTTTTATGTAAACTATTTTGATACAAAGTATTATGTGAAAAGAGTTTTATATTGATTTTGGAAAAGACCAGGATTAACTCACTAGACCCGTTTGGTCTAACCCTCATTTTGTTTTCAAAAATATGTTTTCCAGGTTAAGGATCGGCAAAGGAAAGGATTAAGTGTAAGGAGCTTTTGATGGGCGTTGATTAGGAAGCTTAATGTATTTTGTAGTTTTGAGACCGAAGGGACCGTTTGTGGTTTGTTATGTAACTTTTGTTGTAAATCAATGATATGTATGAATGTTATGTATTATGATGTATGTTATGGGATTTGGGTTGTTACAGTTATCAATGGACTGACCTATGGGAGAAGAGACGGACATGGCATGAGACTTAACATCAAGAAGCTTATGGAGTTGTTCAGTTATGGATGCAAGAGTAGGATTAGTAGTTGACCGAGATGGAGGAACGGCGGAAGCAATGCTAACTTGAGGAGAGAAGCGATGTGGTTGTCGCGGATGACCGGACTGCATAGAAGAATTTCGACCCATAAGCTCTGGACATTGAGACTTCCAATGTCCCTTTTTCTTACAGAAGCTGCATTCATCAAATCCGACTCTTGGACGATTCTTATTCTGATTTTGAGCAGGATACCTATAAGGAGGAACAGCCATGACAGAAGGACTTGGTATAGGAAGAATACCCTTTCCAGTTTGTGTTTTCAGACGAGTTTCATCAACTAACAACTCACTTACAACTGAATCAACTGAGGGAAGTGGGGTGCGATGCAATATGTTACTACGAAGTCCCTCAAAGTCGCTTCTTAGAGCCATAAGAAACTGCACCAATCTCCGTTCTTCCCTACGGGCAATGTAGGGTTCAAATGCACGTAAAGCAGCAGGTTCAGTAAGAGCTAACTGATCCCATAAATCTGTCATTGTTGAGTAGAAATCTTGAATACTCATATCTCTCTGTTCGAGTGCTCGGATATCAGCTTCTAACTGATATTGTTTTGCAAAATTAGACTGTGTATACAGTCTCTCAAGATGGTCCCAAACTTCCTTGCCTGTTTCATATTTGGCCAACTGAACACCAATTGAAGGTTCAACAGAATTATTTATCCAAGTGATAATTTTTGAATTCTCAACTTCCCAAGATTCAATTTCTTTTGCTCCTGTTGGTTTCACACTGGTACCAGAAATATAACCCCACAATTTCTTTCCCTTCAGAAAGTTTTTCAAGACATAACTCCAATAGGAGTAATTTTTCTCATCTAAACGAACACTAATGGCTTGGAGAGAATCGTTTCCAGCCATTGCAAGCGAGAAAAGTAAGCAAAAAATTGAAATAAACACAGAGATTAAAGATACCTATAGCAGAGACGATTTTCCAGCAGAAGACAATGATTCTCGAACCAGAAGAAAACGCCAAAAAAAAATTTGGATCCGTGCAAAGGAGTGCTTGAGATTAACAGTACTTGAGAGAAGAAACGAGATTAACCAAGCTCTGATACCATGATAACTTTGATAGATGAAGAAGAAATGCAAAAAGTGCTTAGGGTTTTATTAGAATGTTGTGCTCTTACAAGATACAAGAAGAAGGAGATAGAACACTGATTACAAAAGTATATATCTAAACCTAATGTAAGCTAAACAAGGTAAAGTAAACTTAACTATACAAAAGGCTGGCCCACAAGCCCAAAACTAAACAAAGGCCCAAATATCTATATTATCTAACAGATCGGTAGTTGTTCAATGTATGAATATGTGGTCACAAGCATTTTCAAATGTCAAATAGTCGATTTAAATTTTAATTGATACTTACCTACTTTGATTGAACACAAAAAGATATCAAAAAGTTTGAATTCTAATTTTTTGAAGACTTAATCATCGTCCAATGAGCAAGTTTGGTACAATTGTAGATGTCGATCATGATCTCCTTGAGACGAACCATAATAAAAACCAGGTTGTTGGTGAACCCCAAGTTCCTGCCTTTATTGACTTTTCTAAAAATGTTGAGTCTCGTACGTTAAACTTTCATTATTTGAAAAAATAAGTGACAATGCCACTAAGGAATCCGGTATGTCCCTGACATCTTGTAGGACCAAGTGACACAAATGATGTGGTGTGTTGTTAACCACTTCGTAAAACTCGAGGCTTAGGCCATCCTCAGCGCATAACTAAAAGCCCTCAACGCCACATCAGCGCCACATCAGCTTTTCTCCTAACCCTCTCCTTACCCTAAAATGGTTTACCGGGTATCCGATGCTATTATGGAACCCGCAACCCACCCCACCCTCACCCTCCTCTCACATACACCATCGGGTTCAGCGGGTTTTCAAGCCCGGAAGCCAAGCCCGAAGGGATGCCCGCAGCTCCCCGTACCACTACCCGAGGGAGCCCTTGAAGCCCGAAGGTGAACCCGCATGGAAGCCCGAAGGCGCTGCGGATGGCCTTAGGAGTGAAGAGACGACAAATTTCACATCATAGGATGCAAGTTTGGCTTTTCGATAAAATCCATGGATGTCCATCTGGGATCTAAAAGTCAGAATAGATAATCAAGATCGTTGTATAGTATCATGAGAATGGTTTTTAAATAATCATTTTAATTGAATTAAATGTAGATCTCGTGTTCTTGCATATAATTCTCTTCAATTGTTAATATATGATTATGAAGCATTGAGGACTTATTCATTGATGTCCATTCATTCTTATCGAAAACAATCATCTTTGACTTCGTCATATAGATATTAATATAAATAAAATGGGCAACAAAACATAAACAAATTACTAACATTAGCATAATGCTAAAATCTTAACCAAAGAGTTAGACTGCAGTAAGCCATCAAGGCTCAGACAACAGATTTTCCAAAATTTCTCTAAAATGAAGAACCAAAAATTAAAATCTTCAATAATAATTACATTCATCTCCAACAATTTCTCTATTTTAGAGAATCCAACATTAATTATAATAATAAAAATATTTCATTCATCTATTAAAATATTATTTATCTCTTTAAATATTTTTACTTTCAAAGTTTTCTATTGATATTTTCATTTTTGAAGATAGTTTTAGAGAATTTTATTGAAACATTTTTATAGCTCAAATCCCCAATTTCCCCCCTTTTAAAAAAGGTGTTGGAGATGCTCTCAATCCCCTCACTTTCAAGATCCCATGGTTTGAAGAATTACATTTAATGCCACAGGCAAATCTTCAAACAAACTATAAAATGATAATTTTTTTATTTTCCATCATGAAAAATACATCTTGCAAAAAAGGCAAAAAGATAATTAATACACATCCTTTGTCATCCAAAATAGCTTTTACAG
This sequence comes from Saussurea involucrata, assembly GCA_033807775.1. Taxonomy (NCBI): domain Eukaryota; kingdom Viridiplantae; phylum Streptophyta; class Magnoliopsida; order Asterales; family Asteraceae; genus Saussurea; species Saussurea involucrata. The sequence continues at coordinate 155,529,520 of CM066321.1, forward strand.
ATATCTCCAATTTTTTTTTGAGTGACAACAAAATTTTATTAAGAAAGAACAAGATACAACAAAGTCCATAGAATTTCTGCAAGGTGCAGAAAACAACAGACCAAATCCAAACAACAAAAAACTAAGGGGGTGTTTGGGAGTGCTTATATTTTTGACTTATTTGCTTATAGCTTCTCCCCACCGCAAATAAGCAGTTTGGAGTGTTTGGATAGAAAAAATCAAAAGTGCTTATTTGCTTCTCCTCACCGCAAATAAGTTGTTTTTGATAAGTCAATCCATACCTACTTATTTACTTCTCCTTATTTCCTTATCTATCCAAATTACCTTTTTACCCTCAATTTTTAACAAGCACTTTTTAAAAACTGTTTTTCCTCACCACATAAGCAAATAAGCATAAGTTAAAAATATAAGCACTCCCAAACACCCCCTAAAGAGCCACAAAACATCCCGAACGTTGGCCACGAAAACACACGGAAGAGAAATATGCGTCCGCTAAGAGCTGCAGATTATAACCGTGAAACAACAAGATAAGAACTCCTTTTAATCACACTTGATCCGGATGATAGGAGTTTTTGTTCTTTCTTTCTCAAAATTTTCAATTTCATAAAATGATTTGATGATTTTATTTGCATCATGATGACTTTCAAGACTGTAGTAAATAGTCAAAGTTTTTGTTCTTTCTTTCTTAAAAAAACATATGGAGTCAGGGTGCTATAGTAACCATTTTCTTATAAAAAAATAGTCAAAGTTTCTAAATTATGTATTTTAGATTTTATGTTATAAATAAGAGTAAATTACATATTTGGTCCCTGATGTTTAGTTGCTTTTTGGATTTGGTCCCTATTTCGAAAAAATTACATGGATCGTCCCTGAGGTTTGACAAAGCGTATGGATATGGTCCCTCCCTCTAAACGCCGTCTATATATCACCGTTAATGTCTTCCCGCGTCCAAATTAACAGGGGTAAAATCGTCAATTCACTATTCTCCTCTCGTTTACGTATTACCGAATGTAATTATGGTGCTGACCCTTCTTTTCTTATGTTAATCATTACCAAAGCCACCATCTTCATCTTCTCTGTGCTTCTGTAAAACCCATTTCTTCATCAAACCTTAGTGTATGTGAAAATCAAAGCAAGATTGTTCGTCTTCGTGCAAAATGGATGGTCCTTTGTGGCAGATTCGAATCAACCCATCAACCAACGAGTACGTTGACGTATATGGTATGTATTGCAGCTAACAGTTTATCATCCCTCCATTTTAGTGTCATGCAGTTGTTAGTTGGATTTGTTAATGAAAAAATCGTTTTTTTCACAGATTGCTACCCTCAGTTGGTTATGTTCAAGATTCATCATGGAGGGTTTTTCACTAAGAAACCTGATAGGAGTTATGTTCAAGGTAAGTTAAGTTATGTTGATTTAGTAAACATGGATGAGTTCTCTGTACATGAGTTGGATGCCATGATGACAGAAATAGGGTATAGACAACCAATCCCTACTTATTATCACTTTAGACTCCCTGGTTGGGACTTGGACTTTGGTCTAAGAGCCTTGGGAAATGATCAGGACGTGATCAACATGTTGAAATATGTTCCTGAATGCAGAGTGTTTGAAGTATACACTGAACAATGGAAAAGTAGGGTGGGTACTTATTTGGCTAGTCCTAGTGGTACTAATGTTGTTATACAAGAGATTGAAGAAAATAACGAACCTGAGTTTAGTAGACTACAGAAAAAGGTGCAAGAAGGAGTTGCTATCTCTTGCAGGAAGAAACTTTTCATTGAATGGCATGACACTATTGATCAAGTCCAACAAAATGCCAATGAGATAGGTGATCAAGTCCAAGAGACTGCCACTAACTTAGGTGATCAAGTCCAAGAGAATGCCCCTGATAAAGTTGATCAAGTCCAAGAGAATGCCCCTGATATAGGTGATCAAGTCCAAGAGAATGTCAATGTAATGGATTTCCAACACATTGGTCCTACTAATGATGTTTTGGAAGATGAGCACTTCAATGATTTGTTTGATAAACTTGAAAGCCAAGGACTGTTTTCACAGGAATTTAATGTGTTGGAATTTAATGATTTGAGAGATTTTGGTTTCAGAGATTATCAATTTGACCCCAATAGAACTGATAGAGCATATGCAAGTGATCAGGATAGTAATAATGTACAGACTGATGACTGCAAGAGTGATGACAGTGATGATACTGATTACGTTGTGGATGAAGTTGACAAAGTAGACTTAGATATCATGGACTTTCACATACACACAGATGTTGATGCAGAGTGGATTGGTAGGAGGGAGTTAAAAGTGGATGGAGATGAAAACAACATTGTTGTTGATGCATTGGATCATGATAATTTTGAAAGCAACACAGATGAGTCAGATTTGGAGATGGAAAGGAAAAGAAAGTTGAAACAAATTAGGATGGAAAGGGCTGTGGGTGAACAAACAGAAGGGGTTCCCAGTTTTTATGTTGGTAAGGTATTTGGTACCAAAGATGGCATTAAAAAAATGATTGATATGCATGCAATATTAACTAGAAGGCAGATTCAGGTAGTTAAGAATGATTCAATGAGGCTAAGGGCTGTTTGTAAAGGCACCCTACCAGATTTTAGAAAAGAAAGTCAATGTGGTCCAAGCTTAGGGAAAAAAGAAGCAAAAAGTGGGCCCTCATGTCCTTGGGTCTTACATGTTTCCAAAGGGAAAAATGATGTTAATTGGGTGGTCAAAACATACGTGGAGACCCATAATTGTCTCCAAACAAGATCTGTGAAGGCGTGTACTGCTTCTTTCCTATCCCAAAATCTAGTTCAGACCCTTATTCACAATCCAGATATCCCTGTCAAGGCTGTTCAAATGGATATGCAGATAAAGTTTGAGCAAAACTGTTCAAGGATGAAATCACATAGAGCAAAGGCACTGGCTTTGGATAAACTTCGTGGAGACTATGGTGAGCAGTACAAGAGTTTGAGGGACTACCTTGCTGAAGTTCAGAGAACAAACGCTGACACAACTGTGAAGTTAGAGGTTGAGGTGGACCCTAACCCATCAATTCAAACAAGAAGATTCAAGAGGGTGTACGTGTGTCTTGGGGTGTTGAAAAGGGGTTTCAAGGCTGGCATGAGAGATTTTTTAGGGTTGGATGGAGCCTTCATGAAAGGTCCTTTTCCTGGACAGATTCTCACAGCTGTTGGAATTGATTCCAATAATGGCACATACCCCCTTGCATACGCCATTGTTGAGGCAGAAAACACAGATTCATGGAGGTGGTTTTTAAGTTGCTTAGGGGATGATCTAGATCTGGCAACAAATTCCAATTTCACATTCATTACTGACAGACAAAAGGTACTTTTCTATTCTATACATCTGTTAGTTATTATGATAGTTATTGTTAGTTATTGTTAAATATATATATGTTTGTGTGACTTGTAGGGAATAGTACCTGCAATTGCACAAGTATTCCCTTGTGCAGAACACAGGTTTTGCCTAAGGCACATCCATGAAAATATGAAGAAGACATGGAAAGGTAAACTGTTCAAGGATTTGTTGTGGAAGTGTGCCTCAACAACCACTGTCCAGGAGTTTGATCGTCAGATGGAGCATCTGAAGTTGGTGAATGAACAAACATTCAATTGGTTGAAGCTGATACCCCCTCATCATTGGGCCAGGTCTCATTTTACAGGTACTTGGGCTTATTTAACACATGTTACATACATGAAGATTATAAATTAACACATGTTACTTACAATTGGTGAACACATGTTAATAACAGGAAGAAGTCATACAGATGTGTTGTTGAACAACATCTGTGAGGTATTCAACAAACAATTAGTGGAAGGAAGGGACAAACCCATTATCACCTGCTTGGAGTATATAAGGCAATACATCATGAAGAGAATAGCAAATGTGCAGACCCTAATTGACAAAGCACAAGGTCCCCTCACTCCAAATGTGACAAAAGTACTTGATCAGATCAAGAATGATACTGTGGATTACCAAGTCATATGGAATGGTGAATGCAGATACCAGGTTAGTGGTCCATGGATGGACCAATGCATTGTAGATGTAAGGGAAAAATGGTGTTCATGCAGGAAATGGGAGCTCACTGGAATTCCATGCAAACATGCTGTTGCATGTATATGGAATATGCAGAGCAATGGAGAACAAGCTGAAGTTCTTGAGAAGTGGGTGCATGAAAGTTATTGGTTGGATACATGGAAACATATGTATAGTTTTAAGTTGGAACCAATTAATGGAAGGATGTTGTGGGTGAAGTCTACTTGCTCAACCACTTTGATTCCACCCACCCATCACACTCAAATTGGTAGGCCAAAGAAGAAGAGGAAGAAGGCTGTTGGAGAGCTGATTGATTCAGGAAGGAAGCTGAAGAAGGTTGGAAAGACAATAAGATGTATGAAGTGCAGGCAACAAGGTCATAACTCTAGGAGTTGCAAGGGACAAGCCCCATGATGTGGTTCTTATGTAATTTAATGCTTAACAGTAGCTTTTGGTTATTAGTGATGCAAACAATAGTTGTTTAATGATGGTGGTTGTTTTTGGATAGTAGACAAAGTAACTATAGTTTATGGGATCCCCTGTTTTTTGGATGTACAACTAATGGGATCAATTTATGGTACCTGTAAATTGTTGGTTATGGAAATGGTTAGTTATGGTACCTGTAAATTGTTGGTTATGGAAATTGCTAGTTGTTGGTTATGCAAATCTGTGAAAATCATACCTGTTGATTATGCAACCACTTGGTTATGCAACCTCTTGGTTATGCCAATTGTTGCCTATGAACATGGTTGTACTTATTACATTAAGCAAGTTGCATTAGTATACATTCCTCAATCTGAACATGGTTGTACTTATTACATTAAGCAATTTGCATTAGTTATGCCAATTGTTTCTTATGGAACTTGTTGTCTATGAACATGGTTGTGCTTATTACATTAAGCAAATTGCTCTTGGTTATGCCAATTGTTGCCTATGAACATGGTTGTACTTATTACATTAAGCAATTTGCATTAGTATACATTCCTCAATCTGAACATGGTTGTACACAAATCAAATATATACCATCAAACCACTTCATCTTACAATAACCAATCTGAGATTACATTAAACAACAACAAAAACTTACAGTAACCAATACTTGTCCTATTACAACAATTTAGGTCAACCTAAAAACAAAAAACACTCCAATCGCCAACCATGTCAGACACAAAACCTGCTTCATTCTGAGATTTTGTTGTTCCACCTTGTTCTTCGACTTTAACAACCCTGGAATAATCATCTTTGATCGATCACACAAAGCTGGGTCATACCAATCAATGAAACCACAGCTTCTTGCCTATTTACCATGGAAATTGAAGATGGAGAAATCAGGGAAAATCCAATACATGTTTCACAAAGCTGAACAAAATGAAATACCTTTCTTGAGCAACAATAGAAACGTCTTCCTGGGTTTGATGAGGTCCAAGAAGTTCTCAAAACTGCATATGATCCACAACTGCATCTCTTCATTGTGGGAGCGAGCGACAGAGGAGTGAAGAAGTGAATGAGACCGTTGTGTTGAATTAATACAGAGAGATTTGATTAATAAATCATTTACATGTTTGATAAAATGTGAAAAGACAATTTTACCCCTCTGAATATTGACCCTTATGACATTAACGGTGATATATAGACGGCGTTTAGAGGGAGGGACCATATCCATACGATTTGTCAAACCTCAGGGACGATCCATGTAATTTTTTCGAAATAGGGACCAAATCCAAAAAGCAACCAAACATCAGGGACCAAATATGTAATTTACTCTATAAATAATTAAATATAGAGGGAACTAAAAACGAAAAACTAAAAAACGAAAAACTAAGAAACTCTTTGGTAGTTGTTTATCTGGATGGTATGTACATGTGCATACAAGTAACTGAAGTTGTTTTTATTTTATTTTTATGCACATGTGCATATACACGTGTGCATGTTACAGATACTTGTATGCACATGTACATACCGTCCAGATGAATGTTTACGAGAGTGTTTCTCACTGTTTCATTTATTTGTGGCTTTCCCTTACACCCGACTCTATAATTGTAAATGTTTAACTTTTAATACAATAAAGGTAAGAAAACATGTTTCTATGTTGGAAGAAGGTCATTAAATTAACTTCAAATTGCTAATAAAATTCTTGATTAGGGTTGTTCAAAAATCCGGCTACCCTAGCATAACCAACCCGAAATAATTCAACCCAACCTGATAAACCAGATGTCTTTTGATACAATAGATTTAATATGATCACCCCAATCTCCGAACGGTGGAAAACTTGATCACCCCAATCTCCGATCATTCTCCGATTACTCTTCACAACGAGGTTCGGCACCCCTACCCCCTCCTAACCGTTTATTTCGTTTTGAGAATAAATGGTTGCAAGAAGCATCTTTCGTCAAGGTCTTTGAGAATAGCCGGAACAAGCCCGGAAATACCGACATACTCTCCAAACTCTCAAAGCTAGCGAAAACCCTCGGAAATTGGGGGAGACGTTTGAATATGGCTTTTAAAGAAGAGGTCAAAGACGCGTATTCTAAGTTGGAGGTGTTGCGGAACTCCCCTAATACCATATCCAACGCCGCCTACGAAGAAGAGCGTCAACGACTCCTTTGCACCCTCTTGAAAGAAGAAGAGCATTGGCGACAAAGGGCTAAAGTGTTTAGGCTAAAAGAGGGGGACCAAAACACCAAATTCTTCCATGCCTATGCGAATGGAAGACGGAAAGCTAACCGAATTATAAAGATTAAAGACGAGAACGAAAGCTGGCTTGAGAATAGCACCGATATCCACAACCTCGTTATAAGGCACTTTAATAGACTCTGTTCTGCAGGTTCGGGGAATCCGGAGTTGATTTCTAGCTTGGTCCAAAAAAGACTATCGGAAAGAGATATCGTGCGACTTGAGACACCCTTTTCCAAGGAAGAATTCAGAACGACTCTTTTCCAAATGCACCCTGACAAATCTCCCGGGCCGGATGGGTTCAACCCTCGTTTCTACCAAAAGCTTTGGAACAATATGGGAGATGACATTTTCCTTGCGGGAAAGTCTTGGCTAGATAATAGGACCATCCCAAATGGCCTAAATGACACTATCATCACTCTTATTCCGAAGATCGACTCCCCTTCGTACCTCAAAGATTTCCGGCCCATTGCCTTATGTAATGTTATCATGAAGATCATCACAAAGGTACTAGCCAACCGTATCAAACCGATCCTCCCGTCGATCATCTCAGAAAACCAAACGACCTTTGTGAAGAATCGATTGATCACCGACAACGTAATCATCGCCTTCGAAATGCTTCATTCTATGCATCACAATACTCGCAGGAAAAAAGGCGAAGTGGCACTAAAAATCGACATTAGCAAGGCTTATGATCGTCTTGACTGGGATTATCTCCGGCAGATTCTTTTGGCCCTTGGCTCCCCTAACCGGTGGGTCGATATGATTATGCTTACGGTTGAATCTGTTAAGTATTTTGTAAGAGTCAACAATGATTTGATTGGTCCCATCATTCCACGACGCGGACTCCGTCAAGGAGATCCAATCTCTCCGTACCTCTTTATCTTATGCATGGAAGGTCTCTCGTCCTTCCTTAATCACAAAGAAAAGGCGGGAAGATTTCACGGTTGCCAGGTGGCCAAAGGTGCTCCTTCGATCTCCTACCTCTTTTTTGCGGATGACGCTTTCTTTTTTTTGCAGGGCTTCGATCGACGAGATACGCCACTTAACGAAAATGTTAACAACTTACGAACGAGCTTCTAGTCAAGGGACCAACTATGCCAAATCGGGTATTATGGGAAGCCACAATTTGAATGCCGATCTCGTTCACGGTTTTTCATGTATCCTTGGAATTGACAATCCAATCAATACCGGTCGGTACCTGGGGCTCCCGTCACTCGTGGGACGCTCCAAAAAAAGCATCTTTCGATTTATCCGTGAACGACTTTGGCAAAAGTTGTAGAATTGGGGGAAACGTCCCATTTCCATCGCGGGAAGGGGTACCCTCATAAAGGCAGACGCCCAAGATGTGCCGGTTTATTACATGAACGTCTTTCTTTTTCCAGTGTCCACTATAAAAGACCTCGAGAAGATGATAAATTCTTTCTGGTGGGGTGGAAAATCTGATGGTCAGCGCTCGATAAATTGGCTTTCTTGGGATAAATTATGTCGGCCACTTTCTCATGGGGGTCTAGGTTTTCGAGATCTCACCGCCTTCAACGTGGCCATGCTTGGAAAACAAGGATGGAGAATTGTTTCAAACCCTTCTTCTCTTGTCAGTAGAATCCTCAAAGCTAAATATTACCCGAACGGGGTTTTTATGGAGGCCCGATTGGGAAACTCCCCAAGTTTCATATGGAGAAGCATCTGTCATTCTCAACTTGTTCTCCAGGAAAGGCTTAGGTGGAAGGTAGGAGATGGAAGATCCATAAACGTCTGGCGATGTAACGCCCCAAATTCCGGGCTAATTTGAACCTCAAATTTCACAAGTTATGATATAAGAAACTTCAACTTATAAATATATAGCAAGGTAATTAACCACCAAGAGTACATTTACAATACAGGATTCTTCAAATAACCTATTAATCTAATCACATCACTACAATCAGATTAACTAAGTTATCTAAGCAATCCAACAAAATCTCTTCTGGTTAATTGACACCTCTGCTATTCAAAAAACGCTCGTCCCACAACCCTTTACTTTCCCGAACTGGTACCTGGTAAGAAAACATCATATGAAACGATTAGGCCAACGCCAAGTGAGAACATTCGTTTCCATATTAACATTTGCAAAATCAATGTAAACAAGTTATATCAAACCTGGTTACCCTTTTTCTTACCAAACGTGTAACTCTATTCCATTACACTATTTCATCCAATACCATGAATATGGCTGACCATAATTCTATCAACATATCATACCTCAGAGCCACACTACGAATCTTCAATGATTCTAGATTAATGCTCTTGTCCCAAAAATTACAAGGAATTTAAAATTTTAAAAACATGCATTTCATTATAAAACAATCACAATTTAATAATTCGTAACTCAAATGAGGTTAACGTCGTTAACTCGAACAGTCAATAAAGTTTATGCCGCGGAAATTTCATAAAATAAAATCCAAAGGTTTGAAAGTGAAACTTAAACAATTCTTGACACTCCGCGCCTAGTGTGTGTACCGTCAAGCCCGACTGCCGCTCGCACCTGAAATCACAACATATTGGGAAAAGGGTAAGCTAAACGCTTAGTGAATCCTATCACACACGCAGGTAGCAACCCCACGTATATCGCCCCTACTCGCCAGTAGGCAACATCACCATCACCACGGATATAAATCCACATAACAATTAGCGTATAAATACGAACCTCGGTCCCACCGAGCACACCAAAAATATATCGATACAAGCTCAGTCCCACCGAGCCCTCGGTCCCACCGAGTAAAGACATTGATACAAGCTCAGTCCCACCGAGCCCTCGGTCCCACCGAGTAAAGATAATACAATTGTACTAGCTCAGTCCCACCGAGCCCTCGGTCCCACCGAGCCCCCCAGTCCCACTGAGGTGTACACAAGCATACATAATTCACATACACATTCAACAGATCACAACTAGATATCACATCCCAACTAATTCACGTAAACACGTAATAACACATAATAACACGTAACACAAAATAACGATATGCATGAAATTCCTAACTACGCGGTGAGAGAACTCACCTCAAAGCAAAGCGACGCGCTCCCGAGCCTCAACACCAGCACGTCAACCTTCCTCACATTTTCCCACCTAATTACGCACTAAAAACGTCAACGGAAGGTCCCAACTCACGACACTTTTACTAGTTTAACGAAACTAAAAATTCCAGCTTTTATACTAAAAACGCAGGTCTGTTCGGGACCCATTTTACCCCTGCTAAACTGATCAAACCAAAAATCTAATTCTACATTCAGGAAGTTCAATGTCTTACGGTTCCAGGGACGTATCGCACGCGTCCTAACGATATTCCTAGCACTCTATATGAATTTTACAAAAACACCTCTCAGAGCAGCTAAAACAGGACCTGTCCGTATAAAATGGCAATTTGACACTAGCTATGGCCCGAACTGGTTTTTCCACAAAACATATAAAAGTTACTAGACTCAGAATGGGAACTTTTGGCACCAGCTCCATCCCAATCCGACATTCCTAGCAAAAGTTATAGCTTTTACAACACAGGGCAGAAACTGTACAATTTACATAAAATGATAACCTTTTGAACTTGAACCCAATGAGACGTCTTAATCCAAACAGACCCGCACAGCAACATGACTTACTGTTTTAGGGTTGACATGGGCTGAACCACACCATGCACCATCCACTGCCGCCTCCGGCAGTGGTGGTGGTTGGCGGCGACGACGGTGGTTGCGGTCGATAACCTCTGGCGAAACCTCCCAACATCACCCGCAACCCCACACCCGCACACACCCACACACCCGCAAGCGCACGCACTCTCTGCCGCCATCGCGGCGGCGTGCAGCGGCGGCCCCACCGCCGGCAGCCGTGGCTACGGCGGTGGTGGTGGCGGTTTACATTCTCCGACGAGGAAAAACATCAAATAAAACGAACGGGACACTTACCTTAACGGAATCCCTCTTCCTCCTCCTTTCCGACCACTCCCGACGCTAGTTCCCTCACGCCGGCGATCGCCTCCTTCCTCCTCTCGACCCTTGCTCTCTTTCTCTCTCGGTTTTTCTCTTCCTCCCTCTCTCTTCCGATTCCTCTCTCTCTCTCTCTTTTCCTTTCTCGGCCGAAAACAACAAGAAGGTGGAGGGGAGATGGCTAAAGGTTCTTGGGGGTTACTAACATGAAACCGAAGGGGAAGGGGAAGGGGTGTCTCTTGGCTGATCCCATGCACAAGTTTGGCCCCCTTGCCACTTTTGGCCCCTCTACTAAACTCTTCTCGCAAACCAACAAAATAGTTGACATATTTAACAATTAGGTCCAAATCGTCTAATCCCGTTAACGGAAACCACGTTAAATAATAGCTTAAAAAAAGATTAATAATACATACCGGGATACGGGATTTACAACTCTCCCCCACTTGGATTAGACTTCGTCCTCGAAGTCTATGCCCGTGAATAGCTATAGATAGGTCTCCCACATCTCAACCTCAGGTTCCCAAGTTCACTCGGAACACTTTCGGTGTTTCCACTAGACCTTCACTAACTGGAATTTAAGATTTCCCACACCGCCTAAAAATCTCTCGAATACTTTTCTTACCACAAAACTCCTTCAAGTACACCGCAAGTATGATCGGAGGAACACTCCAACAACTGGATTCATTCCTAGTCAAACGACTTCGTGTTGGAAACTAATGATTTATATCTAAATTAGAAGCCTTAAGTTTAGTGTTATGTTTATTATTAAATTAAGTATAGAAAATAATGGCAGTTAGGAGCAGTTAAATTGGCGCCACTTTGTGAACCGGTGTGTTGGTTCACAAAGGTACCTGTTGGTGATGTATATATATGTATTAAACCTGTGTGAATAATGTAATCAGTTTGTACGTATTACCCTTGTTCTCTTGTTTTCCTTTCTTCGAAGACACACATGCACACAGCACTGTGTAAAACAGAAGGCTTTGACAGATTCATGAGGAGATCGACAAGGATGTCAAATCTGAATGGAATCAATGACATGAGCAATTCCAACAATTGGTATCAGAGCCCAAGGTTGGGCAGATCGTTGGGAAGTACCGCTGATTTCGAAGCGGAAGGAAGATCTGATGCGTTTCCAATGGCATGGGATAAGTATGAGATGTCCGAAGATTCAAGGATTGAAGGGAATCGTGAACGCGATGTTAAGGACAGTGTAACGTCCCAAAAATTACAAGGAATTTAAAATTTTTTTATTAAACATTTCGTATATAAAACCCATTAAATAATCCCAACATATCAGTTGCAAAATCATAAATATTGTTCATGTAACCAGAAACCAGCGGAAATAATGTTAATAAATAAAACTAATAATAGCCAGCTCATCCCGCGCGCCAGTATGTACCCGTCACGCCTTAGAGCCACTCGTACCTGAAACCACAATTTATTGGGAAAAGGTAAGCACGAAGCTTAGTGAATTCAAACACCATAAATAACACAGTTATTCCACACTACCCCTAAAACAGATAGTGACACATAAACGATCATACAGGTCTACGAACAAATCATAAACATGTATATCCACACCCACCCACCTGAAAGGCACAAGTCGGTCCCACCGACCACATGATAAAACCTCCGGCCCCGCCGGATCCCCGGTCCCACCGAGTCTCTACGCCACCCGCATATTAAATCCCCGGCCCCGCCGGATTCCTCGGTCCCACCGAGTTAACATGTCATCATAATCTCAACTAGACACCCCACTATCTAGTTCACAACAAAATCACGTAAAGCTACCACACACGTGCTACAGCAATGATAAAACAACCGATATTAAGTATAGTGAGAGAACTCACCTCGAATGCGCGCCTAGCTTAACAATACAATTCAAGCTTCACAATTACGGTCACTTCCCAGCACCTAAACGCATGTTAAAACGTGTCAATACGAGACCCGGACCCTACGACACGACACACGCTTAAACCGTCACTAAAACTATTTTCCGTTCTCGCCAAACAGGTCTGTTCGGGACCTGTTTCGACCCCTTTAAACCCAGAAAATTCCCAATATTATTTCATTATTAGAAAGTACTCTGAGATAGGATTTCAAGGACATATTATACGCCTCCTAACGATTTTTCTACAATTTATTACGAATTAAATACGAACGACCACAAAAACTTTCCGTTTTCGGACCAGCCGCGCCAACAGCCAAAAACAGCCTAGCTACGGGCTTAATCAGACTTTCGGCAAAACACGAAAAACCTCCCCAACTCAAATTGGGAACTTTGGGAACCAATTTCACGTCAAAACGAGTTACGAGTGAAAAGTTAAGGCTTTCTCAAGATCAAGACAGATTCCAGAAATTTTCACATGAAATGACGAATCACCGAACTTCCGACCACTTTTTCGCCCAGCTAGAGACCGAACCAGTTTTCCGCTAAAACACGGAAAACGTGCCCGACCCCGAACTTGAACCGTGGGCGCCAGTTTCGGCTCAAACGGAGTTACAACGGAAAAGTTACGGGCGAAATACGAACTGGACAGATTTAGCCAAATCACATAAAATGACGATTTATAAAAACAGTTTATCCGATTCGGGTTACGGTTACTATGGGCTGGACTCAACCGCGCACCATCCACTGCCATCTCCGGCAGCGGTGGTCGCCGGCGGCGGCGGCGATGGTGGTGGTTTTCCGGTGACCAAAAATAGCAAAACGAAGAGGCAAAGGAAAGAGAGATTTACCTCACGACGACGACGCCGCAGCAGCAGCCCCTCGGAGGTCCGATCACCGCTGCTCCTCCTCCTTCTCGCTACTCTCTCTCTCTCCCGCTTCTCTCTCTCTCTCCCGCTGCTCTCTCTCTCTCTCCCGCTGCTCTCACTCTCGCCGGCGGCTCTCTCTCTCACCGCTGCTCTCTCTCTCGCCGGCGACTCTCTCTCTCTCTCTCACTCTCTCGTTGCACTTCTCTTTCTCCGGCAAACACAGCGGCGGCACGTCAGCGGTTCTGGTGGTTGCACTGCGGCAGCAAGGGGGCGGGGGAAGAATCTCGGTCGTGACCACGAGAGGGACGAAAAATAGCGTAGGGTTTTTGGTGTCGTTTGCTATGGGCGTAAAACGTGAATTTAGAAGGAGAAAGAGAGGGGTCGGCCCATATGGCCGATCCCATGCACACACTATCACATACTTGTCACTTATGGTCCCTGGGTTTTAAGGTTTATCCAAATTTCCCCTCCTATCTTAGGATTTAACAATTGACCATTTATCCGCACAGAATAAATCGTTTTAGGTCCTTGACTCCTAACCCCGTTAAATAAATTCGCTAAAAAAACATCATAAATAATTAAATAGAATGCGTACCGGGACACGGGCTTTACAACTCTCCTCCACTTGGATTAGACTTCGTCCTCGAAGTCTCGACCGGAAAATAACTCGAGATAGTTCTCGTGCATCTCCATTTCGGGTTCTCACGTCCACTCGAACCCCTTCGGTGCTGCCACTGGACTTTCCTCAACTAGAATCTAAATTTCCCACCCCGTCTAGAATTTCTCGAATACTTTTCTTACTAACAAAACCCTTCAAGGACACTGAATTTATGATCGGAAGAACATTCCAACACTGGAATCATTCCTAGTTAAACGACTTCGATTGCCTCCCAACCTTAGATGTTCCATACATCCCGTTTCAAATTTCAAGCTCTAACCATTCTAAAGTTGCTCCCCAATATACCCTACAGGATACTCGAATTCGATCATTCCTATCATTAACCGTCGATTAACTTCCACGAGTTCTAAAAGACTCCCAAAATTTAGTTCACACGGATCATCAAACCAGTAAACTTATAATCACCCACGAAGGTCATTCCACCATAACCATTCATCACAATTAAGCATCTTAGGATTACTACTACCATCATCATACTTATTTTAAAAATCGGCTACAGATCTCCGATTACACTAAAGGTGTTTGGCCTCAAGCCCAAAAGTCGACACCTAAATATACTACTTACCTCAAAAGGTTACTGCGCATTTATTCTCTTAAATACAAAGGGCATCATTCCTTTAACCGATACTATTCGGCCTACAGTACCAACACACGTGGAATACTCAACCTTCTACCGTCTACTTATCCTCCACACTCGCTCTACGAAGCCTAGTTACACCACATCAAGATACACCTTAACGTCTACCTCCCAGGTACGACTCAAGGCCCGGCACATCGGAACTACCTCCCAGGTAAGTGCCCAAGACTAAATCCTCCTACTGCCTACTGGAAAGTCAAGGTCATAACACATGGATACCGGGGTCCCACCCCGAGATACCCAACCGACCGTTACCAACGTCTGACTGACCTGACCAAGGATTTAATGCAAACAGTATACCAACAACATGTCTATCCCGGAATGACTCACTCACCCAACATGTAAATACTCAACGTGCAATAAGTGCAAAATTGTGCAACAAAACAACCCATCAACAAAACTCCACATCGAGCCATTAAAAACCGTGCAATCGACCCATGACTATCTCAAAGCCAAAACCGAGCAAAATGCTCCACGCTTGCTAGACCCATAAGTCGGTCAAAAACGCGTTTAAATAAAGTTTCAGCAAGCAATACTCTAAAATCAACATTAGTCCCAAACTCGACACGGGTTAAACAAAAGAGTTTTCCAAAAGGACTCACACCCTTAAAGTTCTCAAAATGATACATAACACTTATAAGCGCACTTCCCAAATGGTTTACAAAATCATTTACAAAATATTTTCAACGTCAAGATTTTTCATTTCAAAAAGACCGTAAGCAATAAAACTACTATTACCAGGTCGGTAGTTACGCAAAAATGGACACGCTCGTCCCACATATGAAAATCATGTTGAAAATCATTTCATTGCAGCTTGGTTTACTCACAAAACGTAAAGCGAAGTAAATAATTTCTTTGAAAATGAACCGTCACGGTTCTAGTATGAATTGACTCATGACCTGTATTTAAAGTAACCGCTCGACCTTACATCGGGTGCGACAAAAGCGTGCACATAATTTCAAAATCAGTTCCACGACATTTGACCCCAAAATTTCTCTTTTTCAACATAAAAGGTCGTGGCACAGGGTTCACCAACAAATCTTACGCGCGTCGGCTAGTCATACAAAACGATGAAACGGTTTACAAATATATTTTTGTTAAAACACAACTGTCTCGTGTAGGTTTCAACTTAAAGATAAAAACCAATCCGTTTCCATCATTTGAAAATATCGACTAAAATCTCATAAAATCTCAAAAGGCGGGGTTCTTTAAATTGATTTCCAAGATTTCCCCAAATGGTCACATAAACAAATACGATATGCACCTCGTGAAATTAAACCCACACGACTCAACATGCCGTAAAACAAAACTTATTTTAACCAAATCACTCAAATAGCTTTAAACAGACATCGTGGAATGTAACTTTCCGTCTCAACTCTAACATATGTGGAGGAGTTCCAATGTTAAAGTCACAAGCCGTAGTCACTTGCCCAACATTTTAAACACCACAAAACACGGATATCATCTTACCCGAAAGAACCGTTGGAAAAATAACGAAATGAGACAAATTCTAACAAAGTTTGCACTCCCGTGATAAAACGATTTCATACACTTTCAAAACCATATTCCCAAATCTTGTGTGTGTGCTGAACATTTCCCAAAATTCTAAAACACCATCCATAAAATGATTTGAAACACAAGAATTTGTTAATGCAATCTATTTCAAAATCAAACTTTGTGCATGACTCAGTCGGCATTCTACGCCTCGACTCCTACTCCTCCAAATCTCTCCGATCCACTAACGTCATCCGGACATTTAAACCTCTTAGGCAAGATGGGAAATTACGTCAGATAATCCCTACGATTTTTCCTCAAATCAAAGTCGGCTCTATAAGCCTATGATTCTAGCACAATCATCCATCTTGGCCCGAAACAACATCATCCTCATCGTCACTCCAAGTGACTATTACTAGAATCGTCCTTTTATTCCAACGACTACTAAATTATAACCTTCGACCCTACCCCAACGATCATCCCATCAAAGCAAAACAAGTACACACCTGTACTAGTAGGTTTACTATAGTCGTTCCTCCTTGTGATGGCTACTCTGGGTAGATATTACAACGGGTTATTAGCACATAATAATTCACACTAACAACGCTCACGCTCAACTCCTTGGATTCCTCGAGACTTTTCCCGACTCGAGCATTGATCTTGTGTTTCCGATAGTAGGAGCTCTACTACTACCTTCCACACCTATCATCACTCGTTCCGAGTTCCATCCGATGGGTCCAAGTAGTTTCTCGCCGATAACTACACACATATGCCCGCACCGGCATATGTACACACTCTTCCTAGCTCCCTAGGAATTCCACCCAACTCCACTACCCTTGCTATGACGAAATCCCCACTAGTCATGACGAGTCGCCTCGCGAATGCACAGTCGCACACAGTGTAAAACCAGATAGACATTCGAATATAAGATTCTATCCTACAACGGTTGGACTCAAACAAGAGCTGCGCAATAGAACTAAATCCGACATTCTAAGGCTATTTGGTTCCTACCGCATACAACCTATAGTGCATTCACTTAACAACTTGTCAGGGCTAGCATGAACTCCTATTAGCAAACAACAAACATGCAGTACAGTGTAATAAGCACCAAGCAATCTAGCACACATACTCCTATGTTCTAGAAAGCAATCTAGCATACATACTCATATGTAAACACTCTTCCCAGCTCACTAGGAATTTCATCTCATCCCACTACCCTTGGTACTACGGAATCCCTACTAGCCATAACGAGTTGCCTCGCGAATACCCAATCGCATGCAGCGTGAATCAAATAGACATTCGAATACAAGATTCTATCCTAGAACGGTTGGACTCAAACAAGAGCTGTGCAATAGAACTAAATCAAATATTCTAAGGCTATATGATTCTTACTGCATACAACCTATAGGGCCTTCACTTAACAACCTACTATAACTAGCATTGATTCCTACTAGCAAGCAGTCATCATACAGCATAGTGTCAACAACAGGCAATCTAGCATGCATACCCTATGCCTAGAAAGCAATACAACACTAAGCAATGTACCTTTCCTCCTTGGCTCCGGCTGACTGTACACACTGCGCCCTCGATCACTGTTCCTCAACCGGATTTTTCCTTCTTTTTATTTCCCAAAAACTTTAAAGAAAATTTTTATAGCCGCAAACTTGAGATCAAACACACCGAAATGCGTTTGATTCACTCAAGCCGTGCTCTGATACCAAGTTGTAACGTCCCAAAATTTACAAAGAATTTAAATTTTTTTATTAAACATTTCGTATATAAAACCCATTAAATAATCCCAACATATCAGTTGCAAAATCATAAATATTGTTCATGTAACCAGAAACCAGCGGAAAATAATGTTAATAAATAAAACTAATAATAGCCAGCTCATCCCGCGCGCCAGTGTGTACCCGTCACGCCTTAGAGCCACTCGTACCTGAAACCACAATTTATTGGGAAAAGGTAAGCACGAAGCTTAGTGAATTCAAACACCATAAATAACACAGTTATTCCACACTACCCCTAAAACAGATAGTGACACATAAACGATCATACAGGTCTACGAACAAATCATAAACATGTATATCCACACCCACCCACCTGAAAGGCACAAGTCGGTCCCACCGACCACATGATAAAACCTCCGGCCTCGCCGGATCCCCGGTCCCACCGAGTCTCTACGCCACCCGCGTATTAAATCCCCGGCCCCGCCGGATTCCTCGGTCCCACCGAGTTAACATGTCATCATAATCTCAACTAGACACCCAACTATCTAGTTCACAACAAAATCACATAAAGCTACCACACACGTGCTACAGCAATGATAAAACAACCGATATTAAGTATAGTGAGAGAACTCACCTCGAATGCGCGCCTAGCTTAACAATACAATTCAAGCTTCACAATTACGGTCACTTCCCAGCACCTAAACGCATGTTAAAACGTGTCAATACGAGACCCGGACCCTACGACACGACACACACTTAAACCGTCACTAAAACTATTTTCCGTTCTCGCCAAACAGGTCTGTTCGGGACCTGTTTCGACCCCTTTAAACCCAGAAAATTCCCAATATTATTTCATGATTAGAAAGTACTCTGAGATAGGATTTCAAGGACATATTATACGCCTCCTAACGATTTTTCTACAATTTATTACGAATTAAATACGAACGACCAAAAAAACTGTCCGTTTTCGGACCAGCCGCGCCAACAGCCCAAAACAGCCTAGCTACGGGCTTAATCAGACTTTCGGCAAAACACGAAAAACCTCCCCAACTCAAATTGGGAACTTTGGGAACCAATTTCACGTCAAAACGAGTTACGAGTGAAAAGTTAAGGCTTTCGCAAGATCAAGACAGATTCCAGAAATTTTCACATGAAATGACGAATCACCGAACTTGCGACCACTTTTTCGCCCAGCTAGAGACCGAACCAGTTTTCCGCTAAAACACGGAAAACATGCCCGACCCCGAACCTGAACCGTGGGCGCCAGTTTCGGCTCAAACGGAGTTACAACGGAAAAGTTACGGGCGAAATACGAACTGGACAGATTTAGCCAAATCACATAAAATGACGATTTATAAAAACGGTTTATCCGATTCGGGTTACGGTTACTATGGGCTGGACTCAACCGCGCACCATCCACTGCCATCTCCGGCAGCGGTGGTCGCCGGCGGCGGCGGCGATGGTGGTGGTTTTCCGGTGACCAAAAATAGCAAAACGAAGAGGCAAAGGAAAGAGAGATTTACCTCACGACGACGACGCCGCAACAGCAGCCCCTCGGAGGTCCGATCACCGCTGCTCCTCCTCCTTCTCGCTACTCTCTCTCTCTCTCCCGCTGCTCTCTCTCTCTCTCTCCCGCTGCTCTCACTCTCGCCGGCGGCTCTCTCTCTCACCGCTGCTCTTTCTCTCGCCGGCGGCTCTCTCTCTCTCACTCTCTCGCTGCACTTCTCTTTCTCCGGCAAACACAGCGGCGGCACGTCGGCGGTTCTGGTGGTTGCACTGCGGCAGCAAGGGGGCGGGGGAAGAATCTCGGTCGTGACCACGAGAGGGACGAAAAATAGCGTAGGGTTTTTGGTGTCGTTTGCTATGGGCGTAAAACGTGAATTTAGAAGGAGAAAGAGAGGGGTCGGCCCATATGGCCGATCCCATGCACACACTATCACATACTTGTCACTTATGGTCCCTGGGTTTTAAGGTTTATCCAAATTTCCCCTCCTATCTTAGGATTTAACAATTGACCATTTATCCGCACAGAATAAATCGTTTTAGGTCCTTGACTCCTAACCCCGTTAAATAAATTCGCTAAAAAAACATCATAAATAATTAAATAGAATGCGTACCGGGACACGGGCTTTACAGACAGCGATCAATTCAAAAGGAAACTGTGGCATCTACGAAGGAAAGAAGTGTTAAAGAGACTGGATCATTTGAACCTTCGTGAAACCGATTTCTCAGTAAATAAACCACAACCATCGTTATTTTTGAGTAGAAAAATGAAGAAAGCACGGTGTTACCTTTGTTTTTCTCGTGGACACATGTATTGAAGTTGTCCAAACATGAATAAAAGATTTTATTTTAAGGAAAGGAATTCACAAGAATTAGGAGGCTGTGTAAAATCGAAGAAGATAACAAGGACCCCTTGTGATAAGTTAATCATACCTACACCGAATTGGACCGTAGTCGGGTCGGATGAACGTGGGTGGAACGAAATCTGGTATGTGTCAGACGAGTATCCATGCCATATGACAGCAAATATCGATTTGTTTAAGCATTTGAAGGAAGGATCCATTGGCACAAGTAGTGTGGGAATCAAAGTTGAAGGATTTGGTGAAGTTGTGGTATCAACCAAGGCAAGAAACTATTTAATATCAGGCGTTTATTTAGTGCCAAATTGTGCACTGAATGTGTTGAGCCTTCATCAGTTAATAGTGCAAGGATTCAGGGTGAGATTCCAAAACACAAAAGCCATTCTAGAGAGAGCCTTTGAAGAGGAGTATAATAAAGAGAAAGTCAGTGATAGTGAAAGCATGACAGATAAAGATGAAGAGGAGATCAGTGATAGTGATAGTAATATGGACTGGATGTGCAAGAACGAAGACTTGCACCAATTAGATTGCATACAAGAGAAGGCAATCAATGAAGTATTTAAGTATTACAATTCATGTGATGAATTATCAAGAGAGGAGATTTTAAATGGTAAAAGGGTTGGAAAGATGCCAACCAAAAGTGAATTTGAGAGCGTGATAGGTTTTATGAAGATGGTCAGCGAAGATGAGATCAAGGAAGATTGTAAGGATCTCGTTAAGAAGCATTTTGAAAAATTAGTGGAGTGGTTTTATAAAGACTACTTGGATTGTGAAGAAAGAATTACTCCTGTTGAGATACATGGAGTTGAGATATGTTTGTTAGACGTCTATTTAATTGTACAGGGCTTTGGAGGTCATGTGTATGTGACCACAAAAGACAAGTGGGAAGATGTAGCAAAAGCTTTGGGCTTTTCAAGTTATTATGCATAAGGTATCAAGAAGGTGTACATGTCACACCTTGGACTTTTGGAGGCTTACTATGAGATAGCCAAGAGACACTCGAAGGTTGAGTTAGCACGAATTGCAGGAGATAGCAAGGGTGCAGCACCAGAGGCAGAAGTGGATGCAGGTGCAGGAAAGAGTGGGGCTATAGGACTACCAAAAGGAGAAGACTTACCCGGAGGGGTTGAAGATACCGGCATGGAAGAATCCATGAAAGAAGCTGATTGCTGCAAGGAAGAAGATGATGTTCTCATCTTCATAGACTGATCGAGATATTTAGATTAAATCATTAGGGGGGAGTGTTGGAAACTAATGATTTATATCTAAATTAGAAGCCTTAAGTTTAGTGTTATGTTTATTATTAAATTAAGTATAGAAAATAATGGCAGTTAGGAGCAGTTAAATTGGCGCCACTTTGTGAACCGGTGTGTTGGTTCACAAAGGTACCTGTTGGTGATGTATATATATGTATTAAACATGTGTGAATAATGTAATCAGTTTGTACGTATTACCCTTGTTCTCTTGTTTTCCTTTCTTCGAAGACACACATGCACACAGCACTGTGTAAAACAGAAGGCTTTGACAGATTCATGAGGAGATCGACAAGGATGTCAAATCTGAATGGAATCAATGACATGAGCGATTCCAACACTTCGGTTGTCTCCCAACCATAGATAATCCAAACATCCCGATTCAAATTTCAAGCTCTAACCATTCTAAAGTTGCTCACCAATATACCCTACAGGATACTCGAATTCGATCATTCCTATCATTAACTGTCGATTAACTTTCACGAGTTCTAATAGACTCCCACAATTTATTCCACATGAATTATCAAACTAGTAAATTTATAATCATCCACGAAGGTCATTCCACCACAACCATTCACCACAAGCAAACATCTCAGGATTACTACTACCATCAACATTATTTCCTTAAAATCGGCTACAATTCCCCAATTACACTAAGGCATTTGGCCTCAAGCCCAAAAGTCGACACCTAAGTATACTATTTACCTCAAAAATTCTACGCATTTATCCTCTTTATTACAAAGGGCAGCATTCCCTAACCGATACTATTCGGCCTACAGTACCCACACGCGTGGGATACCCAACCTTCCACCATCGACGTATCTTCCACACTCGCTCTACGAAGCCCAGTTACACCCCAACGCCTACCTCTCAGGTACGTCTCAAGTCCCGGCACATCGGAGCTACCTCTCAGGTAAGTGCCCAAGACTGTATCCTCTTAGTGCCTACTGGAAAGTCAAGGTCATAACACATGAATACCGGAGTCCCACCCCGAGATACCCAACCGACCATTAAGACCGAGCAATTGACCCATGACTATCACAGACAAAATTCGGAATTTCCCCCGAAACTCTCTCGCGATTGGCATTTTCCTCCAAAACTGCCACCTCCTGAGCACTACCTATCGACTCGAGAAGAGGTGCAACCACTGTTAACCGTTGACACAAGCCCCACAGTGGCTCACCATCCAGATGTCGACTAAGTGCGTCCGTAGCAACATCCGCTTTACCGGGGTGGTAAAGTATCTCACCATCATAATCCTTGACCACGTCAAGCCACCTCCTCTGACGCATGTTGAGGTTTTGCCGGTCATCAAGTACTGGAGGCTTTTATGGTTAGTGTATACACTTGACGCCATACAAATAGTGCCTCCAAATCTTGAGAGCAAACACCACCAATTCTTACATACCCTCTGGCAAAGTCAACATTGGAGCCTCGCATAACGCCTGCGTAGCTCCCCAAAGCCCTCTGCTGCTCTTCACCCCAACTAAAAGCCGCAGATTTCTTCGTCGATCGGGTCATCGGTAAAGCAATCTTGGAGAAATCCTGAATGGATCTCCGGAAGTACCCTGCTAACCCAAGAAAACTCCGTACTTCAGTGAGAGTCTTTGTCACTTCCCACCGCATCACAGCCGTAATCTTGGCCGGATCTACCATAATACCATTCTGGTTCACGACATGCCCTCGAAAGTGGACCTCTCGTAACCAGAACTCACACTTGGAGAGCTTAGCATACAGCTTCTCCCGCCTCAAAACTTCAAAAACTTCTCACAAATGCATCTCATGCTCTTCCTTCGACTTCGATTACACAAGAATATCGTCGATGAACACGATCACCGATCGATCCCATATAGGGCTACATACCCGGTTCATGAGGTCCATGAACGCTACGGGTGCATTGGTGAGCCCGAGAGGCATCACCACAAACTTGTAAATGGCCATGACGTGAACGAAAGGCCGTCTACTCCGTATCCTCTCTCCTCACCCGCATCCGATGATACCCCGATCTCAAATCAACCTTAGAGAACCACGAGGCTCCCTGAAGCTGATCGAACAAGTCATCGATCCTTGGCGGAGGATAACGATTCTTCACCGTAAGCTTATTCAACTCACGGTAGTCTATACACATCCGTTGGGACCCGTCTTTCTTTTTCACAAACAGAATCAGGGCTCCCCACGGTGGACAACTCGGCTTGATGAACTCCTTTTCGATAAGTTCCTGCAACGAGTGTACAACTCCTTCATTTCCGGTGGAGCCAGGCGATAAGGTGCCTTGGCCACCGGAGCAGCATCCAGAATCAAATCAACGTGGAACTCTACCTGTCGCTCGGGAGGTATCCCCGGTAACTCCTCGGGAAAATACGTCAGCAAACTCCCGTACAACTGGCACATCTTCCACAGACTTCTTCTCTCCGTCGACGCGCGTGTCGATCACATACGCCAAAAATCCCTGACCACTGTGCTGCAAGTACCTCCGAGCCCTCGCAGCCGAACATATCGCTGAGGTCCGCCTGGGCAATCCGCCCTGAACTAGCATTTCTCCCCCGCTTGGGGTTCGAACTCGTTCTTGTTTGCGACGACAAACAATCTTCGCATCATACGCATCCATCCAATCCATGCCCACAGTCACGCACAACTCCCGCATAGCGATCGGAATCAAATCAATCGGGAACCTCACACCAGAGATCTCCAAAGTGCACCCCCGGTACACGTCAGTAACCGTCAAGGTCCTGTCTTCAGCAACTGCAACCACAAGTGGACAGCCTAACCGTCCTACAACTCGGCCCCAAACTGTAACATCCCAAGTCCACCGTACAAGATATTGTCCGCTTTGCGCGTACCCTCTGCATAACAGCATGCCGGCACCGCTCACGGTTTTGTTTCTGGCGACCTGGCGAGGACTTTGCAAGGACTTCCCAGTGGTCACCCACTGGTACTACTCCCACCCAAGCACGCTTAACCACAGAGTTCCCAAGGAACCCGCATGCTTGTGGCCCCAAAACGCGTCTTGTAGGGAAGGTCTCAAGTTCCTCTTATAAGGCAACCTTCGTTCACCTCCCCATCCGATGTGGGATCTTACAATCCACCCACCTAAGTGGACTCAGCGTCCTCGCTGACACATCGAATCGGTGACTGGCTCTGATACCATTTGTAACATCCCAAGTCCACCGTACAAGATATTGTCCGCTTTGCGCGTACCCTCTGCATAACAGCATGCCGGAACCGCTCACGGTTTTGTTTCTGGCGACCTGGCGAGGACTTCGCAAGGACTTCCCAGTGGTCACCCACTGGTACTACTCCCACCCAAGCACGCTTAACCATAGAGTTCCCAAGGAACCCGCATGCTTGTGGCCCCAAAACGCGTCTTGTAGGGAAGGTCTCAAGTTCCTCTTATAAGGCAACCTTCGTTCACCTCCCCATCCGATGTGGGATCTTACAATCCACCCACCTAAGTGGACTCAGCGTCCTCGCTGACACATCGAATCGGTGACTGGCTCTGATACCATTTGTAACATCCCAAGTCCACCGTACAAGATATTGTCCGCTTTGCGCGTACCCTCTGCATAACAGCATGCCGGCACTGCTCACGGTTTTGTTTCTGGCGACCTGGCGAGGACTTCGCAAGGACTTCCTAGTGGTCACCCACTGGTACTACTCCCACCCAAGCACGCTTAACCACAGAGTTCCCAAGGAACCCGCATGCTTGTGGCCCCAAAACGCGTCTTGTAGGGAAGGTCTCAAGTTCCTCTTATAAGGCAACCTTCGTTCACCTCCCCATCCGATGTGGCAACCTTCCTCTTATAAGTCCTCGCCAGGTCGCCAGAAACAAAACCGTGAGCGGTGCCGGCATGCTGTTATGCAGAGGGTACGCGCAAAGCGGACAATATCTTGTACGGTGGACTTGGGATGTTACACAAACACTCACTGACTATGTGAGACACGGAAGGATGAGTAGCCCCGCTATCAATCGTCACCACAGCAAGCACCGAGTTAACCAAGAACGTACCTGTCACCACTTTATACGTAGCTTGTGCCTCCTCCACTCCCAGTTGACGAACTCTACCTCAGGCCGCCTCCATCACTACAGCAAGTGAAGCATACTGCGCGGTACTCACGAACTCCCTGATCTTGGTACGTAACATATCCTTTCACCGTGTCCTCTTCATGTCCTCAAAAGCAGCATGCTAAGGATAGAATAATGTCATTTCCGTAAACTTTCGGTTCACCTCCTTTATGGCCTCCGCAGTCTGATAGAGCTCCAAGAACTCTTTGGCACTCCTCTCCATCTCCAATAGTGGCACATGCTCTACACGAAACATACGACGAACTCCTCCCTGGTCAAGTAGTGCGCACGTTAAGCGTCAAAGCAATAGCACACCAGTCTTTCGCTCCGTCTCGTAACAGATTCACCGCGAAGCGAACCTTCTAGTTCGCAGGACAACCACCGGTAAGGAATGTGCACTCTATAACCGATCCCGACCCTCTTGTTCGGGGATGCCCACCCGCAGGGGGTGGAATCGCCGCGATGCGCTCCTCCATCGACACTATTACCTCATCACGAATGGCGGTAATAATTTCGGGGATCGCCTCCTCAAAATATGCGTCACCTCGACCGCAAACATCTCACGAATCTGATCAGCAATAATTCCAGCATCAGCATCTGGATCAACATTGTTGTTCCTCCTTAACGAGCTACTAGCACACATTAAAACCTGCTAACTACGCTCACACTCAACTCTTCGGATTCTCCGTGACTTTCCCCGACTCGAGCACGGATCCTGTGCTTCAGATAGTAGGAGCTCTGCTACTACCCTTCACACCTATCCTTACTCGTTTTGAGTCCTGTCCCGGGACGTCCAAGTAGTTGCTTACCACAAACAAACACATATGCCCATTCCGGCATATGCAAACACTTTTCCTAGCTCCCTAGAAAAGTCGTAATACCCCACCACCCTTGCTAGAACGGAACCCCCACTAGCCCTGACGAGTCGCCTCGTAAACGCACAGTCGTATACAGTGAAACCAGATAGACATTCGAATATAAGATTCTATCCTACAACGGTTGGACTCAAACAAGAGCTGCGCAATAGAACTAAATCCAACATTCTAAGGCTATTCAGTTCCTACTGCATACAACCTAAGGTGCATTCACATAACAACCTATCAAGGCTAGCATGAGTTCCTAATAGCAAGTAACAAGTATACAGTACCACAAAATCCACGTAAGCAATCTAGCATACATACTCCTATGTTCTAGAAAGCAATCTAGCATACGTACTCATATGTAAACGCTATTCCCAGCTCACTAGGAATTTCATCTCATCCCACTACTCTTGCTACAACGGAATCCCTGTTAGCCATAACGAGTTGCCTCGCGAATACCCAGTCGCACGCAGCGTGAATCAAATAGACATTCGAATACAAGATTCTATCCTAGAACGGTTGGACTCAAACAAGAGTTGCGCAATAGAACTAAATCAAATATTCTAAGGCTATATGATTCTTACTGCATGCAACCTATAGGGCCTTCACTTGACAACCTACTATAACTAGCATTGATTCCTACTAGCAAGCAGTCATCGTACAGTACAGTGTAAACAATCTCGGCAATCTAGCATGCATACCCTATGCCTAGAAAGCAATAAATACACTAAGTGTTGTACCTTCCCAATTGGCGTCGGCTGACTGTACACACTGCGCCCACGATCACCGTTTCCCAAACGGGCTTTCTCCGTTCATTTATTTTCAAAGATTTTAATAAGAGAGTTTAAAAAAAATTCATAGCCGCAACTTGAGACCAAACACACCGAGATGTGTTTGATTCACTCAAGCTGTGCTCTGATACCAAGTTGTAACGTCCCAAAAATTACAAGGAATTTAAAATTTTAAAAACATGCATTTCATTATAAAACCATCATAATTTAATAATTCGTAACTCAAATGAGGTTAACGTCGTTAACTCGAACAGTCAATAAAGTTTATGCAGCGGAAATTTCATAAAATAAAATCCAAAGGTTTGAAAGTGAAACTTAAACAATTCTTGACACTCCGCGCCTAGTGTGTGTACCGTCAAGCCCGACTGCCGCTCGCACCTGAAATCACAACATATTGGGAAAAGGGTAAGCTAAACGCTTAGTGAATCCTATCACACATGCAGGTAGCAACCCCACGTATATCGCCCCTACTTGCCAGTAGGCAACATCACCATCACCACGGATATAAATCCACATAACAATTAGCGTATAAATACGAACCTCGGTCCCACCGAGCACACCAAAAATATATCGATACAAGCTCAGTCCCACCGAGTAAAGACATTGATACAAGCTCAGTCCCACCGAGCCCTCGGTCCCACCGAGTAAAGATAATACAATTGTACTAGCTCAGTCCCACCGAGCCCTCGGTCCCATCGAGCCCCACAGTCCCACTGAGGTGTACACAAGCATACATAATTCACATACACATTCAACAGATCACAACTAGATATCACATCCCAACTAATTCACGTAAACACGTAATAACACATAATAACACGTAACACAAAATAACGATATGCATGAAATTCCTAACTACGCGGTGAGAGAACTCACCTCAAAGCAAAGCGACGCGCTCCCGAGCCGCAACACCAGCACGTCAACCTTCCTCACATTTTCCCACCTAATTACGCACTAAAAACGTCAACGGAAGGTCCCAACTCACGACACTTTTACTAGTTTAACGAAACTAAAAATTCCAGCTTTTATACTAAAAACGCAGGTCTGTTCGGGACCCATTTTACCCCTGCTAAACTGATCAAACCAAAAATCTAATTCCATATTCAGGAAGTTCAATGTCTTACGGTTCCAGGGACGTATCGCACGCGTCCTAACGATATTCCTAGCACTCTATATGAATTTTACAAAAACACCTCTCAGAGCAGCTAAAACAGGACCTGTCCGTATAAAATGGCAATTTGACACTAGCTATGGCCCGAACTGGTTTTTCCACAAAACATATAAAAGTTACTAGACTCAGAATGGGAACTTTTGGCACCAGCTCCATCCCAATCCGACATTCCTAGCAAAAGTTATAGCTTTTACAACACAGGGCAGAAACTGTACAATTTACATAAAATGATAACCTTTTGAACTTGAACCCAATGAGACGTCTTAATCCAAACAGACCCGCACAGCAACATGACTTACTGTTTTAGGGTTGACATGGGCTGAACCACACCATGCACCACCCACTTCCGCCTCCGGCGGTGGTGGTGGTTGGCGGCGACGACGGTGGTTGCGGTCGATAACCTCCGGCGAAACCTCCCAACATCACCCGCAACCCCACACCCGCACACACCCACACACCCGCAAGCGCACGCACTCTCTGCCGCCATCGCGGCGGCGTGCAGCGGCTGCCCCACCGCCGGCAGCCGTGGCTACGGCGGTGGTGGTGGCGGTTTACATTCTCCGACGAGGAAAAACATCAAATAAAACGAACGGGACACTTACCTTAACGGAATCCCTCTTCCTCCTCCTTTCCGACCACTCCCGACGCTGGTTCCCTCACGCCGGCGATCGCCTCCTTCCTCCTCTCAACCCTTGATCTCTTTCTCTCTCGGTTTTTCTCTTCCTCCCTCTCTCTTCCGATTCCTCTCTCTCTCTTTTCCTTTCTCGGCCGAAAACAACAAGAAGGGGGAGGGGAGATGGCTAAAGGTTCTTGGGGGTTACTAACATGAAACCGAAGGGGAAGGGGAAGGGGTGTCTCTTGGCTGATCCCATGCACAAGTTTGGCCCCCTTGCCACTTTTGGCCCCTCAACTAAACTCTTCTCGCAAACCAGCAAAATAGTTGACATATTTAACAATTAGGTCCAAATCGTCTAATCCCGTTAACGGAAACCACGTTAAATAATAGCTTAAAAAAAGATTAATAATACGAAAATACATACCGGGATACGGGCTTTACAATCGCAATTACACATGCCCATTTATCGGAAAGGAAGTAGAGATTACAAGCACTTATGTCAATCCCATTTTCTTCCTTAGAAATTGGGAATAACGATTATTACCACATGCCTATTCCACAATTCCCACACACACTGGAATAACGATTATTACCACACGCCTATTCCATGTGATTGCCAAACACTAGTGCCTCACACATCAGAATAATGACTAAACTTCATCTATTCTACGTGTACATAACCATTAGCACCACACACATAAGAATAATGACTAACCTTTATCTATTCCACGTGTACATAACCATTAGCGTCTATGGATCCATTACACTTACTACACCCCTGCCTAGTATCAAACTAGCACAGTCTATAAGTCTAACATACTACTATTCAGTTGTACGTATGTCCAAACTATACAAATTATGTTTAAATTCCTAAATCATACATTTCCATGATTAACAGAACCTGCCATTCTCTAACTTCTCAAAAGTGTCCGGACAACAGGGGTTTTCGGACAACTTAAACATATCCGGATAAATGGACTTTCCGGATAACAATACTTTACCGGATACCATTCAAACCCGGACGTCATCCGGACACTAAAGCCATCATGATACCATCCGGTAACTAAATTTATCCGGATACTTATAATAAACTTAATACTTACCGGATGCTTATTGCGTCCGGAGACCTTCATCACCAAAGGTATCCAGATACGACGATTTATCCGGAAAACTCCGTTCTGCAGACTAAAATTCGATCCATTTTCATGTCTGTTCGATTCAGCTCATTCCAAACCATCCCATACAGTTCATAACCAATTTATACAGCTATTTCAAGGTTTAATTTAACATGAAAACACTGATTTAAGCAAGGAACAAATGAACTCACCTTTTTGATGTAAAACCCACTTTGCTGCACAAATTCAATCCCAATCTGCTGTAAACGATTTGAAAACCTATTCACAATCATAGATTCGTTTACAACCCTATAACTACAACAAATTATCAGAAAGTCAGATTAATTTCTTACCAATTTGAGCCAAAACCTTGCTTTTCTTCCTTTTCTCTCTTTTTCCCTTTTCTCTCTATTCTTGCTTTCTTTCTTCTCCTTTCTAAACCGACTCAGCCACCAAGATATGAAATAATATCTGATTTTCAGATATTTTATCCAAACCCACTTTCCAAAATGACCAAAAGCACCCTCAAGTTTCATTATTTCCAAAAGTAACATCTTACTTACATCTCTTGTATTTTAACCCTAATGAATTATAAAACTTCCACATAATTCAAGGTTAAACCCAAAATACAACAGATCCCAATTCTCATTAAATTACTATTATTGAAAATTCAGGATGTTACAGTACTCCCCAACTTGAAAATGATTTCGTCCTCGAAATCAAGATCAGGTAAACAGATGGGGATACCTACTCTTCATATTCTCTTCCGACTCTAAAGTCACATTAGCACCTCAATGGTGTTTCCACTGTACTTTCAACATAGCTACTTCCTTACCATTACGCAACCTTCTAACCGATCTTTCCAAAATTGCCTCCGGTTCTTCCACACATCGACTCTTTTCATCCACCCTGACATCAGTAAGTGGAATCACATCTTCCTCTTCGGCTAAACACTTCCGAAGATAACAAACATGGAAAGTATTGTGGATTCCTTCTAATTCAGGTGGAAGATCCAACTGATATGCTTGCAAACCAACTCTTTTGGTTATAGTGAAAGGTCATAGAAAACGAGGACTTAACTTCCCACGTTTACCAAACCTTATCACACCTTTCCATGGGGATACTTTAAGCATCACACGCTCCCCAACTTGGAATTCTTTTGGTGTAAAGCCCGTGTTCCGGTAGGTATAAATATTCTCCCTTTAAATCTTTCTCGTTGCTTAAATAAATTAATTTTTTTTTATTGTTTTCCTTCAGGATTATTTTTTTAGTTATCGAGAGTTAGCACCGTTGACCCTAAGTGTTGAATTTCTAGTAGGGGGTTTAGAGAGCGGTTGTGAATTGTTGGGGGACCAATTATGTTAAAGGGCCAAAGTCTTGGCATGGGTCGGCCCATGCACATAACCGAGCCCCACATTTGTTTTTTTTCTTTTGGTTTTGGTTTCGTGGCTAGCAAGTGAGAGAAGAGAAAAAAAAAAGGAAAGAAAGATAACAAGAAAAACCCTACGGCTCCCTCACGATTCTCTCGACCAAGACCCCCCCCCCCCCTTTCGGTCCTTCTTCGCCACTGCCGGAAAACGCAGCCACCGCCGCTGCATCGTCGGAGTTTTTAGAGAGAGAGAGAGAAGAGCATCAAGGTTCGAGGTATTTTAGACCGGCCGGGTGCGTTGTATCGAGGTAAACGTCCTTCCCTTTGTTTTACTTCTTGTTCCGTCGACGACGCCCTAGGCAACCGTCGCCGCCGTCTTCCGCCACCGGTGGATGTTTGGGGGTGTATGGCAGGCGCATTTTGGGCATAAGGGAAGGGAGATGAGCGTGAGTAAAGACCGTAAGGTTGGGTGCGGTTGTTTGGGGTATTTGTGGATTGTGGGTGCGAGTTTGGTGGTCGCCGGAGCGCCGCCGCCGCCGCCGCCGTGCCCCACTGCCGGAGGTGGCAGAGGGTAGTGGCCACGGCTCAAGCCCTAAACCACCTTGGCGGAACCCTAAACCGTTGTTGTTTATCCAAACCGTTTTTAATTAAGTTATGATTTTATGTGATCGCTACCTTTCTGGCCAGTTTTATTTCGTCCATAACTTTTCCGTCGTAACTCCGATTGAGCCGAAACTGGCGCCCACGCTTCGGGCTCGGGACCGAGTACGTTTTCTGTGTTTTGGCGGAGAACTGATTCGGCCTCGAGTTGGGAGGAAAAGTGGTCGCAAGTTCTGCGGTTCGTCATTTTATGTGAATTTCCTGGAATCTGCCACTGTTTTGCGTGGACCGTAACTTTTTACTCGTAACTCGTTTTGAGGTTATTTTGGTGGCCATAGTTCCCTATTCGAGTCGGGAAGGTTTTTCGTGTTTTGCCGAAAGTCTGATTTAAACCGTAGCTAGGCTGTTTTGGACCGTTTTTGCAGCTGGACCGAAACTGGCAGTTTCGGGTAACCGTTCGTATTTAATTCATAATTAATTATAGAAAAATCGTTAGGAGGCGTGTAATATATCCTCGGAAAGGTATTTCAGGGCACTTTTCAACCGTGTAATAAATCTGAGTTTTTCTGGAGTTTTAGTGGTCAAATCAGGTCCCGAACAGACCTGTTCGGTGTGACCGAAAGTTAGTTTTAGTGACAGTTTTGGGGTGTGTCGCGTCGTGGGGTCCGGATCTCGTATTGACGTATTTTATCGTACGTTTAGGTGCCGGAAAGTGATCGTCGTTGTGTGGAGCTACTTACTATTTTTAGCTAGGCGCGCACCCGAGGTGAGTTCTCTCACTACAATTAATTAATAGTTGTTTATTATTACTGTAGCACGTGTGTGAAAATTATATGCGGGATTGTTGGGGGCTAGATAGTGGGACGTTTAGTTAACATTATGTGCTACATTATTCGGCGGGGCCGAGTCCCGACGGGGAAGGAGGTGTTTTACGCAGTAGGCGTAAAAGGGGCGTTTACGCAGTAGGCGTAAAAAGGATGTCACACGCAGTAGGCGTAAAACGGGTGTTTCCCGCAGTAGGCGGAAACGTGCGGCGGGGCCGTAGACCCGACATCCGCCCGGGAATTTTGTTATGTGGTGGTTATTATACTTGCTTATGATTTGTTCGTAGACTTGTATGTGGTGGTGTGATCCTCTTTGCTCTAGGGGTAATATGAGATAACCATTGTTAATTGTTGTGTTTGAATTCACTAAGCTTCGTGCTTACCCCTCCCAATTTACAGTGGCTGCAGGTACAAGTGGTACGAAGGCATGACTGGCACACACTGACGCGCAAGATGGATGGGTCGAAGGATTTGCTTATTAAACATTTTCCCGTTATTGAATAAACAATTTAATTTCCACTGTTGACTTATGTTTTAATAACGCTCGTGGTTGGAATTATTATTTTGGGTTTAATAAATGGAGACTTATTATTAATTATGCGCGTTTAAAATTTTTTAAATTTTCTTGAAATTTTGGGGCGTTACAACTTGGTATCAGAGCACAGCTTGAGTGAATCAAACGCACCTCGGTGTGTTGGGTCTCAAGTTGCGGCTGGAAAATTTTCAAATACTTTATTAAATCTTTTTAGAAATAAAAGGAAAGGTAAAAACCCGTTCGAGGAACGGTGATCGAGGGCGCAGTGTGTACAGTCAGCCGGAGCCAAGGGAAAGGTACAATGCTTAGTGTTTTCTCATTTTATCGCTTTCTAGATCCTAGGGCATGTATGCTAGATTGCCTGAGGTTGACACTATGCGATACGTTGGATTACTTGCTATTGTGATTTTCTTGCTAATTGTAGTAGGTTTCTAAGTAGGTGCCCTTTAAATCGTATGCGGTAAGAGGCTAATAGCCTTAGAATATTCGATATAGTTCTATTGCGCAGCTCTTGTTTGAGTCCAACCGTTCTAGGATAGAATCTAGTATTCGAATGGCTATTTGTCTTGCACTACATATGATTGGGTATTTGCGCGGCCACTCATTATGATTAACAGGGTTTTCATAGTAGCGAGGGTAGTGGGTGAAATGTAATTCCTAGGGAGCTAGGAAGGGTGAGTGCATATGCCGGTGCGGGCATATGTGTTGAATTGCGGCGAGAACTACTTGGACCCTCGGGATGGGACACGAAACGGGTAATGATAGGTGTGGAAGGTAGTAGTAGAGCTCCTACTACCGGAAGCACAGGATCAGTGCTCGGGTCGGGAAAGTCACGAGGAATTCAAGGAGTTGAGCGTATGTGTTGATAGTGTGAGTTATTAGCTGATAATAACTCTTTGAATTTCTCCTTCTTATAGAATGGTCAACACTAGGAGACGCGGTGAGGCTGAGCCGAGGGCTGAAGCCGGGATCACTGAGGAGCGGATCCAAGAGATGATTGCAAATGAGGTTGCGCGAGCTGTTGGGGATGCAATTCCCGAGATTATCACCGCGATTCAGAATCAACTGGTGACCCTAGTGGAGGAGCGGTTTGCAGCGATGCCGCCGCCTGTTGGGGGACAGCCCCGTGCCCGAGACTTCCAGTATCGGGACCTTTCTGCCTGCTCTCCACCAGAATTCAAGGGTGACTCTAACCCTATCGTTAGCATGCGCTGGATATCCGACATGGAGTGCGCTTTTCTGACAAGCGGCTGTCCGGATAACTTGAAGGTTCGATTTGCAGTGAATCTACTTCGCGAGGGAGCGAAAGACTGGTGCGCCACGGCATTGACTCTGGCCGAGCGTACCACTCTTACTTGGGACGAGTTCGTTGTTCGTTTCCGTGCTGAGTACGTGCCGCCGATAGAGATGGAAAGAATAGCGAAGGAGTTCTTGGAGCTGAACCAGACCACGGAGACCATAAAGGAGATGAACAAGAAGTTTACCGAAATGGCGCTATTCTGTCCCCAATATGCGGCCTCAGAAGAAATGAAGATGGCGAGGTACAAGGACATGCTTCGGACCGAGATCCGAGAAATTGTGAGCGCAGTGCAACATCCTTCGCTGTCGGCTATGATGGATGCAGCGCGGAGAAGAGAGTTAGAGTTGGAGACCCAAGCGAAGAAGAGGAAGGCGGCACAGGCAGTGACGCCTATCTCTGCAGTGCCGAAGAAATCGAAGTTTGTTGATTCTCGTGGGCACACGAAGAGTAGCGGTTCTAAGGCCCGGGATGTGGGTGGTAGAAGATCTGATGCATGTTACAAGTGTGGGCAGCCTGGCCATCTCAGTAGAGATTGCAGGTCGCCACTGATGTTATGTTTCGGCTGTAAACAGGCTGGCCATGTGAAGGCCAACTGCCCGAATGCTAGGGCAACTGATGGGGGTGGTGCACAGAGGGCTCCTGCGAATGCCCCGCTGCGCATCACCGACGGCCGTACGGGTCAGCCCGGGACGGAGGCGGCCCGAGGGAGAGTCCACCAGCTGAAGGTGGAGGAGGCGCAAGCGACGCCTAAGGTGGTGACAGGTATGTTTCATCACTCTTTTCTTTTGTCTTTCCTTTTCATGCCCTGTGTTTATGTATTGTTATTCTTTATATATTAGGTACGTTTCTAGTCAATTCTGTACCTGCGGTGGTAATGTTTGATAGCGGGGCTACTCATTCATTCGTGTCTCGCACTTTTAGCGAGAGGTTGGGTCGAGCGGTGGGACGTCTAGGATGTCCTTTATTGGTCGAGGTCGCCGATGATAGGACCTTGACGGTTACGGACGTGTATCGGGGATGCACGTTGGAAATCTCGGGTGTGAGGTTTCCTATCGATTTGATCCCTATAGCGATGCGAGAGCTTTGCGTGATAGTGGGCATGGATTGGATGGACGCGTTCGATGCAGAGATTGTTTGCCGTCGCAAACAAGTACGGGTTCGAACCCCAAGCGGGGGAGAACTGTTGATTCAGGGAGACTCGCCTAGTCGGGTTACGGCTATTTGTTCTGCGGCGAGGGCTCGGAGATACCTTCAGCATAGTGGGCAGGGGTTCTTGGCATATGTGGTGGATACGCGTGTCGATGAGACGAAGATTAGTGCCGAGGATGTGCCAGTCGTGAGGGAATTCGCCGATGTATTC
Organism: Saussurea involucrata; assembly: GCA_033807775.1. Classification (NCBI taxonomy): domain Eukaryota; kingdom Viridiplantae; phylum Streptophyta; class Magnoliopsida; order Asterales; family Asteraceae; genus Saussurea; species Saussurea involucrata. The sequence goes on from CM066321.1 coordinate 155,565,729, forward strand.
CCCGATGAGTTGCCAGGGATACCTCCCGCGCGACAGGTGGAGTTTCGAATCGACCTGATTCCAGGTGCTGCTCCGGTGGCCAAGGCACCTTATCGCTTGGCTCCACCGGAAATGAAGGAACTGTATGATCAGTTGCAGGAACTTCTCGAGAAAGAGTTCATTAAGCCGAGTTGTTCACCGTGGGGAGCTCCGATCTTGTTCGTGAAAAAGAAGGATGGATCTCAACGAATGTGCATTGATTACCGGGAGCTGAACAAGCTTACGGTGAAGAATCGTTATCCTTTGCCAAGGATTGATGATTTGTTTGATCAGTTGCAGGGAGCCTCGTGGTTCTCTAAGATCGACTTGAGATCCGGGTACCACCAGATGCGGGTGCGTAGCGAAGATACGGAGAAGACGGCCTTTCGCACGCGTTACGGCCATTACGAGTTCGTGGTGATGCCTTTCGGGCTCACCAATGCACCCGCAGCGTTCATGGACCTCATGAACAGGGTGTGTAGCCCGATGCTGGATCGCTCGGTGATCGTATTCATCGACGATATTCTCGTTTATTCGAAGACGAAAGAAGAGCACGAGGTGCATTTGCGGGAAGTTTTGGACGTGTTAAGGCGGGAGAAGCTTTATGCTAAGTTCTCCAAGTGTGAATTCTGGTTACGGGAGGTCCAATTCCTAGGACATGTCGTGAATCAGAACGGTATCATGGTCGATCCGGCCAAGATCTCAGCGGTAATGCGGTGGGAGGTGCCGAAAACTCCTACCGAGGTGCGGAGTTTTCTCGGGTTAGCAGGGTACTATCGGAGATTTATCCAAGATTTCTCCAAGATTGCCTTGCCTATGACTCGACTGACGAAGAAAACTGCAGCTTTCAGTTGGGGTGAAGAGCAACAGAAGGCGTTTGAGGAGCTACGCAGGCGTTTATGTGAGGCTCCTGTGTTAACCTTGCCTGAGGGCATGGAAGATTTGGTGGTTTACTGTGATGCTTCGTACCAAGGGTTGGGTGCCGTGCTTATGCAACGCGGCAAGGTCATCGCTTACGCGTCGAGGCAGTTGAAGCCTCATGAGGCGAACTACCCGACGCATGATTTGGAGCTGGGAGCGGTGGTGTTTGCTTTAAAAATATGGAGACACTATCTTTATGGTGTCAAGTGCACGATCTATACCGATCACAAGAGCCTTAAATACCTGATGGACCAGCAAAATCTTAATATGCGTCAGCGGAGGTGGCTTGATGTGGTCAAGGATTACGACTGCGAGATACTTTACCACCCCGGTAAGGCGAATGTAGTCGCGGATGCACTTAGTCGACATCCGGTCGGGGGATCTTTGAAGGGTCTTTGTCAGCGATTAACGGTAGTTGCACCACTCTTGGAGTCGATCGATATCGCTCAAGAGGTGGCCGTGTTGGAGGAAAATGCTAAACGAGAGAGAGTTTCGGGAGAAATTCCGAAGTTAGTACGGGATAGTCGGGGACTGTTGAACCGTTATGGTAGAATTTGGGTTCCATACACTGGTGGGAATCGCCAGACACTATTGGACGAGGCGCATAAGTCCAAGTTTTCGATTCATCCCGGAGCTACCAAGATGTACAGAGACCTGCGTGAAGACTATTGGTGGCCCGGCATGAAGCGGGATGTAGCCAATTGTGTGGAAGTATGTTTGACCTGTCGGAAGGTCAAAGCGGAACACCAACGACCGCATGGGAAATTGCAGCCGCTGGAGGTTCCGGTGTGGAAGTGGGAGCAAATCACAATGGATTTCATCACTAAGCTTCCCAAGACTCAGCGAGGAAATGATACTATCTGGGTGATCGTGGATCGCCTGACGAAGAGCGCTCACTTCTTGGCGATTAAAGAGAGCTTCTCGGCGGATAAGCTCGCGGAGGTCTTCATCCGAGAGATTGTAACTAGGCACGGAGTGCCAGTCTCGATTGTTTCAGATCGGGATACTCGTTTCACCTCCCGGTTTTGGGAGAAGTTTCAGAATGAGATGGGTACGCGGTTGCATTTCAGTACAGCATTTCATCCTCAGACCGACGGGCAGAGTGAGCGTACTATTCAGACACTTGAGGACATGCTGCGAGCATGTGTGATTGACTTTGGTGGTAGTTGGGATCAGAATCTCCCACTAGCTGAGTTCTCCTACAATAACAGCTATCACGCTAGCATCGGTAGAGCGCCGTACGAAGTGTTGTATGGCAGGAAGTGTCGGACGCCCATTTGCTGGGGCGAGGTTGGTCACAGAGTGCTGGGGAGCACCGATGTGGTGCTAAAGACGACGGAAATGATCCAGATGGTGCGGGATCGGTTAGTCACTGCTCAGAGCCGACAAAAGAGTTACGCCGATAGGAGACGATCGGACTTGGAGTTCCAAGTCGGGGATTACGTTCTTTTGAAAGTGTCACCCTGGAAGGGGGTAATCCGTTTTCGCAAGCGGGGAAAGTTGGGTCCCCGATATATCGGACCGTACAAAGTCATCGCGCGTGTGGGGAAAGTAGCTTACCGATTGGAGCTACCAGAGGAGCTGAGCCTGATCCACAACACGTTCCATGTCTCTCAGTTGCGGAAGTGCGTGATGGATGAGTCTGCAGTAGTTCCCCTTGAAGATATTCAGATTGACGAGCGACTCAATTATGTGGAGGAGCCGGTTGCCATTCTCGACAGGAGGACGAGAACTTCGCGCAACAAGGTAGTTGGGTTGGTTAAGGTCCAGTGGAAGCACCGAAAAGGTTCAGAATGGACGTGGGAACCAGAAGCCGAGATGCGGGAGAATTACCCAGAGCTGTTTGCAGACGTGGACTTCGGGGACGAAGTCTGAGCCAAGCGGGGGAGAGTTGTAAAGCCCGTGTTCCGGTAGGTATAAATATTCTCCCTTTAAATCTTTCTCGTTGCTTAAATAAATTAATTTTTTTTATTGTTTTCCTTCAGGATTATTTTTTTAGTTATCGAGAGTTAGCACCGTTGACCCTAAGTGTTGAATTTCTAGTAGGGGGTTTAGAGAGCGGTTGTGAATTGTTGGGGGACCAATTATGTTAAAGGGCCAAAGTCTTGGCATGGGTCGGCCCATGCACATAACCGAGCCCCACATTTGTTTTTTTTCTTTTGGTTTTGGTTTCGTGGCTAGCAAGTGAGAGAAGAGAAAAAAAAAAGGAAAGAAAGATAACAAGAAAAACCCTACGGCTCCCTCACGATTCTCTCGACCGAGACCCCCCCCCCCTTTCGGTCCTTCTTCGCCACTGCCGGAAAACGCAGCCACCGCCGCTGCATCGTCGGAGTTTTTAGAGAGAGAGAGAAGAGCATCAAGGTTCGAGGTATTTTAGACCGGCCGGGTGCGTTGTATCGAGGTAAACGTCCTTCCCTTTGTTTTACTTCTTGTTCCGTCGACGACGCCCTAGGCAACCGTCGCCGCCGTCTTCCGCCACCGGTGGATGTTTGGGGGTGTATGGCAGGCGCATTTTGGGCATAAGGGAAGGGAGATGAGCGTGAGTAAAGACCGTAAGGTTGGGTGCGGTTGTTTGGGGTATTTGTGGATTGTGGGTGCGAGTTTGGTGGTCGCCGGAGCGCCGCCGCCGCCGCCGCCGTGCCCCACTGCCGGAGGTGGCAGAGGGTAGTGGCCACGGCTCAAGCCCTAAACCACCTTGGCGGAACCCTAAACCGTTGTTGTTTATCCAAACCGTTTTTAATTAAGTTATGATTTTATGTGATCGCTACCTTTCTGGCCAGTTTTATTTCGTCCATAACTTTTCCGTCGTAACTCCGATTGAGCCGAAACTGGCGCCCACGCTTCGGGCTCGGGACCGAGTACGTTTTCTGTGTTTTGGCGGAGAACTGATTCGGCCTCGAGTTGGGAGGAAAAGTGGTCGCAAGTTCTGCGGTTCGTCATTTTATGTGAATTTCCTGGAATCTGCCACTGTTTTGCGTGGACCGTAACTTTTTACTCGTAACTCGTTTTGAGGTTATTTTGGTGGCCATAGTTCCCTATTCGAGTCGGGAAGGTTTTTCGTGTTTTGCCGAAAGTCTGATTTAAACCGTAGCTAGGCTGTTTTGGACCGTTTTTGCAGCTGGACCGAAACTGGCAGTTTCGGGTAACCGTTCGTATTTAATTCATAATTAATTATAGAAAAATCGTTAGGAGGCGTGTAATATATCCTCGGAAAGGTATTTCAGGGCACTTTTCAACCGTGTAATAAATCTGAGTTTTTCTGGAGTTTTAGTGGTCAAATCAGGTCCCGAACAGACCTGTTCGGTGTGACCGAAAGTTAGTTTTAGTGACAGTTTTGGGGTGTGTCGCGTCGTGGGGTCCGGATCTCGTATTGACGTATTTTATCGTACGTTTAGGTGCCGGAAAGTGATCGTCGTTGTGTGGAGCTACTTACTATTTTTAGCTAGGCGCGCACCCGAGGTGAGTTCTCTCACTACAATTAATTAATAGTTGTTTATTATTACTGTAGCACGTGTGTGAAAATTATATGCGGGATTGTTGGGGGCTAGATAGTGGGACGTTTAGTTAACATTATGTGCTACATTATTCGGCGGGGCCGAGTCCCGACGGGGAAGGAGGTGTTTTACGCAGTAGGCGTAAAAGGGGCGTTTACGCAGTAGGCGTAAAAAGGATGTCACACGCAGTAGGCGTAAAACGGGTGTTTCCCGCAGTAGGCGGAAACGTGCGGCGGGGCCGTAGACCCGACATCCGCCCGGGAATTTTGTTATGTGGTGGTTATTATACTTGCTTATGATTTGTTCGTAGACTTGTATGTGGTGGTGTGATCCTCTTTGCTCTAGGGGTAATATGAGATAACCATTGTTAATTGTTGTGTTTGAATTCACTAAGCTTCGTGCTTACCCCTCCCAATTTACAGTGGCTGCAGGTACAAGTGGTACGAAGGCATGACTGGCACACACTGACGCGCAAGATGGATGGGTCGAAGGATTTGCTTATTAAACATTTTCCCGTTATTGAATAAACAATTTAATTTCCACTGTTGACTTATGTTTTAATAACGCTCGTGGTTGGAATTATTATTTTGGGTTTAATAAATGGAGACTTATTATTAATTATGCGCGTTTAAAATTTTTTAAATTTTCTTGAAATTTTGGGGCGTTACATTTGGTCTTCTTTTCGGATCAGCATAACTCTTTTGTCGATCTTGAGCTGCCTTCATGTGCTGCCGAATTTCTTTCACCTTATCAGCTGTTTGTTGTACTAGCTCCGGACCAGCAAACTGTTTCTCTCCGGCTTCTAACCAACACACCGGCGTTCTACATTTCCGACCATACAAAGATTCGAAAGGTGCTCTCCCAATACTAGAATGGTAACTATTGTTATTGTAACGTCCCAAAAATTACAAGCAAATTTAAATTTTTAAATAAACATTTCATTTATAACAACTCATTAAATGATCCCAACGTTTCGTTTGTAAACTCATAATTAATATCTTCATAATAACAACCAGCGGAATAAACGTTTAATTATTAAAAACCATAAAGCAACCAGCTCTCCTCGCGCGCCAGTGTGTACTCGTCACGCCTTAGAGCCGCCCGTACCTGAAACCACAGTTTATTGGGAAAGGGTAAGCACGAAGCTTAGTGAATTCCACACCATAAGTAACACAGTTATTTCCACACCACCATCAACAGATAATTGCACATAAACAGCATACAAGCCTATGAACAAATCATAGACGTGCATACTCACACCACCCCACCTAATAGGCATACGTCGGTCCCACCGACCACACGACAATCGTGCAAACGCAACCCGGCACCACCGGGTTCATACGCCACTCGCGTATACAACCTTCGGTCCCACCGAATTACTACGCCACCCGCGTATACAACCCTCGGCCCCGCCGAACTCCTACGCCACCCGCGTAGTCACAACAATAAAGGTCCGACTAGACACCCCACTATTTAACCCCGCATCAAAAGCAAATAGAACTACCACATACATACACAACGTAATGTAAAAATAACCGACATTAGTTATAGTGAGAGAACTCACCTCGAATGCGCGCCTAGCTTAACAATACAATTCAAGCTTCACAATTATGGTCACTTCCCAGCACCTAAACGCATGTTAAAACGTGTCAATACGAGACCCGGACCCTACGACACGACACACGCTTAAACCGTCACTAAAACTATTTTCCGTTCTCGCCAAACAGGTCTGTTCGGGACCTGTTTCGACCCCTTTAAACCCAGAAAATTCCCAATATTATTTCATGATTAGAAATTACTCTGAGATAGGATTTCAAGGACATATTATACGCCTCCTAACGATTTTTCTACAATTTATTACGAATTAAATACGAACGACCACAAAAACTGTCCGTTTTCGGACCAGCCGCGCCAACAGCCCAAAACAGCCTAGCTACGGGCTTAATCAGACTTTCGGCAAAACACGGGAAACCTCCCCAACTCAAATTGGGAACTTTGGGCACCAATTTCACGTCAAAACGAGTTACGAGTGAAAAGTTAAGGCTTTCGCAAGATCAAGGCAGATTCCAGAAATTTTCACATGAAATGACGAATCACCGAACTTGCGACCACTTTTTCGCCCAGCTAGAGACCGAACCAGTTTTCCGCTAAAACACGGAAAACGTGCCCGACCCCGAACTTGAACCGTGGGCACCAGTTTCGCCTCAAACCGAGCTACGGAGAAAAAGTTATGGCCGACGCAAAATAGGGACAGAAAGTGATTTTTAAAACGGTTTAGATGTTTTCGCGATTGGGTTACGGTTTAGATATCACGGACGTACGAAGGCTGGACAACACCAATCACTACCCACTGCCGCCTCCGGCAGTTGTGGTCGGCGGCGGCGGCAGCCACCACCGGCGGTGGCGGTTTCGGCAACAACGCAAGAAGGAAACAAGACGAAAAGAAATCTTACCTCGCGACGACACAACCGTACCCACACCGAAACCGACGGTGGTTCTCCTACGCCGGCGACCTCCTTCCTCCTCCTCTCGGTTTCTCTCTCTAACCTTCTCGGTTCCTCTCTCTCTCTCTCTCTCTTCTCTTCCTCCGGCCGACGACAACCACAAAGGGTGAGGGGGAAAAAGGGATGGCCGTAGGGTTGTTCTTTGCTTTTCTTTCCCTTCACGCTACCAAAACAAAAAACATCACAAGGCTGCGTTTTTTTTTGCATGGGCCGAAATCCATCAAGGTTTTTGGCCCTTGACACAATTAGTCCCTCGACTAGCAACCCTCTCGCAAATAACCAAAAATTCCGACACTTTAACGATTCGACCCAACTCGACTAACCCCGTTAACGGAAACCACAATAAATCAAACTTAAAAGAAAAGAATTAATGAAAGAAATTCCATACCAGGATACGGGCTTTACAACTCTCCCCCACTTGGATTAGACTTCGTCCTCGAAGTCTTTACCTACGAATAGCTCCGGATAGATCTCCCTCATCTCAACCCCAGGTTCCTAAGTCCACTTGAAATCCCTTCTAAAACTTTTCGAATACTTTTCTAACTAATGTACTCCTTCTAGGACACTAGAATCATGATCGGCAGAACACCCCAAAAATTGGAATCATTCCCAGCCAAGCGACTTCGGTTGTCCCCCAACCTTAGATATTCCATACATCCCGAGTCAAATCTCAAGCTCTAACCATTCTAGAGTTGCCTACCAATATACCCAACTGGATACTCGGATCCGATCATTCCTACCATTAACCGTCGATTAACTCCTACGAGTTCTAATAGACTCCCAAGATTTTCAATAACTTATATTAACAAAACATCGACCCCCTGCCGAACATCTGTCCAACCGATTACAATAACAAACATCGGCCACCCGCCGAACATCGGTCCAACCGATTACAATAACAAACATCGGCCACCCGCCGAACATCGGTCCAACCGATTATAATAAATCACATAAGCGTGGTATTATCCTAGACACTAACACAAATAGATATCCCCCACAATCAAGTCAACTAACACACACGTAGGTCATTCCCTTAACCGATACTACCCGGCCTACATTACCAACACGCGTGGAATACCCAACCTCCCACCGTCGACGTATCCCCCACACTCGCTCTACAAAGCTAATTTATCTGAACCGAGGATACACCCTGACGCCTACCTCTCAGGTAACGCCTCAGGGCCCCTCACATCGGAATTACCTCCCAGGTAAGTGCCCACAACTATATCCTCCTAGCACCTACTAGAAAGCCTAGGCTATAACACCTGAACACCGGGGCCTCACCCCGAGATACCCAACCGACCATTACCAATGACTGACTAACGTGACCAAAGATCCATTGTAAACAGTCTACCAACAACATGCCTATCCCGGAATGACTCACTCACCCAACATGTAAATACTCAACGTGCAATAAGTGCAAAACTGTGCAACAAAACAACCCAACAACAAGACTCCCCATCGAGCCATTAGAACCGTGCAATTAACCCCTGACTATCTCAAAGTCAAAACCGAGCAAAATGCTCCACGCTTGCTAGACCCATAAGTCGGTCAAAACGCGTTTAAATAAAGTTTAAGCAAACAATACTCTAAAATCAACATTAGTCCCAACCTCGACACGGGTTAAACAAGAGTTTTCCAAAAGGACTCACACCCTTAAAGTTCTCAAAATGACACATAACACCTAAAAGCGTATTTCCCAAATGGTTTACAAAATCGTTTACAAAATATTTTCAACGTCAAGATTTTTCATTTCAAAAAGACCGTATGCAATAAAACTACTATTACCAAGTCGGTAGTTACGCAAAAATGGACACGCTCATCTCACACAGAAAAATCATGTTGAAAATCATTCCATTTCTGTTCAGTTTACTTACAAAACACAAAGCGTAATGAATAATTTCTTTAAAAAAATGGACCGTCACGGTTCTAGTATGGATTGACTCATGACATGTACTCAAAGTAACCGCTCGACCTTACACCGAGTGCGACAAAAGTGTGCACAAAATTTCAAAATCAGTTCCACGACATTTGACCCCAAAATTCCTCTTTTTCAACATAAAATGTCGTGGCACAAGGTTCACCAACAAATCTTACGCGCGTCGGCTAGTCATACAAAACGATGAAACGGTTTACAAATATATTTTTGTTAAAACACAACTGTCTCGTGTAAGTTTCAAACTTAAAGATAAAAACCAATCCGTTTCCATCATTTGAAAATATCAACTAAAACCTCATAAAATCTCAAAAGGTGGGGTTCTTTAAATTGATTTCCAAGATTTCCCCAAAAGGTCACATAAACAAATAAGATATGCACCTCGTGAAATTAAACTCACACGACTCAACACGCCGTAAAACAAAACTTATTTTAACGAAATCATTCGAAAAGCTTTATACAGACATCGTGGAATGTAACTTTCCGCCTCAACTCTAACATATGTGGAGGAGTTCCAATGTTAAAGTCACAAGCCGTAGCCACTTGCCCGACATTTTAAACACCACAAAACACGGATATCATCTTACCCGGAAGAACCGTTGAAAAAATAACGAAATGAGACAAATTCTAACAAAGTTTGCAACTCCCGTGATAAAACGATTTCATGCACTTTCAAAATCATAATTCAAAATCTTGTGTGTGTGTTGAACATTTCCCAAAATTCCAAAACACCATCCATAAAATGATTTGAAACACAAGAATTTGTTAATGCAATCTATTTCAAAATCAAACTTTGTGCATGACTCAGTCGGCATTCTACGCCTCGACTCCTACTCCTCCAAATCTCTCCGACCCACTAACGTCATCCGGACATTTAAACCTCTTAGGCAAGATGGGAAAAATACGTCAAATAATCCCTACAATTTTTCCTCAAATCAAAGTCGGCTCTATAAGCCTATGATTCTAGCACAACCATCCATCTTGGCCCGAAACAAACATCATCCTCATCGTCACTCCAAGTAACTAATACTAGAATCGTCCTTTTATTCCAACGACTACTAATTATAACCTTCGACACTACCCCAACGATAATCCTATCAAAGCAAAACAAGTACACACCTGTACTAGTAGGTTTACTATAGTCGTTCCTCCTTGTGATGGCGATTCTGGGTAAAGATTACAACGAGTTATTAGCACATAATAATTCACACTAACAACGCTCACGCTCAACTCCTTGGATTCCTCGTGACTTTCCCCGACTCGAGCATTGATCCTGTGTTTCCGATAGTAGGAGCTCTACTACTACCTTCCACACCTATCATCACTCGTTCCGAGTTCCATCCGAAGAGCCCAAGTAGTTTCTCGCCGATAACTATACTCATATGCCCACACCAGCATATGTACACACTCTTCCTAGCTCCCTAGGAATAAACATAATACCCCACTACCCTTGCTAGGGCGGAACCCCCCCACTAACCCTGACGAGTCGCCTCGTAAACGCACAGTCGTATACAGTGGAAACCAGATAGACATTCGAATATAAGATTCTATCCTACAACGGTTGGACTCAAACAAGAGCTGCGCAATAGAACTAAATCCAACATTCTAAGGCTATTCGGTTCCTACCGCATACAACCTATAGTGCATTCGCTTAACAACCTATCAAAGTTAGCATAAGTTCCTAATAGCAAGTAACAATCATGCAATACAGTGTATTAAGCACCAAGCAATCTAGCATACCTACTCATATGTAAACACTATTCCCAGCTCACTAGGAATTTCATCTCATCCCACTACCCTTGCTACAACGGAATCCCTGTTAGCCATAACGAGTTGCCTCGCGAATACCCAGTCGCATGCAGCGTGAATCAAATAGACATTCGAACACAAGATTCTATCCTAGAACGGTTGGACTCAAACAAGAGCTGCGCAATAGAACTAAATCAAATATTCTAAGGCTATATGATTCTTACTGCATACAACCTATAGGGCCTTCACTTAACCACCTTCTATAACTAGCATTGATTCCTACTAGCAAGCAGTCATCATACAACATAGTGTCAACAACAGGCAATCTAGCATGCATACCCTATGCCTAGAAAGCAATACAACACTAAGCAATGTACCTTTCCCCCTTGGCTCCGGCTGACTGTACACACTGTACCCTCGATCACCGTTCCTCAAACGGATTTTTCCTTCTTTTTATTTCCCAAAAACTTTAAAGAAAATTTTATAGCCGCAAACTTGAGATCAAACACACCGAAATGCGTTCGATTCACTCAAGCCGTGCTCTGATACCAAGTTGTAACGTCCCAAAAATTACAAGCAAATTTAAATTTTTAAATAAACATTTCATTTATAACAACTCATTAAATGATCCCAACGTTTCGTTTGTAAACTCATAATTAATATCTTCATAATAACAACCAGCGGAATAAACGTTTAATTATTAAAAACCATAAAGCAACCAGTTCTCCTCGCGCGCCAGTGTGTACTCGTCACGCCTTGGAGCCGCCCGTACCTGAAACCACGGTTTATAGGGAAAGGGTAATCACGAAGCTTAGTGAATTCCACACCATAAGTAACACAGTTATTTCCACACCACCATCAACAGATAATTGCACATAAACAGCATACAAGCCTACGAACAAATCATAGACGTGCATAGTCACACCACCCCACCTAATAGGCATACGTCGGTCCCACCGACCACACGACAATCGTGCAAACGCAACCCGGCACCAACGGGTTCATACGCCACCCGCGTATACAACCTTCGGTCCCACCGAATTACTACGCCACCCGCGTATACAACCCTCGGCCCCACCGAACTCCTACGCCACCCGCGTAGTCACAACAATAAAGGTCCGACTAGACACCCCACTATTTAACCCCGCATCAAAAGCAAATAGAACTACCACATACATACACAACGTAATGTAAAAATAACCGACATTAGTTATAGTGAGAGAACTCGCCTCGAATGCGCGCCTAGCTTAACAATACAATTCAAGCTTCACAATTATGGTCACTTCCCAGCACCTAAACGCATGTTAAAACGTGTCAATACGAGACCCGGACCCTACGACACGACACACGCTTAAACCGTCACTAAAACTATTTTCCGTTCTCGCCAAACAGGTCTGTTCGGGACCTGTTTCGACCCCTTTAAACCCAGAAAATTCCCAATATTATTTCATGATTAGAAAGTACTCTGAGATAGGATTTCAAGGACATATTATACGCCTCCTAACGATTTTTCTACAATTTATTACGAATTAAATACGAACGACCACAAAAACTGTCCGTTTTCGGACCAGCCGCGCCAACAGCCCAAAACAGCCTAGCTACGGGCTTAATCAGACTTTCGGCAAAACACGGGAAACCTCCCCAACTCAAATTGGGAACTTTGGGCACCAATTTCACGTCAAAACGAGTTACGAGTGAAAAGTTAAGGCTTTCGCAAGATCAAGGCAGATTCCAGAAATTTTCACATGAAATGACGAATCACCGAACTTGCGACCACTTTTTCGCCCAGCTAGAGACCGAACCAGTTTTCCGCTAAAACACGGAAAACGTGCCCGACCCCGAACTTGAACCGTGGGCACCAGTTTCGCCTCAAACCGAGCTACGGAGAAAAAGTTATGGCCGACGCAAAATAGGGACAGAAAGTGATTTTTAAAACGGTTTAGATGTTTTCGCGATTGGGTTACGGTTTAGATATCACGGACGTACGAAGGCTGGACAACACCAATCACTACCCACTGCCGCCTCCGGCAGTTGTGGTCGGCGGCGGCGGCAGCCACCACCGGCGGTGGCGGTTTCGGCAACAACGCAAGAAGGAAACAAGACGAAAAGAAATCTTACCTCGCGACGACACAACCGTACCCACACCGAAACCGACGGTGGTTCTCCTACGCCGGCGACCTCCTTCCTCCTCCTCTCGGTTTCTCTCTCTAACCTTCTCGGTTCCTCTCTCTCTCTCTCTCTCTTCTCTTCCTCCGGCCGACGACAACCACAAAGGGTGAGGGGGAAAAAGGGATGGCCGTAGGGTTGTTCTTTGCTTTTCTTTCCCTTCACGCTACCAAAACAAAAAACATCACAAGGCTCCGTTTTTTTTTGCATGGGCCGAAATCCATCAAGGTTTTTGGCCCTTGACACAATTAGTCCCTCGACTAGCAACCCTCTCGCAAATAACCAAAAATTCCGACACTTTAACGATTCGACCCAACTCGACTAACCCCGTTAACGGAAACCACAATAAATCAAACTTAAAAGAAAAGAATTAATGAAAGAAATTCCATACCAGGATACGGGCTTTACAACTCTCCCCCACTTGGATTAGACTTCGTCCTCGAAGTCTTTACCTACGAATAGCTCCGGATAGATCTCCCTCATCTCAACCCCAGGTTCCTAAGTCCACTTGAAATCCCTTCTAAAACTTTTCGAATACTTTTCTAACTAATGTACTCCTTCTAGGACACTAGAATCATGATCGGCAGAACACCCCAAAAATTGGAATCATTCCCAGCCAAGCGACTTCGGTTGTCCCCCAACCTTAGATATTCCATACATCCCGAGTCAAATCTCAAGCTCTAACCATTCTAGAGTTGCCTACCAATATACCCAACTGGATACTCGGATCCGATCATTCCTACCATTAACCGTCGATTAACTCCTACGAGTTCTAATAGACTCCCAAGATTTTCAATAACTTATATTAACAAAACATCGACCCCCTGCCGAACATCTGTCCAACCGATTACAATAACAAACATCGGCCACCCGCCGAACATCGGTCCAACCGATTACAATAACAAACATCGGCCACCCGCCGAACATCGGTCCAACCGATTATAATAAATCACATAAGCGTGGTATTATCCTAGACACTAACACAAATAGATATCCCCCACAATCAAGTCAACTAACACACACGTAGGTCATTCCCTTAACCGATACTACCCGGCCTACATTACCAACACGCGTGGAATACCCAACCTCCCACCGTCGACGTATCCCCCACACTCGCTCTACAAAGCTAATTTATCTGAACCGAGGATACACCCTGACGCCTACCTCTCAGGTAACGCCTCAGGGCCCCTCACATCGGAATTACCTCCCAGGTAAGTGCCCACAACTATATCCTCCTAGCACCTACTAGAAAGCCTAGGCTATAACACCTGAACACCGGGGCCTCACCCCGAGATACCCAACCGACCATTACCAATGACTGACTAACGTGACCAAAGATCCATTGTAAACAGTCTACCAACAACATGCCTATCCCGGAATGACTCACTCACCCAACATGTAAATACTCAACGTGCAATAAGTGCAAAACTGTGCAACAAAACAACCCAACAACAAGACTCCCCATCGAGCCATTAGAACCGTGCAATTAACCCCTGACTATCTCAAAGTCAAAACCGAGCAAAATGCTCCACGCTTGCTAGACCCATAAGTCGGTCAAAACGCGTTTAAATAAAGTTTAAGCAAACAATACTCTAAAATCAACATTAGTCCCAACCTCGACACGGGTTAAACAAGAGTTTTCCAAAAGGACTCACACCCTTAAAGTTCTCAAAATGACACATAACACCTAAAAGCGTATTTCCCAAATGGTTTACAAAATCGTTTACAAAATATTTTCAACGTCAAGATTTTTCATTTCAAAAAGACCGTATGCAATAAAACTACTATTACCAAGTCGGTAGTTACGCAAAAATGGACACGCTCATCTCACACAGAAAAATCATGTTGAAAATCATTCCATTTCTGTTCAGTTTACTTACAAAACACAAAGCGTAATGAATAATTTCTTTAAAAAAATGGACCGTCACGGTTCTAGTATGGATTGACTCATGACATGTACTCAAAGTAACCGCTCGACCTTACACCGAGTGCGACAAAAGTGTGCACAAAATTTCAAAATCAGTTCCACGACATTTGACCCCAAAATTCCTCTTTTTCAACATAAAATGTCGTGGCACAGGGTTCACCAACAAATCTTACGCGCGTCGGCTAGTCATACAAAACGATGAAACGGTTTACAAATATATTTTTGTTAAAACACAACTGTCTCGTGTAAGTTTCAAACTTAAAGATAAAAACCAATCCGTTTCCATCATTTGAAAATATCAACTAAAACCTCATAAAATCTCAAAAGGTGGGGTTCTTTAAATTGATTTCCAAGATTTCCCCAAAAGGTCACATAAACAAATAAGATATGCACCTCGTGAAATTAAACTCACACGACTCAACACGCCGTAAAACAAAACTTATTTTAACGAAATCATTCGAAAAGCTTTATACAGACATCGTGGAATGTAACTTTCCGCCTCAACTCTAACATATGTGGAGGAGTTCCAATGTTAAAGTCACAAGCCGTAGCCACTTGCCCGACATTTTAAACACCACAAAACACGGATATCATCTTACCCGGAAGAACCGTTGAAAAAATAACGAAATGAGACAAATTCTAACAAAGTTTGCAACTCCCGTGATAAAACGATTTCATGCACTTTCAAAATCATAATTCAAAATCTTGTGTGTGTGTTGAACATTTCCCAAAATTCCAAAACACCATCCATAAAATGATTTGAAACACAAGAATTTGTTAATGCAATCTATTTCAAAATCAAACTTTGTGCATGACTCAGTCGGCATTCTACGCCTCGACTCCTACTCCTCCAAATCTCTCCGACCCACTAACGTCATCCGGACATTT
Source organism: Saussurea involucrata (assembly GCA_033807775.1). NCBI lineage: Eukaryota > Viridiplantae > Streptophyta > Magnoliopsida > Asterales > Asteraceae > Saussurea > Saussurea involucrata. Next base: position 155,581,332 of record CM066321.1, read on the forward strand.
AAACCTCTTAGGCAAGATGGGAAAATTACGTCAAATAATCCCTACAATTTTTCCTCAAATCAAAGTCGGCTCTATAAGCCTATGATTCTAGCACAACCATCCATCTTGGCCCGAAACAAACATCATCCTCATCGTCACTCCAAGTAACTAATACTAGAATCGTCCTTTTATTCCAACGACTACTAATTATAACCTTCGACACTACCCCAACGATAATCCTATCAAAGCAAAACAAGTACACACCTGTACTAGTAGGTTTACTATAGTCGTTCCTCCTTGTGATGGCGATTCTGGGTAAAGATTACAACGAGTTATTAGCACATAATAATTCACACTAACAACGCTCACGCTCAACTCCTTGGATTCCTCGTGACTTTCCCCGACTCGAGCATTGATCCTGTGTTTCCGATAGTAGGAGCTCTACTACTACCTTCCACACCTATCATCACTCGTTCCGAGTTCCATCCGAAGAGCCCAAGTAGTTTCTCGCCGATAACTATACTCATATGCCCACACCAGCATATGTACACACTCTTCCTAGCTCCCTAGGAATAAACATAATACCCCACTACCCTTGCTAGGGCGGAACCCCCCCACTAACCCTGACGAGTCGCCTCGTAAACGCACAGTCGTATACAGTGGAAACCAGATAGACATTCGAATATAAGATTCTATCCTACAACGGTTGGACTCAAACAAGAGCTGCGCAATAGAACTAAATCCAACATTCTAAGGCTATTCGGTTCCTACCGCATACAACCTATAGTGCATTCGCTTAACAACCTATCAAAGTTAGCATAAGTTCCTAATAGCAAGTAACAATCATGCAATACAGTGTATTAAGCACCAAGCAATCTAGCATACCTACTCATATGTAAACACTATTCCCAGCTCACTAGGAATTTCATCTCATCCCACTACCCTTGCTACAACGGAATCCCTGTTAGCCATAACGAGTTGCCTCGCGAATACCCAGTCGCATGCAGCGTGAATCAAATAGACATTCGAACACAAGATTCTATCCTAGAACGGTTGGACTCAAACAAGAGCTGCGCAATAGAACTAAATCAAATATTCTAAGGCTATATGATTCTTACTGCATACAACCTATAGGGCCTTCACTTAACCACCTTCTATAACTAGCATTGATTCCTACTAGCAAGCAGTCATCATACAACATAGTGTCAACAACAGGCAATCTAGCATGCATACCCTATGCCTAGAAAGCAATACAACACTAAGCAATGTACCTTTCCCCCTTGGCTCCGGCTGACTGTACACACTGTACCCTCGATCACCGTTCCTCAAACGGATTTTTCCTTCTTTTTATTTCCCAAAAACTTTAAAGAAAATTTTATAGCCGCAAACTTGAGATCAAACACACCGAAATGCGTTCGATTCACTCAAGCCGTGCTCTGATACCAAGTTGTAACGTCCCAAAAATTACAAGCAAATTTAAATTTTTAAATAAACATTTCATTTATAACAACTCATTAAATGATCCCAACGTTTCGTTTGTAAACTCATAATTAATATCTTCATAATAACAACCAGCGGAATAAACGTTTAATTATTAAAAACCATAAAGCAACCAGTTCTCCTCGCGCGCCAGTGTGTACTCGTCACGCCTTGGAGCCGCCCGTACCTGAAACCACGGTTTATAGGGAAAGGGTAATCACGAAGCTTAGTGAATTCCACACCATAAGTAACACAGTTATTTCCACACCACCATCAACAGATAATTGCACATAAACAGCATACAAGCCTACGAACAAATCATAGACGTGCATAGTCACACCACCCCACCTAATAGGCATACGTCGGTCCCACCGACCACACGACAATCGTGCAAACGCAACCCGGCACCAACGGGTTCATACGCCACCCGCGTATACAACCTTCGGTCCCACCGAATTACTACGCCACCCGCGTATACAACCCTCGGCCCCACCGAACTCCTACGCCACCCGCGTAGTCACAACAATAAAGGTCCGACTAGACACCCCACTATTTAACCCCGCATCAAAAGCAAATAGAACTACCACATACATACACAACGTAATGTAAAAATAACCGACATTAGTTATAGTGAGAGAACTCGCCTCGAATGCGCGCCTAGCTTAACAATACAATTCAAGCTTCACAATTATGGTCACTTCCCAGCACCTAAACGCATGTTAAAACGTGTCAATACGAGACCCGGACCCTACGACACGACACACGCTTAAACCGTCACTAAAACTATTTTCCGTTCTCGCCAAACAGGTCTGTTCGGGACCTGTTTCGACCCCTTTAAACCCAGAAAATTCCCAATATTATTTCATGATTAGAAAGTACTCTGAGATAGGATTTCAAGGACATATTATACGCCTCCTAACGATTTTTCTACAATTTATTACGAATTAAATACGAACGACCACAAAAACTGTCCGTTTTCGGACCAGCCGCGCCAACAGCCCAAAACAGCCTAGCTACGGGCTTAATCAGACTTTCGGCAAAACACGGGAAACCTCCCCAACTCAAATTGGGAACTTTGGGCACCAATTTCACGTCAAAACGAGTTACGAGTGAAAAGTTAAGGCTTTCGCAAGATCAAGGCAGATTCCAGAAATTTTCACATGAAATGACGAATCACCGAACTTGCGACCACTTTTTCGCCCAGCTAGAGACCGAACCAGTTTTCCGCTAAAACACGGAAAACGTGCCCGACCCCGAACTTGAACCGTGGGCACCAGTTTCGCCTCAAACCGAGCTACGGAGAAAAAGTTATGGCCGACGCAAAATAGGGACAGAAAGTGATTTTTAAAACGGTTTAGATGTTTTCGCGATTGGGTTACGGTTTAGATATCACGGACGTACGAAGGCTGGACAACACCAATCACTACCCACTGCCGCCTCCGGCAGTTGTGGTCGGCGGCGGCGGCAGCCACCACCGGCGGTGGCGGTTTCGGCAACAACGCAAGAAGGAAACAAGACGAAAAGAAATCTTACCTCGCGACGACACAACCGTACCCACACCGAAACCGACGGTGGTTCTCCTACGCCGGCGACCTCCTTCCTCCTCCTCTCGGTTTCTCTCTCTAACCTTCTCGGTTCCTCTCTCTCTCTCTCTCTCTTCTCTTCCTCCGGCCGACGACAACCACAAAGGGTGAGGGGGAAAAAGGGATGGCCGTAGGGTTGTTCTTTGCTTTTCTTTCCCTTCACGCTACCAAAACAAAAAACATCACAAGGCTGCGTTTTTTTTTTGCATGGGCCGAAATCCATCAAGGTTTTTGGCCCTTGACACAATTAGTCCCTCGACTAGCAACCCTCTCGCAAATAACCAAAAATTCCGACACTTTAACGATTCGACCCAACTCGACTAACCCCGTTAACGGAAACCACAATAAATCAAACTTAAAAGAAAAGAATTAATGAAAGAAATTCCATACCAGGATACGGGCTTTACAGTTATACGCAAATTCCACCAACGGTAGATGCGTATCCCAATTACCTCCAAAATCCAGTACACATGACCTGAGCATATCTTCCAAAGTTTGAATGGTTCTTTCACTTTGCCCATCATTTTGCGGATGATAAGCAGTACTCAAATTAACTTTCGTACCCAATTCCTCTTGTAGTGATTGCCAAAACCTTAAGGTAAACCGACTATCATGTCTTGACACCACTTCATCAATATACAATTTCGCCAATTTATCAATCGGTGAAGCTTCTTTCATAGCTAGAAAATGAGCACTCTTAGTCAGTCTATCCACGATTACCCATATTGTGTCGTTACCCTTTTGCGTCTTAGGTAACTTCGTCACAAAATCCATGGTAATCTTCTCCCACTTCCATTCCGGAATCTCCAAAGACTGGAAACTTCCATAAGGCTTCTGATGTTCAGCTTTCACTAAAGAACATGTTGTACACTTTTCCACTATTCGTGCCACATCTACTTTTATAGTTGGCCACCAGTAATGCAATTTCAAATCTCTATACATCTTAGTACTCCCAGGATGTATAGAATACTTAGATTTATGAGCATCTTCGAGAATCAACTCACGATTTCCTCCAACTTTTGGCAACCAAACACGACCTTGAAACAACTTAATTCCACGACCATCTTCAGTCAGTTGAAGATGTTGTTTGCTCATCACCTCTTCTTTCATATTTTCTTCTCCTAAGGCTTCTGCTTGTGCCTCCTTTATCCTTTCAATCAGACTAGACGTTACATCAATCCTAGCATTGGTTGATTTCTAACACCCACTATACTCTTTTCTACTTAAGGCATCGGCTACTACATTTGCTTTACCAAGATGGTAATACAAGTCACAATCATAATCCTTAAGTAACTCTAACCAGCGTCGTTGTCTCATGTTCAACTCTTTCTGATCAAAAACATGTTTCAAGCTCTTATGATCAGTATAAAGAGTACACTTCGTCCCATACAAATAGTGCCTCCACATCTTCAAAGCAAAAACAACCGCTGCTAACTCTAAATCGTGCGTTGGATAGTTCTTCTCATGCTCTTTAAGTTGTCTTGATGCATAAGCAATTACCTTGCCTCGTTGCATCAATACACATCCCAGACCCATCTTGGAAGCATCACTATAAACAACAAAATCTTCTGTTCCTTCTGGTAAAGCAAGAATAGGAGCTTCACACAACTTTTGACGTAAAGTTCTGAAAGCCGATTCTTGTTTCTCCGTCCAGACAAACTTCACGTTCTTTCTAGTCAATAAAGTCAAAGTAGAAGCAATCTTCGAGAAGTCTTTAATAAATCTCCGATAATAACCCGCAAGACCTAAGAAACTTCTTATTTCAGACGCACTTCTTGGTGTCTCCTAATTCGTCATAGCTTCTATCTTTTCTGGGTCTACCTTAACTCCTTCCGAAGTGATCACATGACCTAGAAATTGTACCTCCTTTAACCAGAATTCACATTTCGAAAACTTCGCGTACAATTTCTCTCTTCTCAACACTTCTAAAACTTTGCGTAAATGAAGTTCATGATCTTCTTCAGTCTTTGAATAAACAAGTATGTCATCAATGAAAACAATGACAAACTTGTCTAAAAATGGTCGACATACTCTATTCATCAGATCCATGAATATTGCTGGAGCATTTGTCAAACCAAATGGCATTACAAGAAATTCATAATGCCCATACCTTGTTCTAAAAGCTGTCTTCGGAATATCTTCATTTCTTACCTGAACCTGATGATACCCCGACCTCAAATCAATCTTAGAAAAACATCCCGCACCTTGGAGTTGATCAAACAGATCATCGATCCGTGGAAGCGGATACTTGTTCTTAATCGTCACCTTATTCAACTCACGGTAATCTATACACATTCTCATAGTACCATCTTTCTTCTTAACAAACAACACCGGAGCTCCCCACGGCGAAGAACTCGGTCTAACAAAACCTTTATCTAACAACTCTTGAAGTTGAGTCATCATCTCTTTCATTTCGGCCGGCGCTAGACGATAAGGTGCTCGCGCAATTGGTGCCGATCTGTAACTCCTCGAAAATTCCATTGTCATTTTGTTATGTTATATTTTGTTTAAAATTTAAGTTAATGGGAAAAGTTAACTAGATGGGTTTGAATTGCCATTATTTGGAAGTTTGGGGTACAAATTGGAAAGTGATTAATGACTCATCAGATTTTATGAGGTGTCTTGTTAAGAAAGGGGTTAAAGTTTTGTTGGGTTAATTGTTTTCTGCAAACCGTAAGAATCAGAGAGAGAGATATAGAAAACGAGACAGAGGGATAGGAGTCGAGAAGAAGAAAGAAAAAGAAGAAAAGTTGATTTATTTGGTAAGAGAACTTGATTTCTTAGTATTTCGTTCAGTTTTATAGAGAGTAAGCCATTCTATTTTGTCCAGGTTACTCCTTAAGCTGTTGTAAGTGAGCAGTGTTCAGAAATTGTCATTAAGGTGAGTTTATTCAATCTTGTTAAAATTAAGCAATTAGAATGGTAATAGATATGTTTTTCCATGTTTAAAACTATTTGGTAGAGCTTAATTGAGAAATGGTATAGCTTAAAGCTGTAAAAATGGAGTTGGCTGAATCTGGAAGACGATGAACAGTGAAAAATCGCAAGATGCATAAATTTCGCATAGCATGAAAATCGCAGGAGAAGCCTGCGAATTTTGTAGAAACTCGCAAGCTTGGCTTGCGAATTTTGTGAAAATCGCAAGCATAGCTTGCGACTTTTGGAGAAACTCGCAGCAGTTGCTTGCGATTTTTGTGAACATTGCAGTAGTAGCTTGAGACTTTTATATGTAATATGACTTTCTGTTATATGCAATCAGTTATATAATTTTACACGCAAATGGGATATTAAAGTCATGATATGATAATTGTAAGGACTTATTTATGAGTCCGATTATGTAATTAACATTGAGATGTTGATCCCCGATGCTAAAAAGCAAAAGTGGGGATAATTGTTGTAATCAATATTCTGTATATAGAAATATAGAATATATGTTATATCGTACAATTTTAGGATACGATTGAAAGAGTGATAATACACAGTTATTGTGTTGCGATTGCTAGAAATAGTAGACATCCAGTCATAGTAGGGCAATTTAGTACGGTCTAATGGGAACCGTTTACTAGCCATTTGGCCATGGGGATGTAATTTCTAGTGATGGAGTGTATCTTGAATCACCGTCAGGGCCCTTGTTGTTAATCGCGATATAAATTAAATTCCATTTGGGGGCCAGTGAGAAAAGGAAATGTGGAATAGGTAGACATAGAGTTTGTAATTCCCATTTCAGACGGAAGATTTGAGATCTTCAATATTAGGGAAGTTTAGAGATATGCAGATATTGAAATTTGTAATCTCTACTTCTGAACCAAGAAATAAGCAAGTATAGAAACTGTAATTTCTCGGGGATGTGAGTTACTTATAATTTGGTATGATTTATAGTAATTCTTGTTGATAATATTATGACTTGATGAGTTAGTCATAAGGATGGAAATGGGGTAGATTCCTGTTGTTGGAAGAGCTTGATATGGTAAGATGAACGAAACAGGCTTGATATATCTGTTTATTATTTTGGTTGTTAAATTTTAATTTGATTTGAATATTCTCACTAGGCGAAAGCCTAATGTTTCAAATTAAATTTTCTTACCAGGTACAAGCTCGGGGAAATAGTCTGGGGGAGTGAGATGCAGTAACTGGAAGAAATCAGACTTATAGTTGTTAAAGGATCAAGATCTTCTTTTGATGATTTATGGGACACAAGCTTAGATAATCTAGTAATCTGATTATGTTGATATGATTAGATTAATAAGATTATTCAAGTTAGATGTTTATGTACATATAAAACTTTACTTTTGATCCTTTGGTTATAAAAGTCTGATATTTTGATGGTCATAACTTGTGAATCTTGAGGTTTAAATTGGCCCTGGTTTTTAGGGTGTTACACGATCCAGGAATGAGATCAATACGGAACTCTACCTGCCGTTCAGTCGGTAGGCCTGGAAGATCATCGGGAAATACGTCTGGAAAATCACTTACCACCTTGATATCTTCCACTCGCTTCTTTTCTGACTTTACATCTAAAACATAAGCTAGATAGGATGACCATCCTTTCATTAAACATTTGCGCGCTTTTGCAACAGAAATTAACGGAACTTCCCCTTTTCTCTTTTCCCCAAAGATGAGTACATCATCCCTATCAGCCATCGGAATCCGGATTAATTTCTTTGCACAAAGTATCTCAGCTTGGTTGACTGTCAGCCAGTCCATACCCACAACCACATCAAATCCTCCAATTTCCATCAACAACAAGTCGATCGGAAATTTCGTCTCTTCTATCGAAATAAAACAACGATCAAGTCTTTCACGAACCAAGACTTGACCCCCATTAGCTACCTCTACTACTAAGGCATCATCCAAAGGAATAACAGGCATAGCTAACTTGTGAAAGAACGACTTGGACACAAATGACAAATTCGCACCACAGTCGAATAAAATGCGCGCAGGACAAGAATTAACAAGGAAAGTACCCGAGACGACATCTTTCGATTATTTAGCTTCATCCGCGGTCATCTGAAACGCCCGACCCGTTGGTTTTGGAATATTTAATTTCTTATTTTCATCTCCACTCTTTTTCAACCTTGGGCAGTCCCGGCGGAAGTGACCCGCTTGCTTACACTCGTAACATGTAATTCCTTGTACCGGAAAATTGTTCATCATATGCCCACTCTTACCACACTTGAAACATTCCAAGGCTGTCACCCGACACGGCCCAAAATGTTTACTTTTGCACCTTGAACACCAATTTGGTTCACGACGCAAATCGTAACGAACACCTTTACCAGTTGCCTTAGGTCTCTGAAAAGACTCTGATCGGCCCTCCCATTTCCGTTTCTCCCCAACTTGGGTCTTTTCTTCTTTATCCTTCGCATAAACTTCTTCCATTACCTTAGCTTCTTCAATAGTTTCCCTCAGTGTTGAAGCCTTGGCATTTCTTACACGAGACATCATATATGCGGGTAGCCCCTTCAAGTAAGCTTTAATCTTTTCTTTTTCATTTGGAGCCACGTGCCCCACCAAATTCAGCTTCTCCATAAACGTTTCAGTATACTTTCTCACCGACATGTTACCCTTCTTGAGAGGCCGAAACTATTCTTCTATTCTATCCATCTTGTTCTCATTACAGTACTCCTCCAAAACCTTCTTCTTGAATGACTCCCAAGTCATAGCAGTCAATACTGAAGCCGATATTGAAGCTGTCATTATGTTCCACCATGTCAGTGCATTCCCTTTTAACATTTGAGAAGTAAATCTAACCTTTGACTTTTCATCACATTCACAAGCTCTGAAAGCTTGTTCCATTTCCCTAATCCAGTTCATACAGGTTACTGGATTATCTGTTCCTTTAAACTCGGGCGGCTTACAACTTAGGAACGTTTTGTACGAGCAAACTCTTTCCACTCTCCTTTCCGTTTCTGTTACTGGAGTATGAAGTGGATTAATTACCCCAGTATCCGTTCCTGTTCGCTGCAACTCTGAACTTCGATCATTCAATACTTTCATAAACATTTCGGTTTGTTGAGCCATTGCGTTCGTCATCATTCTCGTCATGTTTTCCATCATTCGGGCTTCCATACTTACTTCTGGTGTTCTTGGGTTGGAAGTACTGGTACCCGTTCTATGTACCTGACTTGGCACCCCTCCAAGAGAAAGAAACCTCGGCGGAGTCTCATGAATTTCGCCTACTCCAGTTTGCCTTTCTTCTGTCCCATCAATCATGGACCTATCCATTGCAGAAATAGGAGATAGTGGCGGCGTATTCACCATCGTTCTGATATACACAAGAGGATAACCATAAGAAATGGTTACACAATTACCGACACACGAAACGTACTTTACCGATCATTAGTCACTGTAACAATTTAGAAACAAGTATGCTTGTGTAACAATATATTCATAATAACAGTAGCTAATTGGAATTATGAACATATCATACAAGAGAATCCTCGTTACCATCGTTACCGTACTAATTTCACGTTAACTCTAAGACTATCCCGTCTTAGTATTTCTACCCATTCTCACACATCATAACTTAATTCATCACAATTTAAGTCTAAGTATCTCATCAGCATACTTAGTTCACTTAAACTAATGCTCTGATACCATATTGTAACGCCCCAAATTCCGGGCTAATTTGAACCTCAAATTTCACAAGTTATGATATAAGAAACTTCAACTTATAAATATATAGCAAGGTAATTAACCACCAAGAGTACATTTACAATACATGATTCTTCAAATAACCTATTAATCTAATCACATCACTACAATCAGATTAACTAAGTTATCTAAGCAATCCAACAAAATCTCTTCTGGTTAATTGACACCTCTGCTATTCCAAAAACGCTCGTCCCACAACCCTTTACTTTCCCGAACTGGTACCTGGTAAGAAAACATCATATGAAACGATTAGGCCAACGCCTAGTGAGAACAATCGTTTCCATAGTAACATTTGCAAAATCAATGTAAACAAGTTATATCAAACCTGGTTACCCTTTTTCTTACCAAACGTGTAACTCTATTCCATTACACTATTTCATCCAATACCATGAATATGACTGACCATAATTCTATCAGCATATCATACCTCAGAGCCACACTACGAATCTTCAATGATTCTAGATTAATGCTCTTGTCCAATAAATCGCAATTACACATGCCCATTTATCGGAAAGGAAGTAGAGATTACAAACACTTATGTCAATCCCATTTTCTTCCTTAGAAATTGGGAATAACGATTATTAGCACACGCCTATTCCACAATTCCCACACACACTAGAATAACGATTATTACCACGCGCCTATTCCATGTGATTGCCAAACACTAGTGCCTCACACATCAGAATAATGACTAAACTTCATCTATTCTACGTGTACATAACCATTAGCACCACACACATCAGAATAATGACTAACCTTCATCTATTCCACGTGTACATAACCATTAGCGTCTATGGATCCTGTAAAGCCCGTATCCCGGTATGTATTCTCGTTATTCCTTTTTTTTAAAAAGGAGCATTTAATTAATTAACGTGGTTTCCGTTAGCGGGGTTAGCCGAGTCGGGCCAAAAAGTTAAGTGAAGTAACCTTTGTGGGATTTTGCTAAGAAGTGTAAGTTGAGGGGCTGTTTGGGACTTTCTCCATAGTTGGGCAAGAGGATCGGCCAAGAGGCACGACCCCTCCCCTCCCCTTCGGTTTCATCTTAACAATCCTCCCCCAAAACCCTTAGCCATTTTCTTTCCCTTCCCCTTGTTGTTTTCGGCAAAGAAGAAAGGGAAGTGAAACCGAGAAGAAAAGAGAGAGAGACCGAAAGAGAAAGAGAGCGAGAGTCGAGAGGAGGAAGGAGGCGATCACCGGCGTGAGGGAACCAGCGTCGGGACTGGTCGGAAAGGAGGAAGAAGAAGGATTCCGTTAAGGTAAGTGTCCCGTTCGTTTTATTGATGTTTTCTTCGTCGGAAATTGTAAACCGCAACCACCGTGTCACCGCCAATCACCACCACCTCCGGAGGCGGCAGTGGGTGGTGCTTGGTGTGTTTCAGACCATGGTAACCCTAAAACAGTAAGTCAAGTTGTTTTGCGGGCCTGTTTGGATTAAGACGTCTTATTGGGATCAAGTTCAAAAGGTTATCATTTTATGTAATTTTTTTAGTGTTCTGTCCAGTTCTTCAATCGTGCGTAACTTTCTCGTCGTAACTCGGATTGAGGCGAATCCGGTGCCCACGGTTCACATTCTGTGTCGGGCACGTTTTTCGTGTTTTAGAGAAAGTTTGGTTCGGCCTCTAGCTAGGCGAAAAAGTGTGGTTTTTACAGCAGGTCGGAATTTTAGACAGCTTTCTGTCCCTGTTTTGTATGGAGCATAACTCCTGATAGGAATGACGGATTGGGATGAAACTGGTGTCACAAGTTCCCATTCTGAGCCTAGTAACTTTTCTATGTTTTGGGGAAAAACCAGTTCGGACCGTAGCCTATGTCAAATCGTCGTTTTGTACTGAAAGGTTCTGTTTCTCGCTGTTCTGAGAATCGTTCTTGTAAAATCCATATTAAATTATAGAAAAATCATTAGGACGCGTGCGATACGTCCCTGGAACCGTGAAACTTAGAACTTCGTGATTATGGAATTTGATTTCTGTATTTATCAGTTTTTAGGGGGTAAATCAGGTCCCGAACAGACCCGTGTTTTAGATAAAAAGCTGGAATGTTTAGTCTTATAAAATCTAGTAAAGGTGTCGTGAGTTGGGACCTTTCGTTGACGTTTTTAGTGCGTAATTAGGTGGGAAAATGTGAGGAAGGTTGACTTGCTGGTGTTGCGGCTCGGGAGCGCGTCGCTTTGCTTTGAGGTGAGTTCTCTCACCGCGTAGTTAGGAATTTCATGTATGTCGTTCTTTTGTGTTACATGTTATTACGTGTATTTATGTGCTTACATGAATTAGATGGGATGTGATAACTGGTTGTGATTTGTTAAATTCGTATGTGGAATATATATATATGCATGTGTACACCTCGGTGGGACTGAGGGGCTCGGTGGGACCGAGGGCTTGGTGGGACTAAGCTAGTACGGTAATCTTTACTCGGTGGGACCGAGGGCTCGGTGGGACTGAGCTTGTATTAATGTGTTTTGTGTACTCGGTGGGACCGAGGTTCGTACTTATATAATAATCATTATGTGGCTTGATATTCGTAGTGATGGTGATGTTGCCTACTTGCGAGTAGGGGTGATATGCGTGGGGTTGCTACCTACGTGTGGGATCTTACAATCCACCCCCCTTGGGAGTCCAGCGTCCTCGCTGGCACACTAGTCCGGTTCCCGGCTCTGATACCAAGTTGTAACGTCCCAAAAATTACAAGGAAATTTAAATTTTCTAGAACATATATTCCATTATAAAACAACCACATTTTTAATAAACCGTAACTCAATTAAAGTTAATATCGTCAACTCAAACAGTCAAAAGAATTTATGCAGCGGAAATATTATAAATAAAATCTAAAAGTTCAAAAGTGTAAATTCCAACAATTCCCGACGCCTGCGCTTTGTGTGTACCGTCAAGCCCGACTGCCGCTCGCACCTGCAGTCACAACATATTGGGGAAGGGTAAGCTAAACGCTTAGTGAATCCAACCACACACGTAGGTAGCAACCCCACGCATATCACCCCTACTCGCAAGTAGGGGTGATATGCGTGGGGTTGCTACCTACGTGTGTGGTTGGATTCACTAAGCGTTTAGCTTACCCTTCCCCAATATGTTGTGACTGCAGGTGCGAGCGGCAGTCGGGCTTGACGGTACACACAAAGCGCAGGCGTCGGGAATTGTTGGAATTTACACTTTTGAACTTTTAGATTTTATTTATAATATTTCCGCTGCATAAATTCTTTTGACTGTTTGAGTTGACGATATTAACTTTAATTGAGTTACGGTTTATTAAAAATGTGGTTGTTTTATAATGGAATATATGTTCTAGAAAATTTAAATTTCCTTGTAATTTTTGGGACGTTACAACTTGGTATCAGAGCACAGCTTGAGTGAATCAAACACATCTCGGTGTGTTTGGTCTCAAGTTGCGGCTATGAAGTTTTTAAACTCTCTTATTAAAATCTTTGAAAATAAATGAACGGAGGAAGCCCGTTTGGGAAACGGTGATCGTGGGCGCAGTGTGTACAGTCAGCCGACGCCAATTGGGAAGGTACAGCACTTAGTGTATTTATTGCTTTCTAGGCATAGGGTATGCATGCTAGATTGCCGAGGTTGTTTACACTGTACTGTACGATGACTGCTTGCTAGTAGGAATCAATGCTAGTTATAGTAGGTTGTCAAGTGAAGGCCCTATAGGTTGCATGCAGTAAGAATCATATAGCCTTAGAATATTTGATTTAGTTCTATTGCGCAGCTCTTGTTTGAGTCCAACCGTTCTAGGATAGAATCTTGTATTCGAATGTCTATTTGATTCACGCTGCGTGCGACTGGGTATTCGTGAGGCAACTCGTTATGGCTAACAGGGATTCCGTTGTAGCAAGAGTAGTGGGATGAGATGAAATTCCTAGTGAGCTGGGAATAGCGTTTACATATGAGTACGTATGCTAGATTGCTTTCTAGAACATAGGAGTATGTATGCTAGATTGCTTACGTGGATTTTGTGGTACTGTATACTTGTTACTTGCTATTAGGAACTCATGCTAGCCTTGATAGGTTGTTATGTGAATGCACCTTAGGTTGTATACAGTAGGAACTAAATAGCCTTAGAATGTTGGATTTAGTTCTATTGCGCAGCTCTTGTTTGAGTCCAACCGTTGTAGGATAGAATTTTATATTCGAATGTCTATCTGGTTTCACTGTATACGATGGTGCGTTTACGAGGCGACTCATCAGGGCTAGTGGGGGTTCCGTTCTAGCAAGGGTGGTGAGGTATTACGACTTTTCTAGGGAGCTAGGAAAAGTGTTTGCATATGCCGGAATGGGCATATGTGTTAGTTTGTGGTAAGCAACTACTTAGACGTCCCGGGACAGGACTCGAAACGAGTAAGGATAGGTGTGAAGGGTAGTAGCGGAGCTCCTACTATCTGAAGCACAGGATCCGTGCTCGAGTCGGGGAAAGTCACGGAGAATCCGAAGAGTTGAGTGTGAGCGTAGTTAGCAGGTTTTAATGTGTGCTAGTAGCTCGTTAAGGAGGAACAACAATGTTGATCCAGATGCTGATGCTGGAATTATTGCTGATCAGATTCGTGAGATGTTTGCGGTCGAGGTGACGCATATTTTGAGGAGGCGATCCCCGAAATTATTACCGCCATTCGTGATGAGGTAATAGTGTCGATGGAGGAGCGCATCGCGGCGATTCCACCCCCTGCGGGTGGGCAGCCCCGAACAAGAGGGTCGGGATCAGTTATAAAGTGCACATTCCTTTTCGGTGGTTGTCCTGCGAACTAGAAGGTTCGCTTCGCGGTGAATCTGTTACGAGACGGAGCGAAAGACTGGTGTGCTATTGCTTTGACGCTTAACGGGCGCACTACTTGACCTGGGAGGAGTTCGTCGTATGTTTCGTGTAGAGCATGTGCCTCTAGTGGAGATGGAGAGGAGTACCAAAGAGTTCTTGGAGCTCTATCAGACTGCGGAGGCCATAAAGGAGGTGAACCGAAAGTTTACGGAAATGACATTATTCTATCCTTAGCATGCTGCTTTTGAGGACATGAAGAGGACACGGTGCAAGGATATGTTACGTACCAAGATCAGGGAGTTCGTGAGTACCGCGCAGTATGCTTCACTTGCTGTAGTGATGGAGGCGGCCCGAGGTAGAGTTCGTCAACTGGGAGTGGAGGAGGCACAAGCTACGTATAAAGTGGTGACAGGTACGTTCTTGGTTAACTCGGTGCTTGCTATGGTGACGATTGATAGCAGGGGCTACTCATCCTTCTGTGTCTCACATAGTCAGTGAGTGTTTGGGGCCGAGTTGTAGGACGGTTAGGCTGTCCACTTGTGGTTGCAGTTGCTGAAGACAGGACCTCGACGGTTACTGACGTGTACCGGGGGTGCACTATGGAGATCTCTGGTGTGAGGTTCCTGATTGATTTGATTCTGATCGCTATGCGGGAGTTGTGCGTGACTGTGGGCATGGATTGGATGGATGCGTACGATGCGGAGATTGTTTGTCGTCGCAAACAAGTACGAGTTCGAACCCCAAGTGGGGGAGAAATGCTAGTTCAGGGCGGCTTGCCCAGGCGGACCTCAGCGATATGTTCGGCTGCGAGGGCTCAGAGGTACTTGCAGCACAGTGGTCATGGAATTTTGGCGTATGTGATCGACACGCGCTTCGACGGAGAGAAGAAGTCTGTGGAGGATGTGCCAGTTGTACGGGAGTTTGCTGACGTATTTTCCCGAGGAGTTACCGGGGATACCTCCCGAGCGACAGGTAGAGTTCCACGTTTATTTGATTCCGGATGCTGCTTCGGTGGCCAAGGCACCTTATCGCTTGGCTCCACCGGAAATGAAGGAGTTGTACACTCGTTGCAGGAACTTATCGAAAAGGAGTTCATCAAGCCGAGTTGTCCACCGTGGGGAGCCCCGATTCTGTTTGTGAAAAAGAAAGACGGGTCCCAACGGATGTGTATAGACTATCGTGAGTTGAATAAGCTTACGGTGAAGAATCGTTATCCTCCGCCAAGGATCGATGACTTGTTCGATCAGCTTCAGGGAGCCTCGTGGTTCTCTAAGGTTGATTTGAGATCGGGGTATCATCGAATGCGGGTGAGGAGAGAGGATACGGAGTAGACGGCCTTTCCTTCACGTCATGGCCATTTACAAGTTTGTGGTGATGCCTCTCGGGCTCACCAATGCACCCGCAGCGTTCATGGACCTCATGAACCGGGTATGTAGCCCTATGTGGGATCGATCGGTGATCGTGTTCATCGACGATATTCTTGTGTAATCGAAGTCGAAGGAAGAGCATGAGATGCATTTGCGAGAAGTTTTGGAAGTTTTGAGGCGGGAGAAGCTGTATGCTAAGCTCTCCAAGTGTGAGTTCTGGTTACGAGAGGTCCACTTTCGAGAACATGTCGTGAACCAGAATGGTATTATGGTGGATCCGGCCAAGATTACGGCTGTGATGCGGTGGGAAGTGCCAAAGACTCTCACTGAAGTACAGAGTTTTCTTGGGTTAGCAGGGTACTTTCGGAGATCCATTCAGGATTTCTCCAAGATTGCTTTACCGATGACCCGATCGACGAAGAAATCTGCGGCTTTTAGTTGGGGTGAAGAGCAGCAGAGGGCTTTGGGGAGCTACGCAGGCGTTATGCGAGGCTCCGATGCTGACTTTGCCGGAGGGTATGTAAGAATTGGTGGTGTTTGCTCTCAAGATTTGGAGGCACTATTTGTATGGCGTCAAGTGTATACACTAACCATAAAAACCTCCAGTACTTGATGACCGGCAAAACCTCAACATGCGTCAGAGGAGGTGACTTGACGTGGTCAAGGATTATGATGGTGAGATACTTTACCACCCCGGTAAAGCGGATGTTGTTAAGGACGCACTTAGTCGACATCTGGATGGTGAGCCACTGTGGGGCTTGTGTCAACGGTTAACAGTGGTTGCACCTCTTCTCGAGTCGATAGGTAGTGCTCAGGAGGTGGCAGTTTTGGAGGAAAATGCCAATAGCGAGAGAGTTTCGAGGGAAATTCCGAATTTTGTCCGTGATAGTCATGGGTCAATTGCTCGGTCTTAATGGAAGGTTGGGTATCCCACGCGTGTGGGTACTGTAGGCCGAATAGTATCGATTAGGGAATGCTGCCCTTTGTAATAAAGAGGATAAATGCGTAGAATTTTTGAGGTAAATAGTATACTTAGGTGTCGACTTTCGGGCTTAAGGCCAAATGCCTTAGTGTAATTGGGGAATTGTAGTCGATTTTAAGGAAATTATGTTGATGGTAGTAGTAATCCTGAGATGTTTGCTTGTGGTGAATGGTTGTGGTGGAGTGACCTTCGTGGATGATTATAAATTTACTAGTTTGATAATTCATGTGGAATAAATTGTGGGAGTCTAACAGAACTCGTGTAAGTTAATCGACAGTTAATGATAGGAATGATCGAATTCGAGTATCCTGTAGGGTATATTGGTGAGCAACTTTAGAATGGTTAGAGCTTGAAATTTGAATCGGGATGTTTTGATTATCTATGGTTGGGAGACAACCGAAGTCGTTTGACTAGGAATGAATCCAGTTGTTGGAATGTTCCTCCGATCATACTTGCGGTGTGCTTGAAGGAGTTTTGTGGTAAGAAAAGTATTCGAGAGATTTTTAGGCGGTGTGGGAAATCTTAAATTCCAGTTAGTGAAGGTCTAGTGGAAACACCGAAAGTGTTCCGAGTGAACTTGGGAACCTGAGGTTGAGATGTGGGAGACCTATCTATAGCTATTCACGGGCATAGACTTCGAGGACGAAGTCTAATCCAAGTGGGGGAGAGTTGTAAAGCCCGTATCCCGGTATGTATTCTCGTTATTCCTTTTTTTTAAAAAGGAGCATTTAATTAATTAACGTGGTTTCCGTTAGCGGGGTTAGCCGAGTCGGGCCAAAAAGTTAAGTGAAGTAACCTTTGTGGGATTTTGCTAAGAAGTGTAAGTTGAGGGGCTGTTTGGGACTTTCTCCATAGTTGGGCAAGAGGATCGGCCAAGAGGCACGACCCCTCCCCTCCCCTTCGGTTTCATCTTAACAATCCTCCCCCAAAACCCTTAGCCATTTTCTTTCCCTTCCCCTTGTTGTTTTCGGCAAAGAAGAAAGGGAAGTGAAACCGAGAAGAAAAGAGAGAGAGACCGAAAGAGAAAGAGAGCGAGAGTCGAGAGGAGGAAGGAGGCGATCACCGGCGTGAGGGAACCAGCGTCGGGACTGGTCGGAAAGGAGGAAGAAGAAGGATTCCGTTAAGGTAAGTGTCCCGTTCGTTTTATTGATGTTTTCTTCGTCGGAAATTGTAAACCGCAACCACCGTGTCACCGCCAATCACCACCACCTCCGGAGGCGGCAGTGGGTGGTGCTTGGTGTGTTTCAGACCATGGTAACCCTAAAACAGTAAGTCAAGTTGTTTTGCGGGCCTGTTTGGATTAAGACGTCTTATTGGGATCAAGTTCAAAAGGTTATCATTTTATGTAATTTTTTTAGTGTTCTGTCCAGTTCTTCAATCGTGCGTAACTTTCTCGTCGTAACTCGGATTGAGGCGAATCCGGTGCCCACGGTTCACATTCTGTGTCGGGCACGTTTTTCGTGTTTTAGAGAAAGTTTGGTTCGGCCTCTAGCTAGGCGAAAAAGTGTGGTTTTTACAGCAGGTCGGGATTTTAGACAGCTTTCTGTCCCTGTTTTGTATGGAGCATAACTCCTGATAGGAATGACGGATTGGGATGAAACTGGTGTCACAAGTTCCCATTCTGAGCCTAGTAACTTTTCTATGTTTTGGGGAAAAACCAGTTCGGACCGTAGCCTATGTCAAATCGTCGTTTTGTACTGAAAGGTTATGTTTCTCGCTGTTCTGAGAATCGTTCTTGTAAAATCCATATTAAATTATAGAAAAATCGTTAGGACGCGTGCGATACGTCCCTGGAACCGTGAAACTTAGAACTTCGTGATTATGGAATTTGATTTCTGTATTTATCAGTTTTTAGGGGGTAAATCAGGTCCCGAACAGACCCGTGTTTTAGATAAAAAGCTGGAATGTTTAGTCTTATAAAATCTAGTAAAGGTGTCGTGAGTTGGGACCTTTCGTTGACGTTTTTAGTGCGTAATTAGGTGGGAAAATGTGAGGAAGGTTGACTTGCTGGTGTTGCGGCTCGGGAGCGCGTCGCTTTGCTTTGAGGTGAGTTCTCTCACCGCGTAGTTAGGAATTTCATGTATGTCGTTCTTTTGTGTTACATGTTATTACGTGTATTTATGTGCTTACATGAATTAGATGGGATGTGATAACTGGTTGTGATTTGTTAAATTCGTATGTGGAATATATATATATGCATGTGTACACCTCGGTGGGACCGAGGGCTTGGTGGGACTAAGCTAGTACGGTAATCTTTACTCGGTGGGACCGAGGGCTCGGTGGGACTGAGCTTGTATTAATGTGTTTTGTGTACTCGGTGGGACCGAGGTTCGTACTTATATAATAATCATTATGTGGCTTGATATTCGTAGTGATGGTGATGTTGCCTACTTGCGAGTAGGGGTGATATGCGTGGGGTTGCTACCTACGTGTGTGGTTGGATTCACTAAGCGTTTAGCTTACCCTTCCCCAATATGTTGTGACTGCAGGTGCGAGCGGCAGTCGGGCTTGACGGTACACACAAAGCGCAGGCGTCGGGAATTGTTGGAATTTACACTTTTGAACTTTTAGATTTTATTTATAATATTTCCGCTGCATAAATTCTTTTGACTGTTTGAGTTGACGATATTAACTTTAATTGAGTTACGGTTTATTAAAAATGTGGTTGTTTTATAATGGAATATATGTTCTAGAAAATTTAAATTTCCTTGTAATTTTTGGGACGTTACAGATCCATTACACTTACTACACCCCTGCCTAGTATCAAACTAGCACAGTCTATAAGTCTAACATACTACTATTCAGTTGTACGTATGTCCAAACTATACAAATTATGTTTCAATTCCTAAATCATACATTTCCATGATTAACAGAACCTGCCATTCTCTAACTTCTCAAAAGTGTCCGGACAACAGGGGTTTCCGGACAACTTAAACATATCCGGATAAATGGACTTTCCGGATAACAATACTTTACCGGATACCATTCAAACCCGGACGTCATCCGGACACTAAAGCCATCCGGATACCATCCGGTAACTAAATCTATCCGGATACTTATAATAAACTTAATACTTACCGGATGCTTATTGCGTCCGGAGACCTTCATCACCAAAGGTATCCGGATACGACGATTTATCCGGAAAACTCGGTTCTGCAGACTAAAATTCGATCCATTTTCATGTCTGTTCGATTCAGCTCATTCTAAACCATCCCATACAGTTCATAACCAATTTATACAGCTATTTCAAGGTTTAATTTAACTTGAAAACACTGATTTAAGCAAGGAACAAATGAACTCACCTTTTTGATGTAAAACCCACTTTGCTGCACAAATTCAATCCCAATCTGCTGTAAACGATTTGAAAACCTATTCACAATCATAGATTCATTTACAACCCTATAACTACAACAAATTATCAGAAACTCAGATTAATTTCTTACCAATTTGAGCCAAAACCTTGCTTTTCTTCCTTTTCTCTCTTTTTCCCTTTTCTCTCTATTCTTGCTTTCTTTCTTCTCCTTTCTAAACCGACTCAGCCACCAATATATGAAATAATATCTGATTTTCAGATATTTTATCCAAACCCACTTTCCAAAATGACCAAAAGCACCCTCAAGTTTCATTATTTCCAAAAGTAACATCTTACTTACATCTCTTGTATTTTAACCCTAATGAATTATAAAACTTCCACATAATTCAAGGTTAAACCCAAAATACAACAGATCCCAATTCTCATTAAATTACTATTATTGAAAATTCAGGATGTTACAGGCGAGATCCATGGCTTAGAGAGGATGGCAACTTCAAGATTGAAACTCCCGTAGATAGGGATCACCCTAATCTTTGTGTGCGAGACTTAATAGACCCTCATACGCGGTCGTGGAACATGGGTCTTATTGATAGGATGTTCTCCCAAAGGGACCGTGATGGCATTCTCAAGATTCCTCCCCCACTAGATTCGGGTCCCGATTCCATCATCTGGCATTGTTCCCCCAACGATGTTTACTCTGTCAAATATAGTTACAAGCTCATTTTGGAACGCCTGGTTCTTGACACACAACCGGTGGATACTTACGAGTGGAAGAGGATCTGGAATGCCAACATCCCCCACAAGGTTAGATACTTCACTTGGCGTGCCCTCCGGGGAGTCATTCCAACGCGTGACGCCCTCCAAACAAGAGGAGTTACTATTCAGGCCCTCTGCCCCCTCTGCAACTGCAATATCGAAAACACCTGGCACGTGTTCCTTGGCTGCCCAACTGTGAGACCGATTTGGAGTGAGGCGACCTTTGGAGTTACTTTGGATCAGCTCATGGACACTTCTGACTCACTCAAGGATTTGGTTTTCAGACTCCTTAAGGATTTACCTCATCAAGAGGGAGACCGGTTCCTCATGATCCTATGGAGTATCTGGCACCGTAGGAACGACGTTTTATGGAACGATGGGCCTCAAGACTCAGAATCGGTCATTAGACGTGCTAACAACATCCTCTTGGACTGGCATACCTCTAGGGGGCTCATTGGCACGAACCTTTATCGGTTTAACTCCACATGCAACTCTAAATGGCACCTTCCTAGAAGAGGTTTCTATAAATGCAACATTGATGCCGCCACCTTTGATAATTCCAACTCGGCGGGCTTCGGGGCTGTCATCAGAGATTCTAAGGGAGCTTTTGTTGCTGCCAAAGAGACTCCTATGCCCGGCCTCCCTCCGGTTCGGGACTGCGAGGCGTATGCGCTTAAAGATGCTATCTTATGGGCTTGTGACCGGGGCTTATCCAATGT
The DNA here is from genome assembly GCA_033807775.1 of Saussurea involucrata. Classification (NCBI taxonomy): domain Eukaryota; kingdom Viridiplantae; phylum Streptophyta; class Magnoliopsida; order Asterales; family Asteraceae; genus Saussurea; species Saussurea involucrata. The sequence continues at coordinate 155,602,928 of CM066321.1, forward strand.
CATCTTCGAAACAGACGCCAAACTAGTTGCAGATGCCATCTACGACACGAGCCACGACATATCGGAATTTGGAGACATTATCCGAGATATTCGAAGAATCCTTGACAACCATGGAAACTTCTCGGTCCATACGGGGGGAAGACAAGCTAACGAAGCGGCTCACTTAACCGCGAGACACTCTCGTTTATTATCTTGTCCAAAAGTGTTTGATGTAACTCCTTTTTTCCTTTCGCATTGTATGAACGATTTTTGTACCGTCCATAATATTAATGACAGGATTGTTTCCCGATCGGGTGATGGCAATGCCGAAGCTTGATCGTGTCTCAATCATTTTTCTTCAAAAAAAAAAAAGATTTAATATGATTTTTAAAGTCTTTACTTAATAAATGTAGTTTTTAGACTTAATAGAAAGTCTTGTGCAAATATCTTTTAATATCATGTATATAATTGTTAGCTTCATTTGTATGTTATTATTTTGAATTTATTTTGTATAAACATAATCGTTTAGCTAGATTATAAAACGGTGTAGCAAAGTTTCAACCCGACCAATCCGCCAACCCAACCCAAACTCTTACGGTTTGGGTTGGGTTGGGTTGGGTTGGGTTGGGTTGAGATTTTTTAAACCGTAAACATCGTATAGGGTTGTTAAAATGCCTTCAATCTGGCCAACCCAACCTGTGCCCTATTCTTGATATGGTAAGGGTTTGGGTTGGGTTGAGATTTTTCAACCTATAAACATCAAATAGGGTTGTTCAAATGCCTCCAATTTGGCCAACCGAACCCAACCCGTGCCCTATTCTTGATATGGTTCATGAAATATTTTTTTTTGAAAGACAATTGCATTTCGGGGGTATCCTGGACTTAGTCCAGACTAATCCCCCTTCGACCCGGCCACAATTCGGCCCACGATCCACGACCCGGCCCAAACAACAGGCCCACGAACTGCCCCTTGATTCGGGGATACCTCCGCATGATCACCACGGGGTTCGAACCCGGGTAGTAAGGGCTGCCAACCACTTACCCCCAGGATATTACCGAACTACTGGGCTACAATGTCTTTGGTTATGGTTCATGAAATATACCAAGGCATCGTCAGCTATAGAACAACTGCAACAAATTTCCTGAATTCAACCAACCAATTCATTACATATAGAAACCAACTCTACATTATAGATAGATAGATAGATAGATAGATAGATAGATAGATAGATAGATAGATAGATAGATAGATAGATAGATAGATAGATAGATAGATAGATAGATAGATAGATAGATAGATAGATAGATAGATAGATAGATAGATAGATAGATAGATAGATAGATAGATAGATAGATAGATAGATAGATAGATAGATAGATAGATAGATAGATAGATAGATAGATAGATAGATAGATAGATAGATAGATAGATAGATAGATAGATAGATAGATAGATAGATAGATAGATAGATAGATAGATAGATAGATAGATAGATAGATAGATAGATAGATAGATAGATAGATAGATAGATAGATAGATAGATAGATAGATAGATAGATAGATAGATAGATAGATAGATAGATAGATAGATAGATAGATAGATAGATAGATAGATAGATAGATAGATAGATAGATAGATAGATAGATAGATAGATAGATAGATAGATAGATAGATAGATAGATAGATAGATAGATAGATAGATAGATAGATAGATAGATAGATAGATAGATAGATAGATAGATAGATAGATAGATAGATAGATAGATAGATAGATAGATAGATAGATAGATAGATAGATAGATAGATAGATAGATAGATAGATAGATAGATAGATAGATAGATAGATAGATAGATAGATAGATAGATAGATAGATAGATAGATAGATAGATAGATAGATAGATAGATAGATAGATAGATAGATAGATAGATAGATAGATAGATAGATAGATAGATAGATAGATAGATAGATAGATAGATAGATAGATAGATAGATAGATAGATAGATAGATAGATAGATAGATAGATAGATAGATAGATAGATAGATAGATAGATAGATAGATAGATAGATAGATAGATAGATAGATAGATAGATAGATAGATAGATAGATAGATAGATAGATAGATAGATAGATAGATAGATAGATAGATAGATAGATAGATAGATAGATAGATAGATAGATAGATAGATAGATAGATAGATAGATAGATAGATAGATAGATAGATAGATAGATAGATAGATAGATAGATAGATAGATAGATAGATAGATAGATAGATAGATAGATAGATAGATAGATAGATAGATAGATAGATAGATAGATAGATAGATAGATAGATAGATAGATAGATAGATAGATAGATAGATAGATAGATAGATAGATAGATAGATAGATAGATAGATAGATAGATAGATAGATAGATAGATAGATAGATAGATAGATAGATAGATAGATAGATAGATAGATAGATAGATAGATAGATAGATAGATAGATAGATAGATAGATAGATAGATAGATAGATAGATAGATAGATAGATAGATAGATAGATAGATAGATAGATAGATAGATAGATAGATAGATAGATAGATAGATAGATAGATAGATAGATAGATAGATAGATAGATAGATAGATAGATAGATAGATAGATAGATAGATAGATAGATAGATAGATAGATAGATAGATAGATAGATAGATAGATAGATAGATAGATAGATAGATAGATAGATAGATAGATAGATAGATAGATAGATAGATAGATAGATAGATAGATAGATAGATAGATAGATAGATAGATAGATAGATAGATAGATAGATAGATAGATAGATAGATAGATAGATAGATAGATAGATAGATAGATAGATAGATAGATAGATAGATAGATAGATAGATAGATAGATAGATAGATAGATAGATAGATAGATAGATAGATAGATAGATAGATAGATAGATAGATAGATAGATAGATAGATAGATAGATAGATAGATAGATAGATAGATAGATAGATAGATAGATAGATAGATAGATAGATAGATAGATAGATAGATAGATAGATAGATAGATAGATAGATAGATAGATAGATAGATAGATAGATAGATAGATAGATAGATAGATAGATAGATAGATAGATAGATAGATAGATAGATAGATAGATAGATAGATAGATAGATAGATAGATAGATAGATAGATAGATAGATAGATAGATAGATAGATAGATAGATAGATAGATAGATAGATAGATAGATAGATAGATAGATAGATAGATAGATAGATAGATAGATAGATAGATAGATAGATAGATAGATAGATAGATAGATAGATAGATAGATAGATAGATAGATAGATAGATAGATAGATAGATAGATAGATAGATAGATAGATAGATAGATAGATAGATAGATAGATAGATAGATAGATAGATAGATAGATAGATAGATAGATAGATAGATAGATAGATAGATAGATAGATAGATAGATAGATAGATAGATAGATAGATAGATAGATAGATAGATAGATAGATAGATAGATAGATAGATAGATAGATAGATAGATAGATAGATAGATAGATAGATAGATAGATAGATAGATAGATAGATAGATAGATAGATAGATAGATAGATAGATAGATAGATAGATAGATAGATAGATAGATAGATAGATAGATAGATAGATAGATAGATAGATAGATAGATAGATAGATAGATAGATAGATAGATAGATAGATAGATAGATAGATAGATAGATAGATAGATAGATAGATAGATAGATAGATAGATAGATAGATAGATAGATAGATAGATAGATAGATAGATAGATAGATAGATAGATAGATAGATAGATAGATAGATAGATAGATAGATAGATAGATAGATAGATAGATAGATAGATAGATAGATAGATAGATAGATAGATAGATAGATAGATAGATAGATAGATAGATAGATAGATAGATAGATAGATAGATAGATAGATAGATAGATAGATAGATAGATAGATAGATAGATAGATAGATAGATAGATAGATAGATAGATAGATAGATAGATAGATAGATAGATAGATAGATAGATAGATAGATAGATAGATAGATAGATAGATAGATAGATAGATAGATAGATAGATAGATAGATAGATAGATAGATAGATAGATAGATAGATAGATAGATAGATAGATAGATAGATAGATAGATAGATAGATAGATAGATAGATAGATAGATAGATAGATAGATAGATAGATAGATAGATAGATAGATAGATAGATAGATAGATAGATAGATAGATAGATAGATAGATAGATAGATAGATAGATAGATAGATAGATAGATAGATAGATAGATAGATAGATAGATAGATAGATAGATAGATAGATAGATAGATAGATAGATAGATAGATAGATAGATAGATAGATAGATAGATAGATAGATAGATAGATAGATAGATAGATAGATAGATAGATAGATAGATAGATAGATAGATAGATAGATAGATAGATAGATAGATAGATAGATAGATAGATAGATAGATAGATAGATAGATAGATAGATAGATAGATAGATAGATAGATAGATAGATAGATAGATAGATAGATAGATAGATAGATAGATAGATAGATAGATAGATAGATAGATAGATAGATAGATAGATAGATAGATAGATAGATAGATAGATAGATAGATAGATAGATAGATAGATAGATAGATAGATAGATAGATAGATAGATAGATAGATAGATAGATAGATAGATAGATAGATAGATAGATAGATAGATAGATAGATAGATAGATAGATAGATAGATAGATAGATAGATAGATAGATAGATAGATAGATAGATAGATAGATAGATAGATAGATAGATAGATAGATAGATAGATAGATAGATAGATAGATAGATAGATAGATAGATAGATAGATAGATAGATAGATAGATAGATAGATAGATAGATAGATAGATAGATAGATAGATAGATAGATAGATAGATAGATAGATAGATAGATAGATAGATAGATAGATAGATAGATAGATAGATAGATAGATAGATAGATAGATAGATAGATAGATAGATAGATAGATAGATAGATAGATAGATAGATAGATAGATAGATAGATAGATAGATAGATAGATAGATAGATAGATAGATAGATAGATAGATAGATAGATAGATAGATAGATAGATAGATAGATAGATAGATAGATAGATAGATAGATAGATAGATAGATAGATAGATAGATAGATAGATAGATAGATAGATAGATAGATAGATAGATAGATAGATAGATAGATAGATAGATAGATAGATAGATAGATAGATAGATAGATAGATAGATAGATAGATAGATAGATAGATAGATAGATAGATAGATAGATAGATAGATAGATAGATAGATAGATAGATAGATAGATAGATAGATAGATAGATAGATAGATAGATAGATAGATAGATAGATAGATAGATAGATAGATAGATAGATAGATAGATAGATAGATAGATAGATAGATAGATAGATAGATAGATAGATAGATAGATAGATAGATAGATAGATAGATAGATAGATAGATAGATAGATAGATAGATAGATAGATAGATAGATAGATAGATAGATAGATAGATAGATAGATAGATAGATAGATAGATAGATAGATAGATAGATAGATAGATAGATAGATAGATAGATAGATAGATAGATAGATAGATAGATAGATAGATAGATAGATAGATAGATAGATAGATAGATAGATAGATAGATAGATAGATAGATAGATAGATAGATAGATAGATAGATAGATAGATAGATAGATAGATAGATAGATAGATAGATAGATAGATAGATAGATAGATAGATAGATAGATAGATAGATAGATAGATAGATAGATAGATAGATAGATAGATAGATAGATAGATAGATAGATAGATAGATAGATAGATAGATAGATAGATAGATAGATAGATAGATAGATAGATAGATAGATAGATAGATAGATAGATAGATAGATAGATAGATAGATAGATAGATAGATAGATAGATAGATAGATAGATAGATAGATAGATAGATAGATAGATAGATAGATAGATAGATAGATAGATAGATAGATAGATAGATAGATAGATAGATAGATAGATAGATAGATAGATAGATAGATAGATAGATAGATAGATAGATAGATAGATAGATAGATAGATAGATAGATAGATAGATAGATAGATAGATAGATAGATAGATAGATAGATAGATAGATAGATAGATAGATAGATAGATAGATAGATAGATAGATAGATAGATAGATAGATAGATAGATAGATAGATAGATAGATAGATAGATAGATAGATAGATAGATAGATAGATAGATAGATAGATAGATAGATAGATAGATAGATAGATAGATAGATAGATAGATAGATAGATAGATAGATAGATAGATAGATAGATAGATAGATAGATAGATAGATAGATAGATAGATAGATAGATAGATAGATAGATAGATAGATAGATAGATAGATAGATAGATAGATAGATAGATAGATAGATAGATAGATAGATAGATAGATAGATAGATAGATAGATAGATAGATAGATAGATAGATAGATAGATAGATAGATAGATAGATAGATAGATAGATAGATAGATAGATAGATAGATAGATAGATAGATAGATAGATAGATAGATAGATAGATAGATAGATAGATAGATAGATAGATAGATAGATAGATAGATAGATAGATAGATAGATAGATAGATAGATAGATAGATAGATAGATAGATAGATAGATAGATAGATAGATAGATAGATAGATAGATAGATAGATAGATAGATAGATAGATAGATAGATAGATAGATAGATAGATAGATAGATAGATAGATAGATAGATAGATAGATAGATAGATAGATAGATAGATAGATAGATAGATAGATAGATAGATAGATAGATAGATAGATAGATAGATAGATAGATAGATAGATAGATAGATAGATAGATAGATAGATAGATAGATAGATAGATAGATAGATAGATAGATAGATAGATAGATAGATAGATAGATAGATAGATAGATAGATAGATAGATAGATAGATAGATAGATAGATAGATAGATAGATAGATAGATAGATAGATAGATAGATAGATAGATAGATAGATAGATAGATAGATAGATAGATAGATAGATAGATAGATAGATAGATAGATAGATAGATAGATAGATAGATAGATAGATAGATAGATAGATAGATAGATAGATAGATAGATAGATAGATAGATAGATAGATAGATAGATAGATAGATAGATAGATAGATAGATAGATAGATAGATAGATAGATAGATAGATAGATAGATAGATAGATAGATAGATAGATAGATAGATAGATAGATAGATAGATAGATAGATAGATAGATAGATAGATAGATAGATAGATAGATAGATAGATAGATAGATAGATAGATAGATAGATAGATAGATAGATAGATAGATAGATAGATAGATAGATAGATAGATAGATAGATAGATAGATAGATAGATAGATAGATAGATAGATAGATAGATAGATAGATAGATAGATAGATAGATAGATAGATAGATAGATAGATAGATAGATAGATAGATAGATAGATAGATAGATAGATAGATAGATAGATAGATAGATAGATAGATAGATAGATAGATAGATAGATAGATAGATAGATAGATAGATAGATAGATAGATAGATAGATAGATAGATAGATAGATAGATAGATAGATAGATAGATAGATAGATAGATAGATAGATAGATAGATAGATAGATAGATAGATAGATAGATAGATAGATAGATAGATAGATAGATAGATAGATAGATAGATAGATAGATAGATAGATAGATAGATAGATAGATAGATAGATAGATAGATAGATAGATAGATAGATAGATAGATAGATAGATAGATAGATAGATAGATAGATAGATAGATAGATAGATAGATAGATAGATAGATAGATAGATAGATAGATAGATAGATAGATAGATAGATAGATAGATAGATAGATAGATAGATAGATAGATAGATAGATAGATAGATAGATAGATAGATAGATAGATAGATAGATAGATAGATAGATAGATAGATAGATAGATAGATAGATAGATAGATAGATAGATAGATAGATAGATAGATAGATAGATAGATAGATAGATAGATAGATAGATAGATAGATAGATAGATAGATAGATAGATAGATAGATAGATAGATAGATAGATAGATAGATAGATAGATAGATAGATAGATAGATAGATAGATAGATAGATAGATAGATAGATAGATAGATAGATAGATAGATAGATAGATAGATAGATAGATAGATAGATAGATAGATAGATAGATAGATAGATAGATAGATAGATAGATAGATAGATAGATAGATAGATAGATAGATAGATAGATAGATAGATAGATAGATAGATAGATAGATAGATAGATAGATAGATAGATAGATAGATAGATAGATAGATAGATAGATAGATAGATAGATAGATAGATAGATAGATAGATAGATAGATAGATAGATAGATAGATAGATAGATAGATAGATAGATAGATAGATAGATAGATAGATAGATAGATAGATAGATAGATAGATAGATAGATAGATAGATAGATAGATAGATAGATAGATAGATAGATAGATAGATAGATAGATAGATAGATAGATAGATAGATAGATAGATAGATAGATAGATAGATAGATAGATAGATAGATAGATAGATAGATAGATAGATAGATAGATAGATAGATAGATAGATAGATAGATAGATAGATAGATAGATAGATAGATAGATAGATAGATAGATAGATAGATAGATAGATAGATAGATAGATAGATAGATAGATAGATAGATAGATAGATAGATAGATAGATAGATAGATAGATAGATAGATAGATAGATAGATAGATAGATAGATAGATAGATAGATAGATAGATAGATAGATAGATAGATAGATAGATAGATAGATAGATAGATAGATAGATAGATAGATAGATAGATAGATAGATAGATAGATAGATAGATAGATAGATAGATAGATAGATAGATAGATAGATAGATAGATAGATAGATAGATAGATAGATAGATAGATAGATAGATAGATAGATAGATAGATAGATAGATAGATAGATAGATAGATAGATAGATAGATAGATAGATAGATAGATAGATAGATAGATAGATAGATAGATAGATAGATAGATAGATAGATAGATAGATAGATAGATAGATAGATAGATAGATAGATAGATAGATAGATAGATAGATAGATAGATAGATAGATAGATAGATAGATAGATAGATAGATAGATAGATAGATAGATAGATAGATAGATAGATAGATAGATAGATAGATAGATAGATAGATAGATAGATAGATAGATAGATAGATAGATAGATAGATAGATAGATAGATAGATAGATAGATAGATAGATAGATAGATAGATAGATAGATAGATAGATAGATAGATAGATAGATAGATAGATAGATAGATAGATAGATAGATAGATAGATAGATAGATAGATAGATAGATAGATAGATAGATAGATAGATAGATAGATAGATAGATAGATAGATAGATAGATAGATAGATAGATAGATAGATAGATAGATAGATAGATAGATAGATAGATAGATAGATAGATAGATAGATAGATAGATAGATAGATAGATAGATAGATAGATAGATAGATAGATAGATAGATAGATAGATAGATAGATAGATAGATAGATAGATAGATAGATAGATAGATAGATAGATAGATAGATAGATAGATAGATAGATAGATAGATAGATAGATAGATAGATAGATAGATAGATAGATAGATAGATAGATAGATAGATAGATAGATAGATAGATAGATAGATAGATAGATAGATAGATAGATAGATAGATAGATAGATAGATAGATAGATAGATAGATAGATAGATAGATAGATAGATAGATAGATAGATAGATAGATAGATAGATAGATAGATAGATAGATAGATAGATAGATAGATAGATAGATAGATAGATAGATAGATAGATAGATAGATAGATAGATAGATAGATAGATAGATAGATAGATAGATAGATAGATAGATAGATAGATAGATAGATAGATAGATAGATAGATAGATAGATAGATAGATAGATAGATAGATAGATAGATAGATAGATAGATAGATAGATAGATAGATAGATAGATAGATAGATAGATAGATAGATAGATAGATAGATAGATAGATAGATAGATAGATAGATAGATAGATAGATAGATAGATAGATAGATAGATAGATAGATAGATAGATAGATAGATAGATAGATAGATAGATAGATAGATAGATAGATAGATAGATAGATAGATAGATAGATAGATAGATAGATAGATAGATAGATAGATAGATAGATAGATAGATAGATAGATAGATAGATAGATAGATAGATAGATAGATAGATAGATAGATAGATAGATAGATAGATAGATAGATAGATAGATAGATAGATAGATAGATAGATAGATAGATAGATAGATAGATAGATAGATAGATAGATAGATAGATAGATAGATAGATAGATAGATAGATAGATAGATAGATAGATAGATAGATAGATAGATAGATAGATAGATAGATAGATAGATAGATAGATAGATAGATAGATAGATAGATAGATAGATAGATAGATAGATAGATAGATAGATAGATAGATAGATAGATAGATAGATAGATAGATAGATAGATAGATAGATAGATAGATAGATAGATAGATAGATAGATAGATAGATAGATAGATAGATAGATAGATAGATAGATAGATAGATAGATAGATAGATAGATAGATAGATAGATAGATAGATAGATAGATAGATAGATAGATAGATAGATAGATAGATAGATAGATAGATAGATAGATAGATAGATAGATAGATAGATAGATAGATAGATAGATAGATAGATAGATAGATAGATAGATAGATAGATAGATAGATAGATAGATAGATAGATAGATAGATAGATAGATAGATAGATAGATAGATAGATAGATAGATAGATAGATAGATAGATAGATAGATAGATAGATAGATAGATAGATAGATAGATAGATAGATAGATAGATAGATAGATAGATAGATAGATAGATAGATAGATAGATAGATAGATAGATAGATAGATAGATAGATAGATAGATAGATAGATAGATAGATAGATAGATAGATAGATAGATAGATAGATAGATAGATAGATAGATAGATAGATAGATAGATAGATAGATAGATAGATAGATAGATAGATAGATAGATAGATAGATAGATAGATAGATAGATAGATAGATAGATAGATAGATAGATAGATAGATAGATAGATAGATAGATAGATAGATAGATAGATAGATAGATAGATAGATAGATAGATAGATAGATAGATAGATAGATAGATAGATAGATAGATAGATAGATAGATAGATAGATAGATAGATAGATAGATAGATAGATAGATAGATAGATAGATACACAAAGTGGTATTAGACAAGAATGAGTGGCCATGGGAACCAACGTTACTCAAATTAATCTATGAATTTTGTTTGTATCCCTAATTATAGGAACAACAACCAAAACAATGACAGTGACAAGGAAACCAGTTCCAAACCCAATTAATGCAACCATCCAACTGATAGATGATTCATCATCATCATCCTCCTCCTCTTCCGGATCAGTTGGCAACAACTCTTCAGTTTCTTGACATTTTAAATCCAGATTAAACCCACCACATAAACCTGGGTTTCCTACAAAGCTAGACGTGGTAAAGGTCGAAAATTGGCCTCTAGAAGGAATAATCCCCGTTAGATCATTGTATGCAACACTGAACTCTGACAAAAAATATAGATTCCCCACGGATGTAGGAATAGTTCCTGTCAGATTGTTATATGACAAATCCAGCATCTCTATGTTCCTCATACCTGATAAAGAACCCGGAATCCTACCCGATAAATTGTTGTGTTTCAAATCCAAAACATGTAGATCTTTCAAATTCCTAAACTCCGGCCAGATTGGACCAGTCAGCAAGTTTCTACTCAAGTATAACGATGGTGGAAAGCTCATGATCTGATTGTACTGCATCCGCAACCCTCCACCACTGATTTTTCTTTTCCTGAAGAACTGAAAATCCGGGGACGGTTCTTCCAAGGAGATCTCTCTGAAAATCAGACTCGGTAGCTGTGTTAGATTCTTAGGTATCTCTCCTGACAAAGAATTGTTCGATAAGTCCAAGTAAAACAGAGACTTAAAATCGCCCAAATAAGCCAGGATTGATCCTGTCAAGTGGTTCCATGACAAATCCCACAACTGCAACTCGGTTAAACCGTTTAGCCACAATGGAATGCTACCTGTGAGCCTGCAACCGGGGATCACTAGAGCCTTGAGTGCTTTGAACTGTAGGTTCTCATCAGATGGAAGCTGTTCCGTAAGAAAGTTCATGGAAAGAACTAGAACGGAAAGATTGGGGCAGTGCTGGAGGATTTTAAGAGATGTTGAGAGGTTGTTGAGGCTGCAATTGGAAAACGAAAGGTAAGAAAGAGACTGAAGATTCTTGAAACTTTCTGGGATTTGGCCTATGAGTCTGTTCCTGGCAAGATTTATCCTTTTTAACTTGAGACAAGATGCAAGATTAGCAGGTATGGTACCCGAAAAGTTGTTACTGCCCAGATCAAGTGAGGTTAGATTAAACATTATCGAACAGTTAAAATTGATTAAACCATCCAAATAATTGTTTCTCAGGATAAGAGAAGAAATGGCTTGTGAGTTCAATAATGATGGAGGTATTCCACCAGACAGATTATTTGAATGAGCTGAGAAATAACTTAAATTCGGAAAGCTATGAAAGAAATCAGGTACATTTCCAGAGAGCCTGTTCGATGAAACATCCAAACGAACCAGACCACTGGAGGAATTGGAATTACCAATTCCGGGGATGGCTATGAACATGTTGTCCTGGAGAGTCAATTCCCGCAATCTTGGTAATTTGAATAACAAGTTTGGTATGACCCCTGAAAGATAATTGGAAGCTACAGACAGATGTTCAAGCAAATGGCAATTCACGAATTGGGGTGGAATAATTCCATCCAAGTAATTCACTGCAAAGCTAAGAACACGAATTCCGGTGGAGTTAACACATAAACCAGCTGGAATAGAACCAGTAAAGGCGTTATCAGAGATGTCTAATACTTGAAGCGCAGGCAGGTTTATGCTAACCGGTAAAACCCCATCGAATTCATTGCTTCTCAAATCAACTACTTCCAAATGGGGAAGATGAAAAAGAGAGATTGGAAGAGGGCCTTTAAGGAAATTTTGTGAAAGATTGAGGGTTCTAAGCTGATCTAAATTGAAAATTAAATCCGATAAGATACCGGTTAATCTTTTGTTTTGGAGTTGTAATCCCACAATCCTACCTGAAGAGGAATTACAAGTGATGCCTACCAAGTTGCAGCAACGAGACGTGGATAAAGACGATGAATTTGTAGGCCACCCATGAATCGGTGATTCCAATCGACCCATGAAACTCCTCAATCCTCTGAGGTCATCGGAGTTGCATGTCAGATTCTGTGAAATCACAAGAACTTGCCTTTGAAGAGAGACCAGAAGAAAAATGACAAGTACCCATATCTGCAGTACAGCAACCATCTCAGTATATATGAACTCACAGACACAAAAAGCGAGCTAAAGCAAGAACAAAAGCTGTGAATTTTCAGGGTTTAGCTAGAAAACCTAACTGAGAATTGGAGAGGAGAATTCTTGATCTGGGTTCATGTTCAATTGCATTATGCCAACTATTACTGAAAAGGCCAGAAAAATGCAGCAAAATTCTAGAAATGGTTCTAACTGTTGGAATAAACATGATTTGTATTTGATGGATAATGAAAACATGATAATAATAAATCATACCTGATGATCCTGAGGATCCGGTGAAAGCGTTAAACATATTTGCCATGGATTGACGGGTTCCCAGAACGAGATGATTGTATAATGATGGGATGATGATCGAGCTTGAGAGAGCCAATCTTAGGGGAGGCACACGGCTGGGATATAATCAGCAATATGTCATTAGGGTTAAAAGAGTGATTAGGGTACTCTATTTATAATAAGAGTATCTTACACTTTCAACCCTTGGTGTTTATTATGTGCAGTATAATTCCCCATAGTTCCAATCACCTAATGGGAAACCCTATAGTATGTCAATAATAGTAAATACGCCCATCATATATTTACCAGACATAGGGATTTCAGTTATTGTCAATTATCACATCAGGAATGATAAACGATCAGTGACGGTCACTTTTAAGGTGGTTCCAACATTCTCCCACTTGACCAAGCGATCTTTTATCTATGAGTACCAATAAGTCCGGCCGGGATAATACTCATTTTGTTTTAAACTGAAATCATAGCTAATAAGTACAGTCGTAGAGAAGAATATCAACTCAGGACCCCCACTAGTCAAACTATGACTCAAATTTAAAACTGAATAAGCAATGATCAATTGACTAAGACAAATTTCGTTATAATAATGTCCATACACCATTATGAGCTCAAAGCGTAACTAATGGACAAACAAAATCTGAATATAGAGGAAAATTTATTAAGATAATAATAATGACCAATAAGTACAACATGCTATTAAATTAAGTCTTTTGTAAGCCCCATCTTCGACACGTGTCCTACGAAGACATTAGGAGGAAGACCTTTGGTCATCGGATCCGCTAGCATATTCTTTGTACTTATGTACTCAATACAAAGGACATTTTCCTCAACCCGTTCGCGCACGAACAGATACTTTGTATCAAGATACAGCCCAGCGCCAGTTGAACTGTTACTGTTCGAGAAAGTTACGGCAGCTGAGTTATCACAGTAAAGCTTCAATGGTCTAGAAATGGAGTTGACGATTTTGAGTCCACTGACCAGGTTCCTTAACAACATCCCATGACAACTGGCATTATAAACGGCAACGTATTCAGCCATCATGGTGGACGTTGTAGTCAGCTTCTGTTTGTGACTCCGCCATGAGATAGGTCCACCAGCTAACATAAATATGTACCCAGAAGTAGATTTCTTATCTTCCTTGCATTTAGCAAAATCGGAATCAGAATATCCTACTACTTCTAAGTTGTCACTTCTTCTATAAGTTAATTTGTAGTCTTTGGTCCCTTGCAGATATCGTAGAACCTTTTTAGCCGCTTTCCAGTGTGCTATTCCGGGATTAGATAAGTAACGTCCCAGCATACCAGCGATATAAGCGATATTCGGACGAGTACAGACCTGAGCATACATAATGATCCCTACTACAGACGAATAAGGTATCATCTTCATTTCTTCCTTTTCAATCTCAGTGCTCGGAGTTTGGAAAGAACCAAATACGTCCCCTTTAACTACTGGAGCTACAGTGGGTGTACAGTGCTGCATGTTATAGCGTTTTAAGATACGCTCAATATATGCCTTTTGAGAAAGACCCAAAACACCATTATGCCTATCTCGATGTATTTCGATACCAATGACATAAGAGGCATCACCGAGATCTTTCATGTCGAAATTTTGCGAAAGCATCCGCTTCGACTCATGCAGCATATCCAAGTTGTTACTTGCTAGTAGAATGTCATCTACGTACAAGACAAGGATTATAAAGTTACTCCCACTGATCTTGAGATAGGTGCATTAATCCACTTGATTCTTTAGAAAATCTTGCCCTTTTACGATTTTATCGAACTTGAGGTACCATTGTCGTGATGCCTGCTTCAACCCATAAATGGATTTCTTCAACTTGCAGACCATATGCTCTTTACCTTCTAGAATGAATCCTTCAGGTTGTCGCATGTATACATCTTCTTGCAAGTCTCCATTCAGGAAAGCGGTCTTGACATCCATCTGATGTAACTCTAAATCATAATGAGCTACAAGTGCCATAACAATCCTTAAAGAATCTTTACGAGAGACAGGAGAGAAGGTCTCTTGATAATCAATTCCTTCCTTTTGAGTAAAGCCTTTTGCAACCAGTCTGGCCTTATAGCGTTCGATGTTTCCTTTCGGGTCTAATTTGGTTTTGAAGACCCATTTACAACCGATAGTTTTGGATCCTTCAGGAAGTTCAACCAAGTCCCAAACATCATTATGATGCATGGAATTAAGCTCTTCAATCATGGCTTCATTCCACTGAGTGGCCTGATCACTATTAATGGCTTCTCGATAAGAGGTAGGATCAGTAAGCTTTCCAATGTTCTCAACTTCAGATAAAAAGGTTACGAAATCATCAAAATTTGTGGCCCTGCGTGCCCTAGATGATCTTCTGAGTTGATTTTCCGGTTCAGTAGCGGGAGGAGTAGGATCAGTGATATTAGGCTCAGCGTTGGGTACAAGAGGCGATGATGATGTTCCCTCGGCGTTTTGGTTAGGAGGAGCTGGATCAGTGATATTAGGAGCAGCGGTGGGTACAAGAGGAATTATCGGAGGAATAAAAATAGCGATAGGATGGTTTCCCCCCGCTTCTTGTACTTCTTGCAAATCTGAGTCATGATTTGTCGTGCTCCCACTGATCTTTGAGTTCTCAAGAAATGTGGCATGCTGCGTGTCAATGATGCTCGTAGTGTGGGAAGGACAGTAAAAACGATAACCTTTTGAGTTATCAGGATAACCGATAAAGAAACATGTAAGGGTTTTAGGATCCAGTTTCTTAAAGTTAGGGTTATAGACTTTTGCTTCGGCAGGACAGCCCCATACTTTCATATATTTTAGACTCGGTTTCCTACCTGTCCAGATTTCATAAGGAGTTTTAGGGACAGATTTTGATGGAACCCTATTGAGTATATGAACAGCTGTTTTTAATGCCTCAGTCCAGAGGAAAGTAGGTAAGTTAGTGTTAGCAAGCATACTTCTCACCATGTCCATTAAGGTTCTGTTTCTCCTTTCAGCAACACCATTTTGTTGAGGAGAACCAGGCATGGTGTATTGGTTAATTATGCCATGTTCCTTGCAAAAATTATAGAAAGGACCAGGAGCTTGACCAATATCAGTATGTCTACCATAATACTCACCTCCTCTATCTGATCTCACAACTTTTATTTTATGATCAAGTTGGTTTTCAACCAAAGTTTTAAAATCAATAAAAGTTTGTAAGGATTCAGATTTTTCCTTAATCAGATATAGGTGCATATAACGGGAATAATCGTCAATGAATGTAATAAATGATGTATGTCCTGTGATTGATGCGGGATAAGGACCACTAATATCAGTGTGAATTATTTCCAACAAGTTGGAACTTCTAGTAGCTCCTTTCTTATTCCCTTTCGCCATTTTGCCTTTGAGGCACTTAATACATGTTTCAAAATCACTAAAATCAAGAGAATGTAAGATTCCATCCTTTACGAGTCGATTCATTCGATCTCGTGAGATGTGGCCAAGACGTTTATGCCACAACATGGAGGAATTCTCTAATTGTTTAGGTGATTTTGTTGTTTTAGTTACGTCATCAATATTAAGAGACAACAAAGACTGTGAGAAATTATGATCTAGTTCTAATTTATACAGCAATCCATCCAAGAAACCTCGACCAAGTAATTCATTATTATGAGTAATAGCAATCTTGCCGCAACCATGAATTATTACATAACCTTCAAGGTCTAGTCTAGATATGGATACAAGGTTCCGAGTAATTCTCGGTACATATAAGGTATCCACTAGTCTAATACACTTTCCGGTACTCATATGTAAATTTAAAGTTCCCATGGCTTCGACATCTAAGAGATCACCACTTCCAACTCTAAGTTTTCTTTGGCCCTTTGGTAGCTTCTGGATTGTAAGGAATCCCTGCATTGAGTTTGTCACATGGACCATAGAACCAGAGTCACCCCACCATGTATTAATAGGGACATCAGTAGTAAAGGAATCAAATATTACATAAAGAATGTTACCTTTCTTAGCTAGCCATTCCTTGAACTTAGGGCAATCTTTCTGTCCGTGCCCTTTTGCGCGACAGAATTTGCAGTTAGGTTTGCTCGACAAGGGTTTAGAGCTAGAGGCAACAACACCATGATTATTATCCTTTTGGATTTTATTTCCAGTCTGATTACCGTGATTACCCTTCCTTTTCTTAGTACTACCAGTGGTTGTCAGGTGAACGGCTTCAGGTTGTACCAGCTTTAGGCGATCCTCCTCTTGCACACACATTGCAATCAGTTCACTTATCGACCATTTATCCTTCATAGCATTATAGTTAACTTTGAAGGTGTCGAACCGAACAGGCAAAGAGGTCATTATGAAATGCACAAGAAAATTATCAGAGACTTCCATCTCAAGACTCTTAAGCTTATGAGCCATATCAATCATTTTCATAATGTGTTCACGGACACTGCTATTTCCTTCATATTTCACAGTGAGCATCTGTAGCATTAAGCTACTTGCATGTGCCTTAGACGATCCCTTGAAGTGATCCTCAACAGATTTGAGGTAAGTTTTGACTTTATCAGAGTCAGGGATAGCTCCTCGGATACTGGGGTTGATGGAGTTCTTGACCATCATTAGTGACAAGCGATTTGCCCTTTCCCACTTTTCAAAATCCGCTTTCTGAGCTGCAGTAGACTCAGCAGTAATAGCAGCGGGTTCATTATGGCGAATAGCATGGTCAAGGTCTAGCATCCCCAGAGTAAGAAGTAGTTGATCCTTCCATGAAGCAAAGTTCGCACCAGTAAGTGGCTCAATGCCAAAGTTAGGTACTGATGTGGAAATGAGAAGAATATTAGTTATAGAAGATTATCTTAGTGACTTAGTTAGCTATAAAAGGCGGATAAAGTAATGTTTCTTAAAGTAATGTTAAAGTAAGCAGGCCTAACAGTAATATTTCTTAGAATAATGAAACTATGACCATTTTAGTGATGAAACTAGTGATAAGTAAACCTATTGTAAACACCAAAACAATAAGTCAAAGTAAGGCTCTACTTAGATGTTACATCACCTTTGGGCAGAAATAACTAATATCTAAATAAACATGAGCGTTAGGGTCATGCAACGCAATGCTTATCTTTTGACCTTTGGGCACAAAATAGAGCATCATGTGAATTATGCATGTAGAGAGTCCTCTTAACACACAGGTATATTAAATCACCTTTGGGCAGAATTAGTATACTCAGTGTTCATTATGCAAAAGGAAAAGAATGCATTATGTGAATCATATGTGAATCATATTTGACCTCAGGATCATCAGGTATGATTTATTATTATCATGTTTTCATTATCCATCAAATACAAATCATGTTTATTCCAACACTAACCTCTGAACTTAGAAAACACAGATGGAGTCTGGAGAGAAGTTTAACATTGACTTTTTGTAAAAAGTCAATGATTAATGGAAAGACGGTGGAAGGGTGTTCAAGGAAAATAAAAGCATTTTCATTTTTCAACAAATAAATTGATATTACTTAAAAAAACCAAAAACAAATAAATTGATATTCTTTTATCATTCAAAATAAAACTTTTTTGTAAATCAATAATAAAAACTAATACAATTATTTATAGAATGATTAATACGCTCTTAATTATGGGATTGTTTCCGAGTAAAATAATATCTTAAAAGCTAAATAAAAAAAGTTAAAGATTATAACCTATGAAAATCAATAACTTCATATAATTTATTCTAAGTAAATAGTCCAACTTTAAATCTCAAAAGAATATGAAGACTTGGTTTTTGGCCTCATTAACCTAAACCATTTTGAAAACAAAAAATAGGTATAAAATGCTCCAAACTCGAAATAACCCACCCAATCGAATGAGGTTCGGATTATTCGGGTTTGAATTATTCGGTTTTCAAGTTAAACGGTTTTGTTAACCACGTAAAGATGTATCAATACCCATTTTGCTTTTGAGAGTCCGTCATCTTGCCATGTCCCTTCTACCGGATCATTTTTTTCTCCATTTTATACATATATCACTCCTCCACGATTTATTCTTATCTGGGTTGAGATTATCCGTACAACTAATAAATGGAAATCAACAAATAAATAAAACGGAAGTCTTGTTCAGTACTATTTGTCTAAGAAACCAATGGAAGGTTAAAGTATATTTTAGAGTGATTCATTAAAATGCCCCAAGTTCACCAACTCTTTCATCCATTTGCCCTCTCTCTCTCCTAATTTACCAAAATACCCTAAAAATCCGTGGACCAGCAAAAAAATCCGTGGCAATGAAAAAAATCCGTGGGCCACGGACCTAAAATCCGTGGGTCTTCACAAAACTTCCGTGGGCGAGATTTTTTGAATCAAATCCGTGGGCCACGGGTTAGCCCACAGATTTTCAGGGTATTTTAGCAAATTGGGAGAGAGATAGGGCAAATGGATGAAAGCAGTGTGAACTTGTGGCATTTTGTTTAATTTCTCCACGTTTACCTTTTTTAAACTAAAGTCCAAGTCCAAAAAACCACAAGTCCAAGTTTGAACTAGTCATGACTTATTTTTACATGTTTGGTAGTATTTTTTTTAACTGGGTCCACGATCGAGGGTTAAATCGTGGGAAAATGGATAGTTTTGTAAAGCGGGAGAGAGATAGAGTATTTCTGTAACACAATTTCGAACTTGGTCCATTTTAATTAATTTCCCAAAATTATTACCTTTTTTCCTAATAATGGTCAATTGCTGCCAATATCCTCATTTTCGGAGATTTAAACCATTTTTGTGTATGAAATGATATAGCTTATTATATTATTTTGATGAAAAAAAATGTGTAATACCAATTCTTTTGACACGTATTACATTTTTTTACACTAAAATGGAATATTTTAAATATATTTTTATTTAATTAGCAATCAGTTAGTTTTCTTAACAATATGCTTAAATGTGGTTTATTTTTCAAAGTATATCAACAAAAGAAACAAAAAATAATACTATAAAGTAAAATAATAATTAATCTTTACATATTTTATTCTTCAATTTAACTTTAATACATGTTTAGATCCTTAATATATTAGTATAATGTTAAATTCTTTTTGAATCCTACTAGATACTAAAAAAAATTAAGTTTCCTTTATTTACTAATTTTTTAACTACTATATACTTAAAAAAATGTGTCCCTATTTCTTGTGGGTCATGGACATACGCCCGACCCGGCCTCCCCTAGTATTGGCCATGTCTTTCAGCTACCACACCTTAGATCCATCGACTACACTTACACCACCGGCGACCACACTACAGATCTATTGACCACTCTCCATTCAGAACATACCTAACGACCTTGAAACCACCATGAAAGAACATCGAGGCGTGATCCGGATCTCATACTCGGATGCATCGAGGCGTGATCTGGCCCCCCCTGTTTCAATTTAGTACAAAGACTCAAAATGTGCAAGTCTTCATCTTTCCCCTCAACCTTCCTTTTACATTGAATCTAGATCTCAAAATCACCATGAAAGGACACCGAATCTCGATCTCATACTCGGATTCTTGTACTCACCATTTAAACCCGATCTCGTGAACAATTGAACAACAATGGTGTGCACATTATCATCCTACCACAGAACCACCACCGTCAAAGTGTGCACACGGTGCACGATGTCTGATCTGCACACCGTGTTGTACAAAAATTGGTTCGCATTGTGCTCACAATGGTGGTGGTGGTCGAACGTGTTAAGGACGGAAGAGGAGAGGGAGAAAGAAGAGATAGGGATTTACAAATACTCATAAATCCCTTTATTTAACTTTTATAATTATAAATTACCAAAATTAATAATTATCCAATTTATTATTATTTTTTGGTATGACCCCTGAAAGATAATTGGAAGCCACAGACAGATGTTCAAGCAAATGGCAATTCACGAATTGGGGTGGAATAATTCCATCCAAGTAATTCACTGCAAAGCTAAGAACACGAATTCCGGTGGAGTTAACACATAAACCAGCTGGAATAGAACCAGTAAAGGCGTGCGTTATCAGAGATGTCTAATACTTGAAGTGCAGGCAGGTTTATGCTAACAGGTAAAACCCCATCGAATTCATTACTTCTCAAATCAACTACTTCCAAATGGGCAAGATGAAAAAGGGAGATTGGAAGAGGGCCTTTAAGGAAATTTTGTGAAAGATTGAGGGTTCTAAGCTGATCTAAATTTGAAATTAAATCCGATAAGATACCGGTTAATCTTTTGTTTTGGAGTTGTAATCCCACAATCCTACCTGAAGAGGAATTACAAGTGATGCCTACCCAGTTGCAGCAACGAAACGACGATAAAGATCATGAATTTGTAGGCCACCCCTTAACCCTCTGAGGTCATCGGAATTGCAAGTCAGATTCTGTGAAATCACAAGAACCTGGCTTTGAAAAGAAACCAGAAGAACAATAAGTACCCGTATCTCCAATACAACAACCATCTCGGTATATATCAACTGAACAAGAACATCAACAGGAACAAAAGGTGTGAAATTTCAGGGTTTAGCGAGAAAACCTATTTGAGAATTGGAGAATTCTTGATCTGGGTTTCATGGATTTTGGTTTTCCTCACTCAGGATTGCAGCCCTCCTTTTGAAGTGTAAGAACAAGTATAAATATTGTAAAACACAGATGGAGAGAAATATTCAATCGATTTCAGAGAACAGAGTTTAATTCTTAATACGATGATGCATGAAATATGTAAGGTTAAAAACAGTCGTAAGGAAATCAGCAACATCTATGGGCACCTCAATTGAAAATTCAAATCCATGTTGCGTACGTATGTGCTACTTTTCAAGAGTAGAACATCAATCAACCTTTACAATCAAGTTTTACATATTTGAAATTACAGAATTAGGGGTTTAAAGTAAAATTTTAACAAAAGGTTTCTTGTGGTTTGTTTTTTCTAACCTTTACAATCAAGTTTTTTTGTTTTTTTAATTCATAGGATCAAATACACATCAATTAGACATATATAATAGCTAGGAAGGAGATACCGAAAGAACGAACGATTGTTCGTAGCGTCGGCAGCCACGGAATCAACGTTACTCAAACTTATCCGTTCTGTGTCTATCCCTAATCATTGGAACAACGAGCAATAACATGACGCTAAGAACAAAACCAGATCCAAACCCACTCCAAACCGGCAAACTAATCATCCACTCTTCCTCCTCAGATTCCGGAGTTTCCAACAACTCTTCAACTTCCCGACAATTTAAAACAAATTCACCGCATAACCCCGGGTTTCCTTCAAAACTAGACGCTGAAAAGGTCGAAAATTGGCCGCCAGAAGGAATAAATCCCGTTAGATTATTGTACGCCACGCTGAACTTAGATAACATGCCAAGCCTCACCAAAGATAACGGTATCTGCCCAGATAACTCGTTATGAGACAAATCCATAGTTTCTATGCAGCTTAAATTCACCAACTCGCTCGGAATATTACCTGATAATTCGTTGTATCTTAGATTCAAAACATGCAGGCTTATGAGGTTTCCAAACTCCGGCCAGATCGGTCCAGTGAAAAAGTTGTTACTCAGGTCTAATGTTGGTGGGGATCGAGCACCCAAACCGTATCGCAACATTTTTCCGAATGTGCCTCTCCTCATGAAGAATGGGAGCTCTAAAGAAACATCTAACGAGTTATTATGAAATCTGAGAGCTGGTAATTGCGTGAGGCTCTTTGGAATCTCTCCGTTTAAAAAGTTGTTGGATAAATCCATGTAAACGAGAGACGCCAAATCTCCTAAAAAGGGCGGGATTCGTCCTCCCAGCTGGTTCCATGACAAATCCAAGATCCTGAGTTTCGTTAAACCGTTTAACCATACAGGAATTGTTCCAGTGAGTTTGCAATTGGGAATCACAAGAGTCTTGAGCTCTTTGAATTCTAGATTAGCATCAGACGGCATTTCTTCATCGTGGAAGCTCTGGCTAAGGACTAAAGTGGTAAGATTTGGGCAGTGTTGGAGGATTTCAAGTGATCTAGAAATGTTCTTCAAGTTGCACATGGAAAGGCACAGATAAGATAACGAATTGAATCTTTTGAAGGTTTCTGGGATCGATCCGGTGAGGTTGTTTCCACCTAGATCTATGTTTCTTAACATTGGGCATGAAGGAAGATTATCAGGAATGGATCCAAGAAACCGATTATCAGCCAAATCAAGCGTCGAAAGGTTTATCATTGCTGAACAATTCAGATCGAAGGACCCAAAAAGGGAATTGTTTCTTAAGATAAGCGAAGAAATGGTGGCAGAGTTCGACAACGAAGGGGGTATCCTGCCAGAAAGATTGTTTGAATGAGCAGAGAAATTGCGTAAATTCGGAAAGGTACGAAAGAAATCTGGTAGATTTCCTGATAAGCCATTTAACGAAACATCTAACGAAACAAGATTCGATGGATTACTATTGCGTAGCTGGCCGATTAAAAGGTTATCCTGAAGAGACAATTGAGATAATCTTCGTAATCGAAATAGATATTCAGGTATGATCCCAGAAACAAGATTTGCATCTAGAGAAAGCTGTTCCAAGGAACTACAATTCTCAAATTCCGGTGGAATCTGGCCATCAAAGTAATTAACCCCTAATTTAAGAACCCTAATTCTAGTTGAGTTGATACACAATCCTGGTGCAATTGGACCTTCAAAGTTATTGTCAGAAATGTCTAACAATTGGATCGAAGGTAGGTTTACACTTAAAGGGAAAACCCCAGAAAACTCATTGCTACTCAAATCAAGAATTTGCAAGTTGGGAAAGTGAAATATGGAAATGGGAAGAGGACCTTTGAGTAGATTGTGAGAAAGATTTAGGGTTTTGAGCTGATCTAAAGTGGTCAATGAATCAGCCAAGTTACCCACTAATCTTTTCCTGGAGAGTTCCAATCCAACAACCTTACCATGGAAATCGCAAGTAATGCCAACCCAATCACAGCAATTGGAAGAAGCTGAGGTCCAGCCGTCAATGGCTGATTCCATTCCGTTCATGAAACCCTTCAATACCATGGAGTCATTTGAATTGCATTTGCAGGTGGAGTTTAACTGGGCTTCAACTGAAAACCCCAAAACTAAAGCAGTCACACATAACCCCAGGACATTCATTTCATAGAAAGAAAACGTCACTGTAATCAATAAAGAAAGTCGTGTTGATTGAATTTAGGTCAAGAAAATAGATGAGAGCAGTGAGAGTAGAAGAAGCAGGGTGATTGGTTGCTGTGAATGGAGGTGAAATGAAATGCATGGGGGGTTGAGAAAGGTTTTGGAATATGTAGGTGGTGTTCATTTTAAAACATAGAATATGGAAAAGGGGGAACATTTAGATATGTTGAATGTTAGAATTGGATAGTCGATTGATAGATTGAGACACGGACTTGAGATGGTTGAATCGGCCGGCTTTCATATATTGAGAGAGAATTACAAAAGAGAGTCTAACCTAATAATGAACCCTAAGAGATCTATTTATACAAGGTAAGTTACACATAATTACAGAAATGACCCTGGACTATACATATTGACAATAATACTCTAACACCCCCCCCCCTCAAACTCAAGTAGGGGAAGAATGAGCCAAATTGAGTTTGGAAACAAGAGCCCGAAAACGCCCTAGAAGATGAGCTTTGGTGAAGATATCTGCAGTCTGATCAATGGTTGAGATTGGAAGGAGTTTAACCGTTTTGCGAAGAACATGTTGACGAGTGAAATGACAGTCAATCTCGATGTGCTTTGTACGCTCATGAAAGACATCATTGTGAGCAATTTGAATAGCACTATTGTTGTCACACCATAATGGTGTTGGGGAAAATTGATGAGCACCCATATCAGATAGTAGCCAGCGTAGCCATACGAGTTCTTGAGTAGTGTCAGCTAAGGCTCTATATTCCGCTTCAGTACTGGACCGAGCTGTCAGCGATTGTTTCTTGTTGCGCCAGGAGATAAGAGAGTCCCCAAGGAAGAAACAATAACCGGTGGTGGAACGACGGTCTGTTATGTCACCATCCCAGTCAGCATCTGAGAAGGCACGAAGGGTTAAGGATGATGTGGCTGAGAAGTGAAGCCCATGAAACATTGTCCCTTTGAGGTACCGAAGTATACGAAGAGCAGCGGCATAATGATCCGAGCATGGAGCAGCCATGAACTGGCTAACTATATGAACTGCATAGGCAAGATCTGGTCGAGTAACGGTCAGGTAGACCAGAGATCCAACCAGTTGACGGTATTGTGTAGGATCCCGCAGAGGGGTTCCAGCATTGGGAGCAAGATGCAGATTTTGCTCAATAGGTGTAGAGGCAACCTTGTTGTCTGTAATCCCAGCTTTGGACAATAGATCTGAAATGTACTTGGCTTGACAGAGATAGATTCCTGAAGAGTCTGATAGAACTTCAAGACCAAGAAAATAATGGAGCTTACCAAGGTCTTTCATCTCAAAACATGAGCTGAGGGAATGTTTGAGTTGGGTAATGCCTGCAGAGTCACTGCCGGTAATGATCATATCATCAACATACAGTAGGAGTAAGATAGTACCTGCAGCAGTGGTCCGAGTAAACAAGCCAGAATCATAATTACTCGGAGAAAACCCCAATGAGATGACAGTATTGCTAAATTTTTCAAACCAAGCACGAGGAACTTGTTTGAGGCCATAGAGGGCTTTTCGAAGTCGACATACATGACCCTGACGGGATGTCACACCTGGAGGGAGTCTCATGTAGACTTCCTCTTCGAGATCACCATTTAGAAAGGCATTCTTGACATCCATCTGATAGAGTGGCCATCTCTTGGTGGCAGCGATGGCTAGAAGGCTACGAACCGAGGTGACCCGAGCCACGGGAGCAAACGTTTCCTCGTTGTCAATGCCATATTCTTGATTGAAACCTTTTGCCACTAGACGTGCTTTGTAACGATCAATAGAGCCATCAGACTTCGTTTTGATTTTGAAGACCCATTTGCAACCAATGGGTGACTTGCCCGGTGGGAGAGGTACAAACTCCCATGTATTTGCTTTGTCAAGGGCCTGAAGTTCCTCAGTCATAGTTTGCTGCCAAACAGGGTTAGAAGCGGCTTCCTTGTAGGAAGTGGGTTCATGGTTGGACAGCAAAGTGGCATAACAATGATAATCACGAAGGTGAGGAGGAACTTGTCTTACCCGATCGGAACTTCGTACTTCATCTTGTGGTTGAGAGGAGCTAGGATCCATTGACTCAGCAGATGACTCAGAAGTAGTCTTTGGAGTTGGTGCAGATGATTGATCATGATCAGATGGCATAGATGGGACAGATGAAGGCTCGGATGAGGCAGGTGAAGGCTCAGATGAGACAGGTGAAGGCTCCTGTAGAGATGAGACGGAAGAGGGTGGATCAAATGGTGAGGAGAGTATTTGATCTAATTGGAGTGAGTCCAAAGAGATAGATGTGTCTGTGAAGAAGGAAGTAGAAAGAGTGGGTGTGTCCTGAAATTTTGACACCGTAGAGAAGGGAAGATGTTCCCAAAAGGTGACTGATAGCGGAAAAACGTATAGTTCCAACCAGCGGCCACAGTGGGGGCGCAAGTATACACCACAACTATGATCGCTATAAGTAATAAAATGGCAAGTATTTACCAAGTATCGTACCCACGAGGACTGAACTACTGAGAATCAGAGAATGTCACGAACTTCTTGCACAAGTCTCGGTTTGAAAATATTGTTGGTTTGTTTGGAAAATGATTAAACTCTTGAATAATTAAAAATGGGCATGGATGTGAATTCCCTTGAGATATTTGTAGTAACAAGATGGTTAGTTGCTTTATATCACGAAAAGTTCATAAAAAGCCCGATCTCTCAAAATGATGCAATTTATAAACCGGTCCTACAAAGTTTCCATAAAGTGTCTATTGTTACCGACTCCCGATCTTGCCGATTTAATTAAGTTTGACTCTAAACGTCAAGTTCTACCAATATGGAGATTTACACCCAAATCTCTTTGTGATATAAATCTCGACCGGCGTTTGAACCTTAATAAATCATACAAACCCCGCCTCTCGACGTGGTTATCAAAGACACTCTCAAATCTTTGTGCATCACTTAAGCCGTATTTCGAATCCGCCCCTCTCGAGGTCTAAGATCTAATATTAACACATCAAAGTGATCGGCTTATCCGCGTTGAGTTTAAGTCTCGACTCAAGTGACCAATCTCGAGAGTTAGTAACAAATGGCCACACCCAAATGTTGCCTACTAGTCTCAAGTTTGTTCACCTCCACACCCAAAGGGGTGCTTAGCTCATAATAAAATTAGAAGACATAACAATGTAGAAGAAATGCATAAAAGTTCTTTGCACAAAATTAAAGACGTGCCCACAGTGGGAACACTGCTGGCAGAATGGAAATTACAAACAAGGAATTAAAATGCTACAACTCTTCAAGTTTTTAAGAAACAAGAAGAAGAATGTAACTACTAGAATGTAAGTAAACTAAAACTGAGAATTGATGCCTCTTGAAGTGATCCAAGCCCTCTCTTTTATAGTCCCAAAGTTGTGTAATACCCAATGGACAAAAGGTGCAATATCCAATGGTCAAAACTTCTTTTTATCCAAAGGGTAAGGACCAATACCACCTTCCAATGCTCCTTGATTACTGAGATACCCAGATCTTGCAAATCTTCATCATGCTAACATTCTTTATCCAGGTAATTGCATTATCCGTTGGGTAATAGGAATATCCGCCCGTGCTCACAGTGAGCGGCCATGTGCCCACAGTCGAAAGTGCAGTGTTTTTCCAAGAAAATAAACTTTTGAAACCTCATCATCTTTTTATCACATTTTAGACCAAATAAAGGGGTAAGAAGCAAAGTGGGTTTAAAAACGATATAAAATCCTAGAAAAAGAGTAATAATAAACTTTCAAAAATGAGAGTTATCACACCCCCAAACTTAAGGTTTTGCTTGTCCTCAAGTAAAAGAAATGAAGGAAAAAGAATTTTTACGAAGTGAAAGAAGACGAAACTTACAAACATGCTTGAATGATTCCTCGGAGTGTGTACTTCTTCCTTTCTTGACTATTTGCTGGAACTTTGATCGGTAGGACTTTTCGGGCTAGTGTTTGTGGCTAATTTTTCATTTTCTCCCCCCAAACTTGAACTAAACTACAAAAGGAATTTAGATATATCTTTGTTGCTTTTCCTTTGAGCTCTATTTCAGTCACAAAACCCAAGCTTCTTGATTTTTCATTTTCTATGAGCTTTTTGGGTTATGTTTTTCCTTCCAATTTTTCGAAGGTGGTCTTCCAATTTTTCGAAGACATTTATTTATTTATTTTTTTTTCTATTTTTTTTTGGATCATACAAGTAATGATCATGCTATTTTCCCCACCCCCAAACTTAAAGATGGACAATGTTCGCATTGGCGTATGGAACGGCTTGGTTGTGGGAACAAAGGGAGACGTGTTTAGGCCACACAAGAGGGCCTACGTCCTCTCAAAATTACCTACAAATAGTCAAGCAAGGTTGAAGTACGTGAAAATGAAAGGAAATCATAACAACAATTCAAGCAACACAACCCATCATCGGCATTTAAACAAAACCCGCAAGTGATACACAAAAGGCGGGAAGGAGCAGTTTAAAAGTGTTAGACAAACCCAAAAGACAGATAAAAGCAGTAGTGTTTAAAACGATGATGATGAATCAAAAGCTATTTCGTTGGAGATTACTGCCCACTGTGAGGGTCTGTGGGCACAGAACCTGCTGGAAAACCGGGCGGACGATCGTCTTCTTCAACCTGTGGAACAGAGGCAGAGGTGGATCCACCCTCCATTCGTGCAACTCGTTCTTCAAGAGCATCAAGTCTGGCAAGGATCTTCTTGGATGTTTGGTTGGCCTCCTCTTTCTCTAATACCAACGCCGCCAACCACTCGACCGTGTCGTAACCTGCGTAAGTCGGATCTGTGGCGGCAGACGGCTGCTGTGGGGGGCGCGGTTGAACAGTAGGCTCGGGCCTCGGGGGCTGTTGGGGTACGCCTTGATCCTGCAAAACAACGGGAGTACGAGTGGCGCTCTTTCGGCGCGCAATGGTTTCGCTATTCAAGTGGGTCTTACCAAACGAGATTACATCATGTTTATAAGTTGGCACCCGGGCCTCGGCACACAACTTGGTTAACAAACCCGGGAAAATCAACCTACTTTGGACCCGTGCTGCGGCCTTAGCAATCGCGTCATGAGCAATCCGCCCGAGATCGACTGGCAATCTTTGAGAACACAATAGAGCAAAATACATCGCTCATAATCAACCGTACCATCGTGAGCAGTAGGCATTAAGTTGTGTCTTAGGAACTGAAACCAAATGGCCGCTTCCTCCGTGAGATGGTTGGCCCGGATCATAGATCGATTGTTATCTTGGGACCAACCACAACCCGGACGCGCCAAAGCTTTAGCAATCTCCTCGTCCGAAATAAGGAGCAACTTTTTGGAAAATTGATTATACGAACAGACAAATGGGGCCACAAGTTTTAAAACTTTATTCAAGGCCTGTCCGGACCAATCAACAACCCGGCCACGAAGCCGTAAAGGGCTGTGTTCGGCAAACGCAGCAGCCGCGTAAAACTCGGCTACCCATGTTTCATTTGCTTTGCATGGGATCGAAATGAGTTTCTCCCAATGCATCGCAAACATGTGCTGCTTTACGTGTGCCACAGAATTTACCAACGCAGTGTCAAAAGCGCGCTCTAGCAAGATTTTGTTGGTTTTAATGAGCTCATACCTCGCCTTGATCACAGTGTTGTGGACAGGAGTGACCGGTTTCGTGCGAGTGGCGCTGCGTGTACGACGTGCTACGATCGGTTTCTTTCCCTTTTCATCGGCCTTGAGCTCTTCTTCGAAATCGTTGTCCGCAGCCGCGACATTCTTGGCTTTTTTCGGCGGTGGCTCATCGGATTCCGAAGAGGAGTCTTCGGAGGAACTGGATTCCGCTAGTTGCATTCCCATGACATTTCGCTGCTCAGAAGGACCTGCCGTGTCCATTTTCTCGACATTTTCCGCTGTGGTGCTCGTGCCCGCTGTGGGTATCACCTGCTCACTGTGGGCACACTCGATATTTTTTGGGTTTTGGTCATGGGTGGTTTATGGGTCCAGGGGCTTTTCAAATTGGTATGGGGGAGTATTTTGAGGAGGCAAGTTTCCCTCAAAATTAAACCACATGTCCGCATCATGGTCTTCTTCCCCCACATCTCCTTTCTCATTTAAGTCAAAGGGTTTGGATTTAGAGGTGGAGGGCTGATTTTGGGGTTCAATGGGGATGGTGGTTGTCATGGTAGGGGGGCTGTGATGAAAATAGGTTTTAGAGGGTGAGATTGCGGTGGTGGAGTGGTTGGGGTTTGGAGATATTGGGGATTGTGGAAATCTCCAAATGGGTTATTAGGGTTTGTTCTTTGGTGAATGGGAGGGATGGTGATGGGTATTGTAGGTGGAGAAATACACACATACAAGGGTTGGGTAAAGGGTATTTGGATGGTATTAGGGATGATAGGAGGTGGGTTTGGGTTTGGTGGGTCAAGTATTCGAGTGATTACCTCGTGAGTTTCTAGGTAAGAGTGCACATACCTTGGTGAGGATGGAGTTGCAGGGTCATCGACGGTCGGAGCATCGGAGGAGACGCCGGCGGTGGTCTGAACTGCCATTGTGGAGGAGGCGGAACTGATAGCTTGGGTCTCGGCCACCACAGATGCATCCGATGAAGGTGGGGCGTCGGAGATGACGTCGGTCGGAGCAGCAGATGCGGCGGCGGTTGCGGTGGTGATGAGCTCAGCGGCTGTGGAGACGATGGTGGGTGTGGACGGTTGGCCGTCGATGGCGGTGGCGTGGCGGACGGACCGCTACGTGGGTCTGCCCGGAATGTGCACCAAAGCCTTCTTTCTTGCCATGGGAGGAGAAGTGTGTTTGGTGAGAGCTTTTGGGGTGTTTTTGTGGAGAAGAAGACCCAAAAGAGGGTTTTACTTTTGAAAAGATGCTTTTTGTTTCAAGACCAAGATATTTTTAGAAAATGGTTTATGTTTTAAAACTTGAATACCCATTGGATAAAGGCTTTGACCCTTGGTTAAAAAAAAATTGAAAGTCATACAGCCAATGGTTTTTCCCTTTACAACTGGGTTTTAGCCTTGGAACCCCAAACCTAGTACATCCATATCTTAAAAAAATTATTCTCTTGAAACAAGTGAGTACTTGATGTACTAGGGAAGCTTCTTTTTTCTGCATGCTCCCCAACCAATTATTTTCTTAAAAACTTGCCCCACATGTTGCTGAAACTTTACACTTCCTCCCCCCAAGACTTTGTTATCCGAAATTTTAAGGCCTGTGGGCACGAACTACCCACAGTAAGCAACCTGCACTATTAATTCTAGAAATAAAATGAAACAAAGGTTAAGAAATAATAAATACATTATATACACCGTGGTTTTATTAAAAATCACTCGTCACCACCAGCGGGTATGGGCACTTCATTTTGAATAAAGTGCTTGACCCGGTGACCGTTAACCCGGAAGATGCTTCCGTCTTGTGGGTTAATTAAATCGATTGTTCCAAACTTACCCACATTCGCAATGGTAAAAGGTCCTGACCAACGTGATTTTAATTTTCCGGGAAACAACTTCAACCGAGAGTTAAAAAGGAGCACTTGTTGATTTTTTTCCAAAATTCCTTTGGTTAATACGATGATCATGCCATACTTTTGTCTTTTCTTTATAAATTTTGGCGTTCTCGTAGGCATGATGACGTATCTCCTCTAACTCGTTTAGTTGAAGTTTTCTCTTCTTTCCGGCCACTTCTTCATTGAGGTTTAATTCCTTTACGGCCCAAAACGCTTTGTACTCAAGTTCCAAGGGTAACTGACATGCTTTACCAAAAAACAGTTTATATGGCGACAGTCCTAACGGTGTTTTAAAAGCTGTTCGATATGCCCAAAGTGCGTCATCCAACTTAAGGGACCAATCATTTCTATCGGGTTTCCACTTTTTCCAAAATCGACTTTATTTCCCGATTTGAAAGTTCGGCAAGCCCGTTTGTTTGAGGATGGTATGCCGTTGATACCTTATGATGGATGTTATATTTGCTCAAAACTGTGCTTAACATTTTGTTGACAAAATGAGTTCCCTCGTCACTAATCAAAGCGCGAGGCGTTCCAAAATGAACAAAAATGTTTTTATGAAGGAAGTTAATCACAGTTTTCGCATCGTTTCTTAGGCAAGCGATAGCTTCTATCCATTTTGAGACATAATCTACCGCCACCAAAATATACTGATTATTAAAAGACATAGGAAATGGTCCCATAAAATCGATGCCCCATACATCAAAAAGTTCGACTTCCAAAATATTATTTAAGGGCATCTCATTTCGTTGGGACAAGTTCCCGGTCCTTTGGCATTGGTCACAACTCTTTACGAACTCAAATGAATCTTTAAAAATTGTAGGCCAAAAGAAACCACTTTGAAGAATTTTTGCGGCCGTACGTTGACCACCGAAATGGCCCCCGTAAGGTGAAGCGTGACAATCCCGCAAAATATTTTTCATTTCAAAATCCGGAACACATTTCCTCAAAATTTGGTCCGATCCTAATTTATACACAAAAGGATCATCCCAAAAATAGTGCTTACAATCATGAAGAAACTTTTTAAACTGTTGTGCGGTCATGTGGTATGGCCTAATTCCACTTGCAAGGTAATTTGCAATATACGCATACCACGGCAATTCCTTTTCAACATGTTGTATGGCTAAAATACGCTCGTCCGGAAAAACTTCTTTGATTTCATGATTTCCCCCACTTGACACGTTCATTTCTATTCTTGAAAGATGATCGGCAACTTGATTATTGACTCCTTTTCTATCAACTATCTCTATGTCAAATTCTTGTAAAAGAAGAACCCACCGAATAAGCCTTGGCTTAGCGTCGGTTTTGTTAAAAAGATATTTGATAGCGAAGTGGTCTGTATGAACAATAACTTTAGTGCCGATCAAATAAGAACGAAAACGGTCAAAAGCAAATACTACGGCAAGTAACTCTTTTTCAGTAGTTGTATAATTTATTTGAGCGTCGATAAGAGTTTTACTTGCGTAGTAAACGGGGTGAAAAATTTTATCTTTCTTTTGTCCTAAAACAGCACCTACCACCCAATCACTAGCATCGCACATTACCTCGAAAGGTTTTGTCCAATCCTGTGCTATTACAATAGGTGCAGAGACATGAGCTTCTTTGATTGTTGAAAAAGCCGTTTTACATTCGGAAGTAAAATCAAAAGTTTGATCAACATGCAGTAAATTACACAATGGTTTTGCGATTTTTGAAAAATCCTTTATAAAGCGTCGGTAAAATCCCGCATGTCCCAAAAAACTTCTAATGCCTTTAACCGAAATTGGTTCGGGTAATTGCATTATTACTTCTAATTTAGCTTTATCAACTTCCAAACCCTTTTTAGAAACCATGTGACCCAACACAATTCCCTCTTGAACCATAAAATGGCATTTTCCCAATTCAAGATTAAATCGTGTGTTTCACATCTTTCTAAACTTTTCCTCAAATTATCAAGACAATTATCAAAAGATGTCCCAATTACCGAAAAATCATCCATGAAAACTTCCATGGTATCTTCAATCATGTCCGAGAAAATAGACATCATGCAACGTTGGAAAGTCGCGGGAGCATTGCACAACCCAAATGGCATTCGCCGAAAAGCAAAAGTTCCGAAAGGACACGTGAAAGTTGTTTTTTCTTGATCCTCGGGAGCTATGTTAATTTGATTATAGCCCGAGTACCCATCCAAAAAGCAATAAAATTCTTTTTCGGCCAATCGATCTAGCATTTGGTCTATAAAAGGCAAAGGAAAATGGTCTTTTTCGTGGCTAGGTTCAATTGTCGATAATCCATGCATATTCTCCACCCGGTGACGCTCCTAGTAGAGATGAGTTCGTTTTTCTCATTTGTTATAACCGTGGTACCTCCCTTTTTAGGAACACATTGCACCGGGCTAACTCAACCACTACTTGAAATGGGGTAAATAATACCTGCATCAAGCCATTTTAAAATCTCTTTCTTAACGACCTCTTTCATGATGGGATTTAGTCGTCTTTGTGGTTGCACCTTGCCAATACTATTTTCTTCCAAAATAATCTTATGTTGGCAAATGGATGGACTAATCCCCTTAATGTCCGCTAAGGTCCAACCTATGGCTTTCTTGTGACTTTTCAACAATTCTAATAATTGCTCCTCTTGACAATCACTTAACTTGGAAGAAATGATTAAGGGTAATTTTTCTTCTTCCATGAGATAAGCATACTTAAGGTGACTAGGGAGAAGTTTTTAATCCAATTCCGGAGCCTTAAGAATTGATGGCATTTGTGGAGGTCGATCATTAAAATCTAGATGTTCAAGGGCATCTATAACTTCTATCAAATCTTCTTCCGAAACATCGTTTTCAAAGCCTATAATTGGTTCTTCATGAAAGTCTCCTAAAAGGCTAGGCTAAAAATCATCACCTAAAGTGTCAATGGCGGAACAATCTTCTAAATCACCGGTGAATTTTAGTGATTTAAAGACGTTGAAGGTTATTTGTTGGTCATTCACTCGCATAGTTAGCTCACCTTTTTGGACATCAATTAAGGTTCGGCCGGTCGCAAGAAAAGGTCTTCCTAGAATGATGGGAATATTCTTATCCGCCTCAAAATCCAAAACTAGAAAATCGGCCGGAAAATGAATTTATCAACTTTAACCAAAATGTCTTCAATTTTTCCTTTCGGATAAGCAATGGATCTATCCGCGAGTTGCAAAGTGACAGTAGTGGGTCTTACTTCACCAATTCCTAACTTGTTAAAAACCGACAAGGGCATGAGATTTATGCTTGCACCCAAGTCACATAGTGCATTTCCGACCTCTTGACCACCAATGGAGCACGGGATGGTAAAACTTTCCGGGTCTTTGAGTTTCGGAGGGATTTTACATGTAAGAATTGCACTACATTCCTTGGTTAAAGCAACCGTCTCAAATTCTCCTAGTCTCCTTTTCTTGTTGAGAATGTCTTTTAAAAACTTAACATAGTTTGGCATTTGCTCGAGAGCTTCTACCAAAGGAATGTTAATATGGAGTTGTTTGAAAACGTCTAAAAACTTTTTAAACTGAACATCCATCTTTTTATCTTTGAATCTTTCAGGAAAAGACAGCTCACGTAGATCCAAGCTTGTTTGCTTTTTGCTGGGTGTGGGCATGGGCTGCCCACTGTGAGCACGCTGCTCCGCATTTTTGACAATACCGGAAGAATCTGCTGTTTTAGACACAAAAACAGGGTCTTGCGTGTTTTCAACAGCAGTGAACAGTCCAGGAAAATTCTCCCTATCGAAGAGATGTGATTCTTTTTGTACTTTAGGTGTGGTAGAAGATTTACCGTTTTCATGAGAGTCTTCTATGTGACCTATTTCCATTATGCTTATGGCCTTGACATGTTTCTTGTGTGGTCCTTTTGGGTTCTCGGTGTCACTAGGTAAAGTCCCTTGTGGTCTATTTTTTAGCTCGGTCGCAAATTGACCAAGTTGGGTCTCAAACCCTCTCAATGTTGCATTGGTTTGGTTAATAAAACCTTTAAGCAACGATTCGAGTGAACCGTTACCTTCCTATGCATTTTGTTGCCTAGGCGCATGTGATTGTGAAGATTGACCATGTTGGTACGTGGGTTGTTGATTTTGATAAAACCCCAGGGGATTTTGTGGTCGACTTGGTGGTTGACTTGCCCCGGGGGGTTGAAGTCCTTGATTACCCGACCAAGAAAAATTCGGGTGATTTCGCCAATTCGGGTTATAAGTTTGAGAAAAAGGGCTATTCCTAGCATTCCCCAAATAATTTACCGAGGCGGGATTTCCCGGACAATTCTCATAATTATGACTTTCCCCACAAAATACACACGACTCATTAATAGCTTGCGCTTGGTTTTTCTCTCCATTGATGTTTAAGTTATTTTTTACCAAGTTAGTCAAAACTACAATTTGTGCATTTAAAGAAGTGATGGCATCAATTTCATGAACTCCCGATGCATTTGGTGTGGTGATGGCACGAGCATTTTGCCATTCGGTGTTGTTGTTGGCAACTTTTTCCAAAATATCAAATGCCTCGTTGTAAGTTTTTGAAACAAAAGCACCACCGGCCGTAGCATCGAGAATAATTTTAGCAGGATTAGAAAGACCATTATAAAATGTTTCTAATTGGATGCAATAGGGAATTCCATGATGAGGACATTTTCGAATTAAGGCTTTAAATCTTTCCCATGCATCCGAGACTGCCTCGTCATTCTCTTGCCGAAAGTTCATGATATCGTGCCTAAGCTTTACGTTTCTTGTTGGAGGAAAATATTTTTTAAGAAACTTTTCAGCTAGACCCGCCCAAGTGTCGATGGATTCCGGTGGTTGTGAATTTAGCCATGCTTTAGCTCTATCTCTTAACGTGTAAGTGAAGAGTGTCAAACGTAAGGCTTCCGGTGTTACTCCGGGAATACGAAAATGATCCGTTGATAAGTGCTCAATTTTGAGTACTTAAGCACTTATTTCTTTAGATTAGTTAGGACTTTTTCATTCTAAAATCCCAACTTTGAGTCCTTTTTATCTTGTTTTACTTTCTTGGAGCTAGGAATCATGGTTAGCTTGTTTTACTTTATTGTTAGGCTAATATAAGCATTTTTGAGAAAATCAGCCAAAACAGGGTATTGCTGCAGCATTGGAACAGCAGGGATCTGATGATCAAGGGGCTGAAGGAGACGGCTTAATGAACTGGAAATTGATATTTTGTCACCCCTGAAACAGCCTACTCCCAATGAGTAGGACAGGTTAATCATGAACTCTTAGCTCCATTTATTGTTTTAATTTTTGTTATTTGAGTCTGGGATTAGTTTTTGCATATTTTAGGTTTATTTTCTTGCATTTGGGTCATGAATGAGTAGTGTTAGCATGTTTGCATAGCCCAAATAATTTCACAAGTCCAAGACCATGTCTTTAGGTTGTTCATGCTAGAATTAGCCTCAGAATTGCTTGGGACACAATTTGGTCCACATTCTACATTCATCACAGAAATGATCTAGGCCATTGTTCTTTTTTCCCATTTTTAGCCACTTGAAACCATTGAAAATACATCATTTCCTCCATACAATGAGGACATTGTAAATCTCTTAGTTTGGGGTGGGGGGTGTCTAAAAATGACAATCAAAGGCAAAGCCTTAGCAAACATTGCACGTCAAGAAAAAGTGGTTAAAAACACCAAAAATGTCCCATAGGGGCAGGTGTATGTCATCAAAACAGAAAATGCACAAAAAAAAATTGAAAAATCCAATGTGATTTGATGCATGGGGAGAGAAAAGGCAAAGTGAGAAAGAAAAAAATATGCCAAAAAGAGAGATCCAGTTCACTTAAAGTCCTAGTAATCTGTGATGAGTATAATGTGTTGACTAGAACAAAGAGAATGTGAGGCTAACTTATGGTTTATGGTCATTAAAGAATGAGACTTTGGTCACTTGGGATTTATGAAAGGCTATGCTATGCATCCTTAACATGCTCACACTCATGATGTGCACTTAATGCCATCCTTGTGCAAAACTTTCAAAATTTGAGTCATTTTCTTTTAGTCTTTTCATTGCTTGGGGACAAGCAAATTTCTTAGTTTGGGGTGGTGATAAGTGCTCAATTTTGAGTACTTAAGCACTTATTTCTTTAGATTAGTTAGGACTTTTTCATTCTAAAATCCCAACTTTGAGTCCTTTTTATCTTGTTTTACTTTCTTGGAGCTAGGAATCATGGTTAGCTTGTTTTACTTTATTGGTAGGCTAATATAAGCATTTTTGAGAAAATCAGCCAAAACAGGGGTATTGCTGCAGCATTGGAACAGCAGGGATCTGATGATCAAGGGGCTGAAGGAGACGGCTTAATGAGCTGGAAATTGATATTTTGTGATTAAATCTGATATTTTGTCACCCCTGAAACACTCTTTAGATTGTAATGGTAGTTTAAGTAATGGTTTAGTTTGGTATTGTACTTTTGGCTAACTAGTTGTACTATTTAGTTAGGCTTGGTTGTACTTATTTACCTAAGATGCCATTCCCTTTTGTTATAAATAGAGGGGACGTCTTACCTTTTGGATAACCCACTTGAGAACTGATCTAAAATCAGTCCTAAACCTCTGTAGTTTACTTTCCAGAAATCTCATTCATGTTCTTCATGTTCTTCAAATCTTCAAGTGTTCTTCCTTTAATTTTTCTTTGTTCTTAGATACACGTATGCATTGCTGCAGCACTGGGCAGTATCCCACTGCACATTTTCGTCTCTTTAATGTTCTTGCATCTTATGTCTTATGTTTAATGCTCTTACTTTTCAGTACATATTCTTGTTAGACATAGATTTACATTCCATTTGTACTCGTCATTTATTGCTTATTACTTACATTCTTGTCTTTACATTTTTAGCCATTTACTTTAGTTAGTTTTCATTTCCAAGTACTTTACACTCCCAATCATCATGTTTACTTTCCTAGTATCTTGCATTTATTTTGTTTCATCTAGTGTAATGAGTAGCTAATCTTGTAGCTTGGGTGTGAGACAAGGGGTGTTATGATGACCAAAAGAAAGTAGGTATTTTTGTGGCAAAAATGATGTTTTATTATTCCAATCCAAGTTCTTTCAAGATAACAAAATCCTTTGACAAATTGATCACTTTGATAGTGTTAAAGTGTCATGGACCTAGAGATAGGCCATTGAATAGCACGTCAATTTGGATGACTTAAGGGGTTATATCGAGAGAGTAACTTACAATGAGAGTTGTTACTTTTGTTTTCTAAAATGATTCATTCTTGATAAGTTGTCATTTTCTCAAAGGATTAAAATGGAATAGACTTAGAGATAAGCTATTTAGGAGTATAAAAACTTGGGAGGTATGGGGGTTATATCGAGAGAGTAACTTTTAACAAAGAGAATTTGTTTTGCCATATGCTTTGAGAACTCCATTTCCATCGTTCCATTATCTTGGGTTCTGCTCAGAGATGAGATTGCTCTAGCTACTGGAATCATGGGATGGTGAGAGTCCGAGAGGAACGTGTCTCAAAGTAGATAATAAAACTCGTTTTTGTCACTGCTATGCTGCAGCATCACTACAGTTTCATGCTGTAGCATTGTTGTAGCATTGGTCTGCTGGAATTTGGTTTATCATAACATCACAAGTCTTACACCCTTGCTTCTCTTTTAATATTGTTAATTAGAACCTGTGTTAATCATCAACCAATCAACCAAAAGATTTTCTTCCAAATCATCTTCAGAAATCATTTCTTTCATCATACTTTTGTAGCAATTTTAACTCCAATCTCTGTGGGACGATAATCGGTATCTTTACCACTTTATTACTTGATAAGACGACATAGTTCTAAATAAGTATACTTGCTTATTGGTTCTATTAGCACACGTCTGTAGGTGTATTCAAAGCACCCACACATCAAGTTTTTGGCGTCGTTGTCGGGGATTGGTAAGCTAAAACTCTATAAAAGTATTTTTAAAGATTTGATTTTTCTAACACCGTTGGGAATTTTAAATATTTTCTGAAAGTGGTGTATGCCAAGAATATCACGTGGGGAACTTTTCGAGTTAGATCCGGATATTGAGAGAACTTTTCATCAAAGAAGAAGAATTCAAAGAATATCAAACTCTCTCAATATGGACGGACCCCTACCCGGTTTTGAAAATAGACCACCAAATCCACCACCTTTAGAAAATCACGTTCGGCCACCTTTGGAAAATCAAATGAGACCACCTTTAGAAAATCCAATTCGGCCTCCACCAATCTTTGGAAATAATCGTCAAAATCCACCTTTTCAACAAAACCCGCCACTTTTTGGTAATCCACCGTTTATTCCATTTCAACAAAATCCACCTTTTCAACAACATCCACCACATAACAATGAGGAAGGGGATGATAATGGATCTATTGGTAATGAAGAACCACTTAACATCATTTATCTTGCAAACTCGAAAGATGGAAGAATTATGGACTACGCAATCCCAAATTTTGAGCAATTGAATTCTGGGATTGTTAGGCCACATTTAGATACTTTACATTTTGAACCAAAATCCATCATGTTTCATATGTTGCAAGCTAATGGTCAATTTGCCGGATTACCATCGGAGGATCCCCACTCTCATTTAAAATCTTTTATGGAGATCACCGATGTTTTTCTAATCCATGGAGTATCTCCCGAAGCCTTAAGGCTCACTTTATTTCCATTTTCTCTAAGGGATAAGGCAAGAGTATGGTTCAATTCATTAACAAAAGGTTCAGTACCATCTTGGGGTGATATGGCTGAAAAGTTTTTGCGAAAATATTTTCCACCTACCCGGAATGCTAAGTCCAGAAACGAAATTTGCATGTTTAAACAAATGGACGATGAAGCAATTTCCGATGCTTGGGAAAGGTTTAAAGAATTATTAAGGAAATGCCCTCACAATGGCATTCCCTACTGTATTCAACTCGAGACTTTTTACAATGGACTTGATTCCAACACAAAACAAATGCTCGATGCGACTTCAGGAGGGGCCTTTACCTTTAACACCTACAATACCGGGTATGAAATTCTTGAAAAGATTTCTGCAAACAATGGACAATGGGCTGATCCAAGAGCTCAAATTTCAACTCAAAAGAAGTCTGCCGGGTTGCATGAGATTGATGCATACACTGCATTGACAGCTCAGCTTGCTTCCATGACTAATATGCTTAAAAACATCACTTCAGGTCAAGGAGCACATCCACCTGTCACCAAATCTTCTGCACCTGTCCTTTCTGTACAATGTGTATGTTGTGGTGATGAACATTCTTATGAACACTGTCCTCATAATTCTGAATCTATAAACTATGTTCAAAACAGGCCTAATCCTCACTCCAACACATACAATGCCAGTTGGAAGCAGCATCCTAATTTCTCTTGGAATAGTCCATGTTTAAATCCACCTGCACAAAAACCACAAGGGAATTTTAATTTTCAAAATCAAGCAAGCAGTTCCCAAAACCATTACAAGGGAAATTTTCAAAGCAACCATCATCAGAATAATCGTCATCAAGGTTTTCAAAATAATCAACCACCTTTTCAAAACCAAAATCATGCACCTCCACATGATGACTCAAATCTTTCTTTGGAAGCACTCATGAAAGGGTTTATGACCCAAACTCAAGCTTCAATCAGAAATCTTGAAACTCAAGTCAGTCAACTTGCTTTAAATCAAAGCACTAGGGCCTCGGGAACTTTGCCTAGTAATACTGAAATCCCAAAGGCCCCAGGAAAGGAACATGTGAAGGCTGTGACTCTTAGGAGTGGAAAAGATTTACCTGAAATTGTGGAGAAGAAATTTGGCCCTTTGACCAAAACAGATTTTGATAAATTATCCAAAGCCAATTCTACTCCAGAAATTCAGGTTGTTCCAAATCAAAAAGAGGACCAAGACCCTAAGATCACTAGTTCAAGTCCATCCAACATGTCCAACACCACAAGCATATTGGAACCATCTAGCTCAAAACTTTCAAACAAATCTGTTATCAAACCAGTTCCCCCTTACATTCCTTACCCCCAAAGGATGAAGGATGAAGAATGAGAAGGAAGAATTGCAATTTAAAAAGTTTTTGGATGTTTTCAAACAATTGCACATCAACATACCTCTTGTTGAAGCAATCGAGCAGATGCCCAATTATGCCAAGTTCCTGAAGGATATTTTGAGTAAAAAGAAGAAGCTGATTGAGTATGAGACTGTCGCCCTCACTGAAGGTTGCAGTGCTCTGTTTTCCAACAAAATACCCCCTAAGCAGAAAGATCCAGGGAGTTTTACCATTCCTTGTTCAATAGGTAGGAAGGAAGTTGGACAAGCCTTGTGTGATTTAGGTGCCAGTGTCAACCTCATGCCCTTATCAATTTTTAAAAGCTTAGGGATAGGAGGGGCAAGACCTACCACTGTCACACTCATCTTAGCAGACAAGACCATTGCCTATCCAAAGGGTAAGATTGAAGACGTGTTAGTCCAGGTTGATAAATTCATTTTT
Source organism: Saussurea involucrata (assembly GCA_033807775.1). Taxonomy (NCBI): domain Eukaryota; kingdom Viridiplantae; phylum Streptophyta; class Magnoliopsida; order Asterales; family Asteraceae; genus Saussurea; species Saussurea involucrata. Next base: position 155,645,909 of record CM066321.1, read on the forward strand.
CCGGCTGATTTTATCATTTTAGACTTTGAGGCTGATAAAGATATTCCTATTCTTTTAGGAAGACCTTTCTTAGCCACGGGTAGAACTTTGATAGACGTCCAGAAAGGAGAATTGACCATGATACTTCACGACCAAAAAGTCACATTCAATATTTTCAATTCCTTAAAGTACCCTAATGATATGGAAGACTGTTCAAGCCTAAGTACCATTGAGTCATTATGTCACGAGGAAGAAGACAATCAGACTTGTAGGATAGAAGAGGATGATGAGGAAAAAAGTGAGGAATATGATGATGATGATGAAATTCCCATAGAAAAGGAAACTGTCCCTTTGGTTGCTGCAGCATTTGAGCTGCTGGAAAATAGTGAGCAAAAACCGACCATTCCGTCCATAGTCTCACCACCCGACCTGGAGTTGAAGAAACTCCCGTCTCACCTGAAATATGCCTTTCTAGGAAAAGAAGACAAATTACCTGTTATAATATCAGCTACCCTAGAACTGCATCAGGAAAGGAAGTTGGTGGATATGTTGAAGTTACACACCAAAGCCATAGGTTGGACCATTGCTGACCTTAGGGGAATTAGCCCCTCTATTTGTCAACATAAGATCATCCTAGAAGAAAAGAATTTCAAGTCCATAGAACCACAAATAAGACTAAACCCTGTTATGAAAGAGGTAGTAAAAAGGAAATTTTAAAATGGTTAGATGCAGGAATTATTTTCCCAATAGCCAGTAGTTCTTGGGTTAGTCCAGTCCAATGTGTGCCTAAGAAGGGTGGGATCACTGTCATTTCTAATGACAAGAATGAACTCATCCCGACTAGAATAGTCTCCGGATGGAGAATTTGCATGGACTACCGTAGACTAAACAATGCTACTCAAAAAGACCATTTTCCTTTACCTTTTGTTGATCAAATGTTGGACAGGTTAGCTGGAAAAGAGTTCTACTGCTTCTTGGATGGATACTCAGGTTACAATCAGATAGCCATAGCACCGGAAGACCAAGAGAAAACTACTTTCACTTGTCCTTTTGGCACTTTTGCTTTTAGGAGGATGCCTTTTGGACTTTGCAACGCACCTGCTACTTTCCAAAGATGCATGATGTCCATATTCTCTGACATGCTTGAAAAATCCATTGAAATATTTATGGATGATTTTTCTGTTTATGGTTCATCTTTTGATCATTGTTTGGAAAATCTAAAACAAAGTCTTGAAAGGTGTGAAGAAACTGACTTGGTTCTTAACTGGGAAAAATGTCATTTCATGGTTACAGAAGGAATTGTCCTTGGTCATTTAATTTCAAAAAGAGGAGTTGAGGTAGATAAAGCTAAACTTGAAGTTATTGAAAAACTACCTGAACCAACCACTGTTAAAGGAATCAAAATCTTTCTTGGTCATGCTGGTTTTTATAGACGTTTCATAAAAGATTTTTTCAAAGATTTCAAAACCTTTATGTCTATTATTACAGCAAGACCAAAAATTTGATTTTGATAAGGATTGCAGAAATGCATTCCTTACTTTAAAGAAAGCTTTGGTAACTGCTCCAGTGGTTGTTGCTCCTGAATGGGACAAACCTTTTGAAATCATGTGTGATGCAAGTGATTGGGCTGTTGGTGCAGTTTTAGGTCAAAGAAAAGAAAAGATTTTTCATACCATCCACTATGCAAGCAAAACCCTAAATGAAGCTCAAATCAATTACACAACAACTGAAAAAGAGTTATTAGCAGTGGTTTTTGCATTTGAAAATTTTAGATCATATTTGATGGGAGCTAAAGTCATTGTTCACACTGACCATGCTGCCATCAAATATCTCATTTCAAAGAAAGATGCAAAACCAAGGCTAATAAGATGGGTTTTGTTATTGCAAGAGTTTGACTTAGAAATTGTTGATAGGAAAGGGGTGGAGAACCAAGTGGTTGATCACTTGTCTAGGTTGGAAAAGTTAGTTGAAAGTAGGGAAGGTGGAGACATCATAGAAACCTTCCCTGATGAAAAGATTCTTATGGTGCAAACACAGCTGCCATGGTTTGCTGACATAGCTAATTACTTAGCTTGTGGCATCAAACCTTCTGATTATACTCACCATATGCTAAAGAAATTTATCCATGATTGCAAATTTTACATATGGGGTGACCCTTTTTTGTTTAAACTTGGTACAGATCAAATACTGAGAAGGTGCATTCCAGAATCAGAAGTGGTAGCAATCCTGCAGCATTGCCACCAGTCAGCTTATGGAGGACATTTCGGAGGCCAAAGAACAGCAGCTAAAGTGCTTCAATCTGGTTTTTATTGGCCTACTCTCTTTAAAGATGCCCATAATTTTGCACAAAGGTGCAACGAGTGTCAGAGAAGTGGTTCCATTTCTCAAAGAAATGAAATGCCTTTGAATGGGATCTTGGAAGTTGAGTTGTTTGATGTTTGGGGAATTGATTTCATGGGTCCATTCCCACCATCTAACAATTGTCAATACATTCTTGTTGCTGTTGATTATGTGTCCAAATGGGTTGAAGCAATGGCATGTGTTTCAAACGATGCAAAAACTGTTGTCAAGTTTTTACAAAAACAAGTTTTTACAAAAACAAGTTTTTACAAAAACAAGTTTTTACAAAAACAAGTTTTTACAAGGTTTGGTACCCCCCGTGCACTAATTAGTGATGAGGGTACCCATTTTATAAACAATTTGTTAAGTAAAGTTCTTGAAAAATACAATGTGAAACACAAAGTTGCCATTGCTTATCACCCACAAACAAATGGTTTAGCTGAACTCTCAAACAGGGAAATAAAGGGGATTTTACAAAAAGTTGTCAAACCAAATAGAAAAGACTGGGCTTTCAAATTAGATGATGCTTTATGGGCATACAGGACTGCTTTCAAAACACCTTTAGGTATGTCCCCATACAAGTTAGTCTTTGGAAAGGCTTGTCATCTCCCTTTAGAGTTAGAATACAAAGCATACTGGGCTATAAAGGAGTTGAACATGAACTTAGATGATGCTGGTAACAAGAGGAAGTTACAACTCTGTAAACTAGAGGAACATAGGAACATGTCCTATGAGAATGCCAAACTCTATAAAGAGAAAACCAAAAAATGGCATGACAATAGAATCAGGCATAGAGAGTTAAAAGCTGGTCAGAAATGTCTTTTGTTCAATTCTAGGTTGAAATTGTTTCCGGGTAAACTTAAGTCTAGATGGTCAGGCCCATTTGTCATACACAAGGTTTATCCATACGGGGCTGTAGACTTAGTTAACCCAGAGGACAATAGTGTGTTCAAAGTCAATGGACAAAGAGTGAAGCTATACCATGATGCTGCAGCATCTCCACAAAATTACCCTGTGGAGGTGATTTCTTTGTGCTAAAAGCTTCAAACAAAGATGGGAACTATCTTTAAAAGTTCCAACTATCCTTGTAAATATTATTTTAATGCATTGTTATATTTCTGTATTAGTTGAGAGTGGTGTGTTTACTGATGTGCAGCCAATTAAGCAAACAAGGGAAAGCAAAGGATGTTGAGTCAATGCTGCAGCATCAGGGGGGTTCGACTTTTTCAGACAAATCAGTTGGAAAATCATAAGGGAATTAAATAAAATTCTATTCCAGGGAATTTAAGGAAAGGCATTAAAGAAAAAGGGCAGAAAAGAATTCTCAAAAGAGGCTAACTAAGTCAGTTTACCTTTTTCCAACTAGATAAAATATGTTGTTGGGATCAAGTACACCCTAGCCTCTAAGTTGTACCTTCCTTAAAATTAACCTTTGAGTATTACCCAATTTACAGCTGGTCACTACTCCTAATATCTGATAAGTACACAGTCCTTTCATATTCTACCTAAAAAAAACCCTCATCTAAAACCCTTTTCTCTAATTAACCCACTCTCTTCATCTTCTATCTCTCTCGTCTCTGTTCCTCACGAAAACCACCACACTCAACCACAAAATCAAAATACCCTCTTTCTCAGTCGATCGAAGCCTACGATTTCATTGCAAGAGTGAAGCGCACCCTACATCGAGACCCAAATGCAGAAGGCGAAGCCCTAAATGTGCGACGCAGTGGAAGAAATAGGGCTGTGGTTCGCCCCCCTGTTTCGAATCGAAGCCCTGAAATGGTGATCTTGGAGGACGATTCTACTCCTCCTTTATGTCGTGTGCCCTTCGCAAAACTTTCACCAAAGAAAAAACTAGAGAAAGGTGAAGGTTCGGGTGTGGAGAAACAAACAAAAGCACCTACCGAAACCCCTGTTTCAACTGAAGTTCAAGAAAGCACAGCAAACTATCTTGCTCTCGTTCCCTACAGAGGTCCGCATTCTGCATCTACAAAGAAGGGTAAGGCAAAGGTATCATCTTCTCTAATCACCTATTTGAATGAAATGATTGCTTCCAGTTCAAAGAATGATCATGGTAAACCCATTATTTCCACAAAACTAAATGTGACTTTCTTTGAGCCTCTGGAGTTTGTTTGGCCATTTGGACCGTCGGACTCCGCCTCAGATATTCAAAAATCTACTACTAAAAGCACTGAGGTGGAAGACTTTGAGATAGAAACCATCCAAACATCTCCTGAGATTCAAACACAGCCCATTAGTTCTACTTCTGTGGATTTGAGATTCTTTAAAAGAAATGAGTTTGATTGGTCCTTTGGACCTCTTCACTCCACCACAAACATTTCAGAAGCTATTCATAAAAACAATGTGGTGGAAGAAATTGAAGAGATGACCATGGAAATGCCACCTACGGTTCACCAAAGTCCAATCAACACCATTCCTGATTTAAATGAAACCAGTTGGGAAGATGAGGACGAACCATTGATTGAGAGAATAGCTCCTAGAAAAAGAAAGTATTTGGGTAAAACTCATGCAACAAAAACCACAGGGGTTGAGCAGTTAAGAAAAAGAAGTAAAAGATTGATTGAGGAAGGTGAGCCATCTAGAACAGAACCCTTAGAGACAAATTGTTATGCTGCAGCAGCTGTGCAGCATGAACAATCTGTAGGAAAGAAAAAGAAGTATGATGTGATTGCTAAGTTTGTAAAGAGACCTGTTAGACCAAACCATGGCTTCAGCTCTACAGCTGCTGCCAAAATGTGGCCAAAGTTTCAGAATAGGATAGGTCTGCCTGATAAGGGATTCGATGAGCAAAGCATTAGAGAGTTTCATTTTATTAAACAAGTGGTAGAAACCCAAGGGCTGGAGAAACTTTGTGAGATCCATCACTCTTACAATCTCACATTGATACGAGAGTTTTACTGTGAGGTGGCAACCAACTCATCCTCTAGACTGACTGTTAGAGGCATTCCAGTCCACCTTACAGCCAAGAGAATCAACAGCTTCCTATCACTTACTCCACCAGCCAAGACTGAGTTTTATAAACTGGTAAATAATGCAACGTTAAATGACTTACATGAGGTGGTTGTTGCATTAGGAAAGCCTAGAACCACTTGGGAATACCACTCCAATCTCATGCTGAGAACCTTTAAAGCTTCTAATCTCTCTGCAGATGCCAATGTGTGGATAAATTTGGTGAGACATTCCATTTCACCAACCACACATGACAGCACGATATCTGTGGAGAGAATGTTTCTGCTATTTTGTGTTATGACAGGAAAAACAGTGAACTTGGGGAAGCAAATGCTGAGAAGTATACGGGAATGCGCCACAAGAGCAAAAGGGAAGTTCTATTTTCCAGGAATGCTGACAAAGTGGCTGGTGGAGATGGGTGTCCTGCAATACAAGGACGATTTGATAGTGAAAGAACAACGGGAGAAGTCTGAGATTGATTTGAGAGCAGTGCAGAGGCTGCGGGATAGAAGAGAGAAAGGTGTTGGGACCCTTGACATGGTCAATATGATGCAGGACGTGCTGAGCCAAAACAGCACCCTTTTGGATACCATCTTGAAGCAGAGGAATGTGTTCATAGAGAAGGTTGAGGAGTTAAGGTTCGAGGTGAAGACTGTTGTTGCTGAAAGAAAGAGGAAAGCAAGAGAGATGGGCAGTTTGGGCCTGCCAAAGCTGAGAAGGTTGCTGAAAGAAAAGAACCGGGAGATAGCCAAACTGCAGCAGGAAAACCGAAAGCTGAAAGCAGTAGTTGCTGTCAAGAATGGTGCTGCAATACTCAAGGCTGTTGGGCCTTAGGGCACTACCATTTTTGGGCAGAAACAACCTACTCCCAATGAGTAGGACAGGTTAATCATGAACTCTTAGCTCCATTTATTGTTTTAATTTTTGTTATTTGAGTCTGGGATTAGTTTTTGCATATTTTAGGTTTATTTTCTTGCATTTGGGTCATGAATGAGTAGTGTTAGCATGTTTGCATAGCCCAAATAATTTCACAAGTCCAAGACCATGTCTTTAGGTTGTTCATGCTAGAATTAGCCTCAGAATTGCTTGGGACACAATTTGGTCCACATTCTACATTCATCACAGAAATGATCTAGGCCATTGTTCTTTTTTCCCATTTTTAGCCACTTGAAACCATTGAAAATACATCCTTTCCTCCATACAATGAGGACATTGTAAATCTCTTAGTTTGGGGTGGGGGGTGTCTAAAAATGACAATCAAAGGCAAAGCCTTAGCAAACATTGCACGTCAAGAAAAAGTGGTTAAAAACACCAAAAATGTCCCATAGGGGCAGGTGTATGTCATCAAAACAGAAAATGCACAAAAAAAAAATTGAAAAATCCAATGTGATTTGATGCATGGGGAGAGAAAAGGCAAAGTGAGAAAGAAAAAAATATGCCAAAAAGAGAGATCCAGTTCACTTAAAGTCCTAGTAATCTGTGATGAGTATAATGTGTTGACTAGAACAAAGAGAATGTGAGGCTAACTTATGGTTTATGGTCATTAAAGAATGAGACTTTGGTCACTTGGGATTTATGAAAGGCTATGCTATGCATCCTTAACATGCTCACACTCATGATGTGCACTTAATGCCATCCTTGTGCAAAACTTTCAAAATTTGAGTCATTTTCTTTTAGTCTTTTCATTGCTTGGGGACAAGCAAATTTCTTAGTTTGGGGTGGTGATAAGTGCTCAATTTTGAGTACTTAAGCACTTATTTCTTTAGATTAGTTAGGACTTTTTCATTCTAAAATCCCAACTTTGAGTCCTTTTTATCTTGTTTTACTTTCTTGGAGCTAGGAATCATGGTTAGCTTGTTTTACTTTATTGGTAGGCTAATATAAGCATTTTTGAGAAAATCAGCCAAAACAGGGGTATTGCTGCAGCATTGGAACAGCAGGGATCTGATGATCAAGGGGCTGAAGGAGACGGCTTAATGAGCTGGAAATTGATATTTTGTGATTAAATCTGATATTTTGTCACCCCTGAAACACTCTTTAGATTGTAATGGTAGTTTAAGTAATGGTTTAGTTTGGTATTGTACTTTTGGCTAACTAGTTGTACTATTTAGTTAGGCTTGGTTGTACTTATTTACCTAAGATGCCATTCCCTTTTGTTATAAATAGAGGGGACATCTTACCTTTTGGATAACCCACTTGAGAACTGATCTAAAATCAGTTCTAAACCTCTGTAGTTTACTTTCCAGAAATCTCATTCATGTTCTTCATGTTCTTCAAATCTTCAAGTGTTCTTCCTTTAATTTTTCTTTGTTCTTAGATACACGTATGCATTGCTGCAGCACTGGGCAGTATCCCACTGCACATTTTCGTCTCTTTAATGTTCTTGCATCTTATGTCTTATGTTTAATGCTCTTACTTTTCAGTACATATTCTTGTTAGACATAGATTTACATTCCATTTGTACTCGTCATTTATTGCTTATTACTTACATTCTTGTCTTTACATTTTTAGCCAATTACTTTAGTTAGTTTTCATTTCCAAGTACTTTACACTCCCAATCGTCATGTTTACTTTCCTAGTATCTTGCATTTATTTTGTTTCATCTAGTGTAATGAGTAGCTAATCTTGTAGCTTGGGTGTGAGACAAGGGGTGTTATGATGACCAAAAGAAAGTAGGTATTTTTGTGGCAAAAATGATGTTTTATTATTCCAATCCAAGTTCTTTCAAGATAACAAAATCCTTTGACAAATTGATCACTTTGATAGTGTTAAAGTGTCATGGACCTAAAGATAGGCCATTGAATAGCACGTCAATTTGGATGACTTAAGGGGTTATATCGAGAGAGTAACTTACAATGAGAGTTGTTACTTTTGTTTTCTAAAATGATTCATTCTTGATAAGTTGTCATTTTCTCAAAGGATTAAAATGGAATAGACTTAGAGATAAGCTATTTAGGAGTATAACAACTTGGGAGGTATGGGGGTTATATCGAGAGAGTAACTTTTAACAAAGAGAATTTGTTTTGCCATATGCTTTGAGAACTCCATTTCCATCGTTCCATTATCTTGGGTTCTGCTCAGAGATGAGATTGCTCTAGCTACTGGAATCATGGGATGGTGAGAGTCCGAGAGGAACGTGTCTCAAAGTAGATAATAAAACTCGTTTTTGTCACTGCTATGCTGCAGCATCACTACAGTTTCATGCTGTAGCATTGTTGTAGCATTGGTCTGCTGGAATTTGGTTTATCATAACATCACAAGTCTTACACCCTTGCTTCTCTTTTAATATTGTTAATTAGAACCTGTGTTAATCATCAACCAATCAACCAAAAGATTTTCTTCCAAATCATCTTCAGAAATCATTTCTTTCATCATACTTTTGTAGCAATTTTAACTCCAATCTCTGTGGGACGATAATCGGTATCTTTACCACTTTATTACTTGATAAGACGACATAGTTCTAAATAAGTATACTTGCTTATTGGTTCTATTAGCACACGTCTGTAGGTGTATTCAAAGCACCCACGTCATTTCTATAAATGATTTCAAGTGTGAATGCGGATCCTCCGAATGTAATCCCCCATATTGACCCATTGCTTGGATCATTTGGAACATTACGGGTTCGGGTTTAAAAGCTTGCGTATTCATGTTGGGCCTAATAATTCCCGATTTTAATTGTTCAAACTCGGGCGTTGCATAGTCCCTTATTTTCCTATCTTTACTATCGGCAATACCTACCGTTGTTTCAACCGGTGGAGGTGGCGTCGAAGCTGCCATGTTTCGGTTTAAAGGTGGTGGGTTTTGCCGATTACCTCTTCTACGTCTAGCAATAGTTCTTTCGATTTCGTTATCAAGAGGTAAAAGTTCTCCGCGTTGTAACCGTGGCATACAACGCAAAGATTTTGTTTTGAAACAAGTGACACGGGCTCAAGTGATTATTCAATATCTCAGGATGTAAAATCGCGCCAGTCCCCGACAACGGCGCCAAAAACTTGATAGCGGAAAAACGTATAGTTCCAACCAGTGGCCACAGCGGGGGCGCAAGTATACACCAAAACTATGATCGCTATAAGTAATAAAATGGCAAGTATTTACCAAGTATCGTACCCACGAGGACTGAACTACTGAGAATCAGAGAATGTCACGAACTTCTTGCACAAGTCTCGGTTTGAAAATATTGTTGGTTTGTTTGGAAAATGATTAAACTCTTGAATAATTAAAAATGGGCATGGATGTGAATTCCCTTGAGATATTTGTAGTAACAAGATGGTTAGTTGCTTTGTAGCACGAAAAGTTCATAAAAAGCCCGATCTCTCAAAATGATGCGATTTATAAACCGGTCCTACAAAGTTTCCATAAAGTGTCCATTGTTACCGACTCCCGATCTTGCCGATTTAATTAAGTTTGACTCTAAACGTCAAGTTCTACCAATATGGAGATTTACACCCAAATCTCTTTGTGATATAAATCTCGACCGGCGTTTGAACCTTAATAAATCATACAAAACCCGCCTCTCGACGTGGTTATCAAAGACTCTCTCAAATCTTTGTGCATCACTTAAGCCGTATTTCGAATCCGCCCCTCTCGAGGTCTAAGATCTAATATTAACACATCAAAGTGATAGGCTTATCCGCGTTGAGTTTAAGTCTCGACTCAAGTGACCAATCTCGAAAGTTAGTAACAAATGGTCACACCCAAGTGTTGCCTACTAGTCTCAAGTTTGTTCACCTCTACACCCAAAGGGGTGCTTAGCTCATAATAAAATTAGAAGACATAACAATGTAGAAGAAATGCATAAAATTAAAGACGTGCCCACAGTGGGAACACTGCTGGCAGAATGGAAGTTACAAACAAGGAATTAAAATGCTACAACTCTTCAAGTTTTTAAGAAACAAGAAGAAGAATTTAACTACTGGAATGTAAGTGAACTAAAGCTGAGAATTGATGCCTCTTGAAGTGATCCAAGCCCTCTCTTTTATAGTCCTAAAGTTGTGTAATACCCAATGGACAAAAGGTGCAATATCCAATGGTCAAAACTTCTTTTTATCCAAAGGGTAAGGACCAATACCACCTTCCAATGCTCCTTGATTACTGAGATACCCAGATCTTGCAAATCTTCATCATGCTAACATTCTTTATCCAGGTAATTGCATTATCCGTTGGGTAATAGGAATATCCGTCCGTGCTCACAGTGAGCGGCCATGTGCCCACAGTCGAAAGTGCAGTGTTTTTCCAAGAAAATAAACTTTTGAAACCTCATCATCTTTTTATCACATTTTAGACCAAATAAAGGGGTAAGAAGCAAAGTGGGTTTAAAAACGATATAAAATCCTAGAAAAAAGAGTAATAATAAACTCTCAAAAATGAGAGTTATCAGTGACATGACGGGATATACGAAGTCTCTTAGAGACTGGATCCCAACAACGATAACCTTTATGTTCAATTCCATAGCCAAGGAAGCAGCACAAGCGAGAACGAGGTTCAAGTTTGGTGTGTTCATGAGATTGCAGCTGAACAAAGCAAGCACAACCCCACACTTTGAGTAGTTCATAGGGAGGAGAGATTCCATAGAGTACTTCATAAGGAGACTTTTGATTGAGAATATGAGTCGGGTGTCGGTTGATGGTGTAGACAGCCGTGAAGGCTGCTTCACCCCAAAAGCGCTCGGGACACTTGGCTGATATTAACAAAGTACGGACAGTGTCAAGGATGTGACGGTGTTTGTGTTCGGCACGACCATTTTGTGGAGAGGTGCCGGGACAGGAGTACTGAGAAAGAGTACCCTGAGATTGAAGAAAAGAGAGAAGAGACAATTCTTTGTATTCCATAGCATTATCTGCTCGAAGAACCTTTATAGGCTTGGAAAATTGGGTTAGAATCATACGAGCAGAGGTGATATAAATTTTAGGTAACTCTGAGCGGTTTTTCATGAGATAAATCCATGTAAAACGTGTGTGATCATTGATAAAGATAACGAAATATCGAGCACCTCCCATAAATGGGTGTGGTGCTGGTCCCCATACATCAGAATGAATAAGATCAAAAGGAGAAGCAGATTTAAAAACATTGGTTTGAAAAGGTAAAGCATGATGTTTGCCAAGTTGACAAGATAAGCAAGAAACATTTTCAGAGGAAGTGTTTCCTAACAACCCTGAACTAGCTAACACTTTTATTCTAGCTAAAGATAAATGGCCTAGGCACGCATGCCATAGTTCAAAAGAAGGAGTACTAGAAACTGAAGCCGCAAAGTTTGATGTAGGTAAAGGGAGACGGAGGTAGACCACTTCAACCATCCGACCAACTTTACGGCCTACTCCAAGGATCTGCTTGGTCTTTGGATCCTGCACAACACAACCAGAAGGATGAAACAAAACGATTAGACCGGCTTCCATAAGCTGTGTAATTGAAATCAGGCTCAGAGATAAGTTAGGAATATGCAGCACATCAGATAATTGAATGTTGGGGGTAGATACAGTCCCACTGAAAGATACAAGTAAACGAGTATCATCAGCGGTACGGACTAAGGAGAACATGCTGGAAGTTTGTTTAGAGACAAAACCGTCAGCCTGAGGTGTCATGTGGTTACAACAACCAGAGTCAAATAGCCAAGGGTTACCTGATGCGAAGGTATTGCATTGAGAATTCATATCCATAGAACCTGTCATGAGTTGCTCTATGAGCTCTTGATTTCGACACATGAGTTACATAAGGTCAGGCGTGGAGTTGTTGCTATGATATGCCGGAACTGCTGGCGATGGAGAATCTTGAGTGATGGAGCCAACAACTGATTGAACCCGGGACTGCTGCCTTTGATTACTGGAGTGCTTTGGATGTTTTGGGCAATCAGACCCATAGTGACGTGGGTGTACGATCCCACACCAGCGACATTTCCGAACTGGACAGTTGAGGAGAAGGTGAGAAGTAGAATGACAGAATGTGCATCACTATTGTTCCCCTTTCCCGCAGATTTAGACTGGTCATTGTTGCCCCATTTACCTTTTGGTTTTCTTGAGTTGGAAGTGTAGAGCACAGTATCTGATGGTAGTGGAAAACGTTGTTGAAGACGAGTTTCTTCACTTAGCAGTTCAGTGATAGCTTCTTCAAGAGTAGGTAATGGATGCCGATGTAGAAGCGAGGCTCGAACGTTCTCAAAGCGATTAGTGAGACCCATGATAATAGTAACCAAATGCAATTGGCTAAAGTAAGCAGTAAACTTCCGAGCAGTTTCATCAAAGATTTGAGGTGCACCCAGGTTCAGATGATCTCTAAGAGCTTGCATCTCAGAGATGTAGGAGTTGATAGACTTATCAGGCAGTTGCCTTTTGTTCTGGAAGGTAGTCCACAGTTGATATTGATGAGATAAGCCTGTAGAAGTGTACATGTTTGCAAGAAAATCCCATAGTCCTTTTGTTATGGTATAGCCAAGGAATTGCTGATTGATCTCAGTAGTGGTAGAAGCGTTTATGAACCTGAGGATGCGAGCATTTGCGATGTCCCAATCATTCATACGTTTTGCAAAGTCGACTGCACTTTCCTTTTCCTCTTGAACAGGAATGGTAGACATACCAGTGACATAGGTATAGAGTCCACGAGACTTGAGGAGAATTGACATATGGTGATGCCACAGGACGTAGTTGTTCCCATTGAGAACGACTGAGATGGGATTGGAGTGACTGAAGTTGTGAGTCATTCGAACTGATTCAGGGATTTGATAAAACAGGTTTGTCGCAGCCCACCCTTGTCGCAACCAACTGATATCGCAACACACTAGTGTCGCAATCAAGGTCTTGTCGCAATAGGGGAAGTTGTCGCAACAGAGTATTGCGATAAGGTACTATTCAAAAGATGAAGGTTGCGATAACAAAACTTGTCGCAAGTGAAGGTTGCGATAACAAAACTTGTCGCAAGTGAAGGTTGCGATAACAAAACTTGTCGCAAGGGAAGGTTGCGATAGAAACAACCTTATCGCAAGTAACAGTTGCGATACTTAAGAAGGTATGAGGGTTGCGATAGTTATGAGACTTGCGATACTTAAAAAGGTCTGAGGGTTGCGATAGTTATGAGATTCAAGATGTTCTTGCGTCGAAATTTCAAAACTGGTCAGAATTGGCTAAAATTTGGTACGCAGGTTCGTGGCACTATTCTGGGCAACTTTAATGCTTGGTGTTTTGTCCGAAAAACAGCAGAAGATGGTTTTTCGAAGCAAAACAGAGTGCAGTAAAACAAGGATGTAAAACTTCGAAAATAAATCGAATGATACGTACCTACAGCTCTGATACCATGTTAGAATTGGAGAGTCGATTGATAGATTGAGAGACAGACTTGAGATGGCTGAATCGGTCGGCTTTCATATATTGAGAGAGAATTACAAAAGAGAGTCTAACCTAATAATGAACCCTAGGAGATCTATTTATACAAGGTAAGTTACACATAATTACAGAAAGGACCCTGAACTATACATATTGACAATAATACTCTAACATTGAACACGTGCTTCGTTCTCAAAAACCACATGCTCTTTTGGACCATTGACCATCACTTTATCTTCACGTTAAATAAACTTACAAGAGCATCTCCTAATACAAGTTCTCAGATCATCTCCAACAGCCATGCTAGAGTTTCTTAAAATTAAGTAAAAAAATTTAAAATCTCTAAAAAAATTACATCCAAAGCTATGCTATTTTAGCAACGCTAATATTAATTATTTTATTAAAACATTCAATTTATTTAATTATATTATTAAAATATTCAATATATGGAAAGTTAGAAGAATTTTTTTTTTTTGATTTTTTAGGGTAATGATTAGTTTTGGGAGAAAACTCTCTAAATAGATATTTCTATAAATTTAGAGATTTTTACAATCTCTTTTCACTTTTCTCTATTTTAACATAGATGATACTATGATAGCATAGTTGTTGAAACAACAAAAATGCTAAAATCCCACATTTTTCCACTTTAGCATAGCTGTTGGAGATGCTTTTATAAGCAAAAAGTGGCGTGTCTAGTAAGAACTATCATTGTGGAGAGTTCTTATAATAACCTCATTCTCTTTGAATTCTTATTTAAAAATCTTGGTTGAAGTTTGTGTAATATGTCAATGTCTTCATTTTGATTGGTACTTAAATTTAATATTTGATATTTATTTATCAATATAAAATAATTATTGATGTAGACAAAGACATGTGACCCACAAAAATGAGATTCTTATAAGAACTACCATTGTGGACTTTTATTTGATTTTAAATTATTGAAGTGAAAATGAGGTATCACCTAAAAATACAAAAAGAAGGTTCTTATAAGAACCTCCATTGAAGATGCTATAAGATTTGGGTTACTTTCTTATAAGACCACCTGCAATGGTGATATCTAGCAATCTGATAAGAATAGGACAAAACACTTTTTAAGAAAAATAAATAGAAAAGTAAATTAGCAATCCAATCCGCCTCACTCAACGAACCAAGATTGAGCAAGAAAAAGATGTTTTATTTTTAAAAGAAATTGAGACATGTCATGATTTTATTGGTTGGTTTAGATTTTTATTGAATAAAACTTATTTTATTAGAAAATTGACTTTAACAAATAAATTAAAAATTAAAAAATATACCAAAACTTATAGTTTTCAATTCTCTACAAATAGAGACCAATGTTGACATATTTTCACCACACCAATTTTTCTCTTCATTTTAATCCTCTTGTTATCTTGCTACTTTCTTTCAATTATCTGCTATGGATCCAAAATAATTAACTACGGTCAAAATAATTAACTACGGTTATTTATGTATTTCAGATATCTAATTTCGTACTTATTTTTATGACTTGTTTTATTTAATTTCAGTTGTATGGTATATTTTTTTATAATTATAATTATGTTTCAAAATAGGTAATTGTTCGTTCGTTTAATCTATATTTTATACTTATAATTAAAAATAATTATTATATGTATAAAAATAAAATATATAATTTTTGTAAAATAATATTGTAGATTAGATTGGATTGTAGGGGATTGTGGTTGGAGTATGAAAATTTTGAGATTGGATTGGAGTTGAATATTATGTAAGTGGATGAAAGAGAAAGTAATATTTTAATTGAGATTGAATTGGTTGAGATTGTTGTCGTGGATAGTCTAAGAACCTCCATTGAAAATTTTTCTAACTATTCTTTAAAACCTTTAAGATATATGTAAATTAACTCCTTGAATACCTACACTTAGTTAATAAAGAAAAATCTTGACGTTAAATAGGTTCAAAATTAAATTAATAAAAAGAGCTTGAATTTCGTCTTTTCTATTAATTGTTTTAACAATTTCTGTTAATTATTTGTATTCTACTAAAGTAACAGGTAATTATCATTTAAATGTAATTACTTTATAAAAAAAAGTGAATTGCAATTTTGGTCCCTGTGGTTATAGTATTTCTTTGAAAGAGGGACCTAAACTTTAGTATCTCAAGAAGTGGTCCCTCAGTTTCCAATTTTGCTCCAAAATCAGGACCCCAACACTAACACCGCTTATTTCCTCCGTTAGTGCCAGGGGTAGATTCGTCCTTCCACCTTTTTCCCTCTCATTTGAACAAAACACCTCAAGTTACGAACCGATTTGTATTCCAACTTTGACTCACACTCTCACTCTCACTCACACACATTCACTCAAGGCATTCGGATAATCATCAAGAACACAATGTCATCATCGTGGATTTTAAGAACCGAGTTAGATGATGATTGGACTCCGACAGATGTTTATAGTAAGTTCTTATGCTCTGTTTTCAGTATTTACACAAGTCGATCACTACATGCATTTTGTAACCTGATTTTTCTTTTCTTTTGTGATAGATATTTACCCAACTTTGATAACAGCAAAAATCAACCATGGAGGTTTGTTCACAGATACTCCTGGAAGGAGATACGTTCATGGTAAGGTTGATTTTGTTGATTTGATAAACACTGATCACCTCACAGTTCATCATTTCCACAATATCATGAAAGAATTAGGTTACAAACAGGAGGATGTAATGTTTTACAATTTCTTGATTCCATCCACTGACCTTGATAATGGGTTGCAACCTTTAAGCAATGAAGAGGATATTTTAAATTTGAAAAAGTATGTCCCTGGGGTCAAAGAGATTGAAGTTTTCATAAAACATGCCAAAGCAAACACTGATGATGTAATAGATTTGAATGAAAGTTTTGATAATTTGCACTTTTCCTCAATGCCTTTTCTTGGATTGGAATCTGATTTACCAGAAATAGGACAAGCTCAGGGGGTTCACTTGAACAATGTAGTGGCCTTGAACAATGTAGTTGACTTGAACAATGGCCTTGATTTAAACCATGGATTGGACTTGAACTATGATGCTGATGAGAGTGGCAACCATAGGGTTATTGAGAGTCATGATAGCAATTGCTATGATTCAATTGATGAATTTGATTTATCAATACATGATTATGTGGATACACATGGAGAGTGGATGGGAGTAGGTGGAGAAGAAAGTGAAAGCCCGAATGTAGATGGTGATGTGGATCCTTTTGACATTGACAACTTTAATTCTGAAGATGAGTTAGCCAGTCAAATCAAAGGAGTTAGCCATAGAGGTTGTAAGGGGCAGGGTGTTGACTTTTACATAGGACAGTCATTTGGTAACAAAGACACAATCCGGTCTTTAATCAAGGAGTATGCAACTAAGAGTAGAAGAGACATAGTTCTGGTGAAGAATGATGCAACTAGGCTAAGGGCAGTTTGCAGGGGTTCACTGCCTAACTTAAAGGATGAAACATGGCCCAATGGGCCTGGATATGGTAGAAAGAGTAGATGGAGAAAGTCTAATGGGCCTAGTTGTCCATGGGGTTTGTACCTCTCAACTACTAAAAGGGAAGCAACGTGGAGAGTGAAAACCTATTTTTCCACTCACAAATGTTTCCAAACAAGGGAGGTAGGTATGGCAACTGCAAGTTATCTATCCAAACATATCACAGAGCATCTGAAGCTGGATCCAAATATGCCATTGAGATCAATTCAATCCCATTTGTCTGAGAAGTTTGAAATTCATGTATCACCTTCCAAAGCAATGAGGGTAAAACAGCTAGCCAACAAGAGGATTTGGGGGGACTATGAGTTACAGTATAGTCAGTTGAGGGATTACCTAAATGAGGTGAAAAGGTGCAACCCAGATACGACTGTCAAATTGGAGGTTGAGGCAGATGCTAACCCTGAGAGTGATACTAGAAAGTTCAAAAGGGTTTACATATGTTTGGGACCTTTGAAAAGTGGTTTTAGAGCTGGTAGAAGGGATTTGTTGGGATTAGATGGCACATTTATGAAGGGGCCTTTTCCTGGACAAGTATTAACAGCAGTAGGTATTGACCCCAACCATGGCATCTACTCTGTGGCTTATGCAGTGGTAGAGTCTGAATCATCAAGTTCATGGCAGTGGTTCCTAGAGTACCTTGGAGATGACCTTGGTCTTCAAGCCAATTCCAACTTCACATTCATCAGTGATAGGCAAAAGGTATTACTTATGTGTTAATTCTCTTGCATATTTGTTTCTTAATTAGCTTACTTATGACTTAATTAGCTTACTTATGTCTTAATTAGCTTACTTATGTCTTAATTAGCTTACTTATGACTTAATTAGCTTACTTATGTCTTAATTAGCTTACTTATGTCTTAATTATCTTAATTAGCTTACTTATGTCTTAACTAGCTTACTTATGTCTTAATTAGCTTAATTAGCTTACTTATGTCTTAATTAGCTTAATTAGCTTACTTATGTCTTAATTCTGTTGCATATAGGGCATTCTTCCAGCAATTCAAAGGCTATTTCCAAATGCTGAACATAGATACTGTCTTAGGCACATACAAGAAAATATGAAGCTTCGCTGGAAAGGTAAGGCATACAAAGTGTAACACCCCGCTTACCACGACACAATATTGTCCGCTTTGCCCCACTGGCTCACGGCTTTGTTCTTGGCGACCTGGCAAGGACTTCGCAAGGACTTCCCAGGAGGTCACCCATCCTGGTACTACTCCCACCCAAGCACGCTTAACCACAGAGTTCCCAAGGAACCCGCATGCTTGTGGCCCCAAAACGCGTTGTGTCTGGTAAGGCCAAGGTTTACTAATATACCCAGCATCTCTCCTGTCCACGGCCGATGTGGGATATGCCTAAGGTGTTACACACACACCCCCTTAGGGACTCATCGTCCTCGATGAGGTTTGCCCCACCATCCCGAACGGCACAGGAGTGGCTCTGATACCATTTGTAACACCCCGCTTACCACAACACAATATTGTCCGCTTTGCCCCACTGGCTCACGGCTTTGTTCTTGGCAACCTGGCAAGGACTTCGCAAGGACTTCCCAGGAGGTCACCCATCCTGGTACTACTCCCACCCAAGCACGCTTAACCACAGAGTTCCCAAGGAACCCGCATGCTTGTGGCCCCAAAACGCGTTGTGTCTGGTAAGGCCAAGGTTTACTAATATACCCAGCATCTCTCCTGTCCACGGCCGATGTAGGATATGCCTAAGGTGTTACACAAAGATCTTTTATGGAAGTGTGCAACAGCTCCTATTGTCCCCCAATTTAGATCAGCAATGGAGAACTTAAAAACATTCAATAAGGATTGTCATACATGGTTGAATAACATACCCCCCCCCCCCCCCCCCCCAACATTGGAGCAGATCACACTTCACAGGTAAATAGTGTCTTAATTCCTATCCTAATTAGGTAGCATACACTGTAGGACTAACTAATTTGGTGATGCATACAGGTAGATGTCACTCTGATGTGCTTCTAAATAATATGTGTGAGGTATTCAATAGGCAAATCATTGATGCTAGGGACAAACCAATTCATTCTTGCTTGGAGTACATTAGGGTGTATCTTATGAAGAGAATTGTAAATGTTTTAAAAGTGATTGAGGGTTGTGATGGACCACTGACCCCAACTGCAAACAAGATAATGGAGTCAGTGAAGAAAGAAGCAAGCAAATACCAGGTGGTGTATAATGGAGGAGATAGGTACCATGTATGGTGCCACTACATAATTTTGATATTTAGCATAATTTTACTACTACATGATATAGTTCTGATATTTTTGTTGTCACATGTAACACCCTAAAATTTGGAACGAGCAACTAAATAAAATTTCAATAAATTACCCAACAATATAAAATCATTTCTACAATTTATTCCTCAAAATACCTCGGAATTTAAAACATTATAATTCCCCAAATAAAACAACCTAAACGGGTGTCACTTAACACGACACAATTGCTAGTCCAAACAAGTGCGGAAGACTTCACTAAATAAATCACCTCTCGAGCACCCTACTATCACTCGCCACTTCACATTATAGCTAAAGCTACTCCCAACCTGAACCTGTTGCACATGCCGACAAAATAAAAAGGGTTAGGCTTACGCCTAATGAGTTCAAGCATTTTATCATGACTATATAAAATCATAAATCGGAAGTTAGTAATTATAGTCATGATTTAAATAAATCTTTTAAATGAAAGTTCGCGACAAAGTCTATCATTTCCAAAAGATTTCCCAAACAGGCATAAATGACTCATTTTCCAACGCACCCAAATTCTAAGAGAAAAGTTCCCAAAACGTATGAAACGTTTTCTAAAAATGAATTCCAAACCCAACTCACTCAAAACGTATTTGGACATAAATAACCCAAAGAATACAAACGTGGACAAAACTCCAATATTCCAAAACATCCAATAAGTATGAAGCATAGAGTCCTGCCAATAACCATGAATATAGTTCGTATAAATAAAGTACGTCACCGAAAATATGGATAAAAACATATACCCAAAACCACACCTTTCGGTGACGGGGGAGACCCGATTCCATCGAAAGTGACGGGCACACAAAGTTAAGTCACCTAGGATGTTACTGGATTACGCAAGCCCCGGTCCTAGTTCCCATGCCATAAAGACATCACAATCCTCAGACCAAAATAAATTGCCTTTATTGCATACCTCGTAGAGTTACACCTCAAGGACTTACAGGGGGTCCCATTGCATATCCAGTCTAGACGAGTTTCACCTCAGGGACTCCAGTGTCCCCTATTGCCTACTCGCTAGTGGCCCCACGGCCTAACGCATATACCCATGCGTTCCCAATAGTGCTCGCTGATACCAGCCATCCAGCACCCAACCATGTGACGGACAAAACGCGTCTTGTTGCGTGAAGGGACAAAGTCAACCAACCACACAACCGAATGCACAAAGATATGAACCATCCAATAAAATTGACTCACGTGCCTATGGATCCAATACAACTCGGTCTACAAAACATGTTCAACCCGAAATGACCGAAGCACCCAACCATGTAAATATCAATAATGAGCAATAAAATGCATCAAGTTGCAATAAATGCAAACCATAAATAAGACTCCACATTGAGTCATTTAAAACCGGACAAATGTCCCCATGACCATCCCAAAGTCTAAAACCGAGCAAAATGCTCAAATACCCATTAGACCCATAATAGCGGTCATCTTAGCATAAAAATGCATCTCATATCAAATAGGTAGTAAGTACCATAAAATCGTTATTAACCCAAAACTCAACACGGAATTAAACATAAAGGGTTTTCCCAAAGAACTCATACCCTTAACATTTTCAAAATGACCCATAACACTAAAAGTGTATTTTCTCAAATGGTTTATAAAATCATTTACACAAGTATGATTAAACCATCAATTAAACCTCATTTTGAGCAATTAATCTTTTAAAGACAATTCATGGTTTCTAACCATCCAAATGTTCAAAACTCCCACATATGGGTATTATACACATTTATGAAGATAAACACTTCAAAAGAGTTAAACTATCCAAATAACTCAACCATATACATTTTCAAGTAAACACACACATATTTGTAAAATACTCATTTTGGCATGTACAAAGTTTTCACAAAGTAACTTGAACTCACCTTAGCTAGATTAAGTTAAATCTAGAGCTTTCTCCAACGTAAGCTCCTTTGGTGAAGTTTGCATCCTCAAGCCAAAACTTCCAAAAACCTAGATCCATAAGTTCCAACCACAACTATTTAGATCTAACCATAAGAAATCATCATCCAACCATAAATAATCATCCCCAAACACTTATATATGTTTCTCCTAACATAAACATCCAAAAATCACTAAAACACCAAAACCCTAACTTTTTATATGAAGAAAAGTGAGAAATTACCTCAACCACCGGAAAATACTCCTGGACCATTCACCATACTTCAAAACTCTTCCTAGATCCTTGAAGATCTCTCAAAAACGAAACCGTAGCAACTTGAATCATCAAAATCGGAGTTGTGGTGAGAAAGTTATGAAGGTTTGAAGTTTGGGCTGAAAGTTCGCGTCTTAATACATCAGACGATCCCGCGGTTTGTCCCGCGGCTTGTAAGCCGCGTGGAAAGCCGCGCGTCTTTCTGTTTGGTCGGTTGGGTCGGATACTGTTTCGGCCGTAACTTCTTCGTTATAGCTCCGTTTTTGCTCCGGAAAGGACCGTTGGACTCGTATTCGAATTCCCCATCCAACAAGACCATAAAATCTAGAATTTAACCCCAAAACTTATTTTTCATATTTTTCTTAAAGATCGGTTCCACACTGATTCGAAGTTGTGCTTATCCGAAAATCACGGGTGTTACATCACAGGTGTCTGGACCTTGGAATGACCAGTGCATAGTTGATGTTAGAGCAAGGACATGCTCTTGTAGAAGGTGGGAATTAACAGGAATTCCTTGTAAACATGCAGTGGCTACTAACTGGAATATGGCATTAAATGGACAGAATGAGGACCCTGAATCATGGGTGGACCAATCATACAGGCTTAGCACATGGAGGGAGATGTACAGCTTCAAGATTGAGCCAATCAATGGAAGCATGCTTTGGGACAAAGCAAACTGCATGACCACTTTGGTTCCACCAGATCATCATACACAAGTGGGCAGGCCAAAGAAAAAGAGGAAGAAGACTGCTGAAGAGATGTCTCAAACTCAGAGCCAGAAGAGGGATGGAAAACTATCAAGGAAAGGGATCACAGTCACTTGTGCTAGGTGTAAGCAGTTGGGGCATAATTCCAGGACATGTCAGGGGAATGGGGGAGTTTCACAGCCTGCTGTGAACCAAGGGCTTGGTGGTTGATGGTTGATAAACAATGGTGGTTCTTTTGGTACTTATGATTATCTGTTTATGGTGGTTGTTTTGCTACTTATGATTATGTGTTTATGGTAGTTGTTGATGGTTAATAATCAATGTTTTGATACTTATGTAATTTGACAAGATAAGTAGGTATGTATGGTTGACAAACAATATATATGTATGTATGGCATGCAAGTTCATGTTTTGGTACTTATTGTGTTGCTTATTAGCATATGTATGTTATTGTGTTGGTATATTATGTAAAACACAAATATTATGTATCTTATTGTGTTGGTACTTATTATGTCAAACACAATGTTCAATCAAACACAGATTTTCAATAAATTATGTCAAACACAAATATTATGTCAAACACAGATTTTCATTAAACCATTTTCATTGATTCTAACTTGTTGGGAACTGAAGATTTGCTAAGTATGGTTAGTGCTGCCAGAACAACGTTAGTGCTGCCAGAACAACGTTAGTGCTGCCAGAACAATGTTAGTACTGCCAGAACAACGTTAGTGCTGCCAGAACAATGTTAGTACTGCCAGAACAACAATACTACTGCCAGAACACCAATACTACTGCCAGAGAAAAGTTAGTACTGCAAGTAAAAGTTAATGCTGCTGGAACAATGTTAGTACTGCTTATGCATAACGATGTTAATACTGCTTGTGATCATAATTTTGGAATGCGAGAAGGTTGGAGATAAAGATGGAATGACTGAAGATAAGCATGAAAGAATATTCTGAAGATCAATTTTGTTTTGATAGTTATCTTGTAATTATTCAGTATAAATAGTTTTTGATAGATAGCTATTCGGTACGAGAGATTTCAGAATTCGTTTTTGTTTTAGAGAGAATTAACCTCAAGGTTTAGAACCCTATTTCTAGAGAAGTAGAAGTCGTCTTGTTGAGCCTGTTCAACAAGATTGAGGTTTGGTTGTAATCTTGTGAGTTGAAGTATTGAATACAAACAGATTGTGTTTTCTGATTAGTTGTTCATCGAGTGTGTTTGAATTAAAGTTCTATTCCGCAAGATTCTTTAATTCTGATTTCTAAGTATAGTTATTCTTGTTTGGAATCGATCCTGACAACTAATGTACTACATTGATCTTAAATAGAAAGACAAACCCAACTAAAGCACCAAAACAAACATGGTTTGATCCACCAAAACAAACCCAACTAAGCACCAAAACAAACACAACTAAGACTACTTCATACAAGAATACATGCATATCCCAAAAAAAAACCAACTAAGCACCAAAACCAACTGCAATATCTTAATTTCACTGTCTCTTTCTTTGATAACTTCTTCAATCTTATGCTTTGTCCTCAGTAACCCAGGGACAACATCTATAGCCCGAGCACAAATTGGTGGATCAAACCATCCAAAAAAGCAACATCTTCTACCACCCTGTAAAAAAATGGAGGAAACAGAAAATGTAAGAAATTTTAAGAAAATGGAGGAAACAGGGGATCTTAAGAAAATGGAGGAAACGAGATCTTACCATACTTCCACAAGAATAGAACCTACGTCCAGGGTTTGCTTGTGTCCATGCTGTTTTTAAGCTTGCTTCACTACCACAGTAGCACACCACCATGTCTAATTGATTTTTAAGAAACCAGGGAGTGAGAGGTAGGAGAAGGAAGGGAAGGGAAGGGAAGGGTGCAAGTTCGTAAAGGGTAGGGAGAACGAAAGTGGTTAAAATGAGAGGGAAAAAGGTGGAAGGACGAATCTACCCCTGGCACTAACGGAGGAAATAAGCGGTGTTAGTGTTGGGGTCCTGATTTTGTAGCAAATACCAAAACTGAGGGACCACTTCTTGAGATACTGAAGTTTAGGTCCCTCTTTCAAAGAAATCACATAACCACAGGGACTAAAATTGCAATTCACTCTAAAAAAATTACGTAACCATGCATATAAAATAACAACATATAAATAGTCGAAAAAGTAAAATAAAACTCTACTTTTAAGAGTTGACAAAATTAGCTTTTGATGTATCCTATTCATATGTGAATGAGGGGTGAGGGGTAAGAAATATGATTTTATGTGAGTGAGAAAGGGGTATAAATATCACCCCTTAACTTTTATAGAAAACTTTGATATGATTTAGGGGTAGTTTACCAAACTCTTACTCGGGTAAGCACTTACCGGTAAATTCAACACTATAGTTTACTTATCGGGTAAGATTTTAGTTCACCAAAACGATGTCCTACACTACAATTTTTCCGGTAAGCGCTAACCGTGGTAAGAGTCTTCACCATCACTTATCGGGGTAAGATTCTCGGACTCTCGGTTCTTGCCTTAACTCTTACCGGGCAAGATTTTTGGTCCTTGTCATATTGATTCGGTAAGGTAATGTGACTTGGTAAGCGCTTACCCGGGTAAGTTTTTGGTAAACGGCCCGTTAGACTTGTCCATAATCCAAAAAAATTATCTAATTGGGACTCGAAAGCGTAGAACAGACTTCGTAACCATAATTTGTATTAAAACTGTCTTCATTAAATTGAAGTGGCACAATCATCGGGCATGTTTTAAGTATCTACCGAATAAAATAGATATGAAAAATGATACGATAGGTAAATAGAACATTTTTCTTCGAAAAGCAAACATATATAGTTGTTTCATAATGTCTACTAGCTTTACGTATATTCCTACATCTAACTTGATGATTTTGGGCATGAACCGGTCCTTGTGGGGTTCACGACAACCATATGCGACAGCCAACTGTTTAGCAACGAATCTTTCAAGCTCTTGGCCGCAACATCTTCCCCTTTTGCCTTCACAAACAGATCAAAAACTCGATTGTCAAACACGATGCTAACAAGAAAGACTTATTTGAAGGAAAATTTGTCACTTAGCGACGGATAACCCTGTCACAATTGATTTTTCTCTTAATAGTGTAACAAGATTATAAAACCATCGCAATACGTGACAACATCGGCCGTCACATAAGCAGTTGGTGCCATCCTTTTCAGTTGAATAAAACTCTCTTGTCCTGAAATCCTACGTCAATCACATGGAGACACGTCGTTGTTTTATTTTATTATTCTTTCTTCCTAATAAAATGATGACATGTCTTTACGTGATTGGTGGACATTTGGGATTTAGGGACTTTTATTCTTTTCTGTTATACCTCTACTTTCAGAACGTTCAAGACTCTGCCATTACAAGTAGCAACATTGGCATCAAGTACTTGAAGTCCCAACGAATCGACAGTCTCCATAATCCTTAGAAAACCCCCTCGCTTTTTGCCGCAAACTAGTTTGATCAAGAAATCTTTAGCCCCAATTTGGTGTACTTCCACTTGAACCTTCATGAAAACAACACAAATTTAGGGGATTCACAATCTAACTCTCACCATAAACATAATTTTTTGATCCAGAAACAAGAATTGACCTCTGTTTTTCTGTCCAAAGCTATTGAAACAAGATCATCCCCATTTGTAGGTGAGTGTTCATATTCTCCTTTTGGTTTGCAGACCTCTACTTCTTCATCTTCATGAGATTTGGAATCATTGTCTTCCAATCTCTTAAGCTCGTCTTGAAGTTCTTGAACGTTGGTTTCCAACTCCTTTATATACTCAATTGCATCTCCAACTATGGAAGCTCTGTCCATCTGCTCAAGATTTCAGATCATAAACCAAAAAACTGAATAAAAGTTGATCTAATCTAGTAACGAACCTTAGAAATCTTTGGGACTAAAGAGCGTAAAGCAAATAGACCATCTTTGATTCGGTGTCTTCGGTTCCTCTCAGTCACAAGATTCTTAGATTGGTATTGCTCTTTGCTAGTTTTCTGCTTAGTTTTAATGTTTCCTTTTGGTTGCGCAGAAATAGCATGTCCCAACAATGTTATCGGCTTACCAACGGAATGAGTTGGTGAAACATGAGTTGAACCCGCTGAAACAAGTGATGAGTTTTCACTCCAAGGGTTTGAACCATTTGGTGATCCTTCAGTTTTTGGGTGCACCGTGGATTGTGCAGCAGTTTTCGTGTCTTCAACATGAAATTGTTCATGTTTAGATAAGACATTGAACTGTGCCGTAAGAGTCTCTATCATTTCTTGATCTCGTGGGACCTAAAACACTCAATGATTCATGTTAGATTAGTGTCGAAACGCTTTTAGACTATTGTTTTAAGATCGAAAGCACACTGGTCTTACTTGTTTTGATCTGTAGAGCTCAATCAGACCACCATTGACAGGAATTATAACTTGAGTTCCAATGGGATCCTATCAAGTAAATACGGAAACGTTAAGGGGTTGGTTCCATATGAATTCACCATTTGAATCATGAAAACACAAAATGATAGCATGCTCACATGAATCCATGATGGTTTAGCTGACATTGCGACTTCTCCATGGATCCTAGTTTCAGTTTCAGACATTAAAGTGACTCCGATGAACGATAAAACTATGAATACTCATGAACACATAGATAGATGGATAGATGATTACCCAGAATAAAGTGGCAAATAAAAAGGGATCTTGGCTAGTTTCTCACAAGTTTTTGTCTTCAAATAGTGTTTGATGTAAGTATCCCTGCATAGTATAGAAAAAAGTTGTTTTGTTGCATCAATTTCCTCCTTGACATTTCTACAAACACCTGGGTTACCATTGCAGCAACAACCAATCCACTGAATGTACCTGAAATAGCCTCAAATTCCCTGATAATATTAATGAATTTTACAGTTAATGAAGCCGAAACTAAATGTATTCATCAGTTCCGTTGAGCAATACCTAGAAGGATCGTCACCAAACTGCCAAACAATGCAGTAGTCCCATGGCTTCGTCTCTACAAGAGTTCTTAGCCACTCTAATGCCTTCGCTACTGCCATCATTTTCAAAAAGATCGAAAAGCTCGGCTTTTTCGTTATTGTATGAATCGGGTATGATTGCTTTCCTACCAAAAGAATCTGACACTTGCTGTATGCGTACTACGGGGGCTGGAGACAAAATTGACCGAAGACGACCATCACCCATTGGTGGTCCCGTAAGTTGGTGCTTGCTATTTTGCTAAATAAGTTTACCAAATATTTATCGGCTAATTACTTATCGACAAGAGAAATAGTCGGAAAAGATTGTAAGTGTTTTAAATCCGGTAAATGCTAACCGGGTAAGACTCTGGGTTCATGTTATATATCTTACTAGATAAGATCTTGGTCCTTGTCATGCTAAATGAATAAAGTAATAAGTGGGTATTGGTAAACACTTATCTGAAAAGATATAAACATTTAGTAAATGGCCAGAAAGAGAACAAAATTGTATTAGACCGCACAAGAATGGGATTGGGTTAAACAAGTTGTCCCTATATATTTAATGATTTTATATGGTAATTATCGGTGATGGGACGGCGACAATGGTGGTGGTGATCTTTATGAAGGTTGAGATGGTGGTGACCGGTGATTGCGGAGGAGTAGAGGGTATTGAGATAGTGGATAACAGTGGTTGGGGCAGCCCATGGAGGTGGAGGTGGAGGTGGACTGACTATTAAAACAAACAACATATTAAGGTTATATCAGATGAAGATATAAAGACCCTCCCGAACATAAACATGCAAAACATCAAATTCCATAACATCCCAAAATCACGGTCACAAAATTTCATTACAAATACTTAATAGGTTTGCGGAAACAACCTACACAACTGAGAAATACTAAATACTAGAGTGTCACTACATCCTCCTGACTCTGCACGCTAAGCTCAGCCTATTTGCCCGAGCTCCTGGAAACCTGCTTACCTGAAAAGGTTTTAATTTGAAAATGCGAGGGTTAGACCATGAGGTCTAGTGAGTCCCTCCTAACAGTTGTCAAAGCATTTAAAACAGTTTATCTTTTCAGCATAAAACATTTATACTCAACACGTCAAAATCATATACGAACTAAAGACGCCTCCTCGTAATCTGACACCCTGAAGCCACCCGAAGGTGACAACGAGTCAGCCTCGCACTGCCTTGCGGAGCCTCGCTCCTGGCATATAGGGACCTCCCTTCCCGCACGAGAGCTGGCGGAACTACTTTCCCGTCTTTGCCAGTTTACGTCTCCTCGATGTATGCATACATTCAACACAAAACTTACAAACAACATTTGTACATTCAAAGCATAAGTATAGCATGGCAATTCTCATCATAAATACTTCTTTATAAAACATATTAAAAGCCACACATTTTGGGTTTAGAAAACTCACCTGATTGCAACTCCCGCTTACTTCAAGACTCGCTCCAAACGCACACCTAACAATAATTTATTGATTAAGTGGATGCATCTAACCTGGATCCTAAACTTTCTCAGCTCTAAATCGCAAGACACGAAAATCGCAGAACTCTAAAACTCGCAAGACTCTAAACTCGCAAGGCACTGAAACTCGCAAGACCCAGAAACTCGCAAGGCACTGAAACTCGCAACCTTGGGTTGCGAAATTCCCAAACTCGCAGGCTTAGCTTGCGAAATTCCCAAACTCGCAGGCTTAGCTTGCGAAATTCCCAAACTCGCAGGCTTAGCTTGCGAAATTCCCAAACTCGCAGGCTTAGCTTGCGATTTTCAGACTTTAACACTTCATCTTCTTCCCCCAGACACGCAGACAGGTCTGATTCCTACCAAGCTATTGATACAACCATTTCAAGCCCAAAAATGAGGAAGGCTCATAATTAATAAACATATTTTCTCGGCCAGTCTAGGGATCGATCCAAAGAACGATCATAAGCCTCCCACTATCGATTAAACTCAAGAATCGATCTCCCCAACCTCTTTATAAAAGCAACAGCGCTGGACCAGAGTGTGTGTGTGAATACACACACCCAAACTCTCCCAAACAGATTCTAATTAGGAAAAGGGCTAAGGAGAAGGAGAATTAGAATACTTACTTGATGAGATGCTAAGAATTCCACTCTAGCTTTCCCAAAGATCACCAACAACGTCCTTTCTTCTTTTCTTCTTTTCCTCACAGCCGCCGCACACACACAGAGCACACCCAAAAATAATACTGATTGAAGAATGATTTCCTCCTAGGGCTTTGGACCCCCTTTAAGTATTCTTCCCAACTTTACACTTTGACCCCTCAAACTTTCTTCTTGATTCACATTTTACACAAGCTCAAATTATTTAATTACACAAAAATCCCGGTTGTTACAACACTCCCCCCCTCAAAAGAATTCCGTCCCCGGAATTCCATTCTTAAAGAGGTGAGGGTACCTGCTTCTCATCTCCGCTTCCACCTCCCACGTTGCTTCTCGTCCTTGATGATATTTCCACTGAACCTTCACCAAACGTGTCTCCTTATTCCTCGTCTTTCGTACTTTAGTGTCTAAAATTTCGACTGGCTCTTCCTCGTACGTCAACTTCTCGTCAATACTTACATCTTCTATCGGAATGGCCACATCGGCTTCGGCTAGACACTTCTTCAAATTTGAGACATGGAAGGTCGGGTGGATTCGCTCTAGTTCTTCTGGTAACTTTAACTTGTAAGCTACAGGGCCTACTCTTTCAACTATCGCGAACGGTCCGACATACCTCGGTCTCAACTTCCCTTTCTTTCCAAAACGAACCACGCCCTTCCAAGGTGACACCTTGAGCATTACTCTGTCACCTACTTGGAACTCGATCGGCTTCCTTCGCTTATCGACATACTTTTTCTGTCGGTCTTGGGCAACTCTCATTCTTTCTCGAATCACTTCTATCTTTTCTGACGTCAGCTGCACAATTTCCGGACCCGTCAACTGTCTTTCTCCCACTTCATTCCAGCATAACGGCGTACGGCATTTTCGCCCGTACAACGCCTCAAATGGTGTCGCTTGAATACTTGCGTGATAGCTATTGTTGTAAGATAACTCTACCAACGGCAAGTGCGTCTCCCACGATCCTTTGAAATCAATTACACAAGCCCTCAACATATCTTCCAGCGTTTGGATGGTCCTTTCGCTCTGACCGTCCGTCTGCGGATGATACGCCGTGCTCAGCTTCACTCGAGACCCCAATTCACGCTGAAGGCTCCTCCAAAACTTCGATGTGAATCGACTATCCCGATCAGACACACAATGGACTTTGGCACTCCATGCCTAGACACAATCTCGGTGATGTACAACCGTGCCAACTTTTCCAACGAATCTGACTCCCTCATAGGCAAGAAATGAGCTGATTTGGTGAGAATATCCACTATCACCCAGATCGTATCATTGCCTTTAGGGGTTTTCGGCAATTTCGTGACAAAATCCATCGTGATGTTGTCCCACTTCCACACTGGTATCACCGTGGACTGCAACTCACCATAAGGTCGCTGATGTTCTGCCTTAACCTTCAGGCAAGTCACACACCGCTCCACGAAACGAGCGATATCCTTCTTCATTCCCGGCCACCAGTAGAACTGCCTCAAATCCCTGTACATCTTGTTCGTGCCCGGGTGCACGGACAATCGTGACCTATGCGTCTCTTTGAGGATCTTTACTCTCAAGTCACCGATCCTTGGCACCCACACTCGGTCTTTCATGCATTTCAACCCGCTATTGTTGACTTCAAACGATGTCGCAATCCCGACAACTCGTTCGCTCTTCACATTTCCTTCTAACAGTGCTTCTTTCTGAAACTTCTTAATCTTTTCGAGCAGATTTGAGGTTGCTTCCATTCGGAAAGCCACGACTTTGGTCCACTCTCCACGTTCTTTCCGACTCAACGCGTCTGCCACCACATTGGCTTTGCCCGGGTGGTAAAGGACCTCGCAATCGTAATCGTTCATTAGTTCCATCCACCTCCTCTGTCTCATGTTCAGATCTTTTTGATCAAACAAATGCTTCAGGCTCTTGTGGTCGGTGTAAATTTGACACTTCACCCCATAGAGGTAATGTCGCCAGATTTTCAACGCAAAGACAACGGCCGCTAACTCCATATCATGGGTGGGATAATTCTTTTCGTGATCTTTCAACTGACGCGAAGCGTAGGCAATCACTTTCCCATTCTGCATCAACACGCATCCCAACCCGAGCTTGGAAGCATCGCTGTACACTACAAACCCTTTCGATCCATTCGGTAACGATAGGATTGGAGCACTGCTTAAACTTTCCTTCAATTTCTCAAACGCGGCCTCCTGAGCTTCTCCCCATACGAATTTGACGTTCTTCCTTGTCAACAAGGTCAAAGGCGAAGCTATTCGTGAAAAGTCTTGAATAAACTTACGGTAGTATCCGGCTAGACCAAGGAAACTTCTCACCTCTGAAGGATTTCTAGGCGCTTCCCAGTCCTTGATGGCTTCGATTTTAGCAGGATCCACTTTGATTCCATCCGCAGATACTACGTGCCCCAAAAACTGAACTTCTCTGAGCCAGAACTCGCATTTCGAAAACTTTGCATACAACTTTTCGCGCTTTAGCAACTCCAACGTTGTCCGAAGGTGACGCTCGTGATCCTCCCGCGTACGAGAATAGATTAAGATATCGTCAATAAAGACGATCACGCACTTATCCAACAACGAGTTACACACCCGGTTCATCAGATCCATGAATACTGCGGGCGCGTTAGTCAACCCGAAGGGCATGACTAGGAACTCGTAATGCCCATATCTCGTATGGAACGCCGTCTTCGGTACGTCTTCTTCTCTCACCTTCAACTGATGATAACCCGACCTCAAGTCTATCTTTGAGAAGTAACTCGCGCCTTGCAGTTGGTCGAAGAGATCATCGATCCTCGGAAGCGGGTACTTGTTCTTCACGGTTACTTTATTAAGCTCGCGATAATCTATGCACATCCGCATCGATCCATCTTTCTTCTTAACGAAAAGTACAGGTGCTCCCCAAGGTGATGAACTCGGACGAACGAAACCTTTGTCAAGCAACTCCTGCAATTGGGTCATCATCTCCTTCATCTCTGCCGGAGCTAACCGGTAGGGCGCACGAGCAATCGGTGCCGCCCCCGGCACGAGGTCAATTCTGAACTCCACTTGACGATCCGGAGGTAGGCTCGTCAAGTCATCGGGAAACACCTCAGGGTACTCATTCACTACGGGCACATCTCCCACGCTCTTCTTCTCTTTCTTGGCATCTAGTACATACGCTAGATACCCCGTACAACCCTTCCCTAAACATCGCCTAGCTTTCATCAACGAAATTAGACACGACTTCCTACTTCGTTGATCCCCGTATATTATCACCTCTCCCTTATCGGCTAGGGGTATACGGATCAGCTTCTTGTTACACACAATGCTCGCATCATTCCCCGCTAGCCAGTCCATTCCTAGGACTACATCGAACTCTCCCATTCCCATAGGATAGAGTTCCAATGGAAATGAGTGACCATCTATGTCTATATTGCAACCCTCATAGACATCCCTTACCCAGACTCGACAACCACCCGCTATATCTACTTCAAACCCCAAGTTTAACCTCTTGGGTTTCACCCGCAATCTTTGAGCAAAAACGGGCGACACAAATGAACGATTTGCCCCCGTATCAAACATCACTTTAACAAATATCGAATCTATGGGAAAGGTACCTGTCACTACATCTGGCGCGTTCTCCGCCTCCTCGGCTGTCATGTGGAATGCCCTCGCTCTAGCACGAGCCGGCTCCACCTTCCTCTCATTACCTTTACCTCCATTGCTACCACCTTCACCCCCTGTTTGACCCTTCTTTAGCTGCGGACAATCCCATTTGACATGACCCGACATCCCGCAATGAAAACAAGACCTCTGCCCACGACAATCTCGGGCCAAATGTCCCGTTTTCCCGCAGTTATAGCATCCTCCTTTATCAGCCAAACATTCACCCCGGTGTACTCGGTTACATTTACTACAAGGCTTCTCTGCTGACCGGAAACCTGCCCGCGGTTCAACTCTGTTCGTGCTCGGCCTCTTACTGTCTCGGGTCGGTCCTTCCCATTTGCGCTTATCCCCAGCTCTCTCATTCATCTGCCTGATCTTATCTTTCTCTGTCAATTCTGCTTTGTCAACTGCTGCCTGAAACGTAGTTGGTTCCTTTGCCTGCACCAACTCTCTAATACTGCTTTTCAACCCATAGATGTACCGCTCAATTCGTCTCTCTTCAGTTGGTACGTATAACTCAGCAAATCTGGACTTCTCGATAAATTTTAGCGTATACTCCTGAACTGTCATTGACCCCTGCTCCAAACTCAGAAACTCTTCCTCTAACTTCTTAACTGCCGCCAGAGGGCAGTATTGAGCCTTGAACCTTTTCACAAATGTTTCCCACGACATGCTCCTTGCCACCTCTGACCCCTTTCCCCCAGTTTCAACATCCCACCAGAAGATCGCTTCTGCCTTCAACACTGACCTCGCAAACAGAACTTTATCTTCCTCCGCGCATTTACTTGTATCAAAGACCAGCTCCATCTCACAAACCCACTGGATAGCCTTAACGGGATCACGCTCCCCACTGTAGGTCGGTGGTTTGCATGAGTTGAAAGCCTTAAATGTGCACCCCTTCGCTGTCTTGGGTTCATCGACAATCGGAGTTATCATTGAGTTAGTGCCCATTTCAGTTCGCGGTTCGCTACCTTCCACTGTCTTCTTCCCAGTACTACCCTTGCTTGGTTCTCCAGATGTCGTCTTGTTCTGATTTTCTAAAACTGCTTTCAGGGTCTCCTGTATTTTCCCCATCTCAGATGTGAACTTCTCCTCGGTTATAAAGGCCTGCGTGGCCTCGGACTTACGCTTTTTCTTAGCTTTGGTCTTTGTCACAGGCGCGGAACTTTCCTGTTCAGAGATAGCCTGCACTTCAGGTTCCGCCATACTCTTAGTCGTACGCTTGACGGTTGCCTTCTTCTTCTTACCCTTTTCCTTGGCGGTTGTTGCCCCCGCTTCGGTTGCCGCTCTCCTCGGCACCGCACCCTTAGGTCTTCCACGACCCCTTCCTCGTCCACGAGTGGCCACCACCCTTGGTTGATTCACTGGTTCTTCCTCGACTCTCACTGCTTCCTCGCGCAGTGTAGTACTCTTGGTTCGAGTGTCTACTGCCTCTGGTATGGACCTACTTCTCAATGATCTTGCAGACATTCTGATGTAACAGCAAAACAACGGAAAGTTTACTCACTAACAAAGGCCTAATAACGCATAGAAGACTCCCTAGCGCCACGACACAGGATGACAAAACATCAAATTCCATAACATCCCAAAATCACGGTCACAAAATTTCATTACAAATACTTAATAGGTTTGCGGAAACAACCTACACAACTGAGAAATACTAAATACTAGAGTGTCACTACATCCTCCTGACTCTGCACGCTAAGCTCAGCCTATTTGCCCGAGCTCCTGGAAACCTGCTTACCTGAAAAGGTTTTAATTTGAAAATGCGAGGGTTAGACCATGAGGTCTAGTGAGTCCCTCCTAACAGTTGTCAAAGCATTTAAAACAGTTTATCTTTTCAGCATAAAACATTTATACTCAACACGTCAAAATCATATACGAACTAAAGTTCGCCTCCTCGTAATCTGACACCCTGAAGCCACCCGAAGGTGACAACGAGTCAGCCTCGCACTGCCTTGCGGAGCCTCGCTCCTGGCATATAGGGACCTCCCTTCCCGCACGAGAGCTGGCGGAACTACTTTCCCGTCTTTGCCAGTTTACGTCTCCTCGATGTATGCATACATTCAACACAAAACTTACAAACAACATTTGTACATTCAAAGCATAAGTATAGCATGGCAATTCTCATCATAAATACTTCTTTATAAAACATATTAAAAGCCACACATTTTGGGTTTAGAAAACTCACCTGATTGCAACTCCCGCTAACTTCAAGACTCGCTCCAAACGCACACCTAACAATAATTTATTGATTAAGTGGATGCATCTAACCTGGATCCTAAACTTTCTCAGCTCTAAATCGCAAGACACGAAAATCGCAGAACTCTAAAACTCGCAAGACTCTAAACTCGCAAGGCACTGAAACTCGCAAGACCCAGAAACTCGCAAGGCACTGAAACTCGCAACCTTGGGTTGCGAAATTCCCAAACTCGCAGGCTTAGCTTGCGAAATTCCCAAACTCGCAGGCTTAGCTTGCGAAATTCCCAAACTCGCAGGCTTAGCTTGCGAAATTCCCAAACTCGCAGGCTTAGCTTGCGATTTTCAGACTTTAACACTTCATCTTCTTCCCCCAGACACGCAGACAGGTCTGATTCCTACCAAGCTATTGATACAACCATTTCAAGCCCAAAAATGAGGAAGGCTCATAATTAATAAACATATTTTCTCGGCCAGTCTAGGGATCGATCCAAAGAACGATCATAAGCCTCCCACTATCGATTAAACTCAAGAATCGATCTCCCCAACCTCTTTATAAAAGCAACAGCGCTGGACCAGAGTGTGTGTGTGAATACACACACCCAAACTCTCCCAAACAGCTTCTAATTAGGAAAAGGGCTAAGGAGAAGGAGAATTAGAATACTTACTTGATGAGATGCTAAGAATTCCACTCTAGCTTTTCCAAAGATCACCAACAACGTCCTTTCTTCTTTTCTTCTTTTCCTCACAGCCGTCGCACACACACAGAGCACACCCAAAAATAATACTGATTGAAGAATGATTTCCTCCTAGGGCTTTGGACCCCCTTTAAGTATTCTTCCCAACTTTACACTTTGACCCCTCAAACTTTCTTCTTGATTCACATTTTACACAAGCTCAAATTATTTAATTACACAAAAATCCCGGTTGTTACAATTAAGTCCTTGTGCTTGTCCATGTTTTATGTAGTGTTATGAGTTTTTATCCTGGCTACAATAAGCAACAATCCTTTTTAAGTAAAATACTTTTTATTGTATTTTTAAAATTAAAATTAAAATGGAAATGGAAGACTGTTTCAAAAAAGTTGATCATGAGAATGCAACAGTTACCTGCAAACAATCATATATGAGGGACCTCAAAATGTACCAGCAGAAAAAGAGTGTACGTTTTGGTTTTCGTACAACCAATTAGATTAGAGTACATTTTTTATGAAATGTATCAAGATAAAACAAATTTTGTCATAATTACTTTTTTTAATTACAGTAATAAAGTTTAAAAATGGGAAATTAATTAAAATACCCTAAGTTTGACCAAGTATTACCAAAATGCCCTAAATCTCTCCCACTTTGCAAAATACCCTTTTTTTCCGCGATGGGAGTCCGCGATCGCGGGCCAGGGACCATTTCTGACACTTTTTTAAACTTGCAGGGACCATTTTTGAAAAATGGAATCCCGCGATGGTATACTTTTTGTGACTTTTCAATTGCAAGGGACCATTTTTGAAAAATTCCAGGGACCATTTTTGAAAATTTGACCCGCGTTTGACACTGTTCACCCCCGCTTTCACTGTTCACCTCGCTTTCGTCCAATTTTACGAATTTAAAATGAAATGTTACACTTTCAACCCCTATACTTATTTACTAAATTTACTTTATACCTTTTACTTTCATTATTTTAATTTTACATTTAACACATATAATCGTTTATTAACTAAAATACGTTAAAAATACGTTTTAATTTTAACAAATTACACCATTATAATCGTCTCTTCGATACGTTCGAAATGAGCCCAATCTTGAATTTTTTTGGATTTATATATTTTAATATATATCATATACACTACATCAAAATATTTTTAATATTTACAATTTATACCTTTATAGTTAATTATTTAATTTACGGTACTCTTAGGTAGCGTTTGGTACGCATACTAGATGGGACGGGACGGAACTGGACGGGACTGAACTGGATGGGACGGGACGGGACTGAACTGAAGGAGATAATTTTAATCTAAGTTACGTTGGAAATACATCGATCATTTTGTGCATACTCTGTAACTGCAAATACTTCAGCTCCAAACACACATGAATCATCATTCGCCAAATACCCATTTTCACAATTCTTAAATGAGTCAAGTGATACCGACTTGTCAAAACCCCATTTAATATTCTTCTCGTGAAACCTTCTCCTATTGCCATTCACGATATCTATAAACACATTCAAATAATAATAATTTAAAACGATTTAATGAATTAGTTAATATATGATTATTATGTTAATGCGATAGGAGTGTAAAAAAATTGAAAAAAAAATAAGAGTTGTACCATAAATTAAATAATTAACTATAAGGGTATGAATTTTAAATATAAAAAATATTTTTTTATGTAGTGTATAACTGTATATGATATATATTAAAATATATAAATCCAAAAAAAATTCAAGATTGGGCTCATTTCGAACGTATCGAAGAGACGATTATAATGGTGTAATTTGTTAAAATTAAAACGTATTTTTTTAACGTATTTTAGTTAATAAACGATTATATGTGTTAAATGTAAAATTAAAATAATAAAAGTAAAAGGTATAAAGTAAATTTAGTAAATAAGTATAGGGGTTGAAAGTGTAACATTTTATTTTAAATTCATAAAATTGAAAGAAAGCGGGGGTGAACAGTGGGATTCCTCGCGATCGCGGTTCAAAATTTCAAAAATGGTCCCTGGAATTTTTCAAAAATGGTCAATTGCAATTGAAAAGTCACAAAAAGTATACCATCGCGGGATTTCATTTTTCAAAAATGGTCCCTGCAAGTTTAAAAAAGTGTCAGAAATGGTCCCTGGCCCGCGATCGCGGGCTCCTATCACGGAAAAAAGGGTATTTTTGCAAACTGGGAGAGATTTAGGGCATTTTGGTAACACTTGGTTTGACTTAGGGTATTTTAATTAATTTCCCTTTAAAAATTATTTGTATTTCATTTTAATACATGTAAGTTATCAAAAACAACTTGGCAATAACGAGTAATGGAACTCATAAGAGAGTATTATTAAAAAAATTATATGTAATACCTAAATATTTAATGAACTTGTATATTATTTTGAATGATTGATCGTATTTCAAAGGAATATTTCCTTGTTTTTATGTTTTCAATATTGTTTTACTTTGTTTAAACACAACCCAACTAAACGAACCAACCCGAACGGGCTGGGTTGCACTTTTGTTTGGTTTGGGTTATGTTGAAAATTTCCAAACCGCCAACACTGGATTAGGTTATTGAAATGTCTTCAACCCAACCTATGAGCACCCATATACTTAACCTCTCGAAAAACTTATTCATTCATGTTTATGTCTAATTGTCTATAAACATAGGTTAAGATACATATTCCGATAAGAATGTTGAATTAAAATAACACCATTGATTAAGAAACAAGGGTTTTTCTTTTTAACTTTTTGGAATAGCATTTATTTAGTTGACTTTATTATTTGGATTATGATGCTTCCAATATATATATATATATATATATATATATATGGTGTCCTAAGCATTCATAAATAGTAAACATGCATTCCTATTTGGATAACCCAACCCCAATATCTTGATGACAGTTAATTATATATATATATGGTTACTTTTTCGGTCGTTTATACAACTTTATGCAAGATTAATATAAAAGATAAGACTGCTAGTGACATATATAAATTTTAGGATCTGATAGAGCCTTGCACTTTACAATCAATTTAGTTGGCAAGTAACAAAATATATGGTCTATGACATTTTTGTCTATTCTTGATCCCATGTCGTAGTTTCAATAGAAATGGAAAATTTTCACATTTAGATTGTGCAAAGCTCACCAATACCATAAATGAGGTTACACACCGTGGGTGGGTGGGTGGGTGGGTGTTAATATATAATATTTAACGTAATCATGGTATATTCTTAATGAATATTTTATTTTTCTTCAAAGAAAAATGTTTAAAACAACCTCTACATGATTTACTGAAAAATTAATTGGAGTTTGACATTAATAAGGACGATAGACTAAAAAGGTTGAAAAAAGTGTGAACAAGTGGACTATAAAAAAGGAAAATCACGGAAATAACCATAAATACATAAAATATTTAACAAAATAAGCACGTTTTCTTAAAGTATTTAATCAAATTCAACAACTAAGAGCATCCACAATGGGGAGGACCATGATGACCAGACATTAGACCATGCGTAGCGGAAGGCGGGCTCGGGCTCGGGCTTCAGCGGGTTCGGTCGGGTACCGCTACGGGGGGGGCTCGGGCTCACAGCGGGCTTCCAGCCCCGGGTTCCCCAACCCGTTGCTACCCGATGATTTTTTTTTTTTTAAAAAAATTTTAAAATTTTTTGAAAATAATAAACTCCAACGGCTATGCAACGGCTATGTAATTTTATTTTTTTTTTTAATTTTTTTTTTCAATTTAATCACACTATATATATTAACCCAAACCTCTTATTTTTTCACACCAAAATCTCTTAAATTCTCTCAAACTCTCTCAAACTCTCTCAAATTTCATCATGAATCCAAACAAAACACCTACATCCCGTCGTAACCGACCGGATACACCGCAACCGCAAGAAGACCCGGAGCTTGGTTTCCAAGCGTTTTCACAACAAGATTATCATCCGCAATTTTCGCAACAATTTCCGCCACAATTTTTGCAACAATTTCCCCAACAATTTCCGCACAATATTCCTTACCAATTTACACGTCCCGGTTTGATTCAACAAGGTTTTACTCCGGCCAACTACCATCTTCCTTCACCCGCAATCGATCTCGACGACGACAATCCACAAGGTTTTACTCTGGCCAACTACCATCTTCCGGAAACCCAAGATTCTATCCCGGAACCATCAAACCCGACACCAACGAGAAAAGGAAAAAACAAAAAATATGAAAATAGAGCCGCCAAACAGATGTGGAGTAAAGACGAGGAACTCGCGTTAGTGTCGGCGTGGGTTGACGTTTCGGAGGACCTCGTTGTCGGTAACGCACAAACCGGTGGTAATATTTTTATTGTTATTATTATTATTATTAAGATTATTATTAATGTTATTGTTATTATTCTTATACTTGAATTTACATAAATGTAGACAGTTTTTGGAACCGAATCGGGCAAGTGTTCTTTAATTCTATGGGTCGCGAAAATTATAGAACAACTCATCAACTCAACACCAAGTTCAACGACCTCAATAAAAAAATAAATTCTTTTGGCGGCATCTACAACAACTTGGTCACTAATAGATCAAGCGGAATGAGTGAGGCCGACATTTCACGAACGGCAAACGAACGGTACCGAGCACAACTTGGGGTTGCTTTCACTCACGAACAAGCTTGGGAAGTCCTCAAAAAATGTCCAAAATGGGGAGCCGTTCCAACGATGACGACAACTTCATCGCGGGGTTCAAAACGTACCAAACCTTCCGATGATGACGATGAAGACGTCAACGAGGTCGAGCAACTTCAACGACCCATGGGGAGAAACAAGGCAAAAAAAACATCAACGAGTAATACGAGTGGGTCGAATACGAACGAAAGTGTTACTCATCAGGTGTTGACGACCATAGGCTCGTTCAACGAGCATATTGAGGATACAATGGAGTACAAAATGAAAAAACTCGAACTCGAACGAGAAAAGTTGGAACTCGAACGAGAAAAACGATATCAACAAGACTTCGAGTTTTTCATATCCTCGCATGATCACCTTTCGGGAGACGCTTTGAGGGCTACTTTAGCGAGAAAAGAGAAAATTAAAAAATATCATAATTTTGGATAATTTTGTATTTTGTAATTTTTATTTTTTTAGTGTTTTGTATTTTGTAATTTTTATTTTTAATGAATGATATGAATTTTTATCTTATTTTTATTTATTAAAAAATATATAAATATTTTTATTTTGTTAAATAATTAAATGTATAAATAAAAGAATTAAAAAAATGAGGTGGCAAGAGGGTTTGAGGGTATGTGTACTCCACTTTAGGGTAAGGAGAGGGTAAGGAGAAAAGCTGATGTGACGCTGAGGTGGCTTAGAGCTTGAAGGTATGGGTACGAAAGGCCTTATAAAGAACCGGTCCTTGATTAGTAACACATGACATGGCAAACCGCTCCATCTGCATGGAGCGGTCCATGCCTCATATCCTATCCAACTTATGGGTCCCACATTTCCACTAACTTCATGTATCTCTCTATTTCTTTACCGCTTTTTCCCTATACTATTATTATTGAATACTTTAAATAAATATAAATTTTATTAATAATACATTATTATAGTATTATAATTTTTATTATTTGATAACATATATTATTTTAATTATTTTAATTTCAATAACTTTTTATTTATCCCGTAATTTTTTTATCTCTATGATTTTTATTTATGTATCAATTATTTTTATAGTTTTTAAATTATTATGACTTTTATTGTTTTAATTTATAATTATTATCTTCTTTAATTATAATAAGTAATTTTTTATTGTTATAATTTTAATATTGTAATTTTTAATTATATATATCATGAACCGGTCCATGATTGAAAGTGAAAGGTTTATAAAACGTGTAGGAGAGAGAAAACTGATATGGCAACACGAGAAAGCTGAGATGGCAAACTCATGAATCTCTAAAAAGGTCCATGATTGTGGATATAGTGTGGCCATAAGAGATGCTCTTAATCAAATTCAACAACTAATATATTTTTAGATATGCTATATTTAGCAATAGTCTCCTTTAAATAAAATTTTTGCTGCTCTGTCAAAAATTATACATTATATACTATATTTAGTAGAGAATTATTTTGCAATAACGTGTAGTCTGTTGAGATGTACTATTTTTAGCAATAGTATATTTTCTGATTGTTTAATATTTTGAAAAGTAAACCTCACTTTTGGTCCATGTGGTTTGTTAAAAATAACGAAAATCGTCCCTAGAGTTCATTTATTACAAATTAGCCACTACTGTTTAGATTTTTTACTGGATTTGGTCCCTTTTACTAACGGGTGTTAACCCCCATCCATTAAATGAAGGGTAAATCTGTCTTTTTATATATTTCTTTACTTTAACATTATTTTTCTCTTTTTAGTTTTTGTCTTATATGAATTTATTATTTATTATATTTTTATATTATATACACATATAATATGTATACATATATACACACTTACACAACCTTCTTCTTCTTTTTCCCTTCACACCCACCTTCTTCTTCTTCCCTCAAACACATGGGTCAAGTTTTTTGGACCGATCACATCGTCGTGGTTTCTCATAAAACATTTAAACTAAAAAACTTTATTTGATAACAACATTTACAAAATAACCTCACTACATAATCACTCAAACTCTACATACCTTCAAGAGATTTGAAGGTTATTCTGAAACCCTAAAAATACACTGAAGAACAACGGCTACAGACTTGAGAGAGAGCTAATAAAACTAATGAATTCAATCTTCCTAAACCCTAATCGCATTCTATATATACAAGAGTATATTTGTTGTTTCGTCCTTTACATAACAACCCTTCAGAAACAACCAATTGATCCGCTACCCTTGCACGACTCAATGCTATCAGCGCCATCCTCATACTTTCTGAACTTGTCAAGAATGGTCCTCGAAATATTAAAAACAACAAAGAAATAAAATAAGTTAGTTGTTAGTTGTCAAGATTGGTCACAACTTAATATAACCTTTTAACACCCGCCCTCAATCTTGACACTGAAAAGATCTAACATATTTAATTTTGATATAAGATAATTGTGTTTATTTACACCAAGAGATTTTGTAAAGATATCTGCTGGATTTTCAGTAGAGGGTACCTTTACAGTTTTAATCATCCCAGTTGACACTTTATTTCGTACTTGGTGTATATCAATTTCAATATGCTTGGTCTTTTCATGAAACACCGGATTGTTAGCAATTTGAATAGCTGACTTGTTATCACAATTTAAACTTATTGGAAGCAAATTGCTAACATTTAACTCAGTCAAAATATTAACAATCCAGATAATTTCACATAGAGCAGATGCCATTGCTCTATATTCAGATTCGGCAGAGGAGCGAGAAACAGTAGTCTGTTTCTTACTTCTCCACGAAATCATACAGTTACCTAGAAACAAACAGTATCCAGTTACTGACCTTCGTGTTGATAAACACTTTCCCCAGTCAACATCAACATAGGCAGAAAGCTTAAAATCAGTAGGTACACATTCAGAAAAATAAATACCCTTACCAGGAGACCCCTTTAAATATCTCAAAACTCCAAGTGCAAGCTTTAGATGAGACACACGAGGGGAATGCATAAACTGACTTAAGCATTGAACAGCAAAGGAAATATCTGGCCTTGTAGCTAACAAATATATAAGCCTACCAATTAATCGTTGATATCCAGTAAAATCCTCTA
Source organism: Saussurea involucrata (assembly GCA_033807775.1). Classification (NCBI taxonomy): domain Eukaryota; kingdom Viridiplantae; phylum Streptophyta; class Magnoliopsida; order Asterales; family Asteraceae; genus Saussurea; species Saussurea involucrata. Next base: position 155,689,477 of record CM066321.1, read on the forward strand.
ATGGAGGATCTTTGGATTCTGATCCAACAGACTCAGTAACTATAAGATTCATGTCCATTGGAGTGTTTATTGGCTTACACCCCAAATATCCAAAGTCATTCAATAACTCTAAACAGTATTTTCTTTGTGACATACACAATCCCTTATCTGTTTCCAAAATTTCAATACCCAAAAAGAATTTTAGATAGCCTAAATCTTTTATTTTAAAACTTGATTGCAAATGATTTTTAACACAGTTAATTTCAGATTCATAATTACCTGTAATTACTATATCATCAACATACACCAACAGAACTATAAACACATCATTTACAGATTTAGTAAAAAGCGAGTAGTCACTCGTACTCTGAATAAAACCATGCTCAAATAAACAAGAAGACAGTTTGGAGTACCATTGTCGAGGTGCTTGTTTGAGTCCATACAAGGACTTAACAAGCTTATAAACCCTTTTGTCATTTGGAGAAAAGTACCCCGGGGGCAAACACATATAAACTTCCTCTTCCAAATCTCCATAGAGAAAGGCATTGTTCACATCTAACTGATATAATGGCCACCGATGCTGAACAGAAAGAGCTATAACACATCTCACCGTGACCATCTTTACTACGGGAGAAAAAGTTTCTTCATAGTCTAGATGCTCACGTTGACTATAGCCCTTGGCTACAAGACGTGCTTTATATCTTTCTATTTCTCCGATGGATTTATATTTTATCTTATAAATCCACCTACACCCTATAGCCTTACGACCAGGTGGTAACTCAGTTAAAACCCATGTTCGATTTCTATATAGGGCTTCCATCTCAGTGTTCATAGCATCTACCCAGTTCTGGTCTTTACTTTCTTCAAAGAAGCTATCAGGTTCAAATGATTTATTCAAGGTAGACACAAAGGAAAAATTATTTGTACTAAGATTAGAATAATTTACAACTCTTTCAATACCATATTTGACTTTACCCTCAACAACATAATCTTGAAACTTGTTAGGCAAATTTGAGGGTCTATTTGATTTACGAACAAAAGTCATAATTTGATCAGAATCAGAATCACTACCCTCAGAAGGGGAATCCAAATGTTCATCATTATTAGACTGAACTCTTAACTGACGAAACCCCGCCTGTGAACTACTGGTACCTTGGGTACTGCCAAGGTCATTTGACCTGACAGTTTCAGCAGTATTATCACTACTTTTAGTGCCACCAGGGTCATTTGACCCGGCAGCTCTATTTTGGCTTCCAAGTAGTTCAAGGCTGCTTCTATGTTCATATTGATTTAACACATCTCCATTTGGAGAATTCACTCTAATTTCATCATTGGGTATTTCAGAAGTAGGATCATTAGTATGAAAATACACAGAATAAAAGAAATTTAAAGAACTAATATCACTTGAATTTTGATCATGAAAATTAGAACTCAATGTAAAAGGAAAAATATTTTCGTAAAACTTAACATCTCTTGATATCACAATCTGCTTTGTTTCTAGACTATACAGTCTATATCCCTTTTTTGAGTTAGAATAACCCAAGTGAACACATTTTTCAGACTTAGCAGAGAATTTATTAGAGACATTAGGTTTAACAGCAAAGCACATGCATCCAAAATTTCGAAGATGAGTCAGAACAGGGGGAAACCCAAAAACAATTTCATAGGGACATTTTCCATGTAATACAAAGGAAGGAGTGCGATTGATAAGATATGTAGCTGTTAATATGCACTCAGTCCACATATTCAATGGAACATTCCCTTGAAACATTAATGCCCTAGCCATGTTAAGTAAATGCCTATGTTTACGTTCGGCCACTCCATTTTGTTGAGGTGTGTAAACACAAGTAGTTTGATGTATTATTCCATTGGTCCTAAAAAACTCACCTACTCTGTTATTCACAAATTTTGTCCCATTATCACTTCTGAAAGTCTTAACACGTTTTCCAAATTGAGTAAGAAGCATACTGTGAAAAGCAACCAAATTATCAAACACTTCATCTTTGGTTTTTAATAAGTAAACCCAAACACATCTAGAATAATCATCAACAATAGTTAGGAAGAATTTAAACCCTTCCTTACTTGGAACCCTATAGGGTCCCCAAAGGTCCAAATGAACTAATTCACCAAGGATATTGGTGGTGTGATTACTAAGATTGAATTTGTCATGGACCTGTTTGGCCCTATGACAGATTTCACATGGAGGGAGGGGACGATCATTCCCTAGACCAAGTGTTTCTTTTAAAACATTAAGCACAAGATCAGCTGGATGCCCCAGCCGACTGTGCCATAACTGACGAGAAACACATCACATTATAGACAGGTTTGACTCATTACAAGAATTTTGAGATTTTGAGTCAAAAAACTCACCAAGTTTATCCAAGAGGTATAATCCCCCTTTTTCACTACCAGTCCCCACTACTTTCGTAGGCTGAAAGTCCTGGAGGAGATAGCACTTATATTAATCAAATAAAGCAAATATTTTACTATCTCTAGCAATTTTATGAACAGATAAAAGATTCACATGGAAATCAGGTATAATAAGCACATCATGTAACATGACTCTATTATTTAATCTGTAATTTCCAATTTGGTTTATTTTTGCCTCTTCTCCATTTGGTTGAGTTACTTTAAGATTTAAGTCTGAAATATCCATGAGATTTTCAAGATGAGAAGGGTTAGTAGTCATATGCTGATTTGCACCTGAATCAATTATCCAACCAGAACTAGATAGAGAAAACATTACCTGCCATATTGACAGATATTCCTTCAGACTGTTTGTGATCTATCAAGGTCAAGAGCTTATTAATTTGATCTTCCGTTAACGAAGTAGAAGAACTTGAATTTTGAACAGAATTGTCAGTAGAACATGCATTACCAACAGAAGATTTGAAGGACTGTCCATTTTTTGGTTTGTTGAACTGAAAGTCTTTTGGAAAACCAATTAACTTGTAACACCTTTCAATTGTGTGTCCATTTAACCCACAGTGTTTACAATTAAGTGGATTTTTTCCAAATTTTTTTTATTAGTATTTGTTTTTCCAAAAAAGGCTGTGTGTTGACCCTTGGTTTCAGAGGGTCGAGTCCCACTTTTGTGAGATTCTTCCCTGGAGATCAAGGAGAATGCAGTTTTGACGGATGGCAGCGAATCAGAGGTTAAGATATTGCTTCGACTGTGTGCATAATGATCATCCATACCCATCAAAAACTGCATTAACTTGATTAACTGATTATGATTAGAAAAATCATGCGAGGCATCGCACGTGCATGAGGGCAGTTTGACAAATGCATCAAACTGTCTCCATAGTGCATTCAACTTATGATAATAGTCGGAAACAGAGGCTCCATTTTGACTTAATGAATTAATTTTCTGATGTAAATTAAAAGTGACCGAGCCATCGACTTTATCATACGTTTCTTTTAGTTCAGTCCAAACCTCATAGACTATTTTAGAAAACACTTCAGTTCTTCAGAAATCGAGTTAAGAATCCAGGATAATACAACTGAGTTACACCTATCCCATTGTTTAGCAAGGACATTGTTGGACAACCTAGGGGGGGGTAAGGTTGTATTTAAAATCTTTTACTTTCAAAAATTCTTTTACAAATAAATACAGTACTGAAACAGTATAAATAAATCAGAGTATAAACAAATAAATATACAACAATTATATAAACAGATATAATTTAAATGCACAGAGATTATATAAATAAATATAAATGCAAAGCAGTTTATATAAATAAATATAATATAGCACAGCGGAATAAATAAAGAGATAAGGGATAGAGATACTTGACACAGAGATTTACTGATTTACCACCAACTGTGATAAACCAGCAGCCGAGACACTTCTCGACACGATCCAATAAATGTATTCTTTACGGTAGAAATACAAACCAAGTACAAAGGTATTGTAATAGTTTCTCAAGCCTCTGCTATGAGATAAACAGGATCACACACCCGTTATTCAAAAACTTACAAGAGGAGTATAACTCACAATGGGTAATCACTCTTGTATAATAATCACACTTGGATATTTTATAAAAAAATATTTTTATAAAATATATATATATAAATGAGAGAGCTGAGAGTATGCTGCTTGTTGTTACTGTTGTGTTCTTAGGTCTTATGTCTCTTCTCCAGCATGCATCATTATATAGCATGAAGACTTCCAACGGTCACATGACCTGGCGGTATACCGCCTTGCACACCGCGGTATACCGCGGTCAGAAAGTACACTGGTACACAACGGCTACATGCAAAGTTGGCAGGAAAATGTACCCGCGGTATACCGGCTGGGTCTCGCGGTATACCGCCGTCAGGAAAAGCCACTTCAACCAATAGGAATTGCACACGGACTTCCGCGGTATACCGGCTGAACAGCCGCGGTATACCGGCAAAAGTGTACCCGCGGTATACCGAGTATTCTCCACGGTATACCGCCGTCAGAAAAGGACCTTCCAGAACTGCAACCAAATCTTGCTGAATCTTCTCAAAACCATATTAAAATAAATTGTTGGGTTTTTAGAAATATCCAAGTGGTATATTATTTTAGGGTGTTTATCATTATTAGTTATAAACAATAATGACGACGTAAACACTTCCGTCTTGAACCCTTCAGATTAAATCTTCGTGTTCTTCAACAACTGCACACTTGGATTAAATTGTTAGATAAACAATAATGCGTTGTGTTTGTAATCATCAAAATAAATATATATAAATATATAGAGATGTGGTACACTTGCACCAACAATCTCCCCCTTTTTGATGATGACAAACACAACCGCTAAGCAAGAGCATATGCGGTTTCTCTCCCCCGTTTGTCGAAACAAAAAGGGTCAAGAGAGACGGTATGCTTCCCCTCGAGAGATGCTCCCCCTCAAAATATGCATATAATTGAGGTAGCATACACTCATGGGTAAAAATAATAAAACGCTCCCCCTCAAATTAATAACGATATCAATTTGATTTTATAAAATTTGAGGGATAAAATAAAATGCAAAAAGCAATAGAGACAAAGATATACAAACCAATACGAAACACTTGCACCAAAACGGATCTTAAGGCTTCAATATTCGGTTAATTTTATGTGATTAAAAAAAAAACACCACGTATTATGACCTCGTCAGGTAACCACGTATTATAACCTCGGCAGGTAACCACGTATTATAACCTCGGCAGGTAACCACGTATTATAACCTCGGCAGGTAACCACGTATTATAACCTCGGCAGGTAACCACGTATTATAACCTCGGCAGGTAACCACGTATTATAACCTCGGCAGGTAACCACGTATTATAACCTCGGCAGGTAACCACGTATTATAACCTCGGCAGGTAACCACGTATTATAACCTCGGCAGGTAACCACGTATTATAACCTCGGCAGGTAACCACGTATTATAACCTCGGCAGGTAACACCTACAAAAGGCAAAGAAAATATTTCGTGGTACCCTTTTCTTATGGGTCTTTTTAACAGTTAGTATAAAAACATAAACTGCAAAAAAAAATATGTTGTCGACATAAAACAAACACGACAAACATACAAAACCATAAAAATGGTTTAAAACCATAAACGCATTCCACCCGGATTATCAACATTAAACATTCCTTTCGGAATCCATTTTCTAACCATTTTAATTTTACGATTGTATTTATCATACACATAAAATGAAGCATTTATATTCGCATTAGGTCTAGAAAAATTATCGTTATACATACGAGCATACGGTTTCCTCCCATAATTCACATTTTTCATTTTTGACATATATGGGGGTTTTTGCACATAGGGTTTTCTCGTTTCAACTTTAGGAGATGCAAAAAATCTTTTAATGGGTTTACACGAACATTTATCAACACATGTATCGGAACCAATGCCTTTACGACAATTTATACGATTAGGCATATTTAGCATTTTAAGCACTTTATCATTGCTACTATTAAAAGCATTTGCTAATAAGTCATTTTTCTCATGCGATTTACATTTAGCATTTAAACATGCAATTTCATTTTCAAGAATCTCGCATTTTGTACATACAACATTTTCATGTGTCTTTTTATTTAAGCATGCAATTTTATTTTTTAAAATATCACAAGATTTGCAAGTATCTTTTTCACTTAATTTATTTTCTAATTTAGTGATAACATCTAAATAATGAGCAGACTTTTGTTTACCGTCATCTATTTCCTTTTTATATACAGATACGGTTTCTTTTAAATTAGAAATTTCATCTTTATATTTATTTGCGAGAGCGGCCATATCATGAAATGATTTATATAATTCGTCAAGATTATTTTCATCGTCACTATAATAATTATCACTATAATTACTATCACAATTATTTTTAGGAGAATATGATGAAGATACCTCATTGTCATGGTCGGCCATGAAACAAAAATTTTTGGCCTCATTTATGCTTGCGCTCAACGCGCCTCCAATTAAAGCTTTTGGTGTGTTGATTTGTTTTGCTCGTTTCGGACAAACACTCGCATAGTGATCCTTGTCGCCACACACATAGCAAAAGCCTTTCTTTTTATTGGCTTTTTCATCGTCGCTAGATTCGTCATATTTGTCTTCACTTTTATGGACGTTGCGACTTTGGTTTTTACCACCACGACGGTAGTCTCCATTTTCTTGAAACCTATCATTTTTGGCAAACTTTCTGTTAGATAAAAGTTTAGAAAGTTTTCTTACCAACTTGACTAAATCGTCAAGATTTTCGGGTTCGTCATCGGATGAGCTAGCTTCTTCCTCCTCTTCCTTTTCCTCTTCTTTTGAGGCAATGACTTTTAAAGCTATGGATTTCTTTTTGACTTGCTCCCGGACTTGATTTCTTCTTAGTGCAATTTCGTGCACTTTAAGATTGCCGATGAGATCATCGAGCTTCATAGTTGCGAGATCTCGGGAGTCTTCCAAGGATGTGATTTTTGCCATCCACTCCGAAGGAAGTGCTCGAAGAATTTTCCTTACATAGTCTTCGTTAGGATAAGTGCGACCTAATCCCTTCAAAGTAGTCATGATGAGGTTAAAACGTTTAAACATTGAGTCGATTGACTCATCTTTTGACATTTCAAATAATTCATAATCATGAACTAAAATGTTTATTTTAGAACTTTTAACTTGAGTATTTCCACGATGAGTGTCACTCAAGCTTTGCCAGATTTGGTTAGCAGTTTTACAGGTATAAACTCTTTCTATTTCATCGGAAGTTAAAGCAGCATATAATATATTTTTAGCCTCAAAATTTAAACAAAAAAGAGATTCTTCAGCGGGAGTCCAGTCCTTAACAGGTTTATCAACAATAACATTATTTTTCATAATAGTAGGGTTAAAATTCCCATTTTCTATAATATCCCAAATTTTTTGACTTTTGCCACGAACGTGACATTCAAATAGCTCGGCCCAAATGCCAAACTTTTCAGTATCTATCAAAGGAGTTTTAGAGAACACAAAATTAGTTTGTTGAGCCATTTAAAAAAAAATTAAAGAAATGACTTTAAAAATTTAAACAGAAAATTTTTGAAAGCCCCGCTCTGATACCAAATGTTGGACAACCTAGGGGGGGGTAAGGTTGTATTTAAAATCTTTTACTTTCAAAAATTCTTTTACAAATAAATACAGTACTGAAACAGTATAAATAAATCAGAGTATAAACAAATAAATATACAACAATTATATAAACAGATATAATTTAAATGCACAGAGATTATATAAATAAATATAAATGCAAAGCAGTTTATATAAATAAATATAATATAGCACAGCGGAATAAATAAAGAGATAAGGGATAGAGATACTTGACACAGAGATTTACTGATTTACCACCAACTGTGATAAACCAGCAGCCGAGACACTTCTCGACACGATCCAATAAATGTATTCTTTACGGTAGAAATACAAACCAAGTACAAAGGTATTGTAATAGTTTCTCAAGCCTCTGCTATGAGATAAACAGGATCACACACCCGTTATTCAAAAACTTACAAGAGGAGTATAACTCACAATGGGTAATCACTCTTGTATAATAATCACACTTGGATATTTTATAAAAAAATATTTTTATAAAATATATATATATAAATGAGAGAGCTGAGAGTATGCTGCTTGTTGTTACTGTTGTGTTCTTAGGTCTTATGTCTCTTCTCCAGCATGCATCATTATATAGCATGAAGACTTCCAACGGTCACATGACCTGGCGGTATACCGCCTTGCACACCGCGGTATACCGCGGTCAGAAAGTACACTGGTACACAACGGCTACATGCAAAGTTGGCAGGAAAATGTACCCGCGGTATACCGGCTGGGTCTCGCGGTATACCGCCGTCAGGAAAAGCCACTTCAACCAATAGGAATTGCACACGGACTTCCGCGGTATACCGGCTGAACAGCCGCGGTATACCGGCAAAAGTGTACCCGCGGTATACCGAGTATTCTCCACGGTATACCGCCGTCAGAAAAGGACCTTCCAGAACTGCAACCAAATCTTGCTGAATCTTCTCAAAACCATATTAAAATAAATTGTTGGGTTTTTAGAAATATCCAAGTGGTATATTATTTTAGGGTGTTTATCATTATTAGTTATAAACAATAATGACGACGTAAACACTTCCGTCTTGAACCCTTCAGATTAAATCTTCGTGTTCTTCAACAACTGCACACTTGGATTAAATTGTTAGATAAACAATAATGCGTTGTGTTTGTAATCATCAAAATAAATATATATAAATATATAGAGATGTGGTACACTTGCACCAACAGACATCGTTGTCCTTGGGACGGATGACAGATCCATCAACAACACCAGATTTATTTTTAGTTTCCAAAGCCAGGGTCATAGAGCATGACCAGACCTTGTAATTATCAGTGCCATTAAGTTTGATATTCTGAATAGAAGCACCTGTAGTGTCACTAGGATGGAGATATAGGGGATCTCCAAAGTCCAGCTTTCCAATCAGAGATCGATTATCTGGAGTCTTAGGAGATTCAGCTCCCGTCATAGTGAACACTCAGTATAAGAATGAAAGAACACACAAGGATAAAAAAAACTGAAATAGACAGGGTTCCTTGCCACTCAATGGATGGTAGGTCAAGTCTACAACTCAGTTATCCAAACAAAACAGAAACTGTAACACACAGAGAGATAATCGAAGACTTACAGTTGTTCCAAAGAATAGAGAGTAACCAGAACTGACTTACAGTAAGAAATTACTAATGCACAGCGGAATAGTAGGATGAGCAATCTGGAATCTCAAGAGAAATCCAGAACAAATAAGGTCCAGTTAGGTCCAGAACACTCCTGAACAAACAAAGAGACACTGGTATCTCTTGGAACAAGTAGGGTCAGCTCACTGTGATTGAAATAAGGTATAGAAAACAGTCCAGTATAACTGTGATTGAAACAAAATAGAGAAAACAGTCCAATATACAGATCCTCGTTGATCCAGAAGACAACTTAGGTAGCCTTCTGGAATTGTGTCATGGGATATGAACAGCTTCTCTATCTTAACAGATCACAATGAACCAGACTTACAAAAGGTCTCTTCGATTCATGAAATCCTACACGGATCTTCCTCGAATCACTGACTGTTACTACAAGAAGATTACCAATGTAACAAGAAAAATAAGAAAGGGAAAAGGATATTCAAGAAGAAGACAGAACCGGATCTACAAAGAGATTTAGTTCATATCTTAAAAAATATATACGGTCAGAATTGGTAAAAAAGAAGTTAGTCACAAGATAAATCTCATGATAAACCAATGACTCTGAAGAAGTATATAAAATCTAGATCTAGATCGAAACAACAAGGAGACGATCCAGACTTATGAAGAAAAATTTAACAAGAAGGCAGGTTTGAACAAGATCTATAGGATCAGATACAAACAAAACTACGAACATTAGATTCGAAACAGATCTACATAGATAAGTTCAAATCTAAAATCATCTTAACAAATAAGACCAAAACAGATCGAAGATAAAGCAAGGTTTGAACAAGATCTATAGGATTAGATCCAAACAAAACCACGAACATTAGATTCAAAACAGATCTACATAGATAAGTTCAAATCTAAAATCATCTTAACAAGTAAGACCAAAACAGATCGAAGATAAAGCAACTAAAAGCAGCTCTATAATATCAGATCCACACCAGAACCACGAGATTCGAACCAAATCTACAGAGATAAGATACAGATCTAGAAAGGATCTTAACAAGAAGAAGGTTGGACCACAGTAAGTAAAACAGACCTAAAAGGAGGTTGACAAAGTCCGTTTAACACCAGATCCAAACCAGATAAGAGAAGAAAAAGACTACACTGATTATTCTTGTTTTCATAAGCAAACTTGAAAAGCGAAGAACACGATACTCAACAGAGGTCTGATCCTTATGATCAGAACCTTACTAGTTAAGCGAAAAAAAGGTTTTGTTAAGCAATATAATGTGAAAAATATTTTCAACAAGTATTTCC